>CM070582.1:45976248-48476248 GCA_036346355.1 Rhipidocladum racemiflorum | reverse complement strand
TTGTTTTGCAGCTGTTGCTATTTCTAAAGCATGCCTTCTTTAGTCCCCCTTTTGCTATTGGATATGGTTTGAAAAGTTGAACCGCATCGGTTTGGAATCACCAAAAGAACTGATGGTTACTTGGTCTGCTCATCGATGCCTTCTAGAAGCTTTCCATTTGTCCTTTCGTTTTTTCCTGCGTGGCACACCTCCTTGCTTCCATATAGTTGTACTACACGAAACTATACAGGACACGCGCATATACTTTGCTGGCTCTATATATTTCTGTACAGCTTGCACTAATGGAAATCATGCAGGTGTGGGATGTCCTTAGCAACCAAGAAGCTGTTGACATAGTGTCCTCGTCACCAAGCCGATCAAAGGCGGCGAGATCCCTCGTCGAGGCAGCTACTCGTGAATGGAAAACGAAGTATCCGACATCGAAAACCGATGACTGTGCGGTCGTCTGCTTGTATTTGGATGGCAAGATGGACCATGAGCGCGACTCGACGGCCTCTTTGGACAACGTAAGCTTTGACGAGGGTTCAGTCGCTGATCCTAACGAGGCGCAGGAGCAGGAGCCCACCTTAACTCGGAATTTCACGGTGAGGGCGGTTGCCGGGAGCGCTCAAGAGAGGGCTTTGGCTGGGGGGATTGCCGCCGGTGCAGCCGACGATCATAACTGGTCAAGCCTCGACGGAGTGACGCGGGTCAACTCGATCATTCAGCTTCCTAGGTTTTCGGAGGAGAAGGCAATCGGCTGAGGAGATGTCCCGCTGTTCTTGTATTCTTTTCCCCCTTGTTTTCACCGGTTGTTGTTCTGGGTTTAGCTTAGTCGTCAGTTGTTGCAGAGAGAAGGGTGGAAGCGAAACGATCTTTGTGATTTGGTGCGGTGATTGGCAAGCGTTCCAGCCACTACGCTTGGAATTTGGGTTGTACTTTTTAACCCCCCCCAAAAAAAACTGTACATTTTGAAGGGCAAAGGTTCACATTTTGTTCGTCTTCAGGTACATAACTTGAAGATCAAACTAAAAAAAAATCACGCCTTTGTTCCAAATGGGCAATTTTGTTGGGTTAAAACGAAAAACCGGCAATCCTAAGGCCAGCTGTGGATTGTAAAAACTGGATTGTTAAAGCAGCTTTTAAAATCTGAATTGTAAAAACTGGATTGTTAAAAACTGGAGATTGAAAAACTGATAACTGTTTGGCAACTCAGATTATAGTGTGTTTGGATTGCTATTTCTGTTTGGCAAAAGTTTGTGGTACCCTCAATTATAGGTTGAAAAGTCTGTGTGAATAGTAGGGGGCAATGGTGGGTAATTTTCATTGAAGTTGGATGGGTATTGTGGTCTTTTGCAAAAAAAAAACCGTAAGGAAAGCTTCTCCAGAGTGGATTGTGGGATTGCTACAATTTGGCCTTCAGATTATTACAATCCAAATTGAAAATTTCTTGTTTGTTAACCTTCCAATTTTTAAAAGCTGCTTTCTACCACCTCGAACTGAAACAAACAGGATCTAAGCACAGTGGCCACGATGCACGCTAGGCTGCCCGTCAACCGGGATGATGTTGTCGGGAGATTTGTAAATTTTTCTTCCCACCGGCACTTTGGCTTTGTAGAGAGATGTGACGTTCAGAGCCTTTTCCCGTGTAGCTTTTTGCAGTGCGCTGTGTCGGATTGCCAATTTGCCATGGCGACCTGACTTCACTTCGATTGCCGTTTTTGCCCTCGTGTTATTCTCGGGCAGCTATCATCACGCCTTTGAGGAATTTGGTGCCATCACCTTGGTCAGAGCATCTCCAAAAGGCTTGCTATCCAGCTCCCCCTCTCCAAATAATAGCGATTCGGTGGAAAAAACTGTCTCCAACAGTTCGCCATCCCCCTCTCCAAATCTAGCGAGCGGAGAGAGAATCCCTACGTTTGGCGATTCTCTCTCCGCTCGCTATCCGGCGCTCGCCGCAACCGAAGAGCAACTCGCGCGACCGCACGGAGCGTCTGCTACCTCCAGCTCTACCTTCGCCGCGCGGATCGGGGGAGCCCTGCGTCTACGTTTTCTGCTACCTCTACCTCCGCCATGCCCTAATAGGTGAGGTGAGGGTCCACGAGACCACATCCGACACGCCCTCTACCTTCGCGGCGCGGATCGGCAGCAGATTTGGTACTGGTATGCCATCGACCTCCAGATCTCTGTGCTCTTCTTGATTCGTTGGTACTATCCCGTCCGGCTGCAGATCCTTCGTCGTCTCCCCATCCGGCTGCAGATCCGCAACCCCCCACGAGCACCATCGTCCTTCGTGCAGTTGGTCCTATACGACCTCCGGGAAGAGGATCTGGTGCTGCTGCTACCGTGGACCTCCAGATCTGTTGCTGCTACTGTGGTGGACCTCCAGACCTTTGCTTCTTCACCTTTTCTTGGTAAGGAATCGCCTTGTTCCTCTTCTCCATGTGTAGTATTTTCCTCCTCCAGATGTTATAGCACCTTGTTCCTCTTCCCGTGCAACGGCTGAAGTATTTTCGTTAAAGCATCCATGTTAGATACGCAATGTAGCTCTACCTGGGATTGCTTTACAATCTGGTGGATGTACTAACAAGAAATGAGGATTTCACATATCTCTGTTAGCATTTGCTCATAGAACATGATACAGGAGTGATCAATGATGCATTGATGAAACTATAATGCCTTTTCCACGGGAAAACAGAACTTTATCTACAATGAAGCTGAGTTCGAATGATGGTTTCCTTGTCAAGAAATTGTATTTTCCGTATATTCCCATGAAGCTGTGCATACTTTTTCTAAGAAGTTGTCAACAATTTGTGTTTTCATATATAAATTACTGCACATTGATCTACTAAGCAATTTTCATAGTTTTCATACCGTGGTGTCTAGTTTGGTGCAGAATAAGAAGCATATCGTGGAGCTTCAGATTGGAATTGAATTTATACGGCAGACTAGTTTTCATAGTTTTCATACATTTATCTAGTAAACTACATGTAGGTTCTTGAAAAAGCAGAGCAGATGTCTCACTTCTCTAGAAATCACATCAGACTTTGCCTCTGGGTAGGTTCATTGCAATGTACTAATCAAACAAATGCTGGTTTATGTCTGTGGTTCGCCCAAAAGGTTTTACCCAGAGGTACTACATTTGCAAAAGCATTATATGTTAGTATTACTAACTTTGAACTTGCAATGTGGGACTACTTCAGCGCTTGAGCCAGACATTTTTTTCCTTGTGTTTCACTAGACAGATTACTACCATTTGTTTACTTACATAAATCAACAGAAAGATCCTACAAGATAGCAGGACCGAATTTGTCATACATGGTGTTTTACAATACATGATGCTCCAGTATTTACAGCTGGTGGGGATGTATCTGATGCTGTGATTGTTGAATGTACAATGTTATACTACTTCATGATAAAGCAAGTACTAATAATGGCTACTAGTTTGGTGCAGAACCAGAACCTTTTTTATTTTGGCCAGGATTAGTACTTGCTTTATCATGCCTTTATTTTGCTGTCTTTCATCTATAACTGTCAATAGTTTCTATCTGCTGCCTTTATTAGTTTGGATTTATTGATGAACTGACTGTGTCACAAAATGGCCAATACAAGATTTGTTGACTAGCTGTTTCTTGAATAGGATATGCTAACATATTATTCTGTTTGCTACTAGCTGTTCGAAATTAATTAATTGAAACATTTTGTGTTTTCTTGTCCACTGAAATGCATAAAGATGGATAAAGAATCGAAGAAAGTCAGTGCAGTGCATGCTTGGACAATTAAGCGCATAGAGGAAATCGCATGTGACATAAAGAATGTAGTGAACGATAACTTTTCTCCTTCCTCATGCGCAAGCGCAAGTGAACTAAACCAAGTCTTACTTGAGATTGAACAAATTGCTTGCCGCCTTGATGAACTTGCCATACAATCGGAAGATTTGGTGCGAACAGATGGCAATGATGCTCCTGAAGAAGAAGACACTTCGTCAAGCGTACGCGAGCAATTGCTGCCATATGACTACGAGACCGATGATTTCGGTAAACATGATGATCGTCAATTTAGAGAGGATGAAAGTAGCAGCTCCAGTGGCTAGTGTTATTCTTATCTTTGTGTTATGTATGTTAAGACTTATGATCATCACTTTATGTATAATTCGACTTTATGATCATCAATTCAGTGACTCATGTTCTTCTTTGAACTGTGTTGTTATGCAAAATTGATTAATGAAATCTTGATGTCCGCAGAATATATAATATGGATGGCTTCTACACTAGTCTGTTGAGTGAGGGGGCAAGTGAAATACCTTGGGATGAAAGTCCAATTGGGGAGCAACAATCACCAATTGATCATTCCAGTCCCCAGTTGAGACCTCATAATAAAAGATCAAAAAATTTCTCAGAGAAGGAAGACAATATGTTGGTGTCGGCATGGCTTAATGTTAGTTTGGACCCAGTGCAAGGGACCCAACAAACTCGTGCCACTTATTGGAGTAGAATACATGATTACTTCCATGAGAACAAAAATTTCGACTCAGATCGTACTCAGAATTCACTTATGCACCGTTGGTCATCTATCCAAGAACATGTGAACAAGTTTTGTGGTTGTTATGACCGGATTGAGCGTAGAAGGCAAAGCGGAATAACAGAGCAGGATAAGGTTGGTCCATATCCCTTTTTATTACAATTTCATATGTTGTGTCCATATGAAGTAAGCTACTTATTCTTTTCTACAGATAGTCCATGCTAAAGCGTTGTACCAGGAGGAAGAAGGCCGATTATTTGCATACCTGCATTGCTGGAACGTATTACAACACCATCCAAAGTGGAATGATCATTTATCTCAGAAAAAGCAGAAAACATCATCTAATGCTTCTCCGGGTAGTTCTAGTCCTCTTAGCTCTAATGCAATTCATATTCATGAAAATGCTCCTACTACAGAAACTGATGTGTTGACAAGGCCAAGTGGTAGGAAGGCTGAGAAAGAACGGTTACGCCGAGGGAAAGATTCTGTTGAAAGTGTTCGAACAGGTTCACTCTACATGGAAGCATTAGAAAACTTTAGGAAGGAGATGAAAGAATTGGAGGTTATGAAAGAGCTTAAGAGGGACGAGCGGTATGAACGAGCATTTGCACAAGAACAAGAGAGGATTGCTCAAGAGAAAGAAAAGATTGAGATAAGAAAAAATGAGTTCGAGTTGAAGAGAATGGTCGAAGAGGAGAGGATTATGAGCATTGACACTAGTCGCTTGAGTGGGCCACAACAACAGTACTACACGAACCTGCAGAACGATATCATCGCTCGAAGATGTAATACGTCGAGTTGAGCACTAGTTATGTTCTACGAATTAATTTGTTGAACCTTTTATGTTATTGAACTATGCTATGGTACTAGCCTGTATGTGTTGAACCTTTCGTAAGTAAGACATTTGAAATATGCAATGGTACTAGTATGAGGTAGAGTGCAGAAACTAGTACATCATATTGAAGTGCAGAAACTAGTACATCATATTGAAGTGCAGAAACTAGTACATATAATTGAAATAGTAAACTAGCGCTCAATTAGATCCTTCCATAACGTTGCCATAAGTGCTCCACTAGATCATCTTGAAGCTGGTAGTGAGCTTTTCTATTTCTGATGGATTGATGAGTTTGAATAAACTCAGAAAGCTCATGTGTTACTTCATGGGACACCGCAACATTTTCTCCCATTGCTTCGTAATTGTAATCAACAGGAGGTCCATCCCTCTCATCTTCAATTATCATGTTATGCATGATGATACATGCTGTCATGATATCTCTAAGTGTTTCTTGATACCAAAAACGAGCTGGTCCACGAACAATTGCAAAACGAGCTTGTAAAACTCCAAATGCTCGTTCCACATCCTTCCTAGCCGCTTCTTGAGCTTCGGCGAAATGTTTTTTCTTATTCCCTTGGGGAGCTGGTATTGTCTTCACAAATGTTGCCCATAAAGGATATATTCCATCTGCAAGGTAGTATCCCATTGTATAATTGTGACCGTTCACAGTATAATTCACTTCAGGTGCTTGCCCTTCGGCTAGCTTTGCGAAGAGAGGGGATCGGTGAAGAACATTAATATCGTTGTGAGATCCTGGTAAACCAAAAAAAGCATGCCATATCCAAAGATCTTGCGAAGCAACGGCTTCTAGAATGATTGTTGGCTCATGCACATGACCAGTATACATGCCTTGCCATGCTGCAGGGCAATTTTTCCACTTCCAGTGCATGCAATCTATGCTCCCTAGCATTCCCGGAAATCCTCTTTCCTCAGCAATTGCAAGTAATCTAGCAGTGTCATTATCATTTGGAGATCTCAAATACTCATCTCCAAATATTTCAATAATAGCTTTCACAAACCTTCTCAGGCTCTCTATAGCAGTACTTTCTCCAATCCGCACATAATCATCAATAGCTTCTGCTGCTACTCCATATGCTAGCATGCGAAATGCCGCGGTAACCTTTTGCAAAGAAGATAGCCCAAGAATTCCAGCACAATTCCTTTTCTGAATGAAATAGTTATCATGCGCTTCTACAGCATGCAATATGCGAAGAAATAAAGAACGATTCATTCGAAACCTACGCCAAAAAAAAAGTTTGAGCCGCGCACGGGACGATCAGCATAATACGCGAAGACATAAACAACGAATATTTCCAAACCTGCGCCGAAAGAAGGTTGGGCC
This sequence comes from Rhipidocladum racemiflorum, assembly GCA_036346355.1. Taxonomy (NCBI): domain Eukaryota; kingdom Viridiplantae; phylum Streptophyta; class Magnoliopsida; order Poales; family Poaceae; genus Rhipidocladum; species Rhipidocladum racemiflorum. Next base: position 48,469,571 of record CM070582.1, on the reverse strand, counting down.
ATAGATAGGAGGATCACCAAAATAGTCTTGGAACAGTCTAGCATGTCCTTCTTGTCTATTGCGATGAATGACTTGATGGCCAGGAATAGAACCGCCATGGCGTGGAACATTACCATCCTGATCTTCCGTGTGTGCTAGGTATCCTGTTGTCAGAAGAAATACGTACTCATTATTTCTCTCAGACTCCTCATCTTCTGACAGACATTGCGAGACTAAATTTCGACGACTCATTGAGGTATTATTGGTAGTGAACAACAAGAAACGTCAAGATTCTCAAAGCGCAAATGGGTATGTATATATAGACAAGAGTAATATAGCCGTTTGAATTTACCCGTTGAAAAATAGTCGTTGCAGCGTTGTCGTTACAATATATTCCGAATTTTAAATTCCCGCATTGAAATATAGCCGTTAGAATTTACCAGTTGAAAAATAGCCGTTGCACCGTTGTCGTTACAATAAATTCCGAATTTTAAATTCCCGCATTGAAATATAGCCGTTAGAATTTACCAGTTGAAAAATAGCTGTTGCACCGTTGTCGTTACAATAAATTCAGAATTTTAAATTCCCGCATTGAAATATAGCCGTTTCAATTTGCCCGTTGAAAAATAACCGTTGCAGCATGGTAGTTACAATAAATTTCAAATTTTAAATTCCCGCAGTAAAATATAGCCTTTCGAATTTATCCGTTGAAAAATAACCGTTGCAACGTGGTGGTTACAATAGCTGTTATGGCGGTTATGGAATATGATTAAAATATAGGGGAGAGAAAATAGAGAGTGTGATATAGAGAGTGTTGTTGGAGAGGAAGGAGATATGGAGAGTCAAATTTTTGGAGAACTCTCCAAATATGACTTTTGGAGTGAAATTTGGAGAGCCCTTTTGGAGATGCTCTCAGGTGACTGATTGTACGTGATGCTGCAACTAGCCGGCCCGGTGCTGGATTAAAAAAAAAACCCTCGATTTTCGTTATTTTTTATCTCTGTCATCGCGTTCTGATATATAAAATCGTTCGATAAATCGGTAGAATTTAAATTTATATTTGAAAAAAATTATAAAAATATGTTAAAATTTTTGTGTCAGGCCTCGAATCAATTCTAATGATGTAGTAAAATTTTCAGAATATTAGCAGGCATGTATAGTTTTAAAAAATTGTACTGTCTGAATCTATGATCTTCTGTTTTTTATTTTCTAGGGGCACTAAATGAAGTCTAATATTGTTGGAAATGTTTGTGTGAGGTCATGAGGCAATTCTAATGATTATGTAAAATTTTCAGATGATGATTAGACGTGTGTATTTTTTAAAAAATTCTAACAGTGCTACTGTCTATATTTATGCTCTTCTGTTATTGATTTTCCAGGGGCAACAAATGAAGTCTATCATGTAGTAAAATTTTTACTACAATATCATTGGGAACTAGTTATGATGCCATTAAAATTTCAAACCATGATCAAGCTTGTAATTTTTTTATAAAAATCTGGCAATGTATCTGTTCCATTCATTAATTTCTATTTTTTATCTTTTAGAAGCACTAAATGAATTCAAAAATTGTTGGCATTTCTTTGAGGTGTTTTATAGATTAATTGGGATTTATTAAGATTTCATGCATTATTTTCCCGATTTTTTTTTATTTTCCTTGAGTGCGCCGATAAGCGGTAAAAACAGCTCAAAATCGTAAAAAGCGCCTAAAAATTGGTGAAATCGGTCGATTTTTTATTATTATTTTTTCGACGAGGTTTGACCGTCGATTTAATTTTTTTTTATTTTGAACTTGTTCAGTTTTGAGCCGGTTTTGGTGAAAATCGAAAGTCAATTTTCGGTGAAAAATCACAAAAATGATTTTTGGAACTCCGGCCAGTGTACTGTACAGGTATCCGTCCGGGCTGGCCTAACGAGCCTCATCAGTCGGACGACCTGACTTGATATTTCCTCAGTCCCATTTGTGGTCTTCTCTGTACGATGTGCGGACAATCCGGGTTAGTGCAGATCACAAAGATCAACAGATCAGAGATAGACGAGCATGTGAGAAGGCAGCATGACTAGCACTTCTGAATCATGCAAGAAATGCTGCATGGACATGTTCTGAATGCTCATAATTCATTGTATAGTCTTGTTCTTTCTCAGACATGACCTGCTGGCTGCTGCGTACATGGAAGCTTTTGCTTCTTTTCTCTCATCCCCCACTTCTGTTTCACGACTACATTGCGCTGTGGCGTTTGAAGTGCAGCGCATCCCTGTAGGCGATGACACTGGCACTGGTGCGACGAAATGATTGTCCGGACCGGACTGTTTATGTATGATCCAAATTAAGAAAGTTAAGTTTGGCGTAGCGAAGATCAGTCGCTGGAAGGTACATTTGACGTTAGGATTTGCTTCTTAGTCAAACCCTAACTCACCATCATCTATAAATACCTTCTTGTAAGTCGTACGGGAGATATACATTGTAACCCACAGCATTTGTAATACTCCATAAAATAGAGAAATTTTTTGTTGACCGGCACCAGTAGTTTTTTTCCCACAAGAACTTTTCATATTAAATCTGTATTTTTTTTTCTCTATGATTTGATCTACTTATTATTTTTATGTCTGTGGATTATAACACGGACGGTGGGCGGCCGTCCTCGAGTGGGTGGGTGCGCCGTGCGAGTGGTGCACAGCATGGAGGACGTTGACCCTCCATGATCGACGAGAGCAAGGAAGGACAGGCATCCGGCAACAGACAGCACCTGTCACGTGATGCATATGTTGCATCCCTTCTGTCGCAGACCAAATGGCACTGAAAGAATCTACAGTGTGTACACACTGCCACACTGTTCACGCAGTTGCTGCTGGGTCGGCTGCATGAGAAATTGCACCAGGCTAATCATTTCGTTTCGAAGTCGTTTTTCGCTTAGCCACCGGTAGTGAAATTTGCAAAATTTTAAAGGAAATTCGAGAAATTTCGAAGGGTTTCGAATGCCAAATAAATTTGAAAAATGATCAAACATATGAGAGAATTTCGATCGAAAAACTCAAATTTCGCTTGAAAAGCATCTAATTTCGACGATATGTTACAAAATTAAGAAAAAATATGAATAAAAGAGAAAAATTGAAAAAAAAAATTATTGTAAAATTTGTAAAAGGTAATTCACATAAATAAAACTTGTCGCATATCACAACAAGTGCTTAGGCATTCACATAACTAAAATATTAAAATATACGATAGTAAGATAACATTAACATATTAAATATACAATACCAATACAAATACCAATACAAGTAAGTTTTTCAATATTGGATAACATTAATATATTAAAATATACCATACATTTGCTATATTTTAAATAATTGAAAGTTATCACATAACAATACAAGTAAGAATTTCAATATTGGATAACATTAACATATTAAAATATACCATAACAAGATTTTTTTTTATGTATACAAATATCGCTACTTGAACAAATAGTATCATTTTCAAGTGTCGTCCATTACTACTAAATATACTTTAACAAATATTGCTACTTAATAGATATTGCTACTTGACATACTTCAACAAATATTGCTACTTGACATACTTGAACAAATATTGCTGCTAAAAATACTTTTAATATTTTTTTTTTCAATTTTCAACATTTTGAATGCTTCAAAAACGTCTCCAAACTTTTTTTTTTTCAAAAAAAATATTCACACCAGAGGTTATAAGACTATTAATACACTCCCTCCGTATCTTTTTATAAGGCGTATTTGGTTTCGTTAGGACAAGACTTTGTGAAAGTGCATCTAGGCCCCTCATTTTATTTTGGTGATTAATGATGACACAATTAAGGTGATCTAATGCTTCAACTCAGAGTAATGCAGTTATCGAGATCACATCAAGCTTGGAATGAGATTGGACGGTCCTAAGCGCGTCAAAATTCGATAAAACGGCATCAAGACGATGAAGTGTAATTTTCTTTTTATTTGAGTCTTAAGGATAGCCGTACTATTAAGAGGATACGATGAGAAATCGCCTATTAGGATGTGCATGTGCTCAACATGAAGTATTTCATCTAAAATTGGCACTCATGCATTGCTTTTGCAAAAAGATTTAATTCAAGCGAAATTTGGGTAACCCGGAGTCTCCGGATGACCAGTCCGGAGTATTCGGATTCAATCCGGAGTATCCGGACATTTTGTCCGGAGTCTCCGGGTTGGACCCCTCGGTTACTTTTGGTTCCAGCTTGTCCGGAGTATCCGGACATTTGGTCCGGAGTCTCCGGGTTGTTTGTCCGGACACTCGGCTGTACAAAACGGAGTAACGGCTAGTTTTCAAAAAGGGTATTTAAAGCCTCCACTCCACTCGAACGGCTAGGATCTCTATTGAGCTCATTCATAGCAGCATTCAAGCCATTCCTAACCATCTCTAAGCATTCAATAGAGCCCCCACTTCCTCCCACCAATTGATTTGGTTGTTGATTCATTTTGGTGAGGAGAGGAAGAAGCAAGTGCTAAGTGCATTCATTTTATCTTGTTGAGCACTAGTTCATCCTCCAAGCGATTCTTCGTGGTGTTATTACTCTTGGAGGTTGAAGGTCTCCTAGACGGCTAGGAGTCACCGGGAGCTACCGACGTGTGTGGTGAGCCCCGGTCGTTTGTGAAGATGAGTCTCGCCTCCGAAAGGGAAGAGACAAGAAGTGAAACCGGCGAGTGCATTTGTGCAACACCGGGAGGAAAGCGGGTTGAAAGAAACCCCGGCTCAAGTGTGACCGAGCCACCTCAACGGAGACGTAGGATTCCCTTCAAGAATCCGAACTTCGGTGAAAAATCGTTTCTCTCGCTCTCTATTTATTTGCTTGTGTTGCTTGTGTGGATTTGTCTCCGTAAACCCTAGATTTAGCTCTTTGTCTAGCTTTAATTCAAATCCATACTACCACTTGTTCTAGGTTGCTATTGTTATTTACTTTTTGTAGTTTCTTGTGCAAGTTTGAGAAACTTGTGTTGCGCTCCCGAGCCACTCAACTCGGAGACTCCGGTATTCAATACCGGACACTCCGGACAAGCCGGAGTATCCGGACCAAAACCCGGAGACTCCGGGTTGACTCGCTTTCGGCTTGATTTAATTCATTGCGTATTTTTAAATCCGCCTATTCACCCCCCTCTAGGCGACATCGTTGGTCCTTTCACTTTGACCAACGATTACTTCATTAATATATCATTTATGCAATACAAAATCATAATTATATATAAGTACTTTTGAATACAAATCTGCTAATATCAATTTTGTGTCATAAAAATTATATGCTAATAGAGTAATTGTTGGTCAAAGCCTTGTCCTAACGAAACCAAATACGCCTTATAAAAAGAAACGGAGGGAGTACTAATTATAGGAAAATTTTGGATAGATTTTGTTAAATTTTTTATTTTTTGAATTTAAATTTGAGCGAAAAACCAAACGAAATTCGACGAAATTTGGAACCCAGAATTACACTCTCCTGCGGGGGATGTGACTCGGAACGGGTTACCTATATACAGCTCATGCCCGATAACTTGTACGTACAGCTTGACAGATGGGAAGGCTTCGCGTTTCTGGCCACCAATTTTTTTAATCTAGTTCTTTTCTAAAAACAATTATAAAAATAGTCTTCTCTTTAACTGCAGAACATGAGACTGTACGGACCACACTCCTATGTCTCGTCAATATTTCTGAGGAGCTCCCCTTCCTCAGTAGTACCGACCAAAATAAACTAAATAATAAATTTAATTCATAACTTTACTTTATTAAATCATTTACCTAATACCTACCGATGTAAGGATGCTTAGCAGGTTTTCTTTTGCCAAACTCCTGTTGTTCGGTAACTCTGCTACCGAGCTTTTCAGTTATTTGGCTTGTGCTACCGCGGTTACTTCCACGGTTAAAGAGACTATTATTTTTGTAATGGTTAAATAGAATATTATTTTTATAATAACTTCGTGTAGAGCTATATTCGAAAAAAAATACAAAAGAAAAGAAAAGCGTTGGACTCCACAGATGGATCCTAGACGAGGGGCCTACGGTTCAGGATTGGAGACCGAGAGAGTTCGGAAAAGTTGCGCTGCGTGGTTACGGGATTCACGCACGCAACGGGGTTCAGTAACGGTGCGTTTGGTTGGGTGGATGAGGGTGGATGGGATATGGTCATCCATGGATTTAGAGTCATCCAAGTGTTTGGATGGGTGGATGGATAGGATATGGTCATCCAGTTTTTGGGAATATTCTCTCAAGATGCTGGATAAAGCCATCCAAATAAAAAGGCCGGATGTGCTCATCCAGTTTGCTGCACGAAGAGGTGTACACGGTCAAATTCAAATTTCGGTAAAGTTTTCTTAGCCAAAATTAAACTTGCTCAAAATATGGTCAAATTTGTTTGAAAATTTAAATTTTAGTAAAAAAATGTCCAAAAATAAAATTTTGTTTGAAAATGCAAATTTTATTCAAAAATTCAAAATGTGTCCAAAAAAATCAAATTTTGATCAAATTTTATCAAAAAATTCAAATTTTGTCAGAAAATTTAAATTGTGATCAAATTTTATTCAAAATTCAAATTTTAATTAAATTTTGTCCAAAAAATTCAAACCAAAAATCGAAACCTTGATTACAACTTGCTAACCAAACAAAAAATTAGCTTATCCCATCCATCCAACCAAACAAAAAATTGACTCATCCTTATCCACCAAACCAAACAACTACCTGGATGGCTCAATCCCATCCAAGTTGGATGGCCATATCCCATCCAACCTCATCCAGGCAACCAAACGCACCCTAATTAACTTCGTTTTCGTGCCTTTTTCTTTTTCCTTATGTGAAGTCCAGCGCACTAATTTGGAAAAGATGCTTCGCGCGGACCAGGTGTGTTTGATTGTCTGTATTAAGTAGTATATATATGAGATACTCCAGTTTAAAAAAAATCATTCATATGTTTGGTTGTTTAAATGGAACAATCCTATCCTTAATCAAGTGATACAAATTTAAGAAATATTCCCTTTAGATACTGAATCATCTCATTTACCCAAAATAATATAACCAAATGGTACAGAATCATCCCATTCCATTCAACCCCGATCTCTTCCCATCAACCAAACACACCATTAAGCATTCTTGGTACGGTTTCGCATCACCGATCAGCTGAGAATAAAATAATAGGAGAAGTAAGGAACAAGTGGAGCGAGCGGACGTTGCTTTGCAGTATCTGGATGCGTTATTATCGAAAATTACTAAGTATATAACCTTAAATTCGTAATATCAAACATCGAATTAGTAGTACCCTACGTTGGTACGACTTCGTATCACCGGTCAGGGAGTCACCACAGAATAAACCAATTGGCGCAGGCCGGTAAGAAATTTTAATTTGAAGCCCGATTGGATATTTCAGTGTTCCTGGATCAACACATTAGAGTACATTGGCCAGCACAGCACAAAAGAGTACCGCAGAGTACGGCCGCGTTGCCAACTTCCTTGACGATATAATGGTACATCATATTCGTCCTTGCACCGGTCGACGGCCCAGCGCAAATCTTCACAATTTTCTACCTTCTCGAGGACTTGTAGCTGACCTTTTCGAGGAGTACTCTCTAACACAGTAAAACATCGACGTGTACGATTAATGTACCTGTCCGCACAAGAAAGATGTTTACCACAGAACGTTCGCATAGAGAGTTACTCCCTCCGGTTTGGTAATACCTGTCGTTTTGGACATAGTGATGGTCAAACTTTCGAAACTTTGACTAACAATATATTTTTAAATATTTAAACTGGATACATAAAAATTATATGTGTAGACTTGTCTCAAGAAGTACTTTCATAATATTATAATTTTATTGGGTTTTATAAATATATTATAATAAAAATTAGCGGTCAAAGTTGTGTTTTGAAGACCGTGTCGATGTCCAAAACGACAGATATTACCAGACTGGAGGGAGTACTTTGGTAGCAGACAGAGACAGCTAGTAGTGACTTGTACTAGTGGGTACCAGTCTACCTTGCAGACCGGTCAGATCATGAAACAATGACCATAGCGAAGACCGACGGAATGATCAAATCTGAAAAGCAACTTAGGTGAGTCATACTCGGTAATCTTCAACTAGTTTTTTTTTAAAAAATACTTAGATTGATTGTATTACATGATATTATTAGATTTATCATAAGAAATCATTTCATAATATTTTTATTTTTATAATGTCTTATACTCGCTCGCTCACAAATAGTTATCGTTTCTTCATATCGATATGATCACCGAAGCATAGCTTTGATCACTAATTTTTTTTATTATGTATTTATAAAACTTAAGAAAATTAAATATTATCAAAATACTTTTTGAGATAAATCTACCTATGTGATTTTTCATGTATTCAATTTAAATATGAAAAAACATATTGAAAATCGAAGGTTTGGAGGTTTAATTGCACCTGTTTCCAAAATGACTACTAGTTATGACTAATGTATTATTGTAAAATTAGCGATTTAAATTTAATCTTCAAGACTGTGAAAAGTAAACAGTGCCAAATATTGTGAAAGTTTACTGCTAGTTGCATCCAGCTGTCTAGACACGAGGGAGAACGGAAGCAGCACCAGCGGTGGCAGTCGACGTGCGATGAGTTCTCGCTCGACGGCAACGGCGACAGTGGGGGAGCGGCAGGCCTGCGCGGCACGTGGTGGGCTGCCGCGGCCGAGGTGGCCCAGCAGGCTAGCGCCGAGCTCGGCAGGCTCACCACGCCCCGACACAACGAGGACTGGAAGCGGCGGGAGCGCGTCGCGGCGAGCGGAGTTCAGTTGGTGCGGTGCGGGCGGGAAGGCCACGGCGACGCCGAGGCGGCAGAGCAAGCAGAGCGATGCCGACGCGGGTCCTGATGGGGAACAGGGAGCTGGTGCGGCGGGTGTTGTCGCTGCCCGCCAAGGGCGGCCTCGGCACTAAGGAGGTGGAGCTTCCGGCAGACACCGAGCCAGCTGCGCAATGTGTCGTCCTTCACCTCCTCGGCGTCCCCTGCCTCCCCCCGGCCATCGTGATTTCCTCTGTATGCGCTGGTTCTGGCCAGATTCTTTGATTTTGTGTATGCAGTATATGTACATTCTTGTTCTTGTTCAGTTCTAGGTTGTTTTTGCCATGTTGGGCAACAAAATTGGAGCAAATTAAGGAAGCTCTAATGGAACTGCACGTCTGTGTACATATAAGTTTGGAGGTGGGAATTAGGCCAGCCGTACCGATATGGCATGGGTCCAATGTAGGCCTGTAAAAAAAGCTCGAAGCTCGCAAACTATTCGAGCTCGGCTCGAGCCCCATATGAAACGAGCTCGAGCCTACCTTGAAGTTCGTGAGCCTAACGAACCGAGCTCGAACTATTCGTGTAGACTCGTGGCTGTGACTTTTCGTAGTCGCATGCTGAAAAGGTTAAGTCTGATTCTCCCGTTTTGTTGTGATCATTGTTTCTCCCATTTTGTTGTGACCATTGTCTACTATCTATGCTTGTTAACCGGCATGATTATTTAGTCTATTCATCACTTAATATGGTTCTGGTGTTTTTTTTTTTTTTTTTGTGATCACTATCTACTATCTATTCTTATTCATTGGTTAAATGCTTAAATTAATTATGTCTTGAGATGGTTGGTTAATTATTTGGGACTGACTGTATGAAATGGATTTTAGCGATTTGTGTCATCATAAGATATCCATGAGGTACTTAACTTACACACACACTCACACACACACATATTTGCACTAGTTTAGACTTCAACTTGGTCGGTACCATGGACTATGGTTTTGAATTCTAGTTACATTCAAAAATCTGGTAGAAAGCCCACAATGCCACAAAATCAACTAACATTTCTACTTAGCTCAATCTGGTAGAAAGCCCACAATGTAATACAAATAAAGAAATTTAAAAGTCTTGTGTAATTTGACTCTAGTTAAAGATTTTAGCTGCAAATTTTCAGTGGGATCATGTGGCCCCACAAGACTCCACCTCAATCTGCATGGCTAGCATTTATTCTTGAGGCTAGCCAATTAAATGAAAAATCTTCAAATACAAATAATCATCAGAGATGGTTCAACTGTTTCATCAGAGATGAGGGTGTTATCAAAGACACTTCTACACCCTCATCAGAGACGGTTCTAGACTAGAACGGTATCTAATGAGCATCTTCATTGATGGTGTGCTTTGCATGCACTTCTCCGACCGAAGCGTAGAATAGGTATTCTACATTTAGAAGTAGAATAGTGCTACCGTATATATATATATATATATAGTACAATTACCTAAGGCACCATAGTTCCTGGGCATCATGACCCAAATGGGTATTTCTCTTATGTATTTGCATGCAAATTTTTTTAAAAATTTTAGGATGTTGAGTTTAACTAGTTTACTAACTAGTTCAAACATGTTTGAACTGAAATTCAAATTAGATTTTTATTTTTTGATGGTAGTTTGATTGTACGTATATGCTGATTTTATTTATAAATCAGCAAAGCATGTAATCTAAATTCATTCAAATCTTTGAATTTGAGTATATTTTTTCAAAGGTATATGTTTCATTTGAATTGTAATAGATGTGTATGTACCCTAAAACTGTTTTTTTAAATATACTTAAATTTGGCTTGAATTTAGGCATTTGAAATCATGGTGCCCAGGCACCATGATACCCTATTTTGGCGTGTATATATATATAGGGACCTTGATTCACCTGGACCATACGTTGTGCGATCGGACGGCTTAGAACGTGGGTAATACAAATTCACTTTGCTATCGATATATATATATAGCCTCTTTTCTACTCCCGGGAGTAGTTACTCCCTATGCCGTATCTCACAATGTAGGGAATATATCCCGCAATGGAGGATATGTACGTGTATTATACAAGTATATAAGATCATCTTGGTGGTATTTATAATTTTTCAGAGGTGGTATGTACACTTTTTAGACATACTCCTTTTATTTGTGTATATGAAGGTTTTGCAAAATACACTGAAAACTATGTGCGTATATGTCCTCTCTTGCAATTTTCTTATGTGGATCACATTGGAATATCTTATAATTAGTATATGAGTATATCCTTAGTGATAAAGGATTATTTCAAGTTAATTTGGGTGGTATTTCAGAGGTGGGAGTAGGGAGTACGTACTTTCAAGTGCATGTACTCCTTACCTCTATTTAGTTATTAACAACTTCCTAGTCAGGAGTAACCAGTTAACAACTTCCACTTATGGAATATGCTTTTACTTGCGTAACATCAGTTAATATACGAGGAGTATCGAGTATGTACTTCTGGTAGTATGCTTTCATTTTTCTATATGTGTGTGTATTGCAATTACCTGGGACACCATGATCCAATTAAAACAGGTATTTTTCTATGTATTTGCATTCAATTTTTTTAAAAAAAATTAGGATGTTAAGTTTAACCACTTTACTAACTAGTTCAAATAAATTTAAACTGAAATTCAAACTATAAAATACCATCTAAATGAATTTAAAATACTCTTTTAACACTTTGTCGTGTCGTGCTTTTTCGTGTGGCTGGCATGGGTTGCATGCCTGGTTGGACGCGAGCCACCCGTCGTTATTGCTGGCCCTCGCAGACAGCGGTGACGGGAGAAGAATCTCTCCTTGCTTTTCATTTTAAATCAATGCATATAGAGCCGCGGTTCTTGTTGAGCATTGCACGTACCGTCAAGTCATACAGCGAGGCAACCAGCATCGTCGTTAGTTGAGCCACTTCCTTGAGTTCCTTGTTTTGTTGATAGTTGCAGTTTGGACGCTTATATGGAACGAACGTTCTGTCCATTTTATTTGAGCCACTACGCACCTACTTGTTAGCAGTACACTCATTGCTTCGTAATATAATTAAGTCTTGGAAGGTGTAACTTCATAGGGTAAGTCTAATGAGAAAATCAATAAATGTAATTATCATAATCTTTCCATTTTATTTGACGTTGTAAAAAATCTCGGTGGTCATAACTATGCTTTTAAAATATGGGTATATATTTTGTCCGATGTCATTAAGTATTACAAAAGGTCTATATATAGGGTGAGTTCGAATTGTTTTTGTGAAACAGAGGGAGTTAACACTGCTACAAAGAGGTTTATATTAGACGCTCTATCACAGAAGGTTTTGATAAACCGTCTATGATGAAGAACATCACTGACAATTCTACAGTGCAACCATCATTAACAACACCATAGATGGTTCTATTTAGAAATCGTCTGTGATATACAGCAATATCACATATGATTTTAGTATAAAAGCATATGTGATGACTCCTGTAGATATCACAGACGGTTTTAAAATGAAATCATCTGTGATATATGATTATCATGGATGATTCTAGCTACAAACTGTCTGTGATACAAGACCTATATAAACATACTGAGGTTCCTCGTGCAAACCTTAACACTTAGCGCGTTTCGCCTCCCCCAAACGCAAGCCCCCCATTGTCCTCCTCCTCGGGGACCTCCCTCTCGACGATCTCCTCGGTGACCTCCTCCCGACGTCCTCCCCCATCTGGCACCGCCACGCTCCCCCCTCCTAGCGCCGACGCTCAACCTTCTTCACCGATGTCGTCGGCTTCCTCGACCGTTCCCGAACAAGGTGACCCCCACCTCCCTCTTCTTCACCCTCCCTCTGCTTATCCCTTCTCTTCTTTCTTTTTTCTAGGTTTCCCCCTAGGTGACTGCAGTTGGGCTTCGATCCTCATCAACGCCAGCCTCCCAGCCACGACTCGGCCATGGATACCCCCTCCCCCTTTTTCCTAAGCTAAGTCTTCTCACTCTCTTCTTGATCCCATTTTCCTGAGCTAGATTGGGCAGCCATTAACCATGAGTTTCTACATCTACTACACATGCATACAAAACTCCTTTACGGATCTAGAATGATACATGTATCAGTTTGTGGGTGATGCAATACCGAAGTGTTTACCCTTGATGATTAAACTTGCTTGCTTCAATGTTTTAAATCCTTCCATGTTGTGATCATCAAAAATATGTATGTCTGTAGTTGGAAGTGTTTTATGTGCATTGGCATGGCCAATTTCATGGTGCAAATTTTGTTCATCCAGTTAATGGAATTAGCTTCACCCTCATGTGTATTTGTGTTATGTGTCCTCGAGGATTAGTGTACAAGAGTCAGTGCATAAAATCCCAGATCGAGTAGTGTGCTTAGTCTTTGCAGTATTTCCCTTAAGAATTTATAAATGGGATGTTACTCATAACAAAGTGGATTGCATAACTATCATTAGTGAACTAGCATGGAATATGTGGATAGAATTATATTGTTATTGCTCTTTGATATCTTCCTGATTACGAGATTATGTTTTTGTTGTTGGATTATTCTATGTTAAGTTTGAATAAAGCTACCTCCAATGATTTAGATACACATTGATTATGTGTTGTCATTAAGTTTCCATTTTTGGCTTGATTAATGTAAATAGTAAGGGTGATAACTTTCTAATTAATGGTCTCCTTATGATTGCAAGTGAAGGTGATGTGGGAGTGGCAGAAGAAGAAAAGAGAGTCAAGGGCTGCCTTTATGCCTCTTCTCCTACCCCTTAAGCTAATATAAGTGTTATTCTTCCCTCCTATTGGCGGCATCGCTTCATGCTATATTATGGTCCGTTGTCAATCTATGCCATGCATATTACATAACTCTAGGTATTTGTAATATCCAATCAAAACATGTGTTGATTCATAAGAGTTGGCTATGTTATGTGACTATTTTAATTATTCTAGGCAATTAACATTGCAACCGAAGATATATTGTTGGTATTTAATGACTTACTACAAGTTCAAATTATTTTCATGTTTGCTTGTATTGGTGAAGAGCTAGGCAATATAATCGAACATATACTGAGGTAGTACTGTTCACATAGTAGCATGTGTGCATTCAATTGTTTAATATATACATGAGTTGATTTCTGAAATGGATGTCTTGGTTGCTAAGTACCTCCTTGCATCTGTGAGAGCAAATATTGATGGATTCTAAGGCAAAATCCAATTCTATCCACAGTTCATCCCGAGAGTTGCTATGTTCGAATTTATCTTTTCACTTCATCCTCTCATCGCCGAATGAGAATACCATAGGTAATTTATTTTCCCTCTGGTTTTGTGCAAAAATAAGATTATTTTGATGGTTTTCTATTTCATGAAATATGGAGTTAATTAAATTATCATATACCCGATGGCTTAATAACTCTATATTTAATGGAATACAGAACTATAAAAATAATTCTGTTCCTGCAAAATACCAGAGTGAAAATAGGCTACCTATGTTATTCTCACTCGGGTTGAGGATGGAGTGGATGGATAAATCAGAGGACGATAACTTTTAAGATGAACTGTGGATGGATTAAATTTTACCTTGAATCCATCAACATTTGTTCTTACAGGTGCTTAGGGGTACATATAGCTATTATAGTCGGTTTTAGTCTAGAACCGTCTGTGATAATATACTATCAAAGATGATTCTATCATAGAACCGTTTGTGATAATATGCTATCAGAGACGGTTGTAAGATAGAATAATATACTATCAGCTCTGATCTTAATTTAAACTAACAGCTCGAAAACTAACTGTGATGTGTCGTTGTTATCACAGATACATGTTTATAGAAGGTTTATAAAACAGTCTACGATGAAGTTTTAGAATCTTATGTGATAATCATTTGTGTAGTAGTGTAACAAAATTTTGCATCAATAGAAAACTAGTGCATCGCGTAGTGTATATGTACATGGGGTTCAGCTCTATATGTAATATATATATATATATATATATATATATATATCTATATATATATATATATATATATATATATATATATATATATATATAGACATTCTTGTACAATTCGGGCAATTAAGCATACATAACTAAACTTGTTGGGTTAAATTAAGCAATCGTTCAATCATTAGTTTTATTTTAGTACCAAGCCACCAAAATTAGTTAGAGGCGGGACCATCTCTAGAGTCTAGAGTCTAGATTGCTCTATAGCTTTCTTGATCTCCAACCGGCGAAATGCCACAATTTGGAGCCAACATATCCTACTACATCGGTTTTTTTAAGACAAACAATGGCCCAAATTAATTTATTAATGGACGTCTCTGCCGTGAGCAATGCAGGGAGGGACACTTCGCTTTCGATGGAATCAATTATCACGAGCGATGGATGAGATTTTATTTATTTTTATTTTCCCACTGTAAATCCGCATGCATTACATGCAGTTATCTTAATTCTCGCAATCAACGGCGCCGTGTTATGGGTCAGAACGTTAGATCCAAAAAGTCAGTAAAAAAAATACGCATAAATAACCCACTTGACCAACCAAAATGTGCATGTTGAAGATAAAAATGGTGAAATATAGACAACCAAGTTAATTATCATCAACCTCCATCGCCAAAAAAAAAGTTAATTATTACGTGGAGAGGAGACCGGTGTTTGGTGTGATTCCTACGTGCAAAAGATTTCGTCATGAGAATGGGTGCTTTGGAGAGAAGTTAATTTACTACTCCTCCAGTTTGATAATAGATATCGTTTTGAATATCGACACGGTCTTTAAAACACAACTTTGACCGCTAATTTTTATTATAATATATTTATAAAATCCAATAAAATTATAATATTATGAAAGTACTTCTTGAGAAAAGTCTATACATATAATTTTCATATATCCAATTTAAATATTTAAAAATATATCGATAGTCAAAGTTTTATAAGTTTGACCATCACCGTGTCCAAAACGATATCTATTATCAAACTGAAGGGAGTATGTTGTATTTGCAATTATGTCTGAGTACATATCCCAAATATTTTTCATTAGAGTAGAAAGACATTTAGATGGACTCTTAACCTTCTCAAATTAACTAAGCATTTGTAAAATTATTGTTTCCATTGGAAATTGTGGCTCGCATTTGTTGTTTTTCTTTAAACATTTATTTAAATGTATTTGCATTGCACATTTGCACATGAGCTTAGAGAACTAATCAATAGGAGTAGGAGAGTAGACAAGACGTGCACACATATACAGAGAGCGCGAGCTTGAGGAAATAATACGCCACCCCATGATCGCAGCCGCTGCTATAAAGAGCAGCACAGAGTGGTTGGAACTTGGGCATTACTACCGGATCAATAACTTCGCCTGCTCAAACCCATCGAACGGTAACAGCCCGTGAACTTAATTGTCCGACGATGGAATTTGGGCAGGATGTTACACGCCGCCCATGAATCCAACCTATTCCAGTTGCGAGCGCAACAACGCGCGCACGAGCGCGGGTCTAGACCAGGAGGCGTGGCAGCTCTTAGACAACCTCGCTACGTACCGAGTAGTCCGGGATTACCGAACAGACCTAAAATGGAGAATAGTGAGAAAGAGCAGATACAAAGTATGAGACGAAACTGATATACTCCCTCTAGTTTGATAATAGATATCGTTTTGGATATAGTGATGGTCAAACTTCTAAAACTTTGACTATCGATATATTTTTAAATATTTAAATTGGATATATGAAAATTATATGTGTAGACTTGTCTCGAGAAGTACTTTCATAATATTATAATTTTATTGGGTTTTATAAATATATTATAATAAAAAACAGCAGTCTAAGTTGTGTTTTGAAGACCGTGTCGATATCCAAAACGACATCTATTATCAAACTGGAGGGAGTACTATTCTTTAGATCTGTTCGGCAACCCTGGACTACTCAGTAACGAGGTTTCTAACACGTTATCAACACGAAACTCTACCGGAGAAAGATTGAAAGGTGAGAAAAAGGTGAGAAGGAACTGATCTGCTATTCTTTATTGCTTCCATGTATACAATAGGGTGACGTCATGTCTCTTATTTATATACTACGTCTAGAGTTTTGACTAAAAGACCAGGGTGAGCCACGGGGTTTCCCAACAGCAGCAACGTACCGTGCGATCCACGAATTAAACGCACCGCCTTTTCGCGCCCAAGCTTGCTCCCTCCTTCCCATAGCGCGCGGGGCGTCCTCGTGGCCGATCCTTATGTTACGTGCTCTATATAAGCTCGCCGCGGCGTCACTAACTTCCACACAGCAGCGGCAATAATCGCGACAGCACAAGCCTTTCTTGCGATCGCTCGATCGGAAGCTTAATTAGCTAGTCGCGATCAAGTCATTGACGACATGGCCAGGTGGCCCAGGTCGACAGCTCTGCTGATCCTTGCGGTTCTGGTGGCCGCGGCGTGCTTCGCCCAGCTGGGCTCGGCGGCGCGGAAGGTCCCTGCCGAGCAGTCGGCGGAGGCGGTGAAGACGCCGGAGACGGTGCACGAGGGGACGGTGCTCATCCCGGGTATCGGGCGGTACGAGCTCGGCAGCCACTACAGGCCGGACATCCCCGACGCCGACCACAGCATCCCCGCGGCCGCCAACGGGCAGTTCTTCCCCGGCGCCGACGACACCTGGATCCCTAACCCCGGCTTCGAGGTGCCCAACCCCTTCCAGCCCGGCTCGACCTCTCCCTAAGCCGCCCGCATCCACATCATCAGTCGCGGGTCATCACATGCATGCATCCACGTTACATCTATCGATCGGGTAGCCTTCTATATTTTAGCCAATTAAGCTAGCGGTTGCCAGAATAATAACTAGCCTTCCATGCATGCACTCGTGGCGTCTCTATTTGATTTTAAGTGTGTGTATGGAACTATGGATGCCTAGGAAGCGTCAGATATCTCGCTTGATTGGTTTCTGTAGCTTGCTTCGACCCCATAAATCAATGAATGGATAGTTTGCATGATATATATATATATATATATATATATATATATATATATATATATATATATATATATATATATATATATATATATATATATATATATAGAGAGAGAGAGAGAGAGAGAGAGAGAGCTATCATGTACTCATGTTGATTCGTTTCTGCCAAGGGATCGATGAATTACCGTGCATGCATTGCGCATGCGTGCTACGTACGTTTGAGCATGCAATGGCTGGTGCATCCACATGCACATAAAGAAAAGGTGGCACCGGAAAAGTGGATACTTGCCGCCTTGTCCCTGTTGCACTCATCATGCACAGTCCTGCCAGGGGACCCCTTTCTTAGCTTTCTTGGTGTTAAGAGGGAGTGAGTACAACTACAGAGAGAGGAGGCCCCATGACAACGTACAGGGAATCGGATACGCCGGTTCAACTGGTCGTTCACCTGATTCTACTGGAGATAAAATAAGATCTCTGTGTGTGCGTGCGGCCGCTCTCATCGGATTACGAGTAGAATGATTCGCGAGTTCTGATCTGCAATGTGCGAGAAAGAGAGACCAACCCGAGATATCTGGCATTCTGACCTAAGCAAGAGTTTGTAAGTCTAACGAGAAAAATCCAGGCCCCAATGACCAATGTTAACTGGGCCTTTGTGCATCTTGTATAGGCCTGTGCTTACAGGTACATAACGTTGCACATTTAACGACTACACGCCACAGTTTCTGTTTGGCTAAACCTGTAAGAAAGAAGAATGTCAGGCTAAATGCTACTAGTAGGATTCAAGTAATCAAGCGTCGTTATGGTACGTACCTCTTGTGGCTCTGGTATTGCCCGGCTAACGCACGGTAGTTCGATGCCGTACGTGCCAACTGCGAACACAAATACAAATACCCCCGACGTTGGACTTTCGATAACACCATGGATGATAAAAGCCTGGAAAAGCCTTTGAAAGGGGATCGATAAAACTGAAGAGAGAGAGAGAGAGAGAGAATTACCAAACATCACGTGAAGTTCACGTACAGGACACCGGCTATATTTGCATCGGCCTCCCCTGCCGCTACGCAACAACCAGCAATCACTCGCCGGCCTCCGGTTCCCCCATCCAAAGTTCTAAACTCTGATCCCTAACATGGCGGAGGGCGCGCCGGCGGCGCCCCTGAACTTCTGGGGCGAGCGCCCGACCACGGAGGCGGAGTACTACGCGGCCCATGGCGCAGGGGCTTCCAGGCAGCTGGGCACAATGACGGCAGGCCGAGGCGCAGCGCAGAGCTTCCAGGGGCCGGCTTTCGCCCTCCACTTTGTCGTAGATTTATTGAGTCGATAAGATTAAAATTACAAAAATCACCTAAGTCTCATTTTATTGTAGATTTATTGAGTCGATAAGATTGAGGTCTCTGTCGCCATTTGAATTGGCGACATGTCTTGTTACCATTTCAAATAGCGCATGTCGCCAATTCAAACGGCGACAGGTGTATTTTTGTAATTTTTATTTTTGATGTGTTATTTTTGTAAAATTATTTAAAAATATATATTATTTTAAAATAAAATTCAACAATCGAGTGAGGCAGCGGATAATACCTAGGTTAGTTCTTGGGCCACCTTAGGCTCCGTTTATAATCGGGCTTCACTAGTACTTGGGTCAGACCTTGGACCATTGCGTCACCGTTTTGAGATCCAGCTCCGCTCCTGCCTAAACACAGCGTATCATATGTCATATGGTTACGGGGAGGCGTAGATCAGTCGCGGCCGGAACAACAGTAACGCCGACCGGCAGATGCCAACTCGGAAATTTGGAGTCCGGTCGGGCAGAAGGAGAGACCTGTCACGTGTCGCCGACCGCAGGAGCGTGAACATACCGTGCGATGTTGCGGTCGGCACCCGAGCTGGCCGCACCCACGATATTTGTTTCCCGAGGCCCGCGGACCGGAGGGGCACGGCACGGCACGACCACGTGCGCGCACGGCGGAAGCCGCGGTCCACCTCGCGGCAGGCAACGCGCCAAAAGACCCGCGCTGCCCATCGAACCACCGGCACGGCGTTCCTCCTCGAGGTGCCTCACGCACATGACACGTCGCTCTCGCACGCGCGTCCAACCTGGATCGACGCGCCCTCCCCCCTGCACGGCCGCGTACCCCTCGATCAGCAAATCAACTCGAGTAAGAGCATCTCCAGCACAGCCTCTAAATCAGTCCCTAAACCTTAAAATAGGGGGTGTAGCAAAAAAAATAGATCCAGCAGGATTTCAACTTCAGCCCCTAAAATTAGGGGTCCCTAAATTTGCCTCCTCAAAATTCCTGTACCCCAACTCAAATTTCTAAAATTATGATGCCCTTAAATTTGCCTTCTCAGCCCCAATTCCCATGGACACAAGTACAACCCCTATTATTGAAGATATGAAAATACAAGAGAGGCTTCAAAAATTTTATAATGTTTTGAAAATTTTAAATTTAAATTTGAAATATTATGTTTTTAAATTGTAAATGTGTCGGGGATTGGCTATCTGGCAAAAGACCACGGTACCCCCGTGAAAAGCTAAACCCGCCGACCAAGCGGCACTAAGGGAAGATGCTCGGGAGAACGAAACGAGCATCCCTCCTTCTCCTCCGAGCATACGCGTTTGCGCCTCCGTTCATGAAGCACCAAACACACCCCACGAGCAAGCATGCTCGTGGAGGCCACGACTTTCGGGTGTTTTGGTCGGAGGGCTCAGCGCCATGAGGAAGGAAGGAGGCAACCAATCACCAGGAGATCAAGGGAAATCATACCCGAAATTCAAATAACGCGGAATCAAGGGCGACATCACGGATATGGATACATAGCGTGATCCGGAAGGCGATTACTTTTCGCATCTCTAGTCATAGTATTTAAACCCCACGAAGATCTCAGAATGTGAGGGCACACGAAAGATAGAACACAATACACTTTGGAGTAGGGTCATTATCTCGGCGGTGAGAGGCCGAACCAGGATAAAAACACCGCGTCCCCCTTTGCTTTTTCCGCCTCCTTCTCCCGACCTCGCGTCGCTCGAACGCCTCTTCGATCCGTGCGGCGGGGCTCTGTTGATCCCCATTCAACAAGTAAGCTCGGACGGAGCCCGTTCTCCAATCGTCGGCGGTGGCGCCGTCGTGGGGACGGCAGTTTGATTCCGTCGCGGATCAAGATCCTCGAGGATGCCAAACTCGGGAGACACTCGGGACCTTTGTGTCTTCGACCACGTTGAGGATGACGACGTGTACTACGCCGCCCGACAACGCGTGCCCAGGGTGACCGATCCTATCGATCACACCGAGTCCGGGAGCTTTTCCTCGGACACGGAATGCGAGGGCAGATCCTCCATTCCCAGACATTACCCTCGGAGACCCCGAGGATGGCGCAACGAAGCTCTACGATGGCCTGGACATACCAGGCGACCTAGAGCTCGGCCGAGACCGCGTCCCAAGGGGATACAATGATGTCCCCATCGCTTTTCGTCTCGCTCGTCGAGTCAACATGGTGGAAGCCACGCGAGCCCGGAGAGGGATCCTCGGACGCCGCCAGGCACGACCACTATGAGGCGGCCAGGCGCCACTTGGAGGCGTCTTTGGGAAAGACGCTATGCGAGCATTCGCCGCCAGGCAAAGGGGAGGTGCGCCTCCACGGAAAGGAACTCGCGGTACCGAACTCCCGATCGCACTCGAGCGCCGTCAAAGCT
Organism: Rhipidocladum racemiflorum; assembly: GCA_036346355.1. Lineage (NCBI taxonomy): Eukaryota > Viridiplantae > Streptophyta > Magnoliopsida > Poales > Poaceae > Rhipidocladum > Rhipidocladum racemiflorum. Next base: position 48,448,174 of record CM070582.1, on the reverse strand, counting down.
TCGCCGCCGCCGATTCACGAGAAGCAGAACGGCTACAGGCCTTGGCGGCGGTCGTGCGTGACTCTGCAGATTTCCCGAGCAAGTAGACTTAGAGGCCATGGGCGTGGTCGTGGCCGAAGATTTGGAGAGGCTTCTTGCCGAGCTAAAAGTCTCGGATCCTCCCCATGGCCGGGATGCCCGAGTGTTTCCGGGACCATCACAACGCTCCCCGTGCGTTCGCCAGAGATGAATCTCGGAGCCATGCTCGGAGATCGCCCAGTCGCCGACCCGATCCGGAAAGGCCGGAGCGATCCGCAGAGCAACCTCGGGCGATATCAGATAATCGCCAGATTACGAGCGCTCGAGCACTCCGCAACCATGCGGTCATCGGCACGACCGACGCATGAGGTTTTCTCCCGACTCGGCCAGCGCCGGGCGTTGGGTGGAAGATCCGCGTGGAGGCCGCCCGTGGATCGAGGTTTTAAATCGCGAAACCAGAGCTTCTGCCGGGCCTTCACGAGCTCCCTCCGGGACGTCGCATGGCCGAACAGGTTCAAGCCCGGCCACGTCGAGAGATTCAACGGGACCCAGAACCCGGATGAATTCCTCTCGATATACACTACCGCCATCCTCGCCACGAGGTGATGAGGGGTAATGGCAAATTACTGCCGACGGTCCCGACGGAGCTCGTCAGACGTGGCTTTTCAATCAAAAGGAAGGATCCATACGGTCCTGAGGGCAGCTCAACCGCACTCGGCGAATTTCAGAGCTGCTACATCCGCCGGGAAAGAGCGCGACCTGGAGCGCTGCTGACGGACGGGAAACCACTGCGACAATTCGTCCCGGAGGTTCATCCAGTCCGGAACTTCGATCCGAACATATATCGGACGAGGCTGTCGTCCGAAGCTTTCAAGTTCGAGTGCGAGGCGTCGCGCTTCACACAGACCTGGAGATCCACCCGGATCTAACGGCGAACGAGCTCTTCCGAATGGCCGATCGATACGCCAACGCAGATGAAGCCGTCAATGGAAGAAAATCTTTGGATGAAGGAAGTCGCCGCCTCGGCTGGTCTAGAGACCTCGGCTAGCAAAAGGGTTCGACCAGAGACAAGAAGATCAAGAAGAAGAAGAAAAGCAACCCTCGCCCGCCATGGTAGCCGCGGTGGAACAACAACGACCCGAACTCAGCTCGGCCCGCCAGTGGGCCTAATGCTCGGGAAGAGGACAACCACCCAGGCCTCGAGGGCGAGGCGACCAAGCGGACCGGCGAGGCGACCAAGCGGACCGGCCAGGCGACCTCTCATCCACTTCACCAGCGCGCAGGCACGACTCTACGGAATTGCCGAACGTGGACCTACCGCTGGAAGCGATTTCTGACGCGAGGGTCCCATGCCGACGCTTCGAGCAGGTGAAAGCGACAAAGGAAAACAGCCCGCCGAGGAAAGTGAGGATGAAATGGAATATCAAGAACCAAGGAATCACATAGCGGTCATCTTCGGGGCTCCTCACTTTATAAGTCCCGCGGGACTTAAAGGAGGCTGCAAGGGAAGTGCACCATGTTACCCAGGTAAGCCTCCGGCAAAGAAATTGAAATGGCCTGAGGTATCCCTCACATTCTCGAGACGATTGTCCCTTGGGGATGACCAAACCCAGAGGCTTCCGATGGTCGTGAACCCCACCATCGGCAATCTTTGTCGTCGGTCGGGTCCTCATAGACTCAGGAGCTCTTTGGACCTTATTGCAGCCAAGGTATTGGACGAGATGCGATTCCTCGTTCCAAAATCAAGAGTGTGGCCGTGCCCTTCTTCGGGATAGTCCCGGCACCTCGATCAAACCTCTGGGCAGGTCGTCTTGCCCGTAAGTTTCGCGGCCCAAGTAACTTCAGAGCGGAGCTAATCACCTTCGAGGTGGTAGACTTGAGTCGGCCTACAACGCCATCCTCGGCCAGGTAAGCCTTGGCCAAGTTCATGGCCGCCTCGCATCACGCAGACGTATCGGTGCCTAAAGATTCCCGGGCCAAACGGAGTCATAACCGTCAAAGGAACCACAAGTCCGCACTCAATTGCGACGAAAGAGCGCTGGATATGGTCGGTCGCTTGCCCGCCGCTGCCCTCGACCAAGAGCCGAAGCATTCCGGCCTAAACTTGCCCTCCAACCTGGAGGAGAGACCAAGGCTGCTCCGCTCAACGAGTCGGAACCGGCCAAATCGTTCATTTGGGATCTTCCTAGATCCCAAATAGGAACTCGAGCTCGTCACTTTCCTCCGAGCAAGGTCGGATGTGTTCGCCTGGGAACCATCCGAGCATGCCCGAGTCCCAAGGAGGTGGTCGAGCACGCAGGCTAGCGGTTCACCGACAAAAACCAGTGAGACGAAACTTAGACGCTTTTCCCGGAAAAACAAGCAATCATCCGGAGGAACTTGATAAACTCCTAAAAGTGGCTTCATCGAGAGAGATTGAGCACTCCGAGTGGCTAGCCAATCCAGTCCTGGTCGAGGAAGAAAGGAGGCAAGTGGCGCGATGTGCGTCGACCACACGGAGTTTGAACGCAGCGTGCCCAAAAGACAACTATCCGTTGCCTCGCATAGACCAATTGGTGGACGCGACGGCGGGTCACGAACCATGAGCTTCCTAGACGCCTATTCAGGCTATCATCGAATCGACTGTCGCGCGAAGACGAGGGAAAGACTTCCTTCATCACCCGTTCGGTACCTTCGCTGCTATACGACCATGTCTTTCGGCCTGAGAAATGCGGGAGCAACCTTTCAACGCCTCATGCAGAAGACTTTCCACGGACCAAATAGGTCGAAATTTGGAGGTATATGTCGGCGACATAGTTGTCAAGAGCAAGAGTACTTCAGGTCACGTTCTTGACTTAGAAGAAACTTTCAGTAACCTCAATAAGCATCGAATAAAGCTAAATCCGAGAAAAATGCGTATTCGGCGTGAAGGCCGGCAAGGTGCTCGGCTACATGGTCGGGCCACATGGCGTTGGGGCTAACCTGCAGAAGATCGAAGCCATTGAGAACATGAGGTCGCCCACCAGCGTACAGGAAGTACAACCTCTGACCGGACGACTGGCCGCCTTCAGCCGGTTCGTCTCCCGGCTGGGGGAGCGAGGACTACCTTTCTTTAAAGCCCTCCGCAAACATGATGGCTTCACATGGACGGAGGAAGCCGATCAGCGCGTTCAAAGAGCTAAAACAAGTACCTCTCCAAGCCGCCTGCCCTCGTCACACCCACGGCAGGAAGAATTGCTATTATACTGGCGGCAACCCGCAGCGGTGAGCTCGGTGTTGGCGAGTAGAAAGAGATGGTACCAATGACCTATCTATTACGTCGGCCAAGTACTTCATGGACCGAAGGAGCGTTACCCGAGGTCCGAAACTCTTGTACTCATTCTTGATGGCCTCCCGGAAGTTGCGTCACTACTTTCAAGCACACAAGATCGTGGTGCCGACCGGCTTCCCACTCAGGGAAATCCTGAAAAATCAGGGCGCCGGTGGTCGATAGCCAAGTGGGCAATGGAACTCGCCGAAGTTCGAGCTGGTATTCTCAGCCCGCACGGCGATAAAATCACAAGTCCTGGCTGATTTCGTGGCGTAATGGTCGGCTCGGCACCACCAGCCAGTAGGACCAATGATTCGAGAAACTCCTGGACATTGTATTTTGACGGATCCCGAGCATACGAGCGCTCGGGTCAAGCGTCATCTTGGTCTCCCGGACGGAGAGCAGCTACAAGACGCCATCCAACTACATTTATTGCGACTAACAACGCGGCGGAGTGCGAAGGCCTTTTGGCCGGACTTCGGCATGCAAATCGCTAGGAGTCCAACGGCTCACCGTGAAGGGCGATTCACGGTTGGTCGTGAACCAGGTCAACAAGGAGTATCGTTGTTCGATACCTCAATGGCGCCAGACCGCCGGGCGTAAGGAAGATGGAGAAATACTTCAAGAATTTCGAAGTAATCTACATCCCCAGGAAGGATAATTCCCTGGCCGACCAAATGTCTAAGGTCGGTTCCTCCCAAACCGCCGCTCGTGGGTGCTCGTCGAGCACCTACGTAAGCCCTCCATTCCTCTCAAGAGGAGGCACCAGAGACCGCGGTAGGGTCTCATTCCTCGAGCAAAGCGCAAATTGGATGACGCCATTCATCCAATACCTTGCGCATGGGACATTGCCCGAGGAAGAAGCCGAGCGTTCGGCTAACAAGGCGATCTTCTCAAGATGCATCGATCGAAGGCGACCTATATGGAAAAGCGCGTTAGGAATCCTTTCCAAATCGTCTCCCGAGGAAGGCCCGCACCTTCTTCGTGATATCCACGAAGGAATGTGCGGAGCTCATTCGTCTTCGTAACGCTTGTGAGCAAAGCCTTCCGATTGGGTTACTCTTGGCCGACGGCCTTGACGGACGCGGTCAATCGTCGTAACGACCTGCCGAGCATGCCGGTTCCATGCTCGCAAAACCCGCCAACCCAAGCATATGCCCTACAAACCATACCGCTTCGTGGCCATTCTCGACCTGGGGCTCGACGTCCTTGGACCCTTTCCCGAGGTCTAAAGGCTGCAAGTATTTGCTCGTGGCCATCGACACTTTCACTAAGTGGATAGAGGCCGAGCCTGCTCGACCATCTCGGCCCAGCGGCCAAGAGGTTCCTCCGCGACAACGTGGTAACCCGGTTCGGGATACCCAACCGTCTTATCACAGACAATGGGACCCGATTCACCGGTGAACTGTTCCAAAGTTATCGTGAGGAGGTCGGGACCAAGGTTCTGCTTTCGCTTCGTGGCACATCCACAGAGTAACGGAGCAAATGAGCGAGCAAATGGGCGGCTAGTCCAGGGCATAAAAGAGAGTCTTTAAGACCCTCAACCAAAGACAAGCAAAGAAGTGGGTGGAGGAGCTTCCGCCGTTCTTTGGTCTATCCGCACCACGACAAGTCGAGCCACAAAGGCGACGCCTTTCCAACTCGTCTACGGTGCGGAGGCCATTACACTGCCGAAATCGTCTTTGGGTTCCCCAAGGGTGCAACTGATCGATTCCATCGATCAAGAGGTTGAGCGCCTCGTCGACCTGGACCTCGCCGGCGACACGCGAAGCAGGCGTTGCTCGGCCGCAATTTACCTACAAGCTCTTCGTAGGCATGCAGCCAAGGCAACCGACCTAGGGCCCTACAAGTCGGCGACATGGTCTTACGAAGAGTTCAAGACCTGTCGAAGGCCAACAAGCCGACCCCAAGGTGGGAAGGACCCTACACGGTCATGTCTACTGTGCGCCCGGGCTGTTCGCCTCGCGATGCCGGATGGTCGGGAGCTCACCAAAGACTGGAACATCGATCAAGCTGCGTAAATTCTACGTTTAGACGAGTACTCCTATCTCGCGCCCCTTGCGTTCTTTCCAATAAATCATTTTCCCTCTTTCTCGAAGTTTCGTCCTCGCTTTGTCGAACGAGCATCGCTGCCTACCAAAGACTACGCATCGAACTTATCCAACAAGTATGTGCACGCCATCTCCCTTGGCCCCTGGCCGGATGCTCGCCAATCGTCCACTTTCCACAGTAGCTCTTCGCTGTATGCATGGTCGGGCGCGAGCATCCACTCTAAGCCCTGCTCGGTGACCACTCGGGTATGGTGGCTCTACGTATTGTTGGTTTAAAGCTCGTCTGCTCTGTGCTCACAGTTCACTCAAACACAACCGATCTATTCGAGTAATTCAAAAATCGTTACGACCAAAGCGACCCTTAAAAACTCCCATGAACAAACTCGTGCTCGCAATAGCGGTGAGGACACGACCTTTGTCCATGGCGAGGGCTACGTATGATAGGAACGTTAGTCCCTCCTTACCAAGGATCCTTTGCTCGTGTCTATGATATTTGATCTACGCAGAACTTGTTTTCTTTGCTCGTATCTACGCTCCATGCAGGAACTTGCTTTCTTTTCTGTAGGCAGGATCATACGGGCATATCTTTGAAGCGAGTTCAAGCAAAAAAAAGCGAGCAAGGACCAAACTCCTGCGAATATGCTCATTTAATCCAAAACGTTGTTTTTTTTTTACAGGTTTTACACAAGATAAAAATAAAAGAAAGAGCTAAGTCCTACGACCAGCCTGGAGGGCAGCGAGCTCGTCCTTAAGGAGTCGACCTCCGCCTCTAGGTCCAGACCTTCCGCTGGCCGCGACCTTCGGCCGCGCTTTCCGAGGCGCCTGCGCCTCCTTGAGCTGGCTTCCTCGCGCTCCCGAGCTCATTGAAGGTCCTGCCGAAGCTTCACCAGCTCTTCGTCAAGCTCGGCGCATACGCTCTGAAGTGCTCTTCGCCGCCTCGCTCTGGAAGAGCTGGTCCCGGCCCGGCGATGAGGCTCCTCGCCGATTCCACCTTCAGTCGGCCTCGCGCACCTCGGAGACTCCGACGCTCAAGATCGGCGATCTTGGCGTCTTGCTCATGATGGTACGACCGGTACTCTTCTTTGAGACCGAGGTGGCATCGATATCCTCCATAGCCTTCGCGGCAAACTTGAGCGAAGAGAAAGGAGAAGGGAAAGAGCCGAGCGGACTCCCGGAAGATCGTTCGCAGCAGAAAGAAGAAACATGGAAACTTACCGGAAGAGCCCGGTGACGACTTGTCCTGAAGCCGGCGGTCGGTCGCGCCCGGCCGAAGAAGGGATTGACCAAGTCATCCCTGCGGCGTCAGGTCTTGCTCCTCCTGAGCACCCGGTGCTCCCAGAGAGCAACGGCGTCACCACCTTCGATCAACCCGGTCGCCCGGCCGATCCTCGTCCCACGCAGCGGCTCGTGGTCGCCTTCCCCATGGTCGGCCACCGCGCCGGGGTCAGACGCCAACCACGAAGCGCCGCCACTCCATGCTCATGGTGGAGGCGGTTGGTCGTTAGCAACCACCTCCGCCTCCTGTTCCTCTTCACCGGAGGCGACCAATGCTCTCCGACCAAGGCATTGGATCGAGGGCGATCACCTCCGCTTCTTGTCCCTCCATAGTCGGAGGCGACCGATGCTCCGCGCCGGAGGCGATTGATCAAATGATCACCTCCGCCCCTTGCACCTCCGTGGCGGGGCGCTGGTGCCTCGGGACCGAAGGAGTTAGGCCGGGGCGACCTCCTCCTCCTCCTCTCCTTGGCTCATGGCCAAGGGCTGTTGGTCGGGAGCGACCAAGCTCCCTTCCCTGGCTCGGCGCGCTTGAGCCTCGCCGCATGATCATCTCTTCGCAGGGGCCAAGGCCAAGGCGTCTTGGTCCTCGATCCCTGCGGCTCCTGCTCCTCCGCGGTGGGATAGGCTCCACGGCCGAAGGGAGCGCGGGTCCCGCCGAAGGAAGCTCGGGCTCCACCGAGTCCGGTTAGCACCGCTCCTCCCGTCTCGGCCATCACCGGCCGACGACGCGCGGTCGAGCTTCGGCGTCCATTGCGGAGTTGATAATCTCCTCGGCCATCTGGCGGAAGTCCAAAACGACATCCGAAGCTATCACGCCCACGCCAAACAGGGTGGGGTTAGCCCGAAGAAAGTCGCAAGACAAGAGCGGAATAAGAGAATGAAGAACGCATTTTCGCCGTGGCGGCGCCATCCTCCTCGGCCTCCTCGCCGGGCCCACGGGCGACCTGCCCGCGGCGGCCTCGTAGGCCTCGGCCACGACCACTGGCGCTCCTCATGCGGCGTCATTGGCGCGTGCCATCGCCGGTCGACATCGTCCATGTCGACCTCTTCCAAATGGCCGAGGCGGTTTGAGAGGTCGACCTCCTGCTCCTTCTAACCGAGCATAGGCGGCCTCCTCCTCTTCTTCCTCCTCCTCGGGGGCATCAACCACCCGAGTGAGCTGGTCCTGGAGGGCCTTGATCTGCCTCTCCACCGCTCCTTGGTCGGGAGAGATCCGCATCCTCCTCGGCCTTCCTCGCTGCTCGGCGAGCTGTTCCGATCGGCTCATCAGCTCCGGCTTCCTCCGCTTGAAGTCATCGAACCAAATGCGGAGTTCGCCACCTCCTGGCGGTCGGCGTACTCAAGGTGCGGGTAGGGTCCTGGTCGGCTCGGCGCCTCGGACCGCTTGGCGCGGGAGGCGAGGCGGATGCTCGGCGACCTCGACCCGCCGCCTCTTCACGGAACCCCTGGCGGGTGTCTTATGGCTTGCGGCCGTGCAGCCGACACCGCAAGCTCAAGGGCGACCTTCTCCCGCCAACAAATCGGGAGGAATGAGCTCGGAAACATGCCCTCGAGCGGAAGTGGGAAAATGTACTTACGCGTCGCGCGGTCAAAAATATTCTTGGGGACCTGGCGATTGGCGTCGGCTCCTTCTCCTTCGGGCGCCGAACATCTCGGCGACCCTATCGTCAACCGGTCCGTCCTCGAGCTGCGTCTGGCAAGACTAAGACAAAAGGCATATCACGGATGCATAGCGCGATTCACTGAGCGGCGATGCTCGGGAAAGAGGTTCAGAACATACCTGCGTTGTCCTCGCGGGTGAAGTCGTGCCACCGGTCACCTCGAAGAAGGGATGCTCGCGGCGCCTCGAGGGGACACCGGTTGAAGGTAAAGTCGGGCGATATCCCGACCAGTGAGCCCCATCCGGGCAAGCTCACCGATCGTCCGAGCACCCGCTCTTCCTCGGGTTGCAGGCGGGCGCTGCCTCTCGATGGCGGAGCGTCCTCCCAGTGTAGACCAATCGGGACCCTCCGCCTTCTTCCGGTAGAACCAGGTCGGCCCAACCCGACACCGAGTCCTTGAGCAACGAAGGGGTACTCGTATGGTCGGTTGGGCCAAGGCGAAGATAAACGCATGGCCGGCGGAACCATCGGCCGGTGCGGAAGGGGAATAGAAGTGAAAGAAGAGGCTAGCCGTGGGCATTACACCCACGTAAGCCTCGCAAAGGTGGGAGAAGATTGCGAGGAAAGGATGGAGTTGGGGTGGAGATGAGAGATCTCGCACCGCAGAAGGCAAGCACGGAGGCGAGGAAGTCGCTCTCGCACGAAGCCCGTTGATGGCGTACAACTCGCAGAGACGATCTCCGTCTCCGCGCGCGCCGGCGCCGCATCATCCTCGCACTCGACCCGAGCCTGGTCGACGTACCCCTCGTCAGTGAGCACTGGAGCCTCCTTCGGGTCATCCGCTAACCTTGAAGCAGCGCCATGGCCGAAGAAGGAAGGAGAGCGAAAAGGGTTCTTGGGCGCTAGGGCTCTTGGAAGATTTTTCGCCGAAGACGAGCAAAGAGACGCAATGGGACTCCGACCTCTCCCGGTAGAAAGGGTTAAAGGATAGTGAAGAGGCGGGATAAAAATCGCCGCCTATCGCGCAGCAACACACTGGCCGGAAAAGCGCCGCTTCCGAGAAACTACCGCATCAATTACAGGAGGCTTCTCGGAGAAGGAACCGCAGAACAACCAAACGACGCGCCCGCGCAGAGCAAGCACGCGGCGGGTAAAGAAGCTCGTCTCCCGACGTAAAATGGTCGTGAGCCACGACCAAAGGAAATTCAATCCCCCCTCAAGTCTTCTTAGGCTCAAGGGGAAGCCCGAGGGTTCCCCACTTGAACCTCGGGGCTAGGCGTCGGGATTGGCTATCTGGCAAAAGACCACGGTACCCCCGTGAAAAGCTAAACCCGCCGACCAAGCGGCACTAAGGGAAGATGCTCGGGAGAACGAAACGAGCATCCCTCCTTCTCCTCCGAGCATACGCGTTTGCGCCTCCGTTCGCAGAAGCACCAAACACACCCCCCACGAGCAAGCATGCTCGTGGAGGCCACGACCTGCTCGGGTGTTTTGGTCGGAGGCTCAGCCAGCGCCGTGAGGAAGGAAGGAGGCAACCAATCAGCCGAGATCAAGGGAAATCATACCCAAATTCAAATAACGCTGAATCAAGGGCAGCATCACGGATATGGATACATAGCGTGATCCCGGAGGCGATTACTTTTCGCATCTCTAGTCATAGTATTTAAACCCCCCAAGATCTCAGAATAGGAGGGCACACGAAAGATAGAACACAATACACGGGAGTAGGGTCATTATCTCGGCGGTGAGAGGCCCGAACCAGATAAAAACACCGCGTCCCCTTTGCTTTTTCCGGCCTCCTTCTCCCGACCTCGCGTCGCTCGAACGCCCTCTTCGATCCGTGCGACGGGGCTCTGTTGATCCCCCATTCAACAAGTAAGCTCGACGGGAGCCCGTTCTCCAATCGTCGACAAAATGTTAATATGCTTATGTTTTATGTATTACAAATATTTTTGATTGAATTTTAGTGGTGTCAAATGAAGATTATACATAGCGGATATGTTAAAATAGGAGAAAAAGTAAAATAGGGACTGAGATTTAGGGGCTGTTGCTGGACTTGTGCTCTGAAAACAGGGTCCCAAAAAATAGAGGGAGTCCCTAAATCCAAAATAGGGACCCTGTTTTAGAGACCCCTGCTGGAGATGCTCTAATCCAACCGGCAGATGGGTTGCTCGATTAAGCGGTGATTTCGGCTGTTAATCATTATCCCTCCTTGTATCTCTACGCCTGCCTCCCCTCCCTGGCTCCCTGTCCCCCGTGTTAGCACAAGTGATACACGAATAGATAACCTGCAATGGATTAGATACATATTTTTTTATCAAAAAATAATGTCATTTCGACATAGCCAAATGGTCCAACATAGTGCAGACAATTAAACATTGATTTTTTTACTTTCTTTCTCAACCCCACTAGCCAAGATCCAAATAAATGTGCTATAAGGTGACAAATTAGAGTTGCTTGTATAACATACCACGCAAAATGAGTAAACTGGTAATCCAAAAAAAGATGTTGTATAATTTCTTCATTTTTACAAAAACAACATTGTTTATTGCCAGTTCAATTTTTTTTACTGAGGTTATCATTTGTCAAAATTACCCCTCGACGTAAGTACCAAAAAAATATTTTAATTTTTAGAGTAATTTTAATCGGTCAAAGTTGTCTATTTAAATGCATTAAATCTGCATACGTCGATTGAACAGAAAGTTATCCATTTTGATGAAGATTCCATCGAAAAGTATCACTATCTGAAGACAAATTTATACATCAACAATTCTTGTAATAAGCTCTTGAAAATCAAGTAAACTAGGTCCCATAATGATTCTATGAAAAAAAATATTAGAAGATTCAGAATTCATTACTTCAACAACTGTGTATGTTTTTTCTGTACAATGTTATAAAGTCGAGGATATTATATACTAAGAGGGTACTTGTTTCCAAGCCAAGTATTTTGCCAAAAGCGAATTTAAGATCATCCCGAAGAATGAAAGACCCAAATTTAAGAAAAAAATATTTACTCCCTACTCTCTGTGCGACTCAAATCTAAAAAAAAAATATGAATAAACCCAAATCTAAAAAAAAATATGAATAAAAAGAGGCACGAAGTGTGACCCATTTCCTCCGATTTCTTTCATGGTATCAGGTTGTGGCGTTGTGCATCGCTTCCGCACCTTCCTGCACCCCGGCCATTTTCACCGCCCGCATCGCACCTCCGGCCATGGCTGAAAGCCAGAGAGAAGCATCCAACCCTTCTCGCTCATCTCTGACCCTGGCGGTCGCTGTCCAGAGCATCAAAATTTTGGTGCCGGTAGCCCTCGACCTTAAGGTGTCGAACTACGCCAAATAGTGCACCCTCTCCACGGTGGCTGTCGACGAGTTCACCCTCTCCGACCACGTCACGGCAACGACTCCGTCCAACAATGAGGAGTGAAGTGAAAACGTCTACACTCCACCGTGCTCCATTATCTCTATGGCTCCATCACACATGAGATTCTCGACATAGTGATAACGATCATCTCTAACCATATTCTCTTCATTTCATTTCTTTCTTTATTCTTATTCCCTTTATTTTCCCTCATCTCCAACAGATTCCCTTTAAAGAGAATTGTATAGGGAAAGGAGAGAGAATCTCTTGCTAGTGGGAATGAGAGAGAGAATCCTCACAAAAGAAATGCTGAAGGAAATCCGTTGGAACGTTGAAGGGAATGAAAATCCCTTCGTGAAAGGAAAGGGAGAGGAGAAAGAACATGATTGGAGATGGTCTAACGACGACCACCACCATGACCTATGCCGTTTGGATCCGCATCCGAGTCTCTCCTCCCGTATAATCACAATCCCGGGCTCTCTCTACCTCGGTACGGAATTCACCAACCCAAGATCAGTGATGATTACACGGAGCTGTAGTAGCCTGTAATCTCGATTGGAACTTGCGTGCTTTCCAGCCTTCCAGGACAGTGCGTGCTACTGGGACATAGACACATAGTATACTGTTAGTAGCACGGGATGGCAGGCAGTTGGGGTTGCGCGCGATTCATGGAGCCTGGCGACGATCGGCACGAGGGATGCTCCCCGTTCTGCATGCCGCCTCCCTTAAATTACTGCTCGGCGCGAACGATTCTCCTTTGGACGAGGACTTGTTCGCACCCATAGTCGTAGGTTCGATTAGCTTCAGTTTCAAAAAAGAAGTAGCTCGGGGCGGCGACTTGACTGGTCTGGTTAAAGAAAGTCTAAGCCTGTGATGATCCGTAATCCTACTCCTCCAACAATCTTCTGCGATCCGCGTTCGCTGAACGAAGACAAACCACGCACCGGGAACGGACATTTGTCTTGACGGGGGATGGTGACTCGACGCTTTGTTCACTTGGATCGTCCAAAATGGTGGTGACCTGTGCACGCTGCGGCGACGCTGCTGCGATCGAGAGGAACAAACAGAGACTGACAAAGTTTGTTTGATGATGTGCTGACTTCCTCGAGCCCTCCTCCTGGCTCCTCCTCGACCACTTGTTTTACGAGTGCTCCCGTTTCTATGTAAACAAAAGCATGCGTTGGGAGTTGGGGACTGAATTAGGAGCACAAGCACACACGTTAACATCATGACGTGTACCAAAATCTTACAGAAATTTTACGGTGAATAACATAGGTAGTAAACAGTGGTATTAGAAATCAAATCTAACCATCCATTTCTCAAGGGTATTTTGTGGTTTTATTCATCAGAGGTATTTTAGACTTTTCCTAATTCGTTCGAAGTTTTGGATTCACCGAATTCCTGATGATCTTCAGAGGTTTCTTATCCATTCATTCGTTATTTATCAGGATCACAGGACGTGTTTTACCGTAGATGACAAATAATATGATAGAATTTTTTACACTTTTACCCCTTTCTGAATTTTTCTACCAATACTAAATGTGGTAGTATAACTAGATCTAAATTGATTTCAACCATTAGATTAAAAAAAATAAACAATTTATATTGATTTTAAACCACCGTAAAAGAGCTCAAATCTTACTACTTGTGTCTTCAACTTGTATCGTTAGAACTTACAAGTAACAAGGTATGCTGGTGCTGGGTAGGAAGGGCATTTCACAACCGTATGTGGCAGTTTAATTAGGTCCGTTTGTAATGTGAAATTTTTCTATATTTCTATAGGAATTAAGCAGTCTCACTCGAAATGTCGTGAAATTCCTACGGGACTTGCGCGTTTCAATTAGGCCATTACCAGTTTTCTGTAGTGCGATTGACCGACCTACTACTAAGGCAACAAAATGACAAATTACAAACATATACGAATTCAGATACGGGCGGATATTGCTCGTCTCGTATCCTAACCTATATTTTTTTTCCGGATTCGGAGTCGGATACGGATGTCTCGGATACGGATACGAATTCAGATTATTCAGTATTCGGATACGGAGCGGATAATTGATTTGATTCGGTCGGATCGGATATCATAATCGGATAGTAGTATAATACATAATTTGTGTACGTAAAAGAAAGAATGAAGCATTAACCTTACAACATTAGCTTCAAGTCATAATTATTTCAACGTAGGATAGTAGTATTGTTAGAGGTGCAAATGGGTCGGATATAAGGAGAGAGATCGAGACATAAAGAAAACAGAGAACAAGGGGAGCTCTTCCATCAAACTTAACCTTACGGAATAAATTCCTGGATATATTAAATAGTGTTGAATTGTCACATTCTGACAAACTGAAGACAGACTTCTCTCATAATGAGGACTACTCAGATTTGTTTGCTATTCTTCAATTTAGCGACTCAACTAATTCCAGTAATTTGAATAGAAAAGAAGTTTATCAAATAAGTTGAACAAATCAATTTAGGTAAAAACATTGTGTCATCACTCTATTTGTTTGTTAATAGATTTGTTGAAGTTCACTCTTAATAACAAAGTAGTGTTTTTTAGTGCCAATATCAAACAACTACTCTATCTATCCAATAATGAATCAAATTAATGGAAGAATAACTGATTTTATCCAGATATTCGGGTCGGATATTTACCGGATATCGGGTCGGATATTGCTCTTCCCATATCCTAACCCATATTACATGAGATTTTTCGGATCTGTATTGCTCTTCCCATATCCTAACCCATATTACACCGGATTTTCCGGATACGGATACGGATAACATCGGTACGGATTTTAAACGAATTCAGTATCAGATCGGGCGGATATTTCCTGTCCCGTTTTCACTCCAACAAACATATACATTTGAATGGTTTTAGAACTGACCCCAAGGAAAGCAACGTCATGGAGTCGTCATCTCTTCGTGATGATAAGAACGCATGGACGGATTACTCCTACTGAACAGCGAGGAGGCAAATGCATAGAGAAAGGACAGCTATACTTCATCATCCTCTCTACCCTAATTAGCATAAGCTAATTAATAAAAAGGTGTTGTCAGCGGTGGCTGAGCGTGACCCAAAAATAAGGAAAGTCCAAAATCCATTGCCAAGAAACACCATCTTCCATTGCAAGACAATTGTAACCTCTTAAAATTTTGAATTTTGACTTATTTATTTATTTGTGAATTTTAAGAATTTTTCAGAATTTTCTAGAATTTATTTAAATTATTTTGAATATCTTCTATTTAGGCCTATTGCGAAATTTTATTTCATGTTCGAAAAATTTTAATAAAAATTTATTTGAGTTCCAAATGCTTTAAATGATTTTTAGGAATTTTTTAGATTTATTTGCTAATTTTATGAGTTTATTCAAATTACTGGAATTAGACTACTCGAGAAAATGATGAAAATAGGATTCGGGCTTAATGGGCCGAAACAATTTAAATCGGCCCGACCCGCTTCAGCTTCGCCCCAGCCTATATCGTCGCAAACCCTAACCCAAATGCTTTGGCCGTCGGATCGCGGTCTCGTGGTTGATACTACGCCACGTAGCGGCATGCCGCCAGCCCCCCCCCTCGATGCCACGTGGATGACCAAGATTCCTCCGCGTTACTCTCCGTGCCCTGGGCCGGACTCCGGCCGCCATGAAACCGCCTTCGATTTTCGCACCGCGCACGCCTCCCCGGTCCCTATTTATTGCACCGCCACCTCGTGCCTTGTTCCTTGTTCACCGCCACCTCTTTTGCCCCAAGCCTATCGTCTTCGTCCTCCTTACCGGTGAGCCACCACTGTCGACCTTCGCCGCTTGCCCTCAATCGTCTGATCTAGCGAAGGTCGCTCGGGTCATGCCACGCGTCCGCACCGACGTCATCCCGTGCGTCAGCGAACGTGTCAGGGCCCCAAGTTTCAAAAATTCTGGGACATCCGGAGTATCCGGATCAACACCCGGAATGTCCGGACCTAACCCAGAATGTCCGGAGTATCCGGATTAACCTGACCGAGCGCCTCAACCCGGAGTGTCCGGACTAAATGTCCGGAGTGTCCGGGTTAGTGTTACCGAAGACCCCAACCCGGAGTCTCCGGGTTAGCATCCGGAGTGTCCGGTATTTGCGGGGGGATTTTGTATAAAAGTCCCATTTCGTGGGTTCACTCCCTTCTTTTCTTCTCCACTTGTCCTCCACCCATCCCGTGCGTCCCCTTCACCCCGAGCTCCACTCCGGCGACCACCATCGGCCGGTGTCCTCCAGTGACTCCTCCCCGGCGACTCCTCCATCCCCGGGAACTTCTCCTCACGCCGGCATCCTCCATCCTCCACCCGGCATTTGCCTCTCCTCCGTCCCACTTGGAGGTAGGTCCTCTTTTTGGGGGTTGATTCGTAGGGTTCTTGGGTCTTAGGGTCGTCCATGGTGGGTTTGGGACTTAGGTTTGGGTTTGGGAGGTTTGGAGTTGAATCTTGAGCTCTAGGGTTTTTGGTGTAGTGATTCTAGGGTTGGTTTGGGGCTTGGATTGATGAATGTGGGTACTAGTAAGGTAGATCGGGTAGTGGTAATGCCAATCCATGGGCCGATTAGAGTCGGCTTGTGGTTTTATAGTTGGGTGTCGTTTTCTCGAGGTTTAGCTAGCTTGAAGTTCCCTCGGCCTTGCCGCGTGTGGGAATGTCATAGGTCGGGTCCCCGCGATGCCGTGGGACTTGGCGGCACCTCGATCCGTCGAGTTATTGGGCAAAACTCGCCAGGTCCGGAGTGTCCGGACGACCAGTCCGGAGTGTCCGCCCTAGGCCGGAGTATCCGGACACAAGGTCCGGAGTATCCGGGTTATCCGGACTGTCCGGATCAAATAACCGGACTGTCCGGGTTAGGCTAGTCTGTCCGGTTTCGTTAACCTGTTCGGTCGCGTTGTTTCGTCGGGGTTTTCCTTTTGTGTTCATTTCATTCGCATGGCATGCATCTCATTATGCATTTGACGAGTACCCGTACCATGGGTACCCCATCACCCGAACGCGAGCGGGTGACCTACTGGCGAAGGCCCAAGATCGCCGAAAGGCACTTGGGCCTCGAAGAGCGAACCCCGACCTATGCAGGACCGACCCTAGACGGTCGGCGGACACCGATCCCGGGCGGTCGGCGGGCTCCGACCGCCAAATATTGAAGCTCACGGTCAGCGAGCTCCACCCGCGCGCGAGCCAGTGGGGCCCACGCCGATGTCAGACAGCTGCCCTGAGCGCAGCGTCCCCTGGCGTCCGTATCGGTGCAGACGGCTCCTTCCCAAGACTGTCAGAAGAGCCACCGAAGAAGTCAAGCCCCCGTCCCATCGCTGGCGCATCGCGAAGAATACGCCCACTCCGAGGCCAAGGCAAAGTCAAGCGCCATTAAAGCCACCGAGGTGGCAGGAGCACCACGCGATACGTCATCCAGACGAGACTACGCAAGACGGCTCATCACGAGCCACCAACCTGCCTCGGGACGAGCAGGTCGATCGGACAAGACAGAAACCAGACTTGAGGCAGCAGGCCCCCTTCCTCGTAGTTTTCCCGAACTCCCGTGTAACCTGCCCCCTCCGTCTATATAAGGAGAGGCAGGGCCCGAGAGGGAGGGGCGATGGAAAGAACAGTCTTCTAGGTAGCCACAATTCCCTAGCGAAAACACCAGGGGATCGGTCGGCCGACTCCCTGCCTCGCTTGTATTCCTCTTGTTCATCGCCCTAAGATCAATACACCCACACCGAGCGAACTGGAGTAGGGACGTTCAGCCCCGAACCAGTATACATCATCTGACTCCTTGAGTCGACCATTCGGGGAGAGAGAGCGCGCGACCCCATCCGACCACAAATTCGTATTCCCGGTGCACGAAACACCGACAGTTGGCGCGCCAGGTAGGGGTCCTCGCGCGTCTTCACCGACATCCTCATCTTCGGATTCCCATTCTCCTCCCTGATGGCCTCCTCCCACCACGATTCACCGATGTCGAGGTGGATCCGCCGGCACCCTCGATTTCATCGTCACCACGGCGGGAGAGCTTGTCCTCATTCCGCGCCATCCGGACCGGGCGTCCTCCGCAAGCTGGATGCGATTGTCGATGTCCTCGGCAGCCTCCGCCTCGAGGCCCCCGCATGGGCCGCGGGCGGGCGCTGCCGTCAAAGATCGCTCTGGCGACGCCGCCTACGAGCTGCGGCGAGCGGTGGTTCCACCCTCCACGGGTTCTCAACTCGTGGCCATGGCCGGCTACGCACCGGCTTCCCTCCACGACCTGCTGGCGGATTCCTCCAGCCACGGCTCCAGCTCCGACAGAGAGTATCCCCCCGCAGGGTGTACTCCCGCGAGTGCAACATGACGGATGCCGCGGAACCGTCCTCCACCCCCGCTACCCTCGGGACCCTCCTCCCGCGCGATGAAGCGCGGCGGGGGGAATCCCGGCGGGAAGACGACGCACAAGACTCCTAACGCTTCACGACCTTCGGCAACAGCGAGAGGAGCTAGAGGCCCGAAAGGCCGAGCTCGATAAGCTCCAGGCCGAGCTGGAGCGCCGTCAGCCTAACCCACCACTCGCCTCCAGCGCGTGCGCGCGCGTCAGGTGCATCAGCAGTTGGCTGAGGAGACGAACGACCTTCCATTCTTCCCTCACGCCAACCAGAACATTGCTGCGGCGGCAATGCTGCTCCGAGGGCTGCCTGAGCCAACGGAGCCAGAAGCCAAGGCCACCTATCAGAACCTCCGGGGACTGGTAGAACGTGTTGTCGTTCAGCACGCCCAAGGTTCCGGCTCCCGACGGACGGGCGCCACTTCGGGCCGCCTGGGCCACTCCCCCTCACAGGGCCGGCAGAGCCCAGCCAAGACGACCCCGCTCCACGAGCTCCCCCAGGCATCATACACCCCGGTGCGCCACCGCCTGGGGGACAAGTATGATCTTCGCACCACCCTCGAGGCGCGAAGGAGAGCTACCGATGCAGCAGCGCCCTCGCAGGTCGCCGATAGCGGGCGACGCAAGCATTCCGACCCGGGATTCGACGGTCTCGGGCCGCTTGCGTTCACCCGCCTCATCCGCAACAACGACTTCCCGACCCGGTTCCGGGCACCGACTAACATAGCCAAGTACACAGGGGCCACCAACCCCAGTGTCTGGCTAGAAGACTATCGGCTCGCCTGCCGAGCTGGGGGAGCAACGGACGACTCCTTCGTCATCCAGTATCTCCCCATCTACCTTGCGGACTCAGCTCGAGCCTGGCTCGAGTACCTGCCCGCAGACACCATCGGCAGCTGGGCCGACCTGACGAACCTTTTCGTCGGGAACTTCCAGGGCACCTACAAACGCCCTGGCAACTCCTGGGACCTGAAGAGCTGCAAGCAGCAGACGGAGGAAACCCTCCGGGACTACATCCGCCGCTTCTCCCAACAGTGCAATGAGCTCCCCGACATCCGCGACGCCGACGTCGTCGGGGCGTTCATCTACGACACCACGTGCGAGGCCCTGGTCCACAAGCCGGGTGTCGCGAAACTCCGGACCAGCAAGGAGCTCCTCGACATCGCCACCAATCACGCCTCGCGAGGAGGCCGTAGGGCCATCTTCAAAGAAAGACGGCCCACAAAACAGCCGACCTCGGGGCGGCGCCCCCTCGACCACCACGACAAAAGGAAGCGGAAGGGGAAGCGAGGGCGCGAAGGCGAATAATCGCCACGCCGACCGACACAAAGCAATGCCAGGCAGACGCCGACCGATTCGAAATCGATAGATAGTCCGTGCGAACCACGACTATCCGTCAAACACAAGTATCGGATCGCGAAGTCTTGAAGCGGTTTCTCTCGGAAACCCCACGACATCGCGGGGTAAGGGAAAGAAGCGCGACGGCATCCGGCCGGGGCAAAGGGCGATGAGCGGTAAGCGAGTTCCCACAGCTCGACGGCTGCCTCATGATCTTCGGAGGGGCAGAGTGCTATGCCGACAAGCGACGGTTGAAGCTCGCCCACCGAGAGGTTCACACGGCTACCCCCGCCATGCCCACCTACTTAAGGTGGTCGGAGTGCCCGATCGCCTCTCCTTTTATAGCCAAAACAGTACGGGAGGAGCGGAAGACGAAGCGCCCTGGGGTCACGCATAGCGGCCACGTAAGACGGCGCCCAACATCGATTCCAAACCTCACGATCCCCCAGGCGAGTTAATCCGCCCTTATCTCCAAAGAAAACTTAAATTCTTGCGCGGACTCAAGCGGTGCGTGGCGACTGCACCCTCAGTCCCCGCGCACCACTCGGGGGCTGCCCTACGACCTCAGGGGTCAGCGACCTAAATCGATGACCGGTAACCACTCCGACCGGACTACCCTCCTCATAGTAACCTCTTCAAACCCAAAATGCTACAGCCCACGCCCCCACGGCTACGGCTCCGAGGTAGCACTGCGCGAAGGGAGGCTACTTGAGCAAAGGGCGATGGCGGTCGGATGGAGCCTTCGATTTAGGTCGGACGATCGGCCGATCAAACAATCTCCTCGTGGCAACCCCTTCAACCGAATGCTACAACTTAAGCCCCAGGCATACCGCGGCTCGAGTAGCATTTCGCAAAAAGGAAAGTTGCCCGAGCGGAAGATAGCTTGATCGACCAGGGCAGAACAACCCCGGTCGTCGTTAAAAAGCGTCTGAAGTCGCTAACCTAAGCCGTACTCGACCGACCGAGCTATCTACCTGCGTGGTCGCTTTCCCAGGCCCAAAGTACTACGGCCTACGCCTCCGCGGCTACGGCTTCGAAGTGGCACTCTGCGGGGGAAACAAGTCCTACGAGCAAGAGACGCTAGGGACGGTCGAAGCACCCTCACTCAAGTCAGCGTTCCAACCGACCGAGCGGAGGCTTCGCGAAAGAGGCGGTCCGACCCAGGCACCTCTCCTCCACGAAGCGAGCTCTCTAGGTAGCTTGTCCTATCCCGTGATCTCTTCGAACGGAGTTGAAGCAACACCTACGCTTTCAGGGCACCCCCGTGGGCCCTGTAGCTATGGTCGTAAGATTGCCCAAATTCACAGAGGAAGCACGGGGTAAACGGGCAAGATAACTTAAAACAACCTGACGCATCGAACTCGGTCAGGGCAATCATGTTCATTACATGCACTGCAAAAAAGCAAGAAATAAAGAAACTAATCATCTCCCTCCTTCCGATGGAGGATTTCTCGCGACGAAATACGGCGGGCAATCTCTTGGGCGCACGGATCGACCCGGGCCATGAATGCGTCGACTTCTTCATCGCTTCGGTCAGCAGCAACGCCGCTCCCAACCGCCTCAAGGTCGACGCCGTCATAATAAGAGACGGTGTTGACCAGGGCCGAGGAAGCGCCAAGCACCGCCGCTTCCCGCACCGACGCCTCAACGCGCTCAGGAACCCATCCAAGTATGGCAGGAATGGCGCTGGGGCCCGGAGTAAGCCCGAACAACCGGTCGCAGACGGCCTGGATGCCCACATGAAGGGATCGGCTCGGCCGTCGTATCGGCCGCATCCCTCTCCGCCACCCGCTTGTCCACACGGGCCGAGTCACGGGACGCGACCGCCGCATCCCGCGTCGCCACCGCCACCCTTCGCGACTCCGGTAGCGTCGCTAAGGTTTTGCAGCTCTGCGAGGACAAAAAACAGCGTCGAAGACGCCCGTTGCGATGGCTCCCAAGGGGTTGAACTACTCACCGCCACCGAGGCCTCTTTGGCGCCGGGTTCCTCCTCGACCTTGGCACGCGCTTCCCGATCGGACGCGGGCGCGGCAAGCTCCCAGGGCAAGATCCCGCCGCCGAGAAGCCGGGTCGGCCTCCTACGGACCGACTCGCATTCCTCTCGGAAGAGGGTGGCCTCCGCCCGGCGGATCCTTCCGCGTGGACCGCAGAAGTCTTGGCCGCTTCAAGATCCGCCAGGGCCGACCTGGCCTTCTCTCCTCGACGGCCAACGACTCCACAAGTCGCCGAGCCTCCCGCAAGGCTTGGTTGACTTCCCCACCACGACCAGCCGTGGCGGCCCTTCCTTGCTCGGCAACAAGCGCCCTCGGGCGCCGAGCAGCTCTTCCCTATGGCACTCCCAGTGCAAGTGCCGAGGAACATTGACTTGTCCACCGCCTCGATGTCAAGCGCTGCGAATACCTGCCCGGTCGATCCGCTTTCCGGCCGAGAGGTGCACGAAAGACAAATCCGTCAGACTTACCGACCGCCGGCGGGACTCCTGAGCAATGGACTTTCGCTTCGACGCTGGCCGGCGTCAGCAGCGCGAGTAAGGTTGGCGTGGATCCTCCCCATCTCCGCCTCCAAAGCATTCCAATCCGCGTTACGCCTCGTCGTCGAGCGAACGCGCCCTCCGGCCAGGTCGTGGCCGGGCAAGTCAAGACGGGCGGTCGGCAATCGCCTCGCCTCGACTTCCCGCCGCGTCTGCGGCAGCCGGTTCGCGCGCCCTCCGGAACACTTGGACCGCCCAAAGCGGTGGCCGGCAGGACTCGTCTCGCCCGGTGTCGCGAACGCCGCAAATCGATACTTCCCGGCGGTAGAGTCGCGCCGACCCACGATCGGCGGTGCGGGAAGGCAAGGATGGCGAACGTCTCCGTCGATGCTGCGGACGGTAGCGGTCCCGCGCTTCCGGTGGCGGCGGGACCTCACCGGTCTCACTGTGACAACGGCGCGAAGCGCGCCAGCGAGCTTCCTCTGCATTACCGGGGCCAAGAACGGCCGGCGCTCCCTCCGGCAGCGTCCCTCACCAGAGACTGCCGCGGAGCGATCCGGCGACCCCCGCCTCGACGACCGCCACGCTTCGCGGGACGGGAGCGGAAGGGTGCGGTTCCTCACCGCCGAAGTGGGACTCAGCGCCCTCCCAGCGCTGGTGAGCCCCCTGCGCACAGCGGTCGGTCAGGAATTGCGAAGGAAGAAGCACCGGAGAGGACCAAACTGGGGGCACATAAGTCACTTACCGAGAGGAGCGAACGACCGGCACCTGACGAGCCCTCTTTGCCGGACCCCTGCGAGGAGGCGTGAGGGGTCTGCGCATCTTCAGGATATACCCTGCGCCCGCAGTTTCTTCCGAAGAACCACGGTCGCCGGCCCCGCGGCTGGAACCCGCGTCGCAGCCGCCGGAGTCGCCTCCGCCAACCGCTCCCCCCTCGCTTGACGACGACTCTTCGTCGCCGTCACTCAAAGTCTCGCCGAGACCTTTCGCCGCTGTGAACCGGTCCGCGCGCTCTTTCCTCTTCCGCTCCTTCGTGGCCTCCTTCTTCGCCTGGAGGGCAGCGTCGCGCTGCTCCGTTGCGAGGCGCACGACCGCTCTCGCCACCTTTTCCCCCGGAAGCAAGGGGCGGGAGATCAGGCCACCGAGCCCCTGCAAGAACGCGCTCGGGTAAGGGGGCGAAGAACACCCGCCAGCCGGACTGAGGCCGCGGGGGAAGGAGCTCCTTCCTCTCCAAGCCGAGGTAGCGACCCGCCGCGGCCGAGTGCGGGGTCAGCGACATCCCCGAATGAGCGTAGGAGAACGGCGAACTGCGCGAAGCGGGGAAGTTTTCTTCTTCCCTTGCGTTTTCTCTCCTTTTCTTTTTGCAGAGGACGCGAGCAGGAGGATTTGCTCCCTCCGCGCCGCCCTCTCCTTCCTTTATAGGCGCCTGGCGGGAACAGACGCGCCTCGCGCTAACCGACGCCTCACGCGGACCGACGCAGCCGCCAACCGTCGACCGCCACCACGCCGCTACTCCGTGCGTGCCGCAGCCCATTTAAATCCCACTAAGCATTAATCGCCCGACAGACGGCCGCCAGCGCCGCACGCCACAAGAAGATCGCGAGCCCGCCGGCCAGAACGGACCGGCGCCCCATGCCAAGAAAGGTATGAAAACGGCCCACTGGGCCGCCGCCTCCGAGAGCAAGCGGCCTACGCGCTCGAGGCCCGGCACCGTCGGCCGAGGGTTACGAAGGCCGAATCCAACACCGGAATGAAGGCCGCCCAACACGTAAAAAGAGCGAGGCGGGTCGCAGTGAGCCCCCAGAGGCCTCTAGATGGGTCGCTGACGACCCAATCACTGCGGGCCCGCGTCCGAGACCATACCTCACACTCTCGCGGAGCTCATCGATGAGTGGCGGCGGTAGCGCTCGGTCGGCCAGACGACCCGGCAGCCCGACCCGGGATGAGTAAGGAAAGGTTTTTATGGAACGCCACGCAGCGGGTCGGACGCCCACGCCGGGAGCTACGTCCGCTTGGAAACGATCCCCCTCGAGGGAGATCGCCAAGGTTCCACTCGGATTGCCCGACAGCAGCTCGCACAAGCACGACGTTCAAACCGACGAAGGTAAACGTGCGTTCGCTCAACCGACTCTAAAGGCCCACGAACGACGTGGCCTGCCAGAGTCCGACCGGGCTAAACCCCCGACCGGCTCTCCGACCCGCTCGGGGGCTACACCCTACGGTGCGCCACACCGGGTTCTTTATTAGCGCGGCGACTCAAGCGATCGCCGACCAAGCACCGACCTCGACCGGCCGACGGCACGCCAGGCTAAAACCCCGACTCTCTCCGACCCGCTCGGGGCTCAAAGATCACCGGGTGCGCCACAAGACCGGCTCTTTAAGCCGGGCACGGCTCCCAAGCAGCCACGCGACCTAGCGCCGACCTCCGGCAGCTAACCCCGATCGCTCTCCGACCCGCTCGGGGCTCTGGGGCTGGCGAGTACCGCATTACCATGGGTACCCCATCACCCGAACGCGAATCTGCCGACCTACCACGGCGAAGGCCCAAAGATCGCCGAAGGCACTTGGGCCATGAGAGCGAACCCCGATTTATGCAGACCGACCCTAGACGGTCGGCGGACTCCGATCTCGGCGGTCGGCGGGCTCGACCGCCTAATATTGAAGCTCACGGCCAGAAGCTCCACTCAAGCGAGCCAAGAGGGCCCACGCCGGTCGATACCGCTTGTGCGCAGCTGGCCTCAGCGTCCGTACCGGGGCAGACGGCTCCTTCCCAAGACTGTCAGAGGAGCCACCGAAGAAGTCAAGCCCCCGTCCCATCGCCTGGCGCACCGCAGAAGAATACGCCCACTCCCGAGGCCAAGGCAAAGTCAAGCGCCATTAAAGCCACCGAGGCTGATAGGAGCACCACGCGATACGTCATCCAGACAGCACTACGCAAGACGGCTCATCACAGAGCCACCAACCCTGCCTCGGGACGAGCAGGGGTCGGTCGGACAAGACAGAAACCAGACTTCGAGACGCGCAGGCCCCCTTCCTCGTAGTTTTCCCGAACTCCCATGTAACCTGCCCCCTCCGTCTATATAAGGAGAGGCAGGGCCCGAGAGGGAGGGGCGATGGAAAGAACAGTCTTCTAGGTAGCCACAATTCCCTAGCGAAAACACTGTGGATCGGCCACGACTCCCTGCCTCGCTTGTATTCCTCTTGTTCATCGCCCTAAGATCAATACACCCACACCGAGCGAACTGGAGTAGGGACGTTCAGCCCCGAACCAGTATACATCATCTGACTCCTTGAGTCGACCATTCGGGGAGAGGGAGCGCGCGACCCCATCCGACCACAAATTCGTATTGCCGGTGCACGAAACACCGACAGCATTGTACTCGTGTAGAGAATGATCCCGCAGAGACTGACGCCGCGGTGACTGAGGGTACTGCCGGAGAGCCGACTGTTGCCGACCCACCAGCAGAAGAGCAAGGCAAGCACCTAAGCATGTTTATCCTTATGTATCGTTATTTTTGAGAATAATGTGATTAATTGAAACGTTAAGTATTGCATTAGGAATTGCCATGTGGGATAGGAATAGATCCTATTTGCTGCACGTACCCCCTTGTATTCGTCGAATACCTCCTTTTGAGCTAGGCTATGGGTATTAATGAGTCCGTGCTTAGAATGCTTAGATGTCGGGGTTTGGGCCAAGTGACGGAGGGTTCTGTCACTTGCGGTTGTTATTAATACACACATACTACATTATGTTGGGCTTGGAATTGGGAAAGGTTTTGGAAAGAAATGAATTGTGGACCGGGCGGGGAGTTGGTTCATTTGGGTATGGAGACTCAAATGTGTAGCCCCGTCTGTGTCAGTTGAGGACCGATCCGTAAGTGGAATCAGATTGAGTACACCCCGGTTGGTCGCATGCCCGATTATGGTACTGCAGTAAGACACTCTTTCTCTCATACGGAATCGATGGACCGTAACTTCCTCGTGGTTGGACGTGGTTGAGGGCGAGGCTTAGGCCGACTCTCGGCGCCAAGCCGGGCTTGGGGCTGCTCGAGGGTGCTAGGTTTTCGGCCACAGGAGGACGCTTGATTGGGTATGATTGGGAGGGTTGACACTAGGCCCTTGTGGTAAGTGTCGTGCGATCAATGCTTCCCTGCAGGGTTAATTAAGCGATTCGAATTGCCGCGCTCTCGGATATGAGCAAGCTTGATCTGAACTTCTTCTGCGTAGTAAACAACTTGAACTTGTGGTTCGCCGTTGGGCTTGAGCTAAATTTTGATATGAGATGACTTGCCTTACATTCTGTTAATTACAATATCCTGTTAGAAGTAGGTGCTGTTACAACTGCTAGCTATATTGAGAAAAACTTGAGTAGATGACAAAAATTGAAACAAAGTTAAGCATTTTCGCACTTTTAACCTAAGCCTATTTACCTTGCTACCGCCAAATGCATCTCTTTTGGAGTCGGTCATATATGGACCCCGGGTAAGACTTGCGAGTACCTTCCGTACTCAGGCTTCTGCTTTGTGGTTTTGCAGGTGAGGATCCAGCGGGGTGCGAGTTTTGCCCCTACTGCCTATCGGTGACCGGGCGGGGCACCGAGTAGAGGCTGTCGGCGTGCGTGCGCCCGGGAGTGTTCAGGGCATGACACTTCCGGGGTGTTTTACTTTTGTTGTATAGTGTAGTGGGTGATACTTTTGTGAACAGCTGCTACCTTTATTTCTGTAATGGAACGCGTCTGCTTTTCGCTTGGTCGTTTTGTTGGTTGTCTTTGTTGGGCCTCTTTGTGCCGTGTGGTGTGTTTGTTTGCTTCCGCGTTCTTGCGTCTCTGGTAGTGAGCTTGGGGGCTCGATGCCCCTTTGTGCGAATTGATGTTTGATATGGCATTGGGAACCGGTATGTGGGGATCCTGGGCGAGTTTCGGATCGCATACCAGGGGAATACCGGGGTTGTTGTCGAGTCGTTGGAAGTCGTAGAGTTGTCTCGTTTGGGCTTGGGTATTAGCATCGGGATCGCCTCCGGTGATTCGTTGCTAGAATCCAAATCCGACCGGAGTAACTGTTCATCCAACAACTCGAGGACGATCTGGGCGGCTCCTCTCAGAACGCTAGTCAACCTTACATGCATCGCATCCACCGTGGACCTAGTCCATAGACTGTGGGCCCCACCTATCAGTGTAATTCGACTGAGTCAGGTTTTTAGATTTATTTTTATTCTTGGTAATTAGTGTTGCTGACGTTATAAATCGATTTCTTTTAGAAATTTAATTCGACCGAAAAGAAAATAGAGGATGATATCAGCAATGACATCATTATTCGGTTTTTCAGTAGAAAATAATTCAAATAATTAGTATTTTTATTTTTAAACTTTCGATTGCCCGTTCTCACTCATACGAGCTCCGATTAAAGGGATTCCTGAGCCTAAAAATTTATAAAATTGAGTTCCACTTAATGGTAAATTTTATTTAATTTTCACAGTTAATTTTCTCTATATTACTGGTATTTTTTTGTAATTCTTCTTGATTAGCTTAGACGTTGAAACGCCGGGAGAGTACGAGAGCAAAGTGTGGACTCAAGAGCAAGATCCAGAATTAAAGCAAAGATTTTTTCAAGGCAAGTTACACATTCTTAACCATGTTGAACCCAACCTTTGAAATGTTATGTTGAATTTAAATTATTGTATGCATAGTTTTTATAAAAGTATTTCAGTCTCAGTATTAAATCAAGTAGTTATGTCATGATTGTTAAAGCCATATTTGATGATTGAATTCCTTGTGCCATTATAACCCTAGGTTATACTTATGATGTATGATGACTATCAAAACAGTTAAGAATGTGCTTAGACATGCTTAGACATGAATTTATGTTATTCTAGGAATTTTGAACCAAATGGTGATTTTTTAGAAATTGAGAATTATGTTTTGAAGATAATTGATAGATGTGCCATGGACTTTTATATCACATCATGATAAAGTTAAAAATATGACTTAGATTGGGCGAGACAGGCTAGTGTGGTTTTTTCATGGGTTATTGAAAAGCTCGCATAGTCAATTAAGGATCGGTCTGTGAGTTGCTGAACATAAAAACATTACTGTACTTCCGCATGTCTGGTATGGGACAGACCTCACTATCCGTATTGAAACATACCATCGACAGTCGTGCCATTGGTGGAAAGTGGAATGGGTGTAAGGCTGCCACTCAGTGCAAGAGAGGGTTTCTGAATTAGGGGGATCCTTTTAGCGGTGAAACTTTAGCGGGTATGATTACATGAATGGATTTTTATAGGGGCATTGTCATGATTTTCTCTGTCGCACACCAAAGAAAGTATGTTTTTGGCGCAAGGAAATGATCATGTCTTGTGGATAAAGTTGTATAACCTATGCAGGGTATAAAACTAATCAATTAGCCGTGCCTACGGTCATGGGCTTGCCGAGCTGGCCTTTAACATATTACATTTTACTGTTTATAAAAAAATAGTTTCGAGAAAGTGATTAGTGGGGATGGAGGGAGTCCATTATGGTAAATTTGGGTTAAGTTCCAAGAATGATTCTTGAATTGATTCCAGGAGAGATTTCTGAAATCTAAAATATTAAAATATAGAATTTACAATATAAATAAAATTGCGCCTTGAAAAAAATTACTTCCAGTATTTGTGAAGTGTTGCTTTACGCTAAAATAACCATACAATCATCTCTGTTTTTCCTTATATTAACAATGCATCTCCTATGTGACTTGCAGAGTACTTTTGTACTCACCCTTACTTACTATGCTGATTTAGATGATGAGTTCTACGATGGAGAGGACCAGCATAACTAGGGCCGCTGCCTCAGTCGATTGCTAGTGGCAAATCTATTGAGTTTTATTTCAGTTTATTTTATTTTCGCCGCTTTACCATTATTTAGCCTGCGTGCCATTCATATTGTAAAAGACCATATCAGTTAATGAATAAAGGTACATTGGATATGTTGTGTTGTCAACTTTGTTTATTGTGTATACTAGCTTGATTTTAGATCAGTGTATTTTACGCATAGGATTCGAAGGTGTTACTTTCGGATCTGACAACAATGAAGCTGTTTGCATATTTAATTGAAACTTTAAAGAAGGAACCAAAATTAGAAGCAATCATAGGCGGAAAAGGTTAAAGAAAGAATTGAAGGGATACCGTGCATACAATTACTAGACTGAAGAGTAGAAAACCGAATTGGCCCTAATTGCTAGCAAAACACTACAAACAAATAAGCAAAAAATTTGGGATTAGACCATTTTTTCTGAAGAAATAGGAGCTAGGCCAAAGCATTAGGGGGGGAAATAAGCTTTGAAGTACATATCTCTTTTCAAAAATATTGGATTGGAACCCAAGTGGTTGTCAGGTAGTATGATCGAGACAACAATCACAGGCAACGAATACCGCTCTACTGGGTTGTTAGTGATATGCTTTGGAGCAATCAAACTAAAACTCCTTTATTCATGTTATTATATTATCTCTACTATATAAAGTGAGAGTTTCTTCCCACGTCACATTAATTGCTCTGCTTAATTGCCCTATTTAATTGACCTGCTTAATTGCCCTATTTAATTGCCCTGCTTCATTGCCCTACGCAAGAAACGAAGCGTTAAAGATAGATGTTTGATCTTATAAAATAGTATTTTTTTTATTTTTTAATCTTTATTTTTCGTTATCAATTTTGTTTTTCGTAGCAACGCACGGGCATATAACTAGTTTTAAATTATCCCTGACCTTATATCATTATGTAGGATAATTGTGATTTATAGATCAGCACATGTATTAATTGATGATCATATTTCGCGGATCATAAATATAGAGATATCAAATAAAAAATGTGGATACATGTTGGAGAACATGGTGTTGGAGTGACCCACCATAAGACACTGCGGAAATTGTTATATTCTTAATTATCACTAGTTAGTCTCATACATAGTGTATGTGGAATCCTTAGACCTGAGATCATCATGGTTTTCTACATGTGTAATAGTGTGCTTAGGGGTGGCTAAATGCTACTTCGTAATTGGGTAGTCATATAGGTAGCTTTCGGGTTTACTATGAAATATACGGAGGAATGTAAGCAATCAAGATGGAATTTGCCTCTCCTATATAACGGGAGAGATATCTCTGGGCCTCTCAGTATGGTTGGATTAAGTAAGTGCATGACCATGCCTAATGCAATCGAGGAGTCAATTGCAATTGAGTAACCTACTACATAACGAGTAAATGATCGAGCTATCACAAGATGGCATGTTTCTTGTCTTAATTTTGATCTGATATCATGAAGCAAAGGGATCGGTACATGAGCACTATATAAGTTTGTTCGATATGATCTTTGTGTATATTTGGAAGTCGTCATACCCTAAATGAGTTTTTGGGCCATGGCCGAATATACATAAACCTACAGATCACACACTTAACAGGTTAGAATATATTGGTTTGGATTGGATCCGTCACTAATAGACCAAGTAGGTTTTGCACCTTAGTTAGGCTAAGACATAAGGTTACCGAGGGGCTATATAAGGGAGCACATGAAGACTAGTTGGTATACAATTGTTGTAACACCGCACCCACCAAAAGCCCTATCCGTCATCTCTTAGGTTGTAACACCGCATCCACCAAAAGCCCTGTATGAACTTTGGTCGAGGCGTTGCTACTATTGTGGCGCTAATCGGGATAATTGTTTGTGTTGTTCAACTACCACTCGATAATGATCAATCACCGTTCAAGGACGTATGCTACGCTAAATCGGACAATTTTAACTCTCATTTCCCTGTATTGCGCATCTAGTGATAACGATTAATAATCTCTTACTTATTTAGTATCTTACTTTACGTAATAAATTTTTTAATTTAAGTTAATGTAGTCGACCTATATTTCTTCGTAGGTGTCATATTCCATCTATTATGTGGGAAAGAATTGGAGGCCAACTAAGGGTGCCACCTCACCCTCCATGCCATTTTGCAAAAAGGTCCTTCCCTTTTTGTGAATTACGGATAGGTCTCTGTAAATTACAAAGAGGTCCTTTGCGATTTTTGTGAGTATAAAAAAAATCTTTTCTAAATTGCGTTTAGGTCCCTGGTTCGTTACTTTATGGCAAAGCCCCCCGCTAAATACAAATATCGAACGAGTCTTTTTCTAATTTTTTATAATAGCGATCAGGTCCAAAAATATAACAAATGTGTCCTCACTGCTACGTCCGTGTCCTTTCTTCGCTTTCCGAAAAAATATTTTCACAACGTAAATATGTGTACAAATTTCTATCTCTGGATTTTTTCCCCAACTCGATCACTAATCTCTAAATTTTTTTCCCAACTCGATCTCTCATTTTTTTGAAACGTGTATTATTACTCGGTGAACGTAAATAGTATTAAGCTCGATAAAAGAGGGTTGACATCTCTAATATTTTTCGGAACATGTATTATCACCCGATTAGCACATAGAGTATTAAACTCGACAAAAGGAGGTTAGTCGGGTAATGATAAAGTGTTAACCAAATTTCGTCAAAAGAAATTTGTGTCTAGGTTATTTCTTCGTTTTTCCCGGAAACAATATTTTCATCAACAGATATATGTATACAGCTCTATCTCTGGATTTTTTCCCGGTTATTTTTCAAAAAAAGAACCGTCGTTTCGTAGATTCGCGACCGGATCCTTCACGTCACCTTTTTCCAAAAAAAATAAAAAAATTACGGCTAGATCCTTTCTCCGTTGTTTCCTTGCAAAAAAGAATTCCGAATCAAATTTTACGCAGTGCGGTATTACCGCACGGTTCTACCTAGTTCAACAGACATGGAATGGGCTTGCGAGATCTATTGGCAATAAATAATACTATGTGCAGTAGGAGTCATTATCCTTTCGCATATTCTGATCGAGCTGAGCACGGTTCCTCTCGGATAGGCTGGCGACTCCCTCATTGTCGCAAATAGAGGTGGGCCCATCGTGCTTCGGGCCGAAATCGTGCCGTGCCACGACGACCCATCGTGTCGGGCCGTGCCAGCCCGACTCACCTTTGGCGAGCCCAAGCCCTACCATTTGCGCCGTGCTCGTCTTTGTCTTGTCCCAAGCCCGACCCATTTTTACTATTGTGACGAACAAAGTAATAAAACAAATCACTACTACTAAACTACCTATTTTAATTACATAAGAGACTAATCACATCAACAAAATGTCAAACATAAATGCAATGCTTGAAGATACCCTGAATCAACAATATTTGCCAACTTTTAGGCCTTAATCCGTGATTTCGTGCCCGTTCGTGCCGTCTTGCAAGACGCCCGCCCAAACTACCGTGCCGTCTTTGTCTGCCCGTCGTGCACAGTTCCGGGCCCAAGACGGCCGTGCTACTGATTGCGTGCGGCCGACCAAGACGGAATCGCGCCGCGTCGCGTGTTTTGCACCGTGCCATCCCATCGTGCTTCGGGCCGGCCCAAAAGAGCCCGGCCCAAGTGCCCACCTCTAGTCGCAAAGTACTTGGCCCATTGACGTAGCCAAGGGACAATTTTCTACGCCATGCATCGAGACTGCAACCGGAGTGATCAGTCTAGGTGGACGCAAACCGTGCTCACCAACCCTACAAGTGTCAGTAGGAGAAGCTTGTCGTCACTCCCAGAGCGCTCCCTAGTCCCTAGTCCCTGGGCGCTGTGCTTCTCCTCTCTTCCTACAGGAACTGGGCAGACGTTCTTTCTTTAAAACCTTTATTTATTATTAAGCTTACGATAAGATTCTTTAAATCTAGTGGTTCAGTAGGGATAATCGAGGGCTGTTTTCTGCCAAGTGGACTCTAGATCCGAACTCATGCAGTTCCTCGCTGGACTTGTTGAATGCGTGCCGCTTGGGCCACTGTTTAGGGTTTGATGGATTGTGCTATGACTTGGAATCTATAGGCCCCGTTCGTTTCAGCTTCTGAACAGCTTCTGCTTAAAAAAAAAGCGGATTATTTGCCGAACGGGAGGATTCTGGACAGCTTCTCTGAGAATCGGTCAGTTTTACGAATAGAATCGAGAATGCTCAAACTCGATTCTCACAGATTCTTGCTGATTCTTGCCAGCTCGGTCCGAAACCTAGAAGTCATAGTTAACTCGGCCTGATTCTCCCATAACCAGAAGCAGCTTCTCCCATAATCCAGAATCCATAATCCAGAAGCTGAAACGAACTGGGCCATAGTTTGCTATAGGAATGATTGTTTTTGTTTTTTTATTCTGAATTCTCATTCCAAAGGCTGAATAAAAAACAAACATACTGATTCTAGAATCCAAGTCTTACAATCGAGCCCATCCATATATACTAGAATCCACAATCCACTTCATATGTAATTTTGGATTCTAGCTTTTGGAGAAGGGCTTTTATATAACCACAGTCTAAAATCAGCTTTTAGAGAATCCAAATAAAAAACAAACAGACCCTTAGTTAGTTAGATAGAGCAAGTCTGCACCGATGCTACACATTTGGAGAAGATGCTGTCCGCGGTGTGACAAGGGCTATTATGCTACGAACAATACTTGTTGGATCAAGTGTTACTCCCTCCGTTCATGTTTATAGGCGTATTTTTTTGGCATATGAATCAAAAAAATATTAAAATAACTAGATTATTCCTAATTATTATCACCAAGCGCTATACTCGCTGTATGCATGTAGAGAATATAAAGTAAAGATGAATATTTATTACGGGTATAGAGGAAACATTACAGTAATTTTGCATTGCATTGAAATATAAAATACATTCTATATTTATAGATAAAATTATCAAAAAAAAGTCTTATAAACTTAGAAGGACAAGTATTCAATACTTCGAGTAGTAGGAAGACCTCCTACTCGGACACTCAAGACTTGATCTATGAGGTTTACTTTATATGGACAATAAGGTACTCCTAGACTAGTTCTAGTCTATGGTATCTCTTGAACCAGCCTCATCCCGTTTGGAAAGTTCCTTCCTTTGTTATGATCTAATTTTTGTTTATTTGAGTCCCACCTAAAGTCTACATGTGCGAAGGATACAAGTTATAGATTACAATACCTACTAACAACAACCGTTCAGTAACTACGTCTGAAGGATGACTCACTGACAAATGGCAAAAATACCCGTGGGTCCGGGTATCCGCGGGTACCTGATCCGACGGGTTCAGGTCGGGTCCAAATTTGTACTCACGGTATGTTACTTCGGGTTCAGGTCTTATTTTGGACCCATGGGTACCCAGACCTAGATCCAGACCCAGTGGCGGAGCCAGAAAGTTTCGATGAGGGGGGCTTAAAAAGAGACATTCAAAATCAACTACCATGACTATCGATATATTGTAAAATAGTTAAAATTTAAATTGTATGCAATATAAGTATGTAATTATGAAAGGAGAAAAACTTACCATTCATTGCTTCAAAAGAGTTGACAGTTCATATTTACGAGTTTTTATGTTCTGAAAACATTGTAAGATATTTTTCATGTCTATCTTTGTAAACATGTCTCGCTCAATGTAGTGTACCATAAGATCATTTAACCAATCATGGCTGGAGATCTAGTGCGACCGTATGGACCATGGGCCATCGCGAGGGACTTTTTCGCTGGGCCGCGGGGTGGGCTCCAGCCCCACCCAGCCCCACCATTGCCTCCGCCTATGTCCAGACCCGATGAGGCACATACGCTTGTATGTTCATGAATTTGCCATTGTATACATATTGTTATGTCTCAAATCCGCATCTCTTCTTTTTCTAATTCTATCTTAAGCATGATCAATGAGAAGGTGAATGGATTGGAAGGTGGAGTCGTCGTGCGAATGCTGAGCTGAACGCTTCCTTCTCTGCATAACACTACTACTCTCTCTATGGAAGAATTCGGGTCCGGGTACACGGTTGGATCCGGATCCGAATCCGGGTCCGAGTTTAGACCCGTGATTAATTTTGGGTTCTGATCTGAATCCACGGAGGTTGAACCTGAAAGTATCCAGATCCGTTGCCATCCGTACTGACAATAACCTCCGATAACGTGCATCAATTCTTGAATCGACGAGGTGTCTCTTCATCGGCTACAACTGACACGCAAGAAGCGGGTTCAGCTGTTAGCTAGAAAAGGGGAGATGGTAACACATTCACGCTCCTTATTCTTCATGATGCACCACTTGTAATAGATTCAAAGCAATAGACACTTTTCTTTTTTCTGTGTAGTCTTCATCTTAGTCTTTTCCCTCTTTACTTCATAAAATCAGATTATTAGACCATCGACACGGTGCTAAGCAAGACCCTACTGCCAAGCTTTTATCTCATATCTTATGAGCAAAGAAAAAGGAATATGGCTATTATTGTCCCTGTTAGGTTAACAATACCGTTCGATCTTGGATTTCGATGACCGGGCGTTATCAAATTCGCTAAAACTGCTCAAAATTTGTTGAAAACCGAACGATTTAAAAAGTCAAATGAATTTGAAATCTGATCAAATCGTCGAGCGGTTTTTGTGGTTTTTTTTGACGAAAACTGCTTGAAAAGTTGCGATTTTCGAGCGGGTTTTTTGTGAAAACTGGTGACTTTTGAAAAAAAAATTTGTACAATTTGAAAAAATCCATTAAAGGCCCAAAAATAGGAAACATGTAATAAAAACATTTAAAAATTATGAAAAAATAGGAAAAAAAACACTGCATGATCTTCCCTAAATATAGAAATTTTTTGACATGACCTTTGCTATAGACAATTGCAAATTGTAAAGTAGGCATTTAGCAATAATATGTCAACAAATCATGAAGTTAATTATAATCATGCGTGTTGACCCTGTCTAAGAATCGCATATAATTGTTACTCTGTGCATAGGTCATTCCAGTTTGAACTTTGTGAAGCTCTCCTTTTCTGCTTAATTGGTGTCTAAATATTTTCTTTCTATATCGCGGCCACTTGGGGATGGGACAGTCGCCTGCAAATGAAACATAGTACAAAAATGTTAACTATGAATCGGTGAACAACTAAACGAACATTTTAAAGCTCACTTACTGTATTTTTGTGTTTCCCTCACAGCGCTAACAAAGTATGGATTATCCGTTTTCCTCCCCGCGACACCAGCAATGTGAAAAATTTGGCCCACACCGAGGCAATGGCCTGCTTCGCACTCTTCCCTTTCTGTGTCCACTAATGGCTATCAATCTTTGGTTACACGGGACCACGAGACATACCAACGTTGTAATCCCCCCGGACCGAAATTCAAAACCTTGATTACAACTAGCTCATCCATCCAACCAAATTAAAAATTGGCTCATTTATATCCACCTAACTAATCAGCCATGTGCATGGCTCTTTCCCCTCCAGACCGAATAGCTATATCCTATTCAGGGGCGGATCCAAGCCCCGGGCAGAGTAGGCTGTAGCCCGGGGCCTGGTACTGAAAGCCTACTAAAATTCTACGAAAAACTATTGAAAAATCATTGAAAACAAATATTTAATCTAAGACCAGCTGACTCAGCCCAAGGCTTGAGCTGGGACTAGCTCCGCTCCTGATCCTATTCCTATCTAACCTCATCGAGGCAACCAAACTAACCTTAGAGTCGAGCACTAGAGTACCACGGGTAAATTGGTGCGAAATGGAATTAAGCTTTAGGGGCTGTTTGGTTTGAGGCCAAATTTGCCAAGCCATGCCATGCCAAAATTTGGCTAGCCAAATTTTGGTGGCCAAATTGGTGGCCAAAGTTTGGCCAACTATTGGCTAGAAAATGAACTAGGAAAATTTAGCTAGCCAATGGAAAAAAGAATCTAGCCAAAATTTGGTTGCAAACCAAATACTTGCCAAATTTGATCAACACTACCAAAATTTGGCATGACAAGTATTGGCAACAAATGGATACAAACCAAACAGCCCATTAGACTTCACCATGGTTGTGAGCTGCCGCTAACCACGGGAGCTGCTCTCACCGAGCCGAGCCAAGGGTATTATAGGAACGTAGACAAAACGCATCGAGGCGCTTTCTCGGAGGAAACGGCAAAACCCGCTTGGGCGCGGGAGCCAGGCGCGCGCCCCTCACACGGAATGCCCGTCCTGCCCCTGCTCCTCTCTTGCCTCGTCGCGCAGCAGAAAAGGATCACGTAGACCGTGACCCCCTTACTGAGTTGCCCCTATCCTGCGCCCCCTCGCCTCCTCCTCCCCTTCTCGCTCGCTCGCTCGCTCATCGCACGCGACGCTGTGCAGCACGCGCTCAGAGGAGAAGACGGCAATGGCGTCGCGTGGGCCGTGAGACTGGGGCTGTGGTTGTGGAGAGGGGGAGAAGGGGGGTTGGGCGGTGCCATGGTGGGCGGGCCGGCGATGGCTCCGGCGGCGGTGGTGGGGTCGGCGGCTGCGGCGGCGGAGGAGGAGATGCGATGGCGGCAGCTGGACAGCGGCGTGAGCGCGGTGTCGTTCGGGTTCGTGGCCACCGCCATCCTCGTCTCCATGTTCCTCGCCATGGCCATCCTCGAGCACTTCCTCCGCGCCCCGGCCCGCGCCCCCGGGATGGGCGTCATGGGGGCGCCGCCCGCGCCGTCGCGAGGAGGGCTCCTCCTCCGCCTCCGCCTCCTCCTCCGCCGCGGCGGCGAGGCCGGCGGCCACGGCGCGGATCTCGAGGCGGCCAGGAAGCTCGACGGCCGCGCGTCACCCGAGGTACGGCACCGGTGCACTGCTCCCTCACGCTCCCCCTCCCCTCCATCCACCCGCGCGTCTCTTTAATGATTCCGACGTCTCGCGCTTTTCGCAGCTTTCCTTTTTCGCATCGCATCGCTTTTTCGCTGTGTATCTGTGCATTTGATGGACCCAATTGCCCACCTTGTCGCTCCCCCTCCCTCTTTCCTTCCCCGTCTTCCACTCTACTCGACCATGATGCAGAGCGATGCCTAGGGCTGCCAGCTTCATAGAAGGCATCTGACGAGGAAGACGAAAATGGAAAGGAGAAGCAAAAGCTCCGATCTCTTGGTTTTCTTGCCTCGGTTGTTTATAGGCGGTGAAAGAATTCGTACGATCTCTTTGGGTTAGGACGCTCTGGAAAGATTTTATGTGGATAGTAGGTGTTGGGGTAGATGGGGAAAAGCATATTACCATACACATCAAAAGAAAAGGAGCACCTCTTAATCTGAAATGTAAACTTTAGATCTTTCTAACGTTGTTCATGATAGCTTTCGCTCAGAGATGCACAGGCATTCTAATGGAACTGATTTAAGTAACATTGTTCCAGAACAACATTTAATTAGTTTGGTCGGCATGTCCGGCTACTTCAACCCCACAAGTCTCTGCTAAGCTTAATACCAACCATATTCATATGTCCAGTAAGATGAGCCCACTAGCTACCGCTGCCTCGACAGTAAATATTCGGCATGCCCGAATGTTACATTACTATTTTATGTTTTCTGTTCTTCCTTTTTTGAGTCTTGGTATCTCCAAATTTTATATTGTTTTGTGGTAAGAGGGAGAACATAGTGCTTGTTCAGGCAAGAGAGGTTAGATTAGATGGCACGAGTGGATCTCATCTCTATATAAATAAAAATAACCGGTGATATTCAAGGCACCACCTTCGTTTTAATAGCAAGAAAAGTCCATAATAATCCAAAAAAAAGGAGAAAAAATCCTAGGAATTCTCACATTAATTAGAAGAAAAAGAGAAGGATCTTCACCACTTATTTTGGTGGGACCAGATTATAGCGGTGTAGATTACTCATATATAGATATTAGCGTTATATAATAAATATATTGTATTTCAATTATAGGAATTAGAGTTGTATATTAGAGATAACTGCATCATCATATCTAGCCATGCAGTTGCGCGGAAGGCACCTCCTTTGTTTTAAGGGCAGGAAAATCCACAATTGTCCTAAAAATTAAAAAAAAAAAATCTTAGAAATTCTTACATTAATTGAAAGAAAAAGCAAAAGATATCCATCACTTATTTTGGTGGGCTAGATTATAATGATAAACATTAATAATATATAGATATTAGAGTTATATAACAAATACAATTGTATCTCTATTATAGGAAGTAGAGTTGTATGTCAAAGACAACTTTATCATAATATTTAGTCGGGTAGTTGCGCGGGTAAATCTGCTAGTTGGTATAAATATAAGCATCGATCCCCGGATTGTAATTCCTTCTGTCTTTCGCAAGTTCCATGTTTTGGATGAGTCCGTTTAACATATATATGGTTTCTTGCAACAATCTCATAGTCGTGAAGGGTTATGGAACCAAGAGAGGAATTTGGCAGACAATGAGACAATGGCAAACAGACAAGGGCCCATCCCTGTCTGCAGCCACACCAAGGTCTGAATCACCTTCTGACTTGCAATATTGATTGTCCACAGCCGCAGGTCCCAGGTGTGGTCATATCATTCATTGCAGCTTGAGAATTATTAGCAATGTGGAACATTTTGTTATTAAGATGGATCAGCAGCAGAATTTAGTTCCAGTTGTAATGGGTCACGTCATAGGGATCAAAAGCGTTGAGTTAGATGTGAGAGGAGCATTGAAGTACAAGTATAAATGTTGTCCTTCTCCAAGAACTGAAACTTTTTTGCTCCAACTGCTGGCGCATCATGATTAACTTACTGCAAGAAACTGGCCAGAAGATGGATCGTGGATCTATTAACCTTATTTGAAGAGAAAACCTACAATATACCACTGAATAACTACATGATCTACAATATGCCACTCATTGTGAAACTTAGTGAGACA
The DNA here is from genome assembly GCA_036346355.1 of Rhipidocladum racemiflorum. Lineage (NCBI taxonomy): Eukaryota > Viridiplantae > Streptophyta > Magnoliopsida > Poales > Poaceae > Rhipidocladum > Rhipidocladum racemiflorum. The sequence goes on along the minus strand of CM070582.1, from coordinate 48,408,758 downwards.
TCAGTGGCATATTGTAGACATACAAAGGTATTCAATGGCATATAAGGGATTTCCCCTTATTTTAAAGTTTGTTGCTTGCTTATGCCAGGTACACACCATGCAATGATTATCAGTAGTGTCGAATATGCACTATGCAGTATGCTCAATAACACCAGTACAGTGTCTACTTTCAGTTGATTTTTTCTTCATCATGAAAATTTCACGGTGATTCTATGCTGGCACCAGTTTCTGTTTCTGGTAGTCTAATGGTGGAAAAGGCATTAAATGTAAGGAAGTTAGTGCACTCAAAGTTGGCAATCTGTCCTCTAAGGTGGATGGCTCAACTACTTATTGTCTTCTACTTATGATCAGTGTCAGTTCCTGCTCATTAAGATGCATATGGTGCAAGTTTGAATTGTTGATTGGGAGGGATATGGAGTAACTAAAAGTCTTAACTATGTTGGAAGAGATTCTAAAAGAGGATAAGATTAACTATATAACTGTATGAGCGTCGCCTAAGTTAAAATTTCAGTATTGCTCTTTAGTCTTTAGTAACCTTCCAAAAATCATCGTGCCCCCTATACGTTAAAAATCCTTATCACTGTTACCCAGTCTGTCTAGCTGTGTAAACTGCTAGTACAAGCTACCCCATACATGTAGGATCAATGTATTTCATGCCTATAGGCTATAGGTCCACTCAACCTGGCTTGTGTTACAGTGTCATAGGAAAGCTTCTTCTATAGTAGGCTACTAGGATTGAATTTTCAGTATGTGTTTGTAGAGAACAACATTGCTATATACTTATGCACATGGTTTACATTACCAAACCGAGCTCGGAAATCACTACCCGCTCGGTATCAATTCGTTGAAAATCGGTCGAAAATCGAACGAAATTCAAAGTCAAACTTTTGAAATTGGCGGTCTAACAACGGCGAAATAATTCAAAAACCGACCGGTTTGACCGATTTTCAACCGATTTTGTCCGATTTTCGGCCAGTTTACAGAGAAAATCGGCACAGCCAAGGCAAATTTGTTAAAATTGCTTTCCCAAATTTCATGGCAAATGTCAAATAGCTATTAATATTAACTTTAGGGAACTTTTGGATAAATATTCCCAAATTTCCCCATTTTTTAAATTTGAATTTCAGTTGAACTGGTTTACCGACCAGTTCCGTTTATTGAATCGGCTAGATACGGTCGAAAATCATGATTTTTGAGCGATTTTCGTCGATTTTTCAAACCCTGCTTATACAGCACAAATTTCATTATTGGATTTTTTTCGTCAACATTTGCGTTAAAGGTCATCATCCAGCTAATATATAGTTCCCTTCTCAATGACAAGTCATTGGCAATTGTTCCTAATGTTTGGCAATTGGTTCCAACTTCCACCCAAATCAGGATAAATTCCTGATTAGCTTTTGCACAGTAGTGGTTCCAAATTTCACTCATTACTGTTGACATCAAACAATTTTAGATTGCTTGCTTGTGCCGAGATATTATCTAGGAATAAGGGAATTTATTGTGGTTATTTTGTTCTTTTGACGGTTTGTACTTTGGCAATTGGGCTGCAGGCCTCTTATATTGTGCAAATGAAAACTCTCTGGACTTGGTTTTTCAGCTATAACTATGGTTATAACGGCGCCCCGGCAAGGCGAGTCGCCTCCGGGGTGCCTGAACGCTTAGGCGACCATTGGAGCTTGAATTAGTTTGCAGGTATAGTCTGTAACCAATTAGTAAAATATTAGCATCAAGCCATTAATCATCAAGCACAAAGAACGGTTGGTCGGCTGGAAGCTAGAGCTTGCTTCACTTACTGAACTGAGCCGCCGACGGTGGAGGTGAGTGGGCGATGGAGGTGCTGGCGATAGGCCAGCGGTGAGGACAGCGGATCTCCTTCTCCCTTTTCGCCGCCAAGGCTCAGCAATCAGCACTTAAGACGGCGGATCCTAACCTCGTCGACCGTTGGAGGTGGAGGCGCAACGGCGGATCTGCTTCTCCGGTTCTCCCTCTCCACGCCAAGGCTCAGCAATCACTACTGAAGTCGGGCGCCGCTCTAGGTATTAGACTCCCCACACCACCCGAGCTCAGCCGTAGTCGCGCCGCCTGGCCTCGCCTGGACGTCCCAGGGACGACCCGGGCGACGCCTGGGACGTCCAGGCGACTGCCTTAATAAGCCTGGCTATAACTATAGTGACTAACATCCTTAAACCATAGTTGTATGCTAGAGCAGCTATCTGTTAGGCCTGACATTCTTGGGAGTTCGTTCACTGATCATTGCAAAATTACAAACTGTTGGAAACACATCTTCTGTTGTGCCATTTGTGAAACTTATTTACCTGAAAATTACCATTCAATACACCCGGTGGTTTGTCATGATTTGTGTCAATTTTATAGTTGGATTGGGTTAATTCAATTCGATTGGTTCCTGGCGCATTCTGGCATCTAATGTTTTGTGTGTTTTCCTGTTTTCCTTTGTACCAGCATATAGAAATGGGGGGAAAAAATTGTTACTGTTCTATATTATGAAGTTAAGATACCATTTGTAGTTTGTGCTTACATCGAGACATCTCATAATTTTTGGCATTGGATTGGCTGCAGTGAGTTCAGTCCATACATCCTTATTGATTAATTCGTTCATGGGATGGCTTGCAGATGCCTGTTTATGCCAAAGGTGTCTCAGTACTGATGCCAGGACATGATGTACCAACATTCATCGCGCATCCTGCCCCAGCACCCTGCCCTCCGGAGAGGGTCCGATGGCCATCGCATCAGCCCACTCCTTTTGCTGGTTCCTCGTCAAATCCAAGCTAGCGTGGGCATTATAAAAACACCATCTCGCCATTGAAGGGAAAGTGTAAACTGCTGTCAAAATCTCCGCATCCGTAGAGGGAGCACTTGTGTTTCCTGTGGATGTATCACTGGTTCTCAGGCGGAAGTCTTTAGCATAACAGTTAAGACAGGTCCTCTCCACCTCTGTACAGGTTTAGATGTCTGTTCTGAAGCAAGAGCCCCCTGCTGTATTGTGGCGGGAGAGCGGCGGCTAGTGGATCCATGGAGTTGTTGCCGATCTCACTTGCTCTGCTAGAGTTAGATGCTGTTGTTTTCCCTGGATCACTTGCTTGTTAGATGCCTGATGGATGGATATACGCATCTTGTGTAAGCTCGGTCGGCTAATACGAAACTAGCTGTTAATTCACAAAGCCCTTTCCTTGTTCTTCGGTCTGATTGGTTTCTGAGCCTCTGCCACCTTTGATGCTGAAGGAATGGCTTCACATTTGTTAAGCGCGGGCTTGACTGAATGCACGCTTGCTGAGTGACTTAATCAGGGCAGGCTTGATTGAATGATTTCTTAGCTGATCTAACATTGGAAGGGCTTTTCTGGTCAGGAAACTGGCCACCTGGCCTCGTTTCCCTTTCGGTAACTGTAGTCGCTTTCCTTTGCTCAACGCCCTGAAACATGGTCAAAATCACGGTGCAGGATGCCAGGGTATTTGAGGCCGTTAAGCTTGCCTTGTCGGGTGATACCGACTGGATGCTGACAACTTTGGTGGTGACTGGTGACCGGCGACCTCGCATCCATACATGATACAACTAAACAATGCTTCCAAAACAGTAAATGACACTAGCGATAAAAGGCAACATATCCAATGCAATTAAAGTTTTCGTGCAACCCTACTAAAAAAAGTTTTAAAAAATTCTGAAAAAAAATTCATAGATGTACATCTTAACTTACCCCATTTACGTATAAAATTTCATGATCAAATTCGTCCTATGCTAGAAGTTACAAAAAAGATAAATTTTAAGGTGCTTTGAACCAGTGGCGAATCCAGGATAAAAATAGAGGGGGGGCTCCTATATCAAAGTTCTAACTCAAGACAAGTATATTAATGATGTATGTACCGATTTATTGCCATCCAAATTCCAAATTCATGCATAAATAAGAAGGAAACAAAGTAAATAATCAAAATATAACAAGTGTGGCACCTTGCTAATGGATAGAATGACATAAATATGTGAGGACGGATCATCGACTATTTAACCTGTAGATAAAAATACCGAAAAACTGAGACAATAAAAGAATTAGCCTAGCCTTTGTCACGGTTCATCAATGTGGGCACAAACAAGACTAGCAATTTTATACTGAGACAGACTGTTCATCAATGGAGGCATGGAGCAATTTTTTATACCGAAAAACTGGAGACTGGAGAGCAATTTTTTATACCGATTGGCGTGGTCCTCTGGAGTCTGGGCAATCAATTCCCCATTTCATCTGCCTCTGGCTCTCATGATTCGGGCACTCGGCGTCTCGGCGGTCGGCGATTCGACGGGCGACGTCGACTCCTTCGGCCTCTCCTTCGCCTCGCGCGTTTCGCTCACGCCAAATTGCCGACGCTGAAGGCCGAGGCGGCGTCAGCCGTCGCAGCCAGCGCCGCCTTCCCGACCGGCAGCGAGCCGACCAGCCCTGGCCCCGGCGCCTCGCCGATCGCTTGTGCCAGCGACCTCTCGCGGTCTCGCCATGCAGAACCTTCTCGGCTTCTCGATTCGCCTCTGGTGCGGTCGCGGTGGCGGCGCTTCTGAACAAGGTATTGCCAGTACATCAGACAGCGTACTTGCCCTTTGGCCCATTTGGTACTGGTTGTCTGGGTGACATGGTCTAGCGGCCCACCAGCCCATGTCTGTGAATTGTGATGTCTCTGAACACTCTGATGTTTGATACTCTGAAGACTAAATCTGAAACTCTGAATCTTTTGCTTGCGTACGGCCGCACGGGAGAGGGGAATGCCGCTGGGAGCCTGGGATCCGGGGAGGGGGGGTCTCCGTCGGCGGCCGGCCGGAGGTGGGGCTGGCGCCCCAACCCGCCCCAACCATAGATTCGCCACTGCTTTGAACTATTCAAGTTTGTCAGAAATTTGTCTTTTTTCAGAAAAAATATGCACCCCTCACATGAACTTCACACTAGACAGTTTAATTCTAAACCAGGGAAATTTTCATGTAATGGGACTGTCACTTACAAGAAGTTGTGGTTCAAATTTTTTGTGCTTGGCGCAGCCGATGATTTCCGGGTAGCTACAGTGTCAAATCATGCCATGCCATTGGCCGTCGGATTAACTGCGGAATTATTCCCGCCTCGGTCGCCGTGCAACGGCGACGACGGGGACAGGGGGAATCCGACCACTGTTCCACCCCGTCCGTCCTTGTCGCTCGCTCGTCCTTTGCGGCGTCTCCTGTGCTTCCTTCACTCGACTGGTGCACCACGCGCATCCCCGCCCCGCCCCGTACAGGTGATTAGCAACTGGATTAGCGAATGCACGTGGGCCCACCGCTTGCCTGTCGCCGTCGTTAATTACTTGGTCTGATCAGATAATTAGATTAGGCTAGTTACATGCCCGTGCGTTGCTACGAAAAACAAAATTGATAACGAAAAATAAAGATTAAAAAATAAAAAAATTATTTCATAAGATCAAACATCTATCTTTAACGCTTCGTTTCTTACGAAAGCTGGCTAATTAAAGCAACGCTTCGTTTCTTGCGTAGGGTAATTAAGCAGGGCAATTAAGTAGGGCAATTAAGCGGTAATTAATGATGCGGGAAGAACAGACCACTGTCACCAAGTGCTGCTTTAGAATAGTAGAGATTATACACGTCGTGCTGCTGTCCGAGCACGAGCTAGAGGCAGATCGAGACTGACACGGCGGCGGCTACATGTAGTATGCCGCCTACATGTAGTAATTGTTTAGTTTCAAAAGGGGCAGGGCGTTTAGTAGCCGTTACCTCCGGTCATGGACGATTAAACTACTAGTACTATCGATTCGTCAATTAGCACCGCACTTAGTTAATGGAGCAGGAATATGCACTACAGTGTATGGCGTGTATGGACGGACCAAAAGCCAAAAAAAGGTTTCACCTTTTTCTAATGGAAATGGACGGCCTGTGACATTCCTGGTTCTTAGAAAATGTCCTGCACTGACAGAACTCCGAAGGAAAGAAGGGGAGAAAAAACTCGCATGCTCTTGTTCTGTTCCTGTACGCAAGAGGCGACGTGAAGGTGGCGCATCTGATGCCATGTCATATGTAGATGCGTAGATGTGCCAAATTGGAGCTCTGGGTTCTGAGATGACATGTTTGGAATTATACTCGCAACAAAGGGAATTTTAATCCGCTGGAAAGATGGGATAAATTCCAGCACAAAAGCATCCAAGGATTCCTTCGTGTTTGTGCGCGAGGATGTGAGGACTGAGGAGGGAACTTTGGCCTTTTGTTGTAGGCCATTCGCCTCATTTCTTTACTTTTATGTTTGAATTTTGTTCGAATAAAATTATAAATTTGGTCCCTTCTTGATCATGTGTAGAAGCTGCGATAAGTATTTACCGTGTTATCCTAACACAGCATTGAACCAACTGTGCTCTCATACCGCGCGGCAAGCGGACCTGCTATGGTCCCATACCGTGGCAAGCGATACGTGGAGGAGACTAGATTTGCAATTTCGCTTACATAAAAGTTAAAGAAGAAGAAAAGTACAAAGAAGCTAAATAAGCCAAGGCTTCATCAGAAGGAGGGGAGCACTCCATAGCCCAGACGGCTCTTCTCCATGATTAGTCATCCATTGCCATCACCGTTGCCAAAATCAGAAGGCAGAAATAAAGGGGCTCATCATTCTTACCCTTAGTCGGGGTCTGGATTGGCCGTACCCGTTTTATCGTCGTCCGAGTGTATTGGTTCCCACGTATGTAAGGTCCTATTTGTTTTGGTTTAGATTTTTTAACTTTTAAATCAGTGAAAATAGTTATATGTCCGTGCGTTGTTACGAAAAACAAAATTGATAACGAAAAATAAAGATTAAAAAATTAAAAAAATTATTTCACAAGATCAAACATCTATCTTTAACGCTTTGTTTCTTGCGAAAGCTGGCTAATTAAAGCAACGCTTCGTTTCTTGCGTAAAGCAATTAAGCGGCAATTAATGACGTGGGAAAAACGGATCACTGCCACCAAGTGCTGCTTTAGAATAGTAGAGAAAATCAAAACAAATAGAACCTAAACGAGACGTCTCTTCGCACCGATTCCACTGTGAGGAGTTTATGATTTTTCTCGTGTGAAGCTTTGTATCCACCGTGATATGAATTGACAGTAGTAGGGCCCTAACCAACCGAGTGAGTAATTCCATACCACGCATCCCTCGAGGTAAAAAAACAACACTCCGGATGATATCAGTTGTCTACGTATTTTGTTATGTAAGATTTTTATTGATATAGAAAAGAGAAAAAGAGAATAGAGAGGTATAATTATCTAAAGAGGCGATCATATATATATAGTATAAAACACTATTATATGAGTTATTGTATAATAACCATTTTTTCATATCATCCTTATAAGATTATAGAATCTCGTAGAGAACCTTAAGATGTCATCTATTTTATAAGCTGCCTTTAGTTTTTATCTTTATACGATATAGGTGAGTATATAAACAATAATCATCTCTATTATTATACATACTCTCAGTATCACGTATCTTATTGATATTTGAATCGACTCTTCACACCGAATCTACTGACTACTGTGAGAGGATGCTAATTTCTCATTTGAAGCTTTTGTATCCAATGTGATTTGTAGGGATGAAAACGGAGCGGATTCGGTCGGATAGTGACATTTCCATATCCGCTCACATTTTTTTCACCCGGATGCGGATACGGATACGGATAGTTTAAAAACGGATCGGATATTGAATCGATATCGGATAATAATAAAACGGATAGTAATCGGAGTCGGATCGAAAACGAAAATGAAACCGAATATTTAGTCGGATAATATGTAAACGTCAAAACACAAGTTTCAACACAGAATCTCCTTGCTGGAACCTGGCAAACGACATGCCATAAACGAGCAACAAGTCATTGTACACCGCTATAATTTCAATGGACAAGTAGATAAGTAATAGCGAGCACAAGTCATTCATGGATTAATGGACAAAATTAAAATCAGTTCAAGAACCGGCTGCCATGAATAACTTCCATACATTCTGAGTATACGGATATCCGGCATCCGGATATCCGTATCCGCTCCGTATCCGTCGGATATCTCCTCCCCCATATCCGCTCCGTATCTGTCTGCCCCGATTCGGATAATTATCCGTATCCGTATCCGTATCCGTCGGATGTCAGATTCTTTTGCCATTTTCCTAAAAACGGATATCGGATACGGATACGGTCCGGATATTATCCGCTCCGTTTTCACCCCTAGTGATTTGAATGTATCGTGGTAACTGCTATACGGTTGGTTGAGTAATTTCATACCACACATTGCTATACGGAAACACTAGTTTACGGTTGACCGTAGCGTGCTTGGTGTGTGCTCATCCTCTGAGACACGAACTGACGAACACACGTCCCATTTTTTGTCTCTTCGTGTCACGAGTAGAGCGACGGGAGGAATGCCTTCGGCGTCCTTCGATTTGTTTTCGACTCATAGTTCTGTGTATCCCTTTGATCTGTTTTGTGAATTTTTTGATTTAAAATTTTGTATTTGGAACTTTTTTATTTGAATTTTTTTATTTAAAATTTTCAAGTTGAATTTTACATCTTTTGAATCAAAACTTTTCGAACTAAAAGTTTTTGGAGTTGAAACTTTTTTATTTGAAATTTTTTGAGTTAAAACATTTTTGAGTTGAAATTTTCTAATTTAAAATTTTTTATTTAAAACATTTCGAGTCGAACCTGTTTGATTTGAAATTTTCTAATTTCTTATTTAAAATTTTTTGAATCGAAACTTTCTAAGTTGAAATTATCTGATTTAATTTTTTCAATTTGAAAGTTTCTGATTTGAAACTTTCTAATTTGGGAATTTTGAGGTGAAATTTTTCGAGAAGAAATGTTTTATAATTTAAAAATTTTGAGTTGAATTTTTTTTGAGTTGAAACTTCCTATTATAAAATATTTAAAGTTAAATTTTTGTGTTAGAGATGAAAGAAGGGATGTAGGGAAGTGAGTAGAGAAAAGGGAATAGTGGAGATGGATGGAGAAGATGACACGTAGCATCCTAAGGAGGTACGCTTAAAAATTTGTTAGTTTAAAATTAACCTCAAAATAGTTACACCGTTTCATATCTATATATATAGGCAGGCGCATGCGCGCACACACACACATCTAGTGCTAATGTCTAATTGGGTGCTAATATGATAACTCGAGATAGTAACTATTGGATTGTGTTTTGGTGATCGAGATCAAGGAATATGAGCCTTCTATCCAACTCTAAGGGGAAATAAACTTTAAGGGTTTTTTAAAAAAAGGTTTAAGTAGTAAGGTGGACTTCCACCTCTGGTATGGATCCAAGGGCCGATAGTTAGAGTTAACATATAGCACTAGATATGTTGCTATATATCACACACACACACACAATAGTAAGGAACAACTATTTGTTTCATCTGAGTCTCCCTTTCCCCTTGTGTATGTTACAGTTTCAAACCATAATTACCATTTTAAAAAAATTCCTAAGAGTTGTTGTCCAGCTAGAGATGGCAACGGGTCTATACTCGGCGGGTATCACCACCCTGTACCTGTATCCGTGTTAGTAAAATTCACCCGCTACAACACCCATACCCGCACGCGAGTACAAAATTTACCCGTACCCATGCGGGTAACCCACACCCGCGTTTTTTGTAACTATGAGTAAAACATGATACAAACCCCTTTGAAGTACTTTGTTTCAGCTTCCTTTTGTTTTTTTTTACATCTTGTCAACAAATTGTGAACTTTTTCCATTATCAACCATACCAAAAGGCACTAAATGCTTTAAATATATTGCTTTGCCATACCTCAAAAGATAGATAATAGTATCAAAATAGAAATTCAGGAAGCTTACCAAGTATCACTGGGTCGCAAAATGGGCAAGTCAAATAGAAAAAAGTAAGGATTATAAGACAATAATTACTTAGAACCAAATTCTTTAGTTCATTTGGTGATCCGATTGAGCTTACTCCCATGCAGAAAATGGATGCACTGAGCAATTCATTAAAGTTCTTGAGTTTATCATGAACTTTGTTCTTCCCAACCAATTCCACATATACATACTTCTAACACGTACCCACAGGTGAACGGGTACGGGTAATAGCAGAATGGACCCCTACCCGCTGGGTAGTAACTTTTGCCCATTAATAAACCCGTGAGTATGAAAAATTGTTCATACCTGACTCTTAATAGAGTAAATATCCATTGGGTTTCAGGTCCCCATTGCCATCTCTATGTCCAGCCTTGGTCTATTCGACCTACTTGCACATTTTTTTTTATGTTTAGTTTTGTTCAAGCAAAATTGCAAAATCATGCCTTTTTTCTTAACTGTATAAGTAGCGACAACCAACATGTGTTACATACCACACTTCTATACCGCAACAACTCCCACAGATCCTACTGTGGTCTGGTATGAGAGTTGCCGCAGTGGATGAGAGTGCTACCATTTCAACATCCTACTTCGATAGTACGGTAGGTGATACACATAGTTGCTTTTATAATCGGAATAAATTTATAATTTATTATTTGTTCAAGAAATAGACATGTAAAAAAAAAATGCAATGAGGCCAAACAGACCACCGACTCAGCTGCTGTCACAATCACTGCTCATTCAGTATCGGCGACCACCACTGGCAGTAAATTTAAAAGAGGACGCTTTGGTGTGCTCGTCCTTTTGCTGACCCCAGCTGTTCCTCCTGCGCGCACACAGACGCTCTCGTCTCTCGCCACTCGAGCTGCGCTTGTCCCCGTTCCCATTCTCCTTTCTCGTGATGGATTTGCAGTCGTAGTAGATCTATATCGATCCATCCCTTTCCTCCCTCCCTTTTCTCCTCCCGCTGTCTCATCCCTTCTTCTCCAACTGGACGAATCCTTAGCGGCCAAGGCTCCGCCCGAGCTTGGGAGAGTTTTAAACGCATTCCGAGGGGGAGCTCGCAAGAAAGGAGGAAGCACTCGCTGCTAGTCGCTGGTAGCTTTCGGTGGCGAGCGTCTCCATAAAGCGGCAAAGATAGAGGTCTCGAAGGTGGTGCTGCCGTAGAGACAAGAATCTGCAGGTATCGGGCGCTTCTTTTCTTTTTCTTTTTTTTGCTTTCGTTCTTCTCTTGTTTTGTTCTTGTTCTTGTTCTCGTTCTGCGCTTGTATCTGTATCTCTGCCCGCCTCTCCTTTCCCTTTCGTGCCCTGTTTCTTGGAAAAAGAAAGTGGTTCTTGTATATACTTGGTATGTTGGGCGGATTTCTTTGGGGAAGTGTACAGCTTGCGAGAGGCGAAAGGGGGGAATTTTCTTGGTGCGAATCTTAGTCCCTTTTTTCCGTCGTAATAATCTTTCGGAATCAGCATTGCTTGGCTTTCTTGTGCAACTTTTTTTATTTATTTATCTTTGTGTTTCATCTTTTTGACCCTAGGCTTTAATCCTAAGAGATTTATCGGTTCATCTGAGCTCCCAGAGATTAAGGCAACGTTGGTGATTTCTTCCTTCGTTTCGTGAAATTGCTCATCCGGTGATGCTCGCATTGGAGGATTCTTCATGGATGTGTATGTGGTTATGAGCAACTCCGTGCGCGTGTCGCCGCCGCCCCTAATTGCTTCCGCCGCCGTCTTGCTGCTGCTACTCTCCGCGCTGCCGCTCACGCAGCCCTACACTTACGAGCAAGACGGTATATACTATGGAGAATTCTATCCTTCTTGATAGTTGGTACTGCTGTCTAAGATTCAGTATTCATGAGTACACATGGTTATGGGTGATCAGTCAGAGCCCCAGATTATTTATGTTTTGCTGACCGTGCTGTCCTGTGCCATCCCATTTACTTAGATTATTGGGTGTGGGATACTGCAAAGTTGAAACCTTTAGCACCTTATGCTGCGTGTTTTTAAATTGTTTAATAGTGTTTGCGATAAATGGCTTGTACACGGCACTTGGATCGCCAACGGTGCCTGGATGGATTACAAACGGTGGCGACCCCTGCAATGAAGCCTGGCAGGGTGTTCAGTGCGTGGACTCGAATATTACCTCCATGTATGATCAGTGATTATGTATTGTTCCTTAATATGCATTATTCGATGACCTCTTTATTCTGTGATCTGAACAATGCACCACGTTTTTGGTAGAGTTCTCAATGTTGCAAATTTGGGTGGACATCTGGGTAACACTTTGGTGAATTTCACGTCAATAATCACCTTGTAAGCTGATCATGTCTGTTTGGTTCTAAATTGACATTTGCTATCGACTCGGTGCTTGACACTTCTTTGTTTACCCCATGTAGAGATCTTAGTAACAATAATATTGGTGGAACCATACCGGATAATCTACCAGTCACAATGCAGCGTTTGTATGTTCATTTGAACATTCTGTTGCTCTTACAATCCAACTGTCGCAGCTATCATTTTACTAAGCCTTCTCCTTTCAATCTCAGTTTTCTTTCAGCTAACCAGCTAACTGGTAGCATTCCAAGTACATTATCAACACTCACACTTTTAAGCAGCATGTAAGTATATTTTTGCTGGTAAATCGTACACATTCACGGGCTTCAGCAAGTTAGGACTTTCAATGATAGTTTTTCAAACTGTCTCACTATGTATTCTTGCATATGCAGGTCCCTCAATAACAATCAATTGGTTGGAGAGATACCAGATGCATTCTCAAGCCTAACAGGACTTGCTAATTTGTAAGAGTAATTTGACTTACAGTGTTATTCTATACTAGCATTAGTTTATAATTTGAAATTTCTTAGCAATGATAATCAACCTTCTTGATTAGAGATTTTTCTTCCAACAACTTAACCGGTTCGTTGCCACCTTCAATGGGAAACATGACAGCTTTGACTAGCCTGTGAGTATTGAAAGCTATTGCACTGTCTTCCAGTGTAAATTTTCACTAGTGTCAATTAGTTAATGTTCTACTATCATTGCAGGCACATTCAGAATAATCAAATATCTGGGACCCTTGATGTGCTGCAAGATCTCCCTCTCCAAGATTTGTATGCCCACTCGACTGTGGATTCTCTTCCCTTTTTTCTTTGAAAAGAGCGAGCAATCTACTATTTCAACAAAGGGAATTTCTGCCTTACTTTTTACATGCCTTTCTTTCTTTGTGGTAATTGCTCTAATTCAACAGGAACATAGAAAACAATCTTTTCTCTGGACCCATACCTGTGAAGTTATTGAACTTACCAAACTTTAAGTAAGTAGCTCCTCCTTGACTGAGTTATTGATGTCGATCATTGCTCTACCTTTGATGTTTGAAGACAAATCCATGTTTCATAGTATACTTTTCAGAATTCAACTACTTCATGTGTGACCCTCTTTCCCACAAAATGCTCATTTAAATTAATGTACCACACAGGAAGGATGGGAATCCATTCAATACCAGCATAGCCCCGTCAGCATTGCCTCCAGCTGCACCAACACCATTACCACCAGTGTCACCTTCAACAGGGCAAGTCCCCTCAAAAGAACCTGCAAATTCTTCTAATGCACCAGAAGGGAATGCTCCATCATCTAGAGCAAACACTGTTTCTGCAGTCAAATTTGTGGGATATATTCTTACTGGGGTGGTATCTGCAGCAGTTATTGTGCTAATGGTAATGTTTTGTTTATCCAAGTACAAAGAAAGAAAGTCAAGGGGTGACATGTATGCAAAAAGCCAGATAGGAAGGGTGCCTCAGAGGCTCGGAGAACCTAAAATCAAGGAAGTGCCAGAAATCAAAGAGCCGTCGGGAAATCTTAAGAATAATGTTGGGAAAGGTATTAAGTCTTTTCGCTTGGCAAAGAAAGGAAGTCCTGTTCATTTATTTTTTTATTCCCCCCTATGACTTTGACCACTGACATTTTTTGTAACAGCTTCAAATGTGGTTTCTGATGCAACGGAGGTGCAGAAGTTGAACATGTCAAAAGCAGGTGAATGACTTTAAACCTAAAAAGAAATATACATATCTGTCATGATTTACTGCCTTGATTTTTGACATTTGAATATTGTTTTGCAGCAGCTTCAAATGTGGTTTTTAATTCAAGGGAGGAGCAGAAGTTAGATTCATCAATGACAGGTAAATGGCTTGAAAATAAATAATATGCAGAAGTACAATTTTACTGCATTGCAAGTTTGAGTATATGAAAGTTAACACGAAAACTTACATGGCAGCTTCTCCTGGGATGGTTACAATGAAACAAAAAGAGCATGTAATTGTTATGGAAAAAACTGATAATCTTGTGGAGGAACCACTGCATCATCCACAGCCTGTGGCTCTGCGTACTGAAAAAGTCATTGTCAATTCTGGTGTCTGTACTAAAAAGGGTAGAGTACCTTCGGTTGGGAAGATGGACCTACCAACTACTGTCAAGTCCTTCTCTATTGCATCCCTTCAACAATATACCAACAGTTTCAGTGAAGAAAATTTGATAAGAGATAGCAGGTTTGGTAAGATATATCTGGCAGAGCTTCCTGGTGGAGAGGTACAAAATGGTTCAGCAAAATTGCTAGTTTAGTAAAAGATTGCATTGCTGGTCAGTGGCGGAGCTAGAATTTTGATAATAGGGGTGCGAACTTAAGTGACATCCATTCTAACACAAAAGTTCAAATGACATAGTACGGAAGTTCAAATGAAACAAATTAATGACAAAGTTCCTGAGCCAGGCTGACATTACAAAATATTTTTAAAAAATTACAACCTGCTACAAAGTTCCTTCATGCTTTGAAAGCGATTGGTTACAACATCGTCACTAACTTGTAGAAAAAACTCAGACTCAGTGAATGTAACTAAGCAATGGGGTCGGGTGTGAGACGCTAGACGGCTAGGGCTTAGGGCAAATGTATGATGTGATTGGGATTGAATTTGGGGATTGATCCTGAGCCAGGCTGCTAGGGAGGTGCCGACCTTGTGGCTCGGTGGTCTTTGGGCAGCTTGGCCATTACACTTGTTGGCTATTGGGGCTGTTGGGTTCGTGGGTTGTAGGGCTGCCAAGCCAAATTGAGTAAGGAGTGTGTATTAGTTAGTGTATACCTTGTGTATTAGAGGTGTATATACTAGGTATTTTGGCGAAAAATTTGGGGGTACAGCTGTACCCCAATGCACCTTCTTCAGCTCTGCCACTGTTGCTGGTACAATCATCAATTCTGAACTTGTGATATTACTGCTTAGCAGCTGCTGGAAGTTTTGAAGATCGATGCTGTTAACTCAAGAATACCAGCAGATACCTTTCTAGAGATAGTTGTGAACATTTCCGAACTGAGGCATTCTAACATACTTGGGCTTGTTGGATACTGTGCGGAGTTTGAACAACGACTGCTTGTCTATGAGCATTGCAGTAAGATGACTCTGCATGACGAACTCCATTACATAGATGACTCATGCAACGCATTATCATGGAATGCTCGCCTCCAAATTGCTGTGGGAGCAGCGAAAGCATTACAGTAAGCAGAAAAAACTTTGCGCTGTTTTTTTTTCTGAATTATGTGCCAAAATGATTTCTTAAAATGCTACGTATATCTTTGTTCGCAGATATCTTCATGATGGCTGCCAACCACCAATTGCACATCAGAATTTTGAACCATCTATTGTTCTTCTCAACAGCACTTTAGTCGTGCATATTTCCGAATGTGGCCTTGCAGCACTGTCATCGGAATCAGTATCACAGGTACAATAGTATCAATGAAAATAATTTAGCATTAGATTTTCTGGAGCTCTTAAGGATGTTCAGAACTTCCGATGCTGTCATACACTGTAATGTAAGGTTGTGTCGCTATATGAATTGGGATCTGGGTCATGATACATTGATTTCATAAAAGGTTTCTAATTTATTTTAAACTAGTGTATAATCAGCAATAGTTAATTAATTTCTCTTCAGAAGGGAATGCTTGTTATTATTTCCTCGTTCATAAATCTTGTGCCTTTTGGATGCCAGTTGTCTGGACGTATGCGCACCTTATTCCATTATGAAGCCCCTGAAGTGCATGAATCTGGAACATTGAGTGATCGAAGTGATGTTTACAGCTTTGGGGTTGTTATGTTGGAACTTCTTACAGGGCGTAAACCTTATGACAGGTAACATTCTGAAGTCTAAACAAAACAGCACTGCAGCCGTTTTTCCACGCTCATCGGTCATGCTTATATTGCTTGAAGATGCTTATATTCCCCATGGAAATGGAATTGCAGTTCACGCCCACGTGCTGAGCAACATCTGGTGCGATGGGCCACTTCTCAGCTTTATGATACCGATGCCATATCAAAGATGGTAGATCCCTCTATTCAAGGGCAATGTTCTGAAAAGGCATTGTCACGTTTTGCTGACGTTATTAGCCGCTGTATTCAGGTAAAATATTTGACCCTTCATCTGAGATCATCATGACACCAATATGGACGGTGTCTGACCTGAATCTTCTTACGCAGCATGAGCCAGAATTTAGGCCACCAATGTCCGAAGTTGTCCAAGATCTGACTCGTATGGTAAGTGATGGAAGAGAGGCTTCCATGTTGGAGCTTCCTAAAGGAGGGAAAATGTGGAAGCCTTGATTAGCTAGATGCAGAAATTGCCTGAAGGTACTTCATCCTGAGGTATCGTGAAGGGTTTCTCACAAAAATGCCGTTGATCATCGATGCAGTGGTAGGATGATGGATGATTCAGCCAGGGAACTAGTCGGATGGCGATGTGCAGATTCCTGCATTTTTTTTCTTCATTTTTTTCTCTTGAGGCTGTTTGCCCTTGATACTTGTGAAACAACATATCCCATTGTCTGTAATTCTGTAGTCTGTGGTTCCAGATCACTTGACGTGATCTGCATGGTTCTCTAGACCATTTGTAAATACCGAGAAGTGAAAACCTGGTAGTAGCGTTTATTGGATACTAGTAATATTCTTTTATAATAATAAATGATACAAGGAAGGGGGCGTGCGGGGCTCGAGACGAGCGCGAGCTAAAGGTTTCGCTGTGCTAACGGGTCGTCCGTCAAGATCGGGCCGATCCGATGGACTCGCAAGAGCCAATCTGGGCCGCGTGATCGGAGGGTTTGGCACGCCGAGAACCCGCCACGATAGTTGTTGTTATTATTATTATTATTATTATTATTATTATTATTATTATTATTATTATTATTATTATTATTATTATTATTATTATTATTATTATTATTATTATTATTATTATTATTATTATTATTATTATTATTATTATTATTATTATTATTATTATTATTATTATTATTATTATTATTATTATTATTATTATTATTATTATTATTATTATTATTATTATTATTATTATTATTATTATTATTATTATTATTATTATTATTATTATTATTATTATTATTATTATTATTATTATTATTATTATTATTATTATTATTATTATTATTATTATTATTATTATTATTATTATTATTATTATTATTATTATTATTATTATTATTATTATTATTATTATTATTATTATTATTATTATTATTATTATTATTATTATTATTATTATTATTATTATTATTATTATAGACATATTAAGGAAAGCCATAAGATTACTTTCATACCAATAATAATTATGTATCTTACTGCCTCGTTAAATTTATTTAGTGCGTGCACTGAGGCTTTGTCACTTGACGCATTTCAGCAATCTAGTCAGGCCAGGCAAAACTCTGAAATCATCTCTGCTTTGTTAGCCGTGGGTTTTGCTGGTCGTAACTTACAATGCAAATGCCCCCCCATATATATTTCGTATGCCAGACAAAGCATGGCAAATATCGTACTGTTCAATGCACTTTTTTCTTTTGCAAATGTGGAATTCAAATCTAAACCTCAGTGCAAAAACTCACGGCTAACAAAGCTGAAAACTAAAAATGTTTGGCTCGAAAAAGAGGGATGATGCATCTCTAAAAAGAGGGATGTTGAAAGTCCAAACCCAAAATTCCAAATTCATGCTCATCTCAAAATTTCAAATCCTCGTCCAGCTCCAATGCTGCACTCTGCACCACCATGTTATCTTTTCCGTGGAAGGTAAACGCGCGAAACGAGCAAAGGCGTTGCGTGGGCCCGCACCACCGCACGTTTCCGTCCGAGATTAGCACGAACCAACCCAGGATAGAATCCAAATACAAAACAAGAAAAACATAAACAATAGGCGAAACAAAGAAACCGCACAGAAACAACGGCACCACCACCTCCACCTCCGTTTCCGACTCCTGTTGGCTACTTATCGACCTCGCGATCGCACGCCAAATCCTAAACCCAAACCAAAACGACCAAAGGAGGCAGGCATACCGGAGCGCGGAACGCGAGCGTGGTAGCGTCCGATGGTGGTGGTGGTGGTGGGAACTGGAGGGAAGGAGGAGGTGGAGGAGGCGGGCTGCGGCGGCGTGGGGTGGGGGACGTGGGAGGAGCTGGTGCTGGGCAGCGCCGTCCTCCGCCACGGGGGCGCCGCCTGGGGCGCCGTCGCCGCCGAGCTCCGGTCCCGCTCCCCGTGCTCCTTCTCACCCGAGGTCCGCCCCCGTCAAACCCTAGCTTGGTGTTTGCAGAGTCGTGCCTGTAATGTTGCTAGGGTATGGATTAGGGCATGGGTATTGGGGGGCCTGGATTAGTTATCCTTTGGAGAAATTAGCCCTAGATAGGGTTTCGTGATCTTTGGTGAACATGATTTCGTACGTGTAGGTATATGATTTGACCATGTCCATCGGGGATTATTAAGCTGTGATTTTAGAGGTGCTGAGCATGGATGGTTGCGTTAATTGGATGATCACGAGCATGATTACATGTGTTCTGTATTCCAAAAATGAAGCAAATTATAAGGAGCTTGCTGCAATTTTAACTTGAACTAAGGGAATTGAATAAATATGTAACCATTGAGTCTTTGATCAATTGAACGCTCGTAATTTCTAAGGTCTAATAATTACAGTAAAATAACACATGTTGCAAGGTTTGTGCTTGCTTTGGTACCTAGTTTGTGCAATGCTATGGGGCGATTTGTCCAGCACATATGTCACACATTAGCTTGTTAGCATGCTATTATTAGCTGACCTTTTTCCAACAGTTAGGATATGTGGGAACTTCGAGCTTGTTAGCATAAAAATTTTGGACCCTGGCACCAAGGGCGGTACTAGGGGGGTCCCAAGCCCCCAAAAATTTTAGAGGTGCTACAAGATCACCTCTATGATGGACCAAATTTGTTAATTGAATTAGTTCCTGTTTTAGTGGTTTAGGATTTTTTAAGACCTTAGAACTATTTGTATTGTACTTTCAGTAAATTTCAAATATATGTGTTGGATTTACGATATTATTAAATCATTGTTCAAGACTATAGAGTTGTACTTGTGAAGTGTGCACCCCTAATGTAAATTTTCTAGTTCAGCCACGCCTGGCACGATTGGTTTTACAGTTCAAGTTATTTCTAGTTTTAAATGTGTGGGGGAGCAGGGAACTTGCATTTTAGCTGCCTGTCTTGTCTAATGTTTGGAAGAACCAAAGAAGTTATGGTAGATAGATTGGCTGCTTGATATTAGAGTTGCGAACTAATTCTGGACTTACTGTTGTTCTTGTTTTGCAGGAATGTGAAGCAAGATTTTCAGAGATACAAGCACGCTACTCTGCCTGCGAGTAAGTAACTAAGTATCGCCCATCCGTGCGATGTTCGTACTAGCTTGTTAACTTGAGTGATCTTGCCATTGAGTTTTGAGTGGTGTAGATTGCATATACTACATATCATTATGTATATCAAGAACTAACTTTGATTTCTTTTTATAAGAATTTTGAACCTTAATCGGGTCTGTTATCTTGTCTACAGTTTTTGTAGGAGCTGGATAGAAACTTGCATAAAATTATGAGCATACAACATTTCCTCAGTACATCTCTCCATAGATAATATCTCAAAAACAAGATATGTACCTTAAGTTATTTGCCATTTTTTTGTTAGTTCATTAATTGTAATAACGATAACTAGAATTCTAACAGTGAACTTTTTCTTATTTGGGGGCAGAGTTGTTCTCTAATTGTGTCAAGTTTGGGTAGTAAGTTGGTGTTTTGCCAATTCTAGCAGCAAACTGGTTTAGGCATTGTTGTATGCGAGTGTGAGCTCTGGGCGGGGCTGGGAAGGAGATAGATAGGACATAGGAGATGGAGGATAAAGAAGAAAGATATCAAATTATGATTTATGTGGGACTAATTTAGGGATCACCGATACTAAATTTGAAGATAGTAGGGGCAACAAGCCTATAAATTACCTAAAGAACTGGTTGCAAAGTGCACATAGTCTTAAATCAACTTTGGAAAGGTGTGCTGCAAAGTGCACATAGTCTTGAATCAACTTTGGAAAGGTGTGCTGGGGTTAAGGTTATTCTTCACGCGTGCTGCTTCTAGTACCTGAGTCAATATATGCTATACATTTCGACCTGCTGCAGTCTAGTACAGATAGACTTTTGTTGTTTATTAAAGTAAATTTTCCATTTATATAGTATTTTTGTGAACATTCATTTTGCTTCATTACAGTGCTTGGTTTGATGAACTCCGCAAGCAGAGAGTTGCTGAATTGAAAAGGGAACTACAAAAGTCAGAAAATTTTATCGGGTTGGTGTTGATGTTGTTGCCCTTCAATATATGCCATGTTCTTGAACTTTTGTAGCGTTTCACATGTAATTTGTTCATAATATATTTTCAATGTAAGACCTATCATTTTAGATATATGTTGGTATTATTGTATGCCATCTTGAAGCTAAGTGAAAGTTACCTTAAACAATGGTTATGCCATCTGGCTGGAATTTTTGTACACTTCAATAATGTGTAATCTGGCTTTTCCCTGTTCCAGATCCCTGCAGTCCACGATCGAAAGCCTCAGCAACATCAAACAAGATGATGGCAACTCTGAATGTCGTACTAGTCATACTGAATCATGTACACACACTGAAAATACAGCTGATACTAATTCGTCAAGCAAAGAATTGTCCAAAGACAGATCATCTGCTGCTAGTTTTACAGAGGAAGCAAGCAACAATCAGAAATCTCAACAAGTACAACACTGCGGTACTGATTCAATTCAAGTGAACAGTACATCAGCAGAGGCATTGTTAAAGCCTCAGGTTGAAAAGGACTGTGCCAAAGATAGTTTGCTTTGGGGTTCTAGAAAGAAAAGGGGAGTGAGGAATAGAAGGATTCTTCTGATGGCTGATGATGGTAGCAGAGATGGCGAGACTACATCTACATCATGCATACAGAGGGAGGGTTCCTCTGAAGGCTGCACGAAGACGGGCTTGAAAACACCAAATGTAGAATCTGGTGTGTCTGTGCATGAGAGAGCAAAACCAAACTTGACAGACATTTTGAAAACTATATCCACTCAAGGTGACTGTCTGATGTTGCAACGCCGACTTGATATCCAGGTATGATGGACCTGAATTCAGTCAGCGTTTCTATGACCAGTGTTTCAATAGGTGGTCTAAATTATTAGAATCTGATTTTTTTTTTTTTTTTGAAAATTTGATTAGAGTTGCTACAGACTTCCGTGTTGATAATCTTATTACTGAGCTCTTTTCGTCTACAGCGGAAGAGAGCCAGATACAAGAAGATGATTCGCCGGCATATGGACTTTCGAATCCTTCATTCAAAGATCAAGAGTGGTGCAATCTCTTCCACCGAGGAGCTCCTAAAAGACATGCTCGTGTTTGTGAATAATGTCCTTGCCTTATATCCAAAGGCTACACTGGAGCACATGGCCGCAATTGAACTTCGAGATCTTGTATGCAAAACAGTGCAACAGAGTTCAAGCACTCTCTCCAAGAGTTGTGGAGTGACAGGGACAGCTAGTGCCCCTGTAGTCAAGAAGAATGCTCGAACCTTGCAGCCTGTACGTCATGGGCCTCGTGATGCAAAGAGAAGCAGGGTTTCTTCAAGGGAGGTTGGGAGTACTGTCAAGAAGGGTGAGGTCAAGGACTCTCGTGGTGATGTACCGCGGACAGCTAATGTAAAAACTATCCGGAAAAGTGCACCGGCCAAGAAAAGAGGTGTCGGGCGGCCTCCAAAGAGTGGGCAGAAGCGTGCTGGGGCACAGCAAGATAGTCCTAACAAAGGCATGAAGAAGAGCCGAGGGTGAAGCTAACATCGGCCCAACGCCTCCAATAGGCAAAACTGTGTACAGCCGATAAGCAGACCATGGACTAGCCCCTTCCAGTGTTGTTTACCTGGCAAAGGCTAGGTCAGAAATCAGATGTTGTAACAGGAAGGAGTTAGCTATTTTTCCTGTTGTTTTATAAGAACAGCTAGAAAGGAACCCCTTTTCCAAATTAGGTTCTCGGTCTTCGGAAATGTGTGTAATGCTTATAATTTCTTGATCAAATATATGGCAGCGCAGAATTGCACCAACGGTTCGGGCTGTGTACTTGTATGTTTCATACGTGATTTGTCGGGGCAAATATTTTCCCCTTTGAGAAGCTTGTCAGAGAAAATGCCGTTGCTGATGTTCGCCACCGGACCCGGTCCAAGGATCTGCATACGGTTCTTGGTTGATTTCTTGAGCAAAGTTATGGTAGGATCCGCCAGTACTTGAAATCTATGTGCTGATGCGTGGATCCTGGCATCGGTCAAAACACTAGCCTCGCGGGAACTCCGCATTATAGAATCCAGGCCGCCGCCGCCGAGAGCAGAAGCAATGGTGTTGGGCCGGCGGTGCCGGCACGTCGCTTCACTTCTGGCATCAATCCATCCCGGGCTGCAGGTCAGGATTCACGGGGACGTTAGATTGTGATTGATTGATGGGATGAGATTGAATGGAATGAGGTGGTTCTATATCATTTGGAAGAACGATGAAGTTACGTCTATTTCACAGTTTCAAATGAAATGTATTGAAATATAAATGGTGTTGATATATAAATAGTATTGATATGCCAATATGCCATTATGTGAATGTCTATTTTTGCACTTGTTGAATTGATATGTGAGTAGTATTGAAATGAAAGATTATTTAGACTATAGATAGAGCCACTTTTTGCACTTGCACCTATTGTACAAGAGATAGATCCAATGGAATTAAATAAAGAGAAGAGTTTAGACCTGCGTGTTCATTTATTGAGATTATTCTTAGTTATTCTTGATGGTTTTAGAATTTATCTACTATGAGTCCATAACTATCTATTATTCAACAAATTCTACAGAGATGTAAAAACCTGTGTAAGACAATCTTACAATTTTCTTCCTTTGTCGTTAGTAAAAAATTCAAATGAAGAGACAGCAAGCCACTAAATACTTATCACAACTCATGGCTAATTGCCCATAGCCATCTATGATAACGTTTTGAGCAGTGCTTCTATGCTTTTTCTTCTAATAGAAATTGCATTAATCTTGAAGTAAACAAAGCGGTAAGTAATCATCATCTACCCTTCATTCATGCTTTAATGTTTATGCAACTTTAAAAAAGAAGAGCATAGAAGCACCTCTCTAACGCTTTTCCCATCAGATTTCTAAACATAGCCTAAGCCTAAACCACAAGAAAAACAGAATACTAGTAAAATAGCTGTGAATGGTAATGTTGTGAAGTAGGCATATCTTCATTGTTCTTCCATTCAAATAACCAAACATATAGGTATTTTTTAAAAAAAACTATCTCATAGATATACTATTTAATATAGACAATAAACATTGTCTCAAAAAAAAAAAAACTACACACGTCCTTAATGAACCGAGGTGGAGAAGGAACCAACGAACAAACCGAGCGGAAAACCCGGCCGTGGCAGGCAGCCGAGCCGAAACGGCAGCTGCGATCGCATCCGCATTCGCACCCGTCGCCATCGCGCCGCCCCGCCCCGCTCCTCGCCTCCCCCTCGGCCGAGCTTGCGTGGCGCTGCGAGTGGCGGGGTGCCGCGGTCTGTGAGAGGCGCCACCCGTCTCCCCTCCTCTGAAGTGACCGTCGCTGTCCCGCTCCACTCACTCGCCTCCGCCCGTGCCCATATAGGCATATACCATTTTCTCAGTCCCTCCGGCTCCTGCAACATTTCTCCCGTCTCCACAAATAGCAGCAGCGCCAGCGACCTCGTTGTCAAAAAGGCGCGCGCGGTGTGACGCCCCGTCGCCTCCTCCGCCGCTCGTTGCTCGCTCCCGCAATTTTCCTCTCCGCCTCCGCCTCCGCCTCCGCGCGCCGCCGCCGCCGCAGAGGTAATTTTTCTGTTATCTTGTTGGGGAATTTTTTTTCCCCCGGTGCTACCGGGGTTGATTGGGATTTGGAGGTTCCTACCACCCGATCACGCCTCAGTTGCAGCCTGCGTCTTTGCGATCGCTCCTAGCCGCGGTTTTCCGATCCCTACGAGCGCCCTCGCGTCGCCGCGATTGCGGACGCGCTCGCGGCGAGCTGGAGGTGGGCTGGCTTGCACTGCACTAGCGAACCGTAGCATGATTTGATCGCCGATGCGTCCACGTTCCCTCCCACTCGGCATTTATGCGTGCAACACGCATCTCGTGCCGTGATTTTTTTTTTTCAGAAACAACAAAATCCGATTCTCATCCTGAATCACGCAGACATTGGTGTTCTCTCTTTTTCCCCCGCAATCCAGGGTAAAAGAGGGACCGATGTTTTTTCCCCCTTTGTTTTGCGTGGCGTACATCCAAGTTGAAGTAACATCTCCGATTCTAGAATGCTTCACTGGGGTGTGATATCCCGCTGCCGCCGGTGACCCAGGGCGTGAGATCCGGACGGGAAGAAAAAGAGAATGAGCGACGTGAGACCATCTCCAACCCATTCCCTTCCCCTCCCTCATTCCCTTCGCGAAGGGATTCCCATTCCCTTCAGCGCTCCAACGGCTCCTTCAAAGATTCCCTTCACTGATTCTCTCTCCCATTCCCTCCAGGAAGGGATTCTCTCTCCTTTCCCTGTACATTTCCCTTTAAAGGGAATCTGTTGGAGATGAGTGGAAATAAAGGGAATGGGAACAGGGAAGGGAATGAAATGAAGGGAATATGGTTGGAGATGGTCTGAGATGGAAGAAAGAAGGGACAGAGGAAAGATACAGATGAATCTTTAATAAGTCTTCTCTCTCACTCTTACACGTGGGTCCAAATATCTAGAGACTTCTATGGCATAGGTGTTACATGGGGGACCGCCACGGAATGCAGCATGCTAA
The DNA here is from genome assembly GCA_036346355.1 of Rhipidocladum racemiflorum. Lineage (NCBI taxonomy): Eukaryota > Viridiplantae > Streptophyta > Magnoliopsida > Poales > Poaceae > Rhipidocladum > Rhipidocladum racemiflorum. The sequence goes on along the minus strand of CM070582.1, from coordinate 48,383,711 downwards.
TCATCACTTTTTTTTAAAAAAAAAAACTGATCTTTTTTGCTTTCTTTGATGATCTGCCTGCAGGATGTCATGAATCAATCCAGCTTTGCTTATTGATGTCATGAAACGGCCCATCTGTCTCCAGATGTACAGAAGAAAGTAGTGCCTTGTGTGATAAGGTGTGTTCCTACCTGTTCTTTTAATGCTTCATTTATAGTGAGTTCTCTAAGGCTGGCTCGTTTTGAGGTGACGATACTATCTGCTTGATTCCACAGAATGGTAACGAGAGCGATCGCTGGTCTAAAAAGATGAGGCTGCGGCTGCATCTGCTGGTCCTGTGCTTGGTCGTCCTATTTCTGGTTTTCAACATGGCGAGCTACCAACATAGACAGACAACGGTAAAGCTCGTTTGTGAAATTTCCCATTATAGTTTGCTTGAGGGATAAAGTAAAACTGATCTGATTATGTATTGTTGCAGTTGGAAGCAAAATCTCGCCCATTTGATACAATAACGGTATGTGAACCTGTTATCTCCGACAAAAGGAAGGAAATTTGGTGTGTTATGTTAGTCTAGAAGCAAGTTTTCGTTTGTTGCTGGGACACTGATTGCGTCTCAAATGTAAATATTAGGTGTCTGACAGACCTGCTGTTAAGGTGTCTGAAAGAGCTTCTGCTAGGGTTGGTTTTTTGCCTCATGGTATAGTGGAGCCTTACTCTGACATGGAATTGAAACCATTATGGCTCACAAGAAGTGAGCAATCACAGGTAGCTTGAGCTTAACCTATTCTTAACTGTGTTGGTTTCAGTTTTCAAACTTAACAACCTTTAGCTGCTTCCATCTTCCTGAGTACAAGACCATATCTAGTTATTTAATGCTCTGAGTGTCTGGCCCCAACAGGATTCTAACCAGAATGATCGGTGCTTGATTGCCATCCCTGCTGGTATAAATCAGAAGAAAAGTGTGGATGCTATTATGAAGAAGGTACTTCATTTACCACTTGACTAAGAGATAATTTGCACATAGAATTGTCGTGTAACTCTTGGATGTTCAGTTTCTTCCAGAGAATTTTACAGCTATGTTGTTCCACTATGATGGGAATGTCAATGGGTGGAATGATTTACTGTGGAGCAAAAGTGTGATACATATATCTGCTTCTAACCAGACAAAGTGGTATGGCATCTTTCTCCACTTGCACTGAAAGAAGAGCCTGACGTTGAGTGTCTTTCTCCATTGCAGTTAGAAAACAGCATTGTTTTACCTGAAATTTTTGCTCATCTGGTATCATTTTACTTTGAGTTTTTGTTCAGGTGGTTTGCAAAAAGATTCCTCCATCCTGCTGTTGTCTCCATGTATCAATATATCTTTCTTTGGGACGAAGATCTGGAAGTAGACAATTTTAACCCAAGAAGGTATCTGTATTGCATAATAGTATCTTGATGTTGCCCTTGAACCTGTCATTACCTAGCTGTTATAAAAAAATATGCTAAGGAAATATGTATGGAAGCATTTATTCAGAGTCCAATGTATTGAACTCATCTTGGTCCAGGCGGCTACAAGTATAAACTGACAGTGCAGCTTTGAGATTAAAGAATCAACTGCTGGCTGTTGCTGCCTGGTATGTACTAGGCAGCAAAAGTTATTGTCTTGAAAATAATGCAACTTACTTATTCCATCTAGGAAAAACCTGTCAAGAAGGGGCATCTTATGTTATTGTTCTTCCCAAGTAGTTTGATCTGTTTATTCTCTGCACCAATTGTGGTAATGCATTAATTTCATGCAGGTACTTGAATATAGTTAAATCAGAAGGGCTAGAGATATCTCAACCTGGTCTTGACCCTAAATTGTCTGAAATTCATCATCGGATAACTGCTCGTAAAAAGACAGGGAGTTTCCACAGGTAAGCATGTAATACAACTCTTACTTTTCTCAATCTGTTGGTACAGCATAATTAAATCAAACAACTTGTCTATTTTGATAGAAGAGTTAGTCGGGCTAATAAAACGTGTTCAAGAGAAGGACCGCCTTGTTCTGGGTACAATTTCTTCCCTGAACACTTTTTCATGCTATTACAGCTACTTTGCTGATTAACTCTTTGCATTGGTTACTACTTTATCTATATCTGTATTAATATAAAAGGCACAAATTCAAATTTAAGCTATATATGGAAAGATATTGGCTGGTGAATCCAACATCTTGACCATTCATTCATTAGATCAGATGACAGCAATCCAAAGTTGGTCCTTTCCCCTAAAATACGCCTGCATTAATGCATATTGAGAAAAAAAATTTGCTGCATTAACTCCCTTTTCATTCATGCATACTGATTTGTTATTAAAGTATCTAATTTAATTAGATAATGTGGTTCCACGTATACACTAACCTAGTGTAGTATAGTAGCATTGTCTTACTACATAGTAACCATGGTGCTTACATTTTTATTACTTAGCAACAGACCTGCATCAGATTTGTGCTTGGCATAACAGTTATTTAATCTACAGATGGGTTGAGGGCATGGCACCAGTTTTCTCAAAATCAGCTTGGCAATGTGCTTGGCATCTTATCCAGGTCAGGGATGTATCTTTTGATGAGATATTGACCATGTGCTCACATTTGAAATTACAATTGAACCAGGCTATAGAACTGTTCCTTTGAGCAGTCCCTAATTTGTGGCCAGGGGTAGTACAAGATCGAGTATGCTGAGAGGTCCATTTGTGTGGTTAGTCCCACATTGGAATTTTGAGTTGTGAATTGCTAGGGACATGAATAACTCTGATTAACCATGTTGGGTAAAGTGGGGATGGAAGCCTGAAAGTTAGTGCGTTCTGGACCTTGTGGCCCTTATGGCATTCCAATCAGGGTTGAAGAAACTGGCGAAAACCAGCCGTGGGTCGTTTTAATAAAAAGGGCCAGTTCAGGGCCTAAATGACACCCTTTGATCTCCGTTTTTGGCGGAATAGATGCATTGTCATTGTTCAGATATTATCTAAACATCAAATCCAGAAAAACTAAAATTTGAAATTTTGAAACAAAAAGGGAAACAGTTTTCACATCCAGGCACCTTACATAGTCTGAACCCTGATTACAGTCACTATTCTTAGTGTTAAGTCAGTTAACATTACATAGTCTGTTTCTTTCTAAATTGCTACAGATTTCAAAATCTGTCAATATATACACAAGGTAGTACAAAACTTGCTAGCTACCTGTCTTGCTGGCTCTAACCATTTTTTTTAGAATTTCCAGTTTTCACGTGCGATTAGTTTGGATACTATGTAGCTTGTAGGTTGTAACTGTGTCACACATTACTTGTACGAAATGTTTGAATCGGATTCATATTATTTATGTGATTCTTGTTGTCTAAGCTTTGTATTTTGTTATGAACTCAGTTAAATGCCCGTACATACTTCACAGATTGCAACTGCTGCATTTGTCAGGAAAAGGAATCAATCCACTATTAATTCATAGTCCGTAGTTAAATTTACTGGCGATTTCCATAAGACATTGGCATTGATCAACCTAGTTTTGAAAGAATGTTTGTGCCACCTTACTACCTTACCATAGTCCGATATTTCTCTTGTGCCTGTTACTTATTGACTTTTGTGAACTATTCCAGCCATTGATATCTTAATATTGCATTTTTACAGAATGATCTTATCCATGGATGGGGCATTGATTACAAATTTGGGTACTGTGCTCAGGTTTGATGATGATCACATTTAAATTGTTGTGGCATGCTTTATATTTTTAGTTCAGACAAAGCACATACATTGGTAATGTAGTATTGTAGTTACTGTCGACATTTAAATTCCTTCTGCTTGAGTTTATTTGATTTAGAGGAATGGAAGCTTTTCCTTAGTTATTCATGTTCATATTTAACAGTCTTTTCAATTTCTATACTATCATAGTATTATTACCTCATTGTCCAACTAAACCTTTCCTTCCACTGCTTTTAGGGTGACAGGACAAAGAACATTGGAGTAGTTGATAGTGAATATGTAGTTCATCGAGGAGTGCAGACATTAGGAGGTTCTGCAACAATAAAGGTTTGTACAAACTTCTGTTTTCCTTATTGCAACATTAACAATCTCCTGCAATCCATACATATATAACCTATGGTGCACATATGAGAATAATACAGCATGACAATATTTTTCAGCGCAGTCATTAAATTTCTTGAGTTTTTTACTGCAGTCATGTGCATAATTCGTATAGCCCTTCGACAAACAAGGATTTTGGGAGGCAAAAATGCCCTTGTTGTCGTTGATATTTTACAGGGCAAGTCATGGTGTCATGTGAATACACAGAGCTGCACTGAAATGGTGAATACACAGAGCTACACTGAAATAGTGCATGTGATTGATCGATTAGTAATTACCGTTGGGGTGGAAAGTGGGAATTGTATTAAACATGACGATGAAAATATCTTTTGATAATCTTAGTGATGATGTCAAGCCTTATATCTGCATCTCCATACCACGAGTTTCATATGTTATTTGTTTCGAATTCTGTCAGCAGCGCACTCATGACAAAAGCATCCATCCTCTTCGTCAGAAAACTGATCAAGTGCAGCAACAACCAAGAGTATGCTCTGTCTTTGCTTGACCCCCGAAAGGCACGTTAGTTAGATTTGTTAATGTGGCTTCTCCTTAATGCATGTTGTAATTTGTAACCAGGTGAGAGCAGCAGGCCTCGATATGCGGACAAAGGTGAGCTAACAAACTACTCCCTCCGTTCAGAAATATAATACGTATTTTGACTTTGCACAATGATTAAGGTTACGATAAAATTAAGAAAGGTACAAGGAAAAATGACTTGGGGCATGTAAAATAAAGCCACCTCAACTAGCTATTAGCCTGAACATATCAGGTTTGGTTTATGCGGAAGAGTGAGAAAAGAGGAGAGAGAAGAGCTGACTCTTATTTAGTAGCCAGCTTTGTGTGGGAATATAGGTAGATTAGTTATGTAAAAGAGAAGAAATAGTTATTGTACTGCTTGTAGAGCCAACCTTTAGAGATAGCTATTGTACAAGTTGATTTTAGTGCTTACTTTAGATGACATGATGAAAGATAGAGTAATTAGTGGGTTTTAGTGTTTTACTATTGTACTTGGTCTTAGATACCCCTCACTTAATTGTCTTGGAGGACGAGAGATAATACTTTGTGTGTGTGGTAATGGATAAATACATATGATTGAGAGAATAAATAGGGGTATTGTAGAAAAAATTTCATTAAATCTATATGCAAATCTTATATTTCTAAATAAGACAATTTAAATTATACACCTTATATTGCTAGGGCATATGATGCTTAATTGACAGTTAATGCAAGCTGTGACCTCCGAGTTAAAAACAGCAGTAAGTCGTAACAGCAACTACTATTTCACTTGTAAATTATGTTCTCCGTTGCAATTAAAAATGACAGGGCAAAAATTATGTGTAGTCATCCAGATGATGCGATCGACATATATGCTTAGCCGATTATAGTTTTGGAGCTTACAATAATTTGGTTTTGATCAATTAGGTCAGGAGAAAATCACGGATGGAGCTTCGGGATTTCCAGAAACGATGGGAGCGGGCCGCCAGGGAAGACACAATATGGGTTGATCCATTTGCTCGCCCACGAAGAAAAAGGAAGAATAGGATCCAACAGTAGATTAGCACAATCTTCTGCTTACAGAATTCTTTGTACCATCGATTTTTTAGATTAAAGGCACTGTCCACCTTGTATTGAAAGCTAATCACAGTTTTACAAGGGGGAACTGAGGACAGCAGTTCTACGACCTTCGACACACATCTTAACAGATAAAGCTACTCAACAGATTTTAACAAGAACACCCCTAAAATAAAGCCACCAGCAAAGCAAGAGAACAAAAGACTAGCACGTCGTCACCACAGCTACCAGAACTAGCCCCTGCATCATTACAGAAGGTCATCAGCGTAAGAACTTCTTAGCCCTGTTTGGGAGTTTAAAACTAGCTTTAGCTTTTGAAAAACCAGTAAAGCCCTCTCAAAAGATTCAGTTTTTAAGTGGCTTTTGGCATAAGTTAGAAGTCACATATAAGCCAAAAGCACTGTGGAACATGGTTTTTCATCCTATTGCGGAGGGAAATTTGCTATTTGCGCCTTTTATTAAAAAAATAAAAAACTACAGTTATGTCTTAATCTAAAATCTTAAAAAATAGCTTTTCAAAAAAGCTACGGCTTCCCCAAACAGGCTCTTAAGTCTTGCACTACCTCCCTGTGCTTAAGCTTCCTTACTTGTTTCTTCAAATCCATTAGTCCACGCAGCTTTCTTGGTCCACCTTCAAGAGAATCATCCAATGCTGCAAAAGTGGGTGAAGTGTAACGGATCTCCGTTTTAGAGGTTCGTTTAAATACCTCAACAGCTATCCAGGAAGATTAGCTGTGGAGAAAACAAGTGCACATTGCCAGACAAAAGGTGAATCCATATGCTTTACATAAATTAAGGCCTAACGGCCAAAGTTTTTACAAAATAAGGCGTAGCGAGCACAAATAAATTACATCTCAAAAGACCGCACAAACATGCCTAAATACAGACCAAGATCTAAAACCAAGTCGTATCGCCATCTATCGACTCCTGAAATTCTTCGGCATTTTGGAGCTCTAAAAGAGTTGAGTTTGAGCAAGGGTGAGTACACAAACGAACTTAACAAGTCGCACGAGAAATACTGAATACTATATGCAAGGAATTTAACAAGCTTGACACAAGTTTAGTAATTATTGTGAATGCATTTTATTTTCAAGTTCATTTCACATTTGAAACACAAACCATAAAATAATAGTAAGAGGGGTTTCCACAAGTTTTCTCAACACATAACAAAATTCTCGAAATCTCAAGGGCTACTTGAGCTAGATTATAGGAGTCACCCTAATTCAAACTCAACTTCATTAACTGGATGCACAGCGTATTCGAATATCGATAAGACCATGCAGAGCTGCTCAGCTTTACCCACAAGATATCTTTGATCGTTAATAACAAGCGCTAAATTACATGCAACTTAAATGCATGCGGCCGGGCCGAGATGATCACAGCCTTTTGTTGCACATTCCCTGGATAGCCCCTAACCAGTAGGTCCAAGACCACTCCCCTCAGGACACACTGCTCGTCACAATTTTCTTTCTCATTTAAAGATTTTTAAGTGAAACTACTAAGATTAAGTAATTAACTACAGGGGTATACTTATTAACTAGGGTTATTCAAGGGTTTAATCGAGTTCAACAACATCAAGGAGGCTAAGTGAGGAATCTAGGTATAGCTAAGTATCATGTTATTCTAAACTATCTTGTTATGAATATGACTTGTATTGAATATGAGGGCCAAAGGCCACAATATATAGAGTACATGAGGGGAAAGGAATAGGAATAGGACTCTATCTATAACAGGGACTTATCTATATCTATAACAGATAATATATCCTTAACACCCCCCCACAAATGCAAGGCGTATGCAATAGCATTGCATTTGGAAGGGATGAATTAAAATAGGGAAAATCCAAAATCATAGTCTTGAAGTAGCCGTCGTAGCATATAACTCATGAAGAATCGAGCTGATGAAGACAGTCAACGAAGAACCGAGTCGGTGAAGAAAAGTCGACGAAGAAGCCAAATCGACGAAGAAAAGTCGAATGTATGGCAGAGTCGACGGAGAAGAGCCGACGGGACGAGTCGACGAAGAAGAACCGAGTCGATGGAGAAAAGTCGACGAAGAAGCCAAATCGACGAAGAAAAGTCGAATGTATGGCAGAGTCGACGAAAAAGAGCCGACGGGACGAGTCGACAAAGAAGAACCGACGAGGCCGACAAAATAAGCCGAGCCGAGGTAATAAGAGTTGACAAAAATGAGTCGAGCCGACAGAAGAGCCGAGCGACGACGGATCAAAAGGCTAAAGACTAGGATGGACGCAACGGAAGACTAAAGAAAATATTTGGATGGACGCAACGGAAGACTAAAGAAAATTAAGAATTACTAGCTGCAGCACTAAAAAGCAGTAGCCCGAAAACCATCAAGCCAACGAAAACCAAGATGACAGAGCTATGCTGAATGAGCTGAGCCTAGCTGAAAAGAACTGAAGCCGAGCCGAGCGAACTGGAGCCAAGACAGCCATGTAGAAGACCATCAAAGATGACCGGACAGCGAGGAATAGAAACGGCCCGGAAGAAAAAACCTATAGACGACGACTTGAAAACCAAATCTTCAAGTACGTGAACCAAAAGCAAAAGGGGACATGAGACCGCACGTTTCACGCGAGGAGATGTGTCTTCAAAGACTCCCACGGACGTGAAGCACTCACGGGAGTAGTTTTCAAAGACTAGGAGTCCGATCTTGAAGAAATCCTCACATGAGCAAAACCGACCGGCGCCAGAGGAAGAGCACGTGTGAGGCGGGACGATGCGTGCGGCCGGAGCGACCGTGCGCTCGGCTCCGGCTCCGGCGGCAGAGGAAAGCGGCCTGGCTCGACGGCAGCGTCTGAGCAGCGGCAAAGCGGCGACTTCGTGTTGCTTATCGGATCCACGGCAAGGCGGTGCGGCGCCGGTGACGGAGACGAGCCGGTCGTCGGCTCGGTCGGCGACGGAGGCTGCCGGAGTGTGTCGCAGGGAGGCGCGACGGTACGGCTGGTCAGGCGGATCGCGACCAAGAGGGAGGCCGCAGGGAGCGGAGTGACCCGGCCTCGGCGGCGGCGGCCCGACAGCCCTGCTCCGGCGGTGGAACCCGGCTCCGGCAACGGCCAAGGAGGAGACCCGGCAGTGGCAGCCAAGAAGAAGAGCTCGGGCACTCTGTCTTTGAGTAGAAGACGACGTCAATGCCTGCGCGGGACACTGAGACCCGGCGACGAGCTCGGGACGAAGGCACAGACGCAGAGGAGGGCGATGACCGGGCGATGAAGGGGATCGGCGACACGGCCGCAAGCCAACGAGCCGCCCCGGGAGTCTCCTCCTCCCGGGGCAGCAGATTAGATCTAAAACAGCGGAAGGATTAGCTAGGAGAAAAACCTATGCTCTGATACCATGTTATGAATATGACTTGTATTGAATATGAGGGCGAAAGGCCACAATATATAGAGTACATGAGGGGAAAGGAATAGGAATATGACTCTATCTATAACAGGGACTTATCTATATCTATAACAGATAATATATCCTTAACATATCTAACCTATCACTTTTCAGTATTTCAACATACAAGTAAAATAATGCATAGGAATTAAATACTATAATATTAGGAACAGTCGAGTTCAACATGTTCAAGGGTGTGCGGCTTGCCTTGCTATGCTGCTATAATAAACCCCGTATGTCACAAATGGGTTTTTGTTCGGAAGATAAATGAAAATAATGAAGTTGTAAGGTATAAGTTACGGCTTGTTGCACAAGGTTTCACTCAAGTCATGGGGTTGATTATGAAGAAACATTTTCCTTAGCCATGGGAGAAATTACCTTTAGATATCAAATCTCAATGGAAGTCAACTTGAAGTTGAAAATGAAATAGATGAATATTGTCATAGCATACCTGTATGGTAACTTGGATTCGGACATATACATGAAAGTACCAGAAGGTATCCCTGCCCCGAACCAGGACAGAGCAAATATAAATCTATATAGTGTAAAATTAGAGAAATCATTGTATGGGTTAAAGCAGTTAGGAAGAATGTGGTACAATCGATTAAGTGATTTTCTCTGCAAGAAAGGCTACACAAACAATGAAGATTGTCTATGTGTTTTTATACAACAATCCTCGAATGAATTTTGTATAATCTTCGTCTATGTAGATGACTTGAACATCATTGGGATAGATGAAGAAATAGAAGAAGCCTACTCATACTTGAAGTCTGAGTTTGAAATAAAAGACTTGGGTAAAACCAAGTTTTTTTTAGTCTTGTAGCTTGAGCATGTCCAAGAAGGAATCTTGGTACACCAAACGTCCTACACACAGAAAGTGTTAGAGAAATTTGGTTTCGAAAAAGCATATCTTGCAAAGACCTCAATGGTCGGAAGGTCATTACAAGCAAACCTAGACCCATACAAACCTAGAGAAGAGGGGTGAAGTCATGGGAGCGGAATTCTCATATCTGAGCGCAGTTGGAGTGCTCATGTACCTTGCAAATAACACCAAACCGGGTATTGCGTTCGCGGTGAATTTGCTAGCCCGTTACAGTTCAGAACCCACCAAAAAGGCATTAAAAAGGGATCAAGGATATCTTCTGTTACATCCAAGGAAGCAAAGATCTTGACTTGTTTTACAAAAGAAATTATGAATTAACTTTGGTTGGCTATGCCGATGCTGGGTACTTATCGGACCCGCATACTGGCAAGTCACAAACTGGGTATGTTTTCTTTTGTGGTGGAACATCAATTTATTGGAAGTCGTCTAAGTAGACTCTTGTCTCAACGCTGACAAACCACTCGAAAATCATTGCTTTGTATGGAGTCTCCCGATTATGTGCATGGCTTCGAAGAATGATTCACCACATCCAGAAGTTATATGGCTTGAACATTGAGCAAACTCCCACTATAATTTATGAAGACAATACAACTTGTGTTGCTTAAGTGCAAATGAGCTATGTGAAAAGCAATCTCACAAAGCATATCAACCCCAAGTTCTTATATGTTCATGATCTGCATAAGACGAACGAGATTAAGATATTGCACACTAAGTCGTGTGAGAATCTTACCGATCTATTCACTAAGTTACTCCCAGCATCTACTTTTGAAAGATGCATTAGAGGAATTGGGATGATGAGACTTAGAGAAATACATATTTCACGGGAAGAATTTTCACATACTCCAAAATAAATCTCAAACACGAAGTTGGAGTACCCAAAGTGAATCTCGAAGATTAAAACTGAAATTTGGGTGAATTGTACTCTTTTTTCTTAGTAATTTTTTCACAGAAGTTTTCTTACGTAAGGTTTTAATGATGCAATTCATGCAACACAATAAAACTATACTATGTACTCTTTCTCCAGGTATTTTTCCTATTAGAATTTTATGGAGTTTTGATAAGGCATATGTAGGGATGTAAATCTTACCTAATTACCCGTGTACCCGCAGGTAAAAATCCTAATAGAGGTGGGTATGTTCCTCTTTTGTTACCTGCAGGTATGTTTATAGGGGCCAAGCTTTACCCGACGGGTAAACGGGTATGGGTATGGGGGAGCTCTACCCGTACCCGTTCTGCCCGATTACCCGCCACCTTCCACTGACATGTGGGCCACAATTCACATCTAGTTGGCCTCTTAATCCCCAATTTGTGGTACCTCATATTAGTAATTTGTTATTGGTGATGCCATGATGAGCGATTTATAATGTGTGATGATTGATGAATTGTTTGTATTTTAATTATTGAACTTAAGCATGTGTGATGACTGATGAACTATTTTCATTTTCTCTACTATTCTAAAGTAGCACTTGGTGGCAGTGGTCCGTTCTTCCCACGCCATTAATTGCCGCTTAATTGCTCTACGCAAGAAACGAAGCGTTGCTTTAATTAACCAGCTTTCGCAAGAAACGAAGCGTTAAAGATAGATGTTTGATTTTGTGAAATAATTTTTTTTATTTTAATATTTATTTTTCGTTATCAATTTTGTTTTTCGTAGCAATGCACAGGCATGTAACTAGTAATTATTAAACTTGAGCGTCCGTGCGTCATTTGTCTGCATGTGTTATTTTAATTTTTATCCCTATGTGCATTTGAATTTTTGAATCATTGATAATCATTCTTTAATCCACATAATGTAGCTGAATCAAAAGGATTGTATCAGTACCATTGCCAATTAGCTCATAGTGCAATTTGGTCGAAAGGATTATTGATGGTGGTGGGTAAACGAGTACCCATGGGCGACGGGCATGGATGAGATTCTTTACCTATCACCCTTCGTGGGTATACCTGTGGGGGAGATTTTGTTTGGCGGGTATGGATATGGGCGAGCACTACCCGCACCGGCCGCACCCGATTACCATCCCTAGGCATATGCATATCGCGGCAAAGGGCGCAAGGGGGAGTGTTAGGAAACCACGTGGCACAGAAGACCCACGATGGTCTCTTAGTCGAAACCCTAGTTCTAGACTATAAAGGAGGAAGGGTCCCTTATTATACATACAATTAAAAATAATAGATTACTCTTTTGGTATCCCGTGTCTCTCTATTCTCTACTTTTAGATCTACTAGTTACATGCCCGTGCGTTGCTACGAAAAACAAAATTGATAACGAAAAATAAAGATTAAAAAAAAATTATTTCACAAAATCAAACATCTATCTTTAACGCTTCGTTTCTTGCGAAAGCTGGCTAATTAAAGCAACGCTTCGTTTCTTGCGTAGAGCAATTAAGCAGGGCAATTAAGCGGTAATTAATGACATGTGAAGAACAGATCACTGCCACCCAGTACTGCTTTAGAATAATAGAGATTCGGAAGCTGGACTACTCCGATCCGGTACCGAGATTCTCTACCAAATCTGTACAGAAATTATAGCTACCGCGCGGGTAGACAAAAGCTAGCGAGGCCGAGCCAACTGCCAAGAGGCCCAAGAGGTCCTCGCGATCTTGCTGAAACCAGCGAGCGAGCGACAGAAACAGCCCCAGTCAGACTCAGATCCAACCCCCCTCCGGCCTTCCCTCTCCTCTCCAACGCCGGCTCCAGATCTCGCGTCCCTCCCATGACCCCTCCCCCTCCTCGGATCTAACCATTCCCCTTCGCTGCGACCGGAGGAGAGATCTGCGCGCGCGCCGGCCATGGCGGGCGCCGCGGGAGGCTTCGTCACGCGGGCCTTCGAGGCCATGCTCAAGGAGTGCTCCGCCAACCGCGTCAAGTTCGCCGCCCTCCAGCAATCCATCCAGTCCTACCTCGGTGTGTGCCCCCTTCCCTCCCCCTCGCATTGGGTTCTCGCTGCAATCCATGGGTGTGCACGCGCCCGATCGGTGGCTAAGGAGGGAGCTGTGGTTTGCGGTGTGTGTTCGCAGATAGCATCAAGGGGGCGGCGGGCCAAGAGCCGCAGCAGCAGGAGGACGGGAAGCAGCCGGGGGAGGGCAGCGCGGCGGTGCCCATCACTCAGGTGCTCGCGTCGGCCGGGCGCGTGCTTGAGGGGTCCCAGGCCGAGCTGGTGCTGCAACCGTTACGTCTGGCCTTCGAGACCAAGCACGTCAAGCTCGCCGAGCCCGCGCTCGACTGCCTCCATGTAATCGGCATCTCCTTTTCCTGCTCCTTTCTATTTGTTCACCTGTCTGATGCTTGCAAAGCGGAAACTGTGTAACATTGTCGCTGAGCACCGTTGACCTGACCAATGCGGTGCTGCCGGAGTGATCTTTCACTTCGGTAGGAAACTCCTGTGAAGGCAGTGTTCTTTAGTGGCAGAACAACGTTGCCTTGTGTAGGATGAGGCTTTGCTCGTTTATGTGGTGGTAGATGCTGGATTGGACTAGTGCTCATTTCATAAGTGCAAAGCCATAGCACAACCCTTTACATTTGGTTATTTCGGCAATTGGGTTAGAGATGGATGCAGGTTGTGTATACCATTTGACTAGTGTACAAGTCCAACAAGGTCGGTATCTAACATAGACTACTGTCATCTGAAAAGGATATGGATATAGAATGGAATTTAGAGGTAAAATCAAATGCGTGCGCACGAGCAGTTTACATCTGAGTAACAAATTGATTCATTACTATAAGCTTTACATTAACAAACTTCACTGAACTGAGAGAGGGGCTTCTATGCTCTTCTTTTTTAAAGTTGCACGAACATTAAAGCATGAATAAAGGGTAGATGGTGATTACTTACCTCTTCGTTTGCTTCAAGATTCGTGCAAGCTCTATTAGGAGGAAAAACATAGAAGCACTGCTCACTGAGAGTTTATCTATAATCCACAAATCACAAACATGATGTATAAGCATGTCTACTTAAGCTCTATCGTGTCCTTTTTGAATAAGTTTTGTTCATGTGCCAATTTGTTTAGCTAGTATTCATATATATCAAATGTAAATCTGATTTGAGTCCTTATGCTGCTATCGCATATACAGATATGGCATATATCATATCTTCTCCATATAAATATAGTATCCATTTCCATTCTTACCTTGTGTTCACTAGCTCAGGCAGTTCTAAATTACAAGGGGATTGAGTCAAATGTGCGTTTTTCACTCCGGATGTGCTGCAGCCAGCCCATATGAATATCCTAATTGCCACTCCTTTTTTATTGTATCTAATTTTAGACCAAGAATAATTCCTCTGATATGTTTTTACCACTTTCACATTGTGAACACTTTGTAACCTTTCCTTTTCTTCATTGCAATATTGCATGACATTTATTGGACAATCATTTCTGACTGGGCTGTTTCATTTTGATTATCAGAAACTTATTGCTTATGATCATCTAGAAGGTGATCCTGGTTTAGAAGGTGGTAAAAATTCCCCACTATTTACTGACATCCTGAACATGGTCTGTGGTTGTGTTGATAACACCTCCTCTGACAGGTATGCATAACATTAAGCTAATATTATGTTGGGTCACACTTTTGCACTGATACTGACTTGAGCAACATATCTGTGTTGCAGTACTGTTCTCCAAGTTTTGAAAGTGCTTCTCAATGCTGTTGCTTCAAATAGGTTTAGAGGTACCTTCTAACCTTGCTAAGTTTACATTCCATTTATTAGGCAGGTTAGAAGTTATTGCGGTTGTTAATATGGCGTCTCTGAGCTATTATGGCATGCTCTAGGCAAAGGCTAATCTTATCAGTTATGGGTTGGCCATACCTTTTCCCCAAGTTCTAGCCATTTAATAATGTTAAGTTCTTAGCTCTGTTGATCTGACACGATATGAGCTTCCTTGTCGGTAACATTGTGTACAATGTACATATCACCCCAAGATGCATATCTAAGTTTGCACGCTTGTTTCTTGTCATAAATTTTATTTGGTGAATTAAAGAAGTAATCTAGAAGTGTCTAAGTGTCTTTATAAAAAACCGAAAAGCAAACAGGTAGCTAGAAGCCTAAATGCAAAGTCATTAAGGAGGTGTAAATATTGCTGCATGTAGCTAGCTTTCCATATAGAAGAACAATGCGAGATGCCATACACAATTTGACTATGATGCTGTTTGTTGGAATGCAGTACACGGAGAACCATTGCTTGGAGTGATTAGAGTATGCTATAATATTGCTCTCAACAGGTACTTGTTATATAAATATTACCACCTCATAGTTTGCTATTATTTCGACTTTGAGACATGTCTGATAATTTACTTATATTTCCATAGCAAGAGCCCTGTGAATCAGGCTACCTCAAAGGCCATGTTAACCCAGATGATCAGCATTGTATTCAGGCGGATGGAGTCCGAGCAGGTAAAAATTTCCCTAGAATTTCTATTAGCATTATGGAAAGGAAAAATGGTTTGTTGTGGTTTCTTGGTCTTCATCTTGCATTTTCTGTGTCTCAGGTTTCTGTACCACCTGCAAGCTCTTCCGTTAAAGATGCACCTTCATCTAGCACAAATAACTCAGAAAATGGTGAGATATCCACTGACAACCAAGATGATGAAAAAATTACTCTGGGAGATGCGTTGTCCATGAATCGGGCTTCAGAAGCATCTCCAACATCTGTTGAAGAGCTTCAGAATCTTGCAGGAGGAGCAGATATTAAGGTGGTGAAATTGGATTGCTTATTGTTTTAATGTTGCTATCAGGGCATTCTAAATAATTAATATATTTCGTTAGTCCTCTCTAAGACTAATACAAGGATTCATTTTGCAGGGGTTGGAGGCTGTTCTTGACAAGGCTGTTGAACTTGAGGATGGGAAGAAAGTGTTGGGGTTCGTTAATTGTAACTTGTGTTTAGTACTCCTATCTAGGATCTAGGATGCTATTTACCTTTATCATTCTTAGTGACATGTCAGATATGGCAGTAACTGATTACCTTACCCCCCCCCCCCCCCCCCCCCCGGGTTCCTTTTTACAGTGGAATTGACCTGGACACTGTGAACATAATACAGCGTGATGCGCTATTGCTCTTTCGAACTCTTTGCAAGGTCAGTATTTTTATTGAATAGCTTAAGTAATGTTGCTTTGATCAGAGTTGACTAGAAGATCACCCTGGCATCTTTTTTCCTTTTTTGTCATCCTTGTAGATGAGCATGAAGGAAGAAAGTGATGAAGTTGCTACAAAGACAAGGCTGCTGTCACTTGAATTGTTGCAGGTTAGTTTATATCTTTGGAGGTTTGCTAATATTTGATTTTGTTTGTTTAGATGGTATCTGGTAACACCTTTACCTGCAGGGATTGTTAGAAGGAGTCAGTGATTCGTTTACCAAAAATTTCCACTTCATTGATTCAGTTAAAGCATATCTTTCCTACGCACTTCTGCGGGCATCTGTGTCTTCATCCCCAGTTGTTTTTCAGGTCATTTTTTTCTTCGATTTTTTTTCATCTTTCTGATGCATACACCTCTGGCATGATAATATCGGCAGATTCTTTACTAAATGGCCTATTTGCTTGTCTTCTATCATGTTAAACTATCTTTCTTGTCTTCTATCATGTTGAACTATCTTTTCTTCTTTGGCAGTATGCTAGTGGAATATTTTCAGTTCTATTACTTCGTTTTAGAGAGAGTCTGAAGGTAAATCTTCATTAATAAACATTACATTATGGACATATTGTTTGCAGTATTTGGTTTCTTTTGGTTTCGTGACAAATTTTTTTTTAAATATTTATTCAGGGAGAAATTGGTGTATTCTTTCCTTTGATAGTTTTAAGGTCTCTGGACAGCTCGGATAGCCCCCTCAGTCAAAGGGCCAGCGTTCTTAGGTGATTCTTCTTTTCTGTACGGAATATCATCTTGATGCATAATGCATAAATAAATAGACGTGATATTTGATCCAATTTTGTCGTATTTGTTTGTTTTTATTTGTTTGGCTGGCATAGATCATCTTGGTGCCTTTATATCTGATGTTATTTGATTGATCTGTTAATCAGGATTCTGGAGAAAGTTTGCAAAGATTCACAAATGCTTGCAGATATGTTTGTAAATTATGATTGTGACCTTGAGGGACCAAACCTTTTTGAATGCACGGTAAGCACAAGGAAGATTGTTTTTACACTACATATAATTAGCATATCTTATTCATTGACTTGTGACACATCTGATTGGTCGTGTATCTCCTATCAGGTTAGTGCGCTCTCAAGAATTGCTCAAGGATCTCAAAGTGCTGATACTAACACCGTTGCTTCATCTCAAACAGTTTCTGTAAAAGGCTCGTCTCTTCAGGTTACTATTATATTATTCATATTACTTAAATTTCCTTAACCCTTCTTGTGTGATGTTAATATCACATAAGAACCCATATTGCAGTGTTTGGTGAGTATTTTGAAGTCACTGGTTGATTGGGAGCGAGTTCGAAGAGATTCCTCAAAGCAGGTGAACATTGTTGAATCTTGTGAAGAGGATGCTTCTGCAAGGAGCTTGACAATTGATGAGACAAAGAGCCAAGAGGATGGTCGCACTCAGTTTGAGAGAGCTAAAGCTCATAAGTCAACAATGGAGGCTGCAATCTCAGAGGTGGGAGGCTTGCTGTTTTTATTGTTTCATTTTGCAATTAAGTGGCTTCTTTACCTCATAATGTTTACCCAATGCATGTATGTAGTTGTAGCAACTGTTTATCATAGTTTTCTCTTGCTGCATTACTGATTGTAACTGAGCCCTTCCCCTCCTTTTCTTTGGCAGTTTAATCGCAAACCAGCAAAGGGGATCGAGTATTTATTATCAAATAAGTTGATTGAAAATAAGGCGTCATCTGTAGCTCAGTTTCTCAAGAGCAATTCTAGCTTGGATAAGGTGATTTCAAGAAATTTAATGAGCTGCTTGCAGTTTTTTCTGAAATGCAAAAGGAGGATTACTTTACAGTTATTGGTCAGAAAGGTGTGGCTAACCACTAACTCTCCTGAGCTGTAACTATGCAGGTTATGATTGGTGAATATTTGGGACAGCATGAGGAGTTTCCTCTTGCTGTGATGCATGCTTATGTTGATTCCATGAAGTTTTCGGGATTGAAGTTTGATGCTGCGATTCGTGATTTTCTGAAAGGATTTCGCCTTCCTGGGGAGGCACAAAAGATTGATCGCATAATGGAAAAATTTGCGGAGCGGTACGTATGTATAGAATCTTAATACTGTTTTTCTTCAACATTTCTACCAGTGGTGTCCTCAAATACTTGTACGATGACTTGCAGGTACTGTGCTGATAACCCTGGACTTTTTAAAAATGCAGATACTGCTTATGTCCTTGCTTATGCTGTTATAATGTTGAATACTGATGCGCATAATCCAATGGTGTGGCCTAAGATGTCGAAATCAGATTTTGTACGTATGAACACTGTGAGCGATTCAGAGGAATGTGCCCCAAAGGAGCTCTTGGAGGAAATTTATGATTCAATTGTCAAGGAAGAGATAAAGCTGAAAGACGATTTCCCTGATGCCGCAAAAACCAGTAAACTGAGACCTGAAACAGAAGAAAGAGGCCGTCTCGTCAATATACTCAACTTAGCTCTTCCAAGACTGAAGTCAGCAAGTGATACAAAAGCAGAAAGCGAAAAAATCATCAAGCAGACTCGAACACTTTTCAAAAACCAGGGACAGAAGAGAGGTGTTTTTCATGTTGCTCAGCAAGTTGAGCTTGTTAGACCAATGCTTGAAGCTGTAGGATGGCCTTTGCTTGCAACATTTTCTGTAACCATGGAGGAAGGTGACAGTAAGCCTAGGGTTGTATTATGCATGGAAGGGTTTAGAGCTGGTATCCATCTTACTCGTGTTCTTGGGATGGACACCATGCGCTATGCTTTCTTGACATCCTTAGTGAGGTAGGCAATTATCTTTTCTTTTTATGGATTCGTACTAAATGTTCTTCGACCCTTCGTCAAACTTCATTATGTAATTTTGTTTCTTGTCATTTAGTTATATGAATGTAATGGTGCCCTTTCTTTGTTAACATTATGCAGGTTTACATTTTTGCATGCTCCTAAGGAAATGCGAAGTAAAAATGTTGAGGCACTGCGGACTCTCCTTGCTTTAGCTGACACAGATATGGATGCTTTGCAAGATACTTGGAATGCTGTTTTAGAATGTGTCTCAAGGCTCGAGTACATCACTTCAAATCCTTCAATTGCTGCAACTGTTATGCAGGGATCAAATCAAATATCGAGGGATTCTGTAGTTCAATCACTGAAAGAGTTGTCTGGAAAGCCTGCAGAACAAGTCTTTGTTAACAGTGTAAAACTACCAAGTGATTCCATTGTTGAATTCTTCACTGCCCTTTGTGGTGTTTCTGCAGAAGAACTGAAACAAACACCTGCTCGTGTCTTCAGCTTGCAAAAGCTTGTTGAGATAAGCTACTATAATATGGCTCGGATACGTTTGGTATGCCCTTGCTCTCGTTGTTTGCATTATGCTGCCTATTGGTTCTTTTAAAATCCTTCCATCATTTCATGCTGCCTTTTTTTAGTTTAACTAAGTGAGAAATAAATAAATAGAACCTTCTTCTTTTTTATTCTAAGAAAAACTAATATAAAATCTCACTTTGGAAGCTTTATGGGGCAGGAGAAGAGCAGAGACTGCTTGATTCAGATTCTTTTTTCAGCCATAGAATGTTGGTCATTGACTATTCATTTCACCCATATGAAATCTAGACATGCGACTAAAATGAATTAAAGTGAGTGAATCCATATATCGATGCTGGAGATTTTAAAGTAGTACATGTACGAACTTGGGGCATATCCATATCATAGGTGCTATGAAACGTTCGGTGAACTTTACTCAGTTGAAAGCATGATCACCTAACATTATTCTCTAGTGCTCAAGGATTATTGCTATGCATCTAAGTTGCACAGCAATACAATATGGCATGTGGCACTGGTACAATATGACATCAGCACAGCAATATGATATTCTTCTCAATTATCTATAGTGATGCAGATATACATATGAAATAAATGAACACAAATATTTTCAATTTAAATGAATGCTCATGTTTGAAACATAAAGTTTTAAATCCAATTAGCAAGTGACTAAAAAGGAAATTACTTGGGATATGGTAGGCTAAACACACTGTTTGTTTCTATTTTTATAAAATCATTTATTCCTACATTTCTGTACTTGCTGGAGCCATTTATTGACCTGCTTGTATCCAAACACCAGTCTGTCATCTGTTAGAAATGTCAGTGCAATTCACAGCAACATCAGGGATCTGTTTACTGATAGGAGGTATCCTAAAATGAAATTTTAGATGTTATGTATCATGTCATAATTAAATGTGTGGTCTATCATTGCGGCCAATAACTTACCATTTATACATATACACACAGGTGTGGGCCAGAATTTGGTCTGTGTTGGCTCAGCATTTTATTACTGCTGGGAGCCACCATGAGGAGAAAGTTGCCATGTATGCCATTGACTCGCTGAGGCAGCTTGGTATGAAGTACTTGGAACGTGCAGAATTGAACAAATTCACATTTCAGAATGACATACTGAAGCCTTTTGTTATTTTAATGAGGAATAGTCGCAGCGAAAAAATCCGTGGTCTGATTGTTGATTGCATTGTTCAGGTATGTCTTTATGTATAATTTTTGACAAATAAATGAAATCTGATGATCTGGGGCTTATCAAATTTTGTTCTAAGTAAAAATTTTGCTCGATGAACATGCAGTTGATCAAGTCAAAAGTTGGTAGTATAAAGTCAGGCTGGCGTTGTGTATTCATGATATTCACTGCAGCGGCTGATGATGATAATGAATATATTGTTGAAAGTGCTTTTGAAAACGTAGAACAAGGTAACTTGGAAAGTACCCTATATAGCTGGCATGAAGTGCTTTCCCCAACTTATATTAATATATTGTAAAGATGTTATTTTTTTCTTTCTTGACTTATATTTTGAATTAAATGAATGTGTTTTGGCAGTTATCTTGGAACATTTTGATCAAGTTGTTGGTGATTGCTTCATGGACTGTGTCAACTGTCTTATTGGTTTCGCTAATAACAAATGCACTCCTCGAATTAGTTTGAAGGCTATTGCTCTTCTACGTATATGTGAAGATCGTTTGGCAGAGGTTGGGATGATGCCTACCCCTTTACTGCATATGAACTTATTTGCATCTTTGCATTCTTTTTATGTTAATATCTGTAGTTCTGTTGTTCTCTTATTCATTCATTGAAATGCCTTGTTTTTTTTTTGTTTTTTTTTTTGCCTCATTTATTTCCTTGTGCAGGGGTTCATTCCTGGTGGTGCTGTTAAACCTGTCGATGTTGTTCCAGAGGCCAATTTTGATGTGACTGAGCATTACTGGTTTCCTATGCTGGCTGGTTTGTCTGATCTGACTTTAGACTCCAGACCAGAAGTTAGACATTGTGCACTTGAAGTGTTGTTTGATCTGCTGAATGAGAGAGGGCATAAATTCTCCTCTCCTTTTTGGGAGAGTATTTTCCATCGTGTACTCTTTCCTATATTTGACCATGTAAGGCATGCTGGAAGGGATGGCCTTTCTGCTGGGGATGATTGGCTTCGTGATACTAGCATTCATTCTCTGCAGTTAATCTGCAACCTTTTCAATACTTTCTATAAGGTAACAGGTGCTGTTTTTTTTGTCCTGATTTTAGTGACTTTGTGGAAATCCATTTGATCTTATAGAACATCATTGTCATGAAAACTTTATTTTAGAAGACATAGTACATATCCAGTCATCCTGCACATAGGGCAAGAGATCCAACTGGAAAGTTGTTTGGTTGGTCATCATCTAATTGTTGTCTTTACAGGAGGTGTCATTTATGCTTCCACCTCTTATGGGCTTGCTGCTCGAGTGTGCCAAGAAAACTGACCAAACAGTCGTTTCAATTGCTCTTGGAGCTTTAGTTCATCTGATAGAGGTTGGGGGTCACCAATTCAGTGATGGTGACTGGGAAACACTACTAAAGAGTATTAGGTATTTTCTCAGATTCTATTCCTACTGAAATTAATTTTACCTTTCATTATTCATATATTAATTTTGGCATCACATGTCAGGGATGCATCATACACAACCCAACCGCTTGAACTCCTCAATTCACTAGGGTTTCAGAAGGCAAACAATCAACAATTGCTTTCAAGAGAATCGGAGACCAACTCTCTTGGCAGTAGTTACCATGATATCAGAGAAGGAGGAGCTTCAATAAGCAATAATGGTGAACACGATGGTCATCAGGAAACAAATCCACAGACTAACCTGGACAATTCAGAAGGTACACTAATCTAAAGTGTTCCTCTAGTTGTTTTATACACCAAGCAATACTTTCAGATGAATTGGAAGACTGAAAAGTTGACATCATTTATTTTATATAACTATTCATCTAGGTTTGCCATCACCATCAGGGAGAGCGCAACCTGCAGTTTCCCCACGTGGTCAAACCTTTGGACAAAGAATTATGGGTAATATGATGGATAATCTTTTGGTGAGGAGTCTTACATCCAAATCAAAAGGTCGAACGGACGATATTTCTCCACCCTCACCTGTGAAGGTACATATTCTTTCCTCTTGAGCATATTGATTAGATGTCTAATTACTATGATTTGGACATTAGCAGTTTGCATGTACGTGTAGCTTGCTGCATCTGCACGTCAATAAATATTCAACCGTACATTCTCACAACAGATGCTAATTATAAGTTACAACTTGTATTAATATTTTGGTGTTCCTGTGCATCTCACAAAAGATGGATTTGGTTATAATTTGTATGGTAACATGCAGACACCTGAGCTCATTGGTGTGTTAGCAATGGTCCATGGAATGATATAGATAATAGAGTAAATCTATGGATACAGTTAAAAACTTTTGGAATACTACTGCTTTATTGATATGCTAGCCAAATGTGTGTAATGTGTATTCTGAAAAGTAATCAATATATGATTCAAATAATTTTTCAGGTTTCTTCTCTTTTGATATGTTGTCCATTGTTAATGCTCTTTGCTCAGCATGTATGACCATAATTTTAACCTGCCGTAAGTCATGTCTGTGCTAGCTCAGCTGGCATCCATGAAGCAGCAATGCGCCTTTGAACTAAAGTATATTAACACTGATACCATCAGTGCGCTTAGTATGGAAGTACTATCTGGCCTTTTTTCATTGTTGGCTATTTTTTTGTATGTATTTAATTGGCCTGCCTGTTGATCTAGACACCTGATGCTGACGGGGCTAACAAGACTGAAGAAGTAGAGAACCCTATGATGGATACTGTTAGGAGTAAATGCATCACTCAGTTACTGCTGCTTGGGGCCATTGACAGCATACAGGTGCAGTTTCCACTTTGTACTATGGATACTAGATCTGAATCACTTAATGTATGTGCAAGCAGTGCTTTTGCAGATATACTAACTGATGACTATTGATGAACTTTGCAGAAGAAGTATTGGAGCAGGCTAAAAGCCACGCAACAGATAGCAATAATGGATATCTTGCTCTCGCTCCTAGAATTTGCTTCTTCCTATAACTCACCTTCAAACCTCCGAACAAGGATGCACCATATACCCCCAGAAAGGTAAGGCTTGAATATTAGACACAACTTTTTCAAATTGCGGTTTTTAACATTTGAAACTTAATATTGTGTAGGCCTCCGCTGAATCTTCTTCGCCAGGAACTAGCTGGAACAACTATCTATCTAGAGATTCTACACAAGTCAACAGTGGAGCATGATGCGAATGGATCGACTGAGGAAACAAACGGCTTTGATGTAGTATCTGATGAACAGGAAAATCTCAAGAACCTAGCAGAAGGGAAGCTCATTTCTTTCTGTGGGCAGATTTTGAAAGAGGCATCTGATCTCCAGCCTAGCACTGGGGAAGCTGCTAGTGCCGACATACATCGTGTATTGGACCTACGAGCGCCTGTCATTGTCAAGGTATAGTATATATGGATCCTTGAAGTTGTATGTAGGGCTTTTTTTAGAGTTTCTTATCCATATTTGGAGAAATTTTCTATTCCCACATTTTGAACTGTCGTTTCCATTTCAGGTTTTGAATGGAATGTGTATCATGGATGCTCAAATATTCAAGAATCACCTCAGAGAGTTCTATCCATTAATTACAAAACTTATCTGCTGTGATCAGGTATATATGTTTTATGTCTTGGATATATGTTTCGAGGCTTTTAACATATAGTAGTGCTGTAATTCTAATTTATAATTGGTGGTTATGTCGCAGATGGATGTTCGTGGAGCCCTTGGCGATCTTTTCAGCAAACAACTTACTCCACTCATGCCCTGAATTCCGATTGTACTTTCTTCTGTTGCATATATCTTTTCTTGTTGGAGTATATTCAATACCGGTATTTTTGTGCAATCTTGGAGCACTGAAAGGGAGCTTCACGTCCTTGAGGCACATATCTGGTGCAATACCTACTTCCTAAGAGGCAAAGAGCTTTGTGGGCTGTAAATCGATAAGCTACAAGTTTTTGCAGATGATGTGAGTACACATATCATGGATAGTAGCTTCACTATTGCATGCGCCATTTTTCCTGGTGACTTTGTTCTTTGTGTTATTTGTCTGTCTGGATGGGGACGATGCTTCTATACACAAGTAGCATTGAGACAACGGAATAGCATTGGCTATATGTATACATTGTTCAGGACATTACTCGAGGCCTGTTGTTATATGGCAATACTAGATTATTCGTGGTAGGGTTTCTAGCTTTGTGCATTTAATAAAGTCGAGGTCTGCTCAGTGTTGCCTTATCTGATTCTGCGATTGTTGCAGAATTTGTGTTGGCTCGTTGTTATTTCTTTTTTCTCCCTGTAATATTGGTGCGTTAGTGTATCAGTTGTATTATTGATGCCTTGCCCAAGTTACTTTTCTGGGCATGACATCCTATAGATAATATGCATTGCAAAGCAGATACTACTGTATAGTGGTGTATCTTCCGGTCATTCGTTAGTTGCCAATTATATTAAAGCCACATTCTGTGTCAGTGGATGTATGCTCTGCTCGGTAAGCGCTCGTTGGATCATGCTGATTGAGTGATTGGTCATGTTATTATGTTCAACCAATTGTTGTAACTTAGATCGTGTAGCTATGTTCTGTTCAACCATGTACCCGTTCATCAGAATTTTAAAGGAAACATCAAACATAGTGTGGACAGGCTTGAAGTAAGATTGATCCAATCTTTTACTTGACGGTTAATACCAATTGATACTCTCCGTCTCGAAATATAATTCCTTATGTTTTGGAAGCGTACTACGATATAAATCTACTGAGGGTATCAAAGGTGTGGTTATTGCAATATGTTTACTATATGCCCCTCTTTTAATACTGAATAAGCGGATAAATAGTAGTATACCATTTAATAAGGATATACATGGTCTAATAATAATTTTTTTCTCTTAGATCTAGTGTCTTCTTTGGCTGCGTGCATGATAATGACTTTTCTTTGGCTGTGTGCATGTTAAAATCCCTGTTTGGGGGTGGGTGGGGGGGGGGGGGGGTTAAGCTAGCTTCAGGTTTTAAAAAGTTAGCAAGCCCTCCAAACACTCAACTTTTAAGCGGTTTTCGACATAATCTAGAAGTCATTTATAAACGTTAAAAGCTGGGTGCTTCTGTAGCTTATTGCTGAAGGAAATTAGTTTTTTATCAAACGGTCTCTTATAAAGCTACAGTTATTTTTTAGCCTAGAAAGCTAAAAAAAAATAGTTTTTCAGAAAAATTACAGCTCTCTAACCAGGCCCAAAGACTTGTATTGCGAGACAATAAATAAAAAATTGTGGTACCAGTAATGAACTAATGGTTGATAAATGAAGTAATTAATGTGGGAGATCTGATGTAGTGACGGCCACGTCCAACGGTAGTGTTGAGTAAGGTTTTAAATTTCGTTTTCAGTATATATCTCGGAGGTTTTATCAAACGGTCTCTTATAAAAAGCTACAGTTAATTTTTAGTTTAGAAAGCCAAAAAAAATTTACAGCTCTCTAACTAGGCCCAAAGACTTGTATTGTGAGACAGTAAATAAAAAATTGTGGTACCAATAATGAACTAATGGTTGATAAATGAAGTAATTAATGTGGAAGATCTGATGTAGTGACGGCCACGGCCAACTGTAGTGTTGAGTAAGGTTTCAAATTTCGTTTTCAGTATATATCTCGTAGGCAAGATCTCAGAATTTCAAATAAAATCCAGACGAAGTCCAAAAACCAAATTTGAAATCCGGTCATTTTTCAAATAGAAAATTTGAGATTTCGGTTGAAATTACCGAGATTTTGTTCAAATTGAAATGGCCAAAAAATGATCAAAAAAAGTTAAAAAAAAACTTTGAAATTTTTTGTGGATGATCTTGACCCCAATTCCAGTCAAATCCAGCCAACAAAAATCAAAATACGGTACAAAAAAAGTCCGAGATTTTGGCCGAAATTACCGAGATCTCGCCGAGATTTGGATAGTTATTGTAGCATTTTGATTTTTTTTTAAATTTTTTACTCGACCGAGATTTAGAATCTCAGAGGGGTCCAAAATCCGCAATCTCGATTGAGATTTTTGAAATCTCACCGAGATTTAGATCCATGATGTTGAGAAGCGAACTATGGTCTATTGGAAGGTGGCGACCTCCGGTCCTTCACCGTTAAGTCGTCCTCTTGTAAGGGAAAACTTGTTCGACAGCCAAAGTTCACTGTATACTTCCTTCGTTACAAAACTTTCTAGCGTTTGAATTTTGTTTCTCAATATATAATATTATATATTTTCAAGATAATATTTACTATTTTTTTCTATGCAAACTCCTTTCGCTTCTATTTATAAAATCATTTACTACTGTGAACTACAATGTACACAACATCCGATAACAACAGTGGCTAAATAAAACAGTGTAATGTGTTGTATACATAACTTGGTTGTTGTGCAAAATGCTAAAATCACATCTATTAAAAAACGGATGGCCTATGTTGTTCTAAGACCAAATGTCATTAGATTAATGACAACAAAAAACACTCATATTGTTTTTCTTCACCTTAGTACTCCCTCTTGTCAGAAATAGTTATCGTTTTGGATATATATGCAGTCAAACTTTTATAGCTCTGACTGTCAATATCTTTTTAAATATTTAAATTGGATACACGAAAATCATGCGTGTAGATTTATCTCGAAAAGTACTTTCATAATATTATAATTTTATTGGGTTATATATATTTTGATCAAAGCTATGTTTTAGAGACTGTATCGATGTCCAATACGATATCTATTTGTGACCAGTGCGTACCACTTATAAGCTTGCTTCTTTTATGTTTTAACCACTTCGAGACATTTTTACCCTTGTCTTTCTAACTTCCATTGTCGTGTGCTTGCGGCTTTCCTATTAAAATTTGGTGTCTTCTTTACCAGATGGGGCCCTCATTTGATGTCAATAAGCGGCTTGTATATGCTAAGCATGCAGTAGAGCTTATTGCTCGTTATTGGGTTGAGGATGCCAACTAGAGGGGGGGGGTGAATAGACGGCTTTAAAAATTCTCTCTACAAATAATTACTAGTCTAAATACCCCTATGTCAAAACCTAGACAATAATTGATGTGGAAGCGATAAAGTAAGGTTTTGACAAATAGAGCGTAAATCAATTAGGCTCACTAAGTGCACTAACTAATTAAGTCTCCACTCAAGCTATGCAATCCTAATGACAATCAAGCAATTTAATTCTAGGAAAACAAATTGTAACAATGTAAATAAAGAATTGCAAGTAAACACAATGAGACACCGATGTTTTACCGTGGTGTTCAGAGACTTGCCAGTCTCCCATAATCCACGTTGAGGCAAGCCCAAACCATTTTGGACCATCTCCATGAATTGAGCACTCACCTCAATTCTACTAGTGGTAGCTCTTTGTCGGCGTTTCGGGCACCGGCTAGTGAATTTGTATAGGTAGAAGGGGGGTGCACGCTCCCTCTCCTCGAACGGCTTACTCAGGTGAGCACAAGATGTATACTGGTTCGGGCTGAACGTCCCTACTCCAGTTCGTGTGAGATGGATCGTATTGATTCTTGATTGTTCGTCCCCTTTACATGCTCGCCCCTCCCCCCTTTATATAGGCGAGGAGGAAGGTTACACTGTTGGTTAGAAAAAAGAGGAAAAGACTGTGCCCTCGGTCGTCCGAAAGTGGCGGGCTGATGGGGCTGGCCGCCGACTCCCCCTGCCCTGCTGCTGGTCGCCGCAGTTGTTGCGTCGCTCGTAGTAAATGTGAGGGTCGGGAACTTGTGCCGCTACGTCATCGTCATTATGGCTGGCATTTAATACTCTCGATACGCAATAAATGCCGTCACTTCTCTGGGATATCGGAGACCTGGTCGTGATTTCGGACCTCCCCCGGCGGTCGTGACTTCGGGCCCCGACCGGCCTGGGTCGGCCCGTGTGTCTTTCTGGGCCGCTGGGGGTACCCATGGTATGGGTACTCGTCAGTAGCCCCCGAGCCCCCGGGCAGGTCGGAGAGATGCCCGGGGGTTTTTGCCTCCGTGCCGTGGTACGCCTGGCTTGATCGGAGTCTTCGACCGGGTCTTGGCCTTCCGGTGTAGTTCCAGCCCCGAGCTGGTTGGAGAGCAGGTCGGGGGGTTACGCCTTGTTCGGTTGTTGCATCGTCGTGCCGGGACACCTGGCCGGGTTTGGTCGGGAAGAGTCTCGACCGGGTGCGCGCGAGCGCACCCGGTGGGTGTAGCCCCCGAGCTGGTTGGAGAGCAGGTCGGGGGTTACGCCTTGTTCGGTTGTTGCTTTGCGGTGTCGGAGAGGTCCAATCGCCGTATATTTCTGCACCCGGGCGCCTACGTTGCCGTGTTAAAGGTAGTCGCCGGGTGGACAGGTGGCACGCAGGTCCGCGCACCAGCGCCAGCGTGGTCGCCCGGCGAACACGTGGCGCCGCCGTGGCACCGGGCGTTTCGGGCTGGTCGCCCGGCGAACACGTGGCGCCTGGTCGCACTGTCGGGCGCGCAGCTGGCTGGTCGCCCGGCGACACGTGGCGCCGCCGTACGCCGGCACACAATGGGTCGCCGGCGGACACGTGGCGCCGGTCGCGGCGGCCGGGCGCAGAGGTGGTCGCTCCGTGCACGCGCGCCCATGCTTCAGACGCTTGCGCTTGACCCGGCGGGGCTAGTTGTGGCTCGTTCCGCCGAGCTGGGCGAAGTTCTTTGTCGGGTGGAGGGTTTATCGTCTGTCCCACGATTACGCCCGTCCGCGGTGTGGGACCTGGAGGGTGAGAGACACGCGCTTGCCTTCGGCTCGAGCGCGCTCTCGTGGAGCTACAAGCGAGTGATCCGGTGGAACTCGAGGCCCCTCGCGAGGGGTCCCTAGCGACGATCCGGCCGGCGTCCGACCCCACTTAGGGGCGATCCATAAAGAACCTTTCCTTACTCGATCCCGTATCGGACCTTGGATCTTTCGCCGATCCAGGTGCAATGATCGCCGCCGTCGACGGACTCATGAGAGCGTGAGGTGTGGTCCCGGACGTGAGTTAAGGCGATTGGGTCGTCCGCCGACCCAACTAGGGGCCCGCTGGGGGCTCGCCTCGTCCTCACCTCTTGCTCGTTTTTTGCTGTGGTGGAGCCGGATTCGTTTGGCGGCCGGCTTTTACATTCCTCAGCGTTGGGCTGGGCCTCTGGTGCGGTCTGTCGAGGTCTGGGAGGCCCTGGGGCCTCGGTGGCTCAGTGGGCCCTTGGTGTTGTCGATCGCGTCTCTGGGCCGACCCGGAGGTAGAGACCGAGAGGACGCCGGGAGCGCCTTTCGAGGTGGCGCCTGTTCTTCCTGCGGTTTTCTGACAACATTTAATGCGTAGTGGGGTTTTGGTAGCCGGCGTACTTACAGCGACGTGGCTAGGTGGCGGGACGTGCCGTTTTTCGTGGTGTGGGGCGGTTGGTTTGACCTGCGCCCGCTCGGCTCCCGCCGGTCCGCTTCCCATACATAAGGGAGGATGGGAGGAGTTGTGGTCGCCCCTGCTTTTTTCCTGCGACGAGAGAGTGATCGAGAGAGGGAGAGAGACGGGAGAGAGGTGTTTTACCAGCTTCCTGCTGCCGCCGTTGCTTTAGCGTTTCGAAGATGTGGCAGGAGTGCTCCACTCGCTCCTCTCGTGCGGTCGGCCTGGAGAAGAAAGGCTTTCTTGCGCCGCGGGATGTCTCCGGGTGGCGGGTTCCGGCGACGGGGGCGGTTCCCGAGCCACACGCCGACGAGATCGTGGCGCATGCCTGGTTTTTCGAGCGTGGGCTCGGGTTTCCCCTCCACGGGTTCGTCCGGGGACTTCTCTTCTACTACGGGGTGGAGGTGCATCAACTCAACCCGAACGGCGTGCTTCACGTTGCGGTGTTCATGATGTTGTGCGAGGCGTTTCTCGGGATTGAGCCGCACTAGGCGTTGTGGAAGTACTTCTTCTCCTGTCGTCTGGAATACACTTCTGGAGGATCCCGGAGGGGCTCCTTCTGTAGAGGTCGTTACCGACCAGTACAAAGGATTTTGCCCGACGAGCGAGGCGGCGGGCCTCGGTTGGATTGTCGGGGAGGGAACCGTCAGTCAGCCGATTGATGAAGGGTTTCCTCCAATCGGTGCTGGTCATCAGGACGTTGCAGCTAGGGGTGAAAACGGGTCGGTTACGGATCGGATAGGGGCCATCCCATATCCTACCCTAATTTATTTTGTCGGATATCGGATCGGATACGGTAAGACTAAAATACGGTCGGATAGTCGGAACGGATACGGATATTAACGGTCGGATAGAAAACGGTAATCGGGTATCATACGGACGGATAGTGAACGGATACCGGATACTAAATCGGATAGCATATAAAATACATAAATTAAAGCATACGATGAAAATAACCTAACTAACACATAATTGGAGACATAATCCTAACACAAATACACGAAATACAAATAACTCAAACATAACGTCCTAACTAATACATAATTGGAGACATAATCCCAACATATACAAATAATTCAGAGGTCAATGAAGTTTTGTTAAATAGATTTCACATTTGATCACAATACATTCTGTAAAGTACATCCTACAAGTTTTGTTAAATGGAAACATAGCAATCTACTAGTTTGCTCCTTCAGATGTGAACATAGCAATCTACTAGTTTGCTCCTTCAGAAATATTGCAAGCTACTGGCATGATTATTCACCTTTTACATACAGAGGACCAAAGTGTGTTTTCGCTTGAAGATTTTTAAAAGTTAAATAGAACATGAAACATTACAAAAACTTGCATACTCTCGCCACTCAATTCCTGTAAGTAATGTATAAGGGAACGCAAACCTGATCCACCAATATAGACGGCAGGATCTCAGGCCTCCTTTTCTTTACGGAAAGTAAAAATGGATGTCATTGAACAAACAATGTGCATGCCTAAAAGGAATTGGAACATCAAGTTCAGAGGTCATACAAAGCTCTGATCCGTAACGAGATTGGGAGGCCGACGGCGACGGGCGAGGACGGGCCACGGACGGGCGCGGCGTGGCGATCGAGGCCGACGGTCAAGCGATCGGGCGGCGGACGGTGAGGCGGCGGGCGACGGCGAGACGGGGCGCCGGCGTGGCGATCGAGGCCGGGTGGCGGCGGCGATCGGGAGGCCGGATGGGGCGGCGGCCGGGCCGGGCGGAGACGGGCGGCGCTGGGAGGCCGGGCGATGGCGGCTAGGGTTGGGAGTCGGGCGGGGTGCTGCTTGGCTGCTTGCTACGGGACTGGAGGCAGGGAGAGATACCCGGTCTTGGACTTGATCAGCGCATGTCCATCCAGGTAGGGTCCACACGGCAGGGACTGGAGTAACATTGGAGCGGGTAGAACAACGGATACCCGATCGGGTATCCGAACCCGATCCGAAAATTTCGGGTATCACCCGTCCCATATCCGACCCGAACCCGACCAGACGCAAACGGGTAATATCCGAACCCGAAACCGAACCCGACGGATACCAAAAAAATCGGGTTTTCTCTAACCCGACTTAAACCGGGTCGGGTACCCGTCGGGTAGTACCCGACCCGTTTTCACCCCTAGTTGCAGCCCGGCTCGACCAGCTCAGCCTCTGGTTGCTGGCCGATCGGCAGAGGTGCTTTTGGTGGGTCGTTCGTCCGATCGTCTGGACGATCGGGTCGGATGGATGCTTGGTGTAGGTCGAGGACGAAAATCCCCGGCGGGACCGGCCCTCTGCCAGAGGCAAGATTGGCCAGATGGTCGGCCTCTCTGTTGTTCCGTCTGTAGCTATGGTGAAGCTCAAATCCCTTGAATTTCTGCTCCAGTTTGCGTACCTCTCGACAATAGGCCGCCATCCGACTGTCGCGGGGTTCTGCGGCCTTCATGACTTGGTCGACGACCAGTTTTGAGTCGCCATGCACGCATAGCCGCAGAGCTCCGAGGTCGGCGGCGATGCGGAGACCGGTAACGAGGGCCTCGTACTCGGCGACGTTGTTGGTTGCGTCGGTGGCACGGATGGCGATCGAGCTTGTTCCGGCGGAAATAATGACGACCCGGCCCGGCTCCGTTTTGGTGAAGGACCCGTCGAAGTACATCGCCCGATGCTCGGGGTCTTCGAGCGGAGGCGGTGCCTGAGCTTCGGTCCACTCGGCGACGAAGTCGGCTAGAACTTGAGATTTTACGGCGGTCCGAGGGACGTATGATATGTCGTGCCCGTTGAGCTCAAGTGCCCACTTGGCAATCCTCCCGGAGGCGTCGCGGTTGTGGATGACCTCGCCGAGTGGTAGGGAAGTTACCACGGAGACGCGGTGCTGGTTGAAGTAGTGTACCAGCTTTCTTTTTGTGATTAGAACCGCGTAGAGCATCTTCTGCATCTGTGGGTACCGTGCCTTGGACTCGGAGAGTACTTCGCTGACGAAGTAGACCGGCCGTTGGACCTTGAGGACCCGTCCCTCCTCCGCTCGCTCTGCGACAAGTGCCGCGCTAACGACCTGGGTCGTGGCGGCAATGTAGAGCAGCAGAGGTTCTTCTGGTGCCGGGGCGACCAGCACTGGAGGGGAGGTCAGGAGAGCTTTTAGCGCGTCGAAGGCGTCCTGAGCTTCCTTCGTCCAGCTGAAGTGGTCGGATTTCCTCAGGAGTTTGTAGAGAGGCAAACCGCGTTCGCCGAGGCGGGACGTGAAGCGACTTAAGGCCGCTAGGCATCCTGTCAGCCTCTGGGCCCCTTTGAGGTTGTTGATCGGCCCCATCCTTAAGATCGCGGAGATCTTGTCTTGGCTGGCTTCGATGCCGCGCTCGGAGACGATAAAGCCGAGTAGCTTCCCCTTGGGTACCCCAAAAACGCATTTTTCGGGGTTGAGCTTGATGCGGAACCGTCGAAGGTTCGCAAAAGTCTCCTCGGTCGGTGATGATGTCGTGGGCCTTCCTGGTCTTGACAACGATGTCGCCGACGACGCCGGCGCTGCGGACCGATTTGGTCGGAAAGGCAGGTTTGCATACATCGCTGGTATGTAGCTCCTGCGTTTTTCAGGCCAAACGGCATTGTCACGTAACAGAACGAGCCGTACGGAGTGATGAAGGAAGTCGCGAGCTGGTCGTCTTCCTTCATCGCGATCTGGTGATAGCCTGAGTAGGCGTCCAGGAAGGACAGGGATTCGCACCCTGCGGTGGAGTCCACCATTTGATCGATGCGGGCAGGGGGAATGGATCTTTCGGACATGCCTTGTTGAGGCTTGTGTAGTCGACACACATTCTCCATTTCCCAGTCTTCTTTTTTACAAGTACAGGGTTTGCTAACCACTCGGGGTGGCGAACTTCTTTGATGAACCCTGCGGCCAAGAGCTTGGCTATTTCCTCCCCTATGGCCGTGCGCTTTTCTTCGTCGAAGCGGCGCAGACGCTGGGCGACTGGTCTGGACCCAGGCCGGACGTTCAGAGAGTGCTCGGCGACTTCCCTCGGGATTCCTGGCATGTCGGAGGGCTTCCATGCGAAGATGTCCCGGTTGGCGTGGAGGAAATCGACGAGCGCGCTTTCCTATTTGGCAGGAAGCGTGGTCCCGACCCGAACGGTCTTGGTCGGGTCCTCGGGGTCGACCTCGATTGCCTTCGTGTCCTCGGCGGACTTGAAGGAGCCTGGTCCGGACTTGCTGGAGTCGGGAGCGGACTGGGAGGTGTTGGCCCAGAGGCCGGCGAGCTCGGCGGATGCGACGACCGCCGAGGCCAACTCGCAACTGTCTTTCTCGCAGTTGTAGGCGAGCCGAAAGACGCGATTCACTTGATCACCCCATGCGGCCCGGGCATCTTCAGCTTCAGGTAGGTGTAGTTTGGGATCGCCATGAATTTCGCGTAGCATGGTCTTCCCAAGATGGCATGGTAGGAGCCGGAAAAATCCACGACCTCGAAGGTGAGGGTTTCGGTGCAGAAGTTAGCCGGGCTCCCAAATGTGATGGGCAGGTCGACCTGCCCGAGCGGGTGGGCCTGCTGGCCAGGGACGACGCCGTGAAAAGGCGCCCTACTCGGTCGGAGACTCGAGCGGGGGATCCCCATGGCGTCGAGGGTCTCGACGTAAAGGATGTTGAGACTGCTACCGCCGTCCATAAGCACCTTGGTCAGGCGCTTCGTCCCCACGATGGGGTCGATGACGAGCGGGTACCTCCCTGGTTGCGGGATGTGGTCGGGATGGTCGGCCCGGTCAAAGGTGATCGGGGACTCTGACCATCGAAGGTATTTGGGTACGGCTGGGTTCGCCGCGAACACCTCTCGGCAGGCGAGCTTGAGCTGCCTCCGGTCGGCGTAGCTTGCCGGCCCGCCGAAGATCATGAGGCACCCGTCGGTTTCAGGGAAACCGGCGTCTGCCTCTTTATTCTCGGCGGTTGGCGCCGAGTCTTGCTTCTTTCCTTTGCCCCGCGGCGTCGTGGGGGTTCCGGAAAGAAAACGCTTTAGGACTTCGCAGTCCCGATACTTGTGCCTGACGGGGTATCCGTGGTTTGGACACGGACTCTCCATCAGCTTCTCGAAATGGTCGGGGGGTTGCCGGTTTTGCGGCTTCCCCGGCTGGTCGGCGGCCGCGACTAGGCGGTCCTCGCGGACCTGTTTGCCGTGGCGCTTCCGCTTGTCGGGGCGGTCGGAGGAGGGGCTGGGCTCGGCGCCAGTCCCTCGCTTCGACTTCCCTTTGTCGAAGATGACATCTACGGCCTCCTCGCCCGAGGCGTGGTTGGTGGCAATGTCCAGGAGCTCTTTGGTGGTCCTGGGCTTCGCGCATCCCAACTTGTGGACCAGGGTTTTGGAGGTGGTGCCGTAGATGAATGCCCCTACGACATCAGCGTCGCGGATGTTAGGGAGCTCGTTGCACTGTTGGGAGAAACGTCGGATGTAGTCTCGGAGGTTCTCCCCTGGCTGCTGTTTGCAGCCCTTCAGATCCCAGGAGTTCCCTGGTCGCTTGTAGGTGCCCTGGAAGTTGCCGACGAAGTGGTGTTTGAGGTCGGCCCAGTCCCTGATGATGTTGGCGGGCAGATACTCGAGCCATGCCCGAGCCGAGTCCGCCAAGTAGATGGGGAGGTACTGGATGACGAAAAGGTCGTCTGTCGCCCCCCCCGCCCGGCATGCGAGCCGGTAATCTTCCAGCCACACACTGGGGTTTGTGGCCCCTGCGTACTTGGCTATGTTGACCGGCGCCCGAAACCTGGCAGGGAACTTCGCGCTGCGAATCCCTTGACAGAATGCCCGCGGCCCGGGGCCATCGGGGCTCGGGCTGCGGTCACGTTGCGGAGCGCTGTCGGTGACGTACGACCGGGCCGGGTCGTTCCCCGTTCTTCTTCGCGCTTGGAGGGTGGCACGAGCGTCGCGTCCGTCTCCCAAGCGTTGGTGCACCGGGGTGCGCGATGCCTGGAGTTGTCCGGAAGGTGACGCTGCCCTTGTTTCGCTCCGACAGCCTCGGACGGCGTCGCGACGCGGGCCATCTGAAGAGGCGCCCGAACGCTGCGATCTGGAGCCATGCGCGTGCTGTGCGGCCGCTCGCTCCACCAGGCCCCGGAGGTTCTGGTGGGTAGCCTTGGCCGTAGGATTGTCTGGCTCGGGAATGCCGCGGAGCAGCATTGCCGCTGCGGCGATGTTTTGGCCAGCGTGGGGGAAAAACGATGAATCGTCCGTCCCCTTAGCCAGCTGGTGGTGGACCTGGCGTCTTGTGGCCTTGCCGCCAGTGCAGTGGAGTCTGGGCGGTATCGCTCAGTCGGCCTGGAGCTTATCGAGCTCGGCTTTTTGAGCCTCCAGCTCGTCGCGCCGCCGCTGAAGGTCGGCGCGGCGGGCCTGGTGGTCCTCCTCGGTACGTTGGAGGAGAGTCTTCGGCGTGACCGGGGTAGCAGCGCCTGCCGCGGTGTCGGGATCGCGGTAGCGCGGTCTGTTCTTATCTCTTCCTCCGCTAGAGCCGTGGCCGGAGGAGTTGTCCGAATGGTTGTCGTCGGGTACATGGCCGACCATCGCCACGAAGCGCGAGGTCGCAGCGGGCGCAACCGCCGCTATTCGATGTCTCCGCGCATCGTTTGGGGTGATGGAGCCTCTGGCGTGCTTCGGCGTCGGGGTCCGCGCGGGAGCCTCGAGCCGGAGGTCACTGAGGGCGCTGGGGAGGGCGTCAGGGTCCACGGTGGACGCTTGGCGCCGGAGTATGGCGGGGACGATCACTATCTGTCCCGCCGTGGTGGTGACGAAGTCGAGAGAGCCGAAGCGGATCGATGCTATCGGCATGGCGATGTCGAAGAAAAGGGGACCGTCGAGGAAGCTAAGTGGGAAAGCGGCGGCGATGGCGTGCACAGCCTACCAGCGCGCCAACTGTCGGCGTTTCGGGCACCGGCTAGTGAATTTGTATAGGTAGAAGGGGGGTGCACGCTCCCTCTCCTCGAACGGCTTACTCTGGTGAGCACAAGATGTATACTGGTTCGGGCTGAACGTCCCTACTCCAGTTCGTGTGAGATGGATCGTATTGAGTCTTGATTGTTCGTCCCCTTTACATGCTCGTCCCTCCTCCCTTTATATAGGCGAGGAGGAAGGTTACACTGTTGGTTAGAACAAAGAGGAAAAGACTGTGCCCTCGGTCATCCGAAAGTGGCGGGCTGATGGGGCTGGCCGCCGACTCCCCCTGCCCTGCTGCTGGTCGCCGCAGTTGCTGCGTCGCTCGTAGTAAATGCGAGGGTCGGGAACTTGTGCCGCTACGTCATCGTCATTATGGCTGGCATTTAATACGCTCGATACGCAATAAATGCCATCGCTTCTCTGGGATATCGGAGACCTGGTCGTGATTTCGGACCTCCCCCGGCGGTCGTGACTTCGGGCCCCGACTGGCCTGGGTCGGCCCGTGCGTCTTTCTGGGCCGCTGGGGGTATCCATGGTATGGGTACTCGTCACTCTTTCCCCCTCCAGATAGGTGAGCTCTAACCTTCACAACTCGCTGGGCCTTCTCACAACCTTCTTGAGAAGATCACCAGACCACAACGCCTCCACACCGTCTAGGTGTCGGCAAACACCAAGAGTAATAGGTGAAGCCTCTTGCTTGATCCCCACCAAGTGCAACACATACACAAGAATAGCCAATCCTTCCATAAATGCAACACGTACAACTAGAGACCTTTTCTCCTTGCTCATAAGGTGCAACACATGCACAATTAAGAGGAGAGGCTTGGACTAGCTCAAGAGAATGCAAATCAAATGCCAAAGAATCAACACATAAAAACTTTAAAACAAATGCCACTCAAATCTCTCAATCATAGCTTTATAAACTCTTGAGCTTTTGCTCTCACAAGAATACCTCAAATTGGTGTTAGGATGGCTGCAAAAACCTCTCCATTCGGCCTCATATAAAGTTCCTTAAAGAAACTAGTCGTTTGGGGGCATTAAATACACTGAAACTAGCCGCTACTACAGTAGCATGGTACTACCGCCATGTAAAAATTGGTAGTACCAATAAGCGATAGCATCGCTGTTTTAGCAACTAAAACAATCATAACTTTTACTCCGAAGTCCGATTTAGGTGATTTTGGACTCTATGAAAAGCTCATCAAGAGGGCTATAATTTTCACCATTTTTCAAGATTTAAGAAACCATAGATATTTCCAAATAACACAAAAACTCCAATGTTTATACTCTTTGGAGAATATGTACTGGCAATTAATAGCGGTACTACCAGACCAGCAATAGTACCAGCCTTTGAACCACGGTAGTGCTGAAATTTAAACTAAGAGAAAAACACACTTATGTGAAATAACTACCGCAAAAGTGTCACGGTACTACTGAACCTGCAGTAGTACCGGCTTTAACACAGCGTCAGTGTTGGCCTGAGAAATTTTTTCAAGAAACACATTCTCTAGAATATAACTACCTGACGGATACTCATACCACGGGTACCCGTGGCGGCCCGGGTAAGTAGCTGGGCCGCTCCAGGCCCGGCTTCGCCCGGCAGGCCTTCGATTGGGCAACAAGGGAGTCCCGCCCGGCTGGGCTTGGACGCACTCCGGCCACCACCATCGGAGTGCCCGCCAGACCCCGACCCCTGTGGGTCGGAGCACCTACGGCTTTGACTCGACCAAGACCATCTCCACCAACAACCGCGGCGTTGAGGCCCATGCTGGGAGTTGGCCGCCTACCCCGCGAGCACGACGCTCAAGACGCCCCCGCCAGGATAGATGGCTCCTTCCCAAGGAAGCAGGGGAGCCACGCGAAGTCAAGCTCCGGTCCCATCCGCCTGACACGTAACCAAATGACGCACCCTCTGGCGGGGGATGCCAAAGTCAAGCATCGCTACGTCAGCACCTATCGACAAACAAAGCAATACGTCACCCCCCTAATCAGGCCCCGAAACGACTCCCTCGACTAGTCGATCAACCCGGTGTGGAGGACGCAAGGACCGGTCGAGCGACAAGACCAAAGAGCAGACTCCGAGACACGAGGGACCCTACCTTTTTCTTTTCCAAACTCACATGTAACCTGCCTTTTTCCGTCTATATAAGGAAAGGAGGGACCCCGAGTGGGAGAGAGGTTCGATCGATCAAACTAGAGACCGATTGAACACCAACAGGGAACACTTCCTCGTCTATAATACCCGGGAACTATTCGCCCCGAGAAACAATACACAACCGCAGCACGAACTGGAGTAGGGACCTTCAGCCCGAACCAGTATAAACCCTTGGCTTCTTGAGTCAACCATTCGGGGAGAGGGAGCGCGCGACCCCCACTAACAAAAAATTCGTATTGCTGGTGCACGAAACACCGACACTACCACTCCCAGGAGCGGTACTACAGGACTTCGGTAATACCGGTCTCACCACGGCGGTAGTGCTGGTCACAGATCAAAAGCATTATTTCACTCAGAAATCTTCTTTTCAAATTTCTACCAAAAACCAATAGGATCAATTCTTGAGGCATGTGATGATAAACATATGATTACGAAACTTTGCAAAGCACATTTGCAAATGCTAATCACATGCTCCACAAGAATTGAATAAACTTCAGCTGATTTTCAAAACGCATTTGCAAATAACAAATCCATGCAAATAAAAACACAAAAAATACGCATGAACTCAAACATAGCCATGTGATGATCAATGCATGATCTCTAGCAATTTGCAAAATATATTTGCAAACTCTAGTCACATGCTAAGAAGAGCACTTGCATGAACTTTGATATTTTGCACAACATATTTTGCACAACAACTTCAAACATGAGCTTATCCTATATGCAAAACATATTTGCAAATCAAAACTCCATGCAAAGAACACATCAACAAAATTACAAGCATGAGATTCAACTATTTGCAAAATACATTTGCAAAAATTTGCTCCATGCAAAAATCAAATCAAGAGGTGAGTTAGTGTAGGATCGAAGTATACGAATATAGCAATCAGAGAGGGGGTGAATGATTGTGCGGAAGCTAAAACCAAATTCTTGATCTATTAAAAGTTCACCCCAAAACAGAACCAAATAATTGCCTCGTTTTCGACAAAAACAGAATGACAGAGGTTCAGTAAAACGCGAATTCCCAGAGATCCAACCGTCTGATCGATCTGAAATTTGGACACAAGAAACTAGATTCAAGTACGAATCGAAACCAAAAAGAATCAGCTCGATCGGACTTACGGATCAAAAGTTATAAGCTTCGCAAGCTTGCTGTTCCAGAACTTGACGAAAATCAATCTAATCGAAACTTACTGAACCTCTGTCGAGCAAAAACGCATTCACGACGGACCAAAAAATTTCATAATCTCAAAAACAAATCAAACACAATTCCAATTTTGCTCAAAACCCTAATCGAGCAAAAACGCATTCACGACGGACCAAAAAATTTGGTCTGGCGTACATGTAAAACTTACTGTCTTTTAAGAACTTGGTCCCGCGCGTAAAAACGAAACTTACTGTTTCTTGTCAAATTGTCAAACACATGCACAAGCACATTTTGCAAAACCAATTCTAAGTTAATTTTTCAGTTCAAAGCCAATTTTTCAGCACATGATTTCACAGTTAGTGCAAGCGGGATTGAGCCATCAATACATGATGATACTCAAGCTATAAGACTGGATCCCTCTTAATAGTACGACAACCTATACTAGTAACACGGTCTCCCAACTAAACACTGAGATCGGTAAAAGACTATGAATACATCCTTAGCCCTATGCTAGTTATACCTTTGCCTTATGCACATCGACTTAGAGATTTTTTTATTGATAACGATCATCCTCTCTCCAACTGCGGGTTTATGTCTTGTTCATCAACACATGATAAAATTCTCTTTGCATCGGGATATATTCTTGATGCTCATCAATACATGATGGCGATCATCCTCTCTCCAACTGCGGGTCTACGTCTTGTTCATCAACACATGATAAACTTCTTCGCATCGGGATATATTCTTGATGCTCATCAACACATGATGACATCATTTGTCCTGAACCTTGACTTGATAACCATCAACACATGATGTCATCCAAAATCTTCATCTCGTTGGATTTAACCTATATCCACAACCTTAAGGAAAAAGTTAGTCTAACAAATATGGTTGTCCCAGTTATCAATGCACTCCATTAACACATAATGGATGCCCCAGGATCCTTTGATCTATTCCTTTGATGATTGACCACAACTCAAAGATAAATTATTTAACTTTATATTTGTCTTGAGTATATTAATGCTACTAATGCTTCACATACTCGAACAAAGAACACCATCAGCACATGCTGGAAAGCCTAGATCCATTGATCTAATTCTTTGATGATTAAACAACAATCGAACATAATTTCAATTGAATTTAAATTGCTATGAGTATATTTCAACTGTGCAAGTTTCATATACTCAATTCGATGGGTTCGGAGTTTGTCCTATATTAACATGAGTATACTATAGCTACACAAGTTTTATATATACTCAAAAGTTTGTTTCAAAGTAGTGATACTTTATAAATGGAAAGAGGTAAAGGGATCAATATTATTGAAACTTCAAGATCAAGCATGAACTCCCCTTAAATATGTGCATTCATGTATATATAGATTTGAAAACAACAAGCACAACTTAAAGTGAAACTATGGTGGAGTTTATCCTTTTTCTTGAATCCAAGGAGTACATATAGAAATAATAAAGTTTTATTGATGCATACCTTTGAGATTTCTATTTTTTTAATGAGATGAGACTAAAAAAAGTATACTCAATAAAAGAGTTAGTCTTGTATTCAATATAATTAAATAATATTATATCCAAGGAATGCAACAAGATATGATAATATGAATTCGAATGTGTACATTTTATATTCCCATCTTTTCATCCAAATGAGATTAATAAGAATTAAGCTCGACAAAAGAGTTAGTCTCACAAGAAGATGTCATTAATTAACAATTAAGACTAATCAATATCATGATTATCAAAAGGGTTAGTTTCATAATTAGGTTTGTCATTAACACCAAAACCAAATGAATGGAGCTTAAACTTTCACTCGTTCGCGCCAATGATGATAACATCCACAACGCAAAGCCAAGCAGGTGCAAGACATCCCCTGGCAATGTCGATGAAGCACTCATGGTCTAACTTAAATGATATATATTCGAGAAGACCTCATCACATAGTTGTCACTCGTCATCTAGGAAGGTCTTGACCATAATTCTAATGGCATGGTTCCACCATATCATTTTCTTGTCAAGAGCAGCTGAAGAAAATATTGTGCAGTGACACACTACATATGGCTTCATTAAGATTGTCCAAAGAGATTGACAAGTGTTGCACAACACGAAGGACCAAAGCACAAACCTCCTACTTGAGGAGCGGCACGATAGCTGCATAGTCCATACAATTAGGGGTGCAATCGAATCAGGTAAGTACTGACCAACCGTTCGATCGAATATGTTCGGCTCGAATTCACCTAGCCATCTCGAATAGTTGTCAGATTCGACATCGGTTTTGGATAGTTGATCTTGGATTCGGCGCCGAACTTGGAAGAGCACTATCCATTGGTTCGGGGTATTTCAAGAGTATTCTTGAAAATTCCCGAATAAATCTACTTGGATATCCAAAATCCATCTACCCATATACATAATACAACCTAATAGCCCATAGGCCATTACTCCAATTGGCATGATAGCCCATACATAGGGCACTACTTCGATACTCCAAACCTAGCCCTCCCTCTGGAGATTGTAAATCCTAGTTCGCATGGGCACAGGAATGGTGCCGTCCTCATCGTCCGACCATCATCCTTGCGATCCAATCGACGTCCTTCCGCTATCCCTCGCACTAGCCACCGCCCTCCCTCCGCTCTCCCACCGCCCTTCCTCCACCATCACGCTGCCCTTCCGTCGACTACCGCCATTCCTTTGCCCTCCCATGACCCTCCCTCCCACCAGCCGCTACCCTCCCATCGTCTTTTTGCCTCCCGTCGCCCTTGTAAGTTCAAGCTCCATTGGTTTTTGTGATTGGTTTTAATTTAATGTTTAATCATTATTTAATAAAAAATCTAATCATTATGAGACTAACATAATTATTTAGTTTCATTCTTATTAGTCTCAAATTTGGATGAAAAATAGAAAACCAAATGTATGCACTGGTATTCACTCTATTATCTTATAGCATACTTGGTATTCAAGTTAAAGGATGAACTCTTCCATTCCTTAAATCTCAAAAATGTGCATTATATTTTCAATTCCATATATTACATGGATGCACACATCTAGGGGGATTTGTGCTTTAACTTGATGTTTCAATAATATTGATCTAATTTGTCTTACCATATAATGATGATCATTACTTTGAAACAAAACTTTGAGTATAGATTAACTTGCATAGTTATAGTATTACCATGGTATCTTAGGATAAATTTCAATGTTTTCTCAAATAGAAATTGTGCATATTGATTCAAAGCCAATTATTTATATGAACAAGTTTTGTGGAGTTTATTCTATTATTGATGGTCACGAAAAATATTGATCCCTTTCCACCACTCCATATAACTTGGATCATTACTTGGAAACCATCAAAATGAGTTTATGAAACTTGTGTAGTTAATATATACTCATATCAATTTAAATAGAATTTAAATTGAGTTAGATTATCTTTCAATCAATCAAATAACACTTTGTCATGTGTTGATGGTGTTCCTTTATTGATTAAGGACAAATGAAAAGTTCTTCAGTATTATGAAGTATTAGTTGTATCAAAGTACTCAAAGCATATTTATACCATTTGAGTTGTGCTCAATCGATCTCACGACATCTATTATGGGTTAATGGAGTCCAATTGAT
Source organism: Rhipidocladum racemiflorum (assembly GCA_036346355.1). Classification (NCBI taxonomy): domain Eukaryota; kingdom Viridiplantae; phylum Streptophyta; class Magnoliopsida; order Poales; family Poaceae; genus Rhipidocladum; species Rhipidocladum racemiflorum. The sequence goes on along the minus strand of CM070582.1, from coordinate 48,340,048 downwards.
GATTGAGACAACCATGTGTTTTGGACTAATATTTTTAATGAGTTTGAAACAGGTTAAGTCCAAAAGGTTGAGATGATAAAGAAACGAGATAAAGATGACATCATTTGTTTATGGGCGTCAAGAGGAGATCCTGTAGCAAATAGAAGAGTTAGAGAAGGTTCATCATACATTGATGAACAAGATGGAGAAGCCGCATACTTGGAGAGGAGTTGATTGGGCATCGAAAGCTCCAAGTGGATTGTGAAAAAGGCAAATGTATAACTAAATAGGCTAAGAATGTTTAATAGTCTTTTATCGGTCTGATTGTTTGGTGGAGAGATCGGGTTTCTTGTTAGGTGCCGTACTATTAAGAGGGGTTGAGTCATTTAGCTTGAGCTTCATCATGTGTTGATAAACTCAATCCAGTTCACTCTAGCTCACTCAACTCTTTGTTGGTTTTTGCATGATGCTCATATTTGCATATGTTGCAAATAAGGGAGGTCATGTTTCCTTCTTATTAAATCTTATTTAAATTGGTGATTACATGGAGCTATAGATTTGCATGTGTTACAAAAAGAAAAGAGCTCATGCAATTTGGTTTAAATTGGATGTTGCATGGAGCTAAGATTTGTATGTGTTGCAAAGAGACAGCTCATGCATTTGATATATTTGGATTTTGCTTAGAGCTAAGTTTTGCATGTGTTGTAAATAGAGAATGATCAAGCAAATTTGGTTTAGTCGGTTTTTGCATGTAACTAAGATATTTGCATGTGTTGCAAATAGAGTGAGTTCATGCAATTTGATTTATGTGGTTGATTTGTTATTTTCAAATGCATTTGGCAAATAAGCGAGATATTTTATGAGATTGGAATCCTATAGCTTGTGAATAGGGTTTGCAAGTGTGGTTTGCAAGTTGACTTAATCTCGTATTGATCATCACATGGCTAAGAGGATTGGTCTCATAAACTCTTGGTTTATTTGCAAATAAGTTAGATTTGTTATTTACAAATGTGTCATGCAAATAAACTGGAGGCTATGGGTTTCGGTCCTAGAGCATGTGAATAGAGCTTACAATCGTGGTTTGCAAGTTGAATTGATCTCGTGTTGATCATCACATGGCTAAGAGGGTTGATCTCATAGGTTTTTTGATTTATTTGCAAATGTGGTTTGCAAATAAATTAGATTTTAATGTGATTCTTAGGAGTATGTGAATAGGCTTTGCAAATATGTTTGCAAATTGATATGATCATGTGTTGATCATCACATGACTCAAAGAATCAATTAATATTTGTGTTTGATTTGAAAGAAATGATTTTTTTTATGTAAAATCGTGTTTTGACTAGAAAGTCAGCACTACCACAGGCTTAACGACTGTAGTACCGCCTTGTGGGAGTTGGTACTACTGCTTGTCAGTACTACCGCTCGGTTGAGCGGTAGCTTTATTCCAGAGAGTATGTGTTGCTCGAGTTCTGAAGGCCGGAGCTACCGAGCCTCTAGGGCGGTACTACCAGAGGTGTGGTAGTACCGGCCCCAAGCCAGTGGTAGTTATATTCCAAAGAGGGTGTTATCTGGAGGTGCGCTGAGGCCGACAGTACTACCCGTGGGGGCTCAGATCGCCGCTTGAGCAGCGTACTCACCGGCTTTTGCCCGCGGTAATCGATTTCTGCATAGCAGCTAGTTTTCTAGTCGTTGGCATGGAGGCCGGTATTACCAGCCCTAAAAGGGCGGTAGTACTGAGTTTGTTGAGTTTTTCCAGAATTACCTCCAAACGGCTAGTTTTCTTTGTGAGGCCATAAAAGGAGGCCTTAGGGGGCATTGGCTGGTTGCTGAACTTATGGGTGTTTTTATGGGAGTAAAGTGCATGTGTTGTCTTCTCCACTTTGATTCTTGAGCTAAGTGAGCCTAATTGCATGTGTTACAATTAGGAGAGGATTGAGAGTCTCTTGTGCATGTGTTGCACTTGAGGGGATCCTTGTGCATGTGTTGCACTTGGTGATTACATTGTACATGTGTTATACTTGGTGGAGCTCAAGCTAGAAGGCTTAGCTTGTTACTCTTGGTGTTTGCCGACACCTAGATAGCGTGGGAGGCGTCGTGCACGGTGAGCTTCTCAACGGAGATTGTGAGAAGCCCCGACGAATTGTGAAGGTTAGTGCTCACCTACCCTAAGGGGAAAAGAGCAACCACTAGTGGATTCGATGCGGGTGCTCAATTCGTGGAGCCAATCCAAAGTGGTTTGAGCTTTCCTCGGCGTGGATTAGGGGAGACCGGTAAGTCTTCGAAACCACAGTAAAATATCGATGTCTCCTTGTGCTCATTTACTTTCAAGCAATTTATATTCCTAGAATGAAATTGATTGATTGATTGATTGTCTTTAGAATTGCTCATTATTAAGTAGACATAATTAGTTAGTGCAATTAGTGAGCCTAGTTGATTTATGCCTTAATTTTTAAAACCTTAGTTTATCGTTTCCTCATCATTTTTTGTTAAGGTTTTGATATAGGGTACTTAGGCAAGTAATTATTCGTAGAGAAGATTTTTTTAAAAAAAAGCTGTCTATTCACCCCCCCTCTAGTCGACATCCTCGACCCTACAACCCTCCTTCCCGCCATCCTCCCACTACCATCCTAATGCCTTCCCTTTGCCCTCTTGCCAGTTGCCACCCTTCTACGGCGCTCCCTCTGCCTTCTTGTCACCATCTCGCCGGCCACCACCAGGGCTTGAGCTTCCGAAGCTTTTCCTGGCCACTTCGGTCTCCAAAATCTTCTAGAAGACTGTGTCACTGTTTAATCATATGTGTATAATGTACTCCCAATATTATCCATTTGTTTTAGAAAGAAGTCCATTTTACACCTCCAAATTTTGTAAAAAGTCTGTTTAACATCCTCAACTACAAAACATGATATTTAACATTCTAAACTTATAAAACCAGGTTAAATTACACTTGAAGACAGATTTAGGGTGGTTTTGATGGCATAGATCCCACTCAAGACGGTTTTGCAATATTGATGGTCATATCATTGGATTTTACTTTTGAGGATCCAACTCAAAGAAGTGTGTTGACATATGTATCTTTGAGCTTTTTCTTACTCCTCTATATATTATCTTTCTTCTACTTGTCATCCTCCCTCCTCTTATTTGGATTACCATTAGCAAAAAAAAAAAGATGACACTTTTGGGGTGTTAAAATATCTAATTTTGTATTTGAGGGTGTTAAATTGACCTTTTTTTTTGTAAAGTTTGGGATGTAAAATGGACTTATTCATCCGTCTTATTTTCTCTTTCAAAGAGATATGGAGTTATGGTCATGTTATCGTGATATTATTTACATATCGCTCTATGTTCCGTTACCTTTTGCTATATGTACAATTAAAATTAAATGCACTTTTGCAGCATTGGTGTGCTACTTCATAAAATGGCTTGTTAAATTGTCATAATCCTATTGTATATTGAACCCATACGGCTGATTAATCATTGCTATAGTGTACTATATGCGAAATCTACGCGATATCTGACAAAAAAAATTATTTGGGACCGTATCGATTCCGCTCTATATTCGGTATTTATGACGATATTATTTGTAACGTATTCGTATTCGGTATTATCTATATCTAGCTCCAAGTACAAGGGGAAAAATATGATTTAAGATGCGAAAACAATATTCACTCCGTAATTTTAGGGTTTAACAAATATTTTATTTCGAGTGGTGTTTTGCTAATCCAAATAGAGCGTCAGATGTCTTTCGAGTGGTAACCTAAATTTTCCATAAATAGAGGGGCCAATAAGATAAGGAAGAAAAAGAACCGAAGTTTGGCCAGCGAGCAGTAACTTACTACTCGGAGAAGGTGGTTCGGCGTGTGCGCGTTAACCAGCTTCCTTCGCGAGCGTCGTCACTCATACGGTCATACCTGGCTGGGTGGGGGCGGTGGTTCGTGCGCTGCTGCGTTTGGCAGGAATCGTCGTCGCCCCCCCAAGACTCACTACTCCATCGCCATTGTCGGTGCAAGCAAGGAAGGGCCCCGGGGGCAGGGCGAGGGGTAGGGAGATGGCGGGGCGGTACGACGGCAACCCCTTCGAGGAGGACGACGTGAACCCTTTCTCGGTAAGAAATCAACCCCCGACGCCATCTATCTTTTCTAGGAATTCCACCATTGCCGGACGCAGCGGATCTAGCTTCCTTCTCTTTTCATGGCGGCGTTTGGCGAGGTGTTCGTTCCTGTTTGGATCTGGGGGGCGCAGATCTAACCACGTCTCGGCGATGGATAACCCCATCTCTCTCTGTTTTTTTTCTTGCAATCTTTCCATTACCGACGGTTCTTGGGGAAATTATTCGTGCCCTGGTTTTCCATTCTGGCCTGAACCCTCTTGTGCGCGCTCACGGCTGGATTTTTTTTTTGTGTTCTCTCTGTAGGATCAAGCGCGCGGCAAGGCTGGCGTGCAGTCCAACTACGGCGGCGGTGCGTTCTACATGACGGTAAGGTGTTCGGTGTTCTGTTCTTCTGAGGCGGACCAATTTGAAGTTGGCATTAAATTTGCTTTTTATGGCTGGCTGCTCACCTCTTTGTGATTTGTACTGTAATGTAGCATCCCAGAAACGTGCCTCCGGCGTCGAATTCACGGCTTTCGCCCCTTCCCCACGAACCCGTAGATTTCAGTGCCACAGTGGATATCCCTCTTGACTCGTCAAAGGTTTGTATGAATGTGCAATTTATTCATCTAATCGTCTCAGCTGCAAAACGCACCTATGCCTATGAGTAATACAGGTTGAAGGAACATGCTGTCCACAGCTTGTACCGAGGAGGTGCATAGCTATTTTGCTTCGCATTAATGTGTGCTCTGTGAATGCTCCAGGACCTGAAGAAAAGGGAGAAGGAGCTTCAAGCGAGGGAAGCAGAATTGAACAAGAGGGAGAAGGTACATTGGACATATATGCAGCTATATCACTCTTTAAGTCAAAATTCAAAACAGAGTTTGTTTGAAGCTCATGTTAGTTAGTCTTGATTTTGCATTTCAAAATTGAATAGTTGGCTTAAATGTGAATAATTTCTTAAAAATTATTTAGTATCATAATGCACTGTCGATTTCCTTTTGAAGTTCAGCCTTGTAGTTGCACAATGTATTCCCCACGTTATGCTACATAGTTGATAGGAGCCATGCAAGTTTTGTCAGTTTGTGATTCTTACATTGCTATATTCATTATATTGACTAGGAACTAAAAAGGAGAGAAGAGGCTGCGGCACGAGGTACATGTTCATTGATTTTCTTTCATTGATGACACCAGTCACACCATAGAAGCAATTCTTCTTGATAATCCTTTTTCTGTTACTCCAAAAAAAAAAATGAAAGAATAATAGTAATGCTCTAGTTAGAGTTCTGTAAAGTGTAAAGCAAGTATATCTAATGAGCATCAGAATCAATGTTGTATTAAGTTAATTTTGGATAATTCCCCTGAGTTATAGATTGCTGTATGCCAAGTTAAAGCTAAACTTGTATCTATTTTCTTTTGTTATTTTGAACTTTCTATTTCTCTGTTATCAGGCCTTTGTATCTGACCATTATGTTGTTATCATTAATTTTCTGTTCATGGGTAGCTAAACTAATGTTCCCTTAATTGGTTTGATATGATTTTGTAGCTGGTATTGTCATCGAGGAGAAAAACTGGCCTCCTTGTCTGCCACTCATCCACCATGATATTGCCAATGAGATACCAAGTCACCTTCAAAGAATGCAATACTTTGCATTCGCATCATTTCTTGGTATGCTTCCTTTCCAATTCACAAAATTGCTAATTCTTAAACTTTGATGAAGAACCTTCCTTTAAAAAAAAAAAATCGATGTGGACAAGCATTCTGTCCATATCTTAGGAGATATTATTTTATTTCAGAAAGATCGCATTTTCAGTTAACTTTTTTGTCTGTGGGATGTGAACCAACTGTAAGATGGGCAAGGAATTTTGTTCAAACTTCAAGGCATGGCCGCTGAAATAATTTGTCACATGTGTTTTACATTAAAAAAATATAATTTCATCATTTAGATGCATTTCTTCAGTTGTCAGCCATAGCATAATTAAATGTGTTGGCGGAGGCAATTGTTAATGTCTTTAAGGGTTATATTGCTGTATACCTGCATTACCAATATTACAATGTATGTTAATGAGATTTCTAAAACACAGGGAGAAGCTTTTGAGAAGTTCTTAATGATATTTGAATTCTGCATTTTAGTTTCAAATTTTATGAAGAGCTAAATGCCATTCCAATTCTTTTTTTTTTCAAAGGTTGAAATGGAAGGCCATATTGAGAATAAACCTTCCTCTTATATCACATATAAATATATTAGGTGTTTTATTTCCTTACCAGCAAAATTAAGAATGTTTTCTCTGGCATTGAATAGGGTTGGTTTGCTGTCTTTTCTGGAACATCATAGCAGTTACTTCAGCTTGGATCAAGGGAGAAGGTAATCTTAATCCCTTTTGGTGTTGCTTGTTGTTTGTGCATCTAAAAAATTAATTAATGCTTATTTATTAATGGTCTATCCATTTTCAGGTGTGAAGATCTGGTTGCTAGCAATCATCTACTTCATCTCTGGGGTTCCTGGTGCATATGTGTTATGGTATCGCCCTCTTTATAATGCTATGAGGTATATATATTTGAAAGCTTATTGTATTATTATGGTATGTCTCGTTCCTGCTCCTGTTTTTTGCATATGGATAAACAACATTTTCTGGCAACTTGTTTTGTAGGACTGATAGTGCCTTGAAGTTTGGATTGTTCTTCTTGCTTTACTTGGTAGGTCTTATGAGTCGCTTACTTAAGAATGCGTTTGTTTCTGTGTTATGTTTAATGTTCAATAATTTAAAACCTATTTGAATATAATGCTCTAACTTTCTGTCTTTACAGCTTCACATTCTTTTCTGCGTATTTTCTGCTGTGGCTCCTCCTGCTGTCTTTGAGGGAAAGTCTTTGGCGTAAGTTTCTTGCTTGTTTATATTCTGTCAAGGGACATTATGAAGACTGAAACCAGTGACCTCCATAGCACTTGCATTTGATACAAATGGCTTTTGCTACAGTTGTATCAGTGAGAGTGTGGCATGACTTCTATGTTGTACATTTTGATGCTCCTGTGATAACATACTAAAATTTGTATCGTAGAACAAAGCTCTCTGTGCAGTTTCCACTTGATTACGTGAACCCCATTGTTGGACTCACATCAATCGAGTTCCAGAATTCTGTTCATCCTTCATTTCCTCCATACAAACATAAAATGTCTAACTCCCTTAATATGCGATTTCATGTTCTCATGATCAATACTTATAATAAGGCTGTGATTCAGAAAATTACTGACTGTTCATGTGGCACTGTCTGGTGATCCAAAATATTCCCTTCTTTTTTTCCTTGAACTTTTTCATGGGCTGACTTTTCTTATGCTCTTGAAGAGGAATTTTGCCAGCGATTGATCTTATCAGCGTGAATGCTTTGGTGGGGGTAAGTGCAGCACCTTATTGTTAGCCAACTAAATTTATGTCTATCTTAGATACACAGTTTTGAACTTTTGATGAAAATTACTAGGGTAGCTTTCAGATTGCTGATGCCAAAGAGTTCTTTGGTTGGCCAAGTAATTCATATATTCATGTGCAGATCTTCTACTTTGTTGGATTTGGATTATTTTGCCTCGAGTCGTTGCTCAGCATCTGGGTTATCCAGGTCAGTCTTGCGATGAGCAACCGATCTGATTTCTAGAATTAACTTAAAGTGAATTATCTGAGCCCTTTTGACATCATGGATGCAGCAAGTGTACATGTACTTCCGAGGAAGTGGGAAAGCTGCAGAGATGAAGCGTGATGCAACTAGGGGTGCTATGAGAGCGGCATTTTAACTGTCACATATCTCAGATGATAGGTTTCAACATAATTCCATGGATAGATCGCGCCATAAACATAGTATTTGTTTTCCTTGGTTCTAACTATAAATCTTAAATTGTTAGTGGGTTACTGTGATATTACAAGTGACATTGTTTCACTCCTTTTTTTTAATCAATATAGAGAATGTGCAGTTCTTACAGCTTATGAGTTATGATTTTGTCTGCTTGTGGAAATCTTTTTCGCTTGTATTTTTTTAAGAGGCATTTTCGGTTATCTTGAGAGAGTAGATATGATGGTGTTGCTGACACAAGTGAGTAGGGATGAAAACGCCGGTAAATGGCTGTTTCGTTTTCGTTTTCATATTTTTACCGGTAACGGAAACGAAATCGGAAACCTCAGAAACGGATACGGGAACTGATAGTAACAGAAACGAATGCAGAATGGAACGGAGCTTATATGGAAACGAAAGCGCAAAATTTCAATATAGTACATAATCACAATATAACGCATTCCACCTCCAAGGTGGACACAAGAATAATATTATGTTCACCGATATCATTAGAAAGTTTTTTCTCAAGTTTGTCAGCTGAAGGTTCGATATTTGGCCCTCATATCAGACCATCATGTCTTATCATCGACATCCTCTTGCTCCACCAACTACGAAGGTGTAACACTCTAAAATTTCTATATTATTGCTCGATGTTCATTTATGATTTTCTGAGATTTATCCTGGATTTTATGGAGTTTATAAATACTATTTTGCTATTTTTAGATTGATAAAATTAATTTATTCACGAAAAATAAAATAAAATTATGCTGAAAATAATTTTTCTTGGTTCAAAATGTTCCAAAGTATTTTTGAGAATTTTTTTTAACTCTATTTAATATTTTATATAAAGCCATTTAAATTTATAAAATTATTTTAATTCAAAAATATATGTAAACTCTCTCTTCTCCTTTTTAGGCCAAGCACATTTCCCCTTTTGGTCCGTCTCAATTTTTAATTTTCGGTTTCACTTATACGGAATTTTCAGTTTTTTTTCATCAGAAATGGCTCTCTCATTTTTGTTATCGTACCAGTATTTTTCGTTTTCACTTCTGAAAAAGGGTTTCAGTTTCCGTTTTTCTCTGAAATGATCGAAACTCTCCGTTCCATTTTCAACCCTACAAGTGAGCAATACAAAGAAAACAATCTTAGGAGGTTGGCGGTGGGGGAAGGGGGAAGAGTGTCAAAGAAATGGGTTTAACACTCGGATTAGTTAGTTCCGCCAGTAAAATCTTAAAAAGCTTTGCTAATCGCTCTTTTTGAATTAAAATAGAGCCAACACATGGAAGAACACAAACAGAAAATGAAAAAAAAATGATGGATGGCTAATCGCTCTTTCCGGTATCTTATTAAAGAGGACTGCACGTCGTCAACCAATCCTGGTGTTGTCCCTGCCAAACACGAACGTCGTCGCCCAGTTGGCTGCCACGTAGAACCTGTTCCTCCAGCTCACCACCCGCGTCAGGTACGCCGACCGCCACATCAGCCAGCTGACGAAGCCGGCCATCGACAACCCCTTTGCATCCTGCAAGAACAGTCGGAAATGAGCTTATGCTGCATACTATGCGTCTATGCGTTTCCGGCCTATCAGAAATATAACAACGTAAAATCAGTTTTTACTTAAAAAAAACCAGTTCAAATTTTTGAACCAACCAAATAAGAACCATTAGAGCAGTGAGCTAGAGACCAAGTAATGGCTACGTACCTTGTTCTCCCTCAGATCGACCAACGCCTTGTATCGGCCGACCGACGCCATGCTCCCGATGTGCTTGTACACGAAGGGCTCGCCCAGCTCGGCCTTCTTGGCGCAGTGAGCCTTGCCGCCGTTCTGCCTCGCCACACTGTTGAGCAGCCGCGCCAGGTACCTGCCCTCCCTCTCCGCAACCTGCGCCAGAGCAGGCAGCACCTGTTTCCCGGTGTGCTCGAGGAACCCCGCGCAGTCACCCAGCGCGAAGACGTCGTCGACGGAGGGCACGCGGAGCCAATCGTCGATGCCGATCCTGCATCGCACGTTCGGTTGCGATATGAATATACGGTAATGAGGCCTGGCAGTGCTAGTTGATTTTCAGGTGGTTTCGCTTCGGATCGATGGGCGTTTCATGGTGTCCATGGAACCGGACTGACCTTCCGCCGGGGGACTTTGGGAGGTCGAGCGACTTGACGAACTCCGACGGGCCGACCCCGGTGGACCAGACGAGCAGCCCGTAGGGGACGTGGGTGCCGTCGCTCAGGACGATCTTGGTGGGCAGCACCTCCTTCACCACGCCTCTCACCAGCTCCACTCCATACTGCATGTCACCGACAACAATTTCACAGCATTGAGATCGACCGCAAGTAGGATCTGCATCTCATTGCAATTGACACTGCCATTGAAGGTTAAGTTACCTTGGAGAGGTGGTTCGTTGCGTACTGCCGCAATCCGACATCGAACGACGACAAGATCTCGTTCGCCTGGCGGCAACAGAGCAGGCAGATCAGGAACATTTTCTTCACATCTTCACAGTGCAAGAAGATGCATATGCGTGCGTGCGTACCTCGATGAGGGTGACCTTGACGTAGTCCTTGACGTGCGCGTGCCTCTCCCGCACGTCGCGCGTGATGAAGTCGCTGAGCTCGCCGCTGAACTCCACTCCGGTGGGGCCTCCGCCGACCACCACGCAGTGAAGGAGCCGCTGCTTCTCTTCCTCCGACAAGCCTGCACCATCAGCATCACCAGACGAACACCACTTAGCCACAACTGAAGTAAAATCGCAATGAAATCATTAGCAACGCATTTGTACGTTGGCGTGGTTGCTTACCAGGATTCTCGGCGAGCATGAGGTTGGTGAGGAGCTTCCGCCGGATCTCCTGCGCGTGGCTCACCTCGCGGAGGAAGATGGCGTTCTCTTGAACTCCCTTGATGTTGAAGGTCAGCGGCTGGGCGCCGCTCGCGATCACCAGCTTGTCGTAGGCCACCTTGAAGTGGTACGGGTCGCTGGGCAGCCCCTCGCTGTCCGCCGCCGTGCAGTACACTTCGTGCTTCCGCGTGTCGATGCCGGAGCAGGAGGCGAGGAAGAAGTAGGAGCCCGGGCGGGTGGCGAGCGCCGACTGGATGCGGCTGACGGGCTCCACAACGGACCGGAACTCCAGCGTGCCGACGCACGTCGACGCCAGCAGCGGCGTGAACACCATGTGGTTCCGGGGGGACACGCACACCACGTCGTACGCGGCCGTGTCCATGTCCTTGAGGAACCGGCAGGCCGCCCACCCGGTGCCGAGCACCACCACCCGGGGCTTCTGCCCGGGCCGCGTCGGCCCGAGGTCCGGCACGGCCGCCGCAGGAGCAGCAGTATCATCGGCGTCCGAGTACTCCGCCAAGGGCTCCGCCGCCGGGTGCAGCATCGGAGCCGTCGTGCTGATGCCCCTGTTCGGCTGGAGATGGCCGCTTGCACTCGCGCACTTGTCGGCGAGGCCGACGAACGCGAGGCTGTGGAACGACGAGGCGTGCTGGCTCCTGTGAGCTAGCGCCGCGGCATTGCGCAGCGCGGACGCCGCCGGCGTGGCCGCGCTGCCCTCGTAAGCGATCCTTGAGAGGGACTGCGACAGCTGGGAGCTCCTCGCAATCCTAGACATTGCCATTTGCTGCGATATTTGCACCTGTCTGTATCTTGTATGAATTGTAGTGGTCACTTTGATCAGAAGAATTGTCTGAGCTACAGGATTTGCAAGAACCTTCAAACCAACTGTCCAAACTGGAGTTAGCAGCGATGCATGCAAGACCGATGACAAAACTGCAAGACTATTTATACGGAGACGAGACGAGCGCAGAAAAAACATGAAAAATGGGACTTGACTTTGCTTCGATACATGGTACGTCATTGTATACTGCACCGTGATATTTCTTTGGGTACAAGGGTCTATCTGTTTTTGCTTGTTATTTTGGATTCTAACCCTAAAAGCTGAATAAAAAAACAAATAGTCTGATTCTAGAATTCGATTCTCACAATTCAATCCATCCATATACACTAAAATCTACAATCTACTTTATATGTGCTTTTGGATTTTAGCTTTTGAAGAATCAACTTCTCAATAATCATACTCTAGAATTAGTTTGTAGAGAATCCAAAACAAAAACAAACAGCCCCGAATATTCTTTGCCGAATATTCTTTGGGAAAGCTCGAGATCAGTACGTCGCTGTTGACCAACCCCCAACAAAATTGGAGCCCACGAACTCTATGAATACGACTCCAATTTAACGTGTGAAGACTGTCATATTGTTCTGCAAGAAATTTGGCGAAGAGAGGGAGAAGCTTCATTCGTATGTACTTTAGACAAAAAATTAAAAAAAAAAAAAGATCCCATGATTGTGGTGCAAGTATGCAACACAGCGGTCAAGGTGTCCGCTCCATACATCTTTTGATTCTTCTTGGCCTAGCAAATCAGTAGTACGACAGCATTGAACACGCGCATCTAGTAAGAGCTGCTGGTACCTCCCTGGGAATATACGCGTGGACTCGCTGATACATCACGCCTAGAAACAGAGAAAAATTGCTGCAAACGCCATGGAAACCTGGAAGCAAGAATGTGCACGCGTAGTGTCAGCCGCCGCCGGGTTTGATGATTCCAATCCCGTTTTGGCCTCCCCTTCTCGTTTCCGTGCATGACCGCCACAAACTCGCATAAAGCAAGGTAAAGTCGAAGAACTACCAGCTGCAAATCACCACGACGGCGATGGGAGCATCGTCATCGTGCGACCACACCCCATCGCTATCGCCTCAGGGGAACCGGGAGGAAGAATCCACAACAAGAATAGGGAGCCGAGGAGCAATTAAGAAAGGGGAAATCTGGAGAAGAAAGAGAGAGAGACGCGCGTGCCGTACTCTGTTTATATATTCCTTTTCCTAAATATGCCGATCGATCCCCGGCTTGCCGGAAGATCTCACGGCTCGACTTGTGCAGCAAGAAGAAGAAAACCAAACCCCACATGCCCCCCACTCTAATTCTTTCTTCCTCGGCACTAGCTACGACCCCGCCAGACGCTAGCTGTCACGTACCGGGTCGGCGTTGCGAAACTCGCGCGGGCGCACGGTTCGGCTCGCGTCTCGACCGGAGCCATAAGAAATTAGCCGGCCTAGTTCTGTTTCGTTTCGACTCTACATTCATATTGCTTCTCTCTACGCAGTGTTACGGGAGATTTTCGGTAAAATGTCAAGGAAAAAGTATATAAGATTTCAAACTTTGCTCAAAAGTCTATTCGATACTAGAAACTACGAAGCTAGATATTTGAACCCTCAACCTTTGTAATCCTGTCTGATTTTTGTATAGTGGTATTATCGATGTGACATGATGAGTTGACGGTTTTATTACGTAGGATGACACACTAAACAAGTTTAGATCAATGATAAGTGGGGCTCACAAGGGGCTTCTATTCTAAATTGAAATTGTCGACGATTGGGGAACGGGCCCCCGCCGAGCTTACTTGTTGGTGGAGGGACCAACTGTGACCCCTTCTTACGTGAGGGATTACTCGAGGAACGACTCACCAGATTTCAACGAGCGTGGACACAAAGCTTACTCCCGTTCGGGCCTCTCAGGAAAGAGATAATAGCCCTACTCCAGCTCTCGTTTACTCTTGCAATGTGTCTGAGTCTTACAGTCTGTGCGTGGTATGTTGCTTTGTCCCCCTCATGATGGGGACGCTTTTATAGCTTACAAAGGATCGAACTCCACGACCCGCTACCCGCACGCTTGGACCTCGCCCAAACGCGTGGCAACCGGTGGATCCTATCTTTCCGCCACGCCCCACGGAAACGTAGCAGCCAACGGAAGTTACGCTCGGGTGGTTATTCCCACCGACCCGAGACCACATAAGGTCGGGCCGATGGCCGACACCGAGCTCGAATCGACCGAATACGTTGCATTCTTGGTCCCACCCGAGCCCGAGCTCGGAACCAGCCGGAATGCGTAGCCCTCCGACGTCTGATTAGACAATCCAGGGTAACGACCTCCTGGTAGCTCGGGCGGGAGCGAGCTTGGTCGTTGGTGGCATCCGAGGTAATTTATGGACATTACCCGACCCCGACAGCCTAGCCCCGAGGTTCAAGTGGAAAAGGTCTAAGGAAGGCCTTCCTTGGGCCTACTGCTCTCTGAGCATGTCGGTTCTGCGGCGGACAACTGCCGCGACCAACGAGCTATTAACCTTCTCCGGGAACGAGCTTGTTGTTCCAGCTCGTCGTGTTTCGAGCGAGCGGAAGTGGGCCCCTCTCATCGGTTCCTTCTCCTGGAAGCCTGAACTGTCCTTCCTGGGGAACCGCCTTTTCTGGCAGGACGGTTTCGATTTGCGTGCCCACGTGTCGTTTCCCGGATGGCGAACGCCTCAACTGCCCTCTGTGCCTCTAGGGCTTCCTCGACCATAACGGCGGGAAGTCCTTTCGCTTCCCCATCTCCTGGAGGAGTTTTTAAACACTCGAAGAGAAAACCCTTAGACTCACTTGGCCGTATTGCGATCGCTGCGTCTCACACTCCTCTGCTTCGGCGCTCATCCTTCTCCTTGATCATCTTCCTCATCCTCATGGCGAAGTTCGGCCAAGAAGCTCGACAGCGCAGCCGAGATCCTCGAGCGGCGAAGTACCTCGACGCGGTACATGGAGAGCCCCCCGCGCCGCCGCGAGCCCGCAGCCGGAGGAGGGGGAGATCGCCTCCACCGAGCTCTACCCCATGAACGGGCTCCGGACGCCCGAAAGTGAGTTTGTTGAGGCCGTGCTCGCCTCCTGCGAGTGCGAGATCGCCACCTCCATCCCAACTCCATTCTCATTATGGCCATCTTCACCCATCTCTGCGAAGGGTTCGTGGGCGTCGAGCCCACTCCCGCCTCTTCTTCCACTTCTACACCCTTTCTCGCACCTAAGACGCCGCAGCGCCTGGCCGCCTCTCATTTCCGCCGACCTACCCGACCATATGAGTACCCGAGCTTCACGCTCAAGGACTCGGTGTCGGGTTGGGCCGACTTGGTTCTACTCGAGGAAAGCGTATACGGCACGCTTTCCTACTCCGGCGCCAGAGGTCGCTGCCGAGACGCCCGACCGCCCGTGGAGCCCGAGGAGGAGAAGATCCTCATGACGATCAACGAGCTCACGTGCCTGGGGCTGACCGGTCGGGACGTTACCCGGGACTACGTCAGGAACCGGATATCACCCCTCAGGAGGAGGGAGCATCCCTTCTTCAAGGTCGAGGTGGCAGGACATCACCCGGAGTCACGCCAGGTATGTCATCGCCTCAATCTTCTTTTCCGAAAGCGAGAGGATGCCTTCTCACGACCTCTCCTTGGCCGGGTATGCAGCTCCGCCAGAGGACTGGGTGGATGTGAGGGTGTCCGAGATGTTCGGCACCCCTAAAGGCAAGGAAATCATCGAGGGCCGCCAGATCCCGAACAACGTCCTTAACCGGACCGAGGCGGTAAGTCCCCGACTCGGACTTCTTTCGAAGCTTTTGTCCGGACAGGTTTCGCCGGGGCCTTCCGACCTCATTCGAGTTTTTCTCTTTTTCAACAGGAGAAGGTTGCCCTCGAAGTCGCCGTGTCCCAGCTGGGATCGCAGTTGGCGGGACGGGGTCGAAAGACCAAGGGACAGGCGGGTCGCAAGCGCCGCGCTCGATCTCCGTCGGCCACGCCGTCCCCGCCAGCAAGACACGCAGCGCCCCGCCGACGATCGGCCACCCCGCCAAAGACTTGGAGTATGCGGACCGGGCAGGAGGTGAGTGAACTGAGATTGTGGATGGACGAGTACACCAAACAATCCCGAGCCGATGGCTCGCTTGCGCCAAATTGTCGCTACGGGCGAAGAAGGAGGCCGCAGCCGCTGCCGGCCCAAATGTGAAGGTCGAGCCGAGGGCGAATCGCGGCCCTTCAAAGGAGCTCAGCTGGTGAGCTCGAGCTCGGCTCCCGGGACCACGAGGAGGAGAAAGACGAGCCGACTCTCGCGCCCTTGGTCCCGAGGTCCCGCAGTCGTCCGCCACGCCTCAATCGCGCCAACGCCGACTATCTCCGAGGTCGGCTTGGAGGAGGTCGACCTTCTGGCCGCCAGGGCCGACAAGGCGCGCGAGGACATGGCCGCCCTCCTGGCCCGCGCCGAGCTCAGCCTAGCGGACGCCGAGCAAGGTCGATCTCCTACTCCTCTTGTTTGTCTCTTTCTCCCAAGACCATACTAACCCCACATCGTCTATAGTGGGTGTGGCGGTTGGTGCGGAGTTATGGGATTCGAGCGATGGTCGACGATATTCTTGACTTCGTGCTAGAGAGGAGCTAGCCCGCCGCCGAGGTCGTCATGGGCGACGAGGCCGAAGTGGGAGCCGAGGCGCGGAGGCCCGATCCTCACGGCTGCCGGTGGCGGCAGCGTCGAGGTGGGGAGTCTGTTGTCGCGAGCCCCGGGACCGGAGGTCGTGTCTCGAAGAGGAGGCACGGAGGAAGATCGCGCCGCCGATGCCCGGCCGCACGTGAGGGCATCCCCACATCATAGTTGTGGAGGATGACAGCCCGGGAGTCGATGGTGGTGAGCAGGCCGGCCGAAACTTCCGGCGCCAAATGACATCATCACCGCGACTCTTCAGGAGATCGCCGAGGCCTCTCCCGGGCTTATGACGTCACGCTGGCCCCAGCCGCCGCCCGCGTCGAGGACCCCAATCCTGGCGGGAGCTCGTCCGACGAGGAAGAGCCGGCTACCCCGCTGGTTGGGGAGACGAGCCCGACCACCGTAGGCGAGCCGGGGCAGCTTCCAGACGAAGGGAATCTGCCGGGCGCCGAGGCTGCTCCAGTCGAGACCGACCTCCCGGCCACGACTTCGGTGCCCCGGTTGACCCGCGCTCGGGGGGACGCCTGACCAAGGGCCGGATACCGACCCGGTGTCCCCGGTTGCTCCCATGGCCGTAGACGCCGAAGGGGTGGAGCCCCCGGTCGAGGAGGCGGAGCCCCCAGTCGAGGAGGCGGAGCCCCCGGGCGCAACTTCTGCCCGGGAGGAAGAAGAGCGGGAGGTGATCCTTGCTCTTGAGGCCGTCCCTCTCCAGGAGGCGGAGGCTGTCCCCCAGGGCAAAAGTCCATCGCCTTCGGGGGACGGGGGAGCTCGGGCTCAAGCCCCCGAGCCCGATCAAGGAGAAGGGACTAAGGCGGGGGATCCCTTGCCTGCCCAGAACGAGGTGGAGGACCCCGCCGAGTTGTTCCATCAGGGGCTGGAGACCCGACTTTTTTGGGTAAGTACTCCTGGCTTTTGTACTTTTACCAAGAGCTTCGACATTTACTGAAACGCCACGCTTCGCAAGTCTTGGAAGTCCACCATGAAGGACTTCCATGCCGCGACTGCGTCGCCGTGGTTGTCGCTAAGCACCAAGCCGAGCAGACGCCAAGATTGCGAGCTCGAGCGCCGTTGCCGAGCCGACATCTTCCGAGGCCGAGATCCGCGGAAGGTGGAGGAGTCCGTGCACGAAGCTTGGAGCGCCTCGACCGAGCGAGCAAGCAAGGTCGGGCCTGGAAGCCACGCAGTGGCGACCTTACGCGACGCTTTCGAGCGCGAAAGGACAATCGACCAAAGAACGGGAGGAGTCCAGCGACCGTCAAGCGGCAAGCGAAGGTCGAAGCTTCGCCGGCGGGTGCTCGACCTTGAGTCCGAGCTTGACTCGGTCTTGGGACGAGCTCGTCGCTTTGCAGGGACGAAGCGTCGCTCCTGTAATTTTCTTTTCCTGTCTTTACCGTAAAACTTAAGGGAAAAAACCGCCCAGTTGAACATAGAAAGAGCGTTATTTTTAATGGACGTTTTTTGTTTTTCTCCGAGATGACAACGATTTGTTTCGTGCCGTGGTCTTACGCGACTTAGCGGTCGCATTTAGGAAATGACTATCTCGCGCGAAAGTTGCACGAGGTCGAGGTCGTGGCCACATGGTACCTCTATAGCCCCCCGCCGCCAACGGAGGTCGTGGGCGTAGACTGCGAGCACGACCTCGTTGGCGGAGTAGAATTCTGCGGAGACCGTGTGGCCCTTAGGGTTACGGTGCGTTGACGCCGCCACCGGCCGACCGAGCTCGGAACCGCTCGTAAGGGTGTCCTGTCGCGAATCTTTACTTGCGGCGGAGGTCTACCGCTAAAAGATGGTCGCCTTCACGAGGAAGGAAGCCCTCGAGGTCGAGCTTTTGTCGTGACGGTGTTTTGCCCCAACGACCGACCGCCCTCGACACTTTGTGCTGGTCGAGCTTAATCGTAGAATGGGGAAAGAGAGAGAGAGAGAATGGGAGGGTAAGGTGACAAAGTTTATTAAAAAGGGTGAGGTTAGACATGGAACTTACGCAGTTGGTCGATGTTCCAAGTACTAGCTAGTTCTCGACCATCTTCCATTGCAAGGCGGACAGCCCCCGGGCGTGCTGTTGAGACGACCGTGTAAGGACCTTCCCATCTTGGCGTTAGCTTGTTGGCTTTTGACAGGTCTTGGACCCGTCGCGAGCAGGTCGCCGGCGTGTAAGGTCCTTGGTCGCACCGATTTAGCGGCGTGCTCGCGAAGAGCTTGCAGGTAAACCGCGGATCGCAACAGAGCCCGCTTCACGAAGTCGCCTCCGCAAGGTCGAGGTCGAAGGCGTTACGCCTTCTGCGTCGATGTTATCGGCCAGGTTCACCCTCGGGGATCCTAGGACAACCTCGGCGGGTAGGACAGCTTCCGCGCCATATACGAGCTGAAAGGGGGTCTCCCCCGTGGCTCGGCTCGTCGTGGTGCGGACTGACCAGAGGACGGGGGGTAGCTCGTCCACCCAGGCCTGACCATGCCGATCGAGGCTCTTGAAGACTCTCTTCTTGATTCCTTGGACGATCTGCCCGTTCGCACGCTCGGCCGCCCCATTGCTCTGTGGGTGGGCCACAGATGCGAAGCATATCTTGGTCCCGACCTCCTCGCAATAAGCCTGAAACACCTCGCTTGTGAACTGAGTGCCGTTGTCGGTAATGAGGCGACTCGGAATGCCAAAGCGGGTTACTACATTATTGCGGAAGAACCTTTTAGCCGCCTGTGCCGAGATGGTTGATATAGGCTCGGCCTCGATCCATTTAGTGAAGGTGTCGACTGCGACGAACAGGTATTTACAACCCCTCCTTCCCCTGGGAAATGGACCGAGTATGTCGATGCCCCAAACCGAATGGCCAGGTTAGCGGCATGGTCTCAGAGCGCCAGTATGTCGGTGATGGACCTTCCGAGCATGGAATCGGGCAAGATCGGCAGGAGGTTACTATTGAGCGTCGTCGGCCAGGGCCGTCGGCCAATAGTAACCCAATCGGAAGGCTTTGCTCACCAAGGTCCTAAAGGACGAGTGAGCTCCACACATCCGTCATGGATATCCCTGAGAGATATTTGCCTTCCTCTTGGGTGATGCACTTGGAGAGGACGCCAAGCGGCGCCTTTGCGGTATAAGAGACCCTCGACCATTTTATAGGTCGAGGAGCGTCTCACTAGCCGGGATTTCTCGGCTTCCTCCTCGGCGGTGTCCCGTGCACGGTATTGGATGAATGGCGTCATCCAATTCGCGTCTGCCGAGGAAGGAGACGGTACCACCCGTCTCGGTTGCCTCTTCCGAGGGGATGGAGGGCTTATAGAGGTGCTCGATGAGCACCGCGGAGCGGAAATCGGGCGGAACCGACCTTTGATAGATGGTCGGCCAGGGCATTGTCCTTCCCGGGATGTATAGTACTTGAAGTTTCAAGTACTTTTCCATCTTCCTTACTTCAGCCAGGTAAAGCGCCATTGAGTCATCGAACACCGATACTCCTTGTTAACCTGGTTGGCGACCACCGCGAGTCGCCCTTCGCATTAGTCGTTGGACTCGAGCGCTTTGCATGCCCGGCTCGGCTAGCGCACCTTCAGATTCTCGCGCGTTGTTTGTTGCGCCGAAGTGCGCTTGGAGGCGTCTTGGATCCGCTCCCCGAGGATTCGAGACCACTCCACCCGAGCAATCGTAAGCTCGGGATCCGTCGTGCATGACCCAATGACCGTGCTCGGCTGGTTGGGTTCGGGTTCGAGCGGGCGGGGTTTGTCCATTCGGCTAGAAGTCCGCTAGGACCTGAGATTTGATCGCGGTTACGCCGAGAATTCGATCTCGACCGCGAGCTCCATGGCCCATTTTGCGATCCGCCCGCTTGCGTCCTGATTCCCGAGAATTTCTCTCAGCGGGACGTTGGTCGGGACTTGGATTTTGTGTGCCTGGAAGTAGTGTCTTAATTTCTTCGAGGCCACGAGGAGCGTATAAAGGAGTTTCTGGACCTCGGGGTAACGCTCCTTTGGTCCGTGTAAGACTTCGCTGACGTAGTAGATCGGGCGCTGCACCCGTCCGTTCTCGTGATGATGGCGCTATCGCATGGGGTGTGGCGGCCAGTTAAAGCAAGAGGACCTCTCCTACTCTGCGCGTGGTCAAGACCGGGGGTCTTGACAAATATAGTTTAAGCTCTTTGAAAGAGCGGTCTGCTTCATCTGTCCAAGTGAAACCGTCGTGCTTCCGGAGCGCCTTGAAGAAAGGTAGGCCGCGTTCCCGAGCCGCGAGATGAAACGACTTAAGGCCGCCATTCTCCTGGGCCAGGATCGACCTCCCGAGTGCAAGTCGGTGGTCGATGTTCTCGATGGCTTCTATCTTCTCTGGGTTGGCCCCGATTCCTTGTGGGCCGATCATGTATCCGAGCACCTTGCCGCCTTGACCTCGAACACACATTTTTCCTGTTTAACTTTATTCGATGCTTGTTGAGGTTATGAAAAGTCTCCTCTAGATCGGATACATGGTCGGAGGCCATTTGCTCTTGACGACTATGTCGTCTACATACACTTCCGTGTTTCGACCTATTTGGTTCGAGAAGGTTTTCGCATAAGGCGCTGAAGGTCGCTCCAGCGTTCCTTAGACCGAAGGACATGGTCGTGTAGCGAGAATGTGCCAAACGGCGTGATGAAGGAAGTTTTCTCCTCGTCGTCGGGCGATATGCCGATCTGGTGATAGCCTGAGTAGGCGCCCGTAAAGCTCATCGCCTCGGAGTCGGCCGTCGCGTCGACCAACCGGGTCTATCCGAGGTAGCGGGAAATTGTCCTTCGGGCATGCGGCATTCAGCCCGTGTGATCGACACACATGCGCCACTTGCCTCCTTTCTTCATCACGATGATCGGTTGGCCAACCAATCGAATGGTCGACCTCCCGAATGAAACCGGCTTTGAGGAGCTTGTCCAGCTTCCTCTCGATGATGGCTTGCTTCTCCGGGAGAAGCGCTGAGCTTCTGCCGCCGACAGGCTTTTGTCGAGCCGAATCGCTAGCTCGTGCTCGACGACCTCCCTTGGGACTCCGGGCATGTCGGACGGTTCCCGAGCGAACGTGTCCGCGCTTCTCCGAGGAAGGTCACGAGCTCGAGTTCCTATTTAGGATCTAGGAAGCCCCACGTGTACGACCTTGTCTGGCTTTGCGTCGCACAACGGATGGCCTTGGTTTCTCCCACTTGGAGGCTAGCCTTGGGCCGGAACTCCTCGGCTCTTGCTCGGGCCCGCTGGGGCGCTTGATCGACCATGTCCAACGCCCTCTCGTCGCAGATTCAGCTGCTTCCGGGCTTCCCTTGATCGTGATCACGCCGCCGGGCCGGGACCTTCAAGCATTGGTACCGTGATGAGTGGCGGCCATGAATTTGGCGAGCTGGTCGGCCAGGATGGCGTTATGGCCGACTCGAAATCGACCACTTCGAACGTGATTAGCTCCGTTCGAAGTTGCTCGGATTGCCGAACGTTATCGGGCAGGGCGATCTGGCCGAGTGGCCTGGACCGACGTTCGGTACTATCCGTAGAACGGGACCACCATGCTTTTGATCTTGGAGCGAGGATCTGCATTTCGTCAAGACCTTGGCGGACATCGAGTCCAGGAGCTCCCGCGATCCACAAGGACCCGACCTACTGCAGTTGTTGCAGATTGTTGGGCTAACGACCAACGGAGCCTTTGGGGTTTCGTCATCCCTGAGGGCGCCGCCCTGGAGAAGGTGATCGGCAGCTCGGACCACTTGAGCCGGGCCGGACAGAGGCTTCCCCTGAGTGACACGGAGTACTTCGCGCGCGGCCTCCTTCAACTCCCGACGCGACCCATAGGCGGCGGAGCCCCCGAATATCACGGCGATGTGATTTCTCGGCTCTTGGTACTCCATGTCGGTGTCTTGCTCCTCGGCGGGCTTCTTGCCCTTGACGTCTCCTTCCATCTCGGGGAGCGTGGGCATGGGACCCTTACCATTGTAGAATCGCTCCAGCGGGAGGCCCGCTCGCAATTCCGAAGGTCATGCCCATGCGCCTGGTGGAGCGGGCAGAAATAGGCACTAGCCCGCCCGCGTTGGTTGCCGCGCTCTTGGTCATCCCGGTTCTGCTCGTTGCTCCGCTGAACCGGTCGACCCTTTCCTTTTGGGGCTCCCTCCCTATACGATCGCGAGGTCGGCCGTTGTCTTTCGATGGTCGCCACCATGCCGAGACGGAGGATTTTTCTTCTTTTGATTTTTTCTCGATCGAGCTTACGCTCTTTCGCTTGATGCCCCTTCGAGCCCGGGCCGAGGGGCAGCTTTCCTCGTCTAGCGCCTTCTTCCATTGGGCGGCCTCGTCGCGTTGGCGTAACGGTCAGCCATGCGAATACGGCTCGTTGGTGTGATGTCCGTGGATTTCGAGGTCCTGAGTAAAGCGTCGTCTCGGACCCGAACTTGAAAGCCCTGACGACCGCCTCATCCGAGATGCTCGGGATGGAATTGCGCACTTGCATGAAGCGCCGACGAATCGGGCGCAGGTTCGCCCGCCTCAGACGACGCTCAAGGTCGCGCTCCTTCCCGGCGGACGTAGCGACTCTGGAAGTTGGCTCGAGAGTGCCTTTGCCACCGGGCCCAGGACCGGATCGAAGTTCTCCTTCTCGGTTGAATAGCCACGCCCGAGCCGCCCGCCCAGGATCAGGCGTAAAGTTGGCCATCACCCTTTCATCACCCCCGGCAGCTAAAATGGCCGTGGTGTAGATCGAGAGAGTCTCGTCGGGGTTCTGAGTCCCATCGAATCTCTCGATGTGACCCGGCTTAAACCTTGTCGGCCAGGTCACTCGTCGCAGCGATGTCGCGAACGCCCTGCACCGAACACGGATCGTCGGGCGATCGCCACGAAGCGCGCGGCCGGGCGATCCCCACCACCGAGCCCGAGGTTAGTGGGCCCAGCGAGAAAATCTCCCTACGCTGTAGGATGGGAGTGGCCCGATGAGGAATGTTCGGCCCGGTTACGCCTGTGGCTCAGATTCCGCTGTCCCGAGGAGCCCCTGAATTGCTCGGGTGCCTCTCCCGAGCCCGATCGCGTTCAGCGCCCGATCACTCAGTGCCTGCGTGAGTCGTCGGGGTGGTGGCGCTTGACGCCGGCGGCCGGCGTTCAGGAATTGCTCTGGCGCCCCTTTCGAGGCCTCGCCGCCTTTATGTCTGTGGCGATTTCCTCGAGGTCGCCGGGCCACGGCCGCGCCATGGCTTCTAGGTCGACCTGCTCAGAAACTCCCCGAGGTTGCGCACCACCGTGGCCAGGGCTTGAAGGCGTTTCCCCGCCGGGAACGCGGGTGACGAGCCTGCTCGTTAAATCGTCGCGACGGCCCGAGTCCCGTGACGCTGCGGAAATTCTCACGAACTTCGCCCTGGTCTTATCGGTCCAGGCCACCTCGGACTTCTTGCCGGCGTAAGCCGTCGGCGTCCGATTCAGGGATGCTCGCAGGTGCTCTTTGGCCGCTTCAGAGCGGTGAAGACGCGCTTCACCGGATTTGCTCTCGACATTTCCATCCTCCTCCGCAACGAAGACGCGTTACGGGATTGACGGATCGCGAGGGGGACATCATGGTGTCTCCCGTGAAGCGGTCCCCTGGTCGAGCTCGTAGAGGTCGGGGATGTCCGCACCATCGTAGAGCTCGTGCATTTCGCCGTCCGAGAGGGCGCCGAGCCGAGCGAAAGAAGCTGCTCCGGCAAAGCGGTGGCTTCCAGGAAAAGCTCCGGAACCGTCATGATTCTTAATACGGCGACGCCGGCCCCATTGTCGAAGAACTGCTTGTCCTCTTCCCCGATCTCGGGGGCGTAGAGGCCCCGGTGGTTCTGGGATTCTGACATTCCTCGGGATTCCTCACGAAAGGGAAAGTCGGTCCCCACGGACGGCGCCAGCTGTCGACGATTGGGGAACAGGCCCCCGCCGAGCTTACTTGTTGGTGGAGGGACCAACTGTGACCCCTTCTTACGTGAGGGATTACTCGAGGAACGACTCACCAGATTTCAACGAGCGTGGACACAGCAGTTTACCCTGGTTCGGGCCTCTCAGGAAAGAGATAATAGCCCTACTCCAGCTCTCGTTTACTCTTGCAATGTGTCTGAGTCTTACAGTCTGTGCGTGGTATGTTGCTTTGTCCCCCTCATGATGGGGACGCTTTTATAGCTTACAAAGGATCGAACTCCACGACCCCACTACCCGCACGTTTGGACCTCGTCCAAACGTGGCAACTGGTGGATCCTATCTTTCCGCCACGCTCCCACGGGAAACGTAACGGGCCAACGGAAGTTACGCTCGGGTGGTTATTCCCACCGACCCCGAGACCACATAAGGTCGGCCGATGGCCGACACCGAGCTCGGAATCGACTGGAATACGTTGCATTCTTGGTCCCACCCGAGCCCGAGCTCGAATCCACCGAATCGTAGCCCTCCGAATTCTGATTAGACAATCCAGGGTAACGACCTCCTGGTAGCTCGGGCGGGAGCGAGCTTGGTCGTTGGTGGCATCCGAGGTAATTTATGGAAATTACCCGACCCCCCGACAGAAATATAGAGGGATGGAGCTAAAGGGCCGATTGCTATGGAAGCATGGTTTGGAGCTCGGGGGGGGGGGGAATCCATACGAGCCCACCGGTTATTGATCTCACTTGGCCAGTGTGTCATCATTCATGGCAAAAACGTTTACTCATTGTGCCACACAACCAATACCATTATGCGAAATCAGGTCAAAGTATTATTTAAATCGGATTACAAAGTTTAGGGGTTCTTGTTGATGGAATAAGTCTTTGTGGGTCTTTGTGGGCAGCTTTTAGACTAGCTTTAGGGCAGCTTTTGGACTAGCTTTAGGGCAGCCTTAGACTAGCTTTTGGACTAGCTTTAGGGCAGCCTTAGACTAGCTTTTGGACTAGCTTTAGGGCAGCCTTAGGGCAGCCTTAGACTAGCTTTAGCATATGCTGCGCCGGCATGGCATGGCATGGCACTATAAATATGTAATCCCAACCCATCAGGTTGGTATGGCATTTGAGTAAGAAATAAACCAGAAAAAATTTCTCCAACTCCTATTGTCATCCTCTCTTCATGATAGTAAGAATCGTGCTACTAACAAGTGGTATCAGAGCCGTTCTTTCTTGTTGCCTAAACATCTCTTGCTCATCTCCTTCCCACGCTCCTCCTCACTCTCAGCTAGCAGCAGTCACAACAGCTGTTTCTGCTCACCCTTCATCTTACGAATGAGCGGCTAAATGCCTGAGGCCTTTCTTCCCCTAGCAAAGAAATTTCACTAGCGCCATGTCGGAAGGATACCTCGGCCGGCCGCTTCGAAAGGCCAGCCGGCAGGAGGCCGAAGTTGCCGCGACAGAGGATCATGAGCGGCAGCGATAGAGACCGCAGCCGGCGCGTAAGGGCGGCAAAGTCGGGCGGCGGCGAATCTGGCAATGCGGCAAGGGCGTAGTGGAAGCAGCGGCGGATGCGCGTCGCGGCGGCAAGCAGCTCGAGGCTCTGCGGCAGCAGCTCGCCCGCCGACCGGCGAGCTCAAGCGGGAGAGGGAGGCAGCGCGGCGGCGCGACGAAGGGGCGATTGCCCACCTCATGAGCGCGGTGGGAGCCCAGATGAGCGCAGACGCCGCAGAGCTCCGGCGGACGCAGCGACGGCGGCGACAGCTCCCGGCAGAGGCGGCGCCTGGGCTGACGGAGATCGTGTCCCTTACAGGCGGCGCGGCTCTCCCTCCCCGGACCGATACCATGGTCACCGCGGGACCTAGGCCATTATCAGGGACATTGGCCCCGGTACTGGGTGGCCTACCCTCACCAAGACCAACTATGTC
Source organism: Rhipidocladum racemiflorum (assembly GCA_036346355.1). NCBI lineage: Eukaryota > Viridiplantae > Streptophyta > Magnoliopsida > Poales > Poaceae > Rhipidocladum > Rhipidocladum racemiflorum. The sequence continues at coordinate 48,314,077 of CM070582.1, read as the reverse complement.
GAGTGGGCCGCGGTGATGAGGATAAGGCTCCAGGTGCGGCACATGTGGGAGGCAGTCCGGTACGGCGATGTCGACTACGACGAGGATTGACGGGCGCTGTATGCCCTCATCGCCGCAGTCCCGTCCGAGATGCAGTTCACGCTTTCCAAGAAGCGGACTGCCAAGGAGGCTTGGGATGCCATCATTCGCCGCATCGGCGGCGGCAGCGCCGCAAGACCACACCGCAGCACTTCGCCAAAGAGTGGGAGAACCTGGCCTTCGTGCCAGGCGGTGAGGATGTTGATGACTTTGCTCTCCGTCTTAACACTCTACCGCAGAAGATGGTGCAGTTTGGTGACGACACCTACGATGAGGAGAGAGTCGCCGAGAAGCTCTTCCGTTGCATCCCCGAAGTACAAGCGGTCGCTTCGCTCAATCGAGTCTCTATTGGACCTCTCCACGATGTCGATCGAAGAGGCGATAGGTCGTCTCAAGGTCGCCGGCAATGACGAACCACAGCCTCTCTCGGGCCTATCACCATCGGCGGAAGTTACATCTCACTCGAGAAACGGTGGGAGGCTTGCCAGGGTGACGGAAGAAGGGGAGTCCTCTGCGCGACAGCGCCGCAAGCGCTTGCCGCCGCAAGGCGCGAGGACGTGCCAAGGTTGACACCCGCGGAGGCGCCCAGGGCGGCGCCGCCGGCAACCAGAGGGCGGCACGAGACGACTCTTGCCACAACTGTGGCAAGCTTGGCCATTAGGCCAAGGAGTGCCGCCAGCCACGACGTGGCCATGCCCACGTCGCACATGTGGAGGAAGAAGAGCCGGCTCTGCTCCTAGCACACGCAAGCATCAAGCTGTCTCCAGCGGCATCGGCCGCAGCGAATCTCCTCCACCTTGATGAGCCGAGAGCACACGCCTTCCTTGGCGATAGCTCCAGCAGTGACAAGATTGACGGGTGGTACCTCGACACTGGCGCTACCCATCACATGACCGGTCGACGGGAGTTCTTCACCGAGCTTGACTCCAACGTCCGAGGCTCCGTCAAGTTTGGGGACGCCTCCAGCGTGGAGATCCAGGGTGTCGGCTCCGTCATCCTCACCGCCAAGTCTGGTGAGCACAGGCTGCTCACCGGAGTCTACTACATACCCACGTTGAGGAACTCTATCATCAGCTTGGGACAGCTGGATGAGAACGATTCGGGTGTGCTAGTCAAGAACGGAGTCATGAGGATTTGGGATCGCCATCGTCGCCTTCTTGCCAAGGTAACCAGAGGCACCAATCGACTCTACATCCTCAACGTGCAGGTGGCACAACCCCTCTGCCTCGCCGCTCGTCGAGACGACGAGGCGTGGCAGTGGCACGAGCGCTTCGGACACCTTCACTTCGAGGCTCTGAAGCGACTCAGTGCCAAGGAGATGGTACGAGGCCTGCCGTGTCTCGACCACGTGGAGCAGTTCTGCGACATCTGCGTAACGACGAAGCAGAGGCGGCTCCCCTTTCCCCAGCAGTCGAACTTCCGAGCCAAGGAGCGGCTCGAGCTCGTGCACGGGGACCTGTGTGGCCCGGTGACACCGGCCACACCGGGAGGACGACGCTACTTCCTGCTGCTCATCGACGACCTCACCCGCTACATGTGGGTAACGGTCCTCGGCAGCAAGGGAGAGGCTGCGGAAGCCATCAAACGCATGCAGGCTACTGCGGAGGCAGAGTGCGGCCGCAAGCTGCGCGTGCTGCGCACTGACAACGGCGGCGAATTCACGGCGGCTGAGTTCGCATCGTATTGCGCGGATAAGGGCATTCAGCGCCACTATTCCGCTACCGTCTGACCAAGCCGAGAATGGCGTCGTCGAGCGACGTAATCAGACGGTTGTGGGGATGGCTCGGGCCCTCCTCAAGCAAAGGGGGACGCCAGCTATCCTCTGGGGAGAGGTAGTGGTAGCGGTAGTCTACATCCTCAACCACTCGCCCACCAAGGCTCTCAACGGCGGGGCCGTCACGAGGCACAACGCAGGCCTGGCCCGGCGGTCTCTCACCTACGGGTTTTACGCCTCGCGTTCGCCAAGGAGCTTGGACATGTTGGCAAGCTCGATGACAGGAGCACTCCGGGAGTGTTTATCGGTTACGCGGAGGGTTCGAAGGCCTACCGCATTCTCGACCCAAAGACACAGCGTGTGCGCACGGCGCGCGACGTTGTGTTCAACGAAGGGCGAGGATGGGCGTGGGACAAGGCAGTTGACAATGGCTCGACTCCGACGAACGACGACTTCACCATTGAGTACGTCCACTTCGAGGGAGCTGGGGGAGTAGGCAGCTCTTCTTCGTCGAACGCGCCTACCCCAGTCCCCGAACCCCCACTGACTCCGGCGCCCGCCACTCCAGCACCAACGGTCACCCCTCCAGGCACGTCCTCTCCGACACCAGCTCGTGTCGAGCACAGCCCGGTGGAGTTCGTTACTCCACTCTCCCACGACGAGGAGCGCATCGACGCGTACCACGACGGCGAGCCGTTGCGGTATCGTACGATGGAGGACCTTCTCGGCGACCAACCCGTGCCGGGACTGGTGTCTCACGATCTGGAGGCACAGTTGCATCTTGCGTGCGACGATGGTGAGCCCCGGTCTTTCGCAGAGGCCGAAAGACACGCAGCATGGCGTGCCGCGATGAAGACGGAGATGGACGCGGTTAAGAAGAATGGGAGCTTGCTGATCTTCCTCGTGGTCACCGCGCGATCACCCTTAAGTGAGTGTTCAAGCTGAAGAGAGATGAAGCCGGCACCATTGTCAAACACAAGGCTCGCTTGGTGGCACGTGGTTTTGTGCAGCAGGAGGGGATCGACTTCGATGATGCCTTCGCCCCCGTAGCACGGTTGGAATCCGTGCGACTCCTCCTCGCACTGGCTGCTCAGGAAGGCTGGCTGGTTCATCACATGGACGTCAAGTCGGCATTTCTAAACGGCGATCTGAAGGAAGAGGTCTATGTGCGCCAGCCGCCGGGATTTGCGATCCCCGGCAAGGAGGGCAAGGTGCTGCGTTTGCACAAGGCTCTCTATGGCTTGCGGCAGGCACCAAGTGCATGGAATGCCAAGTTAGATTCCACACTCAAGGGGATGGGCCTCGAGCAAAGCCCGCACGAAGCAGCCATCTACCGGCGGGGCAATAGAGGAAATGCCCTGCTGGTGGGTGTTTACGTCGACGACTTGGTGATCATCGGCACTAAGGATGCGGAGGTGGCGGTATTCAAAGAAGAAATGAAGGCCACCTTCCAAATGAGCGACCTGGGGCTTCTCTCCTTCTACCTGGGGATCGAGGTGCACCAGGACGACTCCGGGATGTCACTTCAACAGACTGCTTACGCCAAGCGCGTCGTTGAGCTCGCTGGGCTCACTGACTGCAACCCGGCTATCACTACAATGGAGGAGAGGCTGAAGCTGAGCCGCGACAGCACAGCAGAGGAGGTGGACGCTACACAGTACCGGCGCCTTGTGGGGAGCCTTCGCTACCTCACCCACACACGGCCGGACTTGGCATTCTCCGTCGGCTACGTTAGCTTGCTCATGCAAATGACCGACAACGGAGCACCGGAAGCCGTGAAGAGGATCATCCGCTACGTTGCGGGGACTCTCGATCACGGTCTCCACTACCCGAGGTGCCCTGGGCGGCACACTTCGTCGGGTGCGGCGACAATGACCACCGGGCGACGTTGACACCAGCAAGAGCACGAGCGGGATGCACTTCTTTCTAGGCAAGGGTCTCGTCGGCTGGCAGTCGGTCAAGCAGCAGGTGGTGGCCCTGTCCAGCTGTGAGGCCGAGTACATAGCGGCCTCCACCTCTGCAACTCAGGCTCTCTGGCTCGCCCGACTGCTTGGTGATCTCCTCGACAGAAACGCCAGCACGGTGGAGCTCAGGGTGGACAGCAAGTCCGCTCTAGCCCTGGCAAAGAACCCCATTTTCCATGAACGGAGCAAGCACATCCGGGTGAGATATCATTTCATCCGAAGCTGTTTGGAGGAAGGAAGCATCAAGGCAAGCTACATCAACACCAAGGACCAGCTTGCGGACCTGTTCACCAAGCCCCTTGGGAGGATCAAGTTTCTTGAGCTACGCTCCAGGACCGGGATGGTCCAACTTTCCCACAAGACGACGGACAAGACTTAGGGGGAGAATGATAGAATAAGTCTTTGTGGGTCTTTGTGGGCAGCTTTTAGACTAGCTTTTGGACTAGCTTTAAGGCAGCTTTTAGACTAGCTTTTGGACTAGCTTTAGGGCAGCCTTAGACTAGCTTTTGGACTAGCTTTTGGACTAGCTTTAGGGCAGCCTTAGACTAGCTTTTGGACTAGCTTTAGCATATGCTGCGCCGACATGGCATGGCACTATAAATATGTAATCCCAACCCCTCAGGTTGGTATGGCATTTGAGTAAGAAATAAACCAGAAAAAATTTCCTCAACTCCTATTGTCATCCTCTCTCCATGATAGTAAGAATCGTGCTACTAACACTTGTCTGGTTTCATTGTTCGAGATGCTAAATGAACTTTGAACTAAATTTTATGGTGCTACATGACTTCTTTCTAATGTAAATACTGTAGATTTTGTGAAACCTTCTTTGCACATGTTCGTAATGGGATGCAAAACCCACGATCAACTATGAAACTAGCATTCTATAATTACCAAAACGCGTCCAGTTTGACCAGAGCAGTACGACCAAGAGCTGGAGCCTGGAATGATATGGTCAGTGCAGCGGCTTGAAGATCTGAGAGTACGGCGAGACGACGGCCTCCTGCACCATCTTCCCGCCGTCGCGCGCCCACCTCACCTCGCTCATGTTGGGCGTCTCCACAAACAGCATGGTGAACTCGCCCACCTTCTCCGCGCGGCCGCGCCTGCCGGCCCGCAGCACTAGGCTGTTCCCCCTGTGGTAGGAGAAGATACCGCCCGTGAGCCGCACGATGTCCCCGGGCTCGAAGGCGTCGCACTCTGCGCCCCACAGCAGGAAATGCACCGCCGCCGTCTCGTCGGCCACGAGCGACAGGCACGTCTCCTCCCTCCCGTCGCGGCCGTGGGCGTGCGCCGGCCGGGACGCCTTGTCGAGCACGATGAACGTAGTGTTCACGGTGTTGGTCGCCGCCGGAACGAGGTCCTTGAGCTGCAACGTCCTACCCCCGCCGCCGCCGTTATCATCAGGCGCGTCAGCCTGCAACATCATGTTAATTTCTAGCTGCTGTTCGTTAGTCACCGTAGGGTAAGAACATCAGTTTGCATTGGAGAATCCGATCTTGATAGGATTCGTAGTCAGTGCTCTTGGTGAAGTTTGGGCTCAAGTAATTAAGCTGAAGTAGTGGTTAGTTCCTACTAGGCATTTGATCGAATACCTTGTGCGCCATGGATGACGCTCGGAGAGCGAGACGACAGAGCGGCCTTCCGCCGTCCAGATGATCCTTCAGATTTCCGGCAATGTTGCGTACAGGCAAGTAGTAGGCTAGTAGCGCGTTGCAGACTCGATCTCACTGTCAGGCAGGCTCCCGCCTTGCCGTTCCGCGAGACTTTGGCGCAGCCTCGGCGGTCGGTTCAACCACACCGGGGTGCAATGCAACGGCGGCGGGGTTGTTTCGTGGGTGCGGTCTTGGGCCGAGCCGAGTGGAAGCGGAGCCGGTTAGAGGTAAACATGGACCCGCTCCGGCCCGGCTAGATCATAGCACGTCACAGGCTGAAACTGCCTCCCGTTCTGCTGATGTCTGACCGGGCCCGTTGCGATCCTCTTTCTTTCCTTAACTCTTTGGATACGTCCTTGTCCATCTCTAATTAGCCCTCTCTATCTAGGTTCAGGTTTTTTTTAATAGCTTAAAGTCAGTTTTTTAAAATAGTTTAAAAGCAGTCTATTTTTATATGTAGTAAAGATCGTTAATTTTACCCTAACTTTAGTAACATTAGTATAAAATTAACCCTTAATAAACCAAAAAAATACCTTTCCAGTAGTTTTAAGCTTTTAATTATATCGAGGCTTAAAAAAATTCAGTTCAAAAGCTATCCATTTATTTAGAATTTAATTTTTCAATTTTTAAACCAGAGAAAAAGAGCAAACAAATATATATATACAACCTTACAAGATACTTCCTCTATCTCACTATATAAGGCGTAACTCCTATCAACACGGAGACCAAAGAAGCAGTTGCGTCGGGTGGGGTTTGAGGGGGTTAATGCATGCATGCGCATGAGAGATGGGAGAGAAGCCAGAACATGAGGCGGCACAACAGGAGCCGTGCCGCCGTGATAATTAATATCGCACGTGTGAACAGAAACCGAGGAAACATCACGCCCTATATTCTGAGATTTATAAAAAAACAGTTGTGCCCTCTATTTTGGGATGGATGGATAATCCTTTCGCACTGCAGGGAAGTAACACAGCGATCGAAGGAATCGCCACCTGTGCACGAAGAAACGCACGCTCGCACCGGGCCGATCGGATGGGCACGCACGGCGGCCAGGCCTTCACGGTTACTAGCCTCTCGATCGCGTCGTGATCATCCATCGAGTGATATAAGCACGCGTCCCCTCATCATTCGATCTCACGCTACGCTACACTACCGCTCCCGTGCCGCGGCGCCACCCGTTGGGTCCCGACTCCTGCGATGCTCTGCAGTAGTTGTTTGGACAGTACAGATCGACGTTGCACGCTTGTACTCTCCCTCCTAATTAACACACTGTGTAGCGTGTACCCTTCCAAAAAAAAAAACTATTTCTCTGTGCACGCACGGAAGTATGCAGCATGGCTGCAGGCTGGCGCTAGCTCGCTGCTCGCCAAGTGTGATATGCTGCCGTGTTTAAAACCGTACGGTTTACTAGATTAATTTGGCCCTCTTCCGCCAAAAACCTCTCGGTAAGCAATGGTAAAGAGATAACACTATACCCGTCGATGCTAGGATAAACTACCCTAGCTAGCTAGCTTCTCTAGTGAAACGATGAGACAAGAAGCTTGTCGTCCACGTGTCCATTTTCGATAGTAGCAGCATGAATAAGGACTGAGGAATGCTAGCTACTGCCGTCTCAGACAGTAATGGTGAGAATAAAGATTGATGGAAACTAATATACTACTGCCGTCTCAGACAGTAACGACTAATCTACAGATTCCTTGTGATCGAAGGAACGAGGAGTTTGAGGATGCTAGCGTAGGCCAAGATCGATCGATCGATTAATGGCCTTGTCTGCTTATGGTCCAATTTAATCCGGAAGGTACATGGCAATCAAGACAAACATGACAAATAGTGGACACGAGTTATGGAAGCACCGACTTTTTGAGGCCCTCACGCGTTATGTTGCCAGCATGGGTCATCATGTATCTCCTCTCCTCCTCCTCATTCTCTCTCTCTCTCTCTCTCTCTCTCTCTCTCATTTCGTTTGAGAATACTATGCATTGGGGCATATTTTCTGTGAAAGAATATAGCTGGAGTCAACATCAACCGTTAGTGCATGGTTTGCTACAAATCAGGGTTCACAAAACCGTCGAAAACCGCTCCAATTCGAGATGCAAAACCGTTCGGTAAACCGGTCTAATTAAAAAATTTTGAAAAAATTGAAAAAATTTGTATGTTCGGTTTTTCGCGTAAAACCGCTGAAAACCGTTTTCGAAGAGGTCGGGTTAGTTTTTCGTGAAACCCTAGCGGTTTTTCGTAAAAACCGAGCGGTTTACCGTGAAAAACCGAACGGATTTCAATTTTTTTATTTTTTTTGGATTTTCCAACTCTTCGGTTTTTGACGGTTTTTTAGCGGTTTTTCGCGTGTTTTTTGCGAAAACCGTACCGCGAAAACCGAACCGGTTTTGGCGGTACGGTTTTGTGAACCTGCTACAAATACTATTTTAGTAACGTCAATAAAATATAACATCACACCTGGACAAATATCGAAGCAATGTTTTTTTTTCTTTTTTGCCAAGTCTTTTTTGTCTACGCCAAAATTTGGCTTAGCTATAAAAATTGATAATTAAAGACCATCGAACGATCTATCACTCGCAACAGCCTAGCAATAAATGCCTTCTGTTCGTGACATGTCTCGCTTGCCCTACATACTAGCATTATCGATAAACATCCTTTAGGTATGTTTGCAAAAAGAGAAGTGACGATTATCCATGCTCTGTATAGTGGTGGAGCCTGGGTTTGTGCACAGAAGGGAACTAACACAGGGTGATCCTTTCTCACCCTTGCTCTTCATTCTAGCTATCGACCCACTCCAATGACCGATTATAAAAGCTACAGGGATTCCTTATTCTATCAGCTGCCTCTGCAGGCAGCTAGACTCTCACTGTCTCTATATGCTGATGGTGTAGCTATGTTCGCATATCCAGCAGTGCAGGATGATGCAGGTCCTCTAGGCCTACCTCCATTTATTTAGGGGGAGCCACAGAATTTCACACAAACATACAGAAGAGTGAAACTTACCCTATCAGTTGTGAAGGCTTAGATTTGTTGAGTATTCTTCGTGATTTCACGGCTGAAATGAGAGAGCTCCTGTGCAAATATCTAGGCTTGCCGTTGTGCCTAACCAGGTTAAAGAGGGCTGGCATACAACCAATCATTGACAAAGCCCGAGAGAGGTTGGCAGACTGCAAAGAGAAAATGCTTTCTAGGGTTGCGCGTATGGTGCTAGCAGATTCCATCGTCACAGCGCTCGCCATCTATCACATCATTGTCCTTCCTTTGACAGCTTGGGCAACTAAGAGGATTGATAGGCTACGAAGAAATTTCATTTGGAAGGGTGAGGACTCTTGTTCAGCTAGACACTGTTTAGTCAGCTGGTCTAAGGTTTGCCGACCGAAGTCGTTTGGGGGACGAGGTATCAAGGATTTCGATAGGTTCGGTCGGGCTCTACGCATATGCTGGCTATGGTATGAATGGACGGATCAGCACATGCCTTGGGTAGGTATGGACCTACCATGTGATGCCACAAATAGAAGCCTTTTCAAGGATAGCATGATGATCACGCTGGGAAACGGTCGCATAGCAAAATTCTAGACTTCCAACTGGATTGGTGGAGTCTCCCCAAAGGACATTGCACCTACGTATTGTAGGCTGGCCCGGACAAATTGCAAAATAGTCCAATGTTCTCCAATCAAGTGGGTGGCTTAGACCAATTAGGAGGATCACCTCCCACGAGCAGCTTCATGATTTTTTCAGCTTGTGACAGGTGATACAACAGGTGGCCCTGCAACCAAGCATCCATTATGACATTACTTGGAAGTGGAAACGACAAGGAATTTTCGGCAAAATCAGCCTACAAGGCCCAATTCTTAGGATCGATCCCAGATCCTAGTTGCAAGTTGATCTGGAAGGCAAACACTGAAAATAGGTGCAAATTCTTCAGTTGGCTAGTCATCCAAAACAGAATCCTCACTGCAAATAAACTTGCAATCAGAGGTTGGCCACGTAGTGTCAACTGCCCCCTTTGTTGCTTGAATCCAGAATCAGCTGAGCACTTGATGCTGAGGTGCCCCTTTGCGAAACAGGTCTGGAAGATGCTGCTGCTGCTCCCCATGCGGATTCAATCGTTGCGGCCACAGGGGGAGACCCTCATAGAGTGGTGGACAACCATTTGCAAACAGATCTCCTCAGCCTGACGCAGACATCTAGATGGAGTTCTCATATATACTCTCTGGAATCTTTGGAAGGAGAGAAATAGTAGAATCTTCCGCAATCTTTACCACTCGGTACAGGAAGTAGTTGGTCGAATCTCCCAAGATATAAACACCTGTCATTAGCCTTTTTCAGGAACTTACTGTCAGGGAGTCTCTTCCTCGGTTCGAGGAGGCCCCTGTCGGTTGCCCGGTCGCCTTTTCTTTTAGTCTTCAGGCCGCTTAGGGTCCGCTCACTTTGTGGTTTGTGCTGTTGGTGTGACCTCTCGGGGCTCTATTAGACTTTTATTTCCTTTCCTTCCCTTTTGTATCTACTCCTTTGCTTTGAAATGAAAGGCAGGTCTTCTGCTAAAATTTCAAAAAAAAAGGGGGGGGGGAATAGTATGATTCAACATGCACATATTAAAATGTCTGTTAACCTAAAAGTAGAACTATATATAGCTTATTTTTGAAAGAATTTGGGAGTTTAAGTTAAGGTCATGTTTAGAATGACGAAGTTTCACAAGAATTTTATAGAAAAATGGTAATCAACCGTTCGATATAGGCAGAAATTTTATAAAATTTCCGTGTTCCAAACTAGGACCAACGTCCCCACTTGTGAGATCTGACCCAAGAGAGAATATATATGAATGGAGCCTATGTAGGGGCATGAGCATGAGAGTTAGGAGTTTAGTCTCACCTTGCTAGTTGAACAAGAGTTACACCAACATATAAAACCCTAGTGCCAAATACATTTGGCACCCTGGAATAGTCTTTTTACGCAAAGCGAAAATGAAAAGGGCGCTAGACAATTACTGAGATTTTGTTTTGGTGATGATGTAATATCCTAAGGTTGTCTACACTTGTTTCATCAGAAAGGTTAATCCAAGTTAATATAATATACGATCGTTTGCTTGCTTTAGCAAAGAAAAGTGATGCAGTTGACAATGATCTAAATCTCCTCTATTTTTTTAATTGAATGTTAGAGCTCCTGCCCTATTTTCTTATTAAAAAAACGATGATCTAATTCTGTGCTGTATACATATGCCATTTGGCAAGCGACAATTCGCCCAAATTGCCGCTTGCCCGCGACCACTCTCTTCGCTAGCTCGCTTTGCTTAGCAAGGAAGGCTAGCTTTGCCCCATATTTCCATGGGTCGTGAGACGGTTTTGCGAAAGTCAAACGCGATTAAGGAAGGCATTAACGGCTTGAGGGTGTCACCCCCGCCTGCTAGCTCCTGCCGCCTATCCATCACCTAACTCAAGTCCAAACCAACATCAACCTCCCCAATCAGGCAGTCGCACCGATTCTGCCCCATCAACACCCCCTTTCCCTCTCCCACTTCCCTACGGCAGTCGGTAGTGACGCCATCTATCACAAACCGACATTTCAATACGTACCCCTTCTGTTCTTTCTAGAAAACCTCTCGAAACATGCTAGGAAGGAAGAAGACAACTCTTTTAACCTAGCTAGATCCAACGACACGTGGTTAACCTTGCAAACCAGGCCTCTTCGAAACGACAAGCGATATTAATTAGCCGCTTAATTAATGACTCCTTGGTAAAAGTCCATTCCATCCAACATAGTCTATGATCCAGTTGGCATGGCACAGATGGAGGTGTTAAATTCCATCTGGGGCATGCATGATTAAGGTCCACAGGCAGTGATTAACCATTGACCGTGAGCGCGCACTGTGTAACCGGCTCCAACCGAGACGTCAAGAAGGATAGTACTAGTACGCGGCAGGGCCAGCCGAGCCGAGCCGGTAGGCCATTAAGGCCACCCTAGCTAGCTACCCGCAACCAACCCAGCCATCATCAATGCGATTCGTATACCTCGCCTTAAATTCCTACCACCCCCCGGCTCCATCTCACCACACTGCTTTCTGGCTGTTCAGCCTTCACCATTGCCTACCACAGCCTACCCCGCATCTGCGCACTGGCTGGCTAGCTGCCGGTATATATATACGCGCGCAACACACGGGCTCCGGCAGTGCACAAGATAGGAGCAGTACGTGGTTGCCGGCGGCGGGCGGCGAGCATGGTGTTCTTCTGCTTCCTGGTGGACCAGCGGCGAACGGTGCGGAGCAGCAAGCCGGCGGCGGGGATCTGCTCGCGGTGCGGCGGCTGCGCGAGCGTCGCCGACATGGAGACGGCCACGCGCTTCTGCTACCTGCTCACCGTGCACCGCACCACCTGGCGCGCCATCATCTGCACCTTCTGCGGCGCCATGCTCAAGTCGTACCGCCACTACAGGCTCTACTAACTAGTGACTAGGGTAACCGATCGAAACTTACTACCGCTGTTCCTAATGATATGATCGCCTCCAGCGGCTTGCTAGGTGTAGTGATGATATGGTTGTTGGCTGGTGATTTTGCATGCGCAAGTACGGGAATCATTTCGTTCTTGATGGAGTATTAGTCTTGTTAATTTTCCATGTGCTTTTGGAGATTGTAATGGCATCTTGTCTCGATCGATCTGTGCATATGTACATATATGAGAGCCGAGATGTTTTGTGCCGATCTGACTAGCTAGCCATGCCAGTGGTCTTTCCTCCAAATTAAATAAGCTGTTAGCCGCAATGTCTTGATTTTCTTCTTCCATCTCTCAGTAACTTTCTTCTTACATCTTTGAGATCTCGTATCCTCATGCAAAGGAGATCTTAGTACTGCTGCAATTCCTCTTGGTTAGCATGACTGTTCATACATTCCTCGTCTCCCCTCCACAGAATGAACGTGAATCCTCACACCTTTGAGAGGACCTTTCGAGATGTTTCGAAATAAATAAGGACAGGGTTTGTGCTAAACCTTCATGCTTTCAACAGCAGGAGAAAGCAAAAGCATTTAAACCCCATGCCAGGCCACCACCAATTGATAACATTAACTGTGTCATGCGAGATCATATGGATGTGGACCTCCATTACCAAACAACTTAGGTCCTGTTTGGAAGCAAAGTTTTTCAATACCATGGTATTACAAAGCCATGGCTTAGAGATTGTTTTAACATAAATACCATGGTTTCATCTACCACCATTGAAACCATAGTTTTTCTTGGAACTACAAAATGTTTGGCTACAAAGTCTTTTGCATGGTATTTTCAAAGTATTGACACCTCTCACTCTCTACACCAACACCAAAAGCCCAAAACTCCACTTTGAGTGGAGTTTTCAATACTCCAAAAATACCATGGTATTGGCAATACCATGGTATTCAAAACAGAGTTTTTTGGGTTGCTTCCAAACACCATATTGCCAAAAATACCATAGTATTCTCCAAAACCATGGTTTTGCCTAGAAACTATAAAAATACTTTGTTGCCAAACAGGCCCTTAGGTGTAATTTCGTTGGCCCACGAACATGCAGCAGCTGCTCCATCCGTCCAGCTGGTCTGCCAAATGTCATTACGACTGTCGTCAGAGGTCATTCTCAGGCTGTCAAAAAGGTCATTACTATGGTGGTGGTAAGCAATATCCACACGGTATACATGTGCAAGCAGATAACTTAGCGTGGTACTGTTCTCAACATAGATGCATGTGTACGAGTAGCTCAATTGTAATCTTGCTTATGGGTGGTGGTGGTAAGCAATGTCGTCAGAATTCACTGTAATCTTGCTTATACTAGGCAGAGTCACGTACTACGCCGTGCAATTTGGTCAGAGTTTTTTTTTTTTTTGCAAAAAAAGTAGTAGGATCTCAACGTAATTTCGATTTGCTCGATGTGGTTTTTCAAAAATAGGCTGGATAGGAGACGTCTGCGAATTTGCGTAACGATGGGACCTTTTGCAAAAAATGGTGGAGGACCAGTTCGCGAATCTACGAAACTAGGGTCCTTTGTGCAAATAACCGTTGGAAGGACCTAGACGTAATTTGTTTTTAAATTTCAGATTTTCTGGAGGGTCCTTCCATGAAAACGGGAAAAGCCAGTAGAGGGTCTGTTCGCGAATCTACAGAACTATGGGTCCATTTTGCAAATAACCACTAGAAGGACCTAGACGTAATTTTGGTTTTTTTAATTTCAGATTTTTTTTTTGGAGTGTCCTTCCTCAAAAACGGGAAAAACGTTGGAGGGTCCGTTCGCGAATCTACGAAACTACATGGTTCTTTTTGCAAAATAACCGGTGAAAGGACCTAGATGTAATTTTGGATTTCCCGATGGGCATTGTCACGAAAACGAAGCAATGACATGGTGCTCTCCTTAATTTGGGAATTTGTGGGGACTTTTCGCAAAAGGTCCGACGGAGGATGTGGACATAATTTTAGAATTTACAGGATACTTTTTTGCAAAATATAACACGACACGTGGCATGACTGGTTGAGCTCCATTCTCTTCGACTTCTAATAGATAAGGTATGAGTAGTAAAGTTTGAGCTCCCTAATTCTAAAGAACATAAAAAGGCAACCATCATATCTGCAACGGTGGGCTTGTAGTTCAAGCGCTAGGGAATCGCGGGACATAATTGAGCCCTCAAAGTTGCAATCTCGTGTATAATGGTATACTAGTTACATGTCCGTGCGTTGCTACGAAAAACAAAATTGATAACGAAAAATAAAGATTAAAAAATAAAAAAATATATTTTACAAGATCAAACATCTATCTTTAACGCTTCGTTTCTTGCGAAAGCTGGCTAATTAAAGCAACACTTCGTTTCTTGCGTAGGGCAATTAAGCAGGACAATTAAGCGGCAATTAATGACGTGGGAAGAACGGACCACTGCCACCAAGTGCTGCTTTAGAATAGTAGAGATACAGTGGTTATCTATAATACATATCTATATCATCTATAAACAATATTAAAGATAACATATACATTAATAGATTGTCTACATAGCTGTCTGTAATGATCTCTTATATAATTAATAGACTGTCTGTACAATGGTATACATATATAATATAAAGCTATCTATAATATCATCCAAAATCTTATGTGGTATACTTTTATAAACATCTGACATGTATTATTGTGCATGCCCTAATTCTATGACATGTATTATACTAGTAAGTATATAGTGGACAAGTAAAAATCTGATCTAATAAATAATTTGTTAAATGTATTTCTACAATTCTACTATAGAAAAAGTGTAAATAAATATTGATAAATATTGGCCTATTGAATTGAAAAGGATGAAAGAACTATATTAAATTTAGTGTACCGAGCTAAACAAACATTAATCCCACCTCGATCGGTAAGACGTCGAAAAGATCCTCTCCCATCTTATCTCCCCGTCGAGTTCTATGGATTTAGCCCAACCAATGAGACAGCAACACAGCATTTTATCGTTGAGGAATTTATGTACTGACTGGATACTCTTGTGGGATGGAATACGTACATGAGGGTACCATGACACATCATTGTGCACCATAGGCGACCACACTACACGCTCGACTCGATCCGCGCCCGCGCCGACGCCCCGACGGCGCCGTGCTACCATCGGAGATGAGCCGCGGCGTGCGTGCGTAGAGACCTTCTCTGGCCAGCACTCGCCCCGCTCGGCCTGGGAGGGGTGAGGCGCGCGCGGGACGGCGGTTGGAACTCGGAAGCCGAGCCGGGTGTACTGCTCGGACCATCTCCAACCATATTCCCTTTATTTCATTCCCTTCTTTGTTCCTTTTTTTCATTCTCATTCCCTTTATTTTCTCTCATATCTAACAGATTCCCTTTAAAGAGAATTGTATAGGGAAAGAAGAGAGAATCCCTTGCTAGAGGGAATGGGAGAGAGAATTCCTTCACGAAGGGAATGCTGAAGGGAATCCGTTGAAGCACTAAAGGGAATGGAAATCCCTTCGCGGAGGGAAAGAGAGAGGGGAAGGGACACGGTTGGAGATGGTTGGAGCACTGAAGGGAATGGTTCGAGCGCGGCTTTGGGAGTTGGGATGGGTCAGAGGACGACGCCGATCCATGCGACTGATGGGCCCAAACGCGCCGTTTTAGGGCATGTTCGATAAGATCGTAGCAGCTGATTTTTAATTTGTACATGTTAATTTTAGTTTATATAAAAGAATGAGAAAAGAGAAGGAAGAAGATAACTGACTCTTATTTAGTATCTAGCTTTACATGGAAGTATAGGTATATTATTTATGTACAAGAGAGAAGAGATAGTTATTACACAACATGTAGACAACTTTTAGAGACAGCTATTGTATAAACTAGTTTTTAGCTTACTATTAGCTTGTAGTTGGCTTTACTTATGTACTTGCTCTTAGCGGTTAGTATGAGGTGATGGAAATTCGAAATCTTAACGAGATCTCAAAATTTTAAATAAAATCCGAATGAAATTCAAAAAGCTAAATTTTAAATTCGGTTTTTTTTTCAACTGATAAATCCGAGATTTGGTCCAAAACACATTGATTTTTTTGAAATTTTTTGTGGATGGTCTTGACCCTAAATCCAATCAAATCCGGTTAAAATTACGGAGATTTGGGTAGAAATCACTGCTTCGCATGACTGGCTTCCCGGCCGGACGTGGCCGAGTTCCACATGGGATGACCCAGGATTCCAGATCGATGTGGCCACCCGGCCGGCTTTCTCTGGGGCTGGACGTGTTAGAGAATAGGCCTTGTTAGGCTGAAAGGCTATCAGCATGATGATTTGGGCTGAAAAGGCGGTCAGAAGGCAAGGCTAATAATATAGCTCACTGCTGGCTATATGTGGTTGTCATATCATACACAGTCGTCTAAAAGCTCACCCATATAATAAGTTAGCTATAGAAACAATCTACACATTAATAAATGGTCCACCCATCTATCCTCTCATCTTGTTTGGAATCTGTGTTATAGCCAGCTTAAAGCTGTCTATTGAACAATAGCCCACTTCTTCTCTCTCTTCTCTTCTCTTTCTTCCAACAAAGCAAAAATATGATGTGGCAGCTCTTATAGCCCGCTTATATCACCTTATTATACTTGCTCTCAGAAGGATGGTTTTGTTGCAACAGTTTTGGAAGTTTGAGCGTTCCAAACACGAGGAACTAGTGGTGAGACTTGGAGCTTCCAATACGGTTTTGTTCTGACTTCCACCTGGCCTGTGGCTGTGGAGCATTCGTCTTGTGAATTCGGCTTGTGGTGGTATGGTATCATCCCGTGGACTAATCGTGCGTGAGATCGCTACGATCTAAACAATAAAGCGGCCGCCAAAGCCTTTGGGTTTCAACCAAAGCGGCTGGTAGAATCAACGAGCGCCACTGCGCGAGAGCACAGCAGTTTTGAGATCCACGTGACTGGCTACTACCGTCTGCACCGCACCGCACGAGCTCGCAAGTGACAGAAAACACTCGGCCGGCGCGGGTGCAGCGGCGGAGCCCAGCTGTGGGCAATGCGGCCGGGGCTTGCGCGCGCTCCTCTGCCCGCGGCGGCGGTGACCGTCCTCCCGCGCGGCCACACCCCGACATTTCTATTTCCAGCACCAAATTTATCGCCATTTCACGCGCACGGACGGAAAACACCCTTTCTCGGAGTAGAGGCTGAGCCCATATCAGTTCAGCGGTAGCATTGGCAAGTGCTTTGTACTCCCGATCCCGTGCTCGAGCTTGATACAATGCACTCTGTGGCATTGTCGCTGACTTACGGCTAGAGGTGGGCATTGGGCCGGGCTTTTTTGGGCCGGCCCGAAGCACGATGGTATGGCACGGTGCAAAGCACGGCACGGCACGATTCTGGCGGGGCCGGCACGCAATCAGAAGCCGCGGCCCGGAACCAGGCACGGCGACGACGCAAGACGGCACGGCAGTTTAAGCGGCCCGTCTTACGGCACGAACGGGCACGAAATCACGGATTAAGGCTTAAAAGTTGGCAGATATTGTTGATTCAGAGCATCTTCAAGCATTCCATTTATGTTTGACATTTTGTTGATGTGATTAGTCTCTTATGTGATTAAAATAGGTAGTTTAGTAGTAGTGATTTGTTTTATTTCTTTGTTCGTCACAATAGTAAAAATGGGTCGGGCTTGGGCTTAAGACGGCAAGACGGCAAGCGCACGGTTAAATGGGCCGGGCTTGGGCTCGCCAAAGTGAGTCGGCCAAGACGGCCTAAGACGGCTGAGCACGATGGGCCGTCGTGGCACGGCACGGTTTCGGCCCGAAGCACGATGGGCCCGGGCCGGGCCGGCACGGCACGGCACGACGCCCACCTCTACTTACGGCTAGATCCGCTTGACTAAGGGTGATGGCTCATGTTAGAGTTTAGGTTGGATTGGCTCTGATACCATGCAAAAAATTGAGAATAATTGTGTTTGTGTTTGTTCAATCGGATCCCTACACATTTTATGTGTAGCGTCAATCATGACTAAATTACAGCCAGACTCCTATCTCTAATTCGACTGTGACTTAAACCTTATCCCTAACACAACTCCGAATCACATATAACTCGGACTCTTATTTATCTCTAATACCGACTCCCCAACAAAATCACATCAGGTTTGCCACCAGGTAACCTGTCTGTCCTTAGTGCTTGGTTTTTGCGTGCCTATTTCTTTAACGTCAGCCTTAAAATTCTATTCGCAAATTTCGGCAGATTGAGTTGATCGACTTATTGATCCTGTACGTCATCAACAAGACAGAAAGAACAACCATGGCGCCGAAGTCACGCTGCTGACTAACGATGCCGTGGTGGCAGGCATGCAGAATTGTTTGTTCGGTTGTTCCAGGCTGTGGTAATCTGTTAGACTGTTAGTCACTCTTGATTTGGGCAGTCACGTTGCCCTAAAAAACACGTTACAATAGTGCATATTATATGAATGAACAGTACACCAAGGAAATGAACCCCTTCTGATGGATAAATTACTCGCAGTACTATTCAATTTGTTCTTCTGCTATGCTGAACTGTCTCTAGTGAACAGTCCACATCAATTTCCTACACCACATAAATGTGTTCTTTCGATTTGAACACTGGATACTGAAACGAGAACAACATCTTTTCACTTGCTTCACCATTTCACTGCCGAGAAGAAATATTTCACTTGCTTTAGTATAGATTATGATCCCCAAAAATAAAATAAAAAACTAGGAACATAATTGACCAATATCAGCATCGCTAGGATTATCCAGAAACGCCGTTTTTCTGCTCGGGTGGAGATGCTGCATGTGCATCTTTATGTTCATCTTCCTCGTGATTGCTTGATGGTTCATTCAAATTTTCCTCATTTGGAACAGCTTCATTTATTGAGAAGGTCCTTCCAGCTGAATCAGCAGTTGCAAGATTAGCTAAACCTGATGTTGGGACTGAGATAGAAGTGTCAGCAGACTCCACGGTATCCATAGACAGGATCGCATCACCAGTATCAAATAGGCCCTCTCTAACCAATGCAGAATAGAGATCATGAGCATTGGTGTCTGGGTTTTGCAAGCTTGCAAGAAATCCCGTCTCTTCAGAATTATCTGCTTCCGTTGATCTTTCAAGTGCGTCTTCACCCGTCCCTGTCAGCATAACTGGGTCCTGGAGTCATTATAGTGCAACTTCATTAGGGTATTGTCCATAAAATTGCTTATTGAAGTCATATTCCTCAATATGGCATAGACAAACAGTAAGTTTTTGGACCAACAAAATATCCACTGGGGTGAACAGTCTAAAGCAAGAACTGCACATTAGCAGCACAACGAACTTTATATGAAACAATGCAAACAAAGGGAAATTTAAAAGAGTGAAGAATTAATATAGGCAGATTTTGTTCAATATTTGGGAGTAGGACTCCATATGCTGCCATGGCCATCATGGAGGAAATGCCACAAAACAGGTAACAAAAGGGGAATGTGGAGCTACTACAACTTTTAACTCAAATTTTGGATCAAAACAAGGATGATGCTCTAAGTGAGGAAAGAAAAAGTAAACATCTCTATGTCAACCAATGGAGACATAATTGTGCTACTTCAGGCGGTTGCTTTGATATTTATTTATCAAAACATTTTGTAACCACACAAGAGTGTAGGTTGAAGATAAAGAAGTCAAAACTATTTGGTACAGCAAAGTGGAATTAAAAAGGGCATTAACTGTGTTATGATGTGCTTCACTTGTGCTTGTATTCTCTACAGAAGCATCTTGTGCCATAGTACTCGCATCATCATCTGCAAAAAGCGCAATATGACAGAATAAATTAAAAAGAAAATCATAATGTATCTGCACAGCATTATCTAACAGCAATTTATAAAATACAAAACTAGTCTAAATTGGAATAAGAAAGAGAGAGGATTTGCCAAAAAGAGAGAATATTGTTAACTTTTGAGTAAGGCATAACTCAACTCGAAGGGTAAATATAGAGTACAAGAGACACGACCTTAGACTACCACTACAATACCACAAAATACCATTAACAGATATGACATAATAAGTGAAGATGACGATAGTTGATACATAAGACATGTACATAAAGTAATGTCATGTTTGAAAAAGCTAGGAGGGAACTAGAGAAAGAGGAGTTACATACAGAACTTGTAGGGATTAACAAGTGCAGCTTCCAACATTGCTTTAAATTCTCGTGTAGCAGAAAACAGAGAGTCTGTCTCCCCCTGTATTGCCAAAAAAAACATGATTTAATGCTCTGGAAGAGTATGAAAACTTTATTGTTAGTGTCATGCTATCACCTCAAGCTGGGAGTACTAGATAGTAGATATTAATTAGAGCATGCACAAACACCATATGGCGCAGTGAACAATTCAGCAGGTGGTTGCACACTAATTCTTCCGATTAATCACAGATAAACCAAGTACCTTCTCAAAACCCCGCTGCAAGCCAAGCATTCGAGATTCAAGCAAATCAGCAGCTTGTGAATCCAAAGACTCTCCTTGAAACTCCCGCAACCAGCTGAAGTCATCAGTCAAAGGTTGCACATCATCTATTTGAACATATAGAAAGTTCACATTAATATATTCACAGAAAGTGTAAGAATGCTTCTGAAGAAAAATAACTGAACTTTTGAAACAGCCACTACTACCTTCCAAGCCGCAGTAATTATCATGATTATACTCCTCAGAACCAATAATATGTGGAAGAGGACCATATGTGGACATAGCCTTCAAGAGTCAAGCAGTGAAGATAATATGGAAATGTTACCATACAAGTATACAACCATATGGTGATTTTTTTAAAAAAATAATACATTTTTTAAATAATTTCACAAAAACAATACCCCGATTTTTTAACAAAAATACACCTATGTCACCATTTCAATTGGCGAAAGATGGTTGTTTTGTCGTTAATTGAATTCGCTGACAGATTGTTTTGTTGCTGATTGAATTCGCCGACATATTGTTTTGTTGTGGATTCATTTGGCCGACAAGAATAAGACTTTTGCCACCAATTCATTTGGCGACAAAAGGCCTGTTCATTTGGCGACAGATCTTCTGTTGCCAATTCACGTCGCTGTAGAGGTATATTTTTGCAATTTTTGGGGGGTATTATTTTTGTAAAATTATTTAAAATGTATTTCATTTTTTTTAAAAAAAAATCACCATATGCTGATGAAATTGGTCTTAGCATATTATTTATTTTAGGCCAATCAAGCTTTGAAATGTGCAATGTATCAGGAGATGAAAACAAACAGATAACTACCAACCATGGCATTGCTAAATGGCCCCCAGGTGCACTTCTTCAAATTATAGTAGCCAGAATTTGGTCCTGTTGACCAGATTTGGCATACATTTGGTTTCCTGCCGAAATTTTGGCAAAATTCAGTTCACAATGGCATTTTAGTTCATTTTCTTTCCAAATCTGCGGAGACCAAGGGCTTGTTTGGCTGCTGCCCTAAATTGGCCTAACAATGTGTGCCAAACTTTGGTCATCAAATTGATCGCCCACAAATTGGCCAAGTTTTGGCAAGAAAATGAACTAAAGATACCAAAGGGAGGGATTTTCCCCAAAAAATTGGCAGCAAACTAAATGCATGCGAAATCTGGACAACACAAACAAATTTTGGCAGCAAACCAAACAAGCCCCAAATCCATGACAAAATTTTAGTAATGGACTAATGGCAAATTTTGACATGATTAGTGGGGTAAATTTTTGGCACGAACCAAACAATCTTTTATCAATATTACCAACATTGCTAAGACCAAATATCTCTAGCTAGAACTAGACATTGCAAACATCGATCATTGACTGCACAAGTAAGCCCATTACCCTGAAAACAGAGGTCGTTGAGCGGCCTTTTTTTCGGAAATGTTCCTTACAGGAATTAAGTCCTGTGTGTAATGCTTCTTTGTATCTTGGTAAGATATCACGTTCATAATCCTGAGCTGGTAATTGTGATTGCAGAGAACCTTGCATATTGTCTCTCATTTTCGAGCGCATACTATCTTCATCTGAAATTTTCTGCAGTTAAAGTTATAACATCAGCACTCAGCAATGGCATCTTTTATTTCATTTATTGACATGAAGTAAGGAAATACATACATGCTTCCCTAGCTATTTCCGCTAAAAGAAATACAAAACAGGGACTCATAAATGGCAGGACTGAAATTTCTCTCTTAATTTTTTCCCTCAAAACTAAGGCCATGGAAGGACATACAAGATCCACTAGGTCGGAATTTTCAAAATGGTATAACCAATCATATCTACACCCAAAACCAAGCCTTTTCGTCATCTGATTATCAGCATATCAATCGCAAAGCAAATGTAATTTTACGGACCGGAGGAATCCAAGACAAGGACAATGCACAGATTTGGAACCTCTACTTGCATGTTCAATGAACCTTCGACGAGTCAGGTTATCGAAGGAGGCCACCGCCGTCTTCATATCCAGCTCCAGCGCCTCAGCCTCCTCCAACAACCCGTTTACATCTGCGGCGGCTCCTTTAGCTCTCTCCTCCACCTTGTCAGAGAAATCTTGCAGCCAATTTAAAACCTGAAATAGAAAATGAAACAGCACAACACACGTTCACATGGCCCACACAGTCACACCACAAACCGCAGAACAATTCGCAGCACCCGGCCATCCGGGCCAAGATTCTGCAGAACGGTGTGCACTGCAGTTCAGTTGGATCTGGCAATGCAACAAGGCAGTCGCGTTCCAGGCCGACGATTATGTAGAGTTGTAACCGCGAGGTTGCGATTGCGTACGTGCGGTGGAAGAACTGACGGTAGCACGGGTTGGAAGGACAGGATCCGAATTTGAGCAGGCGGAGTGGAGGAATCGGCTTCGGCAAGAACTGGACGGAAAAGGAAAGGCCAGGCGCGTGGCTACGAGGTTACCTGGTTTTGATTTGCGAGGTGTGTGGCGATGGAATTGGAGCTGCTTCCGTGGCCTCCTGCTCGCCGGTGGGTTGCCTGCGCCTCCATCCTCCTCTCTCTCTCTCTCTCGCGCCCGCCTGGCCGCCGCCGGAGGGTGCGGAACGAAGACGACAGGAGAGGGAGGGGGGGAAGCGGGGAAAAGCTGCAGGTCCTTACTACACAACCCGCTTTACCTTCACGAAAGCGTATCAATAATCCAGAAGGTGGAGGCTGCTTCCCCCGTGTGTAAACGGCTTGTCTGCTCTGGGCCTCACACAGCTCACGCGGCAGCAAAGTGACAGCCGATGAAAGAACAGAGAGGACCAAGGGCAGCAAGTTTAGCCCAATTTCAGTTTCGGCTTGTAGCTCAAGCTATTCCTACATACCAAATTGGTTGTTTCATCAATTGGAAATTTTGGTGGGGGGAAGGGGAAATCTGTTGGGTCTCATGGGACAGATCGACGGTGCCAAAATACATGGCAGGTATGGGATATTGAGCTGTTCAACTTGGCATTACTTGCGAGACAAGCTTGGCAGGTATGTGCAAGATTACTGTAGTCTTTGTATTTCCCCCATGATGAGGTCTATGCTGAACATGGAAGTAAACCATCTCAAACTTGGAGAACAATTCTAGATGGTATCGAGGTCGTGAAACAGGGCCTGATAAGGACGGTCACAACTGGCTGCCATGGGATGGTCTTCTTCGTCCTGTTTGTATTTCAAAGTCCGCTTATGACCTTCGGCTTTGTGAACAAGCTGCTAGAAGATCTGGCTATGGCGACTCAGCCTATCGTATCAAAGCCAACGAAACCATGGAGCAAAGCCTCCCTCAGAAGATGTATTTCGCCTGAGGTAGGATTCATGGAACTTGTGTGGCATCGGATTGTTTGCAGGTCATTAAGAACATAGAAGATCGATGAGAAGAAGTCGTCTTTCATTAGTGCCGTGTTTAGGCACGAAGATAGGATCATAGGAGCTCGAACTGGGAAGCCCACAATTTAGCAAAGTTTGCTTGTTCTTTAGGAGAAGGAAGACATGTATGGCCGGTTAATCCTCTCCTGTTTTGCTGGATGTAATTATCTCTATGATTGATTTATAAAGCTTCCTACCTTCCTCTCGAAAGAGAAGAAGAAGAAGAGCAAATTGTACGCTGCACTGCAGCTCTCAGCTTGAGAAAGTTAGGTTTTACTTTCTCGGTTCTCCGAACTTGTAAACGTTTGCATCCTGTTAATCATACAGTTCGATCTCGCAAGAATCAGACGAAATGGGGGTGCTTACGGATTCACAAGATACTTTCTTATTTTGCCCGGCCGGCAAGGTGCCTTTGAACAACTTTTCCTGGAAGATATCGAGATGCATGCATTCAGAACAACTAATGGCATCGCAAAAAAATTGTACAAGACAAAAGCAAAATGTACAATTAAAAGAAAATGCTGTCAACAAAGGTTGCACGAAAGTAAACGAATCTGTCTAGGTTCACGACCAATCTGCTCGAAAAGAATGCATGAGAACGTTTTATAGCCGTCACATCAAACAGCTTTTGATTATTATCGTCATTAATTCAGCAAAACACAAGGAGGGTGAGATTAGAAAATCTGTACAAATCTTAAAACAAACGAAGTGATAAGTAATCGTCATCTACCTTTTATTTATGCTTTAATATTTGTATAATTTTTTTTAAAAAAAAACATAGAAACACCTCTTAATTAAAATATCATCATAAGCCTCCATATTCCCAAACAGTTGTCCACTAAACAAAAAACAAAACGAGGGGAAAAGAAACAGCAAATTAAGAACCAACTGCTGCACCTCACCAATCATGCAGAAGCAGCACGCCAACATGCCCGCACCAACTAATCAGATTCATTCCAAAGTAAAGATAAGCCCTCTCAGGAACGCGTGAATTGGGTTGTTATCGGTATTATTCCTGTATTTTCTGTTTTCCATAGGAAAAAAAAATAAGAATCCCTTGTTTCAAACAAGCTGTAAAACCAAATACTAACGACTGCAAATTAATCTCCTCCGCTCTCTCAAATATCATCATGATTTTATAACTTTTTTTTTGTCCTAGCCTTGGCATAGAACTCAAAAGAAAAAGGGCAATGAAAGGAAAGAGGATATTTGACTAACAAAGGTGATTTCGTGCGGCTGATAAAAAAGTGGCTGCAGTACCAGGCCATGTATTCATCATGGCATCCGAGAACAAGGATACATCATGACGATAGTGCGTGCTGGAGTGCCCACTTAGACTCTGCATAACTGCATACCCCTGTCCTCTTCATAATTTACTTTTTAACCATTTTTCACTGATGCGAATGGTCACTACAACACACTATTATCAAATATCCTCTCTCCAGTCATAAATAATTATCGTTTTGAACATAAATACAACAAACTTTTGAAATTTTAACTGTTAATATCTTTTAAATAACGGTCATAAATAATTATCATTTTGAATGTAAATACAATCAAACTTTTGAAACTTTGACTGTTAATATCTTTTAAAATATTTAAATTGGATACATGAAAATCATACGTGCAGATTAGTCTAAAAAGTACTTTCACAATATTGTAATTTTATTGGGCTTTATAAATATATTATAATAGAAATTAATGATCAAAGTTGTGTTTCGAAGATCATGGTAATGTCCAAAATGATAACTATTTGTGACCGAAGGGAGTAGTCGATTTCAGAAAAATAGATGGCTAGTCCATAATTTGTCATGGCGACAACCACCACTCCCTACGAATTAGTAAAGGGCCCACTGATGAAGGGGACCCTATCCAAGAGCCGAAGGGGTCCAAAAAAGAATGAAGGCTTTGACACGCACAACGAAAGCTCTCACAGCTCGACGAAAGCTTTTGCAGTGAGACGACGGGGTAATCAGCCCCTTCGATCATCCTCCTCGAGCAATCCGAAGGGGGTACATAGGGAGCCAATTGTCTCGGGAAGAAAATCTAGACAAGTCGGCATCATAGCTCCTATAAGCTAGCTAGCAGAAGGGGAAATGCCGTAAGACCCCTAACGCCCTAGGGACCTTATGGGGATATTATTGTAAACTCAACTCTTGACCATAATTGGCTCTATAAATAGTCTGAACTCATGGCCTAGGAGAGAAGGGTTTTTCGAACAAGAAGAGACATTGTTTATTTTCATTTACATCTAGCTTAGCTCTTGTGCACCTAGGGATCCCGAGAGTACCCTCTTTGCCGGGTGTAAACATGGAAACCTCCTTTTATATACCGTTTAGTCTATAGCCATAATATAATCAATGGGAAGTTATGATACACTTGATATAGCTACCCAAGACATGTTCCAACTAATCACCATTTCGGTCGGTGTAAGTATGAATGTAAAGAAGAAAAAAATCATGGCTTAATCGTGGTCAGCCGTGGTTAGGTCAGCAAACTCTCACAACACCGTCATTGTCACACCACACAAATAAACTACTACATATTACCACTCGTAAACAAAAGAAGAAAAATACCTTCCAAAAAAAAGAAAAGGAGATTGAGAGAGAGAGAGAGAGAGAGAGAGAGAGAGAGGAAGCACGCTAGGAAGGTCAAGCCGAGAAGAGACGCACAGATCCTCTCTCTCTCTCTCTCCCTCTACGACCCTTACGACGCGGCAAAGCAAAAACAGGGAGGAGAGAGAGGAAGGGAGAGCCTGAAATCCCGAACCCGAATCCAACTCCAAGCCAAAATCCCTGATTATTCTTGCCCATAGCACCGGATTTGGGAGCAGTTTCCTTTCGGGTTGGAGCGTTCGCGGCTCAAACATGAACGAGAAGGCCTCCGTCTCCAAGGAGCTCAACGCCAGACACAAGAAGGTTCGTTTCCTTGGTGGATGATTTTTCGTTTCTTGTTGTCTTAGATGGGAACTGTACGTTGGTGCCTTGATTGGAATGGAAACGAAGGAAAAATCGATATGATGATGCATTTTCTTTGTCTTGTGCTGGAGATTTCGGATCTGCGATGCTGTGTGTTCTTGATTTCCCCCGCCCAAGATTTCATGCGCAGAGGCCCTGATCTGTGTGGTCGCTTTGCAATTCTTTGGTGTGTTACTAAGAGCGCAGATCCGAAGTTGCCCCGTTTTGGTGTATCTTATTATTGAGATTTGAGATTCATCTGGGAAACAAGAAACGGACGCTGCTATTAGTTTAAGTGTAGGGGGCTCCATCATAGATTCATAGGGCTTTGGCTAATTTATTCGACTGATGGAAATTTGATTATACATTTGTAATAAATATCTGTTAGTTACAGACTATCTCTTGTATGGAAATAAAGAGGAAAAACAATTCTTGGGATTCTTTTATTGCAAGTAATCTCACTAGCTATCTTAATTGTCACGGCAAAAAAGTTGTCATCGCGATGACCTGCTCAACATTACCATGTGTTGTTTATGATGAGATTGCATCTTCTGTTATGCTTGTTTGTCTTATTTGACTTGTAGCCTTTATAATCCATTTCTCTTATCTTCTCTATTGATCTCCAGATATTGGAAGACCTTCTTCGGCTGCCCGAGAACAGAGAATGTGCAGACTGCAAGTCAAAGTGAGTGGTCCTGTGCAATTGGTTCTTTTAAAGATGGCTAATGATGCATTAGACAAATTTATATATTATGAATATCTTTGCTAAGAGTTTTATCTCTTGAAGACATCTTTTTTGATAGGTATTTTTCTGATTCATGAAAACAGACTTGTCAGTCGTCATTACCCATTTGCTGATTTGTGTGATGTTTATGTTTATAGAGCTAATATTATAATAATTGTTTTACGCCCTACCTTATGTTTCAAGTCTACTATTTGATTCGGCATATATTATGCATGTGGGAACAGATGTGCAGTTCGATGAAAGGGCCTGTAGTGAACTAGGTGCAGTCATATAGGATTGATATGTTCCGTTGCTGCATCACTGGCTCATTGCATCCAAAAGGTGATTAAAAATGTATTTCAGAGGAAAAGAAGTGCAAATGAAATTTGTTGATTGTAGTTACTTTTGTATTGTTATAGGTGGCTAGTCCTCCTCCCCCTATTTCTGTTTGCTTGTGTGGATGCTTTATATTCCATTTCCGTGCATGTAGTGTGGATATAGACAATTGTGCTTGCAACTCTTGTTCTTGTCAACATTTGCTAACTGTTTGCTCATATCGCAGGGGTCCTCGATGGGCAAGTGTGAATCTTGGGATCTTTATATGCATGCAGTGTTCTGGAATTCATAGAAGCCTTGGGGTACACATATCTAAGGTCTGTGAATAATCATATCATGAGTTTCACTGTTCATAGCTCAACTCAGTGTTGCCAACACACTTTTTGTCTTTCATAGATGTTTTGACAAATGGACTTAAAGCCACACAGGACAATTTGCATGCTGTTCTTTCAACGTCAAATGTTTTATAGTTGAAATTTATATTATAATGGCCACATTAATTTCGTTGCATGCTAAAGAGCTAAAATAAGTTGATGTAAATAGAATATAATAAAGCCAAATAGAATGGCCGTCATGTGCCACAACCCAATCCAGCATGTCAGCTTAGTTATCCTCATCATGCAACGATCTTGCCATCTAGCTTCCGAGCTGGTAGATTTGTCTCTTTTCCATGGATTTCGAGAATCCATCCACTTGTGTTTTTGTTGGCTATTGTTGCCTGAACTCTATTTTGTTTCATTTCAGTTTGTTTTTTGGTTGCGTGGAAACCATTTTTTCTTGTGTCTGTTACCAAAAGAGGATAACCTGCTGTTCTTATCATTCTAATAAAAAATTTCCTTCCTGATGCAGGTAAGATCTGCTACTTTGGATACATGGCTGCCAGAGCAAGTTGCATTTATTCAATGTATGGATTACTCTCTGCCCTGAAATTTCAAAATGATATTTGTCATCAAATAAAACTGTGATGGCAGTTCTCATGATGATTGTGTTTACATTCTTGCAGCAATGGGAAATGAAAAGGCTAATAACTATTGGGAGGCGGAGCTGCCCCCTAACTATGATAGGGTTGGGATAGAAAATTTCATCCGTGCGAAGTATGATTCTTGCCAGCTCTCAGTACCTGAAAATCTAGTGTAATTTCTCCTGCATGCTTTTTGGATAATACATGTTACTAATATTATGTCTGAACTGTAGATACGAGGACAAGAGATGGATACTGAGGAATGGAACATCAAGACCGTCATCTGGTGTTCGAGATGAGAAGACCTCGGAGTCTCAGGCTAGTTATGCTAACAAGGGTGGGCATGGTCAAAGATCTTCATTTGAGCAACACCGCACTTCACCAGCTGCTATGAGCAAAATTGCTCCAGTAGCTTCTAGGATGCCCACCCAGGTAATCTTTCTGCATTGCCACAAGGCAACAGTTAATTTGTTGGTACCTGGCTTTGGTAGTTCTCTCTTCAGGATAAAGCTCTGTTTGAGAGATCAGCACTCTTTATTGAATTCAAGCTGAATATTCCACGTAATTCTTAATTACTATCTACCACTTCAATAGATAATTGAAAATGGAGAAGACTTGTAAGTTTTTTTATGGGGCATGTTATGCACTTGATCATATATTCATATTGACTAAGACTGCTAAATGCGTAAATTGTGGATTGCCTGAGTTACTAATAATTGGAAGTGGTCATGTGATGGAATAACATGATAATGGATGTTTCACACGTGGACATGGATAATTACTTTGTAACCATCATATGATAGATTGTGGTCAAGGACATGTTTATAGTTTGTTTCTCATGCTTGGCCTTAACAACCAAGCTTGATCATAATAATTGGTTTCGTCTAGCTTACATGGTCTTCCTCAATCATGATAAGTCTCTGATTTGATACTTGGACAAGATAGTTTATGATTAACTCGGTAATCATGCATGATGAAAAAAAATATATGAACTTGTAACCAGCGAACTATTCCACATTAGATTGAATATTCATTTGGATACCGCTTCACGTGGTTTGGAGACACTAATTACTTCGTTTTGTTTTAGAGTTACTATATTTTATTACTATGATATTTTTTTTCTTTAGTTGATAAAATTGGGTTTCAATCTGGCATAACTGCAGGTAAAGCAGGCACCACCTCAGCCAAAAGCAGAACCATCAATTCCCAAGGTTGTTTCGCCTCCTCGGCCAGAGAAATCTCCTGCCAAAGTTGATGCAGCACCCACAAAAGTTGAGAAGCCATCGGTTGCACCACCTCCTAAAGTTGACTATGCCACTGATCTCTTTAACATGTTGTCAATGGATGGAACACCTGAGAAAGAATCAGCGTCATCTTCTAACGATGATAATGCTTGGGAAGGCTTCCAGTGTAAGCTCTTATGGGTAATTAATCTTTGAATTGAGGAATTATTCTCTTTCTATGAGCACTTTATCATATTTATTTCCTGCATTTGGTGGAGCTTCTATGTTGTTTTTGGATTGCCATGCCACATTTGTTTTGCTCTTTCTTATGGATATTCAAATTGTTCAGCTGCAGAACCAGTACCTAGCTCTGAGAAAAAGGATTCTACTAAGCCAGTAGAAAGTAAGCCTCAGTCTACATCAGGAATAGAAGACTTATTTAAAGACTCACCAGCTGTGGCAGTATCCTCAGCTCCAGCTGTTTCTCAAGTAAATGCTAAGAATGATATCATGAGTCTGTTCGAGAAGGTCAGTACCAGCATTCCTTTCACTACTAATGTTTATGTGAAATGGCTTTGCGCAAAAAAGAAAGGGCTCATCTATGTTCTATCTGAAGAAATACTTATGTTTTGCAGTCCAATATGGTATCACCATTCACTGTCCATCAGCAGCAACTTGCTTTTATGTCCCAGCAGCAAGCTCTTCTAATGGCTGCTCTTAAAGCTGGAAATGCACCCCACATGATTCCAGGAAATGCCAATCTGCTAAATGCTAACGGTTCTAATGCCCCCAATGGAAGCTTGCCTTCCCAAAGCTGGACAAATCTAGGCTATCAAAACCCTGGATTGACTGCAGCAGCAGCAGCACAGAATGGTGCCACCAAGGTAAAGACTTCTAGATGCTCTATATGGATATGTGCACAAGAATATTACTTTTGCTGTGTGTTCATCTTTTTCTGTTCTACTATCTGGCAGGTTGGGAACAACAATCAGGAATTCTCTTCTGGGAATTTTAGTTTTGGTACACATGGGTAAGCTATATTGCCTGAATTTTTTACTTACTGTGTGCGGTTGTTTGAATTCCGTACTGCAGCTTACTGGATTTGTAAACAAAGTTTGGATGTTGTGCCTTTGAGCTGGGAAAATTGATCGGACGCCAGCTTTTCTGATGCTTCCCGTTGATTGCAGGGTATACAACATTAGTTCAGCTGTCCCAGCAAACGAGGCCACAACTGCAGGTGCTAACAGAAGCACAGCATCCCCGACCTCCTCTACCCTCCCCTCTCAATCAGGCAAAGAGTATGATTTTTCCTCATTAACTCAAGGAATGTTCTCCAAGCGATGAACACCTTGACACCTTGCCATACTTGGAAATTGAACAGACATGCCTGTATGTGATGATGAACACGGCAGATTTAGGGAGAACATTGGGCCTCGTACACTCTTTTATTGAGGCAGTTTTTCTTATGGTTGTGGATACATAGTTACATCACCTTGTAGCTGCCCTGGACAAATAAGAGGGGGGATATAGCAGTAAATTGCTCATGTCGTTTCCTACAGTTGAAGAGTTTCATATTGTTCAGTGACGCCGCCCGCTTTGAATGGAGGATGAAGCCCCCGTGGCCTTGTTGAACTTGTCTTTTATAAGAGCCTAATTCAACTGTTATATTCTCTTGTTCATGACGTAGCTGCAATACGAGATACCGATTATTTTTTATTGTACAACAATAATTGGATTTTGTTATTTTCATATATCGGCCTGTATTGTTGTGAGATTGAAGTACCTCTTTATTTCCTGACATCTGTTCATGTATCGTCGATTTTTGCACGCGATAGTGTGTTCTTCTAAGTTCTAACTAGGCAGGCCGCTTGATTGTTTCTGAAAACGGTTTAAGCTTCAGGCTCTTGCCCTAGTTCCGTTCGATAAATCCTACATTATACTACTGCTTGGTGGTCACTGCTTTCTCAAGGAAGAAGAGTGTACCATTAACAGGCATTGAAATGTGAATTTGGCGAAAAATCTTAGAACTGCTAGTACACCAGCAAATAATCGCTACAAGCGCCTAGTTTTAAAAGTATTGATGATATAAACTTTTATTCCTCCAAACATAATACAACTACAAAATTGCTGAAATATACTCCACAGACGTAATAATACACCAAACTAACAAAATACGAAAATATCTTGGAACTAGCAAATGCTAACGTAACAATCGGGTTATTCCACTGCCACCACAAAAGTTGCCGCGGCCACCGGCATTGTTTCATTCCATCCCAACAGCCATCACCGCTCACTACTCACCAGCAAGCCTGCGATCATATTTCACAAATCACAACACCATTGTTAATTCATTCTACGATGCGGGCTACCAGTTCATTCTAAATGGAGTAGTAATCAGTCACTCATAGATACCAGTCAGGGCGGTGACAATGCTTTGATTCGCCAAGACGCGGTTTCACTGGTAGTAGGATGATGAGCTCTCAGCATTTTTATGTAGTGCTCGAGCGTATGCGCATTCTGGTCTATCTTGTCATTAGATACTGTATCCTCAGCCAACTTCACTGCAGCCCTTTGAGATACCTCAAAATTATCTCCAGCCTGCTGCACCTGGCGGGCGGTTTCTTCTTTCCCCAACTGTATTAGAACTACAAGCAGGCTCCGAAGCTCGTTTTGAGCACCAGCGGTCAGAGACATCCCCTTGAGATGCTCCACAAGTGCCATCTCCTCCCCAGGACTGCGCACACAAAGTTTGTGGTGAATCAACAAAACAAACAAACGGAGATCATACCAAATAGTAACATCTTCAACAAGCCACCTTTCAGCTTTGATTGAAATATGAGTCACCTACCTTCCTGCTCGGATCTTGCCACCTTTCTTTTGCCGTCTTGCTCCTCGTGACTTGCTGGCGGTGCTAGGCATGACAGAAGCACTCGACTCAGTTGTTGACCTGTCCACACATCACTTAGAATTTCACACCGACTCAACAATTCATGTATTTGACTCGCATTGAAATTTCTGATTTCTTTCCAAAACAACAAAATCTGGAATTAAGTAGTGAAAAAATGAAGATGGGAATTGGAACAGAGAATGTGGGTTGTGCAGCTTAGAAAGGTAGAATGTCATACCTCGCAGTATATGCACTCATTTCGCTGAAGCTAGTGCTGACCTCTGAAATGTTATCATCTTCAACATCCATAAACCGGTTTTCTGACTGGAGTTTAGCTGCAAGTGACAATCTCCTCTGCCGCACAGCAACATAACGTGCTAGATATTTACCCACTTTTAGCAATCCTTCCTGATACTCAGATATCAGCAGTGCAGCACATTCCAAAGCTGCATCTCTAACAGTATCGACCAGATCCTGCCTGCTGTGCGTATAGGCCACTCTAAGAACCTCTTCCCATTCTCTTGCCGTGATGTAGTAAGTTACACCTCTATCAACATCTGAGCAGTACTCAAGTGCTATTTTAGCAGCATCTCCTGGCTTCCCAAGTGCTTGGAACTCATCACATATCTCGTGTGCTAGTTGAAGAATTTCTTCCTTTTTTAACTTCAGAAGACCTGCAACAGTGAATACGCCTCTCCAGTCCCCACAAGCATGATAAGCTTTCAAAGATTTCTGATATGAAGAACAGCACTGGTAAGTTATTGCGGCATCTCCAAAACATTTCTCTTCAGAAAGACAGTCACCCCATGCCTCAAAAATTTGATGCCTTTTATCCGGGTCAGTAAATAACTGGAGGCCCAGTGGGAACAGTTGAGGGTTAGCATTAAGGAGTTTCATACAGTCCTCATGATACTCATTGCCAGCAGAAACAATGTTTCTGAGAGCACTCTCGTATCTTCCAAGTCTTAAATCAACTGTGTATCTCATAATAGCAGGAGGAAGGCATTCAAGACTCTTGAGAAAAGGAAGGAACTCCTTTGGATCTTTTTGGGAATTTAAAGCAACAATAGCAGCAAGGTTCAGATCATACAGTCCCAAAGCAGCATTAAAAACAGCTTCTGGGTCTGTTAACCAAAGCAAGTGCTTCAGGGACTCTTCAGCAGACGGGTAGAGCTTTCGCCTAGCATTATCAACCCCGAGGAGTTCCAGTTCTCGAATGACTTTTATTCTATTTAGTGCTTCCTCCAACAATGGAGGTTCGCTACGGGCCAAAGTGGTCAGGATGCAGAGTTCCCTTGATGAGCTTTCTTCCGTCTGTTCCTCAAGTGCTTTTCGAATTGCCATCAGTACAGATGTGACTTTGTTCTCTGAGAAGAAGCCATGTGAGTTTTCAGCATCGACCATTGAGGTTACACACTGAACAGGAAATGATATGTAGGCCTCATACAATTTGCTGCTAACATTCTCATTCTTAATTGAGCAAACAAATTCAGTGATGTGGCTAAGGTTATTGACTTCTTTAACAAAATCTGCAGCTGACTTGATAAAAACTTTCCAGCCACAATAATCAACCATCATATTGAAATCTATCCGATGACGCCTTACCATGTCCATTGCATCTCTGAAACGCCTTTGAACCAGTGCCTGAACAATTGAAACAAGTACCAGCTTTCTAGGGTAGATACACTCTAAGTTACCACGGGTTGTTTGCATTATGACAGCTGCTTCATCACCATGGAGAACACCAGCCAACTTTGCACCCTTCTCCCACACAGTGATATGCTCTTTGTTTTGCTTTCCTCGAGGATGACTGCTGACATGGCTATCAACTGTCACTTGACTGTTTGTAAGTAAAATCTCATTGACGTCCACAATGAACAAAAGATCTTGCTTAGTTGTCACAAGCAAATGGGTCACAACCTGCTCAGTAGCTCCATAAGCACCGGAATAGAATGTGAAGCTGCTACAGTTGTTGCTCAATAACCTTTTGCCCATATGCAGTTTGTTGCTGTCGTCAACTCCAAAGAGAAGGGTTCTAAGCATACCATTTTCATGGCATAGAACAGCAGTCATCCAAGGGCATGACGTTGGAAAACCATAGTCAGGACCAACTTCACAGACTTGTATCGGTGCAGACATGCTCAATAAATTTACAGTTGAGCAGTATTCAACTATCCTTCCTCCACTTAATTGAATGAAGGCAGAACCACTTTTTGCTGGGTTTCGAGAGACTCCAACAACCAGACCCTCCAGAGGCATTTTCTTTGATACTCTAGCTTGCCAACCAGATGAACTCACTGAACTTGGCAAAGAATTCTCAGAACATACAAGTTCGATCTCACTGACAAAAAACAGTGAATCACATTTCTCTGCCAGGTTACTAGCTTCACTGGGCTTCATCGGTGTTGAAGAACATAAAGCACTGTAGGAACAGATACCAATCAAGGTACAAGTATCTATCCAAGTGAGGTGCATACAGTTATTCAAAGTGAAGTCAGAATAACAAGGGTCAACACTTATCCCATTCCCTTCAAACTCTTCCCAGGTATCTGCCACTGGAAGTTCCACAATACACAAGCTGCCATTTGAAAGATAAGCAGCCAAATGGTTCTTCGAGTTATTGCATACAAAAGAAACCTCATTGACGGCACAAGGAAATGCAAGATGGAACAGAGACATAGGAGGTGGCATGAGGCCCAAATTGAGAGGAGTTACAAGGACATGGGAACCATCAATAACTAGTGCAATCGAAGTCTCACTGACAGCGGTAGTCCAAGCAAAACTGTGCGTAATGACCTGGCCACCGAGCGTCCAACAAACGAGATGTAGTGGTTTTGTCGGATCCCAAGAGAACTTAATCCCCTCTTTCTTTGTGTAGCGCAGTTCTTGTTTCAAGTACCAGCGATTGTTGCTGCAGGACCATATTTTAATAACATCATACTGCCCACAGGAAACAAGAGCAGCTAGGAGTTCAGAGTTGCAGTTCCATCTTAAAGTTTGGATGACAACCTCTGCTGGTTCATCAATAGAAAAGTAGCTCCTTTCTAAGCCGTTCCTTTCATAGAATACAATGAGAGGGCACTTCCCCTCTCTCTTCCGGTCATGGGCGGTGGCAACCGTGGCACCACTCGGCATCCAGTCAAGTGATTGTCCCATAAAAGTCTTGGTATCTGAAGAAGAATGCACCTTTCCCGATTCACGTTCCCAAATATTAAGTTTCTGAGGGCTACCATCAAGCGCCCCAAGGGTAGCAAAAAATTTTCCATCACCACGCCAGGAAATAGAACTTTGGATCTGACCATTGGAACTGTTGATCTCACCTATAGTAGCGCTCTGAGAACAAGCATGTTTAGAATGGAGAACACTTAAAAAAATATATATTTAGTCAGATCTGATATAGAAAACTTACTTGAGGGTCAAGAGAAGTCTCAAACAGCACTTCCCAATCATGTGTCATGACAAGCAGTTGCCCATATCCGGTTGTTACAGAGAGGAAGCCCCCATCGGGACTAGAGGCAATGGTCTTGACACCACCCTCCAGTCTTCCTACAACTTCGGTTGTTCTTTCCTCCACGTTATACAATAAGAGACAACCAGCTGATGAACCGAGGAGTAGAGACTCCTTCTCCATTAGATAATCCATGGCAACTATGCAATCTCCAGGTTCAAGAACAACCTCCTCCATAACTGAATCTAGAGTAGTTTGGCTCCATTGAAGTGGTTGCTGTAAGGAGCAAAGCAGGCAATCAACACAACAGAAATTGTAGCAAAGAAGACATACTCACCATACCCACATCTTTTCTAGATTGAAAAAAAATTCTATATATTTAATATTTATGAAAGCAGTGTAGTAGTACCACTGTAAATCGAAGATGAAGAGTTTTTTGTTGTGCAATTTTCAGCTCGAACTAGTAGTATTTTGCCAGTATATATTTCGCAGTTTAGCACGAGTGTATCTAGTTCACAAGCCATTAGTATCTGATAATACACACAAGATGTATCCTTATGCTATTGCCAATTTGCCACCGCTATTGCTATTGAGAACCCGCAGTTGCCATCAAATGTAATGGAATTGGTGAGTAGAGAAGCTATACCTGGGTGGTGGCTGGGAGGTGGACGGAGTAGAGGAAGTTGGCGGAGGAGGCGAAGAAGGCGCGGCGGCGCTCGGCGTCGACGGCGGAGACGATGAGGGTCTCGCAGTCGAGCTGGAGCTGGAGCTGCTGCACGATCCTGGTCACCAGCCTCAGGTTCTTCATCTCGCCGCCGCGCCCCTAGGTCGCTGGCTGCGCCGAGCGAGGATGATGAGGACGGGGGGCTTCCGGCCGCAACGGAGGGCGTCGGGAAACGGGGGCGGCGATCTGGGGGAGACGGCGTGGGACCACGCGTGCTGGGAGGAGGGAGGGAGGGAGGGAATGACGGGCGGCGGGACGCAGGCGAGCCGGAGGAAGCTCGCCGGATTAACGGGGCGCGACGGACGGCGGGACGCAGGCGCGGGCGTCTAGGACTCTAGGGTTTGGGGGTTTTGGCAAAAGCGTTTTAGTGAGGCAGGGGAGCTCGCCCTCGTTGATCTGGCCCGTCCACACGCGATCCGAGGGCTACGGTTGAAAAATTACTGGCGAAACCCAAGAGTTTTAGAAAAAACAGTTCAATTCCCGTATGAAAAAAAATCACGTGTTCCAAACAGGCCCGAGCGAGAACCTGCCGTTATCAAGCAATGTAATGCACATGACAGTATTTCACCAACGAGATGACTTGCTACATGTTGGCCAAAATTCTTTGAACACTTAGTACAATATACATGAATAACTAGAATCGACAATTTCAAATATTAAAAGGGATGCTATGAAAAATTATTCCCCCATACATGATACAACTACAGGAGACCAAACTATTGAAGCCACATGCACATCACAAAAAATGCAACAACCCGGCATTGCTGCATCATCCATGTTAAAATATGAGGCCGGCATTGAAACCACAGTGATGTCATCGACACGGTAACCGTAAGGATCCATCACGGGGGATACACGGTTAGCAAAATCAACAAAAATCATAATTTTTGAACTACCGAGTTGGTTCCGCTTTTGAAACTGGTCCAGTTCAAATTCAAATTAAAAAATTTTAGAAATTTTTTAAAAATTATTAAAGGTGTTTATTTTTTAAAAAAAAATTTTTGGGTGAGGTCTTGAGATAATGCTGATGATGCTGTAAA
The DNA here is from genome assembly GCA_036346355.1 of Rhipidocladum racemiflorum. Classification (NCBI taxonomy): domain Eukaryota; kingdom Viridiplantae; phylum Streptophyta; class Magnoliopsida; order Poales; family Poaceae; genus Rhipidocladum; species Rhipidocladum racemiflorum. Next base: position 48,276,103 of record CM070582.1, on the reverse strand, counting down.
ATTTTTAGATGATTATCATACCAGTGTATATTTTAAAAATTCTTACAGTGCTACTGTCTTTATATATACTCTTCTCTTTTTTATTTTTGGGGCACTAAATAAAGTCTAATATTTTTGAAAAAAATTTATGAGGTACCGAGGCAATGCTGATGATGTCATAAAATTTACAGATGATTATCAGACCTATTTATTTTTAAAAAAATTCTAACATTGCTATTGTGTTTGTATATGCTCTTCTATTTTTGATTTTCTAGAAGCACTAAATGAAGTCTAATACGTTTGAAAATTTTACTACATAATACTTGGGTACTCTTTATGGTATCATAAAATTTTAGAGTATGATCAAGCTTAAATTTTTTTATAAAAATTTGACAATGCCTCTATTCCTTTTTATTAATTTCTATTTTTGATTTTTCAGAAGTAATAAATGAATTACAAATTTTTTGAAATTTCTCTGAGGTGTTTTATAGATTAATTGGGATTTATTCAAATTTTTCTTATTTTTTCAATTTTCCTTGGGTGTGCCAAAATTTTAAAAAAACACTCAAAAACCGATAAAATCTATCGATTTTCGATTTTTCAACGAGGTTTGACCACCGATTTCAAAAAAGTTGACTTCAAACTCATTCAGTATCTATTGATTTTCAACTGGTTTTTACCAATTTTCAAGTGATTTTTGCGGTTTCGATATTTGAAACCCTAGCCAAATATCCAAAGGTGAGGTGCCACTAGACAATCCACCACTGAGATTATCAAAAATTCTTAAGACAAGAATGGCCACAGCACGGATTTGTAGTACCGTGAGTAAACGTTCCATGTGGTCAGTAGAAAGTCATAAGTTACGAAATGGCTTCTCCATTTTTTTTAAAAGGCTTACCCAATGAAAAGCTTCCAGAAGTTTAAGACATATATTTGAAAATGACATGTACAATGGATGGGTTAGTCATCGTTATACCCAGCTCTGCAGCTAATGTGTAATCTCCACCAGATTGGTAAAGGAGCCAGATATATCATCAACACCTGTTTGAGCAAGAGAGTCAGCAAAACTATAACATCCCAAATTTTTGCTTTTATAGAATTTATGGAGTTATTTGAATTTTCTGGAATTTATTTGGATTTAATTTAAATTTATTCCTTTTTGAGTTATTTAAATATTTAAGAATTTTAAATAAAATTTTCTTAGAAATATTTATTTGAGTCCAAAATGTCTCAAAATATTTTCCAGATTTTTTTTGGATTTTTCTGAGCATTTTGCTATTTTTCTCGATTTATTTGAATTTCTAGAATTATTTTAAAATATTAAATCGTTGAAAAACCCTAACGGGTTTGTACTGTTGGACCGACCGAGCCCATTGCTGCGCCGGATCGAGTTCGACCGAACCATTGCTGCGCCAGACTGAGTCCGACCGAGCCTGTTGCTGCGTCGGACCGAACCCGACTCGAACCCTAACGGGTCCAGACTGTACTACTGGCCGTTAAGCGAAATAGCACGCCTTGCGTGGCGGAATAGCACGCCCAACGTGGCGGAATAGCACGCCCAACGTGGCGGAATAGCACGCCAAGCGTAACTCATTTCGCGTTGGGGCAATCTGGGCCGTTGATCGCGCCACATGTACAGTTCGTGTGCATCGTCCCCGTTCCGATTGTTCCGCCGCAAGCCGTCGTGACTATTCCTCTCCTCCGTCGTCTCAGACACGGAAACCTAGCCTATTTTAAGCATGAACCGGCCCTTGAGGATCGCCTTGGTCGTGCGCACGTGTTGCCCTAGGAGCTTTAGGCTTAGCCGCCGCCGTCTAGGGTTAATTGCTCGCCGTAGTCCATTAGGGTTTGCTTTGGGTTCGGGGGAGTTCCGCCGCCGTCCGCCGTCCTCCGCCGCGTTGGTGCCCAGATCCAAGACCATTGCGACGAGGCGCATCTGGGGGTACCATTCACTTCACCGGAGAACGTCCCAAACGCTGTTGACGTGGTCATCGTCTTCCTCTCCAGCCAACTTTGCTCCGCCGTGCCATCGCCGACTTCGCGAGCACTGTCAGCCGTCCGATCAAGATCGAACGCCCCAGGTTTGTCCACGTAGCCGACCCGTAGATTTCACTAGATCTAACCTTAGCCATTGGATCTAGATTGAAGGGCATGGATTGGTTAGCACATCGATAGCACGTGAATAGCACGCTGTAGCACATTCATCCTGAGCTGTTGGATTTAAATCGTGTGGTTTAGATTAGATCGTGTGGTTTGGTTTAGATCTGTTCTTAACCGTTGGATCTTTGGTGAATGAACCAGATTAAGCCACGTCGCGTTAGCACGTCGAGCAAGTGAGTTTAGCACGCCGTCGTTGGACCATTGGATCTGGATCGAACGGTTCAGTTTAGGCCATGTAGGCTTGAGTAGTTCGGACCGGTTTGTTCTGTGTTTGATCGTGACTGTAGGATCCAGAGTGAACGGCTTAGATTGAATAGCACGCCTCACGCGTATAAATAGCACGCCCCGTGCAAGGAAATAGCACGCCGCGCCCGGTGACGTCAGCAATCACATCATGATGACATCATCGGTGGGTCCACTTGTCAGTGACACGTTATTTTCCGAAAAAATATATTTTTATTTTTATTAATTTATTGCTGACGTCATAATACGGATTTTCCTTTAGAAAGATAATTCGGTCGAAATTCAATTTCGGGCTGGCGCAAGCATGACGTCATATTTCCGAATTATCAATTCAACAATAAATGAAGTAATTCGATTTACTCTTTTAAATTGTTTTTCAAACTTTGAATCACTATAACTTTTGCGTTTTAACTCCGATTGGGGCGATTCCAGTTTCTAAATTTGTATAAAATTGAAATCTATTTAATGGTGAATTTTATTTAATTTTTGCACATAAGTTTTTCTCTATTTTTATTTATTTGGTGTTTATTTATCTGATACGCGTAGACGTTGAACTGCCCGAAGGCTTCGAAGGAGAGGTTTTGACCTAGGAGCAAGTTCAAGACTTGGAACCATCACTTTTTGAAGGCAAGTTATGCTTTGACCATGTTGATCCCACTTTTGAAACTATGTTTATTTAAATTATTGCATGCTAGTTTATTTAAAATGCTTTTGAATAATTCCAGGAATAGTTATGTCACCTACTTGATTATACCACCTTATCTATGATAATTGTATGCCATGAATCATTTGTCGCCTTAGGATATGGAATAATAGTTGGACATTAATACTTTCCTAACATGGGTTAACTAGACCGTAAGTAGCCGGCTTAGCCATGCAATCGTGTTATTGATATAATTTTGAATGTCGAAAATTAATCTCGACTTAATGAGAGATATAACATGATTTTGGAAATTGCTACATGTGTCGTTGATGATGTTGATGGCACGTGGTGCATGGTAATCAACTGGGTGATAAAATGATTTAGACTGGGGCAAGTGGCAAGATTGTTCTGGTGGGCCAGGGTGCGACATCGGGAACGTCGATTTGGTTTTGATAATTGGGTAGTCTTGCCCTGGTTAACCTAAGGACTTAACCTTGCAAGCCTTTGAACTGAGTTCATCATGCAACCACATGTCTAAAATGAGACAGACATAGTTGAGTAGGTTGCTAATATCTTGCACGTGGTACCTCGGGGTGTCAGCTACACTTCTGTGTAGCTGTATGGGGGAGCGTACCAGGGCTGCGGTCAGGTACCCGTCCAACGGTACATTGTCCTAAACTTCGCCTTTGTTAAGGGAAGGGTTAGTGTTCGACAACCGGGGAGGTTCACTTGTGGAGTTAGAAGCTTCCAAAAGACTTTGTTACGGACACTCGCATTTGTGGTGTTTGACTGTATCTTGTGGGTAAAGTGTATAACCTCTGCAGAGTGAAAAATCTATTCGAATAGCCAAGTCTGCGGTATTGGACACTACTCGGGGATTACAGTCAAGGTGGAGTCGTCGTGCGGATGCAGAGTTGAGCGCTTCCTTCTCTGCAGAACACTAGTACTCTCTCCATGGAAGAATTCGGGTCCGAGCACCCGTCGGGTCCGGGTTCGGGTTCGAGTTTGGACCCACGGGTATGTTACTTCAGGTCAGGGTCTGGGTTCGGGTCTCATTTTGGACCCGTGGGTACCCATACCCAGACCCGATGAGGCACATACGCTCATATGTTCATGAATTTGCCATTGTATACATACTGTTATGTCTTAAATCCTCATCTCTTCTTTTTCCAATCCTATCTTAAGCACGACCAATGAGAAGGTGAATGGATTGGAAGGTGGAGTCGTCGTGCGGATGCAAAGCTGAGCACTTCCTTCTCTGCAGAACACTAGTACTCTCTCCATGGAAGAATTTGGGTCCGGGTACCCATCGGGTCCGGGTCCAAATTCCGGGTCTCGGGTCTGGGTCCACGGAGGTTGGACCCGGAGGTACCCGGGCCCATTGCCATCCCTAGCGCTTCGGGTGTCAACGATGGTGGCGCGGTGGCGCATCGGGCGCAAGACGCGGTTGCAGTTTGCAGGGCCAAGCACGGCGGCGCATCAAGCGTGACCATCGTCTGTGCTTCTGGAGTGGGGAGCTGTCGTAGTACATGCTTCAGGCACAAGGAACCGCTAATTGTGGCTCGGCACGGTGAGCGGTAGCGTGAGGGCGATCTTAGGCCGCGGCGGGTGCCGGTGGCCCTCGGGCGATTGCACACGGCTTCAGGCCGAGCACGAGCGTCGCGAGATGTGACCAGGCTGAGAGCACAGAGGCCAGGCACGCGTCGTGTGGCGGCGGCAAGCTCGTCCGAGTGTTGTGACCAGAATCTCATTTGCCACCGTCCTCCTTTTCTGTTTTATCGATTTGATGAACAATGCTATGTGCAATAAAACTGTAATCCTGATGCGAGATCTGTGGGATCAAAGATTACTTAGATGCGATCCATTTACAAAGCTTGAACTTACGTGGGCTCGTAGTAAATTTAATTGCTTGTAGCCGGATGATTTCGATACGGTGTAGATGGATGCAGGCAGACAATCTTGACTTCGGTAGAACATCATGAGTTCGTTTATGCATTCATGTAATTCTGTCTTTGTGTTGATGAGATCAATCTTTCATACGAGCAACATGCAAATCAACCATAGATCAATTTGTGATTAGTATCAAGAAAACAAGATTAATCTACTTGCAAAGAGTATAAAAATAACATACACTTATAGATTGATCTAGGGCTTCAATCTTGTAGAGATTCGTGCTAATAACATATTATAAAACAATATTGTTTACTCTTGATCAATCAACAACGTACCAATAGACTTGCAAAAATAAAATAGGGAGCACACACATTTGAGTAGGGACAAAGCACTCTCTTTATTAGATATATTCTCTATGTAATATATAGCAAAACTAACAGAAAATATATTCAAATTTACCCCTAATAAATAAAATCTTTTTAAACCTGAACTAAGATCCTGTCTGTACATAACAGAACCTACCTAGCTGATCCCTCCACGAGCAGAGACCGATCCAAGACAGACAGGGGCGGCGCGGCCGCTGGACTCAGTTATGCAAAAAAAAAAACCATCTTCCTTTCCGGCTATCAGGCTTTCGACTAGGCCGCCATCGGGCCGGCCGACGCGGATAGCCCAGGGGAAGACGAGCTGCTGGGCTGCTTGGGTGGTGACCACCCAGCCCAACCGGACGCGCCGTGGCGTCAGTATTTGGCAGCCCAGCGCGCTGTGTCCGCTCGGTAAGGGAGCCCAGAAAAAAGAGGTGAATTAGCCCGTCTGCCGCACGTTTTTCCTGGCCCTTGCACGTCCGGTCCCTAGGCCCACGCCGTGCCGTTCGGCCTTTGGTTTCACCGAAAGCAAATCCTATATACATAACTTCATTTTTTTTTTCTGACATGAATCCGTGAACTTCCATTGATGCTAATAATATTCCCTTTCTCTGGTGCAGACACATCACCGCTAGATGCCATGGATCCTATATCGTGTCTGTTAGATAAATAAGCAAATCGAACAATAGATAATTTATGAACAGAGAATGATTGCAAAATCTACGTATATATCCTTCTGATATACTGGAAAACAGTAGATAATTTATGAACAGAAACTGATTGCAAAGCCTACACATATATCCTTCTGATATACTAGAAAACAGTAGCAACGAGATTGAAAATAGCGAAGACATTGAAACGTACTGGTTTTCTTGAACAGAACTGGAGGCGTGGAACGAAGCAGAGGACCCCGTTGCGGCGGTGTCGTAGACGAGACTGATCACGAACACGAACAGAGAAAAAGTAGACCGCGAGCAGTCGCGCGGAGCGCTTTCAAAAAACCTTATTCGCCATCTCCAGTGCAGGATCTCAAGGGCAATGGATTTCGGAGACCTGCTCTCCCGATGACCAGTGCACCATGGAGCAGCGGAACGGAGCAACCTATCGGTGGCGGCGCGGTAGAGAGAAGGAGGCAAAACTTGGTTTTTGTTATATCTCTTTCTCAAACGGAAGCCCGCGTTATATAGAGGGAACAACCGTTATTGCTCTACTTCAACTAGTATTGTGGTACTAAAGAGTTTTACACTTTTTCCATATGGTGGGCCTTTGAGATTTATTTGAAATTATTCTCAACTATTCATGGGTTTAGTATATTCCAACAGTATCTACACAGATAATCCGCATTAACTGCAGTTGGTGCTATTAATCTCATCTCTAGTGTATCCACATGCGGTGTGTTATGATCGTTTCATAAATAGTTTCAGATTATTTCATATCGCAGCAATTGCAAGAGTTTGTTGAGCAATGCCCAAGGATGATGAGAAAACTTCATAAGATTGAGCGGAGCTTCTTGAGTGCCAAAATGGGCATATCCCCACCCTCTCCCTTTTCTAGAAGATTTCTTTTTAAGTAAGTACTTAGCGTTCCAATTTTAGTGCTAAGTAAAATGCTAAATCAGCCCCTTATTTCAAAGCTTAGCAAGGAAATTTCATCAAATTGACCGCCATGACATTTCTCCCTTCAAGCTTCGCCACTATTTTTTTTTCCTTTTTGGTAAAGAAGCAAACCTAAGTTGGTTGAAACAATTACTAGCAAATGGGCTCACATCTAGGAAATTCAAATGGAGTTCCATGAATTCCATTGCTTCAAGTCTAATAAACACGTTAACTACATCGTTTATATATAATCCGGCCTTGCCGAAATAAATAGCGTAGATTTTTCTCGTTTTATCCCGATTAATGAGAGAATTTATAAGGCATTTTGCTTTATTTTTCCCGATAGTTTTTTCTGCACCTCTAAAACGAAGAAGTCTACATGCAACACAACCGAATTAGCATATCTTTTAGATATATATATATATAGGTTTTCGCAGCAACGGCCACTGGTATATCTTTTAGTCTTGACTATTTGTACCTGTTCATTGATTTGACAGTCCGAGGTGGTGTTCGCCATGCCACCGAATTATCATATCCAAGTCCAATCCTCAGGTATCTCTGTCCACTTCAATCCTTTGTCGCCGACGGCTACGTGGCTGCTCGCTCCCATGTACAAACACACCGCGGACTAACTGAGCAAACGCGCACAGCGGTACACGTACGATCCCCTGCATTCACGACGGTGCAACCTTGCCCGTTGACATGACGGTTGTTTCCTGTACGTATACACACACACACACACCGACCGACGAGCTAGCCGTGCCGACGGGACACTCGTCCGAGGGCATGAGCAGGAACACGGTTTCGTTCACTCGAGAGTTCGATCGACCAGTACTCGTACAAATCGTCGATCGGTACGTGTAAACCTCTACGGTCTTACAACAATATTACATTTCACTGTCCGTCCCATCGTACGCAGGAGTACCGTACAAGCTGCAGCTAGCGTTTTCTGACCAACACTAGCACTCTAGCAGAAGGATCGATGTACATGTGCTGTAGATGCACCTTGACTACTACTGACTTCTGACTAGCTACTGGCAGCTACTGCAGGACGAGTAAGAAGAGTCTTCGTTGCAACGCGCAAAACTTGCGTTGGTTGGTCGTTGGATATGTCCAGACATGCGTCCTTTTGGTCGTTGGGAGCAGGGACGCTTACGCAGGTGTCGAGCAGCGTTTGGCTTGCCGGCGGCGTGAGGGCAGCCGGGAAGTTGGGAGGCAGTGCGAGTGTCGATAAGATTAAGAGCTCAAGATTAATTTGGATAAACACGCATGCTTTACTGATTTGCTGATGCGAAACGCGCAACCTAATCTCGTATGTAGATTAATTTTCATGCTCAGTGCAACGTGTAGTTACAGTTTGTGGATATGGTCGCCTTTTGTTTTGGCTTGCAGAAGTCCATGGATCGACGTGGAGCCACATTATCAGGATCCAGGGGGATTAAAACGATCGATCTATATATGGCGCCAGTTGCATGGACGTCCCTGCCTCCATGCGTTGCTATCCTCTTCTTATCTTTGTCTCTCAGTATAGAGGTGGACGTCATGCCAGATCGGGTCAGTTCGGTATGGATCTAACATGCTCTGTGTCTGAACCGTGCTAGGCCACGACGGCATGTCGTGCTCGCCATGCCGGCTCGGATTGCCTTCGGCGAGCGCAAGCATGTGCTTGCTTCGGGTCGTGTCAACCTAGGCCCGACCCATTTGCACTATTGCAACGAGAGGAAATGAGCCGAAAATGCATAGAGTTGACGTAGTGGACACAAATATTATAGGAAAAATAACTAATATTTATTTATTTTTGAACAGTTATAGAGAGCGAGGGATATATTGAACACAGGCGAGAGAAAGGACAATGGGCAAGAAGAGAGTGAGGGAGACAGGGGAGAGAGATTGAAAGAGACAGGGGATCCATACGTGTGTGTATGTGTGTGTACATGTGTGTGTGGGCGCGCGCTATAAGACCGTGCGTAAGCATGCCGTAATTAATGCGTCAGATGAACCAAGACAGTAGTGATATGATCGATGGAGATTAATTTCGATTCAGATGAACAAGGGAGAAAGCTAGCTAGCTAGCTACTCCCTCCAGTTTGATAATATCTGTCGCTGGAGCGTTTTGAGGCAGGTGTGAGAATATTAGTCGTTGGAGATGCGTGCATGCAGCTGCATTCAAACCACCACTCCGTCACACGTGATGAACCAATGCATGTAACTTTCACATTTAAGTATTCATTTAACCAGGCTTCGAACTGCGTAGGGAGGCTTGGATCAAGGTTTCAAATCTCGTTTTGGGTTAAATCTCAGAGGTGGCCAAAATACGAAATATCGGCGAGATTTGAAAATTTCGGACAAAATCCGGACGAAATACAAAAACCAAATTTCAAATCCGGTTTTTTTGCAACCGGGAAATCCGAGATCTCGGTCCACATTGAACCGACCGAAAAATGGTCCAAAACACGTCAAAAAATTTTGAATTTTTTTTGGATGGTCCTGACACATCACTAATGTTTCCATAAAGATTTGAGATAATGATCATGCATGAGGAATTTTAAAAAAATCTAGCAGTGGTAAAGTCATGATAAAAACCGTATGTAAAATCAGTTTTTGATTTTTCAAATGTAACAAATGAACTTCAAGTCATTTGAAAAGTTTTATATATGTTCCTCTCACCCTATGTATTACAGAGAAATATTTTAACAAATAGTGAGGTGTAGTGATCGTCACATTCTCTCTCTTTTTTTTATGGTTGGTGAAGACTCATAGGTTTTAAGTTGGAGCAGAAGAAAGCTACACAAGCATATTGCCCCAAATCCCATGGCGATTTTCAAACCATTCGTTCCTTTATAGTGATTAAGGCATGAAGGAAAACCTTTGAAAGGATATGCCTAATCAAGATCATTCTCCATGTATTCAGACAAGATGATCCAAACAAACATATCTAGCATCCACTTAACTTGAATGAGGCTCTAATAGTAAGCATGATCCACACAAGATGATCCAAACAAGATGAGTCTTCAGACCGCATGATCCACACAAGATGACAAATAGTGCTACTAAAGACGAACTGATAAATTTTACCTGAATGAAAAATAGTTCAAACTACTTTAGAAAATTTTGAAAATTTTTGTGAATGGTCCTAACACATCCATAATATTCCCATAAAATTTTCAGATGATGATCAATCTTGAGAAATTTTAAAAAATTCGGACAGTCCTAACTCACAAATGGAACCGACAAAAAAATGGTCAAAAACATGTTAAAATTTGTTTAATTTTTTTGTGGATGATCTTGACCCTAAATCCAATCAAATCCTATGCACAAAAATTAAAATCCGGTAAAAAACCACCAAATTTCGGCCGAATCACCAAGATTTCGCCCGAAATCACCAAGATTTCGGCCGAAATCGCCGAGAAATCCGAGATTTAATTTTTTAAATTTGTTTTTGAATTTTTTTTACCCGGCTGGGATTTTGAATCTCGAAGGAATTTCAGACAGAAATTTAGATCCTTGGCTTAGATAACTGGGCACAACCATCTAAGCTACAAGCATTTACTCATTTCTTGGTATGTGAGATTATGTCTAAAACGACATATACTAGTTACATGCCCGTGCATTGCTACGAAAAACAAAATTGATAACGAAAAATAAAGATTAAAAAATAAAAAAATTATTTCACAAGATCAAACATCTATCTTTAACGCTTCGTTTCTTGCGAAAGCTGGCTAATTAAAGCAACGCTTCATTTTTTGCGTAGGGCAATTAATGACGTGGGTAGAACTCACCACTGCCACCAACTGTTGCTTTATAATAGTAGAGATTATTAAACTAGAGGGAGTATACTCTGAAGGCCACATTGATCTTGCTCCGCCTAGTTAGTTTTTCTCGATCCACATGGCCGTAACAAGGGCAGGGGCAGGTGATTAGAGTAATCACCTGGCTAGATCGTGTGAGATTAGTTAGGCGATTCGTCTCCATGCAAGAGTATGCACATGCAGTGGTATACGTACGTAAAGTAGGAGTAACCGGAAATCTTGCCGGGAAAATTTTTTAATCTGGAACATGCTGCAATTTCTTCTACCACATGCAAGCAGCTGCGGGGCGGTGAAAAAGATTCCTCCGTTAATTCCTGGCCGGGACGTGTGGTGGCAATCAATTACTCCTAAATAATGACGGATTACAGCGATTCATGAAGAATCAAGCGAAAAGTCCTTAGCGCTACTGAGTAATGGACCATTGGAGGGGAAAAAAACGTACTACTGCTAGAATATGATAGTGTCATGCCAATATTAGTACAATATATATGTGGTTAACTTCGAACTGGAGGTGGGACACACGTACTGGACTAGGTTCAAGGTTTCAAATCTCGTTTTGAGTCAAAACTCGGAGGTTCCCGAAATCCGAAATTTCGGCGAGATTCGGAAATTTCGGACAAAATTCGGACGAATTGCAAAAACCAAATTTCAAATCCGGTTTTTTTTCTACCGGGAAATCCGAGATCTCGGCCGAAATCACCGAGATCTCGGCCAAATTGAACCGGCTCAAAAATGGTTCAAAATACGTCAAAAAATTTTGAAATTTTTTTTGGATAGTCCTAACACATCACTAATGTTTCTATAAAAATTTGAGATGATGATCAATCATGAGGAATTTTTAAAAAATCTAACAGTGGTAAAGTCGTGATAAAAATTGTATATAAAATCAGTTTTTGATTTTTCAAATGTAACAAATGAACTTCAAGTCATTTGAAAAGTTTTATATATGTTCCTATGTATTAAGGGAAGTTCTTTCTTTGAAACCACCTGCAGTTCTGAGGGAGATTCTTTCTTTGAAACCACATGCAGTTTTGAATTGACCAGTAAGAAAAGATCAATGCCATAAATATGAGCACTGATCATGTATATGTGAATCCCCGCCATATATACATAGATGAGTTAGTACTGTACCCATTTATAAATACATGTTATCTTATGTTTTAAATTTTGTTTTTCAATATATGTCATTCAATAATTTTGAAGTGGGTTTTGTGCCACTGTTTCCACTCCACTTCTCTCTCATGGTCATACACAGATTGATTCCAACTATCTATGTCAGTATCAGATATCATTTCTCTCTGTTGTTTCAATGCACTAGAAAAGTTCCTATGCATTAAAAAAGTTCAAACCACTTTAGAAAATTTTGAAATTTTTTGTGAATGGTCTTAACACATCCATAATATTCCCATAAAATTTTCAGAAGATAATTAATCTTGAAAATTTTTAAAAAATTCAGAAAGTCCTAACCGACATATTGAACCGACCAAAAAATGATCAAAAACATGTTCAAATTTTTTGAAATTTTTTGTGGATGATCTTGATCCTAAACCCAAGCAAATACAATGCACAAAAATTAAAATCCGGCAAAAAAATATCAAATCTCGCCCGAAATCGCCGAGATCTCGCCCGAAATCGCCGAGATCTCGCCGAGAAATCCGAGATTTGAATTTTTTAAATTTTTTTGAATTTTCCGGGATTTTGAATCTCGGAGGGGTCCGAAATCCAAGATTTCGCCGGGATTTCACCGAATTTCGCCGAATTTTAGACCCTCGACTAGGTTTGCGCTAGCCAATTGTTTCCACCATCTCAAGAAAGGAGTACTATGTTTCTTTAATTTAATCAATTTCTGGATCCATAAAGCGTGATCTCTGGTCGTGACTGTACTTACTAAGTTTGCGCTAGCCAATTGTTTCCACCATCTCAAGAAACGAGTACTATGTTTTCTTTAATTTAATCAATTTCTGGATCCATAAAGCGTGATCTCTGGTTGTTACTGTGCTTACTTAAGCCTGTTTGGACGGCCTCCAGATCCCAGCTTCACATCAGATCTGAAACTTGGAGGCTAAAATAAAGTGAATTAAGTTTATATTTTTATTCTAAAATGTAAACAAGATGATCCATCTAAACACTCTTACCCACAGCTCCAGCTCCCATATCTGGTGAAGCTATGAATACCCAGCTCTACACTCTACCAGATTCACGGATCTGGTGGGGCTGAAGCTCTACCAAACAGGGTCTTAATTTCCCCCGCATGGGAATTGGTTAACTTTGCTCCTGGCAGGCCGGTCGATATACTCAGGCTGTTCTTTTTTATTGGAAGTTTTTGATATTTTACGATATCGGAGATGTGATTTTATTTGTTATATTTTAAATACTAATGACATTATTATGAAAGTATTTTTAGTGGTCAATTCAATGACACGGTTTTTATATGGCCTATTTAAATAGTTGTAAACTTGTTAAAAACAGTTAGATTCTAGAAAGTTTGGCAACACTAATTTAAGTAAAAATCGGAGTGGTATAACGAGAGGCTGCAGATGACCCACCTTAACGATCTCCATACATGGCACACATGGTGCAAAGCTGCACGCTGCCCGAAATTTTCTACAAGTGGCGGCGAACAAGGATACCAAGATGCCCCGACGGCCTATCTACACGTCGCGTCAGAAAAGTACTACCGTACATGCTCACCGGCCCTTAGCTAGGAAGCCAAGATTTGCTACCCACTATATCCGACTCTCGTAGCAAGCTCCGATTGAAAGTCGTACGGTCGGTGGAATACACGACACATAAGAGTATATAAGAGAAGCAAATTACGAGTATGATTTAACTGGCTGGCTGTTGCGTGGTGCAGGTAATATGGCGCATAATTTTTTTTCCCTTGCGGATCCCAGATGTTTAAGCTATTGCATCGCAAACAAAGTACATTTTATATGATTTTTTAATGCATATTTAATTAGCGTGGTTCATTTATGATCAACTCGATATCTCTCTCCTACTGCAGTCTAGTGGAAACGATTGTGGATGGCATGCGTGGCGATTGATTAACGGCCGGTCCTGCTGCTTGTAAGTTGCCTCATTGTCTAAGCTAGTCAATTTCTGTAAGTATTAGACTTGTGTAGAGATTGGGAAGAAATGCTGGAATATACAAAGCTAAAATACAAAATAGCAGAAATATACAACAGGAAAAATATAGCAAAATGGCATGGCGGCCGCCACACCGCACGGCGGCAGCCAAGTGGCAACGTTTAGGCAGTCCCGCCGTGCGGCGTGGTGGCGGCGTTTCGACAGCGAGCAACAACGTTTCGGCAGTGAGTGGCAGCGCACAGGGGGGTCCACCTGGCTGCTGCCGTGCGGCGTGGCGGCAGCCAGGGCTGCAGCAGTCCAACATGGTGGCCGCCGTTCGGTGTGACGGCCGCCATCCCCTCTACTGGCCGCCATGTCATCATTTTTGCTATATTTTTTTCCTGTTGTATATTTTTACTTTGGTATTTTTGTTTTGTATATTTCAGCATTTTTTCCGTAGAGATTGATGTATCATATGATTGCACGTTGATCTGGTAAATAAAAATGCTTGATTCCCTGTACCTCGCTTAATTTTTGCGAAATCTCTCGTCGTCTCGCAGGCAAAGGCGGCCTCAGATCCGTATGTCGCTGAGACAACGAACGTCATGCAATAGACGGGGCAGATTGTACGTGGTCTATAAGAAATTTCTCCAAAAACTGTGACCTATGCTAAGAATATTTTAGTCGCCTCTGAACACAAACTAACCAATTTCTCAAAGCAGACACGAAGGCTAAATCTTGGTCACTCAAGTAGACATCAACCGCGCGTAGTATGACGTTCATGACGTGCTACTTTACCTTTCTTGATATATATGTAGCCGTGGTTGCGACAAGTATCCGCAAGATGGGTTGAGATGGATGGAAGAAGAAGGAACAAAAAAAGGTTAGGTTTGTAAGGTAGAGCCGTCGACCGATAGGATCATATATATGATATATCGATCTCGAAGTCGTGCGCGTATGGTTCTGCTCCATACCGTTGGAGACACGACGAGTTTGCACTGGGGAAGCAAGCGTCGCAGGTCGTCGTTTCCATCGCCGTCTCCCGATCGAGGCCGCGACGCCGCCGGCCGGGTTCGGGAACCATCGCTGTCCCGGAGATACGATCCGCCGAGTTTAACATGTACGGCCGCTTGCTCTAATACCCCATCACATTGATTAATTGATAGATAGATAGATATAAGATACTCAGAAGTAGCTAGTGTGGTTAATTGGTAGACAAGTACTCCTCCTGGAGTTCTGACTAATTTATTAAGTAATTAACCTCTGTTACATGCACTGTTGCCTTTGTCATAGTGTTCATTTCTTTTAGTACTATTTCTCGTGGATGACGGTGATCGATAGTCTTCAGTCCTCACCAACCGCATATATACTGCTGTATTTCCTCCAGCTTTGAAGAGTCGTCAAACTTTCGAAACTTTGATTATCGATATATTTTTAAATATTTAAATTAGATACATAAAAATTATATGTGTAGATTTGTCTCGAGAAGTACTTTTATAATATTATAATTTTATTGAGTTTTATAAATATATTATAAAAAAAATTAGTGATTAAAGATGTCTATATCAAAAACTTAAATTTTTAAGACCGAAGGGAGTATTATATTGCACGGGCAAGTAGTAGTACGTGTAAGCCAATGACAGGGACAAGCGGCTCACGGGATATATAACCAGGGAGCATGTACGTACTTGGTGCATAGACGTGCGTACGTCGAATACCTAACACATATGATATATAGTACTAGTATAGAATGCTAATACACAATAGGATTCTTGATTGTTTAAATATGTTTATATTTTATTTTGTTATGGATAAATTTGAATATTCTCTCCAGTCACAAATAGTCGTTTTAGACATCGCACGGTCCCTAAAATTTAACTTTGACTACTAATTTATATTGTAATATATTTTAAAAATTCAATAAAATTATAATGTTATGAAAGTACGTTTCAAGACGAATCGATTTTCATCCATCCAATCTAAGTATTTAAAAGTTATTGATATCTAAATTTTTAAAAATTTAACTACACGCATACCAAATCGATTACTGTTTGTGACCGAATGTAATATATCTTTATAAATTTCTACTATAAGGAATCAATCTAATAACCATAAAATAATTTTTTACTCTACTTTCCATGATTGTTATTGCTAGCTGTCTACATCGTTTTATAACACAGAAAACTTACCCATGCCGTTTACCACACGCCAGATTCTCACACCTGTAATAAACTAATAGGTGCACTGAATGCTAACCTGCAGCGGTGACGTCGCCTTAATTAAGCTAGTAGTAGTTTTCATTCGTATGTACTACGTACGTACGTGCTAGCTAATTAACCGCCCAGCTAGCTTGCTAATTGAACCTTGAGAGTTGAGATAAGGCTATGTACTCCGTAGTCCGTAGGCCAGTGGCCACGCATGCATGCAGAGCGCACATTAATTAAGAGACGTGTTAATTAATTACGAGCCACACGTACACAGCCCACAGGAACGGGTGAGATCTACTCTACCAGTAACGGAACTAGGGAATTTTAGATAATATACACAGAAAAACTAAAAAACGGTATACCGTTGCAACGGTATACCGTTGCAATGGTATACCTCTGAAACTCATGAAACTTATGATTTTTTGCACTGAAACTCATGAAACTTAGCACTAAAAACTGATAAAACATGAAACTGATGAAACTAAACACTGAAACTTATGAAACTAGCACTGAAACCGACAAGTTTCATAAGTTTCATGGCTATACCGTTGCAACGGTATACCGTTCCCTAGTCACTCTCTAATATACATACTCCATACCTATAAATCTAAAATCTTATACAATAATTTTATAACATTACAAATCTAATATATATATTTAAAATTTGCGAAAAGTACAATACAAATAGTGTAAGGTCTTAAAAATAACAAATCACCAAAATTTAAACCAATTCAATCAATAAATTTAATCTATTGAAAAAAATGATCTTATAGCGTTTTTTAAAATATTTGGGACCCTAAATATCCGTCCATGTACTCTACTGATATGGTGATAAAGGATGTGGTTAATACGGGGTGGTGCACGTACACATAATCCATCTTCTTCGCATGTGCTTGAACGCATCTTTATATGTGTGGTTGCAAACAGTGGTGAAGCTAAAAAAACTTTCGATACAGCTGCACGCTTCACATACATAACCTATAGTTTTGTATAATACTTTCGTAACATCGTAAATTCAATACATATATTCGAAATTTGCTAAAAATATTAGACAAATAGTTCTAGGGTTTAATAAATCCTAAACCATAAAAATCAGACTCAATATCAGCAGAGATAATATCTTAGCGTTTTTCATATATCTGGAGGTGTAAGTGGATACCCGATACAACCAGGTAGGCTAAATCTCATGTTACGTATACAGATACAAAGACAAAGACTGGTTGCTTCACCAGCCGAGCTAGCTAGCTAGCCTCACCTAAATTTGACCATCGAGCCGGCCGGATCGGAGAGGCTCCTTTTAGTTTCGACTTTAGGGAGACGTGGCCGGGCACACAAATCAACCAAGCTGCTAGTGTATACTGTTTTTGCCGTGTGCCACCACGTACCGCGCGTACATATGCGCGTGTGGTCAGGTCATCGTGAACCGCACCGCTCTGTACTGCTATGTACACGTGCAGGCATGTCTCGCTAATTCTTTATTCTTCTTTCGCTGTTTTTTTTTTTTTTGAAACGGTATGTGAAACTGTTATATTGTGCGGTACGTGCATATATACGCATTTCAGCAATACCAAGTTTGTCGATCGGGAGGGCAACACGTATTCAGCAGAGGAACTAAACAAACAATCATGTAACTAACATAAAACTCGTAATTAAACAGCTGGACTGAAGTATCCCAGACGTCGCTAGTAACTAAACTCACAAACATGAATGTGTAATCGACTTGTCACCTCACTCAACTGTCAGTGCCATCCGTCCGTCCAAACATCATGCATGGGCAGGTATACATGTGCCATGTCCATGCGGAGCATGACGGAGATAAGCACGCACGTATGGAACAGCATTGCATACGTTTGTATACTGGTGCATTTGTATTTTGCGCCTCCGAAGGCTCGCCCTCAGCGTCAGTGGGAGGAGCGAGAAGCCTAGAACGAACCTGCACGTTTCCGCGCGGGAGGCGGAAGGGAAGATCGACACGCGCACTTGCGGGCATCGGCGTCCGTGACGTCAGATGAGCTGGAGCGTTAGCGTCGGGAAAGCGGCTACCAGCTCAGCGCCGGCCGGGTCAGACAAAGCGGAAGCTATGGTCGGGAGGGGTATCCCGAGGCCGGCTTACGTGGCGGGCGTCGCAGTGTCGCAGGGAACGGGCCGGTCTGGCGGGTGGGACCCGCACCGGGTCCAACGGTTGGTTTTCCGACCGTTCGAGCCCCCGTAGTTTCCGCTCGCTCTCTCTCTCTCTCGCCGACCTTTATTGTCCCGGGGGCATGCCATGGAACATGCATCACACTGATGAACGAGCCCACAGGGCACGCACAAAGGGGGTGCTTTGTTACTTGATCGACTTGATGCAGATCGCTCCTCTATGTTCACTTGCTCAGCGACGACAACGAATACAGTTTCAAAATCTGAACCGTTCGATGAGTGCGTGTCGTAGCGATTTTACGCTCGATAGAGAACTCGGCCAGTGAGTCCGAGCTGACAGCTACAGGAAACGGGCAATTAGGACGGGTCGACAACTCGACGTCCAGTTGTGGGCACCCCCTCGGCCGCACAACTACCGATCTAGGCCTTTCCATTGAAGAAAGCCGTGCACCTGAAGCCTCCCGTGCATCTCCCACCGTTCGGAAACCGCATCCGACGGCTCACGTGTCATCATCTCCGCACACGGTACCCAACCCCCTTGGCTATAAATGACTCTCCAGCTGCGCCCACCTCCCCGTGCTTGCCTCCCGTCTCGCTGCACACACACACCACGCGGCGGAGGAAGGAAACCGTCGAGGGATTTGGGGGAACTGCGCGCAAGACTGCGGCTGCAACCGCAAGTATTGGACGGTGAGGGAGGGGGGGATATGGGGTGCGCGCGGACGTTGAAGGCGGCGACGGCAGCCGCGGTGGCGGTGCTGGTGGCTGCGGGGGTGCGGTTCGTGGGGCCGGCCGCGGCGGGGTTCGTGGCGGAGGAGCTGCCTCGCGCGCAGGCGGCGGCAGCCACGTGGCTGACGCCACCGTATCTGTACCTTGTCATCAACGCCATCATCATCTCCATCGCGGCGTCCTCCCGCTTCCAGCCTAACCGCCAGTCGACCTCCTACACTGCCGGTACCGTCGCTGGAGCGGAGCAGCCGGAGCCGGCTCCGGTGCCAGTGCCTGCGCCTGCTGTGGCGATGGGGATGGCGGTGCCCGTCCTGGTCCCGGAGGCGCAAACTCCGGAGGCCGTGGCCATGGAGGAGCCTGTGGTGAAGGCGGTGCCGGCGCCGGTGGTGGAGGAAGAAGAGGGGGAGGAGTTTTCGATTTCGAGGTCGGCATGGACGCCGCGGCGGAGGGGCTTGGAGGCGGAGGCAGATGTAGAGAATGAGGTGGCGCCGTTCGCGGACCTGACCAACTCGAGGGAGAAGCCGCTGGTGTCGGCGAGGTTCGGCAAGAAGGCGGCCAAGCCCAACCCTGAAGGTAACAGCACTACCCAATCGTTAACACTAAGAACAATTCACCATTATTTCCCCCTGCTCTAGCCGAGAAAGATCCCACTTCTGCCAATTCATGGCATCTTCGCTGAATTCTAGCAAGAAATTCAGAAACGTTTTGTTTGATACCAATGGGGATTTGGGCACATCGTTGCAGGGAGCAGGTCACTGCGGGTGGCACGGCCACGGAGGGAGGAGACGCTGGAGAGCACGTGGAAGGCCATCACGGAGGGGCGGGCGCCGCCGCTGGCGCGGCACCTCAAGAAGTCCGACACCTGGGAGACCCGCCCCGGCCGCCGCTCGTCCGGCGACAGCGAGGATGCCGCGCCCGCGGCGACGATGCGGAAGGCGGAGACGTTCGAAGACGGCGCAGGAGGAGGGAGGAAGGTGCGCCGCGAGCCGTCGCTGGGGCAGGACGAGCTGAACCGGCGGGTGGAGGCCTTCATCAACAAGTTCAACATGGAGATGCGGCTGCAGCGGCAGGAATCGCTCAAGCACTACAACGACATGGTCGCCAGGGGCAGCCGTTACTGAAGAGAGTCGCAAGAACTCAGATGGGAATAGCACAAGAAAAGTAACGTCTTTTTTGTTCGGTGTTCGTTTTTGGCTTCGGTTTTTCAATTTCTCGTGTGTAAGAAATGGTTTTGTCAATCAAGAAGGTGTCTATAGGGTAGTTTTGCACAAGAGACAAGACAAAGTTGATAGGAGTGAGATTGTAGACGATGATACAGATTAGTGAGGGCCTGGAGACCCCCAATTTCTTTTTGGGGCACGTGTATTAATCTCTGCTTACTAAGCTGTTCATTGTATTAATCTTTGCTCAATCTCTAGTTTTCAGTTTTTGGGTGGAGTACCTTCCATGATGACATCAGTACGAAGGGTGTAACGATGACACAGCACGAACTTGCTTCTGGCTTGCTGCGAAGAAACATATGTACTCATGGTGGTAAAAGCAGTCTGCTATGTCCTCCCCGCACGATGTGGTGTGAGAACCAAACCACAAGTTTGCGCTAGACAATCGAACTCGCCATTGAAGGGAGTGATTGGTGAATCCTGTATAAATCTGTATCACAGAGAAGCCGAATCTGTACCAACAAGCGTCATCACAAATCGATCTCGAAGGAGTAAGCTGGATAAACTATATAACGATGACTATCACATCAAAACACACCATACATACAGAAACATGCAAGTTATACCAATGGGGGGAAGTCACGCCCGGAAACGACAGCATAATCCTTAGCGCTGGGGTGGATTCGATGCACGAATAATTTCCCCGCTTACATGGTGCCCAAGAGCGCTGCTCTTACAAATACATACATACAGGGTATGCAGCACCTACGGGGGCTCCTTCAACACCAACGCCTGAATCTATGGTATACACGACAACATTAACACTGGGAACCTGTCCCGCAACAGGAAACTGGATCTTTGGTATGGAAAGGTAACACCTACACTGCAACTCCGCATGCTGCATCTTTCTCCATCGGTATAGACATGTTTCGTCGGTTATCTATAACGACTTTCGCCAGTATGATGAGCACCACTGCTCCACCTAAGTTGGATTGTCTCCAAGGAGTCTCATCGCCCCAACTGCATCAGATTTCGGTGACTGATCATCTTCCCGTTCGGGCTGGATGTTCAGGTCAATCTGGTTCTTGATTGGAGAGGATGTCATCCTATGCTCAACAGCCATGTCTTCAGGACCATCGGCATTTGTGTCCGCTTTCTGGGTAGAGCTAGTTGTACTAGTACTAGCTGGCGGTGGGCCAGATCCAGTCTGTGGAATCGACTCACTGGACTGGCCTGGATCTTTCCTGCGAGGTGCCTCAGAGTCTTTAACGGATTGGCGTTTCTCACGTCGAAGCATGAGTGTCCTGAAACGGCGGCGCACTGTCATACACACATTGCAGGTGCACGTCTGCTTATGCTTTGGGCCCTTCCCACTCGGAGGTTGAATGCAGACAATGCACGAGCACCCAGGGCGATGGCGAGGGTGCCTCGTAGTTGGCTGGGAAGGGAGAGATTCACCTTCACCAAGAATTGCAAGGTTTGCGAGCGTGTCCAGTCCATCCGAAACTTCAATACTCTCGGTTTCTATCTTGGCTTTTGACTTTTTTGCAGCACCTGCAACGTCAATTCAGCAAAATCCCTCATCTCCACCAAGAACACAATCCAAGAAACATGGATTTTAAATACTTCACTACAGTAACAAAAGCAGACCATATAGCTCATTGCACGGGTCAATGTTACCTCCAACATATAAAACGTTTTGACGATAAAATATAACACAGGATACTAATATGTTCATCATGCGAACAGGGACCACCTTGAGGGTGCATTACGTAAACTTCTATAAAAGCATAGGTCCCGCAAATCTAAATATTTGTACCATCAAAAAGAGCAAAGGTAAACCCAAAAACTGAAGAAGTGCTGTGTGAAGGCCCCACGAGGGGGAGGGGTGATGGGTGTGTTTACTACCGCTTAAACATCACATTTCTTAAAAACACTAGATAGCGTGAGGTCGCTTTTAATGCTGCCAAGTACCTCACTATACCATGTACTAACACCATGATGTTTCTTTGGTACATCCAGTGATCCAGTTATTGGTAATGACAGACATCAATTGGTCCTCCATACCTCAGATTGTACTTTTGTGGGCTTTGTGGCATGTAGCTCAAGGCGCTAGACGGGCGGGGGAAAATTGGCCTAGGTGGGAGGGAGGGGCCTAGCGCCTAGGCGCCGCCTAGGGGAACAGTGGCTCATAGCACTATGCAACTAGTAGTTCATAGTGGATCTCTCCACTTTTTTCCATCTGATATTCATCTTCAGTGTTTCTATTTGGAAAGAACTACCCATGAAAATCCAATTTCTGCAAAAGGATAGATAAACCTTAAGAAGGCATATGTATCATACCAGCTTTTATAGGAATCAATTCTGCAAGCTCCTCCATACTTATCTCTTGTGCAGATGCGCAAGAAATCCTAGAGACAGAAGTAGCAACAATTAGCTGAAATATAATAATGAGCAAATCCAATCCACCCCCCCACCACCCAACACACACACCTCAATTGCAAAATAATTATATTGTCGAGCTCGATGAGATAAATATTCCTGAGCGTGCAGTTAGGCAAGATTTTGGCCAGTTACATGCGACAAGCAGATTCTGTATTGTGTTCAAAAGATTTTGTAACTATGTATGTTTTAATTTGGTAAACACTACATATGTGGTGTTCTGCATATCCATACAGCATCTAGTACTTGCACAATCGGCTTAACTATGCCCAGAGAGGATTGGTTTCAGGAATAATTCCTTTTCTTACTAAGCTAACCTTAAGTTACACACCGTCAAGAACATCAGTGGCTGCCGCTTGAGTTTTCCTTCCAAATTTTGATTATGTACATGGGATAAATTATTAATACACCCAGGATAATTTATTTGAGAAAAAAAATACTAGGCGTCACTTTGTGAAGAGATTTATTACCGGAACAGGTCCAATTTGAATGCAAAATATTTGTTCTAAACATAATCTGTTATCCTTGTATAGATGGTTGTAAAGATGATTCATCATTGTACTTTTAGCTAATCACAAGTAAAATACTACTAAAAAAACTTAGTAAAAAGGTGTATTCACAAATAAACAATCAGCCAATATTGAATAGTAGGTCACCTTTCAGGATCCCATTTATTGTCAGAGCAGGTCCACTTAGAGGGCAAAAGGGCATCTACTGGCAGTTTCCGCCACTTGGAGCAATCCTCACACTGGGCCCATTGATGATTCTCACTGATAAAAAAAGATGACATATTTAGAATCAAGTGGAAAAGAGGCTAATGTACTGTCAAAATGTTAAAATTGCTGGGATTCCTACAGATGGAACTCGAGAGGATTTAAATTGTTATGGTATCCTACACAGTATAGCAGTGTCATCTCATCAATCATAGATAGGACCATTGAGATAAATCATTACACATTTACAGAACTAAAAATTTAAGGCACAGAAAGAAACAAATAATCAAGATATGTAACTAGACAAGCATGTTGAGCAGAACTGTTGGGATAAGCATTAGTTTCAACAAAATGAGGAAAGCTTTATTTGCGTCCTTTTCCACAGACATAGCAAATGCACATGGCAAATTTTCCAGTTCAAAAAACATTACCCTGATTGGTTGGTCACAAAATATGTCCTCCTCCCAAGTATCGGTGGCTCCTGAAAAGCATGGGATGTCAATACAGAAAAACATGTGTTTTCATCATTTCTCTAGTAAGAACAAATAAGTTGATAGCATGCTCAGAACCATGTGTTGAGGTACACTAGCAAGCTCATATTGTGCCATAAAATAGAATATCAGAATAAGCTTCTACTTTACAAAGCATATAAAATGTGCGCGGACAGACACACAACAAAATATATGATAGATATCACAAGGTCAAGAGGTGAAATGTTGAAAAGCATGACATACCTCATATTCCTCAAACTCATGGCCATCAACAATAACAATCGAAGGGGCCTTAAGAGGAGGGCGAAGCAATTCTTGAGCTTCCTCCCATGTTATCTTTAATTCCATGGATTCCTCGTTATCCATTCGGAATCGTTTAATCTTCGGACCAACAGAAGTTGCTTTTCTCTTGACAGGTCCTGGGGAAGAACGAGCAGTTCCTGGCCCTTCCTTCTGTGCTAATCCACCTTTGTCCAATTTACAGGCAGTGGCTTGTTCCACAGGGCTAGGGCTTTTGCTCTCTATGTTGACTTTATTTGGTCGGGGTACTGCAGCATTTGGACTAGAATCCAGAGCAGGGACTTTACCATTCACCTCTGAAGGTGTTGGGACACCATTCACAGGCTTTGTTGGTTGCTCCTGTCAAATGAGCCAAAGGATGAGATGGGCCTACTTAAGCAATATGATAACCTACTAAATAGTCAAATTAATGCAGTCAAGGTGTCAAACCTTGTAAGAAGTTTGCCATTGTATGAACCAGCATAAATAACACATTAAAAAAAATAAACACACTTAATTGTGCAGGAGTGTTAAGAAACAAAACACACCTCATTGTGCAGCAATATCCAATCAATATATGATAAACTATTAATTTTGGTTAAAAAACAATTCGCAACAATTTTGTGTTGGACACCCAACATATGTAGTTCGATAATTATCTCATTTCAGTTGATAAAAAATCCTAGAATCAAAAGCAGAGCTTGAAACTTGATAGTACTACAGGATGCAGAACATCTAAAGCCAGGACACATGTCACATGTGGGCATTACGATAATACTTCATCAGACATTCAAACGGATAAACAAACAACAGATTTGAATCTGCATCCGCCCTATCCATGCAAACATTACAGTATAGGTTGCATTAAATGTACTAGTTCAAATTTGTAATAAAGCACAATAGCTTGCATACCTGTTCGGCAGAAAGATTTGTTGCCTTTCTGAATCCCATGACCAGCTTTCCTTCTGGATCTATTCGACTGAAGGTCACTGAATAAATATAGCACCATGCGTTACAACAGCAAAAAAACGGAACTGGGTTGTTGTTATGGTAAGTTAAAGTGGTTCGAAATGATCACCTAAGGAAAATTAAAAAAATTAAAAGAAAAGAAAGCATATCACATATGGAGAAAGATGCATAAAATCAAGACATTAACAATATAGATATAGGCTCAGGTCAGGTAATATTTTTAAGAAATGCAGCATTACTGTAATAGAACAGTAAATACAAAAAATCAATGAATTACAATTGCTCGCCCTAATCACATAGATGCGAAACAATCATTAGAACACAATATATCCAAGATGTGTCCTATATAATGTCGAGATGCAAAGGAAAAAAAATCTTAATGAGGTACTATTTTCTTATAGGCTACATCCCTATGCATTATAAATAGGTCTGCAGTGTACGAGTAACTCATATAGGTTGCATACCCACAGCAAACTAATATTCAGAATCTATTGTCGCCCATGTTTTTAGGAAAGGATATCTACCTGTATCGCCTGCTTGTAAGTGCATCGACTGAATGCAAGGTGTGACACCCTCCAATACATACATCCTGCTGTTATTATTAGGCCAGAAACGGAACTGAAACACCCATTCCTTTCCACTGGCATCCTGAACTTTTAAGGGAAGCCCTTCTGGTTGAGAGATTGGAGGGAAGTATGCCTATTCAAAATGATTTTCCATTACATTGGTTTATCAATAAGAAATGCACAAAAAACACACAATTAAGAACTAAACACCTAAGTGTATAAAGTGCCTGCACATCCTATTAGAATATAACCTCAACAGATTTTTTTTTTTCAGTAAACCCTATTTTTGGTTAAAACATCTTGAACAAAGATTAGAGTTGCTAATAATTCTAATAACCTACAATTATAAAGAATGTAGTCATGCATCAGGTTAATTTTAGCTCATGAGCCAATTGACAATTTTGGCATGGCTCGAGATAACTACCAAACCTAGTAAAAAGAAAAAGGGCAGATCATATCACCATACACACAGAATTAGTAAACAATAATGAAGGCAATTTTCCATAGACAGTAACCCTAGCATAATCTAATCCTGGAGAGTCCAGAAATTAACAAAAGAAAATATAATTCAAAATGACAACTGAATCATCAGCTCACCTCAGCACATTTCTTTGGCAACACCAAACGACCAATCCGGCCAGCATCACTGGCACTTAGCATTTTTTCAAACAAAGGAGTAATAACAGAATTCGAACTATAGCAGTTAAGGAAACACTTAAGAACAGACGATTAAAAAAATGTTCGACATAATTTGAAAATGCCTTTATTTACTAGTATCTAGAGGAGTATATTCTCTAGCGGAAATTGCTCGTGAACATATGTAGAATTTTTTGGATACTTTCCAGATAGGTGCTGTAGCTCTTGATCTGTTATTCTGGGCCAATAGCGGGGAAGTAATTGAGATCTCGCCTTTGCATCCATTCTGGGCCTTCCATTGCGCATTTGCGCCTGGAATTCGTTATCAATCACACTATGGGAATAGAACTGTTTCTGCAACGAGGAAGCAAGTTGTGATTGCTGCTGTGCAGGTGCAATTCTGATATGGTCTTTTGGCCCATTTGCCGATGCAAAATTTGCGGGCAACCCAATTGGCAGGGTTGGCGGATCATCCTTCAGAATGGATGGATGATGTGAATCAAGCTTGAAGCCCGCAGATAAAGAGGAACAAGGATCTGGAATTACCCCTTTCCTTGAAGACAAAGGGTCATTTTCTCCATGGTGACTAGGATCATGAAGACTATTTGGATTTGATTCTTCTCTCTGATAGAGCGTATAAGAGTACGTTGGATCCAGGCTCGCATGATGACCGTGTCCATTGGCATATCTGTCCCTCATAATCTGGCTCATGCTGGCAGGTGTTGTTGGTCTGTCATGCATGTCATCGAATTTCTTTTCCTGGGCATGAATAAAAGTGCGCCCTGGAAGTAATTTTTCACTGCCACTAGGCCTATCAAACTCATAAGCCAGACGCTGCTGCAAGTCCGATTGTAAACTGGACACACTCCACAGATTAGTCTGTCGCCACTGACTTGAAAATTGCCCGGCAGGAGGTCTCCAGCTCTTGACAAAACTGTCTTTTCTATCAGCTACATTTTGAGGCATATGCATAGAAGATGACCATATCTGACTTGGTGCCTAAAAAGAATGAGGGCCAACGATTGTCAAAAACGGGTCAAAATATAAACCAATTTCAAATAAAACCAGGAAATTGCAAAACTCCTGCAACTTAAGCTTATATAAAAAAAATGCATGCATCTTCAATACACAAGAGAAGCATCCTTCACATAAATCAATTGACAGCTTCAGTAAATGACATGAGCAAGGTAGAAACAGGGCATCAGCTATACATAACATCAGGCTTGCACCTAATTAATGCAACCAACCAAATAGCATAACTGGACTGTAGTAAATGATGGGTGTTTTCAGTTTCTGTTTTTCAACGAAGAGTAGACAGTAATGCATGCAATTTGATCAAAGTACAGCAACTTAAAGTGCTGACATGCATAAAAAAGGGTAGATATTTCATACACTTGGTATCCTCGATGCCATCAGTCCAATAATAGTAAATCCTCAGGCAACAGAAAAACTTTCACGACATACCATCGCAGCATGCGACTTGCGAGCGCAGAGGATGCAGTCCACCCCACCAGCGTCGAGCAGCACGTACGCATGGACCGACACGATGCACCCGCAATGCAGCTTCTGCCCGATACGAACACAAATACAGGGCCGGATCAATCAGCAAGCACAAATCACGACCAGCATAAAGGGTACAGAATCAGCATGCACGCGTACGTACCTTCCCGCACGCTTCACAGGTCCTCCACCCGGCCACCTCCGGATGGAAAGTCTCGCAGAAGCTCCCCTGCTCGAACGAACCACTGCTCACACAAAACAGAGACCACACATGCATGCATGCATCAGGAACCCGGAGTCGCACGCAAGTCAAACCACCCACCAAAACCCACAACTTTACACAAAACCCCCGCATATTCCGCGGAAATTGCAACGACGTAGCGATCACTCCACGTAGATCCGGTGGGCACCATAGGCGAATCCGCCCACCGAGGAAGCGAGCTCCCCGCGCCGCACGAATCGAGCGCGCGGGGGAGCCCCGCCCACAGCGCGATTGGGCGGAGGAGGGAGGGGGAGGGGAGGCGATTAAGGGGTTACCGTACGTACTAGCATCGGTCGCATAGCTCCGCGTAGTCGCCAGAGCGGAGGCGCCAGCCTCGGCGGCGCGGGCCTTCGGATTTGGGGTCCTTGCAGTGCGCGTTGAAGCAGATCCTAGGCCGCTGCTGCGGCGGGGCGGGGGGAGGGGGCGGCTGCTGCAGTGGGGCGGAATCGGCCGGCGGGGGCGGCTGCACCGAGATGGGGGTCGCGGTGAGGGCGGCGGCCGCAGAAGGGGGAGGCGGCGCCGGCGACGGCGAGGACATGGGCGGAACCCTAGGCCGGCGGTGCGGCGAGGTAGGAGGGTTTGGGGGGGGGGGGGGGTGGGAATCGGGGGGCGGAAGGAATAAGACGAGGAGAGGGGAGGAGAGGCGAGGAGGGGGGAGGCTTTTAAAGCGATGCCCAGAAAAGTATTAGTTGTAGTAGTACCAGCGTTTGGATTTCCCCTGCTACGTGTACACAACACACCTCGGTCTCACCACCCATGCTACAGCTACTGCTGCATGCTACCCAGCCAGTATTACTCTCTTTCAATTACCCCCTATATTTATCGCTCCCATAACACGTATCTACGTGACGATCGGTTTATTTGTAAGCGAAGAGGAAATTTAGGACGCATGCAGATACAACCTACCACACCCCATGTGTTTTGCATCGACCTAATCTAATCTAACATCTCGGTATAGCATCATTTTTAATCGTGCATGTCCTTGGGGTCAAACGGAGGAAAGCGTGCTCCATGCATGCACGTTCGTTCCCAAAGCTCCATCGTTCCCATCCCTTGTTCCAACTTGAACGCAGTAGAATAATAAACAACGAAAAGGACCACTAGTGTTCTATAATCCCCTTTAGTTAACTACATAATGCCGGCCCCGACGTACGGCTAACTCGTAGTCGTGGTAATAGCGTAACAAAGCATTCTACGTCCAACCATGTCTGAAAAAAACTAACAAACTACGTGTTTGGGGCGCTTAGCAGGTGCATGCGCGTTGGTACGCGTAGGAAGCGGGCTCGCTCGGTCGGCGTCGCGAGAACGGCCGGCCAAGGAAGGGGAACGCTGCGCAGGAGCAGCGAGGCGCATGCGGATTGCGCCGGTGCGCGGTCCGCTCACGCCCGCAGGGCGAGCTCACCGGCCCCCTCGAGCCACTCGCCCTCGCCCGGACGTTGAGTGGGGGCGGCGGTAACCCTACCCTAAAACACCCGCAAGCCGCGAGCGCAGCCCATGCACTCAACAGCAGGTCATTCGTTGGTTTTCTCCATCACGAGAAGAAAAAAAAACTATAATATACGTCCTTCTTATTAAAGTGATATATTTATGTTTACTACGTATACGTACGTACGTACGTAAAGCAACGGACACGTCGTGCGTTGCGGGCTTCGTCGCGGCGCGGCCGTCGAGGCTGCGGGGCGCGGCCCCACCCGCCGTGCGTGCGTGCGTGCGGACGCCGCCCATAGCGCCTCCTCACTTTGTTTATTATTATTTTTTGGCCGCAGATCCACTCCAACCTGTACCAATATGTTATGCTTTCAGATTGGTGACCCCGATGTCATTTCACCGCGCGCATGCAGCGAGGCCGAACTTGCTGTCTCCATGTCGATCAAACGGTGTACGTGCGTACGTACGTGGTCGCGTCTTATCTGCTCCGGTCTACGGTAATTTTTCTAAAAAAAAACTCCCGGCTAAAATGGCTAGACAGAGATTTGGTGTTTGGTAGTCTAACTTTTAGGTAGGTTGTAGGGTGTTCCGAGTTAAAAAATATATGAAATGATCACAAGTCAAATGATAGATTGTTTGACGCGAAGAGCACTAAGGAGGCAGCAGAGATCAGTGACGAGGCAGCACGGGTAGAGGTGCGAAGTCAACTGAGACGACAGAGAGTGGATTGTCGGCGGTGTTAGCAGAGACCGGGCCGAAGACAAAGCAGAATCGGTGGAGACCGAGCAGATAGCGCAAAACGGTGGAGGTGCGGAAATGTGGCTGATGCTCATGATCTGGATCCAAATCTGAAGGCACGGAGATCTTAGGTGGCGGCACTGAGGGAGGAGACGGAGGCTGGGGCTACGCTTTCGGACGGCTTCGGCGTGGTGGCGCTTGTGAACACGGAGTCGGTCGGAGGGAGATGTTGATGGAAGAAGGCGAAGGCTGGCACCAGCAAGAGGAGGTGCGGAAACCAAATAGTGCAGACGAACGCACTCTAGCATGGACGACTAATAATCCACGTCACTTTTCTTCCACATGTTTTTCTTTTTGAAGATTTTTCTTCCATATGCTTTTCTTTTTGTTGTTTCTGTTGTAAAACAGATAAACTCCTAGTTCAAGTTGGAAGGACTATTTGTTGGTGGGTGAATCCGAATCTATCTCCTATCTGCGAGCGAACAATTACGTTTCACAACACGTTATCAGTACGATGTTCTACCATAGCCGATCATGATCGTCTACCTGCGTTAATCGACACCGCATTAAACTCTCAGTGCAACACGCGATCTACACTACTGCAAGCTCTACATAAGTGGATTGCATCTACGGTATTGTTGATCCTGCAGATCGCGTTTTTTGCGCCTATGCTACTGTTTATTATAGATTACTATTCATTCATAAAAAAATTCACCGGCCCAAAGGCTGGTCATCACACCCACAGCGCGACTGCCCGCCGCCATCCGTCGCACCCGTAGTGTGACCGCCCGCTACAGCGAGCCGTGTGCCATTGTAGCCTTCGACCCGGCCACCGCGGTCGCCCATTGGTCAACCGCCCACATCGACGCCCGAAGTGCGCCTCCGCGCTCATCCCTGGTGACCGCACGCTCGCTTGTCGCTGGCCGCCATGCACTTGTCTTCCCGGCCGCCGGCCACAACCACGCTCGGAGCGCGGCCAGCGCCTGCCAGATTGAAAGTGCATCTAGGCCCCCTAAATTGGTTTTGGATGATTAATGACAAACGATTAAAGATTCTAATGTGTTCAACTAGTTCATGAACAGGTAAAAGGTTCGAGAAGAGATCATCTATGAAATTGGGTATCCTCAAGCTTCGTAGAGTAAGAAAAACGGCATCTCCGACCGTAATTTTCGATTTGTTGAAGTTATAGGATTGCCGTACTATTAAGAGGGATGCTTTGAAATTAACTTAGAGATGGTCTCCTCACTCAAGATGAATTTAGTCGAGTCTCTCAAGGGTTAGAAGTGTTCTCTCTAGCTTCGGATTGAGTTTGTGTTAAAGTTCAAGTCGGATGTTCCGATATTGTATTGGACATTCCGATGCTTTAGAAGTTCCGAAGTGTAGGTGTGCTTCTGTCCGGTGTGTTCTTTTAGGGTCGGACATTCCGATTTACTTGTTCGGATGTTCCGATACCTATTGGTCTTTAGCATGGGAGCTCTCTGTTAGCTTCGGATGTTCCGATTGTAGGTATCGGAAGTTCTGATGTGTTCTGTCCTGTTTTAGGGTGCTTTCTGTCTAGTTCGGACTGTCCGAAGTTGCTTTTTCGGAAGTTCCGAAGTGGTTGTTTTCCAGTTTGGGAACTCTCTGTTTGTTTCGGATGTTCCGATATTTTATATCGGACATTCCGATGTGGACTTATTGTAATTAGCTTTGTTCCCTCTCTGGGTCTCTTCGGATGTTCCGAAGTTGTTATCGGATATTCCGATGCCTGTAGTTTTCGACCGTTGGAAGCTTTCCAAGGTCTGGTAGTTTGTGCTCTTCGGATGTTCCGAAGTTAGCATCGGAAGTTCCGATGTGTGGCTGTGTGCGGGGATAACGGCTAGTTTTGAACCAAAACTATAAATACCCCCCATCTCCACCTTTGTTTGGTTACTTGAAAGGACCAACGATGTCGCCTAGAGGGGGTGTGAATAGGCGGATTAAAATTTACGCAGCGGAATAAAACGGGCCGAGCTGGTCAACCCGGAGTCTCCAGGTTTTGGTCCGGATACTCCGGCTTGTCCGGAGTGTCCGGTATTGAGTCCGGACTCTCCGGGTTAGCTGGCTCGGGAGCGCAATAAAAACTACTCTAGCAAGCGCAACAAACTACTAGAAATAGAATGCAAGAGCAACCTAGAACAATTGCTAGATAAGATTTGAATTCAAGCTAAGCAAAGAGCTAGATCTAACTTTACAAACTCAAATCCAAAAGGCAAGACTAGGAAGTAAAGAGAGAGCGAGAGACACGATTTTTCACCGAAGTTCGGATTCTTGAAGGGAATCCTACGTCTCC
Organism: Rhipidocladum racemiflorum; assembly: GCA_036346355.1. Taxonomy (NCBI): domain Eukaryota; kingdom Viridiplantae; phylum Streptophyta; class Magnoliopsida; order Poales; family Poaceae; genus Rhipidocladum; species Rhipidocladum racemiflorum. Next base: position 48,243,780 of record CM070582.1, on the reverse strand, counting down.
GTTGAGGTGGCTCGGTCACACTTGAGTCGGGGTCTCTTTCAACCCGCTTTCCTCCCGGTGTTGCACAAATGCACTCGCCGGCTTCACTTCTTGTCTCTTCCCTTTCGGAGGCGAGACTCGCCTTCACAAACGACCGGGGCTCACCACACGCGTCGGTAGCTCCCGGTGACTCCTAGCCGTCTAGGAGACCTTCAACCTCCAAGAGAAATAGCACCACGAAGAATCGCTTCGAGGATGAACTAGTGCTCAACAAGATGAAATGAATGCACTTAGCACTTTGCTTCTTCCTCTCCTCACCAAAAAGAATCAACAACCAAATTAATTGGTGGGAGGAAGTGGGGGCTCTATTGAATGCTTAGAGATGGTTAGGAATGGCTTGAATGCTGCTATGAATGAGCTCAATAGAGATCCTAGCCGTTGGAGAGGAGTGGAGGCTTTAAATACCCTTTTTGAAAACTAGCCGTTACTCCGCTTTTGTACAGTAGGAGTGTCAGACAAACAACCCGAGACTCGGGTTATCCGAGACTCGGACCAAATGTCCGGATACTCGAACCAACTGGAATCAAAAACAACCGAGAGGTCCAACCCGGAGACTCCGGACACAATGTCCGGATACTCCGGATTGAATCCGGAGACTCCGGACCAAATGTCCGGATACTCCGGGTTACCCAGTTCGGTTTCAATTTGAAACTTTTCAAAACCAAATGTAGGAGTGCTAATTAGAGATGCAGTATATGATGTTGAGCACATGCACATCCTAAAGTCGATTTCTCGTCATACCCTCTTAATAGTACGGCTATCCTTAAGACACAAATAAATAAAGTGATACAACTTTGGTCTTGATGCCGTCCTTTTGCTTTTGAGTAGACATAGGGCCGTCCAATGTCATTCCAAGCTCGATATGATCTCGATATCTGCAGTATTCTTGGATAAAACATTAGATCTCTTTAATTGTGTCATCATTAATCACCAAAACAATTTGAGGGGCCTAGATGCACTTTCAATCTCCCCCTTTTTGGTGTATTGATGACAACACAATTAATCAGCAAATAAAATAACGAGAATTAGACTTAGCTATAAGATTAAAAAGAGAAGCTCCCCCTAAATGTGTGCATTAGAGGAATTTAGTGGAAACAAATGCACATATTTAACGAGAGATAACCGAGAGCTCCCCCTCACACACAGCATCTGAGAATACAACACAAGAACTGAACGCAATCCATGCATAAAATAAGCAATAAAGTCATTACATGGAATAACAGAGTTCACAACTCGAAATAAGCAAAGAACTCAAACGCCTCTCCAACGCGACTAAAGACGGCTAAAGACAACGCACAGATATCACTCCCCCTTTGGCATCAAGACACCCAAAAGAGGGAGGAACACGAAGGATCACTCGTCGTCGCCTTCGTCGTCGGACGCGGAGTACTCGCTACCGGGGTCATCTCCAGCGGCAGGCGGAGAGGAGGAGGTGATGCCGAAGAGCTGATCTGCAGAGGTGGCATCGCTACTCTCCTCGGAAGACCCGGAGGAGTCGCTGGGAGAGACCGCTTCGCCATTGTGGCGGCGGATGCTGCGAATGTCTTGACCATTCTTCTTGATCTGCCGACTCATCACCTTCTGCCTGGTGGAGATGTCGCGGCAAAGAAGGAAGACGTGCTTGAGCATCCGCTGAAGAGTGCCACTAGAAACCTCGGTCGCCCAAGAATCGCGGGAGGCACTACGGGTAGAGGTAGAGCCTGAAGCACGACCTCGGCGAAGTCTAGCAGCAGGACCAGGAGCAGCTGGAGGGGCTAGAGTAGACTGAGGGCGGACCTTGTAAGCAAGATGCTCCTCATCTCTTACAAACTTCAGCCCACTCACTGAAGAGATCAAGGTCATCACGAAGGGTGCAAAGCTGCAACTGGCCATGTTGCTCTGAGCATTCTGTCTCATCGACTCCCACAAGAAATCAACAATGTCAAACGGGTGGGTGCGCTCGACGAGATGAAACAGCAAGTTCCTTCCAAAGGAACTGATGGTAGAAGCATCTCCCTCCTTGGGAGAAAGAGTGACCCTCAACATTCTGTTGAGGACAAAGAGAACATCCTTCGCACTTTGATGGTCCCCACCGTGAAACTCCTCGAAGTGTCATACAAAGCCTCCATCTCGCTCAGAGTCATCACTTTCTTTGCATGAAGCTTTGGACCCATTATATCTGAGATTGAGGACTCTGGCAAACCTCTTCTTGCTAGCCACATACCAAATCTTATCAGTCATCCACCATATGGCCTCATCATTCTTATCAAAGTACAAGGTGGCATAGAACTGCATGATAACCTCATTGTTCCAGTCATACTTGTATGCCATGATGTTCTTGATCTGATGCAGCTCGCAAATCTGAATGATCTCAGTGAAGACTGGATTGCCTGCAGCAGCCATGTATTCCCAGTCAATGGTCTTCATGCGAACCACTGGGTGCTCAAGTGGGTATAGGACCGTCTCATAGTAATCAGACTGAAACCGGTTCCAAAACCGGCGGTCCACATACTCATCCTGATGGAGCTCTAGAGGATCTTTCTTCCTGTGCTCAACAATGGCTTTCCCTTTTCCAGATCCGGTGCGGTAATCGATGACTCTCATTGGGTTCACGGACATTGGATAGTTCCACACGGGCTTGGCCTTGATCAGAGGACCAATGAAGTGCCCAGAAGCACGAAACTGGCTTCTCTTCTGATCACGAAGCCTGGCATGAATATCTGCTGGATGCTCATCTGGATCAGGAGTTGGCCGAGGTGGAGGAGACAGACAGTGGATCCCGAGCTAGCTGGCCTCGAGGTCCGAAATGGGTCTTTGGCCACTCCAATTCTCTGCTTTTTCTGCGGAGGCTGCGGAGGCTGCGGAGGAGAATTGGTGGGAGACGCCCCCTGAGAGGGATCACCGCCACCAGAAGGCTGCTGAGGAGGATCGCTGCCACCAGCTGTCTGCTGAGGAGGATCGCTGCCACCAGAAGTTCCCTGAGAAGGATCCATCTGACCAGATAGAGCGAACGAAAAGAATTAGCTGAGAATCGACGCGAAAAAAAGCGAAGAGATGAATCTGGCCGAGGCACCCAACCCGGAGAGTCCGGACAAAAGGTCCAGATACTCCGGATTGCATCCGGAGACTCCGGACAAAATGTCCGGACACTCCGGATAGACCCGGAGACTCCGGACCCAGAGTCCGGACACTCCGGATTAGCCAGAGAGAGCGCAAGGGCGGCCAAGAGAGGAACAATCCAACCCGCACAACTCAACAAATTGACTCTAGATTGCCACAAGAAGATTGGAAAGAGGTCTAGGGCACAATCTAGCACAAGATTTCGCGAGAAAGGGCACGGATTGGAACTCACCTCAACGGGATTGAAACCGAGAAAATGCGGGAGAATAGGGAGATCGACACTTCGATCTTGAGAACCTCCACGAGACGAGCCACACCCTAGAAGAGATGAAGCACGAGGAGAGGCTCAAGGAATCGCAAGAAAGAGTCCAATCCCGGAAGGAAAAAGATTAGGGCACAAAGAAACTTACCAAGATCTCCAATCCAAGGACGAGGAAGGGGTCCAAGATCCCTAGGAGATGGAGGAGAAGGTGAGAATCACGCCCTAGCCAAGAGGGGAACACGGGAGAGGGAGAGACGCACGGAGAAATAGGAAAGAAACTGAACCGCGCGGGATTTTGAGGTTTAACCGACCGCCCCAACCCGGAGACTCCGGATTTTTAGTCCGGAGACTCCGGTCCAACCCGGAGAGTCCGAACAAACAGTCCGAAGACTCCGAATGATCCGGAGACTCCGGATTGAATACCGGACAGTCCGGGTTGCCCAGTTCGGTTAGGAATTTGACACGAAGAAGGATAGTTCAAGGAATTCAGCGGAGCGAGAGGGACAAAGATTCCTAACATGTCAACTTGATACATGACCAGCGAACAATAAAGCAAACAAACTATGGTCACATATCAAATGACAAGATCAGAGGATCAAGAACCAACAACATTGAATAATTTCAAAGAAAAAAAGAATGAATAACGTTTTGAAATTCATTTTTCATTCAACAAGCAATATGTGAGCACATGTCAAGCCACGTTACGAGAGTCTAAGATATTTAGTCCACTTCTCAATTCACAGAACCTTTTCTCGTCAAGAGGCTTGGTAAAAATATCGGCTAATTGATCATTTGTACTCACATGTTGGATATCAATTTCGCCTTTTGTTGCGTGGTCTCTTAGGAAATGATGGCGAATATCAATGTGTTTTGTACGGGAGTGTTGGACAGGATTGTTGGCAATTTTTATGGCACTCTCATTGTCACACAATAGTGGAACACTTTTGTAGTTTAGGCCATAATCACTCAAGGTTTGTCTCATCCAAAGTAGTTGGGCACAACAACTCCCGGCGGCTATATATTCGGCTTCGGCAGTGGATAGGGCCACGGAATTTTATTTCTTGGAAGACCACGAGACTAGGGACCTACCCAAGAATTGGCAGGTTCCTGAGGTACTCTTCCTATCCACTTTACAACCGGCATAATCCGCATCGGAATAGCCAAAAAGTTCAAAGGAGGATCCTTTCGGATACCAAAGTCCGAAATGAGGAGTGTACACTAAGTATCTCAAGATTCTCTTAACGGCCACCATGTGGCACTCTTTTGGAGCGGCTTGAAAACGTGCACACATACAAACGCTAAGCATGATATCAGGCCTAGATGCACAAAGATAAAGGAGAGAACCGATCATCGAACGATATACCTTTTGGACGACCGGTTTACCTTCTTTGTCGAGGTCTAGATGCCCGTTGGCCTGCATAGGCGTCCTTATAGGCTTGGCGTCCTCCATTCCGAACTTCTTGAGCATGTCCTTGATGTACTTGGTTTGACAAATGAAAGTTCCTTCCTTGAGTTGTTTGACTTGAAATCCGAGGAAGAACTTCAACTCTCCCATCATGGACATCTCAAATCTTTTGGTCATTATTTTACTAAACTCTTTACACAAATGTTCATTAGTAGATCCAAATATAATGTCATCGACATATATTTGGCACACAAATAAATCATTATCAATATGCTTAGTAAAGAGAGTAGGATCGGCCTTTCCGACTACAAAACCTTGTTAGAGAAGAAAGTCTCGTAAACACTCGAACCAAGCCCTCGGTGCTTGCTTAAGTCCATAAAGGGCTTTGTGTAGATAGTAGACGTGGTCCGGGTGTTTTGGATCTTCAAAGCCGGGTGGTTGCTCGACGTAGACCATCTCGGAGAGTGGTCCATTTAAGAAGGCGCTCTTCACGTCCATTTGATACAGCTTGAAATCATGGTGAGTAGCAAAGGCAAGTAATATTCTAATAGATTCAAGCCTAGCTACTGGAGCATATGTTTCATCGAAATCCAAACCTTCGATTTGAGTGTACCCTTGAGCAACCAAACGAGCTTTGTTCCTTGTCACGATTCCATTCTCATCTTGCTTGTTCCGGAAGACCCATTTTGTGCCGATCACGTTTTGATTTGGTCTTTGAACAAGCTCCCAGACTTAATTTCTCTTGAAATTGTTAAGCTCCTCTTGCATGGCCATCACCCAATCCGGATCATCAAGCGCTTCATCTACCTTGAGAGGTTCAAGAGACGACACAAACGAGTAAAATTCACAAAAATTTGCAACTCGAGATCTAGTAGATACTCCCTTGTGAATGTCTCCAAGTATATTGTCGACCGGATGATCTCGTTGAATACTTTGATGAACTCTAGGGTGAGGAACGGTTGAATTTGGAGCTTGGATAGGTTCTTCGTCTTGGGATGCGTTCGAACCATCTTGGGCTTGCTTGGACGAGGAGGGAATATCACCTGAGCCTGACCCATCCGGAGACTCCGGTATATGACCCGGAGACTCCGGATCAATCCGGACACTCCGGGTTTCAGGCCGGAGACTCCGGGTTGGGGTGCTCGGATGAGATTCCAGATTTTGAGGTCTTACCTCCCCAATTGCCATTTTCTTGATAGCTTCACACGGTGGTTCTTCCCTGTCAATCACGGCACGATCAACTTGTTCTACTTGAGAACCGTTAGTCTCATCAAAAGTCACGTCACGCGAGATTTCAACGACACCGGTGGTATTGTTGAAAACTCGGTACGCGTAAGCATTAGTTCCATAACCAAGTAAGAAACCTTCATCTACTTTAGGAGCAAATTTAGAAGACTTAGCCTTTTTATTAAGGATATAGCATTTGCTCCCAAAGACTCGAAAGTAGGAGACATTTGGTTTCTTCCCGGTGAGCAACTCATATGTCGTTTTCTTCAAGATCTTGTGAAGGTAGAGGCGGTTGGAACTGTGGCATGCGGTATTGATGGCTTCCGCCCAAAAGCTATCGGAAACCTTGTACTCGTCAATCATCGTCCGCGCCATCTCGATGAGGGTTCGATTCTTCCTCTCGGCTACCCCATTTTGTTGAGGAGAATAGGGAGCCGAGAATTCATGCTTGATTCCTTCCTCATCAAGAAACTCCTCCACGCCAATATTCTTGAACTCGGTGCCGTTGTCGCTCCGAAATCTCTTGATCTTTACTTCAAACTCGTTTTGAGCTCTTCTCATGAATTTCTTCAATGTCACTTGGACTTCACCTTTGTCTTGCAAAAAGAACACCCAAGTGAATCGAGAAAAGTCATCAACAATAACCAAACCATACTTACTTCCCCCGATGCTTATATAAGCTACGGGACCAAATAAATCCATGTGGAGCATTTCCAATGGTCTTGAGGTCGTCATCACGTTCTTGGCGGGATGGGAGGCGCCAACTTGCTTGCCCGCTTGACAAGCGCTACAAATCCTATCTTTCTCAAAGACAACATTTGTTAGTCCAAGAATGTGGTTGCCTTTAATGAGTTTGTGAAGATTCCTCATACCAACATGGGCTAGTCGGCGATGCCATAGCCAACCCATGCTCGATTTAGCCATTAAGCACGTTTCAAGATTAAGTCTATCCGTATTGAAGTCTACGAGATAGAGCTTACCCTTCAAACGTCCTTTAAAGGCTATTGAACCATCAAGCCTCTTAATGACATCCACACCCTTTTCATTAAACAAACAATTATAGCCCGCTTCACATAATTGTGCAACGGACAATAAATTGTAGCTTAATGACTCAACAAGCAAAACATTATTTAATTGAAAATTGCTTGAGATAGGAATTTTACCCAATCCAATTACTTCTCCTTTTCCATTGTCTCCAAAGACAATGCTTTCACTATTTGATCCATTTGCGTCCAATTGAGCGAACATTGCCTTTTCTCCGGTCATGTGGTGCGTACATCCGCTATCCAAAATCCAACTTGTTCCACCGGAGATATAGGCCTACAAAATGACATTTAGTTTTTGCTCTTTGGTACCCAAACTTGGTTAGGTCCACGTACATTAGTGACAAGTGATTTAGGGACCCAAATAGAACGAACACAAGGAGCATTCTTCGGCTTACGCCCAACATGATAAGCAACTACACGACCGAGGTTAGTCCTTTTAAGCACATAAGAAGCAAAGAACTCGGAGTGAGCTTTGTGCTTGGATGTTCCTTCGCCTTTTACAAAGTGAATGGGCTTGCTTAAAGGAGCAACAACAATGTTGCTCTTTTTGCCCTTTGGCGGAACATACCCAAGCCCTTGCCTCTTAGGATTACCTTGGCGCTTACCGAGATACTCCTCTAAACCCTTGCTTGCCTTGTAGGACTTTTGAAGTCCATCTTCAAGCATCACCTTAAGCTTCTCATTTTCATGAGCTAAGACTTTCAAAGTCTCACGGTTAGTAGCACAAGTAGCAACATCAACATTAAAGCATCTAGCGCAACCGTTGCTCGTCGAGGGTATTGAAACATTGAAGTTGTTAATTGAGGTGGAAGCGTTATTCGAGAGATCAACAAGCTTCACTTCAAGAGCTTTGCAAGCATCCATTGCTTGAGCAAGTTGCTCTACGAGTGAAGCATTGGTGATCTCAAGACTAACCACTTCACTCTTAGTCAAATTTGAATTTTTGACTAAGTCCTCATTCCTTTTTCTTTCAAAAGATAGGCTCTTCTCTAGCTCAATATTCTTCTCCTTTTCAAAAATAAGGAGATCCTCTTGAGCCTCAAGAATAACCTCCTTTTGTTCAACCACTTCCTCCAATTTTTCAATGTCTTTAAGTAGCAAGTCTAGTTTTTCAATATCAAAATCATTCATAGACTTAAATGCTACTTCCTCATCATCACTAGCATCATCACAATCATCTAAGCCATAATCAACAATAGAAAGAGTGGAGCTCTTAGATGATACCTTGTGCCCCTTTGCCATGAGGCAAATTGGAGCATCTCCTTCGCCGTCGCTTAAGTCGTCAAAGAGACTCTTTGACTTTGTCGGTGGAGTGGCAATGGCGACGGTGGCAAGTCCATCTTCATTGTCGGAGTTGGAATCGGACTCGGACTCGGAGTCGGAGTCGGAGTTCCACTCCTTGCCGATGTATACATGACCCTTGCCCTTGTACTTTTTGTTCTTGTCTTTGTCCTTCTTCTTGAACTTGTCTTTCTTGTAGGGCTTTTCTTCCTTCTTTTCTTTGTGTGGGCACTCGGCAATGAAATGACCGGGTTCCCCACACTCATAGCACTTTCTTGAGGAGTGACGCCCTCTTGACTTGTTGCCATAGCTCTTGGAGTGACTACCCGGCTTGTAGCCCTTCTTCTTCAAGAACTTGTTGAATCTTCTTACGAGCAAGGCCATGTCTTCATTTGTCAAGGGGCCGCTCGACTCTTCTTCATCGCTTGAGCTCTCTTCGGCTTCTTTTGCAACCTTGACGGCCTTCAAGGCTACACCTTTCTTCTTGCCGGACTTGAGCTCCTCCACCACTTCCGCTTCCTTAACCATCATCTCATCCGTCATCAATCGACCAATCACGTCATGAGGAGTGAGAGTATCGAAGTTTGGCCGGTCGCGGATGAGTTGCACAAGGTTGCGGTTGGTGGGGGTGATCACTCTAAGGATGATCTTGACAATTGCTTTGTCGGTGAGCTCGGTGCTTCGAAGTCCTTTAGCTTGATTTACTAGCACCATCAAGCGATCGAACATATTCGTGTAAGATTCACCTTCTTCCAAAGTGAATCGGCTTAGCTCTCCAATGATGAGTTCGATCTTGGACTCACGGACACTTGACACACCTTCATGAGACACCATCAATCTTTCCCAAATGTCCTTGGCATTGTCAAGACCATCGACCCGGTTGAACTCGGAGTCGCTCAAAGCGTTGAACAAGGCATTGACAGCCAAGTCGTTGAAGTGTTGAGCTTTGTCTTCTTCGGAGGTGAGATTGTTTGGGTTTGCGGGCTTGAAACCTGTTTCAACAATCTTCCAAATACACGGATGAAGTGATCTCAAATGCATCTTCATCTTATGTTTCCATGCCGCATATCGAGTGCCATCGAAGTGAGGCGCTCGACCAGACGAGACGGAGACATAGGACGAGGAGTTTGAGACTCCAAAAGAGGAATAATCTAAAGGAATTGCAACCCCTATACCGGAACCCGAGGCTTTCTCTTGGCCATGGGTTTCGGTAACCTTCTCTATTTCCGACATCTTTGATTCTCCAAGCGGTTAAGCCAAAATAAAGGAGATTTGGCTCTGATACCAATTGAAAGGACCAACGATGTCGCCTAGAGGGGGGTGAATAGGCGGATTAAAATTTACGCAGCGGAATAAAACGGGCCGAGCTGGTCAACCCAGAGTCTCCGGGTTTTGGTCCGGATACTCCGGCTTGTCCGGAGTGTCCGGTATTGAGTCCGGACTCTCCGGGTTAGTCGGCTCTGAGCGCAATAAAAACTACTCTAGCAAGCGCAACAAACTACTAGAAATAGAATGCAAGAGCAACCTAGAACAATTGCTAGATAAGATTTGAATTCAAGCTAAGCAAAGAGCTAGATCTAACTTTACAAACTCAAATCCAAAAGGCAAGACTAGGAAGTAAAGAGAGAGCGAGAGACACGATTTTTCACCGAAGTTCGGATTCTTGAAGGGAATCCTACGTCTCCGTTGAGGTGGCTCGGTCACACTTGAGCCGGGGTCTCTTTCAACCCGCTTTCCTCCCGGTGTTGCACAAATGCACTCGCCGGCTTCACTTCTTGTCTCTTCCCTTTCGGAGGCGAGACTCGCCTTCACAAACGACCGGGGCTCACCACACGCGTCGGTAGCTCCCGGTGACTCCTAGCCGTCTAGGAGACCTTCAACCTCCAAGAGAAATAGCACCACGAAGAATCGCTTGGAGGATGAACTAGTGCTCAACAAGATGAAATGAATGCACTTAGCACTTTGCTTCTTCCTCTCCTCACCAAAAAGAATCAACAACCAAATTAATTGGTGGGAGGAAGTGGGGGCTCTATTGAATGCTTAGAGATGGTTAGGAATGGCTTGAATGCTGCTATGAATGAGCTCAATAGAGATCCTAGCCGTTGGAGTGGAGTGGAGGCTTTAAATACCCTTTTTGAAAACTAGCCGTTACTCCCGTTTTGTACAGCCGGAGTGTCCTGACAAACAACCCGAGACTTCAGGTTATCCGGAGACTCGGACCAAATGTCCGGATACTCGAACCAGCTGGAATCAAAAACAACCGAGAGGTCCAACCCGAGACTCAGGACACAATGTCCGGATACTCGGATTGAATCCGAGACTCGGACCAAATGTCCGGATACTCCGGTTACCTGGTCAGTTTCAATTTGAAACTTTTCAAAACCAAATGTAGGAGTGCTAATTAGAGATGCAGTATATGATGTTGAGCACATGCACATCCTAAAGTCGATTTCTCGTCATACCCTCTTAATAGTACGGCTATCCTTAAGACACAAATAAATAAAGTGATACAACTTTGGTCTTGATGCCGTCCTTTTGCTTTTGAGTAGACATAGGGCCGTCCAATGTCATTCCAAGCTCGATATGATCTCGATATCTGCAGTATTCTTGGATAAAACATTAGATCTCTTTAATTGTGTCATCATTAATCACCAAAACAATTTGAGGGGCCTAGATGCACTTTCATTACTCTCTTGCCTTGGCTGAATACTTGAGCTCCTTGAACATCCTCTAGAGCAACCTTGAGCCTTTTTCCTCATTTGATCTTAGGGATCATTTAGTGAGTGAGAAGTCCTCAAGTGTAGTTGTGAGTCAAGGGTTAAGTTGTCATTCATCTTGAGCAAGTAGAGAACCTCTCCAAGATCGAGATTCAAGTGCATTCATTTCTCTTGGAGGTTGAAGGACTCCTAGACGGCTAGGCGTCGCTCACGAGCCCCCAACGATTGTGGGACGCCGTGAGAAGTTTGTGAAGGCCGGCTCTGCCTCCGAAAGGAAAGGATCCAATAGTGGAACCAAGCCTCAAGTGTGACCGAGGTTTGGGAGGAAAGGGTTGGAAAAGACCCGGGCTCTTTGGAGCCTCCTCAACGGAGACGTACGATCCCCTCAAGGATCCGAACTCCGGGAATCAAACTATTGTGTTCTATTTTGTCTCGAGCTGCTTGACTAGTCTTATTGATTTCCTTTAGTGCAATTATTAGTTGTTTAGAGTTAGTTGTCGTCTTGCTCATTCTACTTGACTCTTTTCGTCAAGTGTTAATCGGATAGTCCGGAGTTATTACGGAAGTTCCGATATTAACTCGGAATATCCGACCTTTTTCCGTTGCATTAAATTGTTTTAATTTAAAATTAGCCTATTCACCCCCCCTCTAGGCAATCTTCTGCCCCCTTTTCAATTGGTATCAGAGCCTACCCTTCTCGAAGGCTTAACCGCTTGAAGGAACGTGATGGCCAACACCGGGTTGAAGGTTGTCGTGACGGACGAGCAAAATAGTCCGAGGGTCGGAGATGGAACTCCCGGCAAAAGCAAAGAGGAAGCTACATCTACATCCAATCAGGGAGCTCAAATTCCTTTCAATTATGAAAAATTGAATACTTCCTCTTCGCATTCATATATCACTGTGCCCTCCGGGCGTGCACCTTTCTTTGATGGCACGCACTACTCCGCTTGGAGGCACAAGATGAAAATGCATTTAATGTCTCTCCATCCTAGTGTTTGGAAGATTGTTTGCACAGGTTTAGATATGCCGGAAGACGATATGGAGCTCACGCCGAAACAAGAGCAAAACATCCACCGCAATGCTCAAGCCGCGAGCGTGTTGCTGGGAGTGTTGAGTCCCGAAGAATTCAACAAAGTGGATGGCTTGGAAGAAGCCAAAGAGATATGGGACACACTCCAAGTAGCACATGAGGGTACATCAAGTGTAAGGGAGTCAAAAATTGAGTTGCTAGAAGGAAAGTTGGGGAGATTTGTTATGAATGATGATGAGACTCCGCAACAAATGTATGACCGCTTGATGATCCTCGTGAACAAGATAAGAGGGCTTGGAAGCAAGGATATGACGGACCACGTCATGGTAAAAAGGATGTTGAGAGCCTTTGCCCCAAGGAACTCGACTCTCGTAACCCTCATACGAGAGCGAAAAGACTTCAAGAGGCTCACTCCAAATGACGTGCTTGGAAGAATTCTCTCTCACGAGCTCATGGAAGAGGAAGCTAAGGAAGTGAAGAATCTCGCCAAGCAAAGCTCAAGCTCAAAGTCAAGAGAGATTGCATTGAAAGCGAGCAAGAAAGATGAATCAACCTCAAGTGATGATGAGGAAGAAGAGAGCGATGAGGAAGAAGACTTGGCCCTGTTTGTGAGAAAATTCAAGAAATTTCTTAAGTATGACGGGACAAGCAAATACAAGAAGAACTACAATGACAAATCAAGAAGAAGAAGAAACACAAAAAGAGCTTGCTATGAGTGCGGTGAAGTTGGACACTTCATCGCCGATTGTCCAAAGAAGAAGAACAATCCCAATGAGCCCAAGAAGAATGAGCCGCACAAGAAAAACAAAACTTACAAGAAGAAGTATTCGGGGCGAGCACACATTGGAGAAGAATGGGATTCAAATGACTCCGACACCGACACCGATGACGAAGGAGTCGCCACCCTCGCCATAGAAGCCGCCCCACCAACTAAGTCACTATTCGGGGAATTGAGCGACAACGACTCCGACCACAACGCGCCTATTTGCCTTATGGCCAAAGGGCGCAAGGTAATGGCTAAAACAAAACTCCCTAGTAGTGATAGTGAATTAGATAGTGATGATGATGATGATGCTTTGTTTTGCAACTTAAACAAATCTACCATTGCAAAAATCAATAAACTATTGAAAAGAATAGATAGCCAAGAGGAGACTCTTGAAAAGCAAGAAGAATTGTTAATTTGTGAAAAGAAGAAAAATCTTGCTTTTGAGAAGATCCTTGCAACAGAAAAGGAGAAAATTGAATTGCTAACCAAAGATCTTGATGTGGCTAACAATTCAATCACAATTCTTAAGAGTTCAAATGAATCACTTCAAGAGAATGACATTAGTTTGGAAAACAACCTTCAAGCTCTTGAAGTGCAATTTGAGTCTCTCAATGATCTTAACTCTCCAATTGCTAATTCTTCAATGGCTTCTATTCCTTCCACTAGTAATGGTTGCTCTCGTTGCTACAATATTGATATTAATGCTTGCACTACAAATTTCCAACTTGTGCAAGTATTAAAAGGAGAAAATGAGAGATTGAATGCCTTGGTAAAGTATGGTTGCATCAAAACTTATCAATCCAAGAATGCCCTATATAAGACCATAAATGGTCGAGGCAACAAAAACAAAGAAGGGCTAGGATATGATAAGTACGAGTGCAAAGCAAATGACCGTGTGGTGGTGAAAGGTAAGGAGTGCATTAAGTTTGTCAAGGAAAATGGCAAACAACCATTGACCACCCCACAAGTCATCAAGACCGGGCAAGAATCAAAGAAGCATCCTCAACATCATGCATCCCATCTTATTCATTATGCTTCTTATGTTTTGAAGAGAAACCAGCCTATTTATATGGTACATATCTAGTGTAAACCATCATTATCGTATAAACTCCGTGAAAACCATATTTACTTGTTTTTAAAAATTCTCAAAAAATCACCATACGTAGGGGAGGTGAGCTTCTATAATCCTGTAAATTTGAAGATGAAACACAATTGCATTTGAAAGACATGAAAAAGACAAATTCAATCTAAATAGTGATTTTGCACCGTTCAAAGCTATTCATCTCACTGCTTGTCAATTTCATATTTTTCAAATGCGATTGAGTTTGGTCTTAAAATTTTAAAATATTATAGAAGCTCACCTATCCGATTTATGATATTTTTTGAAATTTTTTACATATGATTTTCTCGTAGTTAACACGATAAGAATAGTTTACACTTAATATATATATATGCACACACTATATCACTGTTTTACGCGTGTGCGCAGAGCTGCGTATTCTACGCGCTGATCTTAATGCTGGAAAAGCATTTCCAAACCATCCATATACGCTAATCTTTATTTGACTTAGCCAATACATTTTATTGGCAGCTCCGATTCGTGAATGGTTTTTGTCGGCTGACTAACCAACAGGCACCCTAAGACTGGGTGCTTGAGAGATTCGGACTGGGGGCTTTTGTGGCAACCGCTCCAAAGACAGGAAGAACGGGATGCTGGAGGCAAGCAAGAAGACAGTCGAGTTTACCCAGGTTCGGGCCCTCCACAGGAGTAATGACCCTAGTCCTGCTTGGTGGTTTCCTCTGAGTTCAAGGTTCTTACAAGGCTGGGGAAGAAGACCCTCTCAGGTTCTGCCAACCCAATAATCAACAACCCTCCTCCCATGCATCCTAGCTCCCTTTTATACTGGCCGGGCCGAGGCGCATGGGGCTTACAAGCTATGTAAAGCAAGCGTCTGACACGTTACTACAGTGCATTTAATGCACCCGTCATACTCTCTTACATCACATTTAATGTCTGTCCTAGCTGACTTAGACTTCGCCTTGGGCCCCGCCTGTCTGTCACCCCTGCATGCTCCGCCAGGAGAGAGGGGATGTCGATTCGGCGCCACCCATCATTAATGCGCGCCTAGGGAAGACGCGCCGCCACACCACAGCCTTCATATCCTGCAATTAATGCGCACGTCTCGCATTAAATACCCTTGACCCTTCGCCCTGTAGCACAGATTACGGGGTTGATTCTCGAACTACGCCCGAGGAGTGGCTCGAACGCCACTCGCCCTCTTGGCGAGCACCTTTGCCGGTCGCCCGAGGAGTGGCTCAACGCCACTGCCCTTCCTGGCGAGCACCTTGGCTGATCGCCGAGGAGTGGCTCAACGCCACTGCCCCTGGCGAGCACCTTCGCTGTCGCCGAGGAGTGGCTCGAACGCCACTGCCCTCTGGCGAGCACCTTGGCTGGTCGCCTCGAGGAGTGGCTCGACGCCACCGCCCTCTGGCGAGCACCTTGGCTGGTCGCCTCGAGGAGTGGCTCGACGCCACCGCCCTCGGCGAGCACCTTATTGGTCGCCTCGAGGAGTGGCTCAACGCCACACCTCTTGGCGACGATTTAATGCGATCACGTGGGTACCCGCTTAATCTGTTGTGCATTTTCATCGAGCTTACTAACAACAAAAGCAATAAAATGATATAAGTCCCGCTACTAAATGCTGGGTATGTTACATTTTACCATCCGAAAAAATAACATTTTACTAGCGATTACACAAGATTTTTATTATACTGAAACGAAATGAGCTATCAAAACAAGAATGCAGTTCCGTTTGTCGGCCCTGTAGTAAATTGTAATGTGGATGATCGTACACGTTACAGTAATAAATGGTAAATTCAAATAAGAACCATTCGTAAAATTTTATGTGTCTGTTCAGTAGTAAAATCTTACATGTGTGAGTAATTTAGTGTTCAGTTGGTAGTAAACCATCCTTATCGTGTAAACTCCATAAGAATCGCATGTACAAGTTTTCAAAAATTCTCAAAAAAATTACTATACGTAAGGGAGGTGAGGTTCTACAGTTTTGCAATATTTGAAGACCAAAATAAATAACATTTGAAAGATATGAAATTGATAAATAGGGAATGAATAGTGCTAAACAATCACATCAATATTCAGCTGAATTTGCCTTTGTGATATCTTTCAAATGAAATTGATTTTGGTCTGAAAGTGCATCTAGGCCCTTTGAAAAAGGTTTTGGTGATTAATGATGACACAATCAAAGAGATCTAATGTTTTAACTAGAATTGATGCAGATATCGAGAACATATTGCTATCGGAATGCGATTGGACGCCCCTACAAATGTTCAAATTTGAAAAGACGGCATCAAGACAAGAATTGTAATTTTCATATTTATTTGAGTCTTAAGGACAGTCGTACTATTAAGGGGGTACACCGGGAAATTAATCTTAGGATGATCATGTGCTCAAAGATCAATCTTGCATTGGAATTAGTACCTAAATATTTGCATTCTCCCAAAAACTGTTTTTCAAACTGAGTTGTCTAACCCGGAGTGTCCGGATATTTTATCCGGAGTGTCCGGGTTACACCTTTTGGCCAGAAGTGCTCTATAGCCTATCCGGAGTATCCGGATTAAAATGTCCGGATAGTCCGGACTTTTTGAAATAGAGGGCAACGGCTAGTTTTCCAAAAGACATAGCTCAAATTCATGCTCATACTTTAGTTATGTGCATTTCTCGAAAAATCTTGTGAAAATGCTCTGAAAACTTCTTGGCCGGCACTACCGACCTTCTAGGTCTGATACCTCCACAGGTGTGGCAGTACTGGCCCAGAGCTTGGTAGTTATTTTTCAGAACATGTGTTTTCCTGTGTTTTCTAGGCCGGTACTACCGACCTTCTAGGTGCGGTACTGCCTCAGGTATGGTAGTACCAGCCTCAGAACCCGGTAGTCTTTTTACAGAACGCATCACCTCTAGGGCTTTTCCCTCGTCCATCACTACAGTTCATCTGAGAGCGGTACTACCACATATGCGGTAGTACCGACCCTAATGTGTGGTAGTTATTTTCCAAAAAAAAAGCTCAAAATATGTCTTTTTGGTCCCTGGGGCCGGCACTACCGGTTCAATATAGGTGGTAGTGCCGATCAACTGTAGCAATGGCTATTAACTACAACATTAAATGTTACAGCTGACCATTGAACCTGAGACCAACACTACCGGCCTACATGGGTGGTAGTACTAGATTTGTTGAATTTTTTAGAATTTTGATGCCAACAGCTATATTTGTGGGTGGGGGCTATAAATACCTACCCACTAGGGTGCTCTCTTGGTCATTTATTGCACATTTATGAGCTCTTGCATTCTTCTCTTCACCATTTGAGCATTCAACTCTCATTTGATTGGTGGTTGAGAGCATTCAAGTGTGAGCATGCAAATTTGAGCCATTAAACACTTGATCAACCTGAAACAAGCGCCTATTTTCTATTCTCTTGAAGATTGCCATCTCCTAGATGGATTGGATGTGGAAAACTGGTGATCGCTTCAAAGAAGCTTGTGAGGAGGCCCAGTGGATTGTTAAGGCTAGAGCTCACCTATCCGGAGCGGGGAAGAGCTACCAATATTGATCGAGGGAGGCTCATTTGTACAAGGAGCCAGCTTGATTTGTTCAAGCTTCCTCAACGTGGATTAGGGGAGACCGGCAAGTCTCCAAGACCATGGAAAAAATTCTTGTGTCCATCTTTATGGTTTGCTCTCTTCTATTTTATTTGTGCAATTTACTTTCCTAGTATATTTATTCTTGATATTCTCTTTAGGATTGTATATTTGCATAGACTAAGCTTGTGTACTATGCTATTTTTTTTTAAAAATGACACCCTATTTTGTGTGTGTGTGTGACATGTGTTCCTCTTATTTTTATTTTATAATGGAATTTTTTAAAAAGAAAATTCCAAAACATCGCTAGCTTCCTATATATTGTAATAGACCAGTACCGATTGATAAGACACAAGGACTCTACAGATAATTCATTTGTGGCCTAATTTTAGTTAATCCTCCAAATTGGGCAAGATGTTACTAACCATTCATATTATCTTATTTATAACTAAAACCGTACAACAACTGAAAAAGAAACATATATTTACGTAGAAAAAAAGGGGAAAAGTCCATATAGCATCTAAACTTTACTTAGAAGTCCGTTCGATATCTAGAACTATGAAATCAGATATTTGACCTACAAAATTTGCAATCCGGCTCAAATAACACCCTGCTCCAATTTCGTATAGTGGTATTGCCCATGCGACGTGATGAGCGGACGGTTTTACCATGTAGGATGACATACTGGGCAAATCTAGGAGAAACCCATGGAAATACATGTGGATATTAGAGTGAAACTCATGGAAATACAGGTGGATACATAGCAACTACATGCCCAAGCTCCACTGGGTTCTCGGTTGCTCAGCCACGGCCAAGGGCCAAGGCAGAACTTAAGGTCGACCTCGAGCTCCTTCGGTAATACCGTAGGTAGGCCTATTAATGGTTTAGATTCAAACGGGTTGAGTGGGTTGGGTTTAAGGAATATGTGCAATTGAATGGGTTCAAATGGATTGAGCGGCAAAATGGGTTGGATTTTGCTTGTAAAGTGGTTTGATTTGAGTTGAATATTTATGGTTTCGTATGGGTTTGAACCTATGGCTCCAAATGGTTTGCAACTCATAAATAAATAGTAGCTTTCCATTCCCCAATCACACCAACGCTAGTGGGGAAGAAGTTGGACCGTATCTAAGCTGGTGTCACCGAAGTCAATGCCTGCTCCTACGGCACCAATGTCGGTCTCTCCTAGTGACGATGGGGGAGAAGTTGGGCGGTGCCACTTGCTGGGGTTTTGGTGAGGGGCACGCCAAGGTAGCACCATAACTAGGTACTAAACGTCTTTTGTCGAGGTGCTTCATCAAGGTGTTGAACGTCTTTATCGAGTTGTGGTAGAAGTGTTTTCAGAAAATGCACGGCTGGGTGCCTCTGATGAGAAGATTATAATATTTGCTTCTACTTGTTAGGTTTTATGGTTTAAAAATGGTCTTGTTCTGATGGTGACAATGTAGGCTAGCCGAGCTCTTCAGACCAGTTGAGTTTATGTTTTTTACTTTTTGTAATTGGTTTAAGTTCTGGCAGATCTTGTGAAGATTTTGTTAATTTGAGTAGTTGCAAAAACATCTCAATATTTATCTTTATTCTAAATTGACTCGCGGTGTGGGACATGATGGAATATTGACTTGAATTTGAGAGTGTCAGGGAATGGGTTTAAATGGGTTCTAAAATGGGTTGAACCCATATCAAGGAAGTGGGTTGGGTTGGATTGGGTTTTGTGGAATTCTAGGTGGGTTGGATTGGGTGGAGAAATTGGTTTTATTATTATGGGTTGGATTGGGTTTGGGATGATTTTGAAACCATTAGCAGGCCTAACTATAGGTGCTGTAGAGGACGACCCCATGCCCTTCTACGGTGCGGTGGCAAGAGACTGTGGCAACCTGCTCTTCGCGGTGGGCGCCCATGTGGCTACTAAGCTGTTGGGATTTAACAAATTATTTGTAGCAGTATGTAACACTCTGACTTAAAATCAACTCAAAGTTTGACCCACTGTGGGACATGTCTACGCATGCATAACACCCTACTTACATTTTCATCATTGTTTAGTGTAAAAGGGTTAACCCAGATGTGCTATGTTTGGACCCAACAAGCATTATATACTACTGCAATTCACTTTAGACAAAGTAATGTGAGACTAATCCCACCCCCACTCCATATGGTCCACATGGCCTTCACATTAACGGGCCGAGGTATTCATTCACCCCTTAAGAGCTAACATCCTCAGCAACACACCGTATGCACAGTAAATGCCCAAAACCATTCCTCGTTACACGTCCGAGCATCCAGTGCCGGCGTATATGTCATGCTGTGTCCACTCTAGGCACACACGTGCCATGTGCATAGCCTGCACTACCATCCCACACGCGCCCGTGCAGCGAAGATTGATGCTCTAATATCATCTGTAACATCCTAGCGCAAATTCGTTTAATGCCCAAACCACTGTGGGGCGGGACAACACATGCATGGCACCTCACTCACACTTTTGTGCTCGCTTGTGTAAAAGGGCTAGCCTAAAGGTGCTATGTTTGGACCCAACAAATATTATATATACTACAACTCCATTTAGACAAACAACATATAACTTTCCCACCATCACTCTATATGGATCACATGGACCTTCATACTAACAGGCCGATGTATTACATAGTAAATACAATGGAGGTCCTTACAGTGGCGAAACCAAGATAAAAATAGAGGGTGGGCTCAAAGGATTAGGCTAATTGAGACAAGTATATTAAACAATTTGTGTTGTGTTCTCATCGATTCGAGGGTTACTACTACTACTTCATTATTCTAGAAATACTTATGCAACGTTCGCTTGTCAAACTTTTGGAAATCTATGAACAAGTTAACACCAATCAATCGAACAAATTGGATATTCACTCTATTTAACCCATTGATAAATTTATAATCTATTATATATTAAAAGCTCATGGCATGTTTTGTAGAGTTGCTAAGAAAGAAAAAAGAGAAATAAGCTAGAAATTCTTATAAAAAAGCAAAACATCTAAGTAAGTTGAACTGTAGTAGCCATTAAATGTTACTATTTAAAGAAAAAAAACATTTAACCATTTATTTAGTGGACCCGAGTTATAATGGTTTAGATTAAAAGAAAGAGTAAATACCAAGTGTGATAAAAATAGTAGAAGTTCAAAATAAAAAATAAAAAGAAACTAGCAATTCAATTTTCATACGAACTCCAAATTAAAATCATGTACTAAGTAAAATCAGAGATTATTTTTAAATATAAATTTTGGTTTTATTTAGAATTATCTAATTTGAGAAAAAAAATATAAGATAAGAAATTTGATTTGTGTGTGTGTATAAATTATAAACTATGATGCAATAAAAGTCGATGATAGGTTTTTTACAGTTGCTAAAAAATATAGAATATGCTAACAATTCTGAAAAAAGAAAGTATTCAGACTCTTTATTTGTTAGATCTCCATGGAATGGAGGGATTAAGGGAGTGATACATCGACAAGTGAACTTCACTCAACTATATCATTATAAGCAATGTGATATGCATTAAAAGAAGTACTGAAAGAAAGAGACAAGAATTACAATAATGAAATTAAGATATGGTGATATAAATGAAAAATGTTATGTTATGCTAAATTTACTGTTTTGCTATGGTATTTTTGGAAGAAAGTTTCAATTACATGTGACAAGTATTGGGAAACAGAGTGAACACATTATCTCCTATAACATATAATATTAAAATATCACAAATAGAGTTCTACAATGATCTATTTTCCAAACAAGCGAAATCACATACGTATTGCCGAGTCATTTAAATATGCTTTAAAGATAATACAAGCGCAAGTGTGTGGGTCACCTTGCTAGTTGATAAAAAAAAATCATATATCAGAAAAGGGGCTCACATTGCCTATTTGCTATTGTGATGAGCCCACTTAGCTGGTTAGACACTTGCCAACCCACACTGTGTCGACTTCCTTGCCTGCTCGCCGTCGTCGCGGACTCGCGGTGGGTTACCCATCACCATGTGTCCGCTTCCTTGTCAGATACCCAGCATCCACTCAACGCTCACGTTGTGCCCTCGCAATCACTGACTCTCCGTGATGTGCATCAAGCACCCCCAACTCGTTGGATTGCCAAGTCCTTGCAAAGAAGAGGTGTCGAGGCCCCTGGTCTCTACGTACGCCTAGGATTCAAGTCTAGTTTTGCAGGTAGCAAATGAAGTTATCAATTATCAAATTAGGCCTTTAACAAGCAATGGCCCACCGAACCACATGGCCCAAGAAATAGCTTACACTACAAGGCTGCAGATTTTCCCTGAGTGTTTTCCACACTCGGGATAGGGGACAAAACACTCGGGATACCCTATCCCGAGTGGGCACACTCGGTGTTATTTTATCGGGAAAACCTGGCTACCCCGAGTGTACTCTCAGCAAAAATAAAATATACCTGAGTGTCCTCTCGGGATAGTGGTTGGTTTCCGTACCGCCCCCGTGGCAGATAGGTAGCGACACGTCAACATGTATCCCGAGAGTGCACTCGGCATATCCTACCCGAGAGTGCACTCGGCATAGTCTAGCCCGAGTGCCCTTGCAGCATTTGAAAGGTTGTACTGAGACTTCATAGACATCAAACGAGAAACTGCGAAGAGTACAGTCTCATTAGTGTCTTTATGGACCGGCTGCATGGTGGACTTGACCAATTTGAAGAAAGAATCTGCTGCAATAGATGCGTTTGTGTACTCTGATGCTTCATGAGCATCCCTGACATCTTCCAGCATGTCACTCATGTGGTGAGATTCATCGACCTCCTCATCTTGACGAGGACGAACAGACGGTCTTGCCTCTCCATGTGAAGTCCACACGAGGTATTCAGGTGTAAAGCCATTCTTCACTAAATGACCTGATACAGTTTGTAGATCTTGTTTATTGTAATTTCCACATGTCCGGCAAGGGCAACTAGACAACATTTGATTAGAGTTTGGCCCAGGAAAAGCGATACTAAGAAACTCTCTTGTTTTTCTAAACCAATTAATAGTTGGTCTCCCGTTATCCCAATCCGTATACATCCATGAGCGATCTTCAGCCATTGTTTTGAACAAACTAAAAAAAAAACCATTTGTAATTTTTTATTTTCTATGATAGAATGAAAGAATATCACTATGAAAAAAGAGAACACAAGTGTTATTGTAACACGCCGGTACCCCTCGTGCCCTGAATGTTACACCCTCAACCAAAAGACAGCAGAATACACTAGCGAACCACAGTAGGACCATTTAATAAGATGTGAGGTTACCGAATTCACTAAAATTTTGGCAGCACCTCCCTTAAAATATGGGCATCCACTCAACAGGCAAAAGACAATTATCAATATAATAACAACAATTATGACTGACTAGCATTCATTAATTTAGTTTCATCACGTTCAAATCAGCATACACATTGGTAACCATAATAAAACAAATATACATAATACCAAAAGTAAAGCATAAATTAGCATTCATTAACTTACATTGTTCCCGATGGCAGAACAAGAGCAAGGCTACGCCGAGTGCACTCTCGGGGACAACACTAGAACAAGGCTACGCCGAGTGCACTCTCGAGGACTGACCTAAAAAACACCCAAAGCAAACACGTTCAATAATATATGACGGTACCCACATGGTCCACTAATCAAAATTTCATACAAACCAACGAGGGCAGCGGGCGGTCGCAAGCGGCAGGGAGGGCGGCGTGCAACGGCCGGTGGCGAGCCGGACGGGAGGAAGCAAGCGGCGCGCACTGGAGGGATGCTGGGCAGTGAGGGCTACCGAGTGGAGGGCGGTGAGCGGGAGGGCGTCGCGGGAGGGTGGCAGTGGGGAGGGCGCCGGTGAGGAGGGCGGCGTGCCTCTGTCGGTGGGAGGGCGACAGTGGGGAGGGTGGCAGTGGGGAGGGCGGCAGAGGATGGAGGAGCCGGCGGCCGATGGGGGGGGCGGCGGTAGACGGAGGAGCCGGCGGCGACAGAGGCGACCGGAGGCGGAGGGAGCGAGGCAGACGGCGAGCTGCGGGCGGCGAAGCACCGAGGAAGCCGGGCCGCGCGGCAGAGAGGAGGAGGTCGGGCAGCGGCGGCCGGGCGGCGAGCCGGAGGGTGGCCGGCCTGGCGGGAGACAATGGCGCTAGAGCACGGATGCCGGGCGGCTGACAGAGGGAGGCCGGGGCGGCAATGAGCGAGGAGGCCGGGGCGGCGCGGAGGGAGAGAGGCCGGGGCGGTGGTGGCGGGAGTGGAGGGAGGCCGGGGCGGCGGTGCGTTCGGCCGCAGGGCAACAGAGGGTGAGGGGCGGCGTGTTTGGTGATGGGTCGGTACCGAACTGGTGGTAATGGGGGCTCTGTGCCGAGTGCCCACTCGGGAGAGACCTGTGCCGAGTGCCCTCTCGGCCTAAGGGAGGTATGGCGGTTGCCCTAAAACCATATTACGCCGAGTGCCCACTCGGGATAAACCTGTGCCGAGTGCCCTCTCGGAATAGAGTGGGGTCTGATGGTTGCCCTAAAACCAATGTTCACCGAGTGCACTCTCGTGCTACTGCTACGCCGAGTGCCCTCTCGGCATAGACTTAATCTACACCGAGTGCCCACTAGGTATAGATTGCCATGTCAGCAGTGCCCTCGCAGTACTGTGACCTACGTGGACAACACCGTCATATTACGATTGTCCTCTCGGCATAGATGTCATATATTGCGAGAGCAACTCGGAATAGATTACACTCGGTATATGGTTCTCTACGCCGAGTGTGCACTCGGTTAGCTATCTTCACACTCGCCCCAAAATTGGATTCTTGTAGTGTTACCACCTAGCAAAGCTTCTTCTTACTCTAGTCGCACATGAGAGCGTGTGCATTCGCCATCACTATGCCAAAAATTAAAAACTGATACTAAAGAGAGTACTTAAGGTCCAATAATTGGATGGTAGGCTCGAGCCTAACAGAGCCTTACCATTGACTATGCCCCCTGAGTCCCTAGTGTTATATCAGCATTTAAGTTGTTCTTTACCAAATTTCCGAGAGAGAGACACAGAGAAAGAGAGGGTCGTGCCCCCTTTGTCCTAGAAAAGCTTCACCCCTGATTCTAGATGTCCCATTGTAGTCGTGGAAAAGCTGCCGGTCTCTTTTACGAGAATTTTTTTAATAGGAAAAAATGTCACCGTTGCTTTGTGTGTGTCATATGTTGCTGTCGCTGTATTTTATAAATGAATTTTTTAAAGTAAAATCGAAAACGTCACTCCCTATATTCTAGTACGGCACACTGTTCATGCGTGTTGGACCAGCACCGATTGATAAGGCACAAGGACTTCCTAGCTAATTCACTTGAGGCGTAATTTTAATTAGTTCATCCTCCAACTGAGAGAGATGTTATATATTAGGAGTTCATATATTATCTTATTTAGAGATCACTCAGCACCAGGCTAGATCAATCACTGAACAAACACAACCACCTTCTCTGCAATAAAGAAAACGATATGTTTGCGTTGGAAAAAAAGAAGGGAATTGTCAGATATCAGGCGTCTGATTTTTTTGCAATATTTTTTTCTACGTAGTGAAATATTTTTCTACGACAAACAGTAAAAAAAATGTTTCATACGTTTAAAAAAATATTACGCGACATCCAGAAAAAAAATAAAATTCGAACGTCTGTCTGCTAGTTTCTCGGAAAAAAGAATTGGCATCGATCTGAACAAGTAATCGATGGATCGCATCGTCGCAGGGGCCCAGAAGAGTGGATCGGACAAGAGAAACCTGCCCTGCCACGGCAACTCCTCCTCATGCATCATGCAAGTCACGTCCTTTTAAAATGAGCTTGGCATCCATGCATGCATGCATGCATGTGCCATGTGGTAGACAGTAACCATAATCTATTGCTCCTCACCGGTCACCACTTCGACACCACGCATTTATGTGTACACTCCACGGAAATGCTCTTTAAATCAGTCTAGTACGAGTAGGTGACGACGGCGTACTAAACAATTCGCAGAAAAGTCAAACAACACTCGTACGTGAAAGACAGTGTATCCGCAACAGATATTTTCTTTCAAGTATCGCGAGCATTGTGGTTACTGGTTAGAAAGAAAGAAAGAAAGAAAGAAAGAAAGGAAAAAACTACGATCAAGTGGCACAAGCACAAGACATGTTTGTAATCCCTGATTTTTTTTTTACCCCCCGGCTTAAAAAACCATGCTAGCCAGAACAGCCAGCCCAACCGTATTCCGTACCTCTTCTTCTCAAGGAGGGAATAGCTAGGCCGTGCACGCTTTGTACCGGTTAGGCCGAGCTGTAAACGATGGCTGCAAGAAAACACTCGTAGTACCAGCAGTTGCGTGCAGCCGGCGACTCTTCTCCGGAAAGATTCCTCCCCTCGGGTACGCACGGTACAATAATGCCGCACG
The DNA here is from genome assembly GCA_036346355.1 of Rhipidocladum racemiflorum. NCBI lineage: Eukaryota > Viridiplantae > Streptophyta > Magnoliopsida > Poales > Poaceae > Rhipidocladum > Rhipidocladum racemiflorum. The sequence continues at coordinate 48,217,869 of CM070582.1, read as the reverse complement.
CGCGTCGGCGCGCGTGAGGCCTCTCAATCAAGAGGGTTTCTTCAGGAAAAAAATTCTGTGGAGGAGGTATGCAAGTTTAACTTTGTGCATCCCCACTCCGATGGATGCCACGTGTCTATCTAGCTAAATCTCAACCTCATCCTATCAACAGTGTTATTAATTGGAGGAGTGAGAAATCAAGGGTGCTATTAATGGCAGGAGTGAAAAATTAAATGAATGGTTGAGATTGGTAAGATGAACACGTGGCACCTATCGGAGTGGGGATGTACAGAGTTAAATTTGCATACCTCCTCCATAAAAATTTTTTCCGTTTCTTCACCGCCAAGAGCCCAAGACCACCACCCCGCTCCGCGTCGCATGGCGCCAATCGGCATCACGAGGTGCCGTGCCGTTCGCGAGAGAAGCTGCTATACACATACCACCACCACCATCGCCCGTCCATCGCGTCCTGTTCCCTGGCCCTTGGGCCTTCTTCCCTTTGCTCCTCACGTGCCGACGTACGGCCGCGTGGGGAAAAGAAACCGTGCGTCGAGGACAAGACGTACGGAGCCTCGCGGTCTCTCAATCTGCACCAGTGCAGCAGCAGCAGCAGCATCGGAGATCCGCATGCACCTCGTGTACAAGCTTCGCGCTTTCTGTAAGCAGTAAGCCGCGGTAGAAAGGAGGAAGATTCGGACAAGTATCGCTCTTGGCTCTCCTTGCAATGTGGCGTGAGTATTTACGGAGAACAGATGCGGAGATCGACAGCGAGGTGTGAGTGTGCGAGGGGACAAGAACAGGGGGGAGGAGAGGAAAAAGGATCGTCATCTGGGGGAGAAAATGGTTGCCAGCCCCTGATCCACCGTCAGCTGGATAGGAGGGCCGTACGCCATTAGGTGCTCTAGCTCGTCGCCCGCGTGGGATCTGTCGCCTCTCGCGATCAACTCTCCGTCGGAGTCGATGATGCCGCCTTTGGTGCTGCTGCCGACGCGCAGGCCCGGCTCGATCCGGAGAGCCTTTACCTGTTACCAAATACAGAGATGGCATTAGTTCGGTTTTTTCGCCATGTTTGGATAGGGTGGATTTTCTGGGCATGCATAGCTAGCGTAGGGAAACCAACACACCTTGAAGTAGTCCACGTATGGCGATTTAACGTAGCTACCGTCCTTCATCTGAAACATGAGCCCAAGAACAACCGACCTCGGGCAATCCTTGATTATAGCTACATCCATGTAGCCATCTGCAAACTGCAAGGTGGTGAAGAAGAATTAAGTTATGGTAGGGGTGCAATCGGATCGGATAGATGCCGACCGACTGGATCTGTTCGGATCAAATTCAGATAGTCATGTCGGATTCGGCATCGGTTTCAGATTCAGAAGATCACTATCCGTCGTATCGGAACATTCCGATTATATTTTCGGATAATTTTATTCGGATATTTACATCCTATATTCTAATAGCTTCAATTGGGCCCAACCAAATAGCCCAAGTTAGACCATCCCTCCACGGCTCCACTCTCTTGCCGCCGTCCCATCCGCCATCCCGCTGGGCGGTGCCAACCGTCAACAGATCTTAACATGCAAGAATATGCTTCTACTTGCCTACGTGAATACTGATATTCTTTTGCGAAACATAAATGAATATTTGGTGCTTTTGCAATTGTATTACGCTACCTAATAAAATGACTTGTTAAATAGCGATAATCATATTGCATATTGAACTCATACGGTTAATTAATCATTGCTATATACAATATCTGTTTTCGCACGATATCTGACCAAAAAAAAAAATTCGGTACTGAATCAGTTCCGCTTCGAATTCATGACCGATATTATCCGCGCCGTATCCGTATCCGGCACTATCCGTACCCGACTTCAAGTCCAACAAAAAATATGACACTATCTAACCGAATCCGAACCGATTGCACCCCTAAGCTATAGTACCCATGGGGCACCCAACTAGTAAAATCCCCATTGAATTAGAACAAAATCGAAAAACAATACCACTAAATGACTGGTAACATTTTGACATTCGTACATAATATAGGGGGAGCCTTTAGATCTAGAGGGTAAATAAATACTTCAATCAATGATTTCACACGAATTTTATGCATGCATGCAGCTAAATTGACACAATATTTAACTTATTGCTAGAATCACTTGAAAGAAACTACTAGCTAAGTTTCCAACTTGATTATAGCACATAACAAAACATGTATGAATACATTTTAAGCCTTTAGTCATCTAACCAAAATAGGAAAATATAAACCAAAATGGAGCGAGATTTACCTTTGCTTGTGGTGCTGCCATGACACCTTCACTAGCAAAAGGAACATTGCCGACCCAAACTGAAACAAATGGACCATTCAGTGATCTCCATTTAAGATCACCTTCGTCAATTGAAGGGCCTGAATAGGCACGTGTTTCATCACTACAGCCATTTGATCTGTCTCCTTGGACACCAGTGCTAGCCCCATTTGATTTACAACTGGTAATTTGCCCTACGGGATCACCAAATCCTTCGTATCCTGGGGCTGGAACAAAAAGAACACGCCCAGCGTACCGTCGCAAATTCACCACACGTAGAAGGGACTGAAACAAAGTAAGAGCAGAGAGTGAATTATTGCAAATCCAGAGGACCTGGATAAGAGAATGCAAACACACACACTACAACACTATTTGCAACACACTTATCAGCCTCTGCATGTGCTCAGGTATTAAATCTCATCCAATATCACTACAGTTTCACTTTTAAGCATGCAATGCATGTTTTAAAAAAGAAAAGAGGATGGGCATGCCTAAACATGTACATACACAATTACAGAAGTGAAAGGGCCATTTTCCACGGTGGAACCTAACTAATGAAGTTGCAGATGCATCTGTCGAGGGGAGAAATGGATACAAATGGAACGAAGTGTTTCATAGAAGCTTTTTAGGGTCGCAGCCATACATAAAAGTCGAGGCGAGCGCTTCCCATCCATCTATACTTCTCTGACTCAATATCAATATCAGCTACCAGACCTGCAGTACATAAATCATTTTCAGAGTCGTGAAATATATATCTTATTGCTACGGAAGTAAATAGTACTCACTCCGATCTTCAAAGAGCTGACGTTTTGGACATAGTGATGGTCAAACTTCCAAACTTTAATTACCGATATATTTTTAAATATTAAAATTGGATATATGAAAATTATATATGTAGACTTGTCTTGAGAAATACTTTCATAATATTATAATTTTATGGAGTCTTATAAATATATTACAATAAAAATTAGTCATTAAAGTTGTGTTTTGAAGACCGTATCAATGTCCAAAACAACAGCTTTTTGAAGACCGGAGGGAGTAACCGAACAAGATCTGAGGACTCAATATCAATATCAGCTACCAGACCTTATTGCTACGGAAGTAGATGGTAATCCATCCGAGCTTTAAAAAGCTGATGTTTTGGACATAGTGGTGATTAATCTTTCGAAACTTTAACTACTGATATATTTTTAAATATTAAAATTGAATACATGAAAATTATATGTGTAGACTTGTCTTAAGTTTCATAAATATATTATAATAAAAATTAGTCGTCAAAGTTGTATTTTAAAAACCGTATTGATGTCCAAAACGGCAGCTTTTTGAAGACGGGAGGGAGTAACAGAACAAGATCTGAGAAGGACGGTCAGTGTTATCAGCTGTAGTATGGGAAAAGTTAGCATCAAGCTAATACACTGCATACCCCATGTAAGCATCAATACACTAAAAAATTTTGTCTTTCCCTGCACAACAGAGGTGACATCAAGGGAACGTTTGTGACCTGTGTAACGGAAAAGTTGCATCAGCACTTGTTCAAACACATCAAAGGGTAAAATTTTGAGAGGATATACAACCAGGGTTTCACTTACCATTTCCTTGAAAATAGCACGAAAATTGATTTTCGAAAATCGGAAAAATCGAACCAAAAATCGTATAGTTCAAAAAAAATCAATTTTTTTGAAAATAAAAAAAATAAAATGACGATTTTTGTGGAAAAGCGATCAAAATTTTCGTGAAAAATCGATAGACTAGCTGAACTTTTTTGGCGAACGAATTTTTGAGCGATTTTCAACTGGTTTACGTCGCATAATTTTTTCTATTTTTTTTAATTTGACCAGTTTGTTGAGTGGTTTTAGAAGCCACACCGCGTCGATACGGGCGAAAATCGAGCGATTTTCTTTGATTTTTTGAAACCTGAATGCAACATGGCTACATAGATGTACAGTGACAAAAATCAAGGAGGAAGAGACTGACCCCTGATGATTGTAAACACAGCATTAGACATAGAGAAGGATTCGGCAGCAGAATGCAATAAAGATTGCACCATTCCATTTCCAGTACCTGTGGCACACATAATGTGTGAAAAGTCTGCTCAACATACTAACGACATTGGAATACACAGATGCTACACCAGGGTTGAACAGAAAGTGCTGCATAGCAATATGGCTCACCAAGGTGAAGCATTTCTGCGCCACTATGATAAAGATAGCACTATAATCATATACCTGCTGGGATGATCCCTAACGGCACTTTTATTGCTGTGTTCCAGTCCTCTCTTTGCAGCAGACCATTAACTACCTAAATCCAAAATAAAGCAACGAAATTGAAATGGTCAAATCAAAATACAGCATACAAACAAATAGAACCAAAGCTCAAAAATTCTGAATGGGGACTAAACAAAGTGTATTTTGCATCAAGTTTCATATGTGAATGATTTATTTTGCTAACCTCAACAAGGACACCATCTCCACTAACACAAACGATTCCATCATATTTACTAGGATCCAGCGAATGAGCCATTTCTTGAGCATGAAGGCGATATTTGGTTTCTGAACACAATTCAAAACTTAAAATTTAGTGTACAGAGCAATTGGGCGTCACAGTAATCTTCTCAAAAGTAGGAAAATTATCCCCCTCAAAAAAGTAGGAAAATTATAAACATAGATCATAACCTTGCATGGTATAAAGAATGCCAGCAGCTTCGATGAGAGGCAAGACTTCAGTCTGGAAAATCCTCCGCCCGCCCCTCTTCCCACCATAAGGGTTCACTATAATAAACAATCTCTTTGGCCGACCTATTATCCGATACCATATAGCGGAAGAAACATATAAGAATTCATGAATAATTAAAACTCTAGTTCTAGTTGCGTCGTCAGTCTCCTACATGTTTGTTTTCAGACGTGCAGAGGAGCGCAAACTAAGACCAACCACCGAGTTGACAAGAATTACACAGCGTTTAGCAGAAGAACAGAAGAAGAAAAATGCTTAGAGGCTTGGAGTAATCCTATAAAATGATGAGGAAAAAAAATGAAAACATAAAGAAGCAACTTAGATATTTGTTGAAGTCTAACTAAACACCTCTAATGTGACATTTAATCGCATCAGTGACACTGAAAAGAACATTTGACCAAATCACACACAAAAAAAGCACGGACTTACTATCGATATCATTAATGAGACTTTCCCTGCTGCTTGAAAGGTACGTGAGCCGTTAATTAGTTGCAGTCCAAGGATCCATAATTAAATTAAAGGTACCTATGCAAAGGTACTTAAACTGTGGACCTGGTATTGAGTTAAAGATTAGGTGGAAGGTTAGATAAGCAATTTTGTATCCTCATCAAATCAGAGTATGGTGACCTGGTAAAGCACATGTCCAGGTAATCTTTTGATCCCGGCATATCCGCGATGGAAAGCATGGTTGGAGGAAAATACGGAGAGTAAGAAGTTTCGTTTCTGTGTAAACAACATCCAAGATATGTAAGTTGTAATAGTTACCGATTATATTGATGTTATACATAGCTCACCTTACAATGCAACTGGGCCTTCGATACTTTGTTCATCCATTTTATCCCAATGATGGGCCCACAAATTGTGATTTACAAAAGTCTATTCCCTAATCGAATGTGTAAGTTATTTCTGAATAACTCAACATAGATTCCCATAACTGAGTAACTGAGTATTGGACTATGTAACTCAACACACATTACATAGTTTTTTCAGGACTTACAGGTTGTACAACTTTCAACAAGTAGACGGAAATTGCCACGATAGCTCTCCGCTCTTGTATGGATGAGACTGCTCTGTTTAGCAGAGCTCCAGCCTCCATCTGATCCGTGGATCTGGTGGAGTTGGGTACTCCTAGCTCCACCAGATCTATGGAGTTGGAGCTGTGGGTATATTAAGATCATGTTTGAATCCCTGGGCTAATTGTTAGCTTGCTAAAAATTAGCCCTAGTCTATCCAAACAGGAAGACTAATAGGTGGGCTAATTTTTAGCCAACCTCTCGTCTAACAATTAGCCCATTAGCTGATGGGTGGGAGCTAATTTAGGCTAATAGCACGTAACACACTGGGAAAAGTCTGAAATACCCTCGCGCTGGCCTTATCCTCACTTCCTCATCCGTGCGCGCGAAAAGATATGAATCACAAGCTATTATGAGGGACAGACATGACTTTTTTAAGAAATTAGCACAACCATTAACCATGTATCCAAACAACCCTAGCCTAATTATTAGCTGGCTAACAATTAGCTCTAGCTATTAGCCAGCTAATAATTAGTTTTATCCCACCCAAACATGACTTAAGAGTGTTTAGGTGAGTCATCTTGTTTACATATTAGAATAAAAAATATAAACTTAATTCACTTAATTTTAGCCTATAAGTTTCAGATCTGATGTGGAACTGGGATATGAAGCTCTGCCAAACAGGGTCTTAACTTTGAAATTTGGATCAGTGGAAAGGGAGGACCGGAGAAGTCTGCAAGATTAACGGTTACAACTGATTACTAAATTTACTATGTTTACAATATTTCCTCTTCCTAAGTTGTCCCTAGACAAATCAAAGGTTGATTATTTTTAGAGAGAGGTACTCCCTTCGTACAAGTTTATAGGGTGTATTTTCTATTGGCACATAGACAAAGAAGATATTGAAAATGACTAAAATACCCATAATTATTGTTTCTAAGCACTATATTCAATACATGCATGTAGAGAATATCAAATATATCTGGGTATATAGTAGGGATACAAAGAGAACATCACGCTGATGTGCATTGAAACATGAAATATACCGTGTATTTATGCGCAAAACCATTCAAAAAATACGTCCCGTAACTTGGACGGAGGGAGTACCTTCCAAGCACCAGAGAAAGTCTCACCACTAATACAAGAATACCCCCTACATTAATAAGCACAAAATGAAAAAGGGAACAAATAGTACTCCCTTTGTCTAAGTTTATAAGGCGTATTTTTTGAATGGTCTTGTCCATATATAGAGATTATTTCACATTTCAATACAAAAATAGTATGATGTTCCCTCTATACCCCTAATAAATATCCATCTTACTTTATATTCTCAAGTCAACAGTTTTTTATGCCATAGGGAGCTAGTCCGTTTGATCCAAAACATAAAAATTGAAGAAATGAAACAAAAACACATAAAATTTCAAGCTATCTAGTGAAACTTGATTCATCATGGGCACCAGAACATGAAAAAAAAGGACAAAGAAGTGTAAGGTAAGTTGCATTGCGCTCAACATTAAACGGTTTGACCAAATCACAAAACAGAGCTGCCCAGGACACGCAACCACGGCAGAAATACCAAGAAAGATTTGGAGCCAATACTTTGCATCTCTACAATTCCGATCTAGAACTCATCTTCGTCAAGTTTTCATTTATCGAATTGAATCAATCCGAGTGGAAGATATTCTCGGATCGGTGTTTTCCTCACTACCCCCAGTGCCTCTCTACCAATTATCAACTGAGTCAACGAATTTCCCCAAGTCCACAGCGCAACCAACAACCACTCGATCAAGATCTTACCCAATTCTTCCAACCACAATAAAAAAAAGTTAATATTTGGGTAACCCAATCACACCACGAGTCAAAAAAACTACCCAAAAGGAGATGTGAAATCATCGAATTACCACTTTGTTTTTAAATTTTGATAACAGAGGATAAGAGAATTGCTAGCGAATTACCAAGCGAGGCGAAGCGATCCCTCATGGCGTCCCCCCACCTCGCCGCCGCCTCCTCGCTCTCCATATCCACCACCACCTCCTCCCTCCGTCCGTCCCTTCCACGTCCGCCGCCACATCCCAGCGGCGACGGCGACGAGGACGACCTCCCAGTCCCCGTCTCGTCCCCGCTCGCGAAGGTCGCGACTCTGAGCGCCCTCCCCTCCACCCGGAAACCGAGCACCTCCGACTCCAGCTCCAGCCGCCGCCTTCCCCCGCCGCCGGCGGGGCGCCACGCCAGCTCGCCATCAGAGAGCGTGGCCTCCGCCGCGGCGCCGTCTACCCGCACGGGCTCTGCCAGGGTCTCCGATTGGGGTTCCGGTTGGTCCCGCGCTCCGGCTTGGGGCTCTGCCATGGATGGATGGATGGATGGGGTGAGGCAGAGGAGCTAGCTGGGAAGTATCTTGGGGTTGGAGGCGAGCGCAGCTCCGAGAAGGTCTGGGAGTTTGAGAGGAGGAAGGCGACGTGGTTAGTATTATATTGGCGCCATGCGGTGGGGTATGTATGTACGCATGTACGTATGGGGTATTGTATATTGTACAGGTATGGTTGTGCGTGTACGTACGATTCCGTTTTGTCGGGGGGTTTTTGTAAAGAGGCCCGGGTATTTTGTCGTACTATTGGTGTGAGATTTTCTCTTTTCCTTTTTCTTCTTCTTCCAAGGACCTTTCTTCTCTCTTTGGAAGCTTCTATGCATGTGGAATTCTTTTAGATCAAACCAGCTAAAACAGTGTTTTTTTCTAAAAAGTCTTTTGCCAGACAAGAGTTTAAAATAGTTTATAAAAATATAACTACACACCATATACTGCTAAGAACCCAGCCGCGCATCCTAAACCTAAGCAAGACACACTATCGAAGACATAACAACATGAATAATTTTTTCAAGTATTCATCAAGATAGCCATATGCTACCAGCCACTAGTAGCCATACAGTCACCACGTCGAAAAGGAAAGGTCGTAGGCACGTTCGTGGATGAATGGACCTTTCTGCATAAAACATTGCAAAAGGTACCGTGGGCCCGCTCCCATGCTGACCAAAAGTCATCGTATAAAGATTTACGGTACCTTTGATTTATATATTAAGATGGTTATATTTTATTATATTTTCTTGTTAATTTCGTTAAAACTTAGAGATGGTATGAAATGAATCTTATCGTGAATGTGATTATGAACTAAATGGGAATCTAACTCGATCAAATTTATCTAACTCATATATAGCAAAATGTGATATAATTTAACTATAAACCAAACAGTCCCTTATTATCAAACTCGGACGTACGGTAGATCTACCCTAGCCTGTGTAATCTCGTAGATCAACACATTGATTCGGCAAGTGACACGCAATAAATTAGTCGCACAAAGTTGTTGCGCTGTGCTCAGGTGGTGGTTAAACAGGTAAACCACACATTACTTCCGTCCGAATTCGAGTTTCCCCGCCATCTTTCTTTTAGCAATGGCACATTCTATTCGTAAATCTCAAGCAGGGTTCAACTTTTCGTTGAATGTCGCTCGAATTTCACGAAATCCGACCTTATCGCTACGGTTCGAAAAAGCATTTCGTTAAAAACCGTTACTGTTCAAACGGTTTCCGAATGGTTTTTACCGATTTTCGAACTTCAATTTTTCTAGCGGTTTTTCGTTGACGAAAAGTGGAACCCTGATCTCAAGACTTTAAATCGTGATTTTCACGGCTACACGATAAGATCTTAAAAAACTATAACAGTTATCATGAAAGTTATTCTTCATCATGTTTTCAGTATATAATAAATAAATAAATATGTATATAATATAAAATCATATCCAAACAAATCATAAAACTATGGTACTTTAGAAGGTATTAATATTTTCATATAAGTTTGGAACCAATAAATATGCTAATACATATCAAAAACCATAACTAATAACTATATCATAATGTTGTTAACAATAAGTACTTCATCATTACGGAATATGAATGATGGATTATTAAAAAATGGCAAGATGAGATCTTTTACTAGATTTTCTCATAGTTTAGCATTGTAAAAGATACATTTGGGTCTTCTAATAATATTAGATTTCAAAATAGGCATAATGTTTTGGCTCGTACTACCTATGTACGATAGCGAAGCTATCACTAGATACAAGCTATGGTATATAGCGAAGCTATTACTAGCTATAGCGTTTGTAGCTAATATAACAAAATATTGGTCTATAGCTTCATGTTTATAGTCCAAAAAAAAAAAAACTATAGCGTAACTATAGATAGTTGTTTAGAACACTGTTAAATCCTAATGTTAGACGTGCCCCCCAATTCGAGAGAAAAATAATCAAGAAAAAAAATCGATAATATACATGTTTTCGCTCACGATCTATCATAAAAGGGAAGGGTTGAATTTCTGGATTTAATAACCGTGACTGATCTTTTTTTTCTTTACAGGAAAACCCGTAACCGATCTAAGTACCAATTTGGGGGTTGTGGTTAGGCTATAAAGTAACTGTAGATGACGGCTGTAATTTTTCTTAAGATGCCGTTTGGCAAACTGGCTTTACGAGGAGACTGACTGAGCGGAGGGGAGGAGGCCGAGCAGGGTGGCCGACGGCGGGCCGGGAGGCGGCGAAGTGTTCGAAAACACCTCGACAAGCTTAGGCTTTCGCCTTGGCTTTTCTCAAAGGCTTCCGACTCACAGCTGCAGGGCAGCCCCCCCCCCCCCCCCCCATGCTTTAATTTTTTTGCATTGAGACGTTAATTTGGTAATTGTGCAGTGAAACATCTATCATTGCCGCCGCAGGCTCACTGGTCGCTCGACCAATCCCTTTCGGGGAGAGAGTAGTCACAAAGCTTTTTTACTATATACAAAATTTAATATATATTATTTATTATTTGTATTCAATGAATTAGATTGATTAGCATTTATTTATACTTCTTTTGATAATAAACCAGTATGAATACTCTCAACAAATTGATAAGTAGATCGGGCCAGGTGTGCATGTTCATTTATGTACACCGGCGGATAAGCAGTGCGTGATGTGATTAGGCTGAACCCAAGGATGGCCTGGAAAACCTCTACGAGCCCTGAACAGTGCAGCCTGTATTCGATTTGGGCCTTTATATTGGATCGATTCCCAACCATGGCATGAACTCTCCTTCGCACATAGCACACGCGAGAACGACCTCTACATATAAGGATGAACCCTCCAAATTTCTTTGATAGAGGCCAAGACATAAGACGCCTCCTCGGATTACATGCGCCTAACTAGACCCCTAAATATCAAAAGAGGCCGTTTTCCAGGCCATGAGAGAGCCTTAATAGGCAGTGCGTGGAACACCTATAGCTCCACGAATTGTTATCGTGTGAATAGTGGGGTGTGCCTCTCTCTCAACGTGTGAAGGGATTTGTTTGGATGGGTACGGATCAGGTCCAATCTACTGGTATACCACACGGTGCTATAGTGAACTGCTACGACGTAAGCTTAGCGTGATATAAAGAATAAACTGGGTAATGCTAATGCATAGTGACGAGGCTTCGATTTTGGCACTCAGACGAGAAACCAAATGAGATTTCAAATGATGGACATCTGCATTTGTTTTTTGGCCGTAAAATGACCGGGTTTGTCAAAATGAGATGACTTTAGAGCTTGGTTTGGCAGCACGAGAAGCCGTACAGAAAGCCTGTGTGCCTCAAGAGCTTCCTTTTGCGTAAGAGCTGGAACTACAAAGGTCCAGAGGAACGATCCTCACTTTCGTTTTCTCATCAACCAACAAGTTGGGCAACCAACCAACAATCCAAATCGGTCAGATTAGGACAGCAAGTGTATTATTGTATAATATACCATACACAAATGACGTAACCCATAGCTATCATAAAAAATCGACACCGCACTGACTGGCGTAATGAGTGTTCCATTCCCTTACAAAAAAAAATACCCCAGACGCAGATGAAAACCTTCGAAGACTTTGAAGGAAAACTGTTTGGTTTCTAGGCCAAAAGGAAAACGGGGGGAAAAAAGCATCCTGACCTTTTCTCTCGCAACAAGGCAGTTCGGATGCAATATTTCTCTTCTGTTTGCGTGCTAGCAAAAAAGGCAAAGACAATCTTCCCTTAAAGTTGTTGGAACCATATAGCTTCTCAAGGGAATGGGAATTTGTTGCTGTCACGACAAATGACATTAGAATTCACCTTGCACTTGATCACTATCCTATGGTCAATATCCAAGAATGATGAAAAGAAAAACCATTACTATGCTACCAATACCGGGCATCATCACAGCCCATCTCGAAAGTGGTGCAACAAAAATAGTAACGATCTTTGCAGGCAAAGCATGCTTTTTGTAACACATAGATATGGTTGCTCTACAGGATGGAAACATACGGGTACACAAAATAACACTAACCGCTATATCTTTAATCATACAAAGACTTGGCAGATTGAACCCTTGTCTTCTTGCTTTTGGCTTTCAGGACCTTCTCCTCGGCCTTTTCATTTTTTGAGACGGCCCTGGCAATTGCTTTTATTTTCCTCACATTTTGGGACCTTTTGATTTGCGCACCCTTTTTTATTTTCCTGGTTAAAGAGAAAAGATGATCAGGTAAAAAAAAAAGATATTCATCTTACGCCCAAGAATACGTGTCCAGAAAGCAACAAAGCACACTCCGAGGAAGACAGCTAAGCCATACCAGAAGTAAAGCACAAGTGCATATTTGGCTACCATCTCAATGGAACTTTTACTAATTCACTTTCAGCAGCATCTCAACAAACTTTAACAGGAAGTCTTGTGAGGGGATAGGAGAATGATGAATACCGTATAAATGGAACTTTAATCCGCTTGCAGTAGCATCTAACCAAACATTAATAGGAAACCCCCGAGCACAGAGAATGGGCAAAAAGTCTTGACATCTTCACAATGCATTATAACTTTCTCAAATCCCTTAATGGTAGCTCATATAAATGTTAATATGTTATGGTGCTAATTGCTTGAAATATCTAATGAATTAAGATGAAAGGCCATAAACACATATATATGTAGTCAATCTACTGTGGAATTATCTCCCCAATCATAAGCAAGGTGTTTTCATGTTCCAGAAAACTGTTATGGTGTTATTCTAAAGAACTTTTGTTAGGGCCAACTTGGCATTGTTATGGTGTGTTGTGAAATCTAGTTAGTTAAAAGAATCTTTACAATAATAGTGAAATGTCTTTTTCCATTTGGTTGATGGATTTACGAGATTTGCAAATGAAGAGGGGCAACATGCACAGCCATGGAGAATTCTTCTTCTTCATTTTCTTTTGCAAAGATATACAAGGTAAAATGAGGTGTACCCATTTGTCTACCGTTAGCATACAGCTGGGGGCAAAAGGTAATAACTTGCTCAGCATCCATTATTTTTCATTTGTTTAACATTTGGCAACTTGACTTTTATTCCCAATTTTCTATCAACTTCATTTATTTAGTTAACCCATTTATCAAAGAAAAATATACAAACACCATGTGACTCGAACAACTTAAATGGTTGTATGTGGACAGTTTGATCACCACAATGCCAGCAATCAAACCAGATGTCTGCTGCCTGATAGCAATGGATGGAACACATTATACAAACATATTTTATAAGCAGAGAGGCCCAAATTTCAATGAAGTTAGCATAATAGTTTTTAAAAATTGACCACCCTCAAATATATACTATTATATACAACTATACAAGGATGGCCGATGGATGACATGCACAGTTTCCCAACTGGTAGCTCATCCACTGTTCCCCTAGGTGGCCGCCTAGCTCGCCTAGGTGTTAGGTCCCTCCCTCCCGCCTAGCCGCCTAGGCCAATTTTTTCCGCATAGGCAGCGATTAGGCGCTAGGCGCCGGTCTGCCGCCCACCTAGCGCCTAGGGGAACACTGCACTCATCAGAATTAAGAAAATACATTAGTGGAGTCAAAATAGATGAATAGATCAAGTGAAGCTCCTAAATGTTTGTATTCAGCAGTCATCACTAATACAATTCCACATACAAGTGCAAGGCAGTTCTTCGCTTCTTACCAATGTCTAATATAGCACTGTTTGTTCTAAATTTCCAATCAACTGCGCCCTCAATGCACATGTACAGTACAGGTCATCGCAAGAGCTGTCCGACAAACTCACACAGAACTCTTCAAATTAGTCAATTCAACGAATTTTCACTACCTATTATAACAAATTAACTACAGTTCCATATGGCATTCATATGTTTGGCCAATTCTACCGGTTCAGTTATCCTAATAACTTCACAAATCAGTGAACCCCACTCATAAAGATTGACCTAAGAAATCCATAAGTACGAATAAACGAAGAAAAACAAAGCAACCGCCGCAATTCTGTTGCTCACCTGTTGATCGAACCGAGCGCGGCCGATGACGAAGACGCCTGCTTCCCCTCGGACGTATCCATCGCTGCGAACCAAAGAAAACGGATGGAGCAAGATCACCTTAGTCAAACAGTGGAACACCAAAAAGCCACTAAAAACTCAAAATAACGAAGGACGGGCTCAAGATTACGTTGTGGAGCGTCTGCGGCGGGGGCGCCCTCGGAGGTGTCCATGGCGGTGGCGCCGCCCCCGCCCTTCTTGGCCTTGTTCTTCTTGTTCCGGTTCTTGGCCATGGCTGCGCGCCCTTCTCCTCGTCTGCGTCCTAGGGTTTGCCGGAAGCGAGCTGTTGCTGTGCTTGTAGCCCTGTACCTAATAAGACCACGAGAGATTTTAGAACGGGCCAAATAGTTAAGGCCCATCACCTGGTAACGTTGGAAATTTACTGTGTGTTCAGGATGGGCTTTCGAAGGAGTCTGGAGGCATTTATCGGTCGTATCTTTTGCCAACTGGCTATGGGCAGATCTTGCCTTCGGCTTCTGTGCGCAGCTTTGGGCCTAACCTAACTGGGAGCCCAAATAATTTCTTTTTCTTATTTTTAGAGCAAATTTCACAAACATATAAGTTTTTTTTATAAACTATTATATAACTGGTTTTAGCTTATATTTTACAAAACTACAGATCTTAGGAGAACTTACATCACAAACTATAGTTTTTAGAATTGATCCTTTCATGTAACAGGGTTGACAGCATGGGTCCACATGGCGGCCTCACGTGACTTTATTTCCTGTTTTCACTTGCGCGTTTGGTTTTCTGATATGTTGCAAAAAATGGTTAATTTTAAAATATTTAGTTTTTTATACAAATTCTTGTAAATCTATAGCTTTATAAAATATAAGCTAAAACCTAAGTTTACAGTTTTTGTGTTTTATGAAATTTACTCTCATTTGTAAGGGGATGATTCCATTGTACATCCACTGTGCACGTTGCTCTCTCTCTCTCTCTCTCTCTCTCTCTCTCTCTCTCTCTCTCTCTCTCTCTCTCTCTCTTAGAATTATCAGACCGTCCAGGTCCAGGGTAACGCGCGGAATCCATCTCACACGTTGCTTTCTTGATGAATAGTAGGTGACAAGACATGAAAAGAAAGGCACAGTGGTGTGCTTCTCTGGCTTAGCGATGGGCTGATGGCCACCAAAACATGATAATCTGCAAGGCTAGCTAGCAGTAGCACAGCAAACGAATAAACTACAGTAGCGTTTTCTTTTCTGAGAAACGCAACAAACGAACAGCTTTGCCTGCCACTAGAAACTCATGGCTCACACGATTCGATCGAAAAAACATTGGGAAGATTTACTGTTGGCTGCAGGAGGGGAAGCCAAGCCTGCCTGACTTTTTGTGTGCAGTAGCCAGTAGAGTAGAGATATCTATCTATCTACACAGCGATTGCGTCTCCTCCATTTCCTTTGATGCCGAAAATATTTTTCTTGGATGCCAATATTCACGCGACCACCGTACCGGCGAAAGAGAACAACGGCCCGAGCACCTGAAGTCCAATACGCTGGCTACCCTGCCGCCACGTCCGCGATTCAACCTACGTCACAGTAATCAAATAATGGTTTTCTGAATTTTTCAACACTCCAAGACGACGGCACGCGCGTCGCTGCATCAGCACCAGTACTGCATTGCCACGAGAAAAAAAAAATGACCAAGAAAAGGAGAGAATTCAACATGCGTAACGAATCCAAGCCACATACTAATCAAACCTCGCGACCACCACCGTCTGCATCGACAAAAATCGCATAGCCAGGACACAACACGAAACGCGCCAGTACAACGCAGCTCAAATCAATGGAACGTGTATAGCTGCGTTGCATCCACTTGGTGCGATCTAGCGCACGAGTCTATTTCAGATACGTGGGGCCGGCAAAAAGGCTTGATGCTCGCCAACGGTTCGAATTTCGCTCGTTATGAATTTGATTTGTAAAATAAATAAACTAAGCTAAATTGTTTTGTCAGTTCAGTATCTTAACGAGTTGAGTTCAAAGCTAACTCACGAACCACTTTTTAGCATGTTAACTAAATATTCATCATGATAATTTTTAATGTAAAAGATTTTTAATTATTTTGATATTTAAATTAACATATATTTATGTAACCATGTTAGGTTAGACTGGAATTGTTAGGATTGCTAATCGGCTCCTAACTAATTAACTATATTTTACTTTTATGCTAGTTAATTAGCTACGTTTTATTTCTGTAGTCCACCTTTTACATGTATATATTAATGTGTGGTATGTGATCACAACATGGTTTAGCTTAGCTCTTACTAATTGCTCTAGCTCATGTGGTTTAGCTTAGCTTAGCTCAGCTCAACTCAACTCATCTTAGTTGATGTGGCTTGTGAGCAGCTAACAAATAGCTCGAGCTTTTTATCGAACCGAGCTGGTTTTTCAACTCATTAGCTTAACAAGCCAAGCCGGTATAGCCAGCTACTACGCATCATGCATTCACCTGTTTCTTCTTCTTTTTATATATATGTGTGTGTATAGGAAGCCCGTTTCGTACTCCCAGGTGTCTATAATCGCATATCTATATTTAGTTGATCATCTATTAGTAGGTTTGCGTAACAACTTCCTAATCAGGAGGAACTACTTGACAACTTCCACTTATGTACTTGCATAACAATCAATTAATGTACAGGAATAGGGAGCACATACTCCCAATAATACACTTTCATTTTGCATAACTTATATTATACGGAAGAGGATTGCCAGCTCCTCAACGTTGCCATGTCAGCGATTCCGCCATAAGGCCCTTCGAAAAAATCCAAATTGCGTTTAGGTCCTTCCAAGGCTATTTTGCCAAAAAAAAAAAATATTTAGATCCCTCTACGTTTTTTCCAAAAAGGTGTGTTCAGTTTCGCAAATTCGACGACAACTTCAAGCAACATATTTTTAAAAGAAATTATGTTTATGTCTCTACGCATTTTTTATACAAAAAGGTCTGCGCAGTTTTGCAAATTCGCTGCCGACTCCAACAACCCTTTTTTTTAAAAAAAAAAAAAACCATGCGCTTAGTTTGGCAAATTCGCTGGCAACTCTTAACAATTCATTTAAATTTTTTTTTGTTTTTTTATAAAAAAAAAAGGTGCTTGTAGTTTCGCAAATTCACCAATAACTCCTAGGAACCCATCTTTTTTTTCAAAAAAAAACATGCGTGCCATGTCTCTAATTCGCCGGCACTCCTAGCAACGCATTTTTTTTAAAAAAAAAAAAACCAAAATTACACACATAAAAAACCAACAGTTCCGCAAATTCGTCGGCGTCTTCTAGCAATCCATTTTTTTTTTAAAAAAGGTCAACCCACAAATTCACCAACGGCTCCTAGCTAGCATATTTTTTTATAAAAATCTCAAGAAAAAAATAAAATTATATTTAGGTCTTCATACCTTTTTTCTACGTTTTTTTTAAACGAGAAAACCAAAATTACACAACAAAAAAAACATGGTTCCGCAAATTGCTGACGTTTCCTAGTAACCCATTTTTTTTTTTAAAAAAAAAATGGTCCTCCCATAAATTCGCTGACGGCTCCTGGCTAGCATATTTTAAAAAAAAAACTGACAAAAAAAAAATTATGTTTAGACTTTCATACTTTTTTTCTAGATGTAACTGTTGGACCAAATTTTGTACCGCATAAAGAGGATCTATGGTGTCACAAATTCGTCAATAACTCCTAGCTAACATATTTTTGAAAGAAAAAGGAGAAAAAAAATTAAAATTATGTTTAAATCCTTATACCTTTTTTATAAATAACTGTTAGACTGAGTTTCGCATGGCACATTATAGCGCGCGACCAGGTTAGTATATATAAAGACAGAATCGACCAAGTGCTCTGCTCTTGCGCTACCAACGGCGCGATCAAATTAACGCGTCCCTTTGGTTCTGAACCGACACCCATCGGCGTTAGATGGACTGGTCATGTTCGCCAACCTGCAGGAAGAATGGCACGCAACGTGGTGGCTTTCGCACGCGCCACTGACCGCGACAAACGTAGACGGCAAAGCTAAGCAACGTAGCAGGAGCAGCTGATATTGCCCTTGAAAAACCTTAGCGGCAGCGGGCGAACTATAAGGATATTTCCTGCCGTTTTTCATTTGTTTGATCTCGCTTAGCACCTAACAGATAATTGCATTGATCAACTCGGTTAAGTGTGAGATGTTTTTTCGAATGAACAGAGGAATAGCATCAGCAACTCAACGTAGATAGCCAGGACTCACGGCACTGGGGCTGTTTGGTTCTAAGAGCATCTCCGAGAGGGGCCATAATTATGACCCTAATTTAAATTATAGGATTTTTGAGGAAAAGATTAACTCCAGCAAAAACCTTAAATTGTTAAAATTTAGCAAATTATTTTAGAGCCCCTAGGAGAGTAACTATATTTAGCAACTCTGTGATTGAGCCCTATCTTCGTTGAATTTTAGGGCCTAATTGCTGGAGTGAATATTTCGTTGGAGCCCTAAATCTAATTAGTTAGGATCCTAAATTAAAATTTAAGACTCATTTTTAGGGCTCTTTCTTGGAGATGCTCTAAGCCCATGGGTGCCAACATTTTGGAGTAAATTTTGTGTACGTACGCTTGCGAGAAGAGGTCGTTTTATATCATAGCTATGTATGCATAGAACCAAACCTACATTAACACCCTCGCATAAAAATATATTAACATCGATCGAACCCAAACGTTTGGTGGGTGTTAAGATTTGAGGTGTTATCTGTTATAATCGACATGCATAAAAGCAAAAAGTAGATCAGAATAGAAAGGAACACGAGACATAGATTTAACGTGGAAAACTTTTTCGGAAAAAAAAAACGATGGACATCGGCAGGAAAAAGATTTCACTATTTCATGAAGTCTTACAAACGCAGGGGATTACAATGCATCTTTCTCATGCGGTATACAAGAAGGTATTTATAGATGGTGATGACCTAGAGTCATGGGCGTATCTACAGGGTATGCCGGGTGGGCCACGGCATACCCTGCAGATTCGGTCCAATATAGTCCATACAATCAATTTCCGTTATTATCTTATTCATTCAACTTGTGAAGGTTATAACTTTAGATCTGTATATCCGATTGAGTTGATTCTTGTTGTGTTAGTTTCACAGTTGAATCTAGTTTCTACAGTTAAAATTTCACATCAATCCAACGGTTGGATCTTCAGGAATTACTATTTTAGTTAACATGTGTCAATCTGTTTTTGCTGAAACCGAAGCAATTTTTTATAATTTGTTTAGGGGTGTTGAGAGGGTACTTTCTGCAATGAGTTTAGTCAAAAATAAGTAGAAAAATAAGATGGGTGATAGTTTTTTGGATGATTGTCTAGTCACGTTTATTGAGCAAGATATTTTCTTCTATGTTGATGAAAATGATATAATCAAGAGTTTGATGGCTATTAGAAGGCAGAGGCAAGACAAGAAGGACAAGAAGTAGTATTGTATTCTTTGAACTATTGTAGGTGTGTAAACTTCTTTTATGCATATTTCATATTTAGAATGTTCGAACTATTTATATTGTAATTTATACTTATATTATCATGTTTCTAATTATTTTATTTTATAATTGTATACTGAATTTCTCGATAATATTTGTAGTTGTTTACCGAATTGTTCATTGGATTTTACCGAATTGTATATTACAGTATTAGGTTGGCATACCCTAACTTAAAATCCTAGATCCGCCACTGCCTAGAGTCCAGTCTAGACTTCACTCTGCTTCGGCCCAAGCCTTTTAACGATGGGCCTCTACTACGTTTCACCGGACTTGACTTTCTGAATTTGGATTATATATCAACATTATTGATGGTATCTTAGGCATTCTGTGTTAGAGAGCACACGGAAGATTATGTGCGTAACGGGTATGCGTTAGACAACATCTACGACGAGTGAGGTGAATGCATACCATGTTGTGGCCGATATTGGACTTGTTGATCGTGACTATAGGCAGGATATGGTTTTTAGCCATGTAGTAGTTGTAGTGCATTGAATTTGAGGAGGACATGCCCCTTGTTATGGGGTTATATGATTTTTAGTCATTTAATGGTTGTAGTGTATTGAATTTGAGGAGGACATGCCCTTTATTATGGGGTTATATGATTAGACCTTAGTGGCACGGTAGGTTTAATCCAGACAATTTAAATTAGAGTAGTGTTCTTATGCATCATTATCTGTACAAGTTGTATAAATCTTAAAATAGGTAAAAGAGTAATTAATCACCCTTATTTTATTCATACTTTAATATTTGTATAAATTTTAAATAGCGATGCACAGAATATGTCCCTTTAAATTATATTCTTCTTTTAGAGTGACCCAAAACAGTTAGAATGTGTATTTGAAAAGGGGATATCCAGTTAAAACCCAAATCACTATTAGTCTTAATTTGTCTTTTTCGTATCAATCAAATGAGATTGAGTTAGGTCTTTAGATTTTACAGGGTTGTAGAATCTCACCTCCTTTACATATGGTAATTTTTTAGAACTTTTTAAAACTTTTACATGTGAATTTAATGAAGTTTTTATGGTGAAAAAGATTTTCACTGGATATATTGCCATTTGAAAAACATAACCACCAAGAAGTTCGCAACATCAAATTTGAAATCTCATGAAAAGTCTCAGCACTGGATTCATGGCAGGTTAGATATGAAGGGTGCGTGGACTAAGGCTCTATTGTTTAGGTTTATAACTTAACGTCAGTTTTTTTTTTTGGCTTAAGCAATTTAAAAGTAATTCGCTTTTATATGTGGTAGAGGTGAATAAGTTTACCTTAATTTCGGTGTTATTGGTCTAAAATCAACCATCGTTAAGCCCAAAAAAACAACACCCCTTATGGCGTTTAACTTTTAGTTATATGAAGGCTTATTGCTTTTAAAAAGTTCAGATAAAAAAGGCATCCATTTGTTTATCTTTTAACTTTTTATCTTTCAAGATAGAAAAAAGTCTAAATAAACGGGGCCTAAACAAAAACGACTTCATATGGATAGGATGCTTTCTCGCCCCGCCTAATCGTTTTTGTGATTTCCATGGGACACACCACCAAGGATTCGAATGCCTCCTTTGATATGCGATTTCCCCCCCCTCGAATTCATACCGGAATTGAACTATTTTTCTGTGAAATTTTAAAGAAATGCCTCCTCCCCAAACAAACCTAAATTGACACCCGTCTTAATCTGGAGGGCAACGTATTCAAACCCTCGGTTCGAAGGCAAGGAAGTATGGGAACCCAACGGAGCTCGCAATGATAGTAGTAGAACTGTAGAGGCTAGGAGTACAATGTTACAGATACGCGTGGTCCCAAAAATAATTTCCCCATTAATGTCCAGGATTAGTGTGCATCGGCTCATTGGCTGCCTCCTGCCTCTCCTGCCCCAGTGCGCCCTGGCTTGGAAGCAAGGCCTGCAATGACGACGCGTCCCCCATGATCCAGACGGAGCTTTGCTACGCCTAATCATTGGTTAAGGCGGCAAAAAGAAGCTTATTGGCAATGCGCAACAGCGCGTGTGTAGCGCAGGGTACTTGTCGCGAAGTCTCTCATCATTCCGTGGATACTACTATGATGCGCTGATAATTAAGCAAGCCGATCAATATTGCTAGTGGTAGCCCCCAATTCTCTTATGTACTTTAGTTAGTTCAGTTATCTATTTAAATCGGTCTAGAGGCCTAGATGGAATAATCTTGCGAAAAGGCTTGGAGTACTAAATTCTGCTGCAGAATGATCGTGACACCGACCGTTAACCTAGAGGGAGAGTCCAGTTACCAAAGTGTGGTAGTGCAGGACATAATTAAGCTTGACGGAGGAGGTTAGACCAAGATATCTTTCTACAAGCGACAAATCATGATAAGTGTTGTTAAATGTTAGTAGGCATAGTATTTTTTTTCTTGTGATAACAAGATAGACGTACACACATACAATAGTTTTTCGTTTTTTTTTTGCCTCGACGTATTTTTCTCTCCCCAAATCTGAGCTCATACGAATGAATTTACAGAACTAGCCTCACTCTCGATCACGAAAACAATGTTAAGCGATACGTGTCACCTGTCGCGTTCCCGTATGGCGGCATCTCGTCGTTGCCAATAGCAACGTAGTCCATCACGGCACAATAGTTGCCGTGCACAGCGAGCACGATGGCAGGTGCCATGGCTGGTTGGCTCGACAGGCCTGGCCAAAAAACGGCTCCTCCGTGGGATGCACAAATCGTAAGTGAATCAATTAATTAGAGATTAATTATTGATTTGATTGGCAAATTACTACGGGGAGCTCGGCACGAACCACCATGATACCACGGTGTGGTAGGCCAACCTGCCTAGGTGGAGGCTATTGGCGCATTGCTAGCACCTGCCGTGAGCACATGTGCACGTGACAGGTGACACATATCGTTTGTCGCTATTTTCGTATTAAGAGATAAAGCTAATTTTACAAATTATTCCTATGATAGCCAAATTTGCGGAGAGAGAGAGAGAGAGAGAGAGAGAGAGAGAGAGAGAGAGAGAGGCCAGAGCAAAAAAAAGCAAAGAATTAGTATCACCACAAACACACGTCACACAAGTTGGTTCCATCCAGCTCAAATTCTTCTATGAGGAAAAAAGAAAGGAAAAAACAAAGATAACACACACAGTAAAGAGCAAGGAATGAAATCTCAGCGAAATCTCGGATCTCAGCTAAACAAAGATAACACACACAGTAAAGTGGGTTCATAATCACGGTGAAATTAAGAAAACCCATAAAAAAATCCAAAGTGCTACAGAGGGGCCCGAAATTAAGAAAACACGCACATTCTAAAATTTTTTTAGGGTTTTTTTAATTTCGCCGGGATTATAAAACTCGAAGGGGCCCGAAATCCGAAATTTCGCCAAGATTTTGAACCCTGGTTCCACCCGATTCACAGAATCCTACCTGAAACGTTTATACCAAGAATCTAGAACCGTTTCCATTTTTACTAGAATCTGGATACTGATCCATGCATGTACTGCAGGCAGCCGTTCGCTAGCTGTCATATTGCATGTATGCAATGCGCACACGATAAGGATCCAAATCTCGATGATATTTCAAAAATCTCGATCAAGATTTCAGATTTTGGATCCTTTCAAAAATCTTAAAATTAGGTAAAAAAATCAAAATACTACAGTAACCATCCGAATCTTGACGAGGTATCGGTGATTTCGGCCGAAATCTTGATGATTTTGACCAGATTTTCATTTCTGTGGGCCGAATTTGATTGGATTTAGGGTCAAGACCATCCACACAAAAAGAAAAATAAATTGACGTGTTTTTGACCATTTTTCAGTAGGTTCAATTTGACCGAAATCTCGGATTTCCTGTTGGAAAAAAAACCAGGTTTGAAATTTGGTTTTTGGATTTTTTTCGAAATTTATTTAAAATTCCGAGATTTTGAATTTCGGCCTCCTTCGAAATAGGGTCTGAAAACGAAATTTGAATCCTTGCACACGATCGTAATGGTCACCGCATACAGGGCCGTTAACCGGATGGTATCACATGGGCCTAGCGTGCAATGGCTCTTACGAAGCACACATCAGAGTATGTACAATAGTACATATAAGCTATCTATAAGAGTATATCATATAGAATTTTGAATGATGTGGAGAAGAGCGAAGAAAAAGAGAAAGAGAAAGATATTATTTACTATTTAATAGACGAATTTATAGACAACTTTATACTATGTATACCATTGTTCTAGACAATCTATTAATTGTATGAGAGATCATCACAAACAACCATATAGATAGTCTATTCTATAAGTTATCTTTAATCCTGTCTATAGATGACATGAAGATATATTATAGATAGTAACCGTCTATACCACCATACATACCCTAAGCTGGGAGTCGTTGTCTAGAGTTTTTAGTTTTTTTGGGAGCTACTATGATAAAATGTTCTAAATAAATGTCGTTAAGACCTTGTAAAAGACTGTTAAAACAATAAAGATCTTCTACCCATTACATTTATAGAAATTTCAAGGTTTGCTTGTTTTATAGAGCCGTTAACGTTAAACATGCTTGTTTTATCGGGTTATCTATTTGGGTAAATTTGTAAGATTATCATAAGCAATGTTCAAAATTCTGGTGAAATTTAAGTGAAATCTCGGATTTCGGCCCCATATTCCTGGCGGAATAAAAAAATGTGAAAAAAATATATCAAAATGCTACAGTGATGTCGGGAAATCTCATCAAAATTTTGGTCAATTTCATCGATATTTGGTTAATTTGACCAGATTTTATGTTTGATTGACCGGTTTGCATGGTTGTTGGGCCGGATTGTGCACCAATTTTTTTTGTTAACAGTTACAATACCGTTTATGAGACATACAAATAGAAAGCTTTGCATAACTCAGTTGATTAGGACACTTCGGTGCTCACTGGAGAACTGGGTTCGATCCCTCCCAAAAAAGCAATTTTTTTTTAGAAGCTGCTGGCTCCCTTGGCAAGGCTCTCCATTCCCCTGTGCTGTTGGCTCACCCCAAAAAAATACCGTTAAGTGTTACGCACCAGGTATTTGAACCTAAGACCTGCTGCTTGTGGAAGTAATTGGAGCCTTAGACCAACTCATCAAGTGTTACTTCATGGTATGAGGCTGAACCCAAGGATGGTCTGGAAAACCAGGCCTCTACGAGCCCTGAACAGTGCAGCCTGTATTCGATTTGGGCCTTTATATTGGATCGTTTCCCAACCATGGCCTGAACTCTCCTTCGCACTTAGCACACGCGAGAACGGCCTTTACATATAAGGATGAACCCCTCTAGCCTCTTTGATAGAGACGCACATAGCACACCCCCTTGGGATGGCTACAGGTCTGAATAGGCCCCTAAATATTCAAAGAGGCCGTTTTCCATGCCATCCTTGGAGAGAGCCTGAAATGGTAGTTAATTGTTTTCTAGCCTTGAAGAGCATTTAATAGGGTTGAAAATTGCCAATATTTTGTCAAATCTTGATATAGCCCAAAATGAAATTTGAAACCTTGGCCATAAGATATGTAACATTATGACATATATGAGATGAATGTTACCTTTACATTTTATTGCTCTTGAGCTGTTCATCGATTCAATTATAATTTTTTAATTACATTTACATCATGTCATTTTTTTCTTCAAATTATTGCTATGGACAATTGTTGGTAGCCCAATTGTTTCATTCTATATGCATGAAAGAAAATGAATTAGATGCTTATTTTATTACTGCAAGTACATGCATATATTCCTTTGAAATTTAAATAGTAAAATCGTTCACAAGACCGTTTATAATACAACTTAATACACCCACACACTAAAAGATAGGGTGATCGTTCATTCACAATTTACCATTATTTAGAACATTATCATAAGGTATCATTTAATCACTCTTAAACTCTTATACCTTTTGTTATCTTCAACATTTAAATTTTCGGTATCTTTTGGTACTATTTTAATGTATAGTTTGATATCTTCCAAGAATGGTGAAAAGCTTCATTACTGATTTGTAAACATGTCCTTTGCACATGGGTAGCGATATTTTTTTGTGTGCTCTGAATGCCATGTTCTTTGCTTTGATCTCTTAACTGCCGAGAATAACTTAACTCTTAAGGGGGTGCTTGGATTAGGGGTATTTTATTGACATATTTTAGGATTTAGTTCAAATTCAAACTAAATCCCAAAGTCTCCTAAATATACCACTTATCCAAATAGGGCCTAAAAGTGAAGGAATTCCCCGGCGCTGAGAACATTACATCATTTTTTTTGAAAGGCCCCCTCGGGAATCTTGAAATTGAGTAGAGGCTTTTTCACCGAATCCGTTGCAAAAAAAACTCATGGTTCTGGAAATTACTCTCAAGTTCTGGATCCCCATTTTTGTGAAAAAGCCCATAAATTTCTTGAAACCTTGATTTGTGCATCTTTTCTGTGAAAAGACTCCTTGATAATTCTAAAGTTATGATTATTTTAGTTTTTCTTGGTTTTGTGCATGTTTTGCCAAAAAAAAATAGCGTTCATCGTAGTGGTTGGTTTTACTATCTTAATACTCTATTAAAATTCTATCAAAATCCACTTGATGCAGCGTAGCATGGTTCTACTTAGTCATTTTTGCATTGGGAACGAGCTAGTTGGCCACAAGGTTTCAAATTTCGTTTTAGGGTTTCATCTCGGCAACATCCAAAATCTGAAATTTCGACGAAATCTCGTTTTTTCGGACAGAATCCAAACAGAATACAAAAAGAAAATTTTGAATTCGGTAATTTTTTATCGTAATTTCCGAGATTTTAGTTCAAAAGACCAAAATTTTGGTCTAAAATGCCGAGATCTCGGCGAAATTTTAGGTACTGTCACCCTTTCAATTTTTTTAGGGTTTTTTAATTTTGTTGGAACTATGATCTACCGACTGTCCCACACGAAAAACGACGTGAGAAATCCAATCCGGCCAAAATCCGGTCAAGTTTTGTTCAAACCTCGGTCAAATTTATCGAGATCTCGCTGAGATTTTAGGTACTGTAGCACTTTAATTTTTTTAGAGTTTTCTTAATTTGGCTGGAATTATGAAATTCGGAAGTATCCAAGATACGAAATTTCATGAAATCTCGACGAGATTTTGTTCGCGGGTTGGCCATGAGTATAGCATTGACATTTCGATGCTAAAAGCTAACGTCACTGGCATGAATTTCTGTGTTAGAGCATGTACAGTGGTATAGATGGCAGTTGTTTATAATGTAGCTCCATATCATCTATAGACAACACTAAACATAATTCATACAATAGAACGTATATATAGTTGTCTGTAATGGTCGCTCATTCAATTAACAGACTGCCTATACAGTCTTCTCTCTCTCTCCTCCACATCACTTAAAATCGTACGTATCATCTCTTATAAACAGTTGAATGTAATCATTGTACATGCCCTTACTGCAGCCCTGCATGGAGGTTCGGTTTCGCTCGTTTGTTCTCGTTTGGTGGTCATTAAAACTCAGATAACTAACGAGAAACTAACACTTGTGCAATTAATTCCCGTCGCTGAAAGCTCGAGCAATTCGTTTCCTCTTTGCGTTGGAGATAGCCCGTACTTGTAATTACGTCCTGTAAATCTTGGACTTTTGACGAAACGTCCTTGTTGACCATAGAATTTTGCCGCGCAGTACTCATGCCTTGGTTAGAATTGCAGCGGTACAGACGGTTCAGAGGACATTCACTGTCAAATAAACTAAGCCTCAAGGTACTTGCGCATATATTTTTCACCCTGTATGGGTGAGAACCCGAATTTCACGCTGCAACCCCGCACTCTACCAAGTACTAACTGGAAACTCATTTGGCCCCTCTTCACCCAAAATGATTCAAAATCACATCTTTGGATATAAAATCTGCATAGATCTCCAAGCAAATGACAGTTGAGGTGATAATCCACATCAAACCCTACAAAGGCTACTAATAATTAGCCACTTATCTAAACATACCAGTATACCACCAACGAGCACACTCGTCCAGGATTCCAGGTTCATTGAAACCAGCAAATTCTAAAAAAAAAGCACGAAAATCCACTTATTATCCTAACACACAACCTCCCATTTGACCATAACATAAATCATTCTGCATTCATGAGGAAATCATATGACAAATCATGATAAATCTTGATCCTTCCTGATGAGGACATCACTACCATAGATACGACCATGCTTACAAACCCCAATTGAAACCAGCAATGTAATACAAGGGTCAATTACTCGAGTTCGCGCACGTCAATTCAATTGCTAGGTGAATGCGTTCCTCGGGTTGCATATAAATAATTTAGTGAATGGAATGCTATTTAATCCTTGCGATGATTTTATTGTCCTTAGGAACCAAGGAGAAGGACTCCCAAACGTCAAGCATGAAGCCAATTCTTTCGGTGCACAAGTTCAACTCGGATTCGATCTCCGGGACAACACCAACTTAAAATGACCATAACTTTTGATTTACAGGGGTGTTTGGGGTCTATAAGTACTGGTTTGAAAGGTTTTGTCGTCCTCTTTCCAACGGATCCGGCCTCATGTCGAAATTCTTTACGAGTTAACGGGAATCTACAAAACAAGTTCGGTCATCTTTCCAAATCTGAGTCAAACTAGGAATAGGAGTCCTACTCGGCCATGGAGGTGTTTTGGACGCCCCTAGCACGGTTTTGGCCTTTTATTTCCCCTATATATAGCTAGGGAGTCCCCCAAAATAACTTGGGTTTTGGTTATTTAATAGTTTAGCCTTTTGCTACTATTTTTAGTCTTTTAGACGTGCTCAACAGCCGCCTAACAAGCTCCGTGTATCGGAACCCCAACTTTTTCTATACTTCATCTATATTTGCAATTTTAGATTGATTTTGCCTTATTCTTGCTTATTCTTCGATTGCTTGCAGGAATTGATCTTCGTGATCAGGTTGATAGTGCTCACGGCAAGGTCAATAATCCTCTGGAGTTGGTTTAGCGATTGCTAAGACGCATCGTTATTGTACGTTGTAGTTGGATCGTCAAAGTTGTCTCCACCCAAATCGAAGGTTATCATTCTCATTGAAAGATCGGAACACCCAATGTTACATCACTTCCTATTGACCATAACACTTAAATGCAATCAAAGAAGACCTGCCAAATAGAAACTTCCATAAGAAAACATACTTATCTGTTTACTTATTTCTCTTGCCATAACAAAAAAAGATTGAAAATAAGCAAAAATCTAAGGGCATGTATCATGGCACATATCAACTGTCAATCAGAGTATGCCACATATGATATTAGATGATATGAGGGAGAGAAGAGGAAGAGAGAGAGAGAGAAAAATACTATTTATTATTTAACAACGACTTTATAGACAGTTTTATACTGTATGTACTATTGTACAGACAATCTAATAATTGTATGAGAGATCATTAAAAACAGTCATATAGACAGCCTATTATATATTTTATCTTTAATCATGATATAGATTATATAAAAGTATATTACAAACAGTCACCGTCTATACCACTATACATTACCCTAAAAAACCTTCTTTTTAAAGAGCACACAAAAACCAAATAGGTTTGGTGCTAGAGCACTAATCTTCACCGCAGGGGTAGTTTAGTAATTTCACGCCCTCAACCGAAGTTGTGGAGCGGAAAGCGCAGCCGCTGGCATCCAACGGTCCAAACTGAAACCCCCAATCCCCCAACTCCCATCCATCCCTCCATCCATCCTCCATCTTTGCAGCATTAACGAAAGAGAGTGACTAGGAATCCAGATACCGCAGTAATCAGTATAGCCATGAAACTTATGAAACTTATCGGTTTGATCTTTGGTTTCATGAGTTTCAGTGTTTAGTTTTATCAGTTTCATATTTTATCAGTTTTTAGTGCTAAGTTTCATGAGTTTCAGTGCAAAAAATCATAAGTTTCATGAGTTTCAGATGTATACCGTTGCAACGGTATACGGTTTTTTAGTTTTTCTGTTAACGAAACTACCATCTAACTACATAATTTGCGAATAAACGCAAGGGTATAATTGTCATTTACTTTGCTGTGTCCTAATAATTTCCACTTCCTAAGTAACAGTGATCAAGGGGAAAGCGGAAAAAGACAAGAATATATGGGGGAGGAGGGGAAGGAAATTTTGAAATTGTTCAGGGAGAAACAAAAGCCCCGAGAGATTTTTTTTTTTTTTTTTTGCCTTTTTGTCTTGGGTTTTCGTTTTCGCTTTGATTTGGGAGCGGTTCCTTCCTAGTGCGCGCGCTGTTCTTGCAGCGTGGGGGGAATAATCCTGTTCCTGTAGCGCTCGTTTAGTCGTTTTGATGCGTTTTCATTTGATGATTTCCTCGCCTCCTGCTGCTGCCGCCGCCGCCGCCGCCGCCGGTGTCACGGCGCTTTGATTCGGCAGGCTTTGCTTTCTTGTGTCGGGTTCTTTCGCCAAAGATCGCAGCTTTTGCAGCCGCTTTGCCGATTCCAAGCTTGGCGTCGGTTGTTTTCCCCTTCAAAAATAGTGCAAAGTCTGGGTTTTTACCCCGTCCCTTGGTGCGGGAACATTCTTGCCGCGTGCGATTGGTGCTGATTCGGGGCTGGAGCGTGGATTTTTGAGAGATTTGTGGGGGAAATCTTGAGGCTTTCTAGTGTCAAGGGTGTGGAATTTGGGGTTTGGGCGGGTGTCGCTTTCGAGCCCTTGGCGAGGCAGGGCTCATACGCCTAGAATTGGCGCTAATTTGGTGCGAGATGGGGAAATTTCGGGTCCCTGCGGCATTCTGCTGCCGAATTTGGCGTATTGGTGTGTGAGCATTTGTGTAGGTCACTGGGTTGCTCCGGTGGCTTGTTCGTCTCTCGGCCGTAATGCTCTCTGCAGCTGCCATGATGGCACCAGCCCCCGCCGCTCCGAAGAGCTCCCTCGAGGTCTTGCTCGAGACGATAAAGAAGCGTGATGAGCAGCCCAAGGATGCGCCTCCGGCATTGCCAGCCCGACCGACGTGCCGAGGCCGATTGCCCACTGCAAGGCGTCCTTCACTGCCTACCGGGGTCAGGCTTGATAATGGCGTGGCAAAAAGCGCTGTAGCGGATACGGTGATGGCTGACAAGAAGCCAGAGGCTGAGAAGGAGATTGGTGGGCAGGAGGTCAAGGAGGGGGTGGTGGTAAGAAGTCGCATCTTTGGAACTAAGAGGAAGTTCACTAATGTGGACACCGCGGAGGAATCGCCATATGTTGAGAACTTTCACGAGGAGAGGAAGGAGACAATGGTCTTTAAGGAAACCCCCTCTGTTTCCTCAGCAAGGGCGAAGAGAAATGGGAAGCCAGTGTTTACTAATACCATGGACTATGTCCTCCAGAAGGTGAGAATCTTGTTCATTGTGGTATTGATGAGATTTATCTTGTTATCATGTGAACAAATAATATAGGGCAGCAAGTTCAATTTGTCTTTATTGCGTGGGAGTAGGCCGAATACTTGTTCTGGTATTGTGGCAAGAAGTCACTCACCAGTACAGGCCGAGGAATGTTGATCCAATTGGTGCTTACACCTGTTTGCGTAAAACTCTCTTCTATGTGGTATCTACCAATAAGACTTTCATGTGAATTTGCTTCTTTTTTGTTTTTGTTATACTGAATCCATTGTCTTGCAGCATTTAGCAGTAGCTGAAGGTAATTATTGCTTAATGCTTGTTTCTGGTCACGAAGTAGACTTCATGCTTGCTTTGGCCTGTGGGTCAAGTACATTTATGAATACTTTGGCATGTTACTGTGATCCTCAGAAGTATGGATATATTGGACAATTTGAACAATTTCACAAGTGATTGGAATTAGTTCTTATATAAATTCTTTCCCTTGACGATTTGAGTGTGATGCTTTTGAGTTTACATCTTGGTTGGAAAAACCAGGCAAAGTCATAAGATTTGGCTGTTTTATTTCAGAAGCTACGAGTTTGGTGTTCTTCAACAGATGGAAAGTGGGAACTTGGACAGATTCAATCGATATCTGGGGATGATGTTGAAATACTGCTGGCTAATGGAGAAGTGAGTCTCATGTTGCTATAATGGTAAAATTATTTGAGTAAAATTCTGTAACATTTTTACTCAAGGTTTATTTGCGTAGGTTTTGACACTGTCACCTGAAAGACTCTTGCCTGCCAACCCTGATATTCTCGATGGAGTGGATGATTTGATCCAGATGAGCTACTTAAATGAACCTTCAGTTCTCTACAATCTGCAATTCCGATATTCTCGCGATCTTATCTATGTAAGCACTATCCAGCAAGCTCATGTTATTTATGGTCTAGTGTATGTCTCTTCATTTGTATTTGTTTGTTTTTGTAGACAAAAGCAGGACCTGTTCTGATTGCTGTCAATCCATTAAAAGAAGTTGCACTTTATGGGAAAGATTTCATCATGCAGTACAGGCAAAAGCTCAGGGACGATCCACATGCGTACGCAATTGCTGATTTGGCTTTTAATGAAATGCTAAGAGGTAGGTGTTGAAAAAGAGTAGAAGAATTTATATGATTATTTTGCAAGAATTATCTTCTAATGCAACTGTTGATACTCTGCAGATGGCATAAACCAATCTATAATAATAAGGTTAGAATGCCCTACTACTCTTTTATGATAATGACGATATTTTATCTTAAAACTCTGGGTTACCCAATTTAATATGTTTTCTGTGTTGTTTATCTTATTTCAGTGGTGAAAGTGGAGCAGGGAAAACTGAGACAGCTAAAATTGCAATGCAATATTTGTCTGTGCTAGGGAGTCCTAACCGAATGGAGTCTGAGGTTCTTCAGACCAATGTTATTCTGGAAGCATTAGGGAATGCAAAAACATCAAGAAATGATAACTCGAGCCGATTCGTGAGTTCATCTTCATGTAAAATTATTGTCCTATTTTCATCAATTCATCATCTTTTGAGCAACTCTTATGGCGCCATGGTGATTTTGATATAGGGTAAACTTACTGAAATTCACTTTTCTGAAACTGGGAGGATCTGTGGTGCTAAAATCCAAACATGTAAGTCTTCCATACCATTTATTGTTGACATTGTTACCAACACTATCGCTGAACATCCTGATAACTTGTTTTTTGGGCATGTATGTTCCTCTAAATGAATCTCATGGAGTAGTTCTTCTCGAGAAGGTACAATAGTTTCAGGCATTGTCAAAAACTCCATATTTGATTATTCCTGAGAGGTCTAATATCTTGTATGTTGCTCATGCAGTCGAGGGTGGTTCGAAGTGCACCAGGAGAGAGATCATATCACATTTTCTACCAACTGTGCTCTGGAGCTCCTCCCCTTCTCAAAAGTAACCGCACAGCTATGCTTGGCATGCTTATTATTACAATTTGGAGTTTTGCGAAGGGTGGTCCTATCAAGGAACACATATATCCCCCAGTTTGCTGATATTATGTGCTTATTTGTCTTTTAGTTGCAGAAATGCAAAACTGGGCCATATAATGGCTTGTTTCTTCATATCTCCTCTCTGTCGCTTTTTAATTTTGTGATATGCATGTGCTGCTGCAGAAAAATTGTTTCTGAGAGATGCCAATTACTACAACTACCTGAAGCAGAGTGCTTGCTTGAGAATTGATGGTGTTGATGATGCTAAAAGGTTTTCATTGCTAATGGTAATGTTTCTGGAAGATTCAGCCAAAATTTCCAGTTGAATTTCCGTATTATCTTATATTATTTGTCATTTATGTCATTTTTTTTTTCATTTGCAGGGTGCAATGGACATTATTAAAATCTCCAAGGAAAACCAAATGAAATTGTTTTCTATGCTTGCAGCTGTCTTGTGGCTGGGAAACATTTCATTCTCTGTGATAGACAATGAAAACCATGTGGAAGTTGTTTCAAATGAAGGTACCAATTTCCCCTTCTCGTCTATCATAGCCGTTTTGGTATATCCTGTAGAAATATCCCAAAAATGTAAAATTGTAGCAACATTACGTTTGTTCTGCATTTGCATCGAAAAAGCTGGTATGGCTGTCATTTGAATCTCATAGCGTTCATTGAATGACCTTCATTGTGTATTTTGTTCATAGGGTTATCTACTGCAGCAAAGCTATTGGATTGCAGTATCCCCCAATTGGTGGTTTCTCTCTCAACTCGTAAGATCCGTGCAGGAAAAGACAATATTATTCAAAAGCTGACATTAACCCAGGTAAATTACCTGGGAAATTTTTCTGAATGGATCACTTGTTACTTGTTGTTTTTTGCCCATGGATTTTTATTGAAGTTTTTTACTTTCTCTAGGCTGTTGATGCAAGAGATTCTTTAGCAAAGTCGATTTATGCCCATTTATTTGACTGGACAGTTGAGCAAATTAACCAGTCCCTTGGAACTGGAAGACAACACACATGGAGATCCATAAGTATTTTAGATATTTATGGCTTTGAGTCTTTCAAAGTATGGAGTTGATTGCATTTTATTCAATACCAATTTTACTTTGGCAACTTAGTTGTAACATTTAATTGGGCCATTGCAGAAGAATGGCTTTGAGCAGTTTTGTATAAATTATGCCAACGAAAGGCTACAACAGCATTTCAACCGACATCTTTTCAAACTAGAAAAGGAGGTAAGATTCTAACAGTTTCTTGGGTTATTTGCTTGTGTCATTGTCAAAGGTATGAACAATTATAAGTTGTATTACATATGCTTTCTTTCTTGTAAACTAATGTCAGGGTACATAGTGCTCTCCATGCTTGTGTCCTAAAGATGTAAATGACTCTACAAACCGCTCCACACGTCTTAACTAGGCCATATGGTCAGATGCTGAAGTTGATTCTCTGAACTAAGTTAGTCAGTTAGATATGCATGCTTCGATGTGATACCAGTATCCCATCCTATTTTTGTGTGTGTCTCTGAACTAAGTTAGTCAGTTAGATATGCATGCTTCGATGTGATACCAGTATCCCATCCTATTTTTGTGTGTGTTTGTCTTGCCTCTATTCTTTCCTGAGCAGATACTACGTGTATGTCAAAGTAGTTGATGCCAGGGTTCCAAACCCCAGCAGTACCCAGTTGTGACTGGTTACCGGACTTCTTCCACCCAGCTGTGATTAGGAAACTAGTCAACATTAAGTCTTGTCTTGGTATTTTGAGGAAATGTTAAATTAATGATTATCTATGATGGAGTAAACAGAAAACTTGAATTGTTTTAGGAAACATAAAAGCCGAGAATACCACTGGAAGTGGCTGGTTTCTGCTGGCCGGCAAGGTCCAGTATTTATACCGGTTCCCATACAGTGAGAACACTGTTTGCAAGCTGTGAATTACTAATAATTGGGTCGAACTGTGCAACTTAATCCATCAGTTAATTTAAGATCTATGTAGCTTGCTTTAGCTTTCTTTTTGTGAAATAGTAGAGTTGCTTCCCTTGTCGTTTTCATGTATGTGCCCATGCATTCATTTGTTTGCACTTTTGTACTTTTATCCTCGGTATCCATGTAGGCATGCTGATTCTATTTTTTCAGGAATACTTAGAAGATGGAATCGACTGGGCCAGTGTGGAATTTGTGGATAACACTGACTGCTTATCTCTCTTTGAGAAGGTATGCAGTATTATTTTCATGGAATCCCTTTACTCATGGACCATAACCTTGCTGTATCTGCATAGTCAGTTCCAATAATTTTTTGAGCTTGGTATTTGGATGCATTTCTTTTGTATTTGCTTACTTGACAGGTGCAGACGAAACTATAATTGTATGTGTTTTTAGCCAAGGTTTCTATCTGTGGTCATTTTGGTTTCCTTTTCTGTCTAGCTCTGTTATTTGAGATTCTTGCAGTAGGTAAATTTACTACTCTCCTATCTGCAAATTTGCGGTAGTTTACCTTGCAATGATTTCTGAGTTATTAGAGTTCCTCAATTTTGACCTATTCCAGCATAATTGAACATCTTCCAAGATGAAATGAGAGAGAAAATTTTGAACAGATAGAAATATCCTTAAGGGGAGTGCCTTTGTCATTTCCTAAAAGAAAACTCTACTGAATTACTGATCATAAAGCAGATGCAATTATCCATGATTAGGTGCAATTATCAATGATTAGGTGCAATTAATACCTTTTGATATAAGTTTCACTTGTTTACATCTTTATATTAGTATATGTACTAATCTACATTAATTTTTGTTGCATTACAGAAACCTCTAGGGCTACTGTCATTACTGGATGAAGAGTCTACATCCCCAAAGGCAACAGACCTTTCCTTTGCTAATAGGCTTAAGCAGCACCTGAGTGGGACCTCTGGCTTCAAGGGTGAAAAGGAAGGCACTTTTAAGATTTGTCATTATGCTGGAGAGGTTGGCGATCCTCAAGTTTATTTTTCTTTCTATTCTACCCGACATTTTCTCCATTAGTGAACTTGTCCATTTAACCATCACTGAACTCGTTTGCCGTTGAAGATCTTCTATATGCAATTTGATAATTGTGCAAGTTCTGATTCCAGGTGACATACGATACAACTGGGTTCTTGGAGAAGAACAGAGATTCTTTGCACTCTGAGTCAATCCAACTACTCTCATCGTGTAAATGTGATCTTCCGAAACATTTTGCCTCTGTCATGGTTGCTGATGCTCCGCATAAATCAAGTTTATCATGCCACTCGGTTGTTGGTTCACAAAAACAAAGTGTCGTGACCAAATTTAAGGTACCTCTTCCAATCAGTCATGTATTCATATGGTCAGATAATTTTGTTTGAGAATGATTATCTATTTTTATTCTTTTAATTTATAATTTGTATTCAATTTTTGGTAGTGCTATTACTTCTTGGTCCATAACATCTTGATGTTCTTGTTACTGTAAAGTTGATGTTTATGTAACCCTCTCGATGCTCTATTTTGTGTTCAGACTCAACTGTTCAAGCTGATGCAGCAGTTGGAGAACACGACTCCTCATTTCATTCGATGCATCCAACCAAATAGCAAACAACGCCCCAGGCTATTCGAGCGTGATCTTGTCTTGCACCAGCTTAAGTGCTGTGGGGTGCTCGAAGTTGTGCGGATATCAAGAGCAGGCTACCCGACTAGGATGACTCACCAACAGTTTGCTGAAAGGTTGCTATTTGGCAGAACCAGACTTCATGAGTATACTTTGTTTTAATCAATACTAGTACACTAGCTGACTTTCAAGTTCTAATTTGCTATATAATCTGCAGATATGGATTTCTTCTCTTGCATTCAATCCCATCTCAGGATCCACTTAGTATTTCAGTTGCTGTATTACAGCAATTTAATATTCCCCCAGAAATGTATCAAGTTGGCTACACAAAATTGTTTCTTTGTACAGGGCAGGTACAGGAAGCATTTCAACTTTTCTCATCATACGCTCAACCATTCAGTACTATATACAAGCTTGATATTTTGTTATAACATAGTCGTTTTTGCTTTGTGATGATTTTCTATTTGTGTTTATGGATGTGATTTTATCATTCTTGTTGATAATTTTGTAGTTTGCTGCACTGGAAGATGCTAAAAAACGGATGCTCCATGGAGCCCTTCGGATTCAGAAAAAATTCCGTGGGTTGCGTACTCGACAAGGATATCAAGGACTGAAGAAAGGAGTAATGACTTTGCAAGCATGTAATGCTCTTTATTTTGCTATTCGTCTTAGTTTTGAATAATTCCTAACAAATTGACCTTCTACCATGTGCACACTTTGAAAATTACAAATATTCTCCCTGCTTATATCAGCTGACATAACTGGTGTTTCATCCAACTTTTCTGCCTTGCCAATCTACAGTTATAAGAGGTGAAAAAGCAAGAATACACTTTGATTATCTTGTCAAGAGATGGAGGGCAGCTGTTCTCATACAGAACTGCACTAGGCGTCGACTTGCAGCTACAATGTTTACTGATCAGCTTAAATTTATCATTCTTCTACAGTCTGGTAACTTTTGAGATATGAGAAGGCTTAGTAACATCATACTGCACTAGATTAGTGCATCTATCTAATCATCTGCTTCCATATGTTTCTGCAGTGATGCGTGGGTGCCTGGCTAGGAAGAAATATAAGTACCTGCAAGAAGAAAGGGAATCAAAGGTCAGTTACAACAAAGTTAAAGGGGACGCAAGGAAGATTATTTCACAAGCGAGGATATGCCATGTGAGTTCTCTGTCAAAGGATCTCTATTTTTATCTTTTTCCATCTCTCAAGACCCAAGCTACATACTGCTTTCATCAAATACTGGATGAGGAGTATGTCGGTACATAATCTGACCAAGGATTTGTAGTTGATAGTAGACAATTTTTGTCTGGAATTTGTATGAGCACGATTTCATACTTTATTTACCTAATCACCAACGCGGAGCTACCAAAAATTTTCACCTCTGTGATTTCCAACTGTAGTTTTTATTGTTCAGAAGTCTTCCCTGTACAAGCTACTGAATTGGCTGCTGTCTAATGGCATAGGCGTCAAAGCCTCAAAGGTACCATAGTTCCTAATCATTAGCTTCCCATGACAGGAAATGAACGGAGAACACCCCTGTCAACCAGTGGCCACAGAACTCCAGGGGCGTGTTTCAAAAGCTGAGGCTGCATTGCGAGATAAAGAAGAAGAAAATGCAATGCTGAAGCAACAATTGGAACAGTATGAGAAGAAATGGTCAGAATATGAGGCCAAAATGAAATCTATGGAAGAGGCATGGAAGAAACAGCTTTCTTCTCTGCAGGTAATCATCAAGTATTTTCCTGGTTGATTGCTTATTTGTTTAAGGGGTGGATCAATATTTTATAAAGAAAGAAGTCGATGTAACACCCCGAACTTTAGTGAAAAGTCTATCCAGCACTCCGAACTATGAAACTAGACATTTTGACCCCCCAAACTTCACAATCCGGTTCAAGTAACACTCTGACTCAGTTTTTCATAGTGGTATTGTCCGTATGGTGTAATGAGTGAGTGGTTTTGCCATATAGGATGACACGTTGTCCAAGTTATGTCAATGACAGGCAGGTGGCCCCCACACGGTTTTCTCTCCCGCTGAGTTCCCAATCATGTTTCCATGGCTGTTAGCCACTGTAGCTCCCTCCCTCTCTATTTCGATTTGCAAGAGAAGCCCCTGTGAGCACCACTTGTTATGATCTAAATTTGCCCAACGTGTCATCATACGTGGTAAAACCGTTCACTCATTACGCCACATGAGTAATATCACTATGCGAAACCGGATCAGAATGTTATTTGAACCAGATTGCAAAGTTCTGGGGGGCAAATGTCTAGTTTTATAGTTTGGGGTCCTAGACGGACTTTTGAGCAAAGTTCGGGGGTGCTATATGGGCTTTTTCCTTTTTATAAAACATGAATTCACCTGTTAAGAGAATGGCAAATGTGCCAAACATGCCTTGAACTAAGAACAATTGCTCTGATATTGAGTCAAATCGTACAGCACCAAGATACTGTGAAACTTTGAATAATTGAACTGTTAGAGAAGAGTGGCTTACAACTCCAAGGCATGCAATAGTATTTTCT
Organism: Rhipidocladum racemiflorum; assembly: GCA_036346355.1. Taxonomy (NCBI): domain Eukaryota; kingdom Viridiplantae; phylum Streptophyta; class Magnoliopsida; order Poales; family Poaceae; genus Rhipidocladum; species Rhipidocladum racemiflorum. The sequence goes on along the minus strand of CM070582.1, from coordinate 48,178,594 downwards.
TGCACTATCTTTTGAAGATGTATTCCTCTGGATGTGACTATGTATTCCTTTCAGTTGAGCGTTGTGGCTGCCAAGAAGAGCCTAGCTTCTGATTACGTGGCCACCCGAGCAGCTAGGACTGATGCTGCTCCAATGCATGCTCAGTACGACTCTGCAGATACGTTGTCCACTGGGACCCATACCCTGGAACGGACTCAGATGAAATACCAAAACCACAAACCTGAAGCTGAAGTGGCGATAGGAAACTCAGATAGGCGGATAAACGCTGTGAACTACCTAGCGAAGGAATTTGAGGACAGGAGGCAGGTGTTTGAAGACGATGCTGGCTTCCTTGTTGCAGTCAAGTCCGGACAGGTTGGTTCAAATATGAACCCAGACAAGGAACTTCAGAAGCTCAAGGATCGCTTTGCTACATGGAAGAAAGATTACAAGTCTCGGTTGAAGGAGACGAAGGTAAATCTTCAGAAGGCTGGAAATCATGAGGAGAAATCCCGGAAAAGATGGTGGGGGAAGAAGAGCTCCAAGTGAATGTGCAAGCTAAGCTAAAAATCCTTTCCCTGCATTTGCCTGCCATGGCGAAGGAAGAGATCAAGAAATGGCCGGAGACAAGAAGGCTTCGTGTTTCCTGCCCTCTTTATCGCAAGCCCTGTGAGGTGATGATGATGAGCTCCATCGTCGGTGGCGGTGCCGTTAATCGTCCGGTGTTGAGAGTGTCAAAAGGATTATTATAGGTGAAGCAAGAGGTCTGTACATGTATATTAGTTCTTCGTTGTTGTCTTCAGTGTACGCATGCCATCATGTCTGTAGAGCGATGAACCTGAAATATGGAAGGGTAATTAAATACAGATTATTCGCCATGAGCGAATAGATATGCAACAGCAGTACTGTTATAAGTGTACAGTAAGAAATCGTTCGAATGTGCAAGGCAAATTACTCCGTTGTTTGTTCCTTTCGTGCTGTCTCCCCCTGCAGAAGTTATGTTTCTCCATTGTACCTGAGTTTGCAAATCCTCTGAATAGCAGATGCTCTGCAGGGAATTAGAATCACAAGCACTGGATGCCCAAAAGCATTCATGCCGAACTTTATATCCCAAGTCATGCCAATAATCAGACAGTGTGTCCCGTATAGAATTACAACGTATCAACACCAAGATTATAAAAAGCAAGCAGCTCACAAGTCACTTAACCGACAAACAGCACAATGCAAACCCAAAACCCCTCCATTTTTCTGAATTCTGAGATCACATCGATCATTCTCTGCATCATGGTACAAAGGGAGTAGTCTACAAATTACAATGGCAGCACGCCGTGTCGCATCGTCTAGCTTAAGACCCCGGCGTGAACTTGGTGGCGTAGACCCAGGCGTTGTTGGCGACGGGGTTGTCGAGGTGGTCGAGCAGGTTCTCCAAGGGGCCCTTGCCGGTGACGATGGCTTGAACGAAGAATCCGAACATGGAGAACATGGCGAGGCGGCCGTTCTTGATCTCCTTCACCCTGAGCTCGGCGAAGGTGATGGGGTCGTCGGCGAGACCGAGCGGGTCGAAGTACTGGCCGCCGGGGTAGAGGTCGTTGCCCTCGCCGACGCCGGGGAGGCCGTTGATGCGGTAGCCCTCGACGAGGCCCATGAGGATGACCTGAAAGCCGAGCACGGCGAGGATGCTCTGCGCGTGGACGAGGTTGGGGTTGCCGAGGTAGTCGAGCCCGCCCTCGGAGAAGATCTGCGCGCCGGCCTTGAACCAGACGGGCTCCTTGAAGTCGACGCGCACCCACTTCTGGAGCGCCTCGGGCGTGATGCAGCCGAGCGCACCCAGCATCGCCCACCGCCCGTGGATCACCTCCAGCGCCCTGTTCCGCGCGAACGCCTCCGGGTCGGCCGACAGCCCGGCCGTGTCCCAGCCGTAGTCGCCGGCGAACTCGCCGGTCAGGTATGACGGCGTCTGCGCCGAGAAGGGGCCCAGGTATTTGACGCGGTCCGGCCCGTACCACAGGTCGTTGCTCTGCATGCGCGCGGACACGCCCTGGTTAGCCACTCACTCAACCACTCGTCGTAGTGATTGCTCAAGACTTGTCATGGTGTGTGTAGTAACTGCTCTTACGTACCATGGTGATCCTGCCGTTGGCCACCGCGGCGACGTCGCGGAGGGGGCTGGCACCGGCGGTGCGGCCCTGGCCGAGGAACGGCGTCTTGGCGGCGACGACGCGGGAGGCGGCGGCCATGATCGTCGATGCCATCTGCGGCGCCTCTGCCTAAGCTAGCTGGATGGTATGGTTCTTCTTCGCAGGGTGTTTCCTCGGTGTCTAGACTTGAAGAGGGGTTACGGGCAAGTATTTGTAGCGCAATTCCTGTGGAGGAGGGCGAGGTGGTGCGGCGGAGAGCGGCCATTGGAGCGGCGGCTGTGAGGTGGAGATTTCTGGATTTGGTTCCGGCCAATCAGGGGGCGGCATTGGATCCTGGAGGTGTGGCGTTGCCACCTCGGATGGCTTTCTATCCCATGTGTTATCTTCTGCACCACAGCATCACGGCATGCCACGGTTTTGGGCCAGCCTGCAGCGTTCATGCGGCCCAACGTGCGACGTGAAGCCCACCAGGTACCAAGATTCACAGGCAGCTTTGGTCGAGTTCCATCGAGGCGATTCCAACCATTCACAGGTTGGAACGTACGAATTCCAGAGTTCCAAGTAGGCCCTTGCTGTTGTTTCGAAATTCGAATGAACTCAGCCACGGCTCCATACAGTCTAGCACAGAAATGAACTCACAAGCGCAGCGGCGGAGACGGACTAATACCAAATACTACCTATATCAAGGTAAAATAAAAGTACAGCACATATACACAATTAAAAGTAAGTTTGAACTTCATGCTTAATGGTACAGCAAAATATATAAAATATGACAAAAACAATACAACGTAGCAGAGTAATATCTTCACAACAATATACCTAATTAATGAAGGTTAGGTGTATCCAAGCCATATCTTCATCAACGATAGTTTGAAACATGAACCTTCAATGATGACATTGCATATGCAAATTAGGGACACAAAATTACAAGCTTAATTATTGATGCAAATTGCAAAAATAAGAATGTAACATACCCATAGTACGAGGTAGTTTTGCCTACGCGACCTCATATTATAAAAACGTTGTAAAATCTTGTTATTTTCAATGCTTACAAATACATCGTACTATAATATCATTTATCCATTCATCACTTACCTTATTTCGCAACTTAGTCTTGACAATGTTCATAGCCGAGAAGACTATTTCTATTGTTATAGTTGCAATGGGCAAAATCAATACCAATTCAATGAGACGATACATCAATGGAAAAATTATTTATCCATTACATCAAATTGAATTCAATCAATTAATCTCTAATTAGCTAATTCAGAATGTGTGTAATGCAATGCGCAACAAAGTAAGGATTAAGAGAAAATCACCTATGATTGATGGGCGCATGGTGACTAGCTTGCCGTCTCGAAGCCTACACTATTGTTGAGCTTTTACCCTCAGCCCTTGTCTCGTCCATAAGGGAGAGAGGAGGCAGCGCGAGGTGATGCGGTCAAGCGCGCGCGCGAGAGAGAGAGAGAGAGAGAGAGAGAGAGAGGAGGCGGCAGTGTGACGCAAGCAAGAGAGGAGGCGACACGGTCGATAGGTCGAGTGAATTGGCAATAGCGTCATGGTTTGATCCTAATAGCTGATAGGGTTTCTCACTTCTCAACTTTGTGGGTTGTGGGTTGTCATAGACGATAGTGTGCTACTGCGCTGGCTTGGTGTGTTGGGAAGAGAAGGGATATGTGTTGGCATTTCAGATAAAGGACTTCTGGGTTGAAATTATTGCTATATATAAAGAGGGAATTTTCACTATTAGTTGTTCTAAGGCTCGGGTCATTGCCCGACCTGCCCGAGGCCTAAATTCACCCCTACACGTTCCACGAACCGAAAAACCAGCTCATGGCAAAGAGGTCCAGGACAATGTGTGGCCTGCACCAGGTCGTGGTGAGGGTGCAATGCAATGCCCGAACATCAAGCGGCCGGCGGGGCCCTTGCTCGACAGCGGTGCGGAGGCGCGCAACGGGATGACGTGTTCGTTGGTATCCAAGAGCGTGTGCGACATTGGTTGCTTAGTCCCTTACGGTGTTGGGGAGTTGAGAGTGTTGCACCTGCATGACAAGAGACTAGGTGGGGGTGCCTGTGGGCAGCTCGCTGTGCAATTAAGGTTTCAAATTTTGGTTTCGGATCATATCTCGGAGGAGACTGAAATTCAAAATCCCAACGATATCTTGAAATTTTGGATATAGTTTGGACAAAATCCAAAAATCAAAATTCAATCTATTTTTTTATCAGGATTTTCGAGATCTTGACCGAAATTGCTGAAATCTCAAAAAATTTCAACCAAAAGAAAAATGTTATAAACCAAGATAAAAAAGTTTTTGACATTTTTTGTGAATGGTCCTGATACATCACTAATGTTGTCATAAAATTTTTAGATGATGAACAAGACTTTGAAATTTTTTAAAATTCTAACAGTACTATTGTCCTGATAAAAGCCTTACCATCAAATGTGAACCGAATGAAAAATGGTTCAAATGATGTTAGAAAATTTTGAAAATTTTTGTGGATGATCCTGACACATCACTAATACTACTATTAAATTTTTAGATGGTTATCAAGCCTGAATTTTTTTAAAAAAATTATAAAAGTGACACTGTGTTGATAAAAGCCTTACTGACAAATTTCAACCGAATGAAAAATGGTTCAAACCACGTTAGAAAATGTTAAAATTTTTTGTAGATGGTTATAATATATCACTAATGTTCTCATAAAATTTTTAGATGGCGATCAATTCTGAGAAATTTTTAAAAGATTCTAACAGTGTTACTATCTTGATGATCTAGAGGTAAGAACTCCAAAATGATTATGCTTGCTGTTTGAGATTCAAAATTTCCACTCATCACAATAGTTCAATGGATCGTGCTTGCACCGACACGGCATGAAACAGGCATAAATTACAAATGGGCCATGTCTAGGCTCGCCGAATGTGAGTCACGCCGGCACGACACATCACGGCTGGCACGCCGGTCAGCGACGGCATGACACAGTTTAGGCACACAACCAGACGGGCCTATGCCATGTCGGCCAGGATTGTCATGACGCCCACCTCTAGCTACACACCGTGCCTTTACTGCAGCTGCATGGAACTTGGCTTCTGTTGCCTTCGCACGAGCTGGCCACGCACCATCGCCTGTCGTCGCACGACGCCTCTACTATAGTTGTACGGCCATGAGCGCTACTTGGAATCACCCTGGCCTCGTAAACATTACTCCCAGTACCAGTCGCTTGCACACGGTCCTGCTCGCCATGCCGGCTCAGAGCCAATCTGCTACAGCCGCATAGCTCTATGGCAACCTATATCCAAAATTCGGAATGCAAATGCGATAGCAACTAAGAACAGTTTAATACATGGATTAAAACTAAAGGACCGGACTGGCGATCAGAGGGGAGGTGAATGACCTTAAATTAAAATTTCCCCAGCTACTGGACAAGAAGAGCTTACCAAATGCTTCAAAGAACCAACGAGATAAAACTTGCTCTTGAACCTCGGTACGCACCTCTTTATGGATGTTAGGAACCTATTCCAACCATCAATCACGAAGATTGATCTCAAAGTTTCGATGTTTTCCAAATCAAATGAGAAGTGCATCAAAGGGAAGCAAAAACTAAAATCTTGGTCTTAGATTTGCTCGTGGGGTTTTGATGATCAAGATAATTTTAGATATCCTCTCACTTGTTACAGCAAGTAAGAACACAAGAAGTAAAAACCACAAACACGATCTACAAGAATGTCTTCATTTCAAGTAAAAAGATCGATTTCTTGCAAAGTTCAAGAAGAGATGTGCCTAGATGATTAGGATATGATCTGAAAAATATTCATCCAATAATCATTAATCCTCGGCATAAAATCCACAGGCAAGAAAGTAAATTGCAAAATTTAAATACTGAATTTAAGACATAATGTAAATGCGGAAAGTAAAATCTAAATAGTGAATAAAATTAAACTTTCATTGATTTGAGAGGAATAGTTTACAAAGCCTTACAACAAGGTGGGCAAAGCTCAAAAGAGCACAACCAAAATCCTTTTCTAAAGACTTGAGGGAAGAAGCATACTCCTACCCCTCTAATTATAAAAACCTCGGGCAACCCCACCCTTAACAACCTTTTTTGGTCCTCAAGAAACGTCATCAAGGATTGAGATTTACTTCTCCACTAGGAGTAATCTTCACCCTTAGATGACTTTCTTGGCCCTTAAGAAACCTCATCAAGGGTTGTGATTCATTCACTCATACATGGGCTAACCTGCAACCCAATAACATAACGGGTTTTGCACGCTTCTCAAAGCTAGCTAACTTGACTGCTACTCTATCCTCTAAACCGTGATCCAACGTCTCTCTTTGATCCGAGCAACTCCAAGATAGCATCTCAGTCGTTCCCTTATCTTCTGGGCTCGCAACGACTCCGTTTCCGGTCATCCTCCGGTGGTCCCCAATCGTCTAGACCTCAACGCACCACACCTAGACCCGGTCATCCTCCTCCTCACCATGACTTAGCATCATCGTCACACAACCATCAAAAACAAGGAAACACATCACATAGCAATATCCAAATTGATATGCAATATTAACCCAATTGCTCAAATTTTAAATCTAATTCAAATCAAACTCAAACCTGAGCACACCTAGCTCAAATAAGATAATTACTCATCACAATATATGGATAGACCTTCACATGGTTTTTCAATCTCCCCTTGGCATAACTTTGAGTTTGAAAAGGATGGAGAAAGTAATTTGATTGCAAATCCATACTTAATCCATCTAAAAGAGAAAGCATGTTCATGACCAAGTAGGCAAGAAGAATTTTAGAGCAAACCAAGAGAAATAACAAGTTTTTCGCAAATGCTCTAAAAATCAAGAAAAATCCACAAAAGCTCAATTTTGCTTATGATCTAAATAAAAGAAAATTTTAACAATATGATCATGTGAAAGTATTTTTTTTATTTTCTTCCCTCTAAGATGCTTTTTCAATGTTTTCTCCCCCTTTGGCAATATAGACATCAAGAGAGTATGTATGCATGAAATGCATCTAAATGAGATTTGAAGATTATCTAAGTGACCATTTTAGACAAGTATGGCACCAAGCTACTTAAATTCAAATTATGCTAAACAATGTCATATCTCATTGTATATTTCAATTTTTGCTAGCTAGCACAAATTTTTTTTGCTATTTTTTGCATGATTTCAACAAAAGCAACATTTAGCATAATTTCAAAACTAGAAGCAAAGCTATACAATGATCAAATGGATATACTAGAGTTTAACCTAGTCAACACATTGGGAAGCTACAAGTGCATAAGAGAACCCTTTTGCTCAGTCATCTTTTAAATGCAAATTCTAGATTTTAACGCATACAATACGGTTTAGAGAGCTTATCCTAGTGAAGTACATCCTCGACTAGGACAAAGACTTCTTAGGTTACACTCTTCTCCGTAAACTTTAAGATTTAAGGAGTTTATCTTAGTGAAATATAACCTCGATTAGGGGCCATCGACAAAGGTCTCCAGGCTTCACTCTCTTTTTTAATTTTGTAATATATGTACAACTTAAATTTTCTTCAAATTAAATAAAATTTTTAATTAAGAAATGTTCAGCACCTATGTGTCTGTGTCATAACTGTACTAAGTTGTAAATTTGTACTCACCTGAGCACGCACAAAAGCACTTCCTGATAAATATCTAGCGGCATCGTTGTTGCATCTGTCCTAACAGTCGATCAACATATATATTCCACTCGAAAATTATTATTTTTTTAGGTAGAATTTCACTTCAGTGTCAATCAAAGAAGAATCACCAAGAGCAACTGGGCAGCGGGGCCGGAACTGGTGCAGATCAAGTTACTTTCTTATTCTCTTGCTTTTGTTAAGATTGTGTGTTTCGTCAAATTATTTTGCTATAAAGTGTGGCCATTAGTTGCTCGAATCGAAAATTGTGCCATACACATGTAATACTCTACTGGGCCCTACAAGGGAAATTGAGCAAGAGGTTGGTGTTTATATGTATATAGTTACCAATGAGTTTTGCTGAATTTTGATCAGATATACGAGAGCATGAGATGTCTCTTGTTTGCGCTTGTTTGCGTTAAAGTATAAGTGAATTGTTTATCTTTTCTCATCGGCTTAACTTTTAGATGAACTGGTTGATGCATATAACCCAATACCGTGTTAGAGCCAAGAGGCTTTGATTCAAGATCTGATTGGCGCAATTAAAAAAATAATTACAGTCCACTTATATTCCATGTATTAGGTTTGAGGGAGCATACACGTGAGAAAGAGTGTTGAAGTATAAGTGAATTAATTGCTCGTTTTTTCTCATCAGCTTAAGCTTTTGAGTAAACTAGCTGTCGCATGAAACTCAATAGCCTGATCTGTTGCAAAGGCGGGTTTCCTAGCATGCATTATTACAGTCGGTTCCATATCCAGCCAATTACGATGAGGGTGCAATGGGAACCGACTATGATGACACCCTAAGAACCGACTGTGATGACACCATAAGATAGCTTTATAAATTACTCAAGGACAAAGTTACATTCCGAAACAACTAGGTGCTCAAGATTTGGGATGTATGCAACCAGTAATTTTCTCAAGATTCACCAACTAGTTAATACTGAACAGTTATATGAGTTTTAAAATTCAATTATAGCGCGCAAGTTGACGGTGGTTTTCACGAGCAACAGCTTAATTCGTGTTTGTCGACCTGGATAAGTAGTGGCTAGACATATCTAGCCACGCGCTGACGCCGCCAAAAATTTCACACCAAGATAGATAGGAGTATACGAAAGAAACGTAAACGCAATTTACACGAGGTCGCTATTACTACCCATGTCACTAGCAGAAGCGCTGGTGCAAGACGCGACGGTGGCCTCCTTGTGCTCCTCCTCCTCCATGGTGTCCGACATGCTCCTCCCCCTTGTCTCCGGTAGGCAGGCGGCGAACAGCCCCAAGCAGCCGACGACGAGCCCAAACACGCCGAACGACCAGAAGCTCTTCTCGCGGCCGAGCGCGACGAGCACGGGCGCCGCCACGCCGCCTAGCACCAGCGCCTGCCGCACCAGCCCCACCGCCGAGTTGCGCACGCACGTCGGGAACAGCTCGATGGAGTACATCAGGATGACGCTGAACGCCGTGCAGGTCGCGAAGAATGAGAGCATCTCGGCGGCCATCCGCGTCGCCGCGCCCTTTGGGATGGCGACGCACGCGAGGCTGCACAGCCCCGCCACCGTGGTGAGCACCACCACCGAGCTCCGCCGGTTGATCTTGCCCATGAGGAGCCACGAGAGGATGGACGATGGCAGCTCGGCGAGCGCGTTGTACGTGACGCTCAGGTAGAGGTTGGAGCCCAGGTTGCCGACGTTGAGCGGCATGCCGTAGTAGACCATACCGACGCCGAAGCTGACCGTCATGATCGCCGCCAACCTCCGGAACGCCCACGGGCGCTCCCACATCTCCTGAAGCGTGGCGAAAACGCCGCCGCCGCTTGTCCCGGATTTCTCGTGCATGGCGCACGCGTGCAGCATGGAAAAGCTGGACGTGATGCTGCTGCCGTTGAGCGCGGAGATCTGCTGCAGTGTCTCGATGGCGTCCTGCTTCCGGCCGCGCACCAGCAGCCACCTCGGCGACTCCTGGACGAGGAAGTAGAGAAGGATGGAGTAGCAGAGGGAAGGAACGGACGTCCACAGGTAAATGTTCCGCCACGACGCCTCGCGGAACGTGTAGGCGAGCGCCGGGAGTGACAGGAACCCGACGGTGAAGCAGAAGAAGCCCGCCACGCTCACCGTGTCGCGCCACCTCTTCCCGACGAGCTCCGTGGATAGGACCAGCGTGCACGTGCCCACCATGGACCTGCCGAACCCGGACACGAATCGCAGGGCGGCGTACGCCCACACGTTCGGCGAGAAGGCAGTGAGCACGCCGGAGATAGACATGGACACCAGGGACACGAGGAGCATCTTCTTGCGGCCCAGGAGCGAGTCGGCGAGCGTGGTGAGCAGGAAGCCGCCGGCGAGGCAGCCGGCGAAGAACGACGACGCCGGGAGGGAGACGAGCGCGGGGCCAGCGCACTTGAGGGACCACTCGGAGACCACCGACTTCTCGGCCGGGCTGTCCCATGCCCACGTGCCGGGCGGGAGCGCGCACGGCGAGGCCGCGGCCTGGGAGCAGGACGAGTTGCCACCGGCGGCAGCGCCGGTGCAGTGCCACTGCGGCTCGGCGTCCGTGAACACGGAGATGAACACCTGCTGCGCGTCGAAGGCCCAAGCGAAGGCCAGTAATACGGCCTTGAGCAGCTGCCCAGCGCCGGTGGCGCCGATGTACGTCTCGATCGTGTCATCGATGGACGGCGTCTTCGCCGGCTTAGCTTTGTGGCTGGTCAGGAGAGGGGCGGTGGCCGTGTCGGCCATTGGCACGGTTGTGCACGTATATGGGTTTGTCTCTGTTCTTTGTTGCTCGCAAGTCGCAAGTCGGAGACGATGCCAGTGGTGGTATTTATACGGAACTTCTTTTGGTCTCTGAAGGTACTAAATTTTTTTTTTAAGGGAATTGCTAAGTGGCATTCGACTGTATTTTGGTTTATGTACTTATAGATTACTCAAAATGTAAGGAGATGGCAAATTAATTATATTAATTAAATCTAAATTTGAGTATTATTTAACAAGAAAACACTCGGATGTTTCCTTTTTAAAACTATTATCAAGAGTTAATAAAAATTTAAAGTATAAAAGTACGAAGAGGTACAAAAGTTTAAACGTAATTTGATGTTAACTGTTAATTACACTAAAAACTCTAAATTTACATGGGCCAGGTAGCATCCAGCACTCGAGAGGCTTACTTGTAATTTTGTTATCTGAGAGGGACCAGCTTCCTTGTTTTCTTTTGCCGGTTCTATCTGCACGCTGATGGAATACAGGAGTGGTTTCCATGGATTCGAGTCCTTACCGACGGCCGTACTAAGGTTTTTTTCGGCCCTGTTCTAAAACAAATACGATGTCCTTGTATTATAGTTATTAATTTTAAAGTATATAAAGTAAGTACTCCCTCCAGTTTGATAATAGATGTCGTTTTGGACATCGACACGGTCTTCAAAACACAACTTTAATCACTATTTTTTATTATAATATATTTAAAAACCCAATAAAATTATAATATTATGAAAGTACTTCTCGAGACAAGTCTACACATATAATTTTCATATATTCAATTTAAATATTTAAAAATATATCGATAGTCAAAGTTTTAGAAGTTTGACCATTACTATGTCCAAAACGACATCTATTATCAAACTGGAGGGAGTATTAGTCAGATGGTAATATAGAACAAAAAAAATTGGCTAAGATGATGTTTAATCCCACGATTTTTAATCCATAAGAAATGTTAAAACGGTAGAAGAGAATACATCTCAATTAATAGCATCTTTCTAGACCCGATAATAATATGATGAATATAAAGAATGAAAAGTCTAAGAGATAGGAAGCTTAATTTAGAGTTAAAGAGACATGAATCTTACCAATCCTCTGGTATTAAAGCTCGGAGGAACGGGCGTCCGGAGCTCCCCACGTGTCACTCCAGCCGTTTTACGAAAAAGCCCTTCTATAAACAAATGTGATATGTGTATTGTAGAGTGTTTGTGTTCTACATATATTTGTGAGTCTGATATGCATACTAGAAACTAATCAAGGGGAGAAAACCGACTGTGATAGTGCTTCCTCATCAGTGTCGTTGGACTTTCTATCGCTATCAAAACCGATTGTGATGATAAAAAAGAATCGATTCTAATGTACATTCCTGTAGCAGTGGCCTCACCAAACATAGCTCGAATAGCTTGTGATCCTGGTAAATTTACTATTTACTTGTTAAATATTACTGTATATTAACTCTTACCGAGCTTCCTCGAGCTAAGGTACTTTTTTATTATTGAAAAATATTACATATCGAATTTTTTATCTTACCGAGCTTATTCGATCCGAGCGCGAATGGGCTAGAGCTCTTACGGTGCTCGACTCATTTAAAGCCCTACCTTACCGTCACCGGAGCCTGGAGAAGGAAATTTATTCCGAAGCATGTCTAGCTAATCGGAAGCTTGACGGTTCACATAAGCAACAGACGGGACGATAAGCTTCCGCGGTGCTCCGCGCCACGTGAAATCCAGTCATGACCCATGAGACTACGAGAGGCAGCATGTTATATCGTTCCAATGCGCGGCCTGTGGCAGCAGCCGCCAGCCTCGATCCATCGCTCGCTGGTCGATTCGCTACCAGTGCCAGCTCATCTGCCCGATCCGACAGAAAACTATATAGATATTATTATCTTAGGTCGACCCCAGTTGGTACGACCGGGATAAGTACGTGCAAAGACCTCTTCCAACGTGGATGCGCCGAGCTAATCCTCGTCCTCGCCGCGCTTACATTAACATTCTGTAATTAATTATGGGGAGTAGTTATTCGTGGTAGTACCAGCTTATTCAGCTGTTGTGTGCTCGCGGGTTTTCGCAAGAACACACGCATGCATGCTCGGATGTGCTTGGTTTCCTCGAGTAATAAATTGTTGCTCGCCTATTCACCTTTTCTTGTCTTCTTTCCTTGATACCTGGGTGGTATAGGAGTAGTTGATTTAGCGTGGCCAGGGAGTTAATTAATGGCCTGGTCGTCGAATAAACCACGATTTATTCTTGAAAATACGAGTGCACGCTGTACTTTTGCGTAGTACAATAAAAAAATTATATATCTCAACTTTAGCAGTGATATCTTTACGAATAATTAGACCGGACGTATGAAAATGGTGTCAGTATATTCTTTGTGATCGCAAATAAGAGCCACACTGGCTAGCTGGGCTACATTTTCGGCCGTGTGATCCATCAGATAGTGGCAAAATCAAAAGTTGAATAATTGGTGGATCTCGCGGAAGAATCACGAGTGCCATCACTTTGTGCGCGCGCGTTTGGCTCTTTTCAGGTTATCGTTTTTGTCACTTTTGTATCCAGGGTACGTCTGTACTTGCATACGGTGGCGAAGCCAGGAGAAAGATAAAAAAATAAATTTAAAAGATTAAGCTAAATTAAAATAAATATATTGGATAAAATACATTGTGTTCTCATCGTTTGAGGGTTACTATTAGTTCGTTAAACTTTTGCAAATCGATGATCAATGTAACACTAATCAATCAAATAAATCGGCTATTATCGCTGTTCAACCTATTGACATAGTTACAAATTACAATTGACAAGAAAAATCATAAATCGAAAAATACTCCCATATTGCCTAATTTTGTTGTTGGGGTTAACCCACTTAACCGATTAGGCACTCGCTGACTTACATTGCGCCACCTTCACTGCCATCTCGCCATCGCTGCGGCAGGTTGCCCTTCACCGCACACCCGATGCCTTCGTCGGCTCCCCGGCATCCACTTAACGTCCTCGTTGTGTGCCCTCACAATTGCCGACACACATATAATATTAATATTATATGTGTGTGTGGTCTCTATGTGCATTTAGAGTTCGAGTCCAGTTGTGCAGAGAGCAAGCGAAGTTACCAATTGCTATATTAGGCCTCTAATAAATAGCAGCTCACCAAACAACATGGCCTAGAACACAACTCACCCACTCAGCAAAGTTTCTCTTCCCCCAGCCGCGCATTTGCAGCCGTATCAAATACTAATTAAGCATCGATGTTAATGAAATACTTAGGTCCAATGGCTGAAGGTGGACTCAAATCCAACGAATCTCCTGTTGGGTACGCTCTTGCTTGCATAAACACTAGTATCGAATAACTAGCTGGACTTTGGATTTACCTCCGGCTTCTGGTTCGATACGATATCTATTGGGAAGTTCCTGTCAAGCAAGTTTTCTTTGCTTTATATCGTAAGTTTAGCTCTCGTACGAAATGGTTCTATCTTTTTCTTCTTGCTACTGCTTGTTGTCGAACTTTCTTCATTTTAATGCATTTTACTTTCGTTCTGTCACCTGGTTCTGCCATAAAGATTAACCAAACGGGTTTAGAGTTGGAAATCAAAGTTCCGGTAATACCGATTTACCGTAAAAATCAAACGAAAATAGTAAAAAAATTGAAGGATTTCGAAATTAAACGTTTTAAAGAATTTTTTTTTAAAAAAAAAAATCGAAAACCAATCGGTTTTCTCCAAAATCGACTAGCGAATTGAAATTTTTGAGCGGTTTTCATCGCTCGATTTTCAATGATTTTTGACCGATTTATCGATTGCTTTAGAGTGTCGAACTGACTTGAAACGGTCGGTTTTCACTATTTTCGAGTTAGTCTTCGCAACGAAGCGAGCCCTGCTGCCGTGATTCCTCGGGCTGCTTAGGATAATACCTTTTCTAACACACGCATTCCGCGATGAGCTAGCTACATCTTTTGGAATATTTTGCCCCCGAACCGAGCTGAGTCAGATTCATGTAAGCACCTCGACTACGCTCGAGCGGGCGTTGTCGCTGTCTGTCTGTCTGTCGTCGTCGTGCGATTATACATGCGTACAGCATTCGTCCTTCGATCGATGGCGACAAACGGACGAAGGGTCGCTGCAGGTTGCTAACGTTTTTTTAACAGAGGCTAACTGATTGGTTGCATAAGATTTCCAAAGAGTGTAATGTCACAGCCCCAGTTAGACAAGTTTTGACATCTTAAGGCTACTGTTTGGCTTATTGCCACCCTCTTCATCTGCCACATAATTTTAGCCTGATACTCCACTTTTCATAGACACAACTTCTGCCACATAATTTTAGCCTGATACTCCACTCTTCATAGACACAACTTCTTGTCATACCGTACCGTATTTCTGGTAGAAAATTTTTCCGCGGCAGAAACCGTGGTATGCTACACTTTGGCACAAAAACATGACACGATCATGGCGGACGATTTTTTTTTCCCTATTGTTATAGTTGTGGCTAGTCATGGTTTAATGCAACTCCCAGGGTAATTCGTCGGCCACCGCAGGGAAGGAGAAATCCTGTGGATACCCGTGCGCTATAGCACGCAGTTGAGATATATGCTTTTTTGGCATGTTTTGCATGGTTTGGCAAGTGCTTGAAGAGATATACGTTGTTCGATCGGAGTTAAAATCGTAGAAAAATCTGATCAAAGTTGCGGAAATTTTCAGATTTGTTCAGAATTGAACCGGTAATTTGGCGCGGTAACCGGTCAAGGTCCGGAAGTTTCTCAAAAGCGGAATTCCAAACCCAGGATGCAGCTGGCTGGTTGGGTCAATTACCACGGAAATTGAACACGCGCCCGCATGGCGTACAGGGGCTGCACTTGACGCATACAGCAACTGGAACCTACCAACCTGCAGCATGTCGACGAGAGTCCAGCTCAGCCCATATGATCATCATAAAGTAGTAGTACGAGAAGATAGCAAAAATCTAAACCATCAGTTATGTTAAAAAAAAAAAGTCTGTCATGGTATGTATCCTTGGCGGATTGGCGGCTCGGCGCTTGGTTTTGTTCCTGACCGCTTGACGGCTTTGGCTTCGATCGGTTCGTGGTCGTGGTGTAGCTCTGCTTCAGAATGCATGCATCGGCGCCACGGCGGCGGGCTCGGATGCACGCACGCTCGTGGCCCCCGAGTTAATTGACTCGGTTGGTTTCCATCCATCCGATGACGATAATGTGTCTCTTTCCGTTGGAAAACAGAAGCGTTATTCATGTGGAGAAATAATCGGACTTCTTCCCTGTTTATTAAGAATATATATATATATATATATATATATATATATATATATATATATATATATATATATATATCTTTACCCCTTTATAATTCACCAGTTAATTCTTTTCTACATGCACACACAATTCTACCTTCACAGAGGATAATTTTTCTTTGTCCACCCTAACACGCACCCGTAAATCCTATTTCCTCATAATCAAGCGCTAAGATGTTTTATCACATCACTTCATCAAATCGATGGACCAAATCACCCAGTTCATCCCATCAATCCCAACATCCCACCTGCGCCCCAAACGCGCCTAAAGTGCCCTAATCGCGCCAAGATCATTCCCGAGCCCCTATCGCCGCCCGTATGCGCTGCGCCCCATCGCCAGGCGCCCAATCACCGCCGTATCTGCTGTCTTAACACCGTGGCGGAGACGTCGGCGTCGCCTTGCGCCGCGTCCGATCAAGCCAAGACGGCGGTCCTCACGGCGACGACCTCGGCGCACCCTCCTCCACCAAGGGCGGCTTCTTCGAGTTCGGCTCCCGCTTCGCCGGCCCCTCCTCCAGATGGTTCACGACTCCACCGCCCTCGATCCCCGATGCAGCTTCCAGGTGCGTGCTCGGCTTCTTCCCCCAGGGTTTCCCCCAGGGTTTCCCCCTTGTCTCTCTCTCAGATCAAGTCCAGTGCTTCCGGTAATTTTGTGGTAAACACTCATGAGCGGCTGACTGATGTGGATCGTGCGGCACATCGCAGGAGTAGGACTCGGAGGAGTACGGGGGCCCGATGGTGCTGGCCATGGCGATCGCCGACATCATCAAGAAGCGCACGAAGTCACACCTCAGGAAGATCCAGGCCGCCGTATAAAATGAGAGTTACAAGTCATGTGCAAGTGCTTTTGCTAAATCAGTATAAAATGATATTAATCTCTGTATGCTTTTTCACCGAGTCCATAATAATAATATATACATGCTTTGATGCTGATGCTTTTCTTGATACTTCACTAGCAAATAGTAATCAATTAATATGTTAATGGCTACCAATTTGTTAGTTCATTCTGCATTGCACATTATCAGTTGTAACTCAAGGGGGATCGACAGAAGTTTATTGTTATCACATATGTTGCAAATGTCTATATTTCACAGGCTGGGAACATCAGATGGTTGATTGCAGCAAATTCAGGAGAAAATCAAGCGGGCTGACACAACGAGTGAGGTGAACAAGAAGCACCAGAAAGAATTCGAAGGCAAAGTGGAAGAAGCCAAAAAATCATTCAAGGTGAGTTGGATTAAATTAAAGAGCTTACTACTTCCAGTTTTGAGTTAAATATTGAATTATCTGCTTTGACTTCGTAGCAACCGTCAAGCCTTTTGCATAATTCATATGATGATGTCATTCTGTGTTTTGATGGAATTTTGTGTTTGCTGTAGGCTAAGAAAGGTGAGCCAGAGAACAAGCCGGGGGAGATCTTGACGATGGTGAAGACACTAGCGAGCCCGCCTCACCGCCTCCTTCTGTTCCTCCAGCAGAGCAGCGTCGAGTGGTGCTCTTCGCTCTGGCTGGACGCAATTAGAGATATTGATCCCACTTTCAGGCGCATGATGATTGTCATCTCCAAGTTCGACAACCGCCTTAAGGTATGCCTGCTGAGTTTTGTATATAAGGTTCAATAACGTCTTCACTGTGAATTATGAAATGGAATGGTATTGTGTCTTATGAAGTTGTCCTTGGTTTTGATCATTTGAAGGAACTTACGGAAAGGTGGGAGGTCGACAGTTACTTGAGTGCGAGTGGTTACCTTGGGGATAACATCCACCCGTTCTTCGTGGCTCTTCCAAAGGAACGAGGAATGATCTCCAACGAGGAGTTCCAGAGGCAAATCTGCCAGGTTGATATTGATGTGTTGCGTCACTTGCGAGATAATGTCAAGGGGGGTTTCAATGAAGAGAAATATGGACCATACATTGGGTTTAGCTGCCTCAGGAAGTACCTGGAATCTGAACTTCAGAAGAGGTACAAACAAGCAGCCCATCCACCCTAGCATTGTTAGACCAGAGATGCAGTGAAGTCTCAATGGACCTATCCAGACTGGACTCCAAATTGCAAGCAACTTCTGATGTCTCTCAATTGAGGAGATCGGCAATGCTTCATGCTGCTTCTATTTGCACTCATTTGGTATGCGCACACGCAATTTGTCCTTATTTAGCGCTTCTGTTCTAATGTTGTTGCTAATTGATGTGCTATAACTAATTGGCATTACATTTGCATATCTCAGCGTGAATTACTTGACGGAGCAGCAACAAATGCACAGTGGTATTGGCAGCTGGCTTTCTCCTCTTAGCGATACTGCATGTGATCGGCTTGCATTTGTCCTCGTAAGTTTATTTTACCTTGCAATGTAGCGCAGTCACAACCATGAATTGAACTGTAGGATTTGGATTTTTCTGTGCTCGGGTTCATCTTGCTTCTTATATTCACATGGGTATCGTTTTGTTCATCTCGAAGCTGATTGTAGCCATCGTTAGTGCTGTGGTAGTACTTTGTGTGGTATGGTACAATCAGACACAAAGTTGCGGTCCCAATGAAAGGCTACAAAAAGTTTTAGCAGTATATCTTACAATTTACCTTACAAAATATGTATTATCGTGATGTGTGCAATTTTTTTAGTTGTAAATCCTTGAGTAATATGTGCGTGTGTAATTGCTATTGGTTCTGATTCTTTTGATTGCTAGGCTTGCTTTGTGAGATGGTCCTGATGTCATACTTAGACGATTAATCCATGTGTTTCTAGGTTTGACATGACACATCGCCATTGTGACCGGCGCGTAAGGGATGGGGAGGCCAAGGTCTCAACCGTCAACATATATAGATATATTCTTGTAAAAAAAATAAATGTGTTAGGTGCCACATGCCTATTATACTCTTTCTTGTTTAACTTTCAATTGACCATTTTTTAGGAATATTGGTTGGACAATTTTGAAGATGTCAACCAAGATGCTTTTATGTAATCCACGTGATATATGTAAGAGAAAAATTAATATTCGTCGTAAGGCTTGGTATTATGTTTTGATGATAGGTGTTACCCTTTTTGAAAATCCGTTGCAATGCACGGGCAACTTACTAGGGTCTATTTTTGCAGATAGGACAAAATCAACGATATAATAATAACTCTCTGTATCTTTCTTTTGTGCACATTTTACTACACTTCATTACCAAAACATATAAAACCTTTTGCTTATTTGAATTGTATTACCAAATATCACCGTAGCGTTAGCACGGGCAATATACTAGTATATATATATATATATATATATAGTACAATTACCTAGGACACCATGGTGCCTGGGCACCATGATCCAAAATGGGTATTTTCCATACGTATTTGTATGCGAAATTTTTTGAAATTTTTAGGATGTTGAGTTCAACTAGTTTACTAACTAGTTGAAACAAGTTTGAACTGAAATTCAAATTAAAGTTTCCTTTTTTGATGATAGTTTGATTATAGGTATGTGTTGATCATACATATAAATCAGCAAAGTATGTAATCTAAATTCATTCAAATCTTCAAATTCGAGTATATTTTTTCAAAGGTATGTGTTTCATTTGAATTCTCATAGATGGGTATATACCCTAAAACTGAAAGTTTTGAAAAATATATCCGAATTTGACTTGAATTAACGCATTTAAAATCATGGTGCCCAGGCACCATGGTGTCCCATTCTGTCAACATATATATATATATATATATATATATATATATATATATATATATATATATATATATAATCACCAAGAGCAAGTGAATTTTCGCAAGAGAATACAGAGAAGAAATTGCAAGTTTACTGGTGAAAAAATAAGAGGTGGTGCTACCCTATTTATAAAAAAAAAACTGAAAATTTTTAGAATTTTTTCAAAAATTTTTGAGCCTCCAACTGAATTTTTGAAATCCGAATGAACGGAATGAACTGTGCCTAAATGAACCGTGCTGTGTCGGCCCCATCAAGACGAGGTTACGGTCCAAGCACAACATATCCTTTTGGACCATGCCGTGTCTACAATTTTATGCCGCGGGTTAGTCTGTTTGGCACAGCCAATCTGGTAATCACTATTTTGTAACATCAAAATGTTTGGTGACACTAAAAGTCACTATGCCGATTTTCCTATTGTAATTACAACTCTTGGTAATATGGGAAGCTCTTGGTCGACAACTCGACGTGCAAGGATACGATCATACTACGAAGATCCGAAATTCTAGAATTAGCAGGGACCATCACGGTGCTTTGGAAACGTAGCCAGAGAGTGTCATAGACTACATGTACAATCGGTTTGGATAATTTTCAACCAACCTAGCCTACAATCAACACCTAGCGGTTGATTTATGGGCTATCGGCTGAGTACGCGTCCATTCAGGCACTAAGGCTGGGGCACCGCGCGTCCATGCACGCGGAGTTTCATGAAACTATTATTAAGTTTTTTCAAGATTAATATAGTTCGATGTAAAATTATTTTATATATTATTTAAGTAGTTGTTTTAAATTTGAGGTAGCGAGACATTATTAAGCCAATCCTTATTAATATTTTCTAGTTTGAAATATATTTATTTTAATTTTAAACTTATTAACTATAATCAAAATAATTTTAATCCATAATCACCTCGTGTATTTATATAGCTCGTTTAATCTTTCTCCAAATCAAGTGGGAATCCTGTAGAAATCTTACTAGAATTCATCTAGCACACCTTTTCAAATTTAAAATACTAGATATAAATGACTATAATTAACAGATAGATATAAGGCACAGGTTACAGGGAAAGGGTTCGAACAGAGGTACGGATTATTTCATATTCAGTAAATAAGGTATGTCATTCTCTCCGGACACTGACTACTCAGCACTGGACGGCAGCTAAATGTCAGTGGATTCTCGGATGCCGATCGGACTGGATGCCATGACGATAAACGCTCCACTGGTGGCTTTGCTGTATTTTTTTTTTTTTTTTACAAATCTTGTTTTATGGAGCTCATGCAAACTAGCGATGGTTTGAAGAACCAATACCAAATACCAAAGCAGAGTAGAAGGCGCTCGCAAACGCGACTGCAGAATTGTTCGGATATAACGCTTGTTGGGAGAACTCGGTGCTTTCCAAGCTAGAGCACCGTGTCTGTGATGTGATAATTTACTTGTCTATCAGTAAATTCTGTGTTTCACGGCAGAACAAAACACACCGAAGTTAATTTTCACTTTATCCGAGAAAGGATAGTTCAAGAGGCTTTGGATATTCGGTTTATTCCATCCGGAGATCAACTTGCACATCGATTTACTAAATCATTGTCGATGCAAATAATTTGCGGCATTACGTTACAATCTCAACCTTGCTGAAGGTTGTGATCGAAGGGGAGTGCAAAACAGAGAGTCAGTAGAATGCAGGATAGAAATCCGTAGTGTATTCTCTAGCCGATTGTATCTAGTTTTGCTTCTTGTGGTTGTGCTGTGACTAGCAAGTTGTCATTGTTGTAATTGGCAAGGATTGTTAACGTCCAACAATCTATAAAGCAGGTACTCTAGGCGTTGTTTCTGGTAGAGCCGATTTTCCTGTACTTTAAGGCCCATCTACGTGGATCTTAATCAAAAATAGATCTTCAAATAAGACCCCAATGTTTTCTACAGAAACAACTCCTGTGAGTATAAACGGTGCTTGTCATCAATCATCATCTCAAGTTTGACTCCTCGCTCCTAGGGCTGGACGTTGGGCTGGGCCGGCCGGCACGGCGGGCTCCGGGCTATGGTGAGCTAGACCGGACCGGTACGGAAAGGTCAACGGGTCGGATCGGGCTAGCAAGGGAGAGGTTTTACATGGTCCGATCCGGCCCGGAAGCACGGCGGGCCGGAGTCGAGCCTAGCCGGCTCAGGCCCGGCTCGGCCCCGAAGTATGACGGGCCGGAGTTGGGTCAGGTCGGCTCGAACCTGACCCCACAACCAACTACAAGCGTTTGAACCCGGTTTTTTTATATTAAATAAGCAAAGTAAATGTTAGTAGTATAAGCAGTACAAATCAATAGAATGGATCAATAGACAGTAAAAATAACAATGGGCATTTAGAAAGAATGAAAAATAAGTAGTATGAGCAGTACAAAAATAAGTACAAAATAGTACAAAAATAACCTCCGTCTTTGAGTCGGCCGAACGACACATGTAGTCGGTAGGGTCGGTCGCCTGACGGCCCCATTCCTAAGCCGGCGACCAGTAGTTCGTCTTTGTCTTGGCCGGCCCGAATCCACTCGGGCCGTGGCGCAACAGTCGGGCCTTGGGCTGCTCGTAAAAAGCCTGGCCCATCGTCCAGGTCTACTCGCTCCTTTCTTGTGTCCACAGAAATCCGTAGTTACTGGAAAATAATCCGAGTGGTTGTACCGTATCCCGTTATCCTTTGCTACGAGTACAGAGCACGCACATTTTTTTTAGCAGGTACGTTGATTATTTGTCGTAAAATTAAATGATATGTAGTATTAATAAATTATTAAATACATCTTAACTTTATAGTAGATAATTGTCGGGGATTGGACTATTTTCTATAAGGACCATTCTGCCCCGACGGCCGAGCAACTCCCAACCATGAGCTCGGATGCGATACCCGAGCGCGAGCCCCAAGCATTCTCAAGCTGTCGGGGATTGACTATCGATAAAAGACCGTTGTACCCCGGAAGATCCTGAAGCTACCGACCATACAGGCACGGCGAAGATGCTCGGAAAACCATCAGAGCAACATAACTCCCGAGCATGTGTGTCTACCCATTCGCCTATGACCATAGGACGATCCACGAGCAACCATGCTCGTGAAGGCCACGCCATACCGGGTGGATGGTCGGGGACCGGCCATGCCACTAGAAAGGAAGATGGCAATCAATCCACCACAAATTCAAATTAATTGCGCAGATCAAGGGCCGGATCGTGGGCACTACGGTTATGGAAGCGTGGCGTAAATCTAGGGGTGGTTACCTTGTGTACAGCGTGAGACTCTGTATTTAATCCCGAAAACACACGTGAAAGGGGATCCGAGGGTGAGATCCATGTACTTGTATCCATCATTTCAATAGAGAAAACGCCACCAGGCGGCGGATGTAGGGCTATTATCTCGATCATGAGAGGCCTGAACCAGGATAAAATCCTTGTGTTCTATGCATTTCTAACGGACCATCTTCGCGTCTTCGATGCTACAACCTTTGGCGTAAAGGGCTTTGGTTGATCCTCGTTCAACAAGTAAGCTCGGCGAGCCCGTTCTCCAATCGTCGGCAATTTGGCGCCGTCAGTGAGGATCGGCGTATTCTTTGCCAAAGGAATCCGAAGACGTCATCTTCCACATCCGATGACCGATCTTGCACAACTTATGATAAGGTAAGATGCGTAAAAGAAAAGTTTGTTACATCAAGCAAGCGATTGCTTAGGCGAAGTCGTTTACGTTTTGTCTTTGGGCAAGTTCTTAGCGCGGGAGCAAAATTCATACTATTGCCCCAGCAGGCGTTTAGCTCGAATCTGCACAGAGTAAATTTTTAGCTCGGACGTGTGTTTCTTAACATCGGACGGGCATTGCACTCGTGAATTGATCTTGTTATATCTCAAAAATCGCTCTTATTCCTCAGAAACACGTGTTTAGCTCGGAGGCGGCGATGTTCGCGGCAGAAAGCACGTGCCGGCTCGGCGCGATTCTCTCTCCCTCAGACGCAGCGTTTCGCTCGGGGGCCCATTCTGTTCCGCGCCCAGGGCACGTGCCGGCTCGGTAGCGAGTCTCTCCCTCAGAGCAGCGTTTGGCTCGAGGACTAGTCGTGTTCGCGCCCGAGCACGTGCCGGCTCGGCGCGAGTCTCTCCCTCAGAGCACTCGTTTAGCTCGGGGACTAGTCGTGTTCGCGAAACACGTGCCAGCTCGAGCGCGATTCTCTCCCTCCGAGCACGCGTTTCGCTCGGGGATCTGTTCAGCGCCGGGCACGTGCCGCCAGCGCGAGTCTATCCCTCCGAGCACGCGGTTCGCTCGGGGACAAGTCGTGTTCCGCGCCGGGCACGTGCCGGCTCGGCGCGAGTCTCTCCCCTCAGAAACGCAGCGTTTCGCTCGGGGACTAGTCGTGTTCCGCGCCGAGCACGTGCCGGCTCGGCGCAATTCTCTCCCTCAGAAACGCAGCGTTTAGCTCGAGGGCGATTCTGTTCGCCGGGCGCGTGCCGGCTCGGCGCGAGTCTCTCCCTCAGAGCAGCGTTTCGGCTCGGGGACTAGTCGTGTTCGCGCCCGAGCACGTGCCGGCTCGGCGCGATTCTCTCCCTCAGAGCAGCGTTTCGGCTCGGGGACTAGTCGTGTTCAGCGCCGGGCACGTGCCGGCTCGGCGCGAGTCTCTCCTCCGAGCACGCGCTTTCGGCTCGGGGACTAGTCGTGTTCACGCCGGGCACGTGCCGGCTCGGCGCGAGTCTCTCCTCCGAGCACGCAGCGTTTCGCTCGAGGACTAGTCGTGTTCGCGCCCGAGCACGTGCCGGCTCGAGGCGCGAGTCTCTCCTCCGAAAGCAGCGTTTCGCTCGAGGGGCTGTTCTGTTCGCGCCAGGGCACGTGCCGGCTCGGTAGCGAGTCTCTCCCTCCGAGCACGCAGCGTTTCGCTCGGGGACTAGTCGTGTTCGCGCCGAGCACGTGCCGGCTCGGCGCGAGTCTCTCCCTCCGAAACGCAGCGTTTCGGCTCGGGGACTAGTCGTGTTCGCGCCGAAAGCACGTGCCGGCTCGGCGCGATTCTCTCCCCTCCGAGCACGCAGCGTTTCGCTCGAGGCTGATTCTGTTCGCGCCAGGGCACGTGCCGGCTCGGCGAGTCTCCTCCGAAAGCAGCGTTTGGCTCGGGGACTAGTCGTGTTCGCGGCAGACACGTGCCGCTCGGTAGCGAGTCTCTCCTTCCGAGCACGCAGCGTTTCGCTCGGGATCGTTCTATTCAGCGCCGAGCACGCATCGCGCTCGGCGCGAAGTCTCTCCCTCCGGCGGCGTTTCGCTCGGGGCTGATCGCGATTATTCATGTTCGCGCCGAGCACGTGCCGGCTCGGGCGCGAGTCTCTCCTTCCGAGCACGCGTTTCGCTCGGGGGATTCATGTTCGCGCCGAAACGCGTGCCGGCTCGGCGCGAGTCTCTCCTTCCGAGCACGCTGCTTTCGCTCGGGATCGTTTCTATTCGCGCCGAGCACGCTGCGCTCGGCGCGAAGTCTCTCCCTCCGGCGCGCGTTTCGGGCTGTTCGCGATTATTCATGTTCCTTGCCGAGCACGCGTGCCGGCTCGGCGCGAAGTCTCTCCTTCCAGCACGCAGCGTTTCGCTCGGGGATCGCTCTGTTCGCGCCGGCATCACGTGCCGGCTCGGCGCGAAGTCTCTCCTTCCGAGCACGCAGCGTTTCGCTCGGGGATCTATTCAGCGCCGAGCACGCATCGCGCTCGGGCGCATCTGTTCCTCCGAGCACGCGTTACGCTGGAGGCGGTTTGTGTTCTGCGCCGAGCATGCTAGGCGTTTGAGCACAGTCCTCACGATTTATTTCCACTGGGCGCTGGTCCATGTCGAGGATGGCGGCTCGAGCCTGGCTCGTCTGCAGCCGATTCCTCGAGCATTAGACCCATGCTCGGGATGTGGCAATGTGAGTCCGCCGCAATCTGCTAGTAGCCTAGGCGTCACGATCCATGCCTAGTTCCCTGTGCATCGATCCATGCATGGGATGCGGCGGCATGTGTTTTTCACGATCGCTAGTTACATTTCCCTGGACGTCTGGTCCATGTCCAGGATGCGGCAGCTCGAGCCTGGCTCGTCTGTCAGTTCCTCGAGCATTAGACCCATGCTCGGGATGTGGCAATGTGAGTCCGCTCGCAATCTGCTAGTAGCCTAGGCGTCTGATCCATGCCTAGTTCCCCTGTGCATCTGATCCATGCATGGGATGCGGCAGCATGTGTTTTTTCACAGTCTGCTAGTTACCTTTCCCCTGTGCATCTTATCCATGCATGGGATGCGGCAGCATGTGTTTTTTCACAGTCTGCTAGTTACCTTTTCCCTGGGCATCTGATCCATACTCGGGACGAGGTTCGATCGCGTTTTATTTTCCCTCTCGGTGCAGCTTGTGCCGACCTTTTTCCCCGAGCATGATTCGCTCGGGATGTGATAGCGTGGGCCTGCCTCATCTGTCAAATCTTTTTCCTGGTCATTTCATGCCCGAGATCTTTGAGGTAGGTGCTTTACCATCAAGAATTCAATCCCTCCTTGGACTTCTCGGTCTCAAGGAGATAACCCATCTCACTTGAGCCTCGGGGACTAGGCGTCGAGGATTGGACTATTTTCTATAAGGACCATTACGCCTGACGGCCGAGCAACTCCCAACCATGAGCTCGGATGCGATACCCGAGCGCGAGCCCCAAGCATTCTCAAGCTGTCGGGGATTGACTATCTGATAAAAGATCGTTGTACCCCCAGAAGATCCTGAAGCTACCGACCATACAAAGACTAGAAGATGCTCGGAAAACCATCCGAGCAACATAACTCCCGAGCATGTGTGTCTACCCATTCGCCTATGACCATACCGGACGATCACGAGCAACCATGCTCGTGAAGGCCACGCCGTTACCCGGGTGGATGGTCGGGGACCCGATCATGCCACTAGAAAGGAAGATGGCAATCAATCCACCACAAATTCAAATTAATTGCGCAGATCAAGGGCCCCGGATCGTGGGCGCTACGGTTATGGAAACGTGGCGTAAATCTAGGGGGTGGTTACCTTGTGTACAGCGTGAGGCTCTGTATTTAATCCCCCCGAAAACACACGTGAAAGGGGGATCCCGGGGGGTGAGATCCATGTACTTGTATCCATCATTTCAATAGAGAAAAACGCCACCAGGCGACTGGATGTAGGGCTATTATCTCGATCATGAGAGGCCTGAACCAGGATAAAATCCTTGCGTTCCTGTCTGTTCTAACGGACCATCTTCCGCGTCTTCGATGCTACAACCTTTGGCAGAAAGGGGCTTTGGTTGATCCCTCGTTCAACAAGTAAGCTCGGCGAGAGCCCGTTCTCTAATCGTCGACAATAATCAAATATCCTTTTTATAACATGTAGTTTTTATTTAAGTCACAGGTTGAGAGCCAGAGGTCACATCGTGCATATGCTCGGTCACAAATGCGCAAGGAAAGCTCAACGCACGCACGGAAACAAATACGAAACATGTGACCGAAGTCTTCCTTCGTCAAATCTCATCAACCGACAGTTGGACACCTCATCTCGTACACCCAGAATCCCTCCCGGCGCCGACGACCACGAGAGCGGGTCAACAGATTGAGATCTGCGGCAGGTACCGTAAAACCGGACACAAATCGCATTGACGGGATGAAAGAAGCATCCGCGCTGCACTGCTGTAGAAGAAGGCCAACTCAACCGCAACGAGGACGCCCAAGAAGGGAAGACGGCTAGGATTTTCTAAGTGAACGGTGCTTGAACCCACATTGCCCCCACTTTTTTATCCTCTCAATGAACTTGAGAGGAATGGTGATATAAAGATTCTACAAACTAAGTTATGTGAACACCTAGATAATTTATTCACCAAGTTTTTGTCGACATCCAATTTTTAAAGATGTATTCGTGCCATTGAAATGAGAAGACTTGAAGAAATATAAATTTCAGGGGGTAAATCCCTTAACCGTAACCCATGCAACAAAAATGATACCTTAATCGAGAAGATTACAAGTTATACTCTTTTTCCTTTAATTGAGTGACTCCCCTGTAAATTCTACAAACTAAGTTATGTGAACATCTAGATAATTTATTCACCAAGTTTTTATCGACATCCAATTTTTAAAGATGTATTCGTGCCATTGAAATGAGAAGACTTGAAGAAATATAAATTTCAGGGGATAAATCCCTTAACCGTAACCCATAGTGCAACAAAAATGATACCTTAATCGAGAAGATTATAAGTTATACTCTTTTTCCTTTAGTGAGTTTTCATGAAGTTTTCTCACATGAAGGTTTTAATAAGGCAACAAGTGTAACCTAACATGTGGATGCAGTGTACTATTTTCTCCGTCTCTTTTTTTCCCATAGGGTTTTTGAGATGAGTTTTTACTGAGGCATATGTATTACACAGTTTTCATCCAAATGGGAGTGTTACAATATAAGAAACATTTTAGGGTGTGTGGTTGAATCCTAAATCTCCATGTTAGGGTTTTAGATTAGGGTTCAAAAAACTAACGAAAATCGTTCAAAAACTATGAATTTCGTTCATACCGTGTCGGCACAAAAAAAAGGAACCGGTCGGTTTACCGATCAAGTTTAAATTCAAAAATTTTGGAAAATACTATCCAAAAAATCCCTAAAATTAGTATTAATAGCCTTATGACCTCTGGTGTGAATATTTTTTTCATAAAATAAAGTTTAGAAATGTGTTTGAACCATTCAAAAAGTAGATGAGCCGCATTATGTAGGGAGTGATAACTCCACTGAGAGCGGGGGTCGTCGGAGCCTAGCATACCAAGAGTCCAATAATAACAGCTCCAAGACGGACACCAATGGCGGTGAGTCCGGTGGTTATGCCTCCGTACCATCCACACATCAATCACAAGAGCAGCGTGCCGTCGAATTTACAGGGGAGTCACAGTTTACTCACGCAACATAGGACAGAGACCATGACGCTCCCAAATAGCAGAAGACGACTACTAAAGGGAAGGCAAATGACGCACCACATGATAGCTTTAGCGCCTATAGCGTCACTGAGACGCAAGGGAGCTATGGCTCATATGATAGCTATGACTATACCATACCTGATGCTTATGCACAACCTCCCACCCAATGAGTCTATGAGTGGTATGACCATGAGTTTTATGTTATGTTATACCAACAATGGCAAATACGACAAGTACATGAACGAGGCAAAGCTGGCACAATTATAACGCGAAGTTGCTCGCAACACGACGATTGGCATTGATGTCCACTGAGGAATACAACATGACCAACCAAGTGTACACGCAACAATATTATCTGTAGCCCCGAAGGTAATGTGTCATTTCATTGCAACTTGATTTTTTAATATTCAACAAATTCTACAGAGATTTAAAAACATGTGCAAGATAATCTTATAATTTTCTTCCTTCGTCGCTAGTAAAAAATTCAAATGGAGAGACAACAAGTCACTAAATACTTATCGCAGCTCATGGCTAATTGTCCACAGCCATCTACAAATACAATAACGTTTTTCCCATCATATTTTTAAACATAGCCTAAACCTAAACCACAAGAAAAACAAAACCCCATTAAAATGTGGACCGACCTCCACCGACTTCGTATGCTCGTGGCGATCCCAGCCGCCACATCACCAACCCCTCCCAGGCTCCCAGCCACGCCCCATCCCTCCAACGGCTAGTTCCTAGCCCTTCCGATCGCGCCGCGTACCCCGAGATACGCCGGCCACGCCCCCGCCGTCCGATCCACGCGTTCCACCCCCCTCCCCCCCCAACACCCATACACGGTTGGGCCCCAGCACGCCTGGATTTCAAAAAAATAATATCGCCGTAAATCCCTCCCAGCCTCAGTTTCCGCCGATATAAACCGACAGGTGGGCCGACTTAACTATGGACCCGCTTTGCAGTGACACGTTCTGACTACTACAGTGGCGGGGGGCGTGGGGGCGGTAATAGGGAAAAAAATCTCTCCCACGACCCAGCTTTGGATTCCGGCGGTTGCTGTAAATTTCTAGAAACACCCCTGCACGGAGGGTTTTTCGAGGCAGGTTCCCGCCCGAGCCGAAAAAGAGGCTCCTATAAAAACAGCAAGGGGAGGTCAAGCTGTTTCCATGTTTGCCTCGCCAGGTCCTCGGCCATTAGCAGATAGGTTTGCTTAGCTTTTAGGGGGAAGCTCCAAGGTTTCCATCATCCGCCAAGTCCAAGTGAATTGGTGAAAGTGTATTGCGGTTCTTGATTGAGAGAGCGATAGGAGACAGCAACTGAGAGGGAAGGGAGAAAGGTATATTTATTCACTTGCTCGGTTTCTTCCTTTCCAATCTTGAATCTCTCTTTTTTCCGTTTTGATTCTGGGTTTGATGTTTTCTGTTTTGGGGGGGATTTCGCTGAGGCTTTTTTTTTTCCTGTTTCTTGTTTGTTCTTGGAGACTGCTTGCGGTGGAAGGCTAGAGTAGATTAGTGATTGATCAAATTGGGATTTTGTTTGCTCTGAATTATTTGTTCCGAAGCGGTCCTTGTTCCGCTTTGGCAGCTGGTTTGCTCACAAGTTCCCTTTTGTGAAAAGGTTGGATTTTTTGTGGATGAGGATTTTTTTTGTTGGGGATTATTTTGATCTGTGCTTTTTCTTCAAATTGGGGATTTCCGCTGACTATCTGCTCTTTCTTGGGCATTTTCCAATCTAGAACTCCAAAAGAATCCATAAAATGGTTGATTTGTTGCTGAAAAGGCCATTCTTTTAGGGGATTTTTTTTTCCGGTTAAGGTTATGAATTGTTTTCTCGTTGATGATCATGTCTCCAATTCTATGAAGGCTGCCTTCTTTAGAAGATCTCAGATCAGATAGATAGCTTGTACAACCAAGAGCAGTAGAGTTTAACAAGCAACAGGGGGAAATGGCAATTGGACAAGCTAAGCCAAAGGGGTCTCTTGCCACAAGCTCGAGCTTTCCAGGCAGCAGCACAAGGATCCTGGGGAGGAAGAGGGTCGCCGTCTCACCCGCTCCGAGCACCCCCAGCTCGCACTCACCGGTGCGGGCTCTGCACAAGCAGCGCAGCACCAGACTCCACATGGACGACGCCATAAGCCTTCTTGAATCACTGCCTCAAGATATCTTGGTAATTATTTACTCTCTACTCACTACTGTTACTGTTACATGATACGCACCATTCAATTCTGCTTCTGTTCTTGTGTGTGTAGATTACCTCAACTCGATCCAAATCTCGCAGGTCAAAGTCTTGTTCAAGGTGAACCACAGCGACTTGAGGCAGCTCCTCCTCGTGTCGAAACCAGTCAGTGAAGCAGTAGGCACTCTCATCCCTTATCCTCCGAACCCAAATCGTGCAGTGGATTTGTGGTCCGTGTAGACTAACATTGCCTTGTTCAACCTGATCTTTGCAGACGGTAGTTGCTAGAGAGCAGCATTTCGCCTTCGCAACGCCGTCCTCGAAGGCCGCCGAGGAGGAGGAAGAAGGCCCGGGAGCGCCCAAGCAACACAGGGTTGCAAGGTCGCGCCTCAGGGGCAAGAACCTGGCGAGCATCGCCGTCAACCTGTCGGCGTCGTTCAACAGTGTGCTCTCTGACGTGTAGATGTAGATGTCCCAACACATTTTTCGCCTGAAACTGTTACATGTTACATGTATCTATACATCTAGTGTCAGGTTAAATGTTTGTGCTTTCTTTTCTTTTTTTAGCCCGCGTCAAACAGAAAACTTAGGTAGTGATATAATCGTATGTTATATTAGTAGTCAATAGTTATATATATGGTCGTTCTTCAATGCAGTGATTGAAGAGGACACGATGTACTGTGTATGTATTACTAGTAGAAGAGTCGGGTGTCAGAACTCAGATCTCTCCTCTTTTGTGTATGCTGTAGAGTGTATGATCCTGTGTGCTAGTGTACGCGGGGAGATACTCATCGATACAGAACAAGCTAATAACAGTCTGGCTGGTCATGTAGCTGTGTATCGTTTGCCTGACTGGTTGTGTAGATGTGCGTTGCTTTTGTATATTATCATTTGTCGAGGAGAGGCGATGTGGGCCGATCCGGGCTCAGGCTCAGCCCGGCCACCACGACATGGGCCAAATTCCCGTGCTCTCTGGTAGGTTCAGGACGGCGCTCGATGTGCATTGCAGCTCCGCCGTCGCAATGCCACGACAACATAGCTTTTTAGACTAACCTTCGTTCTAGTCTGTCAATTAATTAGGTTTGGCTGGGCTCCTAAAATATACTAGCTCCTCCATGTACCCTGCCATACACCTACCACTCATACACAACAATAGGTGGATCCGCTACGGTCAGGTCACACATATCGCATCCTTTTACGATCGAGAAAAAAGTTAGATTTATAATTTCGTTTGGATTTAAAAAGAAATAGGCTAAGATGGGATGAAAATGCAAAGACTCCTGAAACACCAACCCAGGACAAGCGAGAGCTAACCGATCAACAGCTGTTGGTGCAATCATTTGCGTGACTCCAGGCCAGCCTTGAGCCAACGACAGTGCATTTACCACCAACCCCGCTGAAGCAGCGGCACACGGGGAGCGACAGATCAACGACGCTCGCCAACTCAACCACGGCCTACATATAGGCCAGTAAGATTTACGACCCTTGGCGGGTCACAAAGCCCTGCATTGTGCGGCTGCACCGCGTCGAGCCAGCGGTTGCCGAGGCTCAAAGCCGAAGCCTTCCCCCATTTCCGCCCGAATCTCACGGCCGCTCGCGCGCGGCTGACCGGCACGCCCCTTTAACGCGGCGGCTTGGTTTGTCGGTTAGGTGTGGTGCGGCGCGCGGCAGTTGGGAACCGAAGCCTGGTTTAATCACCTTGTTACTCTTTTTTTTTTTTTTAATCTTGTCCCATGTAAACAAAATTATAAAAACAGCTTTCACACGAAAGTCCTGACAGATAACATTCTCACGAATCATGCCCATGTACCGCGGCAGGTGGTCAAACCCGTGGCAGCAGCTGATGGGTTTATCGTGGCAGGCTTGTTGCCAGCTTGCCACGCACCCCAAGCTCGGCAAGTAGGAGCTGATAACCACATGCGCAGCAAAGTGGCGACACGACCTATCGCAATGCCCCTAGCTGTCCTAGCTCGGCATGATGGTCCTGCCACGGTCACCGTCTGCCAAGGTCAATTAGAAATCGAACTATTTTTGTAAATATATTTGTAAGGGACTATATTTGAAATAAATGTAAGGAAGCTATAAAAAAAAGCTAAGGGTTCGTTGGGATGGGTCTCGTGTCTGGGGCCGAATAATTGAGCCGCCAGCCGGACGGACCACGCACTCTCCACTCTGGGGCTGGTGCGTACGAAGAAGTAATAAAGGAACGAACAGCTCGGTAGCTAGCCCAGTGCCGGTTGATCGAGCGAGCGCTCAGGTCCAATGCATGGCTGCCCATGCCCCGATCGTCATGTTGAGGCACGTGTACAGAGCTTGTTGGTCTGAGTTTTCCACCTGTCTGTAATGGTATGGAATCCTAGTTTAAGTATGTAATGACTTTATTTATTGGTGGATGAATTTGTATTTATCTTCTACTGATTTTTTTATATATTGAGCACATCCTTGTACAGAGAGAATTAATCTAATAAAGAAAGAGAACTACACTACCACTTGATCTAATAAAGTGTGCTTCCTGTACTTTTTTCTTGTGATTTTGATAGCATGTTGTTGATTGATCGCGGGTGAACAACTACGTTTTACAACACGTTATCATCACAAATACTCTTCATCCTGGTATATCGTTGTAAATATATTGGTGATGAGATCAATCGTGTTTTTGTAGAGCTAATCGCAACTTGATCATTGTTCGGTGCATGTACTCACACGACAATGTACCAAGGCTAATTGAGAATATCTCCTGCATATATCTACACTGCATCAAGATCATCCTGCGACATGTTTCTAAAATCATCTGCGAGCGATACGTAAGTTTGAGCTACGTAAGTAAATTGCAAATGAACAACTTCCTAATCCCGTAGATTAATTCCCCTAATTACCGTGATTACTTGTTTAATCTACAAAATAAAATAGGGTTGTGATGTTTTATGTTCATCTAACATCAATGATGTTCAACAAACAAAATAAAAAAAGGAATACGAAGGTGGCAAAGGAGATGTCGCCCACAACGCTTGGGCTGGACCTCGCCTCCGGCCACACGGCGTTCGTGCAGTCTCCGGGCACTCGGCCCGATGCCACTGCACCCGGTCGCATCCCCTTCACGCCAGTAGCACCTGGTAACGTCTCGTGACGCTAGCGTTCGGCCCAAAGCCGTGAGCGATCATCCGATGGCCGCCAACCACCGCGTCGTCGTAGCGGCGCTCGCTCTCCTACGGTTGGCATCAGCGCTCGCAGCAGTGCGGCCGACCGCCGAGAGCAAGGCTCCTCACACCGACACCCGGTGGCGACACCACGGCATCCACGCCCATCGGTTTGCTGCCGCACTACTGCGCCCCGCAGGTGCTGTCGCACAGATCTCTGCCCCCCAGCTCCTTAGCGTTGCGCCGCGCCCCACAGGTGCTGCCGCACTGGCCCACGGCACCGCGTCGCCGCGCCGAGCCCCGGACTCCAGCCGCCCCCGCCCGTGTCCGTGCGCCCCGCCAGCGGCAATGTCGCACGCGTCTGCACTTGCCCCGAAGCCCACACCTGCTCCGACGGCATCTGCGCTCGCCTCAAAGGCAGCACCCCACATGTGACGCTCAAGGCGATGACCACGCCTACCCCGACGCATGGTGCCCACATGAGGTGCTGAAATTTAATTTTATATCATTAAATAATTCTAAAAATTACTTAAAAATTAACTAAAAATGTAAAAAAAATGCTAGAAAATTTTTAAAAAATCATGTATGACACATTGATAATATTTTGTCTTTGGATTTATTTTCTAAAAATTATTCCATATTTTATGTGTGATGAATTATTTTTTTGTTATTCGGTAATTCTGAAAATTGCTTGATAATTAACATAAAATAATAGAAAAATTCTACTCAGCACTTTGGGAGCTTTGTGTCTCTAGATTTATTTTCTTAGCATTATTCTAAGTTTAATTATCTTAAAATTTATTTTTCTACCATTTAGTAATTCTAAAAACTGCTTGATAATTAATAGAAAATTATGACATATGCTAAGAAAATTCTGTGAATTTTTTTATAATTATATAATAAATAGATATATACCAAGCTTTACTGGTTGAAGAACGAGCATACGATATAATGATTTTATCAGTAGTAAAAGTTATTTTGCACAAATAGAAATAGGATATATTGGACATCGCACAAAGGGAATTTATTGAGCTTGCCGTGAATGGTAGCAATTACCATACCCAGGCAATGAATACTAAGATTAATATGACAGCTCGATCTTTTAGAACCACTATTTTTTCAACATGAAGCTAGTACCCCTACCCTTCTTGAAGCCGCCACGTGTGCGGCTCTGCATTTTCTGAGGCACCATCTTCATGAGGACCTGAAGGCCGAATATTTGATGAAAAAGGATCAGCTGTTATTTTTGAATTCCCTGTAGGAAAAATATATGTCACCAGCAAATAGATTCGTCCTATTGCTAGGAGCACAACACGCATGGGTCCTCCCGCGTTTCTATATTTTCAAAGGCTATGACAACATACAACTTTACGATACGCAAGCTTATCATTGAACTAACATTCTGGAACCAGAAAGCTACTGATGTTAAAATGATCAACAAAGACATTATGCACCTTTCATCCTAATATAAGGATATTGCTGTAACAGTATCGGCATGCCAAGTACTAGAAGTACTTCGAGCTTATATGTATTTTACTAGAAGCAGAAAAGCATGATGAACTTATGGTGAAGAATCATCGCATACTTCTTAATGGGTGTCAAACAGTGCTCGAAGCACATGCAAATGCTCAGCGGGCTAGCAATAGCCATGGTCGCAGAAAGGGCCAAAAAAATAAGTGGGATAAGTGGAATAATGATAAATCAGATATGGGAAGAGGCAATCCATAGTGGAAAAGTAAAGGTAAAGGACCAGAGGGCTTCCAGAAGCAAGACTCAGCTAATAGGGCTACAAACACTGAATAACTCTGTTTTAGGTATGAAAGAACTGACCATTGGTCGTGCAATTATCACATTCCGAAACATGTGGTAGACCTTTACACGAAATTCACTAAAAAAAGTCAATAAGATCCGGAAAAATAATGTTGAATCATACTTCACCGTTCAACCTATTGTTGATATGGACGCTGAGAAGTTTGACGATATGGTTCTTGAAATTATTGTTTTCGAAGAGTCCCAGGAGGACACCTATGACTCATAGGGAGACCTGGATTAGTCCCTTAAGTATTCCTTCTCTTTGCTAGTCGATGTCACATATTCTTTATAAGTTTCATAATCAGTTTAGCTATAGTTCCTGAATGAACATTTGGTATAAGCTTCTATTGAGCGATTATTATTTAAAATTGAATAAATAGCTATTTCCAAGATATTTGATTGATTGTGATATGTTTCTTCTATATTTCACAATTAGTTCTTGATGCAACAATTGTTTGATTGTTAAATCATATTTCTAATATAGAACAAAGTACGATTTTTTTAATTCATTTAGTTTTTCTAAAATAAAAAAACAATAATTAATGAAAAGGAATAGAGACATTGTCAGATTTTTATAAAAATTTGCAAGTTTGATAATGCTCTAAAATTTTAATGATATAATAAATAGTTCCCACGTATAATTTAGTAAAAGTTTCAGAAATATTAGACTTCATTTAGGACCCTACAAAATAAAAAACTGAAGGGCGTATACAAAGACGGTATCACTGTCCAATTTTTTGAAAAAAATACGTAGGTCTGGTCATGATCTAAAAATTTTATAGAATTATTAGCATTGCCTCAGGACCTTATAAAAAATTTGCAGAAATATTAGGCTTCATTTAGTGCTCCTAGAAAATAAAAAATAGAAGAGCATATATAAAGACAATCGCACTTTCATAATTTTAAAAAAAATCCACACGTCTAATAATGATCTAAAAATTTTACATCATGATTAGCATTGCCTCATGTCCTCACACAATAATTTTTAAAAAAAATTAGCACTTTTTAATAATTTTTTCTAATTTTTTTGAATTCTAATTTGAACTCCATCGATTCACACAAGAAAAATCGAGTCACCCGGACACACACAAAAATCCACGATATCGTGAACCCAGAACCTACGTCTAAGGCCATCTCCAACAGCTTACTCATCCCCTTCCTCATCCGTAGAAATGAGGATTCTAGCACTGTAGCTCGCTACTGTGGTTGCTCCAACAGGTTACCGATCTTCTTCCCCATATTTACAGAACGGAGAGAGAATCTCGAAATTTCGGGATTATCTCTCCGTTCCCCATCGCCTTCCCGATCCCATCAGCAGCTCAACGATGCACGCTCCCGCGCCAGTGAGGAACCCGTGAGCGGCGATAGATCTGGGCCTCCGTCGTCGACCCGTCCTCGCCACCGCTTCGTCGTCGTCGCCGCGCCATCGTCGTCCCGGTCCTCGTCGCCACTCCGTCCTCGACCCGGCCCTCATCGCCGCTCCGTCCTCGCCACCGCTTCGTCCTCCTCGCCAGCGCTTCGTCGTCGTCGCCGCGCCCTCCTCGACGCGGTCCTCGTCGCCGCTCCGTCCTCGCCACCGCTTCGTCCTCGTTGCCGATAAATCCCTCTCTTGCCTCTCCTCCGCTTCGTCCTCGTCGACTAGCGTGATGAGGAATGCTGTAGCTTGTGTGCCCTGCCATTTCCTTGTAAATCCCATTAATCTTTTTCCTCCATCGCCACACATGACCCAATTTGGGGCACCAGCACTTCTAACCCGACTACGGCCAGTTCCTCACCGCCGGACACCACGGTTCATTGTCCCCAAATCTTGCTCCATTCTCAAATTAACTTTGCCTGGAGCATCTCCATCCTCCACGGATCAAAACCTACAAAACAATTTGATGTTTCTTCCACCAAGCTGCTGCCGTGGAGCCGCCTCATTGTCGTCGGCCCGGTCGGCGCTCCTTCTGTTCATCTCAACCCCTCCAGCTCCTTGAATCTGGCAGCGCCTCCTGCTCCCCTCTGCTGCGCTCTTGATTGCTAAGTCGTAATGTGGTGCCGGTAATCGCTATAAAGGTTACATTTTGTGATGATCGGGTTGTGTTTATACTTGCATGTTTGATTCTTACCTCCTAGTTTAGTAGTAGCAAAGTGTTCATATGTTAGATATGTTCTTGCCGAAGTAGAAATGCACAAATTCCGTGAATTGAATTGCCTTCAATGTATCCTTTTCTGATATGGCATGGAAGCAAGAACAGCTCTACTATCACCAAGATTCAATGTATACCATTTTGTTGCTTAATCCGATATTCTAATAAGTATAGGTAATATCTTTGCCAGAAAATTAGTCGCATCTTGTCCATTAAATCCATCATACATTCCACAAATCAACCATCCATTTTTGATGGACATCACGGCTGCACTCTATCCTCTCCAAAGAAATTTCCACCAACCATTTTTACCTCTGTACTGGTAACAAAATTGGGAGAGATTTTGATATCTGGATACATCATACATTCTGCAAGTGCTATGTTTTATTGTAACATAACTACATGTGAGTGATGCAACACTATGTTTTATTGTAACATAACTACATGAGAGTGATGCAAGACTATGTTTTATTGTTGCTAATTTGTATTTTGTGGATAGTCTGCAATATGTCAGTATATTACCTAGAGTAGATGTAATGTTGGTATTTACTTGATTAAGTACAGATTTGCCTGTACCGCAATAAGGCATTTCCTAGAGTAGATTGCAATGCAACTTCCTTTAGCCAGTACATTGCTGTCATATGCAAAATGGAACAACAATGCAGAAGCCTGCTGATTCCCCTGGTTTTTACTTGATTAAGTACAGATTTGCCAAATTGCACATTGTTGTCTAGTGTTTCCTATCTGTGTAGTTGCTGCCAATGTGTAGTTTAAGCTGCTGTATATTGCTTCCAAAGTGTAGATGGACAAGGATCCAGAGAAGCTTAGTAAAGGCTTGGCATGGACAGTAAAACAAATAGAGAGCTTCGAATTGGACCTTAACAAAATTGTGCAAGACAATTTTAGTATTGGCACATCTCAATGTGCCAATGAACTCAATAGCGTTTTGATGGACATCGAAACTATAGCTCGCAGCTTAGAGCAAGTTGCCATAGAATCACATGAACTGATGCAAAGAGATGAGGTAGAGCTTGCAGAGGATGTAGATCCTGAGTTGTGTCTTCCCTACGACTACCAGAGTGATGACGAGTATAAACGTGATGACAGACAGTATTGTGAAGATGAGGGTATCGAAATTGATAGTGATGATTCGGGACGGTTTTAGTCTTGTATTAATGTTAAGACTTGTTATGTATGATGTAATGTTGGTAAGACTGGTTTAGACTTGTTACTTATGATGTAATGTTGGTAAGACTGGTTTAGACTTGTTACTTATGATGTAATGTTGCTAAGACTGGTTAAGACTTGTTAAGATATTGTAATGATGTTTGTTAACTTGTTAAGTTATTGTAATGTTGTTTGTTAACCTGAGAAATTTTGTTGTTGTCAGAATATAAATTATGGATGGCTTCTATATAAATCTGTTGAGTGAGGGAGGGGATGCACATGCTGATTGGGATGGTTATGAACCTTCTCCACAGGAAAGTCCAATTGGTTCACAACCATCACCAGTGCTTAGAGATAGTCCCCAAATGAAAGCAAACAATAGAAGATCAAAAAATTTCTCTGAGGAAGAAGACAATTTGTTGGTCTCCGCATGGCTTAATGTTAGTATTGATGCAATACAAGGGAACCAACAATCCCGTGCCACTTATTGGAGAAGAATTCATGACTACTTCCACGAGTACAAGACTTTCACTTCGGATCGCTCACAGGCTTCACTTACACATCGATGGTCTGTTATTCAAGAAGCAGTGAACAAGTTTTGTGGGTGTCATGATCGGATTGAGCGTCGAAATCAAAGCGGGTTAAGCGAAAGCAGACAAGGTTAGTCCATAATCTATGTACATTTCCTATTTGTAGATGGTGTGCTCATAGATATTGTTTGTGTGGTTGTACAGATTATGCAAGCCAAAACTTTGTATCATGAGGAAGAAAGGCGATCGTTCGCATTCTTACATTGCTGGAATACTTTGCAATACCATCCTAAGTGGTGTGCTCGGTTATCTCAGAAGAAGCAAAAGACATCGAGTAGCGGAAGTCCGGATCTTCCAAATTCTGTTAGCACAAATGCAATTCATCTTGATGAGGACCATCCTAATGCAGAAAATGATCACTTAAGCAGACCAATTGGACATAAGGCGGCGAAAGAACGATTACGTCGAGGTAAAGAAGTTGCTCCAACAACTAATCTTTACATGGAAGCATTAGAAAATTTGCGAAAGGAAAAGAGGGAACTTGAGATTATAAAAGAGAGGAAGAAAGATGAGCGATATGAGCGACTGTATGCACAAGAACAAGCGAAGATTGAGCAAGAAAAAGTCAAAATTGAGCAAGAAAAAGAGAAGATTGAGCAAGAAAAAGAGAGGCTTGAATTCAAGAAAAATGAACTTGAATTCAAGAAAATGGTCGAGGAGGAGAGAATTATGGGCATTGATCTAAGTCATTTGCCTTTGAGGCACAAAAACAATATTACACGAGCTTGCGTAATCGACATAATAGCTAGAAGATGTAATAGGTCAGGTTGAACCAAGGTTGTTTGTTTTGCTTAAGAACGATTCAGTTTGTCCCTCATTCCTTAGGTTATGGACTTACATATTGCAATGCAATCTTGGTTGATGGTTGATTTCGAAATCACAGCATTCTTGTTTTGCAATAGATGAATGACTGAATACATTACAACAAATAGAATTACACCCCTCCATAACGTTGCCATAAGTGCTCCACTAGATCGTTTTGTAGCTGGTGGTGAGTTTCCCTATTCCGAATGGAATGATGAGTTTCAAATAAACTCAAAGAGTTCAGGCGTATGCTCGTGTGACATCAAATCAAGCTTTCTCCCATTCCTTCGTAATTATAGTCAAGTGGTCCTCCGTCTCGCTCATCTTCAACTATCATGTTATGCATGATGACACAAGCTGTCATGATATCTCTCGAGTGTTTGTTGATCCCGAAACGTCTTTGGACCTCGAACAATTGCAAACCGAGATTGCGTAACTCCAAAGGCTCGTTCCACGCCCTTCCTGGCTGCCTCTTGAGCTTGGGAGAAATATTTCTTCTTATTCCCGTGAGGAGCTGGTATTGTCTTCACAAATGTTGCCCATTCAGATATATCCCATCGACAAGATAGTACCCCATTGTGTAATTGTGACCGTTGATAGTGTAATTCACTTGGCGCTTGTCCTTCACTAGCTTTGCGAGCAGAGAGGAACGGTGAAGAACATTAATATCATTGTGAGATCCTCGTAAACCAAAAAAGGCATGCCAAATCCATAGATCTTGTGAAGCAACGGCTTCTAGAATTATTGTTGGCTTGTGTACATGCCCTGATACAAGCCTTGCCATCTTTGTAGGACAATTTTTCCACCTCCAATGCATGCAATCTATGCTTCCTAGCATTCCAGAAAACCTCTTTCCTCACCGATTGCAAGTAATCTAGCAAGATCATTCTCATTTGGAGATCTCAAATACTCATCTCCAAAGAGGACAATAATAGCTCGCACAAACCTTTTAAGACTCTCTATGGCGATTTCTCGCAATCAGAGACAATCATCAATAGCATCTGCCGGTACTCCATAAGCTATCATCCTGAATGCCGCAGCTACCTTCAGAAAGAAGATAACCCGATAGTTCCAGCACAATTCCTTTTCTGAATAAAATAATCATCATGGGTTTCTACAGCATGCAATATGCGAAGAAATAGGTAACGACTCATTCTAAACCTGCGCCGAAAAGAAAAAATGAGCTATAGAAAAGATGATCAATCGAAAATACAAACTGACGAGTACCCATACCATGGGTACCCCCAGCGGCAGGGGCGTAGCCAAGGGTTGGCACGGTTGGGCCATGGCCCAACCAATGCCAACCCGGCCTACCGAGTATTCTTCATATCCTCATATTTCTTGAGAGCTGTACAACGCACAAAAATAGAAGGAAAAAAATGCCAACCCGGCCCACCAAGTATTCTTCGTATCCTCCATGCTAATGGTAATATTCAAAACATTATTAGTATCTTCGTATATATTTAGATTTTGATACATTTTATGTTTATATTTGCCTTGTTACCTATTTTTTTAAATTGGACCAACCCAGCTCAGAAAGACGCACGGGCCGACCCAGGCCGGTCGGGGCCCGAAGTCACGACCGCCGGGGAAGGTCCGAAATCACGACCAGGTCTCCGATATCCCAGAGAAGCGACATCATTTATTGCGTATCGAGCGCATTAAATGCCAGCCATAATGACGATGACGTAGCGGCACAAGTTCCCGACCCTCGCATTTACTACGAGCAACGCAACAATCTGCGCGACCGGCCAGCAGGCGGGGAGTCGGCCGCCGCCCCATCACCGCCACTTCCGGACGACCGAGGGCACAGTCTTTTCCTCTTTTTTCTAACCAACAGTGTAACCTTCCTCCTCGCCTATATAAAGAGGGGAGGGGCGAGCATGTAAAGGGGACGAACAATCAAGAATCAATACGATCCATCTCACACGAACTGGAGTAGGGACGTTCAGCCCAAACCAGTATACATCTTGTGCTCACCTGAGTAAGCCGTTCGAGGAGAGGGAGCGTGCACCCCCCTTCTACCTATACAAATTCACTAGCCGGTGCCCGAAACGCCGACAGTTGGCGCGCCAGGTAGGGGCCTGTGCACGCTGTCGCCGCCGCTTTCCCACTTAGCTTCCTCGACGGTCCCCTTTTCTTCGACATCGCCATGCCGATAGCATCGATCCGCTTCGGTTCTCTCGACTTCGTCACCACCACGGCGGGACAGATAGTGATCATCCCCGCCATACTCCGGCGCCAAGCGTCCACCGTGGACCCTGACGCTTCCCTGGGCTTCTCGTTGACTCCTCCGGCTCGAGGTTCCCGCGCGGACCCCGACGCCGAAGCACGCCAGAGGCTCCATCACCCCAAACGATGCGTGGAGACATCGAATAGCGGCGGTTGCGCCCGCTGCGACCTCGCGCTTCGTGGCGATGGTCGGCCATGTACCCGACGACAACCATTCGGACAACTCCTCCGGCCACGGCTCTAGCGGAGGAAGAGATAAGAACAGACCGCGCTACCGCGATCCCGACACCGTGGCCGGCGCTGCTACCCCGATCACGCCGAAGACTCTCCTCCAACGTACCGAGGAGGACCACCAGGCCCGCCGCGCCGACCTTCAGCGGCGGCGCGACGAGCTGGAGGCTCAAAAAGCCGAGCTCGATAAGCTCCAGGCCGACCTGGAAGCAAGACTCGCCGCAGCTCCACTCGCCGGCGCTACAAGGCCACAAGACGCCAGTCCACCACCACCGCGCTAAGGGGACGGACGATTCATCGCTTTTCCCCACGCTGGCCAAAACATCGCCGCGGCAATCTTTGCTCGCGGCATTCCCGAGCCAGACGATCTCGCGGCCAAGGCTACCCACCGTAACCTCCGGCCTGGTGGAGCGAAGCGCCGCGACAAAGACGCTGCGCATGGCTCCGGATCGCAGCGTTCGGGCGCCTCTTCAGATGGCCCGCGCCGCGACGCCGTCCGAGGCCGCCGGAGCGAAACAAGGGCAGCGTCACCTTCCGGACAACTCCAGGCATCGCGCACCCCGGTGCACCAACGCTTGGGAGACGGACGAGACGCTCGCGCCACCCTCCAAGTGCGAAGAAGAACGGGGAACGACCCGGCCCGGTCGTACGTCACCGACAGTGCTCCGCAACGTGACCGCAGCCCGAGCCCCGATGGCCCCGGGCCGCGGGCATTCTGTCAAGGGATTCGCAGCGCGAAATTCCCTGCCAGGTTCCGGGCGCCGGTCAACATAGCCAAATACGCAGGGGCCACAAACCCCAGTGTGTGGCTGGAAGATTACCGGCTCGCATGCCGGGCGGGGGGAGCGATAGACGACCTTTTCGTCATCCAGTATCTCCCCATCTACTTGGCGGACTCGGCTCGGGCATGGCTCGAGTATCTGCCCGCCAACATCATCAGGGACTGGGCCGACCTCAAGCACCACTTCGTCGGCAACTTCCAGGGCACCTACAAGCGACCAGGGAACTCCTGGGAT
Organism: Rhipidocladum racemiflorum; assembly: GCA_036346355.1. Lineage (NCBI taxonomy): Eukaryota > Viridiplantae > Streptophyta > Magnoliopsida > Poales > Poaceae > Rhipidocladum > Rhipidocladum racemiflorum. Next base: position 48,134,887 of record CM070582.1, on the reverse strand, counting down.
CTGAAGGGCTGCAAACAGCAGCCAGGGGAGAACCTCCGGGACTACATCCGACGTTTCTCCCAACAGTGTAACGAGCTCCCTGACATCCACGACGCTAATGTCGTAGGGGCATTCATCTACGGCAACACCTCCAAAACCCTGGTCCACAAGCTGGGATGCGCGAAGCCCAGGACCACCAAAGAGCTCCTGGACATTGCCACCAACCACGCCTCGGGGGAGGAGGCCGTAGATGTCATCTTCGACAAAGGGAAGTCGGGCGAGGATCGCGCCGAGCCCAGCCCCTCCTCCGACCACCCCGACAAGCGGAAGCGCCACGGCAAACAGGTCCGCGAGGACCGTCTAGTCGCGGCCGCCGACCAGCCGGGGAAGCCGCAAAACCGGCAACCCCCCGACCATTTCGAGAAGCTGATGGAGAGTCCGTATCCAAACCACGGATACCCCGTCAGGCACAAGTATCGGATCGCTGGTTCTAAAGCGCTTTCTTTCCGGAACCCCCACGACGCCGCGGGGCAAAGGAAAGAAGCAAGACTCGGCGCCAACCGCCGAGAATAAAGAGGCAGATGATCTTCATGATCTTCGGCGGGCCGGCAAGCTACGCCGACCGGAGGCAGCTCAAGCTCGCCTGCCGAGAGGTGTTCGCGGCGAACCCAGCCGTACCCAAATACCTTCGATGGTCAGAGTCCCCGATCACCTTTGACCGGGCCGACCATCCCGACCACATCCCGCAACCAGGGAGGTACCCGCTCGTCATCGACCCCATCGTGGGGACGAAGCGCCTGACCAAGGTGCTTATGGACGGCGGTAGCAGTCTCAACATCCTTTACGTCGAGACCCTCGACGCCATGGGGATCCCCCGCTCGAGTCTCCGACCGAGTAGGGCGCCTTTTCACGGCGTCGTCCCTGGCCAGCAGGCCCACCCGCTCGGGCAGGTCGACCTGCCCGTCACGTTCGGGAGCCCGGCTAACTTCCGCACCGAAACCCTCACCTTCGAGGTCGTGGATTTTTCCGGCTCCTACCACGCCATCTTGGGAAGACCATGCTACGCGAAATTCATGGCGATCCCCAACTACACCTACCTGGTCAAGATGCCCGGCCGCATGGGGTGATCACCAGAATCGCGTCTTTCAGCTCGCCTACAATCTGCGAAAGACAAGCTATGAAGTTGGCCTCGGCGGTCGTCGCATCCGCCGAGCTCGCCGGCCTCCGGGCCAACACCTCCCAGTCCGCTCCCGACTCCAGCAAGTCCATACCAGGCTCCTTCAAGTCCGCCGAGGACACGAAGGCAATCGAGGTCGACCCCGAGGACCCGACCAAGACCGTTCGGGTCGGGACCACGCTTCCTGCCAAATAGGAAAGCGCGCTCGTCGATTTCCTCCACGCCAACCGGGACATCTTCGCATGGAAGCCCTCCGACATGCCAGGAATCCCGAGGGAAGTCGCCGAGCACTCTCTGAACGTCCGGCCTGGGTCTGCATCAGCCGCCAGTCTGCGCCGCTTCGACGAAGAAAAGCGCACGGCCATAGGGGAGGAAATAGCCAAGCTCTTGGCCGCAGGGTTCATCAAAGAAGTTCGCCACCCCGAGTGGTTAGCAAACTCTGTACTTGTAAAAAAGAAGACTGGGAAATGGAGAATGTGTGTCGACTACATAAGCCTCAACAAGGCATGTCCGAAAGATCCATTCCCCCTGCCCGCATCGATCAAATGGTGGACTCCACCGCAGGGTGCGAATCCCTGTCCTTCCTGGACGCCTACTCAGGCTATCACCAGATCGCGATGAAGGAAGACGACCAGCTCGCGACTTCCTTCATCACTCCGTACGCCTGCTCGTTACGCGTGACAATGCCGTTTGGCCTGAAAAACGCAGGAGCTACATACCAGCGATGTATGCAAACCTGCCTTTCCGACCAAATCGGTCGCAACGTCGAAGCGTACGTCGACGACATCGTTGTCAAGACCAGGAAGGCCCACGACATCATCACCGATCTGGAGGAGACTTTTGCGAACCTTCGACAGTTCCGCATCAAGCTCAACCCCGAAAAATGCGGTTTTGGGGTACCCAAGGGGACGCTACTCGGCTTTATCGTCTCCGAGCGGCATCGGTTAGCCAAGACAAGATCTCCGCGATCTTAAGGATGGGGCCGATCAACAACCTCAAAGGGGCCCAGAGGTCGACAGGATGCCTAGCGGCCTTAAGTCGCTTCACGCCCCGCCTCGCGAACGCGTTTGCCTCTCTACAAACTCCTCGAGGAAATCCGACCACTTCACCGGATGAAGGAAGCTCAGACGCCTTCGACGCGCTTAAAAGCTCTCCCGACCTCCTCCGGCCGGGTCGCCCCAAGACTGTAAGAACCTCTCGCCGTTTACATTGCCGCCACGACCCAGGTCGTTAGCGCGGCACTTGTCGCAGAGCAAGCGGAGGAGGGACGGGTCCTCAAGGTCCAACGGCCGGTCTACTTCGTCAGCGAAGTACTCTCCGAGTCCAAGGCACGGTACCCACAGATGCGTAAGATGCTCTACGCCTTCGATCACAAAAGAAAGCCGGTACACTACTTCAACCAAAGACCGCTGCCTGGTAACTTCCCTACCACTCGGCGAGGTCATCCACAACCGCGACGCCTCCGGGAGGATTGCCAAGTGGGCACTTGAGCTCAACGGGCATGACATATCATACGTCCCTCGGACCGCCGTAAAATCTCAAGTTATAGCCGACTTCGTCGCCGAGTGGACCGAAGCCCAGGCACCGCCTCCGCTCGAAGACCCTGAGTACTGGACGATGTACTTCGACGGGTCCTTCACCAAAAACGGAGCCAGGGCCGGGGTCGTCATTATTTCCCCGCTCGGGAACAAGCTCGAGTACGCCATCCGGCTGCTTTTCGATGCAACCAACAACGTCGCCGAGTACGAGGCCCTCGTTACCGGTCTCCGCATCGCCACCGACCTCGGAGCTCTGCCGCTATGCGTGCATGGCGACTCAAAACTGGTCGTCGACCAAGTCATGAAGGCCGCAGAACCCCGCGACAGTCGGATGGCGGCCTATTGTCGAGAGGTACGCAAACTGGAGCAGAAATTCAAGGGATTTGAGCTTCACCATAGCTACAGACGGAACAACGGAGAGGCCGACCATCTGGCCAATCTTGCCTCTGGCAGAGGGCCGGTCCCGCCGGGGATTTTAGTCCTCGACCTACACCAAGCATCCATCCGACCCGAAAGTCCAGACGATCGGACGAACGACCCACCAAAAGCACCTCTGCCGATCGGCCAGCAACCAGAGGCTGAGCTGGTCGAGCCGGGCTGCAACGTCCTGATGACCAGCACCGATTGGAGGAAACCCTTCATCAATCTACCGATCGACGGTTCCTCCTCGACAATCCAACCGAGGCCCGCCGCCGCTTTCGGGCAAAATCCTTTGTACTGGTCGCTAACGACCTCTACAGAAGGAGCCCCTCCGGGATCCTCCAGAAGTGTATTCCAGCCGACCAGGGAAGAGAACTGCTCCACGACATCCACGGCGGAATTTGCAGACACCACGCTGGGTCGCAGAGCCTGGTCGGGAAAGCCTTCCGACAGGGCTTCTACTGGCTAATTGCCGTGGCCGACTTCGAACAAATCGTCCGGACATGCGAAGGGTGCCAATTCTTCGCTCGGCAAACTCATCTCCCGGCGCAAGCCCTCCAAACGATCCCTATTACCTGGCCCTTCGCCGTTTGGGGACTCGACCTGGTCGGGCCCTTCAAGAAAGCGCCCGGGGGCTTCACCCACCTGTTGGTTGCGATGGACAAGTTCACCAAGTGGATAGAAGCTAAGCCAATCACGACCATCGATTCGGTATGACGGCGGACTTCATCCGCAATATCGCTACGGCTTGGAGTCCCGAACTCCATCATCACCGACAACGGAACGCAATTCACGGGAAAGGAGTTTCTCGAGCTCTGCGATAGCTTCAACATTCGCGTGGATTAGGCAGCCGTCGCCCACCCACGGAGCAACGGCCAAGTCGAACGCGCGAATGGCATGATCCTCCAAGGGCTCAAGCCGCGGATCTTCGACCGATTGAAGAGGTACGCAGGACGTTGGGCGGCCGAGGTGCCTCCCGTACTTTGGAGCCTGCGGACCACCCCAACCCGATCGACCGGATTCACGCCATTCTTCTTAGCATTCGGAGCAGAGGCCATCTTACCAATCGACTTGGACTACGGTGCCCCAAGGGTTCAAGCCTTCAACGAAACCCGGGGGCTCGAGTCTCAGCAAGACGCTGTCGACCGGCTCGATGAAGCGCGAGATGTCGCCATCGTCCGCTCAGCCAAATACCAGCAGGCACTGCGACGCTACCACAACCGCAAGGTTAGAGGGCGAGCGTTCAACGCAGCGACACTGTTCTCGCGCCAGGTTCACCCAACAAAGACAAGCATAAGCTCTCCCCTCCTTGGGAGGGCCCCTTCACTGTAGTAGAAGTCCTTCGACCCGGCACTTACCGGCTCAAGGATCCCGATGGCAACATCTTGTCCAACGCCTGGAACATTGAAAAGCTAAGACGATTCTACCCTTAGTCCTTTTTTCCTTTTACCTCGTTTATTACCGTGTTCGCATTTTCTCATCCCGAGCGGACCAACCTCTGGCTGCCCACGCGTAGCATTTTTTGCCCACTCGGGTCGGCATCCCGTCTAACCGCTGTCATTTACCTGATCGTTCGATCTTTCTCTCCCGACCCGAGTGCCACGGCCCACGCCCCGACGGCTACGGTTGCGAAGTGGTATCTCGCTAAGGAGAAAAGAAACCGAGCAGGATAGTGCGCGGTTACTCGGGGGTCAAACCGACGAACAAGGTCGGGGTACGAACGCTCGTGTTAAGCCTTTTTTCCTACTTTTTGGAAAACGCTGGAGCGTGTCGATCACTGGTCGGATGGTCCTCGCGGACCCGAGAACGATGATTCCGGCGCGTTTTACCAGCAAAAAGCTGAAAAATAGCGAAAAGCACATGCAAAAATCCGAACACCTTTATTTTCTTCCAATTCAACGGCATTTACATTCTTTAGAAACGAGAAAATCTAAAATCAAAAAGTTTATCTCATTTAAGGGTCTTCCCCGCCTCGGTGGATCTCCGGACTTATCGTCCCTCTCCAAGCACGGCCTCGGCTTCCCGCACAATTTTTGCCGCAACGCACAGCAGAAACTGGTCGGGTCGCCGAAATCCGCAATAGGAGAGCCCCGATCCGCCTCGACGCGCTGCCAAGAACCGGCGCCCTCGCGCTGTGTGACCTCTATGGTTCCCGAGGAGCTTGGGGTCCGCTGTGGGGACCGCTGCCGGAGAAGTGTACGGCGGACGATCGGGCGACGGCAGCGCGTTCATCGGCGCAGGCCTAAATGTCGCGGTGGACTCCAGGCTCCCGGAAGGAGAAGGGGCACGGGGGGGGGGGGACGGCGTCCTGTTCCCCCAATCGCTCGGGCGCTCACGACGGCAGCTCCCTCAGCTCGACAACCGCAGCCTGTCGCACCCGCTCTCGCTCCTCCTCCTCCGCCTCCCGCTCCAGCAGCTCCCAATCGACCCCGTCGTCCAACGGGGCCGCCACTACAAGACGGCCGGCTCGTCGCTCCAACTCCTCCTCATCCTCAGCCTCTCGTTCAAGGGCGTCCCAGTCGATCTCGTCGATTGGCGGGTTCTCGTCCTTAGAGTGGGGATGGGAGGGCGAGGCAGCCATGAAAGCGAGTCGATAGCAGGTCTCAACGTCGCTGAATGAAGTCCCAGCGCCCACCGTCCGCCTATTTATAGGCGATCCGTAGCCAGACGAAGCGACGCGCTGGGGATACCCACCAACACTCACGGCGACCGCACCTTCTCGAAGCTGATGGCGTGGAAGCCGAAGCATCAAAGCCGATGGTGCGGGAACCGAAGCGCCGCCAATTCTCCGCGTTGAACAAAAAACGTCTCGAGAACCTCGCCAGTCGTAAAGAAAGATAAGTGAATATCTTCTTTTTTTCGCACTCGTTGTTACTCCCTAACCAAACCGCCCCGCACCACTCGGGGGCTACAAGAGTCCCGTGGGTCGGTAACGCGACCAATCGCCGGGTCCTCCCGAGACGGCCAAACTTTCAACCAGAAGTACTACGGCCTACGCCCCGGCGGCCTTCAAGTGGCGCGCGGCGGTAACTCGGGGGCTACAAGAGTCCCGTGGGTCCGTAACGCGACCAATCGCCGGGTCCTCCCGAGACGGCCAAACTTTCAACCAGAAGTACTACGGCCTACGCCCCGGCGGCTACGGTTACGAAATAGTACTTAAACGGAGAAAGGAAGTGCCCAAGCGGAGCGACCCACGATCGGTCAGGAACAGCCCTCCGACGGTCGCACTAACTGATCGACATGTTCTTGAGCGTTCTCTTGTTTTCCCGACTCCCCAACTTTTGTGATGCGCACACCAACCTACGCCCGACCCCTATGGTCCCTAAGGCAAGGGACGGTGATAATTTCCATCACAAACAAAGAGCGCGGAAAACAAGCACGAAGCAAAACATATGCCAGTTCCTTACAAACCTAGAAAGAGCAATAAAAAAAACTATTTAATCTCTCTCCATCGCTCATCTATGGAGGACGTCGGTCGGAGAAACCTGGTCGGCAATCGCCCTGGCGTGCGGTTCAACTCGAAGCTCCAGGACGTCGATTTCCTCCTCAGACCAGTTTGCGGCAACCCCGCTATTGACAGTATCCAGATCGATACCGTCGTAGTAGGAGAGCGTACAAACTAGTGCCGAGGCAGCCCCGAGAATAGCACCAGTCGCCACCGAAGCCTCCACGTGGTCGGGCACGCGGGCCAGGGCACTCTCCAGCGAGCTCGAGCCTGGTTGAGAGCCCACCGGCCCCAGTACCCGATCACGGATCTCCAGGCCGACCGCACGAGAGGAGCGAGTGGAGCACTCCTGCCACATCTCCGAAACGCTAAAGCAACGGCGGCAGCAGGAAGCTGGTAAAACACCTCTCTCCCTCTCTCGATCACTCTCTCGTCGCAGGAAAAAAGCAGGGGCGACCACAACTCCTCCCATCCTCCCTTATGTATGGGAAGCGGACCGGCGGGAGCCGAGCGGGCGCAGGTCAAACCAACCGCCCCACACCACGAAAAACGGCACGTCCCGCCACCTAGCCACGTCGCTGTAAGTACGCCGGCTACCAAAACCCCACTACGCATTAAATGTTGTCAGAAAACCGCAGGAAGAACAGGCGCCACCTCTAAAGGCGCTCCTGCCCTCTCGGTCTCTACCTCCGGGTCGGCCCAGAGACGCGATCGACAACACCAAGGGCCCACTGAGCCACCGAGGCCCCAGGGCCTCCTGCACTCGGCTGCATCGCACCAGGCCCACCAACGCCGAGGAGTGTAAAGCCGGCCGCCAAACGATCCGGCTCCACCGCAAAGAAAACGAGCAAGAGGTGAGGATTTGGCGAGCCCCCGGGCCCCCTAGTTGGGTCGGCGGACGACCCAATCGCCTTAACTCACGTCGGGACCACACCTCACGCCTCTCCGCTGAGCCCATCGACGGGCGGGCAATGGCCGCACTCGATCGGCGAACGATCCAAGGTCCGATACGGGATCGAGTAAGGAAAGGTTTTTTATGGATCGCCCCCAAGAGGGGTCGGACGCCCGCGCCGGGATCGTCCGCTAGGGGACCCCCCTCGCGAGGGGGGCCTCCAGGTTCCACCCGGATCACTCGCTTGTAGCTCCACGAGAGCGGCGCTCGAGCCGAAGGCAAGCGCTGCCTCTCACCCCCTCCAGGTCCCACACCTGCGGACGGGGCGTAATCGTGGGACAGACTATAGGCCCCTCCACCCGACAGCAAACTCGCCCAGCTCTGGCGGGAAACGAGCCACAACTAGCCCCGCCCCGGGTCAAGCGCAAGCGTCTGGCACGGCACGGCGCCACGTGTCGCCGGCGACCAGCCAGCTGCGGCGCCCGTGATGCGGCCAGGCGCCACGTATCCGCCGACGACGACCAGCTAATCGCGCCCGGTGCGGCCGGCGCCACATGTCGCCGGCGACCATTCATGCGCCCGGCGATGGCCAGACGCCACGTGTCCGCCGAGCGACCGACCAAGCTAACGCGCCCGTGATCGACCACGACCCACGTGTCGCCGAAGCGACCTCCACTGAAGCGCTGGTGCGCGACTGCGTGCCACCTGTCCACCCGGCGACTACCTTTAACACGGCAACATAGGCGCCCGGGTGCAGAAATATATTGCGATTGGACCTCTCCGACACCGCAAAGCAACAACCGAACAAGGCGTAACCCCTCGACCTGCTCTCCAACCAAATTTGGGCTCGGGGCTACACTCCACAACGCCACAAGACCCGGCCGAAGACTTTTCTCGACTAAACCCGGCCAGTGTCCCTGGCACGAAGCAACAACCGAACAAGGCGTAACCCCCGACCGCTCTCCAACCACTGCTCTGGTTAGACTACACCAGGGCCACAAGACCCGGCCGAAGACTCCGATCAAGCCAGCGCATTCACGGCACCGAAGCAAAAACCCCCGGCATCTCTCCCACCTGCCCGGGGGCTCGGGGGCTACTGACGAGTACCCATACCATGGGTACCCCCAGCGGCCCAGAAAGACGCACGGGCCGACCCAGGCCGGTCGGGGCCCGAAGTCACGACCGCCGGGGAAGGTCCGAAATCACGACCAGGTCTCCGATATCCCAGAGAAGCGACGGCATTTATTGCGTATCGAGCGTATTAAATGCCAGCCATAATGACGATGACGTAGCGGCACAAGTTCCCGACCCTCGCATTTACTACGAGCAACGCAACAATCAAGCGCGGCGACCAGAAGGCAGGGGAGTTTCGCGGCCAGTCCCATCAGCCCGCCACTTCCGGACGACCGAGGGCACAGTCTTTTCCTCTTTTTTCTAACCAACAGTGTAACCTTCCTCCTCGCCTATATAAAGGGGGGAGGGGCGAGCATGTAAAGGGGACGAACAATCAAGAATCAATACGATCCATCTCACACGAACTGGAGTAGGGACGTTCAGCCCGAACCAGTATACATCTTGTGCTCATCTGAGTAAGCCGTTCGAGGAGAGGGAGCGTGCACCCCCCTTCTACCTATACAAATTCACTAGCCGGTGCCCGAAACGCCGACACAAACAATTGAAATATTTCTCATCATAAACCTCCGCCGAAAGAAAGTTGGGCCGTAGACCGGAGGATCAGCAAAATAGTCTCGATAATAGGCTGGCATACCCTTCCTCTCTATTGCGATGTATGTATTGATGGCCAACAATAGAACCCCCATGGCGTCGAGCACTCACACACTTATCTTGCTGCTGTGCTAGATATGCTACTGTAAGAAGAGATTTATCGTCGTCATCCGACGATGAGTCTTCGGAGAGGAAATGCTGAACTAAGTTCTGACGACTCATTGAGATATACTAGATAATGAACATTCAGATATGGGGCAAGGATTGGAAGTGTAAATGGCTGTGTATATATAGCCTAAAAATATAGCCGTTACAAACTAGCCGTTACGATGACCCAGGGAATGAAATTTTTTAAATTCCTGCAATTAAAAATAGCCGGTCAAATTTTTTCCGCTAAAAATTACACGTGGCCCATATGGCGGTTATGAAATATCATTATAATATAGGAGTGACAAAATAGAGAATGAGATTTAAGGAATGCTGTTGGAGAGGAAAGAGATATAGGGAAGGAATCTTTATAGGGAATTCTGTATATGAGGATATAGGGGATGAAATTTGAGGAATGCTGTTGGAGATGGCCTAAGAGCATCTCCAACAGACTTTCTATCCAACTCTCCATCTCCATATTTTACCAATTCAAAGCATCTGGTTATCTCCAAAAGACTCGGTAAAGCACTCTCCAAATTTAGCGAGCGGAGAGAGAATCGCTACATTTGGCGAGTCTCTCTCCGCTCGCTATCCGGCGACCGGCAATCGCTGTTTTTCGCTGATCAAGACGGATTCCGTCTCCCTCATCGTCTCCTCGCCCACCGACTGCTGCGGCGGCGTAGTCCGCACCATCGACTTCTCCCCCACCTCTGCCTACGACGACACCCCACCCAAAAAATTCTACCGCAAGCGACGACGCGCCCTACACGCTTCGCCGGCGCCGGCCGACGTCCCGACTTGAGGTACGAGATCCCCCGTCGGGGCAAGCTGCTCTGCTCACGGTATTTTGTAATGATTTTTTGGGGATTTTTTTTAGGGGGCTCTAGGGTTTCCGACGGGAATGTGGGTTCCGTTTAAGGATTCGGAGGTTGCAAGGAGGAGCAAGAGGAGGTGCACGGACCGGAGGAGAGGAGGATCAAGAATCACCCGTCCATGTCGGGACATCTCGATCGCTTCGCGCGGCCATGTGAGCTCCAGATTTCTCTCTCGCTCTCTTTGGCTCGTCAACTCGTTTTTTTTCCTCACGATTTTTCTGGGGGTTTGCGGCTGGCTCGACTAATTTTAGGCATTCTTTAAAGACGAAGAACAGGAGGAAGAGAGGCAGTCGGGTTCTCTCTGTGTCTATTGAAGATGTGCGTGATATAGAGGAGCTGCAAGCAGTCGAAGCATTTAGACAAGCACTACTTTTGGACAACAATCCTGGATGTTCTGGGTGTGGTACGTTGATGAAGATTTTATCTCCATGATATGTTCATTTTGTCACAAACTTGGCAATTAGTGAGTGCTAATTCGACACATGCTTTGCAGGGCTTGAAAAATTTCAAAGAAATCACAGAATTAATTCAACATTGCGTAAAATTGATATCGATAACTACCCTGAGGTCTGAACTTCCATTTCTAGCCCACTCTTGTGATGAGCATAGTGTCGTGTCTCAGACATTTTTTTGCTCAGATTTATTGGGTCAAATATCCCCTTTTTTGTTTTGTGTCTCCGCACTCTATATCAAATGTTTATCACAATGCCGGGTCCAAGCTTTACCGTTATGGAAACTGTGAAGTCCTTCCTTGACCCAAAAACCACTTCCAAGATACATGTAAGTCTTTCCGCTGACTACACATCACCTTTTGCATGCAAAAGTTACTTGATTTCCAAGGTATTCTTATGTGTCTTCAGGTACTTGGGAATAAATATCAAAGCAAGCTGTTTGAAATAATTGATGCTACGTAAGTCAAGTTCAATGTACTCTTCTTGGTATACTTGTTTTTATTCAATCCTCGATACTTATTATTCCTTCCATTTGTGAAAAATAACCAGTGAATTGCCGGAATTTCTTGGTGGCACTTGTACCTGTCATGAATATGGAGGGTGCCTTAAAGCTGAAAAAGGACCATGGAAGGACCCGAACATACTGAAGGCATGGATCAAGGGATCCCTACTATTCATCAATCTATCACCAGTTCTTTCCTTTATTCCCTTCTCATATGTGTATTTTTTTTAAAACTGATACCAGATAGTCCTTAGTGGTGAGGCCCAATGTACTCGGCAGATTGTAACTGTTTCCGTAGTATCAGACTATCAGCAGATGGTGTTATTTCCTCCCTTTTGTATCGACATGAGGATTGATGTTTTTTTAATAATTATTTTGCATGAATAATTTAACTGATTTCTTGAGGTAGTGTGTACTGAACATTATTGTGGTGAACTAGTGATACTGGCCTACATCTTCTACGTCAGGCATTACACTAGTTAGAATCTCTGTACCAGATGATGCTAGATTGTTATCTAAAGTCCTAGGAAAGTTTTATCTCGTGTATTCATAGCAGCAGTATCTAAGATGTGGTAGTTTTCAAGCAATGAGCCAATCGAAGCAGTTTATATCTGGCACTGGTAACTGAAGTAGAATTCTAAGAACACTCGTGCCACTGTGCTCCAGAACAATCAAGCAACGTTAATATGTGACAAATCATCTTAATTATTTGTATATTGATCAAATTCCATAACCGTTGAAAAATAACCGTTGAAAAATAACCGTTGCAAAATAACCGTTGAAAAATAACCGTTGCAGCCTGGTGGTTACAATAAATTTCGAATTTTAAATTCCCATATTGAAATATAGCCGTTCGAATTTTTCCAGTCAAAAAATTCAAGTTACTGTTATGGCGGTTATGGAATATGATTAAAATATAGAGGAGAGAAAATAGAGAGTGTGATATAGAGAGTGCTGTTGGAGAGGAAGGAGATATAGAGAGTCAAATTTTTTAAGAACTCTCCAAATATAACTTTTGGAGAGTGAAATTTGGAGAGCCTTGTTGGAGATGCTCTAAGTTCGACTAGTATTAGTCAGACTTGCAATGCCCTGGCAGGCCGCAGGCACAGCTTTCACCGAATTTAACTGCCCCTTGGGCTACAGTTACCGTGCAGCTAGATTCTTTTCCGTAGCATCTCACTTTGGTTACAGCTCACAACTCATATTCACCACAGGACAGTGTTAGCTTCTTTTTCGACAAACAGGACAGTCTTTGGTTGGTACTGAATTAAAGTGGGTTTTTTTTTTTGCCTCCGAGTGCCCTTCGGTTCGCCGTCCTTGCCTTTTCACCTTTTTGACCGGATGCCCTGCAACCTCGCCATCGATTCACGTGCGGAGGATGCCGGGCATCATCATGGACAAGACAGATAGCGCTGTTCAGAGCGGGACGTTCTACAGCAACCGCATTTCTCCGGCTATGCGCGAACAGGAAAAGTCTACTAAACTGGACGCAAAAGTTGCATGTAATCGCACTTCGTCGGCAGAAATTATCTTATCACCATCTCGAAAAGTTGCTCATGTCATGTTGTTATTATATACTCCAGGAGGGTACCGGTAGTACTACAAACTTGCCAAAACACACTACCGGGTTTCCCTTTGGAGTAGCAATTCTTTTGTAGTATCTTGTATGGGTCACGTTTTCCTCGTGGGGACAGTTCTGTATGGTTGGTCGCTGTACAAAGTGGTAGCGCCAACCTGCAGCACGGCAGCGTACGCGACGCGCTCCTCACGTGCGGATCGGCGGGGTTTGATTTACGAGTTACTAGTCAAAATTGAAGTCAAATCGCAGCTAATGCCGCCATAGATCATGAGTATTCCCCGTGCAGACCAAATTAAGAATCAATGATGCAACACCATCTTGCAGTACTAGCTACGTTTCAATGCAACATTGTTAAATCTCGAATATTACTGAAAGGATTGGTCGAAAGTGTTCTGAACAATTGTAAATCGGTGAAGACTACTGAAAATTATGAAAACCCTTAATTTCGCTTACACAAGCTACCGTAGAAAATTCAAACATTTGCATGCTTATGTATGGACTCTGGATTAGTACGTAGTGCAATGGAAAAACTGCTATACTTTGTTATCCATTCTTAGTTTATAGATTAGATAAGAGTTGTGATATATGACATGAGCGTGCATGCTATTAACAAAGTAGATCAATCCTATAGATTGAACCGGAATAATAATAATGTCAAAACAACATAATAAGTGAGAAAGATTGGGTGAACCGATCGCAAATTCCTTAAACACAACCTTAAAAGAGTACGAGGTAGTATCGCTCTTTTACAACTCTCTCGAACTTTTTGGCCCAACAGAGACTTGCCTCTATACAAGAATTTAGTGCTAAAGATTTGATTTGTAGATACGAGTAAGTACATATCCTCTAATCCTTCCGTGCATCTCTTTCTTTAGATGAGTTATATTGTGATTAGAGTACTCCATAAACACCCCTCATAGCTTTAGATAATGCCCTCTAGTTCTCCTCAAAAGAGAAGTAGGAGGCCTAATCCTATTAGAATTCATCTAAATATTCATATAGCATATCTCTCCAAGTAATAATATGTTAGGATGCCAGTCATCTCTTAGTAAAAACTTTGCACAGCTCCACATAATATACATGAGTATTCTCTCTATTCAAAAATAAAATAGGGAGTGTATAGAAACTTATCAAAACCCAAATAAAATTAGGTTGTCCCAAGCCAGTTCATCCCCATGAGACCAGGACAACCTACAGCTAGCACTGTGGCCGTGTTGGTGACCCAGATAATTCCACCGACCATAGTTCCATCCTTCTTGGCAAGCCTTCAAGTGCAAGACACGGTGCTCTTCGGTGCAAACAAAAAACCGGTGGCCCAACCAAAAATTGGTAATTGATCTCTTGTGTTTTGGTCTTTTATTTGGTTTGATGCCAAAATTTGGCATGTCTGTGTCTATGGGTAAGATTTGACGAAATTCTAGTCTTTTATTTTTTTTGCCAAACACATGGATGGTAAAATTGGTGACCAAATTTTGGTGACATCTCTCTCAATGGCACGCTAATCATAGGCTTGCCAAATTTTGACTTACCAATATTTTAACCAGTGTTTTGATTACTATTTTTTTAATCATATCGATCCATGATTTGGTATCGTCAAATTTTAATACAGTTTACATGCACTGAGAACTGAACGGCCCCTAACATGTGTGGCAGGCGCATGTGATTTGAGACCGCCTATGGCACAACTCCAATGAGTAATGGGAACGGAGGACGAGGAATTGGTTAAAGGGTAGGGTTCAAAAAATCATCGAAAATCACCTGATTTCCTAAACAAGATTCCATTTATTAGAAATAGAACCTACCCTTTTCAAAAAAAAAAAAAAATCGACGCTTTTTTTTTGTAAACAGTGATTTTCCTATCCCTTTCTTTAAATTGGAGGGGTTTATTTTATGTTCACTAATAAATAAAAGTATCCCATCAAAGGGAGAAATTCTTAAAAAAAAGGTAAAGCTCTTATCTCGGGCCTTGATAAAAAGTACAGGAATTTATTTACTGGTAAATCAATTGGTTAAAACTCTAGCTCGGAAAATCAGAATCCCTATCCAAGGTAGAGTAGCAACTCATAGAACGAAAACCTTGAGAAAGATATTTGTGTCTATCTACTATTATCAGACTATAGCCCCGGCCTCCCTCTGTTCCCTGCACCCGTTTGGACAAAGGTCTGCTTCACCTCCCGGGTGGTACGAAAACACGAAAGTTTAGGGCACATTCGCTGACCAGCCGGCTTTGTTGGTTTCGGCGGCAGCAGGCAAGCAGTAGAGCTTTGTTCGCCCGTGGCTCTGCGCCCCGTTTCGACCCATCCGGCTGCTTGATCCGTGTGCAGCTGCAGCCTTTCGACTGCCCGAGCCGAGCCTCCTGCCGATGCTCGTTCCCCGTGGCTCCGTGCTGCCGGCCGTCACGTTCCTGCAGCAGCAGTCGCACGCCGTTTGACCGGCTCCGGCTTTCTTGCTTCACTCTCTCCCCCTCTGCTCGAGCCAAGCTGCGCCGCTTGCCCCAGGCCCTGTCGCTGCATGCCATCTTTGGTCTCCAAGTCCAAGCACGACACTGGACAGAGAAGGGAGCAATTGTCTCTTTGGAAAATTTGTGAAGGAATATTCCCTTAGAGTGCTGATTTTCAGATCTCAATTTCGGCAAGACAATTCAGAGAAGTTATCGCGATCCAAGTTGAGCACTACAAAATTATAATAGCTCATGTCGCATTTAATGGCCGGGACAAGAATGAACCATTAGTGATTTGCTCTATTTCTTAAAGTCATGACAGTTTTGACACAGTTCAATTAAGCTCATTCTGTCCTTCATGGTGTTCGTTAGTTAATGTACCTGCGAAAGATTGTGACGCTAGTTCGTATCCATCGACGATACCAACCTCTTACGTAGACAACTCAGAAAAGAAGAAGGAAAAAAAAGGGAAGCTTCGTATTTTTCTCCAACGCTTGTCAGCTTCTTTGTATATAAAAACCGACTTGGCAGTGTGTGGCTTCAACAACCCAGCTTCTCCCGCCTTAAATGGCCGCTTCCTCCCCACCGCCGCCGCCGCAAGAGCTCGCCGCCGGCGAGAGACGCCCCCACCACCCCCTCCTCGCCGCGGCCGCCGCCGCCTCCCTCCTCGCCTTCCTCTACCTCCCCCGGCCCCTCGTCCCGCTCCTCCTCTCCCCCGCCTCCCTGTCCTCCCTCCTCCTCCTCCTCTCCCTCCTCCGCCTCGGTTCCCCACCTCCTCCCACTCTTCCCCTTCCTCCGCCGGAGAAAACCCCGGAGGTCGCGCCGCCGCCGCCTCCAGAGCTCCCGAGCGTGTTTTTGGAGCCCGAGTTCGCGTCCTGGGCCGCCAAAGGCCGCGCCTTGGAGGTGATCCACGAGGAGTTCGAGGCGGAGTGGGGGCCGGAGGAGATGGGCCTGACGTGGACCTCGGACTCCGACTCCGAGGGCGCCACCGACGATGACGACGACGACGACGGGGAGGAGTACGGGATGATCGAGATCGAGTTGGAGGAGGACAACCTGATCGAGATCGACATCTCGCGGTGCCGGTGATGGATTGCCCGGGCAACCTTACTAGAGGTTTTTTCTTCGGGGTTTCTCGGTTCTTGCGTTGGTTTTGACAGAACCTTTTCTGATTTGTTGTGTGAATTGGAGTTGGCTTTTGCTGCAATGTACATATAGGATGCTGAGATACGGAGTGAGAAGGCTTGTTTGGGTCGATTCAAGAAGATGACAACTTCAGATCCTAGTTCTTGTGCCATATATTCATCATCACATGATTTGAGTTGATTTGTGATACTTGGATTGATTTCTGCCCAAGTTCCTAGCGATAACTGAGCATGCAGTGGGTACTATCAGCTGTTGTGATTTGTGAATGATGAATCCGGCGGTTTCAGGCAGCATGGGAATGCCGGCATCTTGCTTCTGCGAATATTGCAATTTTGCTGGACCGCATTGCTCGAGTAGTGGTATACGTCATGTGTGACTGAATTGCTCTAGAGCTTCAGCTCTTGTTGCAATTTTTTGCTAGTATCTTGGTGGTGGTGGTTGGATCTAGAGCAAACGAGCTTCACAAATTATGTGTGAAGATTGGCCCAGTGGTAGACTGGTAGGTGGTTGGATTGGTGAAAGTTAGTTCGCAAGACTAGTTCAGAAGAGTTCGATTTCATTGCCTGTCTAGCTCTATGTTCCTCGTTTGTAGCAAATCTAATGGTCGGTCGAGCTCCTATGGTGTCGATGACCTTTCACCCTCTCCATACACAGCAAGAGACATGTGTTGCTATCTTGCTTTTCATGGTGAAGGGGTTAAATTTGCAGAGGCATGCACAGGATAGTTTTGCAAAAAAATAAGGTACATGAAGGCTGGATAAGCCATGATTTCGAGGAATGAGCACGAGAACACCACCGTGTGTTTTGTCTTGTTGTGCACTCTTACATACTTAATATGAAAGAGTCCATATTTCACCCTTAAACTCTGGCTTTGGTTGTTTTTCAGCACTGAACTCTAAAACCGTTTGAAACACAATCCTCAACTATCAATACCAGGGCACAGGACCCCTTGACCAAATCTAAGGCAGTTTTGACCGAAGTTGATCTGGAGTAACAAGTTTCACTAATGTGGATGGACCGGCTAAATCACCTCTCTCTCTCTCTCTCTCTCTCTCTCCTGCCCTTCTTGTCTCTTCGTCGTCCTTTTCCAGGGCAGAGCAGCCATGCCCGCACACCTGGACATGATATACTACGCCTCCTCTCGCACCTTCCGCGCTTCGCGGTACCGCCGTGTAGCCACGGACCGCCCTGCCACTGCAGCGCTAGAAGGACGCCAGTGTATAGATGCAGCCTGCAGGCACGATCACATGCACTTCCTGGTTCCCACCTCCGGCACGTATGCTGGTGCCGGCCTGCTGAGACAACCTCCCACGCGAGGGAAGCGAGGTCTCTTCCTCTCCTTTCTCAGACCAGCCGAGAAGGGGTGAAATGCCTCACCATTGTTGCTCCCGAGCTTCGTCGCAACCCCCCTCATCGATCTCCCTCTCCAGTGACTCTGTCCATCTTTCACTCGCATCAAAACGTGTCCCTCCTCATCCTCTTCAATCCCCCAAGTTGATTGGGTTCGTTTTGATCACAGCAGTCCAGCCAAAGCCCTCCTCGCCTCTAATGCGCTTCGACGCCGCTATATGCCCTCATCGGTGAGACTCCACACGATTGCTTCATACTCAAGCTTCACATCCTCACATTCTACCGTCACTGGTGTGTCTAGAGCAGGGTTAAAAATTTCGGCAAATCTCGTCAACGACCGAAATCCGATTTTTCGTCAAGATCTCGTTATTTCGGACGAAATCCGAACGAAATTCAAAATGCAAAATTTGAATCCGTTTTTTTTTAACCGAAATTACCGAGATTTCGGTTCAAAAACCGAAATTTCGCCGAGAATAACCGAGATTTCGGTAAAATTCAACAAAATGGAAAATGGTTCAAACGACGTCAAATTTTTTTGAAATTTTGGTCAGACATGGGAAATGCCTTGAAGAATCCAATCCGGTCAAATCCAGTCAAATTTTGGTACTGTAGCACTTTTAAATTTTTTTTAGGGTTTCTTTAATTTCGCCGGGATTATGGAACTCAGGGGGGGTCCGAAAACCGAAATTTCACCGAGATTTCGCGGGATTTCGGCAAGAATTTGAACCCTGGTCTAGAGCACCTCTCTCCCCTCAAAAGCTCTACCGGCCAGGGTTCAAATTCTCGTCGAAATCCCACGAAATTTCGGATTTCGGAACCCCCCCCCCGAGTTCCATAATCCCGGCGAAATTAAAAAAACACTAAAAAAATTTAAAAGTGCTACAATACCCTATAATCTCGGCGAAATCTCAGTTTGGCCGGATTGGATTGTTCAAGTTGTTTTCCATGCCTGACCAAAATTTCAAAAAAAAAATTTGACGATTTTTTACCATCATAAATTTAAAAAGTGCTACAGTACCCTATAATCTCGGCGAAATCTCGGTGAAATGGACCGAAATCTCGGTTTTTTAACCGAGATTTGAATAAATTTTGACCGGATTGGATTCTTCGCGTCGTTTCCCATGTGGGACAGTCGGTAGATCATAATTCCAGCGAAATTGAAAAAACCCTAAAAAAATCAAAGTCCGAGATCTCGGTGAATTTGACCGAGATTTGATTAAAATTTGACCGGATTTAAAATTTGGTTTTTGTATTTCGTTCGGATTTCTTCCGAAATAACGAGATCTCGGCGAAATTTCGGATTTCGGCAGGTGACGAGATTTAATCCAAAACGAATTTTGAAACCCTGCTACCGGCATGCTCCCCTCGCCATGTATAGTCTGTTTTTTTTCCATCACCTGATCCTCGCTGGTTCTCCCCCATCACCGCCGTGCCATTGCCGAGGTGCCCCCTCACCTCCTCCGTCTCTAGCGCGCCTTCCTCACCTTCAATTTTGAAACAAGGGTATTTTCGTCGAACCGTATGGCGACAATAGTTATTTTCGCCGTACCGTACGGCGACAATTCTATTTTTGTTAAACGGTTCGGCGATAATACACTTGTTTCCCGTGGAATTTATCGTCTAACGGTTAAGTGCGTAATTAGACATTTGTCGCCACACTGTTTGCCGAAAATAGATATTTGGCCGTACCATTCAGCGAAAATAGCTATTCCGCAGTACCGTTTGGCGAATAGGTGTTGTTTTTGTAATTTTTGTTTACGGCGTATTAAAACCGCAATACATTTTGAAAAGAGTATTATTTTTAAAAAAATCTTCTTCTGAGCTATGTTCTAGATATTCCTATTCAATTTTTGATCTCTCGGGACCAAAGTCCTTAGCACCTCAAGACACAATGTTAAAATGCATACGAAACAAAATTGAATTACCACAAATATTGAGAAAAAACATGTATTTAAAAAAGAGGGAAGAACCTACGACATCTCTGCATTACCCTATGACAGACAGCGTATCTTCAGTTGCATCTACCACCACAGATAAATTGCGAAATCCCAACTACTCATAGGGCATATGGGACGGCACTGTGCAGAGCGGGCCGCCGCCGCCGCCGCCGCCGTGCCTCAGCCCCTGCCCTTTATTGACATCTAATGGACCTTATAACAACATCTACTGCTTTTCCTCATTCGATTGTGGTAAGTACACTGGCGCTATCATTTTTTTTTTCTTTCGGAAATCGACATACGAGGAACTAGCACGACACCTCATGATTTACCAGGGAAGGAGGGCCATGGCCGCTTCAGCCATAGAGAAGCTAGATTTTCTTAGGGGGGACATGGACACTTTTAACCTTTTTTTTTATTGTAAGAATGACGCATATGCACCACACGCGTATACCACATGCACACACACTTAAGTGTCCTTGTGCCAAGCACACGCCGCTTAGAACTAGGGAGCATGGGACCGGGCAGAGTAGGCTACCGTCGTCGTTGCGTCGTCGCCCCCTTTATTGATATCTAATGGATGTTATAACAATGTCTAATATTTCTCCTTATTCGATGGTGGCAGTAGTTCACTAGCACTAGATTTTTTTTCGCAAATGGAAATATAGGGAATTAGCATGGCACCTCGTGAGTTCCCAGGGGAGAGAGGCTCTACCGCTTTGGCCCCTTTAGCCATAGCGAAGCGAGATTTTATTATAGAGGGAGGGGATATGGACCCCTTTGACCTTTTTTTTTTTTTACGATTATAAGGAATACCCACACGCACCACACATACACACACACGTGAGTTCGTCCCTTTTAGTACACGCCTAGAAAGACAGAGGGCGAGAATAAATTTGTGATCTTATAAAATTTCTACTAAAGCGTGTGCAACCTTATTAGATAGAGTCGTACATCCATAATTTTATCATCCTACTTCGGTGATTCTCTTTACGCTTTGACCTTAGACAACCTAATGGTGGTGGTGATTTCGGTTAGGATAACAGAAATCCCGAAAAACTCGGATCTAACCGTCACCACATTCTTAGTCTTAGCCGCGCGTGATCGGAAGCGCACCAAAATCTCTTTTTGGTATCGGTCCCGTTGCCTAGCGCCATATTAAGAGGAGGAACCGGGACTCTCTGGGTCACGGTGCTGTCTTCCTCACCTCCGAACCACTGTCTTCCTCATCACCTACACCGATCAACCGAGCTATTCCTAATGGCTTCCACTTCTCCGGGTAAGTTCTAATGACTCAAGGATTCCGCATTAGTCTTGTGATCATGACCTAGGCTAGACAATAACTTAGATTTAGCCTTTAGCAATCTAACACCTAAATCCTAAACCCTACTTATGCGAGGCGGTTCAGTTTTAATCGGCAGCTTGAAATGTTGCTTTGGACTTGCAGTTGCTCCCTGGGAGTACCGATGTTCGGTTGTATCGCATACTAGCGATGCACTACTGGAACGAATCAATGTTCAATTCGAAACTAGTGATCTCTCTCTGGTTGTTATTACATTAGGGCTCGTCGCCTTGCTCTTGTTTGCATGACTCGATGTGTGTAGGTTGTCGTATCGCCTCAAGCAACTCAGCCGACAGCAAAAGTTGAAGCACCGTCCCTGTCATGCCGCACAATGAACACACTGCTCTCGATTCAGTGGCCTTGATTTCGATGCCGGCCAGTTCAGATATTTTGGCAGCTCATCTTTCTCGGCAGAATTTCGTAGGTACGAATGGTGCACGCACGAATCCTGTGTTTGCACCTAACTGAATGCTCTCTACGTGCAAGAACAAATGCCCTTCTGCCAAGTACTACATGCTTTGTAAACATGACAACGATGTGTGCAGATAGGGGAATGGGAAAGTGAGATTGGAACATGCCATTGAGCTAGCTAGCTGGCTTGGCCCCCTGGTAGGCAGTTGGGTGGTCAGGTCCACGGACCGGTGGCTTTAATTGGGAATGGAAAGTAGAAAGGAAAGAAAAGTATATGTGCCATGGACCTCTATAGTTCTTCGGGGGATCAGGCCATGTTCTTCTTCTCTAGGTCTGGTTTTGTTGGCCCATGTGAGCTTGTCTCAGAGGAAAAGATGGCAAGGGGGAGCACTGATTCTAAGTCTGCAACTTTTTGATGAGATCCCAGTGGTGTGCAAAAGATGTTCTTTGATATGGACGAATGTTGAATACAGCACATTCGTCTATTCAGCATAATTGCTGGGACATATTGACAGATTCATCCACTGATGTAACTTGACTTTCGGAATCAGAGTCCTGTTCGGTACTGTTTGATTGAAGTATTTTGCATCAATCTCCTGACAAGTTAATTCCCCAAGATTGAGGAGTGCAGATATAGTTTTCAACGCGATAGTTGTATCCGTCTTGGGGTTTCAGATCTTCGTTGAATTTCACCACCCCCACCCCCCAATTTGTACTGTAATGATCAATGAACCTGGTCCAGTTCCCCTCTTCCGTGTACTGAATGACACACTGAAGTCAGTTACTTCTTATATCACTGTCCTCCTTGTCCATGTAGCCTGGCACGCGGTCAATTTTTTGTCTTATCAAGACTACCAAATGAAGCATTCCAGCGTAAGTGTTTATTCCTATGGATGATGGTATTTGAAGTTTTTCGGTGTTGCTCCTTGGCAACACTATGCTAACAAGCATGGCTAATGAGAAAATCAGCCAGCATTATTATACATCTACCATACCTTCGAATACAACGGTGTTAAAGGCCGTTCACTGTCAGGATTCAGAACCTTGGTTTCTAGTTCCAACACTAATTGCGCATAAACTTCTTCGTATAAATTCCCTTTAGGTTTCTGACATCCTTGTTTTGTTGGTACCGGATCAGGACTTTTCTTTCAGAAGTAAGAAAGAAAACAGCATTCTCTTCTCGAAATTCATTTACAAATTTGCAATCCTGCAGTCTCTCTCTTGCAGTATCTTTCTACTCAGCACAGCTGAGAGCACAGTACAATGTAACCGAAGGGAAGTACTACAACTCAATATCACACCCTCGGACCCTCCTCATCCCCTCGGATCAGTTTTGCCTTGTAAGCATGAGCTGCTAGGGCACAGAAGTGCCCTCAAGCCTCGACAGCCTTCACCCGCGCCGCAGCAGTGGCATCCTGCGGATCAGCTGCTCCACACTTGAACAGCAAGATCGCCAGGTTGCCGATGCCGAAGTAGATGAAGCAGCCGCAGTGGTGCGTCACGAACGAGCCGAAGTCGGTCCCCACTATGCACTGCCACCCGGGGCCGTGCGATTTGTCAAACTCCTGCAGTTCCAAAAACAAGCAAAACTCTAAGAGAGTTCAGAACCGAAAACATATGTGGAGAAACTGAAAACAGTGCACTGCCATGTCAAAGTTGTCAGGTGCATGCAAGAACTGACCTTCTTGATGAACCGAGCGATCTCGGTGGAGTCGACGGATTCGAAGTCGTCGAGGGCCTTACCGGCCAGCCGCAGCGCGTCCTGCTGCATGGCCTGCAGCATGTCTGATTCCCCGACCACTGCCTGGCTCTCCAGCATTTCTGCTGTTCTGCTGTGTCAACTGCAAGAAGGCCAGGGCACTGATGAACAGGAGCTTTGGCTTCGGTCGTTCAGCTTATATAGCGCCCGAGTTTTTTCATGGTGGAATTGGGACGTCTGAGTAAAGCGAGTCGGGGATGGTGCTTCACAAGTGGCCACGCCGGTTGCGCCTCGACGTTCGTGGCTAGCAGCGAGGGGTTCCAAATCAAGCATATGCCGCGTCGAACGGCTGCCTCAGAGTAGATTGTGGCGGCCGCTTCTCCAATTGGCAGTGATGCCGAACCCTCAAGGCTCTTCCTATGCCCGTGGCTCTGCGACGTCGACTTGCACGGCTGACAGTTGCCTTGTTTGCCAGATTGCTTCTTCATGTTTTGCAGACACACAAATTCTGCAGGTGTTTTCTCGTAGTTTGAAGGAATTGGTACACACTGAATTTCTGGCAGTAATCATGCATTAGCTAATAGTCAAGTAGGTCTGAATTCAGAGAAAATACTAGCAGGATCTGGAGGTGATTTGCACATGGCTGAATCAGATAACGTGAAATCATGTGCTGAAAAATTAGCTTGGTGATAAATTTGGCATTGCAAAATGATTATGCTCATAGCATGTGTGGTGCTTGTAACACACCATCAAAGTAAGACAATGAAGGAGGTCAATTTAACCATTTCTTGATATCTTGGTTGAAGTGCAAAATCATTAGCATATTAATCAGGAACAAATACTATCCGAGAACAATAAAAGCATGTACAATAGTAAAGCCTACTAATTACTTTAACTATCACCCATGTCATCTAGAGTAAACTAAAAACCAGCTTGTACAATAACTATCTCTAAAAGTTGTATCTAGATGTTTTGCGATAACTATATCTTCTCTCTTGTACATAAATAATCTATCTATACTCCTGCGCAAAACTAGCTCTTACTTAAGAACCAGCTCTATTCTCTCTCCTCTTTTCTCACTGTTCCATATGGATCAAAGCTAATTTATACTCCCTCCGTCCTACAAAGAGTGCATTTCTAGTGTTCAAAATTTGTCCCACAAAGAGTGCATCTTTAGTCTGTAGGGCCCTGTTGTAAATGTATGCATGCTCATTTAAGTGCTGGTGGAAACCAAAGCACCGGCACGTTTGTACATGGAGTAATAAAGGTCACATTGGTCATTTATCTTGCACACTAATATGTCTAAAAAAAAAACTAAAAATGCACTCTTTATAGGACAGAGGGAGTACAGTCTAAGAACCAACTAAAATGATCTTATTGTACATGCCCTAAATGAGCTAATAACCAGCAAAACGCCGTCTATCAAGAACCGAAGGAATATGCCTTTTCCTTTAATTTCTCTTCAAATACTCTATAGACACATCCCTTGATTCTAATCATGTTTGTTTCAGAATTAACTGCGTTACACCTAGAGATATTTGTTGCGGCGATATGACAAAAGCATTTGGTTCGCTGCACCCTCCGCTACCGCCCACTCCAGCCAGTTCGCTGAAACGGCCCCGCCGCTTTCCGTCTGCATGACGTAGCGATTTTCTTCTCTGCTGCATGCGCGTGGTCAGGCCCGGGCGAGAGAAGCAGCCAACCCAACGCGCGCAGTCAACACACGCGGCGGGCTGGCACGGAGGAAGCAGCCAACCAAACACTTCCTCAAAGAACCTACAGAAGCAGGCCCTAGGTTTGACAACTTTAGAATCCAAATTTGGGTCAATGCATTGGACAGCAGGAGACGGTTGGGCTTGGCTTACAAACTTTATTCCCATCAAGAAAGTGAAGCCTTCTTTTTTTGTCCATGGAGAAACTATTGCATGTTACAGCCTAGGAGTAGTGTTTTGCTTCTTCTTCTTCCTCCTGGCATTAATTTACTGGTAGCACTAGTACTTCGTCGCACACAACTCTACTTTCCATGGGACCAAAACTTTAGTGCACTTTGTGAGCCACTAGCCATGATGATACTTGAAAAGCAAATTCAGCAATTAATCATGGATCGCGTACATGATTCCCTTTTCCGCTGCACATCATACTGCATTTGCCAAATTTTTTGCAAAGAATAATCGTATACGAGGACATACGGATCCAAGATTCTGAATTACGGAGAGCAATTATCAACTAGAATGTGACGGCCTTTCATTTGCTTTGCTTCGTGTCTTGTGGTCCTCCACTGAAGTGGCATTATTTTTCTGTGGAGGAGACGGTCTCTTATCCTTCGGAGACCAAACAGTATTTGCTTCCATGCATATGCGACCACCACAATTGCAATTCGCAAAACATTTATAAACATCAATTGATCTTATCAATTGAAATCCCCATATATCTATCTGCAGCTTGCATGGGCTCACAGAATCCAACAGGAAGAATCGACTGTAGCAGTGCAAAATCGTGCTAAATTGGACTCATTTTGCAGCTTTGATGGAACGTTTTATCCACTAGCCTGTCAGCACGAGTACAGATTAATCGGATGTTGCCATTCTGTTTTCTGTATCTTCACCACAGTTTCACAGTAACCTGAACTTATAGAGCCTGAACTACTAGCAGCTAGTTGCTGCCTCACATGACCAAATATTCTGCAGATCTCCAGAAAGAGGAAAGCAGGTGCCCTTTTCTTCTTAGCAGAGCAAGCCTCATCTGTTCTTTGTGTGATCTTTGCAGTGCAAAATCTTTATTCATCTTTTCTTCTGCTCACTCTTTATATATATATATATATATATGGGGGCATATTTGGTGCAAACCTCCCTTACCGTGAAAACTCCGTGAAAACCACGTGTAAAAGTTTTGAAAAATTCTCAAAAAATTATCATAGGTAAGGGAGGTGAGGTTCTACAACCCTGTAAAATTTGAAGACCAAACTCAATCGCATTTGGAAGATATGAAAAAGACAAATTGCAAAATGAATAGTGCTAAACAGTGAAAAATTACTATTTATACTGAATTTGTCTTTTTCATATCTTCCAAATGCGATTGATTTTGGTCTTCAAATTTTACTGGGTTGTAGAACATCATCTCCCCTACCTATGATAATTTTTTGAGAATTTTTCAAAACGTTTACACATGGTTTTCACGGAGTTTTCACAGTAAGAGAGGTTTGCACTGAATATGCTCTATATATATATATATATATATATATATATATATATATA
Source organism: Rhipidocladum racemiflorum (assembly GCA_036346355.1). Classification (NCBI taxonomy): domain Eukaryota; kingdom Viridiplantae; phylum Streptophyta; class Magnoliopsida; order Poales; family Poaceae; genus Rhipidocladum; species Rhipidocladum racemiflorum. The sequence goes on along the minus strand of CM070582.1, from coordinate 48,108,577 downwards.
TATATATATATATATATATATATATATATATATATCTCCTTCCTTCACACACACCCTATCCATGGTAGCTAAAGTTAGCCTTCTCGTGAAAGACAGCACAGGCCCATGGGAGGGAGGTGCAGCCAAATCAAGGGCTCACATGGGCGCCAAAGGACAAGCCTGATAGACCCCTAGGCATGTTCACAAAATCGACGATTTTCACGCGATTTTCGCCCATATCGCTAGGGTTCGATCTCAAAAACCAGTCGATAAACCGGTCCGGTTCAAAAAAATTTCGAAAAATTTTACGTGTCAAAAACCGGTCGAAAACCAGTGGATATTAGTCGATTTTCGTCAAAAAATCGTTGAAAATCGCTACAAAAGCCGACCGTACAAAAAAAATCAACATGGCTGTCGATTTTCCACCGATAATCGTCAATTTTCCATGATTTTTGAATTTTTTAAAAAAAATTTGGTTTTTGAATTTGTCCGATTTTTTTCGATTTTTGGCTCGATTTTTGCGATTTTTGCGAAAATCGTCGAAACCATAAGGTGAACCTTGCCCCTAGGTGATGAGGAGATTGATAGTTCTAGAATAAGATAAGGAGTATTGTATATGCAACTCTGCACAATTGTGGAACAGATGTAGAACTGCAGACACACATGCAGCCATGCATCCTTCGGTCAGTCCCGCGCGCTCCTTGGCATCGAGTGGATGCTTCAGTGCTTCATGATTCCCCGTGTGGTAGGGAGTCTGGGACGCTGCTGACTTGACAGACTTCGATGTTCATGCCATGATTGGTCGAGGGTGTAAGAGCATCTCCAAAAAACCCCCTATCCAGCTCTCTATCTGTATATTTTAACTTATGTTGCATCTGAATTGGTGGAGCACGTCCGAGTCCTGAATCTCGTGTTGTGATGATGGTCACTTTTTTTCCCCATGATCTTGCATAGGCAGATTATTTTTTTAGTTATTTTTACCATGTCATATATAGAGAATAATTTTCTGTCAAAAAAACATACAAAGAGTAATGTGTTAATAGCAGAGAACTGGATTTTTATATACTAACCAGAATCGAATTTCTAACTACGGATCTTCTACAAGATGCAGTCGTTGGTGTTAGAATCGATAAGCACAAAAGCACGAAGTAGATCAAATCGAAAAGAGAAAACAAAAGACACAGATTTAATGTGAAAAATCCTTAGGGAAAAATCATGTGTGCCGGCGGGTAAAATCTCACTATTTCTTTGAGTGTTACAAAACACAAGGGATTACAAACTCTCATATCCCTTTTATGCGGCTTATAAGAGGTTATATATGGTGGCGATCTAGAGTCCTACTTAGAAACAAATCCATAACAATCCGCTCCGCTTCGGCCTAAGCCTCCTGACGACGGGCCTCCGCTATACTTGATCTTTTGAATTTGGATCATATATCAACGGCTGGCGATTCACCCTACAGATAAATCGACCTTTCTAAGCGGTGTTGTGGTTGGCATCAAAGGCGGTTAGGCACAAGTCCTGTGACTGCCGAATTTACATTGATATTGCTTGGTACAAACATAGCAGAAGATGGAGAATTCAATTCGGGTGGACTAATTAGGCTAGGCATAAAATCTGATCAAGTTTTGAAGCAAAGCCTTAGTAAATGACCTTTCGTCCTTCCAAACTCTCGCCTTCCAATTATGAATACACACTACTACAGCTTTGAATCAAAGGATCGATTGGGTCTTGGTCTCTCATGGCTCTCCTAGCGCGGCCGTGACTTATAGTCCGTCACTCCGTTCTTGGAAGAATTGATGGTTGATCACTCTTGATGTACCTGACCACATTACACTATAAGCTCACATGCACAACCGAAGTTCCGGACCTAACCCCCTTAAATTTTGTCCTGCCAATATACCCCTCGGTGCTCATTATTTCGAGTAAACTTTACTCCTTCCATGATAAATACAACGCCTATAGTTTGAATGATCTTATTTAAAAATATAGGATTTGTATATAGATTTAATGAGTCTTTTCTACTGTATCTCTATTTATTGTCTCTCAACTATATGCATTTATTCATTATCACCCACACGAAGTATTAGGGTATATACAATAAACCACCTCTGCTGGCTCTTAGACTGTACAAATCAGCTTTGGTATATGTGAAAGAGTGAGAAAAGAGGAGTGAGAAGGGAACTGTCTCTTATTTATGAGCCAGCTTTGCACGACAGTATAGGTAGATTATTTATATACAAGAAAGAAGAGATAGTTATTAAACAACATCTAGAGAACTTTTAGAGATAGCTATTGTACAAGTTGGCTTATAGTAAGTATTAGCATGTAGTGGACTTTGCTATTGTACTTGTTCTTATCTCTCATTTTTCAGGACAATTAAGAGAGATATGTAAATCATTTTCTCTCATATCTTTGTCAATTTCACTGCAATCTTAATCATTACTCCACCCGTTCACTTTTATAAGGTTTATTTTTTGAATGGTCTTGTTCATAAATACTTCTATAATGTTTGCATGTAGATTTGATGAAGCCTTTCCTTTTATACCCTTATTTATTCTCTCTCAATCATATACATTTATTCATTGCCATACATACAAAGTATATCTTTCATCCTCCAAGATTCAGTGTCGTTGGCTTACTTTGAAATTCATGTTGTAGGTCTTTAGACTTGCTAGCAATCAGTGTCGTTGATTTACTTTGAGATACGTGCTATAGGTGTAAAGACATGCCATGCCTTTAGACTTGTTGAGGCAGGCAATCCCAATTCCACCTAAATCATTTTATATCATACCTTTCTCAATTCTAACCCAATCTTAATTCTTATACAAAATCAAAATACTCTCATCTTATAAACATAAACAAAGGGAGAATACAAAGTCAAAATACGTTTTATACTGAACAGTGAGGGAGCACTAAATGTCTATGGTCTTGTTTGGATCCATAGCATCGCTCACCGATCAAACGGCTCACGAACGTAGCATTTTGGGCATGTCATGCGATCCTAATCCGTAGACAGGCCAAGCGAAGCGCCGCTATTCCATTCCCTCGTCCTGCGCTTCCTCTCCACCAGCTCCGCACCAAAGCTCACCAATCCCCAGGGCTTCTTCGTCCTCGCCTCACGCACACTGGTGCATTTCCCCAGGGACCGAGTGCATCAACAGTCGCGCTCGTGCCGCACCCCGGTGATGGGCCACCGCCCGCGGCTGGGACCCCACCGGCCCTGCCTCCGCCTACATTAACTACCTTGAAGATGAAGTGAAGTGGAGGCACGAAGCTAAGCTACCCATCGATCGCCAGTTCACCGCCTTGCAGTTACAGTTATCACACACCCCCGCAGCTCCCCTACTTATAGCTTCACCGCTTCTGCTCCTGCTTCCTTTCTTGCGTGTTCAACGCAAGGGCAAGAATTGATGTATTGAGTGTGTGAGAGCTCGTCGGAAGAATGGGAGAAGCGGGGCATGGAGCCGCGGGGGCGGCGGCGGGGAGCCAAGAAGCAGAGCAAGATGGGCAGGGGAGCCTCGCGGCGGCCCTGGGCTCCATTGGTTCCTTGATCTCTGCTTCCTTGTCTGTTTCCCTCTTCCCGCTCAAGTGGCAGCTCATCAGGGACAGGCTCAACCGGCTCCACGTCGGTCTCACTGACATCACCGTCACCGCGGCCTCCGACGGCGGTGAGAAGTATGATGCGTTCGCCGACCTCCTGCGGGGTGTGGTGGAGACCACCGCGGACGCGCGGGAGCTGGTGCCGTGGAGCCAGGGGAGGCACTATGGAGGTGGGAAGTTGCGGCTGCGCAGTGACCTCGACGTCGTGTCCGCCACGCTCGACGCGCACGTGTCACGACTGGAAAGATATACGCGTCAGGGTCGCTGACGCGGGCACGGGCGCTCATGGTACGGCGGTCGGGCGCCGGCGCCGGCCGAGAGGACGTGTGGTTCTATGTGCGTGACCTATTAGCCAGGCTCAGGGTGGGCAGCACGGTGATGCGAAGGAATGTTGCGATCGCGCTCAATGAGGTGCTGCTTGACGACGAGAAGTGTGTACGTGTCGTTGTGTCCGACGTCGCCGATGGCATTGGCGTTCTCGTCTGGTTGCTCGAGTGCCCAAATGCACAAGAAGAGGCCCTGGAGGCCGTCTCGGTGATCGCCGGGTTTGACACTTATAGAGGGGACCTTGTCGGCGGCGGCATCATCACTCCGATGATCCGGGTTCTTGACACGGGCGCCTTCCCGGCGGCGAAGAAACGGGCTGCGCGAGTGCTCTGCAACCTTACTGATAACTCGAACAACGTGTGGGCCGTCGCCGCGCACGACGGCCTAACGGCACTGCTCAACGTTTGCATCGACCACCATGCTAGCGGCGGCGAGCTTGTGTGCACGGCATGTCGGGTCCTAAGGAGCCTTGTGGGCGTCGACGAGATCAGGAAGTACATGGTGGCCAACGCCGAGGCGGTGCCGGTGCTCGTGATGCTCTCGCAGGGTGCCGCGGACGAGGCAGCGCAAATCTAGGCGATGGAGCTCCTCACCGCCATCGCCTCCGGCGACAGCTCCGCCAGGGAGGTCATGGTCCAAGAAGGTGCCGTTGAGTCCCTCATCCACGTGCTCGACCCGGACTCCCCGCGCTCCTCAAAGGCGCGCAAGGTCGCCCTCCGCGCCATCGACACACTCTGCTTCTCGTCACCGGGCCCGATCAACTGGCTCATCGGTGCCGGCTTCCTCAACCACATCCTCTTCTTCCTCCGCAACTGCGATAGCACGCTGCAGCACATCGCTCTTAAGGCAGCGCACCGCCTATTAAGTTATTTAGAACTAGCTTTGAACATTAGAAGGTTGGAGTAGTACGGGCATTCCAGGTAGGTTTACTCGAAGGGACGTCCACACCGAGGTGATTTGGAACAAACGTTTAGCGATATAACGGTGTACGCCTAGCTATGAGGAGAAACGGCTATTGTTTATTGAGCTCAAGAATAATATGTTTTATATGATTATTTGTTTCTACCATAGCAATGATTTTACGTTATCGGGCTGGTGTAAAGCTAGGGCTAGGTAATGTAACGGTTATGTATGATCTCTCTGCGACACAAGGAAATGATTTCTCTGCAGCACACCGAAGGAAGTGTGCTAATTTGCAATGCACAAAGAGTTGATAATTCCTTATGGGTAAAACTGTACACATCTGCAGTGTGTAAAACTAATTGATTGGCCGCATTTGCGATCATGAGCACTTGGTAAAATCATCACATAGTTAGATGTTTGGATTGGTGAGTTTACCCCTATAGATAATTGAATGCTTGACATATGTTGGCAAGATTGAATTCAATTGTTGTTTCACATACTTATTATTTTATATATCTGTCAAAATTTGTTTTACAAATTTTTCTTTCAATCTACTATTCAGTATATACAATTCAATTTGGCTCCAGGCAATATAAACCGTAGTAGCTTTTCTCTTGATATAACATGCATTTATTATAGGTTTGCAAACACTTCAAGTCTTGCTGATTACGAATGTACTCACCCTTGCTATTATTGTTGTTTTTAGGTGCAGAAATAGAATAGCCTGTAGAATCATACTTTGACGCAGGTTACGAGAATTATGACGATGATTTTATCAGTTGCTTGAGAATTATGCGGCACACTACAAGACTTCTGATTCTTCCGCTGTATTCTGATCGACTTTATGTCATATTGTATCAATACTTCCGCTATTATATGAAATTAAAATATTGTGTATGGTTGTTATTTTAATTTGTGGAAGTGCGTGCTAGCTATTGATTATGAAACTAGCACAGTATACACTTTATAACTTATCTTTTATATTGCACTGTAGCATAAAAAAGAGTCTCACAATCTAACTCATCGTCGTCAAAACTTGAATAAGAAAAAGAACGCCTGACATAACATATGTTTCGCCATTACAAACTTCTCCGCAGTTCAAAACTATTTAAAGATAACAGACGTATCCAAAACCGAGGGCATCACTCAAAAATTGATTGCCCTAATTTCCATGACCTGGGCGAAATTTTTTCTTTTATATATAAATAGTATTGGTGGGTAATTACGACAAAGTTTAGTGACAAATGGCTATTTTTAATCCACAAAAGCCAAACAAAGCTCTTCTATATTGGCTTTTAGCTTTTAGTTGTATAAAGGGTTCAAGCTTTTCCAAAGCTCAACTGTAAAACTAGTTGTCCAATTGTCTATTTTAGCAAAAAAAAAAATGCTTTTAAATTAGTAAAAAAATCGAAACAAACATAACCTGTACCTCTTCGGTATGTGTACTATCTCCCGTTTCTTAAACGCGGTGCGAGGATTTGGACAGCAAAGCCACAAATGTTAAAGTGCTTGTAGCTTCTCGTTAAACAAGGCGTCCGTATTCCGACGATTAGGATAATTGCCTTCCAAGACCGTGTTCGACTCCTGGCAGACGCATCTTTTTGGGCCACTGTCGCTGCAAGTTGAATTGCTAGTCTTTTGTTACCAGCTCAAGTCATTGGACTACCATATCGGAGTTAATATGTCTTAAGTTTAATATCTGATTGGTACAATTTTTAAATTTTTTGGTCGGTGCATATAACTCAGTATAGTATTAGAGTCTTAGAGTTTAAGACCCGATTGGCTCAATTAAAAAATTAACTACATCCCACTTCTATTCCACATCGTAGCCCGGAGAAAGCATACATGGGAGGGTAAATATTGAAGTATAAGTGAATTATGCTAGGCAGATGGGCTGCCTCCGCTGAAACAGCCACAACGCCGCACATAATCTATTCTAGTCGGCTCACACAGCGTAGTAGTGTTCGTTTCGGCGGCTATATGGAGAGAAGCCCCGAACGTGCATTGAGCAATTCGTGCATGGGCTAGTGTCGGCTGCTATATGGAGAAAGGCCCATGACGATCTACTTAGCCTCGGCCTTTTCTTGTTCAACTCGAACAAGGATCCCACTGATTGACTAACTGGACTGACTGGGCTATATGAAACTATGAACAACCCAAACTTGGGATTTGTTGTCTTCTTCTTCTTTTTCCTTCCATTTTCCTCTCTCAAAGCTACTCCGATATATTATTGTCCAGTTTGTTTTAGCTTCTGGATTATAGAAGAAGTTGCTTCTAATTATGAGAGAATCGGATCGGGACGACTGCGACTTCTATATTCTAGACCGGGCCGACGAGAATCAGCGAGAAATAGGTTCTAGCTGGATTCTAATTCTATGGAGAGGGCGGCTTCTGATTTTGAAGAAGCTGTCCAAAATCCTCCCGTTTAGTAAACAATTCGTTTTTTTTAAGCAGAAGCTATACAGAAGCTTAAACGAACAGGGTTTATATACTTTTTGGTTTTTCAACTAATCGAGCCCCATGTGCTATTTGGTTTCTAGCGACTAGCTAGTTCCCATATTTCTTTCATGTCTGTTTCTTTTTTTCTTTAAGATTGTCAGGAGCTCTGCCTTTTATTCAAGTGGGAGAGAAAAACAAAAGTATCATTACAACTTGCCAGTCCAATTCCACGGCAAAGCTTCGAAGGCCAGCAAAACCAATGAACTAAACAGCTATAGAGCGGTAAAACCTTAAGTGACCTAGATTTTGAAAGATTTGACAACACAGACAACCAGCACACCGAAAAAACCGATAAGTTACAGAGGCAATGATATTGTAATAGTAGAGCACACTTAGCACCACGTTGAGTAAGAACATCTAGCAGCCAACTTTTAAGGCCTGCACTCTTCCATTATATCCTGTGCTCTTCAGTTAGGAGTTTTGTTCCTTCTATCAATGCAGTAATTGATGTATATGTAATATCTTATAGGGGAACACAACCGCAGCCTCTCGAAGGATCCACGTCGGCGCTTCCCTGGGAAAAAGGCCGGTACTTTTCTGTATTTGCGTATGGCTCCTCGTTGCTGTCTACCGTTCGATCTGCTCCGGATTCTCTGCGAATCCGGCCGTCATGCGTACCGGCGGCGGCGTCTGCTGTCGACAAATCATTTGTCGCGGAGCGCTCGAGGGTCAGCCCCCTTTTCCCAGTCGCCGGTCGTCCTCCTCCATCGTCTCCACCTCCTCCGTTCCCCGCGTCGTGTCCCCACCGCTGCGCCTCACGCCCTCGCCGGCTTCGCTGGCTAGCGTCCTCTCCTGCCGACGCTGCTCCTTCCAGCTTTCCTGTGTCGCGGCCCCCGTCGGATTCTCTACTGCCGAATCACCGATCTTTCCGCCCCTACCCTTGCCGCCGGGTCGCAACCTCCGTCGCACCACGCCTTCCCCTCCTCTGCGCTGGCGCCACCTCCGTCCCCGCGGAGTCCCTCCGTCTCCCCCGTGTCGTCGGCACCGCCTCGACCTCCCTCCCGTCGCATCCTTCGCCATTTCTCCCGTCTCCCGCCTCGTGCACTCTGCCGGTGCTCCTCCTTGCGGCTTCCCTATTTCGCACCCTCCGCCGGTCTCTCTGCCGCCGAATCGCCGATCTCTCCGCCCCTAGCCTTGCCGCCGGTTCTTGATGCAGTTTCTATCTCCAATCGATTTGCTTTGGGATTTCGGATTTTGCCCTTGCTCCTTTCCGTGAATGACGACCTGCGCATTTGGTGAGCTTTTCCTACACTAAGTTCTTCACTTTATTTCTGAAATGGTGTGTGTGTGTGTAGTCCTACAAGCCTTGCCGCCGGTTCCTGATGCAGTTTCTATCTCCAATCGATTTGCTTTGGGATTTCGGATTTTGCCCTTGCTCCTTTCCGTGAATGACGACATGCACATTTGGTGAGCTTTTCCTACACTAAGTTCTTCACTTTATTTCTGAAATGGTGTGTGTGTAGTCCTACAAGACTGTTGAACGTTATCCATCCTTATGGCTTATTTTTATAGGTTACCATGGTGAATTTCAAGCAAAGCCAATAGGACAGGTTATACACAAGATGAACATATTTTACAGCGTTGCCTCTTTGCTAGATATTTATCGTCATTAGAATGAGATATTTTGTATATTTCAGTGTTCCCATTTGATTATCAGTCTTATTAATGTCTTTTATTAGTACGGTATCACTAAATTTCTGGGCATCTGTTTGCATTTGCAGGGGCGCCTTGCCGATATAAGCGTTATTGTGTTGCCTCTTTGCTGACCATTTATCATCACTAGAATATAATGAGATGTTTTGTATATTTCAGTGTTCCCCTTTGATTATCAGTCTTATTGATGTCTTTTATTAGTACGGTATCCCTAAATTTTTGAACATCTGTTTGCGTTTGCAAGGACGCCTTGCCGATATAAGCATTATTGTAGAGCACGGTGCCCCGAGAATTGAGAATGAATAGGTTCCATCAAATCTTGAGAAAGTTATCTTAGTGCATTCTAAAAGTCACAATGCCATTCTTTACACACTACCAAGGTATAGCATATATAGCCCCTCACTTTATTCATTGCTTTGGTCATATTTCAAATGGAAATTCAAATACTTTGCTTCCAAAGATTAGATTGCTTCTGAATATTTTTACATGTTTATTGCTTCACGTTTTACCAAAGATTAGATTGCTTCTGAATATTTTTAGTTCTGAATATTCACACATGTTGGTGGTTCCGGGCTAAGATTTGAGTTCCGGACTCTCGGTTAAAATTTCTGGGCATCTATTTGCATTTGCAGGGGCGCCTTGCCGATATAAGCGTTATTGTGTTGCCTCTTTGCTGACCATTTATCATCACTAGAATGAGATATTTTGTATATTTCAGTGTTCCCCTTTGATTATCAGTCTTATTGATGTCTTTTATTAGTACGGTATCCCTAAATTTCTGAACATCTGTTTGCATTTGCAGGGACGCCTTGCCGATATAAGCATTATTGTAGATCACGTTGCCCCGAGAATTGAGATTGAATAGGTTCCATCAAATCTTGAGAAAATCATCTTAGTGCATTCAAAAAGGCACAATGCCATTCTTTACACACTACCAAGGTATAGCATATATAGCCCCCACTTTATTCATTGCTTTGGTCATATTTCAAATGAAAATTCAAATACTTTGCTTCCAAAGATTAGATTGCTTCTGAATATTTTTAGTTCTGAATATTCACGCATGTTGGTGGTTCCGGGCTAAGATTTGAGTTCCGGACTCTCGGTTGGTAGTTCTAACACTAGAGCTGCTAAAAATTGCTTGAATATTTTTTAGTTCTGAATCATTACAACTGGTCCCCCTTCTCCGATTCGGTCACTGATTTGAGTTCTGGAACCAAGAACCAAGAATGATGGTAGCCTGATTAATTATGATAGAATTGTGGTAGCATCTTGGTGTTTAATTGGAAAATTGTGCAGAAAGGTTATAGCTTTGGTTTGCCTCTACAATTGTGCAGAAAGGGTATAGCTTCAGTTAGGTTCGAACATTGTGCAGAAAAGGTGGCTTTGGCCTGTTTTGTGTATTTTTGACAGAGAAAAGCGGATGAGCAGAGGAGCTAGAGAGTGAGCAAAGCTCAGGATATCAAGGAGCTGAGGGATCGGCTCAGTGAACTGACGAGGCGAAATGCGATAGGTTAAGCTCTTTCACTGTTAATGGATGTAGCTTATGGTCCGAGAAAACTTCAATTGATCCAAATACATTGTAGTGTAGCTTAACCCATCTGGTTTGTAATAATACTACCGAGAATTTCAGCCAACGTCCTAGGTTGCTAAAAAACAAAGCATCTAAACTCTAAAGAAGATAAATATTGTAGGATATTTTTCCATTAGTGTGCTGGGAGTTAAAACAGTATTTTGTTTAGAAACTATAGTAGTAAAACTGTCACGTTGCTAGATGTGCAACAAAGCATCTGATGAGGTTGCTAATATTTAATCTATAGATGTATGCACTCAGTCCTTCTATAGAATTATGAGCATTCTGTTTCCCTTATTTCGAAGTAAGCACATTTTGTCGGACGGTCTGAGGTTAGCACCTGCATATCTGCACTGTTTCTACCTTTCTGGTTCATGTTTTCCCATCCTTAATCAATCTACACTGTAGTCTTTTTATAATGCTATGCGCATGATCAGAACAAATCAGCCTTACTCGGAAACTGTTCAACCTGGACAATTCATGATGTACTGCTTAGGATTTTTTTTCCATGTCTTATATATGCTTGAGCTATGTAGATTTTAATTTGCTCTACACATTTCTTTCGATCTTTTTTCCTAATTAACATGGTCTGCGTGAATAAGGTTCGATTTAGTTGTAGCAAGCATAACTTTCTACCTCAGTAGTACATTTAATGTAATAGGCGATAGCAGATTAATAGTTGTCTTTATTCTTTAGTAATGGAATTTTATTACTTCTCTTAATGTGCTCGCTTTGAGGATCCTTCTAACAAAATAACTATGGTGTGTCTTTCTAGGTCTGTAGATGATGACGCATGATAGCATCATTGAGGTTTATCCTTTTCGATAGCCCCTTTTGTCAATTATTAGATATGTACTTTATCTTGATGTACATCTTTCTTAAGGAGAGATAAGAACAGAAGATCATTGAACATATCAAGATACAAACATAACAAGCCACTCGCTGGCATGTTTTTTGTCTCCTACTTATGCAATCATTTACTGGTGTCATGTGCGCTCAAACTTACTCGATAAACCATAGTTTTTGCAAGAGTAAACATGATTTGCCTTGAAAAACATGATGTTCCCGCAACAAGAGTTTCCTTGTTTTCATGCCTTACGTGTTCCCTCATTGATTTATGTTTCCTTGCAGTGTATCCTGCCAATATATCAACCCGTGCGTCCTTATAACGAAGGATATTCAAGGCTAAACAGTTTGTGTTTTGTTTAAGGATATAGTATATTATGTGCTAACCAATAGTCGCTTCGCTGCCCCTCACGCAGTATCACGTTGGTCCTCCGCAAAAGGATACGGTTTTACCTATCTTGTGCCTTCAAAATTTCTCCTCTATCTAAAACAAACATATGCTCGTTTTAACATGTTTAATTCTTATACATGCAGGGCATGTGTTGTCCATCGACTTGCGTTCTGCACTGCGAACCACCTGTTTACCGTTGACAGAACGAATACGCTGGGACAAGTATCGCAAACGCATGGCCTATTTGCGTTTTTTTTCAATGCTCCCCTTTTTGTATCTGCTCTGCTACTGTATTAAGAAAACATATTAGCTATATTAACCTTCTCTCTATAGCTACATAATCACGCCTGTACAGTTGAACTATGTCACCTTTTCATCAACTATCCACCGCCATGCACATTTACCTCTTGTCAAAAATGCCTCAATAGATGACTACCTATATTGTTCCTTAATAATATATCTATCGTCTCGAACATTTATTGTCACTCATGAATCCATTATTATATGATCCTCCGCCACCAAAACAACTTCTGTATTTCGTTAGTTTCTGGTATGTTACCATTACCATAATTACATGTTTTCTTTAAATTACTTCTGCAGCCTGTGATTACCAAATTATTACTTTACTTTATATCCATGAAACAAACATATTTCTATACGGCGCAGCATCGCGCGCATATCTGACTAGTATCTTCTATGAAAGCCCTGTATCGGATGCGATAAGTGAGCGCAAACCAAAAGACCACAACCCATGCTCCTCTTATGCCCCAGTACCAACAATATCTATCAACCTGCCTTGCACATTACCACCGTGCCACCATGCTGGTAGGAGCACCATTATTAGCATTATTGGTGGCCATCGATAAGCCAGCTAGGGACCTAAAAAGGCCAAACTTTGGTTTCTAACATTATCAGAAACACGATCAAGAACCAACTGTACAGTGAGATATAGATCTGTTGAGGATATGTGTCGCTTGCCGCGCTTTTCATGGTGGAGAAAGAGGCTAAATTTACAAACACATGCACGCAGGAGGCTAGATTTTAAAAAAACGAAGTAGTAAGAGGTTAGATAAGCAATGATTTGCACTAAGCAAGCAGCGAGCATTCTTTGCTGCCTTGGTTTCTTATTCTTCTTTATGAATGTATGTCATTATCGTCATTCAAAGAATGTGCGTCATTCTCAAGAAATGTAGACCGGATTCTTCACTCTATATGATCATGATGACTATGACGGCATTAAGAATCGTTTGGGGAGGACTCAACCTCGACGTCAACTCTGCTATGAAATGTTTACTGCAGTGCCCCGTTTTGCACATGTCAATTCTGCTAGTTAACGATAAAGTAGTATATTCTTCTTGTCTGAAGAGTGTAGATAGCTTTTCACCTCATTGCTGGCTAAGGTTACACATCGGATAACTTAAAATAGCAAGAACTTCAAGCTTTCCACGTTGTAAAGCTCGGATTTTTAGAACACGAACGAGATTACTATCACATTGATCATCTGCTATTTGAAACCCCCTTTTTTTTTATTTGAGACGATCTGCTATTTGCTGGTAGTACTAGTTGTAGATGCTTTAACAAGATCCACAGCCACCATCACTGCTGCTACGAAATTTTCGCTTTTTTTTTACCCTTCGATCAACTTTTTTTTTTCTTTTTACAAATTTGACTCCCGTGCAAATGATTTGCAAAACTAACCATGTTTCTAACTGCGAAAGTAACGACAGGTGACACATATCATCCGTCGCACTCCTATACCTTGATAAGATACTGACAGCGTGACAATGGCCTCCACCTCGATAGGTCATATGACCAGCGTGACAGGATGAAGCCCACTATCTTGTCGAGTTCCCCTTGCTCAGCATCACATCCATCAAATCACTCTATTAATCACTTGTGCCAACCTACTGAGGAACAGCTACCGGTTTGCAACGCCTATTGGGGAGCTTAGGGTATATGGCAACTCGTCTGTTATGGCATCGGTGATGTGTTGCGGTACGGAAGCGCGACATATGACACGTGTTGTCTGTCGCTGCTTTCATAATTAGGAATAGAACTAGTTTTATAAATTTGTTTGCTGCTGGAAGACTAGATTTACAATAAAACAAATGTGTCAAATGAAAAAACCAAAAAAAAAAAAAATCTACTACACTACACTTTTCTCCCTCGCGAAAAAGTGCAGTGTGGGCAGGCGGCACTTTTCTCCCTCGCGAAAAAGTGCAGTGTGGGCAGGCGGGGATGCGCCATGCAAGTTGCAGCTTTCTGCCAAACCAGCAATTTGATTTTTGGGGCGGCTTGCTGTGTCGACATGGGCATAACCCTAGCAACAGCACAGGCGTCGACTCGTACTCGTTGACTAGCTACATCGGCCCACGCGAAACAAGCGAGCGAGCAAACACGGTTTGACCGAGAGCTTGGCGCCTGGGCCCATGCACCGATGCACGCTCCCATCTCGTTCCCTGCCTATTCTGCATCGCCGTCGATCGTTGTCATCATTGGCGTGCCCCCATTGAAATAACCTCGGTAATTAATCATACATAACAACTAATTAAATTAAAATAACAACCTTAATTAAATTAATCGACAAAATTGAATCACTTAATTCAATTGTTACAGATTGAATACAATGGAATAAATTACAAAATTTAATAATTCATTTTATTTTCAGATCGCGAATTTCCTAAATAATTAATTGCAAATGAGGTCATTAAAATAAAATAAATCATATAATTAAATCAAACTAATCAGTAAAAAATTAATATTACAACATAACTATTACAATAGAGTGCTATGAATTAAATTATAACATGTGAATACTTAATTACAATTTTGATCGCAAATTACAGAAATGAATAATTACATTCCAAAAATGAAAATTACAAGAATATAAATTACAAAACACCGGTGATCTTCTAATCTTTATTTATAAGTCCTGTATTTTAGTTGCATGCACACAAGAATAAGAATAAAAACAAAGCATTAAATTAAGTAAAGGAATTAAGAATTAGAATTACCGTCAGTCCCGTATGATTTGGTATCGTGCACTGATATGCCAGATTTGTCCCAGGCAGAATTGGCACCTCTCATGAAATTAGGTTCATCATTCGGTAATTTAACAAGCCTATATTATTTTGTAGACGCACGTATTTTAAAATATCATACGGTAAAAGAGCGAGTTCCCGTGTAAAAGGGTAAAAAGCCATAGTAGAAAGAGATAGGCTTGAACCACTGTAGTTTAGGATAGCTCACAACCAAAGACACCCTAGCCGAAGCATTCCCAAGTTCAGAACATTTTGTTTTAAAGCAAGCCAAGCCATCCAAGCACACAAAGCACTAGATCCCCTAGCGCAAGCCACACAAAAGAGGCCTCCAGCACCAAGGAACTATAGAAACAAGATTCATAAGGAGCCAGAAGGAGGAGAAGCAGGAAGAGGAGCAAGGCAGCCCTCTGCATCTCCATCACTAAGCACCAAGGAACCAGAAGGTTCAAAGGAGCAATGAGGAGGCCAAGACCAAGCTACAAGGAGAAACAAGGCAATGCATCTGCAACACCATCACAGCACCAACACTCACCACCAATATTTCATTTCACCTTCCAATTTCTGGTAATCTCCACACCCATAGCCATAGTAACTCAAGAGCAACAGTGGTATCAACATAGGCTTAGTAATAACAAAAAAACAATTAGATATTGAAAAGCAATAAATAGTTAGGGGTCTCAGTTCATCAACGCATCCGGCACAAACCGGGGTTGTGCCGTGCGTTCTCAAGAATCCATAAATGCTCCCAACGCACGATGGATTATGAGCATCGTCGCGGCACCATCCAACCTGAGCATCAATGATAGAAATCATCACAGACCAAGAATTAATCATTCACTTCCTTGAGTCAAGTAATTTGGGGAATAACCCAGAGCATCATCTCTAAATCATCAACCAGTAGAACTGAGCTAAATCAAAAAATTGCAGCTAAAACAAATTAATCCAACCCACTGTAGCACGAGGAAATAGGGGGAAGGTAAATAGAGGGAGTAGCTGGTGATGGGGCTCGACATCGCCGGGCGCGAGGGCGGTGGCCTGGGCACGGCGTGCCGGCCAGATCAGGCCACACGCGAGGATGAGGGGGCCGGCGTTGGGGGGCACCGACCTCGACTACCACTTACACAAAGTATATCCTTCATCATTCAAAACAATTAAGTGGTGACATCTAAGTCATTTTCTCTTATACCTTTCTTAATTTCAACGCATCCTTAACTCTTATGCAAAGTCAAAATACATCTTATAATAATGAATGGAGAGAGTAATATACCTAGATTCGTGTAATTATTTTAAAGTAATAACAGTGGTGATTGTCGTTATCTCGAACTAATTATGCGGGTTGTCACACCCATCCCATCCGAAAGGGATACGGTGGACCAGAAGCCAGCACAAGTGAGGGCAGGCATGGCCGACTAGCCTACTTGCTTTGACCTCCTGCGTGTTTGGAGAAACTAAACGAGCTGCCTGCCTGCGTAGTGCCATGCCGTGCGCTTTTGTAGCGTGTTTCTCCAGCGCACTTCAATTAAGGCAGTGTTTGTAGTAGTACTCCAGTATTAGAAAGGCACAATAGTAGTGCAGTAGCTAGCAGATGCAGTAGATGCATTGCAACCTCACTGTAAAAGTGTAGCTGCCACTGTTATTAAGAGCCAGACCGGACGCGTTGCAGCTCCATGGACCATGAGTACCAGTACCAGTTTGGGATGCTGCGTACGTACGCATATATGGGCTACGGCCTGTAAGCCTGCAGTGCTGGGCGCCATTGACCGAACGCTACCTAGCTCACCCATCCAGTGGCTATAGATAGCTAGGATGGAGACCGGCGTTTGGCCTTAGTTCGCAAACGGTAGCAGCAGAAAGGGACGTGTCCTCCGCACGCCGCGCGCGATATCGCCGGCGACTTCGACGGCTGCTGCGTAGGAAAATGTTTAAAAAGGTTTGTGATGTGTAGATATAATTGCGTAGGTCTGGAAATTTTGGTTGAAGTAGGTGATGAAGTGTTTTGGCATACCCCTTGTACATGAACTTTGTATCTACACATAGATATAACAAATAGAAAGGGTAAAAAGCCAGGGGTAACATGGTCTTTCTGCCTCTAATCCCCTCTTTCAGAGTTTTAGGCGCCAAGCTCTTACGAAACGCTATCAACGGCCTCAAATTCTTGAAGAAGTAGATTCGAAGGAGCGAGAACTGAGAGCTGAAACATAACAAGCTGAAGTACTTCTGACCAACCAGACAGATCCTGCGTATCACGGCTCTTGGGCGATTCCGTGTCGCTTCCTTCACCGGTCGAGGAGGGTCTTGACATGTCTGGCACAGCAACACGCCGGGCGACGAAGCGAAAATGTCTCTTGCGACAGATCGTTCCCACGATCGAAAAAGACTCTTTTTTTTGGCCTACTGGTCGGCACAGCCTGTGTACCGTTGCATACATCGACCATGAACATGTCCTACAGGCTACAGCTTCTTCGTTGGGCGAAAGGTGCTCGGTGATGCAAGTAAAAGTCGAGCTTTGAATCGTGTGGGTCGTCGTCATCAAGTAATATGCATCTCTTCTAAAATTCTAAGGCGAAATGGCGCGTGTCACGCAAAGGCCGGTGAGTTGCAAACGAATGTAGATCAGGGCGAATTTTGTAACCACATTTACCCTACTGCAACCTCCTTATTAGCCCTTTGCCTGAAATACTCAAGGCGTATACTATTATTACTACCTCGGTTTAGCTTCTTTTTAGTGCCGGTTTCTTAGAGAGATTGGTAGTGCCGGTTTCAGTACGCGCGCGAGGAAGGAGCCTGGACTTCCCTGAGAAGCTAAGCAACCTGGCAAATGGCAGCATGTTGAAGCACCTGTCAGGCTAGTGTTCATCAGGAAGAAGCAGATTCTCCATCAATATTGGTGCGTCTGATTCGTGGTCGAGTCAGCAGGATAATGATCCCGTCCATGGTGTACCGGAGTACCAGGGAGTGTAGTCCCAACTCCCAATACAACAATTATCAAAGGTTGGAGAATAACAACCGGATAATACTGACAGGCGTATTCTGTGCGTGTTTACATCGCAACGGACGGCGATCCTCGTCTACAAATGAAAGCAGCGTTCACATTAATGGCAGCAGCTGTTTCAAGGAAACAGAGCAGCTGGAAAAAAGACATCCGCATCCACATTTAATAGGACATTTTTGTATTTGATACAAGGTTTGACCTGTATGGCATACCCGGTTTTTCTAATTACAAATACGCTCCAAATACGCAAGAAATGAGATTTGAAATTCCGGGAAAAGTTAAACCGGAATTTGAAATTCCGAGTATTCAAAAACGGAATTTCAAATTCCGAGTATTCAAAAACGGAATTTCAAATGCCGGGTACGAGTGAGTTTTCTGTAAATACACAAAAGTGTTGTATCGTTTTGTAAATACAGGTCAAATCTTGTATCAAATACAAAAATTTCCCATTTAATATGGACAACGAAATTTTAAAAAAAAATAGTAAAAAACAGCCTAGTGTAACGTTGGGCGGAGTTGTGCAGTCCAACCCTCCAATTTATCCCCCGTTCTGAAGGAGCCCCCCACCTTCGCACGCCTATAAAAATTCCCGCCCGCTCCGGCTCGCTTCTGCAGCTAGCAAGCGCGCTCTGTTTCTTCCCTTTAGCACGCGCCGCTTATAAGACCCGTCCTCCTTGGAGGCTGTGATCCCGCCGAGGCAAGAGCTTGCCTTGGGTTGGCGATTCGCGTTGTCCATTTGCTGGTGTTTGGGTTTTTTTGTACGATCAGGGCGGTGTGGTGGTAGCGAGTGGTCAGGATGGCCGGCGGCGTGGTGGTGAACAACGGAGCGGGGAAGGACTACCCCGGCAAGCTGACCATGTTTGTGCTCTTCGCTTGCATCGTCGCCGCCACCGGCGGCCTCATCTTCGGATATGACATCGGCATCTCCGGTGCGTTGCTCACTGTTCTTGTTCATGATCTATCTTTTGTTCATGGTCAAAGGGGGAAAATGTGGTAGTACGTACTCCTATTTGTTTTCATCTGCCATGCTCTGTTTTGCAAGTCAGGGCATTTTCTTGGCCACCGCTCACCTACCACCGTGGCGGGCGATTCAATGCATGATTTTAAGCATCTTTTACGCATAGAAACAAACCTGTGATATTCCCTTCCTTTTCTTTATTCCACTTACCAGATTCTTGCAAAACCAAGAAGAATCTCTCCATGTATCTCTCACCTGGCAATCTTTCCATTAAACGAACTTTTCGTCTTTCTTGTAATTCTTTCGTGTGCATCGCCGCAATCTTTGAAGGAAAAAAAATCAATGTTTTGCGATGCTGTTGATCAGGGGGCGTGACGTCGATGAACCCGTTCCTGATGAAGTTCTTCCCGGGGGTGTACCGGAAGGAGCAGGAGGCGGAGCGGAACCAGAGCAACCAGTACTGCAAGTTCGACAGCCCGCTGCTCACCATGTTCACCTCGTCACTCTACCTCGCCGCACTCGTCGCCTCGTTCTTCGCCGCCACTGTCACCCGCGTCGCCGGCCGCAAGTGGTCCATGTTCGGCGGCGGCGTCACCTTCCTTGTCGGCGCCGCGCTCAATGGCGCCGCCAAGAACGTCCTCATGCTCATCCTCGGCCGCGTCCTCCTCGGCATCGGCGTCGGCTTCGCCAACCAGGTATGCAGCGTATGCTTATTCACAAAGGAAAATACGCGCTAAAATGCTGGGGTCAGTGCAGTAGTTTTCTTTGACTTTGCATGAGTGCATGACATAGGCGTTTCCCTTGACTGTTTGACACTTTGACTAGTTTTGGTATTACTTGGAGTCTAGGAGGTAGGAGCTGGCTTTCCAACCTTGCTGAAATTTGTACACTAGCTTTGCCTTTAGTCCTGAATCCAAATACCACGACCCAGTTTTTACCAGCAATTACCCTTATCCCAGGAGAAAAACTAAAGAATGGTACACCGTCGAACGCCATACCATTCTCTTTCTTCTCTCTCTCTCTTGCTCACTCCCGCTCTCCCCGGCTCGTTTGCTCTCGCTCGCTCTCCCGTGTCGATAGCTGACAAGGATGGCACTGTCGTTGCCGACAGATTCACCGTTTCCCCCGGTTGTGTGGGAGGCCGAGGCGGTGGTGTACCTTCCTTATCCTCGTCTCATCTCAGACGGCGGTGCTCCGGTGATGGGCAATGGGCGGCGATGGAGGAGGTGCAACAGGTGTTAAGAAGGAGGAACGAAGAAAGAGAGGGAGGAGTCGAACAGTAGAAGCCGGTCGCATTAGTTACACTGCCAGCTATTCTCGTAGTAACTTCTTCACATGCTAAGTTTACAAGGCAACCACCCTCGAGCTAACGACTTCTTTTGCTGCATTGACCAGTCGGTGCCGGTGTACCTGTCGGAGATGGCGCCGGCGCGGCTGCGCGGGATGCTCAACATCGGGTTCCAGCTGATGATCACGATCGGCATCCTGTGTGCGAACCTGATCAACTACGGCACGGCCAAGATCAAGGGCGGGTGGGGCTGGCGCGTGAGCCTCGCGCTGGCCGCGGTGCCGGCGGCCATCATCGCCGTGGGCGCGCTCTTCCTTCCCGACACCCCCAACTCCCTCATCGACCGTGGCTACGCCGACGCCGCCAAGCGCATGCTCCGGCGCGTGCGCGGCACGGACGACGTCGAGGAGGAGTACAACGACCTCGTGGCCGCCAGCGAGGAGTCCAAGCTCGTGAGCCACCCGTGGCGCAACATCCTCCAGCGCCGCTACCGGCCGCAGCTCACCATGGCCGTCGCCATCCCGCTCTTCCAGCAGCTCACAGGCATCAACGTCATCATGTTCTACGCGCCGGTCCTCTTCAAGACTCTCGGCTTCGCGGACGACGCGTCCCTCATGTCCGCCGTGATCACCGGCCTCGTCAACGTTTTCGCCACCTTCGTGTCCATCGTCACCGTGGACCGCCTTGGCCGCCGCAAGCTCTTCCTCCAGGGCGGCACCCAGATGCTGGCCTGCCAGATCGTCGTCGGCAGCCTGATCGGCGCCAAGTTCGGCTTCTCCGGCGTGGCCGTCATCCCCAAGGAGTACGCGGCGTTCGTGGTGCTCTTCATCTGCGCGTACGTGGCCGGGTTCGCGTGGTCGTGGGGGCCGCTCGGCTGGCTCGTCCCCAGCGAGATCTTCCCGCTGGAGATCAGATCGGCGGGGCAGAGCATCAACGTGTCGGTGAACATGCTCTGCACCTTCGTCATCGCGCAGGCATTCCTCCCCATGCTCTGCCGCTTCAAGTTCATACTCTTCTTCTTCTTCGGCGCGTGGGTGGTCGTCATGACCTTGTTCGTGGCCTTCTTCCTGCCGGAGACCAAGAACGTGCCCATCGAGGAGATGGTGCTCGTGTGGAAGGCGCACTGGTACTGGGGGAGGTTCATCCGCGACGAGGACGTGCACGTCGGCGCCGACGTCGAGATGCACGCCGCCGCCAACGGCAAGGTCGGGGCCGCCAAGCTCGACATGTAGGAGGATGCCGGCCGTGACGTCGAAACGCCGTCGCTGACAATGTTCAGCAATAAGTTGTTACTGTTCGAGGCTAAGGACAAGTCTTAATTTATTTTTCATTTTTCTGTATTATAATTGTCTTACTTAGGACAATGACAAACAGTCACTGGTCTTCTCATTTTTTTTTTCTCTTTAAAGTTTGGTTTCCTCTGTGCCGGATACTCTATGCGGGGATGGTTTGGACCAAATATATGAATATAAATGCAAAATGCAAAAATATGCCATCTCTACGTGCATGGTTCTCTAAGTGACTTTTTTTTTAATCCTCGAAGAGCTAAATCAGCATTTGATTTGATTTGATCTCATAAAAAGAAGAGCAACTTAGCATGCGCTATTGCCTTTGATGTGAGGATGAACGTGATGCCACGGAGAGCTAAATCAGAATTTGATTTGATTTGATTTGATGTCATAAAAAGATGAGCAACTTAGCATGCGCTATTGCCTTTTTGCTCTGTTGAGAGGAACTATGAGCTGCAAAATACTATCGGTACAATCGTGCGATTAGCAATTTCACAAGCATGTGGGTTTTCCAGTGACAACTACAAGCTAGCTCCTCTGCCGCTGGGCTTGCCGATTGATGTGAGGATGAACGTGATGCCACGGAGAGCTTCCCCTTGATGCAGAAATGGAGTACTACATCACTCCGTACATCAGCGTCATGTCCGTGTCGTAAGACGGGGTTGTTGTTTGCGGCGCTGCTTCGATCGACGGGGACAATGGTGCCCCGCCGTCTGTGTCGCCGGCCTCGGCTTGTGTTGCTGATGAGGATCGCCGCGCCGGTTCAGGGTGCCGCGCTCCCACGGCATAGCATGCCGACCCGTGCATCAACTTTTTTTTTTTTTTCCATGTACGCATTATCCATTGCCGCGAGTACTACTTTTGCATGTACGGGGCATGCACAGTACACTTGCATGCCGCTTTTCCTCCGGAACGTTTGCCGCCTCGTGACCGTAAAGGCATTTCGTAAATCCAGAAAGGAATAGAAGCGCATCATGCATGATCTTGGAGTAGCTTTTAAACGACGGTTGTAAAAAGGCTTTCTACACGTATACGTAGTTAGTCGGTGTGAAATTAAATCGATACGTACCCGAGCCTGTCGGTCTGGCTCCTGCCGCCAGCGTCGCAACCTCACCATCTTTGGAGTAGATGCTAAAGCAAGATTACAAGACCTTTCGTACCCACCTCCTTTACGTTGTTTTGCGTCCTTATCCACAACATTAGCTAGCAACGCATCACAGAATCAGGAACAAGAAGAGCGTGTGAGAAATAATTAAAAGCAAACAATACGAGGAGAGAGACTCCTGTGATTTGTGAAAGGCAAACAAAACCTCCTTTTCCACCAAAAGGCCAGGGCACTGTCTTATCCTCAATGGGAGATTCACGTTGAATTGATTTGGTTTAGTTTGATCCGATCTGGGCTCAAATCCCTCGCATCTTCGGATCCGGAGAATGCTAAAAGGAGCCCAAACAATCACCAGTAGTGCTTTTATGATTTTTTTCCCTTAATACTGTAAATTTTAAAGCAAACGAATTCGTAAGTAAAAGTAATCAGTATCCACAGAAGTAGTAACTGCTAATGACTACGCCAAAAAGACAGGCACCAACTAAACCCGGCCGGATAGGCTCCCGAGATCACATGACGATCTAGTAGCTAGCGGAGTGAGTACGTACGTACGTAGCTGGCCATTTGCAGTCACGCATTCCTAATGAGAAAGCGAGTAGAGAAAGGCGCCTCCGGATTAATCCAAATTAATTCCGCGCCCGCGAGTGCGTGACTCCTTAATCCACGCCAAAAAGGTGGTGGTTGTTGCCAGATGTGGATGAATTTGGGGATAACGGATAACCCTCTTGTTTTCTCTGGCCGACATGTCAAGCGAACAATCTGAATTGCCGCCACCGTGGGTTGGATTCGCCGTGGAATCTTCTTCGATAAATATAAGCTTATAATTTAAATAATCTTATTTAGAAATATAAAATTTATATATAGATTTAATGATTATTTTTATTATATCTCTATTTTTTCCCTTAGCTTTATGCATATATTTGTTACTATATGTACAAATTATTATCCCTCATCTTTCAAGACAATTAAGAGGGATATGTAAGTCATTTACTCATGTTTTTCTCAATTTCACTGTAATATTAATACTTGTGCAAAGTCAAAACATGCCTTAGGGCGTATGCAATAAGACCACCTCAACTGGCTTTTAGCATGTACACATTAGCTTTTAATTTTTTGTCTATGTGGAAGAGTAAGAAAAGAGGAGAGAGAAGAGATCTGGCTCTTATTTAATAGCTAGCTTTGTATGGAAACATAAATAGATTATTTATGTACAAGAGAAAAGATATATTTATTATACAATAACTAAAGATAACTTTTAGTGATAGTTATTGTACAAATTGTTTTTAGCTTAGTATTAATTTGTAGTCGGCTTTACTACTCCCTCCGTTTCGTAATGGTTGTAGTTCTAGCTAAATTTACACAAAATAAGGAGATGTGAAAAATAACTTGTCTAGCCTCATTTAATTCATCCCCTTTATGATTAATGAAGGGTAGCTGAACAGATTAGCTAAACAGATGACTGCATTGATGAAGAGTACACAAATGTCATGTTGCCTCTAAAATTGCATTGGAATACGAGAACTACAATCATTTTGATAATTTTTTTGAATGTTAGAACTATAACCGAGGGAGTATTATTCTTGCGGATTAGTGTTTCGACATGGAAAATTTTGACCCGCACGTTTTGGGTTAGATTTTTCATTACACATGGCACGAGAACCCGTTGCATCTGCACACCATTCACATCCTTTGGCTGGCTGCTGTTATCCACAAATGCATCATTTATTAGGCTCGGAATCAGCATTATCCACACATTTGATGTCATGTTGGTTTTCAAAAGGGAAAGAACGTCTAGAATTCCGGAGCACGATGAAAATGCAGGTAGCGTAAAGATTGGCGAATCGATAGGGATTTAGGGAAGCAAGGAAACCCGTGCTCGATGATCTCGATCGCCTTCTCGATCTCTTTTCACCGCACAATCTGCATGCATGGCCTGAAGCTAAGCTTCCCTACAACGTAGGATAGCAACAGTGCATCCCTCGCCCAAAAAACACAAGTTGCACGCATGGATCACCAACCTCTAGCGTAGGCTCGATCTCGATCAGAAGAAAAGAAAAGAAAAGAAAAATTGCGATTAAGCAGGGTCATCCGATCCGTGTGAGGCTACGCACGGACGTGACAATGCATGGCAACAACGGCGCCGAAAGCGCGCACCTAACTCGCGCGGAACCGGCACGGCAGGAAGTAAGAACCAGGGCTCCTATAGACTAAGTCAAACTTGGTCTCCTGGTTTTGCTATTTCCTGGTGTCAGAGCATTATCAAGAAAGAAAAAAATCGTGCTTTGTTGAGATATAAGTATATATAACCGGACTATTGATCTTAGTTATTGAGATATATCTGAACTTTCTGATTTTGATGAATAAATTCCAAAATTAGCACTGATGGGTTTTTTCGTATAAATATAACACCCTATCTATTATTGTCGACGATTGGAGAACGGGCTCCCGTCGAGCTTACTTGTTGAATGGGGGATCAACAGAGCCCCTTTCTGCCAAAGGTGTAGCATCGAAGACGCGGGAGATGGTCCACTAGAACAGACATAAACACAAGGATTTTATCCTGGTTCAGGCCTCTCACGGTTGAGATAATAGCCCTACGTCCAGTCGCCTAGAGGCGTTTCTCTGTATTGGATTGAAGGATACAAATACATGGATCTCGCCATGGGATCCCCCCTCCTTGTTGTTGGAGGGGGCTTAAATACAAGGTATCGTGGTATATACATGGTAACTGCCTCCTAAAATCATGCTAGTTGCCATTTTGGACGTGTCCTTGATTCTCGCCATATTTGAATTCCTGGTGTAACTTCCCTGGATCTTTGACTAAATAACCACCACTTTCCTGTTTTATTGGTTGACCACGTCCTTCGGCGATCTCCGAGGTCCCTTGGTCCTGGTTCGACCGCCCCGTAGCCTCGTCGAGCACGTTTGTTCGTGCGCGTCTTTGAAGCTCGTAGACGAGCACTTTTTGCCAAGGCATAGCAGGTATGCCCGTGTCCGAGCATGGGGGTGCTCGGGATCCATCCTTGGGTATCGCGTCCGAGGATGTTTATGGTCGGTGAGTGCATGACCGTCGGGGCAGAATAGTCCTTATGAATATCCCAATCCCCGACAGCTAGTCCCCGAGGCTCAAGTGAGATGGGTCATCTCCTTGAGACTGAGAAGTTCAAGGAGGAATTGAATTCTTGATGGTGAAGCACTTACCAAGATCTGGTCATGAAACGACCAGGAAAAGGAATCGATAGATGAGGCAGGCTCATACTATCACATCCCGAGCGAACCATGCTCGGGGAAAAGGGACGGCACGAGCCGCACCGAAGGGAAAAATAAAATGCGATCGAAACTTCGTCCGAGCATGGATCGAGAGGCAGGGACGCTAGGCATGGATCAGACGCCTAGCAAAAGGTAACTAGCCAGGCGGTGAACAAACACATCTTGCCGCCGCATCCCATGCACGGTCAGGTACACAGGGAACTAGACATGGATCGATGTCTAGGCAACTAGCGATTAGCGGCGGACTCACACCGCCGCATCCCAAGCATGGATCGGATGCCTAGGGAAAGATAACTAGCGATCAGAACAAACACATGCTGCCGCATCCCACACACGGATCAGGTGCACAGGGGAACTAGACATGGATCAGATGTCTAGGCAACTAGCAGATTGCGAGCGGACTCACACTGCCGCATCCCAAGCATGGATCAGATGCCTAGGGGAAAGATAACTAGCAGACTGTAAACAAACACATGCTGCCGCATCCCACACACGGATCAGGTGCACAGGGGAACTAGACATGGATCAGATGTCTAGGCAACTAGCAGATTGCGAGCGGACTCACACTGCTGCATCCCAAGCATTGGTCAGATGCTCGAGGAACTGACAGACGAGACCAGCTCGAGCTGCCGCATCCTGGACATGGACCAGATGTCCAGGGAAAGACACTGGTAGACCTGTGCTCAAACGCAGAGCACTCTTGGCCCAGAACAAGAAAAGTCCCCAAACGCGATGCTCGTTTGGAGGAATTTAGACGCGTCCCCGAGCGAATAACGTGCTCGAAGGAAGAGACTCGCGCCCGAGCGAAGTGCGTGCTCGGCGGGGCGAGATCGATCCGGCGGCGTGCGTGCTCGGAGGAAGACTTCGCGCCGGCGAAGTGCGTGCTCGGCGAGCGAACAGTCCCCAAGCGGCGTGCGTGCTGGAGGAAGACTCACGCCCGGCGAAGTGCGTGCTCGGCGAACAGATCGATCCGGCGGCGTGCGTGCTCGGAGGAAGACTCGCGCCGGCGAAGTGCGTGCTCGGCAGGAACAGAAACGATCCCCAAGCGGCGTGTGCTCGGAGGAAGACTCGCGCCGGCGAAGTGCGTGCTCGGAGGAAGAGACTTCGCGCCCGGCGAAGTGCGTGCTTTCAGCCAGCGAACAGGAAACGATCCGGCGAAGTGCGTGCTCGGAGGAAGACTCGCGCCCGAGCGAAGTGCGTGCTCGGCGCGGAACAGGATCAGTCCCCGAGCGAGGTGCGTGCTCGGAGGAAGAGATTCGCGCCCGAGCGAAGTGCGTGCTCGGCGCGAACAGATCGATCCCGAGCGAGGTGCGTGCTCGGAGGAAGAGATTCGCGCCCGAGCGAAGTGCGTGCTCGGCGCGGAACAGGATCAGTCCCCGAGCGACGTGCGTGCTCGGAGGAAGACTCGCGCCCGAGCGAAGTGCGTGCTCGGAGGAAGAGACTCGCGGCCGAGCGAAGTGCGTGCTCGGCGCGGAACAGGAACAGTCCCCGAGCGAAGTGCGTGCTCGGAGGAAGACTCGCGCCCGAGCGAAGTGCGTGCTCGGCGCGGAACAGGATCAGTCCCCGAGCGAGGTGCGTGCTCGGAGGAAGACTCGCGCCCGAGCGAAGTGCGTGCTCGGCGCGGAACAGGATCAGTCCCCGAGCGAGGTGCATGCTCGGAGGAAGAGACTCGCGCCCGAGCGAAGTGCGTGCTCGGAGGAAGAGACTCGCGCCCGAGCGAAGTGCGTGCTCGGCGCGGAACAGAAACGATCCGGCGAAGTGCGTGCTCGGAGGAAGACTTCGCGCCCGGCGAAGTGCGTGCTCAGCGAACAGATCGATCCGAGCGACGTGCGTGCTCGGAGGAAGACTCGCGCGGCGAAGTGCGTGCTCGGCGCGAACAGAACAACCCTTCTAAGCACAGTTTGATTGAGGTAAAGAACTCTTACATACCTTTCCTCATCATAATTTGTGTAGTATTGGTCGTCAGATGTGGAAGATGACGCCTTCGGGATTCCTTTGGCAAAGAATTCGTCGATCCCCACGGACGGCGCCAGCTGTCGACGATTGGAGAACGGGCTCCCGTCGAGCTTACTTGTTGAATGGGGGATCAACAGAGCCCCTTTCTGCCAAAGGTGTAGCATCGAAGACGCGGGAGATGGTCCACTAGAACAGACATAAACACAAGGATTTTATCCTGGTTCGTGCCTCTCACGGTTGAGATAATAGCCCTACGTCCAGTCGCCTAGAGGCGTTTCTCTGTATTGGATTGAAGGATACAAATACATGGATCTCGCCATGGGATCCCCCCTCCTTGTTGTTGGAGGGGGCTTAAATACAAGGTATCGTGGTATATACATGGTAACTGCCTCCTAAAATCATGCTAGTTGCCATTTTGGACGTGTCCTTGATTCTCGCCATATTTGAATTCCTGGTGTAACTTCCCTGGATCTTTGACTAAATAACCACCACTTTCCTGTTTTATTGGTTGACCACGTCCTTCGGCGATCTCCGAGGGTCCCCTTGGTCCTGGTTCGACCGCCCCGTAGCCTCGTCGAGCACGTTTGTTCGTGCGCGTCTTTGAAGCTCGTAGACGAGCACTTTTTGCCAAGGCATAGCGGGTATGCCCGTGTCCGAGCATGGGGGTGCTCGGGATCCATCCTTGGGTATCGCGTCCGAGGATGTTTATGGTCGGTGAGTGCATGACCGTCGGGGCAGAATAGTCCTTATGAATATCCCAATCCCCGACAAGAAGCTACAATAGCTATGATAGTGGGCCAACCTTTTAATTAATTGAATTTGAATAGTACTTGAGAGAGAACGGCTTGGGGAAAAAAAATGCAAAATGACTCTAAAAATCCTAAAACAATCTAAAAAATACTATGAAATATTTGGAACGTAATAAAATTGGTTTAAAAAATTTTCAATTTTCCAAAGAAATTCTTTTAATAAATCAGAAAATTGCAAAAAACATTATAAAATCTATAAAATAATGAAAAAACAAGAAAATCTAAATAAAAGGGAATACAATTTTTAGGATGTTACATAAAGGTATCCGGCAGGTTATTAGCTATTTGCTATAGATTTACTATCATTCGAACTTCAAGTTTGAATGCTAGCATCCAATGGCTAGCTAGTAGTCTGCTAGATAGACGGTTAGATGTTTTCTTTTAAATAATAGCATCCAATGGCTACTATAATTCAAATTTGCTCGGGTTCACCAGATTAAGGGCCAGATATTTTACTTTTTGTGAGAATTTCTAGCATATTCCTATTTTTAACAAACAAATTTGATGACGGTTGTCATTAGGGTCCATCAAATTAAGGGTCAGATATTTTGCTTTTTTATGAGAATTTCTAGCATATTCCTATTTTTAACAAACAAATTTGATGACGGTTGTCATTAGGGTCCATCAAATTAAGGGTCAGATATTTTGCTTTTTTATGAGAATTTCTAGCATATTTCTCTTTTTTCTTAAAGACTCGTGAGTTTTTAATATATAATTGTCGGGGATTGGGATATTCATAAGGACTATTCTGCCCCGACGGTCATGCACTCACCGACCATAAACATCCTCGGACGCGATACCCAAGGATGGATCCCGAGCACCCCCATCCCCATGCTCGGACACGGGCATACCCGCTATGCCTTGGCAAAAAGTGCTCGTCTACGAGCTTCAAAGACGCGCACGAACAAACGTGCTCGACGAGGCTACGGGGCGGTCGAACCAGGACCAAGGGGACCCTCGGAGATCGCCGAAGGACGTGGTCAACCAATAAAACAGGAAAGTGGTGGTTATTTAGTCAAAGATCCAGGGAAGTTACACCAGGAATTCAAATATGGCGAGAATCAAGGACACGTCCAAAATGGCAACTAGCATGATTTTAGGAGGAAGTTACCATGTATATACCACGATACCTTGTATTTAAGCCCCCTCCAACAACAAGGAGGGGCGATCCCATGGCGAGATCCATGTATTTGTATCCTTCAATCCAATACAGAGAAACGCCTCTAGGCGACTGGACGTAGGGCTATTATCTCAACCGTGAGAGGCCTGAACCAGGATAAAATCCTTGTGTTTATGTCTGTTCTAGTGGACCATCTCCCGCGTCTTCGATGCTACACCTTTGGCAGAAAGGGGCTCTGTTGATCCCCCATTCAACAAGTAAGCTCGACGGGAGCCCGTTCTCCAATCGTCGACAGCTGGCGCCGTCCGTGGGGATCGACGAATTCTTTGCCAAAGGAATCCCGAAGGCGTCATCTTCCACATCTGACGACCAATACTACACAAATTATGATGAGGAAATGTATGTAAGAGTTCTTTACCTCAATCAAACTGTGCTTAGAAGGGTTGTTCCTGTTCCGCGCCGAGCACGCACTTCGCTCGGGCGCGAGTCTTCCTCCGAGCACGCACCTCGCCGGATCGATCTGTTTCGCGCCGAGCACGCACTTCGCCGGGCGCGAAGTCTTCCTCCGAGCACGCACTTCGCCGGATCGTTTCTGCTCCGCGCCGAGCACGCACTTCGCCGGGCGCGAAGTCTCTTCCTCCGAGCACGCGCTTCGCCGGGCGCGAAGTCTCTTCCTCCGAGCATGCACCTCGCCGGATCGATCTGTTCAGGCCGAGCACGCACTTCGCCGGCGCGAAGTCTTCCTCCGAGCACGCACTTCGCCGGATCGCTGTTCGTTTCCAGCTGAGCACGCACTTCGCCGGCCAGCGAAGTCTCTTCCTCCGAGCACGCACTTCGCCGCGCGAAGTCTTCCTCCGAGCACGCACGCCGCTGATCGATCTGTTTCGCGCTGAGCACGCACTTCGCCGGGCGCGAATCTCTTCCTCCGAGCACGCACCTCGCCGGATCGATCCTGTTCGCGCCGAGCATGCACTTCGCCGGCGCGAAGTCTTCCTCCGAGCACGCACTCGCTCGGGGATCGATCTCGCGCCGAGCACGCACTTCGCTCGGGCGCAAGTCTTCCTCCGAGCACGCACTTCGCTCGGGGACTGTTCCTGTTCCGCGCCGAGCACGCACTTCGCTCGGCCGCGAGTCTCTTCCTCCGAGCACGCACTTCGCTCGGGCGCGAGTCTTCCTCCGAGCACGCACGTCGCTCGGGGACTGATCCTGTTCCGCGCCGAGCACGCACTTCGCTCGGGCGCGAGTCTCTTCCTCCGAGCACGCACCTCGCTCGGGGACTGATCCTGTTCCGCGCCGAGCACGCACTTCGCTCGGGCGCGAGTCTTCCTCCGAGCACGCACTTCGCTCGGGATCGATCTGTTCGCGCCGAGCACGCACTTCGCCGGCGCGAAGTCTTCCTCCGAGCACGCGCTTCGCTGGGATCGTTCTCGTTTCCGCACCGAGCACGCACTTCGCTCGGGCGCGAGTCTCTTCCTCCGAGCACGCACTTCGCTCGGGCGCGAGTCTTCCTCCGAGCACGCACGTCGCTTGGGGACTGTTCCTGTTCCGCGTCGAGCACGCACTTCGCTCGGGCGCGAGTCTTCCTCCGAGCACGCACGTCGCTCGGGATCGATCTGTTTCCGCCGAGCACGCACTTCGCTCGGGCGCGAGTCTTCCTCCGAGCACGCACGTCGCTTGGGGACTGTTCCTGTTCCGCGTCGAGCACGCACTTCGCTCGGGCGCGAGTCTTCCTCCGAGCACGCACGTCGCTCGGGGACTGATCCTGTCCCGCGCCGAGCACGCACTTCGCTCGGGCGCGAGTCTCTTCCTTCGAGCACGTTATTCGCTCGGGGACGCGTCTAAATTCCTCCAAACGAGCATCGCGTTTGGGGACTTTTCTTGTTCTGGGCCAAGAGTGCTCTGCGTTTGAGCACAGGTCTACCAGTGTCTTTCCCTGGACAGCTGGTCTCGTCTGTCAGTTCCTCGAGCATCTGACCAATGCTTGGGATGCAGCAGTGTGAGTCCGCTCGCAATCTGCTAGTTGCCTAGACATCTGATCCATGTCTAGTTCCCCTGTGCACCTGATCCGTGTGTGGGATGCGGCAGCATGTGTTTGTTTACAGTCTGCTAGTTATCTTTCCCCTAGGCATTTGATCCATGCTTGGGATGCGGCAGTGTGAGTCCGCTCGCAATCTGCTAGTTGCCTAGACATCTGATCCATGTCTAGTTCCCCTGTGTACCTGATCCGTGCATGGGATGCGGCAGCATGTGTTTGTTCACTGTCTGCTAGTTACCTTTTTGCTAGGCGTCTGATCCATGCCTAGCGTCCCCGGGCCTCTGATCCATGCTCGGGACGAGTTTCGATCGCATTTTATTTTTCCCGCTCGGTGCAGCTCGTGCCGTCCCTTTTCCCCGAGCATGGTTCGCTCGGGATGTGATAGTATGAGCCTGCCTCATCTATCAGTTCCTTTTCCTGGTCGTTTCATGACCAGATGCTGAGGTAAGTGCTTCACCATCAAGAATTCAATCCCTCCTTGAACTTCTCAGTCTCAAGGAGATGACCCATCTCACTTGAGCCTCGGGGACTAGCTGTCGGGGATTGGGATATTCATAAGGACTATTCTGCCCCGACGGTCATGCACTCACCGACCATAAACATCCTCGGACGCGATACCCAAGGATGGATCCCGAGCACCCCCATGCTCGGACACGGGCATACCCGCTATGCCTTGGCAAAAAGTGCTCGTCTACGAGCTTCAAAGACGCGCACGAACAAACGTGCTCGACGAGGCTACGGGGCGGTCGAACCAGGACCAAGGGGACCCTCGGAGATCGCCGAAGGACGTGGTCAACCAATAAAACAGGAAAGTGGTGGTTATTTAGTCAAAGATCCAGGGAAGTTACACCAGGAATTCAAATATGGCGAGAATCAAGGACACGTCCAAAATGGCAACTAGCATGATTTTAGGAGGCAGTTACCATGTATATACCACGATACCTTGTATTTAAGCCCCCTCCAACAACAAGGAGGGGGGATCCCATGGCGAGATCCATGTATTTGTATCCTTCAATCCAATACAGAGAAACGCCTCTAGGCGACTGGACGTAGGGCTATTATCTCAACCGTGAGAGGCCTGAACCAGGATAAAATCCTTGTGTTTATGTCTGTTCTAGTGGACCATCTCCCGCGTCTTCGATGCTACACCTTTGGCAGAAAGGGGCTCTGTTGATCCCCCATTCAACAAGTAAGCTCGACGGGAGCCCGTTC
Source organism: Rhipidocladum racemiflorum (assembly GCA_036346355.1). NCBI lineage: Eukaryota > Viridiplantae > Streptophyta > Magnoliopsida > Poales > Poaceae > Rhipidocladum > Rhipidocladum racemiflorum. The sequence goes on along the minus strand of CM070582.1, from coordinate 48,075,731 downwards.
TCCAATCGTCGACACTTCTTCTCCTACCTCCGGCCGAATGCACCAGAGAAGAGTTCTTCTCTCTCCTCCATTAGAAGCTTCAAATAAACTTCAAATCTCCGCAATTCGTGTACCAAAAATTCGGAAAAAATCATATTTGGAATCCCATCGATCTCCTCCTTCCATCCTTGGTGACAACTCTCAAAATCTCGCATTCAATCGCTGGCATCTTGCTCTTATCCGAATGAACCCGAAATATGAGTTTCCTTGTATTCTCTTGCTCCTCTCGGATATAAAACCTACCCCGAGGACCCCCCCTCCCAACCTCCAAAGCTCGGTGCTCACCTCCACAAATCAATCCCGCGCTTGCAATCCTTGATTTTGTGCAAGGTGAACATCCCTAATTTTTTTGGTTGCTGCCTTTTTTTTCCCGGCCGCCGCCACCGACTGGCCACCCCTCCCCCACCGCCACCAGTCCTGGCCCCTTCCTCCCCTTCGTGCACCATGGCCAACACTCCGTGTACAACAGTGAGGCGAGAAGAAAAAAATTCATTTCCAAAAAAAGAAGAGGAGAGAGAGAGAGTTAGTCCAAGAAAAAAAATGAAAAGAGAAAAAAAAGGAAAATAGAGGAAAATTTAAAAAAAATCAAAATCTAACTTTTATATCTGAAATTGTGAAAATTTTATTTAGAAAAGAAATTTTGAAATCATTTTCTTTTCTTGTTAAATCTTTGAGAATCCTGTTTTTGCCCGTTCGAACTCCGATTTTCTACGTTTTTTCTTTCTAAATTCTTTGAAAATTCTAAACTTATTTTTAGGCTAGTTTGGTATTTTATTTGGATTATATTTAAATTTAGTTGTTTTTCACGTATAGATTTCGGAGAGGCGGAGGAGTACACTGACGTCGATCCTGATTAGCTACTTTACGACCAAGGCAAGTTTCACACACTTAAGCATGTTGATCCTAGCTTTTTAAATTATATCTTGAATTTAAATTATTGCATGCGTATTTTTAGTAACTTAGTTTCGGTCACAGTTTTAAATAATTAGTTAACTCCGAATTGATTAAAACCAGCTTAGGAATTGAAATACCTAATTCCGTTGTAACCTTAAGACATATATACAATTAAAATAATTAGAAATATACTTAGACATGCCTAGAATCGGGATTAGGACCTTTTGAAAATTTAAGCTAAATAAAGTTCTATTAAAAGGCTTTATCATTTCATGTGAAATCTATGTTACTTGTGGCATCAAGTTAAAAATAAAAAATGTGTTTTAGATCAGACGAGAATGGTTGTTAGGTGGGTGCATGATGCACGGGAGTTGGGTTTGTGGAAAGCTCAATTAGTTAATTAAGAACCGATCTGTGTTACACTGAATGTAAAGCGTTATCGTACTTCTACAAGTCTGGAATGGGTACTTAGGCGAGCTAATTATTTTTCATAGCGAAAGGTTCTTTTAAACCAGCCTATTCCCCCCTCTAGTCAGCATCCTCGACCCAACAGGTGCGCAGGCGTAGCGACCTAAGCTCCAGCGGCGGCTCCCCGTCCGTAGGCGACAAGGTTGCTAAGAGGCTCTGGTGAGTTGCATCTATCGCTGGGTCAAGCAGCTCGTACTGCTGGCAGGCTGCCATATCTGCAATTGAATCGTTCAACGTTAGTACGTATTCGATATAAATTGAATAGAATAATTACACATACAAACTGAATATAATAATTACAAATAGAAATTGAATACAATAATGATACAAATAAAGTTCATACATTAATTAAACATAATTCGAATTCTATACACTAATTTAGAATTACACATACAAAGCCCGTACACTAATTGTCGGGGATTGGCTATCTGGCAAAAGACCACGGTACCCCAGTGAAAAGCTAAACCCGCCGACCAAGCGGCACTAAGGGAAGATGCTCGGGAGAACGAAACGAGCATCCCTCCTTCTCCTCCGAGCATACGCGTTTGCGCCTCCGTTCGCAGAAGCACCAAACACACCCCCCACGAGCAAGCATGCTCGTGGAGGCCACGACCTGCTCGGGTGTCTTGGTCGGAGGGCCCAGCCGAGCGCCATGAGGAAGGAAGGAGGCAACCAATCAGCCGGAGATCAAGGGAAATCATACCCAAATTCAAATAACGCGAATCAAGGGCAGCATCACGGATATGGATGCATAGCGTGATCCCTGAGGCGATTACTTTTTCGCATCTCTAGTCATAGTATTTAAACCCCTCGAAGATCTCAGAATAGGAGGGCACACGAAAGATAGAACACAATACACTGGAGTAGGGTCATTATCTCGGCGGTGAGAGGCCCGAACCAGGATAAAAGACACCGCGTCCCCCCTTTTTTCCGGCCTCCTTCTCCCGACCTCGCGTCGCTCGAACGCCCTCTTCGATCCGTGCGACGGGGCTCTGTTGATCCCCCATTCAACAAGTAAGCTCGACGGGAGCCCGTTCTCCAATCCCCGACAGCCGCCGGGACTTAAAGGCGGAGGAGCCCCCGAAGATGACCGCTATGTGATTCCTTGGTTCTTGATATTCCATTTCATCCTCACTTTCCTCGGCGGCCGGCCTTGGCCAAGTTCATGGCCGCCTCGCATCACGCGTATCAGTGCCTAAAGATTCCCGGGCCAAACGGAGTCATAACCGTCAAAGGGAACCACAAGTCCGCACTCAATTGCGACGAAAGAGCGCTGGATATGGTCGGCCGCTTGCCCGCTTATGCCCCGACCAAGAGCCGAAGCATTCCCGGCCTAAACTTGCCCTCCAACCTGGAGGAGAGACCAAGGCTGTTCCGCTCAACGAGTCGGAACCGGCCAAGGTCGTTCATTTGGGATCTTCCCTAGATCCCAAATAGGAACTCGAGCTCGTCACTTTCCTCCGAGCAAGGTCGGATGTGTTCGCCTGGGAACCATCCGACATGCCCGGGGTCCCAAGGGAGGTGGTCGAGCACAAAGAAGCGGTTCACCGACAAAAACCAGTGAGACGAAACTTAGACGCTTTTCCCGGAAAAACAAGCCATCATTCGGGGAGAACTTGACAAACTCCTCAAGGTCGGCTTCATCAGGGAAGTCGAGCACTCGGAGTGGCTGGCCAATCCAGTCATAGTCAGAAAAAAAGGAGGCAAGTGGCGCATGTGTGTCGATCACACGGGCTTAAATGCCGCATGCCCGAAAGACAAGTACCCGCTGCCCCGCATAGACCAGTTGGTCGACGCAACGGCGGGTCACTGAACCATGAGCTTCCTAGACGCCTATTCAAGGCTATCATCGATCACTGTCGCGAAGAAGACGAGGAAAGACTTCCTTCATCACCCCGTTCGGTACCTTTCGCTATACGACCATGTCTTTCGGTCTCGAGAAATGCGGGAGCAACCTTTCAACGCCTCATGCAGTAAGACTTTCACTGCACCAAATAGGTCGAAATTTGGAGGTATATGTCGACGACATAGTTGTCAAGAGCAAGAGTACTTCAGTCACGTTCTTTGACTTAGAAGAAACTTTCAGAACCTCAATAAGCATCGAATAAAGCTAAATCCGGAAAAATGCGTATTCGGCGTGAAGGCCGCAAGGTGCTCGGCTACATGGTCGGGCCACATGGCGTTGGGGCTAACCAGCAGAAGATCGAAGCCATTGAGAACATGAGGTCGCCCACATGCGTAAAGGAAGTACAAGCTCGACCGGGAGGATGGCCGCTTTAAGCGGTTCGTCTCCGATCGGGAGCGAGGACTACCTTTCTTTAAAGCCCTCCGCAAACATGATGGCTTCACATGGACGGAGGAAGGCGATCAGCGTTCAAAGAGCTAAAACAAGACCTCTCCAAGCCGCCCGTCCTCGTCACACCCACGGCGGGAAGAATTGCTATTATACTGGCGGCAACCCAGACGCGGTGAGCTCGGTGTTGGCGTAGAAAGAGATGGTACCCAATGACCTATCTATTACGTCGGTAAGTACTTCATGGACCAAAGGAGCGTTACCCGAGGTCCGAAACCATCAGTACTCATTCTTGATGGCCTCCGGAAGTTGCGTCACTACTTTCAAGCACACAAGATCGTGGTGCCGACCGGCTTCCCACTCAGGGAAATCCTGAAAAATCGGGGCGCCCGGTGGTCGCATAGCCAAGTGGGCAATGGAACTCGCCGAGTTCGAAGCCGGTATTCTCGGCCGCACGGCGATAAAATCACAAGTCCTGGCTGATTTCGTGGCGTATCGGTCGGCTCCGCACCACCACCAGGACCAATGATTCGAGGGGAAACTCCTGGACCTTGTATTTTGACGGATCCCGAGCATACGAGCGCTCGGGTCTGGCGTCATCTTGGTCTCCCGACGGAGAGCGGCTACAAGACGCCATCCAACTACATTTCGCCGCGACTAACAACGCGGCGAGTACGAAGGCCTTTTGGCCGACTTGAGCATGCAAATCGCTAGGAGTCCAACGGCTCACCGTGAAGGGCGATTCACGGTTGGTCGTGAACCAGTCAACAAGGAGTATCGGTGTTCGATACCTCAATGGCGCTGCACTGGCCGAAGTAAGGAAGATGGAGAAATACTTCAAGAATTTCAAGTAATCTACATCCCCGTGAAGGATAATTCCCTGGCCGACCAAATGTCTAAGGTCGGTTCCTCCCAAACCGCCGCTCGGGGGTGCTCGTCGAGCACCTACATAAGCCCTCCATTCCCTCTGAAGAGGAGGCACCAGAGACCGTGGTAGGGTCTCATTCCTCGAGCAAAGCGCAAATTGGATGACGCCATTCATCCAATACCTTGCGCATGGGACATTGCCCGAGGAAGAAGCCGGCGTTCTGGCTAACAAGGCGATCTTCTCAAGACAGATCGATCGAAGGCGACCTATATCGGAAAGGCGCATTAGGAATCCTTTCCAAATGCGTCTCCCAGGAGGAAGGCCGACCTTCTTCGTGATATCCACGAAGGAATGTGCGAGCTCATTCGTCTTCGTAACAGCTTGTGAGCAAAGCCTTCCGATTGGGTTACTCTTGGCACGGCCTTGACCAGACGCCAGCGGTCAATCGTAACGACTGCCGAGCATGCCGCTCCATGCTCGCAAAACCCGTCAACCGCATATGCCCTACAAACCATACCGCTGCGTGGCCATTCTCGACTGGGGCTCGACGTCCTTGGACCCTTTCCCGAGGTCGAAGGCTGCAAGTATTTGCTCGTGGCCATCGACACTTTCACTAAGTGGATAGAGGCCGAGCCGTCTCGACCATCTCGGCCCAGCGGCCAAGAGGTTCCTCCGCAAAGAACGTGGTAACCCGGTTCGGGATACCCAACCGTCTTATCACAGACAATGGGACCCGATTCACCGGTGAACTGTTCCAAAGTTACTTGTGAGGAGGTCGGGACCAAGGTCTGCTTTCGCTTGCGGCACATCCACGAGTAACGGAGCACCGAGCGAGCAAATGGGCAGCTAGTCCAGGGCATAAAAGAGAGTCTTTAAGACCCTCAACCAAAGACAAGCAAGATGGGTGGAGGAGCTTCCCGCCGTTCTTTGGTCTATCCGCACCACGACAAGTCGAGCCACAAAGTAGACGCCTTTCCAACTTCGTCTCACGGTGAGGCCATTCTCGCTGCCGAAATCGTCTTTGGGTTCCCCAGGTGCAACCGATCGATTCCATCGATCAAGAGGTTGAGCGCCTCGTCGACTGGACCTCGTCGGCGACACGCGACGGGCGTTGCTCGGCCTGCAATTTACCTACAAGCTCTTCGTAGGCATGCAGCCAAGGCATCAGACCTAGGGCCCTACAAGTCGGCGACATGGTCTTACGAAGAGTTCAAGACCTGTCGAAGGCCAACAAGCTGACCCCAAGGTGGGAAGGACCCTACACGGTCATGTCTACAATGGCCCGGGGCTGTTCGCCTCGCGATGCCGGATGGTCGGGAGCTCACCAAAGACTGAACATCGATCAAGCTGCGTAAATTCTACGTTTAGACGAGTACTCCTATCTCGCGCCCCTTGCGTTCTTTCCAATAAATCATTTTCCCTCTTTCTCGAAGTTTCGTCCTCGCTTTGTCGAACGAGCATCGCCGTCTACCAAAGACTACAGATTTAACTTATCCAACAAGTATGTGCACGCCATCTCCCTTGGCCCCTGGCCGATGCTCGCCCAATCGTCCACTTTCCACAGTAGCTCTTATTTGTATGCATGGTCGGGCGCGAGCATCCACTCTAAGCCCTGGCTCGGTGACCACTCGGGTATGGTGGCTCTACGTATTGTTGGTTTAAAGCTCGTCTGCTCTGTGCTCACAGCTCACTCAAACACAACCGATCTATTCGAGTAATTCAAAAATCGTTACGACCAAAGCGACCCTTAAAAACTCCCATGAACAAACTCGTGCTCGCAAATGCGAGGACACGACCTTTGTCCATGGCGGGGGCTACGTATGATAGGAACGTTCGTCCCTCCTTACCAAGGCTCCTTTGCTCGTGTCTATGATATGTGATCTACGCAGAACTTGTTTTCTTTGCTCAGATCTACGCTCCATGCAGGAACTTGCTTTCTTTTCTGCAGAACCGGATCATACGGGCATATCTTTGGCGAGTTCAAGCAAAAAAAAAAAAAAAAAAAAACAGGCAAGGACCAAACTCCTGCGAATTTGCTCATTTATTCATAAACGTTTTTTTTTTTACTGGGTTTTTCACAAGTCAAAAATAAAAAGAAAGAGCTTAGTCCTACGACCGGCCTGGAGGGCAGCGAGCTCGTCCTTAAGGGAGTCGACCTCCGCCTCTAGGTCCAGGACCTTCCGCCAGCGCGACCTTCGGCCGCGCTTTCCGAGGCGCTGCGCCTCCTTGAGCCAGGCTTCCTCGCGCTCCCGAGCTCGGCCAAGGTCTGCCGGGCTTCACCAGCTCTTCGTCAAGCTCGGCGCACTTCGCTCTGAAGTGCTCTTCTTCGCCTCGCTCTGGAAGAGCTGGTCCCGAGCCCGGCGATGAGGCTCTCGCCGATTCCAGGTGCCAGTCGGCCTCGCGCACCTCGGAGACTCGACGCTCAAGATCGGCGATCTTGGCGTCTTGCTCATGGTGATACGACCAAGACTCTTCTCTTTGAGACCGAGGTGGCATCGATATCCTCCATAGCCTTCGCGGCAAACTTGGCGTAAAGAGAAAGGAGAAGGAAAGAGCCGAGCGGACTCCCGGAAGATCGTTCGCAGCAGAAAGAAGAAACATGGAAACTTACCGGAAGAGCCCTACCGACCGGCTTGTCCTGAAGCTGGCGGCCGGTCGCGCCACCGAAGAAGGGATTGACCAAGTCATCCCGGCCGGCGTCAAGGTCTTGCTCCTCCCGAGCACCCGGTGCTCCCAGGAGAGCAACGGGCGTCACCACCTTCGATCAACCCCGGTCGCCCGGCCGATCCTCGCCCACAAGCGGCTCGTGGGTCGCTTTCCCCATGGTCGCCATCACGCCGGGGTCAGACGCCAACCACGAAGCGCCGCCACTCCATGCTCCGCTACCGAGGCGATTGGTCGTTAGCAACCACCTCCGCCTCCTGTTCCTCTTCACCGAGGCGACCAATGCTCTCCGACCAAGGCATTGGATCGAGGGCGATCACCTCCGCTTCTTGTCCCTCCATAGTCGAGGCGACCGATGCTCGCGGCCGGAGGCGATTGATCAATGATCACCTCCGCCCCTTGCACCTCTCCGTGGCCGGGGCGCCTGGTGCCTCGGGACCAAAGGAGTTAGGCCGGGACGACCTCCTCCTCTCCTCCTCTCCTTGGCTCATGGCCAAGGCTGTTGGTCGGGAGCGACCAAGCTCCTTCCCGGGACTCGGCGCTTGAGCCTCGCCCAGATCATCTCTTCGCAAGGGGCCAAGGCCAAGGCGTCTTGGTCCTCGATCCCCTGCGGCTCCTGCTCCTCCTGGTAGGATAGGCTCCACGGCCGGCTGAGCGCGGGTCCGCCGAAGGAAGCTCGGGCTCCACCGAGTCCGGTTAGCACCGGCCTCCTCGTCTCGGCCATCACCCGGCCGACGACGCGGTCGAGCCTCGGCGTCCATCGCGGAGTTGATAATCTCCTCGACCATCTCGGCGGAAGTCCAAAACGACATCCGAAGCTATCACGCCCACGCCAAACAGGGTGGGGTTAGCCCAAGAAAGTCGCAAGACAAGAGCGGAATAAGAGAATGAAGAACGTACCTTACGCCGGCGAGCGGCGCCATCCTCCTCGGCCTCCTCGCCGGGCCACGGGCGACACCTGCAGCGGCCTCGTAGGCCTCGGCCCACGACCACGGCGCGCTCCTCTGCGGCGTCGGCCAGCGCGTGCCATCGCCGGGTCGACATCGTCCATGTCGACCTCTTCCAAATGCCGAGGCGGTTTGAGAGGTCGACCTCCTGCTCCCTCTAACGTGAGCATAGGCGGCCTCCTCCTCTTCTTCCTCCTCCTCGAGGCCTCAACCACCCGAGTGAGCTGGTCTGGAGGGCCTTGATCCGCCTCTCCACCGCCTCCTTGGTCGGGAGAGACCTGGCATCCTCCTCGGCCTTCCTCGCTTTGCTCGGCGAGCTGTTCCGATCGGCTCATCACTCCGGCTTCCTCCGTTTGAAGTCATCGAACCAAATGCGGAGTTCGCACCTCCTGGCGGTCGGCGTACTCAAGGTGCGGGGTAGGGGTCTGGTCGGCTCGGCGCCTCGGACCGCTTGGCGCGGGAGGCGAGGCGGATGCTCGGCGACCTCGACCCGCCGCCTCTTACGGAACCCCTGGCCGGTCTTTGGCTTGCGGCGGCTGCGGCCTTCGACACCGCAAGCTCAAGGGCGACCTTCTCCGCCAACGAAATCGGGAGGAATGAGCTCGGAAAACATGCCCTCGAACGGAAGTGGGAAAATGTACTTACGCGTCGCCGCGGTCAAAAATATTCTTGGGGACCTGGCGATTGGCGTCGGCTCCTTCTCCTTCTGGCGCCGAACATCTCGGCGACCCTATCGTCAACCGATCCGTCCTCGAGCTGCGTCAACCGAAGACTAAGACAAAAGGCATATCACGGATGCATAACGCAGCTTCACGCAAAGCGGCGATGCTCGGGAAAGAGGTCCAGAACATACCTGCGTTGTCCTCGCGGGTGAAGTCGTGCCACCCGGTCACCTCGAAGAAGGGATGCTCGCGGCGCCTCAGGGGACACCGGTTGAAGAGTAAAGTCCGGGCGATATCCCGACCGGTGAGCCCCATCTGGGCAAGCTCACCGATCGTCCCGAGCACCCGCTCTTCCTCGGGTTGCAGGCGGCGCGCGCCGTCTCGAGGGCGGAGCGCCCTCCCAGTGTAGACCAATCGGGACCCCTCCGCCTTCTTCCGGTAGAATTAGAGGTCGGCCCAACCCGACACCGAGTCCTTCAGAGCAACGAAGGGGTACTCGTATGGTCGGTTGGGCCAAGGCGAAGATAAACGCAATGGGCGGAACCATCGGCCCGGTGCGGAAGGGAATAGAAGTGAAAGAAGAGGCTAGCCGTGGGCATTACACCCACGTAAGCCTCGCAAAGGTGGGAGAAGATTGCGAGGAAAGGATGGAGTTGGGGTGGAGATGAGAGATCTCGCACCCGCGAAGGCAAGCACGGAGGCGAGGAAGTCGCTCTCGGCGACGAAGCCGTCTGATGGCGTACAACTCGCGAGAGACGATCTCCGTCTCCGCGGTGGCGCCGCATCATCCCGGGCACTCGACCCGAGCCTGGTCGACGTACCCCTCGTCCGTGAGCACACCTGGAGCCTCCTTCGGGTCATCCGCTAACCTTGAAGCGCGCCATGGCCGAAGAAGGAAGGAGAGCGAAAAGGGTTCTTGGGCGCTAGGGCTCTTGGAAGATTTTTTCGAAGACGAGCAAAGAGACGCAATGGGACTCCGACCTCTCCCGGTAGAAAGGGTTAAAAGGATAGTGAAGAGGCGGGATAAAAATCGCCGCCTATCGCGCAAAGAACACTGGCCGGAAAAAGCGCCGCTTCCCAGAAACTACCGCATCACAGGAGGCTTCTGAGAAGGAACCGCAGAACAACCAAGCGACGCCCTTGCAGAGCAAGCACGCCGGGTAAAGAAGCTCGTCTCCCGACGTAAAATGGTCGTGAGCCACGACCAAAGGAAATTCAATCCCCTCAAGTCTTCTTAGGCTCAAGGGAAGCCCGAGGTTCCCCACTTGAACCTCGGGGCTAGGTATCGGGGATTGGCTATCGGCAAAGACCACGGTACCCAGGTGAAAAGCTAAACCCGCCGACCAAGCGGCACTAAGGAAGATGCTCGGGAGAACGAAGCGAGCATCCTCCTTCTCCTCCGAGCATACGGCGTTTGCGCCTCCGTTCGCGAAGCACCAAACACACCCCACGAGCAAGCATGCTCGTGGAGGCCACGACCGCTCGGGTGTCTTGGTCGGAGGGCCCAAATGAGCGCCGCGAGGAAGGAAGGAGGCAACCAATCAGCCGGAGATCAAGGGAAATCATACCGAAATTCAAATAACGCGAATCAAGGGCAAGATCACGGATATGGATGCATAGCGTGATCCTGAGGCGATTACTTTTCGCATCTCTAGTCATAGTATTTAAACCCCCCTGAAGATCTCAGTATAGGAGGGCACACGAAAGATAGAACACAATACACTGGAGTAGGGTCATTATCTCGGCGGTGAGAGGCCCGAACCAGGATAAAAGACACCGCGTCCCCCCTTTTTTCCGGCCTCCTTCTCCCGACCTCGCATCGCTCGAACGCCCTCTTCGATCCGTGCGACGGGGCTCTGTTGATCCCCCATTCAACAAGTAAGCTCGACGGGAGCCCGTTCTCCAATCGTCGACACTAATTTTGGCAAAATCTCAGATTTCGGCCTCCCCTGAGATTCATAATCACAGTGGGAATGAAAAAATTTGAAAAAAAAAAATAATCAAATTGCCACAGTGATTTTGGGAATCTCGGAGATTTCGAGTATTTTGATCGGATTTTATGATGTTTGGACCGAATTTCATATTGTGTGGACCAAATTTGGCACCTCTTTTTTTAATAAGTGTAGTACTATTTATAAGGAATACATACCATCATTTAGCACTAAGAACACAAACCTTACTATAGCTCGGTTGGTTAGAGCGGACAAAGGCATGCATGAGGTTGTGTGTTGGCCTCCCAGTACCTCGTTCGGTGTAGCGCCCAGCATTGAACTCGAATCCGAACGGGTAGGCTACGATACTGACATCCTACCGATTGCTCTAGACGCCCAGTGCAGCTCCATGTTTTTTTTTTCTAATTTTTGTAGCCACTGAGACCATTTCGGAATAGATTGAAAATCACCGAAATTTCGGTAATTTCGGATTTTTTGACCGAAATCTCAGAAATCCGATCTAAAAAATTTTAGATTTGAATTTTGCTTTTTAAATTTCATCTAGATTTTATTCAAAAATTTGAAATATCATCATAATTTTATATTTTGAGCCTCTCTAAAATGTAATCCGAAAACAAAATTTGAAATCTTCGAACCACAGCCTGCCAATGCTGACCTAGCCAGTGCCATAGTTGTCCCCGGCAGGGTTCACAAAACCGTAAAAAATCGCTCGAAAACCGCGGTTTTCGACCGTATCGAGCTGATTCGAAACCCTAAACCGATCGGTAAACCGGTTCAATTCAAAAAAAATTGAAAAAATTATGCGATGTAAACCGGTGAAAATTGAACGTATCGGCAAAAATCAATGAAAATCGCTCCAAAAATCGACCGCCCAAGAGGTTCAACTCGCCGATCGGTTTTTCAAAGAAAAAAAAATCAATGGGTTTTTGAGAAAATCGATCGATTTTCGTTTTTTTTCTTCTTTGAATTTGTTTTGAATCTTTTTTCAACCGCTCGATTTTGGAACTCTTTGATTTTTAACAATTTTTATTTGATTTAGGAGATAAATCGGTACCATCGAGACCACGATTTTCAATTTGAAAACGATTTGATTAATCCTGGTCCCGGTACAGAGTCCAGGAACATTGCACGCAGGTACACTAGCTCCCGAGCTTCGTACAAAGCGTACCTAAGGGGAAAGCCGTCGCCAATGCGGCCAGGCCGCCCCGCGCGACACCCGTCCCACGGAGCTAGCGCGATGGGCCGGCGCCACGTGAAGCCACGTGAAACGGGGCCCATGAAAGCTACAAGGCCTTGTTTGCTTGTGCATAATGTTTCCTCTCAATTGCACTGCGTCGTCTCGTGTCGTCGTGAAAGAGTGAGGCTTGGTACGCACCCGCTTGGCAGTCGCAGTCGTGTCGTGAGGTTGCGCTCCACTGTGGGATCTGCGCAAGCGATTGGTGCGACGATCGCGCGGTGCGGCCGACTTTTCTGAAGCTCCGAGGCCATGATCCTGTCAATTCGAGCTCGTTTCTTTCACGTCCTCGTCCTCGTGCTAGTGGCGCCCTCACCTTTGCTTCAAATTATCCCGCACAACGCGCAGCTTGTGATGGTACCATGTAGAGTTTCAGGCTCAAGTTGAACAAACCGGGGCCGCACACTGAATGTTGTACGCGTGAAGTGCCATCACATCTAAGTTGCCGTGATTATATGGTTTATGCAACGATCACGATGAAAACGCTCTGGGCTTCTGGTTTCCTATATCATCTCGCGCGGCGCATCCCCCACGAAACGCAGTGAGACATGAAACTTGCATAAATTAACTGAGGGTGGGAGGCAAGCATGGACACGGATTAAATTATCGTCGCTTAAGAGTCAACAGCCCCATACCATAGGCCGTCGCACAGTGAGTCTGTGATCAATGTACTGTACATGAGATGTTTTTATTTCAATTAATTCCATGAAATGTGCACAAGAAGCACCGCAACCGTATGCACAAACAACACAGCCACCAGCTTCGATCACCCAAAATTTCCAGATGTTAACTCCAAGTTTCCTACCACCAAGCCCTACACTGCCCAGGCCCCGGCCCGGCCCAGTTACGGCACAAAGCGCCGCGAGAGCCTCAGCCCGTCCCATCCTGCCCGGCCCGCCCAGCCCGGATGAAGCGTGAGCGTGACTAGCTCGGGCCCCAGCAGGAGAGGTACATGGCCTTGCGGAGCGACTCGTCGGCGCCGGCCTGCCTCCGGCCATCGTCGGCGGCCGCCCGCGCCGCCCCGAGCGCGGCCGCCTGGGGGGCGATCCCGGCCAGCCGGCCCGCCGGCGCCCTCTCCCGCTGCGCCCGCACGACCAACACTGTGGCCGCCACCCACACCCGGCTCAGCTGGGCCATTCCCAAGTTCGGCTCCGTTCTTTAAGCTTCGCTTTCTTCCCTGTGATTGCTACTACTGCGTTCTGGAGGGGTGGAGGACGGGGAAGAGACGGCGGCATTTGTAGTCGGAAGGGAGGGTAGTTTGGGTAAATTGCGTTGATGGTTTCGGGATGGGTGGTTCGGGTATTTCGCTGGATCTTTCGTTTCTTTCTCGGCCCGGTTGCCTGTGGGGCAGTGGACAAGGGCAAGGACGCTTTTGTTACGTTTCTCCGCGAATTATCCCTTCTTTTCGTGAGATGACCGGAGAAATAATTTCTAATTTAGAGAAATGTTTCTACGTTTTTATTTCTAAAATTACATAAATATTAAAGTACGAATAAATAGTAGATGGTGATTACTTATCTTTTTATTTATTTCAAAATTTGTATAATTTATATTGAGAGAAAAAATATAGAAGTACTGCTCTCTAATTTAACATCAAAATAAAATAAAAATCGCCATGGATTGAGAAGGAACCTACAGAATTGCAAAGTCGCCTCATGGCGCTGCTTTGGAGAGCGTGCAAGCGAACTAGGCACACCGATAAACTACTAGCATCTCGTTCTACTATCCACGTCCCTTCACGCAAATGGAAATAAAATGACCGAACAAGCGGCTTAGCTCACGAACTTCGTTTGATCACGGTGGTGTTAATCGCACTCCATTAAGAGTTGCCAAAGATCTTGGTCTTGGGTACAATTTTGCTCCAAAGTTTAAGCTGTTGGCATGTGCATACCCCAATATTAATCTCACTCCCGCGACCTCTTTTTATTGCATGAACTTGGGTGGAGTGTGGAGTTCCGTACGCGATATTGTCGTCGGGGATGGAGAGGAGAAATCGGCGGATAGAGCTTAAGGCTTATCCCGAGGGTCAGTGGTGAGTCATCGTTTTCCATCAGTGGCAGTGGGTACCTCCTGCTTTGTCACCTTTGGATCCTGTCACATCCACCCTTTGTACACCTCTCCAGCTCTTTGTTACAGGTATGCATGGTGAGATAGTTGACATGGTAATTTGGTCCTTTTTTGTTTTAAGAAGACATGGTATTTGGACTGGGGATCGGTATCTCAAACCCTTTTCCTTTCCACTCGTGAAAAAGAAAAGCTTTTTCAAGTGTCAATAGCACTCACATGCATCCAAGTAAAAGGAGGTCATTGGGTGAATTCTCAGCTTCTTCAATTTCTGGTCTGCTTGGTGGAGGATTTTTGTTTTTGTGTATGGGCTACCAACATAGTTAGCTATAAATCCTCTGTAGCTGCGCATCTGGATATTTTAATCCTAATATTAATATCTAATTGGACCTTTCTTTTTCTAATTTATATGAGAATATCAAGGCTCTGAGTGTTAAACTTGGTGGTTCTTTTTAACATCATTTAGATAACATATGATGGATAAAGTTCTACTTGGAATACCCTAGTACACTATAAACCAGAGAACTTTATTTCCATATTTCCCCTTTTCTTTGGATTGAATATCTAGGAAGGAACTAAGAAAACGATAAAAATGGCTGTTAAATAATTAACAATTTTATTGCCAACAGATTCAAGAATCAAAATAGTACAGTAGAACTTCATTATACGTTACTTTAGTCCTTTTGGTACCCTCAGTTACGGACAGGTTCCAGTGCAGTTACTAAACATTCTCCACGGTTTAGAATCGTCCGATCGAGCGAACGAACGGTTCAAATCTTTTAAATTCGTGTGCTACAGTATTTTTGGCTGCAGTACCTGCTACAATAGAAAAGTGCTACTATAAATTTGTTACCGTCGGATCAATCTAAACTGTTACTTTTCGATACATAACTGTTTAAGTTGTAGTCTCTAAGTAACTGCACGCATGAACTATGTTGCTCCGTTCAGGGTTTCACTTTTCGTTTCGAGACTACTTTTCGAGGTCCGAGCGGTACCGAAATTCGCGAAATTCGGTTCGAAATTCGTTAAAAACCGTTAGGTTCGAAAGTCAAATGAATTCGAAATTTAGTCGAAAAGTCTCGAAATCTTCGAGCGAATTTCGCTCGAAACGGCTCGAATTGCTCGAAAAGGTTCAAATTAAGCTCGAAAAAGCTCGACAAACCATTTGGGTCTGAAAATCGCTCGAAAAGGCTCGAAATTCGCTCGAAAAGACTTGAAAACCGATGGTAGTTGAAAAAAGAGGGAAATGTAGAAAAATTAGGAAAAATTGTAAAAAAAATATTGTAAAATTTGGAAAAAAACCATTAAAGGCCAAAAATAATATTTGAAAAATTATTTCAACAAACATAACTACTAAATATAATTGAATAAATATTGAAACATGCGATTGTGTTGTGAAGGTGTAGTCTAAAATTCGATTCAAATGTTGCATTTATTTGATCAACAATGTATTTCCATTTATTTTTTATGCACTATAGTTGATAGTTTAATACTTGCATTCGTGTTGAATATTTAGTTATGATATGGCTCTCTCTCAAAATAATAGGAAAAAATGATAGACGGTTTATTACTATAGGTCTCATATAATTCTATATTGATTGTTAACAAGTTAAACTGGGGATTTTGATTTAGTATAATGATCTCTTAGCAGTTTATATGTGATTTTAAGAAAAACTCAGATGTACGTTCTAAATACAGGTCATGATTTTATGGATAGTGCTCTTCTTGTCTCATGCTGTTGGTTTTTACAAAAAAAAATATTGGAATATGTTTAATGATACAAAAGTGATACTAAATATTACTACTTGACATACTTGAACAAATATTGCTACCATAATTAAAATATACCAATACAAGAAAAATTCCGGATCCCAGTACTGTTTTTTTTCCAATGTTGTAAAATCGGTTATGGCGCAAAAACGTCTAAAAATTTCAATTTTTCAACCAATTTTCATCCTAAAGGTTACAAAACTATTAATACTTATTTTAGAGAGTTTTTGGTTAAATTTTCTCAAATTTTTGAAATTTTTTGAATTTAAATTTGAATTTGCTCGGTTTTTCGCTCGGTATTGAATTTCGCTGGGGCTCGAAATGTCGAATTTCGAACGAAATTCGCGAAAGCCGATCGGCTTTGCGAACCCTGGCTCCGTTACTAGTATTTGCCACTCATGCCATGGTTAGATATGACTTTTCCTGCGAGGCTCCAGCTCAAGTTTCCAGCGAAACAGCTAGGAAGGAATGAGAAAAAACGCTGGGAGTAGTAGCTTAGGTAAAGACGCCCTGTGTAACTGTGTTTCAACTTTCAACAAATTGATAGCATCAGCCGGGTTCATATTACCGAAATCAACTAGAAAATTGACTCCAGCTAATTAAGTACTGATTTTCTATAAAAAAAAGCGTCAGAAAATCGTATGGTTTTGAAATCCAAATTTTTGAAAAAAGAAACTCAAAAAAATCGAAAATGTACCGATTTTATCTCGATTGTTACCGATTTTCTCCCAATTTTCACCAATTATCGTGATATTTTGATCGGCCAATTGAATGTTTCTTAGAGCCGATTTTTTGAGTAATTTTCTCTCGATTTTCACTGATCATCGCGATATTTACGTCGCATAAAATTATTTTCATTTTTTTTTAATTTAACCGGTTTGCCCGCTGATTTTAGATGCCGCATCTCTCCGATACGTCCAAAATCATGATTTTCGCACGATTTTTCTTGATAATGTGAACCTTGGCATCAACTCCTTGCTTATCATTGACAATACTAGTCCAGTACTAATAACACATTTATCTGATTCTGTTCCGCATGGATTTATTCTGCTTGGATCTTGATTTTAGATGCCATAGTAAACTTCAGAGTTCAGACAACTTATTCTTTCTGTTTCAAGACAAAAGAACTAAACAATCCTCTCAGATTGCATTTATAATTACTCTTAACTTACGCATTTAACTTTTGAGAGTGACTAGGGAACGGTATACCGTTGCAACGGTATAGCCATGAAACTTATGAAACTTATCAGTTTCAGTGCTGGTTTCATGAGTTTCAGTGTTTAGTTTCATCAGTTTCATATTTTATCAGTTTTTAGTGCTAAGTTTCATGAGTTTCAGTACAAAAAATCATAAGTTTCATGAGTTTCAGAGGTATACCGTTGCAACGGTATACCGTTTTTTAGTTTTTCTGTTAACTTTTAGCTTATGGACAAAAAGTTCCAATTATGTTAGCTTGATGCAGCTTCTGTTGCTCGAGCACATGGCCAAGAACTTGAGGATAAGCAGTTCGGCACAGAGAGCTGTAATCAAACCATGTATGTACACTTGTCTGAGCTAGCCTAGCTCGGGCCCCAGCAGCAGAGGTACACGAGCATCCTCAGCGACTCCTCGGCGGCACCGGGGCTGCCGTTGACCTTGCCGACCGACGACCGATCGATGACCACCGAAAAGCCCGTTTCGCCGCCGCCGAGCAAGGCTTGGCCACTTTCTCCTTCAGCTCAATGGCAGCCCCCAGTGCGACCGGCATGCATGCTTTGTTTGCCATTGCAAACCTCATTCTTTCTTGTTCTCTGGAGTCAATACTACCTGCAACTGAAGCTAATTGAGCACTTGTAGGCTTGTAGCTTGAGTCTCTCAATGATGTTTCTGAATCGTTGATGCGTAGATGGAGAAGTGACAAGTGAGCCATATATATACAGTTGCTGACATGACATGGGCTACGTCAATGGCCAATGGTTTTGCAGGCAGCTGGGAAGACAGGTGGCTGAGTGGACCATTGGTTCCTTCAAAACCGGGAGCTCATGGGGCCAGTGAGACCATGGTATGCTCCTGAGCCTATCTGGTTTGGATTTGGACTGCAGCTATCGGCGCTCGTCTTCTCTGCAACATCCAATTGATCTTGCCTGTGCCTGTCTCTTACATCACTGTTGAAGTTGCGACGTTCAGCGAAATCCAGCAGCTCCTATTGTCCGTATATCGCTTCACGTTGGTTGCAAAATTTTAAGAGGATGTTGGTGATTAGAGCTCACTTTGATTCATGTAAGACCGCATGCCCTGATGAAAATGCAGGCACGGTTGCCGATCTGGATAAGTTCTGAATGTGCTGATCTGGAACTTCAGCCCACCATGGCGTGAATCCGACCTTGTTGCTGCATGTGCCCTTCCTGTATTCTTTTGTTTCTGACATTGTCAAAATGACCATGAGGATCACATAGCTCTGTACCACCCTACTACTGTCTAATAGTTATGACTGTGTCACCATGCTCTGAAACAGTATCGGAATTAAGAAACCAGTTGAGATAAACGTCGATGGACAATGGATATGCATATGCCAAACTGGTACGTCTTACTTCTCCACATCTCTTTCCGTATTTTGTATCCATCTCATATGCTCTGCTTACTGGACAAATTAGCTTATTAGCACCACAGGCTACGGTAATCTTAAAAAAAATCAACAGCGTCTATCTCAGATATAGTTTCAGACGTCCTGTACGCATTGCTCGTTAATAATCACGCTTAAGGAACAATGATTAAAGTGACAGGTTGCAGATAAGTGCAAAGTTTATTAGATCCATCACAGATATTATATGGATAGAAAATCTTCCGAATCTCATCTTCGGAGCATCATCATCGCAGCTCTCTGATCACGTCGTATATTTTGCACACAAGTGGATATCACCATCAGAATACTGGTAAACTTCTAGTGGTTTTATAATACTCAATCTGTTTACGAGTAGGGATGTGTTTCTATGCTTTTTTTAGTTGTATAAATATTAAAGCATACATAAAAGGTAGATGGTGATTAATTAACCATTCGTTTACTTTAAGATTTGTGCAACTTGTATTGAGAGGGAGCATATAAACACTACTCGAACAAATATGTATGATGTTTTGCAGAATGTGTTCAAATTTTTAAATTTTTAACAACTAATAAAAGTATATACATCTATATTGATTGATTGAAAGCTAATACTAGTAGATTCTTTATAAAATACTCTTAAAATGCCCTTTTGAAAGTAGTTTAGCAACATATCAGCCATCAAAGTTGTATATCGTAGGTCTGTTAACAGAGGGAGTACATCAAGAGACAATCCACAGTGGTGTCATGATATGATTAAATGATTAAACTAGTAGCAGAGTAGTTGAAGAAATCGTTTGCGGCTCTGTGTTGATAAGGACGTGGGACCATTTGTTTTTTTAGACCATTATCTTTGACAGTGACTGGTATTTTATCGGATAATTCTCACCTGAACTTCACTTTGGCTTTCCTCAAATTTTGTAGGACTCCACCTTATTTTAACAATAAAATCATCTTGCTATTATAATCAAATAAGTTAATTGCTTTCTTAGAGTAACAAACATGCTAATTATAGTATTGAGGTAACACCTACTTTATGGCATATTTTTAAATAAGATAAATTTTAGCGAAATAAATGGGTATATTTTTGTCTACTGCTTATATAATACAACGAACTAACTTACCATGGATAGAGCAACAATCGTCAGACCATTTTTTGGATTTACATTTTGCAAGCGTTGACGTATGTAGAGTTGTAGACACATGAAAACAACACTGTATTCTACCAAAGATTATGCAGAAGAGGAGATACGGACAGTTAATTTGTTTCCCTTACTGAAAATATTACATGGGTACTTAGAAAGCAGAAAATGAACACATCGCTAACAAATCATTATAAACAGGCAGAAGTTGATGTTAGATTCTGCGATGATTCCTACAGTATCACTCAGTTTGAACTGTTATGGCAAGTGATAAACAGAAGTTAAGCTTATGGACTTCATTGTTCTGACAAGCCGATTTAGCACTAGCACAAAACAGCACATATCTGTCATTACAATTACACAGGAAGTACTGAAATACCGGAGTTAGCTTGTTCTTTGGCGACTGATCCTGCAAGCACATCTCTAGACTACCACACAATAAACTACCAACCACAAAATCTAGCAGTTTACAAGAATATCACAATACATGGCTGAAGACATATGCATAGCTTCCGCAGCAGAAGAAAGTACAGTCTACACCGGGTCGACCACTTCAACCTGCTGTTGCGCGAGATATCTTTCTCTCCGCTCTTTCTGCAGTCAACACATCAAGGATGGATTTCAGCATTACGAACAAAATACATGAAAAAAAAGGGAGCCAGAGCATTCCACGTGTCTTGAAGAGATACATACCCATTCATCGATTACAAGCCCTTCACCAACAATTTTTGGGCCATTTTCTTCTGGAGGTTTCTTCCGTGCCTCAAGTGCAGCCTCTGCCTCAGCTAACTGATTGTTTAGCTTTTCCAGTTGCTTTGAAAACACATGAACAGGAGTCAGATATTGTAAAATTTTCTGTGTCCATTGAAGCAATTACATATACAAAACATGTTTCTTTTTGCTTACAGGGCCTGGATTCTCAACATCCAAGAAAACAACCCTCAGGATCTTCTCAACCACAGCTTGATCTTTCTGCTCATCAAACTACAACCAACAAAAGAAGTCATGCTTCCATACAGCAAATAAGCTATGAAACCATAAACAGATTGCTGATAACAAGAATACAAAGTTATACCCACATGTTAAGAACAAAAGAGCAGTAAAAAATAGAGTTCAGAGTGTTTCCACAACACCACAACCCTATAGCATATTCATCTCATTCAAATCATACCTTGGATTAGGACCAGCAGCAACATGAAAATTGTGTCCATCCATGATCCCCCGAATGCAGAAAGAGACAAATGCTCTAAAATTCAAAACAGTACACACCTCCTTGCAAAGTTGCACTAAGATTGCTATATCAACTCATTGCTTTTCGAAAATAACAGTGCAACACTCTAGTTGAATCTCCCAACCATCACTCATATCACCACATTAATATATGATGTGAAACATTGCAGGGAAGAATTTAACTTTTTAGAACTGGAAAACAGAACTATACAAATATATGGAAGGAATCAAGTCAATAACATATAGCATTCTTCTATGTATGGGATTCTAGCAGGGGCGGAGCTAGCCCAGGCCCAAGCCCCGGGCTAAGCCAGTTGATCTTAGATTAAATATCTGTTTTCAATGATTTTTCAATAGTTTCTCGTAGAATTTTAGTGGGCTTTCGGTACCAGGCCCCAGGCTACAGCCTACTCTGCCCGGGGCCTGGATCCGCCCCTGTCATTCTAGGGTTGATAGCTTCAAGTCTACATGTTCATGTGTAAGTATGTCTATCAAAGGGGCTTCACATGAAAAGGCAGCAAAGCTCTGCTTTTGACATGAATCTTTTATGGCTGCTTGTTGTTTTTTAAGGGTTATTAGTTGTTTGCATAAGTATAGCCTATTTTGAAGGGACGGGTTCATTCATCAAATTTAATATATAGGGGAATTCATTAACACCACCTTGCATTTTGTTGTAATATACAAACTCCCTTGGAAGTTTTTTTTTTTGTAATTAGACCCTTGCATCACCCTTCTAGTTCAAATCGCTCCTTAAGGCAAGCTTGGAAGCTAAATTTTTGCAGCTGCGGTGACCCCAAGGTCCCCGACAAGCACTATGTTTACACTACGGCCAGTTAGACCTTACACTAATCTTAGATGCATTATGACTTGGTGACTATATGGTAGACGTATACATCCAGACCAATCCATTGGGCTGAATACCACCACATGGAGATGATATTGAGACAAAACAGCCCACAAAGCCAAGAGGTTGTGATAGTTGATCACCCTTGTGATGAAGGGTGCAGATGCATCCTTTTGTGAGGGAGGCGAACAAAAGCCCTAGCCTTTTGTTTGCAGCAGTAGTGAGAGAAGTAGCAGCAACACACATAGCAGGATCAAAGAGAAGCAAGATAGGAGAAGAATATATGTTTCAGTTCGGGTGCTCTTGCGCAATCCTCATCCAAGAGAATCAGGGGTCAAATGTCCTGGAATTGACCTCCAATTTGGCCAGTGTGTTCTTGACTCATAACTTTTAAATTTGTTCGAACTTGTTGAGGTTCAGTAACACAACGAAGAGGTCCCCATCAGATTTCAGATCATACATAGCAAAGAAATGAACTATATGAAACTTGGCTAGATCCACGGGTTCCAAACAAGTTGTCAAAATAATTGCCAAATCAGACAACGTTTGACCACCCAAACTGATCTTGTATCAAATCTGCACAGTTCTAAAACTGCTACTATCTGAACTGACAAAATCCCTCTAACATCCGATGCTCCTCAAAACCAATCCTCATTTCATCGGGTACAAATCAAAGAGTTGCGAGCCAAGAACACACCGACCAAATAGAACGTAAAACCAACAACATTTGACCTCTGATTGTCTCCTTGATTAAGATCACGCAAAATCACCCGAATTGAAACATAGCTTGGTCATAAGCTTGAAATGAACTTCCTACCCCGCTGATTCTACATGATGTGTATGCTGGCTGTGTCTAGGCAAAATTCATTTGGTGAGTCAGCAGCAAATTTATCTCATAGAGCCATCTGTGCTCTTGCCACCACATGACATGAGCTGCCAGCGAAGGCCTCCCAACTCTGGGCAATTTTCCCTACCTGGCCACTGTTGAGAACTTGAGTCCACCAAGTAAACTCCCCACCTAGGCCATCACCTGTGCCTGCGGTCCGCACCTCCAAGTTGCTCTCCTCCATTCCTCTATTTTCACTACTGATAAATTGATCAAGGGAAATATACAGGAAGATCATCTCCTTAAAGTTAGGTGAACCATGCACCATTTTATTTGGATTTTAATTTCTAATAAAGTAATAAGTCTAATTTCACTCTCTCAAAAGGATAATACTTTGGATCTATGTTGTCAACCAGAAAATATTTTCTCCATAACTTACTAGAAATTAAAAAAGAATGGAGCCAAGTAAAAGTCTAAAAAAGATGGTCACTAACCAGTTCTGGTGCATATTCCATGGCTCCTTTGACCTTCAAGCTCAAAATCTTGAATTTGACCTTGCACTTCTGTAGAACATTTTCATTGTTTTCTGGGTGCTCGACAAACTTGAAAACTGGCAACTCAGAAGGAAACAAAAATAAGCATCAAACAGGAAGTAAATTGGAAAGCCTTAGTGTTGTTCAAGTAAAGATCCAAGGTTATCACTGTATTACCAGTCGCAATGATAGTCTCCCCAGGGGCAAGTATGGCTCCAGGAGGACGCATGAAGCAGCTCTTGGGTGCAGTTGTTTGAAACTAAAGATCAAATATCGGTTGACGGTCAAGCAAAATTAGCATTAAACAATGCTGAAATTTAGCAACAGATTCAACCCATTTGCTGTTGGAGTAGAGCTGCGGGAAGCAATATGGTTACCAACCTTAAATGCTACATGAGACTTGCTTGTGTTCTTTATCCTGATCGCACTCCTCACCTGCTTTCCTGGTTCATCTACACAAGGCAATACCAATTTGTTATTAGCTTCTCTCTACTAAAGAGCCTATATTAAGCAATTAACAAGAAAAAGTGAAGTTTCCTTCTTCTCTTTGCCTGCCGTTATTCATGGTAATTAGGACAAGAGACCACACAAGTGATTCTGTAAGCATTAAGCTGCATGTAAATCATGCTAGGACAGCAAAGTGATTTAAGCAATCAAGCCTTTGCTTGTCCATTGAATAACTATCTAATTCTGTAGAGGATTCTAGTACTTGACAACATTTCAACTTCAATACAGTAACCAAATACCTTACACCTCATCCTTACAAATTTCCAAAAATCCATTTGGCATTAACGTGCGTCCCATGAAACTTGTCTAAACAAACCGTCTTTGGATGTTTGCCAATTTGTTAACCGCTTTATCTGAAACGAACAACAGATTAAAGACACGACAATCTTCCATAACTGCCTTACTCCACGTGGCAGCACAGCACGAAACGACAGCACCAAAGTACCAATCAAAACGTAGCAACCTACACATATTGCAAGGTTATCACAAAGTAGTAGTGAATTGGCGCGGTAAGTTTTATTTTTTAAGAAAGTAAGGATGTTTTGTTTCTCTGTTTGATCACAACAAAACCTGAGAATTGAAACATCAACAATCAACAAAAGCGAAATGATGCATAAAGTTGATCCTAATCTCAGGCCCCCCTCTTGCAAAGTAGGAGTTCTATCACCTAAGCACCAGATGACAAACAACTCTTACCAAGTGCCAACAGATAGTTGCTTAGGCCCTAATAATAGGCTAACACTGCATCTAAGGCTACACACATGCTATAATTAGCCTACCAGAAATCTAGCACAAGATTCTTGGAACTTCTCAATATCTCAACGTTGGCACTTCCTGTCAGAAATTCTACACAAGGAATTTTCTCAACGATTTAGATCCAACGCCTGGATCGAGGATATTCTAACTCCTGCAACGAGATCAATAAACCGGGATGGCAAAATGGAGGCCTAGATGGCAAGTTGTCCCGCTCGCCAATCAGAACCGAACCCCAATGAATGCATTACCCAAAAATAACCAACTCATCCGCCGAATCGCACCTCAAGATCGCGACTTCCTCCGCCGCCCAACAATTCCCACTTCAAAACAGCGGAGATTGACCAAACCGAACCAAGATTAACCCCGAAACTTAACGCAATCTAAGGGAACTAGTCACGCGACACCAGCAAACAAGGCCAAGATCGCAGCTTTCCAAGCTTCTCACGACGTCGACCCAGAATTAAACAAGAAAGACTGAAAGAAAACTTGAATTCCTCGCACACTCACATGGGAAGTAGAGCTTGTTGGCCGGATCGAGCCGTAGGCGCCGGCGCGCCGGCAGCAGCGACTTGGCCACTGACGAGATCGACCCGGCCGGGGCCCCCTGAGCGGCACTGTCTCCAGCGACGGCCGCCTCGTGGCCGTACCGGGCGGTCGAGTGATGGATCCCGGACGACGACGACGACACCGGCTCCGGCGCGCCGCCGGCCTGCCAGAAGGGCATGCGGCAGAGGTTCCAGAGCTTTCCACCGGCGGAGTCGCCGGCGGGCGCGTACCTGTCCTCGTCGGAGATCGCCATGGGCGGGGAAGTTACCAGTTACCACCACCAGGGTACGGAGGTTGTGGTCTGGTCGCTTCTCCCCTTCTCTCTTCTAAAGTTATCTTTCTTTCACCTCAACTTTAGCTACAGTACATTCTCTATACTTGATCTCGCCTGTTTTATCTCGCCTGTTTTATCTCTTACTCTGGTTGACTTCTATTTGCTGGCTAGCCTGGCTGTGGACTACGGCTTTATGCCGCTGCTGTGCTGCTATAGTGAAACTAATCATGTAGCCGTGATGGATTCTGCAATTTCTACACTCCTCTTACGTAACACGGTAACAGGGTAGGTGACAGCGGCAAGAGTATCACGTTTCCCTCTCGAGAGTATGTTGCGCTAAGAGCCCGCCTGAGACTTCAATTTATGTTTTCCTCGCGAAGCATGTTGTCCTAAGACTTCGATTTTAGTTTTTCTAAGTATTCACGAAGATAGTCGTATGTTAGTTTTTTTGTACGTTGAGCGTGTGATCTAGTAGGGTTGTTGCATTTTCGATAAGAACTTGACAATTTTGTTTTCTTCTAACAAAAATATTAATTTTGCCGGTCTTAATATTATGTATGTAATAAATTACCCGTTAAAAGCACAAGATGAAACAAACCTCAATTAACAACAAAATAAGTGACAAATCGCCTCTTGTATAAAGTTTTTCTTTTCACGACACAATTTTTTAAAAAAAAATTGCACAAGATTTTGGTATGCCCTACATGCATATCTATTGCTTATGTTTTGCAAGTTCTCCATGCTACCCTTTGCCCGTCCTATTTTATGTATCTCTCCATTTGTATTTCTCCCTTAAGTGCATGTCTTTTACACCTTTTCAACTCTAAAGGGGTGAGCACCTCATTTCCTTTTACTTTTAATGGAGTTATTCCATTTGCATTTGTTTAGTCTTAAAACATCTCTATTTTATTTATGTTCTTTCCAATGGACTAACGAAAATGGTTAGAAAACAACACCTTTTAGCTATTGAAGAAAGTTTCACTTTGTCATTCCATCCATATTCTTTGCACTTCTCCCGACTCTTTGCTTGTAGTAATGAGTTGTGAATGGTTAGAAAAAGTTTGTTAAAGTGAATTAAAAACTAAAATTTGTACTAGAATGAAAAATCATATTGGTAAACCCTTGTCCTTTCATTTTCCTTTTGAATTTCTTTATTTATATTTTTCCCTCCTTTCCGTTGTAGTTTTGTAGATGATTGCATCACTTGATTGAGAAAAACATACTTGTTACTCCACTAATCTATTTTATCATCGTATCACTTAAAATCTTGTCGGTTCCTAAAAGTTGATGCATTCTATCTATTAGCATTGTAGTGCTTACATGTTTCGAATGAAACATCTCCTCTCTTTGTAGTGGTAGCGCTTCATCTATGTTTCATCGCTATGTATAGGTGATGATACATTTACGTAGTTAGATATGGTAGTTATTTCTTGTTTTATTTAGTATTTATGTGTATGTACCATCGTATGCTATGGAGGCAATGTATGAAGGTGGTTTTCAACTTACAATGTTCTGCTTGTACTAGCTATTTGTGTAATTAAACTTAGCTAAATACTCAAAGTAGAATAACTTGTTGCTCAGGTTCCAAGTATTTAAGGAACACAGACAAAAGAATGTTATATATGAACATGTTATCAATAGTGCACCTCATGATTTCATTTTGGATGCTCTGTTATTTTTTTAACAAGTAAGGATTTCAAAATAAGCCAAATATAAATTCATCAAGATTTCATTATTTCACAACTTTGCTTTCAGTAATATAGTGTCTTTTGTTAAATACCATGCTCTGTTTTTTCTCCACATGCAGTTGTCTACCCTATTAAGGTTTCATTCGAAACCATTTCCTGTAAAATTTATGCATTCCAAACGGAGATAAAAGGAGGATATTTCATTTTTTTTTACATGTTCTTGCCAACCTATTTCACAATTATGCTCATGGGTCACATGCTTGCTATGTACAAGTAGAAACATTACTTTTATCAACCACTTAAAATCACCCCTTTCTTAAAATACAAAGAATTGGACTTGACGCACATGGACTATGTCTACCATCAACTTACCTTTGTTGAGTAAACGACACTAATAGGTAACAACAGACCAAATAGTTCAATCGACATCGGCAACTATAGTCTGAATTAAACTATAAAAACAACAATCTTCAAGTCCTAATTGCAAAACTACAAGCAAATCCAGCCTCTCACACCCATAAAAATTCAATAGAAAACGTCAAATAACCATCCAAAAGAAAGGAAATTTCCCAATCAAAAGAATAACATCCAACATAGTGACGCAGTAGTGGGCTAGAAATGTACGTAGGCCTACTGGATAAGAAAGATCCCATCCCTCACAGCCCAGACGAGCAACAGCCTTTCCTCACACATGTCCCTGCAATTACCATTGCCCTCACCGGTGACGCCGACCACCCACCGCCGTATCCAGTGAAAGAACCTGTAGTAAGCCAAGGATTCTCCGGTGGTAGCCATATTGTCGCTTACCTTCTCGACATTGCGCCGAGCCACCGACTGGAGATCATCAATGGTGATGGCCATCTCCGACGGTGTTGTGCTCAACGCGAGAGCTTGATGGTGCTCACATTTTGTGGTGCATTGTGTCACCACTGCGAGTGGTGAGCTTGCTCGTGTTCTTTCACTCTTGTTGCTTCTTGTGGCCTTGGTGCGAGACACATAGGCCTGTTCGGGACAGCTTTTGATTGTGGAGATTCTGAATTAGTCAACTGTCTGGAGAAGCGACTGCCTGAAGAATCTATTGACTAGAGAATCTTCCTGACGAGTACACGTACCATGGGTACCCCCAGCAACCCGGGACAGCGAACGGGCTGCCTTTAAGGCCCAGGTCCGATCGAGGGCCCGTAGGCCACGGAGGGATCTTGTCCCTGGCCAAACACAAATGCGGACGCGCTCCGACTCCCCGAAGGTCGAGGTGCCCAGCTCACTCCGACCCCCTGGGTCGGAGCGAGCAGCGGCTCCCTTCAGAGCGCTCGGACACTTGCCTTGCTGGCGTAACATCCCGAAACGTTCACACTAGGGTAGGTGGCTCCTTCCCAAGGTGTCAGGGAGGCCGTCTAAGAAGTCAAGCTCTGGTCCCGTCATCCTGACACGCAACAGAGGGGAGCGCCCCCTCCCGAGGCCACGCTGAGGTCAAATACCATTAAATGCCGGAGTCTGACGACCGTACAGAGCAGTGCGTCACTTCTCCAACCCGGCCGAGAACCCCCCGCCGCAAGACTACCAACTCGGCGTGGGGGTAGACGGAGGCCGGTCGGTCGACAAGACCGAAGACCAGACTCCGAGGCGTATAGTACCCCTTCTTTTTTCTCTCCAAACTCCCATGTAACCGGCCACCTCCGTGCATATAAGGAGAGGCAGGACCCCAGCAGGAGGGAAAAGAACAACAGCCCCCGATCGATCGAACTAGAAACCGGTCGGGCAAACAACCAGAAACACACTCTCGCTTGTAACACCTTGGAACCATTTGCTCCCGGAAGCAATACACACCCACCTCACGAACTGGAGTAGGGACGTTCAGCTCGAACCAGTATAAATCTTGGGCTCATTGAGTTAGGCCATTCGAGGAGAGGGAACGCGCGACCCCACTAACCAAAAATTCGTACTGCCAGTGCACGAAACACCGACACTTCCCATTTGGTAATCCATATTATAGCCATCTTCAGTGAGGCTTTAGACCAGTGGCGGACGGCCTCGGGCCACGCGGCGGAGGATTGGGTTTGTGGCGCAGGAGGCTTGGGTGGTAGGTGAAGGACGACGGAGTGGCAACGAAGGACGGTGGGGTAGAGGAGGAGGAGGAAGAGGGGGGCAGTGGTGGCTCGTAGGGTCAGGAGGATGGTGTGGACGGAGGAGGAGGCGTAGGAGGAGGTAGGCAGAGGACGACGACGGCACAAGAGGAGGCGGGCGGAGGGGTGTTGGACAGAGGGGCGGCGACAGAGGACGGGGGGCGACGACGAAGGATAGCGGGGCGGAGGAGGGCCATGGTAGCGCAGGAGGAGGACAGTGTGAACGGAGGAGGAGGAGTAGGAGGAGGTGGGCAATGTAAGAGGTGGTGGGTGGAGGGGCAGTGGCGCAGGAGGGCGGACAGAGGACGACAGGGCGTCGGGCGGAGATGTGAAGGGGCTTCGGGTGGAGGGAACGAGGGGAGCGAGGGGAGGAGGTCGCGAGGGGCATTGGGAGAATCAATGAGAATCGGGTTTTTGCTGGCTTCTGATTTTATGTTGTTTGCTAATTCTGATTGTGGTAGAAGCTGTTCAGAATCCTACCATTCGGCAAATAATCCGCTTTTATTTTAAGAAGCTATCCATAAGCTATCCCGAATAGGGCCATAGTCCTTTGATTTGTTCATCTTTAGGTTAATCAGAGCCCGAATATCGCAAAAAGTTTATTCTTTCTTGTAGAGTTTAGTAAAGTTTGGATTTTCTTTTTTAAATTCGTGCCACTTCTATTCGTAATGTGAGGATGGAGAGCTCATGCAAATAAGCTGTTCGAGCTTAACAATACACATGTTTTGATTTGTTTATGCAATGAAGTTCTGATTTACGGCTACAATCCGTGCTAATAGCATGTCGTTTATGCTAAAAACGCCTAATTTTTTGATCCACAGTATGTGCATGTGCTAAAAATAGAAGCTTTTTGGTGTAATAAGTTTCTAAAGTTCACTCTTGGAAAACTAAAGATTTTTTATGAATCAAATTAAATCAGGATCTTAGTCCTATTTCGTGCTACTAGAATTTTGTTAATGCAACCATGAAATTTACTATGTTTAGATTGTTTATATGCACGTCAAGAGAACCAGTGTGATTACATCCTCCAGAGAAGCTTAATCTTGTAGAATATAGGCACGATATGTTAATTTATAGAGTTGTGCCGTCCATTGTCAAATGGAATTCTATGCAAGAATAGACATGTTTAACGATATAGGTTTCTTGACTGAGCTTATGTACATAGTATGGGATTACCAATGGAAAGTAGATTGTGTCATTGCTTAATAGGTGAAATGATGCACAAAAATGGTTTTTTGTTGTTTGAATTCTTGGCGTGAATGAAATAAATCTGCCTAATGATTCTTTGTGATCAAATTGATATATCATTCGTATTTTCTTCATTTCATTCCTTAAGTTCCTCATGTTGTTCTAGGGCTAGGCTTCTGCCCTTTTAATATGGGGTTTGCCTAATCTTCACAATGTATGATTCGGATACTCACATGCTCTCTTGGTGAACACTAGTTGATCCCCTGCTACCAGATGCAATGGGCTTGTAACTCTTCGATTCGCCAAAAATAACACATGTTGAACTTCATGAACACTGAGTGAAGTATATTGCTATCTTAATTTCCATATGCAATGAGGAAGAACAAGCGAAGAACGTTAATAGATGCAAAAGCTATCTTATTAATCTGTAGTCTTCTTTACATGGTCGCATCTCTTGGCTATTTATAGCCCACACACACACACATGCAAAACAAAGTCCTAACAAATTGACTCAGCCTAATTGATCTATTTGGGCTCACAATGTAAACTTGATTCGAACAACCTGTGGTGCGCCATATTTTGCTTGATTGCCTCGACAGCAAGTGGACCCTAACCAAGCGCACGTAAAAAAAGAAGTCTCACATGCAGAAATGAACTAGCATCGACCTTATCTTCCCTACACAAAAGTCATGGTGTGGAAAGCCTTTCTATCTAGCCAATCTTTTGCATGTTTTTCCTGTTATCTCCAAGGAAAACGTAAACCTCCGGTACTCCAACGTCTCTACGGATGAAAAATGATACAAGTGTACTATTCACATGAGATATTGTAGCAACAAAATCTGAATTTGTTACATTCGCGCGTGTGCTGTAGCTTTAAGCCGCTGGTGTCGTGTGAATCTTTCGGTCTTCCTATCTTATACGTTTGAGCTCGGAGTACAATAAATAATATATCCATTTTAATTGGCTAGAGGAGATCTTCACAATGGTACTATTTGTTTTGAAAAATGATTATTCTCTTTCGTGGGCCTTCCAAGCGCATCTTCACTTTACGCTTGTATAGATCAAATATGGGCATATACATAATTAAATAAAATAGTATCTTTGTATCTCTAAATATAAAAAACAAAGACTAATTTAAATTAGAGTTCACCTGGTAATATTTAATGTGACTCAATAATTCTTTTTAGTTAAATAATGAATTTGACTACAAATTACTAAGCGTGCATGTGTCCACATCACCTTTGTTCTAATACTTGTTTCAGTCTATTTCAAATGATTTGCCAATCACTTGTCAAGCAATTGCTATTGGATCATGGTATATCCAAGTATTGTTGGGTATATTCTGATCAAATAAGCTGTAACCAATGTAGAACATCTTGCTTTGTGTACATAATGTAAGGTCGAGGATGCCGACTAGAGTAGGGTGAATAGGCGGTTTAAAAAAAAATTGTTCTACGACTAAATGAATAATCGAAGAAGCCTAAGTAAAAACCTAAATAATATGTGGAAGCGTAAATCTAAGGATTTGACAATTAAAGCCTAAATCTTCTAGGCTCACTAAGTCTACCAACAATCTAAGTCTCTAACTAAAATTTGCAATTTATAAGAGACAAGTAATCAATCAATTTAATTCTATGAATATAAATTTCTTGAATGTAAATAAGGAATAGAAAGCAAACTACAATCAAACACATTACTTTTTACTATGATATTCGGAGACTTGTTGATCTCCCCTAATCCACGTGAGGTTAGCCCAAACACATTGGACCGGCTCCACAAATTGAGCACCCACCTCAAATTCACTAGTGGTAGCTCTTCCCTCCCCCTCCGGGTAGGTGAACTACGACCTTCACAACTTTGTCAGTCCTTCTTACAATCTCCTTTGAGAAGGTCACCAAGTACAACATATGTACAATGGTGATCACCAAGTGCAACACATGCACAAGGATCCTCCTCAAGTGCAACACATACACAAGAGGCTCTCAATCTTCTTCTAATTGCAACACATGCAATTAGAAGCTCACTCTTAGCTTAAAAAGCAAATGGAAGAAGGCAATACATGCACAAACCTCCCAAGTCCTCCCACAAAGTCAGCAAAAACCAAATGCCAGCCATTGGCATCCTTTTATAGCTCCCTACAGGAAAACTAGCCGTTGGGGGGCAAATTGGACAAAAGTCAGCAAATCTGGTATTGCCGGCGGCAAAAGCTCAGTAGTACCGGCCTCTAGGCCAACGGCTAGAAAACTAACCGTTGCACAGGAAATCCAGTACTACCATAGGCAAAAACGCAGTAATACCGCTCGAGCGGCAGTACTGGCCCCCACAGGCGGTACTGTCAACCTCAGCACAACCTCCAGAAAGACCCTCTCTGGAAAATAGCTACCGACGGCTTGGGGTTGGTACTGCCGCACCTCCGGTAGTGCAGCCCACCAACCCTAGTAGTGTCGGCCTTCAAAAATTGAGAAAATGCACTCTTCTGAAAAATAACTACTGGCCCTAAGGGGTGGTAGTACCGAACCTTTGGTATTACAGGCCTCAGGGGGCGGTACTACCGCTCCTCCGGTAGTACCGGCCTCAATACATCGGTAGCTTCCGATGTTCTAGCAAGATCATATTTTACACACAAAAAAATCTTTTCTTTTTGAATCAAATACCAGTAAGGATTGATTCTTTGAGACATGTGACGATCAACACATAATCAAGTCAATTTGCAAAACACATGTGCAAATCCTATTCACATGCTCCAAAGAATCGCATTAAACTCTAATTTATTTGCAAACAAACCAAGAAACCAGGGGCAAAGCCAGCGCCCGGCCTGGCCTCGGGCCGCCATACTCTTCACCGGGCCTGGCTCCCTTTCCACCAGGTCTTAGGCCAGCTTGCTCCACGGGCTACGGCTCCTAGGCCTCGGGCCACCCGAGGCCTGGATCCGCCCCTGCAAGAAACTATGAGATTAATCCTCTAGCCATGTAATAGTCAATACATAATCACAATACTTTGCAAAATACATTTGCAAATGCCAACACATGCTCTAGGATCCTATCTCATAAACTTCCATCCTATTTGCAAATAACAAAACCAACCTCATAAAATAAGTCTTGAGCCATGTGATGATTAACACATAATCATGACACTTTGCAAAACTCATTTACAAATGTCTCTCACATGCTCCAAGATAAGACGCATAAAAACCAATCTTTTGCAAAAAAAAAAAACTCAATTTGCAAACATCAAGCAAAAGCCAATATAGCCTTGTAATGATTAACACATGATCTCTAGTAATTTGTAAAACACATTTGCAAACTCTACTAGTCACAAGCTAAGACAGCCAATTGCATGAGCTCTTTCTATTTGCAACACATTCAAATATGACCATCATGCAAAACCAACTCGATTAAGAGAGTGAGCTAGAACGAATTGGATTGAATTTATCAACACACGATGAAACTCAAGCTAAATGACTCAACTCCTTTTAATAATACGACAATCTAAACTAGAAACCCGATCTCCCAACCAAACACAGAGATCGGTAAAAGACTATGAACACATCCTTCGCCAATCTAGTTATACATTTGCCTCTAGCAACCACTTGGAGCTTTTATGATTACCATCATCTTTTCTCCAAAATCGGATCTCATCTTGTTCATCAACACATGATGAACCTCCATCTTTTCTTCTCTTTGGGATCTCTCTTTGATACCCATCAACACATAATGGCACCCTTTTACTACACAGACATCTTTGGCTACTCTTCGTGTGATGTAGTATTCAGCCGTACAAAAAGATCTAGATTGTTCTTACTATTGAGCTCAATATTTTGTAATTTCTTCTTTTTAAATGTTAAGATGTATCATTTTCTTCACTTGTTTGACAATATGAAGAGGTGTGGGGATCAATGTTACCCACAAGCTGAAAAATATAGTTCATATATATTTTATTGGCAAAAGGTTGAGATAGGCTTGATGTTCACTTATATATTGTGGTGAAATTGAAACTAATTGGTGAGATCATTTATCTGAATCTGTAGGTACCAGACTTAATGAACTAGAAAATATCTGAGGTGGAAAGAATCTGGAACTATATCGTTCTGTGCCGGACCGAGTGTGAAATAAAATTGTTGTATTTTCCCTTACCTAAATGAATAAAGTAACAATGTGACATGCAACATTACGGAAGTAAAATGTAGAGAAAATCAAGGGATTTTACATTATTTCAAATGCATATATGAATGGATTTAAGATAGCTGGAATAGCATGTTACACTTCCATTCAACATAACAGTGAATCAATGCTGCCCAAAACTGAACTACACGAGTTTCAAAGCAACGAATTAGTAGTTGAGAAACTAACTCGAGAATGGAACTAGAAATACTGTGATTTTGTTGTTGAAGTTTACGTTGGTTGCCTATCTTGTCGGCAAATCAAACTTCGAAGCCTTTATTTTTTGCCAGGTACAAGCCTTGTTGTTTAACTGCCCGTTGTAATGCATTTACTAAACTACACATAAGTTTTCCGTAAAGGACTGAAATGCAATCCTTCACATATTTCAGGTGCTAAACCCATAAAATTGCCAAGATTATTTTACCCGATATTTTCCGGCCCCATGCACCCTAGAGGCCACAAATCACAAGCATTCCAAAGCCCCACCATCCAATCCCAGCCCTCCACGTGTCACCAAGGCAATGCGAGCTC
This sequence comes from Rhipidocladum racemiflorum, assembly GCA_036346355.1. NCBI lineage: Eukaryota > Viridiplantae > Streptophyta > Magnoliopsida > Poales > Poaceae > Rhipidocladum > Rhipidocladum racemiflorum. The sequence continues at coordinate 48,040,950 of CM070582.1, read as the reverse complement.
CCCATCCATAGGGCCAAGCAGATAAGACCCGGATAAGGCAGAGCGGATCTTGTCCGTCAGATAGATCACACGGCCCCCACCGCCGTCCGATCTGCCACGCGGAGATAACACCTGGAATTTCTTATAAGCACCCTATTTGTACCCCATGACGAGCCCTCACCAGACACCACCGCCACCGAGCAGAGCACCACCAACGCAGCACAAGGACACGCCGAGGAGGAGGAGGAGGAGCCATGGTCTCATCGGTGGCCGCCGCGGCGAGCACGTTCCTCGGGACCCGGCTGGCGGACCCCGCGCCGCAGAACGGGCGCATCGTGGCGCGGTTCGGGTTCGGCCGCAAGAAGGCGGCGCCGAAGAAGGCTGCGAGGACCTCGACCTCGGACCGGCCGCTGTGGTTCCCCGGCGCGGTGGCTCCGGACTACCTGGATGGGTCGCTGGTGGGCGACTACGGATTCGACCCTTTCGGGCTCGGGAAGCCCGCGGAGTACCTGCAGTTCGAGCTGGACTCGCTGGACCAGAACCTGGCCAAGAACATCGCCGGAGACATCATCGGCACCCGGTTGGAGGCCGGCGAGGTGAAGTCCACCCCGTTCCAGCCCTACACCGAGGTGTTCGGCCTGCAGAGGTTCCGCGAGTGCGAGCTCATCCACGGCCGCTGGGCCATGCTCGCCACGCTCGGTGCCCTCTCCGTCGAGTGGCTCACCGGCGTCACCTGGCAGGACGCCGGCAAGGTACGTCGTCTCTCATGCATGCATGCATACCTCAGCCTTCCTCCATTGACGAAAGATGTGCGTATGACGATGCATGGCGTGCGTGCATGCGCAGGTTGAGCTAGTGGACGGGTCGTCGTACCTGGGGCAGCCGCTGCCGTTCTCGATGACGACGCTGATCTGGATCGAGGTGCTGCTAATCGGGTACATCGAGTTCCAGCGCAACGCGGAGCTCGACCCGGAGAAGCGGCTCTACCCGGGCGGCTCGTACTTCGACCCGCTGGGCCTCGCGTCGGACCCGGAGAAGAAGGAGCGGCTGCAGCTAGCGGAGATCAAGCACGCCCGCCTCGCCATGGTCGGCTTCCTCGGCTTCGCCGTGCAGGCCGCCGCCACCGGCAAGGGGCCCCTCAACAACTGGGCCACCCACCTCAGCGACCCGCTCCACACCACCATCTTAGACACCTTCTCCTCGTCCTCTTAAGGCTCACCGATCGATCGACCAATGGCTGCCTGCAAAATGGATGATGAATGCGTCGGTGTACGTACGTGTGCGTGCGTGGTTTAGTTTTGTGTTGAGCGAGGGTACGAAAGATGGATCGATCGATCCTTTGATAACAGAGCGAGGTCTGATTACTTGGGAGGGCTGCTGGCATGGGACTAGATGATTTGTAATATACGGTGAATTAATGCATCCACGTGTACATCGATCGTGAGGTGATATATCGTATATGAACGATAGTTAATCTGCTTAATCGTACTCGATTAATTTTCCTTATGGTTTATCCGGCTAAACACATCCATCAGTGCACCTATGCATGCAAGTAGACTTGTTCAGAGGAACCAAACTTTATAAATTTTGACCAGTAATAGATTCAAAAGTAGTTGGATGGACCAGATCAACAGATGGAAATAACATTAGTGGATTCTCATCAGAACTACACCCATGATATTGTATTTTTGTTGTAAATTTTTCAATATACTAGTAGTGGTCGAGGATGTACTTTGGACACCGTGTAGATGTACGCATTGGTAATGATGGTGGACTGTTTAGTTGTTATTATCTCTGGACATTTTTTTCACATAAAATGCAGCTGAAGGTAATATTTTGATACAAAACAGCTTCACCGGACCATCTCCTTGAGGGCTTCTTTCAAGACAGTTCCAAGATTCTGCATTGTTTGATACAAGGCACCCACAATTTACAGAAAGGACCCTAAAGTAAAGATTACAACTTCGTCCTTGGAAGCGACCAGAAACGGTTACAGATCTGCGCCTCTACCTGAGCACAGGATGTAGCAGGGCTTCCCTTGCTCTCTCTTTCACATTGTGTGTGTGTGTTCTTGGAGCTGGAGGTTGACAAGGGGTGCAGCCAAGGCCGTGTCTCTAACGGTGGAAACAAGCCTTGCTGGACGTTTGTCTTGCTGTCAGTGAGGAACTCAAAGATATTGGAGAAGTGCAACCTCAAACCCGACGAATTTGGGGTGTCATTGGTTAAGATGTGAGAGGCATCTAGAAATCGAGCATTGCCTGTACCTTCACCTGAGGTGGAGACGATGATGCTGAAGAGCACTGTTCTGAGGGTAGTAGTTTATCGAAGCTCCCATCCAAGAGAAATCCACGATGACTGCAACAAAAGATGTTATATACAGAAGACAAAAGAAGAAAGAGAAGACAAAAGCAGAGGAATACTAACTTAGAAAACGAGTGGATTCCCCTCCCGCTTGTTGATGGCGAGCTCGATGGAGCTAGAGGGGGAGGGGCCAGGGGTGTTTGGGGGATTGGGGAGTTTCTACTGTAGAGGATGGGGGTGGGGAGCGTTCAGCATTCACCGTCGAGGGCTTTATTCTTTTATTTTTGGTAACAGTGAGTCTCTTGCTTCTGATCCATTTCCCATCCTTATACTGCTTAAATTTCTTGTGTTGCATCCACCAATTTGAATAATCCATACCTGGCTTGCATTCAAAATAATCCATGATATCATCAAACTCTGAAGAGTTCCGCTTGTATTCCGGAAGGCACTCGAAAAAGGATAGAATATCACCCCTTCCATCTCCGGATTTACACCTCCCAAGGGTGCCCAAACTGCAACAAGTTAATAAAATTCAAACTTAACTTCCATTTGGTATAAATAACAAACTTTCCAGCTATCAGACATGAATCAAACATAAAAATGACAAGAATAACTGGCTTACCAAAAAAAAATCCAAATGCATTTTATGTGAAAAAATGTCCAAAGATAATAACAACAAAACAGTCCACCATCATTACCAATGTGTACCTATAGGAATTCAGGTTGTAATCAAGTTTGCTAAAGGTGCTTAACTTGATCTTACAATATGTCATAGTTGCACGATGTCACTGAAGGAATAAGTCAGTAAGTATTGCAGACAAATGCAATTTGGTGAGCACCAAATTTTCTTCTTTTCTCTTTTACACAAAAAAAATATCTTCAGAAAGACCTTTTGTTTCATCTGAATGGAACCATATTCAGCATTATGGTGACTAGTAAAAATGCCGGGCCTTCTATTCATTATATTTTCTTCTCTTCCAGCTCTAAATATACACGGTGTCCAAAGTACATCCTCGATTACTACTAGTATATTAAAAAAATTACAACAAAAATATAATATCATGGGTGTAATTCTGATGAGAATCCACTAATGTTATTTCCATCTGTTGATCTGGTCCATCCAACTACTTTTGAATCTATTACTGGTCAAAATTTATAAAGTTTGACACTATGCATTCTATAACAGCATAAATTTGGTAAAAGGGGAAGCATTCTTTACCTTTGCCATTACATTTATGATTTATTTAACCTATTATTGTCTTTATCTACGAAGCTACATCTCTACTATTCTAAAGCAGCACTTGGTGGCAGTAGTCCGTTCTTCTCACGTCATTAATTGCCGCTTAATTGCCCTGCTTAATTGCTTTACTTAATTGCCTTGCTTAATTGCCCTGCTTAATTGCCCTACGCAAGAAACGAAGCGTTGCTTTAATTAGCCAGCTTTCGCAAGAAACGAAGCGTTAAAGATAGATGTTTGATTTTGTGAAATAATTTTTTATATTTTTTAATCTTTATTTTTCATTATCAATTTTGTTTTTCGTAGCAACGCACGGGCATGTAACTAGTTCCACAGATTTTCAAGCATTCAAGTGCATGCATAACATTACAGATCACACCAAAATAACTAATAATGTAGCCTTCAAAAAAAAATCATATTCACTCGCAAGGATAATTTCCAGCTCATAATGGTATGGAGGTACAAAAAAAAAGAGAGTAAGAAAATAAACTAAAAGAACAGTTAGAAGATTTAGTTCTCTATATCATTCTCACTTTTGCCATATAAATGTACACTTAAGACAAGCAAGAACCATTGTGCAGCTCCAATGGCTATATGGTTTTAGAGCTTACCTGCTGCCCACACCAAAATCATGCCTGACATCATCTTGAACATGAACTTTCTGCAAGTTACTGAACCGTAATGCTGTTACTGTAGAAGATTTTCTCTGAACAGAACCCTGCATGCATGGTATTCAGATAAAATAAAATGACAGAAACAAGGAAAAAAAAGAAAGGTAAAAAGAAATCAATATCTGAGTAGCTACAAGTGTTACCTTCGAATAACCCTCTTGGTCAATGGAAGTAATTGCAGAATTTTTTGAACCACCAAGACAATGAAAAAAACCCAGACTTTCATCTTCAGCAGCCACAAGATTCATGGCCACCATCATCATGATAATGCAACCTTTCCACAGAAAGCCTAACCTCATTCTTAAACAAGAAACTGATAGGCTAATAAAATGATCCAGCATTAGCATCGATGCCCTTTCCCTATTAACAGGCTTCCCAATCATACCAAATAAGTCATGTCTATGAAGTTCATTAGCTTGATACAGTCCAAGCAAGCGGATGGTATTGGATATGAAACTGTACCCCTTGCAAAGCGAAAGATTATTTCCATTTTGCCTGCCATCTGCAACCCTCATTTGTCTAATGCAGTGCAGAATTTGTACAAAAGAGGAACCCATCAGCCGTAGTACAGCAGCAAGGCAGATAATCTCCTCTGAAACTACAGCATCCAATTCATGCATCTCCTTTTGCTTTGCATCATCCAGGATATTTGATATTATGCCCTTAACAGAACTTACAGCTTTCTGCCTGAATTGTTCATGAATCAAATGCTGGTTCTCTTGAATGAAGTGGACAGAAATATCAACAATATCCCTCTCATTGCTGTGAAGGTCATCATCTGAGTGCAATTTGCAGAACAAAAGCAGCCTATTGATCTGAAAGCTTAGCTTCTGATTGGTTGTGTCTTGAATCCAAGAGTTAAAAGGTCTTTTCCTTGCGAAACAACTCAACGGGCTTTTCACACTACTAGTTCTGTCGAAAACACCCATTGCCGGCAGGTATTTCAAGTAAGCATTCATCGCATGCTCAAATGCTAGCAAATGCAAATCCAGATCCCCATAGCCGACACATCTGGATGCGAGCAATACAAAATGAGCTTGGACAACAACCGGCATAGAGAACAGACAGCCCCTGTTGATCAGGGAAATAGCTCCCTGCAAGCCAATTTCTGGAGTCCCCTCCATCGCCTTCCCCGACCAAGAGAGCGCGCTCAAAAACTGCTCAAATCCCCCCTCATCTCGCACGGATGAAATGAAATGGTGGGACATAAGCTCCAGCACGACACTGAGCTCACCCCGGAAAGATGGGGCCACGGTGGAGACCCTTGATCCTTTCGGTATGGCACCATTGGCCATGGTGAGACACCTCCTCAGTTGTTCGCTAACCACAAGATTCTCAACAAACACCTGCAATAAAAAAGTGAAAAAATCAAATTCAGGAAATAAATCAGTGAGTTCTCGCCTCTTCAAGGTGAAAAAAAAAATAGTTCTTGCAACTTGCCCGTGGACATTACATTTTGTGAAGGAATTGGGGCAACCAACGAAGCGTGTAGGTGATTAATTAATTAGCCGGAACCTACCTCGAGGGTAGGGAGGAGGGAGGGATCAGGCTTGCTGGAGAGAATGTCGTGGAGGAAGGCGAGGAGGCGGCGGCCGCATCGGACAGCTAGGTCGTCGTCGCCGGTGTCGAGGATAGGCAGCAACAGAAGGCTGCAGCGGAGGAGCGGAGGAAGGTCGCCTCGAGGCGGGGAGGCCGAGAGGTCGTGCTGGGAGAGCTCCGCGAAGACGATGTGCGCGAGGCGCTGGGCGCCCTCCAGCTCATCGGCGTCCAGCATCAGCGGTCGGGTCGGGAGCGGAAACCCTTTAATTTGCTGCCTAGTCCAGGAGGGTGGGACAAACGGGGCACGAGAGATTAGAGACACTTGACTGAGAGAAGGGGTTTATTAGGCGGAAAAGGTATGAAGAACCATATACAATCTACAGTAAAGACAAATTATACTAATACTAATACTAATACTATACAAGTGAGGGCCACTAAGACTATGGCAAACCAGCAGCACCAGAGAACATAAATTACATTAGCATTAACCAAAGAGGTCAGCTGCATAAGGGTAAATGCACAAGAAAACTGATAGTTCCCATAGTCAGGTTTGCATACTTGCAGAACTATGGAGTTTGGTGCCTTCCTTTATCAAATATATGAAGGAAAGTACCAGGAGCAAGGATTATGCAGACTACCATTACTGATTAATGATGGGTGCCATGGAAGCGGTTGATGATGATCAAACACACCTACAGAACAAATACCTAAAAAGACACTGGAAGCATATGGGTGACCACAAGCTACAAAGGCAACTCAGAAACTAATGTGCTCTCACCTACCCACCAGTCATAGAAAAACACGTATGTTTGGCCAAGAATTGAAAAGGCTATGAATATGGTGATTGTAATGTGTGGCTTGTCGATCCATACAGCAATTCAACCATTCAAAACATAAATATTCATTAGCATTCAACCATCTTTGAAGAACAATTCATATTTTCATTGTTGAAGAACAATTCATATATTCAACAATGCACTGAGTCTCTGGACTGATTTTTTTAGCAATGCATACATACATACATACATACATGCAGCACAACAAATAAACATCTAATTATCTGCTGCTCGGTCGACCAAGGATTCAGGGCACCCAACAGTAATAGAATTGAAAATGCCTGGTACTCAAACAAACAAGGATCTCATTTCACAGTGAATGGATGGATGATTTGAACTTGAGATAAGTGGATGTAGGGATTTAGCAAGCTCACCTTGGCAGCAGGAGTGGAGGGAGACGCGACGAGGGGGGGGGGGGGCGCTGGGAGGAGGGGCGGCCGAGCGCAGGGAGGAGCGTTGCCGACGGCCGATCTTGGAGGAGGGGCGGCCAAGCGCAGGGAGGAGCGTTGCCGGCGCTGGGAGGAGGCGCAGGAGCCGCCGCCAGGCACAAAGCCGAGCGCAGGGAGGAGCGTAGGGAGGGGCAGTCGATCGCTGGGAGGAGGCGCAGGAGCCGCCGCCAAGCACAGGGAGGGGATCGCGCTAGGGCTCGCGCGGGAGGGGCCGGGTCGATCGGCCGATCGGGATGTGGGCGTGGGGGCTGGAAACGGGAAGGGTATTACCCCTGGGCAAAGGTGGGTAATTTCTCCTCAACTCCACGTCTAGTCTGGAAAAACTCATCTGCGGAGAAAAATGTATTAGAACTCTGCTTGCTCCACGGAGTTGCCTGCTCCGTGGTTTTGTGGAGTTGGGGGTGTTCGTCAGGGCTTCACCCAGATCCGGGGTGGAGTTGGGTGCTGAAGCTCTGCCAAACAGGTCCTAACTTTAACTTATACTATAAGAGCATCTCCAGCAGAGCCCCTAAACCAGTCCCTAAATCTTAAAATAGGGAGTGTAGTAAAAAAAAAACAGATCCAGCAGGACCCCAACTCAAGCTTCTAAATTTAGGAGACCCCTAAATTTGTCTCCTCAGCTCCAATTCCCAGGGGGCCCCAACTCAAACCCCTAAAATTAGGAGGCCCCTAAGGGTGCATTTGGTTGGGTGGATGAGGGTGGATGGGATATGGCCATCCATGGATTTGGAGTCATCCAATTGTTTGGATGGGTGGATGGATATGGATAGGATATGGTCATCCAGTTTTTGGGAATATTCTCTCAAGATGCTGGATAGAGCCATCCAAATAAAAAGGCCGGATGAACTCATCCAGTTTGATGCACGAAGAGGTGTACACGGTCAAATTCAAATTTCGGTAAAGTTTTCTTGGCCAAAATTAAACTTCGCTCAAAATATGGTCAAATTTTGTTTGAAAATTCAAATTTTAGTAAAAAATTGTCCAAAAATAAAAATTTGTTTGAAAATGCAAATTTTATTCAAAAATTCAAAATCTGTCCAAAAAAAATCAATTTTTGGTCAAATTTTATCCAAAAATTCAAATTTTGTCAGAAAATTTAAATTGTGATCAAATTTTGTTCAAAATTCAAATTTTAATTAAATTTTGTCCAAAAAATTCAAACCAAAATTCGAAACCTTGATTACAACTAGCTCATCCATCTAACCAAACAAAAAATTAGCTTATCTCATCCATCCAACCAAACAAAAAATTGGCTCATCCTTATCCACCAAACCAAACAACTACCTGGATGGCTCCATCCCATCCAAGTTGGATGTCCCCATCCCATCCAACCTCATCCAAGCAACCAAATGCACCCTAAATTTGCCTCCTCAGCCCCAATTCGCAGGGACACGAGTACATCCCCTATTATTGAAGACAAAGAAATACATGAGATGCTTTGAGATGATCTTATTGAGCATTTACGGGCAATTCACAGCGCTTCGTAGTTTGATTCATTGTTCGGAGTTTCTATTTATCTATTTATCATGTTTTGAAAATTTTAAATTTAAATTTGAAATATCATGTTTTTAAATTGTAAATGTTAATATGCTTATGTTTTATGTATTACAAATATTTTTGATTGAATTTTAGTGGTGTCAAATGAAGATTATACATAGCGGATATGTCAAAATAGAAGAAAAAGTAAAATAGGGGCTGAGATTTAGGGTCATTCTTTGGACTTGTACTGAAAACAGGCCCCAAAAATAGGGGAGTCCAAAGAATGTACTCTCTAAATCTCAAATTTTATTTTACTTTTTCTTCTATTTTTGACATATCCGCTATGTATAATCTTCATTTAACACCACTAAAATTCAATCAAAAATATTTGTAATACATAAAACATAAGTATATTAACATTTACAATTTAAAAACATGATATTTCAAATTTAAATTTAAAATTTTCAAAACATGATAAAAATTTTGAAGCCTCTCATGTATTTCCATATCTTCAATAATAGGGGTCATACTCGTGTCCCTGGGAATTGGGGCTAAGGAGGCAAATTTAGGGGCATCCTAATTTTGGGGGCTTGAGTTGGGGCTCCCTAGGAATTGGGGCTGAGGAGGCAAATTTAGGGGCTTGAGTTGGGGCCCTGCTGGATCTGTTTTTTTTACTACACTCCCTATTTTAAGGTTTAAGGGCTGGTTTAGGGGCTCTGCTGGAGATGCTCTAAGGCCACCGATCCGTGGCTTCTCCGGTGTGCTATGTCGGCAACCTGTGCGAGAAAACACCCACGTTTTCCGTATTTGCGTCAAAGCCCCCACGGTTGCCCAGCCGTCCATCCTCTCAGTTGCTCTCCATCCATCCGCCCACGCATCACAGGTCTTGGCCCAGCTCCCCATGCGATTGGCTCTTAAAGGTTCGTGGGTTTGCTCCTTCCAGAGTTCTCCATGCGATCGCTCCTTCCCCGTTCCTGCCCGTGACCCTTTGTGTTCGCCTCCTCGGTTCCATCGGCGGCGGCGCGTGGTCGCCCTCCTTGCGTCCTCGTGTTGCTCTCTGCCCGCCCGCCGCCGCCTCCTCCGCGCCTCGCTTCTCTTGCCGAATTGGCTATCCACGGGTCCCCGAGCGCAGCACCGGATCCCTCGAGGACCACTGGCCCTTGCCCGTGTCCCCGGCTGGCTCCGCTTCCTCGCTTCCCACGCGCGCTTCGCCTGGCCCTCCCTTTGTCGGCCGCTCTGGCGCCCTGCGCCGCCTCCTTGCATTCCCTGCTCCACCGCCTAGCCAGGTCTCTTGCACGCCGCAGTGTTTCTTTGCCGTCGCCGGTAAAACCCCCCTTCCCCTCCTCTTTTATGATTTTTGTTGGCTTTTCCATGACTTTGGGCCTGATCTGTGCTGGTTCTTTGATTTTGTTGTGCTTTGTTGAACGGCCGCTATTTGGGGACGAGATCTTGGTGGATTTGGGGATGACGACTGGTGGATTGGTGGATTAGGACAGTTTTTTGCCGAACGACTGCTATTTGATTTCGAGGGTCCGGGGATGAGTCAATCTCGGTATCCGACTGCCATCGTCAGATGCTTACGTCGAGGAGCTCTGATGCGCCGCCGTTGATTCACGGAGGAGGTGAGGTTGGTTCTGATGGGTTCTAAGCATGAAAAACAAAAATTTTTCCTACGAATGCAACCAAACACCAAGATCATATCTAGGAGATGCATGCAAACGGTTTCAGAAGGACTCACCCTCGTAGACCGAAAGCGGGAATAATGTTCCCGCAAACAAACGTGGTTGAAGTAGAGGTACACGCCCGACTTCAAAGTCGCGAAGATGAGTGCCACAAACTGCAGCGCCTCCGTACTTGGTCACACGTACGGAACAACGACGACCTCCAATCCCTCGATCCAGCGGGGCAGCGGAAGTAAAGGATCCACGGGAAACTCCAACAACACTACGACTTAGTGGTGGTGGTGAAGAAATTATTTCAGCAGCGCTTCGCTTAAGCTACTGCTTGAAAGGTGGAACAGCAGGAGGAGGGAGAAAGTAGGGGTGAAAACGGGTCGGATACAGACGGGTAATAGGTTATCCCATATCCTACCCTAATATTTTTTTCTCGGATACGGGACGGGTACAGGTAATGAAAATACAGGACGGGTACAGGTACGGATACGAGTATTTACAGAACGGGTTAACAACGAATACCGGGTATTAACGAGCGGGTAAAAAACGAGTATCGGATATTTTGTCGGATAGTACACGAAATAGGTAGAATGAGAACAAGTGATGAAACATATAGTTCAATAATCATGTAGCTTAACATATAGCAGTCCAAGTAAAATATAATGCAACATAGAGTTCAACAAGACGCATAGAGTCCAATTAATACATAACCCAACAAGACGCATAGAGTCCAACAAAGACGCATAGAGTCCAACATAGTCCAACACATAGATTAAAAATTACACATATAGTCCAACACAGTGACAAATATAGTTTACTTAACATAAATGAACACACAAAACAAGGATCATCATGCATGCATCAAGATATTAAGTCTCATGAATGTCCTCTATTTCCAAAGCAAAAAAGATAATCGGGTACCCGAAAATGCAAAAAAGATCGGGTACCGTGCATTCAATTCGCTTTATCTTGGATAGTATCGGGTATTGCTCATCCCGTATCCTACCCGCACTGCATGCATCGATGCAGTGCAGTGCGGATAATACCCGTTTATTTTCGGTACGGGTATTACCCGTCTGTTTCGGATAGTTTTTCCTTAAAATACGGATACGGCTCGGGAATTACCCGACCCGTTTTCACCCCTAGGAGAAAGGACCAACCAAAGGGTTATGGAGATTAGTCCATGAGAGAGGAGCTCCACCCTCCCTTTTATAGGAGTGAGTGGACTCTCCACTCTCTCCATGTGAATGGACTCTCCATTCTCTTCATGTGAATGGACTCTCCATTCTCTTCATGTGAATGGATTCTCCATTAAATAAATAAACAATTTTATTTCTGTTATTTTAATATTTGTTAATTCTTTTAATTAACAAAAATTAACACATACCCCCTTGAACTATTCCGATATCCCGAAACTATTCCGGTGCTGTCCAAACTTTTCTCCGGTGTTCCGTATCCACTCAAAAGCGTCGATGAACCTTAAGTGTGTCACCCTACGGTTCGTGAATAAAATGGACATGATCAAGACACCTCTCTGATCAATAATCATCAGAGATCCATAATGACTCCCACTTACTCAACGATGAACTAGTGATCGTGTGAACCAAAAACAACATAACCAATTCCTTTTGTCTCGCGATATATTACTTATCCGGGATCCAATCATTGGTATCAACTATACCTAGTTCGATCCTGTTACCGACAAGTACTCTTTACTCGTTCCGTGATATGACATTCTTGTGACCTAGTCACGTGCTTGCAAGCAGTGTCAATGTGATATCACCGAGAGGGCCCAGAGTATATCTCTCCGTCATCTGGATGGACAAATCCCACTCTTGATGCATGAGCCTCAACTAATACTTTCATAGTACCCAAATCCATCTTTATAGTCACCGTGTTACGGAGTGACGTTTGATGTCATCAAAGTACTCTTCCGGAGTTAGTGATTGACATTATCTCATGGTCTAAGGAAAAGAGCTATTTTGTATATGTTCAGTACAGCAACAAACTTTAATGACTTGATCGAATTTGCTATTACAACTTGGGTGTGTGTTCATCACATCATTCTTCTAATAATGTGACCCCGTTATTAACAACATCCAATGTTCATGATCAGGAAACCTTGATCATCAGTTAATCAACGAGCTAGTTTAAAAGAGAGGCTTTACTAGGAACCTTTTTGTTTATTAAACACACATGTATCAACGTTTCCGGTTAATACAATTTTAGCATGAGAAATAAACATCTATTATAAACATGGAATAAGATAATAAACAATTTATTATTGCCTCTCGGGCATATTCCCTTCATTTTCTTCATGGAGGAGGTGAGGAGCTCCGCCGCGCCACCTTTGATTGGTGGTGTGCTTTTGTCGGTTATGATGAATCAATTCTGGTTTCCTTGCTTAGTTCGTGTTGCTATGTTTTTCTTTCTCTTTCTTTTGCTTTGGTTTTCGTGTGGTTAGGTCTTGTTTTCACTTTGATGGTTTAGATGGCCACATGACGACTTGCCCATCACCGTCGGTTTGCTTTTCTTGCTATGCAGGATCATCGGCAATTCAAACAGCGTTACTACAATTTTCTTGATCAATATCGAGCTCCAAATGGACATGTCTGCTTAGGTATATGTTTTTCCATGGTGCGATTGATCAGTATCGAGCAACACTTGATGCGTTGGATTGGTAGAAATTTGATGTTTTTCCGTTTACACATTTCTGATAGGTGCAATCACAGTTCCTAGTGGCACTGGACACAGTAGAGAAGCAAAGCAAGTTTAGGAGTATCGACCAACACTTGATGTGTTGGAGGGTCGATTATCCAAGAGTGGTATGCTTTTGTTGACCCAGTTCATTTACCTGTATTCTTAGGTATATCTTTTCATGTGCATGGTGTGTGAATGCAGTTCATTTAGCTATATGCATTGGGCAACCATGAGATGTTAGATAAATTAAAATTTACACCTGAAATCTTGAAGTATGTGTGGACTGTGGACATCAGATAATCGGATAATATCGTCCTCCAAGTTATATCTTATAGGTTCTCATTTGTTGGGAGTCAGAACTAGAAGAGCGTATGTTATTGATTCGGCTTGCTGCTCTAAGAAACCTGAAGTCTGAATTAGATGTTAGTATTATTATGCTGCAGGTCATTGAATGCACATGCTTACAAACAAAATCAACATCATCTTCTTTTTAGGTTTTGCTTCTCTCTACTTTTGATTGTATTATGCCTTTTGCTTTCCTTTACTTTAATCCTATTGCATACAGGGGATAGCTTTTGCCTGTTAGTTAGTCCTACCGATGCAGCTGAAAATAGAAAGAGAAGGCGGCTATCGAATTTACAACATCTTTATGCTAGAACATGTCCCTTTTCTTATCTATTCAAGTTAGTTTTCGTTACTTTTTTTTACATTTACTGATCCTTCTTTTTCCTACTGTAGGTGTTGTTACTGCCTTTATCCCTAGCTTCATTAGGATAGACCCTTCTCCTGATCTTAAAGAATACATATCTTACTTAAAAGGTGAAATTCTATGATTATTTGCTCACTTTTTTTGTTGCCTTTCACTACTACTGCTTTTATCCCTACTTTCATTACAATAGGCTCTTCTCCTGTTCTTAAAAAACATGTATCTTACTTAAAAGATTAAATTATATGATTCTTCAATCGCTAGTGTGTTCTCTTTTCCTTCTGTGCCCAATGGCGTATTTGCCATTGTGCTATTCTCAGATTGTTAGCATGTTGTTCTTAGTGCTTTGACATCATAATCTCGTTAACCACCTTATAGTTTTCTATGTAAATTCAATAACTACTGAAACTATGTTTCAAACTATGGACTTTCAGGGCCGGTCCTACTGAATTTGTTATCCCATTTCCCAAATACCAGTGGGCGCTATTTGGTAAGCAGATATCTTTAGGAATGCGCTTCCGCCTGATGTTTGATACGGAGAAATTAGGAACAAGAAGGTATATTAGCTCTTATTACCTATACGAACTCTGCCTTTCAAATTTACTAACAAGTTGTGCATTTTGATTTTCTTTTCCAATCAAAAAGAATGCTATCAATGGTTATGTTACCAGTAGTAGATTAGCTAATTAAGCCATTAACGTTTTTCAGGCGCATGGGTACAATAACTGGAATAAGTGATGTAGATCCTGTGAGATAGAAAAATTCGTAGTGGTGCAGCTTACAGGTTGGGTTCCTGAACATACACTCAATGGAAGCTCTTGCATCTTGTTATTCTTTTCGACTTCCTTTGTGATTCACTAATTTAACGTTCTTCGATAGATTAGCTGGGTTGAGCCTGCAGAAAGTGAAAGGTGGAATAGAGTTTCGATCTGGGAGATTGAATAGGTTGCTGCTCCTTTTTTTCATATACCCCGGCCATTTCAAATTATACTGAATGTAGCTGCTTTCTAAATATATAGGTTAAGATAACTGGATCACAAATAGTGGTGTATGCAATATTCCAATCATATTTGGTAGAATATACATGCTCGGGATGGAAATAAACCTCATAGTGAAGTTCTTCTTAAATGGTTATAGCATGCATGTCACCTGATAAAGTTGAGTTATCTTTGAACTTACAGTTGCCACCGTGCATGTCATCCCAAAAATATCCGCGCCTTGGTTTTATAGGTAGATATTAAATTAGCATTTGCTGTTTATTGTCACCATACATGTCATCTCAAAAATATCTGCGCCTCAGTTTTATAGGTAGATGTTGTATTAGCATTTAAGCTGAATTATCTTTGAGCTTACACTTGTTTGGTCACGCAGGGACAAGTTAATTGAGTTTATTTCAGAGAAGCAATCTCTCTTAGTTTTCAAAATAGATGGCTGCAGCAGTCTTGATTTTCTTAACATAAGCTCTCCGTGCCTCTCAACTCATTGGCTATCAGAACTTTCTTCCCTTACAAAATTGGTAATTCAACATATTCCTATGATTATTTGCATTTATATTGATCTGCCTTTGAATAAATTCATTGGGGTATTCATTTCTCACAAGTCATTACTATATTGGATACATGTTGTGATCAAGCTTTTCCCCTATTTTAGTTTAATGTTTTGTTGATATTAATTTATTATACGATTGTTGTTTATTTCTCCACACATAGGATAGTTGTGAGCGAAGGTAGTTTTTATACTTTGATTGAGGTGATTAGCTGTGTTTTTTTCGTCGATAGTTAGATTGTTCTGCACAACTAAACCCATTTGTCCTATTCTTCGTTACCTGTGTATAGCTTATCTCAATTGTTGTGGGTTGTATATTAGATTAGCCATTAGTCTATAGTCTTCTCGCTGTTCTTTTTATGCATTACTCTATTCACTTTTTCCTTTTGGATTTTCTGTTGTGTTGATCTTCTGAAGTTATGGTATGTGCTTTACGAAAGAACAATGTTAGTATGCTTCTTTAATTGTGCTTTGTTATGTACCAAGTCCAGTGAACCGCAAGGAAGTAGTCCATGGAATAAAGTTTTCGGTGTAAAAGTTACAATTCAGTGGTGCATGTAATGAAAAGCTTCTCCTTGGGTGGTATAATTGCGCCTTAATTTCATCAGCATGGCACTGCAGATGGTGAAGACATGCTTGCCCAAAGGGTTTATTCAATA
Source organism: Rhipidocladum racemiflorum (assembly GCA_036346355.1). Classification (NCBI taxonomy): domain Eukaryota; kingdom Viridiplantae; phylum Streptophyta; class Magnoliopsida; order Poales; family Poaceae; genus Rhipidocladum; species Rhipidocladum racemiflorum. The sequence goes on along the minus strand of CM070582.1, from coordinate 48,025,176 downwards.
TACACATGTGATAAGCTTTCTTTTCCCTGTCTTTCTTAGTAAGTACAGCAATATGGGTTTGTCCCATGGATTAGCAGCTAAAACCTATAGATAACTAAACCTTAGGTGCTTGCAAATTTCAGCCTAAAGATCTGATTGCTCTAGAAAACTCTTTTCTTCTATAGGGTTCACGCTAGAACAGATCTGTTTTTGCATTTTATCACCTGAACCTATATTATATACTATATATGTTCCTAGGATTGTCTAACCAACAGTATTTAGGTAGTTATAGCTGTAACCTTGATCGAAACCTCTCGACACGGAACACATGAAAGTTATATGAGTACATCTTGCTGTCAATAATGATTTGCATCATTATAATTTGATAACCTTTTGCAAATATATGATGAGTACATGTGGTGGTTGAAGTTAATTTTGTGGACTTGCAAAGTAATTCCTTTCCTGCTATGTGGTATCTTGGCTACAAACAAACTATTGTGAATATTTGGGGTCATTTTTTTTATTTCAAAGTGGTTGTACAAAATTTTTGGGTGAGCTAACATTAGCATTGAGGGTTTTCCACATATATTCATTATAATCATTGTTGTCTCGCTGTATTGATATTATCATTGTCACCTTTTCACCTAGAGCCCAAACAAAATAATTATTTTTATCTATTTTCTTTTACTCGAGGATATTGCATCTGATTGAAAGGGTTCGGCTACCAAGGGATGACCACAGGCCTGGCTTGCTAGCTTTGTCTCTTCACATTGTTGGCAAATTGGTTTGACCAATCAATATTTTCTTGTTTGTTGGATCTCGCTGGAACAACATAAATTTTCGATCTTGATGTATGAATGACGCCTACTTGTGTTTCTCTAGCATTAGCGTCGGATGGTATTTTATCAGCTTTGTAGAAACATGTAACCATAACTTCTTCTTTGTAAGTTTTTACATGTATCATGTACGAGATATAATTTCTGGGTACACTACCTTAGTTTATGTAAGATCACACATTAGAATGTGCCTCAATACATTCTTCTAAATCTACTATACGTCACTTTATCTTTAAAGTGTGGACATCCGTCTTTTATGATTCGGACGATGCTGTATTCTATTTTTGCAAGCTAAACTGTACGACGCAGCGAAGCGCGCCTATCTACCTAGTAACTATCCTACACGGGAAGGACTTCCGGCCTCCTCGCCGGTGCCACGTCGGCGTTGTCTGCGAAGATAGCCCGGCGTTCTCTGTATTTGCGTTCGGGTCTTCTTGCTCACGCCGTCGGCCTTCTCGATACGATTCTCAGCTGGCTGATAAAGCGTCGTCGAATTGGAGCTCGCGGAGCCCTCGATGATACGCACTGCTCTCTCCGCCCGTTCCTCGCACGCTCCGCCTATATCCACGCTTCGCTCTCTCCGCCCGTTCCTCGCACTCTCCGCCTCTATCCCAGCGTTGCTCCCTGCGCCACCTCGCCGCTTTGCTGCGAGCCCTTATTTGTACCGCGGCGGCTCCCCTCGGGCTTCGTCGGCCTCCTTGTGTCCTACGCCCGCCCGCCATCGCCTCCGTCGTGGAGCCCGATCTCGCCCACCACCGCCTCCTACGAATCCCCCAGTCTTCGCCGGCCTTCTCGCGTCCTCCGCTCACTCGCCATCGCCTCCTCCGGATCCCCCGGTCTTCGGAGGCCTCCTCGTGTCCTCCGCTTGTCCTACGCTCGCCCGCCATCGCCTCCGCCGTGGAGCCCGATCTCGCCCACCATCGCCTCCTCCGGATCCCCCCGGTCTTCGCCGGACTTCTCGTGTCCTCCGCTCGCCCACCGTCGCTTCCTTCGCGCCTCACGACGGAGACGCCAGCGTTGTTGCCAAAAAACGCATGCCTCCTTCGCGCCTACAGCCATCGCGCCCCTGATACGGATGCCGCACTCGGCCACCTTCCTCGCTTCTTTCTCCTCAAGCTTGTCCATCTCCATCCTCCAGTGCTCTCTCCCTAACTCTCGTGTGTCGCCGATGATGGGTTTCGAAGCATGGAAAACAAAAATTTTCCTACGAATGCAACCAAACACCAAGATCATATCTAGGAGATGCATGCAAACGGTTTCAGAAGGACTCACCCTCGTAGACCGAAAGCGGGAATAACGTTCCCGCAAACAAACGTGGTTGAAGTAGAGGTACACGCCCGACTTCAAAGTCGCGAAGATGAGCGCCACAAACGGCAGCGCCTCCGTACTTGGTCACACGTACGGAACAACGACGACCTCCAATCCCTCGATCCAGCGGGGCAGCGGAAGTAGAGGATCCACGGGAAACTCCAACAACACTACGACTTAGTGGTGGTGGTGGAGAAATCAGCCAAGAAAGCCGCCGCTTAAGCCATCGCTGAAAGGTGGAACAGAGGAGGAAGGAGAAAAGACCAACCAAAGGGTCATGGAGATTAGTCATGAGAGAGGAGCTCCACCCTCCCTTTTATAGGAGTGAGTTGACTCTCCATTCTCTCCATGTGAATGGACTCTCCATTCTCTCCATGTGAATGAACTCTCCATGTGAATGGACTCTCCATGTGAATGGACTTTCCATTCTCTCCATGTGAATGAACTCTCCATGTGAATGGACTCTCCATGTGAATGGACTTTCCATTCTCTCCATGTGAATGTTCGATATCCCGAAACTATTCGGTCTTTGTCCAAACTTTTCTCCTGTTCCGTATCCACTCAAAAGCGTCGATGAACCTTAAGTGTGTCACCCTACGGTTCGTGAATAAAATGGACATGATCAAGACACCTCTCGATCAATAATCATCGGCGGGATCCGAGATCCATAATGACTCCCACTTACTCAACGATGAACTAGTGATCGTGTGAACCAAAAACATCATAACCAATTCCTTTTGTCTCGCGATATATTACTTATCCGGGATCCGATCATTGGTATCAACTATACCTAGTTTGATCCCGTTATCGAGCAAGTACTCTTTACTCGTTCCGTGATATGACATTCTTGTGACCTAGTCACGTGCTTGCAAGCGATGTCAATGTGATATCACCGAGAGGGCCCAGAGTATATCTCTCCGTCATCTGGATGGACAAATCCCACTCTTGATGCATGACCCTCAACTAATACTTTCATAGTACCCAAATCCATCTTTATAGTCACCGTGTTACGGAGTGACGTTTGATGTCATCAAAGTACTCTTCCGGAGTTAGTGATTGACATCATCTCATGGTCTAAGGAAAAGAGCTATTTTGTATATGTTCAAGATAAAGAACAAACTTTAATGACTTGATCGAATTTGCTATACCAACTTGGGTGTGTGTTCATCACATCATTCTTCTAATAATGTGACCCGTTATTAACAACATCCAATGTTCATGATCAGAAACCTTGATCATCAGTTAATCAACAAGCTAGTTTAAAAGAGAGGCTTTACTAGGAACCTTTTGTTTGTTTATTACACACACATGTATCAACGTTTCCGGTTAATACAATTTTAGCATGAGAAATAAACATCTATTATAAACATGGAATAAGATAATAAACAATTTATTATTGCCTCTCGCATATTCCCTTCATCTCCCACTTGCACTAGAGTCAATAATCTAGATTACATTGTGATGAATCTAACACTCATTGAGTTCTGGTGCCGATCATGTTTTGCCCTTGGGAGAGCTTTAGTCAACGCGTCTGCCACATTCAGATCCGTGTGCACTTTGCAAATCTTTACATCGCCATCCTTGACATGTTCACGGATGGAGTGAAACCGGCGCTTAATATGCTTGGAATTCTTGTGTGACCTTGGTTCTTTAGCATTGGCTATGGCACCATTGTTGTCACAATAGATAACCATTGGGTCCAACGCACTCGGAACCATACCCAGTTCGGATATGAACATCTTCATCCAAACTGCTTCCTGCGCTGCTTCTGAAGCAGCAACATATTCAGCCTCTGTTGAAGATCCCGCCACCACAGATTGCTTGGAACTCCTCCAGCTCACTGCTCCTCCATTCATTTCAAAAATATACCCGGTTTGTGACTTAGAGTCATCCGGATCAGTGTCGAAACTAGCGTCGACGTAACCTTTTGCGACGAGCTCTTCTTCACCACCATATATGAGAAACATATCCTTAGTTCTTCTCAAGTACTTAAAGATATTCTTGACCGCTGTCCAGTGTTCCAAACCTGGATCAGATTGGTACCTGCTAGTCAAACTAATAGCATGTGCCACATCCGGTCTTGTACACAACATAGCATACATGATAGAGCCTATGGTCAAGCATAGGGAATTTTATTCATTACTTCTCTATCTTCGCTATAGTTGGACTCTGAGTCTTACTCAACGCCTTGCCTTGCAACATAGGTAAGAACCATTTCTTACTTTCGTCCATTCTAAACTTCTTTAGAATCTTGTCAAGGTATGTATTTTGCGATAACCCAATCAAGCGTCTCGATCTATCTCTATAGATTTTGATGCCTAAAATATACGCCGCTTCACCAAGGTCCTTCATTGAAAACTTCTTGTTTAAGTAATCTTTACGCTTTTCAAAAGTTCTATATCATTTCCAATCAACAATATGTCATCCACATATAATATCGTAAATGCTATAGAGCTCCCACTCACTTTCTTGTAAATACAAGCTTCTCCGTAAGTTTGGACAAATCCAAAACCTTTGATTACCTCATCAAAGCGGAGATTCCAACTTCGTGATGCTTGCTTCACCATAAATGGATCAAGTTTGCATACCTTATCAAGATCCTTAGGATCAACAAAACCTTTGGGTTGTATCATATACAACTCTTCCTCAATGTTTCCATTAAGGAACGCGATTTTTACATCCATCCGCCAAATTTCATAATCGAAAAATGCAAAGCAATTGCTAACATAATCCTAACAGACTTTAGCATCGCTACGGGTGAGAAAGTCTCATCGTAGTCAACTCCTTGAATTTGTCGAAAACCCTTTGCGACAAGTCGAGCTTTATAGACGGTCACATTACCATCGGCGTCTATTTTCTTTTGAAAATCCATTTGTTCTCACCGGCCGTGCGGTCATTGGGTAGGTCCACCAAAGTCCATACTTGGTTTTCATACATGGATCTCATTTCGGATTTCATGGCTTCTAGCCATTTGTCGGAATCTGGGCTCATCATCGCTTCATCATACGTCGCAGGTCATTATTCTCAACTACCATGACATTCATAGTAGGAACATAAAAGTCGGGAGCATTATGCGCTCTTGTTGACTGCGAGGTGCGGTAGTGTTCTCTTTCGGAGTTTCATGATCCTTATCATTAGTTCCTCTTCATTTGGTGAAGTCAACTCCAAACAACTTCCGACGCTGCACTTGCCATTCCATGAAGAGAAGGTTCAATAACCTCGTCGAGTTCTACCTTCCTACTACTCACACCTTTCGAGAGAAACTCTTTTTCCAAAAGGATCCATTCTTGGCAACGAAAACCTTGCCCTCGGATCTGTGATAGAAGGTGTACCCAATTGTTTCTTTAGGGTATCCTATGAAGACGCATTTTTCCGCTTTGGGTTCGAGTTTATCAGGTTGAAGTTTCTTCACATAAACATCGCATCCCCAAACTTTTAGAAATGATACTTAGGTTTGTTGCCAAACCATAATTCATACGGTGTCATTTCAACGGATTTAGATGGTGCCCTATTTAAAGTGAATGCAGCTGTTTCTAGTGCATGACCCCAAAATGAAAGTGGCAAATCTGTAAGGGACATCATAGATCGAACCATATCCAATAAAGTACGATTACGACGCTCGGATACACCATTACGCTGTGGTGTTCCAGTAGGAGTGAGTTGTGAAACTATTCCACATTGTCTCATGTGTGTGCCAAACTCGTAACTAAGATACTCTCCTCCACGATCGGATCGTAGAAATTTGATCTTTCTATTACGATGATTTTCTACTTCACTCTGAAATTCTTTTGGCATTCACATTATGAACATGTGTACTATTATCAAGATTCAAAATAAATAAACCATTCTTTTCAGGTGCATGACCATAAAAGATATTATTCATATAAATTGAACAACCATTGTTCTCGACTTGAATGAATAACCGCCTCGCATTAAACAAGATCCGGATATGATGTTCATGCTCAACGCAGCACTAAATAACAATTATTTAGGTTTATAACTAATCCGATGGTAATTGGATAGGTAGCGTCGACGGCGATCACATCAACCTTTGATCCATTGCCGACGCCGCATCATCACCTCATCCCTTGCTAGTTGTCTCCTGTTCCTTAGCTCCTGCTTTCGAGTTACATATGTTAGCAACCGAACCGGTATCAAATACCTGTAGCGCCATCATGCGAGTACTAGTAAGGTACACATCAATAACATGTATATCATATATACCTTTGTTCACATTCCCGTCCTTCTTATCACCAGATTTTTTGGCGCTTGCGCTTCCAAGGCCCAAGGTGCCCTTGCAGTAAAAACATTCAAGATTCGACTTAGGGCCAGCCTTGGTCTTCTTCTCGAGATGTGGCAAACAGACTTGCCCTTCTTCTTGAAGTTTCCCTTAGCCTTGCCTTTCTTCTTGAAATCGATAGTCTTTTGGACCATCAACACTTGATGTTCCTTTTGATCTCCACTTCAGCTAGCTTTCAGCATTGATTAAGCTCGAGGAGAGACTTCTTCATGCCCTGCATGTTGTAGTTCATCACAAAGCTCTTGTAGCTTGGTGGCGTAGGATCGGAGAACACGATGAATTCCTAGCTCAATGGGGATCGTTATTCCCAAAGCTATGAGTTTATCTGGCGTACCCAGACATTTTGAGTACGTGCTCACTAACTGAGTCGTTTTCCTCCATCATGCAGCTAAAGAACTTTTCTGAAGCTTCATAACTCTCTACTGCGGCATGGGTGTCGAAGATCATTTTCAACTCTCTCATTGTATCAAAAGCATTGCTGTGCTCGAAACGTTTTCGCAGCTCAGGCTTAAGGCCATACAAAATGCCGCAGTGAACTAAACTGTGGTCCTCCTTGCGAGTCAAGAAAACATTTTTCTCCTCCTCGGGGCCATCATCAGCGGGCGGGGCACCCAGCGGCGCATCAAGCACATAGCTCCTTTGAGCAGCGCTGAGGAGAATCCTCAGGTTAAGGGCCCAGTTGGTAAAGTTGCTACCGTTGGTGGCTAGTTTCTCTTTCTCCATGAACAGATTGAAATTGAAAATAGGTGGTGCCATCTACAACGTATTTGCAAAGTTAATTAGACTAAGTTCATAATAGATTAAGTTCAATGTTAATTCAAAATTACTACGAGAACTCCCACTTAAAAACAACATCCCTCTAGTCATCTTTAGTGATTACACGAACCAAATTCACTATACCGAAACCGATCATCACGTGAGACGGCATAGTTTCAAAGGCGAACATCAATATGTTCATCATATCATCCATATGACTCATGCTTTACCTTTCGGTTCGTGTTCCGAGGCCATGTCTCAGACATGCTAGGCTCGCCAAGTAGAACCAAAGTATTTGCGTGTGTAAATCTGGCTTACACCCGTTGTATGCGAACGTAGAGTCTATTACACCCGATCATCACGTGGTGCTTCGAAACGACGAACTTTCTTAACGGTGCATACTATGGAAGAATACATTATTATCTTGATATTAATTTGGAGGGATCATCTTATAGTGCTATCGACGTGATCATATCCAAGCAAAATAAGATGCATAAAAGGATTAACATCACATGCATGAATAAAGTGATATGATATGGTCCTTTCAAAGACTTGATCTCCATCTTGTGCGACATGGTATGATCTCCATCATTCCACCGGCATGGCACCAAGGTCCATGATGCTGCCATCTTGATTGTCTTCCTCCATTACAATATATCATATGGACATATACTTAGCACGCAGGCCATAAAAGAAAAACAACCAAATATTCTCACTGGTTGTTTAAATTTACAATAAATTTCATTTCATACAACAATCTTTGTATCAATGACCATATCACATCACAAGCCCCGCAAAAACAAGTTAGACGCCTCTAATTTATTTTTGCATATTTTACGTGGTTTTGGGCTTTCTAGGAAAAATCGTTCTTACCTACGAACAAGAACCACAACGGTGATAAAACATTATTAGCAAACCGTTGTAAATTAGATCATGACTATAGTAGGAGAAATCGACACCCGCAAAGCCACTTATGCAATACTAGTTGCATGTCGAGCGTGGAACAAGTCTCATGTGCGAGGACATGTAAGGTTAGTCCGGGCCGCTTCAAATCCCACTATGCCACCATGATCCAAAATACACGAAAGTATGCAATAACATGATCATCAACGCCCACATCCACATGTGTTTTAAACCGTACAAAACATCTACGCATAGACACGGCTCTAATACCACTGATGGGTTTCGAAGCATGGAAAACAAAAATTTTCCTACGAATGCAACCAAACACCAAGATCATATCTAGGAGATGCATGCAAACGGTTTCGTAGGACTCACCCTCGTAGACCGAAGCGGAATAACGTTCCCGCAAACAAACGTGGTTGAAGTAGAGGTACACGCCCGACTTCAAAGTCGCGAAGATGAGCGCCACAAGCGGCGGCGCCTCCGCATTTGGTCACACGTGCGGAACAACGACGACCTCCAATCCCTCGATCCAGCGGGGCAGCGGAAGTAGAGGATCCACGGAAACTCCAACAACACTACGACTTAGTGGTGGTGGTGGAGAAATCGCTTCAAGAATGGCTCGCTTAAGCTACATCGCTTGAAAGGTGGAACAGCAGGAGGAAGGAGAAAAGACCAACCAAAGGGTCATGGAGATTAGTCATGAGAGAGGAGCTCCACCCTCCCTTTTATAGGAGTGAGTTGACTCTCCATTCTCTCCATGTGAATGGACTCTCCATTCTCTCCATGTGAATGAACTCTCCATGTGAATGGACTCTCCATGTGAATGGACTTTCCATTCTCTCCATGTGAATGAACTCTCCATGTGAATGGACTCTCCATGTGAATGGACTTTCCATTCTCTCCATGTGAATGAACTCTCCATGTGAATGGACTCTCCATGTGAATGGACTTTCCATTCTCTCCATGTGAATGTTCTGATATCCCGAAACTATTCCTGTCTGTCCAAACTTTTCTCCTGTTCGTATCCACTCAAAAGCGTCGATGAACCTTATGTGTGTCACCCTACGGTTCGTGAATAAAATGGACATTATCAAAACACCTCTCTTATCAATAATCATCAGCGGTATCTGGAGATCCATAATGACTACCACTTACTCAACGATGAACTAGTGATCGTGTGAACCAAAAACATCATAACCAATTCCTTTTGTCTCGCGATATATTACTTATCCGATCCGATCATTGGTATCAACTATACCTAGTTTGATCCCGTTCGACAAGTACTCTTTACTCGTTCGTGATATGACATTCTTGTGACCTAGTCACGTGCTTGCAAGCCGATGTCAATGTGATATCACCGAGAGGGCCCAGAGTATATCTCTCCGTCATCCGATGGACAAATCCCACTCTTGATGCATGAGCCTCAACTAATACTTTCATAGTACCCAAATCCATCTTTATAGTCACCGTGTTACGGAGTGACGTTTGATGTCATCAAAGTACTCTTAGGAGTTAGTGATTGACATCATCTCATGGTCTAAGGAAAAGAGCTATTTTGTATATGTTCAAGATAAAGCAACAAACTTTAATGACTTGATCGAATTTGCTATACCAACTTGGGTGTGTGTTCATCACATCATTCTTCTAATAATGTGACCCCGTTATTAACAACATCCAATGTTCATGATCAGGAAACCTTGATCATCAGTTAATCAACAAGCTAGTTTAAAAGAGAGGCTTTACTAGGAACCTTTTGTTTGTTTATTACACACACATGTATCAACGTTTCCGGTTAATACAATTTTAGCATGAGAAATAAACATCTATTATAAACATGGAATAAGATAATAAACAATTTATTATTGCCTCTCGGGCATATTCCCTTCAGCCGAAGCTCCTCTTCGTTCCCTACGCGCCTCTCTGGGACTCCGCCGCAAATGCAAATGCAAGGGAAGGCAGGGATCTTCTCGCGAAAAAATGCCGTGGACGCCGGAGAGGGCCGAAAATCCACTAGGTAACAGCCTCGACCATCTCACTGCCTTCAGCGCTCCTCCTACAGGTAACAGCCCCTGCTTATGAGGTTGTGCTGGACGTCATATGTTGAACTGACTCTTGCCCTACCTCTTTGTTCTGAGATATGTTGTTAGTCATCTCTGTTATGTTGTTGTTTTCCTTCCTTGGATCAAAACAAAAAGTAACTAAAGAAGCAATATGGAAACAAAGCTAGGTAAGTGATGATAGCCGTCATGTACTATTTCTTTTCCTCTAATTTCAGATAGCTCTCATGTACTCTTTAGATGAAAACAAAAGTAACTCAGAAAGCAATATGAAAACACAATTAGCTAGCTGATGATAACCCTGATGTACTCTTTGTTTTGCTCTAATTTCTGAGGAATACTTTATGGTGCTTGCTAATCTAAGGGTAGCTGGTACATATTCATTATCAATTAGGCCCATATTTGTTTCTGATTTCCCAAGTGCTTTATATGGTGACACCGTATGAATGCCCATGCTATTCCATACGACTGATTGATTCTATGGTTTAATCTCATTTGTCTGTGGTTACATTATTCTTAGTTACAAAGTTTCATACATTAGAGGTTTTATATATTATATATAAGAACTAGATCAAGTTTTCAAAGATCAGATGGCCAAAGAAAAAAAAAATGGGTTGCCATAGTATACACTCTCTATATGCTGCTGATGCATTGTATATATATCGGTTTGATGGATTTATCTTTTGTAGTGAGTCCTTACTATGTCTTTGTAAGTACAATCGAGAATGTGAAGATTAGATTAGTGGATTGTTTGGTTCATGCCCAACGTAGGCTGAACAAAAAAAGACATGCCTGCTATGACTCTTTATGTTCCTCAAATTATTTGCTCGGATGATACATTTTCTATTGGTGTTACTGTGCCTTTAATTGCATTGTTGCTTGTGCATTTCGTTAGATCAAATAGATGTAACCAACTATTCATCTGTGAAGTACAGTTTCTACGTCTGTCATTTAGGCCTGCTAAATAGTATGCCACATGTGCGTGTGTCGTGTTGTTCTCTTTTCCCTTTCTTCATTCCTTCCCTCACTGTACCGCTTATGTTTTTTATGTGGCGTTTCAAATTTCTGAAGAGAAGCGTTGCGTTAGGTGGCCATGTTGGGCTACTCACCTCATCTAGGGATATTGCAGGTCAAAGGGTCTGTCATGACATTATACCTTATTCATTGGTCGTATTCAAGTCTTCGCCACTTCGTTTTTGCATTACTTAGCATGCAAGGGTAGAAAATAGAACCTTTTCATCCTTGCTGCATTTATTCCTGGTACAGAGGCCACGACCAGCTTCGATCTCAGCTATCAATGTGCAGCTCAATCTTGAATCATCTGTCATTCCTTCAAATTTTGAAATGAAATTATATATCTTCCAATTATAGATGTGTACCATGTTTATAGGTAAACTATGTTCTTCTTAGTATATTTGGTACTTTGGCTGAGGTGTTATAATATATGTCATGTAAACTTATCGTTCAATTTACATCCCATGTCATGTAAATCATGTAGTATTCCTACCCCTATGGACTAAACACTATAAGTTCTTGCTCCCATGTCATATAAATGCATATATAAAAGGCATTTGGGATTTTCTTGAGTAATCCTGATTAGTATTTCATATGTCGTTTTGTTTTCAATTTACAGTAAGGCAGAGTCGTCTCATCTCTTGGATGACCTGTGAAAGAAATGGGAGCGAGAGCTTGTCATGTTTAGTTCATAGGAGCAGGAGTGGGCCACATAGTCCGTGCCTGGTTCAGCAAATCAACAGAGTATCTGTGGTGATTCAAGAACCATCTCAGAGAAATAAGCTTCCTAGAGGTACCTCTCCACTGCCAGCTTCAACCTCAACCTTGGTTGTTTGCGTCAGCCTATGCTCTTTTGTATCCTCATCCCATGTGTAGTTAATTCAGATTTATTATTTACCTTTGTTTCTTCTGTTATGTTGACATGCACATGATTTGATGAGTGCCATTAGCTCAGTGAAAGGACAAATCCTGTGGTGTCATTCTTATGCTTTACACATATGCCTTGCTCCTGTAATATTTACTGCAGATGGCGTTTTAGTTAGGAGGATTAGATGCTTACCTTTAAATGGAAAGTTGATTTTAGACATTTATGGTATCCTATATAGGTTTGCTACTTTATCCGTTGACCTTTTTTCATACGACCCATACTGCCTGCTTAGAAACATCAGCAGTTCTTCTCGCTTGACTCTTTCAATCTCTCTCGTCATCTATCTCACACTCTCTCGCCTGTTGCTCTCTCTCTCTCTCTCTCTCTCTCTCTCTCCCATCACCTGTCGCGTATGACTGTAAAGAAAATGGTTGCTTCACCCGTTGAGAGTGAGCTAGAGAGAGTGAAATAGAGTTGAAGGGAAAGAGAGTGTGACATAGAGAGTCATGGAGAGAGAGGGACTGAGAGTGAGAGTGAGTCAGAGAGAGTGACATAGAGAATCAAAGGGGGGAGAGGGATTGAGAGGGTGAGATTGAGCCACAGATAGTGACATAGAGAATTGGAGGGGGAGAGAGTTGACATGTAGAGAGAGTGACATAAGCAAGTTATCTACTTATATAGCCCTTATTCTGATATTATTATTATTGTCATTATTATTATTAGCGTGATCGCTTATTTTTACTTTTGTGTATACATATACTCTTGCCGCGCATGAATATGGGTTAATTTGAAAAGAAAATTTCTTTAATTGTTCATTTACGCGTAACTAGGATTTTGTTCGAAGAGGAGATATTTTAAGTTTATCTTTTTAAATGGCAGACTTTAATCATGAGTTCGGCCAATTGAGTAGAGTAACTTACAGTTTGGATTTAGATTAAATTTGTTTATTAAAATTTAAAATTTTATTATTATTATTTTCTATTTTTCTCTCTAGCTCTTTTCCTTCTTTTCTTTTCTCTCACCCTTCTCTTTTCCTTCTTTTCTTTCTTTTCTTTTTCTTTTCCTCTTGCCTTATCCCTTCCCCGGCCATTCATTTGATCATTGCTCACACGGGTGCACGCCCGCTCGGCCTCCCCAGCTTCCCTCCGGCCCGACCTGCCTCCCCTCCAGTGGTCACAGCCATATCCCCTCCCTCCTCCCATCGACAATCGCCGCCGCCCAATTGGCCACCTTCACTGTTTCGCCTAAATCCGGCCATGCGTGGCTCCAGCACCACCTTCGTGCCTATCCGGAGCCACTGTCTTCATGGCATGATCGCCGGCGACCTCACCGCACTGCCTTCGTCGTCACCCACATGGCCCGTCGTCTTCTCGTCCTCGCCCCGCCTCCTCGCCTCCCTCCGCGTGCGGCCAAGGTAGCACGGGCATGTGTGCGATGCGGCCACGATGACTGGGCATCATGGTCGTGCGTACGTGGCAGGGCGGGGGCAATGACGCCGAGGGAGTCAAGGCGGCGGGTGACCATGGCAATGGGCATGCGTGCAACGCAGCCATGGCGACAAGCGTCATAGGCGTGCCACTTGCGTCATAGGCGTGCCACTTGCGTGCGACGCGGTGGGGAGTCGAGGAGCCGATGCGGCGTGGTGTGGCGGGGGAGACGAGGCGGCGGGGCGACCACGGTGATGGGCTTGCATGCAATGCAGCCACAGTAACGATGTCATGGCCATGGACAGCGACATGGGCAGGCGCGGTCACGAACGGTGACGTGGGCAGGTACAACCCCCTCCCCAACCCTGCTCCTCGCATCCTCTCTCTCTCTCTCTCTCTCGACCGAGCGGCCCGAGCCTCCCCTCCCCTCACGGCCTCACCGCTACCTCCCTCCTCCCTAGTCCCCTCCCCTCATGTGCTGATCGCTGCCTCCCCTCCCCTCTTGCGGCGAGGCGAACGAAGAGGCACGACACGAGAGGGAGGCGAGGGGGGCGATGCGGCGCGGGAAGTGAGGCCGTAGCACGCGGGACAGGGCAAGGAGGTGAGGCCATGCTTTGTCGTGGCCTAGCGGTAGTGGCGGTGTGCCGCGGGCCGCCGACATGCCACTACCGTGCGGTGCCACCCATCGTGCCCGGTTTTCAGGCCCGACACGGCTCGACCTACAGTGCCGAACCGACAAGTCATATCCCTCTTACGTGTTAGGCTGGGCTTGAGCCGAGCCGTGCCTGCCGTGCCTCGGGCTGGCCCAAAGAAGCCCGGCCCGAATGCCCACCTCTAGGATGCAGTCGCACTCATGTGCCTGGTGTGTGTGTGTGGTGATGGACACTCGCGTCTACCTTGTAGGGGAAAAAGAGCTCATAGGCAGGCAGCCCAAACCAGTCGAGTCTAGGGCTGTAAACGGGTCGAGCTCGAGCGAGCTTGGGCTCCTCAGGCTCGAGCTCGGTAAAGCTCAAGCCAAGCTCGAGTTGAGGTCCGAGCTTTGATCCAAGCTCGAGCTCGGCTCTGTCCAAGCTCAAGTATGCTCGAGCTCGACTCGAGTAAGCTCGGTAAGTGTGATAAACTTGAATAAGCTCGGTAAGCTCAAGTAACCTCAGTAAATCTGGTAAGCTCAGAAAGCTCGCTAACAACTCAAGTAAGCTCGGTCTAAGCTCGAGTAGGCTCGCGAGCTATTCGAGCTCGGCTCAGTGAAGCTCGCGAGCTCGAGATTAAGCTCGAGTTCGCCTCGTTTGGAGCTCGAATTGAGCTTAAATCGAGCCGAGCTTGAGTAGTTCGCGAGTTCAAACTTTTTTTACGGTCCTAGCTGGGTCTAGTGCATGAAGTTTGAATCAAACTCCAGTTCTATCTGATTTTTAGCCCATTAAAAAAACAAAGTCGCTGTGAGCTGCAATTTCGTCCTGAACATCTTTTATTTTTCAGGCCTAAGGGCCTGCTTGGAAGTTGTGCAAATTTTTCCACCCGTAAATGATTACACTTGTATTTTTCTGGACACAAAGAAAACCCCCTTGATAACAACTGGATTTTTTTCATATGCAAACTTTGTTTGGGTAAAAAACAACACTTCACTTCGGCATTGAAAAACATCTTGAAAAACAATTATCCATTACATTATTCAGCAAAACATCACATTACATGTTTCGAGAGTAGATCTTCTCCCTCCTTCAAATCAAAAACAGTTATCCATTACATTATTCAGCAGGGCTCCAAATCAAAAACAGTTATCCATTACTTAACAGAACTTGCATCATCACATTGAAGGGAACAAACATGTATGATGCATAAAATGCGTGAACTCCACATATCTCAGAGGACTTAACAGAACTCAAAACAAGCAGAAGCTAACAAAAAATTCCAGCAATAAGTTTATGAGAAAGATCAGTAATAGAATGCATAAATTCCAGCATAGACACACTCGTTAAATCTTGTCTTTCTAATGCAGAAGCTAACAAGAAATTAGTACAATACTATAAATATTGTAGATAGCTCCTGTTGGCCCTAGTAACTAAATCAACTAGTTGTAACCATGGAGCTGAGGTAGGAAACAACACTCAAGTCAGTATACACAGAAATACATCAGTATGTGATGCATCAATATGTCCAGAGCCAAAGATGAATGTCCAAAGCAAAAGATGCATCAGTATACACAGAAATACATCAGTATGTCCAGAGCAAAAGATGCATCAGTATGTCCAGAGCAAAAGATACATCAGTATGTGATGCATCAGTATACACAGAAATACATCAGTGTGTGCTCCAACTTTTGACAAAAGATGAATATATCCAGAGCAAGAGTTGTACAATATCTATATGTGATGCTGAAGAGAATAATACCTAATTAAAGTGATGAAGCAACTATGAACACAGAAATACATCAGTATCCAAATTATAAGCCATGATTAGAGCCGACACAGAAATACATATAAAACAATAATACAACTAGTCGTGCATATACAGATAAAAATTCAGGAGCAATTTTGTTTGTCTTGTGCTTGCTTCTGACAATGACATTGATAGCCATTTGAGAACTACAGACTACAGAAAGAACTGCACTGCTAAGACTCAAGAGTGCATACTACATACACTTGTATTACTGATCATAGAGTTTTGATCTATCAAAATGGGCAATAAATGTTTGTACACATCACAAGAGAGGAAAAGAGGTTGGGGGAAGCTTGGTTACCTGGCCTGAGCTCCAAAAATGTAAGTCAACGGGCGACGGTGGTGACTGCGGATGGCAAGATTGGAGAGAGGTGAGGCAAGATGGCTACATATGTATAGATCAAATAGATGTATGGATCAAATGGAGTACCTCGCAAGAACCGGCGAATCCGTGAGATCAGGCTACCGTGGGACACGATTCGGCGGGGGAGAACAGAGGCGGCGCAGGGGGGAGGTCGCCGTGGAGTTTCTTGGGAAGGGAGGAGAGTGAGGCCGCCGTCGCCAGCGAAATTGCCGTCGCAGCCGCCTGGTCAATGCAGAGAGGTGAGGCAAGATAGATTCTAATGTATTGATCAAATAGAGGGATGGTATAGGGGAGCTTGCCGTCGCACTAGTCATCATCGCCGATGAGAGCTGCAGCCACAGTCGCCATCGCCGCCCGTCGTCGCTAGGGTTCGTTGGTAGTTGAAGACGCGACTCAAGGGAAGTAGGGATGGAAATTGAAGGCTACATATCCTGTGCACATGGATGGATGGTGCACATATGCAATAATTAAATCCGAGCCATCCAAATCTCATCCAACGGTAACTTCATCGGGGTGGTAATTGTAAATTTGTGTACATTTTGTAATTACCACCCCCATAAAGCTACTATTGAATGAGATTTGGATGGCTCGGATTTAATTATTGCATATGTGCACCATCCATCCATGTGCACAGGATATGCTCCCGAAATTGAAGACGCCGTCGTCGCTAGCGAGGTCGGGAAAAAAATGTGGCCTCTTCTGCTAACTCTTTTTTCCGCTGCAAAGGCCCAATCCGGAGGTATTTACATTGGATTACCGGCCAACCCAATTAGTATTTTTGAGTTAGGCCGAGAAAATTTCACAGGCCGGTATTTTACACTGATTTTGGGCCCAAAACCGGCCTTCCAAGCAGGCCCTAAATGATATCGGGCCAAGCCCAAGCTAGCGGTACATTCCTGGCCTAAATGAGCCGAATTTCCTCTGGTTGGACGGAAGTGGTATGAACTCATATTGATAAGCCTAACGTATTTCTGTCACAAAAATCCTATCACGTCGCGTATTCGCCAATATACCTGCGAATACGTATTTCCGCGCAGTTTCGGGCCGCTTGCTCCCGACGCACACGGACACATGCCGCTCCTCCGCCTCTCGCTTCCGCCGCACCGCCTCCTCGTCGGCCGCCGCTGCCAGCTGTTTCCCCCGCCGATGCTTCCTCCCTCCCGTATCTTCGTAAGGTGACCTCACAAGTCTCCAGAGTTCGGACCCTAAACATACGCTCCGCGGATGCGAGTTCTGACAGCCGCCGCCGCCGCCTCACTGGTTCATCCTTTCTTGTTGTTGAACAGGGCGGAGGCCTCGGCGTCGACGTCGACGTCCGCGGCGGAGGCGTACAGACTCCCCTTCCCGCCGGAGCGCGCTTCCCACCACCGTGAGCTCGCCGCGGCCGCCAGCGCCGTCGAGCGCGCCTGCCGCCTCTGCGTGGACGTGAGTTCACCTCATCCCCTCCTCTTGATTTGCTCGTTTGAAGAAATTGGAGGCTTTTTTATATTTTTGCGCGGGATTAATTGCCGTTTGGTGGCATCGTGCGATGCTAGTATGTAGTTATGTAAAATGATGCTCTTGATGTAAAGCGCTACTCTTGTTGTGTGGAGGATTTTGGCCGTTCCAAATCTAGATTCTTGGCAATACAATTGAGACAAATATTTTAGAAATGATCAACTAATTTGCATAAATTTTGCTCTTTGAAGTAAATACTGTGTTGTATTTTTTTTTTTTTTTTGAAGAATAAAAGCTCTGTGGAGCACCAGAGTGTCAATCCACCACAATGCCAACATGAAGAAGCTTTGGTAAAGCGTGAAATTTGTTGTGTGTAAAGGTTGCTCTCTTTGGGGGGGTAAAGTTTGCCACAGGAAAACATTGTATTTCAGAGTTTTCAGAGCGAGGTCCCGATATCTTGAAGCAGTGTGTTAAACTCCCAGAATCTGCAGTTAATTGAAACCCAGTTGCATTAATTTTCATGTACTCGGTAGCTTTGGTGAAGCCACCCAATTAGTTAAAACTCTTGTCGAAAACACACTTGTGGTTTGTGTTTACCATGCGAGTATGTGATCCCCATCGCAACTCCTTAATGAGTCAACTTTAACCAAAAGAGAGTAAAAGGATGATAGCCTGCTTAGTATTATTTTGTTTATCAAAGATTTGAAAAAGAATATTTGTACCTAGAGCATTTTCGTCATTCAATTTTTCATTAGTCAAAATAGGCCAAAGTTCATTGCAAAATATAACATGTATGCCTGGGACGGGAAATCCAAACCATGTCCATAACAAGTATTCAATTACAGGATTACTTTAGAAAAAACATAAAAAATAAAGGTGCAATGAATGCAGTATACTAATTAGCATTCTTGTTGGTCAGGTCTTAGTTTATGTTCAGATTTGCAAAAACCAATTCTGGTCTAGTCAGGTTTGGTGAGATTACTAAAAGTGAGCATAAGTACAGCTAAACACCAGAGGCTTTAGCAGCAATATACTGTACTTAGTCCAAATGTAAACTTTATGAGTTATCAACTAATCATCCAGTTATGATGTAATAAATTTAAATGTTTGCCTGACATCTCATTACAAATTTATTTGATGACCTGAGCTGCATTTTGCTTGTTGAATTGTATGCTTTGACAGGTGAAGAGATCACTGCTTTCAGGTGACAGGAGGATTCTTGAGAAGAACGACCAAACTCCTGTAACAATTGCGGATTTTGGAGTGCAGGCCCTTATTAGCCTCGGTAATTCATAGCACAGTTACTCAGTCCAGCTTATCACATGCACTTTGCACCTTTGTCTGATGCCATCTTTTACCCCCGTGCTATGGGAAGAGCTCGAGCAATTGTTTCCATCAATACCTCTGGTGGCAGAAGAGGACTCAGCATTTCTAAGGATGACTAGTACTGATGATAACAGTAGAAAATTACTCATTGAGTCAATTTCAAGTGCTGTCGCAGACAAAGTGAATAACAACTATTCACCTTTAACTCATGATGATGTGTTGAGAGCTATTGACAGAGGAGGCAAGGATGCTGTCTTCTTTGATTCAAATCCTGCTACTTATTGGGTAAGTTGGCAAGTTTCATTATCATACATCCAGATCTGCAAAAGTTGGTTCCACTGAGTAAAGATGATGCTGTGGTTTTGAAGGTACTTGATCCAATTGATGGTACTAGGGGTTTCTTGAAAGGAGATGATGCTATGTATGTGGTATGACTCTATACTTTCATTGTAGGGCTCATTATTGGATATTGTTGATCACGTCATCATTGAAATATTTATTGCAGACATTGTTAAAGGATGTATAAAACTGCACAAGCATACACCTTTGTTATATGCAGCATATTTCCACATGCACAAAAAATGTTCTCATTGAGCAAACATGGACCCCTGAGTATCCTGGTGGCCACATTTCTGTCATCCGTGTTCACTTGTTGAGGATTATCTGTATTGGACAGTTGGACACTACATTATATGTGTAGCTTGTCTCAGGACTTCCATCAGTTACTACCTGTGGCATAGGTGATCCAGATGCATGCTTCAAAAGCCATAATCAACATTATGAGGTCCATTGCACATTATGGTTTGTGGCTTGAGAGTTTTTAGGTAGTCCCTCATTGAAACAAATCATATACAACATTGTAATATCATCATTGATTAACTGAGGTTAAGAATGTATGTGCAGTTTTTCTATTAGGCCCATTTTATTTTGGACTTGTCATCTTTGGTAATACCAAGTTTGACAAATTATCATGTCTGAATACCAAGTTTGTTTGTTCTTATGTGGTCGCTGTTCAATATGGATTTGCCAATTCAGGCTTCCTCAGTAATTTCTGAGCATTAGATCTTGATCACTTTGTTTTCTTACTCTTTTTCTTCTGATATGAAGCTTTTTCACCTTTTTCTTAAGGTGGGTTTGGCTCTTGTGGTTGATGGAAAGGTAGCGGTAGGAGTGATGGGATGTCCAAATTGGGCCAATGGTACCATAGCCAGCAAGAAAGACAAGAGTCCTGCTGCCTGTCCTGGCCATGGCATCCTTATGGTGTCTCATGTAGGCTGTGGTACTTGGTCTAGGCACCTGTCTGTTGAGATTGGCCAGTTCACAACAGCACAGGATGTTTGGAAGAGATGCTTTGTTGATCCCTGTTCAGTTGTACATATGGCACGCTTCTGCATTCCTGATAGCCAAACTTGGAATATGATACCATTATCTGTTCTCTTCAGCTCAACGATGGATGAATCTGATCCTAGAGATGGGAATAAAATTCTTCTCCTATCTTCTTGCTGCGGCAGGTTTGTTACACTTCAAGTTTCCATTTTACCAATACACTACTTATGTATACATGCGTGTGGCTCACATTCGTAACCAGTTTAAACATCGTGCTAACGAATCAGCAATTGGCATTTCAAGTACTGACATATTTTCTCCCAATCCTAACAAGTTGTCAAAGGATACTATGGTTTTTTGTTTACTACGGGTTTGTCAGCATAATCTAAAATGAGAAATATCCTTTTGCTTTCTTGTGATGTCCTGCTGTCATATTACTTTTGAGAGGATTTCCTACGAAAGTACTGACTTAGGTTGATAGTGACTATCTTAGATTGATTACCAATTGATCGGTACATGAGTGATTGTGATGCGCTCTTCTTGTTGCTGTTTTATAGCTTGTGCAAGTATCTAATGGTAGCTTCTGGGAGAGCCTCAGTTTTTGTCCAACGAGCACGGGTGAAAACTCTAATCAAGGTGCCCAGTAGCTTGCAATTCCCCTCGTACTGCATGATCAGTTAAACAACTTGTTGACTCAGTTTGCACTGATCCTTTCTTTTCCTGGTGTTGACATAGGCTTGGGATCATGCTGTTGGAGTAATTTGTGTGCAAGAAGCTGGAGGTCAGGTATATACCTCGCTTGCTAAGACAAGACTCTACGAAATGTTCATTTTGTTCCATCAATTTGCCGTTATAACCATGGTGATTTTGTAACTTGTAAACTGACAGATCAGTGACTGGAGTGGGAAACCGTTGGATCTTGCAGCTGACCTAACGGGGCGCAGAATCATCTACCCTTCGGGTGGTGTTCTCGTGACAAACGGTGCTCTGCACGACAAGCTTGTCGAAATGATGCCAGCAAATTACAAATAGTTGCAACGTCGCATAGCTCCACACACCAACACATTTTTTCTTGCAACGTTTTACCTCGTCGACCATCAAATTGTATCCGGTCTCTCATTTGGTAGAGAAACTGCATACTTGTTCAGATGACTTTCCATGTCATTATCACAACAGATATACATGAATAAAATTACATTGTTCCTTTTGAAAAATGAGTACCCGAACTTCTTAAGCAGCTTAGTTCAGAAGTTATGCATGCCAAACGTGATGCTCGTCTTGTAAGTCGTCCTGTGGTATCCTATGCTTGCAAAATTCTAGAATCTTTTTGCCTTCACAATGTGTGAATCCGTTCGATAACCCCGAACTTTGTGATTACTGTGCATATCTAGTATATACATTTCTCTTTTTTTTTGGGGTGCAAATTTAGCCCTTAACGTCTTTTTTTTGTTGCAAAATGTGAGGACCCCTCTTCCTATACCGTACTGTACGCCGTCTACTGTGGCGTATAGCACCGTATAGCAACAGAAGCCTCGACACCGAAAATCTGAATCTAAAAAAAATTCGATCGACGGGATCAAACCCTTAGCTTCAGACCCGGTGCCTGTACGCATCCGATACCGGTTCCCTGGATCAGTAGCCCAGTATCGCGTACCAACAACACGAGTATCAATGCACAAAGTAATGAACTAAAGTTAAATTACATAACTGGGTGTAAATCTTGTACATACACATTACAAAATCCAAAAGTAGAATAATAGCGGAAGCAAAGAAACACTAAACAATAAGCGGCCTCGACAACCCCACAAAGCTCTTATGGAGGAAGGACCACAACCGCCGCGGCTCGCGAGCAGAGGACCACCTGAGCCATCCGGATCACCATCGGAACCATCCTCTCGAGACAAGGTTAGTAAACAACGACAAAGCAACGGTGAGTACACGTATGTACTGCAAGTCTTTAGTGTATGGAAATATAGTTAAATGCGAGGCTATTTCAACAGAATAAGCTTCTATACTAGGTTGATTGCATAAAGCGACATTTATTTGTAAACAACATTTAACAACCGATAGCATTAGTAATTGAAAGAGCATTTGACATAAAACATATTTCACAAGATATGTATAATGTATATTATCCCAACCGGTTCGCCATTCCCGCCGAATGCAACCGATGGGCTAGATTGTCGACTCTATCCATCAAACACTTCCTTTCCGCTCGAGACTCACACTTTTTCGTAAGAAGACACAAAACCAAACTTCTATACTCTCCATACTTATCTCGATAGATGCTCTTAACCGTGAGCACGGCTAATCGATTAGTTTTACTTAACACTTCGCGAAGTTGCACACATTCCCCATGGGTCTATCTAGCAAGCGTGTTGCCACGACGCGCGATACTTTTCGATGCAGGACTCTTGCAGATTGACCATGCCGTTCCCATCATCGGTGTCGGCCGGACATCGGCACAATAGCGTGATCCCACCCTGGCGGATTTAGGCGGCCGTGACTGCAGCGCAACACGGGTATCCCTTGCCCCGGCCCCATTACCCCACGAGTGGCACTATTGTTGCAATGAACCCACAACACCCCCTTCTTTTGTCCAATGGATGACAGAAGTCCCTTCCGAGAACCCGCCAGTTGCAGACCTGTCAACTGCGCAAGTTCTCACCTTGCTCTTCGGCCTACCAACAAATCTGGCTATCCCCCGAAGTCAGATACATAGGCATTCTGCCCCAGTTCAGTTCATGTGGTTGCGCGAGACTCACCCAGCATTAACTTTGAGTTCGGTCCTTATATTTTTGTTGACTCGGGCAAGGACTCCAATCCTAACCAACCATCACCTTCACACTCTATACCTCCTCCCCGAGTCATTTACACCACTCATTTTTATCAATTAACCATTAACCATTTTGACTCAATTCATTTTGAAATCATATTTTGATTGATGAGTGTAACTGCCAAGGACTAGACTCAAATCTATTGCATTGACTAAGCATATGCATTTATTAACATTTTATACCCAAGTGACATTTATTAAGTTGTCTAACCTCTACTAGGGCTATCAATGTGACCATGGGAAATAGATTAAGGAAAACCACCAATTTGGGTTATATCTACCATTCCCACAAACTAGCACATTTACTGAAATTAAACGCATGCATATAGTTTGATAAATCAAAGTAAACATCGTAAAATATTGGATCAAGATGATCAAAGGAGGTGCTTGCCTGTCTGCTGCTGCTCTGATGGATCCGGGACGAACTCAGGATTGTTCGAGGCGACTCCGGACTCACTCGCCTCTAATCGAATAAAAACATCAAAAACAGCGAACAGAGAAATAAATTAGCAAAAAGTGACTTTAGAAGCATAAACACCAACTTAACATCAAATAGAACTCATCTAGACACTAAGAAAGCAAAGAAACGAAACAAGCGAGAAAAATGGCGAAATCGCGATTCGAAACGGCGATTTCGGCGAATTTCTCGCCAACTTGAACAAAATGCGCAAAATAATTTAAAATTCAACTAAATTTTGTTAAACACCTAGAATTAGGTATAATACACCTAATGGAACTTACGGGAACTCGTTTGGATTTAAAACTAACAAACGGAAGCAAAAACAGTTAAAATAAATACAAAAACTGCTGAAAAATCACAAAAAATAAACACGGCACTATTCACCGTAACGCAAGAGCCATTTCTGTCCAGAATCCATTCGAACGACTTGCGACCGATTCCAGCGACTCCACTAGGTACTTTAGGATGTCTAGGACCTATCTGGACCTTGCCCCTTGAAAATTCACTTAATTTGCATCGAAATCCGATCGAAAGCGCAAATTAAGCCGAGGTTTACGCCTCGATTCGCACAGGGTCCGAAAATAGCTCAAACTCGATTCCACTTGCGCGAGGAGCACGTTTTCGACTCTACTAAGTCTAAATGACCCTAAATGACTCATTCCGACAGCTAACTGGCGAAGAAACCCCTAAATGTGGAATATGGCCAAAATGGCTATTTTGCTCGAAAACGAGCAATCTCGCCCAAAAGGGCCGTTTTGAGCTGAAATGCCGCGAGACTTGTTTTAATCCCTCGGCTAGTTGCTTAGGGATACTTACGACCTATCGGAGCCATTCCCCAGCATGGATGACTTAATCTTCTCTGACTTTTGATCAATTGCCCGCTTAACTCCGGTAATTACCCGAGAAACGGCAAAAGTCCGAAAAGTGACTTGAATGCGATCCAAAACACGCGGAAGCATGCTATCGACCTTAGTGACCTTAAACGAAGCTAAACAAAGCTAAATGCCTTAAAGCGGCTTGTGAGGCCTATAATTACTAAAATAAAATGCAAAGTGCTAAAATGCAAATCTAGCGATTCTAATCGCTTTTCTAGCCTCTAAGGGGACTAATGTTAAAGTCAATACATGCCTCGGAGTTCTAGGATTTTATGAAATAAAAATAAATTAAAAGAGACCTAGAGCTAACAACTTGTAGCGAGTTTTGTGAAACTTAATTTCGACTCTTCCGATCGCAACCAGGGCTATCGGAAGAGCTAATGGAGCTATCGTTATACGCTATGGACCTTAGTTCCATAGTAAAAATATTTAAAAAATAAATGAATAAAATAAATTTATGCTTAGAGAAATTGAATTCGATTCCTCCAGTGCGACTCTAGCCACCGTAATCAAGCTATGGAAAAAATCTATACATGCTATGCACCACTAGACCTCCGATAAATCGAAGACCTAGCGATGAACTTGAGCGAACACGAGGGTGACTAAAAGCTAGGTTGGCTATAGGATTAAATGAGCCTAACGATGATCTGAGTCTAGATTCTAAAGCACAATTGCCATGCGACGTGTCTAACACATGGAACCTAGTTTTGACCTAGGCTAGGGTTTGAGATAACTTTAACGAAATGCGAAGCTACGAAGGGGGAAGTCGTAGCTACGGCAAGAGGGAAGTCCCGGGAGCCGAGAAATCAACTCAAACTTCGAAAACACCACGGGTACTCCAAAATCCATCCATGAAATTCGATGAGAAACTCACCCGAGAGGGTCTAGAAGATGGGGATCGCGATGGAGAGGTCGATTCCCGCCTCTAGATCAATTTCCACCGGTCGGATCGCCTCCAAATGGGTGGATTGGGTGAGCTAGGGTTTTGGGAGGCTTCTCCTATGCTTGGTCGTGAGAGGGAGAGGAGAGGGAGTGAGTTGGCTGTTGGGTTGGCTTTGGAGAGGTTATAACACATGCAAAACACTATGCACTTACTCAAGGGCATTTTGGTCAAGTGTCAAGTTTTGAAGAATTGAACTTCCAAAACTGATTTTTATCGATTCTAATATATTCTGGAAGGTTCTTAGGTCACTTTAACACTTATCCAAATAAATTTGCAATTATTTTTGAGTTAGGTTACTTAAGTTGAAGGGTTCTTTTTGATCCCACTTAAGTACACACAGCCCAAATTGCAGAAGTACACAAGATCAGTGTATTATTGAACAGTATTTGAGTACAAATGTACAGTGACTCGAGTATAGAAATACTCGGGATATTACACAAAAACAGCCCATTTTTCCACCGCAGAAACCGCGGCAAGTGAAACGTGTCCCCTGTCGCATTCGGAGAGCACGGGAGGAAACCAGCTCTGTGCTACGCAGGCAAGCGCATTGCTCAATGCGATGCGGAGTTCACTGTTCATCTCGACTATGCAGCACTGTTAATCACTATTTATCCTATTTTTCACTCGAATTTTGCTTTCATGCTCCCTAGGCGCGGTAGCGTGTCCTCTCCCGCACAGCCTAGTGGCCGTGAAAGGACCGATGATGTCGCCTAGAGGGGGGGTGAATAGGCGAATTAAAAATTAGCAGCGGAATTAAACTTTCCCGAGATGGTCAATCCGGAGTCTCCGGGTTTTGGTCCGGATACTCCGGCTTGTCCGGAGTGTCCGGTATTTTATACCGGAGTCTCCGGGATGGGTGGCTCGGGAGCACAATACTAGTTCTTCAAACTTGCACAAAATACTACTAAAAGTAGATGACAATAACAACCTAAAACAAGTGCTAATATGGATTTGAATTAAAGCTAGACAAAGAGCTAGATCTACGCTTTACGGAGACAAATCCACACAAGCAACACAAGAAAGAGCGAGAGAGAAGAGATTTTTTCACCGAAGTTCGGATTCTTGAAGGGAATCCTACGTCTCCGTTGAGGTGGCTCGGTCACACTTGAGCTGGGGTCTCTTTCAACCCGCTTTCCTCCCGGTGTTGCACAAATGCACTCGCCGGCTTCACTCCTTGTCTCTTTCCTTTCGGAGGCGAGACTCGCCTTCACAAACGACCGGGGCTCACCACACAAGTTGGTAGCTCCCGGTGACTCCTAGCCGTCTAGGAGACCTTCAACCTCCAAGAGTAATAGCACCGCGGAAGTCGCTTGGAGGATGAACTAGTGCTCAACAACTCGAAATGAATGCACCTAGCACTTTTCTTCTTCCTCTCCTCACCAAAAGGGATCAACAACCAAATCAAATGGTGGGAGGAAGTGAGGGCTCTATTGAATGCTTTGGAAGTGTTAGAGAGGGCTTGAATGCTGCAATGAATGAGCTCAATAGCAGTCCTAGCCGTTGGAGAAGAAGGGGTGGCTTTAAATACATTTTTGAAAACTAGCCGTTTTCCCCTTTTTTCGAACATGCCGGAGACTCCGGACATAAAACCCGGAGACTCCGGGTTGTCCGGACTCTCCGGACTAAATGTCCGGATACTCCGGACTCTCCGGAAATCACAATTTTGGCCGAGTGGGTTAACCCGGAGACTCCGGACAAAATGTCCGGAGACTCGGATCGAAGTCCGGATACTCGGATCAGATGTCCGGACTCTCCGAGTTGACTGGCTCGGTTGGAATTCAGATTTTTGGAAAATGCAAGTTTTGAGTGCTAGTTTTGGATGCAAGTTTTGATTTTGAGCACATGCACATCCTAAAAGCGATTTTCCGTAGTACCCTCTTAATAGTACGGCTATCCTTAAGACTCAATAAAAAAGGAAAATTACAAGTCTTCGTCTTGATGCCGTTTTTGGTTGAAATTTGATACTCATAGAGACGTCCAACGTCATTTCAAACTTTATGTAATCTCGAGATCTGCATTATACTTGATTGAAATATTAGATCTCTTTAATTGTGTCATCATTAATCACCAAAATAAAATGAGGGGCCTAGATGCACTTTCAGGCCGGCCTTCTCCTGTGCTTCCTGGGCAAGACAGTAAACACGTCACCAGTCGCGCTTTCCTCGGTAGTGGAGGAGGCTATTTTGCAAAAACAAAAAAGCATCAGGAAGTTAGATTTGTAAAAAAAAAATGTGTAGTGCTAGATATAAAAAGTGTTCGAATTTTGCATGGTCGTACGACGTCCACGCGCACCTGAAGCAAGCTTGCAACGGGGAGAAATGTTGGACCAATCTGACAGCGCTGCGGCATATGCAAGATGTTTGGCCACCAATTCAAACCGAAGAAAAAGACGCCCAAAAGATTGCAGGTCTGACTCCATCACAGGATAACAACCTGCAGCTCCTAATGCAGAATCGGCAGGTCTTAAGCATGATTAGCCTAACAAAATCCATCATAAGTAAGGGCGAACTTTACTGCTGCTGTACGGTCTGAACATTTGGTTCCCCAGTGACACGTTTGCAGCTCTGCCTGCTGCGAATTCAGTAGATGACTTGTTGTTGGCTTCTATGTTGACTTTATAGGCGTAAGATGGGCTACTGATCAGATATTTTTTCTTCTGCTTGTGCGAAAATTCGTATTTACGTGTCTTCGAAATAATTCTGTGATATTATTGGCAATCACGGTGAAAATTCTTCAGGCATGAAGAGTTTATCTTGATCTGAAACGCTGCTGAGTATCTGTCGCTTGTTGTTGCAGGAATCGACCATGCTTGCTCAAGGTCAACGATTTCGGCAAACCTTGCCTGCTTGACGGACAGAAATCACACGTCTTGGATGTACTGGTGGGCCAATGAATTGAACAGTTCAGAGCTTCCATTCTTGCCCAAGCAATTATGTAGCAGATGATGACATATATGTGCCTATCTGGCAACTCAATTTTCAGAGTAAGTTTTTTTTTGTGAGGTGTTTCTATGCTTTTCTTTTTAAAAATTGCACAAATATTAAAATATAGATTTGTGCAACTTGTATTAAGAAAAAAAGCACATAAGCACTGCTCACCAAATCGAGCTTGGCAACTGAAACATCACTGAACACCGGGAAATCATCTTAATTTAGGCGCCTTAATGAGAACTCAAAACATGCGACATATAGCCTTTACACCAAGAAGTAGTACCCAACCATTGAGCTGAGCAATAATCTTGAGCATTCTCAGAGCGACCAAACCAATGTATGAACAGCTGAAAACAGTTGTCAAATATTCCTGAATAATTCATAGTTATTTAATAAGTCACTCTCCTCATCACGTTTTCAGTCGCACATTTGAACATTTCTTCTGCCTTTCTTGTCCGAGAACTCGGGAAGCTTTTGAGGCTGGATGATCTAGGCATGGAACCAGGTGTGCTGTGACTGCTGTCTGCGCCACCAACTGCCTCATCCAGATGGCGATAATGCAGCATAAGATACAGCCGCAGAAGATGTTCTTGCCGTTTTCCAGCCATGCACATAAACAAATGCAGGGAGTAAGTACATGCTCTCATAGTCTCATGTATGCATGGCCCATGCATGAGGTGACAACCAAATTATAGTGCGTTCCCGCCATCTACTCTCGCTAACTATAGGCGCGCGGAGGCGATCCAGGTCACAACCGCACACAACCACAGGTGCCTCATCCCAATTTAAAATATGAATATTGTTTAATTTTATGGAGTGCATGATGCAAGAAAAGCGCAGGAAACAGCTTGTGTGTTCAAAGTGTGTTGCTGTTAACAATAAACACCTCATCCACGTACGTAACGCACGTACTTACCTCGAACCCCATGCATATTACAAACCAAATGAACAGTAGTCACAAATACCCAAAAAAGAGAGAGTATAAGAGCATTTAACTAAACTAAATTATGCCTAATCACCATATGAATGTTCTAGCAGCGTCGATATTACAGCTAAACTAAACTATCCATACATGCCCTAGCTAGAGATCGATTTTTGTGTGTACTTGTTTACTATTTTACCTTCGTTGATCTCATCGCAATCGCATGTGACTTCACTCCAATGTGGCAATCCTGATCCACTATCGCACAAGTGTTAACCCTAAAAAAAGGTGATTACAATTGTTACAATTACGGCAAAGTCAGAGTTGCCTTCAGCACTAGCTCTATGTTACTCTATAACATCTAGCTAATAATTCCTCCGGTCTAAAAAAGCTAATGTTGGCTTGTTTAGTATTGCTTGCTTACGGAAAGGATGCGGTCGCCCTCTGTCGCCCCGCTCCCCTCCTCCACCTCCGCCCCCAACCTCCCCAACCCTAAATCCACCTCTAAATCCACCAAATCCCCAGCCAATCCCCTTTTTCCTGCAGATCCAGCCTCTCCTCCAACTACCTCCAAGCTTCTGTCCCCTTCCCAGCTCTCAGTCTCTCCGGAACGGGTGTCTTGGAGCTCGGATGAGGACGAAGACCCTGTTCCTACCATGGAGGGTGTTCCTTCCCAGGCCTCCCGCCCCCTTGGGTCGGCGGCTCGCGGATCTCCCTCGGTCGGGTTCTCGGCGGACGCGGTTCAGGTTCCCCTGGTTCCGCTGAGCCCCTTCCCTGTGCTGGTTGGTGGGGATGGTGGTGGTTCTGGACCTGGTGCTGCGGCTCACTGCATTCACTCCAGCGCTCTACCGCCGAACCAACCAATCTCGTTTCTCAAGGAGGTTACCCCCCAGCCGGCTCTGCAGCAACTGAAGATCTCGTCAAAAGATCTTCAAGTACCTGGTGGCCGCCTTCGCTCTGCCAAATCTTCCGTTGCCCCAGGAAATCCTCTGCCTGGATCCTCCTCTGGCTTCCCTCCTTTGAAAGCTCCGAATAACCGGTCTCAGTGTCACTTTATTGCTCCTTCTTCTGCTTCAGTAGCTCCTGCTCCTCCTGAGGCAGTGTGGCACGCTGTCAAGCCTAAGTACTGGTGGAGACGCTCTCCTGCATTCACTGCTTCGCCTCTCAACCGGTCGTCTGTGCTCCCTGGTAGTTCCAAAGCAACCTTCCCCACCTCTCGCCTTAATTCTGCTCCGTCCCTGGCCTTTAAAGGCAGGTGCTTCCGCTGCCTTGCTAGAGATCACAAAGTCTCTGCTTGCAGAGACCCTGTTCGGTGTCTCTCCTGCCGCCGCAGTGGGCACCTCGCCCGGCGTTGTCCTTTCCGCGCTCCAAAAGTCACCGGGGCTCCTTTCCGCGCTCCAAAAGTCACCGGGGCAGCTCCAGCGATGTCTTCCATCCTCCCTTGTCCAGATAGCCGCCCGCTCAGCTGTGCTGGTACTTTGGTCGCCTCGGATGTCATGGCCGAGGAGGCAGCCAGGCTTGGCCAGCACGCGGTGCTGCTTGTTGCGACTGGAGATCGTTCTTCCTCGACTACTTCCAACACCTTCAGAGCTGCTAAGGCGCTTGAGGCAAGGCTTGGGATTCCCTGGGCTGATATGCGTGTCACGCGTCATCACCCTGAGGACTTCCTTGCTTGGTTCGACTATCCGGCGCAGCGGAACTCGGCGGTTCGCGCCAAACACGTTGAACACGTCGGCTGTGATTTGACATCAAGCCCTGGTTAGCTGACAGTATCGGAGTTCACTCCACCTGGCGGTTTAGAGCCCGCTTAGCCCTTGAGGGACTGCCACTCAATGCCTGGAACCAAAACTCAGCGGCAGAGCTGCTCAATGGCTGGTGCTGCTTTGATCGCCTTGACAAGCAAACGCGACGCCGGGAGTCCACCAATTTGTTCTAGGTTTGGGTTTGGGTCGCCAGCCCGGACGTCATTCCTCGAAGCTGGTCCTGCGCGGTGTTCGCGGCGGATCGTTGTGGCCGCGCACCTCGAACCTGGGATGGTCCGCCGGACTCCTCTCCGCCTCGGCCGAATTTGCCGGAAGGCTCTACTTTCCAGGTCCTGATCCACCTGGACTCCGTAGAGGATTTCTCCCTGTCCGCTCTCGCGGGTGGGGACGGCGGTCCACGTTTAAAGTCCTTCGACTGGACCCTCGGCGTCCTTGATGGAGTGACACCCCCCAGGGTCAGTCGACGCTCTTCAGTGCGCTGTCGTCTCGGTGATCGTCTGCAACCTCCCTTCTCTGATGATGAGGATGAGGATCGACAGGGCAACTCCCGCGACGAACGGCGCTTCTTCGGCCGCCATGACAGACGCTCGCGCGAGGAGCGGCATGGCCGTCGGCAAACTCGGGATCCCACACCCCGTGGAGGTCAGGGCAGTCGTCGCACGAGGAGCCCACGTCACCATGCTTACTTGGCTCCGTCGCGGGGTTCTGCCTCGCCTCCTCGCCAAGGTGGGGGGCCGCTTTGGCGCCACCGCACGAGGTCGGGCGAACGGTGCCGCCTACACGCGCACTCGGGAGAACGGCGCTCCAGTCAGCCGCCTGTCCTTGCTCCCTCAGCAGGGAGCCCGTGGTCGCCTCGGTCCTTGGGGGGAACAGCGTCCATGGACATCTCTTCTGTCCAACCGGCGCCACCGTCCTACAACTCCCAACACTCCTATGTTGCCTTTGTCAGGACTTCAGTCGACGCCTCAAGATTTTTTTCCTGACGAGCTGCAGTGTCTCACCCCGCTTCTTGTTATCCACTCTCCTGCCAGGTGTGATCCCATGTTAGTGGAAGTGGAAGGTCTGTTTGCAGGGAGCCTCTCTTCCTTACCGCCCGAAGGAGCGCTCTCTGCCGCTGCTGTTGCCGACAACGCTTTGGATGTCACCGAGACTGAAGAAACCGCAAAGGGAACACAAGGGCAACAAGTTGCTTTACAGACTTTCCTGCAGGAGGTGTTCTGTCAACCACCTCAGCCGGTCCTGTCAGATGCCGTTCTGCAGTAGCCAGCTGCTGCCCCTCGCGACGATGCGGCTCCACGGCGCAGCAGACGGCTAGCCTCCAAGGTGAGACCAGTGCCAACAGCAAAGATGGCAGAAGAGCTTCTCACCAAACGCCTCAGTTTCTGCTCACCTCAGTCGACAGAGGTCCCAGCTGAGGCAGTGAAGCAATTCATTAGAGTCTTCGACGAACCGCTTCCGACCAATGTGATTTCGGCCCTGCGCGCCATTTGTCGTCTTGATGGAGAAGGACAGAGGGCTGTCGAGGAGCTAGCGCTCAATCGAGATCTGGAGCAGTCTGCCCAAGAGGCCTGATTTCGTAGTGTCGCTCGCTAGTTGTTCTTTTGGTTACTTCATGCTTCTCTGCCTAGATGTATTTTGGTCACCTAGCTCTCTTAGTCTAGGTCTAGTAGCTTTCAGTAGTGTAGTTTGTGTTCCTTGGTTCTGTGTCACTGGTTGAAAAGCTTGAAAGCTGTCCCTTCTTTTGCTCCCTGTCCAGTAAAGCTTGGGAACGGCTTCGGTGGTCTTCTCTTCTATCCCCATGACTGATTGCAGCATTCTAAACTGGAACGTGCGCGGGTTAAACGGCCCAGCTAGGCGTGCCGCAGTGCGCCAGTTAGTGGAAAGCGTACGTCCGGCCATTTTTTGCATACAAGAATCAAAGCTACAGAACGTTGATCAACAACAAATCACGGAAATTGGAGGCCTTATTTTGAATGAAGTGCTTCATGTTCCTGCGTTAGGTGTTAAAGGTGGAATTCTTCTCCTTTGGGATAATACCAGATTACGAGTTTCTACGCCTTGCTTTGGACGCTACTCCATAACTGTACGTTGTGTCCTCCTGGATAGCGTCGCCTTTCAACTGACAACGGTTTACGGGCCTACTGATCTCCGTCAAAAAGATGAATTCTTACAGGAAATAGCTTCATTTACACCCCCTTCGTCCTCTCCTTGGATTATCATCGGGGACTTCAATATGATTTACGAGGCGCGTGACAAAAATAATAGCAATCTCAATCGAACGATGATGGCCAAATTCCGTGCTTTCATAAACCGTTGTGAGCTTCGGGAAATCTCGCTCCATAACCGGAAGTTTACTTGGAGTAATGAGCGGCAAGACCCGACGTTGGTAAAGCTTGATCGTGCCTTCTGCACTCATGAATGGGATTTCCTTTTCTCGAATCATTCGCTACAGGCCCTTTCCTCTTCAATGTCTGATCACTGCCCGCTTCTTCTGGCCACCAACAGTGGCCCACCAAAACCCCGGAGCTTCAGATTCGAAAACTTCTGGCCCCGAATCCCAGGGTTCCAGGAGGTGGTAAAAAAGGCCTGGGATACGCCGGTCTCGAACAACAACCCTTTCCGAAGACTGGCCCTAAAACTTCAGAACACTGCACGAGCGCTCCGAAGCTGGAGCTCCTCCACTTGGAGTGACGCTAAGCTACAGCTCCTTTTAGCGAATGCTATCATTCTCCGGCTTGATGTAGCTCAAGATTTCATAGAACTTTCACAACCAGAACACAACCTCCGGAGAGCACTTAAGCTAAAGGTGCTTGGTCTGGCAGCGGTGGAAAAGGCGCGTAAACGACAAGCCTCTCGGATTGTCTGGCTGAAAGAAGGCGACGCAAACACCCGTTTTTTCCACCTTCGAGCAAATGGTCGTCGACGAAAAAATTTCCTTCATTCCCTTGAAACTAACCAAGGCACAGCCACTCGACATGAGGATAAGGAGCAGGCCTTGTTCCAACATTTCTCAGCTTTGTATGGGAGCAAAGCTGCTCGATCAAAGGTTGTCAACTGGCATTGCCTTAACATCCCTGGTCATGACATCTCGGACTTGCAAGCGCCTTTTACGGAACATGAGGTCCTGCAAGCAATCAAACAACTTCCAGCGGAGAAAGCACCGGGCCCGGATGGTTTCACTGGGGTCTTCTATAAACGATGCTGGAATATCATAAAACAAGACATTATGGAGACCATGGCTGGGGTGCGCAGCTGCACAGCAGAGTCTTTTCGGACACTCAACACAGCATACACCTCTTTAATCCCAAAAAAAGAGGGAACGACAAGGGTGGCAGACTACCGACCCATCAGTCTAATCCACTCGTTTGCAAAACTTTTGTCCAAAGTACTTTCTCTGCGGCTGTCGACACACATTGACTCGCTTATCTCATTTTCTCAAAGTGCTTTTATAAAAGGGCGTTGCATACAAGATAATTTCCTCTATGTCAAAAACCAAGTCAGTTCCTTGCATCGCAATCACACACCAGCTTTGATGCTCAAGTTAGACATAGAGAAAGCTTTCGATTCGGTTTCCTGGGAGTTTCTCATCGACCTCTTGCAGGCGCGTGGATTCGGCGTTTGGTGGCAGGACTGGCTGTCCATTTCTTTGGCCTCTTTCGCCTCCATGACACTACTAAATGGGGTACCTGGACCCCAAATCAGACACCGTAGGGGGTTAAGGCAAGGAGATCCTCTATCACCATTCCTCTTTATCCTGGTCATCGATACGCTACACCACATCTTCAACAAGGCGACACAGGACGGAGTTCTGTCCCCATTACAAGGATGCGCGTCCCCGATGCGACTTTCACTTTATGCTGATGACGCAGTGCTCTTCCTGAAACCGTCAAGGGAAGAGCTCCAATCGGTGCTACACATTCTACAAGACTTCGGGGAGGCTTCAGGGCTTCGAGTAAACTTGCAAAAGAGCTCTATAACCACAATCCAATGTCAAGGTCTCGACCTCGACAGCATCCTGCAACCCTTTCCTGGGGCTGCCCTGCAATTTCCTCTGAAATACCTGGGACTGCCGCTTTCGCTTGGTCGGGTTTGTAGAGTTCAACTCCAACACATCCTCGACAAAGCAGCGAGACGTTTAGCGGCATGGCAGGCGCGTTTTTTTAACTTTGGGAGGTCGACTCACTTTGGTCAAATCGGTCCTTTCCTCACTCTCAGTCTACCTCCTAACAGCAATTAAGGCGCCCAAAAAATTCTTAGCTGAACTAGACAAGATAAGGCGCAGTTTCATTTGGGCAGGGAAGGATGTTGCCTCTGGTAGCAAATGCAAAGTGAATTGGACAACTGCGTGTCGCCCATACCAATTCGGAGGTTTAAGTATCCTGGACTTAAATAATTTTGCAAGGGCTCTACGGCTACGTTGGCTTTGGCTCGAATGGTCATCCACGCAAAGACCATGGAGCGGAATGCAAACGCCGTGTGACCGTATTGACCATGCTTTGTTCTCTGCAGTCACGAAAATAACAATTGGGAATGGACAGAAGGCGCCCTTCTGGAATTCTAGATGGCTGCACGGCAAAGCCCCAGCCCAGTTAGCGCCAGGTCCAATCTGGAATTCTAGATGGCTCGAATGTTCTGGAATTCTGGAATTCAAGATCTCTAGGCGCAAGGCCCGATCAGTAGCAAGTGCTTTGCAGGATAACAACTGGATACGTGACATCCGACACGGCTTAACTACACAGTTAATCTCTGAGTACGTGCTCCTTTGGATAGAGCTCCAGCAGGTCAATCTCGTGCAAGAAATTGAGGACGAACTAACCTGGACACAAACCTCAAATGGTGAGTTCTCAACCGCGTCGGCCTACCGCCTGCAGTTTGCAGGAAGCTTGATTAGGTCGTATTCCACGACCATCTGGTCGGCCTGGGCACCATTGAGCTCCAAGGTCTTCTGGTGGCTTGCGCAGCAAAATCGTCTCTGGACAGCGCAACGTCTCCAAATGCGGGGATGGCCAAACCAATATTTCTGTCAAATGTGCTACCGAAGCCTGGAAACGAACGTCCATCTCTTTGTTGAATGCCCACAATACCAACGGCTTTGGACAGAAATCGCAATTTGGGCAAATCTACACTCGCTACGACCACAATCCTAGAAACCGGCGGCCAACCTAGAAGAGTGGGTTGTTCATATGGTTCATGACCAGACTGGGTACTGCAAGGGGATCAAAAGCCTGGTTATTCTAATCTGTTGGCATTGGTGGAAAGAATGGAACAACATAATTTTCAAACAGGAATGCAAACATTTTGATGTTATCCTACAGGAAATTAAGGATGAAGCTTTCAGCTGGTCCTACGCTGGCGCCAAAGGAGTCAAAGAGATTTTATTTCATCGACTTTGATTAGCTTCCTCTAGTTTTTTTGTCATGTTTTGTTTTTCTTTCTCTTTGTTTTGTTTTCTGTGCAGTATCCTGCACCTTGTACTCCTTTCTACCCTTTAATCTATAAAAAAGCCTCGGCTTCTTTCAAAAAAAAAAAAAAAGCTAATGTTTTGAACATCAACACGGTCTTCAAAACACAACTTTAACCACTAATTTTTATTATAACTAGCAAATTTACCTGTGCAACTGCACAGCTAGATATTATGATACTATTATCTTTGATATATAACTATATTTTCTATAATTGCGTATTTTTTATTTAACTCTAATATCTATATATGATTAATATGTACCGTTATAATATGATCCCACCAAAATAAGTGGTGGAGATCCTTGGACTCTTTCTTTTAATCTAAGCCGTTATAACCCTGGTCCGCTAGATAAACGGTTAGATATTT
This sequence comes from Rhipidocladum racemiflorum, assembly GCA_036346355.1. Taxonomy (NCBI): domain Eukaryota; kingdom Viridiplantae; phylum Streptophyta; class Magnoliopsida; order Poales; family Poaceae; genus Rhipidocladum; species Rhipidocladum racemiflorum. The sequence goes on along the minus strand of CM070582.1, from coordinate 47,988,277 downwards.
TCTTTTAAATAATAACATATGATGGTGATTGTAATTAAGGTCCACTAGATTAAGTGGATTCTTTCTTTTAATATAAGCCATTATAACCCGGGTCCGCTAGATAGACGGTTAGAGATTTTCTTTTAAATAATAATATCAGATGGTGGTTGTAATTAGGGTCCACAGATTAAGGGCCAGATATTTTGCTTTTTTGTGAGAATATTTAGTCCATTTCTCTTTTTTCTTAACGACTCTCATGAGACAAGTCTACACATACAATTTTCATGTATCCAGTTTAAATATTTAAAAATATATCGATAGTCAAAGTTTTAAAAATTTGATCATCGCTATATCCAAAAGACCAAAACCTCAGCATTTTTAAAAATTTGATCATCGCTATATCCAAAAGACCAAAACCTCAGCATTTTTAACAGACGGTTCTCATTGCCGACACAGCAGCACTTTGACTCGGCGAGCCACGACGTCTACACCCAAGATTTTCAAACCGTTCTTGGTACCTTTCCCCTCTAAACAAATCCAAAGCAGAAGCATAGTTAATTAATCAGGCGTATAAACGCACAGGATTTGTATATTTCGAATGCGTTAAACGTCAATGTTGGGACGAAGCAGGCGAGACCGGTGACCTCATGGAGATCTTGCGAATCACCGAACCGCGAATTAACTATATGCGTGGATCAGGGCATGTATATATGCTCGCGCGCGGTCGCGGCGTAGAGGACGCCCGCCGTGACGCTTAGATTAATTATTGGCGGCGATGGACACGTACGTAGGGCCAATCAGGCGTGCGGGTGTCGCATTATTCGTAACAACTCCTTGCCATATATACGCATGGGGAGAGGGGGGGTCAAATGGGCGATGTAAGCATACTCCGTTTTTTGGCAAGGGATACGCCATGGAATGCTAGCCACGCGCCACGTTAGGCACACCTAAATTTAGTATCAGGGCAATAGACGTTTGCGCTACGTAGTGTATTAATTGGTGATCGATGTTACTTAATTTGGGAGTGTGTTAGCGTAAATTAAATGGCTACATTTGATTAGTGCATGAATGGTGGCTGCTGTCTTCGTGGCAAGAGACATGGATGCACTATTAAAAGTTAGAGTAAATTTTGTAAGACTGCGGGTTTCTTATCGGAAAACAGCGTGTTTTATCTTTTAGTTTACAAAACTACAGATTTTAGGAAAATTTGTATTACAAAAATATAGGTTTTAGAATTGACCATTTCTTGTAACGGGTCTGATCAGCATGGACCAACATGGCATCCTCACGCGTGAGTGAATTATGAAATAGGGCGCGTGGGGCTGCCATGTGGGTCCACATTGTCAGGCTCGTTACAAGAGATGGTCAATTCTAAAACCTATATTTTTGTGACATAAGTTCTTCTAAAATCTGTAGTACTTATGAAATAGCAACTAAAATATGTAGTTTTATAATAGTTTGTATAAAAAACTTATAGTTTTGTTAAATTTATTCTAAAAGTTACTATCAAGATCCAGATAGCCAGCTAGTACAACTTATGTATAGTGTTAAAATAAATCTAGCTAGCTAGCTACCTAGGTAGGTTAATTATATACGCTATGTGTATGTATCGATCAGTGTAGCTGTTGGTGTATATATTAACAATGAGTGGATTAGGGGTGAAAAAAGAGAGCGGAAGCTACAGGAGAGTATGTTATATAACTGAATTGACATATGTATTTTTTTATTCACCTCAAACAATTGCGATCCATGTACTGGCCAGGCAAATTTGTGATCCGGGTTGCGTCGCGATTAATTACCGCTGCTAGCTAGCAGCTTTGGATGCGTCCGCTCGATCGCATCGCTTGCTGACGATGCTTCACACATGTGCTCTCATTAGTCATTTGGCGCTGTCCTTTCGTCCGCAAATACAATTAATCTGTCAGTTAATTTTCCTCAAAATTTGTTGGGACGGCACGTACAATTGAGCTCATCAAATTGTCTTGTGGAATAAGATTTCGAGACGGTGACTAATTACATTTAACCTTCAAATTCGTTTTTAATTTATTCAAGGCCAGGTCACAAACTCAACTCGATCTATATTTGTAGTGTAATTAAATGTTTATTTCAAAATTCTGGTCTGAATTTTGATCTAAAATATCTAGTTGCGAAGAAACTCCACCAGATGAATTTTCTGCAACATTTTCTAAAACAAAAGGAGATAAATTTATGTGCAAAAGGTCTAGGTCTCTGTGTAATATATGGCCATTAACAAATTTCTTTTAGAGTCCAGCATATATAGGAAATGCAAGAAGTACTGAAAAGATGATAGGACAACGTTTTAATTGCAAAGAATATCCTCCTTAATTGAGAAGGACGTTGCCCAACTATAGTCTAAAGATGCACAGTTCAATTAGATGTAAGGCTGTTTTCATGATATATATATTTATATTTATATTTATAATGACGTTCACATTGGAGATGAACTCCTAGAGTGCCTCTGCAAAAATATGATCTAGGTGTGTGGATCCGTACAGGTAATGGAGCAACTTGCATACTTGTTTGGCCTATTTTGCACCTAGTCACTTGTTTAAACTAAGTTGAGTGCTAATTAGTTGGGAGATCTAGGCTAAACTAGATTAGGTAATGGCGGTCCAGAGATTTCTATTTGGACAGCGAAGTAGATTAATCTAACACCATTATTAACTACAAGCAAGCATATTCTATATGATTTGACTCTTTTCGCTGCACGGTTAATGGAGTAGATCATATTCATATATCACGCGGTCTCCTTCTTAGCTACATCACTGTATCTTAAGCTACACTCTTTGCTTTTCTTTTCTTCTTGTAACTTTTTGTTTTTGTTTTTGTTTTTTTTTGAACAAGAAACTTTTTGTTTGTAGATATGCTTAACTACGAACGTATATGTATGCTGGACTAGAAGCGGTACTGTGTGTTGATATATAATTCAGTTGAAAATTATTATATGTGTATTTGAAAGTTTTTTTTCCACTATGATCGAATGCTCTTATCTTTTTTAAGACGTGTTTGAGACATTTGAAAATTCTGAAGAACTCATTGAAAGTTGTTTCAAAATGGTATCTTAAAATTTCGGGGGTAACTTTCGCTTGCTACTAGCTATAGTCCAACTTGCAATGCCCTTTGTTTTTGAGACGGCCTCATTGTTTAATTTCATATGTGTAAATGAAGTATTAATTTGGATCAATTGTGCAATCTTAATCTGAACATTAAGGAACAAGTGGTCTAGACATATCTTAATTTCGTGTTGGAACAAATATTTGACGGCCAAAACGTTGATCAAATATTGAAGGGTGATTGCATGTACAAGTGGATCGTGTGTTGCGTTATCGTGATCCTGTCTAAAAGTCGACTGACATGGTGGCACTGGAGGCTAGGGAGACACGCGTCGCTATGGAAGAGGGCTTACCGAGTGGATCGGTGATAGTACACGCCACCAAACTGTTCGTGCTAAACTAATGTACTGAAACTTCACTTTCACCCAGTTAACCGGGCATCTATCCTACTGTTTTTTTAGAAGAAATATATGTACTGCCGTAATACTAAAGCCTAGGTCTAAAAAAAAAACACTATAAGCCTGAACGTACCACGCGCTAATTAATCGTTCATGATGCGTACGTTTATTGGATTGCATTCGCATTACAGGTAGTGATTTTTTTTTTTTTTTTTTTGTCTATTGGTGCCTTTTCCCTTGGTGTCACTTTCAGTTCCCTTTATACCCTCTGCTTTACTTGGGCAAACTTTTGACAACTCGTTTTCACTTTAATTAACTAATATTATCAGCGAAGAAACCTCGCCTGCTGCGTGTGGAGAGACATGAACACGAGTCGTTTTGTGCTCCCAAATAAAATTGCTTTTGTGCACACCACATCAGCAGGTGGTACACCTGTACACACATGCACACTTGTCGATTACACGGGCAGCACTCTCGCCACTTGAGACAAGGGAGAGAGGGAGGATCAGAGGAACTTTCCCACAAAAATCCATTTCTCCTAAAGTTTGGGTAAAAACCAAGCACAAAATAAATGTTAATCTTCACGTCGAAATATACAGGATACGCACATGGATATATCGATGTAGACACGCCGCCATGTCAACTGAAGGCAGTATACGAGATCACCGAGCAACAACGTCTCGAAACGACGACATGCACGCAGCCTTACAGATCACACCGGATGTTGTGATTCCGTTGCGGTGGCAGCAAGTGAGGACGGTCAACGGCGGATCTAGAGCAAAAAATATAAGAGGTGCCTATGGGTTAATCCAATGGTCCACAAAAAAAACCTAGTACTAAAATCTTATGAAGTGTGCCACGCTACATACAAAGACCAAAAAGCAGGTCCTTGCATTCTTGCACACCTTTGGATCCCACATGTACGCTTTCTCTCTTGAGTTGGCATCATAATTTTTTTTGTATTCAAGCCATACAAATGTAACATATATGTTAAATATATCTATAAGCATTTTAATTATCGAACAATTTAGGACGTGCTACTTAAGAATTTTAGGATAGCTAAGCAAGCTAGCATACTTTAATATTAAATTATAACAAAACAACGTCAAACAACAAGATAAAAATCACATCAATTTACAAAAAAACAACGATACAATATTAATACGGGTGTTTAACTGTAAGGGGGGGCGCTCAAGCCCACCTTGTCCACCGCTTTGGTCCGCCATTGAGGACGGTGGCAGCAGAAATTAAAGAGAAGCAGGCGGGCCACACTGCCATGGCCAGTACATGCCGGCACTGCCGCGCTGCCGTGGGAGCAGAGCATTTCCATGCATGCATGCTGATTTTCACGGGCGCGAGCGTGAGGACCGGCCGGCGGCCACGAGGGCGGGGGCCCGGCGGCCCCAGCGCTGCGTGTCTCGGCGCCGTCTGCCATGCAAAGTGGCACCACAGGCCGTCAACGCCAGCCAGGTGATGGAGATAGCAGAAGGGAAAGAGGTGCACATGCCCCTCGGTAACTTCCGTTCTTTGCCGCCCCTAAAGAATTTTATCCCATCCTTGATTTAATCAAGTAAGATGTAGTCATTTCTTTGAGAGGGAGAGACGCAGTCATTTTCCCCTCTACTGTTTTTTTTTTTTTGCTGTTTTCTAGTTTAACGTGATAATTCAACAACAGACGGTCTAGATCGATCATACCGCATGATCGAGGCTGACGGGGGATGTCAACATGATCAATAAATGACGGACGTATGTAATCATTCTTAATGAAATGGTACAGGCCGCACTCTACTCCATAAGGGTGCCACGGGCATTAAGCAACAATGCAGGACAATAAAAATGGTTGAGAAATAATACAAAACCCATATAGTATACTCCCTATATTTCGCTATATATGTCCATAGCCTATCATGTGCACAAACAAAGAGGCACTAAATATAATAAATACTTAATAAAATTGACCATAGTGTTGAGATATAATCGGACTCTTAATCCTGATTGTTGAGATATGAATAGACTCTATCTCTTTGTGAACGAATCCGAATATATCTCTAATGGGTTTTTCACCATAAATATGACACCACATTGTACAAGACAATTAATCTAATAGAGAGAGATAAAATAGTTGATCTCCCTACATCATGTATTTATTTATCGTGATTGTTCTTTCGTATATTCTTGATTGGCACTAGGATTGATCTACGACAATCTTCATCATTTTACAACGTGTACTATTCATAGAAAAAAGGGAATACCTCACCGCTAGCCGCATATCGTAGGACCCGCCGACCGCATTCCCCGCAGTGTGCCATGCATGAACCCACGCAGCGCGCCGCGTCCCCACTGGGCATCATCCTCGGCGTGCCCGCGCCCTCTATGCCTGCGCCAAGCACCATGCCACGTCGCATCCGGCACCGTGCCACATCGCATCCAATACCACGCCCCCGCCAGGCGCCGCACCGTCGGCTGCCACTACGGCTGTAAAAAAGCTTGAGGCTCAAGAGCTGATCGAGCTTGGCTCGCTCTAGGCTCGGTTCGAGCTCTAAACGAGCTGAACTTGAGCTTGATCCTAAGCTCGCGAGCCTTGTAAATTTATGAGTTACTTGTTAAATATTATTATATGCTAACTTTTATCGAGCTTGCTTGAGCTAAGCTCGAGATTGAACATTTTTTATTATTGAAAAATAGTGCATATCGAATTTTTTATTATTACCAAGCTTACTCGATCTGAGTTCGAGCCTACTCGTGCTTGGACTGAGCCGTGCTTGAGCCTGGATTTAGGCTTGGACCCAAACTCAAGCTCAGTTCGAGCTTTTATCGAGCTTGACACAGACGCCGAGAAACATGATGATATGGTTCTTGATCCTACTAAGTTCGAGGATTCCCGGACGGACACGCACGACTCATATAGAGACCTAAATTATTCTATTAAATATTTCTTTAATTTGCTAATCGATGTCACATATTCCTTATGAGTCTCCTTATCAGTTTACTCCTAGTTCCTAAATGAACATTGGTCTATGCTTTTGTTGAGTGATTATCATTTAATGTTAAATAATTTGTTACTTATCAAGATATTTTATTCATTTATTGTGCTATGCTTGTTCTATATTTGACAATATATTCCTGATGCAACAATTATTTGATTGTTAAATCATTCCTTTCATATAGAACAAAGTATAAAACATAAAATTTGTGTTGTGATGAAGACTATACTTAAAAACTCAGAAATATTTAAGATCTGATTTGATCAAGTGGTTCATCCTAAGTAGAATATGATGAGATAAATCATTAATAATTATGCTGGCTATAGCATAAAAACTATTGACTTCGTTAGAACTAAAGGCATCTTTTGACCTAATTGTGCTAAAAGGAACCTTATAATTAGACCATCTTATCTAAAAGTTAGGGAAGAATCATCAAATTTCCTAGAGAGAATTCAATGTGATATTTGTGGACCTATTCAGCTCCTATCGGGACCCTTCAGATACTTTATGGTATGATATATGATTCTACTAGATGGTCCCATGTATGCCTCTTATATACTTGGAACTAAGCTTTTGCTAAATTAATTGTCCAAATTATTAAATTAAGAGCCTTTTTTCTAGAATAAATGATCAAGTCTATTCAATTGAACAATACTGGTGAGTTTATATCAAATGCATTTAATGATTATTACATAGCTCTGTGCATTAATATAGAGCATTCAATATCTCATGCCCACACACAAAATAGCATTACAGAGACATTAATAAAAAGAATAAAAATTATTGCTCGGCCACTCTTGCAATTTGTAGGTTACCCACTAGCTATTGAGGCCACGCAGTGTTGCACGCTGCTATATTAATTCAACTTAGACCAACTGTATACCATTAAAATTTCCCTTTTGTAGATAGTGCGTGGAAAAGAATCCAAGTATTTCTCATCTGTGAAAATTTGATTGCATTGTATATATGCCAATCTCACATCCACAACGTACAACTATGGGCCCTTATCGAAAGTTGGGGTTCTATGTAGGCCTTGAATCACTATCAGTTATTAAAAAAACCTTAGCCTTTGATAGTGGATCTGTATATAGCTCGGTACGCTGATTGTATTTTTTATGGGGAGAATTTCCTGGCATTAGGGGAAAAGTACCACACTAAATAATATAGAAAAAAGATTAGAATGCCACTGGCATTTAGTCTTTAGACCCACGTACTAAAGAATTTGAACATGAAGTTTGAAGGATAATAAATCTACAATAAATAACTAATAATTTGCCAGATACCTTCACTGGTAATAAGGGAGTGATGAAGTCTTATATACTTGCAGTAAACACACCAAAAAAAAGTGAAAAATACTCCAGAAGGATATTGAATCCACTATTAGCCCTCATGATAAGAGAGGGGGTCTCCAAGTGCACATGACTCAATTTCGCGGAGACGTCCATAGAAATAGAGAATCGAACAAGTCGAATCACTGCTCAAGACAGTAGAAAAAGCTTAATCTGATGTTGAGAAAATATCTGAAGTGGACCATCCTTAATATGGTAACACATCCCTGAAGTGAGCTATCCTGAAGATAATAATCCCAGTGAATATTTACGCGCACAATCTAATGATGGGAAGTCATAACACTTAGACTCCATCGTTGTGGGAAATCATGAGGAGCTGAAAGAAATTAATGAAGAAATTTTCACTAATTATATAAATTCGAGAGAGTTGTATAAAAGAAAGTCTATAATTATCGACATATATTTTTCTTCAAAAAATGAAAAAAAAAACTGTTTATATGAATCTAGAACCAAATTAGTACATGACAGAGTGCCAAAAAAGTTCAGATCGGATCAATTAGAAAGAAGCAATTGAGGTATAATTGTGATCAGTTAATAAAAGGAATGTATTCAATATTGTTGATCGAATACCTCATAAAGTGTTCTCTGTAGGATCAAAATGGGTTTTCATCCAGAAGAGAAATGAAAACAATCAGGTGGTGATATATAAAGTGAGACTTATAGCGCAAGGGTTCACGCAAAGACACAATATCGATTACAATGAAATTTACTCTCCTGTAATGAGTGGAATAATATTCTAGTATTTAATATCAATGGCAGCTAGCTTAAACTTATCAATGTAGTTGATAGATATAGTGATCGCATTTTTATAGGGTCACTGGATATGGATATTTATATGACTCCCTGAAAGAGTCAAAATTCTGAATCCTAATAAAAGTAATCGCAACATGTAGTGTCAAACTGCAGAGATAGTTATATGGATTAAAACAGTCGAGGAGATTGTGGTAGAACCAACTTAGTGAGTTCCTCCTAAAGAAGAGATACTCCAATAATGATGGTTGTCCATGTGTATTCATAAAAAAGTATCAGAATAAATTCTGTATTATCTCAGTCTATGTCAATGATTTGAATATCATCAGAACCACATAGGACATAAATGAAGCAAGTTCTTATATTATGACAGTGTTTGAGATGAAAGATTTGGGTCAAACCAAATATTGCTTATTAGGCCTGCAGCTAGTGCATTTCTCAAATGGAATATTTGAATACCAGTCTACCTTATAATAAGAAGGTATTGGAAAAAGTCAATATGAATAAATCTCATCATTTGAACACCTCCTTGGTAGTAAGATCCCTTAAAGTGGATAGGACCCATTTAGACTGAGGATGGAAATGAGAAAGTGTTAGGACTTGAAGTTCCATACTTAAGCACCATAGGAGTACTTATTCATCTTGCGAATTGCACCATGCCTAATAATGCCCTAGGGGGAGTGTTGAGACTTGAGATATAATTGGACTCTTGGTCTTGGTTGTTGAGATATGATTGGACTCTATCTCTTTGTAGACGAATCCGAATCTATCTCTAATGGGGTTTGCACTATAAATATGGCACCCTATTGTACAAAAGAATCAATTTAATAAAGAGAGAAAATAGTTGACCCCCTACATATTGTGTTCATCTATTGTGATTGCTCTTAATTCGTCTATTCTTGATTGGCGATGTGATTGATCTACGACAATCTTCATCATTTTACGACACATACTAAACCTACTAAATGGCATACAATAACCAACTAAACTCTTCCACATAATTTTAGTAGGGGTAGAGAGTGAAAAAAGTAAAATAACCACCGTCTATATTCTCTCAGGACAAATATATAGGCGTGATACTCCCGAGACCATGGACAAATATAGCGAAACAGAGGGAGTAAATAACAACTAGCTTAGTTCCACATGCAATTACGTGGCTAGATACTACAAATACAACTATAATTAATGCTCATGGTTGAACATTTAGTGACATTTGTTATACAACCATAACAATTCTAATATATACAACTGATGCATCTGCATCATTATAATCTAGACCCACCAAAATAAGCGGTGTAGATATTTATCTTTTCTCTTTGATTAATATGATAAATTCTAGCCCTTAAGCGTGAAAATGAAAGCTTCTTTGACATCGTTCTAATAATATGAAATAATAGATACATTAGTATTACAAAATCGATTTTTTTTTTTCAATTTAGCCGTTGTGTTCGGTAAAGAAGGAGATGGCACCCAAGCCAATCCTAGAGCTTAACCTGGGTGGGTGAGGAGGTTAAACAGCTCGCACCCCCATCGTTAGGGCGTGGGCCTATTCCAAAGAAAAATAATTTAGACTTACGAAAATCTCAATCGACACAGATCGAAATCGCAAAAATCCATGCAAACGTTGCGCGTGATTTCTACGGAAAATCCTGCAAAACTACCGCGTTCGAATTGGGCCATGCATGTTGCAGGAAGATGCTGGGTTCGGCCGGCTTTGCCTGAAACGCACGGAGAGTCGGGGTGGCACGCCGTCGATCGGAGCTTGCCTGGTTATCTTTGGGGTGGTGTTCTGCGTTTCCCCGCAAACCTGACCTGACCTTACCCTGCGAAGAGGATTGAGGCGAGGACTGGACGAGACGCTCCCGGCCCCCTGCGGCGCGAGACACGTCGCGGCCGCGATAACCAAAGGCCGGCACCGAATCCTGTTGACTTCCCCCACCCCCGCGTCGCCCTCGCCCCCTTTATAAGCCGTTTCCCCTCACACTTCGTCTCCCCGTCCTGTACCTCGGCTCACTCTGTTTCACACACTCCCCCCGTCTGTCTCCTCTCCCCAATCATGCACTGCTAGCTCCGACCCGTACGTCCATTGCTAGCTGCGAGACAAACCGAGCCTTTTTTTTCGATCTGCCCGCTTCACACCAGCTACCTAGCTGCGAGACAAACCGAGCTGCGATCGCTCGTGTGATCTCTGTCTCGGTCTGCTGTTCCCTCCACCCGTGCCGTCGATCGATGGGGCGCGCGCCGTGCTGCGACAGGAGCGGGCTGAAGAAGGGGCCGTGGACGCCGGAGGAGGACGAGAAGCTCGTCGCCTACATCAAGAAGCACGGCCAGGGCAACTGGCGCACCCTCCCAAAGAATGCCGGTGAGCACCTCATGAATGATCGGTAGCTAGTCATACACGCGCGCATGCATGCATCGCGCGCATGACCCAAGGACTTAATTACTCTGCGTGTCTGTGTGCAGGACTCGCGCGGTGCGGGAAGAGCTGCCGGCTGCGGTGGACGAACTACCTCAGGCCGGACATCAAGCGCGGCCGCTTCTCCTTCGAGGAGGAGGAGACCATCATCCAGCTCCACAGCATCCTAGGCAACAAGTAAGAAACTACTCCTAGCTAGTCAACATCAAGAACTACTGATTGCACTAGCCTAGCCTAGGATCCCTGTTGCTGCTGTAGAAGATAGGTGGAGACGTGTACTGCGGTTTCTGACGCGTTCGATCCTCCGTGCATGAATGATTGCTTAGGTGGTCCGCGATTGCGGCGCGGCTGCCCGGCCGGACGGACAACGAGATCAAGAACTACTGGAACACGCACATCCGCAAGCGTCTGCTCCGCATGGGCATCGACCCCGTCACCCACGCGCCGCGCCTTGACCTCCTCGACCTCTCCTCCCTCCTCAAGCCCGCCGCCTACTACCCCACGCAGGTCGACCTCGACACGCTCCGCGCGCTCGAGCCGCTCGTCAACTACCCGGACCTCCTCCGCCTCGCCTCCAACCTCCTCTCGGCCTCGGCGCCCGCCTCGTCGCCGCATGCGCAGCAGGCGGCGCCCACGAGCGGCGCTGATCAGCAGCTGCTCCTGCCGTGGCTGCTGCAGGCGCAGATGGCTCAGGCAGCAGCCATAGCGCAGCAGGTGACGCCTTCGCCGCCGCCGCAGACCACGGCGGTCGACCAGCTCCTGCAGACCAGCACGGCGTACCAAATGCAAGGCCTGGTTCACGCGAACCCAGCGCAGCAGCTGGCGCAACAACCCCAGGATCACATGGCGGCCGCCTGCCACAACGTGCAGCCCCCTGGCTACGACAACCAGGCTGACTACGTGCCGGCGCTGATGCAGATGGTGCCCGACGCGTCCAACCTGCAGTGGAGCAGAACGGTCTCAAGTAGCAACAACAACATCAACAACAACAACAACTGCAATAACGTCGGCTCTGGCGTGTCCACGCCGTCGTCGAGCCCGGCGGGGCGGGTGAACTCGGCGTTAACGACGGCGACGACGTACGACGCGAACGCGAGCAATGACGTGATCACGGCCGACGCCGCTGGGCTGTTCAACATGCACCTGTCCGAGCTGCTGGATATGAGCGACTACATGTAATAAATTTCTAAGTACGGATCCCATCCGTGGATACTAGGTCGACCACTTCACCGCGTACCGAAGGGGCAAAAGATGATCTCAAGAGGCATTTTTGTACAGGATTGTACCATCTTTATCCAGTCATGAACAGTGCTTACTATTAGAAGCTTCTCTCTCCATTTTTTTGGGTTCTTGTTATTAATTTTGATCTTTAATTTGATGTGTCTGGTCCGTGTCAAACATGGTAAAGGTGGCTTTGTATGATTGGTTGAGGCGGCTGCTGTCCCTCTCATTTGCATCATGCTTTGTCTCCAGTGAAGAAAAATAGGGCACTCCGGTTGCTTTTCTTGGAACGCTAGTTTATTTCCCTTGCTCATTTTTTTTAGTTTCTTGCCTCTTTCATTTCATTGTTCACTGTAGCTGCACAAAAAGAGTATATATCAACAAAAGAGGGAGAAAATAAACTAGAATAAGGACACCGGTAATTGTCAAGGTCACTGATGGTCACATGATAAGCAATAATCCTTTTAATGGTTGGGAAAAATAGACCATTATTGGTGTGCAACTTAATGATTGCTACTGCCTGCTCCCTCCCCCAGCTGATGAGCAAGCGACCTACAATTATTAATTGACAGTATATATTTTTGTGTTCAATTTTGCAAGTCAAATAACTCTCTGGTGATGAAGAGATCAATACTCCTATTAAGTTACATCAATTTGTACAAGTGTAGCTAGTATTGCATCTTGAGATATATATATATATATATATATATATATATATATATATATATATATATATATATATATATATATATATATATATAGAGGATATCTAGTGTACTATCGATATCACGGATAATCCGAGCTATAGTGTTGTGTTTGCAAAATTCGAAGACGAAACTATTGATCCGAACCGTGCATTCTATTCATCTCATTGAAATCTCACTATCCACCAAATTTTATATTTTTTGAATTTTTTCTCCTATTTATTTTGTATTTTCAAAAACCACCTTCATTGGACGCCCCACAACTAATTAGATCGTGGATTTTGAAAAATACAAAATAAATAGGAGAAAAAATTCAAAAAATATAAAATTTTGTGGGTAGTGAGATTTCAATGAGATGAATAGAATGCACGGTTCGGATCAATAGTTTCGTTTTCGAATTTTGCAAACACAACCCTATAGCACGGAGGATCTGTGCTATCGATAGTACACTAGCTATCCTCTCTCTCTCTCTCTCTCTCTCTCTATATATATATATATATATATATATATATATATATATATATATATATATATATATAGGAAGTCTCTTTTCTACTCCAGAGAGTAATTACTCCCTATGCTGTATCTCACAACGTACGGAGTATCTCGCGCAATGGAGGGTATGTACGTGTAATATAAGTATATAAGACCATCTAGGTGGTATTTACATTTTTTCAGAGGTGGTATGTACACTTTTTAGACATACTCCTTTTTATATGCGTATATGAAGGTATTTGCAAAATAGGCTAAAAACTATGTACTCCTTTGCAATTTTTTCATGTGAATCTCATTGGAATATCTTATAATTAGTATATAAGTGTATCCAAAGTGATAATTACTCCCGGGAGTAGAAACTATTTTTCCTATATATATATATATATATATATATATATATATATATAGAGGATAGCTAGTGTACTATAGATAGCACAGATCCTCCGTGCTATAGGGTTGTGTTTGCAAAATTCGAAAAATCGTTGATCCAAACCGTGCATTCTATTCATCTCATTGAAATCTCACTACCCACCAAATTTTATATTTTTTGAACTTTTTCTCCTATTTATTTTGTATTTTTCAAAATCCACGATCTAATTAGTTGTGGGGCGTCCAATGAAACTGGTTTTGAAAAATACAAAATAAATAGGAGAAAAAGTTCAAAAAATATAAAATTTGGTGTGTAGTGAGATTTCAATGAGATGAATAGAATGCACGGTTTGGATCAATAGTTTCGTTTTCGAATTTTGCAAACACAACCCTATAGCACGGAGGATCTGTGCTATCGATAGTACACTAGCCATCCTCTATATATATATATATATATGAAGTCTTTTTTGTACTCCTGTGAGTATGTACTCTCACCTCCAGTATACTACTTAAATCAATGTGTTATACTCATTTACCACTTTCAATATACTTCAATAATAATTCTAATATACTACAATGCGACATTGTTAAAAAAAAATCATTGGAGGCCTTTATTTTTTGTTATACCCTTTTCTGTATGTAAAAAGAGTATATATAAACAAATTATGATATAAAAGGTGGACTTTGATGAAATTTTTTGTAGAACTCACTTTGAGGTATCTTATAATCAGTATTAGAGTATATTCAAAAGGATAAAGAAGTATAACCACATCATTTAAGTAGTATATTGCGAGTGAGAGTACATACACTAAGGAGTACTTAAACCATTTTCATATATATATATATATATATATATATATATATATATATATATATATATATATATATATATATATTGTTTGGACTTGTTCAGGTCAATGCATGACCCATGCATGCATCGTCACAACTCACAAGCTTGCATGCATGTGCCTGCTGACTATACAGTAGTTAGCTAGATACACCAAGACCGATCTGTTTAAGATAAAGTGTACCAAAAGTGCAACACTTTTGATCAATTCTTTAGTTGTCCGGGTATCTACCAGAGAAAGTAAAATGGTTGCATGCAGATGCATACATTGCTAATTTCCTATATGGCTAAACAAGTAGTTTTTTTTATCTATGACCTCTCTGATCAAAATACAAGATGAATGATGACATGACCTTGCCATGAGCTGCAAATTGTAGATATGTGCTTTTTTGACTTTTTGCTGAAAAGGAACTACTGATGACAATCGAGCTAGTTATTTAATTATATGTTGTTTTTTATTAAATAGTACTCCCTTCAGTTATAAAAGAATATTGTTTTGAACATCGACACGCACCAATACAGAATGGCTTATATTAGATATCTTATCACACATGGTTTAGAAAAACCGTCTGCGGTGAGAAACATCACTGACGATTCTATAGTGAAACCGTCAGTGACATCATCATAGACGGCACTCTCCATAAACCGTCAATGATATACAGGAATATTACAGACGATTTTAGTAAACAATCGTTAGTGATGACTCCTGTAAATATCACAGACGGATTTAAACTTAAAATGTCTGTGATATGTACAGATCACAGACGGTTCTGACCACAAAACGTCTAAGATATGAACTGAGACGATATAAACAAACTAAGGTTCATCGCGCAGAACTTAGCACCCAGCACACCTTAGCACCCAGCGTGTTTCACCTCCACAAACCCTAGCCCCCGGTGCCCTCCTTCTCAGTGACCTCCTTTCCAGCGACCTTCTCCTCAGCGACCTCCCTCTCGATGACCTCCTCCCCGGTGGCCTCCTCCATGGTGACCTCGTCCCAGCAGCCTCCCTCTTGGCGACCTCCTCCCTGGCATCCTCCCCCTCCTCCTCGGTGATCCCCTGTGACCTTATCCTATAATTTGTATGGATGGTTGGCAAAATAGTAAACAAAGTACCTAGGGTATGAATGCATAGTTTAGGTTATCCTTCAATATTGTTTCACTGTGAGCCTCAATTTCATCCTTTGATACGTGAAGTTACTATGATTTTGTTGATCTCTACCTAGGGCATGCATGCATACTTTAGTGAATCATATATTACTTTGAGCAGTGCTTCTATACTTTTCATCTTTACCTAAGGCATGCATGCATAGTTTAGTTTATGTGCAACTTTGATGCTACTAGAACATTCATGTGGTTTGTAATATAATAACATTGAAATTCTCATTGCCACTACTTTGAACACTTCAAACATCCCTAGTAGTAAATTCCTTATGAATCTATTTTATGCAAAACATTGAAATTCTCATTGGCACTGCATTGATCAGTCCATTATTCTGATATACGAGAACATCATTTTGTTTCCAATATGTGAGAACATCATTTTGTTTCTGATCTAAATTAATTAACAAGATTGAAATCTAATTTGGTAAAATAGACGACATAGAAAAGCTATTAGAAGTTAAACAAAAATTTGAGGTGGGGATCGAACAATTGAAGGGCAAGTATGAATTAGCAGAAAAGATGTATGAGATGAAACAAGAACTGAAAGGCATAGATGATAAATTGTAAGATATTGAATCCCTTAACACGTACGACACTCATTATTAAGGAACGCATGGCGAATGCAGAGTTGAAAGAAGCCAAAGCTGAGCTTATAGAAGTAATACAAAGGTTTCTAAGTTGACATGGTTAGATTTGTAGAACTTTAGAGAGAACTGAAAAGCCTCTGTTGAGGAAGCAATGGCACATATGATGGCAGATATAAAAAAATCCTAAGGTCTTCGATCTTGTCTTGTACTATAAAATAATGTGGCTTCTCAATGTATGCTTTTTGATATTTGTCATATCATATTTTGTTAATGTATTATGATCTGACATTATCCTTAATATTTGCTCATCTTGAATCCAATGATTGAATGGTGTCTTGCTTGTTGGAATCAAATATTTTTCCTACCTTCCTCAGCAAAAATTCCATCATTATTATCTGTTTTTTTGAAATTTTATTCTGCTTAGATATTTCTACAAATGACATTTACAAGGCACAGGCAGTTATATATTTTGTAATTGAATATCTAAATATCCTAGATGCATCGAGGTACAACAGCTTGTCCAATCAGCATCGTCTTAAAATATGAAGTTTTGTAGCATTTTCATCTCCTTTATTATTATTATTATTATTATTATTATTATTATTATTATTATTATTATATTGATGGATTCTAAGGCAAAATTCATTTCACTCCACAGTTCATCTTGAAAGTTGTTATACTCTAATTTATCGTTTTCACTTCATCCTTATCCCTAAATGAGAATACCATAAGCAAACTATTTTCACTCTGATCTTGTACTGGAACATGATCACTCTGGTCTTGTTCTTGCAGAAGATCAGAGTGAAAATAGGCTGCCTATGGTATTCTCGTTCAGGAATGAGGATGAAGTGGAAGCAATAAATCATAACACGAAGTAGAAGCGATAAATCATGAAATGGATTTTGCCTTGGAAATCATCAGATGAAAGTGCTACAAAACTTCATATTTTAAGATGATCTTGATCAGACGACCTGTTATCTCGATGCATCTATGATGTTTAGATATTCAATTTCAAAACATATAATTGGTTGTGCCTTGTAAATGTCATTGCAAAAATATCTAAGCAGAATGAATTTTTGAATAACAGATACTAATGATGAAAGCTCTGCTGAGGTGTAGGAAAAAATGGGGATCATAGATAGTTCTATATAAAAACCGTCTGTAATATTCATTTATCACATATGGTTCTAGTTAGAAACCGTCTGTGATGTTATAGTATCACAGACGGTTTTTAAGTAGAATTGTCTCTGATATGGAAAATCACATACGGTTTAGAAACCATCTGTAATATACCGTTATATCACTGATAAATGGTTACATACGGTTCATAAAATCATATGTGATGATGATTTCGAACCGTTCGTGATGTTCTTTTCTGTAATAGTGATGGTCGCGAAAACACAACTTTAAGGACTAATTTCAATTGTAATAGATTTATAAAACCTAACTAAATTATAATTTATGAAAGTTGTTTTCGAGACGAATCTATACATACTATTTTCATGTGTTAAATCTAAATATTGAAAATATATCGATGGCCAATTTTTTTTAAAAAAAAATGATTTCAAGTGTTCTAAAACGACATTTTTTATGTTAATGGAGGGAGTAGTACCTATATGACTATATGTATCAATTGAATTCATGATTCTCTAGCAAACCCTCATGCCTCATCTATATATTGTTGTAACTTGGACAACCAGTGACAAACAAGAAAATCGCCACTAGCACTTATTTGTGATGAAAAATAAGTCTTTTGTGACAAAAAAAACTTCGCTGCAAAAACCGATTTTCCTTGTAGTGCTAGCTAGCTATATATGCACATACATCTTTATTGAAGAAGGGTTTGAAATAGTAAGAGTGTGTGACAACTTAATGCATGCCGTAGTTAATTTAGTATATGCACGGTAGTTGGATAAATGATAGGTTGTCAAACTTTGAGTAGGATTTGGTTGATCGACACAGCGAAGTTAATCTAGCTATGAGGTTGTGGTAGCGAGTAAAATAAAAATCTGAACTTTCAAATTTTTGTGTCAGTGCAAGATTAGAGAGGGGTGTTGGACTATTGGGCCACAACGTACGACAGCATTCATGCTGGCTGCCGGGTCTTTAAAGAAAAAGGTATTGGGGTAAATTTGAGAAACGCAAAAAATTCATAAATTTAATAGATTAAACTTTTTTTATTGAATTGATTTTGATTTCGATGATTTACAATTTTAAAGCCTTAGAATTATTTGTACAATTTTTTTAGTAAATTTTAAATAAAATTATTATATTAAATTATAGAGTCGTACGTCTAAAATGTACATCCATAAAAAGTTCCGGAGTTCCTCCACTGATCGGGCAAATGATCATGTGAAGGGCATTTGCTTGAAGAGTCGGGCCAAACTGTGTCGATCGACGAGGCAGTCACGTGTCGAAAAAAGGAAAAGCAGTGCACGGCCAGACACACGCACGAGGACAAAGTAGCGTTCCTGCCGTATGGATGCCTGCATGTGTAGACTCGAGCCGAAGCAAAGACGCAACCATTTCGGCGCTACTGATGTGTGCATGCACGGATGACGTCGTCGCGTCGATCGCAGTATGTACGTACGGACCGCGCCCGATCGAGATGCCCCTTCCCCACTGCGCGCCCGCGCGGGGGGGAGTTCGTCGTATTTTTCGCGGCTGATTTCATCGCGCATCGATCGCGGCCGTCCAGTGCGCCTCGGCGGGGACGCGTGGGCTGCCACCTCGGCGTAATACGGCCGCCGTCGCTGTCGCCTCCCCAATCATTGACTTCTCCCCGGCGGATCGACACGGATGGACGCCTCCGATTGATTTGGCTGCGTCGCTGCTAGTTCCTTCTTTCGCTGCATCCGTCTTCCTCCTCGTCGATGAATTCCTTGCAAACTTAAAGCGCTCCTGTCAAAATTGTTCCAGAAAATTATTTGGCAACAACAGATCGCAGCAGGGAACCGTTGCAACGCACATGCAGGAATAGACATGGGAGTTGGGCCGGGCTTTTTGGAACCAGCCCATAGCCCGTCTGGCAAGGTCCAGCCCAAACACGGCACGGATGGGAATTTGACGGGCACGACACGACACTACTGTTTGGATCATACTCGGGTCGGTACGGCCCAAAAGCGGCACGATATGGGCACGACACTGCTATTTGGATCATGCTTGGGTCGGTACAGACCAAAAACGGCACGATAGGGCTAAAGAAGATAAGGGGGTAAAGGCATGACTTCGGCTCTTTGCAGTGACTCAACAAATGACTACGAGATAGAGCGAGAGGGACAGCTGTAACTCCATGGTGGTGTCACCCTCGAGTGTGCCACATCCAGGGCCGTTCCTGGGCCGGTGCAACTGGTGCCGTCTCCTAGGGCCCACGATGGGGAGGGGCCCCGGTCCATGTAAGTATACAACACATATATGGTTGTTGAAAATGACTTTGCCAGTTGAGCCTTTGACTGCTATTGAAATATTTAAGTTCACTAGAGATGTAGATTGTTATCCAAATATTTTAGTTGCTTATTGAATATTATTTATTATACCAGCTACTGTAGCATCAACTGAAAGAAGCTTTTCAAAGTTAATTTAGTATATGCACGGTAGATGGACAAATGATAGGTTGTCAAACTTTGAGTAGGATTTGGTTGATCGACACAGCAAAGTTAATAAGATAAAGTTGCTTATTGAATATTATTTATTATACCCGCTACTGTAGCATCATGTATTAGTCATATTTGCAACCAGATCGCTTATTTTGGTTATATATCATGTATGCGTCTTCTTTGCAACTGAAAAAATATTTTGATTATATACGTAACATATGCCTTTGCAATTAATAGATAAAAACATTTTTATGTTACTGAAATTAATCAAGAGTCCTATTTCTCGATTTGCACTGAGGCATCTGAAATATGAGGAACGGTCCTCTATGGCCGTGCCGTCACGAGCTACTAGATCTAGACGCCTCTGACAAACGGCTAGCTATAGACGTTGGTGGCCACCCAGACGGGCAGGCTCGACAGTGTGCGACCATGGCTTGGCTATGGTGGCGACGGTGGGCAAGGATGGCACCGATGACAACAGAGGTACGCATAGCATACGATAAGCATCGTGTGCCGTGCTCATGCCAACACAATCCAGTGTGCCAACGTGCTGTGCTGAGCCTCGCCGGCGGCTCGACGTGCGAGACAAGCTCGTCCTGTCGTGCGGCCGCAGCCCCAGCACCGAGAACTAGCCATCCAACGACTTGAAACTTACCGCGATGATCCTGCAGAGGTAATGTTTACAATACGCAGGGGACCTTTACTTAGTTAATTACCCTGAGATGGAGGGATCAATTTCATAATTCGCCAGCCAGTGGCATACACAATCTGGAAGGACGAATTCGGGATGTACAACACTGGTTTCTAACGGTTCGTCCATCTATCTCATTTCTGTCAATTAAAGAGGAGAAATCCAATCGATTGGCCGGCCGGCCGGCCACATGCAAAAGCAACTTTTGAATATGCATTTATTTACGCCCATGCATGAAACCATCACGCTACTCTAAGCATGACATAGGAGGTGCGCATATCCACAGTGGTTTGACTCGGAGAGGACACTTGTGCATGCTAGCCTCCCTGAAGAAATTAAATTCTGCCGCAAAAAAAAAATGCCTTCGGCCAACAGGACGACGAGTCCACGACCACGTGTACAATATATATAGTGATCAAGGTAGCACTTGAGCGATCCGGCCCCGCCCGTCAGCAACAGTGTCGAGCTCTGCGTGCCTGCCTGGCGCACGGACAGTCGTGCAGCGCCCTGCGTTGAGTCGCCGTCCAAGTACAGCGCTGCGCACCGTTGACCTGCCAAATAAGAAGAAGAAGAAGAAGATTAAAAGAAGAAGAAGAAGAAGACGACGACGACGACGACGTGCTACTCCTCAAAGCTCCATTCGGTGCGACGAACGATGGGCGTCGCTGTTGCGGGAGTAAATACGGCTCGACGAAGCCGTGGCTGCGAGTGCCGCTCCCGCCGCCCCAAGCGGTGGTGCTTTTGACTTGTGAGTTGTGACTCATCCGCAGCCGCGGCCGCGCACCGAGTGGGCCTCCGTTTCCAAGTCACCGGCCGACCATATCTCATCTCTCGCCCGCCGCGCCGCGCGCGCCGGGGGGCCGTACGTATATACGTCTCCATACGCGCGGCCGGCCGTGAGAAAGCCACCCGGCACACGGCCGGTCGAGCCCAGGTTTGAGTCGCGAAAAGTTCACTTTTGTCTGGCCTCGCGTGCCCACGTGTTGATCGATCCGCTGCTTCGAGTCTTTCTGACTGCACAAGTCGCTGTACAGTACCTCTCGATCGACAACAGCTGCATGCTCCTACCAGTAGCCAAACTATATCCGTCGATTGTCCACTCGGGAAAAGCACCACGCGTTGCGCTACTTAATTGGTTGAATGGATGGAGTGTTATAGTTTAGTACAAGTACTTGGAATTTACCCATGTTGAGTTTTTCTTCCAGGTGTATGAGCTGGTAGAACAATCGACTAGCATGAACGTTCAGTAACAGAAATTTCACAACAACTCCGTTGGAAAATATTAGACATGTTATAGCTTTTATGATGGCTAAACCTCCTATCCAAAATATACAAACTACTCTGTCTTGGTTAGATTGTAGGGATCGACTATATATGTATCGTTCGAATGATTATTTATTAAAAAAACTCACTTTTCTAGAGCACCGGTTATCAATCCAACGATCCATAGCTCACCCCCTTGCTATGCACAACTAACCCAATCCCAACCCTATCCCCGATCAAGCCGCCTACTATCGCCCATGCGCGCCACCCTTACCGCCTTGGCCAACCCCTCGACCTCCTTCCTCGCTGCTACTGCCTCCTCCATCTTGCCTCCAACTGCTCCAACGCTACAGCTAGCGCCTTCTTCTCTATCTCCAGCGGCTCACCGCCTCGACCGGCTCCCCTTGTTTCACACAGATCCTAACCACAACTCACGTCTCATTGCTCCACCCGCCGACCACGCCCCACCAAGCCCGCGGCCGATTGTGCTTCCACCACCTCTCCACCCACCGTTGGTCCTCCCTCACCCTCGGCCTCCCTCTAAGTTTAGGGGCTCCGGTGAACCCTGAACCACGACGGAAGCAGGAGACAGCGGCGTCATTGAGGAGGACGACAAGCTTGCCGGAGATGATGACCTCACTAGTCAAAAGCATGAATCTCCAGACAAATCGTAAGGTCAGGAATTTTAATGATTTTCCAAAAAAAAAAAAAAAAAAACATTTGAGTGATACTCCCTCCCGTCATACATAGTTGTTTTTTTAGACATCGACACGGCCTTCAAAATACGGTTGTTCGCGCTAAAAACATGAGGTATGGTTGTTAGCTTCGAACACATAAGACAAACACCGGGTTTGAGCATGCCAGTCAATTTGACCTGAAATTAACAAGAAAAAAGTCATAAAATCAATCGGAGCCGATAAACAAATAATTATCGGCTTAACTCCGGTCGGCTAAGAGCCGATCGGGGGTAACTAGATTAACCAGTTACGGCTAATCCAAAGGTAAAGGCAAATCGGCTTTGAGAGGCGATGCGCAACAAAACAAAGCAAATCGAACCTGGGGCGAAATCAACAAATTGGCGATGGGCAACTCTTTATTGATCTCGTCGACTTACAGAGGAATGCTTACAAAACTATATAATAATGAAAAGAACTGTAAAGGTAAATGTGATTGTGTTGGGTTGATTCCCCTTCGTCTCCTGGCTCGCCCTTCTTTTATATGCCTCAGCCGATCCGAGTCCGTCGTCAACACGGCCACCGAGTCCATATCGGCTACGATCCGATTCTTGGTTTCCAAATCCGTTACGGTAATTGAATCTGCGTTGGTCACGATCTAATTTTCGGTCTCCGAATCCCAACCGTTAACATTTTCCATATTTGGGCCGATACTTTCCATGTGTTGAATTTTGGTGCAAACAACCACTACTACAGAATGGCACATTACTATCGGTTTTTTTTGGTCATCACCGTCGGTTTTGGTGGCGATACAAAGTCCAACGACAGTGATAAGGTAGATATATCACAGTCGGTTTTTAACCGACACTAATAATACATTATCACTGTCGGTTCTTTTTACGAACCGACTGTGATATTACACTTATCACAATCGGTTTTCTCTTAGAACCGATTGCGATAAGTATAATATCACAATCGGTTCTTATCTAGAACCGATACAAATGATTACATTATCACAATCGGTTCAGTTGTAGAACCGATGGGGATAATAATAATATCACAATCGGTTCTTTTTTAGAACCGATTCAAATTATTACATTATCACAATCGGTTTTTTATTGAAACCGATGGGGATAATAATATTATCAAAATCGGTTCTTTATGCAAACCGACAGATATCAGATACATATCCCAATCGGTTCGAAGAACCGATTGTGATACTGTACCTATCCCAATCGGTTCCAACAAATAACCGATTGTGATGATGTTACTGTCCATCGTCCGAAAATGGCCTCGCATTGACAATATGACACATTCATCACAATCCACAATATCACAGAACATATACATCACAATCTACACACATTGCATTAAAATTAATATTGTTTACAATCATAATGAGATCACATTCACATTCAGATAAATTTTGTTTACACTTTATGGACTAGTATTTGCTTGAATGGTCTCTATATCTACCATCATCCGTTATAACCTGTCCAGTACCACTGGCATAAATGGTCTCGTAATTTCTTGAGATCAGCGTTGGTTATGCTCTTCCGTATGATATCAATGTCCTGCAAAATAGATAGTAGTGCACTAATATATTTAAGTCTTAAATTGGAAATAAAACATGCCGATAGTATTATGCTTGTAAACAAATATCACATAGACAGAGTGCAAATAATCTGCTCTATACCTTAGGAAAAAGATGTGAGCGACCAACCAAAATCGAGGATGTGATGCATCACGTAAAAGCCGCATAGATCATCGCACCCTTGTTGATGACACTGTGAACAAAGAAACTTAAATTAGGAGACGAATTAAAAATAGGTGTCAGAAAAAAATCCTATGATAGACACTTGTACCTTGAAGCGCTTCCACTCGAGTTTGGTGCCTTGTTTATCATTGTGTCGGCCACGTTCAGCAACGTAAGACATGAAAGCCCTATACATTGGAGAGATGCCATTGAGGTTAAAAATACGTAACGTAGTTCAATATGTAAAGTGTTAGGTTAGAGGAATGTACTTACTTCTGCAAAACAGGCTCGATCGCATATTCCATCGGTCTATTTTCGAGCGAGTTCAACGTGTAGACCTTGTTTTGACTCGGAACAACCACAAGTAGAACCCGATGGTTGCTTATTAAACGGTACACAATGCAAGAGAATAAGTTAATGCAAGGTTGAAGTGTGTACATGTAATTGAATTGTATAGTAGTACATACTCCTGGTGGTATGGGAAGAGAATGAAGTCCTTTTTTGCCTCCTCATGCAATGCCTGCTTGATGTATCCTGCAAGGAACTCCGATTGATACTTAGCCATGGTCGCAGACACCATCTCGGGTTAGACAAACCCGACAGGGTGTCGACCCGTCACTGCTCGCTGCCTCATGATCCTGCAATTCATGTCAATTGTTAAAAAATATAATACAAAATCAATAAATAGTCATCTGATTGAGTATGGTGCGAGACTCACAGCGCCCAGGATCGTATGGTAGAAATATCGACGGCTTTCAAGCTGTACATAAAGTACTGAGATCCTCAAAAGCGGCCCAGGAAGGTCCCATCCTCGTTGCGGTGGAATTGGCGCTCGATACTTCACTATGAAATCGTGGCGAGGCTCGTCCTCATGTGACCTATCGATGTACCATCCATGTAGGTGGCGAGTGAACAAGCCCAAAGAATTCAATTCTTGGCTTGGGAGAAAGGGCTTTCCATGTATGTACCGCTTGTGATCATCGGTGTTCGCCCTCGACAACTTTGCCTTCTTCACGGAGGGACTCTCTGAACTCTGCTTTGTATCTTTCGTCATCGTGGTAGAAGTCCTTTTTGCGCCCCACTGCACCAAAGATTTGTAGCTGCAGGCGTAGGTGCAGGAGGTGCAGCTGCAGGCGTAGGTGCAGGTTGTGTAGCAGGGGCAGGAGCATGTGCAGCAGGAGCAGGAGCAGCAGTAGGAGGAGGAGCAGGAGCAGGAGCAGGAGCAGCAGTAGGAGGAGGAGCAGGAGCAGCAGCAGCAGCAGGAGTAGTACCAGGAAGCGGCGGCGAGTAGTACCAGCGATAGCGATATGAGCAGCACCGATGCGCACGCACTAGCGAGAGCGAGTAGTAGCAATCGTAGCGATAGCGATAGCAGCGATAGCGATACCGGTAGTAGCGATGTGGCAGATAGCAGCGATAGTACCAGCAGAGCAGTAATGCGATAGTAGCAGAGTACCAGCAGAGCAAAGCAGGAGGTGCTTGCACTACGACACCCGTCGCGACCACTTGATGAACGACATCCGTGCTTGCCCAAGAGTGGTGATATCTTCGTTAGGGGAACTTCGAGGGCATGAGACATGTAAACATCGTGGACATAGTCCACTGCACCCTCATGTAGCCCATCCCCAAAGGTATACCATGCACCGTGTCATCCTCCTTGCTTGGAAATGCAACCCCGCGCAGCCTCAATCAGTATTCCGTCGTCGATCAGGACTAGCCGGCACTTGGCAGACCACGCAAGAAGTGATCGACATCTTCATCATAATCTTTGTTAAGCTTACTCATGTACCTTTTGGTCCGAAACAGTTATTACCTTGAGGTGTGGAATGCACAGTTCCTTATTGGAAGCGCAGTTGCTAGGGCATAGCATAGGCGATGGTACAGGACTCTGATTCTGGGAGAACATCGCCATCATCTCAGCCATCATCTCACCTTTAACTCCTCCTTCAACTCCTCCTTCATCTGCGCCTAATCCGCCTCACGTGCTTCCCATGATCTTGCCCTGGCACTGAAGCGCTCTCTCTACAAAGAAGGACCTCTTCGTATACCCCGCACCTGCGGCAAGCACCCGCCCCTTATGATCGGGCTTCCCGATTGCCGAACACAGGATGTCCCTTGACCCTTGGCTTTCAAATGCTCCTTGCTCTTTCTGCAGGCTTACCTCCTCCTGCAGGTCGCAAGTATAAATTATTACTAAAATACAATGGGAATATAATATGCAATGTACTATGTTAGATATCTTACGATGGTCGTGAAGATCCATGCGGTCGCGGGGTTTGGAATGACAATCGACCGTCGAGGTTTTCTTCGTCCTCGCTAATACCCGATCAGCGTGCCGCTCCTCGCATATGTGGGAGTAAGGCATCGTTGTCCCGAAGGTTGCACACTCCTCTGCTAGTCGCACCCACTCGCCTTCTTCCCTACATACCCACCGGAACCGAGGTGGTGCGCGTGTGTGTTACGCCTCTGTATAGCGATATTCTTCTCTCTCAGCTCCTCCGCCTCGGGCGTATTCCTCATCCTTGCAAACTCCTCCCAAACCTCGGGTGTAACAAATGGATAACTTTGGAAGGGAGTACGGTCTTTCAACACGAACTTGGCATGCATGGTCACCCTGAAATGCCTCAAAGCCACACCCATTCTCTTCAAGGCGCACTGCCTCGCATTGATTTCATCTTCCTCTGGTATAATCCATTTTCCCTTAACCGTCCCACGATCGGTTCTTACGCTCGTCGCTTACTTCCTTCCTCCAGTCCTTAATTGTGATCGGCACTCGCTCCCTCACCAATTGGCCGAGAAAAGAGGAGTAGCGCCCCTTAAACACCAGGACCCGTGCAAACCCCCCTGGCATTGAAGCGGAGCACTTGCGGCGTTCTCCCTGTGGCTCCTTTATTCGGTCCTCTGGCCTTTCTAACCTTCCTCGATGGGGTAGCAGGACCTTCTTCTCTCTCTGGCGTTGAGCCGGTGCTCTCTCTTTGCGACATTTCGAAGTAAATACGTATATGTCAAACCTAAACTTCATGAGAGGAAGCAATTCAAATTTCAAATAATAGAAAACAATTCACATGTCTATTTGTAGACCGACTAAATGCGTGCATTACCAACGATGACTCCTAATCTCTAATTAGGTTAGGTCCTAATCCCATTCGAGGATATGTGGTTCGAGCAAGTTCCTAAGCTGTTGTACAACTCTAGAGAAAATTTCGGCAGCATCTCCCCGCTGTTCTCCAAATACACGTCTCGACAACAGGTCAAGAGGGTGTGTATTCGAAGAACACCAGGAGATGCTTGCGAAACTTTCTAGAGTTTGTACAACGAGCTTAGGAACTTGCCCGAGCCACATATCCTCGAATCCAAAAACGTGGACAATTGAGATCGCTTATTTATAAATATGCCATTTTAGCATACTTATAAACAAGCACCCTCGAGCAGGAGACGCATAGGTTACGCAACTAAACTCGATAATAAAGTGCGATAATATAGCATGTGTTACAAGTTTCAAATTGCAATGATGGATTGCTCTCAGTTGCTATAGAAGGGTTGCTAAATTAATTAGCCGTCCAACTTCTAGATGGCCAATATATCACCGGCTATTACATCTAAAAATTTCAGGATTACAACCCTAGAACAAAGACCTTTGCTCTAGCACAGAAAACAACAAGTACAAAGATAGCACGTAATGAATATAGCACTAATCTAACCCTACCACAATGCATTAAGAGCAAGTGCCACCAAATTGTCGACTAAGAGCATAAAGGAATAAGCACAAGATCGCTCGACCCTAGAACAATGCATTAAGAGCAAGTGGCACCAAATTGTCACTAAGAGCGGTGTTGTTCTAGGTCTAGCAAGTTCCTTTAATGATCGATTAATCAAGCCTCATTCAAAAGCAATCATCATCGAGCTATTTACAACCAATTACAGCCCACAGTCCAAATGCATCTTACGGTCTGCGAACCGAAGTCGGCAATGGGGAGGAGCCGATGGGGACGCGCCGATTGGGGGAGGAGCCGGAGGAGGCGCCGGGGAATCGCCGGAGGAGGCGCCGGGGAATCGCCGAGGGGGAGGCGCTGGGGAGGACCCGGAGGGGGAGGCGCCGGTGGGGGAGGTGGTCGAGCTAGGGTGTGGGATCGAGGAGCCGGAGGGGGAGGCGCCCACGGGGTACCCGCCGATGGGGGAGGCGCCGGGGGGGAGGAGGCGGAGGGGGAGGCGCCGGTGGGGGAGGTGGTCGAGCTAGGGTTGTGGAATGAATTGAAACGAAATCAGTGCGCGCCGAAATGAACTGAGTATGCGCGCCGAAATGAAAATGCTCTGGGTTTTATCACGGTCGGTTAACCAAAGAGACCGATCGCAATATGTGGAGTATCTGTGTCGGTTCTATAGAAAAACCGATCGCAATATGTTGAGTATCTGTGTCGGTTCTATATAAAAACCGATCGCAATATTTGGAGTATCTGTGTCGGTTCTATATAAAAACCGATCGCAATATTTGGAGTATCTGTGTCGGTTCTATAGAAGAACCGATCGCAATTATACTATCTGTGTCGGTTTCCTAAACGAACCGATTGTGATGACTATGATCCAATTTCTATTTTTTTTTTAAAACAGAGTCTTCATTCAAAAGAGTCGAATAATTCAAATCTTTTTCAAATTTGCTATACTATAAGATCCATTTGACATATATATTCCACAAAATGCTACATTAATACAGGGAATTCTTACAACTTAATTTATTTAAAATACAACCCTTCTTGATGATCTACACGCATGTAATGTGTTCCATGTGTGCCGTCGTCACCGCTAAGACATGCCCCATCTGCAAACGGAGGTGTTTCATCAAATTGGTTGTACTCTTCTTCATCTACGACATTTTCAACTCCAACAATCCTCCTCTTGCCATGAAGTACGACGTGCAACCTCGGATTGGCCGGATCACGCACGTAGAAAACTTGAGTTGCTTGCTTTGCGAGGACGAACGGTTCATCTCTCAGAGGCCGATCTATTCAGATCAACAATTGTAAAACCTGTCTTGTCGACCTTAACTCCGTGAGGAAGTCTCACCCACTTACATCGGAACAATGGAACTTGGTATATTCCGTAGTCGAGCTCCCATATTTCTTCGATCATCCCGTAGTAACAGTTCATTGCAGTTGACGATCCTCTAATTGAGTGATCATCGGACAAAGCATCTATGCTCACACCACTGCTTTTGCACAGTACTCTTTGCATCTTGACTTTCAAGATAAAATGTGTAGCCATTAATATCGTAACCTTGCCATGTCTCAGATATTAAATCTTGGTCCGTCACCAACCATTTGACATCCTCGGTACTAACGGAGACCTTCACCTTTTCTTTGAACCATGTGAGGAATCGATCGTTGTGTTCTCGTGTGATGGAAAGCTCATCCATAAGTGGATTCTCTTCCCGTAATATCAACTTGTGCTGTTGGATGTATGGATGAACTTCTGCGCTGTGTTGCAAGACTGTGAAATGCGCTTTACAGTACATATCAAATTGTGGGCTCATTAGATTTGACCCAATGGTTCCTTTGCCACCAAGTCTGCCCTCATGACGAGATATAGGAACACCAATCGGTTGTCTTTTACCTAGGTAGTCCACGCAGAACTCAATAACCTCTTCAGTCCCATAACCTTCAATAATACTACCCTCGAGCTTCGACCTATTCCTCACGTATGACTTTAATATACCCATGTACCTCTCGAACGGATACATGTAACGCAGGAATGCGGGTCCACAAATCTTAATCTCTCTAACAAGGTGAACAACGAGGTGGACCATGACGTCGAAGAACGACGGGGGGAAATGCATCTCAAGCTGACAAAGAGTCTGCACCACCTCACTCTGTAAGTTGTCTAGTATATCGGGATCAATAACCTTGCATGAAATCGCATTGAAGAAATAGCATAGCTTCGTGATTGCCAACCTGACGTCATATGGTAGGATATTTACGATTGCAACAGGAGCATTTGGGTCATCAAGACATGACAATCGTGGGACTTCATACCGATCAACTTCAAATCATCCATAGACACAAGCTTCTTAATGTTTTGGAGTAGCCCGATGGAACTTTAATATCGTGGAGACACTTGCAGAGGTCTTCTTTCTCTTTCTTGGATAAGGTGTAGCATGCAGCGAGGATGTACGGCCCTTTTCCATCCTCCTCCATCATCGCAAGCTTGGGCCCTGATCCCCATGTAGGTCATATCACGGCGAGCATTCAAACCATCCTTGGTCTTCCTGTGTATGTTCAGCAGGATGCCTACCAAATTATCACAAACATTTTTCTCAACGTGCATGACATCAATACATTGACGGACATCTAACTCCTTCCAATATGGTAAGTCCCAAAATATCGACCTCTTTTTCCAAATGGTCCTAGGACGAACAGATTTACGGCTCTTACCATACTGAACATCGATATCCTCTACACGTGAATATACTTGCCTTCCAACATAGGTCATGGGCTGCCACGAACTTCCCTCTTTCCATCAAATTTGTCATCCATCTTACGATATCGATGACTTCGGGGTAGAAACCTACGGTGACCCATGTACACCGTTTTCCTCGAATTCGGCAGCCACAAGCTATCAGTGTCCTCTTCACAAATTGGACAAGCTTTGGCTCCCTTCGTGCTATAGCCCGCCAAATTACCAAAGGCTGGAAAATCATTTATGGTGCAAAATATCATAGCCCGTAGGATGAAGTTCTCTCTTTTGTATGCATCCCACACCTCAAACCCCACATTCCACAATTTTACCAAATCCTCAATTAGTGGTGATAGGTACACATCAATATCATTACCCAGCTGTTTGGGACCTGAGATTAGCAACGACATCATGATATACTTCCGCTTCATGCATAACCAAGGAGGCAAATTGTAGATACACAACAAAACTGGCCAAGTACTGTGTCGACTGCTCATATTACCAAACGGATTCATACCATCCGTACTCAATCCAAATCTTATGTTCCTCATCTCGGCACCAAACTCCTCATGTTGCCAATTAATGTTTCTCCATTGAGCCGAATCAGCGGGATGTCTCAACTTGCCATCTTCCTTTCGGGATTCATAATGCCAACGCAACAATTTTGCCTCTTTAAGATTTGCAAATAACCGCTCTAAACGGGGAATGATGGGCAAATATCATAACACCTTGGCTGGTGCCCCTTTTTTCACATCTTCACCGTCGTCAATTAGGTTCTTACGCTTCTTGTCATTACGCTTCTCATTTTGTTTGTATCGGGGTACACCACAACAGACAAATGCGCAGCTCCTTATGGACGCTATGCGGTATAGTATGCAATCATTTGGATATGCATGTATCCTTTCTATTTCCATTCCCATGGGACATAATAGCTTCTTCGCTTCATAAATACTTGTTGGCAACTCGTTTCTCTCGAAGCATATCCGATAGAAGTATTAAAAGTGCATTGAAACTTGTATCTGTCCAACGGTGTTTTGCCTTCAGTTCAAACAATGCAAGGACCGAACCCAACTTGGTGTATTCCCCTTTGCAACTTGAAAACAATGGTTTGGCATCGTCATCCATCAAGCTTTTAAATTTTTCGAACTCTCTTTCCGTGTAATTTCCCTCCACATCCCGCAACATTTGATCTAAATTATCGCCATCGAACATATCACGCTCCAACTCGTGATCGGCTTCAAAGATGTCTTCGCTGCGTAGCAATGCAGGTACTACCTATCTCCCCATGATGGATCCAACACGTGTAATTCCTCACGAAGCCACGTCGAATCAAATGCCCTTCAATTTGAGCTGAGTTGTTAAATCTCCTGAGATTGGTGCAATCAATACAAGGACAATATATGAACTTTACACCCCTCATAACCATATCTTCTTACGCAATTATTATGAACTCCTTAACTCCCCTCAAATTCAGCACTCACACGGCTTTTGTGATACATCCATTCTTCACGGTCCATCTACAAGTAAACCGCAAACAATAAATTAATAATGCCCTAATCAATGAAATAAAAGAAGGGTTGAACCCGAAAACAAAGTTTTTTGTTGAATGATCTTAAAGAAACGTATATCTCAGAGACCGACTAAGTACGTACGTACCAACGATGACTCCTAATCTCTAAGTAGGTTAGGTCCTAATCCCATTCGAGGATATGTGGTTCGAGCACGTTCCTAAGATGTTGTACAAACTTTAGAGAAAATTTCGGCAGCATCTCCCCGCTGTTCTCCAAATACACGTATCGACAACATGTCAAGAGGATGTGTATTCGGAGAACACTGGCCAGGGAGATGCTGCCGAAACTTTCTAGAGTTTGTACAACAGCTTAATTAGGAACTTGCCCGAGCCACATATCCTCAAACTGTCCAAAATCGTGGACAATTCGAGACTGCTTATTTATAAATATGCCATTTTAGCATACTTATAAACAAGCACCCTCAAACGGGAGACGCATAGGTTACGCAGCCTAATTAACTACGTACTCTATCATTGATCATATTAATTATATTGACACAATTATGACATGTAATGTACACATTGACCAAATAAAAAAACTAATTTAAGTCCTACTGCAAATATTGAAGGGATTTATAAGAATTAATGCTGATCACCTTTCGAGGAAAGCCACAAACGAGGGGAAATCTAGCTCCTGATCAAGCTAGCTAGGGTTTCAATTAACTTTAACCTTCAACGCACTGATCTCCTACACCCCCTCGTTTCTCAACCATACACTCTGCTAATGACACCAAATCAAAATCGAATAATGTATGTTAATACAAAATTGAAGGGATTCGAAGGAATGGGGCCCACCTTTTGAATAAAGCCACAAGTAAGCTAGGCAGGAAAATAGAGAAATCGCCTAGCGAACCAACTCGACGAGAGTTAATAAGTTCATCCCGAGTCCAGATGGTACATATATAAACCTAGCGAACCTCATCACAATCGGTTCTATACAAGAACCGTTTGTGATTATTTATTTATCACCGTCGCTTATATGTAAAACCGACTGTGATAATTTGGATCCTCAACACTGTCGGTTTCTTTATAGAACCGACCACGAGATAATATCTGTATCGGTTCTAAAAAAGAACCGATCGCAATAACATAGGTCATCACGATCGGTTGGATATGAACCGACACGGATATTCTTGCACCCCTCGTCTTCCCGCCAATTTGACCGCTCAAACATATAGCTCCTTTCATATAACTCCTTTCATCGATATCGGGGTACTCTTCCAAGGTTTGATCGCGTTCCTTTCTTCTCTTTCATATAGCTCCTTTCTCGATCTCTTTCATATAGCCCCTTTCTTCTCTGCAAGGTCTAACTTGATCCTTTCGTCGACCGCAGCAATGGCGGCGCCTCCTTCTCCCAAGAAGGTCTGAGGAATCCGTGGAGTCACCGTACGTTCCTCCAGCGCCCTCACCGCCGCCGGCAGCGCCGCCTCAGCCTCCGGCGCCTCACTCCGGCGTGGCGCCGGCGCCCCCCCAGTCTCCCAACCCACCCACCGCCACACCCCAACCGAGCGCCGCCAAAGCCAGCAGGAAGCGCCGCAGAGATGGCGATCAAGACGACGACGACGAGGAGGAGGAGGAGGACGACGACGACGAGGAGGAGGAGGAGGACGACGACGACGAGGAGGACGAGGAGGAGAAGAAGGAGGAGGAGGAGGAGGAGGAGGTGGAGTACTTCGCGCCGATCACCATAGGGACCGGCGCCTCGTCTAGATCGGGTTCATCATCTGAGGATGAACCATCACTAGTCCGCGTAGTCTCCAGTGATACCGACTCTGGCGACTCGGGTGACTCGGCTGACTCGGGCTGGTAAATGTAATATATTAGCTGTAATATATGTTTAATAATTATAAACAATGGATGTGGTGATATATATTGTAATGAAAGTACAATCTGTGGAAGACTAATGTTATATATATTTTGCATCACTACATGTGTCTATATAAATTATCCGAGAGTTGAACCGCGAGTTGGGATTCTAGCAGAGCGGTACTATTCATCGTCCGAAAAAACAAGTTGCACAAATATTAAAGCATGAATGAAGGGTAGATGAGGTCTGTGTTGGGATTCTAGCAGAGCGGTCCGTGTTGGAGTTTGTTTTTTTCTTGTTCCCTGAAGGGGAAATGTGTGAGGATCTCACAATCGGTTCTGGAAAAAAAATGATTGTGATAACCCCTGTGCTCATCACAATCGGTTTCTTCCCAAAACCGATTATGATAATACCTTCTCATTGCAATCGGTTCTGGAAAAGAACTGATTGTGATAACCCCTGTGCTCATCACAATCGGTTTCTTCCTCAAACCGATTGTGATAATACCTACTCATTACAATCGGTTCTATATAAAAACCGATTGTGATAAAACAATGATTATCACAATCGGTTCTTATCTAGAACCGATTGGGATTATTATCGTATCACAATCGGTTCCCTCTCAGAACCGATTGTGATAACCTGTTACCAAGATTTCCAAATGGAATATACTTATCACAATCGGTTTTTTAGTCAAAAGTTTAGAACCGACACAGATGAAGCGATAGTAATGTGTCATTCTGTAGTAGTGAACGGTTTTGACCACTAATGTTTATTATAATCTCTACTATATAAAGTGAGAGTTTCTTCCCACGTCACATTAATTGTTCTGCTTAATTGCTCTACTTAATTGCCCTGCTTAATTGCCCTACGTAAGAAACGAAGCGTTGCTTTAATTAGCCAGTTTTTGAAAGAAACGAAGCGTTAAAGATAGATGTTTGATCTTATGAAATAATATTTTTTATTTTTTAATCTTTATTTTTCGTTATCAATTTTGTTTTTCGTAGCAACGCACGGGCATATAACTAGTATATTTATAAAACTCAGTAAAATTATAATATCATAAATGTACTTTTCAAGACTAATCTTTAAATATTTAAAAACGTATTTACAGTCAAAGTTTAGAAAATTTGATTGTATGTGTATCCAAAGTGACAACTATTTATGAGTATATAGCAGTTCTGATTTTTTTTTTTTTTTTTAAAAAAAAAGTGCCTCTGGGCAATCTTCGCATGCGTCTAGCTGACCGGAATTAACACTAACCAAATGCTCGACTGGCACCGTGGCACGTACGTGGAATGGATCATTTGACGGCTTGAAATGCTATCTTGGTCCACAAGGCAGTCACGGTGCGTACATGTTAATGCGGCACGTGCAATGTGCGTCTGAATGAAATCGCCTTTTCGGTCGCGGAGCATCTGAAAACTCTCTGGCTTGATCGATAGCGAACGAGAAGCTGCTCAACTTCTCCCCTGTGGACCACTCGACGTACGCCGTCGGTCAAGCGTGGCCACAAGCCCACAATATGTTTGATTCTTTCAGCGGATGGTCTCTTTATGTTCTACCGGCTGTTCCGTTCGCTCCTTCTGTAGATGAAGACGACTTTGTCTAGCTAGTGGGAATCTTAGAAAAGGAGGTGACTACCGTGTGAGCTGCATGCTGTGATCTCAGTGCGCACAGGATTTTTCCGTCTTGCCTCTTTTGCTTTGATCCGCCTTTTCAGCCTCTTTGAAAAAGAAGACAGAGGGATCGCCATACAAATTGACTAACGATAAGATAAAAAAAAAAAAGACTGTTATGTAGATGAGTGTTGGACCCGGAAAAATACCTTCGAAATTCTCTGTGTATCATGTACTAGTTTTTTTTTAAAAAAAAGACTAGTATTGAAATCACAGCATATCCAGCGTACTTTATTAATAATAATTATGCAAAGTTACAAAAGACTGGCACGCAAGCCAACAACTGAATAAACAAATAAATAAAGGCAGCGAAAATAAAAAACAATAGAAAAATCCAATTGAATTGCCATATGCAATCGACTGGGAAAGCGGCCTAGTTCAACTGGTCCTTATCATTGTGGAACTCCTCCTCCGAACAGTAGATTAAGCAAGGGTGAGTAAAAATGTACTCAGCAAATCACACCGAAAAATGCAGTGTTAATGTAAAGGTGACAAAGGCAGGTTGTACGGTTGATTTTAGCACAAAGTAGCACTTTTTTAAATATTTTAAATAATTTTAAATTGCATAATTTTAAGAAAATTTATTTTTAAATATTTTCAACTTAGAAATCTCTCCTGGAGCTATCCAAATTTTTCCATGATA
This sequence comes from Rhipidocladum racemiflorum, assembly GCA_036346355.1. Taxonomy (NCBI): domain Eukaryota; kingdom Viridiplantae; phylum Streptophyta; class Magnoliopsida; order Poales; family Poaceae; genus Rhipidocladum; species Rhipidocladum racemiflorum. Next base: position 47,951,815 of record CM070582.1, on the reverse strand, counting down.
AACTCACTCCATGCCAACATCATTTTACTAAACTCAAATTTTTAAAATTACCAACTTCTAATCTATGAATGGCTTACTCGGCATGCACATGACCGCGGGCACAGCTAATCGATTAGTTTTACACTCTGCAAAGGTTGTACAACTTTACTCATAAGACACAATCATCTCTTTGCGCTAACATACTTCCTTTGATGTGTAGCAAAGAAAATCACGATAAAGCCCCCTATAAAAACCCATCCATGCAGCCATGATCGCTAAGGTTTTATCGCTGAAAGAATCCCTTTAGTCAGAAGTCTCATCTTGCGCCCGAGTGGCAGCCTCATGCTTTCAACACACCACTATCACATAATGGCATGACTGTCCATGGTATATTTTAATACAGCTAGCCAGATCTTTCCTATTCCACACTTATGGTAGTACGGTGTCGAACCTCAAAAAATATTTTTGAAATCCTCTATGTATCCTGTATTAATTCAGAAAAAACTAGTACACACAGTACAAATGATACCACAACATATCGATCAAATTTTTATTTATTTAATTATCAGAGTATACAACATAAATGGTGTTCAAGCCAATATAAAATAACACAACGGAAGCAAAATAAAACCGTAGTAGAACCCAGCAAATCTGCCACAAGCAATCGACTGGGGTAGTGGCCTAGTCATCGAGATCCTCACTGGCGTAGAACTCTTCCTCTAAATCAATAGAGTAAGCAAGGGTGAGTATAAAAGTACGCCGCAAGTCACACCAGAAATGCAGTATTAATATAAGGGTGATAAATGATGGCATAATACGGTTACCGTGGCTGTTGATTTTTCTTTTTGTAGGGATGGCAGTGCAAGCTAGACCCAGGCTTTGATATCATGCACACATTGAAGACTCTACTACTAGAGAAGGACATCAAGCAACCACTTGATTTTTTTCTCATAAACAGATTGACGCTTTCAAGTGTTAAATGCACAAGTATCAGGTAATGTAGATTTCCACAAACAAGTCTTCTTTTGTTTAACATTATGTTGTTTTGTTGTAAGAAAGTTTGGAGCAATTGTCGCAATGAAGGAACAGTATGTGGCACAGTGGCAGTAAGCCAGCAACCAACTTTTTACCACCGGCATGAGAAATATGGCCTGGCCTTGTTTTTTGAAAAGCAACTGCTTAAGTGATTGATACCCCAGCTTATTACACCAATTTCATTCGAGATTTTGAGCTATGAATGTTTACATAAATTGCAATTTATTTTCAGTCACACCATTCTTTTGATAATTGTACAATATTAAAAAGATCGAAATATTGTTCGGAAAGTTGGGTTCTGGTCTAATGAATAATCATCCAAAAAGTGGACAATCTCATCTTTTGCCACATTATATTGTGGGCATTGTGGCGAGCTGGTGGCCAGAAGCCGGCGAAGAAACCACTTGGTTCTCCACCGCATCTCTCGCTGCCTTGCTACATAATAACAGGGCCTCAGTGAGCACCTGACTGGTTGCGCTGAGATTTGCTGCAGGCAATCAACTTGTATCCTGTCTGTACCAGCATTAGAAATTAGAAACGTGAGTCGTGCTTTCCGCTGTTGAACTAGTAATTTGTTTCTCTTTGTCAGCTGTTACTGTGCCCATGGTAGATTGAAATTTGCTGCTAGGTTATCCAGCAAATTCAATATTCTTATCTATGCTGCATCTCTCCTTGACACAGATTGTCTCGAATACAACGTCAGCGAAAGATGATGGCACTATGGAACAAAAGCTCAAACATCTAACTTGAAGCAAACTAAACTAATATCTTATGAACCTTGTTCTGCCTTTCTTTCTTTTTTATACTATAAGGATATGCGACTTATATACTGCACTGTGTTCAGGTTTGACAACCTTCGGTGTGAAAATTTTGCCCAGGTCTGATGTGAAATTTGGATCAGAAAGAGGATGGCACAGCTAAAGTTTTGTTTTTTCTTTTGAGGACGTCTCGTGGTAACTGTAACTGGTTAGGCTCTGCCGGTGCTTACATTATATGCAAATCTTGATGCAAATGGCCAACATTCTCTGTGAACGATGATGCCCTTATGATTGGAGTCGGTTTTTTGACCAGCATCAGCGCTAAAGCGGTTGTTTTGTAGTGATTGGTGTTTAAGCTCAGTTACCTGTAGTGATCTCTTTGCAATGGTTAAGCTTGCTGAATGATTGGGCTAGAGGACGGTATAGGGTTTCACATTTCGTTTTTGGTTCACATGTCACCTTCCGAAACCCGTATGAAATTTAAAAAGCAAAATTAAAATCCGTTTTTTAAAATAAAATTTTCGAGATTTTGGTGGGAAATACCGAAATCTCGGTGGAAAATGACGAGATCTCAAAAATTTTGAAACCACTTGAAGTGGATAGAGGCCAACGGAGTCGGCGCGGACGAGGATGAGCTCGGTGAGGAGCACCGGTGCGGATGAGGAGGAGCACTCATGAGGAGGAGCGCAAGGGGGAGCACAGCGAGGACGGCACGACGGGGGAGCGTGTTGAGGATGGCTCGACGAGGGGGTGCTCGGCAAGGACGACTCGCACGAGGGGGAGCGCGGTGAGGAGGAGCTCGGCGTGACAAGGATGGCTAGGCAAGGACGGCGCAACAAGGGGGAGCGCTCGGAGGAGGGTTGGCGTCGCTCGGTCGAGGGCGGTGGATCTGGCGAGGATGGCTCGGTGAGGAGGAGCGCTCGGAGGGGGGTTGGCGTCGCTCGGTCGAGGGCGGTGGATCTGGCGAGGATGGCTCGGTGAGGAGGAGCGCTCGAAGGTGGGCAACAGTCCAAAAAAATATATCAGAGAGGCTGGGGTTCGATCCCCCGAACTCACACATGTGTCACATGCATCTTACCAACCAAGCCAACATTGTTTAGTTGATGTATTGCTTAAAACATATTATAAGCATTTCGGTCGAGATTTTTAATCTCGTCGTCCACCGAAATCTGAGATCTCGTCAAGATTTTAAACCATGGGATGGTGTCATCTTGGCTTTTGCTCAAAGTGCGCTTCGGATTTCCCATGGCTAGGAAAGCTAACATGGCACGTTGAATAGTAGGCGAGGTACACATTTCACGCTCAGTTGGCTTTCACGGGTTCACCTTTCGTTTACAGAGGGAGGCAGTGGCGGAGCTAGAAAATTCTAAAGGAGGGGGTCAAGAATGAAGTGAACATCTACAAATTTACTATATAATAAGTACAATATGTAATACTGGTAATTTGCAAGAATTTATGAATGACAACATACCACTAACTATTTCACATGAAGACTGACACAGCCCGCTGCACACGATCACTCCACGCCTCCACTGTTCGATTCGACCGATCCTGATAGTTGGATTCATTGATTCGTTCTCTAGGTTGGTTATCACTAAAGCGCCTGAACCTTCTGATCGCTAATCGTGCCGACCGGGGCCCAGGCCCACCTACGCCCCGGCGGCAGCTCCGCCTCTGGAGGGAGGGAGGGAGGGAGGAATTCCAATAATGATTGGTGTCGGCCAGGGTTTTGGAACCGGCGAAAACCGGTTTGTCTGTCCCCCAAACCGGATTGAAATACTCAAATTTAAGTTTGACTGGTTTGACTGTTTTGGGCCAGTTTGATTGCAATTCAAAATCTGAATGCACTCTGGGCAGTTCTGAACTTTTGGGGACTATCTCCAGCGGATTCCCTTCAGCCTTCTCTTCAGAAGGGATTCGGAGAGAGAATCACTTTAGAAACAGATTCTCTCTCCAATCCTAGAGAGAAATCCCTTCGAAGGGATACTGTTGGAGATAGTAGGAAATAAAAGGAATGAATTCAGGGAAGAGAATATGAAAAAGAAGGGAATGAAGGGAAATTGCTGGAGATAGCCGTCAACCAATTAGGAACAGGACCCGGCCATGGAGCGGTTTCCATCCCTAAAATTGTTTGGCGGTGTCGGCTATTAATTGGCAAGTGCTGCCACCCATGGCTGCGTGCCGTGCATCATAACGCTGCCGCGGGCCGCACAAGGGCTCCTGCGACGGTGCTCTCGGCATTCGGCGAGCAATCAGAGCCATGCATGGCGTGCGACGGTCGTGCTACTAACGGTCGCAAGCGGCGCGCGAGGTGTCGTGCGAGAAGAAGCCATCGCGGTTGTGTGGCGTCGGGACGTGGTGCTTGGCTAGGTGTGGCACACCGTCACGGCTGCTTCCAAGGCTCGGCGGCCGCCGTGTCGAGCCGCTCCACCGCGCTACCTGCAGTCAGGCAATACAGACTATACAGCAGCAGCAGCAGCAGCAGCAGCATATCAATTAATCCATAGGACACTCTGTACGCACTGGACGTTCTTCACCAAACGGTGGCGAAAGGAGACGCAGCGGCCGGCATGAAGATCAACCCAGAACATTGGTGCCTGCAGATCGCCGGTGAGCTTGAGCAGAGAACTCTGAAAAGGTGACCTACTAAGGGCTGTGGGAGTAGGATCCACCACCACCATATTGGAGACAGCTGCACGTTTTCGAGATCAACTCGTGCTCTTGCAGTCTTGGTCGTCGCCGTCGGCTAGAAAAGCTGGTTTTTGCCATCTCCAATCGGCCATTAATTTGGGCCAGCCTTACAAGTTTGGTCCTGCAGCATAAAAAAGAGCTCTTTTACGGTATATAAAATTGAATATAAACCGTTCATTCTTTTCAATCCAATAGATCAGATTAATTAAAATTTACTTATACTTCACCTAGTAGTAGAGTAGTAGAAACACCCTTAACAAATCAACGGCTAGATGTGATTTCTACTACATATTTTATACTACAGGTATAATCCACCGTAAAATTTCTCTAAAAAAATGTTTGGCACAGAATCCACAGATTGCCACCGGTGGCCATGTTCAAAGCATAAGCATGGCATTTACAGGTGGAAGGAACATCAGAAGACCCTCGAGTATAATGTCAAAGTATAAGTGAGTTATCAGTTTTTTTTTTTATCAATTTAAGCTTTTAGATGAATTGGCTAGTGTATGTCACTCAATGTAATATCAGAGACAAGCCACATCGGTGCAATTAAAAAAAAAAATTATAACTCATTTCTATTTCACCTCTTAGACCTGAGAGGAGAGCTGGAGTGTTAAAGTATATAACTGAATTTAAGTGAGGGATATAAGTGAATTGTCCATCTTTTCTTGTTAGCTTAAGTTTTTGAGTGAACCAGCGGCGGGTGCATCAATATTTAGATAGACACCGTACACATAGATTACATGTACGGTTGCGCCACAGGTTAGGATCCCTCGTACTGTACTGAAGGAACAAACAAGCAACTGATGAAGCAACGTGCCATGCTGACATGCTGGCCGTCTCCTCTGGCCTAGACCGATCAATCAAGAACAAAGGCTCGTGATTGATGCTGACAAGGTAGACAGGAGATTCATCTTCTTGTGTTGTGAGAGAATTGTGCGCACATCATGTCCCTGCCTTCGATCTGGAATTTTTCAAGCCGAGAGGTTGAATGGTAAGACTACTGCTACGCTGTTCTCTTGCTTATGAGCAACGACAGAGAATCCCAACCATGTAGGCGTAGAGGGAAGACAGACGAGTGGGACCGAAGATATCAACCAATGTTTGCTACATCACCGATGTAAAAGCAATTCTAGTTACGGGCGGCCTATTAGCAAAGTTGTAAGATGATCTTATTATATACAGTAAATCTTATGAAAAATGGTTCGTACTTCGTACTCCACAGGATATTAGTAATGTACAACAACCTGTGCGTATCAACTGTTCAGAAGATCTCCCCAATCGAGACGAGAACTCTGTATTTTCTTGTAAGAAGCACTATGGAGTACCATTTTTTCCTTGCTGGATAAATGCTCAATCTCAGCCGTTGATCTAATCAATCAAACAACGCTGCAAGCATGCACATCCAAACCCATACAGGCATACATTCCATATGATATTTCCATGGACCACCCGTTCACTCTCGGACGCTGAAAACAGATGCCCTTATCACTGAACATAGTAGACATGCTCATCAAATTTCTCAAAAGCCCGGGCATCATCCTTGTCACCATCCTCATGTACCGCACACATAAACAACCCCATAATCCGGCCCTCTGCTTATTCCCATGACGATAGGGACAAGTGTTTGGAGCCCCTTGACAAAGACTAAACAGAGCAAACCACAGCTAGGTGACAAAGAAACACACATGCGACATGCCTGATGTCTGATGATGCAGCTAGGCAGTCTTGCACTGCAGCCTGTGATAGAATATTAGTGTCATAATAATCCTTTTTTATAGGGCTTTGCACCTGATAATAGTACTGTATTGATGCACGAAGATCAAAGAGAGAGGGGCCCTTGACAGTTGACATGTATATTCCCTGATCGCAAGCGTACTCGGCAAAAGGGTCTAACAAAGAAGCTGCAAAGCGGCAAGGGCCAACTCACATCTCAAAAAGGGGAATCCCCATAAGGATCTGTGCTGCTTATCAATTATCATGCTGTTGTTATTGGCATCGTAACTCTCACACACACATGTGTCTCTGAATGTAACAACCTAGTTGGATTCAAGTGTATCGATGCAAATGCCTTTTTTTTTCCAAGAAAAGATGAGGTGAGTGTAGGCTTTGGATGTGGTGTTGGTGTATGTGATCCCCTTGGGTGGCGTGTGGTGCAGGTATAGACAGGCGAAGGAAACACGAAGGGAAAGGCATGGAGGCAAAAGCTTCACTCGCCATAACAGAGCTCTCACTGTTGTATGTGCATACTCTCTCTCTCTCTCTCTCTCTCTCTCTCTCTCTCTCTCTCTGACCGCGTACTTCTGTCATCACAAAAACTGAAAAAGGCAGGCTTGGAACAGCCAAGACCAATGGGAAGCAAAGCTGGCCTATCTTCCTTTACGGAAGGGTAGAGGTGGGTGTCGTGCCGGTCCAGTCTAGATTTATCGTGCTTCGTGTCTGAATCGTGCTGAGCCGTGTCGGCCCGTCGTGACGTGTCGGCCCTGCCTGGCTCACCTTCGGCGAGCCCATGCACGACCCATTTGCACTATTGTAACGAGATAAAAGGAGTCGGCGACGTATGTAGTTGAGGCAGTGGACACAAATATTATAGAAAAAAGAACTAAAATTTATTTATTCTTAAGCAGTTACAGAGAGCGAAGGGGATGTGCTGAATACGGGTGAGAGAGGAGGCAATGTGCAAGAAAGAGAGCGAGGGAGACACGCGAGAGAGATTGAGAGAGACAGACGAGAGAGAGGGAGGGATTGAGATAGACAAGTGTGAGAGAGAACGCGGAGAGATTGAGAGAGACGAGTGAGAGAGAGGTCAGCTTCTTGCACCGTCTCTCAATATCTCTCAGCTCGCTCTCCTCTCTTGCCTGTTTCTCTCAGCTCTCTCTCTCTCTCTCTCTCTCTCTCTCTCTCTCCCGTCTTTCTCAATGTCTCTCGGCACTCTCTCTCCCCCCCTCTCTCTCTCAATCTCTCTCAGCTCTCTCTCAATCCCATAACTAAAGGGTCTGACAATTTATCTTTCCATGATCTTTTGGAGCTTGGAGTTCACAGTAGTGCCTAGTGACCAGTCAAGGCAGTGACTAAATGATTAAGCATGTTACAAACGCCTCTTACCTTCACGTACATCTCTCCCAGCTCTCTCTCGCTCTCTCTCTCTCTCACGCCCGTCTCTCTCAATCTCTCTCGTGCACTCGTCTCTCAGTCTCTCCCAACTCTCTCTCTCTCTCTCACTCATCTCTCTTAATCTCTCTCTCACCCAACTCTTTTTTCCTTCTTTTATCTTGTTCTTTCCCCCCATATTTTCCTTTTTCCTCTCTGTTTCCCCTACTCTCTCTCCCTCTATTTCCCCTCCCTCCTCTCTCTCCTTTTTCCTTTTACTCCGCACGCCTCCTTGGCTCCTGACGGCTTCCTAGTTCCCCCAATCCCCCTCCCCTTCCCTCGCCTCCCTCGACGACAACACCGACAAGTGGCGCAGGCGCAGGGTGGCATGGAGACCTCCCCACCCCCCACCGTTGCGACCTCCTCGTGTCCCCGCCTCCCTCTACCTCCCCCACAGGAGCGCCCCACCTCCGCCCCCTTCGGCCACGGAACCCTCCACGGCGCGGGCGCTCGGCGATGCGAGCGACGGTGACACAGGCGAGGTGGGGCGAAAGCGACGGTGACAAGGACCACAGCGTGCGTGGTGTTGACGACGTGAACTAGGTAAGGGCGTGGGGCGTGGGTGACGGTGGCATGGGCCCGCAGGTGGGGGCCGAAGGGGCCAAGGCGCGGTTGGGGCGTGGATGAGCTGAGGCAGAGCCGCGGAGGTGGGGCACGGAGGGGCTGAGGCGCCCAGAGATGGGGTGCGAAGGGGCAAGGTGGGGCGAAGGCGAGGCACAACGGTCAACCTAGCGGCCGCGTGGGCTGGCGCAGCATGGCAGGACACCGCCGCCTTCCTCCTCAACATGGCGACCACGACGACACGCCCAGGTAAGTCCCCGCTCCACCTTCTACACCGGCCTCCAGCGAGACGGATTGGCTGGCTGTGCCCCAACCCCATCCTCTACTACCGCTGGCCCAATCCATGCTGTGCCGGGTTCTCAGCCTGGCATGGCCTGGTGAATAGTGTCAGGCCAGCACGGCACGACCCAATTCGTACCGTGCTGGGTTTTGGGCCGGGCTGGGCCTCCATGCTTCAAGCCAGCCCACATGGGCACGGCCCATGTGCCCAGCTCTAGGCTGAAGGTTTGATGCCATGGCTGATGGATGAAGGCTCAAGAGAACAGCATAACAAGCAAGCTAGAGATAGGGACATGAATCCTATACTGTGAAAAAAGTGTTGTGGTCATTTATTTTAATCCCGAATCATGATCACACACACAAGCACGAGGAATAACATAATAACATAGAGAGAATTTTTTCGACGTTACCACAATTTAACGTCTTTTCTTTCTTTTCCCTTTTGTGTTATTTTCTATTTCTATTTGTGTTTTGTTTTGTGTTGTTCTCAAATTAATGGGATGCATAACTTTTTATAATGGGCGGGATAGCTAATCAACTTGCTAACTAAGTCAATGACTAAATATGGAAATAGACTAACTGATTTGAACCGGTTGCCGTTTGCATCGTGATCTTTACTTACCTTGTATGACACGGCAGGTCAACAATTTTGGAAAAAGCTCTGATTACTCTTCAGTAATCCCCTCTTTAATCAAGTTCTAGACTTGACTTTGTGCAGCAAGAGGACTCAACTTTGACTTGCACTGCACACACAATCACTTACAGGATCGCATCCACAACTCATCAACATCCTGAACAACTTCTTTATGCACGCACACAACTAGAACGGCGGCCACAACTCCGCAACGTCCTTGTCTCCTCTTGCCACACACAACGCCTTCCTCTTGATCTTCTCGTGTAGCATCATCTCTTCTGATGCATATGACGTCTCTGAACAAACTCGCACACGTTTATTTTGTGAATACAACTCGCACAAGAACTCACGTGATCACACATAGTATCTCACGGACACAACTGACACGACAACACGTAGCTTTTGGCAACCTTCTCGACGAGACACATGGATGACCATTAATGACATCTTGTCACGCCGGTCAGGGTTTGAATTTTTGTTTCCTGGTTTCATCTCGGCACTCTCCGAAAGACGAAATTTCGACGAAATCTCGATATTTTGGACGAAATCCAAACGAAAATCAAAAGGCAAAATTTGAATCCGGTATTTTTTGAAACGAAATTTCCGAGATTTCGGTTCATTTAGACGAAATTTCAGCCATAATTCCGAAATCTCAACGAAATTTTCCGGTACTATCACAGTTTGAATTTTTTAAGGCTTTTTCAATTTCGCGGGAATTATGATCTACCGACTGTCCCACACGGAAAATGACGTGAATAATCCAACCCGGTCAAAATCCGGTCAACTTTTATACAAATCTCGGTCAATTTTACCGAGATTTCGGTCAAATTCACCGAAATCTTGGCGAGATATTAATGCACTGTAGCGCTTTAGAATTTTTTTAGGGTTTTTAAATTTCGTCGAGATTATGAAACTCAGAGGGGCCCGAAATCCAAAATTTCGACGAATTTCACCGAGATTTTGACCCTTGACGCCGGTTGTCAACAACGCTCGTCAATAGTAGGTATCGAAAAGATACGCCTTCTTCACCTTTTCATCGTCACGTCTTATTTTTTTTAACATCACCACAGCATGATATCTTGATTACTTTCCAACAATGGTTTACTATACAAAGAAGCATGAGTATCGAGTTACAACTAAGAAGAGAGTATGGTTTACAAATCAAGTTTACATGCACAATAACCATCTTAATAGTGACCTTACTACTTTAGTGCGGTAGTGCCATACGTGGACTAGAATTAGTGCATGATTGATCAGTCAGGTTTGTATGGCCTGACAGGGTAGTTGTCCTCGTTGCAGCAGAGCCGCGGAGCCCAATGCCCGCTGGACTTGGGGCTAGGGTTAACTTATCTATTTTTTAAAAAAATCATGCGATTTTTTATTATCAGAAAAAAATCGTTAGAAACTGTATAGTTTTGAAATCCAATTTCTTTTAAAATAAAAAATAAATAAAAATCTATCAATTTCAACCGATTTTTGGAGCTATTTTCTCTCTATTTTTACCGATTATCACGATATTTATGTCCATATTTATTTTTTGATTTTCTAAATGTAATTAATTTATTAGCCGATTTTAGATATCATACCCTTCAACCAAAAATCACAATTTCCGCCAATATTTTGAAACGGGGGTTCTGTTCCCGTCCATTCACGTGAAGGGAGGTTGGTACTTGGTACTGGCGAGCGGAGACCCCAGCCGAAAAGGTTCCCCTTCCCCATCTTGTGGTGGCCTACTCAGCCGTTGCCCTACGTACTACTGTCTACTCTACTAGTAACATATACTCCTGAATAGGGGTGAAAACGGTACGAAAACGGTCGGTAAATAGCTGTCCCGTTTCCGTTTCCATGTTTTTTACCGGTAACGGAAACGAAATCGGAAGCCCCGGAAACGGATACGGAAACGGATAGTGTCGGAAACGGAAGCGGAACGGAACGGAACGGATACGAAAACGAAAGCGGAAAATTCCACAAGGACGTAATACACCAGTACAGTAGTACATGATGTATCCAAAGTTCCAAACATACCAACTTTTTTAAATGGCATACCAAAGTTACACTTAATATCTTATAGAATTCCTTAACAGAGAATCCATTTATTTCATCCATTGCCTTTTTATTTTATGAAAAGTTATTTTCTTGGCGTTTGACCCGCAGCTGCTTTGCTCTTTCTTTCTTAACCACCACAGCTAAAGCCTGAAAGCTACCTTGAGAGTTGAGACTGAACTAGCTCTTCGTTCAATGTGTTTAAGATAGCATACCAATTAGGATGACAATATCAATTCTGTAATTAGGATGACAATATCAATTCTGTTAATCTATCTAATCTGTTAATCTACCTTAATTTTCAAGAATCACAAAAACTTCAGAAACTAGCATGCACATACTAAAACTAGTACAAGCAAAACATGGATTTCGATGATATACCAAGAATCCTTTGAGATTATTTGTGGGGTTCTGAAAGTCCTTGTTCTTTTCGTATATGAGCCGGGCTAATTGGGGAACATAATGCCCTGCAAATATCAAAGACCAAACAGCCCATTCAGATTAAGTCTTCCATCCAACAAAGAGCCTGAACTGAAAATTCAGAACTTATCACATACAAAGTTTACCTGCATAGCTCTCTCCAGCAATGTAAAACTCCTCAGACTGCATCTTGTGGGAATCTCTCCAACCACTTCAACAGAAAAGCATAGGCACCCAGTGCTACAAGACAAAAGCAAGTGATAAGAAGTTGGTACCTGGATCCTGATTAATCGCAGGGCAGTGGGCAACTCGCACAAGTAGTATTACCATGAATCATACTGTCCTCGCATCTCCTGCCGTGTACAGATCCAATGTCGAGTTGGAGTACGAGAACCCCACGCCGGCCGGTTCGGAACTAGCCGTCGGTGGGGGGCCACCGGTGGAGAGGCGGCGCCGAGGTGGACTGCAGCGGTGCGGCTTGGGGTGGCGGCGCTTGAGTCGAGAGGACGGGAGCCGGGAGAAACCGTGGCGGCGCCGGCGCTTGAGTCGAGATGCAGCCGGGAGGAACCGTGGCGGCGCCGGCGCTCTCCCAGTCCAGCTCGGGAGGAACCGTGGCCCGTGGGGGCATGCCGGCGTGGGGGCGGCTGAGGCGCAGCGCAGACGCTGTGAGCTGCCTAGCCCTAGGGTTGCTCAGTTGCTCTTGCTCCTGTCCTGTGTTGTGTTGTGTATGTGTCCATGTCTCCAGACTCCAGGCCGATGGGTTGGGAAGCAGGCTGGCGATAGAGTGTGGGCCTGCTGGGCCTGGGGCTGGGCTGCTGCATTCGGAATTTCCGAGAAAGTTTACACGGAATTTCCGTTCCGTTTCCGTTTCCGTCGGAACTGACTCTCCCGTTTCCGTTTCCGTTTCCGAACAAAATTACCGTTTCCGTTTCCGTTTCCGACACTTTCCGTTTCCGTTTCCGAAAAAAGGCTTCCGTTTCCGTTTTTCTTCGGAACGGTCGGAAAGTTTCCGTACCGTTTTCACCCCTACTCCTGAACCTTGTTTCACTAGCACACTGTTCAAAACTGTGCAGTAGTAGCAGGAAAAAAAACTCAATGCAGAGTTACTTTGATTAATTAGTTAATCTTAGTAGAATAAAGTTGGCAATATGTTTTTGTCAGAAGAAAAGAGATATTTATTGCTACGAGTAAAATAAAAATATTTTAAGTAGTACTTTTATGTATATCCTACCAATGAGATGAGATAAGTAATCATATCTATCCTTCATTAATATTTTAGTATTTATGAAAACTTAAAAAGTGATGCATTGAGTCAACTCTCAAAATTTTTTGTGCAGAACTAAAGAAGCAACAGGTGGAGTGGGCCAAGCAGGCTAGCAGGAACATGAGGAAAATCAGGGATCGTCTACTCGGCTCAGCACTCTACCTGCTGCATCATCTGTCCTTTTTCTCCCCAATTATCAGGTAGTAGCACTACCATCTCTGATGGTTTCCCAAGTTAACACCAAAATACTCCATCATTCGTGTTTGGCCCCATGATTCCCGGCTCTTATGCCTCAGTAAATTTCAACCATATCAAGGGGAAAGTGCAAAAATGTGATTTGAAGTATGTATTGCATGTTTGGCAACGATTATATGAACTTGTTATAACACATTAGCCTGAACTTCGCTTATGACTCAGCCTAAAAATGGAGGACTAATCCCACTACGGCTCTACATAGGTCTTTACATTAACGGATTGGGGTATTATACTCATACACTCTTAAGGACTGATACCTTCGGCAACACACTTATACACGGCAAATACATGCAATTATATAATACTACAACTCATTTTACGCAAGTAAAGTGGGACTAATTTTGTCACCGCTCCACATGTGTCTTTACATTAACGGGCCGGGGTATTACACTCACCGTACACCATATGTCCACGCCCCTGTCCCGTACGCACTTATGCAACAAAGGTAGATGCTCTAATACCATATGTAACACCATGGCCGAAACTTCGCTCATGGTCCAGCCCACAACATACGCGGGCTCACGCATGCATAGTACCGTACTTACACTTTCATCCTCGCTTTGTGTAAAAACGTTAATCGGAGATACTATGTTAAGACCCAACAGGCATTTATACTACTATAACAACTCACTTTATACAATGCATGTGGGACTAATTTCATCACTGTTCTACATGACATGAGCCATACAGATATTCATATTAACGGACCAGAATATTACACCCTGCAGTAAAATACACTACACGTCATCAAAAAATAGGGATACAGAAAAACTATGATGTAAAAGTACCATGCTATACAGTCCATAAGGTATCACCAAATTATCATTAAAACTTTTGTATTTCTTGGTATCTCTAATCTTTAAATTTTTAGTATCTTTGATTGTAGTTCCATGTATGTTTTGGTACATTTCATGGACGGTAAAAATTCTTATTGCTATTGTCTCGTGAAACGGCAGCCAGGACGCTGGGCCCACATGCAGTGACTTCCACGAATTGGTTATGCCTGAACTTCGTCGATTGGTATAAGGATAACGTTTTCGTTGTCCGACCGCGGCACGGTCTAAGCTATCTTCAGCAATTTCTCTTTATTTTATCTTCTTCTTTATATTCATTTCTTTTATTTTTTATTATCTTCAACAGCATCCATTCAAGGGAATTTGTGTAGGGATTAGAGAGAGAATACTTTTATAGAGAGATTCACTTTTTAAATTCCTTCCGAAGAGAATCATAAAGGGAATCCGCTAAGTATTTGGAGATCTGTTCACGAAGAGATGTAAAGAGAGAAGGAAAGCTACTGGAGATAGTCCAAAACATTTTCGCAATTCTTTAGTCGCGGATAGAAATGATTTGTACCTGGTCGCAGTTTCCCATCGTGTTGTTTAGCGTACTGCTAGTACCACCGTTCGATCTTGACCCGGCTGTGGCATCACGATCATACACGAAAGAACAGCTCGAGCAGCAATGATACTAGTACGGTATTGCCCATGCGTAATCCAAATCTTTAATATCAAATTCACCACACACACAACCCGGCCTAGCCATTATTCTGGAGCAGAACTAGACAACGATATACCAATGATATTAGTTTCAATGACGAGTTTCACCTGGTTTCATGAGTTCCATGAGTTTCATGGTTCATCAGTTTTAGTGCTAAGTTTTATAAGTTCCAGTGTAAAAATTTAATGAGTTTCATAAGTTTCAGTGCTATACTGTTACAACAATATACTGTAGAATAGTATTTCTATTATTCTGCCGTGCAGAAGTTTTTAGCCCTACGGAAGAATTACAAGAGCGTGATATACCGAAAAAATAATCCATGGTATAGTAGTAGCATATACTTTTGTCATCTCCAACGCCAGAAAACCCAGAAGCAAGTAGAGGTGGGCATTGGGCCGGGCTTTTTTGGGCCGGCCCGAAGCACGATGGTATGGCACGGTGCAAAGCACTAAGACGGCGATTCGGCGGGCGGCTGCCGCAAGACGTTAATCAGCACGGGCCAGGCACGACGGACGGCACGGCACGACCGTTTAGCGGGCGCGTCTTGCGCGTGCACGAACGAACGCGAAATCACGGATTAAGGCTTAAAAGTTGGCAGATATTGTTGATTCAGGGCATCTTCAAGCATTGCATTTATGTTTGACATTTTGTTGATGTGATTAGTCTCTTATGTAATTAAAATAGGTAGTTTTAGTAGTAGTAATTTGTTTTATTTCTTTGTTCGTCACAATAGTAAAAATGGGTCGGGCTTGGTAGCAGACGGCAACGAGCCTGCAGCGCCAAATGGGCGGGCTTGG
Organism: Rhipidocladum racemiflorum; assembly: GCA_036346355.1. Classification (NCBI taxonomy): domain Eukaryota; kingdom Viridiplantae; phylum Streptophyta; class Magnoliopsida; order Poales; family Poaceae; genus Rhipidocladum; species Rhipidocladum racemiflorum. The sequence continues at coordinate 47,936,452 of CM070582.1, read as the reverse complement.
GCTCGCCAAAGTGAGTCGGCCGGCACGCCCGCACGATGAGCACGATGGGCCGTCGTGGCACGGCACGGTTTCGGCCCGAAGCACGATAGACCCGGACCGGGCCGGCACGGCACGACGCCCACCTCTAGAAGCAAGAAGGCAAACATCCCTCCCTACAATTTATATATAATCCAGTCCCCAATGCTCACACACCCACACACACTTCTAGGCTCCTGCCCACCGCCGCCGCCGCCGCCTCGCTGGCGGCCATGTCGGTGCACCTCGCCGCCGCGCTTCTCCTCGCGCTCCTCACCCCCGCCGTGTCCTCTGACGTGCCGTCGTTCCCGCTCTCGCAGGCGCAGTCCCCGTCTAACGCCTCCACGGGGTCCTCCTCCGCGCCCTGCCACCTCGACCTCTCCGCGGAGCTCTTCGGTGGGGTGGCCGCGGCGTGCGGGGACGGGGGCGGCCCGGGCTCGCTCGACCGCGGCCGATGCTGCCCCGTCCTCGCGGCCTGGCTCTTCGCGGCGCACGCGCGCACCGCGCTGTCCGTGCCGGCGCCGGCGCCGGCGCTCGCAGGCGAGGGCGTCGACGAGGGGCCCATGGTGCCGTACGACAACCAGCGGTGCGTGGACGCGCTGGGCGCCGCTCTGGAGCGGCGCAGGGTGGCGCTGCCGCGGCCGAACGCGACGTGCGACACTGTGCTCTGCTTCTGCGGCATCCGGCTCCACCAAATCGGCTCGCTCCGCTGCCCCGCCGCGTTCGCCGTCGACGCCACTGCCAGGAACGCCACGCCGACCGCCGCGGTGAAAGAGCTGGAGAAGAGCTGCCGCAACGCCTCCTACGCCGGCTGCTCCCACTGCGTCCAGTCCCTGCAAAAGGTGAGCTCCTTTCGTGCCTTCTTTCCTTTGCTTTTTATCCTACAATGCCATTGCTTTGGCTCACTTTTTGGTGTTCTAGGCTCTGTTTGGTTTGACCATAACTAACCATTGCTTCAAAACACTATTGATTTTTTTCTCTGCTGGATTTTATAGTATGCCATTTCTTGCTTTCATGCATTCATCATGCTTTTCTTGGAATCTCGGACCATCAAGTTGATGCATTTCTGATCTCCTTTTCACTTTTCTGAAGCTTGTAGCCTCCCTTTTTTCGAGTCCATTGTGTAGTTTGCGCTTAAAGGTAACAGTAGCTTAGACAAGTGTTGTTTTTCCAGAAACCACGTTGCTACACTAATTTGTAATCGTAAGTGTGGCACTAGGAGCGATCCCTTTTTCTTTGTGCGCTACTCCATCGTTTAGCTAAGCAGAAAGCCCATTTGACATCCAAGAGATCCCCTTTTCCACGAAGAAGGAAGCCCCTTTCTAGTCACATTATTGTTTCATATGCTCAAATGGACTTGCTGCAAGTTCTCGAGCTCGTCACTAATCATTAGCTGCTTGATATACTGCTTTTTCTGAAAGCATTGTGAGGAAGGGGAACCCCCACTAGCTAGTGTTAGTTAACATTGCCAGTTAATTATTGGACCATATCTTGCTAATGCTGGGAGAAAAGTTAGTACACTAGTAGCAAGACAGCAAGGTTCGAGAATCGAGACATGGTGTTGCGACATGGAACCTTGTTGATTATTGAAGTGAGGCTTGTCCACGACCTGTTTGTCGTGCGTCCCAGTGGCATCTTAAATCAGTGAAGAACACTGAACATGCATCTAATAACATTTGCTAAGCAGTCACAACTGGCAGTCATGCTTTAGGAAGTTGTATTCTTCGACATTGTTGGAGTTCCTGAAATTTTGGTTGTTGGAGAGGACGCATCAGCATGAATAAGTTGATGTGCATGGGAAGCATTTATTGAGAGAGCTGTACAAGCCAAATGCAAACGTTAAGTTGGGACGCATCAGTAGTTCTGCATTGCAAGAACATTCCTGCGTGGAACACATTGATTGCATTTCTTCAGGTTTTGCAGCCGTTGAATCGTCGAACAAGAAGTTATAACATGCAGTCTTTCCTTGATGCAGCTGAAGGGGAACGTGAGCCGCGAGGTCGCCGGCGGTGACCGCGCGCGTCGGATGCTGGGGCGGGACTGCCAGCTGATGGGCCTGACGTGGCTGCTGGCCAAGAACAAGACGGTGTACATCCCCACCGTCTCCGCCGTGCTGCGCGCCATGCTCTACAGTGCGCACCCGACCGAGTCCGGCGGCGCCTCTCCGCGTTGCAGCCCGGACCAGGAGAACATGCCGCTGGCCGTCGACTCGCTGCAGTTCGAGCGCACCAGCAGCTCGAGCTCGGCCGCGCCACACGCTGTCGCCCATGGCGCCGTAATCTGTTCCCTCGTTAGCTTGGTGCTCGGCTGCCTGGTCCGGGACGTGTTCTTGTAAAGACATCATGCGGTTAATTAAGCTTGTTGATAGCGGTTTTGTAGGAGTTGTAGTAGGGATTAGTAGCTTCTTTTGCATAGCGCAGATTAGCGGATCGTATTTTGTTTCCTCGTTACTTGTGCTCTTCTATCTAATTTATTCACAGCTTTTAAATGTGCTAAGCGTAAGGTGCTAAGTACAAAAACAAGAGATGCATGGATCTGAAAGCTGGAAAAAGTCGAAGGAAAAGCCGAGATTTTGAGAGCAGGTGAAAGAAACGAGGAGCTTTTGGCTTTGGTGTAACAGTTCACGTGGTTGGTAGTCTCGTGTCATCGTGTGTCGTGTGGGGGAGCCGTGTACCTCCAAAACCTAGTTCATCATGAGACGGGTACACATACATATTTGTATAATTGTATCATGCTGTTTAAACTTCTATCTTTATTTTATATAAAAAAGTTAATTTAAAGATGCTATATTTACATCTAATATATATTATATATTACTGTAACTTATTTTAGACGAATAATATATGACTAATTCTATTACCAATCCAGGCACTACACTCCTCCCCTCTTTCTCCTCCATCCGAAGCTCCAAAATCCTGTCGATCAGTGGCGGGAGCTCGATCCACGAAGTTATGAGGCTGCAGCCTGTAGGACGCTACGGCGACCGGATCTATGATGCGTGGTCGTCCGGCGAGATGGGCAGCACCGGCTGGTCGTCGTTGCGTCCTGTGGCCTCGGAATCGAGAGGCAGGACAGGAGCCACGACCGTGCATGCATGCAGGGATCTGATGGGATTGGCTGCAGCTAGTGCATTGATTTGTGCTTTGCTGGTTCCTATTCCTTATCTCTATATCGTCTTGGCCTGTTTTGTTAGCTTCCATCGTCAAATGGCTTCTACGCCCAGAATTACAATGACTATCTATCTTCTTTGGTTTAGCCTCTCTCTAATATTTATAGCTTAAAGTTCTTTTTGGCATATATCTACATATTTTTTTCTGGTACAAAGTAGGATGGCCAGCGCGTCCCCTCTGGAGGGGTCGGTTGTTCAACACCTTTTACTGCAAGACACGGCGTGACTGAAAAAACACCAGCACCCGGGTGTTGCGGTTGGTCAGGCGCCCCGGCACCACCTGTCCGACAGCAATGGAGGAGTGGGCCGGGCCCCATGTAAAGATGGCATCGAAGGAGAGCAACCTTCCCTTTCCCAGGCCCATACAGCCGCCTAGCCACCCCATTCAGGCCAGCGTCCTGTTTCCAACAACAAGCCGGGTTGTGGCCCAGCCCCCACCGGCCCATCCGCTCTGGCACCGCGCGGGGCAGCTTGTACTTACAGGATAGGCAGGCAGGCAGGCAGCGAAATTTTTTTTTTCAAAAATAATCAACGGGATTTTTTTGTGTGCAAAAACAGGCTCCCGTCGCCTGAATATGGGGCGATAGGGACCTAGATGTAAAAAACGCCGTCTCTAGACGTTCCTGGCCGTCAAAAACTGTTAAAGGACATATCGCCCCAATAATGGACGATAGGGACCTGGATGTAAATTTTTTTTTTGCATCCAGGTACCTATCACCCGATACTGGGGCGATAGGTACCTGGATGCAATTTTTTTTACATCTAGATCCTTATCGCCCGATATTGGGGCGATAGGTACCTGGATGCAAAAAACTTCTAGCCGGCTGTTACTTCTACCCGTTATTATCCTCCTATCACCCGAATATGGGGCGATCGCCCCATATCCGGACGACGGGGACCCATTTTTGTAAAAAAAAAAATTCCGTCGATTATTTTTTTTAAATGATTTAAAATAAATATTAAATAAAAATAAATACGGCAGGCTGCGGGGCGCGGCCGCCTGGGAGATGCGGAATTGGGCGGCCACCCCTATGCGCTGCCTGCTCGAACGGGTGCGAAAACAGCGGCCAAGCAACAGAGGTCACAGCAAGGTTAACCAAATTGAAATCGAAAAAACTCTAGAAAACCATAATTCGAATATCGAAAGAAAATTCACTCCAAAATTATCAGAAATCGAAGGGTTAAAAATTCAATTTTTTTTGAAAAATATTAAAAAAAAATCGAAAACCGACCGGTTTTAACCAATTTCGATCAGGTACTGACCACTGACGCACCATCCCACGATTTTTTTTATAGAAAATCGGTCGGTTTCCCGTCACATAAATTTTTTCGTATTTTAAAATTTTTTGAATTTTTTTGAATTCAACTGGTTTACCGACCGATTTTATATATCGAACCAGCTCAATACAATAGAAAATCGCAAAAATCAATTGATTTATCGCGGTTTTATGAACCCTGGTCGCAGGCTTGCAGCAGAGGTATGCGGTCCGCAAAAAGGAGGGACATGAGTACGAGGCCCACGTTGTTTGGTTTGCGGTTGTTGTGGTGCGGCGAACTTATTTCCCTGTTGTGTCGTGGAAAAGCAGTTGTAATTGTAGTAAAACGACGATGACTTCTTTCAATCAATTACAGTGTATCCGATCGAATAACCAGAATAATTACCAAAAAAATACATAGTATATATAGAGGCAAAATCCTTTTCTCTTTATTAGATTGATTTTTTTATACAATAAGGTGCTATATTTATAGTGAAAATTTTATTAAAGATATATTTAGATTCACTCACAAAGAATTAGAGTCTAATCATATCTCAATAACCAAGACTAAGAGTCCGATTATATCTCCCCTTGGCAAATATCGCGGAATGCATGTCTCATAAAAACTCATCTCAAACACCCAGTGAAAAAAAGGATAGAGAAAATAATGCATTGTATTCGCATATTGTGTTACACATGTTGTCTCACTAAAAACCTTTATGTGAGAAAACTTCAGCAAAATCACTAAGGGAAAAAGAGTGCAATCCTGGATTAAAGTAGTGTTTTTAGGATCATACTAAGAGTTATGGCTCAGGAATTTAGTCCCTCTAAACTCTACATATTTCTATATCATCTCATTCTAATGCCAGGAACACAGCTTTGAAAACTAGATGTTGGCAAAGACTTAGTAAATAAATCCTCTAGATTTTCGCATAACTTAGTTTTCATGATCTTTACCTCACTATTCTTCTAGAGTTTATATCTTCTGTATACAACCTTGTAACCTAATAAAATTATAATATTATGAAAGTGTTTTTCGAGACTAGCGCTTTTCTTTTTTCTTCTTCCGCACCTAATGGTCAAACGTTGGCTAAAACATTGTATTAATGCCACTCACATGTTATGTTAATTAAGCAAAAAAGAAGTTTGTGTTCTTAGTGCCGTTGTAAACAAAGTAGCCATGTGTTTGGCGTGCAATTATTTTGCTTGCCTTTAGATTAACTGCCACATGTGTGTGTCATTCTATTTTGATCTAATGATTAAAAAATATGACTTAAAAAGCATAAGCCTCCTTGTAAATAGAAACATCCTTGATTAATTAGTGAGTTTTATCTTTGCAACAATCCAAGTGATTAGCAAATATAAAAGTGCATTTAAGTAGACTAATAATCCACTTAATTATACATGTAATAGAAATAACCACAATTTCTATTAAATTAACAAATATCATACAAGTCATATACATCGAAATATTATACTCTCATTAATTACAATAAATAAAATACAGGTAATTACAATTAGACTACATCTTCAACTATCTTCAAACAACCTCCGAGGTAGATCACCTACAACTATTTAGAACAACAAGTATCGAATAACATATAAATACATAATGAAAATTTGAATTAAGCTAATTGCCATCAGATCCCAATGTAACTAATGAATGCTCATTGAGATACCAGACCGTCCAGAGCCGATCGGCATCTCTCGCTAGTTAGGGTTTCATTATCTGGAGAATACAAACTTGTTTGTAATAGAGTAACCATAGCTATACATGCATAGTGTCCAAAAATATCAACCATAGTAAAAGGATAAGCACGAGCTAAATCAAAAGAGAGAAAAGGGGTAGACACTAGCCACAAGCTAGCATTCCTCACACTCAACTTTCCCAAATCCATCAAAGCTAGGAGCAAGCAAGCGCTCCCCACACCCAGCTTTCCCCCAAATCCCCAAGCCAATTGAGCCAAATCTGACATCATCTCGATCTCCATTTGTTCCCCCACATTCCAGGTAATCACACTGCCATTCTTGAACCATGCTAGCAATATAGAGTACTCGTAGCAAAGAATAAGAATATACAGTAGATATAGTAGAGCTTACCCTTTGGTCTCAGAGGATAGCCGTAGTAGGGGCAGCACTGTGTGTGCCCAATGACCACCTCGCATTCCCCAACGTGTGGGAGATCCGTAGGTATCACCATAGTTCCACCAACCCACTAGTGGGCATAATTTTCATATAATCATCGACCAAAGAATAACTACTCTAATCGAAGCTAGGCAAGCATACAAAGTAATCAAGAATTCCTAGTACTGTAAATAGAGCATCGAGGGTGGAGTGGGGATGGAGGAAAGTGAGTAACCGGTGGCGCGGTAGGTGGAGCCTAGGGGCAGCGCTGAGATGAGTAAAGGGGTAGAGGGTGCACACCAAGGTGCAGAGGAGGAGCTAAGGGGTAGAATCGCTGAGGGGTAGAAGGAGCACAAGAGGCGACATTGGCATGGAGACCAGGAACCGTAAGGGAGTAGATTGGAAGGGAGTAAGGAGAGGTGGAGATAAGGGGAGAAAGGAAAGAGGATAAGGCTGGCCGAATGGGAAGGGAAGAAAAGGAAAAAAAGGAAAAGGAAAAAAGAAAGGAGGAAGAAAAAAGAGGGGAAAAGGAAAAGGAAATGGGAAAGAGGGGAAAGGAAAGAAGAGAAGAGAAAAATTAATAATAATAATAATAATAATAATAATAATAATAATAATAATAATAATAATAAGAAGAAGAAGAAGAAGAAGAAGAATAGCCATAATGCAAACAAGAAACAATACTGACACTGAAATTAAATAAGAGAGGAAATATGATGAATGTGATCGAATGAATAAATAAAGCAATACCTAATATTAACAACCCCATAATGATAAAATTAGGAAATAATACCTTTATTTGAATAGAAATTTGATCAAAGTTTAATGTGTAGCATAGATTAACTCATGACATATATATATCTGTGTGTGTGTGTGTGTGTGTGTGTGTGTGTGTGTGTGAATTTTAACAACAATCAGAGGAAGGTTGGACAACATAAAACACATAATAAATTGATCACCATATGAATTATACTATTCCATGATTTCAGGAAGTGACTTAAATCAAGAGGGAGGTCACCTCCAAAATTCGAGTGAGGACACTTATCTCTACACCAATTCAAGCAAGCACTTCTTGATCATATTTGGACTAATTTCAATTAAATGTATTTGGTCATACATGGTATCACTGATGCATTGGAAAACCCTTTTTTAAAGAACTCTAAATCAGAATTTGGTGGAATGAATGGATTGATTGTTGGAAAAGAATGGATGGATGGTGAACTGTTGAGGTAGTGATTTATTGATGCGTGTGGAATGGCTCGTACAACGATTGAGCCGGTGTTATATATATGTATGTATTAAACACTATATATACACACACATGTATACTATTGTATATATGTACAATAGTGATCGTTAATGAACATTAATAAATAGTAATTTAAACGCGATATTTCGATGGATATTCAGTGGGTTCACATGATTGTCAGTGGATTCACACTATTTGTCTTTAAAATATATTAAATAAATATCAGTAAATGATATTAACAATATAGAATAGTATTATGAAAGAGACAATTCTCTTAAATGGTTCTTATTAATGATCTTTAATTTCTTGATTATATTAACCAGGATCTTTAGCGATTGGCGAGACCAAGAATTGTCGAACGAGATGATAATGGTTGTATTATCCTACTCAGTACTCACCATATTTCTCATTATTTTATTTCTGAAGTAGCTAATTCGTCCTCTCGATGTTTAAATAATTTTCATTAGAATCTCATGGTAAAAATTTTATCATCTCCCCAAACAGTTCCACCCAAGGGAACACTTATGTCAGGTTCAAGGCTCTCTTTTTCCCATTGCGGCTCTCAACCAAACCAGGTACTTTGATGAAAACCACCTGAGAGGTTTCTCCTCTAGGGTCCGTAGCATAAAAATTGTTACCATAAAACTAGAATAACCATGGTTTAAATACCAAGTTCTTACAGAAAAACTACTTTATTCCATAAAATAATTTACATATGGTTTTCTATTTCGGGTACCCCAAAAAATTTAATACAAAAAGAAATTTAACTTACAATACCTTTAAGGTGTGAAAGCCTTCTTACACACTTCTGGAATTGATGCACTAATGCTAATACTCTTACAATAGTGATTGCTATTTGCTAGTACTAATGCTAAAGTGGAGAAAGGATGGAGCAAAGTGGAGTTTCTCAGTGGGAAACCGGGTAGACCGAAAGGCCCAGTGAGGTACATGAATTTGGGACTTAACTGAGGTTGGTTATTATAGGGTGCTATATTTAAATGCCATGATATGTATACTGCTGATGTGCATTGAAGTCGGGGTACAACTAGTAGATTGCGAGTGAGTGGGGAACATTGGGAAGGACACCACGACTCATCAGTTGCTAGGGTTGGAGATCTAATACCGGTACCAAAGTAGTGATAAACATTTTAGGATCTCGACAGTTGTTGAGATCACTATGGGTAAAGTGGTACAAACTTGTGCATGGTTAAATCATGAATTCATGCCTTTCTTTTGGATTAGAGGCAACAGAAACTAAGTCTGCCTCATATACAAGTGCTAATAGAAATTTTAATAATTAAAAATAGAAAACCCAACTTTTCATAATAAAACCCTATTTTTCTAAAAAAAAGATTTGAGGGGTTGCATGAGATGGTTATGGAAAGAAATTCATATGATGCATTTTGTTATTAATACTTCATGAGTACTTTTGTACTCACTCTTGCTTAATTCACGCTTTGCTTAGAGGTTGATCCTTATGAACTTGCCTATGAGGCGTGGGGTGAGGATCACCCACAGGATCAGGACTACGAGGAGGTGGACTACCAGGAGAGCTACGTTGTTGGGTAGGCCATACACGGTCTATCGTCGATCTTTGTGGTACTTAGTACGTATGTAATATATTTTTGTTGTTCTTAGGTATTATGTATGACTTAATGTTACTGGACTTGTAGCCCTTTGTGGTAATAGATTATAATAAGTTTTCATTTCTGTCTCTAATTATTGTTCTGCTGCAACACTCTAAATACGGTGTATTAACTAATAAATTATCGGGTGTTCACGATATTTTATTAGCTAATATGCCGATATTAGCGTAATTACCTCAGAGTAATGGTGATGCTACTGTCATTAACCAAGGCTAATTATGCGGGTCATCGCAATCTTAGCGTGATTAGTTAATTAATTAACTAGGATGTCACATATTTGTTTCCTACTCTTTTTAGACTCAACCTGGAGTTTACATATTAATCATCACGGGGATTACAATACAATCATGGTTCATACATGATACCAGAAATTCGGATATTTGATTTCCACACACACCGACCCCTCTTTGGAGACGCTTGCCTAGCACACAAATGTGCCGCACAATTAGCCTCTCTTGTAACAAAAACAAGGTCAACATTATGAAAACATGAGTAAGCTCCTGAATGTACTTTAGAATGCAAGCGATTTCTATTTTGTTGTTGCGCCTCAATCTCCACAAGTTAACAAGGATTGGCTATCTATGTCGACCATCTTATTGACCCAAAATAGTGAAATCAAATGGTACAAAACCATTCTATCCTATTCAACATCATCCCACCAACTAAACACATCCTAGGCTACACACCTTCTCCACAAGCAAATGCCTCGGCAGTAGTAAGAGCATTGGGGACATGATCCAGCCACCTCATACTCATTGTTAGAAAACCTCCATGATCATCTCTTACATCAGCACCAGTGGCGAGAATTAAACAACGAAGGGCATGCGTAATAAAAAAGTTAAGAAAAATCAACTTAACTAAAGCTGTCTGTTTCAAAGAAAAAATCGACTCAAGAGTTAGTAAAGTTTGGGCAATTTAGAAAGGAATAAGTCCATTTTACACTCTCAAACTAAAAGAAAAGTCCAAATAACCCATCAATATATAAAAACGGTTATTTAAGACCCTCAACTTTCAATACCAGTGAAAATAATCCCCTCGCCTCAAACCACCCTGATTGTTCGCTGACATGGCAGCCTACTTGGGAATATTTGCTGATGTGATGCCAGCGCGAGGTACACGTGCGACGCCCTGGAGCGCCAGGCTATAAGGAGCGCATGAGACGTCATGGAGCACCACGTCCTGCTTGAGGGGTGTGCACAAGACGGTAGGGCGGAAAGATAGCATGGCGACACACGGTGGCAAATACCATGGTGGCGCGGCACCGAAAGTTGACGGGGCGGTGGAGGCTCACCGAGGAGCAAGAAAATAGCGACGAAGGAGCTTCCAGGGCCCCCAATTGTGTGGCAGCACACGGTGAACTTCGACGAGAAATTCACTGTGGACGATAAGCCCTTGGGTGACTCAAGGCAAGGTGTCAAGCGCGGCGTGCGATAGGGAACCCGTGCGAGCAACGTGATGGCGAGGACAAGGCCTACTGTGACTTTGACCTCCACACTTGGTGCACACTCATGCCGGATGTCCTAGAGCACCATGCCCTGCTCGAGTGGTGCGCATTCGTGATCCTCCACCTGTGATGCGCGTGCCTGTCGGGCCACATTGCCCTCGATGGCCTCGATTTCGAGCTCTGTGACAAGCCGGTGGTGCGGAGTCTGCACGGAGCCAGTGCCGTGCCGACTATGATGGCGAGGCCGTGTTCCTGCACGTGGCCTGCGTAAAAGGAGATCACAAACGAGGGCTTGAAGGCTAGCGATCACTACAGCCGTGATGGAGGACCTCAGCGGCATGCCCTCGTCAAGAGGTTCTTGAGCGCGCCAACCGCGGTGGACTGGGAGATGGAATACCTTATCTAGCAGATCTCAATGAGTGGGCAGGAGCCACCATGGGTGTGTTTGGGTTGCAGCCTCGCGAGCAGCTCCCAGGCGTCCTCCTACCCCGTTGTCGTCCCTGATGCAGCTTCAATTGGAGGAGGCATGACTGATGCAACAACTCGTAGCAAAGCGCATTCTTGGCGAAGCAAGGGTGGCTGGACAAGTGTGACAAGCATGTTGAGAGCCTCTCCAGCTTCGCAGCGATCGCCTTCCATAGCCCCAGGATGCCTACCGTTGTGTCCACCTGTAGGGTTGAGGATACGCCTAGAGGGGGGTGAATAGGTGTTTATAAAATCCTAATTGCGAATTCGCTCTAATCAACCCTTATGTCAAAACCTAAATAAATTACGGAAGCGTAAACTACGGTTTTGACAATTAACGCATAAATCAACTAGACTCACTAGTACACTAACTAAATTAAGTCTCTACACAATAATTGCTATGTTGATCAAATAAACTATACTAAGCAATTCTATATACAATTAAGCAATAGATAAATATGCAATAATGTAAATGCTTGAATCTAAAGAGACAAGTGACACACCAACTTTTTACCGTGGTGTTCAGAGACTTTCCGATCTCCCCTAGTCCACGTTGAGGAAGTCCAACTCACTTTGAACCGGCTCACTCACTTGAGCCTTCCACCTCAAATCTACTTGTGGTAAATTTTCACCCCTTCGGGTAGGCTAATCTCCAACCTCCACAAACCTCATCGGGGCTTCTCACAAACCTTGAGAGCTCCCATGCATGACGCTCCTACGCCGTCTAGGAGGCAGCAACCCCCATGAGTAAAAGGTCAAGCACTCCACTTGAACTTCACCTAACGCAACACATGCACTTTCAGTGAGTCCTAAGTGCAACACATGCACTAGGATCCTTTCAATCACACTCTAATTGCAACACATGCAATTAGTCTCACTCTTGAGCTTAAAAACTAAATTGAGGTGTGCAACACATGCAACACCCTATCAAGAACTCACACTAGCTCAAACACACTCAAGAGTAAAGCAACAACATACAAATGCCTCCCCAGAAAATCTCGGCATTTGCAGTACTACTGTGGGCAAAAACCCGGTAGTACCGCCCTTCAGGCCAACAGCTAGAAAACTAGCCGTTGCACAGGAAATGCGGTACTACCGTCATGTAAAATACGGTAGTACCGATAATGCGGTAGTGCCGCAGTGTAAATTGCGGTAGTACCACTATTTCAGCAACTAAAATGGTCATAACTTTTTAATACGAAGTCCAATTTAGGTGATCTTGGACTCTATGGAAAGCTTATCAAGAGGGCTACAATTTCCACCCTTTTTAAAGATTTAATTACCCATAGATATTTTCAAAGAACACAAAAACTTCAATTATTACACACTCTGCAGAATATGTACCGGCAACTAAATATCGGTACTACCAAACCAGCGGTAGTACCGGCCTTTGAACCATGGTAGTGCCCGAATTTAAACTTAGAGAAAAATACACTTCTGTAAAATAACTACCGCTTCATAAAATTCGGTACTACCGCACCTACGGTAGTACCGCTCTAAACTCTGCGGTAGCTCTGGCCTTTGAAACTCCAAAAAACATCCTGTTATGGAATAAATCTATCTCTTCATAAATAGTGGTAGTTCCGGCCAGCGGCAGTACCGACACCCATACGGTGGTACTGCCGGTCTTGAGATACTACCGATATTAATACTACGGTAGTGCCGGCAAATCAGAGAAAATAGATTTTTCAACTAAAACTTTTTTTCTGAAATTCCAACAACTATTCTTTGAGCCAAATGGTGATCAACTCAAGATCACACTAAGTTGCAAAACACATTTGCAACACCTCAAAACCATGCTCAAAGAATTTCAACTATTTTGCGAAAAACAAATTTCGCAAACTAACTCAAAGATATATTTGCAAACACATATTAAACAAATAAATCCCAAAGTCTATGAGATTAATCCTCTTAACCACGACCAAATTAGCTTGCAAAAACCACGGTGGAAGTCACATGCTCTACGATCCTGGACTCATAGACCTCTCGTTTGTTCGCACAACGAATTTGCAAATAACGAACAAAACCTCAAGTTATGGGTTATCTCCATTTTGCAATATATGAAAATCCATAGCCTCATGCAACGCCAAATCAATCTCAATTTTGCTTGAGCATCCTCATTTTGTAACTCATGCAAAACCTAGCTCCAAGCAACTAAATCAAAATAACTCAAATGCATGAGTTCTCTAATTGCCACACATGCAATTTTCTTGCTTCATGCAAACCACTTAACCACAAACTTGCTTGAGCTCTCTCCTTTTGCAAACCACACAAACTTAGCTCCAAGCAATGCGAATCAAACTCAAATAAGGATTTGTTTTGAAGAACAAGCATAAAGTTCAATAATTGCAATACATGCAAAATATGAACGTTATGCATAAGCTAACGCATTAGCTTGTCCTATTTGCAACACATGCAAATCAAAGCTACTATGCGAATATGCCAAAGCATATGCTTATCCTATTTGCAACACATGCAAATAGAAGCAATATGCCAACAACCAAGCACGAGCTTCACCCATTCACAACACATGCCAAATGGTTAGCTCCATGCAAAAAAACAAATAAGAAGAACGACTTTGAGCTCGAGTGACCGGATTGAGTTTATCACCATAAGATGAAGTTCAAACTAAAGACTCAACCCCTCTTAATAGTACGGCGCTAAATCTAGACACCAAGCTAGAAAACATCCTTAGCCTATCTAGTTATACCTCTGCGCCGCCGCAAGCGATCCCCTTTGGGGCTTTAAGATCTTCAATCTTTTCTCCTAGGGTCGTGGCCTAGCTCCATTGAAGTCTTTATGATCTTCAATCTTTTCTCACTTCAAAGTAGTCACTCAGCTCTCTCTTCTTGTTCATCTTCTCTTTTCACGAGAATCATCACCCAGCTCTATTATCTCAATCACTTGGACTTAATCTAATTTATCCACAACTTATAAAAAATGGTTAGTCCAAGATGCATGGTTGCCTCAATCATTTGCACACTCCATTAACACATAATGGATGCCACAATGATCAATTGAGCATAACCTAAATCAATTTAATGAATTTGAATGTGTCTTGAGCACATGATACAACTGATGCTTCATACTACTTAAAAAATCTCCATTTGTCCTTAACCGATCACAAGAACACCATCAACACAGGTGAAATATTCTTTGATGATTAGAAGACAAATGAACTCAATTTAAACTTTCATTTAAATTGATATGTTTCAATGTATTGATCATATATGAAACTTTAAGTTAAAGCTTGAACTCTCCCTAAATATGTGCATCTATGTAATATATGGATTGGGAAGCATAATTCACATTTTGTGGTTAATATAATGGAGAATTCATACTTTAACTCGAATCAAAGTATGCAATGAATAATAGAATAAATATGCATACATATATTGGGTTTTCTATTTTTCATCCATATATAAGACTACTAACAATAAGCTCAATAAACATATTAGTCTCATAAAGATTAGATTTGTCATTAAACAAAGATTAAGCATTAATTTAAAATCAATCACTAAAATCAATGGAGCTTGAACTTACACCACCACATCCAACGTCGCCTGCACCATGACACACACGCACGAGCAGCTTGTCCGCCTTCTCGCCCTCCTCTTCGGCTGAGGCTGGATAGCTATGTAGGCTCATTTCTTGGGAATTGCGACACCAGTGCTCGTGATCTGGAGTGGTTGAGAGAGCTCGCATCTTAGATAAACAGAGGAGAGACATAATAGAGGAAGAAGAAGATGACTTGGCAGTTAGCTTGGTGAAACCAATAGCAAAACTAGGGTAGGGGATTGTTTGCATCGATATTGGCACAGTTGAGGGGGTTAGATAACCGGTTTTATAGATTAGAGTTATTTGGACTTTTCTCATAATTTGGAGGTGTAAAATGAACTTATTCCATTTAGAAATAGCAGGCCCGTTATACGCCTATACCACATGCCGATGACCATGCAGTTGTGAGCTCTATAAAAAGGTGGGCACGCTTGAATACAGTTCACAAGCCCACAGCACGAAGCCAAACAAACATAGTGCGTGGAAATTAAGTATCAATAGTGGCAGGGATGAAGCCTTGCAAGAAGCGACGCTGCTGATCGCCGCCGCCATGTGCCTCACGGTCGTGGCGTTGGAACCAACCCTGATCGCCGGCGCCACCGACGACCACGAGCTGCTAGTTCCCTATGGGCCAGTCTTCAAGGGTGACTTTGAGATCGCTACCACTCGTCCTGATGAACAGCGGTTTCTAAAATTTCTCTCTGGAGATTGCTGCAAGGTCATAATGGCCAAGCTAAGGGGGTGTGGGTGCTCGTTCCTTGACAAGCTCGGCGACCTCGACATCAAGGACTTCGGGTGTGTTCGGCTAGTGAGATGAGGTTGAATGAGATGAGATGATTTTGTGCCATTTGGTTCGATTGTTTTGGGTGGATGAGATGGTTTAGCATCTACAGATAATATTCCTCAAATTTGTATCCCACTATTCAAGATGGGATGGTTCCATTGAAGCAACCAAACATATTGATGACTTTTTTTTGAACCATCTCACATATATACAACTTGATACAAACAATCAAACACACCCTTCATAAGTACGCTAAAGATGGCCACGGATCCTCTCTGCTACTTCCTCACCTCACTGCTACTTCCTCACCTCAGAGATCCTCCACTCCCCATGCGACCAACTGATGAAGGCTGATGGCACCATTGCCTTGGTGAATGACATACAGTAAAGATCACACGAATCACCAATTGTCATATGTAACCACAAGCATGCGTACGTACGTGTATGCCCTGGTTTGATTTCGTCCGTGCGTGTGTTGACTATGAAGGAAGGGAAGCCTTGTGATTGACGTCGCGGCATGAGGCTCACCAGTTTTGTCTGTCTGCATGCACACCTGAAAAATTAAAGCAAAACCGGCTACATTTCTCTTTAGTTGAAAGATAGGAAGTTTGTAAAGGACTTGGTAACTAATTACACTATAGATGCTCCTGAAGTGCTTGGCATAAACGCAAAATTTGGAGAGTAAATGCAGCAACAAAAACAAAAGTACAAGCTTGTGTAGACAAGCCAGGTGTAATGCTCACCTATCCACCGTTCCACGTATGGCCGGTTATCAAGCTTAATGATTTATTATTGAGCCCCTTTCAAAATTAATATAATTCAACATATAATTATTTTATTTGTTATTTAAGTGATTTTTTCATATTCGAACTAATGGGCCATTATTGAACCAAGCCTCGTCAACATCTTTTTTTTGTTTTTAAAGAATAATTATTTCAATTTTAAACTTATTAACTACTATAATCGGAACAATTTTGATTGGAATCCAAATAGCTGTTTTGCCAACCCTTCCGCTTCCACGCCACACCGTGCACAGACAAGCCGACGTGGCAAGATTACCGCAGGTGAAGCGGCGAATCGCACGCAACGGCACAGCGAGGGGATCCGGTCGCGCGGCGACGGCACCCTACCGCTCGTCACCCGGGCTGCGCTCGCCCACCGTCTCCATGTCGCAACAACCCCTGACGACGGCAAAGCAAACCACTTGGCCTAGGCCGCCGTGGCCTGTGGGAGAGCAGTGGTGTAAGGCCATTCACAATGGGAGTTTCATTCTCATTAAATGAGATGTCACATAGGCAAAAGTGGTGACATGGCAACAAATTTATGAGGAGAGAAGAGAGTTGGGTTTCATGGGGATGAAACTTGGTGTACACGGTTACCAAGTGCTTTGAAACTGGGATGAAACCCCACTGAGAGTGATTTGTTTCATCTCCACATCTTTTCTAGATCCCGTGTGGCCATATTGTAGTGTGCTAGATATAATTGCAAGTGGTTGCACAATTTATATGGCACATTTGATCACAACACCATCCAACAATTAAATGTTATATCATACCTATGAAATTGCAAAATGAAACTGTGCATTAAGAGAGGTTATTTCATTCATCAACCCAAACATCTAAATATGATGTGGCACTATAAGAAACCATATAATGAAACTCTCTATTGTGAATAGCCTAATTCTACATCTACAGACATGACATGTACGAATTCTACATCTACAGACATGACATGTACGAATTCTACATCTACAGACACGACCTGTACGGCTAGCTGTATTACCTACCTTTCATTCGCAATGCAGCCTACCTTGCCGCTAGCACACCACAACAGTGACACATCACATCTCCGTCGCACCTTGCTCGCGTTACTTGCTGGGCACATGTTTGTTGCTGCGGTAACGTGCTCTGTTAAAATAAAATATTCTACTCCTGATTAATAATATATCTGGGCCGGAAAAACGGATATTTATGTTTATCTCCAAGACTAATCCTATATTCATGCGATACTTCCACACAAAGCAATAGCCAATACACAGTACCTAAATTAACCGCAGTACGCTCAATACAAGATCCAACTAGCTTTTCACTAATGATAAATAAATAAAATCATACCCTATTTACAACGATAACCAACATGATGTCCAAAAGACAAACAATACGGAAGAATTACTTGAGAATATCCCCAGGTCACAGACCTAAAATCAATGGCCATATTGGCCGATAATCACACTAAATCAGGTAATCTACCTTCTACCCAATTCAGACCATAATCCACATGACCCACCTTTTCGGGCTTCAGAATGAACATCACATGTCTGTTGCTCTCCAAGTTATGGCACTCCCATTTGAAAGATGAACGGATACCCGCAAGAGCTACATTGCTGGCAATTATGAAGACACCGTTTCCTGCTGGCCAGAAGATAATCTGGCAAGGCTTCCATTACTCTCGGCTACAGGCGAGCGATGAGGTAGAGCATCATTGACTCCAGAATGATTGCCTGGAGCATCTAGCTCATCTCCTGAACTGAGTTCCCCAGAATGGCCAGATGAGGATGCACATACCAAGTTTAGCAGAGAATCGCCACAGCCACCCAACTCAATGGAGGGGCAACTTATGCTACCATCCTCATGCGCTGACTCTTGCTGAAGCAATCTTTGTGCAAATTTTTCTTCAGGAGTGTTGCCTGACATATTTCCTTCACGTATCTTCTGACAGCAACTTAAGCAAAGCTTAAAAGGGCAGCTTGGGCAGCTTCTCAGGAATTGGTGCACGGAGAGCTTACAGTTATTACTGCTTCCAAATAGTATTTAATAAAATCACTGGTCAGCTGAGAAATTGCAATAGAATAACAGCAATAAACAAGTAGATTAAAAAGTAGCCCAACCAGTCTAAAAGGCACACTGGATAAATGCAAAACAAACCAAAACAATAAAATACAAATATACTAAGATTTCCCTTTAAAATGCTTAAATGCAAAAGGCCATGCAGGACATCGTAACTCATCAAACATGTCTAATAGGATTGCTTTGAACTGTGAGTCCATGACCAATATACATGAACAGGAGAAAATAACTAAAAAACTGGATTGTAGCGCTGCTAAACTTGTGAGAACCATTAGCACGAAATTATTAACATACAAATGACAAAAGAGATAAGTAACTGTTCATATATTTACAAGAGTGATTTATTCCATGTTAAATATAAATGTAAATGACATTATGAGTTGAAGAGAGAAAACTGATCAAACCAGATACATGCTACTAGCTCATATTTAAATGAGAACAATAGCAGATATCAGAGCTTACCAGTCAAGTGACCCACTCTGGTCATTTTCAGCTACCTGGACACGGATGTTGGATATTTTTGTTCCTAATTAAGAGTAGAAACAATCAAACAATTAATTAATACTGGAAATACAAGAGCTGCAAACCAAAAAAATACACAAACGAACCTTGTATTTTAGCTTCTAGTTCCAATTCATCAAGCTGTTCCTGGTTAAGTTGTAAAGGTAAAAGCTTGTAGAATTGATGGTTGCAAATTTTGATCCTGATTAGCTTCCCTTGATCACCTGGTGATTCCTGAAGATTCAAGACACAAACACTAACAAATAAATAAAATAATCAAATAAAAGGACATTATCAAATTGATCATCATGCATTTATCTAGTAAAAGACCACCTTACACATAGCACCCTTGGTCTGACCAAGGGTGCATTGTTTACAATCGCAGCAGCCACGGCAAACTGGACAGAGCGTCTTTATATCCTTCTTGGACATCCCAGAATACCTGCAGGGTACTAACAGTCAGGACCAAGATTTACTAGAACAGAAAGCACACATGGGCATACCAAGGCTTAGTTAACCATTGGTTCCAATTAAGTCCAACAAAGCATACCAAATTCAATGTACTGCTACTGAAGAAATTACTTCCACAAGTTATTGCTAAAATTAGATACACTTTTTAAGTCGAGTGATTACTCTCAATTGCACTTTGTTCCAAGATAACTTTCACCAATGAATAGCTTTATTGAGAGTAATTATCTCTCCCAAACAGAGGAACTTTGTTATTGTAGTGCAGCCCTTAACTTCCAAGTATGCACCAACATTAGATAAGCTACTTAAAATAAGTTACTGTAGACATTCTCAAACAAACATAATAAATCACATAACGCAAATGCAATGTACAAAAGATTAAGCTAACATTTCCATGATCATACTCAGTAACTTCATGTTTTCTATACATGCTATGCTCTAGCTGGTACTACACTGACAGCATGTTTGCAAGTTTATTTAACATTCTGGAAGCTATGGGGATAATAAACCTACACCCGTAGTTGTCTAAAGAAGCTCAAGCGGTTCTTAAGGCCTGTTTGTTTTTGCTTTGGATTATCTAAAAATTAATTCTGGATTGTGGTTGCAGAGAAACCGATTCTCCAAAAGCTAGAATCCAAAAGCACATATGAAGTGGACTGTGGATTCTAGTGTATATGGGTGGGTTGGATTGTGAGAATCGATTCCTAGAAGCAGGCTGATTGTTTTTTATGCAGCTTTTGGGGCCAAAATCCGGAATCAAAAGCAAAAACAAACAAACCCTTAACCCCTAACTTGTGGTTACTCCTAGGGAAGCTTGTGCAAAAGATCCAGATTAATCAATGTACTTGTGAACTGTGACACCCCAAACCCCACCAAGAATATGGAAAGAAAGAGAAGGGAAAAATAAGCACAGCACACACACAAGACCCAAAGGAACAAATTTCTGAATACCCAAATGCACATAAACAGAAAACGGAAACAGTATTCTAAATAATGGTTTATGCAGAGGAGTGAGTAGCCTTGATAGCAAGGTTGATAAGTGCGTTAGCGGCCTTGATAGCAAGGTTTATAAGCGGGTTAGCGGCCCTGATTACAGACTGGCTATGCTACTTTAAATGCTTCAGCGCAGGCACATGTGACTTCAGTGGCCTTGATATAGAACAGTGGCAAAAAGAAGAAGAGAAAAAGCAACTCCTTTCCTCCTAACTCTTAATTGTTTTGGCCCCATAATGAATGCCTAGTTGACAAGCCAAAGGCACAAGTATAGCGTTTTCTCCTGATCTTATTTTCTGGAACAATGAGTGAAGCCAAGACCGCATCCATGACAATTAAATATATGGTACTACTCTGCCTTGATATGTTTACCCTACTCTAAGCTTTATATGAAGTAACTATATTGTGCTCCCCATGAATACTAGGTCTATATCTAAATCAAAAGGAACATAGCAATTTGGATAAGCATTTATACAATGATATCGATATCTGTGCACAATTTATGGTTACGATTTTATGCACTAATCAAGCAAAATGAGCACAGACCATTTACCTATCATGAATAGCTTTGTATTTCAGCACCAATTGGGTAAACTATGAGTTACGATTTTACCTTTTTTAAAAAAACAATGCTACACAATAATGCATTTTTATGAAAATAAAACATAATATTGAACCAAGATTGGTGTGATGTGAACGGTCCAAAAGTTTTTTTTTTTCCCTAATCCCTTCTCCATAAAAAAAAGGGACCCAACGTTGGCCAAATGAATACAATGTTAACCAGTTTCCATGATGATGCTTAGGGGTTCTTGAATTATAAACTAGAAGTTGAAATAAGGAACCTATCCACAGTATTATGCACGACAATGTTCGCTGAACAAAAAGAAAAAAAAAACTATGTATAACTGAAGGAAGTACAAGTGAACAAGAAAGCAGCTGGACACACCCACAATATTATATTAAAAACAGCAAAAGCACCACTAGATCATGACATTTATGTTAACATGTTACCATCTTCACCTTGTTATTATGTAAGAGTGCAATTTTAAAACATAAAAGTAATGGTTTCCTAAAGTCATCTAGGGCAAACAAGAAAATGAAAATTAAATCTCCATGGTAGTACTAGTATCCTCAAATATGAAATAGAGAAATGTGAGAATTAGGCAAGGACAGCTCCAAAGTAAGGGCATGTTTGGTTTGGGGCCACACTTTGCCACAATCGAGTTAGACAAATTTGAGTTCTTGTGGCCATTTGTTTGGTTCATTACCACAATTATGGTGTGAAGTACTTTCTTAAAATCCTAGCCTTGTAATCATATACATATTGCTTTGTCAAAATTGACTAATTTGCTCCGTGCCACCACAATTGACGCACAGTTGAAAAATATCACAATTGGACCTCACTTGAAAACACCATCGCAAAGGCAAGAAAATCTAGAAAATGCTATCACCGTCACATTGTCTGTCCATGGGCTTCGTTAACATCCATTATGGGAGGGCACGATAGAATGACAGGCAGAACCAGCCCTAAGAAAAAGAAAAAAAGAGAGAAAGAAATGAAAAAAATAATGAGGGTAGAATGGTCATTGCACACCCTTGTAACTGAAAAATTGACGGTGATGGCATTTTCCAGAGTTTTGGGCCTTTGCAATGGCATTGTGAAGTCAACCTCCTTTGTGATGGTATTTCTCAATTCTGCAACGATTGCAATGGCAAGGAGCAAATCTAGTCATCAAAATTTTCCTAGCTTCTGGCAACCAACTTGGCTCCCACAAGCAGGCAAAAAATGTGTGGCACATGTTGGCATCCATCCCAACATCCCCTAAATCTGATACTATCTTTGATTTGGGAAAATGCAAGCACATTTCAGGTCTTTACTTCTGACACCTGATTAGTCAATGTCCAAAACAATACATTAATCTGCAGTACAAAAAATATCTGATATTTGAAACAAACACAGAACAAATGAAATATGAACGTCTTTTATCTCACAGCTAAGATCAGATCGAAGATCATAATGACAAAATCTGCATAGCACAATAAACTATCACCTATTATTGGTAGTTCAGGATGCCATAGAAAGAGACTCCCAATTATGCAAAATTATACTAAGGCCTAGCATGAAGAACAGAAGCTTAGCACAACCATACAGGAATGTAGTTCATAAAGTGAAGCACATGTTTGTCTCTAATTCCTCCTCTGTAATCATTAATCAAACTGGAATAGCATGCAAACCTAAAAGTCCATGATTCAGAACTACACAGGAATATATTTCATAACCTCAAGCAAATGCATGTCCCTCCCTCAGCCCCACCTCCTCTGCAACCACTAACAAACTAAATAGCATGCAAACGTAAAACTAGATGAATCATTATTCTAATTACTTGGGATCAACCAAGCTCTCATTACTTGAGAGTTGAAAACTAATACTTCACTCTATGCATAACTTAATCATGAATTCATGAATCATGATGCACTGACGCAGCAACATGCAAGGCAGCCAAGCAAGAAAATAAATCACTGACACAAAATCTGAATTAACCATTTATTGATGCAGCTGTTGCAGAAGTACTTGTTACAGTCCTTGCACTTGACAATGCGTGCTGCCTTCTTCATCCCGCAACGATGACATGTCGTCTGTGCAGCCTTTGTTATACTCATTGCACGAGGAACAACCTAATTCCACACAAACCTCAGCAATAAGCATGGACCGGCACAAAACTACAAATGCAAATCAAACCATCAACCGAGAACAATTAAAGATTAGCTAGGTGACCTTCACAGGGCCAACTGGCAATGGCTCAGCATTCTTGGAACGGTAGCACCGCTGGATTGGCATGGGCATGTCCACTCCAACCTTTGTCATCACAGGCGAAGGCAGCGCCAAGGCAGCAGGCCCGCTGCTCCCCGGCGAGATTGTCATCAGTCCATTCGGGAGATCCCTTGTCAGGTCGCTTGTGGCTGCTGGAGGTGATGCTGGCGGCGGATTCAGGTTCCTCCTGCCCTTCCTCTTGTTCTTCTTCTGCCGTTGGAGAGCGACAGCAAGGACCTCCCCGTCCGCTGGCGGCTTCTTGCCCTTGTTGGCCTTCGCGTAGTGGTACTCGCAGAAGCTGACGGTGGGGAGCGCGCGGGCTTGACAGCGCCACTTCTTCCCATCACTTCGGCGGCACCGGAGGTGGTCCGGAAGTGGCGGCGGAGAGTCGCCGCGGTCCCCTGCCTTGCGCCGGCGCCGCCGACGCGGTGGCGCAGGAGTCCCCTCCTCCGCCTCGTCATCCTCAGGAGACGGGTCGGGAGCGGTCGCACGCTTGCGGCGGCGTCCTCGGGCTCGTGGAGACGGAGGGGATTCTTCCACAGCATCGGGCTCAGCGTCAGTGGCCTCACCTTCGAGATCGGAGTCCGCGCCTTCGTCCTCATTCTCGCCGCCGGTCGCCGCGGCTTCCTCTTCGTTCTCGCCCTCGGTCTCGGCAGCTTCCTCTTCATTCTCGCCCTCGGTCTCCTCTGCTTCGGCTTCTGGATCAGCGTCCTCGGAATCTGCTTCGCGCTCCGAGTCACTCTCGGCGGCTTCCTCTTCGGCCTCGGTATCCGCCACCTCCGCTTTGGTATCCGTCTCGGCCGCGGCCGCTCCCGCTTCAGATTCGGCATTCATCTCCTCGGCCTTGGTCTCCTCGGCTTCCGCTTCATGTTCCGCATCCATCTCCTCCGCTTTGTTCTCGGCAGCTTCCTCCTTGGCCTCGGCATCCATATCCTCGGCCCCGCTCTCAGCGCCGTCCTCCTTGGCGTCCTCGGCATCGGCCTCAGCCTTGGCGGCCTCCTCTTCGGTCTTCGCGTCCTCCCCGTCGACCTCGGCGTCGACGGCCTCCTCTACGGGCTCGGCGTCGGTGGCTTTGGGTTTGGGTTTGCCCCTGCCCCTGCCCCTGCCCTTTCCCTTGGTGCGGCGCGGCGGCATGGCGGTGGCGGAGGGCTAGGGTTCCGGTGAGGCGTGGAAGGGACTGGGATTTCGGCAGATCAAAGTGGGGAAGTGCGGATACGGGATACTGGCTCTCCGAGAGAGACAGAGGGGGGTTGGGATTAAGAGGAGAGAAGTGTCAGGGCGGGGCCCACTTTCTGACAGCGTCAGAGGGCTATCTCAGGAGACGAGGCAATTCTAGTTTCGTTTTGTTGGGTTTAAAAGTATTTTAGTTTCGGTAATTAGGTTTTTTCGTTTCGTTTTGTTGGGTTTAAAAGTATTTTAGTTTTTGAGAAATGTAAATTAAGCTAATTTAAAAATCTAGTTGAAATAATCGAAATATTTCGGTTCAGTTAATTTGGTTTTTCGGTCAACCAAACTATTAGAGCGATAACACCTATAATTCGATGACAAATCGTGGATCCCTTCAAAGGAGGAGGGAGGCAAAGCCTAGAGGCCACGGACCCCTTCGAAGGAGGACGGAGACGAAAACTCCATGGGGCTAACGATGCAAAGCTTGAGGCCTCTGTTCTGGATCTTGAGGATGCTGGCAATGAGGATCATCGAGAGCGTGTAGGTGGGGGTCTCATGGTGGCCGAGCCCTTGCCCGTCTTCACTTGGTCCACACCGTGCATCGCCAGCTCTCACAGTGGCCCAACCTTCACCATGAGTAGCAGCGCCACCGCCCCCTCCGCGAACAACACAAGAAACAACAGCTAAATCATGGGATCTACGATTATGTTTCTCTCTACCAATCAATCATTCCACAATTCTGCCTCAACAGCACACGAGAAAGCTAGGATTTTCCAGTAAAATAACCAACCCTCCTTCTTTTCTTTAGCATCAAAATTAGAAACTGGTGTAGGAATAGAGGTTGCTTCACAAAACCTCCGCCAAAACAGGGGGAGTAGGGCAGCGTGCAACCAGACAGAGAAGTGGGGGGAGTCCGCACTACGAAACTCTAGAGGCCGCAAGAATCAAGAGGTCGCTGAGGACAGGATGCGAGCAAAGGCCGAGGTTGCCAATTTCGCCAGAGGACATGGTTGGGTCTACAGGTCTCACCGGAGGACACAACCGGATCTGGAGGTTACGCGAGGTGGGCTAACGCTGTCGCGTAGGTGTTCTCCAGCTTCTTGAGTAGGTGCTCCTCCAGCTTGTCCGTCATGGCTTGGCCCCACGGCGCAGTGTCCTCAAAGGCTGCCGCTGGCCCCGTCCTAGCCCCGTCCGTGGCGAGGACGATTCACGGCGAGGACGATCCACGCCAAGAACGATCCACTACAACGATGTGCGAAGGATTCCGTAACTGCGCGTCTAGTGGTAATAGATCTATGATCCCCTTCTTGCGAGTAGCTTTTCTGGTTTGCGGTAGAAATTTTAATTTGTGCTAGTGCAGCATACCGCGTTCCCCAACAACCGGAGCCACCAATCACATGACGGGGCACTAAGACATCTTTACTAATCTTGATACCTCTATACGAGGGTTGGTAAAGTTTGGTGATGGGTCCAATGTGGCCGTGGGACAGTTCTATTCTAGGGAATGTCAAGTGAATATCATGTCTTGACTAACGTGTATTATATTCTACTCTTACGCAACAATATTGTGAGTCTTGGTCATCTTGACGAGCAGGGGTACAAAACCGTGATAGAGGAAGGCACCATGTGCATCTTTGATGAAGAAGGGCAGCTGTTGTCCAAGGTGCAATGGTTACATAATAGACTATATGTGCAAAATCTGACACGAACACAACCTGTGTGTCTCTTGGCAATGCACGGAGATAAGGAGTGGCTTTGGTATGCGCGTTACGGACATGTCAATTTTCATACACTGTGTGACATGTCATGGTTGAAGATGGTGGAGGGTATGCCTTGCATTGATCATGCTCATCTGACTTGTGAGGCATGCCTAGCTGGGAAGCAGCATCGTCTTCCATTCCCGAAGAGTGCAAGCTTCCGAGCATCAGAGCCTCTCTAGCTAGTACATGCCGATTTGTGTGGCCCAATCACACCGGCTACTCCAGGAGACAAGAAGTGTTTCTTCTTAATGGTGGATGATTTTTCACGCTCTATGTGGGATGTGCATATCAGCTCAAAAGATGAAGCTTTCAAAGCTTTCAAGCTTGTTAAAGCACTGGTAGAGCTTGAACCAAAGCATAAGTTGAAAGGATCTGGATAGATCGCGGTGGCGAATTCAATCATTTTTGTGGTGAACAGGGACTTTGGCATTACTTGACTGCACCGTACTCTACTTAGCAAAACGGAGTTGCTGAACGCAGAAATCAAACCATCGTGTTGATGGCTAGAAGCTTGCTCAAGGACAAGAAAATGTCAGGAAGGTTTTGGGGAGAAGCTGTGTCCACAGCTGTGTATTTCCTCAATCGTGCATCGATGAAAAGTGTGCAAGGGAAGACGCCTTGCTGGCAAGGAGGAGTCCTCCAGTGCTTGTTGAATCTGGAGAAGGAAAGCATTGCAACTATCTTCAGATGGTAAAAATGTGATGAACACAGGTCAATGTGGTCTACTGTATTGGTTTGGGGCTTAATATATTTCCACTAGTTTTCCTTCAGCTTTGGCACAATTGATCCATTTCATCATCGTTATCACCGATTTTTCTAGCTCAGCTGTTGAGGAACGCGGTATGCTACTCTAGCACAAATTAAAAATTTCTACCGCAAAACTAGAAAAGCTACTCGCAAGAAGGGGATCATAGATCAATTACCACTAGACGCGCAGTTGCGGAATCCTTCGCACGTCGTTGTAGTGGATCGTTTTGGCCGCGGTCGTGGATCGTCCTCGCCTCGCCGTGGATCGTCTTTGCTTGGTTGCGAATCCTCCTCACATGCTGAAGTCGCAGCAGCATCACCACAACAGTCCACACGTCCGGGGATGGGACATCGTGCATCGATGTGCAAGCACCGGGTCGCTCGGCAGGGGCAACGAGAGGAAGTGGCTAGGGTCTCTGGCGAAACACCTCTAAAACAAACGAAAGTATGTTCTGCGCCCAGCCTCCTTCCCTCCTTATATAGCCACGAGGTGAAACCCTAGGCAGTCAGGGCCCATCTGCGTGCTAAGCCCACGAGGTCCATTAATTACGGATCCAATCCGAATTAATGCATCCCAGCCCGTTAAGTGTGTGACCCTGTAGGTTCATGCGCATTTGGACATGGATTCAGAAAACCCCTTTTCTAATCTAATAGTCGGTAGCGGCTCCTTGCAGAGCATGCCAACTCCCAAATGCATATGATTAAAGTACTGATGCAATAATCCCTTTGCCAAACTATATGAAGATCGAACTCAAGGCGAGAAGCATGTCATCCTTTGACGGTTCAATCCATCTCTCATATCCGTGATATATTAATAAGTTGTGATTGACTTCTCAATCACGGCATGGCCATGCACTTCCTTAATCATATCACACGAGTGGCCTAGACATATATCTTCGTTACATTGGAGTGGCAAATTCCATCTTGACTGCTCACTTCCCTCTACATGTTTTATAGTAAACATGAAAGCTACCTTTATTACTGTCCGGTTAGGAAATAGTGTTTGGTAACCCCAAGGTAAACTATTACACATGTAGGGAATATGACAATCTCAGGTCTAAGGATCATACATCTACTATGTATGAGATACACTGATGACACATAAGAATGTAACATTCTCGCAGTGTCCCATTGTGGGTCTATCTAACACATGTTCTTCAACATGCGTCCACAATGTATTGATGATATCTCTATATCCCATGATCTATGAAACATGATCATCAAACAATACATGTGCTGATCTATTCATCGTTGTCCTATACGATGATATCCGATCAGAGATATTTATCGAATTATATCAATAAGTAAAGAGCTTCATAAACAAGTAACACACTTGTTGATCAAAACAATGATATCTATTCATTGGACCAATAATCATATTATTATTCATAAATATAGTCATGTTACAATCATCCATATGATTGCCTCAAGGGCATAACACTAACATGTGACAATCTCAGGTCTAAGGATCATACATCTACTATGTATGAGATACACTGATGACATATAAGAATGCAACATTCTTGCAGTGTCCCATTGCGGGTCCATCTAACACATGTTCTCCAACACGCGTTCACAATGTATTGATGATATCTCCATATCCCATGATCTATGAAACATGATCATCGATCAGTACTTGTGTTGATTCATCGTTGCCCACTACGATGATATCCGATCAGAGATACTTACAGAATTATATCAATGAGTAGAGAGTTTCATAAGCAAGCCACATACTTACTGATCAATATAATGATATATATTCATTGGACCAATAATCATATTATTATTCATAAACATAGTCATGTTACAATCGTCTATATGACTGCCTCAAGGGCATAGCATTAACATCAGCATCATCTGATTGTGATCCCAGCTGATAGTGTTGACTGCCAAGACTACGGTGTATATGATATTTCCATGTGATTTGCTTGGCATATAAACAATTCTTTTCTTAGATCATGTAACCTCCAAGTAATCCTTCAAAGAGAGTGACCTTTGTTTTCTCTAATTTTGCCCCTCTACTATTATTGCTCTCTTCTTTTGTTTGTTCCATTGTTTTTCTTTTGGATTTTTGTCAGTAGTTGTTTCTTTCCCCTTCTTATGCTCGATGGGCACCTCTTCATCTTACAGCACAATCCCGGTAAGTACTCTCTGTTTTTTGAAATCCACAGCTCCCCCTTAATTCAATGGTACGCTGAACTCTTAATTCAATGGTACGCTGAACTCCTGCTACCACATAAAAAAAGCATGCAACTCTATGTTACATATCTCCTGCCACTCCTCCTAGTTCTTGTTTTCTTCATCTGTAGGGCCATCAGAGTGAACTTAGCATGCAATTTGATGAAGAAGACCCTGGAGTAGCTACAACCACGGTATTCATTCATTCAGACTACTAAAAGGGTTGTTATAATCTCCTCACATACTTATATTGGTTTTTGCAACACTGGAATACTGACCGTAGGGAAAGTACTGGGGTATTTTCATCTGCTGGCTTTTGGGGAATGGATGCCTCTTTGGGTTTAACGGCATGCTTACAATTGAAGATTACTGCGTGTACCTCTTCCCGGTAGGAATATATGTGTATTATTCATTTTCCATCAGTTCTCAAGTATCCCAAAGTTACTGCTGCAAAAAGAAGCTGATGGTATTTCATGCCTTCTGAATTCAGAAGTACCATTCGACAAGAGTTATTACTCTCACCTATCAGCCGTTTGTCCTCACCACAACTGCTCTATTCACGTATTACGAGACAAAGATCAACACCAGGGCACGCAATATGGCAGGATACATTTTATTCTTTTTGAGCTCATTTGCAGTGATCATCGTAAGCCTAGCTGATTACCAGCACATAACTTGTGTGAACCACACACTACTAATACCAAAGTTGTTGTGTTCCTCCCTGTTTGTAGCTGGATGTTGCAACTTCAGAGAGAGGTGGTATTGCACCATTTATTGGTCTATGCATCATTGCTGCTGCTTTTGGTGTAGCAGATGGTCATGTTCAAGGTGGGATGACTGGCGATCTCTCCTTGATGTGCCCAGAGTTCATCCAGGTACCATTTCTCATGACCGCATTTACAAAAGTCACTTATCAGAAAATTTAGTCACAATTTCTTTTACAAAAGACATATTGCAATTGCTTGGTACTTTGGTATGTATGTTTGGATTTTTTAGTCCTTTTTAGCTGGCGTGGCTGCATCAGGTGCAATAACCTCTGTATTAAGGTTCTTTACAAAAGTGCTTTTCGAGAATTCAAGAGACGGCCTTCGTAAAGGGGCTAGTATGTTGCAGCAATCAAAGGTGCATTTGTCTTATATATTTATGAAATCTACTGTTACTGATATATCTGTTTGGCCTACTTAATTGATGCAGTGTTGTACTCCTCAATATTATGCTTCTTTGAGCTGCTATGTGTTCTACTATACGCTTTCGTATTCCCGAAGTTGCCAATCGTGAAATTCTACCGTTCAAAAGCCGCTTCCGAGGGGTCTTTGACGGTCACCGTTGACCTTGCTGCTGGTGGCATCAAACGCCACCTTGAAAAGGTTAGAAGATTGCCTAGAGGGGGGGTGAATAGGCTAATTTTAAATTAAAACAATTTAATGCAGCGGAAACAGGTCGGATATTCCGAATTAATATCGGAACTTCCGAAAACTTCGGAACTTCCGTACTTACTTCGGATTATCCGATTGGCACTTTACTGAAAGAGTCAAGTAGAAAGAGCAGTTCGACAACTAGCATTAGACAACTAACAATGCTCTGAAGAAAATCAATAAGATTAAACTGGCAGCTAGAGACGAGAGAGAACACAATAGTTTGATTCCCGGAGTTCGCATCCTTGAGGGGATCGTACGTCTCCGTTGAGGAGGCTCCAAAGAACCCGGGTCTTTTCCAACCCTTTCCTCCCAAACCTCGGTCGCACTTGAGGCTTGGTTCCACTATTGGATCCTTTCCTTTCGGAGGCGGAGCCGGCCTTCACAAACTTTTCACGGCGTCCCACAATCGTTGGGGGGCTCGTGAACGACGCCTAGCCGTCTAGGAGTCCTTCAACCTCCAAGAGAAATAAATGCACTCGAATCTCGATCTTGGAGAGGTTCTCTACTTTCTCAAGATGAATACCAACTTAACCGTTGACTTTCAATCACACTTGACAAACTCTCACTCACTAAATGATCCCTAAGATCAAGGAGGAGAGTAAGCTCAAGGTATGCTCTAGAGAGTATTCAAGAAGCTCAAGTATTCGGCCAAGGCAAGAGTGTAACCGAGACAAAGGAGTGGGGAGGGGTATTTATAGTTTTGGATCAAAACTAGCCGTTACTCCTCGTGACTCACCTCACATCGGAATGTCCGATAAGAATTTCGGAACATCCGATGTGTGCAAACTACCAGAAATTGGAAAGCTTCCAACGGTCGAAAACAACACGCATCGGAAAGTCCGATAACAACATCGGAACATCCGATGTGTGCAAACTACCAGAAATTGGAAAGCTTCCAACGGTCGAAAACAACACGCATCGGAAAGTCCGATAACAACATCGGAACATCCGATGACTCTCAGAGAGGGAACCCAATAAATCAAGCTAAGTCCTCATCGTAATATCCGAAAATAGACATCGGAATATCCGAAGGAAACAGAGAGTTCCCAAACAGGAAAGCGATCTCTTCGGAACTTCCGAAGAATCAACCTCGGACAATCCGAACTAGACAGAGAGCACCTTTACTCAAGAAGGCACACATCGGACCTTCCGATACACAATATCGGAACATCCGAACTAAACAGAGAGCTCCCAATCTAGAACACAACAGGTATCGGAACATCCGAAACAGAACATCGGAATGTCCGACCCAAACAGAACACATCGGACTGAAGTACAAAAGCACTTCGGAACATCTGAACTATCGGAGTGTCCGATACAAATTCGGAACATCCGACCTGAATTTAAAACAAACTACCTTCCGAAGCGAGAGAGAACACTTCTAGCCCTTGAGAGACTTGTCTAAGTTCATCTTGAGTGAGGAGAACATCTCTAAGTCAATTTCAATGCATCCCTCTTAATAGTACGGCATTCCTATGACTCAATAGATTAAAATTACAAGCTTAAATACCGTTTTTCTTACTCCGCGCTACTAGGGGACACTTCACGTGCATAGACGATCTCTTCTTGAAGCATTTGCCTGTTCATAAACTAGTTGAACACATTAGATTCTTTAATCGTTTGTCATTAATCACTCAAAACACATTTAGGGGGCCTAGATGCACTTTCAATCTCCCCCTTTTTGGTGATTGATGACAACACGATTAAGGAAAAAATTTATAAAGCTTTATGAGAGAATAAATATAGACAGAACTCCCCCTCAAAATGTGCATTGAGAAAGTATCTTGAAAACAAATGCATTTTTCGAGAGAAATATGAGGGAGCTCCCCCTATATCCTTGCATGGGAGATTTAGCACAAGATTGACAGGATAAACAGTATTGATGATTAAAAACTATCAAGTCAGCAAAAGATCTCCATAGAAAGACAATAAAGAGAGTTGAAAGCGATAATAACATTCAACAACGAAGTTTTAAACCAAATAAACTAAGTTCCAAGTTCACGGACTCAACGACTTTGAACTCAACGACTTTAAACCAGGGATAGATATATAAATTTGACATCTCTCCCCCTTTGGCATCAAACACCACAAAGGATAGATAGAGAGAGAGATGGAGAAACTAATCAGACTCCTCTGATGCAGCTTCATCTGACCCAGATTCTTCGTCGTCATCCTCGGATTCTGACGCATCAGGAGCTGGAGTAAAAGGATCCTCGATCTCTTCTTCACTTTCCTCATCCTCTGAGCACTCCAGATTCAGATGCCTTTGGATATCCTTGAGTCGCTTGGCATTCTTCTTCTGCTTTTCTGAGTTGCTCTTGCAAAGAACAAAAATTGACTTCGTGAGCTCGCGAGAATAGGTGAAGAAGATCCGCCGGGAGCGGTCAAGGAGTAGCAAATGTAAGAAGTAGTCCTCCGTGGAAGCCCTGGTGGCTCGATGAGAAGGGGCCTTGATTGCCCTGACTTGACGCGCCACATGCAACCCATCACACTCAAACAGCTGACCAGACACATGTACAATCACATGCATGATAAATGTAGCATATCCACAGCTCCTTCTGGGATCCTGTCCATTGATTTTGATCTCTTTCCAGATGTAGTCAAAGAGTTCGTAGGGTCTCTGACCATCTTGCATTCTGCTCAGGAGATTTACGGTGAGCAGCGACAGGACATGAGAAGCATCACCTTCTTTAGGAGCCAAGGTCTTCCTAAAGAGTCTGTTCAGAATGGCAAAGAAGGGCTTCATCCCCTTGGTGTCACCTGGCTCGAACTCTGCATTATCCTCATACAAGAAATTTAGGTTTGAAGCACCAAGAGAGACTTCATTGTGGATCTGATCTTTGTCCCTGGAGTCTGCCTTTGTGAAATCAAGTAATCTGGCAAAATGAACATATGTAGTTTCATACCAAGTTCCCTCAGTCATCCAGTGAAGAGTAGAGACTCAATCCCTGGAGACATACATTGTAGCATAGAACTGAGCTATGATTTCTGTGTTCCAATCATGCTGAAAAGCCATGATTCTTTTGGTGTTAGTTCTTTCACAGGCTGCAATAACTTCATTGAATGTAGCATCATCTGCTGCTGCCATATACTCCCAATCAACACATTGCATTTGGATTACCGGATTCTTTCTAGGGTAAATGACTGAGGCATAAAAGTCCTGCTGAAAGAATGTCCAGAAACGTGAGTCAGAAGAGAACTGGTCATTTCGCTTTGGATTCTCTTCACGAGCTCTTCTCACTTGTGCTGCTTTTCCTTTGTAGCTTACTGGCTTCCTCTGCAGTCTAGGATATCTCTCAGGTGCTCTTAATCTCGGCATGTCTCTAGCCTGAGATCCTGAGGCACCTGCAATACCCTTGCCTTTCCTAGAGGGTAGCGGTGCTCCACGAGGCACATTGACTGTCTGAGCGGCCTGAGCAGCAGGTTCACTGATTGTAATCCCTGGTTGAGATCCTCGAGCTGAAGCTCGCTT
Organism: Rhipidocladum racemiflorum; assembly: GCA_036346355.1. Taxonomy (NCBI): domain Eukaryota; kingdom Viridiplantae; phylum Streptophyta; class Magnoliopsida; order Poales; family Poaceae; genus Rhipidocladum; species Rhipidocladum racemiflorum. The sequence goes on along the minus strand of CM070582.1, from coordinate 47,902,380 downwards.
TGTTCTTGCCCCAGTTGGAGTTTTGCGCTGATCGAAAGTGACTTTAGCCGATCCTGAGGGGTGATCACCTGACTTGGGTCCATTTGAGAAAGCTGACACGGAATAGATTGATAAGATAAAAGATACTAGAGAGAACACTGTTTTTAGTGCTGTACTGTCATCATCGGAAGTTCCGACAAAGTATCGGAAGTTCCGACTTTACATCGGAAGTTCCGACAGAGAATTTCGGAAGTTCCGATATATTCGGTACAACCCTAAAACTAGGATTCCAACCAAATCAACCAAAGGAATTCGATAAAACTTGAGATCTAGGCGGGGAAACACTAGAGCAACAAGTCTACCGAAAGATATGATCAAGAATTTTACAAAGATGAAAGATCTCGAGATTGGGGATCTAGGTTTACCTGAGAATACGAAAGAAAACAAGATTAACGCGAGAAGAGATCCTCCGAGCCGAAGTAAAACTTCCTTGGAGAGAGATCGGAGTTTCCGTAGGCTCGGAGATTCCGAAGACGACAAGAGATGAAGAGTGGAGAACCGTACGGAGGCTAAGCAATAAACAAATGAGGAGGAGGGGCCAACCGAGCGGTCCTTTTCAAGCATTTACACACACTTCGGAGGTTCCGAACTGAAATTCGGAAGTTCCGAACGATTTGATTTTCCAGAAAGTCGGAATATCCGATATAGGATATCGGATGTTCCGAAGAGTTCAAGATTCCAAATAACCAAAAGTCGAGCAGAGTCGGATATTCCGATAAGAATATCGGATGTTCCGAAGAGTTCAAAAACACAGAACTCGGATATTCCGATGTATTAATCGGATGTTCCGATGCGTGTATTTTTCCAGCTAACAGGAAGGAAAAGATAGGATTTCTGAGATGGAAGAGATTGAGACTTTGAGATAGTGAACTCGGCAGTCATCCTACTTGTGATCAGAGACCAAAACAACAGACGAAGCTATGATCACAGGTGAAATGACTAAAGTTGCAAAATACAACTCAACTCTTTTAAAGACAGATAATTAATTTTTGCAATCCTTTTATTTTGAAATCACCAAGAATAGTAACTATATATGCGAGCAAGATGTCAAGTCACATTCCGATAGTCTAGGATGTTTAGCTCACTTCTCAATTCGCAAAATCGTTTCTCATCAAGAGGTTTGGTGAAGATATCAGCCAATTGTTTCTCGGTTCTCACATAGGTAATATCTATGTCTCCCTTAAGAGAGTGATCTCTAAGGAAGTGGTGTCGGATGTCTATATGCTTGGTCCGAGAGTGTTGAAAAGGATTGTTGGCTATTTTGATTGCACTCTCATTGTCACATAAGAGTGGTACCTTTTCCATACAAAAACCAAAATCCCTCAAGGTTTGCCTCATCCATAATAATTGTGCACAACAACTTCCTGCGGCAATGTATTCGGCTTCATGGTGGATAAAGCAACTGAATTTTGTTTCTTTGAGGACCAAGACACTAGTGATCTACCTAGAAATTGACAAGTCCCCGAAGTGCTTTTTCTATCCACTTTGCAACCCGCATAATCAGCATCCGAATAACCAATCAAATCGAATTTTGATCCTTTAGGATACCAAAGCCCTAAACTAGGTGTGTGAACTAAATATCTAAGAATTCTTTTCACGGCTACTAGGTGGCACTCTCTAGGAGCGGCTTGAAATCTTGCACACATACACACTAAGCATAATATCAGGCCTAGATGCACAAAGATAAAGCAATGAACCTATCATGGATCGATATACCTTTTGATCCACGGGATTACCTTCTTCATTTAGACTAAGATGTCCGTTTGTAGCCATGGGTGTGTGGAGAAGGTTTGGCGCTCTCCATGTCAAACTTCTTGAGCATATCTTTAATGTACTTTGTTTGGCATAAGAATGTACCTTCCTTGAGTTGTTTGATTTGAAATCCGAGGAAGAACTTTAGCTCGCCCATCATTGACATCTCAAACCTCTTTGTCATCAACCTACTGAATTCCTCACAAAAACTTTTATTAGTAGAACCAAATATAATGTCATCGACATATATTTGGCACACAAATAGATCATCATCAACATATTTTGTGAAGAGAGTAGGATCGACTTTACCAATTTCGAAACCCTTTCTTATAAGAAAGTCCTTAAGGCATTCATACCATGCTCTAGGTGCTTGCTTAAGCCCGTAGAGCGCCTTATGGAGTTTGTAGACATGAGTAGGATTCTTGTGATCCTCCATTCCCGGCGGTTGCTCAACGTAGACTAATTCGGCGATTGGACCATTTAGGAAGGCACTCTTGACGTCCATTTGATAAAGCTTGAAATCATGGTGAGTGGCAAATGCAACTAATATACGAATTGACTCAAGTCTAGCTACGGGAGCATAAGTCTCACCAAAATCCAAACCTTCAATTTGAGTGAATCCTTGAGCTACCAACCGAGCTTTATTTCTAGTGACAACTCCGTTCTCGTCTTGTTTGTTGCGGAAGACCCATTTGGTTCCAATCACGTTTTGATTTGGTCTTTCCACCAACGACCACACCTTGTTTCTAACGAAATTGTTAAGCTCTTCATGCATAGCCATTATCCAATCTGGATCTCTTAGTGCATCTTCAACCTTCAAAGGTTCCAAAGTAGACACAAACGAGTAAAATTCACAAAAATTAGCTACTCTAGAGCGTGTAGTTACCCCCTTTTGAATATCACCGAGAATGTTATCGACGGGGTGGTCTCTTTGAATACTTTGATGCACCCTCGGATGTGGCATTTGAGAGACATGTTGAATTGGTTCAAGGTCTTCATCTTGAGCATCCTCCACGAGTTTGCTTGTACTCCCTTGAGAGATGTCTTGACTTTGGCTTGAAGTAGGAGGCTCGACTTGTATAGATGAATTGTCTTGTTGTACCTTATCTTGCGGCCTCACTTCACCTATTGCCATCTTCTTGATTGCAATGCTTGGCTCTTCCTCATTTTCTAGCACATTTAAATCAACTTGCTCTACTTGAGAGCCATTAGATTCATCAAATGTCACGTCTCTCGCTATTTCAACACAACCCGAAGTTTTGTTGAAAACGCGATAGGCGTAAGCATTCGATCCGTATCCTAGCAAGAAACCTTCGTCGATCTTTGGAGCGAATTTGGAGTTCTTAGGCTTCTTGTTTAGGATAAAGCATTTGCTACCAAAAACTCTAAAATATGAAATGTTTGGTTTGTTACCGGTGAGGAGTTCATAGGCCGTTTTCTTCAATATCTTGTGGAGATATAATCGGTTGATGGCATGACAAGCGGTGTTTACGACTTTCCGCCCAAAAGTGGTCTGAGATCTTGTACTCATTAAGCATAGTTCTTGCCATCTCGATCAAAGTCCGATTCTTCCTTTCTACCACTCCATTTTGTTGAGGGGAGTATGGAGCGGAGAACTCGTGCTTGATTCCTTCTTCATCAAGGAATTCTTCGACTTGAGTATTCTTGAATTCACTTCCATTATCGCTTCGAATCTTCTTGATCCTCAACTCGAATTCATTTTGGGCTCTTCTTGCAAATTTCTTGATTATTCCTTGTGTTTCACTTTTCTCTTGCAAAAAGAATACCCACGTGAAGCGAGAAAAATCATCAACAATAACTAAACCATACTTGTTACCTCCGATGCTTATATAAGCAACGGGTCCGAAGAGGTCCATGTGTAGAAGCTCCAGTGGTTTTGTCGTCGTCATGATGTTCTTCGAGGGATGACGCGTTCCAACTTGCTTTTCGGCTTGACAAGCGCTACAAATCCTATTTTTCTCAAACTCAACATTCGTTAGTCCAATGATGTGATCACCTTTTAGAAGCTTGTCGAGGTTCCTCATGCCAACATGAGCTAGCCGGCGATGCCACAACCAACCCATGCTAGACTTTGCCATTAAGCATGTTTGAAGTTTAGCGCTATTTGAGTTGAAATCAACCAAATAGAGCTTACCCTTCAAATATCCTTTAAAAGCAATTGAGGAATCGTCTCTTCTAAAGACGGTCACATCCACATTAGAGAAAAGACAATTATAACCCATCTCGCAAAGTTGCGACACGGATAACAAATTGTAATTTAAAGATTTAACTAGAAGAACGTTTGATATTGAATGATCATTAGAAATAGCAATTTTACCTAATCCCATTACCTCACCTTTACCATTATCTCCAAACACAATATTTTCATATTGTGACCCTTTCTCATCAAAAGATGAAAACATTTTCTTTTCTCCGGTCATGTGGTTTGTGCAACCACTATCAAGCACCCAACTTGATCCCCCGGAGGTATAATCCTACGAAAACGCATCAAGTCTTGTTTTTAGGTACCCAAATCTTTTTGGGTCCTTGCATGTTAGTAATCAATACTTTCGGTACCCACACCTTCTTTTTGCTCACATCATTAGAGTGGTGGGCACCGACAAAATGAGCAACCACTTTACCACGGTGGTTTCTCTTCAATATGTAAGAAGCAAAGTGAATGGAATGAGATGCATGACATTGAGGATGCCCTTTTGATTCTTGCCCGGTCTTGATGACCTGTGTGGTGGTCAATGGTTGTTTGTCATTTCCTTTGACAAACTTGATGCATTCCTTACCTTTTACAACCACACGGTCATTTCCTTTGCATTCATACTTATCATATCCTAGCCCTTCTTTGTTTTTGTTGCCTCGACCATTTATGGTCTTGTATAGGGCATCCTTGGATTGATAAGTTTTCATGCAACCGTATCTAACCAAGGCACTTAGTCTCTCGTTTTCGCTTTTTAATACTTGTACAAATTGAGAGTTAGTAGTACAAGCATTAATATCAATATTATAGCATCGAGAGCAACCATTGCTAGTGGAAGGAGTAGAAGCCATTGAAGAATTAACAATTGGAGAGTTAAGATCATTAAGAGATTCAATTTGCACTTCAAGAGCTTGAAGATTGTTTTCCAGACTTATGACATTCTCTTGAAGTGACTCATTTGAACCCTTAAGTAATGTTATTGAATTATTAGCCAAATCAAGCTTTTTGGTTAACAATTCAATTGTCTCCTTTTCTTTTGTGAGAACCTTCTCGAGAGCAAGATTTTTCTTCTTTTCACAAATTAGCAACTCTTCTTGCTTCTCGAGAGTCTCCTCTTGGCTATCTATTCTTTTCAATAGTTTATGGATCTTATCAATAGCCGTTTTGCTTAGATCACAAAATAGAGCATCATCATCATCATTGTCATCGCTATCCAATTCACTATCACTACTTGGAGGTTTTGACTTAGTCATTACCTTCCGCCCTTTTGCCATGAGACAAACGGGTGCGTCGTCGTTGTCGGTGTCGCTCATGTCGCCGAAGAGTGATTTTGTTGGAGGAGCGGCTTCAATGGCGACGGTGGCGACTCCTTCATCATCGGTGTCGGAGTCGGAGTCGTTTGAATCCCATTCTTCGCCAATATGGGCTCGCCCCGAGTACTTCTTCTTGTAGCCTTTATTTTTCTTGCTTGGCTCACTCTTCTTTTGCTCATTCGAGGAGGTCTTCTTCTTTGGACAATCAGCAATGAAGTGTCCTACTTCACCACACTCATAGCACGCCCTCTTCACATTTCTTCTTCTCCTTGACTTGTCATTGAAGTTCTTCTTGTATTTGCTTGACCCGTCATATTTGAGGAACTTTTTGAATTTCCTCACAAATAGAGCCAAGTCTTCTTCGTCTTCGCTCTCATCTTCTTCTTCATCACTTGATGTTGATTCTTCCTTTTTGCTTGCCTTCAAAGCTATTTGCTTCGGTCTTGAACTTGAGCTTTGCTTGGCAAGGTTCTTCACTTCTTTTGCTTCTTCCTCCATAAGCTCATGTGATAGAATTCTTCCTAGCACATCATTAGGAGTAAGCCTTTTGAAATCTTTTCGCTCTCGTATAAGTGTTACGAGAGTCGAATTCCTTGGAGCAAAGGCTCTCAACATCCTCTTCACCACAACGTGGTCCGTCATATCCTTGCTTCCAAGCCCTCTTATCTTGTTTACGAGGATCATCAAGCGGTCATACATTTGTTGCGGAGTCTCATCATCATTCATGACAAATCTCCCCAACTTGCCTTCTAGCAATTCAATCTTTGATTCCCTTACACTTGATGTACCCTCATGTGCTACTTGGAGTGTGTCCCATATCTCTTTGGCTTCTTCCAAGCCATCCACTTTGTTGAATTCCTCGGGACTCAACGCTCCAAGCAACACGCTTGCGGCTTGAGCATTTCGGTGGATGTTTTGCTCTTGTTCCGGCGTGAGCTCCATATCGTCTTCCGGCATATCTAAACCTGTGCAAACAATCTTCCAAACACTAGGATGGAGTGACATCAAATGCATTTTCATCTTGTGCCTCCAAGCGGAATAGTACGTGCCATCAAAGAAAGGAGCACGCCTGAGGGCACAAAGTGATATACGAATGCGAAGAGGAAGTATTTAATTTTTCATAATTGAATGGAATTTGAGCTCCTGAGTAGATGTAGAGGTAGTTTCCTCTTTGCTCTTGCCGAGTTCCATCTCGGCTCTTGGACTATTTTGCTCATCCGTCATGACAACCTTCAACCCGGTGTTGGCCATCACGTTCCTTCAAGCGGTTAAGCCTTCGAGAAGGTTTGGCTCTGATACCAATTGAAAAGGTTAGAAGATTGCCTAGAGGGGGGGTGAATAGGCTAATTTTAAATTAAAACAATTTAATGCAATGAAGCGGTCGGATATTCGAATTAATATCGAACTTCCGAAAACTTCTAACTTCCGCATTTACTTCGGATTATCCGATTGGCACTTTCTTGAAAGAGTCAAGTAGAAAGAGCAGTTCGACAACTAGCATTAGACAACTAACAATGCTCAAGAAAATCAATAAGATTAAATCGGCAAACAGAGACGAGAGAGAACACAATAGTTTGATTCCTGAGTTCGCATCCTTGAGGGGATCGTGACGTCTCCGTTGAGGAGGCTCCAAAGAACCCGGTCTTTTCCAACCCTTTCCTCCCAAACCTCGTCACACTTGAGGCTTGGTTCCACTATTGGATCCTTTCCTTTCGGAGGCGGAGCCGGCCTTCACAAACTTTTCACGGCGTCCCACAATCGTTGGGGGGCTCGTGAACGACGCCTAGCCGTCTAGGAGTCCTTCAACCTCCAAGAGAAATAAATGCACTCGAATCTCGATCTTGGAGAGGTTCTCTACTTTCTCAAGATGAATACCAACTTAACCGTTGACTTTCAATCACACTTGACAAACTCTCACTCACTAAATGATCCCTAAGATCAAGGAGGAGAGTAAGCTCAAGGTATGCTCTAGAGAGTATTCAAGAAGCTCAAGTATTCAGCCAAGGCAAGAGTGTAACCAGACAAAGGAGTGGGGGAGGGGTATTTATAGTTTTGGATCAAAACTAGCCGTTACCCTCGCACTCAGCCTCACATCGGAATGTCCGATAAGAATTTCGGAACATCCGATGTGTGCAAACTACCAGAAATTGGAAAGCTTCCAACGGTCGAAAACAACACGCATCGGAAAGTCCGATAACAACATCGGAACATCCGATGTGTGCAAACTACCAGAAATTGGAAAGCTTCCAACGGTCGAAAACAACACGCATCGGAAAGTCCGATAACAACATCGGAACATCCGATGACTCTCAGAGAGGGAACCCAATAAATCAAGCTAAGTCCTCATCGTAATGTCCGAAAATAGACATCGGAACATCCGAAGGAAACAGAGTTCCCAAACAGAAAGCGATCTCTTCTAACTTCCAAGAATCAACCTCGGACAATCCGAACTAGACAGAGAGCACCTTTACTCAAGAAGGCACACATCGGACCTTCCGATACACAATATCGGAACATCCGAACTAAACAGAGAGCTCCCAATCTAGAACACAACAGGTATCGGAACATCCGAAACAGAACATCGGAATGTCCGACCCAAACAGAACACATCGGACTGAAGTACAAAAGCACTTCGGAACATCTGAACTATCGGAGTGTCCGATACAAATTCGGAACATCCGACCTGAATTTAAAGCAAACTACCTTCCGAAGCGAGAGAGAACACTTCTAGCCCTTGAGAGACTTGTCTAAGTTCATCTTGAGTGAGGAGAACATCTCTAAGTCAATTTCAATGCATCCCTCTTAATAGTACGGCATTCCTATGACTCAATAGATTAAAATTACAAGCTTAAATACCGTTTTTCTTACTCCGCGCTACTAGGGGACACTTCACGTGCATAGACGATCTCTTCTTGAAGCATTTGCCTGTTCATAAACTAGTTGAACATATTAGATTCTTTAATCGTTTGTCATTAATCACTCAAAACACATTTAGGGGGCCTAGATGCACTTTCACACCCAAATCTGTTGGTATTCACTTGAACGATAGAAAATCATGTTTCAGTTGGAAAGAAACATCAAGATGTTGAATATATCATGAATTTTTCAGGCTGAAGAAGATCCTGATCCTGCCAAACGCTTAAGCAACAAGCAGTTGCTACATCAGAACATAGACTACGCCATGGACTTGTTCCTGATCTATATCCTAACACTGTCAATTTTCCCACGGTTTTTGGCTGAAGACACCGGATCACACAGCTTGGGTTCTTGGTAATAACCTATTCTAATTTGTCTTGTTGATTCTGGCTATTGGCATTTGTTACTTATAGTTCATCATTTCAATTCGCAATTTAGGTATGCCCTTGTCTTGATTGCAATTTTCTATGTATCGGACCTGATTGGAAGATACACGCCTTTGATTGAACAAATCAAGCTCGCATCTAGGAAGGGGCTACTAATTGCAGTCATTTCAAGGTTCCTGCTCATTCCTGCGTTCTATTACTCTGCAAAGTACGGTGATCAGGGCTGGATGATCATGTTAACAACATTTCTTGGATTGAGCAATGGGCATCTCACCGTATGTGTCGTCGTTGAGGCGCCCAAGGGGTACAAGGTTGGTTTGTGAATCTTTTGAAACCAGAATTGTTGTTGTTTTTATTAGCAGCATTTGCTCAAATTATATACATGATTGTTTGTGTGCAGGGGCCGGAACAAAATGCTTTGGGCAACCTGCTTGTGTTTTTCCTCTTGGCAGGCATATCTTGTGGGGCTGTTCTTGATTGAATGTGGCTCATACTCAAAGGGTGGTGACGGGTCACAAAAGAGTTGGGTTTTCTTTTTCTTCTCTTGTGTGTGTCCATGCCATTAAGCACATTATGTAGATATATGAATCTCGTTTTTTTTTACTTCTGGATCTCATTTTTATAATAGAGTACGCTACAAACTAGGGATGACAACCCAACACGATGGACACAGATGAGCGAGGTTTCAAATTTCGTTCTTGGTTCATATCTTGTAACCCTTAGGAATCTAAAATTTTGGTGTAATCTTGTTATTTTGGATTAAATCCAAGAAGTAAAATTCAAATTCGGATTTTTTGAACCGGAAAAACCGAGATCTCGCCGAGATTTTAGCAAATTTCAAACTAATGAAAAATAATTCAAACGATATTAGAAAATTTTGAAAAATTTTGTGGATGGTCCTAAGGCATCCCTAATGTTCCCATAAAATTTTCAGATGATGAACAAGCTTGAAGAATTTGAGCAGTGCTTTTATGTTTTTCCTTCTAATACGAATTGCCCAAATCTTAAAGCAAGCGAAGGGGTAAGTAATCATCATCTGCCCTTCATTCATACTTTAATATTTGTGCAACTTTCAAAAATAAAAGTATAGAAGCACCTTTCAAAGAATTTTAAAAATTCTGATAATGTTGCTGTCCTGATAAAAGCCTTACCAATAAATTTCAACCAAATGAAAAATGGTTCAAAAGATGGTACAAAATTTGTGGATGCTCCTAACACATCACTAATATTTCCATAAAATTTTTAGATGATGAACAAGCCTAAGGAATTTTTGAAAATTCTGATTGTTATATTGTCCAGATAAAAGGTCTTCCGAAGCTAGAAAAATGATTAATCGTGATGCCATAGCAAGAAAATGAGCTGGCTAAGTGGGTCTACGGCGCTAGTTAAGGGCATCTCCAATAGTGCCAAATCAGCTGGCTATAAGGAGTCCATCTCATTTTTTTGCTTATGTGGAGGAGAGAAGTAGAGGAGAGAGACGAGAGCTGGCTCTTAACTAAGAGTCAGACTATAGTGTTTTCCAAGAAAAATAAAAGACAATTATATGTAGACCCACATTTAATGTTAGAGAATATGTTATAGACAACCCATTGGAGAGCTTGTTTTTAAGCTAGCTATAAGTGACATGGAACTTTCTTATAGCCAGTAGTTGGCTCTACCATTGGAGATGCTATAAGGTCTTGCTCCCTCTACGAGGTCATGGGTTCAAGTCCCACTGTCAACATTCCTTTTTGCCTTTTTTTGCGCATCCACTCCACTGGACACTACTTGTTTATGTTTCTATAGTTGATATACAAGCTCTGCAATATATAATTGAACATATAGTTCCATTTGCTTAGAAATATTAATAGTGAGTCCGTGAGTATACTGATTAATATGGTAGCATGTTGACAATCAACATAAACTATATAAACAGTGCAAACATACTAATTAACGTGCTACCATGGGTCATGGACCAACCTGCGCCTAACCTAACATACAACTGGGGCTAGCCTAATCTCAACACATCTTATGGTAGAATGGACTAAAATACTAGCATTCTCTCTTTTACTCAACACATGCACACACATTAAGGAACAATAACTCATGTTAGTCATGTATATGCCTACATCAGATGCCAGTATGTAAAAAAAACCAAGATTAAGTTACCTACTTGGAGTTGTCTTGAAGAAATCTTGGGCTAAAGGGCGAAATCACGGATCAAAGTACTGAGATCTCGGTATAAGGAGTCGAGATTGACCTTCTTCTTCACCAAATTAGGCCAGATCTGGCTGGATTTTCACCGAAGTTAGCTGGAGACCACTGAGGTCGAGAGGGATAGCTCGGGTATGGATTGTGTTGCCTGGGAGAGGAAAGTGAATGAGTGAGAGGTGTGACTGTGTGGGGGAGTCACTGAGTGAAATCACTGTGAAAACAATACATACATGAGATCATTGCTCATCAGTTAGTAAGCATGTCCACTGGATGAAATCCGAGATTTTGTCGAGATCTTGCGAAACTTCGCCAAAATTTTATTCCATACAGACGAGTACCCATGTCGGCCAGCCACTTTTTTGCCCACAAGGCAATTGGGCCCGGCGGGCATAGGTGGTGCTCATCCATATCCATGCCTGCTAGCCATTTTCTTGCCCGTGGGCATGCCAGTCAAGAGTGACAAGCAGAGAACTTTGCCCATGCCTGTCACCTACGGGTGCTCAATGCCCAGTGGGCATACCTATTTGCACGCTAATATTTTACAAATAAGAACATACCCATCTCTATTAGGGTAATTATCCATGATAAATAGACAAGATTAGCATCCCTACTGCAAACTGAGCTTAATAATGTAGCTGTAACTTCGTCAGATTAACATGAGCCATCTGGTTACCAAGCTACATTTGCCAGTTGTGACACCATTCCGGCAAAGATGCGATCCTAGCCTAAAGTTGATTTCTGAATGCTTTTCTAATGATGCCTTCATCAGCAATATTTTTTTTTCAGCTCAAGAAATTGTTCCATTCCCAATCTTTGCTTGTGTTCAGGCCCCAGAGCAAACCTGGCTAGGAGTTCACTGTGTCGCACTCGCAGCGAACTCCTCACAACTCCAACTATGGAATTGTGAAAGCTCACTTTAATTCTTGGAGAACAGCAACGGAGCAGGCGGGGCTTCTTTTTTTTTGTTGAAAATTGGCTAGGAGCTCTGGCATTTCATTAAATAAGAAGAGAACAATAACCAGAATACAAGCGCGCGCACACCTAACACACACACACACCCCACCACACACATACGCCTGTCTCTGTCTCCTTGCGAGCACGCGGATCGAGCGAAGCTCGAACCCGGGTGGGCGGAGCGCACAACCGCGCCCCTAACCAACTGAGCTAAGCTCAGTTCTCACAGGCTGGGCTTCTTGAATTAAGAATTCGTCCATCCCATTGCCACAAAAATTCTCCAATGCTGACTGATCCCCCAAAATTCCTGAAAATTCTGGGTGTTGACTCTATGCAAATTTGTTCTGAGTAGCACACACAATGCAACAACAGGTGAGGCGCCTACCTCCGGACGGCGCGCAGTATGCGATGGGCAACTCAGTATGGGTTTCTATGGTCTAATGGTAATGCACAAGAGTTGCCATGCATTGATGCACCTGTCATTGAACGAACTGTCTTTCCAGATCCGAGGCTTAAAATATTTCCACTTGCCATCCTTCAGCCGTCCCGTGAAATTGGTATGCGTCGTCGTTATCACCAATTTTTCTTGCTCAGCGTCATGGGGATGTGCTCCCATTCCCATCTGCTAGCGTTGACGCCTAAAGCAACGACGTGTATGTTACTTCCATGTGATTGGCCTGGCCTAGGCGGATAAACAATTTGCTCGGAGTTCATCTAACCTCCTATTAGTCTTCCCCAGAGTTCAAGCTTTGTTACTTTTTATCTTCTAGTTTCATCTCTTATACTATTCTTTGTTTTGTCTTCCTTTCTAGCCTTTCGCTAATACTTGTTTCCTCGCCTCTTTAAGTTCTATGCGCAGCTACTCATCTTACAGCACCATCCCGGTAAGGAACCTTTGTGTTCCAAGAGTACTAAGTTCTTTGTCAAATATCTTCTGCGTCACCTCTTGCCACTCTCCTCTCTCTACAAACATGGCGCACGATAACAAAAACCGCGGAGCAGCTACAACTCAGGTTTGTATGTTCTCCTCACTGATTTGCCCATGCAGCCCTCCCAGCGCGCCCCCGCACGGCTCTCCCCACCCGCCTATACCCATGCACCCCTGCTCATGCGTTCCCGCGAGCTCCCTCGATCGTTTGCCCTGCCGTGAAGTCAGTCACCTTCCGTGCTATTAGACCACATTAGGTGATACATATTACCTATCGAGTCTTCTGTGATGGAAATAAAGCCATTTTTTTAAAAAAAATTATATAAAGACTAGTTTTAGAAGAAGAAAATACCCGACGGGCTAGTAAGTAAAGGTTGCAAAACGTACATACCCGAATATCCATTTTTGATGAGAAAGCTTGTTGCAGATAAAAGAACGACTCGGTTCAATTTATCTAAAGGTATCTAACAAATGCAATCATACAAGTTCAGCGATGCACATGACGACAGGCTATCAACATCGTTCTTGTCATGTTCTCTGGATTAGCTATTGATGCAAGCAAACCAGCCATTCTTTAGGTGGTAGCAAGGTTCAAAGTGCCGACGAAATTTTAGAAATTTTGGCCAGGGATGAGATTCTAGATCTCAGCGGAATAAAAAAAATTCGAAATGCTAAAGTAACTTGAAATTTCAGTAAATTTCACCAAAATTTTGGTTTTTTTTTACCGGATTTGAATTTATTTTGACCGGATGTGTTGTATTGTGGCCTGGCTTGTGATGGTTTGAAATCATTTTATCAGTATGAGGTTAAGAGCTTGCAGGGTTATACCTATCTTTGCTTACCTCTTTGTGAAGTCTGAGGTGCAAAAGCGCAATGCAAATACTAGCCTCCAATCTCTCAGATATGCCAATTAGTTTCAAGGAAACTTCGCTGCACTTCTCTAGTCGAGCTTTGGTGGTCAAACCGGTCAGCATGCCTTTGCTTGAGCCTCAAGGTCTCATTTTTGAAAGCTTTGTAGTTTGTATGCCAGGCTTCCACTATGCTGAACTTCTCACTAAACGATTCTTTTTCAAATGGCTACCTAAGTCCCCCTTTGACATCAGGATCAATAACAATAGAAGATAATAAGCTGTTTATGGTATTTTCCACTTTAACATGCAAGTGACATCAAATGAGTCTGCAAAAGATAAGCTCATAACAAAAAGGATCAGGGTATTCGCAATACGAAGACACATCAAAGTTTTTCATGATTCTTTTGGTACACAACATAAGCCCTAGATTAAGATCTTTGAACAGATAGGATATGTCTTCCACCAAATGCTGTATGGTTCAATTCAACCTGCACAAAGTAACAGTGGGGAAGAATGAGAAGCCAAAGTATAGTTAGCTACTGGTCTAAATCAGCTACATTTTAAGGATTGAGCACCAACCCACGGTATGCCATTTGCATCTCAAAATCTAAGTACCTGCCCCTATACAAGATATAAGTGAAAGTTCACATATTTTCTCACGTATCTATAAGGAACAGAATTACCAAAAAAATATCTTCAATAGGATAAAGACATCATGTGATAACATCCTTTCAGACAGTAGCACTGTCAAAATTTTTAAAAATTCCTCAAGTTTGATCGTCATCTAAATTTTTATGAGAATATTAGTGATGCATTATGAACATCCACAAAAATATTCAAAAATTTCTAACATGATTTAAACCATTTTTCATTCGGTTGAAATTTACCGGTTAGTCTTCAATGGCACTGTCCGAATTTTTGAAAATTCCTCAAGATTTATCATCATATGAAAATTTATTAGAATATTATAGATGTTTCAAGACCATCCACAAAAATTATCAAAAGTTTCTAACATGGTTTGCACCATTTTCCATTTGGTTGAAATTTATCAGTCAACCTTTTATCAGGATAGTAGCACTGTTATATTTAAAAAAATACCTTAGGCTTGATCATCATATGAAATTTTTATGTAAATATTATTGATGTGTCGGGACCATAAAAAAAAATTCAAAATTTTTTTATGTCGTTTGAACTATTTTTCGTTCAGTTAAAATTTACCGAGATTTCAGGAATTTCGGAAGAAATTTTGGTTTTTTTGGAGGAAATTTCAGAAATCTTGGTTCAACAAATTCTGAATTTAAATTTTGATTTTTTTTAATTTTGTTCAAATTTCATTTGAAATATCGAGATTTCACCGAAATTTCGAATTTCGAAGGGTGACGTGATGTAAATCGAAAACGAAATTTGAAACTTGGGTGGTAGAGAGTGAATGCCTATCCTTAAACATAGTAGTTTAGGCCAGGATCATAAAACAACTAAACAATAGAGTTTTTTTTATCATCGTTGAGAGATACCATGAGGTACTGTCAAATTACCCTTAAACTCGTACATCTTGGTACCTTTACTTTTGAAACTTTTTATACCTCTTGGTATTTGCTCAATGTATATTTTGGTATCTCTCAAAATATGTAAAAAGTTGTTGAAGATATGCACTAGAGGCAAGTTCATGATTTATTATCTTATTTCTTGAATAATATCATTATTATTTATTATCAAGTATATGACTTGTTAGTGAAACTTTATATATGACTTTGTGATGATTATTTTAAAGTGATCCTTAGTCGATAAATATATGGGGACACATATGAATAGACTAGCATATGTATTTGTTGATGACCATGTTTCACAGGTCATGGATATGAAGACATCGAACCAATAATATGGACACATGTTAGAGAATATGGAGCTGGATCGACCCTCCTTAAGACACTGCGAGAACGTTATAATCTTACTTGTCATCGTTTAGTCTCACATATAGTGTGTACGCTATATCCTTATACCAGAGGTTGACATATGTACTCAAGATGTGTAATAACTTTCTTAGGGATCGCCAAACATTACTCCGTAACCGGGTAGTTATAAAGGTGGCTTTTAGGTTTGTCATGAAGCATACTGTGAGGCGTGTTCGATGAGATTTGCCCCTCCATACAACGGGTGAGATATCTATAGGCCTTTTGAGTGGTCGAATTATGGAAATGCATGGTCATACTACTCGCGGTTAAAGATCTAACTGTAGTTGGGAATTCTCAATCACGTAATCGAGAAAGATAGGCCGATCTAACTAAACAAGGATGTCACATTCTCGTCTTGAGTTTAACCGAAATCATGAGGCAAAGGGAAATGCATATAATTAAGCATTGTTTATGTTCGTCCGATATAATCTTTACATATACTTGAGAGTCGGCACGTCCTGCTAGGACCGCTACTGATTAATGGTCGAGTAAAGTACTCGAGCAATGTCCAAGTATACATGAACCTATATGATCACACTTAAAAGGTTAGGACTACTTAGGACTTAATTCATATGGGCTAATCCGAATTCTGATGAGCTTCGAGTTTCTAATGGGCCTCTAATGTAGAGCACATTATGGGACATCTATATAAAGGGAGGGTCCACGGCTATAGGGTTCTGAGACAACATAGAAATTTGGAATTCCTGAAATCCTAGGCGCCACACGTCCTTCGCCCAGAATCGCACAACCAGCGCTAGCACTCCAGAGCATGGTGTTCCTGCCCCGTATTTGTGGATAATTTGGAGGCGTTGCTACGAGGCTTCAACGCTAGGACGATTCACAACCAGTGATGGTCACGAGGATGATTCGCGATCGATGAATCCACGAGGATGATTCGCATCAAGGATCATGAGGATGATCCGTGAATCACAATAATCGAGGAGGTTGGAGGAGGCGGAAGGCTAGTACAACTACAACCGCACCAACGTGCTACATCAACTCTACTTTCGTTATAGGTCTACATATCTAGTGGTAATTATATGATCTATAACTTATATTAGTTTCTTAATTATATGATAGAAAATTTTAATTTTATGCTATAGTAATAGTAGCATACCCCTTCTCATTAAAAAGTATCACTAAACAAACATCACATCCACGTGTTCACATCATTTGACTCAGTCTCAGACTCTCAGAAAGCCTGCAGGAAAAGGTGCGATTTTTGGAAGCAACTGGCGACATAAACTAATCAAAATTAGTCCAAAGTGGCAGGCAAAAGGTCAAGATTTCTCAACTTAGTTTAGACTTTGTTAAAAGATACTAAAATTTACATTGAATTCGCTAAGTTTTGATATCTCTTAGTACTATCTCCGTATAAATTTTGATACCTCCGGTATGTAAAAAGTCTCCAATGTAGCTAGTAGTAACTGGAGTAGCAAATGACTTGTCGAGAAAGAAAGCAGAAAGCTAGCAACTGGAGGGAATCAATCCCAAATTTCCAGTCGCGTGTTGCTGAAATTAGCGGATTCCATCACGTGCCGCTCTCCTGAGATATTAAGTGAAACTAGTTATATGCCCGTGCGTTGCTACGAAAAACAAAATTGATAACTAAAAATAAAAATTAAAAAATTAAAAAATACTATTTCATAAGATCAAACATTTATCTTTAACGCTTCGTTTCTTGCAAAAGCTGGCTAATTAAAGCAACGCTTCGTTTTTTGCATAGGGCAATTAAGCAGGGCAATTAAGTAGGGCAATTAAGCAGGGCAATTAATGTGACGTGGGAAGAAACTCTCACTTTATATAGTAGAAATCAAGCGGGTGCTGCGGGTCCAACCCCCGGGCGGTAGCGTGGGTGCTTAGACTGTCTCCAACAATTTCACTTTATTTCATTCCTTTTCCTATTTCTTTCCTCATATACATTTTCTTTATTTCCTACTATCTCTAATAGCATCCCCTCAAAGGGATTTGTGTAGAGATTGGAGTGAGAATCCCTTTTTAGAGAGATTCCTAGAGAGAATCCTTTCCGAAAGGAATTTGTTGGAGCACTTATAATCTATTCGCGAAGGGATTTGGAGAGGGAAGAGAGGCTGCTGGAGAGAGTAGAGATTGTCATACGCCAACTTGTCATGTCAATTTGGGGGGAAATGCAGCACATTGAGATACTGTTACGAGATAAAATATACCGTTTCTTTTGAACTGCAGTTTCGTTGCTCATCTGTTATTTCGTTGCAGATACGGTTAAATACGTATGTTATACGGCGATGTATCATGCAAATACCAAACGAATTTATCTTTACGGTATGCCGATGCGAACGCCGGTTGGGACAGTCTGAACGCCGTCCGACTTCCCCATCCAAGCGTTTGTCGCCGTCCAGATTTCTTCGGCCAAACAGTTGCCGTCGCTGTGCTGTTCTGTGTGGCTGTCCTGAGTACGAACGAGCACATGCGACAACATATCATCGAGGCCCAGCATTGCATTGTTCGACTCGTCCCTTCGCCAAGGTTCTCTACTGGGAGACCTTGTTCTCTGCCGACCATGGCCAGCTGACGAGCGACAGCATCCGCGTTGGCATCCCCCTCGGCGGCCTCTCTCGGACCGGGGATGACCCCCCACGGTCTGAATGCCCGAGCTGGAATCGTTGACGCACGGACGCACCTGCCCTCCTTTAGGTGGCACGTCCCATCCCGAGCTCCTCGTGCGGCCTTCACCTCCTCCCGGTGTTGACCTTTCTGTGCTCGTGTATACTGGAGTCGAAAATGGAATGAGCTGCGAGGGTCCAATCCATCAATGACTCTCCGTTGCCAGGCAAATACATGCCTTCTTAGCCATTCTTCATATCCCCAATTCCCCACTGCCGTCGCCGTGTCCCGGGCTTAGGCCGACTGGAAGGCGCGGCGGGCTATCATCCGGAGGGTCGGCTTCATCTCCGGCCTCTGCTCCTCTTCTTGGCCGCCACCTCGCCTTGGTGTCGGGGATCGACTGCTCCGGCCGGTCAGTGCTCTCCTCCCGTACATTTTTCCTTCTCTTGTGATACCGTAAAAAAATGACGCAATCTTGGTGTTTTGTCATGGCCGATTCGTACGTTCTTGCCGCTCGTGCTGGTGTTTTTGACAAATTACTCTCCTTTTTGGGGATTCATGCGTATTGGTGAGATCTGTGCCGCCGCTGGTAATTTTGTCTGTTGCCGCCGGCGTAGCTCGTTTGTGATGATTTGATAATGTCTCTCGGGCGTGGGCGAGACGGGACGACGCTTATTCTGGCTGGGTCGTGGACTCGTGGCCCATGCGTTGTTGCTGAATCGGATTCATGAAAGTGAATCCCCCATTTTTAGGATTAAGACCCCGCTTCTGAGCACTAGGAGTAACTAGTAATTGGTGTCCTAATCCTTACACGTCTGAAACTTTTTTATTCTAAGGACATATTTGTTTTTGCTTTTATTCTGAATTCTACTCTCAAAATCTGAATAAAAAACAAACAACCTGATTTTAGAAATCGATTTTCACAATCCAGCCCACCCATATACATTAGAATCCACAATCCGCATCGTATGTGCTCTTAGATTCTAGTTTTCGAATAATCATCTAAAGTAAAAACAAATAGGCCTAAGTATCAGTCTACCGATCGCATTGGGCTCTTGGATTTGGTCCCTATTAAAGTAAGGTCATGCCATGGAAACGTTTTCCTCGGATATCTACTACTTTCTCTAACATACAAAATCCTCCGTTGCTACCTCAATACTTGTTTTCTGAATCAATATTACATACGGCTCTTTGTAGCGTTGCCCATTCTACGAATTTTTTTGCATATGCGCAGGTGAACTCAATTATCATGAGCCTCGAGATATCAGGTGCAGAAGCACCTCAAGTTCAGGTCTCTTTACTTCTCTTTTGTTCTGCAAGTTCATATGATGGTTCATGATGTAGTGTTCTAGATTTCAATGAAATGATTTATACGAACAATTGCTGTTTTTGGTTGTGAAATTGACAGGGTAAGTTCGTTGGTATACTCGTCTGCTGGCTTTTGGGAAATGGAAGCCTTTTCGCATGGAACAGTATGCTTACCATTGAAGATTACTATGTCGCTCTGTTCCCGGTACGTGCTTGTTTGCGATACTTAATTTCAGCAGCAACATGAAATGCACTAGAATAGATGCAAAATGCATCCTTGTCCTTTGTTTTGGATGTTGGAGTAGATTGTAACATTCAATTGATGGTTTGAATTAAACAGGTATTTAGTAGCATCATTCCTGCACTTGAATAGATGCTAAAGGCATCCTTTGGCCTTTGTTGATAGCGTTGGGGTAGACTGAAAAATAACCATGATTTTCTTCTTGATTCAGTCAACATCTAAACATTCAGGTCCAGCGCTTGTCAACCAAATGTCGAACTCATTTCATTGATATGGCTTATCATTTCTAGCTTCCATTGTTTTCCCTTCCTTGAATTGAGAAAAATGGTCCCTTCTCATTGCAGCGTTTGTTTCACTTTTACATTCAAATTTGAGCAAATATACAATGATGTATAACCTACTACTTATGATTGCAGAATTACCATCCAACAAGAGTTCTTACGCTGGTTTACCAGCCTTTTGCCTTTGGAATAACCTGCATCCTGGCATACCATGAAGCAAAGCTCAACACGAGGAAGAGGAATCTGTATGGATTTGCAATTTTCTTAATTGGTTCTTTCGCATTAATAATGGTAAGTATATTGCCTTTTGCAATAAAAAGAGATTGATGTGCCGCTATAACAGCTTGTGTAATCATCTTTGTATTCTAGCTGGACATTGGTACTAAAGGACGGGGTGGAATTGGAGCCTTCGTTGGTGTATGCATAATCAGTGCCTTATTTGGGATTGCCGATGCCCATGTTGAAGGTGGCTTGGTTGGAGATCTTTCCTTCATGTGCCCGGAGTTCATTCAAGTAACCTTTTAGTCTTTACAGTGATTTTTTTCAGTGATTTGTGATGCTTGTGTTTATCGCTGTAGGTCTCAGACTCAGAGGCCTAATTCTACATTTCATGATCCATGTCATGCTTTGGATTTTCAGTCCTTCCTGGCGGGCTTGGCTGCTTCAGGAGCTTTGACATCAGCTTTGAGATTAATTACTAAGGCAGCTTTTGAGAACTCACAAAATGGTCTTCGCAATGGAGCTAGTACGTCCCAATCTTGTCAACATATGTGGATATAGTAAAATTATATTGTGATATATAATAACCAAAAATATTTCTATGCACTTCCAAAATAAAACTACATGAATTCTAAAGCAAATGAGGGGTTAAGGGGATGGTTAATGACATGGGGTTAGTACTACACTGCTTTAGAATCCGTCCATTTTTATTTTTGCACAGTAAAAAATAATTCGTTAAATAATACTTTTTTACTGATTAAGTCTAAAAAGACGTTACCCTTCCACCTATAAACCAAGTTATAGAAGCACTTGTCTTAAGAAAGAAAAAACACCTAAGAAGTATATGTCTTATCTATGGTTGTTTTGCGTCTTGTTTTCTTTTTGCTCTGATTATGCCGAAACAGGAATGCTATAAATCCATTGTGATCTCAAATTCTCAACGACTACTCTTTTCCCAAAAAGGAATATCCATTTCAGCACTTGTTCATATAACTCTCTCCTTTAATGCCTGGGTGCTTGTTTCAATCTTACATATTTTCCCAAAATTTCATGATCTACCTGTGTAACCAATCCATGTTTGATTGCTTGGTGCAGTATTATTCTTTTCAATAACATGTGTCTTCGAGCTAGTTTGCCTCCTCCTATACGCATTTGTGTTTCCCAAGTTACCCATCGTGAAGTACTACCGCTCAAAGGCAGCCTCTGAAGGGAGCAAGACCGTTGCCAGCGACCTTGCTGCTGCAGGGCTCAAAACTGTACAAGATGGACAAGTTTGTCGCTTTGGCACCAATGCCTATACACCCATTCCCTGTAACTTTGCTTGGAGAATCAAATGTTGATTAACTGATTTTTTTTCAGGTTGAGGAGGATCCACAAAAGCACGAGCGTTTAAGCACCAAAGAGCTTCTGATACAAAACATAGACTACGCGTTTGATATTTTCCTGATATATGTCCTGACTCTATCCATCTTCCCTGGTTTTTTATCCGAAGACACTGGATCACACAGCCTGGGTACATGGTAATGCTTCTTCCTTCCTCGCTTTTTTTTATCAAGCGCTTGCATCTCACATCTAATTTCAGCAAGGTAACTTCTGCAAAACTCAGTAGTATCATGCAAGCATCTGCCATGCCATTTCTGACAAAAATTCAGGTACGCGATTGTGCTGATCGCGATGTACAACGTCTGGGATCTTGTTGGGAGGTACCTGCCGCTGATCAAATGCCTGAAACTGACCTCTCGGAAGGGCCTGACGGCCGCAATCCTGGCGCGCTTCCTGTTCGTCCCGGCGTTCTACTTCACGGCCAAGTACGGCGACCAAGGCTACATGATCTTCCTGACGTCCTTCCTGGGCCTGACCAACGGCTTCCTCACCGTGTGCGTCCTCACCGAGGCGCCCAAAGGATACAAGGCGAGTCCTGTCCCGTGCACTTTGGTATCAAGAAAATGTTTGTCGTCAGGAGCTTGTCCCTGTTTCAGGGTGTGGATCTGACTTGTATTTGCACTTTTGCTTGTGCAGGGTCCGGAGCAGAACGCTCTAGGGAACTTGCTTGTCGTATGCCTCCTCGCCGGCGTGTTCTCCGGCGTTGTGCTCGACTGGCTGTGGTTGATAGGCAAGGGCTGGTGATGAGTGTGTCGTGTGCGGGATGTTAGTTTGTTAGTTTTTTTTTTCTCTCTCTCTCTGTTTCTCCCCCCTCTTCTTCTTTCTTCGATTTGGGTGGCAAGCGCACGAATATAATGTTGAGCCCTCACTTTAAGGGTAGCTGCTGAAGGGTGCTATAATTTGAGTGATTGTTAATCAGCTCGTGGAGCTTGTTTGTAAATCATTTAACTAGCGTACTTCAATGTATCTGTTTGAATTTATCTCATGCAGATAGTACTCCGTCTGTTTAGAAATACGAGACGTATTTTGATTTTGCATAAGAAATAAGATTATGGTGAAATTGAAAAACGTGTAAGAGAATATGACTTAGATACCCTACTTAATTGTTTTAGAAGATGAGAAATAATACTTTGTGTGGATGGTAATGAATAAATATATATGGTTGAAAAATAATAAATAAGGGTATTATAGAAAAAAAATCTTATTAAATTTACATATAAACTTTATATTTTTAAAAATGATTATTTAAACTATAAACTTTACATTTCTGATCAGAGTGAGTACTCCACATAAATTGTTGTAGAGAACGAGATTGAGAGGGGTGAGCCAAGTACTCGAGCCCAACCAGCCTTCCCCATGGTAATACACTCAGAAGTCAGAACCCACTCCACAGCATAACTAGCTTAGACACTCCGCGGCCCGCGGTCCGCCCTAACCAGCTAACCTGCCCAAGCGAGCGCAACTCGTAAACGAGACTGCATCCCAGGCAACTCGGGAAGAATTCCTCTCGGCCCCCTGCCACTTGGTCTGCGTCCTGTGGCCCGTCTACCTGCCTCTATTTAAAATTAATATAGTTTAATATATAATTATTTTATTTATAATTATTTAAGTGATCATTGGAAATTCGAGTCGACGAAACACTATTAAACCAAATCTTACTAACTTTTTTTTCTCAAAATATATTCATTTCAATATTAAATTTATTAACTACTGTAATTGAAATAATTTTTTATTAAAATGAGTTTTTTTTTCAGCCGCTGCCCACCAACCGCGCGCAGCTAGGACGCGAGACTACCGACCAGGTGACCGGCATTCAGGGTCCAGGCGCCGTGGCGCACGGCATTTCGAGCATAATTCCTCGTCCGCTCCGTCCAATTTCGTCGAAAAGCACGAGCTCGTGTAGCAGGCCCTCACCGATGCCTCCTACAGGCTACAATCCTACTACAGGTACGTGCGGGCGTAGGTGCGCGTTCCACGTAAGCACGATCGTGCTAGGCCTTCCTCGCGTGTCCCCTGCCCACGCGGGTGATCTTGGCCCCAGATTTCGGTAAAGCGGATGTGGCGGCTGTGGCTTCATGTGATGTGACCTCCGCCGGCTGAGATCTTTTTTGCTGAATCGTTCAGAATCTAATGCGGTGTGTGTGACAAACTGTGGAAAAAGGCCGAAAATATGACACACAATTACATAAACACGACACTACCCCTTCAGTCCTGCTCCTCCGACATATATGGGCCAAGGGACACATCCACCACCTTCGTTGCCTCATCCACCATCAAAACTGCAACAGCATGAAATGCCTTGGTCAAAAACAAATATAACAATCACCTGAAAAACCATCTTGATGACACCTTTCCCCCACCTCAGTTAGAATAGGCTGAAGGCCATCCACATGATCGATGGGAAGTACCTCGACAAGAATGAGAACGAGATTGTTCAATACCTTTGGAAGTTCAAGTCTGATTGGGCCACATTCGGTGTCACGATCATGTGTGACTCCCGGACTAGTCCGACAATGCAGAGCATCATTAACTTCATAGTGTTCTGCAACGGCATCATGTTCTTCCATAAGTCCATCAACACGATAGGTATGCCATTTGGTGTTTTTATATTAACGAAAATGTACATAGTATATGTACTAACTTGCGACGTCTACATTGTACAGGCAAGATCCAGGACCATAAGTACTTCCTGAAGAAGATTACGACCATGGTGTCGCAGGAAATAGGGGTCGAGCAAGTGGTGCAGGTGGTTACTGACAATGCATCGAATTTTCAAGAAAGCATGCCAGATGTTACGAATACAGTACCCACATATTATCTGCCAACCGTGCGTTGCACCCACGGTTAATCTCATGCTAAGAGAAGTGTTTGAGCCCCCAGAGATCAAAGGGGTCGTAGGAGCGGCGAAGAGGATTTCTCGCTTCTTCTACGACCACAAGAGTCTGCACGCCATGATGAGGGAGCACATACATGGGGAGTTGGTCAGGCCAAATGCCACGCAATTTGGCACGACTTTCGTTTTTCTTAATAGATTTAAGGAAAAAAGGAGCATTTTCAGTAGTGGATGACCGGTCACGACCACGGAACGTGTCCGGAAGGATTACAAGAAAGGGCACAAGAGAAAGTACAACCAGATCATTATTGATATCGCAAACGTAGATGTTGCACCATACACGTACTATTACTCATAGGTACGTCAATGCATAGTCACTCTTTTAATACTTCTTCGTGCAAGAAATATTCATACTTCTTATTTAATTATACCGTCATCCGTGCAGGTCTTCGGTGGGTTGCAGCATCATGCCGTCATCCATGCTTAAATAGGTAATTGTATTGTGTATGTACGTTTCAAACCAATTGTGATGGATGGAATGTACGGTGTTGATGAATGTAATTTAAGTATTTATCATTTGTGAACATATTGTGTAATGCTTGTATTATGATGCCAAGTTGAAGTGTTCAAACCCAAAAAACTCTAGCGAAATGATGCCGAAATTTCTAAGTGTACGGTATTTTATGTGTAAAAACTTAATAATTTCCATTCAAACAGATAGATAATGTCACATAAATTCTTTCATGGTTTTTTTTCAAAATTTTCCCATTTTTTTAGCATCGAGATACCATTTTACAGTATTTTGCACTTTATGAATTTTATAAAATTCCCCAAGTTTGATCATTATTTACAAATTTATAGGAATATTAGCATTATGTCAGAAGCATAAATAAAAATTTTCAAAAATTTACAAGGTGTTTCGAACACATTTTCGGTCTGTTCATTTTGACCGAAATCTCGGCTAATAAGAACGAAATTTCGGTTAATATGACCGAAATCTTAGAAATTTCATTTTTAAATTTACCGAATTCAATTTTTGATCTTTAAATTTCGTTCGGATTTCATCCGAAATACCTAGATTTCGCCAAAATTTTAGATTTTGGTGTATGCCGAGATGAAACATTAAAACAAAAATTAACCATGCATGCAACAACATGATGTAACAAGTCTTGATGACCCTTTCCACATGGATGAGGTAAGGGAGGTGGTCTTCTCGATGCCATCAAAAAAGGCGCCAGGTCCTGACGGCTTCATGGGGATATTCTACTGGCAATGCTGGGAGATAGTCTAGGATGACCTCATGGCAGCAATCTATCAACTTCATGGGCTCAACGGTCCTAGCCCGTACCTCCTAAACTCTACGAATATAGTGCTGCTACCTAAGAGGCAGGATGCAGTACGGATCCAAGACTACAGGCCGACCAGCCCTATACACAGTTTTGTAAAGATTTTATCAAAGCTTCTAGCAAACAGGCTCATGCCATTCTTACAGGACATGTATCCAGTAGCCAGACAGCCTTCAACAAGCACAGGTTTATACAAGACAACTTCTTGTACACCCAAAAATTGATCAAAGATTTGTATAAGAGAAGAATTCCAAGCCTCCTCATCAGGCTAGACATTGCAAAGGCCTTGGATTCAGTTAGTTGGGAGCACATGTTGACATCACAAGAATGCGAAGATCATGAAGGCGACATCATGCAAGCAGTCTCATGATCGGGCTCAAAATGATCAGGAATGCCCGGACCATCGTAGAGTTCATCTCACTCCTCATCGTATGTGAGGGTATCGTGCTGAGAGCAGAGATACCACTCTCGCACTACAGCCACCGGGTAAGACTCCTGAGTTCGATGTGACCCTCTGGGTCAGTGACGTCGGCTATGCCCTTGACCGCATAGTACATGTCATCATCCTCGGTGCCACTAAAGGCACAGAAATCTTGAGTACCCTGAGAATTGGGCATCTTAAGAGATTCTTCACGAAAGGACTAGTAGATCCCCACGGACGGCGCCAGCTGCCGACGATTGGAAAACGAGTCCCCACTGAGCTTACTTGTTGAATGAGGGATCAACACAGGCCACTTTGTCGACGAAGGGATTGTGTCTGAAGAATGCTCATGAGGGAATAGGATACTCAGACAAAGGGGTTTATACTAGTTCGGGTCTCTCAATGTGGAGATAATAACCCTATTCCAGTGGTTTTCGCTATTGCTCTGGAACTCATACAAAATATGTGTGTATCTTGCTTACTGGTTGTCACGGATGTGTTCACGCGTGACCGTGTATTCTCACCTGTTCCTCCCCTTGTCAATTTGTCTGGGGGGTATTTATAGCTTACAAAATATCTATTAGAACTGCAATCGAATAATGCACATTTGACTGCATTAACTGTGGCTGCAACTAAAGCCTTGATTCTCGTCATGTTCCCGTCGTGGGTGTAAGACCCCAGATCGTGATGTAATTGTTGCTATTTGAACATTATGGGCCGAACACGACCCTCCGACCATGCTCGAGGAGTTTGCCGGTTCTACCCGGTGTTTTCGAGCTCTCATGTTCATGGGCGAGCCTGGGCCGAGCACGGGTGCTCGTGGCCGAGTACTGAGCCTAATCTGATCGGGCGGACCAGCTAGCTAGATCATTCAAGGATCTTCCTTGGAAACATCATCCAAGGGTAGGCGTGGTCGACCGAAACTGGCTGCCGGGGTATAACAATACTCATGGGCATTATCTAATCCCCGGTAGTTTTTGTTTTAACTGCTTGTCCCCTTTTTTCCTTGTGTTGTGCTAACCATCCTGAAAAAATGAATCCACCGAGCATATGAAATCACATGAACAAATGAATCCACTGAGTATCTCTAAATGTATTCTATATAACAGGATAGAGTCTACAAGTCCAAATGGCCAACAGTCCAACTAAGGCAAGCATGATTGTATTTAATTACCTTAAGCTTTCAATATAAAATTTCAAATGTTTGCCATAAATTCAATCACCACCAAGCTATTCGGAGATACTCCATTGGAAGAACAAATTAAATCAAGTGCCCCAGAAATAAAAGGTTACATGTATCATTGACTTCCTATTTGTAATATAAGTGGTATCTATCATTTTCTCTACCTGCAAATTGCATATTAAAGTTATCCATGACAACAACAATACGTCATTTATAGTCCAAAATAATACTTCATTTACCGTGAGGTCATTAATTGCCAGGGCTGCTACCGTGTTGTGCTGTCGTCGAACAGGGATGTCGGGGAGCCGGGGGAACTGGGCGGCAGTCGGCCGGTTGTCGGTGATGAAGGGAGACCGGGGCGGAGGGAGGAGAGCCAGTGCTGAGGGAGGCGGCGGAGGAGAGCGGTCGGGGCGGAGGGAGGCGGTGGCAGAGGGAGGCCAGGGCGGAGGGCGGTTGGGGTGAAGGGAGGTTGATGCCGAGGGAGGCGGCGGAGGGCGGCCAGGGCGGAGGGGGTGAGGGAGGTGCACGGGACGGTCGGACGGATCTGGATCGAGGATCGATTGCGGGCAGGCGTAGGGATGAGGATCCCAAAATGCGGCTGAAGCCAGCACAGGGTGGTTGAGTTAGGATTTGGTTTTTGTTTTTCATATGTATATCTCATAAAAAAGTGATGCCTATATGTCATAGGATACCTATTGGGTATCTATAGGTACAAATTGATATCCACACCTATCATATGACCTTATCGGGTATCCAAACCCGAAAACTCGTGGGTCTAGAATGCTACCTGTGCTTGCTCTTATCGGGTCAGGTATCCATGGGTACCCGAACCCATGGGTAAAATGCCATCCCTGGGCACATTCCAAGCTGCGTAATTTGTGAACCTTGAGCATTCTATTCGTTAATTGAATTTGTGAATCGTAATTGTGCATTCCATTGTTTAATACAATATTCAAGTTGATTATTGAAATGGGTGTGTAATCTGTGATATATAGGTCGATATAACATTTGAGTTGAATTCTGAAGTGGTTGTGTAATATGTGTTATGTGTAATCTGCTTTCGATATAATCTGCTTGTGATGTGTGTAATCTGCTCATCATATAATGCTTGTAATCTTCTTGTTTCAGAGGATATGGCTAGCATTTCCTGAGACTAGCCAATAAATAGAAAAATATTTAGCAGAAAAACTAATATCACAGACGATTCCATATAAGGAACCGTCTGTGATATATCACGTATCCCAGATAGTTCTAGAAAAGAACCGTCTATATTTTGGAACACATCATAGATGGTTCTATAGTATAATCATCTGTGACTTGAGTTTCACTTATGGTTCAAGAACCGTCTGTGATACATCATTGTCATCACTGATACATGTTTACAGACGGTTCACAAAATCGTCTGTGATCACCTTTTAGAACTGATGTGATGACCTCGTAGTAGTGCAAGTTGTGTCACTGCCGATAAGATAATTAAAGCTAAGGCAAAGGTCGAAATCACCAACGAGATGTGTCATCGGCACGAAGATGTGGCGGCGAAAGGTGGAGGTGGTGTGTCTCTCTGGTGCCCTCTATTGATGAGTGTGGTAGACAACCGATGTGAAGATGGCATTGGTGGCCATCTGCGTGTTTCGTCAAGAAGATGACCGAAGCTACGCGTTCTTGTGTTAGTTGTGTCCACAAGATAAACGTATGCGAGTTCCTTTAGAGATGCCGTGTGCGTCGGAAGAGATAATGATGCACCAGAAGATCAAAAGGAAGCCGCTGTAAGTGCCAAGAGGAGTCCAGAATGTTGAGGAGGTGTGCTCGCCATCCTAAGTCAAGTCTGTCAAAGTTGAGTCCAGAAAGTTAAGGAGATGCGTTCACTGTCTAGAGTTGAGCCCATCGAAGATGAGATCGTTGATGAGATGTGTTCGCTGTCTTGAGTTAAGTACAGGATGCTGAGGAGATGTGTTCACCATCCTGTGTCTAGTATGAGTTGGGCAAGTAGAGTCGATAAGTCTTGAGTAGGGGAAGATTATTGAAAACTAATCAAAACTTGCCAAAATTATTGATTTGCCGTGTTATGAAAAAACAAGTAAAGATCATAATGCAATCGGCAATTAAATCAAATCAGTTTTTTTGTTTTCTTAGTTAGGCTTTTCATATCTAGTTGTTACCTTGGTTAGCAAGTTGATTAGATGATCCACCCATTATAAAAAAGCATGTATCTATGAGTTTGAGGATAACGCAAGAAAAAATTATCCCAGAACTTTTGTATTCTTCTTCGTATTCATGTGCATATGTTCGTGATTCAGGGGTAAAACCAACAACGTTGACGTTCGGGGGAGGGTGCGCTCTCCGGCGTTCTACTTCGCCGCCAAGCGCGTTGGCTAAGGCTACATGATCTTGCTGACGGCCGTGCTGGGGCTGAGCAACGGTTAGCTCACCGTGTGCGCCCTCCCGGAGGCGCGCAATGGAGACAAGGCAATGTCAATTTCGCTGCTCCTACTCATGTTGTTTCGTTTGCTACTGCAACCCGTGTACGTGAGATCCGTCTTGTCCGTGCAGGGGCCGGAGCAGAATGCGCTGGGGAACGTGCTGTTGCCTGCCTCCTCGCCGGCATATTTTCCGGCGTCGTGCTCGACTGGCTGTGGATCGTAGGGAAGGGCTGGTGACCGGAGGACAGCTTCCGTTCGTGAAAACTCGGAATGTTAAGCTGATTTGTTGCAATAATAAGATCGTATAACTCATAGGATGTCATTTCTTCTTTTTCTTTTTTGAAAAGAACTTTTTTTTCTCCCTGAGAAGGCATAAGATGGCAACTAATACTCCAGAAAATACACATCTACAAGCCAAGAGCAAAAAAGATATCGTGACTGACAAGTAGGTGTAGGTCTGTGCTCATCGGCCATCGCATTGTAAAATCAACTGTCCAGAAATAGCTGGGCCGGCGTACTAAGCCGGTCGGCCTTTTGCTCCTTTTCTTTCGGCTACAGGCCCACACAGCACACGACGGTGTGGCGTCCTTAAAAAAGAAAACGACGGTGGGGTGAGTGGGCAGTGGGTACCACTGCTCAGAGGAGTGGGCCCTACCCGCTGCCCATTGGATTGGCAAACCAGCTGGTGCCAAGTCAGCATGGCTGACATTTTATTTTTCTGGGCCCACCACGAGTCGGATGGGACATTCCGTCCAGGTCAGGAGCATATGTATATATAATCACAAGCACCGTGGAGTACCAATGCAAACAGGAGGAATGATGGTAACAAGACACTTTTGCATTTGCTTACTGGGATTAAGCTATTCTGGCCTAATTAGCACCGATTAATTTAGCTCAGATTTGAGTTGATCTCAAGTTCTCAACCATCGATCAAATTATCAAAGCTTCAAACGTCTCCCGAAAAACATAATGTTACCCGCTCAGCTAACAAAGGATGACATCTCACCGAAACGTTTTGTCAAAAAGTTTGAAATCCTAGTGCGCATTCAGAATAATGCAAAACTCCAACGGTGTTGTTTACTAGTGGTATTTTGAAAAAAAAGAAGAAGAGAGAGAATAAAATGAGTTTATGGAAGCGCCTGTACATTCGTAGAAAGGATTTAAAATTCTAGATTATCTTATGGAGTTTTCCTTCACCTTCTGATGCCAGCTTATGTCGGTTAATTAATTTCCTTCTACAAATGTGTGGTTCATGAGCTCACCACATATGTAACACCATGGAAGCGCATATGTTGTGATTATCTGCAATAATGGATACATATATAATTTACAAGTTCTCAGAAAACGTTATCTCAGAACCTAATCTTTGAGCAGTGGGCGATGCACCTTTCCCTAACTTGGAGCAAATTGCTACATATTATATCGCAGAATGGTACCAACTAGATGATATTATTATATTGTTGGGGGGATGTATAACGGAACACTATAATTTGAGCCAGAGCTAGACAACGCGCAAAAACATTAAGCCCGTATCCTTCTGTGTTTGGCTTCACATTGGATGTCTTTTTCCCAGAATTCGAAAGTTTAATTTCAACAACGATTGCGATTCTTGTTTTTTTTGGAACGGAAATTGCGGTTCTTGTTTTGACAAAACGTTACGTAAGAATCTTTCTTCGACTCTGTCCAGGACAAAGCCATTTCTGCCTCCCTTTTTCAAATAAACCAAAACCATTCTCTCGACTTCGACGATGCTCGTATGGCATTAGGAACAGGCTGAATTGAGCACAAGACGATTCCCCCTGTTCCGTTCCAAGAAATCAAACAAGAGGACGAAGGAAATCGCGAGTTGCTCCGTCCGGTTCCGCTCGTGCCGTGGACGTGGATGCGTCGGGTAGAGTGGAGCTGCGGTGGTTGCGTTTGATAGAAATTTAGTCGTAAGTACGTAATAACTCTATTTATTGATGAGTGGATTTAAACTTATCTAAATTAGTTTTGCTATATAGTTTTGTACAGAAAAATCAATTTAATAAAGAGATAATTTTGCCCCTCTATATTGTGTATTTTCTGTTCTTGTTCGTGTGTTTTTGCTGACATGCCGTTGATTGATGTTGATGATAACTTTATTTTACAACACATTATTAATATAACTAACAAATTTACCCGCGCAATTGTGCGGCTAGATATTATGATATCATTATCTTTGATATATAACTATATTTTCTATAATTGTGTATTTTTTTATATAACTCTAATATCTATATAGATTAATATGCACCGTTATAATCTGATTCCACCAAAATAAGTGGTGGAGATCATTGGACTCTTTCTTTTAGTCTAAACAGTTATAATCCGGTTCCGGTAGATAGACGGTTAGATATTTTTTATTACAAATTAGTTATTTAGAGATTTTACTTTAGAATTCATATAAAAATCAATTTTCTAGCATTATTTTATTTTTAATTCGAATTTAAGCTATTTTTGTTGGAATTCATAGAGAAATTAAATTTCTAATTTTCTTTTTCTTTTTATGATGGATTATATATATTTAGGATTTTACTTAGGAACTTGTATGGGAATCATATTGTCAATTTTTATTTTACTATATATTCTGAATTTAGTTATCTTTGGTTGAAATTCTCATGAAATTGAAATTGATAATATTTTCATTTGTATTACAAATTATATTTATTTAGGAATTTTACTTAGTAATTAATATGGAAAAAATTACTCATTTAATTATTATTTTTATTCTAAAGTGTATTTACTTTCGTTAGGAATTCGTATGCAAATCCAATCGCTATTTTTTTAATGTTTTTTTCTAAATTAAATTTATTTAGAGACTTTACGTACAAATTCGTATGGATATGAATTATTTTATTTTATTTTTTATTTAAAGTTTTACTTATTTATGTATTGCATATAACACGGGGTATTTCTTTTAATACGGACCATTATAATTTGGACCCACCACGATCAATGGTGTAGATCTTTCTTTTTTTCCTTTGATTAATGTGAGAATTTCTAGCTTTGAAAGCAAACGTGGTGGTTTCTTTTGTCTACGCTTTTGTAGTTCATACATAAATCAAGCAGCTAATTTTAGTTAATTTATTTTGAATTTTAGTTATTTAGGGATTTTATTTTGCAAGTCGTATGGAAATCATATTGCAAATCTTCTTTTATTTTTTAACAATAATTTTCAATTATTGTGTTGAATTTGTATATAAATCCAATTGATGATTTTTATTTAATATTTACTATGAATTGAAGATATTTAGGGATTTTACTTTGGAGCTTGAATGGAAATAAAATTGCTAATTTTATTTTATTTTTACGTTATGTTTGTTTTCAGGTTGGAATTGGTATACATATCCAATTACTAATTTTTTATATTACCTTTATTTTAATCATACAAAAATCAAATTGCTATTTTTATTTTGAGTTTCAATTTTTTTAGTTTGAAATTCATATAAAAATCAAATTACAAACTCTTTCTTTTAATCTAGACCGTTATAATCTAGACCCACCATGTGTAGATCTTTCTTTTTTCCTCCGATTAATGTGGGAATTTCTAGCCTTTAGAGCGAACGTGGTGACTTTTTTTTGCCTCTACTTTAATATTATAATATATAGATGTTCTATAATACTGAAATCCTAGATCAATCTGAGTGCACCGATCACTTGTCCGCTGCAGCTCCGATACTCCTCGACTTGCCGCTGTTCCAAACTTTTCTCCATGGCCAAGAATCAGTGCATGGCGAACCCCCTACAGACGTGTTGCAGTCTAACATAGCGATGATCAATTACTCGTCGGGGATGACCAGACGAACGAATGCGGTGGTGCATCAACATTGGCCGCTCATCGCGTCTGCGCTGCAAGTCCACGCGACCCATCCTCTAACACCTGGCGGCCACGTGGTAATGCTCCTGAGAGCGTGCCCATGTTCCACGCGTACAGCTTCCACATGCTGATCATGCACGTATCCTCTATCTCAAGTACTCATGTTGAACTTTGGATTGAGCGAGATGGACTAAATTGGGGAAAATCCAATGCGAGCCCATCTATCATTCCCGATGGTAGAGTTCTCCAGCCTCGAAATATTCCTCGGAGCGGTCGCACTCCTTACGATAATATTTGTGATCTTCTGGACTGTGTGTTGCCCCATCGGCCAGCACAGCACCCAGGCAAAGGAGGTCACCGACAGCGGTGGGAAGCGCGATGAGCTGCTCTACGCGATCTACAAGGCACAGCTTGCGGACAGGGACCAATGCCGGTGACTGCAGGTTTGCAGGCACACGTATGCCACACGAAGTGCATCGGCCTATGGCTCGAGAGGAAGTATACATGTCCACTGTGTCGGGCGAGCGTTGTTGCCTAGCTCGTGGAAAGACATCTTCGACGCGATGGTGTGAGCCGCATGCGGCTGTTTAGAGGTGATCGTGTGGGTGCAGAGATGTGCGGTGTGTTGCACAGGTATGTGCATGCGCCGCCGTCCTTGTGCTCAAGTGGCTATATTATCAAAACGTGTGCTGTGTACACCCAGAAGGCATGTTTGGAGCTGACAAGCCAGCATCAGCATTCAGCAGCCTTCCACAGCCATAGCCTCGACCGCTTCCTCCGCTACAAGGCATTGACAAAGACAGGAAGCAACGGGAACATACAACGAGCACAAGGTGGCAGTATGGAAGATGATTAGCTTAATTAGGCAGCATGTCAACACACACGGCCTCCGCTGGCGTTCGTGATACGAGCACGACGCTATCAGAGGCCAATCAAGATCATCAACCTGCACCAATCGATATTACATCGAATTTGATCTGCAACAAGCGATTAAAGCTACTACAAGTCATACATAAGTTAATCGCACGTGAACAATCTGTTAACCCCGTAGATTACTTTACTAATTACTTAGAATAGTCATTTTGGATTAATCTGATCAGCATATTAGGGTTACTAAATTGTGACTGTTCATTGAATTTTTTTTAATAAATTCTGAAAATTTATGGTAAATCCTAGAAATTAGATTTTCTAGGTATATAGA
The DNA here is from genome assembly GCA_036346355.1 of Rhipidocladum racemiflorum. Taxonomy (NCBI): domain Eukaryota; kingdom Viridiplantae; phylum Streptophyta; class Magnoliopsida; order Poales; family Poaceae; genus Rhipidocladum; species Rhipidocladum racemiflorum. The sequence continues at coordinate 47,867,627 of CM070582.1, read as the reverse complement.
CATCCGTAAATTTGTTCAACCTTAGACTTATCAAACATTAGAAGTTTCATATCTCTGGATTATTTTTTCTAGCATTACTCTATAATTTATACGTGTTGGAATTAATTTTCTTTTATTTAATAATACTGAAAATTACATGATAATTAACAGAAAAATATAAAAAAATTGCTAAAAAATTCTAAAAAAATTATAGATGACATATTGATAACTTCATGTCTCTAGATTTATTTTCTTGGTATTTTTCTATGATTAATATGTTCTGAATATTTATTTTTCTACTATCCAATAATTCTGGAAATTGCTTGATAATTAACAAAAAATCATTAAAAAATGCTAGAAAAATTGTATTTAGCATATTAGAAGCTACGTATATTTGGATTTAATTTCTTGGTATTATTTCATGAGTAAATATGCTAAAATTATTTTCTTTTACTTGGTAATTCCGAAAATTGCTTGATAATTAGCAGAAAATTATGATAAAATGCTAAGAAAATTCTAGAAAATTTTTAGATAATTATCTACAGCATAGATATAGAGCAAGCTTTACTGATTAAAGAGTGAGCATGCATCATATTGATTTAGCAGCAGTAAAAGTCATTTTGCATAAATAGAAATAGAATATGTCCGACATTGCAAAGAGGGAATTTATCGAGCTTTTCCTGAATGGCAACAATTACTTTACCCAGGTAATAAATACTAATATTAATATGATAGCTCAATCTTTTGGAGCAGCTATTTTTCCAGCATAAAGCTGGTATACCTATTCTTCCCGAAGCCGCAAGTGTGTGGTTTTGTATTTCCTGAGGCACCATTTTATACAAACTTGAAGGCCATATATTTGATGAAAGAATAACAGCTGGTAATTTTAAATTCCCTGAATAAAAAATATATAACTAGCAAAAAGATCCGTCCTGTTGCCAGAAGCACAGCGCACATGCATCCTCCCGCGCTTTTAAGATTTTAATGGTTGTGGCAGCACATAACTTTGCCATGCATAGGCTTGTCATTAAACTAACATTCTGTAACCAGGAAATTACTGATGCTGAAATGATCGACAAGACATTATGAACCTTCCACACCGATATGAGGATACTACTGTAACAGTATTGTCATGCCAAGTAGCACAAGTACTTTGAGCTTATATGCATTTTACTAGAAGAAGAAAAGCATGATGAACTTCTGGTGAAGAATCATCATGTACTTCCTAATGGGAGTCAGATAATGCCCGAAGCACATGCAAATTCTCAGTAGGCAAGCAATAGCCGAGGCCGAGGAAAGGGCCGTAAGGAATAAAGGGGGTAAATGGAATAATAGCATAAAGATAAGGAAAGAGACAATCGATAGTGAAAAAGTAAAAGTAATGGGCCAGGGGGCTTCCGAAGCAAGACTTAGCTAACAAGGCTGTAAACCCCTGCATAACCCTGTTTTAGGTATGAATGCACTAACTATGGTCGTGCAACTATCGCATCTCAAGCATGTGGTAGACCTTTACACGAAATTCACTGGAATAGTCAATAAGACTTGCGGAAAACAATACTGAGCCATACTTCACCGTGCAATTGTTGTTGACATGGACGTTGAGAAATGTGATGATATATTTTTCAAAATTATTGAGTTCGAGGAGTCCCAGGAGGGCACCTACAACTCATTTGGAGACCTGGATTAATCTCCTAAGTATTCCTTCAATTTACTAGTCGTTGTCAATTGTCACATATTCCTTATAAGTCTCCTTATCAGTTTAGCTCTAGTTCGCAAATGAACATTTGGTCTGCACTCATGTTGAGCGATTATCATTTAAAATTGAAGAAATGCATATTTCTCCTATATTTGATTAATTGTGATGTGTTAGTTCTATATTCTACAAATTGTTCCTGATGCAACAATTATCTGATTGTTAAATTCTACTTCTAATATAGAACAAAGTATAATCCAAGGACGGGTGAGGATCTGTCTAGATGATAGTTGTACCACACAAAGTGTACTGAAAATATTATGACTATCACCAGAAGCGATACCCTCTTAAGTTTTAAAGACATTGGCCTGAATTATTTCCATATGGACACAGAGAAAGAGGATGGTACAAAATACATACTCATGATTAAGGCCCCATTTGGCAACTTAAACTGGCCCGTTTCTACTAGATTCTGGAAGAAACCCAACCAAACGGGCTAAAGCTTAGAACGATTCTCCTTGGATCGTTTCTTCTTTTTCCACTCTGTGGTCGATTCGGTCTCAACCCCGTTCCACCCGATTCACAGAATCCTACCTGAAACGTTTCTACTAAGAATCTGGAATTATTTCCATTTCTACTAGAATCTAGAACCGTACCAAATAGAACCTAAGTTTAATAGGTGTAATAAACGTGTGGTTGAAAATTTTCCTTTCTTCTCCTCCAGGTTATACTATGCATATATAAAACCTGAAGTTTGTGTCGCGATGAAAACCTAGAAATATTTAAGATCTGGCAGATCGACTAGATTATCCTGACTTGATGAGAAGAATAATTAATAATTCTGCTGGTCATAACATAAAGACTTCCCTAGACCTAAAGATTTTTTTATGTCTGTTTGTGCTATAGGAAAGCTTATAATTAGATCTTCTTATCTAAAAAGTTAGGAAAGATGAAGAACCACTTAATTTCCTAGAGCAAATTCAAGGTGATATCTATGGACATATTCAGCGCCTGTTGGGCTCTTTTCAGATATTTTATAGTACTAAAAGATGCTTCTACTAGATGATCATATGTATGTCTCTTATCTACTAGGAACCATATTTTGCTAAATTAATTACCCAAATTATTAAGAGCATTCTTTCCAGGAGAAAGAATCAAGTCTATTCGAATGGACAATGCTAGTGAGTTAACCGCAAAAAATATTGAATGATTATTGTATAGCTCTGAAAATTAATGTAGAGCATTTTGTACCTCTTGTCCATACTCAAAATGGCCTTTCAGAGTCATTAATTAATGGAATAAAACTTATTTGGCCACTCTTGCAGAATAGAATGCTACCCACTAGCTGTTGGGGGGCACGCAATGCTGTAAGCTACGGTATTAATTCAACTCAGACCAACTACACATCATGAAATTTCTCCGTTGCAGATAGTGTGTGGAAAAGAATCAAGTATTTCTCACCTGCAAAAATTTGATTGTATTGTATACATACCATTCCCTCCATTACAGCGTACCATTATGGGCCCTCACCAGAAGTTGAGGATCTATGTAAGTTATAAATCTCCGTCAATTATTTAAACACCTAGAGCCTATTACAGGGGATCTGTACACTACTTGGTATGCTGATTGTACTAAGTATATTTTTTGACATTAGGGGGAGATAAGTACCGTATTAAAGAATACCGAGTCCTTAGATTCACGCACTATAGAGACTGAACTTAAAGTTCAAATGATAATAAATCTGTAATAAATAAACTAATAATCTACCAAATGCCTTCACTGATCATTAAGGAAGTGAAAAGATCTCATATACCTGCAGTATATGCATCTGAAAGGGTGGATATACCCTAGATGGATATTGAACCCACTCTTGACTCTTATGATAAAAAAGGAGGAGGCCTCTAGGTCTATGGGACTCAATTCCGTGGAGATATCCGCAACAGTATTGAACCGAACAAATGAGAACACTATTTGTGACAGTGGAAGAAGCTCAACCTGATGTTGAGAAAATCCCTGAAGTGAGCCATCCTAGAGATGATAACATCCCTGAAGTGATCTATCATGAAAATGATAACCCCAGTGTATATTTGTGCGCACAATCTAATGCTGGGAAGTCAGAACACCCAGACTCCATCATTATGGGAAATCACGAGGAGCTAGAAAAAATTAATAAAGAGATATCTCTAAAGTGATGTAGGAAAATTGTATAAAAGAAAGACTACATTTGTCAACATATATTCGCATCTAGAAATTGCTAACAACTGGATCCAAAATCAAAGTCTATGACAGAGTGTGAAGCACTCAGATAAGGTCAAATGAAAATAAACAATTGAGGCAACGCTTGCTTAATAAGAGAAAGTTTTTTGTCCCGTTAACCAAATACCTCCTAAAATGTTCCTTGTAGGGTCAGGGTTTTTCATCCAGAAAGAGAAATGAAAATATTCAGGTGGTGAGATATAAAGTGAAGCTTGTAGCATAAGGGTTCACGCCTAGACCCGGTATCTATTACAATGAAACATTCTGCTGTAATGGGTGGAATACCGTTATGATATTTAATATTAATGGCAACAAGCATAAATTTAATAATGTAGTAGATGGATGTAGTGACCATATATTTATATGGGTCACTGCAGATATTTATATGATATTCCCTGAAGGAGTTAAAATTTCAGATCCTAATAATCGCAACATGTATAGCGTCAAACTGAATTGATCGTTATACGGATTAAAACATTCACGGAGAATGGGGTACAACCGACTTAATGAGTTCATCCTGAAGAAAGTATATTGTCCCTGTGTATTCATAAAGAAATTCCAGAATGGATTCTGCATTTCAGTATATATCGATGAACTCTATGTCATCGGAATCACAGAGGAAATAAAGAAAGCAAGTGTTTATCTTATGACGGAGTTTTCAAATAAAAGATTTGGGTAAAACCAAATATTAACTAAGACTGCATCTAAAGCATTTCTGAGAAGAAATTTTTGTACACCAGTCTATCTATACCAAGTAGGTATTGAAAATATTTAATATAGATAAATTTCATCCTTTTAAAGAATCCCAAGGTTGTGAGATCCCTTAAAGTGGATAAAGATCCTTTTCAGACCAAGAATGGAAAATGAGAAAATGTTAAAACCCGAAGTCCCATACTTATGTATCTTGCGAATCGCACAAGACCTGATATTGCATTTGCAGTAAATAGCAAGACAGTCCAGTCCCAACCAAAAGATATTGGGCTGGTGTAAAGACTTTACTCAAATACCTCCAAGGTACTCAAGATCTTGGATTATTTTTTCAGAAGAACCAAGACTTAACCATGGTGGGATATATGGATGTTGGCTATCTGTCTGATCCCCCACAGTTCCAAATCTAAGACTGTTTTTGTATTTTGTAAGGTTTTTCAGTCATTTCTTGGCGTTCTTTTAAGCAGACCTTGGTAGCTATTTCTACTAACCACTCAGAGATTATATCTTTATATGAAGTCTCACATGAGTGTGTTTGGCTGAAACGTGTAATTAACCATATCCAGAAGTCATATGATCTTAATACTGCCAATACTCCCAATATTATCTATAAAGATAATGCTGCTTGCGTTGCACAAATGTAAGTGAGTTATGTAAACAGTAATATCACGAAGCATATTGCCCCTAAATTTTTCTATCCTCGTGAACTCCTAAAGAATGATGAGGTAGAAATATTGCAAACTAAGTAATATGAAAATCTAGCGGATTGATGTACTAAATCTTTGCCAAAATCTATTTTTCATAAATATGTTGATGGCATTGGAATGAGATGACTTAGAGATATGCAGAGTTTAGGGGGGGTAAACCATGAACCATGACTCTTTGCATGATCCTAAAGATTATATTTTAAATCCTGAAGATTATAAGTTATGCTCTTTTTTCCTTAGTGAGCTTCCCTGAAGTTTTCTCATATGAATGTTTTTAATGATGCAATTAGTGTAACACGGAGTGCTGCAATGTACTCTTTTTCTCCATCATTTTTTTCTAATGGGTTTTTGGGAGGAGTTTTTAACGAGACATGTGTATTACACGGCATTCGATATAGATAGAATTTTAGTCTAAGTATGAAAGGACTGTATCTACTAGTGGACGAATCCGAACCTATCTACAGTTGGCTTTGCTGTATGTTGGGCATTCCTTGTACAGAAAAATCAATCTAATAAAAAGATAGAACTTTACCCTACTATATTATGTGTGCTTTTTGTTCTTACTCGTATGTTTATATTGGCGTGCGTTTAATTAATCGTGGGTAACAATTTCATTTTACAACAGCGTCACCTGCTTTTGTCAGGATTTCTAATTTCCTAATCAAAGCAAACGCGACTCAGAAAAGGCAAAGCCAAACTGACGCGACGCAAGCGCACGAGATAAATAGATAATCCTACGTGTTTGGCGTACTTGCATATCATGGCTTGTCGTTCGGAATTTACAACTCACAACTTGTTCCTGGTCGTTTTATCCAAGGTTGCACGGTTCGGAATTTACAGCTCGCAACTTGGGGTTTGCTTCCTGGGCGCTCACCGAACGGATCGTACAGCCGATTTTTTTTTTTTTTTTTTTTTTTGTGTGTGGAATTCCTCGCGCTAGAAAAGATTGGAAATATACTGATCACGTTGCGTAGCGTGAGTTGCGTTCATGTAGGGAAGAGATGGCAACGCCGTACGCCTGTCGTTTCCCGAGGGATCTGTAAGGATGGAATGTCCATGGGATCAATAATTGTCCTTACCGGGTCTGGTCTGATCACCCAGAGGCTCTACTAATTACTCCACCCAGCGCAAACGGGAGCTTTTTCTAACGAAATTGCAGATTTAGTTATAGCTCTTTGATTTTTTTTTGTGCTGGGTCAATGAAATTGTAAATTTAGCCGTGATAGATGCTTACTACAGTATGGGATCGCAGTGGGTGCCTGCTACGGTTGAGAAGGAACCAGTTTTACAATCTTATTCAGATGAGGATCCAACATGCAAAAAAAAAAAAAAAAATTGATCAAGGGGCCAGAAAAAGTGTCTCTTCTTTCATGCCTTCATAATTTTGTGTACATTTTGAAATTTTAAAGTATGAAAATCAACGCATTAGAAGTAGAATCAGAAGTGTTGAGTGTACAACAGTACTAGTGACACTGTTGCTGCTACTACATGTCTACCTCATCTGTTGCAAACAACTAAAAAAACGAATGCATAAAGCAAACAAAAACCAGTACTAGGAAGGATATCGCATCTTCCTGTTCTGTGTACATTTTTCAAATTTCAAAATTCGAGAATTGAAACGTAGGACAAGGAAATGGGAGGAACCACTCGAGCACTCGTATCGGATCCTACAGCTAGCACCAGAACGGTAATGCCCACCCGAACCGATACAAGAAGCCGCTCTCCTCGCAAGTTGCGATTCCCAAATCCCGATTCCCCCTTGCAATTAACACCTCTCTCTCCCGCGGGCCGCGGCAGCCTCCCTCCCCCTCCATCTCATCGTCTCTTCGCCCTCCTCTCTCTCTCTCTCTCTCCCTGTCTTGCCCGCCACGCCCCGCCGCCGCTGCTTCCCATGGCGTCATCGTCATCGCACCACCACGACGGCTCCTCAGCATCCTCCACCCCGCGCGCCGGGGCCAGCGTCGGCAACTACCAGCAACCGCCTCCTCTACCCCCTGCCCCGCCGCACGCGCAGGCCCAGGGTGGCACGAGCGTGCGCCTCATGTGCAGCTTCGGTGGCAGCATCATGCCGCGCCCGGGCGACCACCAGCTCCGCTACGTCGGCGGGGAGACCCGCATCGTCTCCGTCCCGCGCGCCGCCTCCTACGCCGCCCTCGTCGCCGCCCTCACCAAGGTCGCCCCCGCGCTCTTCCCGCTGGGGAGGCCCGACCCGGCGCTCAGGTACCAGCTCCCCCAGGACGACCTCGACGCGCTGATATCCATCACCTCCGACGACGACGTCGACAACCTCATGGACGAGGTCGACCGCCTCCAGGGCCTCGCCGCCGCCGCCATCAAGCCGCCCCGCCTCCGCCTCTTCCTCTTCGCCGTCTCGCCGGACCAAGCGGCCGCGGGCGCCTTCGGCTCCGTCCTCTCCGGCGCCGGAGACGTCAACTCCGACCAGTGGTTCGTCGACGCGCTCAACGCCCCCGCGCCTGCGCCCATCGAGCGTGGTCGATCCGAGGCCTCGTCGATCGTCTCCGAGGTCCCAGACTACCTCTTCGGCCTCGACACCACCTCCGACGAGCCCAGCCCCGGCCCGGGCGCCCGCCCCAAGTCCGACACGGAGATGGCGCACGGCGAGCACGACGCGCCGGCTCCCGCTCTGGGCGCGCCTCCGGCCCACTTCGTCGCGGAGGGCGCCGCTTCGTGGCCGGCCCCGCAGCCGCCGTACATGTCGCAGCCGGTGTACTACGTGCCCGTGCGGCCGGTCCACTACCTCGACCCGGCTGCGCAGGGCGGCTACATGCCAGGGCCGGTCTACCACATTGTCGGCGGCGTAGGAAGCGAAGCGCCGGGAGATCTCTACGCGGCTGGGGGCGTCTACGGTGTCCCGCATCCCGTGCAGCCGTTCCCGCCGATGATGTACGCGCATCCGCCGCCCGGCGCGGTCGTTTACACGTCGGAGGGGAAACGGCCGGAAGGTGGGGCCCACTCTTCGTAGGCGCAAGGGGAGAGTTTGGCCGCATGGGCTGTTCATGGAGCTGGTCCTGGGATTGATGATTACATATGCCTAAGCTAAGAATTTTGCATCGTCGTGTGGTGAATTTTTATTGTTTTGGCTTGTGGGTTGCTGTATAGATGAGGGAGGAGGAGGCTGGATGGATATTGCAGTTTTCGTCGAGTGAAATAGATTTTTGAATTGTTTTTAAGTAGTACATTTGGTGTGATTAGTAGCAAGTTAATGTAATATGGGATTCATATATTCTAAGTGGTTTCTGTCTGCGAAAGACAATTTTTGTGCATTTTGTGTTCATAAGCTTGATGCTGGATGGATCATGGTTCATCGATGTCCTAAGCAATCTGTACTGCAAATGCTTGCATATTTCGCGTGTGTGAAAGCTTAATTTCAAAATAATGGCGTACTGAATTCACTCTAGCTTTGATCTTAGATATCGATGTTTGGCTTGTTTGCTCTGATAGTTTGATCATTTCATCTGTTCATGTTGATGCTTGTGGTTGATCCTCAACTGCTCGTCCTTTCTGGCAGTGACATACCCTGGTGATACTGAACTTGAATTGACATGTAAATACCAACTTTTCTTCTGAATAAAATGCAGAGAAAGAAATGTTCTATTGTTTACTTGGAAGAAAAGGACAGCCCCATTTCTGAAGGGAAAAGCTATGTCAATACTTGAGAAAACAGCCAATTGGGACAGCAGCCTGTATCATTTTCAAAAACAGATCGACCTTGTATGATTCTTTTGAAACAATGCTGCAGGTATGCCTTCTTATCTCTAGAATTCCTAAGAGTGCTATGTGGGTGCCCAGATTAAGGAAATATCCTTTAGTTCGATCAGCTGTCGAAAGAAGGTGTCCATCTCACCAGATTCAGAGTCCTCAAAAGGCAATATATGCAATGAAAAAGCTTTTGTTCTTCCATACAGCGTGTACATATAATTTGCAAACAAGAAACAAGAGATAATTCGGAAACATAGCTGCTGGAGCATGTGCATAGCTTACGCCGACCTCGCCGGTTCTGAAGTCGGTCTCGATCCACAGCATGAAGAGGAACCTTGCCATCGTTGACGTCGGCGTAAACCAAGGCCAGTGTCTGTCCCAGAAGAACAATCAGATCAGTTCAGTAACTTCAGTTCAGTAAGCAAACAGAGGATCATTCGTAAGGTGTTGATCCCGAGGGTCTTGTCGGCCTCCACGACAAGGCAGGTAGGATCGCCCTGCAGCCTGCATACGCGTGATTGATTTCAGCAAGTTACGAGTGCGAGTAATCAGCTGCATCTTGCACAGCTGCTGAACGCTGCAGCGTGATCACGGCGTGCTCACCTTCAGCCCCTGAGAAGAGCGTGCAGTCATTCGGGCCGTGCGTCTAGACCCACTCGTCGGCGAGGACGTCGTTGCCGAACTTGTCCGTCGCCTAGCTCCCACCGGCGGCATTCCCTGAAATGTAAAGGGAAAACCAAGCATCATTAGCAGCTGCCAAGGTGATATATTTCTTCCGCTGCTGTGTCAGCGGCTCATTGCAACGTATAGGAGTGATCAGAAATGGCGACTTACCCTGCGGCCTGCGGGGGCGACCATGCGGACGGTGGGGAGGGAGATAACGCCGAGCAGGAGGAGGTTCCTCAGCTACCTCCTCTTGCCCATGTCGGGGACGCGGTCGACCGGCGGACGGCGGGGATGCTGCTCGACGCCTGGCATGGGATGGTCATCACTCAGCCGCTTGATGGGCTCGCCCAGCGAAGCACGGGATCGGCAGAGCTGCCACTGGATAGATCATAGACCACATATGCAAGAACGTGTTTCAGTTGACTTTTCTGTGCTAAGTGGTAGTACTGGCACTAAAGCCCCGAGTAAATTAATTAGAAGACTGTACAGTGTATACTAGCATACGGTAGTCACACTTTGACATATTTCTGGTTGTCAGGTTGGGAGCTAGGTTGTCGAGACCGAACTTCCAAATTTAAACCCTCTGTGTATAATTGTATTAGTTCTGGATCAAACTAGTGCGTACAGTAGAAATAACGATGACAACACATTCATATCACAGGTCAAATCATAATACTTTAACAAAAAGTACTGGCCTTATGGCCAACCATTACAAAACTAGTATATTGCCCGTGCTAACGCTACGGCGATATTTGCTAATACAATTCAAATAAGCAAAAGGTGTTATATGTTTTAGTAATCAAGTGTTGTAAGATGTGCACAAAAGAAAGATGCAGAGAGTTATTATATCATTGATTACATAAGCAATTGCATAAGGTAACATAGCAACTGTTTATCATTAAAAACCATCTAATCCCTCATACGCTTAAGGATTTTCCGTATAACTTTAGGAATGTTGTCTTTTGAGAAAACGTGAAACCAACACGGCACATTTCCTCGTGAAATGGCTAATTTACATGGCCAGTGCAAACTACATTAAAATGAGCTACAATTTATTTTAGTCGAACCCAAGTAGTAGGTGAGGATAAATAGATGAGTAAAGTTCAAAAATGAAACTTCACAGCATATGCAAAGTTGGTCTATTTCCGCACATTTAGGAATATATTGTCTGATTGTACATTGGTGCAATTTTATGCACTCCTGTTGCTGTACACTCTACATATGCTACATGAACAGAAGCAGAAAATTTTGGTGCATATGGTGATATAATTCACTAAAATAAAATTTGGTTCATATGGTGACATAATTCACTAAAATTGATACAAAGGACTGCGGTCTGCGGAGTAGTACCGCCCAGTCAAAGAGCACAGATGCAGCAGTTCTCTCTAGGTGTTGCTTCTCGTGACCCTTCAACTCGTTTCCAGTAAGTCCGGATAAGCTCTTCAAAAAGGCCATGGTATCTATTAATCCTTGCAGGTCCCCATGAAGTATCTCAAAGTCTTCAAAACACCTATCAGAATCAAACTTGTTACATCAGCAGCAAAATCTATTATTGGAAACTATGGAGATAAGAGAAAAACAAGAACATGTAACTCACGATTCAGAGGTTTCTTTTGTTTTAATATTTTCTGAGAGTGGACAGGCATCAATTTCTGTCCTGGAAAGAAAGTTCCAGTCAGGAAATTCTACATCTCTCCCAGGATCCCTTTGTAGTTGATATCCTAACACTATGGCATCTTGCAATCGTCTTGCACCACTAAACTGTAATTACAGATAAATCAGGTTGATCAGCTCAACTACAACCATAAAACAGGGTTTCTGAAATACGGCCTACAACTCTAATCTTATTTACAAATTAGAAGAAGGAAATAGAAGTTCCACATTCTAGTAGAGTGCCCGTACATTGTAACGGAATATCAAAAGAGGAGAGTAATATATATCATCACATATGACCTGAATCATACAATCAATATTAAAATTCTTTTTACACGTATCAAGTAGAACATATATCTACATATTTAGTTCGTCCTCGAACTTAATGAAAAGGCAGATGATCAAACAGAAATTCCATCAATTCCATCTAGTTAGTATAAGTTGGAAACATCTTATAAACATAAATATTTGCAAGGTCCATCAGTATATACCATGTTTTGAGTATCAACTACATTGGATTGATGATCAGTGTAGAATTCTTTAGCCTGCGAATCTTCCTTCTCATCCTGTCAATGAATAAACACATTAGCGAAAAGATAAAGACGCAAGGCAAAGGACTAAATAGACAAAATCATCAAATCACTTCCAAACTGAATAATTGTACAAAAAATATTAATCACGTCATTTTGTTTACAGGTCAATGGTCTCTACCTTCCTGTTTCTGAAGCAAAGAGATAGAACCATGTTAACAAGACTAACCTTCCTGTTTCTGAAGCAAATACCTTCAAAATATCATTAGAAGATATTTTGATCCTTTTGTTTACAGGTCAATGGACTCTACCTTCCTGTTTCTGAAGCAAATACAATAAGTAAAAATATCATTAGAAGAGGTTGTCAGTTGGTGCCTGACTGGTAATGCTAATCAATATGGCATGATTTCATTGGCGCTAGCATGGTTCTTAATTCTTACAGGTGACCGTGACAACAAAGAAACAAAAGATGACACAATAAAAGGAAGAAGTATATACAAGAGGGCTTGATGCTGGAAAACATGGTAAGCACGGCACATGAGTTCTTTTTAACGCAGTAATGTCAAGATATGGAACTCTTTATTCGATGCATGCAAGATCAGCAGAGTACTTGCATTCTATCATTCAGATATCCCTAACATAATGGTTTATTTGCTCCTGAGGACACATTTGGAACATTTATATAGCCATACCCAAAAGTACCACCGTGTTTGCCCTTACCCGCGCAAAAATCAGTAGCGGCAACATCAATTGCTAATTTGGTCCTTCCATTATATCCAGCTCTATCTATTGCCGCAATAACAAGATCCAGGCCTTGAGGTATGCTGAACATTGACCCAACATAGATATGGTATATTGAAATCCATATTTCAATGCCCAAAAGGGAAAATAAAAAAGGAAAAAATAGCATACCAGAAAAAGGTAAAAATCAATTCCTTACTTGCCTGGAAATATTTGGAGCAAATCCGCCATCATCACCAATGTTACAACTATCTGGACCATATTTCTCAGAGATAATATCCTATCAAATCAATTGGTAAAAAAAACCGTTTATAGAAGTCAGCAAACTTATCTCAGGCACTATGAAAACAAAACTTGAACTACCGAATCGCCCATGGTTTAAGAATTTCAGTACTCTGTCTTAGTTGCAGTCTACCCAAATAAATTAATGCTAAGCAAGATCAGATGTGGAAAAGGGCATCACAAAGCTAGAATTAAATGTTAAGTTTTTGTACGAACACAATCGTTCCTACACTTATTGATGGACAGGTAACAGGTTGGTCCAAAAATGGGACTGAAGGACAACATTCATGTTGTCGAGACTCGAGAGTGTGTGCAAGGTATAATCTATAGATATTTGTGAACCGGTTTGTTAGAAGTGGAGGGTACCTTCAGATGGTGATATGTCTCTGAACCCATCCGCATTGCTTCTTCAAAGTTTTTTGCACCAACCGGAAGGATCATAATTTCCTACAAATAAGCAAACTTTACTTGCAAATATTGAGATATTGATCTACATGGAACATCTTAATATGTTTTCACTTTAAAAAAATGAATCAACTGGAAGAAACAAGGGAATAACAATCCCAAACTGTAATTGCAGGGACTGGAAGCGTTGTAGCGCTTTTCCAACAAAATCTGCTATATGCTTGTACAGCGGAACCTGCATAGAAATAGGCAACCGGCTATAAGAATATGTGTTGTCATGTCCGACTCATTTTTAACCTCAAACCATGGTGATTTAGCTGATAATACGTACCTCTTTTTCAGCAGCGCCAGCTTTACAAGCTGCAATCGATACAGCTAGCATAGCATTTGCTGCAATCTCAGCCTGCATGATGTAGTATCATAGCTAATATCTAAGCAGGAGGTATTGTATACTTTCCCCACCAAACAGAAACGATTGAAATGGTCGTGCCGGTAGGCGAAGTGGCGCCAGAGCATCTGGTACTCGCGGGCGGAGGTGATCCCCGCGGCCGTCTTGCCCACCAGCGCCCTCCAATCGATGTCCCGCCTCTCCGCGTGCTTCGCCACTGCCTGCAGAGCCGTCAGGATCGTTGCCCGCGTGTACCTGCGGAAAGATTGTGAGGCGCACTAAAACCCTAGAGCGAAAAACTGGGGTAGGGTGCGCCGGGGAGCGCGGGAGAGCGAGTGTAAGGACGAACCTGTGGGGGAGGAGGTACACGTCGTCCTCGGAGAATTCGCACTTCCGCTTCCCCTTCCCCGCCTACGGCATCGGCGCCGGCGCCGGTGACATCTCGGCGCTTGGTTGGTGTGGGAGGCCTCACAGCGCTGGTGAGGGAGGAGGAGATCGTGGAAGCAGTTGAAAAGAAATTAGTGTGTGGTTACGCACATGACGAGGACCGGAGTGCGCGGAATCGATCGAGCAACCGGACGGGAGAGGCCATCGGGTTTGGGGCTTGGCCGCTCGAGGCAAAGCCACGAAGGAGCGAAGCTTGGTCGGGGGAGGCGGCGACGGGATGCAGCCGTGGAGGGAGGGCGCCATCGGTCGAGGTTGAGCCGCAGAGTAGGGTCGACGCGATGACGCCCCTTAGTGGAGGTTGCGCTGACAGTCGGCCGATTGCCGAACCCTAGCCGCGATCGGCGCTCTTCGAGGGACTTGGGGGAAGTCCGGAAGGACCGGATTGCGTGATTTGGGGGATTCGAGAGCGAGTGAAGGGGGGTGCGGCGGGGGATGGGGGGTGGCACGGGAGGTTCAGGAAGTTTGATGGGATGAACCGGGTGATATGGTTCATTAGATTTGATGAAGTGACATGATAAAACATCTTAGCCCTTGATTATGAGGAAGTAGGATTTTTGGGTGCACGTTTTAGGGTGAACAAAGAAACAATATCCTCTATGGGGGTAGAATAGTGTGTGCATGTAGAAAAGAATTAACTGGTAAATTATAAAGGGGTAAAGATAAACAGCCATATAGCTTGAGTTCAATAAAATAACAGCGGAAATGAAATAACAACATTAGGATAAGCCTTTCCATTGGGGTACGCGTGATAGAATTCTGGATCTCCTTCATTGAAACCACAAACAAAGTACTCGTAATCACCTTCTGCTTCAACGCACTCCTCTGTAGAAAGTTGGTATGTTGCAAGGTGAGTACAAAGTCGTACTCAAGCCTTGGAAGCATAATGCATGATAACTATATGCAAGGCTTGACAAATGAAGGCATAATAGGGCTCAGGGTTCATTTAGCGTAAAGCAAAAATGTAACTTTAAACACAACTATTAAATTTGCAAAGCATCAATTGACCACTCATAGATTCTCAAAACATCACTTTTATTTAAAACAAAACCAAACAAATTTACAGTGTGAAAGCGCACCTCGTCCGCCCTTTACCGTGGGCACAGCTACTTAAGTAGTTTTAACTCTGCAGAGTGTGTATAGCTTTATCCACAAAACATGAATATCTCTTCTTGCCAATCTATTAGCACACTTTCTTTGGTGTGCGGTAGAAATTTCATGACAAGACCTTTATAATGCACAAACCCACCATTAACCTCGCCTGCTAAGGTTTCACCGCTGATAAGGTTCCATATGCCCAATTTAGAAGCCCCCTCTTGCGCCGTGTGAGTGCCTCCAACTAGTACCCACGTTTATCCCACTGGCGAAGCTAATAATGAGACACACAAATTAATTGGCCAGATCATACCCATTTAGACTTGTGGTTGTACGGTAGTACTTGATTTGAAATAACACACACTTCGGTCTTTAATTGACTAGGGCAGAACAATCACTCTACTAGCCTCGTGCTTCCTGCACCCACCTGACTTCCCATCCGCCCCAGTCCAAAACCATTTTCTATTTATTTTATTCAATAAACAACAACAATACCTATTGCCACAACTAAACAAATGAGTTTAAACAAAGTTTTACAGCAATACCCCATGATGGCATCATACCGAAGCGTTTAAGCTAGACTAAGCAATCCTACCTTATTGTGCTACTCTACTAGTTATCATCCCTTATAATAGATAATACTAACTAGGGCGACAAGGGTACATAATGTTCAATGTCAAAGAGTCATACCATCTAGAATTTCACTAAACGTTATGAATGAATTTAAAATACCTTGCATAAAAGTAATCATACATTAATTTAAAATAGCATAAGCATTTGAAAACTTGGGATCAATATGGTCAAAGAAGACTTGCCTTCGTCGAACGTGGTTGGCTCTACCTCTTGTTGGTTTGGCGGGCCTTCTTCGGTGACATCGTCTAAACATGAAAAGCAAAAGCAAATAAATAAAATAAAATACAAATAAAATTAAAAAAATGAAAATAATGGTACTGTAAAGTAGAGCCTGAATTTAGAAATTGGAATCACTGGATTTGGAGCTTGAACGAAGGAGAACGGGCTCTCGAAAGATAAAAATCAAAGGAAAAAAAGAAATGTACTGTAGCTTCAAGCTACTGTTCACACGAAGAACAGAGAGCTATTCTCATCCGTGTGCACTGAATCCAATGAAGTCCTGGTGATTGAGCGGTTCATGGTGCAAATTGATTGAGAGGAAATGCTCACCGTGTTCTTGCGCACCTTGTGACGTGGTTGGCAATGAGGGAGGAGCTCCGGTGTGACGGTGGGCTTGCATGGCCGGAGTTCAGGAAGAATTTCACAAAATTTGGAAGCTAGGGCATGGGAGAAGCTTTGAGGATTTGCGCAATGTGATGGGGGTCGAAGAGGGCTTCTCGGTGCCGACTTTTATAGCCTCAAAACGAGCATAAACAAGGAAACACCAAATTTGGGATCAAATCAGATTTGGAGAAAATTTTGACGATAGAGCGTGAAATTCGAGGAATTGATACCATGGATGGAAAGAGGAGATCGACGGAATGTCGATGGTGATTTTTAGAAAGCTTTAGGTGCAAGATTGTGGAGTTCTTGAAGAATTTTTGAAGGTTCAATGCAGGAGAGAGAGATTGAGTGCTCTCGACACCACGAGTGAACAGTGCAAGCTCTTTTTTTTAAAAAAAAATCAAATTTGAATAGTGTTTGAGAAAAAATGGCTCAGAAATACTGTAAAATATTTGAGACTTAATAAAATTATTTTCACACATTTTTGTGTTTGAATTTACGAAGAGTAAATCATTTTGTAAATAAGAAAATAGGAAAGAGCATTTATAAAATTCAGAGAAATTAGGATAATTTCAGAAAAATTAGAATTAATTAATTTAATAATAATACAAATTTTCGGATGTTACATAGGTTGTCATTGGAATGCCTGTTGAGCTGTAGAACAATGATCGGAGGACACACGAATCTATTGAAGTTCTTGCTTTTCTGTGGACTTGACCTTGATACATGGAACTAACGAATTTTTTTTTAAAATAATAATATTTTAATCAATATTTACAGAAATAATATGCCAAAAATAAAAATAGCAAAACTACCCCCTGTGTCCATTTGAATTGGCGACAGGTCCTGTCGCCATTTGAATTGGCGACAGGGCTCCTATGTCCATTTCAAATGGCGACAGGGGGACATCCCACTGCTGCCTGTGTAGGACTCCTATTCCGATTTTACCCCCTGTCGCCATTTGAAATGGACATAGGAGCCCTGTCGCCAATTCAAATGGCGACAGGACCCTGTCGCCAATTCAAATGGCGACAGGAGGGTAGTTTTGCTATTTTTATTTTCGGCATATTATTCTGTAAATATTGATTAAAATATTATTATTTTAAAAAAAAATTCTGGAACTAACTGTATAGAGATTTTGAGATTCAGAATGTTCTCACGCTGCACATATCAAATCAAAAAATGGCCCACTAAATCGCACAACATATGATGTGCTCTTGAACTAGTTTATTTGCGTCCTTAATTTTTTAACCCGTGCCTGCATGTGCTCTCTATTTTCGTCATCTGAATCATTTCTAGGGGAGGATCAGTCAAGCGCTACTTCATCATCTGAATTATGCCTTGTGATGGTATTAGCTCACCTTGTCGTTTCATTGTACTCAATAGCTTTCGAAAACAACTTCAGTTCTACAGGACAGGTCCAGTGGTCGACTGGACAACCAACAGCCACAGGGTAAAAACAAAAATACTATAGTAGTACTGGTACCCATGAGTCAACATCACTTGGCGACTTTGGTTAAATACTCCGAAGCTTTTTTTTTTTTTTTTTTATCTCGGTCTAATGTACAAAACACAAATCTAGCTCTCCTCTAACCGCAACAGCGTGGACTTATCGTGGTCTTACACCGCGGTAGATGACACGTATTGTCTTCTGTTCCTTCCGTGGTTTATAATAAGACTAGATTTGCAATTTTGTTTAGATAGAAGCTAATTATATATATATATATATATATATATATATATATATATATATATATATATATATATATATAGGAAAAATACTGCACTCAGGAGTAATTACTCCCATCTCTCAAATACCACCCAAACGCATTTGAAATACTCCTTTATCAGTTTGGATACACTCATATACTAATTATAAGATATTCCAATGAGATCCACATGAAAAAATTGCAAGGGAGTACATAGTTTTTAGCATATTTTGCAAATACTTTCATATATGCATATAAAAAGGAGTATGTCTAAAAAATGTACATACCACCTCTGAAAAAATGTAAATACCACCTAGATGATCTTATATACTTATATACTACACGTACATACTCTCCATTGCGCGAAATACTCCCTACATTGTGAGATACGGCATAGGGAGTAATTACTCCCGGGAGTAGAAAAGAGGCTTCATATATATATATATATATATATATATATATATATATAGGGGAGATATCTAGTGCAAACCCCTTTTACCGTGAAAACTCCGTGAAACCCACGTGTGAAAGTTTTGAAAAATTCTCAAAAAATTATCATACGTAGGGGAGATGAGGTTCTACAACCATGTAAAATTTGAAGACCAAACTCAATTGCATTTGAAAGATATAAAAAAGACAAATTCAGTATGAATAGTGACTTTTCACTATTTAGCACTATTCATTTTGCAATTTGTCTTTTTTATATCTTTCAAATGCAATTGAGTTTGGTCTTCAAATTTTACATGGTTGTAGAACCTCATCTCCCCTACGTATGATAATTTTTTGAGAATTTTTCAAAACTTTTATACATGGGTTTCACGAAGTTTTCACGGTAAGGAGGGTTTTCACTAGATATGTTGCCATATATATATATATATATATATATATATATATATATATATATATAAGGATAGCTAATGTACTATCGATAGTACGATCCTCCGTGCTATAGGGTTGTGTTTGCAAAATTCGAAGACGAAACTGTTGATCCAAACCGTGCATTTTGTTCATCTCATTGAAATCTCACTACCCACCAAATTTTATATATTTTGAACTTTTTCTCCTATTTAGTTTGTATTTTTAAAAACCAGCTTCATTGGACGCCCCAGAACTAATTAGATCGTGGATTTTTAAAAATAGCCAATTTAGGCAAGGTTTCAACAACTCCTTGTGACCACTGCCCACCACAACGATGCACCACTGGTGGGCCGTGGCTCGCGACCACTGCCTGAAACAAGCCTTGAGTGCACGCAATCTAGGCCGAAAATCCCCAAAGGCATGTCGATGTTATCCATGCAATGTATAGATGTTTACCTTGTTTCACCAGAATTTTTTACTTAGCGTTTAGATTTCGGAGCTAGAAATCTTGTCGAGAAAATAAACCGGGCCACGTGGGCTCACGCAGTACTCGTGCCCGTGAAGGAATGCTAATAGTGTTGTTTCCTAGGAGCAATGTGCTGCTCCGTCCGGTCTGATTTCTTTTAAACAAGTTTCATACGTACACACCGATAAGCAAGGGAATAGCTGCCTATTTCTTTTTCAACGTGTCTGCCCTTATTAGCAGTATATTCATCCATCTAAAGCCCATTCCAACGAGAAATTGATAGGAGCGTTAATTCGATGAAAAATGTTGCCTTGGAAAACTAGAATCTGCTTCCTAAAATGGCATCTGTTTTGGGACCGTATGTTGTATATGAGGAGTATAATCACGAGTGGAGCCTGGTTCATATCCGTACGTATGTGCACTTTTTTCTTAAATAGCACCCAACTATTGGGTCCCAATAGTAAATATATTAGGTATATAAACTCAAGAAGCACGACCCAATAGCCCATTCACTCGTCCACCCCCTCCTCAGGCGCACAACAAAGGTCAATATTTAAATAATTACTTACTCTATTTGTAAATAGATGTTATTATAGATTCTTATACTTTTATCAAGACACATCTACAAAAGATTGTATTACCTTTCTTTATTATATCTTTGGATTATGTGTTTTACTCGGGTCCATGGTAGTAAATGACATTAGAAATATCTAAAGGGGAGGGGTATAGAGGGAAAAGATCGTAAAAAAAATCATATTAAAATTGTAGAATGACATGTATTTAGAAACAAAATTTGAAAGCTAGAATGACATGATTCGAGAAGGGAGGGAGTACTTGGTTACATTTCTCGAATGAGATTTTTTTTTTCTACATGTTAATGATGAAGCAGATAACTTGCTTTCAAAATACTCTGTCCGTCTAATTTTATACAGTGTATTTTTTAATGGTCTTATCCACAAATATAATACATATTTAATGTTCCAATGCAACTTAGTGTGATGTTCTCTTTATGCCCCTAATAAATATCTAGATTTACTTGATATTATCCACTTGCATGCATTGAATATAATGCTTAGAGATATTGATTAGTGGTAATCTAGTTATTTTCAATATATCACTAGTTTATATGCCAAGCAAAAATAATCCCTATAAACTTGGACAGATAGAGTATGAAGACTCGTCGAGTTACCGGCCTCTGTCCAAATTTATAGGGCGTATTTTCTCTTGGCATATAGACAAAGGAGATATTGAAAATAACTAGACTACCCCTAATTGTTATCTTTAATCACTATTTTCAATGCATGCATATAGAGAATATCAAGTAAATCTAAATATTCATTAGAGGTATAAAAGGAACGTCACACTAATTTGCATTGTAACATAAAATATGTCTTATATTTATGGACAAGGTCATTAAAAAATACGTCCTATAAACTTGAATGTAGGGAGTAATTTGTAAAAAAAAATTCAAGTAATTTTGTAATTCTCTTAATTATTTTGAGGTGTTGTCTCTAGTAGAAATAATTTATACTGTAGCTTTTGGTATTGTAGACTCTAGATTTTTCTACCAAACAATGATTTGTTAACTCGGTGTACCCATCACGACAATCCTGGATGTGCCCTCGATCACTACAGTGTCCATCGTGTTCATCGGTGTCGATACATGGCAGGCAAACAAATGCGCATCAAGGAACTGCGCTGGTGACTAAAAGTTGAACTAATGATAATGGAAGGTACTTCAGATGTTCTATGAGATAATGGGCAGTGCTCAACTTTTTCCTGAGGCCAGTAAGAGCTCATGGCCGTGCCTACCGAGGACCAACGGCCTGCAGATGCATCACCAACATTTCGAAACAATGGCGTGTTTCCAAACGCTTTATATCCATAAGGAAATCGTATGTGTATCTTCACCTGCATCTTTCAGGGGAAAAATATCTCGACTTTGTGATAAACCTTTACGATTGACAGATTGCAATGCAGTGTGTACAAGTTGCGCAGTATATTTCTGTGAATCATTTCCACGTTTCCTTCTTTTTTTCACTTCGGTCTTCCTTCCTCGATCTTTTTTATTGCACGGAACTAGTTTTGAAAGAAAAAAAAAAAAAAACTGAGAGACAACTACAGTAAACAGCCCTCCTCGAACCAAACATACCCGGCCGTTAACCCAAGTGTAGCGAGCTATCTTGTCAGCTAGATCCATCGATCAAAATACAGTAAAATAGAAAAGGGCGTATATTTATAAAGTCACATTTTAAAGCCATTGAATCAAGTCAGAATTAGACATCCACATATTTCAAAGCTAATACAAAGGCTAGAAAAATCAGCTAAAGATTAGCAAATAACCTGCAACTTACAACTAGCAAAACCGAATAGAAAATTAGAAGGAAAAAAATTAGTGTCAACATTTTGTTTTGCTTCTGTAAGCTTCTGTAATCTATAAAAAAATTAGTGTCAACATTTATGCCTGATCAGATTTACTATGTCTAATTCGTTTGATCATCCAAACGGCCCAGCCCAAAAAAGTCGCTGCAACTCGCAGGTTATGTACGCACGGCATAGTACGATAGCGCATTGCGCATATCTTCATAGCCATTGAAACACTTGCTAGTCTCTCGTCTTGAGCCGACTAACTTGAGTTCCGACTTCCCGTGTACATGTCCGGCCGGCGAAAGGCGCGCAGCAATAATTCTGCCGCCTGCGTGGGGGAGAAAAGGTACGCACGGCATGGCGCCGCGGGAGCACGCAAAGCGGCACCCCCACCATGCACGCGCTCGGACGGCGATAGATCGAATCGATCGATCGATGGATGGGGGCTCACATCACTGCATCATACACCACAAACGCCATCATGCATCATGCATTCACAAGTTCAGTTCGGGCGCACACTTGGGTGTGTTTTTGTTGATAGAATAAAATTAGATGAGATGCGATGCGATGCGATGGTTATGTACCATTTGGTTTCATTATTTTGGATGAATGAAATAGTTCAGCATCTATAGAAAAATATTCTTCAAATTTGTATCACTTGGTCTAGGATGGGATGGTTCCAATGTTCCATTCAAGCAACCAAGCACACACTTACTGTTCACCTCGTCACTTCAATTCCTATAGCACCGTGTACACCACGCGGATATATCCTCGATTCGATCCGACCACTTGAAACTAGCTACTCCCTCATGACACAAATAATTATCGTTTCAAACATCGATACAATCTTTAAAACATAGCTTCGATCACTAAGTTTTATTGTAATATATTTATAAAACCTAATAAAATCGTAATATTGTAAAAGTATTTTTCAAGACAAATCTACAAATATGTTTTTTATACATCCAATTTAAATATTTAAAAAGGTACTGATAGTTAAAATTTCAAAAGTTTGACTTCACCAATGTACCAAACGGTAACTCTTTGTGACTGGAGGGGGTACGTAGGTACCTCATCAACTATTGATTGATCATGCACATATATATGGCATGCATGCATGTAGAGGATTAGTCGGTAGGCTGCCCAGCTGTATGCACTGCAATGGTGTCGAGATCTAAATATATAAATTCGGACCCTATGTATAATGCACTAGTCTAGGACCACGCTAGTGAACACAATTGTAACAAAGATGAAATATCATCCATACATAGCGAATTATAATTAAACGAGCTAAATGTGATAAATAAATAATTATTGTGATGCTACGATTGAGTTTAAATTTATTAGGCCTCGCATGGCTCAAGCACTAAATAAAATATAAAAATAACTGCAGTGGAACAAAATAAACTCAAACGGAACACATCAATAAGCCACATGCAATTGACAAGGTATAAAACCTAATATGCAACCTCCTTGCAATACTCCTCCAAGGCATGTATAGATTCCTCTATTTCTTCAACTGAATGCGGATTAATGCAAGGATGAGCACATAAAGTACTCCGCAAGTGGTGTATACAGAATGCAAAGTTTAATACACTATATTCAAGGCTTAACCAAATGATATAGCTTCAGGGTTTATTTTGTACAAAGCAATATTTATAAGAATAAGATAAATAGATTGAAAGCATAAGTAAACTAAATAACCATAACAATAAGTTAACAAGAGATTTCACTAAGTTTCACAACTTTCCACACAACCTAAACCAATTATCCACACAGTCAATCTTTTCAGTTTTATTTTATGAAAACTACCCTTTGTGTGAAATCTTCAAGCATTGTCCAAGACCATGAACATATTTATTTGAATAGATTTGATTAACACTCTGCAGAGGTTGTACAACTTTTCCCACAAGACACGATCACTTCATATTACCACGTGATAATCAAACTTCCTTAGATGTGTGGCACAGAGATAATGACAATTGTAATTTCAGTTGGTGAACAATACTAAGAATCGTAATTTCAATTTTAGATTTATCAAGTAATCATGGCAATTAGGGGATTTAATCTGCAGGATTGAATTGACTATTCATATGCGATCAACTTACGTAAGGCTTGACGCGGTGTGATTGTGTGTGGTAGGATGATCTTGATGCGGTGTAGATCGATGCAGGGAGATGATCACGATCGATCTCGGTAGAACGTTGTTTGAGTACATGCACCGAACAACGATCAAGTTGTGATTAGCACAATGAAAATACAAGTGATCTAATCACCAATATATTTAGAATGATATACCCGAATGAAGTGCATTCATGCTGATAACGTGTTGTAAAACGCAGTTGTTCACCAACACCAATCAACAGCACATCAATGCAATCATACGAACCAAAGTAGAAACGCAACTAGAAACACACACAATGTAAGCAAAAAGGCACTCTTTATTAGATTGATTTTTCTGTATAGAGTAATGTCCAATATATAAGAGAAAAATCTCTAAAAATCAATTCAAATTTATCCACTAATGAATAGAGTCTTCTATACTGAAACATATATTCTATCCATACCACAGCTACTAATATTATCTTATACGTCTCGCACAAGGCTCATATTTTTTCACTTACAGGTGTGCCACCACAATAAACTTTCTTCTCCTCTCCTCCCTCCTCTACCTCTTCTTTGCTCCACGCCTCCGTCTCCCCGATCTTTACAAAAAGACCCCCAAATCCGCACCTTTCGTACCGTTGTCCCCGACCCCTTGCTATTAAAAGCCATCTTCCAACCAGACAGAGCTAGTACTAGCACAGCATAGCAGCAATGGTGGCTTCCTCTCCGTCATAAAGCCACCACTTGCGGTTCTTGGCGTGTTCCTGGCCATCCTCGTACGGACGCGGGCGCAGCCATGGACATGGCCGGGGAGGAGGAAGCCTACAAGTACGAGTTCGACCTCGAGAACCCCTTCACCAGCCACGCCGACGAGCCGATCGCCAGCCTCCTCGATGCCGAGGGCCACCACTCGCCGTCCTTCTCCGCCACCGCATCCGCCACCCGCCGGGACGCCGCCGGCTTCATCTCCAAGGTACTTG
Source organism: Rhipidocladum racemiflorum (assembly GCA_036346355.1). Classification (NCBI taxonomy): domain Eukaryota; kingdom Viridiplantae; phylum Streptophyta; class Magnoliopsida; order Poales; family Poaceae; genus Rhipidocladum; species Rhipidocladum racemiflorum. Next base: position 47,842,638 of record CM070582.1, on the reverse strand, counting down.
GCTCTTGTCCTGTGTTTCTTTCTTGCGGACGGTTCCTCCCTTGTTTGTTGATCTGATCAGCCTCAATCGGCACAGGTACGGTACGACGGCGAGCTGGCCGTGAACCCGCGGGTCGCCTACCTCGCGCTCAACTACGTGGATCGCTTCCTCTCCAAGCGCCAATTGCCCGTAAGAACGCGAAAGATGGAGTCTTTCTGCCAAGATTTGTGCAGGAATTCGCTCTGATCTGATCCCCAGGGTTCCATGCAGTGCGAGCAGAAGCCATGGGCGCCGCGGCTGCTCGCCATCAGCTGCCTCTCTCTCGCCGCCAAGATGCAGCGCGTCGCCGCCAGCTCCATCGCTGACATCCAAGTACAAGCTTAGGCGTATTTTTGTTTCTTCGCTGCGATTTCGTGAGAGATTTTCCTGGGGATTAGTTAAACAACGGTGCGTGTGCTGTGGCGGCGTGGGTTGCAGAGGGACGAGGACTTCATGTTCGACGCGGTGACTATCCGGCGCATGGAGCGGGTGGTGCTGGGCGCGCTAGAGTGGCGCGCGCGCTCCGTCACGCCGCTCGCCTTCCTCGGCTTCTTCCTCTCGGAGTGCTTCCCTCCGCCGCGGCATCCGCCTCTGCTCGCCGCCGTCAAGGCGCGCGCCGTTGACATCCTCCTCCGCGCCCAGCCCGGTACATCCACGCCCTCGCCCCCGCGCGCGTCGGCATGCCCAATGCCACGGCATCCAACACACGCCAAGGCTTCCCCCGTTAGATTCCGCAAGCGCTCAACTGCTGGTTTCGTGCATTTTGCAGAGGTGAAGATGGTGGAGTTCTCGCCCTCCGTGGCGGCAGCCGCGGCGCTGCTCGCCGCCGCCGGAGAGGTCGCCGGCTCCCACCTCCCCGCCTTCCAAGCCGGCATCGCCGCTTGCCCCTTTGTAAATAGCGTGAGCATGATTTTGTAAAACCGTACATCTTTGTTTCCACTAAGCCCCCCTTAATCTCCACTAATTTACGAGATAACCCCTTTCATGCAAAATAAACTCCGGATCTTTTGGAGAGGCGACTTTTGGTATTCCAGTGATTTACTACTGTTTAGTTTTTTTTTTTTTTTGGATATTTTGCTCGTGAAATCGAGCAAGCCGAGCCGATTGAACCTCCCTGTAAAACCTTGCTGTTTTTCTTACTTCTGGAATTAATCATTTCTCCTACTCGTATAATTATTACGATCATCGTAGAAAACGCTTATACTTACACTTTGGATAATTACAGCAAGGCCAATGCTTTGAAGTAATAGAGAATACAAATGTAAGATCTGTAGAAACGGAGGGGTTTGGTGCTAACTTTTGCTGTATCTTCTCTGTCCAGGAGAAGCTGCGAGACTGCGGCGAGGTGATGGCCGCGGCCTGTGGCGTCGGGCCCGGCCGGACGGCGACGAGCGCCGACACGCCGTTGACGGTGCTCGGTCACCTCCGCAGCGCCAGCTCCGAGAGCGAACGGACCGCCGGATCGGTGGCCAACGGCGCTGATGCGAAGAAGCGCTGCATGGGCCCACCTTCCCAGTGGGGGTAGGCGGCCTGCGGCAGCGTGAGAGGCTCAAGCGGCTTGCGACCAACCGGAAGAGTTAGAAATTTTACTCTTGCCCTCTTCTCTTTTATCCCCCCCCCCCCCCCCCCTTTTTTTTTTTCCTTTTCAATTCTTTTTTCTATTTTAATCTTCACGAGGTAAAGAAGGGATGGAGAGAATTGGTGGTGGCAGCTGTCATTTAATTGCCTTTTTTGCCTGTCTTTTTTGTTTTCCTTGTGGGGGCTAGTGGTAATTTTTGCGGCAGCGCTAGATGCGAGACTAGTGGATGAACATATTGGGGGAGGGAGGGGGAAGAATAATGTGATATTGCGGAAAATAAAACCAAAAATTATGTTGACCATTGCTCCCCTTTGGTTTAACTTTCTGTGTTTTTATACGCATTTTCCGTCATTAGAGTAGATCTATTTTCTAAATAATTTTCAATATTGGCTGAATATATATTGAGATCTTCCTAGGTATGTGAGACACTTTAGTTACATGTGAGAATATCCTTTTTTGTTTTGGGTTTCTAAGAAAGAAAATAAGACGAAAACAACAAACGAAGAGTGTGGTCAACGGAGGCGCAGAGGAATGCGACGTGTCAGGGCGGAGGGAGGCAGCCTTGTACTTTACCTTTCCCGACGACCGGCCGCTAGATGCGCGCCACGTGGACGCATGGTCGCATCACGGCCTTCGCTCGTGTGCAGGCCCCTCCACTTTGTCCCCCGTGACTCCCGCCTCGTGCATGCTGCCTGCATGGTGCTGTACACAGCCCCCATTTCCATACGTACGTAGAGTATACCGTACTCGTAATATTTACGTATAGTCGTATACGCGTATGTATTTATTGTGTAGATACGTAGTAGTACATAGCTAAACATCGTAACATCGCGCGAGTGGATGAGCTTTGCAACCAGCACATGTGGACCCCCGGCGTTTGGTTTCACTTGGGAGGTTGTTGGGTCCACGGTGAATTGATTTCACGTACGCTAGTTAACGTGGAGGCGAGAGAGAAAAGGATGGGTGGCACATCACACCACACATGTGCCAATGGACATGTTCTTGCAACGCTCGCTTGAACGTCAAAAAAAAAAAATACTGCTCCTCCTTTGCGAGGAGACTGTTTGAATAAACGTTAGGACGTGACATTTGACTCCATGAGTGAATGTGTCGCATATGGCGCTATGTGTTGTGGAGCGCCACCTTTTCCACCCGAAATTGCGTTGCGATCGCGTTGACTCGCGGGGGTGGTGGCGGGCTTTACTCGAGTGACTCCTACTTGTGCCGTCGGCATTTCCTGTGGGCAATTAGCCCCAAGATAAAGCTATCGTTGGATAGGATTTGAACGGTTCAGATTTAATGCTTATATATATGTGCACTGTACTGTGATGTGCACATAATATATTTCCTTTCCTGTGTTCTAGCTACTGTGAAATGAAAATCGACAACTGGGTTGGAGGCGTAGCCAACAAGGGCCATCTGTTAGGTCGAGTCTACCCTTCGAACGTCGGAGGTTAAGTAATTTCTTTAGAATCGACAATCAGTTTTTATATAGCGGTGACAAATATACATGTGTTTAGACGCAATAAGTGGAAGAAAAGTTTTATTGGGTGATAATCTGTTTCTGTGCTACGTGGCTTAGTGGGCTACTGCATTTTAAAGGGTTAATTTGGTAATTAGTAATTTTGCTTTCTGGAACTCGAATTCTAGACGCACGCAGAGACCATAGGAAGAGGAGGGACTCGACACATCTCTTTTGCGAGGATATAGCAGTCCACTGATTCGAGAGCGCTTGACACACATCGTGAAAAGTTGGCAATTGCGAGGACAGGGCATAACAATGGTGCTGAGTGGATGTGAGGGAGCTGGTGTGGACGCAGGCGTGCGGCAACGGGGATGATTTCTATCGCGTAGCCTCGCGTCCGTGGCTGCCTACACACAGTCCGCTCGCGGTCAGGACTCAGGAAACGGAGGTGGGTAGTTGGCACGCGCGGCGGCAGCGGCATAACGCTTCCGAGTACAGGCTACAGCGCGCGCAGAGCACGAGAGACAAACGAGCCGATGGCTCGCGCGCTGCGCCGCGGAGCGGCGGCACATGTGTCGGCCACAACCGCGCCTTGCCATCACTGCGCCCGCGCGCGGCGGAAGGCTGTGGCTCCCCAGCTGCTCCTGCAGTGGAGCAGCAGCAGGTCAGCAGCAGTAGCAGTTGCATGCTGGCGCTCTACTCGTAACGTGCGCCTTTCCATTCCGTACATCTCGGCTTTTCGGCCGCATCGACGTCAATCTTTCTACGTACCCGACGGCCCAACGGTGCCATAATTACCTCGTACGTAGAGTAAAGTTAAGGATGTGTATGTATGTGCAAGTGTGTATCTGGATTGAATCGTCGACGACGTACGTACGTGCGTGGTTAGTTGTGGTAGCGGCACGTACCACGTACGGAGACCTGGCTAGCTTAGCTGCAGAGGCCTGCCACGACACGCGTGCGGATCAGATGGTTAGATGGATGGACGCAGACGGCCGAACGACGGGCCGGCGCACCGCGCACGCAGGATCTGTCGTGCGTTTGGAGGATCTCACGCGAGGACGTACCACGAATAGAATGGAGCGGCGTGGAGCTGCTGTGTACTGATACGGGCGCGCATGGTGGGATTCGTCAATTACGCCGTGAGATTGCTTACCATACTTGATGGCAGCACCTATTTGCTTTCTTCGGTTTATTTTCCTCTCAAAGATATCAAAAGTTGGCACCTCTCTATTTAAATTTTTTGTATCACTTAGAAATAAATTAACATAAATTTTGGTACATTCTAAGAAGGGCTACTGCATTTTGAAGGGTTAATTTAAGTTGTATAGGCAGTGGCATACATCGATCATTTATGTCTCTGGATTCCACCCTGTGAGCCCTGCTTCACCTGAGATTAATTAATTGGCATTGAGCAATGGACAAGCTTTGCCTGAGAAAAGAATTGAACCCTGCATGGAGCGCTACAACTTCGTAGAATTCGTGTGGGTTTGGTTCTTGTGAAACTCCTGTCGTACGTGTTTGCTATTTCGAAGCGCCTCTCAGGAAGTTATCGGATACTTGTGAGGTCAAGCACATGATAACCCCATTAATCATTAATTTCCTATGTTGGATTCATAGTATTTGAACCTACCCTGCCGGTTGTGGGCTCTCAAGACTGTTTTTTTTATTTCTGCTTCACTCCACAAGCAGATCGGAACGAGGAAGAAATGGCCACGGAACCAACTCTTGGTACAGCGGTGCTGTCATGGGTGTGTGACTACACCCACTATGTCTAAATTCTGGTGTCTATGTCTACGTATATGCGAGTGTGTTTTAGTAGAAATTTTGTGAGGTTATGGATTTATCTTCGGTCTCCATCTATCTAGGCATATTCTAAGAGTATGCACTCGCATATGTATATGTGTGGTAGCACTGCTACAAAAAAGCCTATATTAGACGCATTATCACTGATGGTTTTGGAAAACCGTCTATGACGATCATCGGTGACCCTTCTAGCCAAAAACAATCATCAGTGATGAATAGCACTTACCCTTATAGCTAAAAACCATCAGTGATGAGTACGGTACTCATCACAGATGAAGACGACGGAAGAATGTGTCCATCAAAGTGAAGTGCACAAGATCATCCAGGCAAGGAACACCCACCCCCATAGACTCGGCACTGCGGGGTACACGGGTAAGGCCACGCAATGGAGTAGGGAGGACGAGGATGCCTCCCTGCCATTTGCCTCAATCGTTGACCAGCGAGCTCGAAACTGGCTAAGAGTGAGGTCACGTACCACGTCTTCCAGCACTGTATCCTTTACAAACCCCGCGAACGTGGAAGTGTCCAAAAGCTAGGTAAGATATCAAGTAACCTAGTTTGTAATTAGTCCATAACTTCATAAGTGAAATAACATGTTGCGATCTTGCAGGAAGCGTTGAATACACAATCTTTCAAAGGCTATTTTTTGCCCAACAGGGAGAAAAATATATTCTCCATGGCCTTGAAAAAAAGGAGCACTCTGGTCGCACGCAATGCAAAGGGTTTTTCATTCCCGGGAAAACGGGATTCCAAGACAACTCTGACACATACCAGAGTCAGAAAAGAGCCAAAGCCTTGTGTGAGGAATGGCTAGTACAAAAGATTGAGGAAAGGCTAAGAGATAAATTCAGTAATCAGATAAGAAGCCTCGAAGAAAAGTTCAATAATCAGCTAAGACAGCCCGCACAAGCCCCAAATGTACCTACGCAATTCAGCCTAACTACTCGTCGTAGCAGCTGTGTGTCCGCCCCTCACATAGATGAAAACAACAGCAAATTTCTTGTTGAAAACATAAAGATAATATATCTCTTCAATGCTCCATAGATAGATATATTGGACGCATTAGCTAATTGTATGTATTGTTATGTAGGTGGAGACGCGGTGCAATCTCCATGTGAGGCTTGCCAATTGCTCTGTTACCCTTTAGGCTGTTTGGGGGCTCATATATCCATCCAATAATGAGGTGGTGATGCATGGTAGAGGAAGCATCGGGTTTCACGAAGGTCAGTGTGGATGGTGTACATGACAATTTCAAGGTTGTCATGCTGCAGATGCCCCCTGAAAGGACCAACGATGTCGCCTAGAGGGGGGGTGAATAGGCGGATTAAAATTTACGCAGCGGAATAAAACGGGCCGAGCTGGTCAACCCGGAGTCTCCGGGTTTTGGTCCGGATACTCCGGCTTGTCCGGAGTGTCCGGTATTGAGTCCGGAGTCTCCGGGTTAGCTGGCTCGGGAGCGCAATAAAAACTACTCTAGCAAGCGCAATAAACTACTAGAAATAGAAAGCAATAGCAACCTAGAACAATTGCTAGACAGGATTTGAATTAAAGCTAAGCTAAGAGCTAGATCTAACTTCACAAATTCAAATCCAAATAAGCAAGACTAGAAAGTAAAAGAGAGAGCGAGAGACACGATTTTTCACCGAAGTTCGGATTCTTGAAGGGAATCCTACGTCTCCGTTGAGGTGGCTCGGTCACACTTGAGCCGGTCTTTTCAACCCGCTTTCCTCCCGGTGTTGCACAAATGCACTCGCCGGCTTCACTTCTTGTCTCTTTCCTTTCGGAGGCGAGACTTGCCTTCACAAACTACCGGGGCTCACCACACAAGTTGGTAGCTCCCGGTGACTCCTAGCCGTCTAGGAGACCTTCAACCTCCAAGAGAAATAGCACCACGAAGAATCGCTTGGAGGATGAACTAGTGCTCAACAAGATGAAATGAATGCACTTAGCACTTTGCTTCTTCCTCTCCTCACCAAAAGGATCAACAACCAAATTAATTGGTGGGAGGAAGTGGGGGCTCTATTGAATGCTTAGAGATGGTTAGGAATGGCTTGAATGCAGCTATGAATGAGCTCAATAGAGATTCTTCCCGTTGGAGTGGAGTGGAGGCTTTAAATACCCTTTTGAAAACTAGCCGTTACTCCCGTTTTTCAACAGGTCGGAGTGTCCGGACAAACAACCCGGAGACTCCGGGTTATCCGGAGACTCCGGACCAAATGTCCGGATACTCCGAACCAGCTGGAACCGAAGGCAACCGAGAGGTCCAACCCGAGACTCGGACAAAATGTCCGGATACTCGGATTGAATCCGAGACTCGGATCGAATGTCCGGATACTCCGGTTACCCTACCGGTTTTAATTTGAAACTTTTCAAAACTAAAAGAAGTAGTGCTAATTTGAGATGCAGTATTTGATGTTGAGCACATGCACATCCTAAAGTCGATTTCTCGTCGTACCCTCTTAATAGTACGGCTATCCTTAAGACACAAATAAATAAAATGATACAACTTGGGTCTTGATGCCGTCCTTTTTTTTCTTTTAAGTCGTCATAGGGGCGTCCAATGTCATTTCAAGCTCGATATGATCTCGATCTCTGCAGTATTCTTGGATAAGACATTAGATCTCTTTAATTGTGTCATCATTAATCACCAAAACAATTTGAGGGGCCTAGATGCACTTTCAATCTCCCCCTTTTTGGTGTATTGATGACAACACAATTAATTAACAAATAAAATAACGAGAACTAGACTTAGCTATGAGATTAAAAAGAGGAACTCCCCCTAAATGTGTGCATTAGAAGAAACTAGAGGAAACAAATGCACATATATAACGAGAGAAAACCGAGAGCTCCCCCTCAAACACAGCATCCGAGAAAACAACACAAGTAACTGAAAGCAATCCATGCATTAAATAAGAATTAAAGACATTTCAAGGAATAACAGAGTTCACGACACGAAAAGAAGCAACACAAGCGAGTAAAAAAACACAAGGAAACGCAAAGCGTCCAAAGCGACTAAAGACAACGCGACTAAAGATATCACTCCCCCTTTGGCATCAAGACACCAAAATAGGGAGAAACACTAAGGATCACTCGTCGTCGCCTTCGTCGTCGGACGCGGAGTACTCGCTGCCGGGGTCATCTCCAGCGGCAAAGTGAGAGGAGGAGGTGATGCCGAAAAGCTGATCTGCTGAGGTGGCATCGCTACTCTCCTCGGAAGACCCGGAGGAGTCGCTGGGAGAGACTGCTTCGCCATTGTGGCGGCGGATGCTGCGAATGTCTTGACCATTCTTCTTGATCTGCCGACTCATCACCTTCTGCCTGGTGGAGATGTCGCGGCAAAGAAGAAAGACATGCTTGAGCATCCTCTGAAGAGTGCTGCTTGGGACCTCGGACCGCTCGTATGAGTGACAGAGGCACAGCAGAGCAGTGCAGGTGGAAGCCGGCGCGACCTCGGCGAAGCCTAGCAAAGAGACCCGAGCAAATGGAGGGGCTGGAGTAGACCGAGGACGGACCTTGTAAGCAAGATGCTCCTCATCTCGACAAACTTTAGCCCACTCACCAAGAGATCAAAGTCATCACGAAGGGTGCATAGCTGCAATCGCCATGTTGCTCTGAGCAGTCTGTCTCAGCGACTCCCACATGAAATCGACAATATCAAACGGGTGGGTGCGCTCGAAGAGATGAAACAGCAAGTTCCTTCCATAGGAACAGATGGTAGAAGCATCTCCCTCCTTGGGCGAAAGAGTGACTCTCAACATCCTGTTGAGTACAAAGAGAACATCCTTCGCACTTTGATGGTCCCCACTGTGAAACTCCTCGAAGTGTCATACAAAGCCTCAATCAGCCAGAGTCATCACTTTCTTTGCATGAAGCTTTGGACTGTCATTATATCTGAGATTGAGGACTCTGGCAAACCTCTTCTTGCTAGCCACATACCAAATCTTATCAGTCATCCACCATATGGCCTCATCATTCTTATCAAAGTACAAGGTGGCATAGAACTGCATGATGACTTCAGTGTTCCAGTCATACTTGAATGCCATGAGGTTCTTGATTTGATGCAGCTCGCAAATCTGAATGATCTCAGTGAAGACTGGATTGCCTGCAGCAGCCATGTATTCCCAGTCAATGGTCTTCATGCGAACCACTGGGTGCTCAAGTGGGTATAGGACCGTCTCATAGTAATCAGACTGAAACCGGTTCCAAAACCGGCGGTCCACATACTCATCCTGGTGGAGCTCTAGAGGATCTTTCTTCCTGTGCTCAACAATGGCTTTCCCCTTTCCAGATCCTGTCCGGTAATCGATTATTCTCATTGGGTTCACGGACATTGGATAGTTCCACACAGGCTTGGCCTTGGCTAGAGGACCAATGAAGCGCCCAGAAGCACGAAACTGGCTTCTCTTCTGATCACGAAGCCTGGCATGAGTATCTGCTGGATGCTCATCTGGATCAGGAGCTTGCTGAGGAGGAGGAGACAGGACAGGTGCTGAAGCTGGCGCTAGCTGGCCACGAGGTCTGGAAGTGGGTCTTTTGGCCACTCCAATTCTCTGCCTTTTTAGCGGAGGCTGCGGAGGAGAATTGGTGGGAGACGCTCGAAAGGAACATCGCCACCACCGCCTGGCCGAGGAGGATCGCTGCCACCGGTACTGGCGAGGAGGATCGCTGCCACCGGAAGTACCTTGGGAAGGATCCATCTGACCAGACAAAGTGAACGAGAGGAATTAGCCGAGATGCGACGCGAAAAACAGCGAAGAGATGAAACTGGCCGAGGCACTCAACCCGGAGAGTCCGGACAAAAAGTCCGGATACTCCGGATTGCATCCGAAGACTCCGGACAGAATGTCCGGACACTCCGGATTGACCCGGAGACTCCGGACCCAGAGTCCGGACACTCCGGATGTGCCAGAGGGAGAGCACGGGCGGCCAAGGAAGGAGCAATCCAACTCGTTCTACCAACAAATTGACTCAAGATTGCCACAAGAAGATTGGAATGAGGTCTAGGGCACAATCTAGAACAAGATTTCGCGAAAAATAGGGCACGGATTGGAACTCACCTCAACGAGATTGAAACCGAGAAGATGCGGGAGAATAGGGAGATCGACTCTTCGATCTTGAGAACCTCCACGAGACGAGCCACACCCTAGAAGAGATGAAGCACGAGGGAGACCCTAAGAATCCGCAAGAAAACGATCCAAACCCGGAAGGAATGAGATTAGGGCAAGAAGAGTCTTACCACAATCTCCAATCCAAGGATGAGGAGGAGTCCAATACCCTAGGAGAGAGAGAGAGAAGAGCACGGGTGAGGAAGAGGGAGAGGCGCCCGGTGCTAAAGGAATGAAAAAGAAACCGCGCGGGATTGGGGTTAACTTAAACCGTCCGCCCCAACCCGGAGACTCCGGATTTCCAGTCCGGAGACTCCGGCCCAACCCGGATAGTCCGGACAAATAGTCCGGAGACTCCGAATAATCCGGAGACTCCGGATTAAATACCGGACAGTCCGGGTTGCCCAGCTCGGTTAGGAGTTAGACACGAAGAAGGATAGCTCAGGGAAATCGGCGGAGTGAGAGGGAGAAAGATTCCTAAGATGTCAACTTGATACATGACCAGCGAACAATAAAGCAAACAAACTATGGTCACATATCAAATGACAAGATCAGAGGATCAAGAGCCAACAACATTGGATAATTTCAAAGAAAAAGATGACTAAGATTTTGAAATTCATTTTTCATTCATCAAACAATATATGAGCACTTATCAAGCCACGTTACGAGAATCTAGAATATTTAGACCACTTCTCAATTCACAGAACCTTTTCTCGTCAAGGGGCTTGGTAAAGATATCGGCTAATTGATCATTTGTACTCACATGTTGGATATCAATTTCGCCTTTGGTTGCGTGGTCTCTTAGGAAATGATGGCGAATATCAATGTGTTTTGTTCGGGAGTGTTGGACAGGATTGTTGGCAATTTTTATGGCACTCTCATTGTCACACAAAAGTGGAACGCTTTTGTAGGATAGGCCAAAATCACTCAAGGTTTGTCTCATCCAAAGTAGTTGGGCACAACAACTCCCGGCGGCTATATATTCGGCTTCAGCAGTGGATAAGGCTACGGAATTTTGTTTCTTGGAAGACCACGAGACTAGGAACCTACCCAAGAATTGGCAGGTTCCCGAGGTACTCTTCCTATCCACTTTGCAACCGGCATAATCCGCATCGGAATAGCCAAAGAGTTCAAAGGAGGATCCTTTCGGATACCAAAGTCTGAAATGAGGAGTGTGCACTAAGTATCTCAAGATTCTCTTAACGGCCACCATGTGGCACTCTTTTGGAGCGGCTTGAAAACGTGCACACATACAAACGCTAAGCATGATATCGGGCCTAGATGCACAAAGATAAAGGAGAGAACCGATCATCGAACGATATACCTTTTGGATGACCGGTTTACCTTCTTTGTCGAGGTCTAGATGCCCGTTGGCCTGCATAGGCGTCCTTATAGGCTTGGCGTCCTCCATTCCGAACTTCTTGAGCATGTCCTTGATGTACTTGGTTTGACAAATGAAAGTTCCTTCCTTGAGTTGTTTGACTTAAAATCCGAGGAAGAACTTCAACTCTCCCATCATGGACATCTCAAATCTTTTGGTCATTATTTTGCTAAACTCTTTACACAAATGTTCATTAGTAGATCCAAATATAATATCATCGACATATATTTGGCACACAAACAAATCATCATTAATGTGCTTAGTAAAGAGAGTAGGGTCGGCCTTTCCGACTACAAAACCTTGTTCGAGAAGGAAATCTCGTAGACATTCGAACCATGCCCTTGGAGCTTGCTTAAGTCCATATAGTGCCTTGTGAAGGTAGTAAACGTGGTCCGGATGTCTTGGATCTTCAAAACCGGGTGGTTGCTCAACGTAGACCATCTCGGAGAGTGGTCCATTTAAGAAGGCGCTCTTCACGTCCATTTGATACAGCTTGAAATCATGGTGAGTAGCAAAGGCAAGTAATATTCTAATAGATTCAAGCCTAGCTTTGGAGCATAAGTTTCATCGAAATCCAAACCTTCGATTTGAGTGTACCCTTGAGCAACCAAACGAGCTTTGTTCCTTGTCACGATCCCGTTTTCATCTTGCTTGTTTTAAGACCCACTTAGTGCCGATGACGTTTTGCTTGGGTCTTTTGACAAGCTCCTGCACTTGATTGCGCTTGAAGTTGTTTAGTTCCTCTTGCATAGCCCTCACCCAATCTGGGTCTTCAAGCGCTTCATCTACTTTAAGAGGTTCAAGAGAGGAAACAAACGAGTAAAATTCACAAAAATTTGCAACTCGAGATCGAGTGGATACTCCCTTGTTGATGTCTCCAAGTATGTTGTCGACTGGATGATCTCTTTGAATGCTTTGATGAACTCTCGGATGAGGTACGGTTGAGTCCAAGGCTTGAATAGGGCCATCATCATCTTGAGTGGCATTTGAACCATCTTGAGCTTGCTTGGACGAGGAGGGAATATCGCCTGAGTCATCCCCATCCGGAGACTCCGGTATTGGACCCGGAGACTCCGGACCAGTCCGGACACTCCGGGTTTCAGTCCGGAGACTCCGGGTTGGGGAGTTCGGGTGAGTTTCCAAATTTTGAGGTCTTACCTCCCCGATTGCCATTTTCTTGATAGCTTCGCAAGGAGGTTCTTCCCTGTCAATCACAACACGATCAACTTGTTCTACTTGAGAACCATTAGTTTCATCAAAAGTCACGTCACGCGAGATTTCAACGACACCGGTGGTATTGTTGAAAACTCGGTACGCGTAAGCATTAGTTCCATAACCAAGTAAGAAACCTTCATCTACTTTAGGAGCGAATTTAGAGGACTTAGCCTTTTTGTTAAGGATATAGCATTTGCTCCCAAAGACTCGAAAGTAGGAGACATTTGGTTTCTTCCCGGTGAGCAACTCGTACGCCGTCTTCTTCAAGATCTTGTGGAGGTAGAGGCGGTTGGTGCTGTGGCATGCGGTATTGATGGCTTCCGCCCAAAAACTATCGGAAACCTTGTACTCGTCAAGCATCGTCCGCGCCATCTCGATGAGTGTACGATTCTTCCTCTCAGCCACCCCATTTTGTTGAGGAGAATAGGGAGCCGAGAATTCGTGCTTGATTCCTTCTTCATCGAGAAACTCCTCCACATCAATGTTCTTGAACTCGGTGCCGTTGTCGCTTCGAATTCTTTTAATCTTCACTTCAAATTCGTTTTGAGCTCTTCTCATGAATTTCTTCAAAGTCACTTGGACTTCACCTTTGTCATGCAAAAAGAACACCCAAGTGAATCGAGAAAAATCATCAACAATGACTAAACCATACTTACTTCCCCCGATGCTTATGTAAGCTACGGGACCGAATAGATCCATGTGGAGCATTTCCAACGGTCTTGAGGTCGTCATTACATTCTTGGCGGGATGGAAGGCACCAACTTGCTTGCCGGCTTGACAAGCGCTACAAGTCCTATCTTTCTCAAAGACAATGTTGGTTAGTCCGAGAATGTGGTTGCCTTTAACGAGTTTGTGAAGATTCCTCATACCAACATGGGCTAGCCGGCGATGCCAAAGCCAACCCATGCTAGATTTAGCCATTAAGCACGTTTCAAGATTAAGTCTATCCGTATTGAAGTCTACGAGATAGAGCTTACCCTTCAAACGTCCTTTAAAGGCTATTGAACCATCAAGCCTCTTAATGACATCCACGCCCTTTTCATTAAACAAACAATTATAGCCCGCTTCACATAATTGTGCAACGGACAATAAATTGTAGCTTAATGACTCAACAAGCAAAACATTATTTAATTGAAAATTGCTTGAGATAGGAATTTTACCCAATCCAATTACTTCTCCTTTTCCATTGTCTCCAAAGACAATGCTTTCACTATTTGATCCATTTGCGTCCAATTGAGCGAACATTGCCTTTTCTCCGGTCATGTGGTGCGTACATCCGCTATCCAAAATCCAACTTGTTCCACCGGAGATATAGGCCTACAAAATGACATTTAGTTTTTGCTCTTTGGTACCCAAACTTGGTTAGGTCTACGCACATTAGTGACAAGCGATTTAGGGACCCAAATAGAACGAACACAAGGAGCATTCTTCGGCTTACGCCCAACATGATAAGCAACTACACGACCAAGGTTAGTCTTTTTAAGCACATAAGAAGCAAAGAACTCGGAGTGAGCTTTGTGCTTGGATGTTCGTTCGCCTTTTACAAAGTGAATGGGCTTGCTTAAAGGAGCAACAACAATGTTGCTCTTTTTGCCCTTTGGCGGAACATACCCAAGCCCTTGCCTCTTAGGATTACCTTGGCGCTAATGAGATACTCCTCTAAACCCTTGCTTGCCTTGTAGGACTTTTGAAGTCCATCTTCAAGCATCACTTTAAGCTTCTCATTTTCATGAGCTAAGACTTTCAAAGTCTCACGGTTAGTAGCACAAGTAGCAACATCAACATTAAAGCATCTAGCGCAACCGTTGCTCGTCGAGGGTAGTGAAATATTGGAGTTGTTGATTGAGGTAGAAGCTTTATTCGAGAGATCAACAAGCTTCACTTCAAGAGCCTTGCAAGCATCCTTTGCTTTTGCAAGTTGCTCTAAGAGTGAAGCATTGGTGATCTCAAGACTAATTGCTTCATTTTTGGTCAAATTTGAACTTTTGACCAAATCCTCATTCTTTTTTCTTTCAAAAGCTAGGCTCTTCTCTAGCTCAATGTTCTTCTCCTTTTCAAAAATAAGGAGATCCTCTTGAGCCTCAAGAATAGCCTCCTTTTGTTCAACTACTTCCTCCAATTTTTCAATATCTTTAAGTAGCAAGTCTAATTTTTCAATATCAAAATCATTCATAGACTTAAATGCTACTTCCTCATCATCACTAGCATCATCACAATCATCTAAGCCATAATCAACAATAGAAAGAGTAGAGCTCTTAGATGATACCTTGTGCCCCTTTGCCATAAGGCACATTGGAGCATCTTCATCTCCGTCGCTCAATTTGTCGAAGAGGCTCTTCGACTTTGTCGGTGGAGTAGCGATGGCGACGGTGGCAAGTCCTCCTTCATTGTCGGAGTTGGACTCGGACTCGGACTCAGAGTCGGAGTCGGAGTTCCACTCCTTGCCAATGTATGCATGACCCTTGCCCTTGTACTTCTTGCTCTTGTCCTTCTTCTTGAACTTGTCTTTCTTGTAGGGCTTTTCTTCCTTCTTCTCTTTGTGTGGGCACTCGGCAATGAAATGACCGGGTTCCCCACACTCATAGCACTTTCTTGAGGAGTGACGCCCTCTTGACTTGTTACCATAGCTCTTGGAGTGACTACTCGGCTTGTAGCCCTTCTTCTTCAAGAACTTGTTGAATCTTCTAACGAGCAAGGCCATATCTTCATTTGTCAAGGGGCCGCTCGACTCTTCTTCATCGCTTGAGCTCTCTTCGGCTTCTTGCATCACCTTGACGGCCTTCAAGGCGATGCCCTTCTTCTTGCCGGACTTGAGCTCCTCCACCACCTCCGCTTCCTTCACCATCATCTCATCCGTCATCAACCGGCCAATCACATCATGAGGAGTGAGGGTGTCGAAGTTTGGCCGGTCGCGGATGAGTTGCACAAGATTGCGGTTGGTGGGGGTGATCACCCGGAGGATGATATTGACAATGGCTTTGTCGGTGAGCTCGGTGCTTCCAAGTCCTTTTGCTTGATTTACTAGCAACATCAAGCGATCAAACATCTTTGTGTAAGTTTCTCCTTCTTCTAGAGTGAATCGGCTCAATTCTCCAATGATGAGCTCTATCTTTGATTCACGGACACTTGACACTCCTTCATGAGTGACCATTAACCTTTCCCAAATGTCCTTGGCATTGTCAAGGCCATCGACCCGGTTGAACTCGGAGTCGCTCAAAGCATTGAACAAGGCATTGACGGCCAAGTCGTTGAAGTGTTGAGCTTTATCTTCTTCGGAGGTGAGATTGTTGGGGTTTGCGGGCTTGAAACCTGTTTCAACAATCTTCCAAATACACGGATGAAGTGATCTCAAATGCATCTTCATCTTATGTTTCCATGCCGCATATCGAGTGCCATCGAAGTGAGGCGCTCGACCGGACGAGACGGAGACATAGGATGAGGAGTTTGAGACTCCAAAGGAGGAATAATCTAATGGAATTGCTATCCCTATACCGGAACCCAAGGCTTTCTCTTGGCCATGGGTTTCGGTAACCTTCTCTAAGTCAGACATCTTGATTCTCCAAGCGGTTAAGCCAAAGTAAAGGAGATTTAGCTCTGATACCAATTGAAAGGACCAACGATGTCGCCTAGAGGGGGGTGAATAGGCGGATTAAAATTTACGCAGCGGAATAAAACGGGTCGAGCTGGTCAACCCGGAGTCTCCGGGTTTTGGTCCGGATACTCCGGCTTGTCCGGAGTGTCCGGTATTGAGTCCGGAGTCTCCGGGTTAGCTGGCTCGGGAGCGCAATAAAAACTACTCTAGCAAGCGCAACAAACTACTAGAAATAGAAAGCAATAGCAACCTAGAACAATTGCTAGACAGGATTTGAATTAAAGCTAAGCTAAGAGCTAGATCTAACTTCACAAATTCAAATCCAAATAAGCAAGACTAGAAAGTAAAAGAGAGAGCGAGAGACACGATTTTTCACCGAAGTTCGGATTCTTGAAGGGAATCCTACGTCTCCGTTGAGGTGGCTCGGTCACACTTGAGCCGGGGTCTTTTTCAACCCGCTTTCCTCCCGGTGTTGCACAAATGCACTCGCCGGCTTCACTTCTTGTCTCTTTCCTTTCGGAGGCGAGACTTGCCTTCACAAACTACCGGGGCTCACCACACAAGTTGGTAGCTCCCGGTGACTCCTAGCCGTCTAGGAGACCTTCAACCTCCAAGAGAAATAGCACCACGAAGAATCGCTTGGAGGATGAACTAGTGCTCAACAAGATGAAATGAATGCACTTAGCACTTTGCTTCTTCCTCTCCTCACCAAAAGGATCAACAACCAAATTAATTGGTGGGAGGAAGTGGGGGCTCTATTGAATGCTTAGAGATGGTTAGGAATGGCTTGAATGCTGCTATGAATGAGCTCAATAGAGATTCTTCCCGTTGGAGTGGAGTGGAGGCTTTAAATACCCTTTTTGAAAACTAGCCGTTACTCCCGTTTTTCAACAGGTCGGAGTGTCCGGACAAACAACCCGGAGACTCCGGGTTATCCGGAGACTCCGGACCAAATGTCCGGATACTCCGAACCAGCTGGAACCGAAGGCAACCGAGAGGTCCAACCCGGAGACTCCGGACAAAATGTCCGGATACTCCGGATTGAATCCGGAGACTCCGGACTGAATGTCCGGATACTCCGGGTTACCCAGTTCGGTTTTAATTTGAAACTTTTCAAAACTAAAAGAAGTAGTGCTAATTTGAGATGCAGTATTTGATGTTGAGCACATGCACATCCTAAAGTCGATTTCTCGTCGTACCCTCTTAATAGTACGGCTATCCTTAAGACACAAATAAATAAAATGATACAACTTGGGTCTTGATGCCGTCCTTTTTTTTCTTTTAAGTCGTCATAGGGGCGTCCAATGTCATTTCAAGCTCGATATGATCTCGATCTCTGCAGTATTCTTGGATAAGACATTAGATCTCTTTAATTGTGTCATCATTAATCACCAAAACAATTTGAGGGGCCTAGATGCACTTTCACCCCCAAATGACGATATCGTGGCACTAGGGGATGCCATTGACACATTCATCTAGTGGCCTAGCAGCGACATCTTCCCGATCGCCGATCCTCCAGCACCGGAGGTACCCGCACTACCAGAGTCAGCTGCTGCACCGAAGCATGCCACCAAATTGGCTACATCACTTCATGTCTACTCGTCTCATGTGAAGATGACCTATCGTATAAAGCGAGATAGGGGCAAATCGAAGAAGATATCAGAAGCCCCTGACTATCGGTTCACCCTGTTGGCCCCAATTATTCATTTGCTTCGTTGACCCCGAGATACAAGCTAAGAGAGCTTTTATTACCCGAAGAGCTCCTACAAAATCTTTCATCGACTTGCATTAGATTGCATGAATGGTACATGAAATAAGCTAACAAGCCAGTGGCACAATGGATATCATGTATCCCAGTCAGCTTCATAGAGGAACTTCATTGACTTGTTCGATTTCTACAACCTTGACTCCATCGACGCCTCGCTCTTGAGATGCTGGACATTATAAGTGTATGCCTTCACGGCTTAATCTATGCAATACCGCTATATATATATATATATATATATATATATATAACGTCTTGCTTTTGTACATATAGATACATAATTGTTGAAGCCAAAAAGAAAAATGAACCGGTAGGTTTCCTCGACCCACATCTAATCTCCAATCAAAGCATGGACAAAAATGTACAAGTGGTCGAGGATTACATGACAAGTGTGTTGCTGACTCAAACATGATAAACAATACATACTTCTCCTCCACAACCCGAGGTAAGTGCTGCACTAGTTGCTATACTTATTGATTTGTACTTTATATACAACTCGAAGTTGAGTTCAATGACCATGGCGATATATCTATGTAGGTTTCACTAGGTTTTTATTGTAATTGTACTAAGAAAGGACATGGTTATGTATATAGATTTCCTTAAAGGGTGGCAACCACAACTTGAAGCTTATTGCACAATTAATAAACAGGTAATCACATTCCCTCCATAGAAAACTCTGTTGTAGGTCATTCAAGATGTACATCACTCGTAGAATGGCTGAGGCTAACTTTTTGAAATCATGTAGGTCGTTCAAAATGTACAACTTTTGTGGAGGGCCATCCAAGGGAGGGTCGTAGCTACACCACGATATGAAGTTTCCGGTATTTGTTAGGACACAATAATCCTATATAACACTCCATACTAATGTCTCTCGAACAAACCAATTCTATTTTTGCAGTGCCACCAGCAAGAAAAGTGAAATAACCTATGCAGATTCTACGTTTGCCATAACATGCAACTCATCATGGTTACAATGAAGATAAATGTTCTAAAGGTTTGTCGATCTTCCAACAATTACTTATCAATTTATATATATATACACAACCTTAATCTTCACATCGACAGGTTGCGGAAATCGCTACAACCGCGTTTGAATAGGCCTATATGCACAAAATTCGAGAAAAACTCACTTACTTTTTGCTATGTGAGGTAACAAAACCAGAAGGTGAGTTCCACTGCCTAACCTGATGAGTTGTATATTGCAGTAGCATGTGTACTTCTGTTGTCGATTTGTGAATTGTAGTGGTATGTGTATTTGTGCATTCAATTATTTAATATATGTGAGTTGATTTCTAAAATGGATGTGCCGTGATACTTGTGCATTTACTTGTGGATGTGTAGTATGTATTTGTGCATTTACTTTGTGAATATGTAATATGTATTCTGCTTATTTCAAAGGGCATGGCTATTATTTCCTGAGGCTAGCCAATAAAATAATAAATCATCAATAATACAAACCATCATCACAGACAGTTCATAGCTAGAACCGTCAATGATAAGGGACTATCATAGACGATTCTATCTGCGAAGCGTATGTAATGATGTGTCATTAGAGACGGTTCTAGCCTAGAAACGTCTGTGATGATCTGTCATCACAGACGGTTCGTAGATATAACCGTCTCTGATGTTAATTTTCACTGACGATTCGAAAACCATGTGTGATGTGTCCTTATCACTGACACATGTTTACAAACGGTTTATAAAACCATCTATAATGAACTTTTGTATAGTAGTGTATTTGCGCGTGTACGTCTTCTCTTTGTAATCGAAAAAAAGAGCAAGGAAGAAATGAAAGCTTACAAAAGGCGGCCATAAACGTCGGTTTGGTGTAAGTTTATGATTCAAATTTGGACCAATAGCTTTCTAGTTCAACAAACAATCCAATAAATTATTCACCTCTACAAATATCTCGATAAAAGAAGAGTACTACTCCTTTCGTTCTAGCTTTCAAATTTTCTTCCTAAATATGTATCATTCTACAATTTTGAAGTAATATTTTACCATTTTCTCTATGTATATCCCCCCCCCCCCCCCAAAAAAAAAAAAAAATCCTAGTCACAATGCCATTTACTACAATAGACTAGAGCAAAACACATCATCCAAAGATAATAAGTGATCTAATAAAAATGGATATATATAGTCTTTTGTACATGTTCCTTGGTGAAAGTGTAATATCCTATAATAACATCTATTTAGGAATAATGGAGATAGTATTTACTTATTTAGGTATATGGATTACGGGAAAGCACCAGGTTTGGAGCCTTCTCAGCTTTCGATGTGGTTTCTGCTCTGGATTTATAATACATATACTCCCTTTATTTTTAAATAGATATCATTCTAAGATGTTGAACGTCCACCAATACATATGTACTAAAGACTATAATACACTTCTTCATTAGATCACTTATTGTTCTTTGGATAGTATGTCTTACTCTAGTCTATAGTAGTAAATGGAATTAGAAATTTCTAAAGGTGAGGGGTATACAAGAAAAAAAATGATAAAAAGTCGACTCAAAATTATAGAGTGATATGTATTTAGAAACAAAATATGTAACTAGAATGACGTATATTTAGGAATAGAACAACTGAACAAGTGGTTCTTAGAGAGATCATTCATGCTAGCTATCACGCCAAATAAATCAAGAGGATATCAAGATTTTTGGCACATATGTTTCGTTAGGACAAGGCTTTGACCAACAATTATTCTATTAGCATATAATTTTTATGACACAAAATTGATATTAGTAGATTTGTATTCAAAAATACTTATATATAATTATGATTTTGTATTGCATAAATGGTATATTAATGAAGTAATCTTTGGTCAAAGTCTTGTCCTAACGAAACCTAATATGCCCTCTAAATTCCAACGGAGGGAGTACAAGTTTATGGTTCCTTTTATACTAGAGATATGAGCTGTGGATTGTACACTACGGTCAAATATGAGCACGCAAAATTCCCCCTAGGTTAATATGAATGTCTTTGCACCCTTAAATGCACTTTGATCCATGCAAAAACTATGTCTATTAACCCCTTTGCCGCCATGGTGTGACCACCTTTGCATAGGTCTCGCACACTTTATGACTTAGCATGAAGACCTTTGCTTTCCCCAACCTTCTTTAATCAACTCTCACCATAGGATGCTACCATCATGAGTGCTGAACCCCAAAAGCAGGATGTATATACAAGCAAAAGTCACTTGTGTCGAGTTGACGCAATGCTTTTCTAGACGTTTTTGGTGTGGGCATGATGGACTATGGAGTAGCGTAGTCCTGCTGCATCATATGCTCCCAAAATTGATCAATGCCTTACGTGTAAGCTCTAATGCTCCTGTCTTCTTTAAAGACGCTGAGATGCTCTCATAGCTAGGCCATCACCAATCACCATGACTGATGATGACTGTTAATATGACAATTCGATTGCTCTTGAGCACCAGTATAGTTGGTATGACTTGCTATTTGCAGTTACTATTTACCAGTCCTGGTATGGCAGATTTGCTTCCATCTTTGATCTGCCACAAGATATCCTTGTGATCCTAGGGTGCGCCCACATCTCAAATAAACAACGTACGTACAAGCAGAGCAAGCTTAGCAACCCGTCCGTTCCATTTTGTTTATAGCCAACACACGCTGCTACAGGCCTATAGCTGCAAGTGCAGTCAGAAGTACAAAACTTTTGGTTTAGTTACGCTCCTTCTCTGACTTCGAAGAGGCAAAAAGGAAAAGAAAGGAAGGGAAGGATAGAAAACCAAGTCCAAGAGCGGCAACAAGGCAAACACTGCACCTTCCAATGACTTTGGCAACCGAACCCCTCCTGTCCTCACCTTCCCCTTTGTTTTGTCATCACTTGCAGTGGAAGATTAGACATACCAAGATGCCTACTGTTCTATCACTATCAGCAACACAATGTGCAATAGCATGTGTGTGATTATAAATAGTGTCGCCACATGAATCTACAATAGCAACACAATATGCAGGGCATATTCGACTCTGTTCCGGCGATGTTACTACACCAGCCCGCAATACATGCTGTGCCACTGCTAAGTCAAAAACCAATGCTATAGATGGAACACTGTGGAAAGATTAGGGAGCAAGTTTAATTATTTTGTTGTTGCCTTGGCTATGCACCATCCAACGCGTAAACGGTTGGTGCGAAGTACATCCATATATGTAGTACGTACTGAAATCTTCGCTACCTTACAGCTACCACTGACATGAAGTGATCAACAACAAGATGATTACTCACACATCATTACATCATGCAGCAATTGAGATCTGACGTCGCATACATACAGATCTTAATTTGTACGTAGATTCTATCCAAGATTAAATCTGCGACTTATTTTGTGGCATCTATTGCCATGTGCCGGATTATTACGCATACTGTAGCTGACGGACAACGTGAAAACATGCCCAATCTGAGCCAACTCCTGCATGCCCCATGCCCCCAATGTGTCAGGAGATAACAAATACCAAACATCACAGTATTATTAATTAGGCTAGTCGGGGCCGTTAACAAGAGGATTTATCAAAGCAAAGAAATGATGTAGGTTTTCCATATAGCCTGACATAAAGCCACCATGGCAGATAAACAAGCTTTCTTCCATTTGCAGAGGATACTGCACAACCAATTTATGTTAGAGCTGATGCATATACTATTTGATCTTGATCTAACGCAGGCCCAGTGCGGGCGCACAGATACAAAGCAAGGGGAGATAACAATAAGACGGGAAGAAGTGGTATTTAGAAGTGTTGCTGACTTTATATTTAGGTTTCGGCGTAACAAAGCTTGCACTGTCTTTTCGCACTTCGGCGCACACACATACTCAAAACTCTCGTCCTGAACGCAAGCGTTCTGAGCAAGGGAATTAATTATATGCCACCTTTTAATCAAACAACTCAGGATTTATCAGTTTATATTATTTTAATGTTTTCCCGAGTGGCAAGTTGGTCATTTTGCCTAGCCTCTGCTTCATCTTCCTGTCTCCTTCTATTCCACAGTGGCGAAGCTGGAATTTTTTTGAGCCTAAGTAAGTCTAAGTACGACGAGTGTTTGTCTAGCAAACATAAATATGTTGCGAAGAGATCCTCCAATCTATGTCCTAGCTGTGCACACAACCAATCGTCTATTACAATGTTACAACACAAGCTGTCCATACCAAACATTGCAAGACAACGCAACAAGCTAAAAGTAATAATACATGGGAAAAAAAGTCTCAAGCCGAACACAGTCTGGTACTGAATCTCCAACCGTGCCTGCTATAGAGCTCTCTAAGCACAATCTCCAGTGATCTGCATGCTGCTAACATCACCTCCCGAGACTCTTGACGCTGCAGCACAGACCACTATCTCAACCAGTTGGTGCAAATATATATAACTTGCATTGGATTAAAGATTTTTTCTTATCAAAAACCACATCATTTCGACATAGCCAAACAGACCAACACAAAGTGGCAGCCCTGACCAAAATGTGAGCCCTTAATTCCTTTCCTAACCCCATTAACCAACTCCCAAACAAATTGGTCATGCTACTAGGAGGTTGCAGATTGGAAGCCGCTTGTATGGCACGCCATGCGAAACGAGTAAATTGGTAGTCAAAAAAGAGGTGTTGAATAGTTTCCTCATTATTACAAAAACAACACTTTCTGCTACCTTTCCTGTTCCTTTTGCTGAGGTTATCTTTTGTCAAAATCACCCCCCGTCTTAAGTACCAGAGGAAAAATTTTATTTTTAATGTTACCTTAAGCTTCCACAATTGTCAGTTTGTAACTGGGACATTTTGATGCATTAATGTTGTATACAACATAAAACTATCCATTCTGATGGAGATTCCATTGAAAAGTATCCCTCTCTGGTGACAATTGCACAGCAACAATATTTGCAACAAGCTCATGCCAGGCTATTAAATTATTTCCTGTAATTACCCTACGAAAAGACAAATTTAGTAGGACAAAACATATTACTTCTGCCACCGTGGCTTGTTTTTTCAGACAATGTTAAAAGTCTAGGGTATTGAGCACAAAAGGGTTTATCCCAATCCAAATATCCTGCCAAAAACATATTTGAGAGCCACATATAGATGAAAGGATCCAAATCTAAAGAATTGATGTTTAACTTTCATTAGGCCAGCCAGAACTCAGAGTCCCATGTCTTTCTTTCTGTATGAGAAAAGGTCTTACTTCCCAGATATTTTCTTCTAAAGAGAGTTTGCCAGACACCCTCCTTATTTAGCAGCTTGAAAATCCATTTGCTAAGTAAACAAATATTTTTGACTCCAAGATCTTGAATGCCCATGCCTTCTTGATCCTTGGGTCGGCAATCTGGCATCTATATTAGCCCAACCATTTAAGCACCCCACGTAGTATCTCAAAAAAGGATAGCACAAAATGGGTAAGGTTCTAAGCACGGAATTCAAAAGTACTAATCGACCTCCAGTGGACAAATTTTGCCCTTCCAACTGCTCAAGCGCTTTCTACCCCCTTGCACTCACTAATTCTCAGCTTTCTATAATAAATTAGTATGCCAAGATATCAAAAAGGAAAATTGCCCAAACCACTACCAAAAAGTTGGGTATATTGAGGTTCGAAATCCTTAGCCGCACCATTTTTTTTTCACTTTTGTGAAAATTGATTTTGAGACCAAAAAGTTGTTCAGATGCACATATCATTAACTTCATGTTTTTGGCCTGTTCTAAATCATGCTCCACAGTTGCATTCTGTAGGATGGATAACCCATTGCCGACCAGATGAGATGCCACTCCACTTATCATCCCACCATTTTTGGCACGATCTAAAAAACAGCAAACATATCCACAACGATGTTAAATAATATGGGGGATAAAGGATCACCTTGGCATCCTTTTCTTGTCTCAAAGTATGACCCAATGTCGTCATTGACTTATATGCCGACACTTCTCCTAGTAACAAAACTCTCCACCCATGAGCACCATTGTGTGGAGAAGCCTTTCATCCGTAGAGTTTGTTGTAGAAAGGGCCATTTGACCTTATGATAAGCCTTTCAAAGTCCACCTTTAAAATTACCTTATCCAATTTCTTCTTGTGTATCTAATGAATTATTTTATGAAAAACAATCACGCCATCCATTATGTTCCTACCTAGTATGAAAGTCATCTGTGTAGGACGTTCTGTTAGTGCCAACTTTAACGAAAATTTTAAAGCTGATATTCACCAGACAAATTGGTCGATAGCACCTGACCAGTGCTTGCATGTGACACGGTAGCAGCCAGCCCGTACTTGGTAACTACCTTGAGAGGACTGGTACTGTTTTGTCCTGTCCACCTGGCTTATTAGCGTTTATGTATGGTACTGTTTTGGCCGAAACATGTATATTAGCGTTTATGTATCTTCTCAAAATCTAAACATCGAAATTACACAAGAAAAAATCTAGCCGGAAAAAAACCAGAAACCAGCCTGTTACTGTTGCGGACTCTTTTTACGGCAAAACGTGTCAGGGGAGGGGAGATCACGACGGCAGGCAGCCGGCACGGCCGGTGCAGGAGCAGAGCAGGAGTAGTCGTCGTCGTCAAGGAAGATATTAATAGATGAGCTTCTTTAGGAGATAAGAAGGTAGTTCAATATTTGTTAAGAGATAAGAAACTGAAATAGAACATTATTATATTTTAAGACAGACTACAAATCCAGTACATAATTATATATAGGATTCAATTACAACAACAATATAATGCAAAAGTTCTGACTATCCAACAGCCAACAAAAAATAGAGTACAGTCTATCCAACACTCTACTTCTGATAGTTCTCAGCTACCTCACAACCTTGAACAGAAGCCTGACTACCGGTGCCAATATCTAGCAAAAGAAGATTTAGCAAGAGTGAATAAAAAAGTACTCAGCAAGCATTAATAGCCAAATGCATTTTATAAGTTTTTTCAACACTCACCACATATCCATCTCTCTCTCTCAAAATCATTTTTAGGAAAATAGATTTTATTAGGAAGTCGTTGGTTTTAAATTTTAATTCTTGAAATTGCTACTAACACTCATATATGAGGCAGACTTAGCTTCCGTAGCCTCTAATCCAGGAGACAGGCATGAATTCATGATTTGACCCTACGAAGGTTTATACCACTTTATCCATAGTGAACCTCACACGAGAGACCCCAAAATGTTTATCACAAGTCCAGTATTAGATCCACAACCCTATTACGCGAGCAGGGGGGCGCCTATCCCAAGTCACCCCACCAAACCCGCAGCTAACAGTTGTATCAGGCTACCACAACAGCACTACTGATACTCAAACTAAGGCTTTATAAATATATAGCCTGAAAGAATCAACCACAGCTGATTTTCTATGTAGCCTCATTGGGCCTTCCGGCATACCCAGCTTCACACGCATATTTATCTAATCTTATCCAATGTGGGAATTATAATACCTTCCTACGACAACCTTTTCTGGCCGATTCGATAATAAAAATATGGCTCATTGCCCGTGTAGTTGTTTATCATTATACCATAGTCTATATAGAGGACCCCGCCGACCCATAACCTTCTCATCAGCATCCTCCACCCACCATAATAATTTTACGCCACAACCAAAATACCAACAAATATCATATTCCCATTTCAATCCACTGATCACTTTCTCAATTAAAATACAACCATCACCTTCTCCATTCCATAAATCAACTCATAATTCAACCGATTTTGATTTAAGATTTCCAATTAACATATAGAGCTTTTGATGCATGAATGATACATATAAATAAACTGAAATCAATTTTAGAAACATCTGATGGAAATTGATCAAAGGAAAGTTTGCTTAAATTAGGATTATAATACTCGATCTCACCCGAAGTCTGAAGGTGGTCTCTTGAGGGATTCAATTCAGGCCCTGACAAATATAAATATTAAATCTACGGATATTAATCCATAACTACCTTACGGTGTCTAATCTTTTATGGTTGACTAAGGGTAATAAAAGGGGTGTTGTCCCCTTAGCTAAACCAGCTCTAAGCCATCGGCCAACCACCGTCGTGGCTCTCACCGTTGGCCTCTAACAGCTGCCTCTACTCCCACCACCACCCCCCCTCTCTCTCTCCTCTCCTCTCCAATGCCGACGTCTGGCCGCTACCCTCCATGGTCGGCTCCCTCTTCCTCACCTCTGGCCAACTCCACTCCGGCCAAAACCCTAGCCCAATCTAGGTCCTCTTCTCCTCTCTTCTCTACTCCCTCTCTCTACTCTCCTCTCCACTCCACTGGACGAGCTCCTCTAATGGTGCTCTATGGTGGTTGCATGATTTTACAGTTTTATTTCGTATTTTTGATTTAAACAAGATGTTAGCCGATGATAAGGGGTTCTAGTGAGACGGCAAAGCGAAAAGATATTCAACCCTACTAGCTACTTCCCAATCTACTCAACCAAACAACCTAGCATGCTAGTAGTGCTACTGTTATTGCACCTGTTGGTTGGTTCGGGAGTGAAGCGACGGGTCGGTGTGGTTGACGGAGGTGAGGAAGACAAGGTGGTCGGTGCAGGCTCCTCAGTCTTCTTGCTCTGGGTTTGGTTCCCTTATGGCACCTAGTGTGCTTCGGCTTGGGGACCTGCTTGCAGTGTGATTTGAAACAAGCAGTGTGTTGTGAAGGTGTAATCCATAATTCTGATTCAAATATTGCACTTATTTGATTAACTATGATTTTTGTAGACCGTAGCAGTATTTGTAACAATGTATTTCCATTTATTTTTTATGCAGTGCAGTTGATTGTTTAATACTTGCATTCATGTTGAATATTTAGTTATGATATGACTCTCTCTTTCTCTCTAAAAATAATAGAAAAAATGATAGACGGTTTATCACTAGAGGTCTCATATAATTCTATATTGATTGTTGATAAGTTAAACCGGCGATTTTGATTTAGTTTAATGATTTCTTAGTAGTTTACATGTGGTTTTAAGAAAAACTCATATATACTTTCTGAATATAGATTATGATTTTATAGATAGTGCCCTTCTTACCTCATGCTGCTGGTTTTTACAAGGAAATATTGGTACTAAATATACTTCAACAAATATTGCTACTAAATATACTTCAACAAATATTGCTACTAAATCTAATTGAATGGCTCAAAAACGTCTCCAAACTTCGTTTTTTTCAAATAATATTCACATCAGAGGTCATAAGGCTATTAATACTAATTATAGAGAAATTTTGGAAAAAAAATTCAAATTTTTTTAACTTTTTGAATTTAAATTTGAATTTGAGCAAAATTCGAAACGGATTACTTTTTCGACTGCGAGCGGTACGAATGAAATTCATGAAATTTCGCAAATTTCATTCGAAAAGTGGAACCTGGAAGTCAGTAGCTTAGTAGGGATGAGGATGAAAAAAAGATCAGCCTACCTGTCACTAAAATAACCAAATAAGAAAGGGACAAGCTTTTATATGCCACTGACAAGTTTTGAAACTTACTTTTCACTTATTGTCTCACTGACATGTGGATCCAAACAAGCTAATACGTCATAAGACAGTATTTGAAACTTGGCAATGGCATATAGCCATAAACAATAAATTCCCATTAGAAAAAAAGGGGGCTGCAAGTTGCATGGAATAGGAAGGGAAAATTTCGTCATTGCTACTAGTTGAGACCTTGCTTTCGTTTTTGCCATTCTTCCCTTAGTGTGCATTTTGTTTTTTGCCATTCTGATCCCCATTCCAACAAGTCGACAGGTTGGCTGTTAAGAAAGGGAAAATTGCTTATATGCCATCTTGAAGAGTGGGTTCCACGTATTTACCATCATGGTCGTTCAGTTCGGTTTAATACCCTTTACCACGGTGGCACCACGTACAAATACCATTACAGCCCAATTTCCCCCATTTTACAGGATTAAACCTGTTTTACCGTGGGCCCGGGCAAGTGATTGACCAAACTACCCCCCGGTCGCTAGCCCTTTGAACCACGGTGCCATCGGACCACGTTCTTCTTCGATTCTTCCTTCCCCAACCTCACCTCCCCACTGGAGCAGGCGACGGCGCAGGCGGTAGCAGTCCACGAGGTCAGGCTCCACGGGGATCCCGGCTCCACGGCGGGAGATGTCGCAAGCAAGCTTCTCGTCGGGTTCCCGAGGGAAAGGCTCCAGTCAGGTCAGATTTCGAAGTCAACTTGAGGTTGGCCGTAGCGGACTTCCACTAGTGCCTTGCCCTAAGTGCGGGGACGAGATAGTGGAGTTGACGTCGAGGTCGAACCAAAACCCAGGGAAGATCTTCTTTAAGTGCAGGAAGAATGAGCAACATGTATGTGTATGCTTGGCTTTTGGTTTTTTGTGCGGATTCGGTGTTAGGTGTTGATTCCATTCATGGTTCTTGATCATTGTAGATGGCCAGCAGATGCAATTTTTACCTATGGCGTGATCAATACATGGAGTTCCTTGCTAATTTCGGCTATTCTACTCTCTGTGATGATGGTCATCTGGTGGAAGAAGCTGAAAAGCTGAAAGAAGGTAGTGCACGGGTGATAGGTGTCCCCGAGTTAGTGAAGTTTGTGAGGTTGTTGCTGCTGACTAATATTGTCATCATTGTTTTGGTGCTGATATGTGTTGTAATTTTGCTTGGCAAATAATTTAGATTAGTTGAAATCCAGTTTGGATAACGAACTGTTGTTTGTGATATTTTGATAATGAAGTGAGAATTGGTTGTCTGTAATGTGATCTGTAACGAAGTGAGAATTGCTTGTCCGTAATGTGATATGTAATGAAGTGAGAATTGGTTGTCCGTAATGTGATCCGTAATGTGATAATGTGAAAATGTGATAATGAGTAAGACCGACTAGCATCAGATGCATACAGTTCCAGGCAATATACAGACAAGCAATAAACAGACAGACAATATACAGACTAGCAGCTAATACGATATGTAATGAAGTGAGAATTGGTTGTAGACCGATGCATTCAAATTGAACTGCTGTGATAATGTATTCAAACAGACAGGCAATATACAGACCGTAATGTGATAATGTAGTCCAGGTCAATTGAACTGCTGTTGATGAGTTCAAATGATTTTGTTAGAACACACTGTACCCACCATGTTATACAAATGTCTACAAATGTTCCCCAGAATCAAATGTGTACAAGCAATATACAGACAAGCAGCTAGAATGTACAGACAATCAAATGTGTACAAGCAATATACAGAATCAAATGTGTACAAGCAATATTGGATAAAGAAGCCAGAATTTGACATCAACAGAACTTGCAAGCAAAAGATAATCAGTTAATCGGATAATGAAGCGACTTGGTTTAGCAAAAACATCCACCGAAAGTAACTTGGTTTAGCTAGAACATAACCAAAATAACATCTGTCTTGGTTTAGCTAGAACATCCACCGAAGGTAACTTGGTTTAGCACAAACATAACCAAAATAACATGTCTTGCAAGCAGAAGCATTAACATTACATAGCGTGAAGCGCACACAGTCATAGCCAATGCTTTGACAGTAGTAAACTGTTTGCATTCCCCTTCTTTGGAGTCATTTTTGTCTGTTTTTTCATTGGATATTTCCTTGGTGGAGAAGATTGTGTGCCTTCAGGTTCAGGTTCAGCTTCCACTCTCCCCCCCTGCTCGTCTGACCTTCAGCTTAAGGTTCAGCTTCCACTCTCGTCCCCCTGCTGGTCTGACCTTCATCTTCCACTCCCCTCCTCCTGCTGGTCTGATTTGCAGCTTCCACTCCCCTGCCCCTGCTGGTCTGACCTTCAGCTTCCACTCCCCTGCTTGTCTGACTTGCCCCATCCAGTCCTAGAAGGGTACTTAGGCGGCTGGTTTCAATTAAGTAAGAAATATTAGTTGCCCATTACAAGGATTTAAGGAAAACGATATGTCATGCAAGTTTAACACATACCTTCTAGTTACAACCGTATTTGTTGGTTCTACACTTATTTCTCTGTTAGCTCTAGTGGTATTTTTCCTAGCCTTCCTCTTTCTTTTCTTGGTCCCATTCAATGGGCATTTGGAGCTAGCTTGTCTATGGCCAACCTCTCCACACCTTTTGCACTTGATAGGACCTCTAACCATGATCTTTCTCTTTGTACTGTCTTTGTTCTTAGAACTGCTGCCACCCTCAAGACATCCTTTTATTCTCAACTTTCTCTGCCTACCCACAGTTCTCCTACCGAGAGGTGCCCCCACGTGTTCTATCTCTACTTCTGGCCAATGGGACTTGTCAGGCATAGGCTCAATTCTACCAGCATATGCATGCTGAAACCTCTGAATAGAGTAGTATTCATGTACATAATCCCCAATGTGGGCCATCCTTTGAGATGTTATCACTGCTAGTGCATGTTCACAAGGTTTACCAGTGTGCTGCCATTCAAGACATGTGCATTCATGTGATGATATCTTCACTACCTGCCTGGCATTGCAAGTGCTAGTGTCAAGGACCTCTGCAGCCACTCTATCAGCCTTAACAACTTTCAAATGTCCCAACCCTCTACTTCTAGCCTTCAATTGCATTATCACAGCTGGAAGTATTCTTCCTTGGAGCCTTTCTCCAATTCTTCTCCTCTTGTCCCATAAAATCATGATCATTTGCCTAAGCTTATCAGCAAGGTCCACTACAGGGAGATCCTTTATGTCTTTTATCCAATTGTTGAAACACTCTGCCAAATTGTTGTTGATATAGTCACATTTCACACCAGTTTCGAAAGCACACCTCATCCATTTGAGGGAATGATATTTACTCAAGTAATTCATCACATCAGGGCATCCTCCAGCAATGCTGCCCATGTGTTTTTCAAACACCTCAGTTCTGTAAGCTCTTGCTGCAGGATACATCTCTCCAAATGTGCTTCCATGAAACTTCATAAAATTTTTCATCAGATGTCTGAAACATTCCCTCTTCTCTGCATCTGGAAACACCCTTTGTGATGCATTCTCCAGACCCTTGCAAGCATCTGAACATATTGCAAGAAGGGGTAAGTCACCAATGGCCTTGTGAAGTTGACTTATGAACCAGGTCCAGTTGTCTTCAGTTTCTGCCTCTATGAACCCAAAAGCCAAAGGAAACATCAAGTTGTGACCATCAAGGGCTGTGGCAGCTGCTAAATGTCCATTCCACCTTCCATTCAAAGCAGTGGAGTCTATACTAATATATGGCCTACAACCTTTTATAAAACCAGAAATGCAAGGGCTCAGAGCACAAAAAAAAACCTATGAAAAAAGACTCTACCACCAACAACCTTCGTGTCAAGCTCAACAACACTACTTGGTGATCTCTTCAATACCTCAGCCCTCCATCTGTATAACCAGTGGAAACTCTCTTCCCAGCTCCCATACATATCTTGCAATGCCAATTGGTGACCTCTCCAGACTGTGTCATATGCAAGAGTTACCTTGTATTTATCCTCCAGGCTTCTCTGCATCTCTACAACACCAATAGTGGGGTTTGTCCTTAATATGGTTGAAGCCTTGTCAGCTACCCAACCTTTTGAAGCAGTATGGCCTTTTACCCTGCTGCTTGATGCACAGTTGTGTTCTCCAACCAAAACGGAAACCTGCATGACAAACATTTAGTACCATGATAGTTCAACAATTTCAATTAAGCTAGTACTATGACAGTTCAACAATTTCAATTAAGCAAATTGTACCACGACAGTTCAACAATTTAAAGTAAGCAAGTTTGTACCATGACTGTCCTCAGATCAGGCCTCCTGCGCCCAACAATTCTCCAAGAACATCCCCTAGCTTTACAATAACCTCTAAACCTAGTTTTGTCAGATTTTTCTATGCCCAACTCAAACTCCTCATTGATGGCAAATTGCCTCACAGCTAGTCTGAATTCCTTCATTGATGGATATAGGGTGCCAGGGTCCATCTTCGGGTCATCCTTGTCATATGCAATATTTACTTCATCTCTGTTGCCATCATCAACTGCCATGTCACTACCTGAACCTAATCCTTCACCACTATATTCTTCTTCATAACCCTGTGTCCCTTCATCATCATCCCTCAAACCCAATAATACAAACATGTCATGCTCATTCATCATTTCTGTCCTCCCTTCTTCATCTTCTGCGCCCAGTATGTCAAGAGAATCCCAGTCTATCCCATAGTCTGTCACTCCATCACGATTATCTGCAGCAACATAAGGGTGATCACTAACACCAGATTGTCCTGCAGCTTGGTGATCACTAACACCATTATCTGCAACAGTAGCTGGGTGATAACTAACACCAGATTGTCCTGCAGCAACAGCTGAGTCATCCCTAACAACATTATCTGCAACAACAGCTGGGTGATCACTTGCCACTGCCTCATTCATCACACAATGGGAGCTACCAATAGATCCTCTAGTTGGGTGACAACTACCACCATGTTGCCCTGCCTCAGCACTTGCCTCTGCCTCATTCATCGAGGCCTCCTCATTCATCACACCAGAGGAGCCTGTCAACAGCTCACTCATCACCCGAGGGGAGCAATCAACCACACTTTGCGACCCACCTATACTATCCATCCCGGCAGCAACTCTACGACAATGTAGTGAACAAAGAAAAAATAGCAACAGTTAAGGTTCATCTAGGGTTAGGCTTTTGTCAAATGGAAAATAAAAACAATACAACTACGAATAAACACGATCCCCATGGACATCCTTCAACTTCTGTCCCATTCCGCCCACACAACGAATAAACACAGCTCGAATCAAAGGTTTTTATCTAGGGTTTCATGAAATTATTAAGAACTGAAAGAATTCAAAGGTTTTTATCTAGGGTTTTTATTTAGGGTTTCACGAATCAGAGGTTTTTATCTAGGGTTTCGTAAGACAGACCTTTCTTGCCGTCGCCAGAGCGTTGTTGTGGAGGAGCTCGCCGAAGGGGAGAGGCCGCCTGCGCCGTCGCCTGCTCCAGTGGGGAGGTGAGGTTGGGGAAGGAAGAATCGAAGAAGAACGTGGTCCGATGGCACCGTGGTTCAAAGGGCTAGCGACCGGGGGGTAGTTTGGTCAATCACTTGCCCGGGCCCACGGTAAAACAGGTTTAATCCTGTAAAATGGGGGAAATTGGGCTGTAATGGTATTTGTACGTGGTGCCACCGTGGTAAAGGGTATTAAACCGAACTGAACGACCATGATGGTAAATACGTGGAACCCACTCTTCAAGATGGCATATAAGCAATTTTCCCGTTAAGAAATATGCCCCAAAAAAACAGAAAAGTCAAGAAAAATACCAAGAACAGTAGAAAACTCAGAAGAAAAAATACCAGAAAATATCGAGCAATTCATGGATCACTTCTGAACAGGAGTCTTAAAATTTCACAAAATTTTGAGGTTTTTTATTTAGAAGTGATCCATGATTTTTCTGTATTCTCCAATATTTTTCTGAATTTTCTAGGTTTTTCTAGCATTTTTTCTATGTTTTTCAACCCTGCTGACTTCACAGGAAAGTAGCCGGAATTGGAAAAACAAAATGTACACTACCGGAAGAATGGCAAAAACGAGAGGTCGCAAAAAGTAATGGCAAAAATGAAAAGAAGGTCTCAATTGGTGGCAAAAACAAAATTTTCCC
This sequence comes from Rhipidocladum racemiflorum, assembly GCA_036346355.1. NCBI lineage: Eukaryota > Viridiplantae > Streptophyta > Magnoliopsida > Poales > Poaceae > Rhipidocladum > Rhipidocladum racemiflorum. The sequence continues at coordinate 47,808,193 of CM070582.1, read as the reverse complement.
AACTAGGAATAGCACAGATAATATTATGTTAATGGACACATGTCATTAATTTGGTAGATAGAGGAGTGCCCTAGTGCATTCATTTCCAAAACCCTTTGGGTTTTCTTATTTTGGGAGGGATAAAGTTTAATGAAAAGATATATTGCCTTCATGTACTTATGAAACCAAATCAACTGAAATTTAGATAGCAACTGAAGTTCGATAAACACAACAAACCAAAAGATAGGTGGTGTTTCATTTCATAAATAATATCAGTAGACTCGATGATAGCAATCGAAATCAAGCCTAGCAGAAGTAGATAGCAACATCAAGTTCAATTAAAACAGCAAACAAAACTATAACTCACGTTTGATATATAGTATCGGTAGATTAGAGGATAACCCAGCAAACCAAGCCAACCAGAAGTTCACACATAGCCATCCTTGTGACAGGAACCAATTTGCATTCTTGCACAAGCCAAAAGATGCCCCAGCAACACACACCCTGCAACTTTATATAGCTAGAGAACACTGAGGCTGCCATAAAAAAAAAAACTATAAAAAAAACTATAAAAAAAAAACTTTATATAGCTAGAGAACATTGTTGAAAATACAATAGTTTCTACAGCCCACTGATATTTCATGCTCAGATTCAATCGGTACTGGGAGAAATAAAACAAATTCTTCAGATCACAAATTAACAACAAAAAGAAAAATGAAACAAGAAATTATAATATGCAGCAAGGTTTTTTTAATCTCTTAACACCAGCCAAGTTTGCACATCAAGTTTCTAAAGGTTTGTTGGTTGACGTATAGACCACACTCTCACATTGTTTCAGAAAATTTTTTGGTGACAATTTGATAGTCCGCCAGGCATGGTTCCCTAGCACCAAGTGGATGGTTTACACAAAGTCACTACATATCTCCCTAAATGCATGCATTATAGGCAGAATAGGTAACATATAAAGAAATTAGCAAATCATAGCATTGAGAGATCCAAACACCAAAACATGAGAGCCTTTTTTTTATCTAGCTTAAGCTTATGGTTTATTGAGAAAAAATTTGAAAATGAAAATAGACGAGCTACTGTTGTCCAAACTCTCTAATTTGTACTGAAAATGCTAATCTAGTAAGTTCAAAGAACGTTAACAGAGCTAAACTGTATGAAAAAAATGGATAAAATTAAAACCAAAACTAAAATCCATTATTTGCGTATTGTAGGCATTTGCCGAACATCATGTAGGCCATGGGATGGCATGGTCAACGGCGCCGCGTGATGGAAACAATGGCAACTCTGGCATGGATGGATTTGCTCGTGTGCCACTGTGACCCAAGATGCTGCCATGGACACCGCTTGTGCAAGGTTGGCATGCAGCCATTGCGCAGCAGTGGAGGCGGACAAAAAAGGACGCAATATTGTGCAAGACTGAAAGGAGAGTCCAGCACACGTCCTAGGTAGCAGTGATGTGAACCTAGGGGGCACTGTGTGGCATCGACAAGGTTGCATGACCCCACTGTCGCATCCTGTCCATTTCTGATAACAAGCACAAGGACAAAACAAAGTAGGAGGAAATGGCCATCAACAACTTGACCTGGATCAGGCAAAAGCAACAAGGTGCAAGTGGGTTCAAGCAGGGTAACATGAATATCAGTGGTGATAGTGTCGTGGATGACTGGTAGTGTCATGAACCGAGCAGGACAACACCGGGAGAACAGCCATGCACATGTTAAGGATGATGGGACACATTGGACATGCAACGGAAATAAGTGAATAGCGATGGCATGGCATCGTTAGGTATACTAGGTGAAGGACCATGTGGAGGTCCATCCTTGTTTGTGATGAGTATTTGACTTGTTTTCAGTTTGGGTTGCTCAGGTTTGAGTTTGATTTGATTTGGATTTGACATGGATTTCAAATTGAAAGCATTTTGTTTTGCGCCGGACCAAGGAACCAAGTAACAGAGACTTTTCCATTTGCACCGGACCATGTTAGGAATGACTTTACACTTGTGCCAGACCATCTCTTTTGCATCGGGTCAAGAAACAGAGAGTTTCACGTTTGCACCGGACCAAAAAGGTTTGCAAACAGAGAGTTTCACATTTGCGACGGACCCGAAAATCGCATTCGCCACAGACCGGTCTGTAATTTGAAATTTTGGAGGTCTTCCCGTGCTCGAAAAATTATTTGGTCTACATGAAAGTTGTAGAGAATTTCAAGGCGCATCTTTTTCATGTTGACAAGTTTTTCATTTGAACAACATAAAAAATCACAGAAAATCGGGAAGGCAAGGGCATTTGCGACGGACCCGAAAATCGCATTCGCCACAGACCGTTCTGTAATTCGCGATTTTGGAGGTCTTCTCGTGCTCGAAAAATTAATTGGTCTACATGAAAGTTGTAGAGAATTTCAAGGCGCATCTTTTTCATGTTGACAAGTTTTTCATTTGAGAAACAGAAAAAATCACAGAAAATCGAGAAGGTGAGCGCATTTACGACGGACCAAAACTTGTTCGCGTCGGACCTTTCTGTAATTCACGATTTTGAAGGTTTTACCTTGCTCAAAAAATTATTTGGTCTACATGAAAGTTGTAGATAATTTCGAGACGCATCTTTTTCATGTTGACAAGTTTTTCATTTGAGCAACATAAAAAATCATAAAAAATCGGGAAGCTAAATGCATTCGCAAAGGACCAAAAATGATGGTCTGCCGTAGATGCTTTGTGCTCTGTTGAGCTTTGACGAAAATTCAATATTATTCTTGAGCAATGCTATGTGATGTGTTTTCCTTGTCTATGATGGATGCAGGGCTCTGTTTGGTGGTCATGGTGAGGCGAAGGGAGGTCGGAACTAGGCAAGCGTTGCCGGAGGTTCAAGATGGCCGGAGATGGAGCCAGTGCAGTCCAAGGAGGCAAGGAGACAAAGTGTCTGCTAAGCTTGAGGCTTTTTAGGTCTAGTAGATCAAGGGGTTGTTGGTCTTTAGAGCTAAAGTAGTGGTCAAGTTAGTTTCTGTGAGAGGGTTGTTGGACTGATCACTTAAAGATGCTTTGAGAAAGCATGTGTAAAAGTGAAGCAGTGCAACCCATGGGAGAGAAAGTGTGGGATCAGATCTTGACCCTTGGAAGTTAGCTTAGGGTTGAAGCAAGACATCCAAGGGTGGGAATTGATCCTAGAACACTATAAATAGAGGGGAAGGGGTGCCCTTCTTCCCTGAAGTTTGTGTGTGCTCCTTTGAGCTTTGCCCACATGAAGTGAGGCTTTGTAAAAACTTCCAAAGAAAAGAAATACAAAAACATTCTCTCCACTCTGAATTTAAATTCTGCATTTATATTATGTCTTTACATTACGCAATTTAAATTCAGTCTTTACATTATGTAATTTAAATTCAGTCTTTACATTCTCGCAATTTAATTTCTGCAAGTTGGATTTGTCTCCCCTCCTTCTACTTGCTTCTGGTTCTTAGTGCCAAGGATGAAAGATTGATTGGATGAGTCTTCACTTAGATCATATCCCAATCCTCTAGGCATTCCTTGTTCCGAGTTTTGCGAGAAACCGATCTCTTGTTTCCATTGATGAATCATTGTTTGATTGTGTTTTGATGGGTTTCTTTGTGACTTCTAGCTTGCTGTGACTCGTGGGAAGGTATCCAAGTTTATCTTGATCTTCAAAATCCCACGAGCAAGTCTAGATCACATATTTGCTCTTGTGCTTCAGGAGAGAATTTTTGCTCCAGGTTCTTTATTCCTTGTAAGAGAGGTTTTTAGTTAGATGCTATTTGTCCAGTAGGTGGGGAAGTTTTATTTTGGGATCATTCACCCCCCCTCTGATCGCCATTCCGATCTTTCAATTGGTATCGAGCGGTTTTGCTCTTTTATAGACCTTGACCAGGTCTCAAGAGCCATGGCGATGGACAAGTACTCAACTAAGCCTCCAATTTTCTTTGGAGTTGATTATCCGCTCGGAAGGTTCGGATGGAGACATACATCAACGCCCAGGGCTTTTCCTTATGGCAGAAGGTGAAGAACCCGTATGAGGTTCCGGCCGATGAGAACGTTAACGCCGCAAACATGGCTGACGTTGAGGCAAACGCTAAGGCCAAGAACCTCCTCATACAGGGACTTAGCCGCAGTGAGTATGATCGCGTCTCTCACCTACGATCGGCTCACGAGATCTGGGTGACCCTCAATGCTTACCATGAGGGCACCACTCAGATCAAGTCCGTGAGACAGATCAATTTAAGCGTGACTACAACAAGTTTGAGCAAAGACGCCGGTGAGAGCCTCGATGAGTGCTTTGCCCGTTTGCAAAGATTCTCGGCAATCTTCGGTCGATGGGTTGTTCATACACTGATTCGGAGAATGCGAGGCCCTGTCTTCGAGCACGCGATCGCAGGATTTGGGAGATGAAGCTAACCACCATCCCGGACCACACGGCCGGGTCGACCGTGACTCTGGACGGGTTGTAGTCCCGCCTCAAGACTCATGAGCTCGACATCGTCGCTCGCAGAGACGAAGTCCCAAACGATGGCATTGGTTACCGATCCCATTGGGTCTTCCTCTTGGACCCCCTCTTGACTTCTCTTACTGGTTTTCTCTCCCGCTCTTTGCGGCGTAGCGATGACATTCTGGAACAATTTCCAGAAGACGAGCTTGCTCTTGTCGCTCGAAAATTTTCGAACATTTACAAGAGGGTGAGAGATAGGAAGAGGAGTGGCAAGTTCACTTGCTTTGAGTGTGGTGGCCCCAACCACATTCGGGCAAACTGCTCCAAGCTGGAGAAGGGCAATAATGAACAAGGCGGTGCGGGCAAGAACGACTACATCAACAAGAACCGCAACAAGAAGCCTCCAGCTCGCGAGTCGGCGCAAGAGAAGAAACACCGCAAGTTCGCCAAGGGCAAGAAGCTCTTTCACCGCGTCCTCGCCGCGCTCGACGACCTTGACCTCTCCGACACGGAGACATGGAGCGACGAGGACGAGGATGAACCGCAAGAGAAGGCGAAGGGCGGCGATGACTTCTCCGGCATGTGCTTCATGGCCTCCAATGCCATGGAAGTACCCGACACCGAGCTGTACAGCGACACGGAGGAGGTCCGTAGGACAGGGAAGGAGGAGGTTTGGATTGTAGACTCCGGCTGCTCACGTCATATGACCGGAGACTCCCGTTGGTTTTCTTCCCTAGTCCGAGCTCCCGGTGATGAGGTCATCACTTTTGGGGATGCTTCTTCAGGTAGAGTCATCGCTAAAGGTACCGTTTGCATTAATGATAAGTTTGTTCTTAAGGACGTTGCCTTAGTGAGTAAGCTGCATTTCAATTTGCTTTCTGTTACTCAGCTTATCGATGACCATATCGAGGTAAGCTTCAAGTTTAGTGGCTGTAGAATCCTCGATTCTCATGGGGAGTTGATTTGCGGGATTTCTCGTTTTGGGAGAGTCTTTCGTGCTGATTTTTCTTCTTCTTCTCGAGACTCTCTCCATTGTCTTATTGCTTCAGAGTCCCGTGATCTCTCCTTTTGGCATAGGAGGCTTGGTCACATTGGCTTTGATCATTTGACCCGAGTTAGCGGCCATGATCTCATTCGTGGCTTGCCCAAACTCAAGATGGTCAAAGATATAGTATGCCCTCCTTGCCGACATGGCAAGATGGTTGCTGCTTCTCATCCCCGATACCCGAGTGATGATCGATGCACCAGACAGCTCTTGCATATGGACACCGTTGGTCCAGCTAGAGTGCGATCGTGGGAGGAAGTGGTACATTCTTGTCATTGTCGATGACTTTTCGAGGTATTCTTGGGTCTTCTTCATGGCCTCGAAGGATGAGTCATTTTCTCACGTTAGGGGTTTGGTTCATAGGTTGTCTCTTGAGCTCCCAGGTGCTTTACGAGCGATCCGCAGTGACAATGGCACAGAGTTCAAGAACTCCTACTTTAGTAGCTTCTGTGAGGAGTCAGGCATAGAGCATCAGTTCTCTTCTCCATATGTCCCTCAGCACAATGGCGTAGTGGAGAGGAAGAAACGAGAACCCTGGTCGAGATGGCCAGACGATGCTAGATGAGTACAATACTCCTAGGAAGTTTTGAAGTGAAATTTGTAGCTACGGCATGCCATGTTGCCAACAGAGTCTTTCTTAGGGCACACTTGCATTGTACTTCTTATGAGTTGAGATATGGGCGAAAGCCTAGTGTATCTCATTTTCGTGTTTTTGGTTGCAAGTGCTTCTTCTTGAAGTCTGGAAACCTAGATAAGTTCGAGTCACGTTCTGCTGATGGGATCTTTCTGGGTTACTCGACTTCTGCTCGTAGCTATAGGATTTGGGCTATAGACTTGGGTAGGATCATAGAGACTTGTGAGGTGACTTTTGATGAGGCTAGCCCTGGAACTAGACCTGACATTTCAGGTTCTTCTCCTCTTTCCCAGTCTATTTTCCCTGAGGATGATGATGACGGAGATGAAGGCGCCTTGCCTGATCCAGTCACCATTCCTACTCCCGAGGTGCCTCCCACTTCCATTTCTGCACCTCAGGGAGATCAGCCCTTACCCTCAGACTCTTCTGCAGCCAGTGGCTCTGTTCCTACTTCTCCCATACGAGGAGTAGAGGCCACGTCTGCTTCTGGACCACCCCGATATATACAAAGGCGTCATCCATCTGATCAGATGATCGGCGATTTGTCCGAGCGTGTCACACGCTCGAAATCGGGTCTGTCTTCGTTCTGCCTTCACTCTGCCTTTGTTGCCTCTTTTGAGCCGAAGGATGTTTCTCATGCATTATCCAATGAGTCGTGGATTAATGCTATGCATGAAGAACTTGAAAATTTCGAGAGGAACAAAGTCTGGAAGCTTGTCGAGCCCCCCTCTGGTCACAACATCATTGGGACCAAATGGGTGTTCAAAAACAAGCAGAGTGAGGATGGGGTTGTCATTCGAAACAAGGCTAGACTAGTCGCTCAGGGTTTCTCTCAGGTTGAGGGTCTCGACTTCGAGGAGACTTTTGCCCCTGTAGCTAGACTAGAGGCTATTAGGATCCTGCTCGCATTCGCGGCATCCAAGGGCTTCAAGCTTTTTCAAATGGATGTCAAGAGTGCATTCCTCAATGGCTTCATTGAGGAAGAGGTGTATGTCAGACAACCTCCAGGATTTGAGAACCCCAAGTATCCAAATCATGTCTTCAAGCTTTCCAAAGCTTTGTATGGACTTAAGCAAGCTCCATGAGCCTGGTATGAAAGGCTTAAGTCCTACCTCTTGAGTCATGGTTTTCATATGGGTCAAGTGGACAAGACTCTGTTCGTCAGACATTCTGACTCGGATTTTCTCCTAGTCCAAATCTATGTCGACGACATCATTTTCGGTGGGTCCTCGCATTCGCTCGTTACTCAGTTCTCAGATGTGATGAGTACTGAGTTCGAGATGAGCATGATGGGCGAGTTGAGCTACTTCCTTGGCTTCCAGATTAAGCAGACTCGGGAGGGTACATTCTTGCATCAAGGCAAGTACACTCGAGACCTCCTGAAGCGCTTTGATATGTCTGATGGGAAGCCGATCCATGACTCCTATGGCCACCACTGCTATCCTCGAGCCTGACGAGGATGGTGAGCCAGTTGATCAGAAGGAGTTCCGGAGCATGATCGGCTCCCTCTTGTATCTCACTGCCTCGAGACCCGACATACATTTTTCTGTGTGTCTTTGTGCTCGATTTCAGGCTTCTCCTCGCGTCTCTCACCGCCAGGCCGTGAAGCGCATCTTCAGGTACCTTCGAGCTACCATTGACTATGGTATCTGGTACTCTTCTTCCTCCTGTCTATCTCTAAGAGCCTTCTCCGATGCAGACTTTGCCGGCTGTAGGATAGATAGGAAGAGCACTTCCGGCACTTGCCAATTCATTGGCACTTCTCTTATTTCTTGGTCGTCTAGGAAGCAGTCCGGTGTTGCATGACCCACCGAGGCCGAGTATGTTCTTTGCAGCCCGATTCTTTGTAGCCAGGTTCTCTGGATGAGATCGACCTTGCGGGACTTTGGGTTATTAGCAGATTGTGTTCCACTTTTCTGTGATAACACGTCTGCCATTCACATTGCTAAGAACCCGGTCAAGACTCTCGGACCAAGCACATTGACATTCGCTATCACTTCCTTAGAGACCATGTGGAGAAGGGTGATATAGTGCTCCAGTTTGTGGAGAGTGACCACCAGTTGGCTGACATTTTCACCAAGCCTTTGGATAGCTCCAGGTTTGTTGCCTTGAGAGGAGAGCTTGGGATTATGAGCCCCTATGGCATATCTTGAGGGGGAGCTGGTTTGTATTATTTGTTTATATGTATATTCAGCATTTCCTCCTTCTGGGTATCTTTGGGATGGTTTTCATTTGATTGAGTCCACTTCACCTAGACTTCTGGCATGCCTCGGCATGGACCTCTCACCTTATGCTTTAGGGTGTTATTCCTCTTTTCTTCTCGGTTGAGCTCACTCACAGTCCTTTAGGTCTAGCAGGTGTTGGGCCCCCTGGGTAGACAGGGTCTGTGTTTGCTCCTGGGTTGGAGTTAGAGATGTAGCTTTCCTATATAAGTCATATGGGGAAGGTGAGAGCGAGTCTAAGTGTCCGTGTCTCTTCTTGTTATATATGCTCCTAAACTACCCATTTTGTCAGTTTCTTGATTCCTTCTCCTCATTTCTGTCTTTCTGGTTTCAATTGAGTTCAATTCATCTTTTTGAATCTAAAATTGCTAATAACTCAACTTGAATCAGATTTTGTGCTTAATCGACTCACTTGTTGAGGGGAGCTTGGAATTGATTCTCTTGCATTGCATATAGACTTGTTTTTCATTTAGGAGCTTTGTCTATTATGCAATTGATAAAATTGAGATATGTTGCACCTAGCTACTTCTCTGAAGATAATTGCTAAACTAGGTCATATCCAATTTGGTATAACATGTGAAACTAGTCAACATTTTAAAATTGAGCTTTCCTGAAAACTTGATGAAACTTGGCTTTTACTTGCTATACTTCTTTCACTAGATGGTTATGCCATGCTTATTGAAATAATGGGTTTCTACTAGAGTCCCTAGAGCAACTTGGGTTAGCTACATTGTTTCATTCTAGAATCCTCAACAATGCTCATGAATCTAAGTGCTGAAAATACAAATTGACTCTTTTGTGCTAAAATTGAACTCAACACTCTTCATTCACGAGACTGCTTCCCATTGCACTTGGGATGAACTTGGAATGAAGTGTGTATGACCAAAACCACTCTTTTAAGCTTCTTGCTTGAGATGGTTGCTAATGGCTTGAGTCAATACACCGAAAAATGCAAAAAGAACTAGATGAAGAGAGTGATGTCTAGGAGACCTATGTCGATGGCTCCTAGTCGAGGTTGTGTTTCTCTATGATAAACTCTCTAAACCCTTAAAGGGGTGTGGAGGAGAGTGAAGCTTAGGAGGCCTTTGTCGATGGCTCCTAGTCGAGGATGTGCTTCACTAAGCCTAACTCTCTCATACCGCTTGATGAGCATTAATCTAAAAATTTGCATTGAAAGCGATAATTGAGCATGAGGCTTCTCTTATGGACTTGTAGATTCCCAAAGTGTTGACTAGGTTGAACTCTAGTATATCCATTTGCTCATCTGAATGGCTTTGCTTCTAGTCTTGAAGTTATGCTAAGTGTTGCTATTGTTGAAATCATGCAAAAGTAATATAACTTCTTTTGAGCTAGTTAGCAAAAATTGCAATATACCATTAGATATGACTTATGATGACATAATCTGAACTTGAGTAGCTTGGTGTCATACTTTGTCTAAGTTGTCACTCGCATAATCCTCAAAGCTCTTCTAGGTTGCATTTCATCCGAAAATTGCTCTCTTGATGCCTATATTACCAAAAGGGGGAGAAAACGTAGAAAAGGCATCTTAGAGGGAGGAAAAATTAAAAAAAAATGCATTCTCATGATCATGTTGAACAATTGTCCTTGCATTTGGATCATGAGCAATTTTGAGCTTCTTGAAAGATTTCTTGGTTTTTAGAGCTTTTGTCGAAAAGCTGTTCCATCTTGTGTTGAGCTCTGAAATTTTTTTTTTTTTATCTACTTGGTCATGAACTTGATTTCTATTTCTAATGGATCAAGTATGATCTTTGGCAGTCAAATTTCTTTCTTTCTTTAATTTCAAACTCAAATTATGCCTTTTGTGTGATTTGTCAATATACTCATCAAGGGGGAGATTGAAGGACCATGTGGAGGTCCATCCTTGTTTGTGATGAGTATTTGACTTGTTTTGAGCTTGGGTTGCTCAAGTTTGAGTTTGATTTGATTTGGATTTGACATGGATTTCAAATTGAAAGCATTTTGTTTTGCGCCGGACCAAGGAACCAAGTAACAGAGACTTTTCCATTTGCACCGGACCATGTTAGGAATGACTTTACACTTGTGCCAGACCATCTCTTTTGCATCGGGTCAAGAAACAGAGAGTTTCACGTTTGCACCGGACCAAAAAGGTTTGCAAACAGAGAGTTTCACATTTGCGACGGACCCGAAAATCGCATTCGCCATAGACCGGTCTGTAATTCGAAATTTTGGAGGTCTTCCCGTGCTCGAAAAATTATTTGGTCTACATGAAAGTTGTAGAGAATTTCAAGGCGCATCTTTTTCATGTTGACAAGTTTTTCATTTGAGCAACATAAAAAATCACAGAAAATCGGGAAGGCAAGGGCATTTGCGACGGACCCGAAAATCGCATTCGCCACAGACCGTTCTGTAATTCGCGATTTTGGAGGTCTTCTCGTGCTCGAAAAATTAATTGGTCTACATGAAAGTTGTAGAGAATTTCAAGGCTCATCTTTTCATGTTGACAAGTTTTTCATTTGAGAAACAGAAAAAATCACAGAAAATCGAGAAGGTGAGCGCATTTACGACGGACCAAAACTTGTTCGCGTCGGACCTTTCTGTAATTCGCGATTTTGAAGGTTTTCCCGTGCTCAAAAAATTATTTGGTCTACATGAAAGTTGTAGAGAATTTCGAGACGCATCTTTTTCATGTTGACAAGTTTTTCATTTGAGCAACATAAAAAATCATAAAAAATCGGGAAGCTAAATGCATTCGCAAAGGACCAAAAATGATGGTCTGCCGTAGATGCTTTGTGCTCTGTTGAGCTTTGACGAAAATTCAATATTATTCTTGAGCAATGCTATGTGATGTGTTTTCCTTGTCTATGATGGATGCAGGGCTCTGTTTGGTGGTCATGGTGAGGCGAAGGGAGGTCGGAACTAGGCAAGCGTTGCCGGAGGTTCAAGATGGCCGGAGATGGAGCCAGTGCAGTCCAAGGAGGCAAGGAGACAAAGTGTCTGCTAAGCTTGAGGCTTTTTAGGTCTAGTAGATCAAGGGGTTGTTGGTCTTTAGAGCTAAAGTAGTGGTCAAGTTAGTTTTACGTGAGAGGGTTGTTGGACTGATCACTTAAAGATGCTTTGAGAAAGCATGTGTAAAAGTGAAGCTGTGCAACCCATGGGAGAGAAAGTGTGGGATCAGATCTTGACCCTTGGAAGTTAGCTTAGGGTTGAAGCAAGACATCCAAGGGTGGGAATTGATCCTAGAACACTATAAATAGAGGGGAAGGGGTGCCCTTCTTCCCTGAAGTTTGTGTGTGCTCCTTTGAGCTTTGCCCACATGAAGTGAGGCTTTGTAAAAACTTCCAAAGAAAAGAAATACAAAAACATTCTCTCCACTCTGAATTTAAATTCTGCATTTATATTATGTCTTTACATTACGCAATTTAAATTCAGTCTTTACATTATGTAATTTAAATTCAGTCTTTACATTCTCGCAATTTAATTTCTGCAAGTTGGATTTGTCTCCCCTCCTTCTACTTGCTTCTGGTTCTTAGTGCCAAGGATGAAAGATTGATTGGATGAGTCTTCACTTAGATCATATCCCAATCCTCTAGGCATTCCTTGTTCCGAGTTTTGCGAGAAACCGATCTCTTGTTTCCATTGATGAATCATTGTTTGATTGTGTTTTGATGGGTTTCTTTGTGACTTCTAGCTTGCTGTGACTCGTGGGAAGGTATCCAAGTTTATCTTGATCTTCAAAATCCCACGAGCAAGTCTAGATCACATATTTGCTCTTGTGCTTCAGGAGAGAATTTTTGCTCCAGGTTCTTTATTCCTTGTAAGAGAGGTTTTTAGTTAGATGCTATTTGTCCAAAGAGGTGGGAAGTTTTATTTTGGGATCATTCACCCCCTCGATCGCCATTCCGATCTTTCAATTGGTATCGAGCCGGTTTTGCTCTTTATAGACCTTGACCAGGTCTCAAGAGCCATGGCGATGGACAAGTACTCAACTAAGCCTCCAATTTTGCCGGAGTTGATTATCCGTTACGGAAGGTTCGGATGGAGACATACATCACTGCCCAGGGCTTTTCCTTATGGCAGGAGGTGAAGAACCCGTATGAGGTTCCGGCCGATGAGAACGTTAACGCCGCAAACATGGCTGACGTTGAGGCAAACGCTAAGGCCAAGAACCTCCTCATACAGGACTTAGCCGCGGTGAGTATGATCGCGTCTCTCACCTACGATCGGCTCACGAGATCAGGTGACCCTCAATGCTTACCATGAGGGCACCACTCAGATCAAGTCCGTGAGACAGATCAATTTAAGCGTGACTACAACAAGTTTGAGCGACGCTGGTGAGAGCCTCGATGAGTGCTTTGCCCGTTTTGCAAAGATTCTCAGCAATCTTCGGTCAGTGGGTTGTTCATACACTGATTCGGAGAATGCGAGGCACTTTCTTCGAGCACTCGATCTGAGGATTTGGGAGATGAAGGTAACCACCATCACGGACCATACGGACTTGTCGACCTTGACTCTTGACGGGTTGTATTCCCGCCTCAAGACTCATGAGCTCGACATCGTCGCTCGCAGGACGAAGTCCCAAACGATGGCATTGGTTACCGATCCCATTGGGTCTTCCTCTTCTGGACCCCCTCTTGACTTCTCTTCTGGTTTTTCTCTCCCCGCTCTTTGCGACGTAAGCGATGACATTCTGGAACAATTTCCAGAAGACGAGCTTGCTCTTGTCGCTCGAAAATTTTCGAACATTTACAAGAGGGTGAGAGATAGGAAGAGGAGTGGCAAGTTCACTTGCTTTGAGTGTGGTGGCCCCAACCACATTCGGGCAAACTGCTCCAAGCTGGAGAAGGGCAATAATGAACAAGGCGGTGCGGGCAAGAACGACTACATCAACAAGAACCGCAACAAGAAGCCTCCAGCTCGCGAGTCGGCGCAAGAGAAGAAACACCGCAAGTTCGCCAAGGGCAAGAAGCTCTTTCACCGCGTCCTCGCCGCGCTCGACGACCTTGACCTCTCCGACACGGAGACATGGAGCGACGAGGACGAGGATGAACCGCAAGAGAAGGCGAAGGGCGGCGATGACTTCTCCTAAGATGTGCTTCATGGCCTCCAATGCCATGGAAGTACCCGACACCGAGCTGTACAGCGACACGGAGGAGGTCCGTAGGACAGGGAAGGAGGAGGTTTGGATTGTAGACTCCGGCTGCTCACGTCATATGACCGGAGACTCCCGTTGGTTTTCTTCCCTAGTCCGAGCTCCCGGTGATGAGGTCATCACTTTTGGGGATGCTTCTTCAGGTAGAGTCATCGCTAAAGGTACCGTTTGCATTAATGATAAGTTTGTTCTTAAGGACGTTGCCTTAGTGAGTAAGCTGCATTTCAATTTGCTTTCTGTTACTCAGCTTATCGATGACCATATCGAGGTAAGCTTCAAGTTTAGTGGCTGTAGAATCCTCGATTCTCATGGGGAGTTGATTTGCGGGATTTCTCGTTTTGGGAGAGTCTTTCGTGCTGATTTTTCTTCTTCTTCTCGAGACTCTCTCCATTGTCTTATTGCTTCAGAGTCCCGTGATCTCTCCTTTTGGCATAGGAGGCTTGGTCACATTGGCTTTGATCATTTGACCCGAGTTAGCGGCCATGATCTCATTCGTGGCTTGCCCAAACTCAAGATGGTCAAAGATATAGTATGCCCTCCTTGCCGACATGGCAAGATGGTTGCTGCTTCTCATCCCCCAGTCACCCGAGTGATGACTGATGCACCAGGACAGCTCTTGCATATGGACACTGTTGGTCCAGCTAGAGTGCAGTCAGCGGGAGGGAAGTGGTACATTCTTGTCATTGTCGATGACTTTTCGAGGTATTCTTGGGTCTTCTTCATGGCCTCGAAGGATGAGTCATTTTCTCACGTTAGGGGTTTGGTTCATAGGTTGTCTCTTGAGCTCCCAGGTGCTTTCTGAAGCGATCCATGATGACAATGGCACAGAGTTCAAGAACTCCTACTTTAGTAGCTTCTGTGAGGAGTCAGGCATAGAGCATCAGTTCTCTTCTCCATATGTCCCTCAGCAAAATGGCGTAGTGGAGAGGAAGAACAGAACCCTGGTCGAGATGGCCAGGACGATGCTAGATGAGTACAATACTCCTAGGAAGTTTTGGGCTGAGGCTGTAGCTACGGCATGCCATGTTGCCAACAGAGTCTTTCTTAGGGCACACTTGCATTGTACTTCTTATGAGTTGAGATATGGGCGAAAGCCTAGTGTATCTCATTTTCGTGTTTTTGGTTGCAAGTGCTTCTTCTTGAAGTCTGGGAACCTAGATAAGTTCGAGTCACGTTCTGCTGATGGGATCTTTCTGGGTTACTCGACTTCTGCTCGTAGCTATAGGATTTGGGCTATAGACTTGGGTAGGATCATAGAGACTTGTGAGGTGACTTTTGATGAGGCTAGCCCTGGAACTAGACCTGACATTTCAGGTTCTTCTCCTCTTTCCCAGTCTATTTTCCCTGAGGATGATGATGACGGAGATGAAGGCGCCTTGCCTGATCCAGTCACCATTCCTACTCCCGAGGTGCCTCCCACTTCCATTTCTGCACCTCAGGGAGATCAGCCCTTACCCTCAGACTCTTCTGCAGCCAGTGGCTCTGTTCCTACTTCTCCCATACGAGGAGTAGAGGCCACGTCTGCTTCTGGACCACCCCGATATATACAAAGGCGTCATCCATCTGATCAGATGATCGGCGATTTGTCCGAGCGTGTCACACGCTCGAAATCGGGTCTGTCTTCGTTCTGCCTTCACTCTGCCTTTGTTGCCTCTTTTGAGCCGAAGGATGTTTCTCATGCATTATCCAATGAGTCGTGGATTAATGCTATGCATGAAGAACTTGAAAATTTCGAGAGGAACAAAGTCCGAAGCTTGTCGAGCCCCTCTGGTCACAACATCATTGGGACCAAATGGGTGTTCAAAAACAAGCAGAGTGAGGATGGGGTTGTCATTCGAAACAAGGCTAGACTAGTCGCTCAGGGTTTCTCTCAGGTTGAGGGTCTCGACTTCGAGGAGACTTTTGCCCCTGTAGCTAGACTAGAGGCTATTAGGATCCTGCTCGCATTCGCGGCATCCAAGGGCTTCAAGCTTTTTCAAATGGATGTCAAGAGTGCATTCCTCAATGGCTTCATTGAGGAAGAGGTGTATGTCAGACAACCTCCAGGATTTGAGAACCCCAAGTATCCAAATCATGTCTTCAAGCTTTCCAAAGCTTTGTATGGACTTAAGCAAGCTCCACGAGCCTGGTATGAAAGGCTTAAGTCCTACCTCTTGAGTCATGGTTTTCATATGGGTCAAGTGGACAAGACTCTGTTAAATCGGACATTCGACTCGGATTTTCTCCTAGTCCAAATCTATGTCGACGACATCATTTTCGGTGGGTCCTCGCATTCGCTCGTTACTCAGTTCTCAGATGTGATGAGTACTGAGTTCGAGATGAGCATGATGGGCGAGTTGAGCTACTTCCTTGGCTTCCAGACAAGGCACTCGAGGGTACATTCTTGCATCAAGGCAAGTACACTCGAGACCTCCTGAGCGCTTTGATATGTCCGATGGGAAGCCGATCATGACTCCTATGGCCACCATTGCTATCCTCGAGCCTCGACGAGGATGGTGAGCCGATTGATCGAAGGAGTTCCGGAGCATGATCGGCTCCCTCTTGTATCTCACTGCCTCGAGACCCGACATACATTTTTCTGTGTGTCTTTGTGCTCGATTTCAGGCTTCTCCTCGCGTCTCTCACCGCCAGGCCGTGAAGCGCATCTTCAGGTACCTTCGAGCTACCATTGACTATGGTATCTGGTACTCTTCTTCCTCCTGTCTATCTCTAAGAGCCTTCTCCGATGCAGACTTTGCCGGCTGTAGGATAGATAGGAAGAGCACTTCCGGCACTTGCCAATTCATTGGCACTTCTCTTATTTCTTGGTCGTCTAGGAAGCAGTCCGGTGTTGCACAGTCCACCGCTGAGGCCGAGTATGTTGCTGCAGCCAGTTGCTGTAGCCAGGTTCTCTGGATGAGATCGACCTTGCGGGACTTTGGGTTATTAGCAGATTGTGTTCCACTTTTCTGTGATAACACGTCTGCCATTCACATTGCTAAGAACCCAGTGCAGCACTCTCGGACCAAGCACATTGACATTCGCTATCACTTCCTTAGAGACCATGTGGAGAAGGGTGATATAGTGCTCCAGTTTGTGGAGAGTGACCACCAGTTGGCTGACATTTTCACCAAGCCTTTGGATAGCTCCAGGTTTGTTGCCTTGAGAGGAGAGCTTGGGATTATGAGCCCCTATGGCATATCTTGAGGGGGAGCTGGTTTGTATTATTTGTTTATATGTATATTCAGCATTTCCTCCTTCTGGGTATCTTTGGGATGGTTTTCATTTGATTGAGTCCACTTCACCTAGACTTCTGGCATGCCTCGGCATGGACCTCTCACCTTATGCTTTAGGGTGTTATTCCTCTTTTCTTCTCGGTTGAGCTCACTCACAGTCCTTTAGGTCTAGCAGGTGTTGGACCCCTGGGTAGACAGGGTCTGTGTTTGCTCCTGGGTTGGAGTTAGAGATGTAGCTTTCCTATATAAGTCATATGGGGAAGGTGAGAGCGAGTCTAAGTGTCCGTGTCTCTTCTTGTTATATATGCTCCTAAACTACCCATTTTGTCAGTTTCTTGATTCCTTCTCCTCATTTCTGTCTTTCTGGTTTCAATTGAGTTCAATTCATCTTTTTGAATCTAAAATTGCTAATAACTCAACTTGAATCAGATTTTGTGCTTAATCGACTCACTTGTTGAGGGGGAGCTTGGAATTGATTCTCTTGCATTGCATATAGACTTGTTTTTCATTTAGGAGCTTTGTCTATTATGCAATTGATAAAATTGAGATATGTTGCACCTAGCTACTTCTCTGAAGATAATTGCTAAACTAGGTCATATCCAATTTGGTATAACATGTGAAACTAGTCAACATTTTAAAATTGAGCTTTCCTGAAAACTTGATGAAACTTGGCTTTTACTTGCTATACTTCTTTCACTAGATGGTTATGCCATGCTTATTGAAATAATGGGTTTCTACTAGAGTCCCTAGAGCAACTTGGGTTAGCTACATTGTTTCATTCTAGAATCCTCAACAATGCTCATGAATCTAAGTGTTGAAAATACAAATTGACTCTTTTGTGCTAAAATTGAACTCAACACTCTTCATTCACGAGACTGCTTCCCATTGCACTTGGGATGAACTTGGAATGAAGTGTGTATGACCAAAACCACTCTTTTAAGCTTCTTGCTTGAGATGGTTGCTAATGGCTTGAGTCAATACACCGAAAAATGCAAAAAGAACTAGATGAAGAGAGTGATGTCTAGGAGACCTATGTCGATGGCTCCTAGTCGAGGTTGTGTTTCTCTAGGATAAACTCTCTAAACCCTTAAAGGGGTGTGGAGGAGAGTGAAGCTTAGGAGGCCTTTGTCGATGGCTCCTAGTCGAGGATGTGCTTCACTAAGCCTAACTCTCTCATACCGCTTGATGAGCATTAATCTAAAAATTTGCATTGAAAGCGATAATTGAGCATGAGGCTTCTCTTATGGACTTGTAGATTCCCAAAGTGTTGACTAGGTTGAACTCTAGTATATCCATTTGCTCATCTGAATGGCTTTGCTTCTAGTCTTGAAGTTATGCTAAGTGTTGCTATTGTTGAAATCATGCAAAAGTAATATAACTTCTTTTGAGCTAGTTAGCAAAAATTGCAATATACCATTAGATATGACTTATGATGACATAATCTGAACTTGAGTAGCTTGGTGTCATACTTTGTCTAAGTTGTCACTCGCATAATCCTCAAAGCTCTTCTAGGTTGCATTTCATCCGAAAATTGCTCTCTTGATGCCTATATTACCAAAAGGGGGAGAAAACGTAGAAAAGGCATCTTAGAGGGAGGAAAAATTAAAAAAAAATGCATTCTCATGATCATGTTGAACAATTGTCCTTGCATTTGGATCATGAGCAATTTTGAGCTTCTTGAAAGATTTCTTGGTTTTTAGAGCTTTTGTCGAAAAGCTGTTCCATCTTGTGTTGAGCTCTGAAATTTTTTTTTTTTATCTACTTGGTCATGAACTTGATTTCTATTTCTAATGGATCAAGTATGATCTTTGGCAGTCAAATTTCTTTCTTTCTTTAATTTCAAACTCAAATTATGCCTTTTGTGTGATTTGTCAATATACTCATCAAGGGGGAGATTGAAGGACCATGTGGAGGTCCATCCTTGTTTGTGATGAGTATTTGACTTGTTTTGAGCTTGGGTTGCTCAAGTTTGAGTTTGATTTGATTTGGATTTGACATGGATTTCAAATTGAAAGCATTTTGTTTTGCGCCGGACCAAGGAACCAAGTAACAGAGACTTTTCCATTTGCACCGGACCATGTTAGGAATGACTTTACACTTGTGCCAGACCATCTCTTTTGCATCGGGTCAAGAAACAGAGAGTTTCACGTTTGCACCGGACCAAAAAGGTTTGCAAACAGAGAGTTTCACATTTGCGACGGACCCGAAAATCGCATTCGCCACAGACCGGTCTGTAATTCGAAATTTTGGAGGTCTTCCCGTGCTCGAAAAATTATTTGGTCTACATGAAAGTTGTAGAGAATTTCAAGGCGCATCTTTTTCATGTTGACAAGTTTTTCATTTGAGCAACATAAAAAATCACAGAAAATCGGGAAGGCAAGGGCATTTGCGACGGACCCGAAAATCGCATTCGCCACAGACCGTTCTGTAATTCGCGATTTTGGAGGTCTTCTCGTGCTCGAAAAATTAATTGGTCTACATGAAAGTTGTAGAGAATTTCAAGGCTCATCTTTTTCATGTTGACAAGTTTTTCATTTGAGAAACAGAAAAAATCACAGAAAATCGAGAAGGTGAGCGCATTTACGACGGACCAAAACTTGTTCGCGTCGGACCTTTCTGTAATTCGCGATTTTGAAGGTTTTCCCGTGCTCAAAAAATTATTTGGTCTACATGAAAGTTGTAGAGAATTTCGAGACGCATCTTTTTCATGTTGACAAGTTTTTCATTTGAGCAACATAAAAAATCATAAAAAATCGGGAAGCTAAATGCATTCGCAAAGGACCAAAAATGATGGTCTGCCGTAGATGCTTTGTGCTCTGTTGAGCTTTGACGAAAATTCAATATTATTCTTGAGCAATGCTATGTGATGTGTTTTCCTTGTCTATGATGGATGCAGGGCTCTGTTTGGTGGTCATGGTGAGGCGAAGGGAGGTCGGAACTAGGCAAGCGTTGCCGGAGGTTCAAGATGGCCGGAGATGGAGCCAGTGCAGTCCAAGGAGGCAAGGAGACAAAGTGTCTGCTAAGCTTGAGGCTTTTTAGGTCTAGTAGATCAAGGGGTTGTTGGTCTTTAGAGCTAAAGTAGTGGTCAAGTTAGTTTTACGTGAGAGGGTTGTTGGACTGATCACTTAAAGATGCTTTGAGAAAGCATGTGTAAAAGTGAAGCAGTGCAACCCATGGGAGAGAAAGTGTGGGATCAGATCTTGACCCTTGGAAGTTAGCTTAGGGTTGAAGCAAGACATCCAAGGGTGGGAATTGATCCTAGAACACTATAAATAGAGGGGAAGGGGTGCCCTTCTTCCCTGAAGTTTGTGTGTGCTCCTTTGAGCTTTGCCCACATGAAGTGAGGCTTTGTAAAAACTTCCAAAGAAAAGAAATACAAAAACATTCTCTCCACTCTGAATTTAAATTTTGCATTTATATTATGTCTTTACATTACGCAATTTAAATTCAGTCTTTACATTATGTAATTTAAATTCAGTCTTTACATTCTCGCAATTTAATTTCTGCAAGTTGGATTTGTCTCCCCTCCTTCTACTTGCTTCTGGTTCTTAGTGCCAAGGATGAAAGATTGATTGGATGAGTCTTCACTTAGATCATATCCCAATCCTCTAGGCATTCCTTGTTCCGAGTTTTGCGAGAAACCGATCTCTTGTTTCCATTGATGAATCATTGTTTGATTGTGTTTTGATGGGTTTCTTTGTGACTTCTAGCTTGCTGTGACTCGTGGGAAGGTATCCAAGTTTATCTTGATCTTCAAAATCCCACGAGCAAGTCTAGATCACATATTTGCTCTTGTGCTTCAGGAGAGAATTTTTGCTCCAGGTTCTTTATTCCTTGTAAGAGAGGTTTTTAGTTAGATGCTATTTGTCCAGTAGGTGGGGAAGTTTTATTTTGGGATCATTCACCCCCCCTCTGATCGCCATTCCGATCTTTCAATTGGTATCAGAGCCGGTTTTGCTCTTTTATAGACCTTGACCGGTCTCAAGAGCCATGGCGATGGACAAGTACTCAACTAAGCCTCCAATTTTTGCTGGAGTTGATTATCCGTTCTGGAAGGTTCGGATGGAGACATACATCACTGCCCAGGGCTTTTCCTTATGGCAGGAGGTGAAGAACCCGTATGAGGTTCCGGCCGATGAGAACGTTAACGCCGCAAACATGGCTGACGTTGAGGCAAACGCTAAGGCCAAGAACCTCCTCATACAGGGACTTAGCCGCAGTGAGTATGATCGCGTCTCTCACCTACGATCGGCTCACGAGATCTGGGTGACCCTCAATGCTTACCATGAGGGCACCACTCAGATCAAGTCCGTGAGACAGGATCAATTTAAGCGTGACTACAACAAGTTTGAGCAGCACGCTGGTGAGAGCCTCGATGAGTGCTTTGCCCGTTTTGCAAAGATTCTCAGCAATCTTCGGTCAGTGGGTTGTTCATACACTGATTCGGAGAATGCGAGGCACTTTCTTCGAGCACTCGATCTGAGGATTTGGGAGATGAAGGTAACCACCATCACGGACCATACGGACTTGTCGACCTTGACTCTTGACGGGTTGTATTCCCGCCTCAAGACTCATGAGCTCGACATCGTCGCTCGCAGGACGAAGTCCCAAACGATGGCATTGGTTACCGATCCCATTGGGTCTTCCTCTTCTGGACCCCCTCTTGACTTCTCTTCTGGTTTTTCTCTCCCCGCTCTTTGCGGCGTAGCGATGACATTCTCGAACAATTTCCGAGAAGGCAGGCTTGCTCTTGTCGCCGAAAATTTTCGAACATTTACAAGAGGGTGAGAGATAGGAAGAGGAGTGGCAAGTTCACTTGCTTTGAGTGTGGTGGCCCCAACCACATTCGGGCAAACCGCTCCAAGGCCGAGAAGGGCAATAATGAACAAGGCGGTGCGGGCAAGAACGACTACATCAACAAGAACTGCAACAAGAAGCCTCCAGCTCGCGAGCCAGCGCAAAAGAAGAAACACCGCAAGTTCGCCAAGGGCAAGAAGCTCTTTCACCGCGTCCTCGCCGCTCGACGACCTTGACCTCTCCGACACGGAGACATGGAGCGGCGAGGACGAGGATGAACCGCAAGAGAAGGCGAAGAGGCGGCGATGACTTCTCCGGCATGTGCTTCATGGCCTCCAATGCCATGGAAGTACCCGACACCGAGCAGACAAATGACACGGAGGAGGTCCGTAGGGACGAGGAAGGAGGAGGTTTGGATTGTAGACTCCGGCTGCTCACGCCATATGACCGGAGACTCCCGTTGGTTTTCTTCCCTAGTCCGAGCTCCCGGTGATGAGGTCATCACTTTTGGGGATGCTTCTTCAGGTAGAGTCATCGCTAAAGGTACCGTTTGCATTAATGATAAGTTTGTTCTTAAGGACGTTGCCTTAGTGAGTAAGCTGCATTTCAATTTGCTTTCTGTTACTCAGCTTATCGATGACCATATCGAGGTAAGCTTCAAGTTTAGTGGTCAGAGAATCCTCGATTCTCATGGGGAGTTGATTTGCGGGATTTCGCTTTGGGAGAGTCTTTCGTGCTGATTTTTCTTCTTCTTCTCGAGACTCTCTCCATTGTCTTATTGCTTCAGAGTCCCGTGATCTCTCCTTTTGGCATAGGAGGCTTGGTCACATTGGCTTTGATCATTTGACCCGAGTTAGCGGCCATGATCTCATTCGTGGCTTGCCCAAACTCAAGATGGTCAAAGATATAGTATGCCCTCCTTGCCGACATGGCAAGATGGTTGCTGCTTCTCATCCCCCAGTCACCCGAGTGATGACTGATGCACCAGGACAGCTCTTGCATATGGACACTGTTGGTCCAGCTAGAGTGCAGTCAGCGGGAGGGAAGTGGTACATTCTTGTCATTGTCGATGACTTTTCGAGGTATTCTTGGGTCTTCTTCATGGCCTCGAAGGATGAGTCATTTTCTCACGTTAGGGGTTTGGTTCATAGGTTGTCTCTTGAGCTCCCAGGTGCTTTACGAGCGATCCGCAGTGACAATGGCACAGAGTTCAAGAACTCCTACTTTAGTAGCTTCTGTGAGGAGTCAGGCATAGAGCATCAGTTCTCTTCTCCATATGTCCCTCAGCAAAATGGCGTAGTGGAGAGGAAGAACAGAACCCTGGTCGAGATGGCCAGGACGATGCTAGATGAGTACAATACTCCTAGGAAGTTTTGGGCTGAGGCTGTAGCTACGGCATGCCATGTTGCCAACAGAGTCTTTCTTAGGGCACACTTGCATTGTACTTCTTATGAGTTGAGATATGGGCGAAAGCCTAGTGTATCTCATTTTCGTGTTTTTGGTTGCAAGTGCTTCTTCTTGAAGTCTGGGAACCTAGATAAGTTCGAGTCACGTTCTGCTGATGGGATCTTTCTGGGTTACTCGACTTCTGCTCGTAGCTATAGGATTTGGGCTATAGACTTGGGTAGGATCATAGAGACTTGTGAGGTGACTTTTGATGAGGCTAGCCCTGGAACTAGACCTGACATTTCAGGTTCTTCTCCTCTTTCCCGCCTATTTTCCCGAGGATGATGATGACGGAGATGAAGGCGCCTTGCCCGATCCAGTCACCATTCCTACTCCCGAGGTGCCTCCCACTTCCATTTCTCGCACCTCGGGAGATCAGCCTACCCTCAGACTCTTCTGCGGCCGGTGGCTCTGTTCCTACTTCTCCCATACGAGGAGTAGAGGCCACGCTCGCTTCGACCACCCCGATATATACAAAGGCGTCATCCATCTGATCAGATGATCGGCGATTTGTCCGAGCGTGTCACACGCTCGAAATCGGGTCTGTCTTCGTTCTGCCTTCACTCTGCCTTTGTTGCCTCTTTTGAGCCGAAGGATGTTTCTCATGCATTATCCAATGAGTCGTGGATTAATGCTATGCATGAAGAACTTGAAAATTTCGAGAGGAACAAAGTCCGAAGCTTGTCGAGCCCCCCTCTGGTCACAACATCATTGGGACCAAATGGGTGTTCAAAAACAAGCAGAGTGAGGATGGGGTTGTCATTCGAAACAAGGCTAGACTAGTCGCTCAGGGTTTCTCTCAGGTTGAGGGTCTCGACTTCGAGGAGACTTTTGCCCCTGTAGCTAGACTAGAGGCTATTAGGATCCTGCTCGCATTCGCGGCATCCAAGGGCTTCAAGTTTTTTCAAATGGATGTCAAGAGTGCATTCCTCAATGGCTTCATTGAGGAAGAGGTGTATGTCAGACAACCTCCAGGATTTGAGAACCCCAAGTATCCAAATCATGTCTTCAAGCTTTCCAAAGCTTTGTATGGACTTAAGCAAGCTCCATGAGCCTGGTATGAAAGGCTTAAGTCCTACCTCTTGAGTCATGGTTTTCATATGGGTCAAGTGGACAAGACTCTGTTCGTCAGACATTCTGACTCGGATTTTCTCCTAGTCCAAATCTATGTCGACGACATCATTTTCGGTGGGTCCTCGCATTCGCTCGTTACTCAGTTCTCAGATGTGATGAGTACTGAGTTCGAGATGAGCATGATGGGCGAGTTGAGCTACTTCCTTGGCTTCCAGATTAAGCAGACTCGGGAGGGTACATTCTTGCATCAAGGCAAGTACACTCGAGACCTCCTGAAGCGCTTTGATATGTCTGATGGGAAGCCAGTCATGACTCCTATGGCCACCACTGCTATCCTCGAGCCTGACGAGGATGGTGAGCCAGTTGATCAGAAGGAGTTCCGGAGCATGATCGGCTCCCTCTTGTATCTCACTGCCTCGAGACCCGACATACATTTTTCTGTGTGTCTTTGTGCTCGATTTCAGGCTTCTCCTCGCGTCTCTCACCGCCAGGCCGTGAAGCGCATCTTCAGTACCTTCGAGCTACCATTGACTATGGTATCGGTACTCTTCTTCCTCCTGTCTATCTCTAAGAGCCTTCTCCGATGCAGACTTTGCCTATCAGTAGGATAGATAGGAAGAGCACTTCCGGCACTTGCCAATTCATTGGCACTTCTCTTATTTCTTGGTCGTCTAGGAAGCGATCCGGTGTTGCAGACCCACCGCCGAGGCCGAGTATGTTGTCGCAGCCGATTCTTTGTAGCTGTGTTCTCTGGATGAGATCGACCTTGCGGGACTTTGGGTTATTAGCTTGTGTTCCACTTTTCTCGTGATAACACGTCTGCCATTCACATTGCTAAGAACCCGGCAAAGACTCTCGGACCAAGCACATTGACATTCGCTATCACTTCCTTAGAGACCATGTGGAGAAGGGTGATATAGTGCTCGGTTGTGGAGAGTGACCACCGCTTGGTCGACATTTTCACCAAGCCTTTGGATAGCTCCGTGTTTGTTGCCTTGAGAGGAGAGCTTGGGATTATGAGCCCCTATGGCATATCTTGAGGGGGAGCTGGTTTGTATTATTTGTTTATATGTATATTCAGCATTTCCTCCTTCTGGGTATCTTTGGGATGGTTTTCATTTGATTGAGTCCACTTCACCTAGACTTCTGGCATGCCTCGGCATGGACCTCTCACCTTATGCTTTAGGGTGTTATTCCTCTTTTCTTCTCGGTTGAGCTCACTCACAGTCCTTTAGGTCTAGCAGGTGTTGGACCCCTGGGTAGACAGGGTCTGTGTTTGCTCCTGGGTTGGAGTTAGAGATGTAGCTTTCCTATATAAGTCATATGGGGAAGGTGAGAGCGAGTCTAAGTGTCCGTGTCTCTTCTTGTTATATATGCTCCTAAACTACCCATTTTGTCAGTTTCTTGATTCCTTCTCCTCATTTCTGTCTTTCTGGTTTCAATTGAGTTCAATTCATCTTTTTGAATCTAAAATTGCTAATAACTCAACTTGAATCAGATTTTGTGCTTAATCGACTCACTTGTTGAGGGGGAGCTTGGAATTGATTCTCTTGCATTGCATATAGACTTGTTTTTCATTTAGGAGCTTTGTCTATTATGCAATTGATAAAATTGAGATATGTTGCACCTAGCTACTTCTCTGAAGATAATTGCTAAACTAGGTCATATCCAATTTGGTATAACATGTGAAACTAGTCAACATTTTAAAATTGAGCTTTCCTGAAAACTTGATGAAACTTGGCTTTTACTTGCTATACTTCTTTCACTAGATGGTTATGCCATGCTTATTGAAATAATGGGTTTCTACTAGAGTCCCTAGAGCAACTTGGGTTAGCTACATTGTTTCATTCTAGAATCCTCAACAATGCTCATGAATCTAAGTGCTGAAAATACAAATTGACTCTTTTGTGCTAAAATTGAACTCAACACTCTTCATTCACGAGACTGCTTCCCATTGCACTTGGGATGAACTTGGAATGAAGTGTGTATGACCAAAACCACTCTTTTAAGCTTCTTGCTTGAGATGGTTGCTAATGGCTTGAGTCAATACACCGAAAAATGCAAAAAGAACTAGATGAAGAGAGTGATGTCTAGGAGACCTATGTCGATGGCTCCTAGTCGAGGTTGTGTTTCTCTATGATAAACTCTCTAAACCCTTAAAGGGGTGTGGAGGAGAGTGAAGCTTAGGAGGCCTTTGTCGATGGCTCCTAGTCGAGGATGTGCTTCACTAAGCCTAACTCTCTCATACCGCTTGATGAGCATTAATCTAAAAATTTGCATTGAAAGCGATAATTGAGCATGAGGCTTCTCTTATGGACTTGTAGATTCCCAAAGTGTTGACTAGGTTGAACTCTAGTATATCCATTTGCTCATCTGAATGGCTTTGCTTCTAGTCTTGAAGTTATGCTAAGTGTTGCTATTGTTGAAATCATGCAAAAGTAATATAACTTCTTTTGAGCTAGTTAGCAAAAATTGCAATATACCATTAGATATGACTTATGATGACATAATCTGAACTTGAGTAGCTTGGTGTCATACTTTGTCTAAGTTGTCACTCGCATAATCCTCAAAGCTCTTCTAGGTTGCATTTCATCCGAAAATTGCTCTCTTGATGCCTATATTACCAAAAGGGGGAGAAAACGTAGAAAAGGCATCTTAGAGGGAGGAAAAATTAAAAATGCATTCTCATGATCATGTTGAACAATTGTCCTTGCATTTGGATCATGAGCAATTTTGAGCTTCTTGAAAGATTTCTTGGTTTTAGAGCTTTTGTCGAAAAGCTGTTCCATCTTGTGTTGAGCTCTGAAATTTTTTTTTATCTACTTGGTCATGAACTTGATTTCTATTTCTAATGGATCAAGTATGATCTTTGGCAGTCAAATTTCTTTCTTTCTTTAATTTCAAACTCAAATTATGCCTTTTGTGTGATTTGTCAATATACTCATCAAGGGGGAGATTGAAGGACCATGTGGAGGTCCATCCTTGTTTGTGATGAGTATTTGACTTGTTTTGAGCTTGGGTTGCTCAAGTTTGAGTTTGATTTGATTTGGATTTGACATGGATTTCAAATTGAAAGCATTTTGTTTTGCGCCGGACCAAGGAACCAAGTAACAGAGACTTTTCCATTTGCACCGGACCATGTTAGGAATGACTTTACACTTGTGCCAGACCATCTCTTTTGCATCGGGTCAAGAAACAGAGAGTTTCACGTTTGCACCGGACCAAAAAGGTTTGCAAACAGAGAGTTTCACATTTGCGACGGACCCGAAAATCGCATTCGCCACAGACCGGTCTGTAATTCGAAATTTTGGAGGTCTTCCCGTGCTCGAAAAATTATTTGGTCTACATGAAAGTTGTAGAGAATTTCAAGGCGCATCTTTTTCATGTTGACAAGTTTTTCATTTGAGCAACATAAAAATCACAGAAAATCGGGAAGGCAAGGGCATTTGCGACGGACCCGAAAATCGCATTCGCCACAGACCGTTCTGTAATTCGCGATTTTGGAGGTCTTCTCGTGCTCGAAAAATTAATTGGTCTACATGAAAGTTGTAGAGAATTTCAAGGCTCATCTTTTTCATGTTGACAAGTTTTTCATTTGAGAAACAGAAAAAATCACAGAAAATCGAGAAGGTGAGCGCATTTACGACGGACCAAAACTTGTTCGCGTCGGACCTTTCTGTAATTCGCGATTTTGAAGGTTTTCCCGTGCTCAAAAAATTATTTGGTCTACATGAAAGTTGTAGAGAATTTCGAGACGCATCTTTTTCATGTTGACAAGTTTTTCATTTGAGCAACATAAAAAATCATAAAAAATCGGGAAGCTAAATGCATTCGCAAAGGACCAAAAATGATGGTCTGCCGTAGATGCTTTGTGCTCTGTTGAGCTTTGACGAAAATTCAATATTATTCTTGAGCAATGCTATGTGATGTGTTTTCCTTGTCTATGATGGATGCAGGGCTCTGTTTGGTGGTCATGGTGAGGCGAAGGGAGGCCGGAACTAGGCAAAGGTTGCCGGAGGTTCAAGATGGCCGGAGATGGAGCAGTGCAGTCCAAGGAGGCAAGGAGACAAAGTGTCTGCTAAGCTTGAGGCTTTTTAGGTCTAGTAGATCAAGGGGTTGTTGGTCTTTAGAGCTAAAGTAGTGGTCAAGTTAGTTTCTGTGAGAGGGTTGTTGGACTGATCACTTAAAGATGCTTTGAGAAAGCATGTGTAAAAGTGAAGCAAAGGCAACCCATGGGAGAGAAAGTGTGGGATCAGATCTTGACCCTTGGAAGTTAGCTTAGGGTTGAAGCAAGACATCCAAGGGTGGGAATTGATCCTAGAACACTATAAATAGAGGGGAAGGGGTGCCCTTCTTCCCTGAAGTTTGTGTGTGCTCCTTTGAGCTTTGCCCACATGAAGTGAGGCTTTGTAAAAACTTCCAAAGAAAAGAAATACAAAAACATTCTCTCCACTCTGAATTTAAATTCTGCATTTATATTATGTCTTTACATTACGCAATTTAAATTCAGTCTTTACATTATGTAATTTAAATTCAGTCTTTACATTCTCGCAATTTAATTTCTGCAAGTTGGATTTGTCTCCCCTCCTTCTACTTGCTTCTGGTTCTTAGTGCCAAGGATGAAAGATTGATTGGATGAGTCTTCACTTAGATCATATCCCAATCCTCTAGGCATTCCTTGTTCCGAGTTTTGCGAGAAACCGATCTCTTGTTTCCATTGATGAATCATTGTTTGATCGTGTTTTGATGGGTTTCTTTGTGACTTCTAGCTTGCTGTGACTCGTGGGAAGGTATCCAAGTTTATCTTGATCTTCAAAATCCCACGAGCAAGTCTAGATCACATATTTGCTCTTGTGCTTCAGGAGAGAATTTTTGCTCTAGGTTCTTTATTCCTTGTAAGAGAGGTTTTTAGTTAGATGCTATTTGTCCAGTGGGTGGGGAAGTTTTATTTTGGGATCATTCACCCCCCCCCCCCCCCCTCTGATCGCCATTCCGATCTTTCACTAGGCTTTGAAACAAATTAGGTTGGGCTTGCATGTCGATGCAACATATACAAGGAATCAAGGATAATATTGATGAGGGTGACAAATGGAATAGCTTGAAGGCAAGGGTTTGCCGGCAGTTGCTGAGGTAGGTGGTGATGAAGGGGGTTGAGGTTGGGTGGAAGAATAAGACAGCAGGGACACTTTGGAGATGTTTTTTAAGAGAATTACTTTGGCATTGCAACAGCATTTTCAAAAGAAAATTTGATAACGAGTAGCACATTAACTGGTCGTCGTTTTTCAATGGCGTTTTCAGAATTAGCGTTTAAACAGTGGAATTTTCAAAGTTTCCCTAGATTATATAAGTCGAATATGAAAGCAAAGGCTGTGACTGTATGGCATCAAGCTTACCACTTCATATGCTCGGTGTTGACAGCAATGGTGAGTAACCGAAAAACGGGTGAGCAAGAGTAGGGCTGTAATTCACCCCCAATCCTCCGAAACTCCAAAGTCTTGACATCCAGTGAAGCAGATTCTATGGCCAGCTCATCAGCTGCTTCGCGTATGAATTCCTAGGCATTCACAATACACCGTAGAAATATGCATCCCTTGGCCGCACCAACAACGAAACACTCATAAGTCAAGGGGCACCAAACTATCTCTTCTCCAACTGCTACTGCTGATTGGCGCCCTCACCCTCATTTTTGTCTAATGGTATAATACTGGTGAGACCCCCAATTTGCAGTGTGACTGCAGGAAACAGATATCAGAGGACTACCTACCCCTGCATCCACAACACAAACACGCCGCTTCTTGTCGCAGGGTACAAGGTCGACGGTGGAGAACACCGTGCTACTCGGGTCAAACACGAGCAGCCTGTTCCACCCAAGCAGCACCCAGTAGAAGCACACGGATAAGGATGGCTCGCCGAGCAAAGCGCTCCAACCGCGAAATGGGACGGCATGCCACTGCCCTGTGCATGACGAGTAGATGAAAGTAACCAGCTTAGCTGCGTGATGTGCCCATGAAGAAGACCCTGAACGAAGCTTCCTCCTGCCCATCCTCGAGCGGAACGAGGAAGATGTTATCAACGCTCCCTTCAGGGACAGAGGCGGCTAGGTCCTTGGGTACGTATGGGTGGAAGCAGAATGTAGAGCCGGAACAACGGGTCGCAGACCAAGAGGTCCAAGAAATAGAAGCCCATCGGGAAGTCCGCCATGAGGGCGCGGCCATCAGAGACGTCGAGGGGTGTCCGGTTGCCTACCCATCCGGTGGTGGGAGGGAGGAAGGCGAAGGAGAAGCCGGCGGCCTGGGCCATGGAGGCGGCGGCTCTACGGGGAGGAATCCTCCGTGGCTGAAGAAGCCGAGGAGGGACGGCGGGTGGAGGCGGCGGACGAACTCAGGGTCGGTGATGATGTGGAGGAAGGCCGGGCAGGCGGCCGAAGCGAGGACGAGGTCGTCAGGATCGGGGACGCGGACGAAGATCTCCGTCAGGAACGGAAGCTCCGGCGGCGGCGCTTCCAGGGATTCGGCGGCTTGCTGCTGCGGCGGCGAGGCCATTGGCCAGCGAGACAGGAGAATCCAGATTCGAGAACTTGGGAATTGGGGAAACCGTGGAACGAGTCGAACTACAAGCTAGCTTTTCAAAAAAAAAAAAAAAAAAGAGTCGAACTACAAGCTAGAGAAAACCCCACCAGTGACCAGGTGATGAGAGTCTTAACAGCGACACTGTGGACTGAGGAGTGGCAATCTAAATTAACGGGGGCCCAACACGGCCCTCAATCCGGGTGGCTCCAACGCAAACTAACAAAGCCTGTAGAGCTCCACCGATCGTCGAAGCATCCAATATAGGCCCACTAAAAGTCGACCACGTCGCACTCAGATATCTTCCTCTAAAAAAAGTTCATCTCAAATGGGAAAAAAAAGTTCCAAAGCACCTACTCTCTATGAGTAAATCATCCGCTGTCCAAGCATCAACTGCATCAACTCTAATGTTTTGCAGTTCTTTCCACAGATTACTCCTTAAAACCTTCCACATGGAGCATCAGGCCATCTCCGATGCAAGAGGAAGTGCTTAGGGGAGAGAGTGCATAGCAGCGCTACATCACAAACCAAACTCATTTTATTCGGTACCAACAATCCCAGAATAACCTACAAAACCCTTGAGGATCAGTCGTGGCCAAGAGTCTCGACGAATTTGTTGCTTCATCCAAATGTGTAAAAGGTCATAGTCGCACTTAAAAGCCAAGTACTCTACCATTGAGTTAGCAACCCAGAAAAAATAGGATCTTAGATACGATCGAAACCTAAAAATCAATGGAATTACACCGCACGCTCCTGTCAAAACATTGAACTAGAAGGTTAAAACAAGCTCCACCTCTTATCCAAGCATAGATTCTTAGTTTTCACCTTTTAGAACCTTTATTCAGCAATGTAGCAAAGAAACTACCCCAAAGCCACATCGCCTTCATATTGAAGGCGTGGAGGTGCTCGAGATGCCATAAAAGACGCAGTTAGCGCCGCCAAGGCGCCGACTGCCTGTGGCCAGCACAAACTTTCCATACAAGTCCTACTTGAGGCCCAACAACAATGCACGAATGGACATCCCCCTCTAGGCCCACACATACAACACAGAAGCTCGGACGAGAGGCACCAAATAAATACACAATAGAGGGGAAAATAATAGCAGAAACTTACAAGAAGATTTAAACAAGATGATAGTAGGACAGTCATGAGAAACATTGGCTATCAGGAAAATGCCGCTAAGTTAACCGACTATAAAGTCTGATCACAAAGAAATATTGGTCAGAGGCCGCGGGAGGAATCAAGTTGAACCTAGTGTTCCCCCTACTCCCAACAAATATTGGTTAGCAGACTCCTCCCCCGTGATCACAAAAATATTCCCTGATACTCATGAGCCGACTCGAAATGTGGCCTAATTGCTTGCTTTAGAAACAACCACCACGGCCCTTCCGCAACAATAATTTACCACGAACAACTCTGAACAGAATGGACAATACATCATCTTCACAGTACGAGATCAATACAATGGCTGCTTAGCATGTAGGGGCGGCATCTGATGGGTATTTCCAGTTGTCAATCAAAAAGGCGGTTGGGTGCAAAAACATATATTCCTTGGTGCCAGCACCCATGATGGTAAGCTGTTAAATCAAGAGAGTAAGTTAGAACTCTGACTTTACATCACGATAGAGCATTGATTGAATAAAGGATGCCTCTAGAAGGATATGCTATTCTAAAACATCTGTACTGGAACGACTTACCTAATGACAGGCTTCTTTATGCCTACATGAAGGCATCCAACTTTGATCTCTTAAGATGCTGTGGTCTGAAATCCTCCAACTTGAGATTGGAGCTCGTCTTGGCCTCATTTAAGAATGAATCCCCCTTTTCTACTCTAATGGACTCTAGAACTGCCCCAAAGACATCAGCTGCGATGCCATCACGTACAAGGTATCCAGGTTCCTCTCCACCTTCTTCAATCAATCGACCTACCTCTTGCAAGGGCAAAATGTTTTCCATCACAAACCTTGCAAAAAGTCGCCCAAGATACTCCAAGGCTCTTGGAGCATCACTTAGAGTATCTTCCAATGAAGCAATAACAGATGCAAGGCTGGAAATAATCGTAGTCAGTACATACTACATATGAATGGGAATTGGCAGATGGCAATAAAAGGAGAAAGAAAAGAAAAGTACTTACCCCTCAATGAGTTGTGGCTTGCTCAATAAATTATCTCTGCCATTGCAAAGGCTGACAAAAAGCTTAGCCAGCAACTCTCTTTCCATATCTTTTCTCTCAAAGGAATCATTTACCCAAAGTGATACAACAGAAGGATAGAAATTCGGAGCATTCAACTCCTCAATACACAATGCAACCTCCTTTTCATCTTTTGCACTGCCAAAATAGTGTCATATGTTAGCACATGAAATAAAAGACAGTTGCAGTGTTCACACCTCTTCTGAATGACACAAATAGAGAACCTGAGCAATAAGCCATAAAGAAATATAATGCTCAAATAAACCAACAGTCCAAGAACAAAATCCCAACCCATCCATGGACTTCATGAATGGCGCACAGGCTTGCAGATATCTCTTACGGTAAAATTCATATGGTAGATATGCAGTTGAAGTTTTATTGTTTCTGTTGCTAAGTTGTTTGAATTTCAACATTTGACAACCAATTGCCACCCCAACCTCAGAAACATGAATATTTACACATTAACTTCGAAATTTGCAGAGAAGTGAGAGAATCACTAGGAAGCATTGAGCAAAAAACAAGCAATGCACTAAATTGCAACCTAATATAAGCAGCCTCAGAAAATTAGCAGTTGCCAAAACAATATAGCAGCACATTATTACCATCTATTTTATTCCAAACGTATTTCAACCTTACATAGTAAGAAGGCATGCATCACACTTTTCAAGGGTGAAATGTGCAGTAGTTAAATTGAATTCAAATGAACAGATGTCCCACATAAAAATTTGAAATGGTTGAAAAGTGTTACCTATAGTATTCCCGGATGGCTGCAATAGACTTCTCTCTCAGATCCTCCTCAGAGTATGATTTATTTCCTGAATGGTCCTCCTGGCCGGCAGGTCTTTGTGAAGGTCCAGCAGATTGCGTAGTAGGTGCTGTTCTCCCAGAGATTCGATCTGGAATTCTAGAACTAGGATCATCTCTTGCAGTCGAAGCCACAGAATTATAGCCGTTAGGACCAGATACCATCCTGCGCTGGTCAACAACAGAAGGAAGTTCGGCATTTGATGCAGGTGGCTGCCCTCTTATAGACATACCCCTAGCTAGGCCACCTTGTGGCCCAAGAGTGATAGCTTCATCCTTGACAGAACGCTGAGGAAGGGGAACAGTTCTATTGTCAAAATGATGCCTTTCCTCAAACCGGATATCTTGAGTACCGAATCCACGGGAATGTGGAGGCATTCCTCGAATGCCAACTTGCTGAGAACCTGGAGATGCCAATGCAGCTGCTGAGCCACGAGGGCCGTAATCCATAGGTGGTGCTCCTCTTCTCGGAACAGAACTAACAACAGGACCACGAGCTAACCTACTCGACTGAGCATGTCTTTCCTGAGCTGCAGCCCTGTGAACCTCCTCAATCTTTTTCGGGCCTTCCACTTTACGCCTTTGCTGCCATTTATCCTTCCTGAGATCAATCGAATCTCTCAGCATGAATCTAACACGGGAAGGTAACTGCTGACTTGTTGACAGCTTCTGCATTATATCAAAATATGCATCCATGTGTTCCTTAGCCTTTGGATGATCTATCATCTCTCCAATGGTACTCATCAATTTGCATAGTGCTTCAATATTTTCTTCATCTGGGTTCTGACAATTACCCAGCAATTTTTTAATGCATTCATGCATGATTCTTTCTGTCAACATTCTTTTTTTGTACAATTCTCCAATCAACCTAATGTTCCCCAGCATGCGCCTTCGAGCACGAATTCTTTTCCCTTCCCTTTCCTCTTTAGTTTGCTTAATCTCACCCTCCTCCTCTGTTTTATCTGCTTCAGCTTCTTCTCTTTCACCCCTCTCAAACTCCTCTTGGCATTTGTTCAAAAGCAATCTCTTGAATGTAATTTTTTCATTGTCCTCACTAAAGTCAGGCAATGCACCGGCCAAATGGAAACAGAAATTAGCATACATTTCACAGAAGGTTGGTTCCATCAAAGCTTTATCAAATATCTGTGAAATGACCCCAGTAAGAGTTGCCACACTATCAATGTTCACCTTTTTCACTTCTGCAAAAAGCTTTTCAAAGTTTTGTGGGGTCAGTTTGTTAAGAATGGCTTTAAGCTTCCTCTGCTTCGCCTCTTCCTCGTCAGAAACTATGCCAATGACATACTTTCTGTCTGCTTTGTGCATTATTTGCATGGGTGTAACAGGAGACGGAATCAGACCCTTTTGCTGCCATCTATCTGCATCAGAGCCACTACGAGGTACTTGAGGTGCAACAGATGGCATTGGTCCTACAAGAAGTCCACCACGTGGATTCCTCAAAACACCATGATTGACTCCTGGGGTGCCACGGTAATTCATAATTGCTGGGCCATTTGTCAAGTCCATGTGGGCATCACGACCAGGACTGAAAGGAACACCTGATTTTGTCCACCTATCATCATCCATAGCGGCACCACGGCGATCACCGCGAGATGTTGGTCTGTCAATTCCCCTTCCAGGACTTGGGTGAGGATCCCGATCAACAACATAGGATTTTCCTGCCAAATTACTGATTAGAACAGTAGTGACATCTCCCATCTGGAAACCAACAGGAAGATCAGTATAGTGCAGCGCAAAAGTTAGCAGAAAATCACGAGAATATCTCTTGCGGCCATTAGCTTCAGTTGTATCTGAATCAGGTACTCGTGCTACACTGGCCTGATTTCCAGAATCTGAACTTTGCAGCTTTGGAGTAGACATGTCTGCTGCATCTTCCCAGTCATCAGGCTCAACCTTTTTCTTTCCATCATCCTCATCCATACTGACCTCCCTTTCTGATTCATCGGGCAGCACATGTGTTGCATCAACTATCGAATTATCAGCACACTCAGCGGTACTAGTACTCTCTAATTTTTCTTCTGGTCCCTTGTATGCGTTATAAAGATCTGAAGTCCCGGCAGCATCAGCTTTCGAAAGCATTTCCTTTCTTTTCTTCTTTTTCCCAGCAGTGGATTTTGTTCGGGCGATCTCCACACTAGGTTTTTCCCTTGATACAGGTCGAACAGAAGCTGTTGGTGCAGCATTTGATTGATCATTTACGCTACTTTCATGTTTCTGTGGCCCCTCTGATGCAATCGAATGAGGCACAGGTAACACATCAGGAGTAATACTAGAAACAGCTAATCCTGTTTCTTGACTGCTACTAGTGTCACCTTTATCATTGGCACTTTGAACGGTAGACTCTGATGTAGTTTCAGAATTAGCTGCAGACACAGCATTGCCATCAACAAAATCTGACGAAGTTTCAGTACTACTATGTGATCTATCCATTAAACTGCTTTCCTCAGAAACAGATGGCGTGGATTCTTTCAGTAGCTTCTGCTGGTCAGTTACGCAAGCTGTTGCATCTGAAATATCAGGATTAGAAGTCCCCATTGATGCCTGCTCAGCCAAGTCCATCGTGCATACTTCACATGATTCATTTTCAGTAGAAACAGAGGAAATTTTATTCTCGCTAAAATCTGGTGAAATTTTGCAAGTTATTTCACTTTCCTCAGATGCAACACCAGCAACAGCAAAGTTTTCTACTCCTTGAGGTTCCCCAGTGCTCTCAGAGGCTGATTTTGCAGAGCTGCTATCCGTGCCAGGAACATCAGCAGCTGCCCATGCAAACATGTTAGAAATAACTAGAGGCACAAAATGCAATAATTCTTCCATTACTTTTGGATATATTGAGTACATACCCTTCAGTGATGTGCTGTCAGCTTCGGCTGCACTAACCCCTGGAGAAATCCAACTTTCAGGCAGTGCAGCTGTTAAGCCTGAAGCTGAGCTGCTGAACTCCAACTCTTTGTTGAAGCTCTTAGCTTCGACGTGACCGACCGTATCACCTCCAACCTTCACAGAAGTTTGCAAGTTCAACTCTTCAGCAGACGAAGCAAACTGAATGGATACAATATGCAAGCATGTTAAGCAAAGCATATGCAAAACCAGGGCAAAGTGCAAAAACAAAGTGTTAAGAAAAGCACACAGGAAAAGATATACCTGTGGCTGTTGTGACAAATTCTTGGTGTCATTTTTAGTCGTATTTTTCTTGTTATCCTTAAATGATTCAGTTTTTTGAATGGCTTCTTTTTTCTTTCCGTCAGCTCCCGATAAAAATGAGGCTGAATTTGCAACAGGAGATGCCAGTGCTGTATTTTCTGGTTTTGCACCCTGAATTGGTAAGGGTTGGCTCACCACAGTGGGATGCTTCTCTGTGACAGATGTTGCTGTACTCTCCTTCTCATTAGCTGATTTATTAGAAACAGTGATCCCGGAAACAACTTCATTATCCTTTTGTCTATCTGGTACAGCATCCTCAGTTAGCCTCAACTTAGGTGCATCTGATTTACCTGGCGGCACACTTATCGTGACCATGTGAGCCCCAGATTTCTCCGTATGCAAACCACCTGGGTGTGGCTTAACTGTGATTTGTGACTGGACAGATACCGCGGGCCCAGCTACGTTGTCCTTGTTACCGGCAGGAACTGTATTCAACATGGAAGGGTTGATAAATGGAATCGGTTGCCCAGCTTGACTGATAGGATAATTAAACCTAGGACCCTGTGATCCAGTGGGAAGCTGGCCGACTCCAGTGCTGCTGGGGTAATACATAGCTTGCTGGTTATAAGAGTTCTGCGACACAGAAGGATAGAAGCCCATATGAGGTGCAAAACCACCGATTGGCTGGGATTGCGGTGTTACATTAGGTAAAGCCCTCTGCCCAGATGAGTCCATCCTCTTATCGAGCTTCAATTCTTCGTGAGTGTCTGGATGAGTAATTTTGACAGTGGTCTTCCGAGCACCAACAAACTTATTTGGTTGTTGCTGAGGATACTGTGGTGCCATGAGGTTGCCCAACTGAGGTGTGAGTTGATGACCAGCTGAAGGAACAAAGGGCATACCTTGTCCTGGATGCATCATTGCTTGCTGTTGCAACTGATGATGTTGAATACTTGATACATATATCTGTTGCGGAACCTGGGATGCGTTGCCACCAGGCAATCCCATTGACATTTGCAATGAACTAGGCACAACGCCCTGCGGTTGCATTTGTGGATTGTGACCACCAAACTGCAAGGGAACTTGTGGTTGTTGATGGTGAAAGGGCATCGGCATGGGCATCCCAGATAAAGGCTGACCAGGGGCTCTAGGTGGTGCAACATTGGGGACTGATGGAGAAACACGCACATCTCTCTTCACTTGGGATGGAACATGAGGATTGACAGAGTTAGGCTGACTAGAACCAGCAGCATCCTTTCTTGTTTGCTGCTGCAGCTGTTGTTGCTTCTGCTGCTGCTGTTGCTGTGGCTGCAGCTGCTGTTGCTTCTGCTGCTGCAGCAGCGTTGGCTGTGGCTGCTGCTGTTTCAGGGCTGGTTGTACAGGCACAGAAGGAGCAACCTTGAGTCCCTCTGGAAGTGCCTGAACATCATAGAAAGATAACACGATAATAATACATTCTTTTAGAATATTGAAAATTAAGAATGTCGACCAATATAATATCAACAATAGAAGCAAAAAAAAGTTGATTGTTCAAAGCCCCTAAATGTAGATTATTCGTAGGCGCATAGATGATCTTTTACTTTCGTTGAGTACAAACTATTACTGATACATCAAACAAACAACTGAACTGGGAAAAAAGGCAACATCACCAATTATATCTAACATAGAAGAGACAATGTGCAAGGGAAGGAGAAGATACCTGATTACGCTTTTGCTCGTCCAAATTAGGAGGAGCTGAGCTTGTCCTAGCAGGAAATTGCTATGCAAAAGTTTTCGGAAATTAGAAAGATAGGTTGGGAAAAGAACCAGAAACTAAACAAAATTGAATTAAGAGATGCCAGCTGCAAAAAAAAAAAAAAAGGAAACAGGCGCATACCGGAAGGCCATTCATGTTTATACTACCAAACTGCAAGTTAAATCCCTTAGATGGTTCACCTGAAAAGAAGCAAAACGTAAAAAAAAGAAAGCAGTTAACTAAGCAGTTAACCATGCATATCTACTACAGAGTCTGAAACTACCAACGTCGATGGTCAAAGTACATACTCATTAGTCATTACTTACAAGTTGCAACTTCTAAAGTAAAGAAAACAGGACCAAACCTTTCGATGCTCCTCCCTGAGGAGCCAATGTATTGGAGCTCTTTGGTGGTGCCCTGGGGGCAGCATGAGGAATATTTTTCGGCGGCAGTGTATTGGCTGGATTCTCACTAGCAGGTGATATTGAGGGTGCTTGCACTCCGGATGAGTCTGCCCAGTCAAAACATACATGCAAACAACCAAAATAAAACATCAAGTCACAATTTTGCATCGTTCCAACTGTAACACGGCACAACAGAACGGGATGTCTAATCACCATGGTGCTGGGGTCGATGTGCAGGGACGGGAACATGCGCTGGCGCGTTCTGAGACGCGGGAGGGCGCGGTGGCGTCTGCAGGGGCCCTGGCGCTGGAGCAGGGTGGAAGCCGGTGGTGTCAGGCTGGCTCACAACCCTCTGGTGCCCGCCGTTGCCAGTGTTAGGCTTCCTGAAGCTGTAACCGAGATCCAAAGTCCCGTCAAACCCCCTAGCTTTCCGAAACCCCCCGTCCCGAGATCAAATCATGCAGTGGCAGCAAGCCAATCAGGAGCGAACGAGTCCAGTGATACCTGCGGTTGGATGAGAGGGGAGGCTGGCCGCCGGAGGGGCCCCCGCCGCCCTTGCCCGCGCTGCCGACTCCGCCTCCGCGGTGGCCGCCGAAGCTGCTGGACCGGCCGGGTCTCCTCTGCCCCTCGCCCCTGTCCCCTCGCTGGGACATATATCCCTCTCCCTTCCGATCTCCTCCTCGTCCTTGTTCCTTCCCCTGATCCAATCACGAACCACCGAAAAATAAACCACCGCAGAATCCCAAAAAAAACCCTAGCCGAAATCGCCGCGCGGCCGGGAGCGG
Source organism: Rhipidocladum racemiflorum (assembly GCA_036346355.1). Classification (NCBI taxonomy): domain Eukaryota; kingdom Viridiplantae; phylum Streptophyta; class Magnoliopsida; order Poales; family Poaceae; genus Rhipidocladum; species Rhipidocladum racemiflorum. The sequence continues at coordinate 47,768,564 of CM070582.1, read as the reverse complement.
GGAAGCCCTCACCGGCGCGGACGGGCTGGCCAGCGGCGCGCGTACCTGGGGGCCTCGGACGGCGGCGGCGCCTAGGGTTTGGTCGTGGCCAGTGCGAGCACGCGACACGAGAGAGACGAACGAATTGATGTGTTTGTGTTGGGGGAGAAATGGGAAAGAAGCGAAACGGAGAGGGGAGACGTCGGGCACTAGTACTAGTAGTGCCAGGGGCAGCAGATCGGACCAGTACGATACGAATACGAAAGGAAACGAAAACAATCTGAAGCAAATTTAGTTTAATTTAATTTCGAATAGAGGAGGGAGAAGCGAACCTTCAGCGAGCGGTCAAGGAGGCGAGATCCGATGCCATTGGATGGCTGGCGTTCGTTCGCGAGGCCGCCTCGCTCGCCTTGGGCGTCGTAGCCTCGTAGGCAGCCTAGCCTAGTAGGCGTGTGGAGTGCGCTCGAGAGACTTACCGGCGGTTCGGTGCCGTTAAAGCTCGGTCCCTTCGTTTTGCGTTTAAGGCCCTGTTTGGCAGAGCTCCAGATCTCAGCTCCACCTCAGAGCTGAAACTTGTAGACTAAAATAAATTGAAATAAGTTTATATTTTGTTCTAAAATGTAAATAAGATGACCCACATAAACACTTTTAATATATCCACAGCTCCAGCTCCACAGATTTGGTGAAGCTAGGAATACCTAGCTCCACCAGATTCATGAATCTGGTGGAGCTGGAGCTCTGCCAAACACCCCCTAAGTATCTCTCCAATGATAAGAAGGGTGGCGTGGGTACATATTCCCTCAAGAATTCCGTGAAATATCTTCAAATTTTCAAAATGTTTTGTTTAAATTTTATTTAAAATTTATTGGTTTTTGAGCCTCTTTTTGTTTTGGGCCGTTTTCCTGGCCCATCTCCCTCCAGCCCGTTTCCCTTCCTCGGCCCAGCCTCCCCCAGCCCAGCTTTCCCCGGCCCAGCTCCCCACCCCCGGCACCTCGCGCCCACACCGTCCGACCGCCTCCCCTCCTCTCCCCGGCTATAAAAGCCCAATTCCCCCCGTTTCTCCTCGAACCGCCCCCTCCCCCGCCGCGTTGAGTCCCCCTGCCCTCTTCTTCTTTCCTGCCTTCCTGGTGCTCACTCGCACCGCCGCTCTTCTCCCCCGTCTCCGACCACCCTCGCACTTCTACCCACGCTGCCCGCCTCCCGGTGCCACTGTCGACCTCGCCCCCACTTGTCCACTACTTGACCTCACTTGCCAGTCTAACTTGTCGGCGCCGCCCAGCGCTTAGGCGGCCAGCAACACCGTTTGGGCGGGCTCGCAGATCTTGACCAGTCGACTTTTCTTTTTCTTTTCTTTTTCAGATTTAAATAATCCAAAATTTTCCCCAAAAAATCTCAGAAATCGAAAAATACACTTTCTTGACCAGTTAGAGCTACTGGGTCCAAAAATGACCTCCGCTCCGCTAAACAAAATCTCCAAAATAATGAGATTGCCCTCCCGACTCCCTCTCCAGCTCTCTTTCCAGTTTTTTTCGTTTTCCTTTCTTCTTGCTTTTGTTTTATTCGTTTATTTATCGTTTTCGTTTCTCCGCGCTAGAACCGACCGTCGAGCAGGAGCAGGACCAGTCCGGAGCCGAGCAGGATAATAGCTGCTACAAGTTAGACGACATTTCAGCCCAGCAAAGCAAGCCGCACCCCTTGAACATTCTGAACCCAACTTTGTCAATATTGTAGTAGTTTATACTTTTTTAATGTATTATTTTTCCTCGTATTTTAATACTGAAAAGATAATTTAGAATGACATGATACTTAGTTATAACCGATCTTTGTTTAGCCTTCCTTCTTTTGTTAAGCCTTATTATTCCTTTGCATAGCCTTAGTTTATAATTATGAATCCCCCTTAGTTAATTATTTGTTTTCTCACCCTTAGTCTTTCAAAAATTTGCAAGCTTTTAGCTCAATGTCTTTTAAATTGTTGCTACGATCAGGGGGACAGTGTTGGGCTACCCACGAGGTGGATGCTAGTCCGACCCCCGACCGATGGCAGAAGCCGTGGTTGGTACAGTGAGTACCAAGTTTGTGGTTTGTAATCGGCTTGGTCTCTGGCAGTTAAGGATAACTCCCTTGGGCAAAGTAAATAACTTAAGTTTCTACTCAACCACAAGTTGGGCTGGTCAACTCGGTTGACCCGTTCCAACCTAGCCCAATATATTGTGCATCCCCTTGGAATATCTATAGGTTGTAGCTACCATTCTCATGGCTAGAATGGACAGCGTAGCGAACGGGGTGGAACGAAAATGGGCATTGTGTTACCATTTGTTGGTTCTCACAATGGTAGGTACCCACAGTATTGGATCACGTCTCCCGCTATGGCCAATGGGTCCCGAGAGCTGTGGGTCCTCGAACCTACGGGTAGGAGCTACAATGGGGAAGTACAACAAAAGGCTATGATCATCTTGGCCTGGAGGCATGCATTTAAGTTGCATGTAATCGCGTGGCATCAACGGTCATAGATATCTTATGGGTAAAGATGAGCAGCTCTGCAGAGTGATCACTAAATGGTATTCGGATACACCGTGCTTCCGATCAATGAAATTAAGTTTGAACTGGGGTGACTCCCGAAACCTCGCTCAAGTAATCTTTGGTTTGGAGAATCTGGCGTGTTGTTATAACTTTATGAAACCCCTCTTTATTGTTATATTATGGTTTGTGTTTTAATTATAACCGAGCTTGCAAATAAAATTGCGTACACAATACTTTTAACCTTGTGTCAATCCTTAAGAATCCTTGTATATAATATTCAGTCTTTTCGTGCGACTTGTTGAGTACTGTTGTGTACTCAGTCTTGCTTTCTAAAATCCTATCAAAGTTCCAAGAAGCCGAAGATTTTCAGGAGATCGTAGATGGCGACTTAGTCTGATTTTAGGTCTTAGTCTTTTGCTCGAGCCTTGCCTATATAGTGTTTCTTTTGTAATGTAATCTCTATTTGGTGCTCGCAGTGCCCTTCTATAAAAACTTGGCTATTATGCCTTATATTCTCTATAAAGTGTTGGTTCCTCCTTTTTGCCTGGCAATTGTGCGCTTGTTTTCCGACAACTAATCTTCCTGGGTAACTATTGATATATTTAAGCGTACCCCTGGAAAGGAGGTCCGTCTCATTCTGATGATACAAATAAGGGATAACAAAGAGAAAAAAGGAAACGGTTTTGATGTTGTGTCCATACAGTTGAAAATGTAAGGTCAACTCAGAGACAATTATCTTTAGTTTTATTTAAATATGATATAGAAAGTATTACAGATAATAGTGGCGGACCTAGGATTCTGCTAAGTCTTGGGCCCAAAACTAAGCGACAATAATTAACGCCAAATACTATCCAAACCAAGGTACAACAAAAAGTAAGACATCAAACAAAAGAATTGAGATCCTACTGAACTCAGGAACTTAGAATCGATGCTTATCTCTAACTATCAGTGATGGAAAAATGTTGGAACCAACTAGCTAATTATTGCCAATTACTAAATAAACTAACTATTCTATGTCAGGGTTCTTAGAACAAGAATATTATGCTTAACTAATGGAGATAAAATCAAACTAACATGTCAGTATCAAGAACAAAGGTTTTTGGATTAAGAACACTCACTATCTGCGCCGCCGAGCAGATTCACGCAGTCGACGAACTGCTTGTGCAGGTTATGCTTCCACCGGATCCGCCGGCTGTCGTCGTCCTCTCGCACGTGGTCCGCCACGTCCACATCGCATGGGAGCAGGCCACGGCTGGCCAGGTTATGTGGGGCACCGCCACTAGGAACACTAATCAAATTGAGTCCAATCAATTAATCACAAAATATATCTTTCCATCAAAAGTAAATTTGTCAACTCCCAAGTATGAAAACCCACTCAAGGTTGAAAGGAAGGAGGATATTCAGCAAGTATAATTGCTTAAGTTCTAAAAATGAACAATAGAATTTGTGGTTTGTATTTGGAAAGGGTATATGTGATAAATTTGACCCTACAAGGTCTGTTCACATAATGAGAGTATAGCACTGTTCAATGGCCACAGTTAGTAAAGTCTTCAATGTGAATCAGTTTACATGACTCAGTTTACATAATTTCATTTCCATTATTGGAGGCTTCAAATCCCAAATTTCTAGGCTTCAAATCTACTCCGGAGGCAACCATAACAATTAACCAAAATTTCTCACCCGCTTCGATCTAGACCATCGCTATTATTGAACTTATGTTCACGGGAATCAATCATCCAACAAACCAGCGTAATCTTCATAAACCATAACCAATCAATCATCACTTACTATTAAGCTAACATTCACAATTCAGTGCATAACCAAAGCTATTAAGCTACCATTCACAATTCAGTGCATAACCAAAACTGCCATTCATAATTCACACAGTCTTCACAATTTGTAATTCACAATTTTAAAAGGAATAAAGGAACAAAATCATCACCTTGCGCGCGGGAGGAGGCCCACTAGCTCACTGGGCAGTGGGCACTGGCCGGAGCTGGACCGGAGGCAAGGCACCTTGCGCGGTTGGGCCCTTGCAGCCTACGGGCTTGCGGTTTGCGACCAGCGGACTGGTCGAGGGTGGCAGCCTGCGGGCGTGGGCCGAGGTGGTCGGCCGGAGGCTGGAGCAACTAGTCAGGGCATCTGGATCAGAGGCCAGGTGAGCCAACGGGCCAGTGCGGTGAAGGCAGCCAAAACCGGGTCAAAGGAGGTTGGCAGAGCATTGAGTTGCTGGAGCGAGGAAGCCCCCGGAAGAGGAGGCGGGGAAGAAGATCCACGGGCGATGGCGGTCGGCGGGCGGTACCGGGGGCGGGAGCGGCCCGAGCGACGGCCAGCCGTGCCACCATCGCGTCGATGGGATCTGCAGTGCGCCGACGGGAAATGCCTCGACCCTCGGTGCCTCACTGCCTCTCCTCTAGTCTTCCAGCAGCCGAGTCGAGCAACGGTCTGGTCTAGGGATGGTCGGAAGGGGTGGTGATCGGCGGGTGGGCAGGGGCGGGAGCGGGGACTGGGGACGGCACCGGGCGGAAGTAGCCGAGCGGGGATGGGGGACGACGCCGGGTGGGCAGGGGTAGGAGCGGGGACTGGGGACGGTGACGGGTGGGAGAGGCCGAGTGGGGATGGCGACGACACCGGGCGGAGCCCTTGGCTAGGGTTGGCTGGCCTGGCCGCCTAGCCAAGGCTTTGTGAAGCCGGCTGGGTGGCTAGGCCGGTGGGCCGCATGAATGGAAGTGCCCTCGGGCGTAATTAAAAATAGAATGATTTTTTGCATACTATTTAGGCTCGGCCTCGAGCCCGGGCCCCACTGGCCTGAGGCCCAGCTCCACCCCTGAAAGATAGTACCGACCCTGCGACCTCAAAGGGGAGGTAGTACCGACCCTGTGGTGCTGCCAGCCTCAGGGAGAGGTAGTATTGGCCTGGCAGTACTAGCGGCCTCACAACTGTGGTACTGCCAGATTTCCAGAGAAAATATGATTTCATATAGAAATCAACTCTGTTCAAATCAGATACAAATAAGGATTGATTCTTTGAGTCATGTAATGATCAACACATGATAATTTAATTTGCAAAACGCATTTCCAAACCCTATTCATATGCTCCAAAGGATCGCAGTAAACTCCAACTTATTTACAAAACACATTTGCAAAAAAAAAACCCAAGAACTTACGAGATCAATTCTCTTAGCCATGTGATGATCAACACATGATCAAGTCAATTTGCAAACCCTATTTACATGCTCTAGGACCGAAACCCATAACCTCCAGTTTATTTGCAAATAACAAAATTACCCTCTTAGAAGCAAATCTCAAGACATGTGATGATCAAGTCAATTTGCAAATATATTTGCAAACTCTATTCACATGCTCCAAGTTAAGACTCAATAAAACCACTATTTTGCACAAACTCATTTTGCAAACACAAAGCATTTAAAATCAAGTTGCATGAGCTCTTTCCTTTCGTAACACATGCAAAACCTAGCTCCATGCAAACACAAGCATTTAACTCCAAATGCATGAGCTCTCTCCCTTTTGCAACACATGTAAATCCATAGCTCCATGCAAAATCCAAATCAATTAAGATTCAAATAAGAAGGAAGCATGGGCTTCTACTATTTGCAACACATGCAAATATGAGCATCATGCAAAAACTAACACAGAAAGAGAGAGCTAAAGTAAACCAGATTCAGTTAATACATGATGAAGCTCAAGCTAAATGACTCAACCCCTCTTAATAGTATGGCAAACCTAAATAGAAACACAGTCTCTTATTCAAACACCGATATCAGTAAAAGACTAGGAACACATCCTTAGCCTATCTAGTTATACCTTTTCCCTTGCGCAATTCACTTGAAGTTTTTATGTTTTTCAATCATCTTTTCTCCAAGTTCTCGTCTTTTCTTCTTGTTCATCAACACATGATGGATTTTCTCTTTTCTTGTCTTCACCACGGGATCTCCTCTTGACGCTCATTAACACATGATGATGTCCTTGTCCCGCTTCTTTATCATCTTTGAACTCAACATACTTCACAACATATGAAAGATTGTTAGTCCAACAAACACGGTTGTCTCAATCAACAATTGCACTCCATTAACATATAATGGATGCCCCAAGATCGATTGAGCACAACCCAAATTAATTTGAATGATTAATTGTGTCTTCAGTATTTTGATGCAACTAATGCTTCATAATATTAAAGAACTTTCGATTGTCCTTAATCAACAAAGAATACCATCAACACATGATGAAGCGTTCTTTGATTAATTGAAAGACAACCGAATTTCAATTTAAATTACATTTAAATTGATATGAGTATATATATAACTACACAAGTTCCATATACTCATTTTGATGGAAAGTAATGATCCAATATATTAGAGTGATGGAAACGGATCGATACTCTCGAGACCATCAACTATATAATAAACTCCACAAAAATTTGTGCATATACATAATTGAACTTGGACCAATATGCACAATTTTATTTGAGAATGCATTGGAGTTTATCCTAAGATACTATAAGTGTACTACAACTAGAAAAGTTTAATATATACTCAAGAATTGTTTCAAAATAATGATCCTTAATATATAGCAAGACAAAATAGATCAATACTATTGAAACCTCAAGATAAAGCATGAACCCCCCTAGATGTGTGCATCCATGTATATATGAATTTGGAAACATAATGCACATTTTTGAGGTATAAGGAATGGAAGAGTTCATCCTTCAACTTGAATCCAAATTATGCAATAGATAATAGAATGAATACGAGTGCATACATTGGGTTCTCTATTTTCCATCTAAATTTGAGACCAATAAGAATCAAACTCAATAATCATGTTAGTCTCATAATGATTAGATTTATCATTAAATAATTATTAAGCATTAATATAAAGTCAATCACCAAAATCAATGGAGCTTGAACTTACAACTCTTTATAGCATAATATGTGTGCATCCTCATTTTTATATAAAAAAGGCTATATAACAAAAAATAAAGGGTTCAATGAAATTTTTTCAACCAAATCACATTGGAGTATCTTAAAAATTACTATTGAATTATACTGAAAGTGATAAAGGAGTATAACACGTTCGTTTAAGTGGTATATTAGAAGTGGGAGTATGTACTCCCTGGAGTACAGAAAAGGCATCATATATATATATATATATATATATATGTGTGTGTGTGTGTGTGTGTGTGTGTGTGTGTGTGTGTGTATGAAAATGGTTTCATACTCCTGAGAGTACGTACTCCCACTTTTAGTATACTGCTTAAATCATATCTTTTTTAATATACTCTATTATTGATTATAAAATACTCCAAAGTGAGTTCCATGAAAAAATTCATCAAAGTCCACTATTTTATAGCATAATTTGTGTATATATATACTCCTTTTACATATAGAAAAAGGGTATATAGAAAAAATAGAGGGCTCCGATGAAATATTTTCATCCATATCGCATTGGAGTATCTTAGAATTATTATTGAAGTATACCAAAAGTGATAAAAGAGTAGGAGTGCAAAATCTCCTACCTGGCTCATCAAGACCTGAGGTCAGCGACACTTTGGGGGACCCCAACCGAACACCTGCTCCATCGCCGCCCAAACAAAGGCTGTTGTCCCCAAACTCAGGCGCGATGTCCACCACCACGAAGTCATTGACCTCCAGTTGCCCTCCAGAGACGCCAGTTCCCTTTAGCGTCAAAGTGGCACTAGGTGAAGCAGGTGTGACCACCAGGCCAATGCTCTTAGCTACAGGTATAGCATCCTCGCGGGCCTTCAGCACCAACCGAGCAACCAGCACTGCCCTCACCAATTGGGCGGGCCGAATCCGGCCTGTGAGGAAGCATTGGCGTATAGAGGCACTGCGGGAACAGCCTCCTGCGGATCCTCACAAGGCCACTTCCTTCTCCTATATTCATCAGGGTCCTTCCTCTCGCGCAGACACATCCTGTAGCCCCCCCCCCCACACAAAGTTAACATGCACAGCTAGCATGACATTGCCTCGTCGGTCATGCTCCTCCAATGGGTATGTGCTGAGGAACCCCTCCATCACCTTCGCTACCTCGTCCATGGTCAAGACTATGATGTCATGAAATGTCTCAATTAGAAACAACACTGACAGTCCACCCTACAAAACTGCCCCAACCTCACCTTTCACCCCCTAGCTCAGAATCGCCCACAAGCCATCGGTTCACTCCCCAAGGCACAGCTCGTGGAGAGTGGCCACAACTGGAGCACGCAAAACTCCTCTACCAGATCTTGCGTGCTCATGCATGCAGTCAGACCCTTCAGAAGGCTCAGCCGAGCCTCCTCACCACCAGTTAGAACCACTTATGGTGACTGGATAAGATCAATGGGCCAACCATGTGAATGCAAACCAATTTTTAGCATGCACGAGGCACCCAACTCTGATGATTCGTGGCACACCACCTCGATCCTTCGCTAGTCGAAAGGGACGGGGGCGTAAACCCTTTAGGAAATATTGCACGGTTTCGGCCAAAGCAAAGCAAACCCTCGACAGAAGGGGCTCCTATCTTAGGGCAGACCACCATCCCCTACGTACCAGCAAAGGTCTTCGCAAAGACAAGCCTCTTTGACCTCCACCTAAAGGGGGTACTCCCGAAGGGTCACTAGTGGGCCAATTGCCCCTTCTCCCCCGAGGAGCATAAGGAGGGCTTCGACAGCGAGCCAAATGGGGATTAGCCCCTTCGATCATCCCCCTTGGATCACCCGGAAGGGTACTCCCAAAGGGTCAACATCTAGGGAAGGCAACGTACGGAAGCTTAGCTAGCTAAGGCCACCGCTCCAAAAGGCTAGCTAGTGAAGGAAGAAAGGACCACAAGACTCCTATGGTCCTAGGACTCTTGCAGCTTGTAGGGATATTGTTGTAATCTCAACTGCTTACCATGAAGGATCTTATAAATAGCCCCGGACTCATGTACTAGGATAGTGGAGAAAAAAGGGATTGAATGCAAATAAAACCAAATAGGTTGTTCATTCCTGTTTCACTTGATCCGTCTCTCTTGCACCTAGGAACCTCGAGCTAACCCTCTCGAAGGGGTGGACTTGAGAGCTCTCCTTTTTATATTGTTCAGTCTGTAGGCACAACAGATAGTACATGATATCCATGTACACGTGGACTTGGATTCAGAAAGTTTTTGCGAAAAAAATCTTAGCGTGCAGACAGGCCGAAGTAAAAGCCCAAATTAAAATAAAAGCTAATGAGAATACCATTATGGCCCATACTAAGAGTGCTACTAAGATGCGAGAGGTAGGACAGTCTATTGCCATTGACCCGTTCGCTTGGCCCATACTAGAAATGGCATTTGACGGCATTTCTATATGAACAAACACCCATGTTTTTTTCTTTTCTTTTTTAGAACCAACAAATTATTATTTTTTCGGGAGAACAAACACTGAACAACTGGCGTTGGCATCTCGATGAAAACCGGTCGCTGTTCCTAGCATGACTTCAGTGCAATGTTTCAAATAACGGTAAACGGTGAAAACCCCACAGTAAACCCCACAGTTTAGTGTTTATACGATAAATGATCTTAGAAATAATCTTGTAAACAGTTTTACTATTTAAAATTCAGAGAAATATATACATATGTTTATAGTAAAAAAAATAAGTATCTAATTTATCCTTGTTTATGCTGTAGAACCGAGCTACCAAGCTATCAACAATTGTCCATAGCGGTGACATAAAGAAAAAAGAGGTAAATGTAATTAAAAATCATAATTAAATGAATGAACAACTTAAGTAGTAAGAAAAAGCAAAGCTAGTATTTTATCTTACATATATCATAATGTTCCATGTTATATGACCATCTTGCAACTTTATCCAAATAAACAATACGATAAAATAGATCTATTAAACGTTAACGATCGTTAAACCACATAAACGACCGATAAAATACGTAGACCTTTAAATATTCATAAACATAACGAGCAAGGAACTATACCATTTTAACAGCGTTTACGGGGTATTAATTGTGACGGACCGCCTTTTTAGGGGCAGTGCGAAACTCACAACAGTTACCCAGGAAGACTAACTGTTGGAAAACAAGAGTAAAATTACCTGGCCAAAAGCCAAATCAACACTTTTTATTCAATATAGCCGGCCTAACGACCGGATTTTACAAGGGAAGCATCCAAGCTTCTAGACTTACACTACCAAAAGAAGGAAACCACAGGCAGGGCCTGAGCGAAGACAAAGACCTAGAACCAGACTAAATTGCCATCTACGACCTCCTGGTAGGCTCCAGCATCTTCGAACTCTGAAAGGGCGGGGGTTTGCAAGGGTGAGTACAGAGTACTCAACAAGTCGTACGGAACCACTGAATACTATATGTAGGGGTAATCAAGGGATGGCAGTAGGGTTAAGTATCTGGATGCAGTTTTATTTTCTAGTTCATTTTACATTTGAAGCACAAACCAATAAATAAGTAATTTGAATTTCACAAGGTTCAACAACACTTAACCATATTTATCCAAATTCCAACAGTAACTTGAGCTTAGTTACGGGTATCAACCCCGATTCCAACTTAACTTCATTAACCGGAAGTACGGCGTAATCGATTACAATTTAGATTAACTCTGCAGAGCGGCTCAGCTTTACCCACAAGATATCTACAACCTTTATGCCAATCGCGAGTTTCATGCAACTTAAATGCATGTGGCCCAGTTTAGATGATCACAGCTTTTCGTTTAATCATTCCTGTCCTTTAGTTGTTCACCGATAGAGACTGCTACCTTGGACTCAGGGTCCCCATTAGCATCTACCGTTGTGAGAACCAAGAATGTCACTCTGGACCATTCCCGTTCCACCCCTCCGGTCCACTTCCCTGCCGGGAAGGCCCGGTCCCCATTCTCTCCAGATAATGGTAGCCACCAAGACAGTCCAGTTATTATCTCAGGAATGACTAACTTACTTGAGCCATGTCGGATACGGGTCCATCGACCAGTCCGACCTGTGGTTGAGCGGGAACTAAGTTATTTACTTTGCTCAAGATTATTAACCTTATACTTTTGCCAAAGATCAAGCCTCCAATCCACAAATCCAACCCGATACCCAAAGTACCGGCCACCAGACCAACCAAGGCATTAATCACCAGTCGGGGATCGGAGTCTCATCCACTCCGGGATTAATCCGATACTGTCCCCCTGACTGCAGCACTTTTATAAACATCCGAATCGGAGATTCGGCGGCATTTTCTTTAAATCCAGGTTTTGAACTAACCTAGCAGTATAATCTAACCTAATCATGGCAATAAGCAATTAACTAGGGTTTCACAGGATTAATAGGGTTCAAATATTTCAAGGAGGTTCCATGAGAAATTTCGGCATTATCTAGGTATCATGTCATTCTAAAATATTGTTTTCAATAATTTCAACATACAGTGAAATAATGCGATATAAAATAATTACTACTATAACATGGCATGATAGGATTAACATGATCAAGGGTGTACGGCTTGCCTTGCGCGGCAGCTGGATCGGATGAGTCGTCGAGGAAGTAGTCGTGCAAGGCCTCCGTCTGGTCCGACGCCTGCTTCCGAATCGCTCGGACTCCAGGATCGCCCGGCTCCATCAAGCGTCTCAACGGTCGAATCCAACGCGAAAGACAACCGACATAAATAAACGACAAAACAATAAATCAAAAGAAAACGGAATCAAACTAAAACCTAATCGAGCCTAAGAGAACGAAGGGCAAAGCGGGATTTGGGGATTTTCGGGTTTTGGATCTGGGAACGGACAGCATTTCTGACTCGGGGATCGAAACGGTTCGGAAAAGTGTTTGGTGGAGCTCTGGGCTTTTCCGGATTTTTCGGATTTTTCGCTATTTTTGGATTTAAAAGCGAATTTTCTAATTACTAAATGAATTAATAATCCGAAAAGGATTTACTGCTTTTAAAAACAAGATCGGGCCGGTTCACGGTCATCGGGCCAGGCCCACTGGCGGGCGACGCAGAATGGGCGCGGCGAGGTCATTGGTCACGCCCAAAGACGCGCGAGGGGCGGCCACGAGGCGGAGGGCTGGGCCGACGGCTGGGTCCACCCGCCACGGCGAGGGCAGCGGGCTAGGCACTGAACAGGGGAGGGCGAGGCGGCGGGTTAGCGGCGGCACATGGACCATGGCGGCCGGAAATGGACGGCAAGGGCGAGGAGGAGAGGGAGCTCACCACGGAGGGGAAAGGAGCTGGCGAGTTGAGGAGGCGGGAAGGAGCGGCTTTTATAGCCGAGGCCGGAGCAGGGTGCGGCGCGGGCGGCGGGACGGCCGCCCGGAGGCAAGGCGCGCTGGGAGGCGAAGGCGACGGCAGAGCGGCGGAGGCGGCGGCCAGCACAGACGGCGGCGGGCGGGCGCGCGCGCAGTCGCCGGGCGCGAGGCGACGCCGAGGCGGCGCGGCGCGAACTGGCTGGGGAGCCACGGGAGCAAAGCCGAGGCGAGGCGGGCCGGGCCGAGGGAGCAGGCTGACGGCCCAAGAAGCAAGAATTCGGCCCAAACAGGAGGTTTGAATTTCAAACTCGATTCCAAAACCAAAATCAATTCAAACGCAAATCAAATGAAATCCAACAAATTCGTTTTGAATTTGAGGTTGTTTCAACCTACCCCACTTAAAATGGAATCTCGTCCCCGAGATTCATTTCGCCTGGGAAAATAGGTTGGGAAAATTCTGCTGCAATTCCGATTCCTTTTCCCAAGTGGTCTCTTCGAGTGTATGATTCTTCCATAGCACTCGGCAGATCCTGATATTCTTGAACTTGAGTTCTCTTTCCATTGTCTCTACAATTCTGACTGGTTCCTCATGATATGTCAGATCTTCCTTCAGGTCTATTCCTTTCAACTGTACTTGCTCTGACGGCTGACGGAGACATCTCCTTAACTGGGACACGTGAAAGACATTGTGTACCCTTGACAGCTTTGGGCTTAACCATAACTTGTAGGCCACTTCTCCAATCCTGTCAGTCACGGGGTATGGTCCAACATACCTCGGAGCTAACTTCCCTTTTATCTGAAAACGGCGAACTGGCTTAAAGGGTGTCACTTTCAGATAAACGAAGTCTCCAATATGATAACTTATGTCTTTTCTTCTCACATCAGCATAACTCTTCTGCCGGACTTGAGCAGTTCTCAGGTTCTTCCTTATGATTCTCACATGAGCTTCTGCATCATGAACTAGCTGAGGTCCAAAAAGCTGTTTCTTTCCGGTCTCTGTCCAATTCAACGGGGTTCTGCACTTTCTTCCATACAAGGCTTCAAAGGGTGACATGTCCAGACTGGTCTGGTAACTGTTATTGTACGAGAACTCTGCAAACGGCAAGCACTTGGCCCACGAGGCTCCATATGCTAGAGCGCAGGCTCTCAACATATCTTCTAGGATCTGGTTGACTCTTTCTGTCTGACCATCTGTCTGAGGGTGATAGGCTGTACTGAAATTCAGGTCTGTACCCATAGCTTCATGCAGACTTTTCCAGAACTTAGAGGTGAACTGGGCTCCACGATCTGACACGATCTTCTTAGGGATTTGAAAGGACCGATGATGTTGCCTAGAGGGGGGGTGAATAGGCGAATTAAAAATTAGCAGCGGAATTAAACTTTCCCGAGATGGTCAATCCGGAGTCTCCGGGTTTTGGTCCGGATACTCCGGCTTGTCCGGAGTGTCCGGTATTTTATACCGGAGTCTCCGGGATAGGTGGCTCGGGAGCACAATGCAAGTTCTTCAAACTTGCACAAAATACTACTAAAAGTAGATGACAATAACAACCTAAAACAAGTGCTAGTATGGATTTGAATTAAAGCTAGACAAAGAGCTAGATCTACGCTTTACGGAAACAAATCCACACAAGCAACACAAGCAACACAAGAAAGAGCGAGAGAGAAGTGATTTTTCACCGAAGTTCGGATTCTTGAAGGGAATCCTACGTCTCCGTTGAGGTGGCTCGGTCACACTTGAGCCGGGGTCTCTTTCAACCCGCTTTCCTCCCGGTGTTGCACAAATGCACTCGCCGGCTTCACTCCTTGTCTCTTTCCTTTCGGAGGCGAGACTCGCCTTCACAAACGACCGGGGCTCACCACACAAGTTGGTAGCTCCCGGTGACTCCTAGCCGTCTAGGAGACCTTCAACCTCCAAGAGTAATAGCACCGCAGAAGTTGCTTGGAGGATGAACTAGTGCTCAACAACTCGAAATGAATGCACCTAGCACTTTTCTTCTTCCTCTCCTCACCAAAAGGGATCAACAACCAAATCAAATGGTGGGAGGAAGTGAGGGCTCTATTGAATGCTTTGGAAGTGTTAGAGAGGGCTTGAATGCTGCAATGAATGAGCTCAAAAGCAGTCCTAGCCGTTGGAGAAGAAGGGGTGGCTTTAAATACATTTTTGAAAACTAGCCGTTTTTCCCCTTTTTCGAACAGGCCGGAGACTCCGGACATAAAACCCGGAGACTCCGGGTTGTCCGGACTCTCCGGACTAAATGTCCGGATACTCCGGACTCTCCGGAAATCACAATTTTGGCCGAGTGGGTTAACCCGGAGACTCCGGACAAAATGTCCGGAGACTCCGGACTGAGTCCGGATACTCCGGACTGTATGTCCGGACTCTCCGAGTTGACTGGCTCGGTTGGAATTCAGATTTTTGGAAAATGCAAGTTTTGAGTGCTAGTTTTGGATGCAAGTTTTGAATTTGAGCACATGCACATCCTAAAAGCGATTTTCCGTAGTACCCTCTTAATAGTACGGCTATCCTTAAGACTCAATTAAAAAGGAAAATTACAAGTCTTCGTCTTGATGCCGTTTTTGGTTGAAATTTGATACTCGTGGAGACGTCCAAAGTCATTTCAAACTTGATGTAATCTCGAGATCTGCATTATACTTGATTGAAATATTAGATCTCTTTAATTGTGTCATCATTAATCACCAAAATAAAATGAGGGGCCTAGATGCACTTTCAGGATTCCATGTAATCTGACAATCTGGGTCAGGTACAACTCTGCCAACTTGTCTCTTCCAATGGTCTGCTTTATAGGGATGAAATGGGCTACTTTGGTCAGTCTATCAATTATTACCCAGATAGCATCATATCCTTGCTGAGTCTTGGGCAAACCAGTGACAAAGTCCATTCCAATCTCCTCCCACTTCCATTCTGGCACTGGAAGGGGTTGCAGTAATCCTGCCGTCTTCTGGTGGTCTATCTTGACTTTCCGACACACGTCACAACACACCACGTGTTCGGCTATCTCCTTCTTCATTCCATTCCACCAGTATTCCTTCTTCAAGTCCTGGTACATCTTCGTACTGCCAGGGTGTATTGAGAATTGCGACGAGTGAGCCTCTGTCAAAATCAATTCTCTTATATCCTTGTCCTTCGGAATGCATATACGATCGCGGAATCGCAGCATGCCTTGCTTGTCTTCCGAGAACTCCGAGGGACTAATTTCCTTCATCAACTTTCTGTATCCCAGTATCTCTTCATCTGTCTGCTGAGCTGCTTTGATCTGCTTCAGGAGATCTGACTGGATTTCTAGAAAATGCACTGATCCTTCTGACACTATCTGCAGGTTCAACTCCTGTACTTCTGACTTCAGCTGGGGAGAGATAGTCTCGACTTGAGCTAAGTGATGGCATGCTTTTCGGCTCAAAGCGTCTGCTACCACATTAGCTTTTCCTGGATGATAAAGGATCTCTAAGTCATAATCCTTAATCAACTCCAACCATCTTCTTTGTCTCATGTTCAGATTGGGCTGGGTGAACACGTACTTCAGGCTCTTGTGATCTGAAAACACTTCACAACGGTTCCCCAACAGGTAATGTCTCCAAATCTTCAATGCATGCACTACTGAGGCTAGCTCCAGGTCATGAGTCGGGTAGTTCTCCTCGTGCGATCTGAGTTGTCGTGACGCATACGCAACCACTTTTCCTTCCTGCATTAACACGCATCCCAATCCTCTTTTGGAAGCATCACAGTAAATCTGGAAATCCTTATCCGGGTTTGGGAGAGTGAGGACTGGGTCTGATGTTAACTTGGTTTTCAGCTCCTGGAAACTTTTCTCACACTTCTCAGTCCAAACGTAGGGGCTGTCCTTTTTGAGAAGCTGAGTCATCGGTTTGGCTATCTTGGAGAATCCTTCGATGAATCTTCTGTAATATCCTGCCAATCCGAGAAAACTTCTGACTTCTGTCACTGACACAGGCTGTTTCCATTCCAACACTGTCCTGATCTTCTCGGGATCCATCTTCACGCCATCCTTAGTGATGATGTGTCCTAGGAAAGCGATTTCATCCAACCAGAAATCACACTTAGAGAATTTTGCATATAGCTGATGTTCTCTAAGCCTTCCCATAATTAAGTGCAGATGTTTCTGGTGATCTTCCTCAGTCTTGGAGTAAATGAGTATGTCGTCTATGAACACTACGATGAACTTGTCCAAGAATTCCATGCATACTTGGTTCATCAGGTTCATAAAGTAGGCCGGGGCATTTGTGAGTCCAAATGGCACCACGGTGAACTCATATAATCCGTACCGAGTAGCAAATGCTGTCTTCTCTCTATCTTGTTCTCTGACCTTCAACTGATGGTATCCTGTCCTCAGATCTATCTTTGAAAAGATCTTGGCTCCTTTTAACTGATCGAACAGGTCATCTATCCGGGGTAACGGGTACTTATTCTTGATTGTCGCATCATTCAGAGCTCTGTAATCTATGCAGAGTCTCTTGTTTCCATCTTTCTTCCTGGCAAATACTACTTGCGCGGACCAAGGTGAGATACTTGGCCGTACAAATCCTTTGTCCAGCAATTCATCCAATTGCTTCTTCAGTTCCTTTAACTCCAAAGGCGACATTGGACGTGATCGCTTATGGATAGGAGCTGTTCCAGGAACTAACTCTATTGCCAGTTCTATGCCTCTGTTCGGAGGTTTCCCTGGTAACTCTTCTGGAAAAACTTCAGGGTACTCCCGAACTACGGGTATGCTGTCTAATCCATTGGCGACTGCATTGACGATGCTCTGACTCCTTTTGATCAACTTGGATCATTACGAATCGTCACTTTCGACCATAACCATTCCTGAGTGTCACTGTCTTCTGAGCACAATCCAACTGAGCATGGTGCCTAGATAACCAGTTCATTCCCAATATGACATCTAGACCATCCATCTCTAATAATAACAGGTTGGCTCTGAACTCAGCTCCTTGGATTTCTATTCTCGACATCTGCAAATTAATCTTGCCATTAACCGGCTTCCGGGGGTGTGGAAAACACAGGGAGAGGGCAAAGGGGAATAGGGCAACCCACTTTTGCAAGCAAAAGCCAAAGAAATGAACGAATGGGTTGCACCGGGATCAAAGAGGGTTAAGGGCAACTTGGTTTGGACGGGAAACTTACCAATGATAACATCTGTGGCTTCAGCTGCCTCTGCTGCTGACACATGGTTGATTCTTCCTTGGGGGTTCCTTGGCGGATTGGGTCCGCGGTTGTTTGTGTATCCCTCTGTCTTAACAGGTGCTTTCAGATAACCTTGATGGGGCGGCTGAGGTTGACGAGGGGCTGGCTGTCTGTTGGCGAAAGCTGACGCCTGAGCTTTTGCCACATCACTCGGCAAATCCTTCTTGAACCTTCTTGCCTAAAGTGTCCGGGTTGTCCGCAATGGAAACAGGCTGAACCTTTCTTGGGACACACATTAGAGTAATGGTTCCCGTTGCAGGTAAAGCATCGGACATTCCCGGGCTGAGCATTGGGCGGAATAGGTCGGGATCCTCCCACTGCTTGTCTCTTGTTTGGAACGTTGGGGTTGAAGGTGTAGGTCCTTCCCTTGAACTGACTTGCTGCTGTGCCTTTCTCTTTCTGGTATCTTCCAGGTCATTCCTTGTCTCTTCTGACACAATCAGTCTATCCACCATGGCTGAAAAATCCTTGAACTCCACGGCTGAGACGTGGAACTTCAGATTCTTCTGCAGTCCTTTGTAGAATCTTTCTATCTTCTTCTCTTCGGTATCCACCTCCTTAGGTGCATAACGGGATAGATTATTGAAATGGTGCAGATACTCCATCACCGACCTTCCTCCTTGATGAAGAGCTAAAAACTCCCTTCGCTTGGAAGCCATCAAGCCTGCTGGGATGTGTGTCTTCCTGAAAGCTTCTTCAAACATCTGCCACGAGATCTCTTGTCCTTTCTTCGATTAATCCGAAATTGACCCACCATGTGGCTGCTTGTCCTTGCAGCTGGTGAGAGGCATAAAGCACTCTTTCCTTCTCGGTGCACTGTATTGTATCCAGCTTCCTCTGAATATCCTGGAGCCAATCGTCTGCCGATAATGGCTCAGCTGATACGGAGAAAGTAGGGGGTCGGGTCTTTTGGAAGTCAGACCAGTGTGACCCACCTAATAATCCTTCCTGTCCAAAATTGTTTCCTTGGGGATTCATCTGTGGTCTTGCGGCAAACTGTCCCATCATCATCTCAATCATCTGATTCTGCCTTTGTTCAGACTGATATCTGTTCCTTTCCATGGCTGCCAGTACTTGAGCTAAGTTAACTGGGTTCCTGGCTGGGTCTGCCTCATTCTCGTGACCTTGGGGTTGTGACCCTTCACCTTGATCCATTCTGACTATCTTTAGGTCTTGCTGTAGGGTTTTGGGTAAAGCAGAAGGTAAGTAAGAATTAGACATGGGGTGCAGAGAGATAGAATAGGTGAGAGGCGAGACGAAAGGGAAAAGAATTAGTGGAATTAGGCCGAAGATATAAGGATAATAGAGCAAACAACATACAGAGATAGGAAACTTAATTTTACTGATAGCATAGATTGTTTACAATACCGTCATACTAAGGTAGGAAACAACCTATTTTACATTACAAAAGAACTACTCCAAAAGGGTAAAGCCAACTTCTAGGTCTAACGCCCTATTCTACGACAGGCGTCTTCAGTCGTCGTCGGAGATGTAGATGATGCGCTCCTCCGAGTCTTCTTCCACATCTTCTGCCATGGACACGTCCACCACCTCCGATGGACCATCCACGGACATCTCCTCTCCGGGCTCGTACTGGGGCTGCATCTGGTCTATCTCTTCACGAAGCTCGTCGATCTCCATCCAGGCATTGCCCAATTGTCGCTGAAGGTCATCTCGCTCGCGGAGAAGACGGCTGTACAGGTAGTCCTTGTTGACCATCAGATCAGCAACCTGGTCGACACGCGGGTCTGCATCGTCATCCGGGACGGTGATGATCACTGTGCCAGGGGCATCCCCTCTCATAGGGATGAGCTGGAATCGACTGTCGTCAAACTCAGCAGCAAAAAGACGACGCAGGTGCTTCACTGCCCGGCGGCAGAGTCCTGGACAGCGTCTGACTCAGAGACGCGGAATCCTTGGAAGCGGCGTGGAATATCGGGATTGTTGTGCAGAGGATCAAGATCAACCCAGGCTTTCCATTCGTAACGAACGGCACCCTGGAAGAGTTCTTCTGTGTGGAAAACTGGGGCTTCATTCTGGCCTGCACCAACATGCTGAAGCATCCTCCACAGTAACTCAGTCCATCCCCCGAAAGCTTCGGGGAACAGATAATCGTGCTGAACCATCTGCCAAAACGAGAAAACTTTTTCAAGTCAGATGAGCGGAAAGGTTTTAAGTGAGTCGTCGAGGAAGTAGTCGTACTGTGCTCCCGTCTGGTCCGACGTCTGCTCCGGGAACTGCTCCGACTCCAGGGACTGCTCCGGCTCCACTGGCGTCTCAACGGTCGAATCTAATGCGAAAAGACAACCGACATAAATAAACGACAAAACAATAACCGAAAAAGAAAACGGGAACTGAAACGGAAAACCGGAACCGAGTCGGAAGAGAACGGAGGGCAAAACTGGGATTTGGGGATTTTCTGGGTTTCGGATCTGGGAACGGACAGCATTTCTGGACTCAGGGGATCGAAACGGTTCGGGAAAAGTGTTTGGTGGAGCTCTGGGCTTTTCCGGGATTTTTCTGGATTTTTCGGGCTATTTTTGGATTTAAAAACGAATTTTCGGAATTACTAAATGAATTAATAATCCGAAAAAGGATTTACTGTTTTTAAAAACAGTACTGGGCTGGCTCCGCCGGGTCACTGGGCCAGGCCCACGGGGCGGGGCGACGCAGTGCGGGGTGCGGGCGAGGCCTGGCCGCCGCCAAAGACGCTGCGAGGGCGGCCACGAGGCGAGAGGGCGGGGTCGACGGCGGGTCCACCCGCCATCCGGCGAGGGCAGCGGGCTAGGCACCTGAACAGGGAGGGCGAGGCGGCGGGGCTAGCGGCGGCGGCGCGGAACGGCGCGGCGGCCGGAGCCGGACGGGGCAAGGGCGAGGGAGGAGAGGGGAGCTCACCACGGAGGGGAAAGGAGCGGGGCGAGTTGAGGAGGCGGGGAAGGAGCGGCTTTTATAGCCGGAGGCCGGGAGCAGGGCGCGGCGCGAAGCGGCGAGACGGCCGGCCCGGCGCGGCGCGGAGGCGGAAGGCGGCAAGCGGCGAGGCGGCGGCTAGCGCGCTGGCACGGGCGTCAAGGCGCGGCGCGAGGCGGGCGGCGAACTGGCCAATGGTGCAAAGAAAGCCGGAGCAGGCCGGGAGGGCGAAGGCCAGCGGGCCGAGGGAGCAGGCCGACGGCCCAAGAAGCAAGAATTCGGCCCAAATAGGAGGTTTGAATTTCAAACTCGATTCCAAAACCAAAATCAATTCAAACGCAAATCAAATGAAATCCAACAAATTCGTTTTGAATTTGAGGTTGTTTCATTAATAGCCTTTATTTAGAACACTGCTTCTGTGACAGTGGCACTGCCGTATCATTCGTTCTCCAAGACAGCTCGACGCCGTGACATTTTAGCCCAACACAAAAACAACAGTACAACCCGAATGACATCATGTTTTGGTTACACATACTTAGTTCGTACATATCAAGCCACGCGATGACTATTTGTTTCTGATAAAAAATACAAGGGCTCGAGTATATCCAGCTAGCAGGTTTGCAACACCATCAAGACTATCCTCCATTTCCACCAACACGAGATGCACGAGTACATGACCCAAATAAGACCACAAAAGCAAGCGAATTAAACCCAGCAGATATATTTAGTTGGAACTTAGGAGCGACTGCTATTTTTCTAAAAGCATTTAAGCTGCTCACTCATGCTTCCGAAGAGTTCCAACTTCCAAGGCCATCTTATTCCAGTTTGGAAGCAATACACACAATCTTAGCAAAACAGAACATGTCAATGGTAAATCCAACACTTCCAACTCATAACATTGCACACTGCAGACCAACACAAAAGCATTCCAACAATTGCATATTGGTGTTGGACCGAGTGAGTTCCATAGCAACTTGTCTTGATTAAATATACTCAGTTCAGAACATATCAAGCTACAGGGTAACTGGGTAACTAGTTTGACATTGGCTTTGTTAGCTTAGCCTACAAGAAGTGCAACATGAAGACATGAACACCTCGCCGACACTAGAAGCATGACGCAGAGAATGTCCCCGAAAGCATGCTTAATAATCCCTGCAGATAAATGTAGTTAGATGCCACAATTATGTATGCAAAAAGAATCTTTTCTCGTGGTTTCAGGACCTTGTGTTCAAAATTGAAAAGTGCAGTTTAGCTCAGACAACTCAAGATTTAAAATTCATGCTTCCAAAGAGCCCCGGAGAATTGAAAAGTGCAGTTTTGCTCAGACAACTCATGATTTAAAATGCATGCTTCCAAAGAGCCCCGGAGCCATTCTATGCCAGCTTGGACTTTGGAAGCTGTGACATAGGCATCAGAATATGATAGAAACATACCAGTGGTAAACAGAAACCTCAAGGGTCAAGGCCCTCAACTATATTAATGACTCCCTGCGATTCCAAATATACGTTATTTTAGATATTGACACAGTCTTCAAGGCGATACTTTGACCAAAAATTTATATGAAAATAAGTTGTTTCAAATAAAAATAATTATACATTATGAAAGTATATTTCAAGCCTTGACCTCCACTACCCTCCGCCACTACCTTCACATCCTGCTGACATCCTGCTGACTATTGTAACAAGTAACAAGTTGCTCCTCATGCGGAGCATTTGCACATCTTGTGGTGCGACAGGCTGCCGAGTCCTCGCACTACTCTACCATGCTATTTTTCTTTCATACAACATTGCAACAACATTGAGAACTAACACAAGTATCAGTGTTCGACGCAGACAAAGCTTAATTGAAAATAAGATCCTTACATGCATACTGCTTATAGTAGCGTTCAGAATATTAAATTAAAAGGCACTAAGGTTCTACTTTTAATCTAAATACATATCAACCAAAGGGTGGCTGGTGCTTCATACTTGATATATATATATATATATATATATATATGTCGTCAACTGATTGGAGGACAGGACAACCAGCCAACTAGCATAACAGAAGTGCAGCCAACTAGCATAACAGAAGTGCAGTACGATAGGCATCCTTCAATCCTTGTAAACCACACACCGGTAGCATGACACAAAAGAAGCCCCAAAATGCATATTAGGCTCTGCAATCAGGAGTGAGAAAGCACTTTTGTTAGATGTCATAGAAAGATTTACTTTGAAAAGTCACTACGCTGAAAGTTGAGCATACAGTTTGGTTCAAACGTTTAAAGCTAAAGTATAAAAATGTGCAAAACTGTAGAGACATGTTTCCAAAGTTCTCTAACCGTGTACCAGTTCAAGAGCAGATATTTTACTTGGCATAAAAATTTGCATCACATACGAATGCATAAATGTTAAGTCACAAGTATCCACCTATCGATTTGCATGTTATGCAAGACAGCAGAAATGAAACATAGCTTCAACAAATTGATTTATGAATACAAGCCAAATATTCTGTACTATCAAATTGGCATAGGTGGCATCTCATTTTCTCTCAGTCTCGTAGATCAAGTCGTCATGCACAGCCATATAACTTGCCACAGTACCAATCTCTTTAGATCAACTAATTCAATGCTATCCGTGATTGTTCTCAAATCGCAGATATAGTTGAACCTACTTTACAATCATGACAATAATGGCTAGAATAATGGAGCTAGTATGTCCAAGAAGCTGCCAGGATTGTATCTATGCCATGCTAAGCAATCATCTTGAAGCACAGCACCGGTTAAAGAACAAGCCCCAGCACCAGTGGAACTACAAGTACCCTGTGCTCATCTGTGGAGCAATCTATAGGGGTCAGTGGATACTAACTGCACATACAGAACTAACTGCCACTAGGTAGAATCCCACCATTATTTAAGCAGGATGACAGACTTGTGCATGCGTAACATTGGCATGCAAGATAGGAGCCCATCATCATAACATTGGCACACGAAAAAAGGAATCGCCAAACATGATCAATTGGAGAAGAGGTGGAAGGTATCCTGACGACCTGACCATGAACATAATCGTCGAAAAGCTCGTCTGATGTAACCCCAACAAAAAAAGTGTATAATAATCTAGGAAATGTACCAAATACAGAAATACGTTTTGAACGTAGAAAAACATTTCCTGGGTATCTCACAAAAGATGGCTAAATGATTGTCATAGTACAAACTATAAAGCTCGTTCTATATTTCCGATTTCCTAAAAATGTGATGACACACATGTGATTGTTGAAACAACACATGATCATTGTTGCTTTCCTGACTCCCACAAGGCATCCAACAACTCAAAAAATTAAGCGCTAAATTAAAGCTCACGTGAACAATAAGAACAAGCTTACCATTTCATACACTTGGTGGCGACAAGGGTGGTGGGAAACTGGCAAACAAGTCAGCTCCTATGATGAGATGCTTAGTCCCACAGAACCTCTCAAGCAGAAAAGTCTTGAGCTCCACTGAAAAACACACACAGTCTCGCGTCCCTGGCGAAGGGATTGAGAACTCTGGAAACCCCTGTAGGAGCATGTAACCCCCAGCTGTTCCCATGATGTTATAGCGATAATTCAAGGGCAACCGGGTAATCTTCTCCAACCGCCACCGACTCACACCCTCAGCATAAACGGCATAACAGAGGTCAAATTTGCCATATTGAATGTGATCAACGAGAACAAACATCCCCAGCTTGCCTTCTGCTGCCTCCACAATGGCAATCTGCTCCATTTGGCTACCGGGAGGGAGGTCGACGGTGGAGAATTCCATCCTACGGGTGTCCAGCACGAGCAATTTGCCCTGCCAGTGCAAAACCCAGCAGATGCGGCCATGCGCATAGTGGCGCCAGGATGGCTCAGCGCACCAAGGCGACATTCCCGTGACCAAGGCACCCCAACCCTCAAATGCAAATGCACTCCATCCCCCGGCGTCTGAAGAGAAGAGGAATGCAACTAGCTTAGCTTCGCATCGCGCCATGTAGATCACCCTGAATGACGTGCCGTCGTCGTTGTCACCTGGCGGAGCAAGGAACGGCTTTAAATTCAGGAGGTTCTGATGCTGGACGGAGGCGGCTAGGTCGTCAGGGACGGCGGGGAGTAGCACGTAGCGCCCGGACAAGGGATCGCAGACCGCGAGCTCCATGAAGTCGGTTTCGCCGACGCCGCCTCCATCGTCTTCGTGATCGCCCTCGGTGGTGCGGGAAAGGAGGACGCGACCGTCACGTACGTCGCGGCGACGCCAGAGTTCCGGGGAGGGGAGGAATGAGCAGGAGAAGTCGACAGCGTGGGCGACGGCCCCGGCAGCGGGGGCGCAGGGGTGGGGCGGCTCGGCGGGATGGAAGCCAGCGGCGAGGATACCGAGGAGGGGCGGGGGGTAGAGGGCACGGAAGCGGCGGAGGAAGGAGGGGTCGGTGATGACGCGGCGGAAGGAGGCGAGGGCGGCGGAGGCTCGGGCGAGGTCGGCGGGGGAGGAGAGGCGGATGAAGATCTCCCTCAGGATGTCGTCGGTGAGGGTCCGCGGCGGCGGCTCGGGATCTTGGGGGCGGCTTGGGATTGGCTGCGCCGCCGGCGAGGCCATTCCGGTGTTGGCCTCGGCAATTCCGAAATGGAGTATTGGCGTTTTGGGTCTCTCCCCTTCCCTCTCCATCCTGTGTGCGCTGCTAGCACGAGATCAAGAGAGAGAGAGATTGTGGCAGCACAAGCGCGCAGTATTGACGAACAAGAGGTTCTTGAGACACGTGTAGCCGTGGAGACGCAACAACGTGTCCCAGTCTTTTCTTTTTTCGGAGTGTATAGGTATCATCTGGATGTTTTTGTTCTAAAATCATCCAAAACCGTACGATCAAAACACACATCCGTAGGATTAACCCACCTCGAATTCAGGGGGTGTGCATCGATCTGAAAGCAAATCTAATAGCTCAGAATTTAGATGATAATTGCTAAAGAAAACATTCAGATGAAACTTATCAAAACCCTTCTATTTTTTGAAAGCCATCCGGTTTTAATTTTTGGGTGCAACGTCACAAGAAGTTCCTTGCCCCGCTAATATTGGCTTTATTTGTTCCAGGTACACGCTTTCCGTCCAGGGAAATTACCTGTGTCCGTATTCTACGAGGTTCTAGAGCCTTCGCAAAATTACTCACTTGCGTAGTAACCGCTGCATGCGAGAGGATGGTGACGACGGCCACAGTTTGAGCGACAATGCGTGGCAACTGGCAACAGCGTCCTCCTCCGCATGATGGCATCGATTCGGTGGCGGTCGAGACGGGATAGAGTCGGGTGACGCCGATTTGGTGGAGGAGGCGGGATCAGGTTCCAAACATCGTCGATAATTGAGTTGTTATCGTCCGTTCGATTTCTGAAACTGTTGGTTAAATTTTAAATTTAAATTTAAAAATTTCAAAAAATTCATAAAAAGGTGTTAAAATTTTTTAAAACTTTTGTGATGTCCTAAGACAATACTAATAATATTATATAAATTTTAGATCATTATTGGACCAGTGTATTTTTAAAAATTCTGAAAGTGGCATTATTTTTGTATATGCTATTCTATTTTTTATTTTATAGGGGGATTAAATAAAGCCTAATATTTTTTAAAAAATTATGAGGTTATGAGTGATAGTGTATGGCACTGGATGACCTCAATAGGTCATGGATGTCTCATATATGTATAGAAGAGGTATACAAGGAATGACACATGTATGGCAAGTCAGGAGACGCAGCTCCAAGATTAGAGGGATCACCTACTATGTATAAATATAGACTTCTATGTTTAAGAGCATCTCCAACAGCACTCTCCAAATTTCACTCTCCAAAAGCTATATTTGGAGAGTTCTCCAAAAATTTGACTCTCTATATCTCCTTCCTCTCCAACAGCACTCTCTATATCACACTCTCTATTTTCTCTCCCCTATATTTTAATCATATTCCATAACCGCTATAACAGCTATTGTAACCACCATGTTGCAACGGTTTTTTTTCAACGGGTAAATTCGAACGGCTATATTTAAATGCGGGAATTTAAAATTCTGAATTTATTGTAACGACAACGCTGCAACGGCTATTTTTTAATGGGTAAATTCGAACGGCTATGTTATGACAGTAGAGTAAACGATGCTCACCATTGACTCTTCATCACCTTCGCCAAAGCGAAGAGCTAGATCGCAGATAGCTTGTGTGGTGGACTCAACTGTCATTGGTTCCCCATACGAGAATCTATGATTCTGATTATGATGATTATAACACACTGTAAGCTAACTAGATAAAGTAATTAACAAAGTAAAGGAAGCATATCACCCAAGAAAAGTACTTGGGTCTCCACTCGTGCGTGCTCAACCAATGTTCTTGCATCAGCAATAAGGCCACTCATGGCACACCCAACATGCTCATCAATTTCCATAATTTTCTCCACACTGCTAGGTTCCTGTATGAAAAGCAAAATTAGGAAATCTAACTTTGACACAATTCAATTGGACATAGTGCAAAACCATACAACACATACAGAAGCAATCCAGAACAACAGGCACATAATATGTTTTGAAGCTCAGAACTGATGTGAAGGGTTTGCCAATTAGTTGTCATACAATGCTACAAATTTTACAACTCAAGTGTACGTCTTTGATAAAGTGATCTATGTTAGTTCATGCTATAAATCACATCACATGATACGAAAGGGTGAGAATGCATGATGGGTGTAACACTATAACTGGCTGAAATACTCCATAATTAAGGCATACCTTGCGCTGCTTTCGTTTTTGCTTGTGCATAATTATAGTTGCATTCTCTGATTTTGTAACACTTAAGATGTGGTATCACTCTACATTATAAACTAGAAAGATGAAAGTCACAAGACTAAACAATCAGCACAGTTATATAGAACAAAACAAAAAATGGGGAAAAGAAATGATATCGCGGGCAAACACTATCATTGAGAACAAAACAAAATGGGGAAAAGAAATGAAACTATTAGAAGCAACAACATTGCTTTTTCTGATAGGATTATCCAAAAGCAAAACGAAGCATAACAACTCTTGTGTGCACACCAGTGAGAGCTATCTAAGGTTAATGTCAAGTGCCCTGAAGATCGATAGTAGAGGTTCGGTATGAAGTCGCTCCAATTCACGATAAAAAACAATACATTTGCAATCACACGGTTGGACAACTTAATAGCAATTACCAGCAATGGCGAGGTTACACGTTTCTCCACAGCGAGAACAACCCCATCCTTCGTCTTCAACCCAATTGCAGTAGAGCCCAACTGCAAAGGCATCAGCAGCAACAAAACCGTGGGGAGGAGGTGGAGCCCCCGCAATGACGTCGGTGAGCCGGCGGAGCAGGGCCGAGGGGAGGAGGTGGAGCCCCCGCCGCCTAGGGTTGAGGGGAGCGGAGGAGCGCCGGGGGGAGGATCCGCCGCCGAGGGTTGGGGGAGGAAGCGACGTCGGTGAGCCGGCGGAGCAGGGCCGAGGGGAGGAGGTGGAGCCCCCGCCGCCTAGGGTTGAGGGGAGCGGAGGAGCGCCGGGGGGAGGATCCGCCGCCGACGCCGCTTATGGTTTGGGGGGGGGCGGAGCAGAGCAGGGGAGCAGAGCAGGGCCGGGGGGAGCAGGCGAAGCCGTCGGCGCCTAGGGTTGGAGCCGTGGAGGTGAGCAAGGCCGGACAAGGCCGAGGGATTCCATGGCGCGCGGAGCAAGGCCGGGGGAGCGGAGCAAGGCCAGGGGAGGAGATGGCGAGCGGAGAGAGAATCGCTAAATGTAGCGAGTCTCTCTCCGCTCGCTACATTTGCAGAACGCTTTGGAGATTCTGTTGGAGCTCCGTTTTCCCACCTGCTATCCAAAATTTGGAGATAGAGAGCTGTTTGGAGATTCTTTTGGAGATGCTCTAACACCCCCCTCAATCTGGACGATGTGACACTAAGTTCAGATTGCGTCGAAAATGACTGAAGGAAGAGATCGGTAATGGCTTTGTCATAATGTCCGCAAGTTGATCTTTAGAAGAGATGAATCGCACATCAAGCTGATGAGTGGAGACCCGTTCACGAACAAAGTGATAATCAACTTCAACGTGCTTCGTCCGACGATGAGGAAAGATGAGCAATTCACTTATACTTCAACACTCCTCACGTGTAGGCTTCCTCAGGCCTAAGACGTGGAATAGAAGTGGGCTGCAATTATTATTTTTAATTGCATCAACCGGGTCTTGAACTCGAGACCTCTTAGCTCTGATACCATGATAGTGTATGGCGCTGGATGACCTCAATGGGTCATGGATCTCTCATATATGTATAGAAGAGGTATACAAGGAATGATACATGTATGGCAAGTCAGGAGACGCAGCTGCAAGATTAGAGGGATCACCTACTATGTATAAATATAGACTTCTATGTTTAACAATGAGGAAATTATCATGATTATATAAAATCTTTAGATGATGATCAGATCTGTGTATTTTTTTAAAAAAATTTGATCGTACTACTTTATTTGTATATGCTCTACTATTTTAATTTTCTAAGGACACTAAATGAAGTCTAATATTGCTAAAGATTTTACTACATTATCCTTGAGACTAGTTATGATTTCATTAAAATTTTAGATCATGATAAAGCTTGTAAATTTTTATAAAAAAACTAATAGTTTCTTTATTCCTTTTCATTAATTACTATTTTTATTTTTCAGAAACACTAAATGAATTAAAAAAAATTAAAATTTCTTCGAGGTGTTTTATAAATTACTTAGGATTTATTAATATTTTATAAAAAAAAATTCCAATATTTTTTTTGCATTATTTCCCTAATTTCCTTGATTTTTTTAAAAATTCCCTTTAGCGTGCAAAAAAAAAAAAAAAACGGAAAAAATCTCTCAAAAATTGTAAATCAGTACCGGTTTTCGTGAGGTTTTCACCACCCTAGGCGGGATCAACTTGCGACGAAGTCGATTCATAGAGGCATTCCCTTACCTGAAATGATGCACCTCTTCCCCCGCACCACTGCCACCGGATCCATGCATGACGACCTTCCCTTGCGTCATCGCCACTTATACTCACGACATCTACATCTCCTCTGCTACTATCGCCTCCATCCCGCAGTACTCCGCCCACCTACTTGGTGGTGGCGACCTGGGAGTGTCGCGGTCGAGGCCTATGGTGGCGGCACCAGCACTGTCTAACGCTTAAAAATCCACTAACCCCCTCCCCCCACCAACCTAATCAGTGCTTCCTTGGCCTCAACCAAATCCTAACCCACCAAGAATGCTATGCTATCATCAATTCATCATCATATATCGAAGGTCTGGCTGTGACTGGGTTTTTGGAGGTGTGGTGGAGCTTTAAGGTGTCCAGATGAGGTTGGAATTCATCACTTGGGTTTGCTCTATTAGCTCCTCCTTCCCTTTTCTTTTCAGTTCCTTCCCCTTTCTCAGTCTGTATTTGCCCATTTGTTTTGCAGTTGTTGTTTCCAATATTATTCTTGGCTGAAATCCTTTCGATTGCTTCTTTCTTCTCATGCATTCTTACTTGGTGTTTTGTGTTTCCTTGCAGGTGTGTGCTCCTCTCAGATTGTGGAGATAGCAGTCTTTACATGTTTTGCTTGCCATGCCACTCCTCCTGACTTGTGCAATGTGCAAGAACTAATATTATTGTTCAGAATTCGGCACAACGTTGTTAAGCCAGTGCTGAGAGATGTTTTTGTCAGTGATGATCTTGTGGCCATTGATGAAGCTGGCGGGCACCATTGTTTGACCACTAAGCAATAACCGATTTCAGTAAGATTGATATAACCGCTAAGGATGCATCGGTGTAACAACTATCGGGCACCATTGTTTGACTCTTCCCTTGATGTTGAGGAGAAAGCTCGGCTGAAGGATGTGCACTCAAAGGTGGTTGAGGGACAACCCAATGCCAATTTTATGCAACGTACTAGTTCTGGGAAGTTTAAGACAAAGGGAAAAGATGTTCAGACTACCAACTTTAAAAAGAAAAAGCAACAGAATGACAAACCTTGCTTCGTGTGTAGTGAGATTGGACATTGGGCAAAAAAATATCCGAGCCGCAAGCGAGGAATGGATCATCAGGGATAGAACTCTAAATCTATCAATGGGACTATTGGCAATACTGAGACAAAGACACGTGGGTATGGTAATTTACTCAATGTTCTCTCTGTTAATCAATCTACCGATTGGTGGATTGATACTGGGGCTAATATTCATGTTTGTGCTAATGTATCATTGTTTTTGTCTTACCAGGTCGCTCGGGGTTCTTCCATGTTGATGTGGAATGGGTTACATGCTTAATTATGTTCTTAGCGTTGGCATGATAGATCTGAAGCTTACTTTGGAAATGATTGTGCGGCCGAAGAACGTGCAATATGTCCCTTCAATCAACAAGAACCTCATTAGTGGTTCCCTTCTTTGCAAAGATGGGTATATGTTGGTGTTTGAGTCGAATAAAGTAGTCATATCAAAGTACAAACTATTTATTAGTAAAGTCTATGACATCGGAGGCTTGTTCTGTTTTTTACTTGAGAACGTTTATAATAAATGTGTGAATAATCTTTGCGACAATGTTATTGGCAGTGAGGCAAATGTTTGGCACTCACGACTATGTCATTTTAATTTTGGTTATATATCTCGGCTTTCTAGTATAAAATTAATTCTAAAATTTTCTATTATCAAAAGTTCTAAGTGCCAAAGTTGTGTGTAGTCTAAGCAACGTCGCAAGCCTCATAAGGCAGCCGAGGAAAGAAACTTGGCACTATTAGAACTCGTTTGTTCAAATATCTGTGAGATGAATGGTGTGTTGACGAAGGGTGAACAAAGATAGTTCATGACTTTAATTGATGATGCAACTAGATTTAGCTATGTGTATCTTTTAAAAACAAAAAATGAGGTTTTAGACTTGTCGGTGTTTCGTGCACCGGCAATACGAATTTATGGTCGGAGGGGGGTCGCGCGCTCCCTCTCCCCGAATGGTCGACTCAGGAAGTCAGAGGTTTATACTGGTTCGGGCTGAACGTCCCTACTCCAGTCCACTCGATCAAGGTATATTGCCCTTGGCGTCGAACAATTACCGTGGGAATACAACGAGAGCTGGTCTCGATGGGAACGAATGTCTCGGTGAGTGTTTCTTTTCTTCTACCTCTCTCTCCCTTCCTCCCGGGGTCCTGCCTCTCCTTATATATCCGGAGGCGGTAGGTTACAAATGGGAGTTGGAGAAAAAGAGGAGGGGGTACTGTACGTCTTGGAGTCTGGTCTTCTTGTGTTGTCGTTCGACCGGGCCCTGACTAGTTGCTATACCGGGTTGGTAGTCCTGTGGTCGGGGAGTCTTCAGCCGTGCTGTCGAGGCGACGCATCATACCGGGCGGACGTTAGCCCGGCATTTAATGGTCCTTGACCTTGGCTTGGTCTCGGGAGGGGGCGCTTCTCTGTAGCGTGTCAGCGGTGACGGGACCGGGGCTTGACCTCCTGGCGAACCCTCTGACGTCCTCGGGAAGGAGCCGCCTACCCCGGTACGGATATCAGAGGACGTCACGTACACAGAGCAGTTGGCCCTTCGAGCGTTGGTGGAGCCAGCCGGCCATGCGTTTTGACTTGGGAGGTCGGGGTCGGTCCGGCCGCCTGGGACTGGTTCCGATCGGTGGTAGGTCGAGCCCTTGCGGCCCACGAACCCTCGCCAGAACTTGGGCTTTTTGAGGGATGTCAGCCCTCTCGTAGTCTCGGGCTGATGGAGGTACCCATGGTATGGGTATTCGTCAAGACTACTTTAAAATCTATAAGGCAGAAGTTGAGAATCAACCGGAAAGAAAAATCAAAAGAGTTAGATCGGATCATGGTGGAGAGTATTTCTCTAGTGAAATCTCCCAATACTGTGCAGAGCATGGTATCATCTATGAGAGGATGCCTCCTTATTCGTCCCAATCTAATGGGGTTGCTGAAAGGACGAACCACACCATGACTGACTTGGTTAATAGAGTATTATCGCCGAACCGTTTGACGAAAATAGAGTTGTCACCAAGCCGTTTGTTGAAAATAGGTATTGTCACCATACGGTATGGTGATAATAGCTTCTTTCCCCTAAACTCTGACGGCCGACTGTTAACTGCGTAATTAGGCATTTGTCGCTACACTGTTGGCGAAAATAGGTATTTTGCCGTACCGTTTGGCGAATAGGTGTTATTTTTATATTTTTTGTTTTTCCGCGTATTAATACCGTAATTCATTTTAAAAAAAGTATTATTTTGAAAAAATCTCCAAAGTGATTTAAGCAATCAAGCCTTTGCTTGTCTATTGAATAACTACCTAATTATGTAGAGGATTATAGCCAATACATTTCACAACGATCTAGATCCAACGCCTAGATCAAGGATATTCTAACTCATGTAACAAGATCAAGAAACCTGAATGGCAACTTTCCCCGCTCATATTCCCCAAAATCAAACAACTCATCCACCGAATTGCACCTCAAGATCGCAACTTCTTCTGCCACTCATTAATTTCCACTTCAAAATAGCAGAGATCAAGCAAACTGAACCAAGATTAACCCCGAAATTTAAGGCAATCGAAGGATACTAGTCATGTGACATCAACAAACAAGGCCAAGATCGTAGCTTTCCAAGCTAAGGTGGAGAGGCAGGGAAGGCATACCTAGTTGGAGTGTCGCCGTTGCCGTCACAGGTGCCGTGGCCACCCACGTCGTGCTGTGGCAGCCCACGTCGTCGCCATGGCAGCCCATGCTCTCCTTCACCAACAAGTGCAAATGCGGTCCTTCGCCGCACAACCGTCCTCTATGAGGACATCGACTATGCCGCTGATCGCATCATCCCGCACCTCGCCGATGCGCTCGACAACATCAGCTCTGAGGTTGACCACCACGTGCTCCTCCCCGCGTCACCCTCAAGCACCGCTCTCCAAGAAGAGCTTAACTCCCTCAAGAGCGGCCACCTCGAGCGATCGTCATGCACACCTCGGGCGGGGTAGAGGAGTAGAAGGAGGCGGTGGGGCGGATGGGAGAGGGGGTGAGGGGGCGCAATGAGAAGGGAAGGCTGATGTCGGCGGGGGCTGAGTGGCGAGACGGTGGCTGTCGCGACACCGATCGGGAAATTGGAGTGGGGATTGCGGGTGCAACGGGCATGAGGGTAGGGTAATCGAAAATAGGGGATCGGATGAATGGGTTGAATGGCCGAAGGCCCAAAGTGGAGTTAAGGATTTTTAAATGTATACAAGTGAGGCCCATGGTCATAGGATACCCATCATGTACCTATAGGTACAAATTGGCATCCACACCTATCCTATGATCTTATCGGGTGCCTAAACCCGAAAATCCATGTGTGTAAAGTACTACTCGTGCCTGCCCTTATCAGTCAGATACCCGTGGGTAGCCAAATCTATGGGTAAAACTGTCATTTCTAAACATGCATCCTGTTGGTTTGGAAGAACTAATTTCTGCTTCTGCAAGAAGATGCAACGCAAAGCATGATCCTGTCGAATTTGATTTTTTTTACTGTTGTTGCCTTCAAATTTTTTTAAAAAGTAGTTCTCATCGGATTTTTTTCTTTCAAATTTGACCCTAATTACAGCGGATGGATGAGGAATACGGCAATACCACGGCGCCCGACACATGACTTTGTAAAAAAATTCAGGACAGATAGTTTTGAAAAAAAATTTAGGGCTATAACAATAAAAAGTTCGCCGAATTTAGCGTCAGCGAAGCCAAACGTTCCTTTGATGATGCAAAATTTCAGGTGCACGTTGGGTGCCCCCAAAAGGTAGCTGCTGCCTCCGGACCGGATCAGAGCCGGAGATAGGAACGCAGCCACCTACTTCAATTGACACGCGGGCCACATGGGCCCGCATTCAACTGAACCACCACTAAACTACTCACTCCAATCACAAGTGTTATTACCCCGTTTAACCACCAATAATCTACGCGGCCCCGTCCCTACCAATACTGACGTGTTTCCCAGCTTAACTCACTCTAACGTGGGCCACCGCTCTCCTATTGGACCCGCCTGTCGGCGGTTTCGGCGATTATCGAAGTTAGAGCGAACTGTGAGTTAAAACTTAATGCGCCCCAGGGTCTACTAATCAAATTACTGTGTTTCCCTTCCTTCCTCCCTCTCCTAATCACAGGCGATTAAAAACCCAGCGCAATACGGAACCCAGTAACGCAATAAGAAACAGAAAGCTTCTGAGGGGGTGGGGGGAGAGAGAGAGAGAGAGAGAGAGAGAGCGAGCGAGGCTGAATGGCCACGGCGGAGGAGGCGGCGGGGCGGGGGGAGGAGGTGTCGACGGCGGCGAGGAGCCGGTCGGAGAAGGAGGGGGAGAGCGAGGAGGAGGAGGAGGAAGCGATTGTGGTGCTGGACTTCGACATGCTGTGCGCGTCGGTCGCGCTGGCGGCGGAGAGGAGGAAGGGCTCCTCCGCGGCGTCGGCAGTGGCGGCGGAGGGTGGTGGTGGAGGAGGGGTGCAGAGGATGTGGGAGGGAGACGTGGTGCTGGATTGCTTGGAGGACAGGCGAATCGCTCTCGAGGCCGCGTGGTAGGTGGAACTAACTCTTTACTCTTGCTCGTTTCATCAAGCTGTATTAGCTGGATGCATGTTTGGAAGGATCTGGTTTTGTTGGCTGCGAGGGGAAAGCTTGGACATTTTAGTGTACAAGTTCAACGTTATGGATAGATTGATTTTGTGCCGATTTGAGAACAAACGGGGATATATTTGTGCGAGGTGCATAGAGAAGGCTTCATCTGTGATGAATACTGCTTGAAATGCCCTGCTGGTTCTCTGATTTAGTGAGATTTGCCTTTGGGTTATAAAGGTTCATGTAGATAAATAAGGAAATCATGCTCAAGTCTTAATTTTTCTCTCGGATTTTAGGTTGGTTAAATTGCATAATGAACATCCATCAGAATTCGGCGAGGAAGTCTGGATTTCACCCCTTTTTTTGTAAAATGTCCTAGGTACAATTGTGGAAGAAAATTCGACATATTTAAGATGATTAAGTTACCAGCGAACATTCCCCAAAGTGTTGCCTTTCCCCCCTCTGCTTTGGTTCTGTTCTAGAGTGTCTTTGCAGAAAAAATTCCATTTTTCTTCTGTATGCTACATTCTAATTTTCAACTGTGGTTAAACTTTGTCACTTTGCTGACCTTCATTTTAAAGTATTTGTTTGCTTGCAACTGTTTGCAGTTGTCCATGCTATAGGTTTGGCAAGAACATGCGGAGAGCCAATCTCGGATCTTGCTTCCTTCAGGTACAGATAATCCTACAATCGGCATATGACCATACTTCTTCCATTTCCTGCTTGTCATTTTTCTATGCAAAAAGTTTAGCCACATTGCTGAGTAGTTAAGCATGTAACCACATGAGGCTATTTGATTCTGCTGTTGGTAGGAAGTAGGAAAACCTTTTGTTTGGAATGGGCTTTGAGTCCATTATAGAATGCACCTTATCGGTGAACCTTTTTACAATGATTAGATTATTACAAGTATAGTGGTCAGGAAGAGAAGAAGAAGGTAACGTTTTAAGTGTGCGTGTGCTTTTGCTTATTTTAATCAAGGTACTGCCAATTAGCGTTGAGTTTTTTTTTTAATATTTTGAATGTGTATTTTTGTATTTCGGTTTTTATACCTTATTTTGGTTCTATTTCTTCTGAGTTCCTATTCATGCCTGAGAGGTGGACAAGTTTGTTAGATTTGCTCTTGTTAAATTCTTTAAAAGTAAGCCACTATCATGCTAGCTATTAAGACAGATATAGCAAAGCTGTCTTTTTCTTAGCCTTATGCTTAGTAGAACAGAGTAGCTGATGCTTAAGACGTTTGACTTGGCAATGTGAACAGCATTTGCTTAGATAATTCTGTATTCCTGTGGAATGTCTTAGGCCTGGTTAGCCTGAATAGCATCATGCCCTTTTTTTATTTCAATCTTGTGATTCGTCCCATAAAGAATAAGGTCTAGTAAAATATTCTTTGTTATATTATATGTTGGAGGGAATCAGACTGCACGTTGGACTTGCCAGACAGATCATTAATATATTTTAATCATTTTAACCACTCGGTCAGTCTTGAAATAACAACTTAATATATCTTTATCTCAGTCGGTGCTTCTTATATAAAAACTGTCCTTGGAATTTCTCGGCTCACTTAACATTAAATGTGTGCATTTCTTCTCTTGAATTTTATTTCTAGTTTCTTCTCCTCAGACAAAGTGTCCAAAGGAGATTATATTCCTCTTCATCGTAGCTCCTTCTATGTCTATTAAAGAAGATGTCGGCATGTCGCCTATTCCCTGAAACTGGACAGTTTTATCCTCCATGTCTGCAATTAAAAATTGTTTAATCAGCATATTCTCTATTTTCCTGCCCATTTGCCAAGTCTTCATTGAAATACAATCATTATTGTGGTCTGTGCCATATTCTTGTTCCCATTGATTTTGACGTTTCCAAGTTCACCATAAGTTTGCTTGAATGGAGCTCTATTGATAAGCTTATGTTGGTTTCTTAAACTCTTATTCACCCTGCTGATACAAGATGAAATTATTTCAGGGAATGGTCTACTTCATTTTGTTAGCGGCTGTTCTGGTCAGCCTAATTGCCTTTTCTGTAACAAGGCATCATATATATTTATACATGGGACTTGGCTCTGTTCTCTTGATAGCAATATATATCGGTTACTTCCGAAGAAGAATCAGGAAGCAGTTCAATATCCGGGTAAGTATTTCTTGACATTACCGTTTTCAAATAAAGTATTCGAACAGGTTGTTTGTGTGCTAGAGCCTAGTAGCAGGGCTTAACACAATTGATTATGGCACTTGTCTTCTCTTGCATCACACCATCTCTAACAAATTTTAGCACCTCAAATTAGTTCACAACCTTCAACTTTTCTGAATCTTGTTACATCGTTTTCGTCTACTCAAATGAACAATAACTGAAACCTGGAGGTGAGATATTTTGGTATACTCATGCAAGGTTCTATCTATGGAAATAAATATGTTGTGAACTTCTGAGTACATATTGGTATATGTACATTAATTCAGGAATTACCAAACATGAAGCTTGGAGAAAAGTTAAGTCATCTCATTGACTGGAAGTCTTTATTGTGATCAAACTTATCGTTCACCATTTTTTGTGCTTACAGGGTACTGATAGCAGTCTAGATGACTGTGTTCTCCATCTCATCTGTCCTTGCTGTACGCTGTGCCAGGTTATATCCATATAAACCCCTTTAAAGTCCCAGTTCATCAAATTTGTTTGTTATTAATCTGTTAACCTCACAGTTTCGAGCATTTGAATGAGCAGGAGGCTAGAACTTTGGAGATGAATAATGTCCAGTGTGGTGTCTGGCACGGGCGGGGTGATACCATTTGTTTAGGGAGCAACGGTGAAGGAAACAAGGCTTTCGCTGCTCTACACAAGTCCTCATTTGTGCCTACAGAATCTCCAGAGTTGTGTGGCATGGACAGAACATCACATGGTGCTGATGAACATGAGCCTCTCGTCCCATCAGCTCAACCAGAGCAGTAGGGAGCAATAGCAGATATACATTCCATATTGTCTTAACCTTTGCACAAATCCAAAAAGAATTGGTGGGCCTCTACTGCTGTTGTCGAAAAGAAGAATCAGTGGATTGTCCTGCGTGGAAATTTTCAGCACTGCAATTCTTTGCCTGTTTGCTGTATCCAATCTGAATAACTTGATTGGCAGCAACCATATGTGGATGATGGGTGCAATTGGCCTGTTGTTGTAAACTTCAGTGATAGTTTTTTTTATCAGTTATTGGATTTATTTAGGTTCAAGGCCGGTATCTACATTTATGTCATGACGCTCAAGGCTTATGTCTGATTCCAAGTGTAAATTTCTCTTGATGTAACATAGAGTTCCAATGACATTGACATGGATGAAATGTTCTCCACTGGTGGTGTTCCTTCTCTGACTGATGCTCTGTAAAATTTGCTCACCAGTCACCATTGCTCTTGGTTGACACCATTTTCCTTGTCTTTTCGTTAAGATAGATAATTAGTTATGTCAAGTATAAGCACACAAGATTAAAAATTACATATTTGCATCACATGCAAAAAAAAAACGTAGGGGATCATATTCCTATGTTGAGCTGCCACAAATACCTGTATAATTGCGGGAGAACCATTCTGAGAAGAGATATGATTCCCATTGATAGTACACATGCGGGAAGTTTCCGAATACCCATGACTTAGCAGATGTATCTGTACAATCATTGATATGGATTAAGCCTACTATAGCTTGCAAAGCTTCAATAATACAAGGCTGCTGCCTCCTGGCTAATGCAGGATGTTTTTTCTTTTCTTTTTGCCTTTTTCCTCCTCCATGTGGCCATGTGGGATGACCTTTTGTTCATAATTCGCTGGGATAAGGATTGAAGAACAGCTCACTACTGGGCTTTGCCCTAGGGTTCACCCTTTGCACTTGAATGCGTATGCGTGTGCTTGTCTGCGTGTGTCCACGGATTGATATCTTTACTTCTTGGAGGCACTTTGTTTTTTTATGTGAACTATCAGTCATCCTATCAACTCTCTCTTTATTAGCCTAATTTTAGCCTCGCTTCTTTCTTCTTCTTCTTCTTCTTCTTCTTCTTCTTCTTTCTTTTTTTTTTTTTTTTTTTTGAGACCGGAGTTTTTAGTTGAAATGCAACTAGAATAATATGTCATTTATTTTGCATCACGGGCTAGGGCTAGAACAAAATTGACCTAGTCCAGTTCAGTATTTTGCATCAGACTACATCTGCAAATGCCTAGCTTAGTTGGTTACATTTTTTTTTTCACACCATACACACAAGGCAGGTCTGACCTGACTAACCTGAAAATTCTGAGCAAGTGAAAATCATGATTAAAGCTATGAAGTGAAAAAAACAATCATGTGTAATCAAAACATGTTTAGCGTGTGCATGCGTTCCACGAGCCCAAACCATGTTAGGTTAATCGTGCTCAGGTATATCCCGCTTTTAGTTAATTAATCCTAAGACCATCTCCAACCATGTCCCTTCCCCTCTCATTTTCCCTTCGTGAAGGGATTCCCATTCCCTTCAGCGCTTCAACGGGTTCCCTTCAGCCTAGGATTATGTCTCACATTCCCTCCAGCAAGGGATTCTCTCTCCTTTCCCTATACAATTCCCTTTAAAGGGAATCTGTTGAAGATGAGGGGAAATAAAGGGAATGAGAACAGGGAAGGGAATGAAATGAAGGGAATATGGTTGGAGATGATCTAAGAGCTCTATATAGAGTTAACCACGATCGATGGATGCTGTACTAAAGCAGAAAAGGGGCATCTTTAGTTTAATCCTCTGAGCCTGAGGCCTATGGCTTTTAGGGTTTAAGACGGCTCCAACTCCTGTTCCATTTCTTAGTAACGAAGCTACGGCGAGTAGCTATATAGGCCCCTTGGTATCACTAGCCCATAAAGCTTCTTTTCCACTATGCAGATGGCGATGATCACTCTCCAAAACCTCATAGCTATCAACAAAGACTCAATCCTGTAGATTTTTATCATTTTCTGCCTCTATGAGGCTAGGCCCATGGGTAGGAACTCACATCTTTGCTTATTTTTTTTGCTGGTCGTGTCGGTCTAATGTACCAAAATGCCCTACATTGTTATGTTACGAAGATCAACATGCTATAAATTTTTTTAAGAAAACCAACATGCTACTCCATATTGCTATACGGTAGGGTTTTTTTTTTAAGACAGTATGCATATGTGTGAAATAATGAAGTTCAAGGAGCTCACATGTTAGCAAGAAGCCAGGAGCACACCGTTTCGCCATAATAATTATCAATGTTTCAAACTTAACTTGTTTATGTGTACCTTATTTTTACCTCAAAATGTACAGGGGCATCCATATGTAAGATGACTTATAGATAGTTCGAGTATAACTATATAATTTTGAACCATTCAACCAAAATTTGAATCAGACGCACATATATCTCAAGGCTAATCCAGAGACCAAGAAAACTGACTAAAGAGTTAAAAAAAATCAAGCAACTTAAAACTAGCAAAACCTGGAGAAAAAAAAAAATCCTACCACTGGCTAGCATACTCGATCTGGTAGCCGAGATAGAACAGTACCAAAGCATATAAAATACTACATCACCACTAATTCCTGTTCGCTAGTTAGTGGACGACACAATAACAGCAGAACTTGATTACATTAATAAACCTGCGTATCATATTCTAAGGTGGGGAAGGGCCGATTGTTTCACTTTTACTAAAACACCACCCTTCAATTTCTGCATGCACCAAAGGTTCAACACCATGCGAAAAACCATTTCATTCGCCTAGGAAATGTAATAGGTGACTCTTCATTCTCCATAAAAACCTAAAACAGTTCTTTTTTTTTTTTGCAGAAATAAAAGGAGCCATTCTAGATTTTAATGATACTTAGAAAATGTGTGTGAAATCCAAAGTCCCACTATACTAATTTCTAGAACACACAATATTTGCCGGATTTTGTTTGTGTCTACCACAATTTCACTTCCCACATTCTACTTATGTGGAACAGATATCATTTTCACTCGCCTTTAATTAGCCATGCATGGAGAGAGAAGCACGAAGAATACTAGGGCAAAGAGGCAAACATTTGTAAGCTTCTTACTTCCTTCGTCCGATGCGTATTTTTTCTTGGCACATAGATCAAGAAAATATTAAAAATAACTAGACTATCTATAATTATTATCTCTAAACACTATATTCAATGCGTGCATTTAAAAAATGCTCTTGTCTAAGTTTATAAGGTATGTTTTTTAATTATATTGTCCACAAATATAATACGTGTTATATATTTTAATGCAAAATTAATGTGATGTTCTCTTAGTACCTCTAATAAATATCCATCTTTACTTTATATTCTCTATATGCATACATTGAATATAATGCTTAATGATAATAATTATAGGTAATATAATTATTTTAATAATTGTAGGTAATCTAGTTTAATATTAGTGTGTCAGAAAAAATACACCTTATAAACTTATATAGAGATAGTATACTTAAATATTAATATTTATTAAAGATATAAAGAGAATATCATACTGATTTTTTATTAAAATATAAAATACATCTTAAGATATATTAAAAGAGAGGTGTTTCTATGTTTTTTAAAAAAAAATTACACAAATATTAAAGCATAATGTAGGGTGGATGGTGATTACTTATTTTTTTCGCTTGTTTTTAATATTTATACAACTTGTATTGGGAGGAAAAGCATAAAACCATTGCTTATATTAAAATATAAAAAATATTTCATATTTGCAAATAAGATCAAATAGGACGGAGCGAGTACAAGTTAGTTGTGCGCGAGTACAGAAATAATTGCATTATTGCGAGGTTGACTAAAGCTTCATCCCCACTAGCATGGATGCAGCACGTACGCACGATGGAGTCTTTTGTCGTCCGCAGTGGATGCGCACGCGTTGCCTTCTTGACCGCCCTCGGCCCTCGATATTTTCACATTGGTACATGAATGGAACTTGTAGTACTGACACGCAAGACCATATTTATCCAAACCTTTTCTTTTTGGCAACGAATATAGTACTCCATCATTCTACAAACAATTTTGAAATAAGTTTGATTACATGAAGTCCGCAATTTATAATTACATAAACTCTCTGACAAAAAATATTTAGAAAACTCTGCTTCTCTTCAAAAAAAAAAAGAAAAAAAAAAGAAGAAGAAGAAAGAAAGCAAGGAGAAACATGAATCATTTCTTGCGGTTCCTGACCAAGAACCCCTCCATAACCACCTTCCTCTTCATCGTCTCCCCCTCCCTCGCCGACGGAGCGTCATACTCCGGCAACGCCGGGCCATCCTCCACTGTGCTCCCCTCCTTGGCCCGCGCCGGCCACCGCGGCAGTAAAAAGTAGAGCGCCGTCGAGGTGAGAAGCGTGGCACCTACCCGGCCGCAGAGCAGCATCATCACGAGGCACACCACTACCGCCGCCGCCCCCTCCGCGGGCGACCTCTTCTCCTGCCGCTTCACCGGCGGATGCATCACCTCCAAGAACGACGACGAGGAGGACGACAGGGAGGAGGAGCAGGAAGACGACGTGCAGGCCAGGGACGCCGCGGAGCTCAGCGACAACGAGGACGGCACCGACGACGACTTCCCTGCCCCAACAACAATCACGTCGTAAACATCCTCCACCCCCCGGCCCGGCGACCTCTTCGCCTTCGACTTCTTGCCCTTATCACCGGACAAGAACTTGCTCCGCAACGTCGAGAGTCCCCGGCGACGACTCCGGTGGCGACCTACCACCACCGCCTCTCCGTCGCCCGCGGCATCGGCGACGGCCGCCGCGACGCCGAAGCACAGGAACCTCATAGCTACAGCACGCCTTTGTATCTAGATAGTCGAAGAGGCTTTCGTGGGTGGATGATGATCAATATAGGATCGTCGTGTCTTCTCGCGTCGCGTCGGTTCTACCGCTTGGCCGTTCCGTCTCGGAGTGCGCGCGCTTGTGTGAATATATAGGTGCGCCCGCAAGCGTGCAAACGGAAAGGAATTAAACGGGGACAGGCGAGCGCGACGCGAGTCGAGATGGGGGAGACGGTTCGTCTCCGCGCGCGCGGTTTGGCTGCGTCGTGAGGTTTGGGTTGGGGCGTACTCCTCTCCTAGTTGTGTGCTTGGGCGTCTGTGCGGATGACTGACAGAGCTTGACCACTCCCTCCGTTCCTCGGTACACCGAGCTTTCAAATTTTACTAGTAAGGTACCCGTGCGTTGCAACGGTATCTACATTTTGAACGCCTGTCCTGCTATTACGATAATATGAAACAAGAAAATATGTTGTGCAAATAATACCTTATACAGTAGGACACTATTGAAGCAGTATTTCTATATTTCTATGTAAATAAAGCGTTCTGACGCTTCGTTTCTTGCGCCTGGAGTGGTTAATTAATTAAAGAGGTGGGTAATTAAAGAATGGTCTTGTGTGCTGTCTTCTATCCACACCTGGAGTGGTTAGTTAAAGAGGTGGGTAATTAAAGAATGGCAGAACTGGTAATTTTGATGAAATGACGTGGGAAGAAACTCTCACTTTATATAGTAGAGATCTTTAAATACATATTATTTTATAATTTTAAAATAATTTTTAACTGTTTTTTAATATCTTTACCATTTATTATTCTTTAGTATTATTCATTACTGTAGAATAGAGTAAAGTAGAGTAACACACCATTTAAAAGTAATAAACTAGCTAATAAAGAATAACGATTTGATCATTTGTATATGTACCTTAGTTAAATTGTAAAATTCTAAAACATCGTCTAATCCGGGACAAAGACGTTTCCAGCTTCACCACTTTCGACAGCTGCTAGTACCGGGCTCGGTCGGACCCAACCCGGTTCGGCCATTACGGTCTCGTCAGTCGTTACTCGGTTTGCGTTTCGCACGCTCTTGTCGATCTTGTGTGGCATGAATACATGATGATTGATTCCACTAGGGCAGTGTAGCGTGTACATGTGTTTATCCGTAATGGCATGGAATCTGTGCAAATTATTT
Source organism: Rhipidocladum racemiflorum (assembly GCA_036346355.1). Taxonomy (NCBI): domain Eukaryota; kingdom Viridiplantae; phylum Streptophyta; class Magnoliopsida; order Poales; family Poaceae; genus Rhipidocladum; species Rhipidocladum racemiflorum. The sequence continues at coordinate 47,724,210 of CM070582.1, read as the reverse complement.
TTTGGAGAGCACGTAGGCACTAATCTTCAAGTGATATTTGGTTAACTTACCCTACCGGTATTAAACTCGGGAGAAAGCGCCTGCGGAGGGCCTGCCCAGGTGGCGTTTGGAGATTTCGCGAAAAACCCCCTCCGGTTCTTTGAATTGCGGATATGTCTCTACGAATTTACAAATAGGTCCTTCACGATTTTTTGTGAGGCAAAGATTAACTTTTCCGAATCGCGTTTAGGTCCCTCGTTCGTTACATTGCGTGAAGAGGCTCCTGTTAAATACAAATCGCGAACGAGCCCTTTTCTACTTTTTCAGAATAGCGATGAGGTCCAAAACTATAACAAACAGGTCGTCGGTTTTTACATCCAGGTCCTTTCTCCGTTTTCCTCGAAAAAAAATTATTTTCGTCAACAGAAAGATGTATATTTTTTTCCGGCTAGGTCTCTAAGGTTTTTCGAGCCTCCAAAAAATTTGAAAATACGTCTAAGTCTATTCTAGGTATTTTCTACGTTTTCCCCGAAAAAAATATTTTCGTCAACCGAAAGATGTGTACTTTTTTTCGGCTAGGTCTCTAAGGTTTTTCAAGCCTTCAAAAAATTTGAAAATACGTCTAAGTCTTTTTTTTCTTCGGAAAAAAACGCAAAATAATTTTCTGTTCACGCGCGGCGTGCGCCGCGCTTACGGGCCCGGGTCCTTTCTCCATTTTCCTCGAAAAAAATATTTTTGTCAACAGAAAGATGTGTATTTTTTTTCCGACTCGGTCTCTAAGGTTTCTTGAGCCTTTAAAAAAACATACGTGTAAGTCTATTTTTTTCCCCGAAAAAATACGCAAAATCATTTTTCGTTCACGCGCGCGCGGCGTGCGCCGCGCTTGCGGGCCTAGTATATCCAACTCATGGGAAATTGAAAGACCGGTGGAAAAAAAGAGGCTTAGAACAGGATTTATCTTTTCTTTTTTAAGAAAATCGGACGATTTTCGTTTTTATATTATCGAAAAAATCGCTCAAAATTCGGTAGAAAATCGCTAGATATCGCATTGTTTTAAAATCCAAAATTTTGAAGAAAAAATTCCGATTTTCACCGATTTTCTTTCGATTTTCACTGTTCAGTTGAATGTTTCTCGAAGCCGATTTTTTAGCGATTTTCTCCCATTTTGACCGATTTTCTTCCGATTTTTATCGGCCAATTGATTGTTTCTCGAAGCCGATTCATTGAGCGATTTTTTCTCGATTTTTACTGATTATCGCGATATTTATGGTCTATAATTTTTTTTAATTTTTTTTGAATTTAACCGATTTATCGGCCGATTTTAAAAGTCTTACCCCTCCGATATGACCGAAAATCATGATGAGAGACCATTACTATTTAATAGACAGTCATATAGACAGCTTTATATTTTGTGTAGACAGTTTATTAATTGAATGAGAGACCATTACATACAACTATACAGTTGATCCATTGTGTGAGTTATTTTTAGTGCTGTCTATAGATGATATGGAGATGTATTATAGACAACTGTCGTCTATACCACTGTACATGCCCTAAGTTGGTCGCTTTGTAGAAAGGGTTAACCCTCGTACTCCCTCCGGTTCACAAAAACTAATCGGTTTAGGATAGTGCAGTCGATTTAGGATAGTGCAGTCAAACTTCTAAAATTTTAGCTAGCGATATCTTTTAAATATTTAGATAGGATGCTTGAAAATCATATATGTGTTGATTCGTCTTGAAACATACCTTTATAATATTATAATTTTATTAGATTTTTTAAAAATATATTACAATAGAATTAGTGGTCAAAGTTGAGTTTTTAGGATCGTATCGATGTCCAAAACGATTACTATTTATAACTGAAGGGAGTATTAATTAATCACTTGCCATGCAAAGTGCTTTATCAGGTTAGACAGGAGAAGGCAAAAAGACTGGAGGATATATACAATAATACCTACAACAGATGGGAGCCGGCCTTTTTTTGTTTCTCCGTTCCTGTGCGGCCCGGGAGCAACGCCGCCGGCGACGTGGTGACCACGTACGCGCCGTACAGGGCAACAACCGGTCAGGTTGTACGGCGCGGGGGAGAGTCAAAGGTTCACGCGGACGCGTATATGCCCGGACCTGACCCCTGCACGCAGGGGCGGATTCAGGCCCCGGGCAGAGCAGGCTGTAGCCCGGAGCCTGGTACCGAAAGCCCACTAAAATTCTACGAAAAACTATTAAAAAATTATTGAAAACATATATTTAATCTAAGATCAGCTGACCCAGCCGGGGCTTGGGCTTGGACTAACTCCGCCCCTGCCTGCACGGAATAATCAATCCTGACCCGTCCTGCCCGGCAAAACGAGCATGCATGCATGCATGTGTTTTCGTCGTGTTGTTAGAAAACGACGCAAATACTGTAGTCCTCTGTAGGCAATGCATGGTTTAAACTTTAAAGAGTCGAGCTTGAGGAGGAGAGAGAGGAGAAAAACGTCGGGCCGGTGAATGAATGCACTTGTCTTGTGCCTTCCTCTTGTTCAGGCTTAGCCTCCGGTTGTCTTGCCGGGTGAAATTCCGCAGGGGAAGGAACGAATTGAAGAGGCTCTCTGGACGCTTCTCTCGTGATCCCATCTTCTTCGGCGTCGGTTCGATCTGTACTTCTGTGTGCCGACCAGTTGTTGCCCTGCATGAGCAAGTTGTATTTGCGCTGGAACTGGAAGTTAAATGTCTCGGCCTATCAGTTATCCTCGAGGTTTTAAATCGCGATTTCCATAGCTACACGGCAAAAAAAAAAAAAAAAAAAACTATATCAGTTATAACTTAGCTATCACGAAAGTTATTCTTCGCCGTGTTTTTAGCATTAATTTGTTTTAAAAATGTTAAAAATATATAATATAAATCACCTACAAATAAATCATAAAAATACGATACTTTAGAACAGAGGCGAAGCTGGGCCTCATTCGGACCAGTGGAGCCTAGGCCCGATGCCTAGCCTAAATAGCAGTGCAAAAAACTAGTGTGTTCCTAATTGGACCCGAGACCACTTCCAATCCAATGGCCCACTAACCCAGCCGCCCAGCCGGCTTCACAAAATCCCGGCCAGGCGACCAGGCCAACCAACCCTAGCCTGTGCTGCATGCTGGAGGCCTAGAGATTGGAGCTTGACAGCTTGAGAGCTTCTTCTCTCCGGTCACTCTTGAGATTTAAGAAACAAAAATACTAAATTCTACTTCTAAGTATCTCTTTACTTCATAACTTGCATGGACTATATGAAGTATGTTGATGCACATTTTTAGGAGCTCTGATTTGATGCAACTTTATCTATTATGCTGATCTGCTGTGCTAAGTGCTAACCATGGGCCTGTTGATAGGTACTCAACTTTCTACGGTGACGCAGTGGAAGTCTTGTCCTTCGTCAGTTTCGTTTCAGTTAGATAGATCATGCGGCTAACTGCTGAAGTGGGAGTCAGTGCTTTGGTGACAATGCGTGATTTTGTGCTTGGCTAGCTGTTGTGTGATGACATGTGATATGCTTAGTTGATCTGCAATTGAAATGTCTGGCATAGAGTAGCTCGTTCCATCGCTGTATCGATATCCCTGTGATGATGCGTTGAGTTAGTACGTACTGATGTAGAATGTTCTTGGGCTGTACGTATGTACCACTGGCGCTAGTTGTAATTTCATCATTTGAAATATGTTTCATAAGGTCAAAGCAATATAGTTGATGACTAGCCTTGTTTGGAGAAACAATGCTATCTATTATGTCTCGTGACTTGGCACCGATTAGGCTTTGCCAATATGCTAGTTCCTCTCCGCAGCTTGCAGCGGGATAATGTGGTGAGAATTTTGATTGATGGCGAGGAAAAGGCGAAGGCAAACTTCCTCTCCGCAGATGACTTTGAGCCAGCACTTATGCCACCCAAGACCATTCCTGACCCTGACGACAAGAAGCCAGAAGGCTGGGATGAGAGAGCTAAAATCCCTGATCCAGATGCTGTGAAAGCCTGATGACTGGGATGAGGATCCCCCAATGGAAATTGAGGATGTGGAGGCTACCAAGCCTTCTGTTATGCGGATGTTACAAGGTACATGCTCCTGTTCATCACAGATAACATGTGAAATTTTATCTTTTACAGGTTTACGTTTTTGTTCTATTGTTGATGAAAATATGGTAATCTCAGATACACTAAACCTTTGTTAGTTAGGTATTAACTTTTCTACCACTCCACTATGCTATATTGTTTTGACATAGTTGATCTATTTCATTGAAATGTTAAGCATGTAATTCAAATTTATCTTTAATTGTGTATTTGTGTTGTACTTTTGTTAGACCTAAATGTCCGTAGTCTTTAACGACAGTAATAGTCGCTTATTTTTGGCCCGGGGCTTATATAAATCCAGGCTCCGCCACTGCTTTAGAATGTACCAATATTTTTATAATAAAAATATGAGTTAAGTTTGGAATCAATAAAAGTAGTAATACATGTCCAAAAGACCATAAATGATAACTATATCATAATATTATTAACAACAAGTAGAAATGTGAATGTTGGATTATTGACAAAGGTGAGATGATATTTGCTACTAGATTTTCTCATAGTTCAAGCTTATAAAAGATGCATTTGAGCCTTTTTATAATGTTGGATTTCAAAATGGCATAATGTTTTGGCCCATAGGTATCTATATAGGATAACGGAGCTATCGCTGATTACAAGCAATGTCAAATAGCGGCGTTATTGCTAGCTATAACGCTTGTAGCTAATATAGCGGAACATTGGCCTGAAGTTTCACGTTTGAGACAAAAACAAAGCTATAGCACAGATATAGGTAGCTGTTTTTTTTAAAAAAAAATTAGACAAGAGCTCTGATATCATTATAGAAGAAAAACAACAGTTAAGCTACAAATATGCGCACATACATCCACACACACCCTAGGCACGCACACTCGATGTACGCGACCAGAGCGCACATGGGCGAATTCGGGACTTGATCCCGAGTGGGTTGCTCACACACCAGCATAGCTAACCAACCGAGCATTTGCTTTGTTCGCATATAAGTAGCTGTTTAGGGGGCTGTTTGGCCGAGCTCCAGCTCCACCAAATCTATGGAGCTGGAGCAGTAAGAGTGTTTAGATAGGTCATCTTGTTTACATTTTAGAATAAAAATATAAACTTAATTCACTTTTTAGCCTACAAGTTTTATATCTGAGGTGGAGTTAGAATCTGGAGCTCTGCCAAACAGAGCCTTATAACATGGTTATCCTTATTGAGTTACGATTCCTTGCTACACGCACATGGTATGCTCTAGGTAGGATTTATTCTGGATTTTTTTAAAATAATATTATTTTAATGAGTATTTACAGAAATAATATGTCGTTTAAAAAATAACAAAAATACCCTATATATCCATTCAAAATGACGACATGCTCCTGTATCCATTTGAAATGGCGACAGAAAGCTGATTCAGCTCTATGTTGCCATTTCAAATAGCGACAGATGGCAAAACTGGAATTTCAAGTGCATGCATTCCAAATGGCAAGATGCCCTGTATCCATTCCAAATGGCGACATGCCTTGTGTATCCATTTGAAATAGATACAGAGGGGGGTGACAGGCTCCTATATCCATTTCTACCGTCATTTTGAATGGATATAGGGGATATTTTTGTTATTTTTTAAATGGTATATTATTTTTGTAATTATTTATTAAAATAATATTATTAAAAAAACCATTTATTCTGCCTTCTTTGCGCTCGGCCTGTCAACTGTTTTGAGACACATTTCACATTGGAGTTGATCTAATGTGTCATGCCAAATCAATCACCATTGCATATAGTCCGTCGAACTTTTTAGGTTGGCAGGCATGCACTCCGAAGAACTAGCTGTGTCTGTTCGAACTCTAAACAAATCACACTTCACTCGCATCGCGTACTACCACCAGCCAAACGCAGTATGTCCGTACGGTACGATAACCTGCCACCTACGAGTACTACGGTTATCCAGAGGTGAAATTCTTCGCAGAAGGTTCTTGGCGCAATTTCTACCGCTGAAACATCAACAACAGAGTTGTCACATCAGGGTCGTTTAATCCTTTCCTAACAGCTATTGTTGAGTCTGCAACCACTACAACAACTGACATGACCGACCGACCGTGCCGATTGAGTGGCACCACTGCACCGCCACCAAGATGTGCAGAAAAAGCAAGAAAGAAATAGCAAGTTATATATATGTAGGTCAACATCTAAAATCGCTATCTGCAAGCAAACTTGTTCCTCCTCCGCACTGATGGGGATCCTTGCATTCCAGAGGCAAACTGTACCTTACCTATCACCATGTCGGAAGGAGTAGTTTGAGACTGCAAACAGCGGGGGATCCTTGACGGTATGTTACAAGAGTTAGCCAAGAGTTCCCGCATACAGATTTGACTGAACAGCAGCAAAACATAAAAAAAAAAAAGGATTGTTTGATGTATTTGCATGATTTCTTCCGCACAAAATGCACAAAAGATTGTTTGGTTTTTTATGGGTAAAATTTTCACATTGCTCCGTTCATGGGTGCAGAAGAAACATGGAAACAAAGGACGGGTTCCAGCCTTGGAATAAATGACATATCTCTGCAGCCCAGAGTGAAATTGAGACCGACTCCAAGGCCGTAGGGATTTCAATCGATTATTCCCGTCCGTCGTCATTATCCTTCCAGTGACGTAGCCGCATCCTTCTCATCAGAGAAGTAATCTTTCCTGCAAAGGAGATTAAGACAAATTATGTCATCTCACTCTGTGAAACATCAAACAAAAAATGGGAAACATAGCTTAGCTTCGTAACAAACCTTATTTTACGGGAAAGCTGATACAAGCCTGTACCGGCCATTCCAACGTTAACACTAAAAAGATTCCAGTTTTTCTGCAACATCATAACATTATGAAAGCAACGGGGTGAGCAACAATTAACATATGGGAAACTGGGAATCGACACAGAGAATGAGAACAATGCATGCTCGGATAATTAAAATCCAAACTACACTGTAGATATACCTGCTCGGTTCAAACCAAGGATAGTTTGCAAAAAAGGTAGTTAAGGAATCAGTATAGTGAAAAGTTTCAACTTGCTGTTTAAAAAAAAACAGAAGTGATTGTTCTTTTCTGAGATCAGGATACACATTAAGGAGGAAGGAGAGAGCTCCGGAGTAGGAAGAATATATTCAAAAGCAACATAGCATTGCCAATTCAGTCCAGGGCATGGGTAAATTAAAAAGCATCGGATTACATTACCAGAAAATAGATACAACTAGAAGAGTATCATTGTAGCAAGAAAAGTTAAAGTTTAAAAGGTAAATTTCATGATAAGATGTAATCCACATCACACAGTGCATAATAATGACAAAGGATAGTGCATATAGACAAGTAAAGAGGCCTTACTGGTGTGATAACCATGCTATAGCGCGACCAAATGATTCCAGTGCAAGCCACAGCTGCATGCCATACAACAGTATAAGCATAACAACAATGCACAAGAATGCATAACAAACTAATAGACCTGTTATCTGAAATTCAGGGATGGGATGGACTAATTGGATAACTTAAACTTACCAACTTGCTGAGGATAGGATATCTTTTCAGGTGGCTTAGCAAAGTCCGCAACGTTGGCAATACTGATACCCCATTTAAATGTTGGAGCCCAGAAATGAACTGCAATAAAGAAGGTCAGAAAAGTAATAGGTGATAGCAATAACTGGTCAAATGCATCATATGATATATATCAATCACATTTTCCTAAAAATGAACTGCAAAAGAGTATGGTCCACTTGAATTGGTCCATGCTTTACAGTTCCAAGCAAGATTACACTTTCCACAGTAATGGTTAATTCAATATTAAAAAATTCCAAGAATGCAGCTCAGGTATGTCAAAAGAAGAAGAAGCACTAGCTAGTCTGAAGTCCATGGCGAACACCATATACCTTCTAAATGTGCATGACAAAACCAAACATGACAAGCAGGATCAGAAATGTTAAACAGAATTTTAAAGAACAGGAGTGTCAACGATAATGGTTCCAATAGTACAAAAAGTAAAGATAAAACGATGACTAACTGGTTTTGGGGCCAGCAGGATGGTTCAAAAAAGCTTGAAGTTTCGAGGCCATTTAAACAAATACACGCTTTTCTGACCTTTGCACAACCTGTTTACACTCACTTGTTCTGCTGTCCCCCTACAAGCAGAAAAAGGAAACCCATGTCTGTCATATTCAAGATATCACAAATGCCATAAAAAACTAGAGAAATTTCTGAAAAGACTAGATAACCACAGGGCAATAGTGCATAGATAAAACTCAACCAGAATACGCTAATACAAGAGCTCAGATATCATCACATCACATGGAGTCATAAATAAATGATTAGTAAAATGAGATCAAATTCATGCAATACTGTATGATGGCTCTGTGTTGGGATACAAGAACCCATAATATATATCCAATTCCAATGAAAAACATGATAGTTAACGATTGTCATGAATATTGAACACAATCAACTACAATTTGTACATAGCTAAATCCTTCTTGAACGATTCCTAGTTATAATGATTTGAGTCAATCTTAAAGGTTATGTAGACAAATTTAATCGCTCAAACAGAAGCAATGGAATAATAACTGCTAATATGTAGATGAAAATTTCCAGGTAGAACATAACTTTTATAAATTGAACATAGCTAAATGAGATGCCACTGCCACAGCAACATCAATACATCATAAAGAGGACATACAAAATCGGAATTCTATAAGATAAACAAGGGAAATGCCATTAGGCCAATAAATAGACTAGTTATGCAGGATTTCAACAAGTGGGTCCAATATATTCTGCACGTTGTTCATCTACCAACCATCGGAGCTCTCAGTTTATCTTGTCAGTTGTCATTAAAGAAAAACAAAAACCGTTTATCCCTTACGGTCTTACCATTATGTTTTTCAATTAAATTATGATGAAACCTTCATAAAAACTAACACAAAAGTGATATGGTGATCGAGTGTGGCACCAAGGGGGCCTGACATGTACATTGAACAGGCCTGAAGTGAAATTGCAAGAAATGGCAATTCTTGATTCTACAAAGAGACAGAACGATTCTTATCTCTATGGCATAAGAAAGGTTTGTCTGGCGGCACATGGTGATTGTACTACCAAGAATTGGCAATCAGGTTCATAAATAAGAATATAAGATTGTTAAGTTCGCGGAGCGTAGCAACAGCTCCAATTCAACAGACCTAAGGCCTGAAATCAGCACCACCAGGGCCAACTTGACCCCTGCAGCTATGAAATGAGGGGGGGGGGGGGAGATAAGGTAACTAATCATCCCTCCTAACCATCGCAGCATCCTAATAATCCAGAAGCAGATCCAAACAGCCGCGAAACCCTAGTCCCTGCCCCTCGCGACCTCACAAACAGATCTACCATAGACAACACAAACCAACCAAACAGACGGCGGCTGGTCTTCTACTGCGCGGAGGAGTAGGAGGATAGGGACCCATCACCTGAGGCCGAGACCCTCGCCGCCGGTCGCCGGAGCCTCGGAAGCCGACAGGGAGAGGGGGGATGGGGATGTGGATAGGGGAGCGGGTGTCGTCGTCGCCTCTGATAAATGTCACCCCGTGGATGGGGGCGCCAGCTGCTTGGTGGTTGGTGAATCAGGAGCCGCCGGCGAGGAGACGGACGGCTGTGATGGGCCTGTGGGAGATGCGTCTGTGTTCTACCCAGGCTTGTGCACCTGCAGTTGGATATTCCTCAAGCTCGGCCCGTTCAGAAGACGAGCGGAAAACTCCTTTCGCTATCTGGGCTGGCCCCAGATCGGCCCGGCCCGATTGCACCCCACTCCAATTTCTTTCCTTTTTCTCCCATCTTCCCTCTCCGTTTAGATTAACCTCTTTATATTTGAGTTTACTGAAATTCAACAAATTGCTAGTTCAGTACTATGTAGATGGCGTATTTTATAAAGTAATAACATGGAGCATTTGCTTTGTGGTTTGGCTTCTTTCCTTCTGCTGAAATTATGTTGGTTTTAGGCTGTCAGTTGTCGTTTTGGATGATAGTTACTCCAAGATTTGTTCGAATGGAATCCGAAAATGAATTCCAATCGGGTACCAGAAGTGTTCCACTGTGCAAGCCGCTCCAGAACGGCAGACTGCTGCTGCGCAGTCCACTCTTCGTCGGTCTCCACGTACTCAACAGTCCAATCCCCGTGCCAATGAAAGAAGGCACGGAAGAAAATCATGGTCCGGAACAATCGGGCTCTTGCCGACAACAACGTGTGCCAGTGCCGTCTCGCGACGCCCGCCCTGAAGCGGTACTTCGCTCACGGCATGTACAATAAAAATAATTTTAGTTGGTTTTTAGTCTATATATATTGGCTTTGGTCTATATAGAAGACCGAGAAAAGATAAGAGAAGAGAGTTAGCTCTTATTTTCCGCAGTTTAGAGACAAATATTGTACAAGCTGGTTTTTAGCTTACTAGTAGCTTGTAGTGGGATTTGCTATTGTACTTACTGTCAGATGTGGTGCTCAAAATCTGATGGCTCCTACAGCACACTGCCTAGGGCAGGGTTCACAAAACCGTCGAAAACCGATCATTTTTTTGCAGTTTTCGACTGTACCGGGCCGGTTCGACATATAAAACAGGTCGGTAAACCAGTAAAATTCAAAAAAAAAATAAAAAAAATCATCCAAAATCCAAAAAAATTTATGCAACACAAAGCCGATGGTTTTTTTTATCAAAACCGACCGGTTTTGTGTCAAAAATTTTGCGGTGGTGCGTTCAAGCTTCAACACGTGATCAAAATCGATCGGGTTTCGATTTTTTTTGGATTTTTTTTTAAATTTTGAATTATTAACCCTTCGATTTCTGATGATTTTTGAGCGATTTTTTTTTATATTTTCGAATTTCGGTTTTTAAATGGTTTTTTCGGTTTTGGTTTAATTAACCATCCCTAGGTGATCTCATTTCTCATTAGGGAAGACCTGTGGTCACAGAACATGCATTTCAAAGGTAAATGCTCTCTCCAGACACAAAAGAACTCATTAATTTTATGTGATGTTGCGCAGGTTGGGCTTTGATTGTGTTCTCGAGATGGAAAAGAGACGACATGCATGCAATTCAGGTCCTAGTAGAAATGCATAAACAAAAGTAGGTATTATGAAATTCAGATTTATAACTCAAATGAAATAATTTAAAATTTCAGTTTAAATCGATACAATTTCATAAGGTAATGTACGATGTAGCTAACACACACTACTATATAAAGGTTTATATTAAACATCTCATCACAAATAGTTTTGAAAAAACATCTATAATAAAGAACATCACTAACAGTTCTACAGTGCAATTGGCTGTGATACACATCAATATCACCGAAGGTTTTATTATAAAACCATCTGTGATGACTTCTGTATATATCACAGACGGTTTTATACTAAAATCGTCTGTGATATTGATGTACATCGCAGACGATTCTAATTTAAAATCGTCTGTGATATCTACATGAATCATCACAGACGGTTTCATACTAAAACCGTCTGTGATATTATGTATATTACTGACGGTTTATGAATAGAACCGTCTATGATAAATTCTAGTAATATATAATACAGAGCTCCCAGTCACTTCGTATTTTTTTAGGGTTTTGGGATCTATTTTGAGACCGGCTGCGGCTGTGAGCGATATTGCGAAAGAAGACAATTGATTTCAAAGGGTGAATGTAGATTCATTTGATTTTAATGATTTAAGGTTAGTAGTGGGTTCTAATTGCATTATAATCAATATCTAGCTTGGTCTGGTGAGAATTTAAAGATTATTTAGATCCAGCATGTAGATCTATATGTAGTTGGTGATCTAAGGTTAGTAATAGATTCTAATTGCATTATATTTAATATCTAGATTGGTTAGGTGAGAATTTGAAGATTGTTTAGATCTAACTTGTAGATATATGTGTTGTTGGGTGATCTAAGATTAGTAATGGGTTATAATTGCATTATATTCGAGATCTAGCTTGGTAAAGAAAGAATTTGAAGATTGTTTAGATCTAACTTGTAGATATATGTGTTGTTGGGTGATCTAAGGTTAGTAATGGGTTATAATTGCATTATATTCGAGATCTAGCTTGGTAAAGAAAGAATTTGAAGATTGTTTGGATCTAACTTATAGATATATGTGTTGTTGGGTGATCTAAGGTTAGTAATGGGTTATAATTGCATTATATTCGAGATCTAGCTTGGTAAAGAAAGAATTTGAAGATTGTTTAGATCTAACTTGTAAACCCATGTGTTCTTGGTGATCTAAGGTCAGTAATGAGTTTTGATTGTATTATATTCAAGACCTAGCTTGGTAAGAAGAGAATTTAAAGATTGTTTAGATTTAGCTTATAGATCACATTGTTATTGGTGATCTAAGGTTAGTAATGGGTTCTAATTGCATTATTATATTTAAAATTTAGCTAGCTAGCTTGGTGAAGAGAGACTTTAAAGATTGTGTTTAGATAGCTAGCATTGCATAATTAATTTAAGAATGTATGCAATTAAGTAGGTACTCCCTCCAGGTGCAAAAAAGATGTCGTTTTGGACATAGTGATGGTCAAACTTCTAAAACTTTGACTATCGATATATTTTAAAATATTTAAATTATATACATAAAAATTATATGTGTAGACTTGTCTCGAGAAGTACTTTCATAATATTATAATTTTATTGAGTTTTATAAATATATTATAATAAAAATTAACGGTCAAAGTTGTGTTTTGAAGACCGTGTCGATGTCCAAAACGATTTCTTTTTTGCACCTGGAGGGAGTAGTTAATCTTTAAAATTTCAATTATTGTATTAATTAAATTGCTAAATGTAATGTTGCTAAAATGTTGAATATTAGGGTCAAAATGGTGTATTTTAGTTAAGGGGGCAGCGCCCCTTTTTGTTGTCGTTAGCCTTCCCGAAAAGATTGGATGCTATAAAAGGCAATAATTTAATTGCCCCATGAACCTTTAGTATTCCTTGATTTCAGTAGTTGAATTAAATCTATTGAAAGACCACCTTCAGATTTCGGATGGGACCGAGTATTGCAATCCTAATGCAGGCAAGCTTTTCTTTGAGCAAATTTTCATTAAATTTCTTTAATTGATTATAGTATATACATATGTGTATCATTCATGCTTGGGAAAAACATATATTTAAATTTGAAAATCTTAACTGGACTCGGGCGAATTTGTGGACTGATTATTGAGTGAGGATTTGATATTTGGATTGATTGGAGGAAATGATATTTGGATGTGGTGTATGGCTAGTAATGTGGTGGATAGAAAGTGCCGATGAGAAGGGTCTATTCACCGGTGGGGCCCTCTACATAGGCTATGATATAAGGATAAACACTCGGATAATGAGCCACATTTTTAATTCTAACCATAATGTGTGGAATTGGCCAAAAAAAAGGTTGTCCTAGGAAGGTATTATGATCTCTATATTGGGTTGGGTAAAAATAGATAAATACGCAAGGGTATGTCGAAAAATATCTATCACTCAGTGTGAAGATTTGGAGCTACATATCAGCTACACATCGGACGATCCAATTTGGCGCATTCCGGCGAACTCCAGCTCCCGGCCGGAGCAATATTGCGTCCAGCCGGAGAAACATACAGTGCAAGGTACGCACGTATCAACGGGCCGTCGGCCAGCTACTCCTGCCGATCAATTTCATTTTGGCACGCGCGTGGCAGGTGGCCGGCCGCCCAGGCCGTGACCGCGAGAAGCAGAGGTTGGATATCGAGCACGGTGAGGCACGCGTGCAGCGGTGGAGCCCAAGCCAGCGGAGTACGGTGCGCGCGGGGCAGCGAACGGGGCAAAACTTGACAGCGTATGTGGCCGCGCGCGCTGACGCTGCTGCGGGTAGCTGCATTGCCCACAGTGCTGGGACGATGGAAGGCCAGCTGAAGCTTACCACGAATCCACGATAGAGCAAAACCCCAAAAGGGGACTCGATTGGATGGAGCGTTTAAACGTGTTCCTCGATGTGTAGGGTTCTTTTCGTGCGGCAAAGCTATCTTATCGGCCGGCGAGCACTGCAAACCACAGACGTACTAGTTAGTATCGACGTACGTAGTACACTAGTACACCCGGACACCTAGCTGTATACGTCTACGTGCCTCTCTCGAAACAGGACGGATCCGTGCCATCCAACTCCAAGCCCGGCCGTCCGTGCATTTTGCTCAAAAAGGAGATGTCTACAGCTACCAAATAGTAACGTACGTGTGCGTGTTGGAGATGGCATATAAATGTACATATGCAGCTGCTACTTACCTGGCGCATGGCTACACTGGGTCTACACCAGCGAGAGCGACACTCGCTCGGTCTTACATGGCATTGATGCTGACGGACATGAGCCCCAAGGCTCTTCCAGCGCTGGACTGCGTGGCCAAACAATGCAGCAGAGATGGTTACATGCCTCCATGATTTCGCCATTGCGCGCATGTCTTCGATCGATGTGGAGTATTTATGTTGTTTTCGTTGCAATTAATGGATGAATCTATAGCCCCCGGTCGGCTTTAGCTCTTGTGTTGCTTTCTAGTTTCTACCCTCCTTTTTGGCCATTGCATGTCTTGGATTTATGTGTGTGTGTGGTGGTACCGTGGTGTCAGTTTCCAAGGACGAATGGAATTCAAGCGGTTTTAGGCTTTTAGCCTTTTAATTAGCTGCTTTTCCCCCCGACACTTTTGGTTTTTCTAGTGGGCGACGTGGCGCAGATGACATCAGCCACATAACGTGTACTTTTAAATATACCACCGTAAAATGACAGCAACGTAACGACGCAAGTACATTCCCAAGGACAAAACGAATTGGTAGATTAATCATCATGCATCATCAAATAACCAGAGCAATCACAACAAACGCATATGATATAAAAGGACAAAACTTTTTTGATTTTATTAGATTTATTCTTTTATACAATAGGATGATATATTTATGGTAGAGATCGATTCACCCACAAGAGAGAGTTTAATCATATATATCTTAACATCAGGACTGATATTCCGATTATATCTTAACACAAACATTATTTCTCCAACGTAAGCTGACAAAACTTATCAGGATACGATCATTGGACCAAAACAACCAAATTCAACCCTCGAAGCTTTTAAAATTAATTTTTTCTATAAAAAACCCTAAAATTCTGAGGTTTTAAAAAATCATCCTCCTGCGATATTACACGCCTGTGCGGCATGACACCACACATCCGCACCTAGTTGCATGTAACGGCGCGCATCCGCACCTAGTTAATTAATGCACAACATCGCATGCAATAGCAAGTTAGGCTCGGAAAGGCTGATGGTCATATACTCGTCGTATAAGCCAACAGTACAGCCAGCAGATTTTAGAGACATCTTGATACCTAGCCAGCTGGCGAGCTCAAATGTTTGGCCTGGCTCTCCAATAGATCAAAAACTGCATGATACCTACGTACCTCACTTAGCAGTTGGTGCAAGCACTAACATTTCGAGTTATAAATATCTCTATGGGTCATTTGATGGTGTACAGACTGCTGTGTTACTTCTAGGATGCGCCAATCTAAATTAGCAAATGTACTGAAGTCATTGTATGTCCACAGTCCACATAACCCTTCATATATTCAGCATCTGTGGTGTGGTGTGCATGACCATTCTACAGCGAAATCCCGTGAAATCTCGACGACATTTTGGATTTCAGACCCCTGAGATTCAGGATCCCGATGAAATGGAAAATTTTGAAAAAAAAAATTCAAATTGTTACGGTACCTTAAATTCTCGGTGAGATCTCACCAAATCTCGCCAAAATTTCATGTTTTTTGACCGGATTTAAATTTTAACGGCATAATATGACCGGATTTGCATGGCAATTGATTCACAAATGCATTTTACATCTAATATGGTCATTAGCAATCAAAATCCGGTCACTTAATGTCTTATTTAAGAAAGAAAGTACTAACTAAACTAGTAGCTAGGTTATTTTATGTGGATAAGCGAAATTTTATGTGAAAATACTTGGCAATTTGCATTCAAATAGATAGGAAATGTCACATAAACTCTATCATAATTTTTTCAAATTTTTTCCCATTTTTTCTAGCCTCAGGATACCATTTTACAATATTTTGCACTCTGAAGTTTTGAAAATTCCTCAAGCTTGATTATCATATAAAATTTATGGTAACATTATGGATGTATTAGGACCATCCACGAAAAATTTCAAAGTTTCTAACGTGGTTTGCACCATTTCTCATGCGGTTGAAATTTGCCGGTCAGCCTTTTATCAGGACAGTAGAACTGTTAGAATTTTTAAACATTTCTCATGTTTGATCATTATTTAAAATTTTTATGGGAACATTAGTGATGTGTTGGGACCATCCACAAAAAATTTCAAATTTTTTTTGACATATTTTAGGCCAATTTTTATTCGGATAAAAATCATCAAGATCTCGACAAATCTCGGTAAATCTTAGCAAGATCTCGGAAATCTTGGTTCAAAAATTACCAAATTTAAATTTTCCTTTTTGTATTTGATTCAGATTTCATCCAAAATAACGAAATTTCGCCGAAATTTCGGATTTTGGACGGTCCCGAGATGAAACCCTAAAACAAATTTGAAATCCTGACTTCAATTTGCCCTTGGTTCTTCTCTTGGATTAACTAGATGCATAAGCAGCGTCATGCTGCGTGGGAGTGTGACACCGCGAGAAGGTGTTTTTTCCAAAGTTGTCTTTTTTGAAACAAAGCATGGCCCGAGCTTGGAATAATTTTTTTGCGGTTTCCCTGAAAAAATGGACCTAGGTGCTGGTTTCATAAAAAAGACTAGCCGAGTGTAATTCCGAAAAATATGGAGGGTCATTCTTGACGAAAACACAAAAAATCTGAATTAGGGGGGCCTCTCCGCAAAAAAATCCGAGACCTAGATGTAATTTTTAAAATTTTGGTGCCCCCCCCCCCCCCAAAAAAAAGAGCGAAATCCGGATTTTGTAGGTTTTTTTGCAAAAAGGAACGTTAATGTAACTTCCAAAATTTTGGGAGGCCTTCTCACGAAAAAACAGCGAAATCCGAGATGTGGATGCAACTGTAGCTCAGTTGATGCTGAAGAATAAAAATGGCACAAGCACATCCAACAATGTGACAATGGCGCACACAGCCACACACACACTCAACAAAGGGGAAAACGTACAGACTAGTTCTCTGTTTCACCATCAGGGAAGCATGTGGACAGTGGTTTTCGGCACATCGAAAACACATCCAGCAAGGGAAAAACGTACAGATCGACTAGTGCTCGGTTTCAACAATGACACAAACACATTCAAGACCCAACAATTCATTAGTAACACATCCAACGATGGCGCACACACATCCAACATGGGGGAAACGTACAGGCTAGCTGTCCGTTTCACCATCAGGGAAGCATGTGGGCAGTGGTTTTCGGCACGGTGAAAACGGCGCGCGCGCACGACGAGATTCACCGAGGGGCGCGCGCGCGGGCACATCCGTCTGGACGGGAAACGAATGACGACACTCGCACACACGTTTCTTCACAACGGATTGATTGGCTCCTAGGACCGCACTCGCCTTCAGTCCACCTATCGTTTTTTGATCGTATGCGTGCGCCGTTAAAGCTACGGCCCGCACGCGCAGCGCACACACGTTCCTCACGAAAGGCAGGTCGAGATCGACAACTCGGCGAGTAATTATCGACGCTCACCACGGCAGTGGCGGAGGACCACGTATGGCTACCTATGGTGCCACATTCTTCCCCTGCTTTGCCTCATACAGCCTGCAATCTGCAGACAGTAACTACGCAGCAGTTGAGCGGTAGACATATATTGACCACGGCACTAGCATTATATATATTTGTTACTGTTTGGCTTACTTTTAATTTGCTTACTACTATTTAATCCATACTCTGGTCCTTACTAGGGCTGGACTATAAGCTCGAGCTTGATGAGCTTTCAAGATTGGATCAAGCTTGATTCGAGCTCGAAAGCTAAACGAATCAGTCTCGAGCCTGGTCATGAGCTCAACACCATTCGAGCCGAGCTCGAGCTCGATCCCAAGCCCTCATCAAGCATAACCGAGCCCAGATAAACATAATTTCACTAGCTATCCTTCTCTAACCAATTAGTCCAAGCAATTCGAGCCGAGGTCG
This sequence comes from Rhipidocladum racemiflorum, assembly GCA_036346355.1. Classification (NCBI taxonomy): domain Eukaryota; kingdom Viridiplantae; phylum Streptophyta; class Magnoliopsida; order Poales; family Poaceae; genus Rhipidocladum; species Rhipidocladum racemiflorum. The sequence continues at coordinate 47,706,070 of CM070582.1, read as the reverse complement.
ATCTTGAAATCGAGCCAACCAAGCTCATATAGCCATATAACAACATTATTCTATTTATTCAAGCTCAATTGAGCCAAGTTCAAACCTAATTGAGCTTCCATCGAGCTCGATCTTGAGTCTGACCTAAAGCTCGGTACTATTTGAGCTGAGCTCGAGCCTAACCGAGCTCAAGCATTACTAGCCTAAACTCGCTCAGGATCGGCTCTAATACCTCGCCATATCAAAATTTTAGACCGTCCTCCGCCACTGCACCACAGCACATTTATTTGCCTCCTTTCGACGTACGTACCTGCTAGCCGTAGTTGATAGTTGAAACTTGAAAGGGCGGTGCTTCTATGTTTTCCTTCTCAATACAAGTTGTACAAATCTTGAAGCAAGCGAAGGGGTAAGTAATCACCATCTACTCTTCATTTATGCTTTAATATTTATTCAACTTTTAAAAAGAAAAGTATAGAAGTACCTCTCAACTTGAAATCCATGCATGCGCGAGATCGGTTGCGCCTGTGGAGCTATTTTACGGTATACTAAATTTAATATGGATTATTCATTCTTTTCGATCCGATAGATCAGATTAGCTAACTAGTATTTATTTAAACTTTTTTAGGTAGCAGAGTAGTAGAAATAATCTTAATAAAATCTGATTTCTAATATCTATGGTAGTAATATGTTGTGAAATTTATGGCACCCGTGGCGTCCCAGCTGTAGTAGCTTAGACGGGCATGCGCGAGTGTATATATACCCGTGACCTCCCGTTGTAGCGTACTACACAAAGTTACAAACCTCTCATCTCTCTGATTGGTAGTAGCATTACGCCATTATCGTCACGTACGTACGTTAATAAGGACGTTTAGTTCCATTTGCATGCGTATGATATGATGAAGGTGTGTAGCACTTATATACTGATTGCCTGCCGCTCTCAGGGCAGCGTAACCTAGTGTGTGTTCATGCATGCAGGCCATGTCTCCGCCGGTGACCGGCGCCGGCGCTGCTAGCGAGAGCGACGCTGCCGGCCTTGGTGAGCCGCTGCTTGCGAACGGCAACGATGGCACGGGCGGCGTCCAAGCTGGAGCGCTGGCCTCGGCTGCCGTGGCGAATGGGCACGGCGGCGACGAGCCTGACGCCAAGAAGAAGGGCGCCGTGAATGCCAAGGACAGACACTGGGAGGACGTTGCACGGCCGGAATCGGCGGCGGAGGCGGATCTGGAGAGTGGCGGCGACCGGCCGCTACTGTTCCGTAACAGGAAGGTCAAGAATGGCCTCCTCTACCCGTACAGGTGCGTGCACACGTTACTTGCATGCATACTGAGTAACTGAGTTACTGGCCATGTTAATCTTTGCATTGCTGGGTGCAAAACAAATATGTACTAGTACTATCCCGAATTTTATATTGTTACGTGGTGAGAAATGGGTCAGCCCAAGTTCGAAACTTCAAATTCCAAAATTTCAACCAATTCACAACAATAAATTCTCTTATCATATATTTGGAGAAAGTTATAAAAGTGCAATATTATGAAAGAATTTTTCTTGATAAATTCACTAAACATCATTTTATTTATCCAATGCTTTAAACAATATCTTGGTTAAAATTAATAAAGTTTAACCTATTCTAGTGGGTCACTTTTTTTGTAACTGGAGGGAGTATTATAACTTTTGCATGCTAGATTTTCTAAAATAGAACCTGAGCTATGCCTCGACTTCTGAAAGCCAGAGTTCTCCCTCACAATCTGATTCTGCAATGCATCTTCTGAAATCAAATTGCACAGCTGGTAAGTTTGCAATTCTGCGTACATGTTTTTAACTTGCTAGGTAGCTAATGTTCTTCCAGAAGCCATAACTCTGACATTTGAGAACGGAAGTACGTATATATATACGGAGTACTTTCACAAAAGCACGATATGTACGAATTGATCATATATATTAGCAAGCTCTACAACTACCAGCTGCTAGCTAGCTTTATGTTCTGCCATCTAATTGAGGTCATCTTCTCGGTCACAACTGCCTCAGAATTTCTTTCAAAGTGGGAATGTTTTGTCTTTAGGGATGTTTCTGTCTTGGATCCAACATTTCATCAATATTTCACTACTGCACTCTGTTTTGCTTATTTGTGCCTGCTTTCACAAGGAACTACATCATGAGCGGTCACACTCAAAAGCCAGTAATAAAGTGCATAGAAAATAGATAGAAACAACACGTAGAAATTCATGCTCTCGATCGATCGGTAGGAAGCAAAAAATAGCTACAGTTGTTGAGACGCATTTTTCGAATTATTTTTAAAAACATTACATTATTTAAATAATTTTACAAAAATAATACACCAAAAAAGTTTATAAAAATATACATCTGTCACCATTTCAATTAACGATATAAGCTTTGTCGTCAAATAAAACCGCGTAGATTTGGCACTGTTCATCTATCGCAATGTCAGTACCAAATTTTTGCAAATTGAATTGGTGACATAACTTCTGCTCTATCGCTAATTGAATTGGTCGACAAATTATTTACTCGCGGATTCATTTGGTCGACAAAGTTAAGACATCTGTCACCATTTTAATTGGCTACAGAACTCTGTCACGAATTCCTTTGACAATATAAGTCCCATCGCTAATTTATTTGGCGATAGAGCTTCCATCGTCAATAAAAACGACGACAGATATATATTTTTGTAACTGTTTTTTTCGGCGTATTATTTTTATAAAATTATTTAAACAATATATTATTTTACAAAAAAAAAATTACGCATTTTTTACCTGCATTTCCATCGTTACCCTGATGGCATTTTCCCCTTATGATAAACACAGGGCATTGATTGTGACACGACTAATTGCCGTCATCTTACTCATCGTATGGCGCATTAGGCATAATAATTCCGATGTCGTATGGTTTTGGGCGACGTCCATCGTCGGAGATGTTTGGTTTGGCTTATCGTGGCTACTCTACCAGGTCCCCAAGTTCAACCCCATCAAAAGGGTACCCGACCTGGCTGCATTCAGGCAACATTGTGACCTACCAGATGGAAGCTCTGAACTCCCAGGCATTGATGCCGTCGTCACCACTGCCAATCCCACCGACGAGCCGATACTATACACCATGAACTGCGTCCTCTCTGTCCTCGCAGCCGACTACCCTGCTGACAGGTACACTTGCTATCTGTCAGATGATAGTGGGGAACTGATCCTCTACGAGGCATTAGCTGAGGCATCAAACTTTGCCACTTTGTGGGTTCCCTTTTGTCGGAAGCATTGCGTTGAGCCAAGAGCCCCGGAAAGCTACTTCGAAACACAAGGATTGGTGCACAGTACAGGGAGGTCACCGGAGGAGTTCATGAGCGATTATAAGCATGTGCGTGCAGAGTACGAGGAGTTCAAGGTGCGGTTGGATACGCTCTCTAGTACCATCCGCCAAAGGTCAGATGCCTGTAATAGCTTGGAAACGAAGGAAGGGGATGCCAAAGCGACTTGGATGGCTACTGGGACACAATGGCCCGGCGCATGGATTGACCCGACTGAAAACCATAGGAAAGGGAATCATGCAGGGATCGTTCAGGTATATACAGGTTCACCTTAATTGCTGTTGATGTTTTTAACAAGGAAAGATTATCGCTAGATTTCTATAATCCAAAGACGTCGGTGCACAACTCTACGTACATTTTGCAAGATTTAGGCGGGCAGACATGTACGTAGGTGATGCCACTATATATGAAAGATTAATTTTACCAACGACATGCTCCTTCCTTTGTAACAGATCGTGCGAGACCATCGGAGTCGTGGGGCTGATCAACTAGGCCCACAACCACAGGTGAGGATCGACGGCCGGCCTCTCAACTTCGACGATGTCGACGCGCGCCTTCCGATGCTTGTCTACGTGGCTCGCGAGAAGAGCGCATGCTGCGACCACAACAAGAAGGCGGGCGCCCTGAACGCGCAGCTGCGTATCTCCGCTCTCCTCTCTAACGCGCAGTTCGTCATCAACTTCGATTGCGACCACTACATCAACAATTCTAAGGCCCTGCGTGCAGCTATGTGCTTCATGCTCGACCGGCGAGAAGGGGATAGCACCGCCTTTGTTCAGTTCCCTCAACGCTTCGACAATGTCGACCCGACCGACCGGTATGGAAACCACAACCGGGTCTTCTTCGACGGCGCCATGTACGGCCTCAACGGCCTCCAGGGGCCGACGTACCTCGGCACTGGCTGCATTTTCCGTCGCCTCGCGCTCTATGGCTTCGGCCCGCCTTGCTGGGGACCTGATGGCATCGCGGTTGACTCCGACAAGTTCGGCAGCTCGACGGCCTTCCTGAGCTCGGTGTTAGCAGCCATGAAACAAGAACGACGTGTCACACCGCCTCCGCTGGATGAGGAGTCGTTCGTTGCTGAGATGACGGCGGCCGTGTCAGCTTCTTATGACAAGGGGACTGACTGGGGCAGGGGCGTTGGGTACATATACAGGATAGCAACCGAGGACATAGTAACCGGCTTTCGCATCCATGGGCAAGGGTGGCGCTCCATGTACTGCACCATGGAGCCCGACGCGTTCCGTGGCACCGCGCCAATCAACCTGACCGAGCGTCTATACCAAATCGTGCGATGGTCCGGCGGATCCCTGGAGATGTTCTTCTCCCACAACAACCCGCTGTTCGCCGGCCATCGACTCAGCTTGCTGCAGCGGGTTTCGTACGTCAACTTCACCGTCTACCCGATCACGTCGGTCTTCATCCTGATATACGCCCTCTGCCCGTTGATGTGGCTTCTCCCGGAGGAGATACTCATCCAGCGGCCGTTCACTCGGTACGTCGCGTACCTCGTCGTCGTCATCCTGATGATCCATACGATCGGCATGTTCGAGATGAAGTGGGCGGGGATCACATGGCTGGACTGGTGGCGCAACGAGCAGTTCTTCGTGATCGGCTCGACGAGCGCGTACCCGACGGCAGTGCTGCACATGACGGTGAAGCTCCTCACGAACAAGGGTATATACTTCAGAGTCACTTCGAAGCAAACCGCGGCGGACACCGACGACAAGTTCGCCGGCTTGTATGAAATGCGGTGGGCGCCCATGTTGATCCCGTCAGCGATGGTGTTGTCCTCCAACGTCATGGCCATCGGTGTAGCGATTGGTAAAGCGGTCCTATACATGGGGACGTGGTCTGCGGCGGAGAGGAGGCGCGCGGCGCTGGGTATGCTGTTCAACTTGTGGATTATGGCGCTCCTTCACCCGTTTGCGCTGGCGGTCATAGGACGGTGGGGGAGGAGACCCAGCATCCTCTGCATCTTGTTGCTGATTGCCTTCGTGGTCGTTGGGCTAATGTACATTGGCATCCATCTCTTCCTTATCCATTTCCTTCCATTCATGGTGATATAGCAAAAACATTGTATTCTTACTTTATAATAATACACGATTGTTGCCAGCAGATGCATTTATATAGAAGAATATTTGGTACGGTGTGATCATCGATAATTCGTTTGGACTGCGAGTGTCACTCACAGATAGGGATGGTAATGTTAGAAATTGGCCCATGGCCGATTTCCTTTAATTCCATAGCATGCATGATTTAGTACTACATTGCCTAGCCAAGTGGAGGAAGGTCAATTTAAAAGGTGGAGTCTTTCCCACCTCTTGATTAATATGACACTTGGCATGGGGATGGCATAGGGTGAATACTGGCTAAACACACGCGCGCGCGCGTATTCGCGTATTTTCGCGTGAAAATCCGCATGACTTGTGACTTGCCACTGTTGAGGCTGAATGGCTTATAGAGAGCTTTTGTTGGACTTGCCATTGGTTGAGAAACCAGTACCGCCGATCCTAATGTACTGCGATAACCAAACAGTGTTGATTAAGGTTATGAGTACTAAGGATAACATGAAGTCCTCCAGACATGTGAAGCGCAGGCTTAAATCTGTCAGAAAATTGAGAAACTCCGGAGTAATTGCTGTGAATTATATTCGCACTGAGAAAAATCTGGCATATCCTTTTACAAAAGGACTTGCAAGGAAAACGATTTCCGTTGCGTCTATGGATATGGGTATGAGGCCCATTTGAGTTACAACACAATGGTAACCCATTCCTTCCTGATCGGAGATCCCGTGAATTAGGTAATGGGAAAAACAAGTTGATGTTGTAACAAGAGAGTACACATTATTAAATTGTACCTGTGTCCTAATAGACAAAGTACTCTCGACTGTATGGAAGGTTGGCTTAAAGCCTTAATGTATTCTAGTGTCAAAAATGAGAGAAAAAGGTATTGGCCTACAGGATACCTATAATGAATACACCTACTTGAGCATAACTGTGTGGTCGCAGTTCACGAGAATGGGGCGTTCTCTAGAAAACTCATGAGTAGATACGGGAGCATGACCATATAACGCTCCGTGTAGGCGTGGTTTATTAGCAGCCTAGTATCAGTGGTGGTTTTCAAGTAAAATCTGATCACAAAAAGCTATGAATTCAAGGCATAGTCCATTCAACAGCTGTGAGAGGATAAATCTTGTTAATCTAGGTGCAAGTTCAATCCGTATGGGACTTATACCAAAAGACTGGTATATTAACAACACATCAGTACAGCAATCTTTGTTATCTTTTCTGCTGTTTGCTTGGAATTGGTGGGGGATTGTTAGAAATTGGCCCATGGCCCATTTCCTTTAATTCCATAGCATGCATGATTTAGTACCATATTGCCTAGCCAAGTGGAGGAAGGTCAATTTAAAAGGTGGAGTCTTTCCCACCTCTTGATTAATGTGACACTTGGCATGGGGATGGCATAGGGTGAATACTGGCTAAACACACACGCGCGCGCGTATTCGCGTATTTTCGCGTGAAAATCCGCGTGACTTGTGACTTGCGACCGCGCGCCGCGTCGTGTGTCTCCAGGCACTATGAATTCACCTTTTATTTTGCTGAATCATGCAACTATTTAGCCTTTTGTACTGGTCAGGAGACTGCATAATTACCATTATTTTGTTTGAATTAGCAGTTACCAGTGCATTAAGCCTGTTTAATTCAGTCAGTTACCAGTGCTTAACGCTGTCAGTTACCAGTGAGTAATGGAGGCAGTTACTGGTGAGAGGCTATATAAGACCTGGAGACGTCCAGGCTAAGGCACTGAATTTTTCAATTCCATTCTTTCTTTCCTCCTGTGAGAACTGTACTGTTGTGTTGAGCTCTTGGACCTCGCCGGCCTTCCTCCTCGGCGTGCACCGTGAAGGAGGGTGAGCGGTATCTCCGAGCCATTGCCGCAGAGATCACTTGCACGGGGCAGCAATAAGGTTTCTGGGCAGCGCAACTGCGCGACCGCTCCTGCACTGCTTCCTCGACGTCGACTTCTTCCACGCCCTCTTCTGCGCATCGTGCTGTTCTTCATCAAGCCCGACTGTAAGTCATTAGCGATCGTTCAACTTGACAGTATTCTTGAAGTATACATGTTTGGAAGTACAATGTGTAGCTTGCTATTAGATTTTCTGTGTGCATCACTATTTATCTGTAGTATTTGCCTCAATATAAAATCTGGAATTAAAATATTGCGCATGTTTCCAACAGGTAATAGCCCCGAACCCCGTTGTCCTGCGGGAAATTCCCCTATTAGGGGATAGGGATGGGGAAATCTCTCCCGCGGGGGGTTTATCGAGGAAAATGTTGTCTCCGTCGGGGATCGTGGGGTCGGAGACGTTCCACTATTTCCCATCACCGATCCCCATCCCCACCCCGCGTTATCACTAATAGGTGAGAACAAATGATCCATTCTCAAAAGAAAAAAGAATATACGTGAGATCATTATTAATAAACATGTTAAATATGAATTACTCTAGTGATTCACTTACAGTTTAATCATACATGCACCATTACTCTAGTGATTCACTCATGTAGCATGTGGTCTTTTATATAGCATTTCGAGGATTAATTCCGCCGAGGCCCCGCAAACCCGTTAGGATCGGGGACGGGGACGAGACTCGATAATCGTCAAAAATCAATACCGGTGATTTAGCGATTTTTTTGCTCTAAAATGGTAAGATAAACCCTGGCCTAAACATACACCCTAGCATTATCCGCCTTCGGCCAGACCCGAATAACATTGGGAATGCCAAGATAGGAGATCCAAAGGCGACATGGATGGCTAATGGCACACAATGGCCAGGCACATGGATTAACCCAACAGAAAATCATACGAAAGGACATCATGCGGGAATTGTCCAGGTTCAAATCTTTGTCACAATGATTATTATTTTTATATAGTAGTACATTTGTACAATCCAAACATAATTTGCTATGGTACTTCAAATATAAAAGATTTGTCCGTGAAAATATATTATTTCCTTTTAAGAATATTGCCACTTATATGCTCCTCTGACAGATCATATTGGAACATCCAAGCCATGGACCTCAACCAGGCCCACATGAAAGCCCTCTCAACTTCAAATCCATTGATATACGTCCACCTATACTTGTCTTATGAGAAGTTGTCCGAGAACGGATAGGCTACCCTAGAGTAAATTTAACATTTTCTATTGCGTAATCAATAAACCATTGCAAATTATAGATAAAAGAATTATTACTAGACACGTAGACCTGTAGTGGAAGAGAGTTGATGTAGCGCGGTAGTACAGATATAGTTATACTAGCCTTGTGCCTCCTCCAATAGCTCCTCGTGACCATCACAGGTTGCGAATCGTCCTAGCGTTGAAACCTCACAGCAAAGCCTCCAAGGTATCCACATGTAAGTGGCAGGAACACCACGCGCCGAAGTGCTAGCGCCGGCTGCGCGGTTCTGGGAGAAAGAGGGGTCGCGGCTAGGGTTTCAAAAATTCTAAATTCCTACTATGTCGCTTAACCCTAAAGTCAGCACCCCATCCCTTTAAATAGACATCCCATAATGTGCTCTACATTACAGGCCCATTAGAAACTTAAAACCATTAGAATTCAGATCACCATCCGAATTAAGTCCTCAGCCTTTTAAGCGTGCGATTCTATAGGCTCACGTATATGTAGACATGCCTCAAGTACTCTTACTCAACCATTAATCGGTAGTGGTCCCTAGCAAGATGTGCCGACTTCTGAGTATATGTAAAGATCACATCGAACGAACCTAAATAATACTTAGTTATATACATTTCCCTTTGCCTCATGATATCGGTCAAACTCAAGACAAGTACATTCATCTTTGTTTAGTTAGCTCAACCACTCTTTTTCAATCACGTGACTCGGAATCCCCAACTACGGTTAAATCTTTAACCGCGAGTAGCATGGACATGCATTTCCGGAATCCGACCACTCGAGAGGCATAAAGATATCTCTCCCGTTGAATGGAGGGGCAAATCCATCTTGATCGACCATGCTTCGTAACATGCTTCATAATAAACCCGAAAGCCACATTTATAACTACGCTGTTATGGAGTAGCGTTTGGCAATCCCCTAAGTAAGTCATTACACATATTGAGTACATACGTCAACCTCAAGTCTAAGGATATAGTATACACATTGTATATGAGACCAGGGTTCAAAAAATCGACGAAAATCGCTTGATTTTCGCGATTTTCGCACGTATCGCTGCGGCTCGATATCAAAAACCGGTCGATAAACCGATCCGATTCAAAAAAATTTGAAAATTCGAAAAAATTTACGTGTCAAAAGCCGGTCGAAAATCGGTGGAAATCGGTCGATTTTCGCCAAAAATCGTCGAAAATCGCTACAAAAGTCGACCGCACAAAAAAATTCAACATGACTGTCGATTTTCCACCGATAATCGTCGATTTTCCACGTTTTTTGAATTTTTTTGAAAAAATCTGAATTTTGAATTTAAGCGATTTTTTGCGATTTTCGACCGATTTTTGGCTCGATTTTTGCGATTACCGAAAATCACTGTTCATCCGAAAATCGCATGTAACGGTAAGGTGAACCCTGTATGAGACCAATTGATAATAAGAAGATTATAACGTTCTCGCAGTGTCTCAAGGTGACTTGATCCAACTTCATGTTCTCTAACATATGTCCATATTATTGGTTTGATACCTCCATATCTATGATCCATGAAACATGGTCATCAACCAATACATATGCCAGTATATTCGTATGTGTCCTCGTATGTTTATCGACTAGGATCACTTTAGAATAAGAGAGGTGCTTCTATGCTCTTCCTTTTAAAAGTTGCACAAATCTTGAAGCATGAATGAAGGGTAGATGGTAATTACTTACCCTTTCGCTTGCTTCAAGATTTGTGCAACTTATACTAGAAGGAAGAGCATAGAAGCACCTCTCTTAGAATAATCATCGCAAAGTCATATACAGAGTTTCACAAACAAGTCACATACTTGCTTATAAATAATAATGATAACATTTAAGAAATAAAATAATTAATCACAAATATATAGAAATATAATTATCTTTATGATGGTCACTGACTCACTGGAGCATATATCTATGGGACTGATCTACCCATCCAACGACCACGCTAAGAAGGCGAGCGCCGTGAATGCTCAACTGCGCACCTCCGCTCTGCTATCCAATGCACATTGCACCCCCTTCATCAAGAACTTCAATTGCGACCACTGCATCAACAATTCGAAGGCCCTCCGTGCTGCCATCTGCCCTCTCATTCTAGGCCGACGCGAAGGCGATGACATCGCCTTAATTTGTTCAATCAATCCCCGCGTCGCTCTGACAATGCTGACCAAACTGACTGTTGTGGCAACCACCACAATCGATCGTGTCTTCTTTGATGGCACCATGCTCTCCCTCAACGGCACCCAGGGACCCACATACCTCGGGCCGGGGCACTCTTATGGTATCAACCCACCCCGTTGGAGGCCTAAAGACATCATCATAATCACAGTTAATAGTTTGGTAGCTCAATACCTTTCCTGAACTCAATGGCATTAGCCATGAAACAAGATTGGGCTATCAAGCCACCACTTGACGAGTCACTTGCCATTGAAATGAGAACGGTTGTTTCATCTACGTACGACAGAGAAGGGATTAATACACTTCAGGGTCACGAATACAATACACAGACAGGAGGCTATACAGTGGCAGCCTTTCGTATTCATGGCCAAGGGTAACGCTCCATGTACTGTACCTTGGAGGTTGATGCTTCTCATGGTACTGCACCAATCAATCTAACCGAGAGTCTTCACCAAATTATGCGTTGGTAAATTGGCCGGGAATGGCATGGCTGGATTGTTGGCCGAACGAGCAATTCTTCTTGATCGGTTCGACAAGTGCATACCCGGCGGCAGTGCTACACATGACGGTGATCGAAGCTAGGCTCCTGACAAACAGGGGAACACACTTCCGAGTCACGTCGAAATTAACAGACATGAGCTGACAAGAATGAGAGGTTCGCTGACTTGTATGTTGTGCGATGGGCGCCAATGTTGATCCCCCCAGTGATAGCGCTGGCTGCAAACATATTGACTGCTATTCAACGTGTGGATCATGGCGCTGGGAGAAGAGACCTACCATCCTACTCGCCATGCTGCCGGTCGTCTTTCTTGTTGTTTGCCTGATGCACATTGTTCTAAAATCCTAAAATCTACATATATAGTTTGTTGATTTCCTCCCGTATTGTATGGTCAAGTTACATACAGAGTAAGACAAAGTGTCTACCTGCCATTCTAGGTGACCCAATGTACATTGTTCTCCACTTTCCTGGCAATTAATGTATGTAGAGCGGCTGGCTGGTATATTTGCGTCGCCCGGTCTGATGTAAGTGCAATCGAACAATGTCAATCTCAGGTAAAACATATGTACCTTTTTTCGCTTGATGCCAGCTACCGCTGTTAAGTGCTTTTAAGTGATTAGAAATGTACTCTTGTCGGTTATCACTAGAGAAGGCACCAGCATTTACTTGTGCTTACTGCTTAGTAAGCTGATGCATGTGTGCTGGTGGAATGCAGCCACGTAAGCGTATGGAATATTCACGAAATTTGATGTGCAGGCAAGAATTCTATAAGCCGCCGGTGCGGTGCGCCACAAGGCCTCTTGGGCTTGGTATGAACTCTATCAAAACCGCTGAAATAGCAGGGGATGCACCGCGCAAAACAGCAGGAGGTTCACTCGCCAACAAAGCGTTTCATTAAAAAAAAACTTGTATGCAGAGGAAACGGAGGCTTACGTGTGAAAGGCGACGGAGAGCCCGTTAGGCCATGTCCAATGCAAAATATTTTAGATAGGTGTTTAAAGAGAGAGAAACAATACCATATCATGAAGTATATATTCAAGAGTTTAGATCTCCAATGCAAACATCATTTTTGGATGCTTATATACACATAAGCATCTGCTAAGTATGGACACTTAATTAAGCATCAATGCTTCAGAATAGAGAAATTTTATGGTGCATTATACTGGTAGTATATAATGTGTAGTGAAAATCGCATCTAACCGTTGATTTGTTAATAGTGTTTTTACTACTCTAATACCAGATAAAATATAAGTAAACTCTAGTTAATCTGATCCATTGGATCAAAAAGAATGAACGGTTCATATTCAATTTAATGTACTGTAAACGAGCCATCAAAATAAGCACCTTATCTATCCTATGTGATAAAAAAATCAGTTTTTTATTAATAAGTATCTCTTTAAGCGTTTGCATAGTAAATGACTTTAAAAGGATGGCAGGGACGAGGCTGCCTGAAACGGAGGCCAGATGCCGGCGGCGGCGGCGGCGGCAGCAGTGCGCCTCTATCACCGCGCCGCAGCACGCGCGCGGGGCTTGGTCATCCCGAAACCACATGTGGTCTAGCCAGATATAGTTTGGGCTAAAGCTAGAACGCCTGGCCTGGCCATGAACAAATGATCCGAACAGTCAGTCCCAGCTTGCTCGAGCGCTCGCAATAGGACCGGCCCACCCGACCGGCGACCAACGTCCCACCGCTCCCTGGTCACCGGTCGAAGGCGCTGTGCGTGCATCCATGCCGGGGACGCAGCACGCGGTAACCGCAGCCCGACAACGACAACGGCACGCCGTACGCTCACCCGCGTGTATCCCGGGCCGGGCCGGTCCGCCATTGAAAAAAAAAAGTTTGTTAGGGTTTGAATCAAAATTGAGGTTAGTCGGTTTAAAATTAAAATGATTTTATTTCGAGCGAAGAAATATTAATATGGTTCGACTTAATAATGACTTGTTAGCTCGAATTTAAAAAAACCACATAAATGATGGATAAATTGATTTTATATCAAACTATATTAATTACAAAAAATCGTGATAATATCTTGCCAAGCTTGATAACCAGCTATAGTTCAAGGTTCAAAACAGGTGGGAAAGATGTCAATTGTCAAGTGTGCAGCTTAGCCACCAGGGCAGGTGAGTGCGTTTGTTGCCTGCAGCGCAGGCGATAGCCGGGCCCGGGCGCCAAAGGTCCAAACTGACCATCAGCAGGGGTCATTACCTGGTTAACTTCAACCGTAGGGCGCATGTCGATCGCCGCCACCGACAGTCGCATCGCAGGGCAGGAGCAGTAAGCAGCCTGTGGGTCGGCAGCGGCTACGCGACAGATCGGAGCAATGGACATCCCAGGGAACGAGACCAAGCCCTGGCCGAATTTATTAGGTGGGCACTAGACGCGCGAATCGATCGAGATCGAGCAGGCTGGACGTAGTACTTAACCGAACTGGCATGCGATTGCTATAATGCTGTGCTATTCGTCGCGTCTCGACAACTGCAGGATCAGACGTGGATGTGCCACCTATATGCGCACACCAAGACAATGATCACCCTTCAATACAAAGGACATATTTATTTAAATTTAGACCTTTAGATTTATAATTTAAAAGCAGTCTTTTAGTTTAAGCGGCTTAAAAGTAATCTATTTTTATACATGATAGATGAGTAATTTTTCCCTAACTTCATTAGTTGGTCATAGCTCAAAATCAACACTCAGGGCATGTTTGGAAGCCCAATTACCAGCCGGAAACCCGGCCCATTCCCAGGGTTGGAAGCCACTGGGCTTGATCTCTCCGGGCCGATGAAAATCGTGTTTGGAGCCCGACGAGGCAAGGAAATCTCAGCCTTTTCCACGCTGTTTTCCTGCGGAAACATTCCGCTCCTCTTGAGGTCGGGTTAGGTTCCCCGTCTCGTCCCCCTCGCGAGCTCCCCTATCGAGCGTCGCCTCCGCCTCGCGACCTCACCTCCGCCTGTGTCGCCTCCGCTCACGAGGCTCGTTGTGGTGGCCTTCGCGCTCGCGGCGTCGTTCCTGGCCCACCCCTTCTCGCTCCTCATCCTCCTGGGCCTCCTCGCCGCCTGGTGTTTCCTCTATCTCTTCCGCTCCGGACGGTGCCGTGGTACTTTTCGGCCGCCTTCTCTCGATCGCGAGGCAGCTGGGGCTCGGCGTCGCGTCGTTCGTGGCGTTCTTCTTCACGTCCGCGCGTCGCTCATCATCTCTAGGTCGCTCATCGGATGATGCGGACGCCGCCAATGCGAATGCCAGCCGCCAGGTCGTTATCCTTCCTCGGGGCACCGGATCTAGGGTTTGAGGTGTGAACGACAAGATCCGGTAGGCTTCTTTTGCTCGAGAGGTATGGAATTGGTGCGGATCTGGTCTTGTTCTAGATGTAGCCTATATATTCTCCGGTTCCTCATTCCGTAGCCCACATTTATTGGTTCGATGTTGGTTTTGATTGATGCACCGACTTTTGCAAAGATCCGCAGAATTATCTCATAGATTTCACGCTATGACGAGATTCAGTGTAGTACTTTAGTATGAATGTATGATGTCGAATTATCAATATTGATGGTATGTTCATGGCATTAATCAAACCAAGTAAAATTTTTATGTTGCTTGATTGTTTACTTGTAGTAATACTTGATATGCTTGTGGAAATTTATCGTGGCCCATGAATGCTTTGGAATCATGTTGAGTATTTGAGGCTTTCCTGAATTCTGATATTTGTTGTTCAAAAGTTATCTTGTTGGGAAATGGAAATCAATGGGTACTGCGATGCTGGAGTAGTGTAGTAAAGTCAATAGATCTGTGCGATCACCAGTTTTCCTAAGCTCTGTTAATAGCTGATGTGGGAAGTAAGATTATGATGTGCATCAGTATGAACTTGGCTTCATTATATTTTGTGATTGTTGTATGGTATTGGTATTTCTCTCGGTTTACTTTTATTGGAGCTCTGTACTTGGCTTTCCTGGGTTTGCCCTTTGGTTTGAGGGCTCTAGAGATGAGGAATAATCAGTCTCTTTGTTTTATAGTCGCCCATAGCAATTCAAGAACAGTTCTTCTGGTCGAGATATGCTTATACGCTAAGCCTCTGCAGATCAGCAAACTTCTGCTAAAATTTCTTCTGTATGATATTATCTGCATGTGTAGATTTTATCATTTTTTTTTCATTATTTTTAAATGATCTTGAATGGTAGGGATTTTATTTTTATATGATATTATCTGCATGTGTAGAAATTTATTTTTTAAAAAAGATTTTTCTAATTTTTTTAGATTTTCTATATATTTTTTAACTTTCTTGAATGTTAGGGATTTTTATCCCTATGGCTTCCAAATGATGAGTGGGAATATTACCCTTGAAGCGAAATTATCCCTAGGGGTTGGAGGGGATTTCATGTGCCATTAAAATCCCTCTAGGGAGAAATATTCCCTAGATTTTATTTCCCTAGCATCCAAACATGCCCTCATTAAGTAAAAAAAACATTTCATTGATGGCTTTTAGCTTCTAGTTATATAAAGGGTTATGTTTTTTTAGAAAACCTAGTTAAAAAGTCATACAGTTATTTAGACTTTGTCTTGTAAAATAGAGGAAAAAAACTTAAATAAATAGGACCAAATAAGACAAGACAAGTTAGGCCATGTTTGGATGGGCTAAAACTAATTGTTAGCTGGCTAATGACTAGAGCTAATTGTTAGTCAGCTAATAATTAGTCCATATAAAATTAGTCTAGGGCTGTTTGGATACATGACTAATGGTTGGACTAATTTCTGAGAAAAGTCATGTCTACCCCCTCATAATGGGTGAGGAAATAAGGATAAAGCAAGCGCAAGGGTATTTTAGACTTTTCCCAGCGTGTTACATGCTATTAGTCCAAATTAGCTCCTCCCCACCAGCTAATGGACTAATTGTTAGCTAAGGGGTTGGCTAAAAATTAGCCCACCTATTAGTCCTCCTGTTTGGATAGACTAGAGCTAATTTTTAGCCAGCTAACAATTAGTCCAGGGATCCAAACATGGCCTTAAACGATCCCATACGGCGGTGGATATGGGGCCAACAAGCTACCACACGGTCCACACGTGATGCTGTACGTGCCATCTATTGCCAACACCACGTGCCTCTATGCTTTTATTTGTTTCATTTCCTTTAAGACAACACAAGTTCAGTTTGATTGCACTGGTCTCTGCAGCACCTCTAAGTACCTGTGGATGTGTGCAATGTCGAATTTAGAGCATAGATGCACCTCTGAACGTGTAGGGTTGAATTTGTATACGATGTCTATGTGCACAAAAAATGAGGCTTCCGGGAACCTAGCTCTATTTATCGTAGAATTTCTTAAATGGTAGGATCCTTCTAAGGAAAATTTATAGTCCACTCTGTCACAAAACGTTGGTATTTTAGGAATGAATATTAGGATTCCACATATACAAATGATTTGTGTAGACCATCTGTCTAAAAAATACTTCTGTAATTTTATAATTTTGCAAGGTTTTTAAATACGCTAGAATCAAAATTTGCAATTAATATCTATTGAACATGAGTTCCATAGTTATGGATCGAACACCTCCCAATTCGAGAAAGTTCACAAATCTAGTGAATAAACGACAAATTCGAAAATTCAGACTGCAAAATGACAAACCTGTTCTTCTCTGGTGACAGCGAGCATCAGGCAGCAAGAGAATCTCTAGCAAGGTTGATCGGCTACAGGGTTAGGGTTCACCAGAGTTAGGGAGGATCTAACAGGACCCCGAAGTTTAGAGGAAAGTGGTTGCCGATCGTGGGATCAAAGGAGGACGGTGGGTGGTGGCGGTAGGTAGCATGCAATAGACGATGGCAGCACGGCGAGGCAGTGAGGACGCCACCAACTGCGGGTGGTGGTGGGTGCTAGGGTAGTGGTGGAGGGCGCTAAAGAGGAAGAAGTAGAGGGGCGGGGTGGGGTTCCTTGGAGAGGGTAGAGGCACCGTCGAATGCAGTGGTGAAGGACGGAGGAGAGGGAGTTGTGGGGAAGCGAGGAAAAAACAGAGAGGCGTGGATGATGGTCCATGAGATAAGGATGGGTGGGTTGATTGGATCTAGTTGTTTAGTTTTTGACTATGTAGCTTTTATTGATCAATACATAAAAACAACCAAGAAATTAATGCATATTAGAGACCTTGTTGAAGTCAAATGAAATTCTTTGGATGGAGTAGCGTGTTATTGTCAGACATCTCTCTTTTTTTCGATGACCTAGTGTGATACATTCTATCTCTCTTGGGCAATTTGCTCAGTAATACTACAAGGATCCTACGACTTGGAAAATAACATTGCAAATTTGCTTATTTGACAACGTCCAATCACCGTATATTTTAGGGTAAATTGGCAAATTAAGATTGATCTATAAAAAATGATTAATAGGAAAATCAATCTAGTTTTGTATAATGTGCCTGATCACGTCGCACGATCCGCCAGATGTGGTCCCAACCTTGCATTTTCTTTCTTGTTTTGTCAGCATTTGCATGAGTAACTGATCCAATTGATCCGCTCTTCAATTCCGTTGGTGGTGTCCTCTCTACATCCCCAATAATGCTGATCTCCCCTAGGTGCACCTAGGGCTGCGCATAGTTTTATAGAAGCGAAAAAACCAGCTAGATAAATAAAATCAAATAGGCCAACTCAGTTTGATCAGTTTACGGTATTCCATGTGATATGATAAAAATCTAATTTTTTAGATACGGATCTTTGTGGAAAAACCGTTAGTAAACTGATATAAACCAAAATACCAAAAAAAAAAAAATACATATATAATTAGATAAAGTAATGATCAAATGTGTATAAAGCACGGGTTCACATGGAAATAATGTCACTAGATTTGTCAAAGTAATGGTCAAATGTGTATAATAATTTTTACCAACGTGTAATTAGATAAAGTAAAGATGAAAAGTATGCATTAGAAACTGTATCGATGTTCAAAACAACAAGTAAAAAAAAATCACATTAGTTTGGTAAATATGGTGGTATTTACCGATCTCGGACCAAAATATTATATTTACAGATACCTAACTGAAGTTCTATTTGGTATCATATTTCAATTACCGTATTTAAAAAATATATTTACCAACCATATTGATCAAATATACCATATACATAGTCCTAATTGCACCTTCGCATCATGCCCGTCGCCGACAATATATGGAGCTCCACCGTCATCCTCGCAAGAAGTAGCCGCCGTACGTCTCGGTCACCACCGCCGACCTAGCTAAAGCCACCTTATATGGATTTCATGGCATAAACCCGTATTTTGGTTTCTTTTTTCATATGGCCTCGCATGAAGTTGTGATTTTAATTACCAGTCATAGCATAGTTCAGTTCCCGCAAACCACAGATTAAGCAGGTTATTTGTGTGAATCTTTGTCACTATAATTTTTAGGATTTGAAAATGTGACCGTGAGCTGTGACCGTTCTCACAATAAAAACAACTAAGCAATCATCAAGTGAACCCCATGGGAATCATATCGATCTCATCCCTAGGGTAAATTAACTACCCAGTTCATTATTAGCAAGTGGGCTTCACGATCGATAAAACATTTTCTGGATTTTGCACGGCAAAAGATCTGACGAATACTATACCTCAGCTGGCGGCGTAAGCAAGGCATGATCTAGCTGTTCCTTCCCGTTGAAATATGTCATGGTCAGTGCTCTGTTACCTCTGTAGCACATTGAGTAGTCTAGTGCACGTTTCATGCATGCAATTATGCAAAGATAGTTTTGTAGCATCCGTTGGGCCATGCACATGGCGGTGTCCATCAAGGTATTAAGGGGCTGTTTGGTTTGAAGCTAAAATTGCCAAGTTCAACCTTGCCAAGAATTGGCTAGCCAAAAATTTGGTGCTCAAATTGGTGGCCAAAGTTTGGCCAACTATTGGCAAGAAAATGAACTAGAAAAATTTGGCATGGCAATGGAGAAAAGAATCTAGCCAAAATTTGGTTGCAAACCAAATGCTTGCCAAATTTAGTCAACACTACCAATATTTGGCATGGCAAGTATTGGCAAGCATTGGTAACAAACCAAACAGCCCCTAAATGGTGATTTCCGCGGCTTTGTAGTAATATTTTAAAAAAGTTATAGTAACTATTGTTAGCTATCGCAGGAATTATCCTTCGTCACGTTTTTAATATTAAAAATAAATAAATATATATAACATGTAAGTCACCTCCAAATAAATAATCATAAAAAATGGTACTTTAGAAAGTACTAATATTTTTATAATAAAAATATGAGTCAATTCCAAAATCAACAAATACATTAATATATGTCCAAAAAACTATAAATGATAACTATATCATAATGTTCTTAACAACAAGTATTTAATCACTAAGAACTATGAATGCTAGACTATTGAAAAAAGGTGAGATGGGATTTTTTACTAAGTTTTTCATAGTTCGGTCTTATAGGAGATGCATTTGAGCATTTTAGTATTATTAGATTTCAAAATAAGGCTAATATTTTGGTCCATAAGTACCTATATAAGATAACGGAGCTATCGTTAGTTACAAACCACATCAAATAGCGAACTTATTGCTAGCTATAGTATTTGTAGCTAATATAGTAGAATATTGGCCGTAGTTTTGCGTTTGGGATCCAAAAAAACTATAACGTAGCTATAGCTAGGGCTGGAAGCAGGAGCCGAGCAGGCTCGGCTCGGCTCGGTCTTGGCTCAGTCGATGTGGCCAGAGCCAGGCTCGGCTCGGCCCTGGCGAGCCCAAAAAACCGGCTCGGCTCGGCTCGGGCTCGGCTCATGAGTCTCGTTCTTTCGCCGAGCGAACATTTATCGTAAAATTAAATATTTATACAATAATTCATGTATTTGCAGTGAATAATATTAACTTACTAATTACTACTAAATAATAGTAGTTGCTTAGTTGCTCTCTATCACACTTGTAGGAAATGGAATTGTCTCAACATCATCTTCATCATCTTTTTCTTAAAAATATAAGTCATTAATCATACTAAATTCCCTGCATGGGCTGGGCCGCCGAGCCAATTTGGCTCGCGAGCCGGCTCGCGAGCCGAGCCGAGCCGGCTCGGTGTTTTTGCGAGCCTGAAAAACAGGCTCGGCTCGAGCTCGATCCGAGCCACAAGCCTGTGCGAGCCGAGCCAGGCTCGGGCGAGCCCGAGCCGAGCCACGAGCCACGAGCTTTTTTTCCAGCCCTAGCTATAGCCAACTATTTAGAACATTGATCTCATGCATTTCAGTCCAGCGGCGACCTGGACGATGCCATATCAATATCATGACCAATGAGACAAATGATTATTTGACAGAAGATTAAGATTTGGCTCGTGTTCTTTCAGCTACTTTTTTCGGTAGCAATCTCCTGTGAGAATCATCCACATCTTAAATATATCCTAAAGCCTGAAAGTAAGATTTGTTGTATCATGTAACACTCTCGTCCAATCAGTGATGATCCCAAGTGGTGTGTATTAGCTATTGGATGGAATAGTCGTATCTAAAGAGTATAACATCTTGTTTGAAATGCAGTAATTTTGCAAGAAATTGATAGGAAACAGTTTAATTTCCACAGAGATTGAAAATATGAACGCGTTCCAAATAGAGTCTAAACGTTTTTTAATTAGTACAAATAAGTTTAGTTAGCATGCAAGCATAAAAGAACTAAATTAAAGTAGTACTCCATCTGTTGATAAATATAAGGTATATAGTTTAAATAATCCTATATAGAAATATAACTTGCATATAGATTTAATGAGTCTTTCCTACTATACCCCTATTTATTCTCTCTCAGCCATATAAATTTATTCATTACCACCCATGCAAATTATTACTCTCTCTGTCCAAATTTCTAAGACGTATTTCTTCTTGACACATAGATAAAAAAACATTAAAAATGACTATGTTACCCGAATAATTACTCCTTATGTTCATATTTATAAGTCGTATTTTGACTTGTGTATAAGTCGTATTTTGACTTTACACAAGGATTAATATTACGTTAAAATTGAGAAAGGTATGAGAGAAAATAATTTAGATGTCCCCACTTAATTGTCTTGGAAGATGAAAGATATATTTTGTGTGGGTGGTAATGAATAAATGCATATAGTTGAGAGATAATAAATAAAGGTATCTTATTAAATCTACATGCAAGCTTTATATTTGTGAATAAGATCATTAAAAAAAATAAACCTTATAAAAATGAACGGAGAGAGTATCACTAAACACTACACTCATGCATGCTAAAGTAAAGATGGATATTTATTAGAGATATAGAGGGAACATCACACTAATTTTGTATTAGAATATGAAATATGTTATATATTTATAGATAAGACTCATTAAAAAAATAGGTTTTATAAATTTCAATGGAAGGAGTAGTATACTAGCTGCTAGCTGCTCTGTTCTTTCACCGTCTGACTTGGGAACATCTGAAATTAATCTGGTAGGGTTTTTCTTTCCCTGTAGGAGTGCATGCATCGAATTCTGAGAAGGAGATGTGATTCATGACCAATCGAAGACCTGTGATTAGTTTATCAAAAAGAATGCTCGAATTCAGGGAAAGTTTGTTTGGTACTAGTTGGTTTAGTTTGCAAAATAACTAAGAGATGTATGTAATTATTTTTTATATGTTTTTCAATATTACATAACTTTAATTATTGTATAAAGTTAAAATATGCTTTATATTTATCGATAGAGTACTACATAAATAACTCTTGGGATGAAGTAATGATGGGAGTCCAAACGAGTTGCTAACGCTCAGGTATTACAAGTCGGGCTAGTCAGTTTTTTTTCCCTGCCAACATTTAGCCGTTCGCAAGTTCGATCATCCATTCCACCGTGCCTTTAACGGAAAGTTTGACCATGCATGTGATGTTATATATTTGTATTGAATTAATTAAAAGGATTTGATAAACATTAAATACCACCCTAGGTCACAAATAGTTTATATTTTAGATACCAACACGGTCTTAGAAAGACATATTTGACCACTAATTTCTATTATAATATATTTATAAAATCTAATTAAATTATAATAAGTAATATTCGAGATAAATCTACTCATATGATTTTCATGTATCCAATTTAAATATTTAAAAATACATTAACGATCACAATTCCGAAAGTTTAACTGTGCCTATATCCAAAATGACAATTATTCAGGACTAGAGGGATTATAATTTTTTGAAGGATCCAGTACATCTTGAGTAAGTGAAGTTCAGTACCCTAAAAAATTGATGATTTTTAACGAAGATTTAACCTCATACTGGTATGGTTCAATTCATCACACTTAAATTTTCAATTACCAAATAAAGTTGTTAAACCACTGTGAGCAAGTAACCACGATACACAAAAAATTTTCTAGTGCTATTTGCTGCATGCATGCAAGTAAATAGAATAGAATATCAAGCACACATATATAGCTACGGCTTAATTGAAATCCACAATACCCTCATGAATCGCACTAACCCTAACCATCAACACTACTAACCCTAACCCTAAATATATTGATATACTGAGTAGAGCTGCAATCATTCAACCAAATCAACAATAAAAACAATAATCACAATATTCGGAGCAAAGCAGTGACAACACATCGAAAATCGACTTCTCTTATCGAAAATTGCTCGGTTTCCTAGGAAAATCACTCGAGTTTTGAGGGAAATCGCTGCACGCGGCAACCCCGTCGATAAGCGCTTCACCGTTGTCGATTTTCGCAGAGAAATCGACAAATATCGAGCTCTTGGCGGAAATTTTTTAGTCGGCGACGACCGGATCTCACCGTAGCGGACGCGAGCTGCAGGAGAGCGTGGAGAAGAATAACGGCGACTCAATAATGCTGTCAGAAACCAATTCTCCTCTTTCAAAATGGCTAGGGTTTCAGGTGGGCCGGACCGGGCTAATGGGCCTATAAGCCCACAGTGCAGCTACTTTTTTTTTTGTCTTTTCCTTTTTAGTACATTCCGGTTTCACTCAAAAAGTGAAAACACATATTAATACTAATTTTTGCAATATTTTAGACAAATTTTTACAATTGTTACGAATTTTTTGAATTTGATTGCTAGCCGTGACGATATGGGCGAGTATCGCGTGATAATCGTCGATTTCTCCAACCCTGCTTGGGATCATCAATTCTAACAAAAACATTTTCTAGAACCGAACCCAACTTACGAGTCGATGCCAAGCAAATGAACAAGCCATGTGGTTCCAGTTGTCAGCACGCTCAGCTCATTGTTATCGCATAGGTGGGCACCATGACCAGAATCGAGGATGTGGCCACCGCACCGTCGGATCGAGGAAGCCGTACGTGCCGCGGTCGTAGGGCTGAGGATGTTGCCGCATGGATGGATCTCGCTGCTGCGCCGCCGGATCAAGGCAGCCATGCTGTCGTCTCTAGATTGAGGACGTTGCCGCCTGGATCTCGCCGTCGCGCCATCGCCGGGTTGACGTAGCTGTCCCCGTCGCCGCATGGATCAGCCTCACCGCGAAATTCGAAGTCAGTCTTCGCCACCGCTCGACTTTGTCGGCCTTCCAGCACCATCACACCACTCGCGGCCATAGCTTCAAGCTCCTCGTGTATGTTCGCCTGGACCTCGGTTGTTGGCGGCGGCGGAGGGGATTAGGTAAACCAGGCGGGAAGGAAGAGGACGATGGGGGACATGGTGATGGTGAAGGGGATTCGAGACTTGCAGTCTTCAGTAGAGAAGGATGTGAGAGGGGAAGGTACTCCCAATTGGGAAGGAAGAGGAAGCGGGAAGATGTGGTGGTTCTGTTTTTTTTTTTTGGAATGTATAGGTATTATGCGAATATTTTTGTCTTAGCTAACATTCAAATTTTGGAGCGTTGGATATCTCACCCGGATATCACCGGGCCGTTAGATCAAATCATAGGATCGGATGTAATCGATACTCATGAATCTCAACAATGATCCAATGATTCTAGATTTGGGTGATTTAATACACCAGAGAAGAAGATGCCTGATTCAGTTGATTCTTAGATGGCATGTATTTGAACTGAACCGATTTTAATGCACTGGTGGAGACACTCTCAGTGATGCCGTTTGTTAACCGCACAAATAAAAGTAGCCGATCAGCACGGGTGCTTGAAAAGGAGTACGAAGACCACCATAACCGAATCTCACGTAGCTATTGCTGATTAACTAGAGCTACATTTTTTTCCTGAATTGAACACATGGCGATAGTTTGTTCACGCGCGTATTGGTCCTGCAGCATGATCATAGCTAGATGCAGGGGGCCACCGGCAGGTGAGCCGTTCCACCGTGTTGCACAGTCGTACCCCCGTGACTCGTCGCTGATCCTAAGGCAAAGCCGACAGTCCGGCGTACTTTGATCGCTCCTAGTTAACCGCCGTGTCAGTGCATGTATATATCGATCGCTACACGCTCCCACTTCTGTTCCTGCACCCAAATCACCAGCTGGCTACTGTTGATCATCTGGTCTTTCGGAGCTAGAGCTAGCTATACTCAGCAGCTGCAAGCTTGCTAGGAATTGGAAGATGGCATGCATGGGTTCCCCGGCGGCAGCGAACGGTGCCGGCGGCCATGGAAGCAATGGCAGCGCCGCCGACCCGCCGCGGGGGGCGAAGGGCGGCGCCAATGGCGCGAGGAAGATCCGCCCGATGGACAAGTACTGGGTGCCCGCCGACGAGGGTGATATGGCGGCGGCTATAGCGGACGGCGGGGAGGACGGCCGGCGGCCGCTGCTGTTCCGGACGTTCAAGGTCAAGGGCATCCTGCTGCATCCCTACAGGTGCGCGCGCCAGCTTAACCAAACTTTGCGCGCGCGCGCGAGCACGCATGCGTGGACGTATTTTTAGCTAGCTAGTGCTTACTGAGTCGGCAAGCATTGCTATCCGCCATACACGCACTGCAAATGCTATTGGAGAACACTATACGGATGGTGGTAGTGCACCTGATCGGTGTTGTTGCTGTTAGCTGCCGGCCATTTGCTTCTAATTTTCTAAGTGGGCTGATGGATCGCGATCGCCTAGCTAGTCTTGTGGACAGTTAGGGTATTAAAAGTGATACAGACATGGTTATTTATAATACACCTTAATGTCATCTATAGATAATATTAAAAATAATTTATATAATAAACTGTTTATAATGGTTTTTTATATAACTAATAGACTGTCTGTATAATCTCTACTATTATAAAGCAGCAGTTGGTGGCAGTGGTGAGTTCTACCCACATCATTAATTGCCCTGCTTAATTGCCCTACACAAAAAACGAAGCGTTGCTTTAATTAGCCAGCTTTCGCAAGAAACGAAGTGTTAAAGATAGATGTTTGATCTTGTGAAATATTTTTTTTATTTTTTAATCTTTATTTTTTATTATCAATTTTGTTTTTCGTAGCAACGCACGGGCATGTAACTATAGTATACACAGTATAAAAATATCTATAAGACCATTCGATAAATAGTAGGCAATATCTTTCTCTCTCGACGTTTTTGTAAAAACGCGCAGGAGACACGTGGGGAAGCCCCTCAGTGAGCTTTTCTCCGAACTTTAATACCGATAGTATTCAAAATTTTATATGGCATATTTTTATAGACAACTGATTTATATTATTGTATTAGTGTATGCTCACTTATAGGTTGTGAGATCAATTCGATCCTACCTACCTCAATTTTCATATGCGTGCATATGTACGAGAGCCTCGCGTGTATGCAGAAGCTGTAACGCGAGTTGAGATGTGTCTTGCCGACAGAGCTACCTTCGGTACGTTTCACAAGTCTTATTTTTTACAAAATGGAATGGTATGGAACTGTGGATTATAGAGGTACTTTGGGGCTCAAGTGAATACCGAAATATTTAGGGTGTGTTTGGTTGATGGGGTAAGGTTGAATGAGATGGGATGGTCCTGTACCATTTGGTTCTATTATTTTGGATGCATGGAATGATTCAGCATTTATAAAAAATATTTCTCAAATTTGTATCATTTGGTTCATGATAGAATGGTTTCATTCAAGCAACCAAACACATAGATGGTTTTTTTTTTTAATCATCTCATACATGTACCACTTGATACAAGTAGCCAAACATACCCTTAGACTGAGTTAGTTTAGACTCTGTTTGGAATGTTGGAAATTTTCCCAGAATTCCGACCAAAATTAAATGGTTTCACGTCAAATTCTCCTGCAAAATTATTTAAGATTCCAATGTTTCAACGGGTCCTAAATTCGTCACTTGACCTAGTAAACATAGGCCCGCAGTGTCAGGTTTCGAACGGCTTTGTTTAGCTGACTAGTTGGGCTCAAGGCCTAACGAGCTAGAACTAGAAGGCCATTTTTCCTGCCCGTATAACGGCACACGGACCAGCCAAAGTCAGGCCCCACCCGTCAGCGGCGGCAAACCCCACTCTGGCACTCTCCTCCCCCCGTCCGAAGTCCGAACACGCGCTGCGAGGATGGCGGCGGCGGCGGCGACGACGAGCGACGTAACCCTACCTACTGTTACCATGGGTTAGCCCCGCCGCGTCTTCACCTCTCGACTTGCGCTTTGGGATCCCGGCACTTGCCGTCCAGCGCGGCCTCCCTTGCCCGGCTGTCCCGGCTCCGCGGCTCGCCGCACCGCCACGCACGGGTGGCCGAATGCCGTTGGTCGGACGCTTCCTCTCGACGCCAATTACATTCACCCTCGCTCCTTGGTGCATCCCGGCCCCCCGTCGTTTTCTCGGCGCCTCCCAAGTCCCAACTAAGTCTGGCACGTTTGCTCTTCTAATTTCTCTAGTTTGTAAGTTAGTTTGTGATTCTTTACCAAAATGTGAGTTCTGTGAACCGTGGCTGAATATTGAAATGTGTAATGTTCATTGCAAATGTAAAATTGAAGATTCCAACTCCTGAAGTTGAAATGCTATGTATTATGCCAACTTGTCTTTGCAAATGTGCAATGGCTAAAATTATTGTGGTCATGTGTTAGGGATCTTTTTAAAAGCTAAGTCAGAAAGTGGTAAATTTAAATTTTGTTTGACCAGAGCAATCTTTAGGTTCGTCTGAACAATATTATTGCTGATCCAAGGCTTCCATTTGGAACTCGACTATTATGATGATTTCCAAATACCTTGGTGATGGTTTAGTTTGAGTGCACTTAGGTACTAGCTTTAATCTGCGACGGTGTCATGTCATACCTGCTTCAGCCATCGCTTGTAAATATTCGACCACAAGAAAACTCTGGGCGTACTTGTCATAAAAATACTTCTGTAGTTATAGTTTTACAATTCTTTACTAACATAATGTGGTGAATATTAAGTGTCAGTTGTCTTTTGACTAGATGGCGTGATTTCTTTGTGTTTGAAATCTCATTTTGGTGCAGTTCGCACTAATCATACATATTGCAAGATTATAAGCTATGCTAAAGCTTCTAATCGTAATGTAATGCAAGATTCAGAATCGGTATCCTAAAATTATTTCAATGAGTATATTTTCTAATTTTGTTTTTCATTTATGTGCAACAGGTTGTTGACCTTGGTCAGATTGGTTGCTATTGTCCTTTTTTTCGTTTGGCGTATCAGGCACCCATACGCCGATGGCACATGGCTCTGGTGGATATCGATGATTGGGGATTTCTGGTTTGGTGTCACTTGGTTGCTAAACCAAGTTGCAAAGCTCAACCCTATCAAGCTTATCCCCAACCTTGCCCTCTTGAAACAACAGTTCGATCTCCCTGATGGGAACTCCAACCTCCCTTGCCTTGATGTGTTCATCAACACCGTTGATCCCATAAACGAGCCTATGATATACACTATGAACTCCATCTTATCCATCCTTGCTGCAGACTATCCAGTTGAGAAGTATGCTTGCTACCTCTCAGATGATGGTGGATCACTAATCCATTATGAGGGATTGATTGAGACTGCGAAATTTGCTGCATTGTGGGTTCCCTTTTGCCGGAAACATTCCATTGAGCCAAGAGCCCCTGAGAGCTATTTTGCAGTGAAGACACGCCCATACACAGGAAATACACCAGAGGATTTTGTCAATGAATACAGACACATGTATAGAGAGTATGATGACTTCAAGGTGCGCTTAGACGCACTTTTCACCATCATTCCCCAACGGTCAGATGCATACAACCATGCAGATGTCAAAGCAGATGCAAAGGCAACTTGGATGGCAGATGGGACACAGTGGCCAGGGACATGGATTGACCCAGCTGAGAACCATAAGAAAGGACAACATGCTGGAATTGTTTGGGTATAAAATTTCACTCATTTTTAGAATTTCTTTTTTTCAGAACTTAGTTTCCAATAGTTCTAACCATACTGATTAGTCATACATGAGTAACTTAAGAAAGTGTACTCATTTATTTGTCACTACAATGGCTGTTCAATAGGTTTTGTTGAACCATCCAAGCAACGAACCTCAGCTTGGTCTACCAGCAAGCACCAACAACCCTCTAGATTTCAGCACCGTTGATGTGCGCCTTCCAATGCTCGTTTACATTGCCCGCGAGAAGCTCCCGGGCTATGACCACCAAAAGAAAGCAGGTGCCATGAACGTCCAGCTGCGAGTCTCTGCCCTCCTGACCAATGCGCCCTTCATCATCAACTTCGACGGCGACCACTACGTCAACAACTCACAGGCCTTCCGTGCTGGCATATGCTTCATGCTTGACCGCCGTGATGGTGACAACACTGCTTTTGTCCAATTCCCGCAACGCTTTGACGATATTGATCCCACAGACAGGTACTGCAATCACAACCGCGTCTTCTTTGATGCTACCTTGCTTGGTCTCAATGGCATCCAGGGGCCCTCTTATGTCGGCACTGGCTGCATGTTCCGCCGTGTCGCACTATACGGTGTTGACCCGCCTCATTGGAGACCTGACGACTTCAAGATTGTGGATAGTTCCAACAAGTTCGGCAAGTCAGTGCCCTTCATCAGCTCGATACCGTCAGCTGCAAACCAAGAACGCTCCATCATGTCACCGCCGGCACTTGAAGAGTCTATCATGGCAGAGTTGACTGATGTCATGACATGTGCTTATGAGGACGCGACTGAGTGGGGCAAGAAGGTTGGCTGGGTGTACAACATTGCAACGGAAGATGTGGTGACTGGCTTCCGACTACACCGGAAAGGGTGGCGCTCAATGTACTGTCGCATGGAGCCAGATGCGTTCTGCGGCACCGCACCGATCAACCTCACTGAGCGCCTCTATCAGATCCTGCGCTGGTCAGGGGGCTCCCTTGAGATGTTTTTCTCGCACAACTGTCCACTCCTTGCTGGCCGCCGACTTCACCCTATGCAACGAATTGCTTACACCAACATGACAGCCTACCCAATATCATCGGTCTTTCTTGTGTTCTATCTCCTCTTCCCGGTTATATGGATATTCCGTGGCCAATTCTACATACAGAAGCCATTTCCCACGTATGTGTTATACCTTGTCATCGTCATAGCAATGACCGAAATGATTGGTATGGTCGAGATCAAGTGGGCAGGCCTCACGTTGCTGGACTGGATCCGCAACGAGCAGTTCTACATTATTGGCGCGACAGCTGTGTATCCGACATCAGTGCTGCACATAGTGTTGAAGCTCTTCGGTGGGAAGGGTGTTTCATTCAAGCTGACAGCGAAGCAGTTGGCAAGCAGCACCAGTGAGAAGTTTGCGGAAATGTATGCTGTGCAGTGGGCTCCATTGCTTATCCCAACCATCGTGGTGATAACAGTGAATGTCTGTGCCATTGGCGCGGCGATAGGCAAGGCCATCGTCGGAGGATGGTCAATCATGCAGATGGCAGACGCAGGCCTCGGGCTGCTGTTCAACGCGTGGATTCTGTTGCTGATCTACCCGTTTGCACTGGGGATCATGGGACGGTGGAGCAAGAGACCATATATCCTGCTCATTCTGTTTGTGATTGCGTTCATTGTAACCGCATTGGTGGATGTTGCCGTCCAGGCCATGCGTTCTGGTTTTGTTCGGTTCCACCTGAGACGGTCAGGTGGTGCCAGTTTCCCTACAAGCTGGGGATTTTAGGCTTTGTGATGTCCATTGCTGAGTAGTGATTGTTTTCCCATCGTTGAGCTTCTTCTTCAATCTTCATTGTGGGGTTTTTACATGCTGTGAATCATGCATTGCTTGTACCAGTTTGTGGAAATGAATGAAATATTAGCCATTTGCCTGAAATAAAAGGGAGATGTGGTAAAGTAGTACTTTAGTTAGATTTTGACATATACTACTTGCTAGGCATCAAGATTTCGAGTCCATCTGCTATCTGCATCTACCCAGTGCATGGTCATGCTTGCACTCCCCGAAGGATCTTCCGAGACCTTTGCTCTTGTGCATTAGCTACTTGCAATCCCTGAACGAGTCTCATCTGCACCAAAAGAGTACTCTGGCTGTGTCTCGCATAGTCGCATGAGCTGACAGGCATGCACAGCTAAACGGTGCATCGTTTGAGAATAGAAAGTGCACCTCTGTTTTAGTTGCTTGGATCGGATCCGATGTTCGAAACGTGGTAAGATTTTGTTGGGGGGTTTATAAAACGCAACGTGCAAGAAAGGACGTCGGAAAATCAAACGGGGTGAAAACAACAGAGGAGTTAAAGCCAATCGAAGTCCATTCATCAGATGTAACTTTCTCCTATATTCCGACAGTAGCATACTCACCGGCGGATCCTCTCGGGCAGGGTGGGCGACTTCCCAAGCTCCCCGGTGACGAGCCATATATAAGTACATTGTAGCTCAACTATCGCAAACGCTACGAAAACGGGTCTTTTTCGGGCAAATCTTCATCCTGGATCATAAATAATTAGGTTTGTTTGTACTCCTAAAATTTTTTGGTTTCACCACTGGACCTGCCCTTTGTAACTAGACCGCTCCGATGGCAGTGCCGTGGCCGTGGCCGTGGGTGGGAGGAACGAGCTCCTAGCCGGATGCAGAGGCGACGATGTGTTTTGCTGCCGTGCTAGTTTGGTTGGCCTTTTTCTCTTACTTTGGGTGGGTAGTGAAATGATCTGATATCCCTGGCAGGCCTATCTGTAGGATTGGCCCAAATGGCCCACTCACACAGGATTTGGTTTAGTTCCACCTTTGAAAACTCAAGTATAGAACGGGTGTATATATGACAGTGGGTCCTCTCTATAAATTAAGTAGTGGTATACAATTTGCAG
This sequence comes from Rhipidocladum racemiflorum, assembly GCA_036346355.1. Lineage (NCBI taxonomy): Eukaryota > Viridiplantae > Streptophyta > Magnoliopsida > Poales > Poaceae > Rhipidocladum > Rhipidocladum racemiflorum. The sequence goes on along the minus strand of CM070582.1, from coordinate 47,674,809 downwards.
TACTACCGGATCCAGGTAGTACCGACTTTTATACTACGGTAGTACAGGTATTCAAGATACAGAGAATCCGCCCAAAAACACCCTTTTCTATAAAATAACTACCGCTCAAACTTTTCGGTATTACCGACCTTCGGTAGTACCGCGTTTTAATTGTCAGTAGCTACAGCTACAGAAAAATCACAAAAGGAGTGCTTCCGTTAAAAAGCTACTGCCCAAATGTTCGGTACTACCGCAACCGCGTTTTGCACTGCGATACTGCCGGCCCAGAGAGAAAAGGCTAAACACAATAAAGTCCCTCTCTGAAAAATATCTATCACTGTATAAAATCCGGTAGTTCTACCAATGCGGTACCACCGCGTTTTGTACTACGGTACTACCGGTTTACTGAGAATGCAAAACTTTTTTTGAATCCCAAATCCAAATGCAACTATGGATGATTTTTAAAAGGATTTTGAGCCAATTAACCTTGAACAATTCAAACTCAATTACCATTAATTATCATTAATTATCAAAACCAAAATAAAATTAGGGGTCTAGATGCTTCAACAACCAATGTCTATTTAAATAGATGTATTCATGGTTGCGCCACCTCATAGTATATCTAGTCTGTGACTTGGCTAAATGGGGATTACTTATGTAATCGGAGTCCAAATGATTACTAATGTCATCAATTCCTTTAAAGAATATTAAGAGTATATAAGATCTTTTTTGTCATACCCTTTGTTATGTGAATGCACTATATATTATTGGTAAATATCGCAAATACAATTTGTGAATCATACTAGTTCTTTTAAGTGTCTTTTGCACTTTTACGGTTGTAGGATCAAGGATAACCGACTATAGGAGGTGAATAGGAGATTTTTAAAATTGTCAGCTCTAATTGTAATAATAAGACAAGTAATATTAGAAATGAGAATTTCACGACCCAAGTTCACGACGCGGCACCCCGCCACTCTCATGGCATGACAAAGACAGCCTTCAGCAAGCCGCACCACAACACGATCTCAACGGCATTTCAACATCCTCATGGTAGCGAGGCACATGCTGTGTAGCATCGGCTAGCTAGCAACCATGCACAAGGCATGGTACGACGTCGGTCACACCACTGTGTGATGCAATGGTCGGTGCATCAATTTGGTGATGTCCCGATGCCTAGATCTATTCGGCGGCTACGCCAAGGTGCCACATGAACACCGATCACGCAAAGGCTTGAATCAACGGCTGAAGAACCCAATGCATAATAAGGCATGAAACAACACCAATCGTGCCAAGGTGCGAAACTTTTCCAGGGTTTGGTCGATGCAAATCCCACCCAAGTGAGATATCGACCAGATTATAAGAATTGAAAATTAATGAGATGCCAAATAAGTTTGTCAACTAAATTAATCAAGAAAAATCAAGTAATAACCTTTGAAGTGTAAACAACTTTGTTCCAAAGCACTCTTGTTAATGGTTTTTCAAAGCTCTTTCATGGCACACATCAATTAACATCGACTGTTCATTCTTTTGGATTCAACGAATTAGATTAGCTAAGATTTAGATATATTACACCTCCAAGTATAATATAGTAAAATAACTTAGAGGTAAGATTGTAACTACACATTACTAAAGATATTACTAAAAGGGGAAAACATTACAGAAGCCCTAGCCGCCAGCCATGGACTCCCTTGTTCCAATCCAAAGATCGAGGAACTTGTCCCAATTGCTAACGAACACAATGATCTAGAGATGGTCAAATCAATTGTTCCTTCATCATTTAATACGCTAATAATTCATTATTTGTACATCAGTACGTATACACTGATAACACAACAATCGAGGCTTCGCTCAATGCCGAGGGCGCGGCAGCAAACCGCTTCAGCATCGGTGTCGTCAATCAAAAGCGCATGTTGTTATGAGACTTCCTGAGCGGTGGCCACGATGTTTCAATGATTTAGCTCAAAGCATAAACCTCATAATATACTAATCCCTTCCCTAATCATGCCATAATCCTCCTAATCAGGCCGCCATTCCACTCATCAAGCCGTCAGCCGCAATCGCTCATGCATTACTTTCGGCAATTCACATCTTCCTTTAAGTAAAAAATAGGCTTGAGAATTCGATGTTGAGTTTAATTTAGGTTAAACCGAAAATTTATATAAGAATGAACTAAAAGAAAAAGAAGTAATTATTATACTGAGAAATCAATGCCTAGATTAGATTTGTCCTACCACTTCTCCCTATAGCACAATATACCTTCCTATCAGCATAATTTACCATGAAAATTATCTTTTTTTTAACCCTTTTGTATATTCCGTATATTAAACCTTGAAGAGTTCCGGTGCTACCACGGCATCCACATCATTTCTTAACTGGCATGGCCGCTCTGCGCGCAGCCACATCGCCTGCTTTGCTCGTCGGTTAGTACACCTTAAGTAATTAGTCCCCTCCGTTTAACCAATACGAGGCCGTGGCACATGGGAGACACCTCGCTTTCGAAGTCTCACACCCGCGTTCGAGTCCGCCCCGGGCGAATGTCACGCGCCTCGGCCTCGCGCTCCAGTTTTTTTGCGAAAAGTCCCCCCGAAGTTTCTGAAATTACATTCAAGTGCTTTTTTACAGGAAGGCCCACAAAAAATCTGAAATTTGTTTTTTCGCAAAGACCCCTAGATTTCAAAAACTAAGTTTTTGAAATTAGATTCATGGCCTTTTGTGGAAAGGCCCATAAAAATTCAATTTTGTTTTTTTTCCATAAAAACCCCCATATTTCAAAAATTACATTTCCCCAATTTTTAAATAAAGAGTGAATTTCTCAAAAATCAAAGCAAATCAAGAGATTATAAAAACATTAGTTCAATTAATCAATCTATTGGTGACCCCAAAGTGTCCATTCAAGTCCCCCAATATTTTTGAAATCACATGCAAGTCTTTTTTTCAGAGAGAACCCAAAAAATAAAAAAATTACGCATGAATCCAAAAAAAATCACCCTCTTGTACTAACGTGTGCGCCACACCACGCCCCCGAATAGGGTTGGAAATAAGCCGAGACAAGCCAGCTCGAGCCAAGGCTAGAAAAGCTCATTTGAAATGCGGCTCGGCTTGTTTTGGGAACGACCCAAAAGTCATGCTCGGCTCAGCCTGTTTCCAGGCTCGAGCCAGCTCGTGGGCTCACGAGCTGATGGTGTAGATGGTGGCTCCGACACTGGCTTGTGCGTTGCAACGCCGCCGCCCGCACGCTGGCACGGATGGAGCTTGGGCGGGTTGTGCGGATGGCGCCAGGGCGGATGGAGCTTCGCCCACCCCCGGCTCTGTGCCCTCGGGCGCCAGCGCCAGCGCGGATGGAGCTTCAACAGGTTGTGCGGATGGAGCTTCGGATGGCACTGACGCGGAAGGAGCTTCGGATACCAATACGAGGCCGTGGCACATGGGAGACACCTCGCTTTCGAAGTCTCACACCCGCGTTCGAGTCCACCCCGGGCGAATGTCATGCGCCTCGGCCTCGCGCTCCAGTTTTTTTGCGAAAAGTCCCCCCGAAGTTTCTGAAATTACATTCAAGTGCTTTTTTACAGGAAGGCCCACAAAAAATCTGAAATTTGTTTTTTTCGCAAAGACCCCTAGATTTCAAAAACTAAGTTTTTGAAATTAGATTCATGGCCTTTTGTGGAAAGGCCCATAAAAATTCAATTTTATTTTTTCCATAAAAACCCCCATATTTCGAAAATTACATTTCCCAAAATTTTAAATAAAGAGTGAATTTCTCAAAAATCAAAGCAAATCAAGAGATTATAAAAACATTAGTTCAATTAATCAATCTATTGGTGACCCCAAAGTGTCCATTCAAGTCCCCCAATATTTTTGAAATCACATGCAAGTCTTTTTTCAGAGAGAACCCAAAAAATAAAAAAAATTACGCATGAATCCAAAAAAAATCACCCTCTTGTACTAACGTGTGCGCCACACCACGCCCCCGAATAGGGTTGGAAATAAGCCGAGACAAGCCAGCTCGAGCCAAGGCTAGAAAAGCTCGTTTGAAATGCGGCTCGGCTCGTTTTGGGAATGACCCAAAAGTCATGCTCGGCTCGGCTTGTTTCCAGGCTCGAGCCAGCTCGTGGGCTCACGAGCTGATGGTGCAGATGGTGGCTCCGACACTGGCTTGCGCGTTGCAACGCCGCCGCCCGCACGCTGTCACGGATGGAGCTTGGGCGGGTTGTGCGGATGGCGCCAGGGCGGATGGAGCTTCGCCCGCCCCCGACTCTGTGCCCTCGGGCGCCAGCGCTAGGACTGTAAACGGGCCGAATTCGAGCGGGCCTGAGGCTGTCAGGCTCGAGCTTGGCTCGGTCCAAGCTCGAGTAGGCTCGAGCTCGGCTCGAGTAAGTTCGGTAAGCTGATAAGCTCGAATAAGCTCGGTAGGCTCGAGTAAATTCGGTGAATCTGGTAGGCTCGGTAACAAGCTCGAGTAAATTCGGCTCGAGTAAGCTCGAGAAAGTTTAGTTCACGGAAGTTCGATCTAACCTCGAGTAGACTCGCGAGCTATTCGAGCTCGGCTCGGTGAAGCTCGCGAGCTCGAGATCGAGCTCGAGTTCGGCTCGGTGAAGCTCGCGAGCTCGAGATCGAGATCGAGTTCGGCTCGTTTGGAGCTCGAATCGGGCCTAAACCGACCCGAACTCGAGTAGCTCGCGAGCTCGCACTACTACAGAACCAGCTTCTACAAGCAGTTTGGAACCACTTCTAGAAGCGGTTTTACAACCGCTTCTAGGCAACCGGTTGTGATACCTCGAAGGGTATCACAAGCGGTTCTAGGAACCGCTTGTGGTGGTGCCACACCAAGCGGTAAAAGGCAGTAATAATATCGTGGGAACGGGATTCAACCCACGACCAAGACTCCATCCTCGTGACTCGCCTCATCCATCTAGCCAATCTCCACCCACGCTGCGTTTCTCGATAGAGTAGGGCACGCATTCCTTTTATTATTTCTAAAATCGGCTTACAAGCGGTTCGTGACACGAACCCTTCGAAGGGGTCTTTAGAAGCGGTTCGTGTCACGAACCCCTTCTAAAGCCTCAGCTTTAGAAGCGGTTCGTGACACTAACCTCTTCTAAAGCTTTAGAAGCGGTTGGGGACACGAACCGCTTGTAAAGACCTTTAGAAGGGGTTCGTGTCACGAACCCCGTCTAAAGGTGGGGCGTTAGAAGGGGGTCGTGCCCCGAACCGCTTCTAGAGATCCCCTCCGATCTGTTACCACGAACCGCTTCTGGTGCGAGCATTACAACCGGTTCGCACCAAACCGTTTCTAATAGACCGTTTGTGATGCCCGATTTTGTAGTAGTGTCGAGCTTTTTTTTACAGCCCTAGCCAGCGCCAGCGCGGATGGAGCTTCAACAGGTTGTGCGGATGGAGCTTGAAACAACCCAAAAATTCAAAATGAATTTATTTGGAGTTCTTTCAATTTTCGGTTCAAATTTGAATTGGAAATTGGAATTTGCTTTTTTGAATTGGTTGGTTTTGTTTCGTTTTTGGTTTTGGGCCAAAGTCCTCTGGGCCTTCGCTTTCCGCTTTCCCCTACCGCCCACTGGCCGACCGCCTCCTCCTTCCGGCTGCTGGCCGTCACCGCCATCGCTGTGCCACGCTGGCCACCTCGCCGCCGCCAGAGCCGCTCGTTCTGGCCGCGCGCTGCCGCTCGACTGGGCTGGCTGGCTGCCGCCGCTGGCCACACACAAGGCTGCCACAGACGCTGCTGGCCATGAAGCCGCTCAGCGCTTCACCTTCTCTCTCTCCGCGGCTATAAAAGCCGGCCCGAGCTCCATTTCTCCTCGCCCGCCTCGCTTCCCTCCGCCGGTGAGCTCCTCCTCCTCCTCGCTGCCGGGGCCAGCCTGGCCATGGCACACATGGCTGCTGGCCGGGGAACCCTAGGGTTCCCTCGCTTCTCCTCTCTCGCGCGTATGGGCCCCCGCTCGGCCTCGCCCGCCACACAGGTCGTTATGGCCTGTTGCGACCAAAGATCGTTTCCAGCCAAAAATGAATTTTCGGATTTTAATTCGATTATTAAATTCGAAATTCGCTTTTAATCCGTAAAATCCCGAAATTCTGAAAAATTCCGTGAGCCCCGTAAATACACCAAATACACTATCCGAACTGCTTTCGATCCACCGAGTCCAAAATGCCCTCCTTTCCTCAATCCGGAATTCCCAAAATTCCGAATTGCCCACTTCGCCCTTCGTTCTCTCTCTCGGCCCGGTTCCGGTTTTCGGGTTCCGTTTTCGTTTCGGTTTCTTTTTTTTCGTTTCGGTATTGTCGTTCGTTCTTGTCGCGCTAGATCCGGACGTTGGGCGATTCCAGAGCAGACGCAGATTCCGAGCGTACGCTGACCCGGACAGGAGCCCCGAACGACTACGTCAACCACAGTTCAGCCGATCCGATCGCCGAGCAAGGCAAGCCGTACCCCTTTGATCATGTTGATCCTATCATGCCATGCTATAGTATTAAGTATTTTATACCGCATTATTTTACTGTATGTTGAATTATTGAAAACGGTATTTTAGAATGACATGATACCTAGGTAATGCCGAAATTGCTTATGAAACCTCCTTGAATATATTGAACCTTATTATATCCTTTTGGTAGCCCTAGATGTTGATATTATTAAATAAATTACGGTTATTCCTGTAGTTAGTTCAAATGCTTTGAAAATGGAAATAAAAATCTAGAATCTCGGATTCGGTGTTTGTGAAAAGTGCTACAGCTTTGGGGGACAGACCTGATAAATCCTGAGTGGATGTAACTCCGATCCCTACCGATGATTGATGCTTTGGTTTGATCGATGACCTACTGAGTGGGATGCCGGATAAGCGGTGAATGAAGGCTTGATCTTTGGCGGTGTAAGGTTAATAAACCCTTTGAGCAAAGTAAACAACTTAGTTCCCGTTCAACCACAGTCGGACTGGTCGGTGGACCCGCATCCGGCATAGCTCAAGAGGGTTAGTCATTCCCGATTTAATAATTTGACTTGGTAGTAACTATTCTCGTGGGAGAATAGGGACCGCCTTCCGGCAGGAAGTATACCGGGAGAGGTGGAACGGGAATAGTGACATTCCCGGTTCTCACAACCAGTAGGTGATAATGGGGACTATGTGGGTCCACGATAGCTTTATACCTATCGGTTAACAACTAAAGTACAGGAATGATTAAACGAAGTGCTGTGATAATCTCGACCCGGCCGCATGCATTTAAGTTGCATGTTTGTTAGCGCTTGACATTAACGGTCGTTGATATCTTGTGGGTAAAGTTGAGCACCTCTGCAGAGTTATTAATGGTAATCGATTACGCCGTACTTCCGGTTAATGAAGTTAAGTTTGAACTGGGGTGATGCCCGTAACCAAGCTCAAGCTACTATTTTCGGAATTTGGATAATGTGGTAAAGTGTTGTGAAATTGTGAAACCCCCTTACTATTATTTGTGGTCTGTGCTTCAAATGTAAAATGAGTTGAAAATAAAACTGCATCCAGATACTTAACCCTACTGCCATCCTTTGGAATACCCCTACATATAGTATTCAGTGGTTCCGTACGACTTGTTGAGTACTCCCGTACTCACCCTTGCAACCCTCGCCCCTTTCAGAGTTTGAAGAAGCTGGAGCGTTCCAGGAGGTCGTAGATGGCGATCTTGTTTGGTTCTAGGTCTTGGTCTTTTGCTCAGGCCTTCCTGTGCGGTGTTTTGGTAATGTACTGCCCCGCCGCCCTCTTTTGTAAAAACCCTGGCCGTTAGGCCCTATATTGAATAAAAAGAATTGGATTTGCTTTTGCCTGGCAATTGTACTCTTGTTTTCCAACCGTTAATCGTCCTGGGTAACGGTTGCGAGTCTCGGATCTGCCCCTAAAAAGGCGGTCCGTCATAGAGCTTCGGATGGCACTGACGCGGAAGGAGCTTCAGCCGCCCTCGGCTCCACATCGGATCCTCGATCGCCCCCGGCTCTGCGATGTGACCACCCGCACCGCGGGGGACCTCCCCTCCTCTGTGCACACACTCCATAGCCTCATCAACATCGTCGGTGACCTCCGGCTCTGCGCCCTCGGGCGGCGACGCCCGCACAGATAGAGCTTCATGGGGTTGCGCGAATGGAGCTTCGGATCGAATGACACGACGTGACGAAGCTTCGGTCGCCTCCGGAGCTTCGGTCGCCTCCGGCTCCGCACCGGATCCTCGTCCGCGCCTAGCTCCAAGATGCGGCCGCTCGCGATACACGAGACCTTTCCTCCTCCACGCACTGAAAAGAGGGCAGGCCAAGAGCTGGAACATGACTAGCCAACTGGGGTATCGAGCTCACGACCTGACCTTGTAGTATTTTTCCACCCATACCCTCGAATCTAGTGTTTTACAGTAACAGAACATACGCCTTGTACCTAGTGATAGCTCATGTTGGATCCAAACCGTTCTTATCCTCCATACGTTGCGACGTGCCGTCGCTCGCAGCAGTTTATCCCCTTCGACTTCCGTTCTTCGTTTCTTCCAAGTCTTCCATTTCTTCCAGTAGCTTCTTCCCCTTCCTATATTCCTATCTCTCCTAGTCTCTCCCCACTAAACCACTACACCAGAGCAATCGAGGCGAGCTTCCCCCTAGCCTCACGAGATCCCGACGCGACGATGCAGACTCCGGCGAACCCCTCCGTCGAGCTGCCGCTGGCGGGGGTCCCGCCGCCGGTGAAGGCGCCGACCCCGCGGCCCCCTCCGCCGGCCTCCCTGCAGCCGGAGTCCCCGGGCGTCTTCTTCACCGCCGCCGCAGCGGCCGCCCCCTCGGGTTCCTCCCACCGCCGCATCGCCATCGCCGTCGACCTCTCCGACGAGTCCGCCTACGCCGTCAGCTGGGCCGTCGCTAACTACCTCCGCCCCGGGGACGCCGTCATCCTCCTGCACGTCCGCTCCACCTCCGTCCTCTACGGCGCCGACTGGGGCTCCGTCGACCTCTCCCTCCCCGCTGACCCCCCTAACCCTAGCGACCCCCACTCAGCCGAGGACGACGCCGAGGCCGCAGCTCGCAAGATGGAGGACGACTTCGACGCGTTCACTGCCTCCAAGGCCGAGTACCTGGCGAAGCCCCTCAAGGACGCCGATATCCCCTGCAAGATACACATCGTTAAGGATCACGACATGAAGGAGAGGCTCTGCCTCGAGGTGGAGAGGCTGGGGCTTAGCGCGGTGATTATGGGGAGCAAGGGGTTTGGTGCGGCACGGCGGACCAGCAAGGGGAGGCTCGGGAGCGTGAGCGATTACTGCGTGCACCACTGTGTTTGCCCCGTGGTGGTGGTGCGTTTCCCAGATGACGGTGTGGCAGAGGGTGAGGCCAGTGCTGCGGCGGAGTCCGCGGTGGGTGCAGATGAAGTGCTGCACCCTGTGCCAGAGGAGGAGGGCGAGTACCATGATGCCACTGAGGAGCACAAGGGTAATTGCTTCTACATGTGTTAGTGCCTTGTGCATCATTATATCTAGCTAAGTAGTTACACTAAACTGAGTAGGGAATTTTTAGGGGTTGCATTGAATAGAAATTACACATTTTTTTTTTGTCAATGTGAATTGCATTTCATTAGTGTTAGTTTTTGTTAGGTGCCTAGGTCTGCTTCACCCTGTAAGGTAGGATTAGTTGTGGAAATTGGACAGCTTGGTGAAACAAGCTGGTGCATTGTATATAAAATTGAAGGATTCAGCTAGGTTGCTCCATGTCAATGGGCCTTGTTAGTTATTTGTTTTCAATTTGACGGCTGGTGGTTTCGCGTCACATTTGCCTATATGTAAGGAGATAGATAATTGATATTTGAGCTGTTTTGTTATTACCCAGACATTTTATGGATCTGTTGGGGAGTTGACTGAAATTTGGGCTACTTTCACTTCTATCTGCTACTTTAACTTCCTTTGGTAAATAACTACCAGACTACAACAAATGCAGGAATGTTGACATGTGCACCTGTATGCTTTTGTTTTAATGCTTGTGGATGGTCATCCTTCCATGCTGTGCAACCCATGGCATTGAGAAGTTGCTCTGTGTAATCACAAGGTGTTAGGTATAAGGATACGCTATTCAGACATGGGCATGGCAGTAAAATACAGAGATAAACATTTCATATTCCTATCTATCCCCATCTTATTTGCTCTTGCCTGTTGTTGGTGAGGTCTTTATGTCCGAAAGCACTTAATTCTGAAAGTTTAATCTTATTGTCAGCATTGAAGGAAAGTTTATTGTCTGTCCACTAGTACTTCATGTTTGTTCTTTACCTGATTGAACATTTGGTGGATGCATTTAGCGTTGGCTTGTAGTTACAAATTTCTGTAATTCTTTGGTGTTTTCATGTGAAGAAAAAACTTGTTTGTTTGAATTAGTTTTTAATGGTAGATTTGTTAGAGCCTGTTTGTCCAACTTATTGGGCTTAGATAACCCTAAAAGGCTGTTTCGTGGGAATCCTTATTATCGTACACTCGTACTGCTTATCCATTCTTCTTCCAATCTGTGGTTACAAGTAGGTAGTTACATGTATCGAACCTCTTCTAATATTTTGGAACCTTGACTCCTCTAATCTCCTGCTTAGTAATGAACCAAGACATGGCCCTGTCTCCTAGACTCCTGCTATTGTGAGTGGAGACTGGGTCTGTGCCTTGTGGTGATCAAGCATATCTTTCTCCTTGGTCTCCTCTACTGTATTGGCATGACTATGAGCCTCATGTGCAGAGCGTAGCATGGAGGCTGGGTCTGTGCCATAATTACCGTATTCGTGGCAGGCCCCCTCTGAACCCTGATCTCGGTCTCGCAAACTGATTCAAGGTTTGCCAGCGATCTGATTCGTCGCTGGTATGCAGTCTGATTCGTGGCGGTTGGCGAACTTAATGGCTTGTATGCGGGAGGATAGGTGGGGGAGACAGGGTGGAGGAATGGAGAAGAGTAGACTAACCCTAGCCGACGCCTTTGCTTCTCGCTGTTGCCGCCGCCACTAGGACTGTAAATCGAGCCGAGCTCGAGCTCTGTAAAAGCTTGAGCGAGCCTAAGTTGGGGTCCGAGCCTGAACCTAGGCTCGAGCTCGGCTCGGCCTAAGCTTGAGTAGGCTCTAGTAAGCTCGGTAACAATCAACAATCCAACATGCACTAATTTTCAACAATAAGAAAAGTTCGAGCTCGGCTCGAGTAAGCTCGGTAAGAGTTAATATGTAGTAATATTTAATAAGTGATTCGTAAATTTACTGAAGCTCGCAAGCTCTTCGAGAGTTCGAGCTTGACCCGTTGAAGCTCGCAAGCTTGGGATCAAGCTCGAGCTCGGCTCATTTGGAGCTCGAGCCTCAAGCTTTTTTTTATAGTCCTAGCCGCCGCCACTGCAATCTTTGCTTGCTATTACTGTGGGCATGGCTGGTGGCTCCAACAGTTCAGTGAGAACAAGGGGAAGCAACGCGAGTGGAGAAGATGGTGGACGGTCAACGGTATATCCGGCAACAGTAAACAGTGGCTGCTCACCCATAGTCCTGTGTCTCCATTGTGCGCATGTGTGTGGCTGTGCCCTCGTGGCTAGAGGGGCAGAGAAAGGGGTTGGGCTGGCCTGGTCGTGGTGGGCTGAGCTGACCCTCTGTTCTCCTTTCATTTTTCATTTTTCTTTTTTTTTACAGCAGTTTAGGGATCATTTGCATACAAAAATCTGTGGTCTGCTGAGTGTTTTGATCCCTGTATAGAGAAAATACGTTGTATACTAGAGTTAGCATACCGGAATCATTGGGTTCGCAAACCTCCTCTCGGATTCATGAACCAACGAGATATACCCCTTTATGAATCCTACTTTTATGAAGTGGCGTACCACAAATCCTGAACCCGAACCACAAACCCATTGAACTACGAATCTGGTAACTATGGTCTCAGGTCTGTGCCTTGTGGTGATTAAGCGTATCTTTTTCCTTGGTCTCCTGTATTGGCATGACTATACGTCTCATGTGCAGAGCGCAGCCTGGAGGTCAGCTTCTACTTGACCAGCAATGCCACGTACTCAATGTTTCGTTGGTTGGGGGTGGAGGTGATCTACCCCGACCACAATATGACATGATTGGTTTGGCTTTTGTGATGAATCAATCATCAAAGATGTTTTGAGTAGAGAAATTCATCTTCCCCCTTTCCATTAGGTAAACCCACCCTACATAGGCCCTAGAATCTGGAAGATGGGTTGGCTCGACCGCCTCCCCGCTCGCTCCGCGTCCCTTCTCATCCCGTCGTATCCCCTTCCAGTCGCTTCCTCGACTCCCTCTAGCTCGGGCGCTACCTCTCCGACTCCCTCCTCACTTGGGCCCACTCGTTTGCCCCCCAAAAGCTACAGCTGCAGCAGCTAGTTTGCCAAATGACATATTAAGAAAAGCCACAGCCGCTAGCTACAGTGGCTTTACAGCCCAGCAAGCTAAAAGCAGCTTTTCAGCCCAGCCGCAGCCTCCCCAAACAGGCTCATAGTCTGACGCTGCCCCAACTCAGCTGCGGGTGATCGTTTGTATGGGCCTGCAGCTTATGCTCCTAATCAGCTCTCCTGCTTGGTACTGGCTTCAGCTGAAATGTAGATAAGCTGCAGCCCAGCATGCTTGTATGGGTTATTGATCCATAAGGATTGTTCTTCTGTCTCAATTTGAAATATACTGGCATGAGGACGGGAGGGGAAGAGAATTGGGAGATGCTATGGAATTAACTAGTAGGTTATATTAATCCAAACCATTCTATAGAAAAATAAGCAAGCAATGTTCTAAATAACGGTAAATGGTGAACGAACGGTCACCCCATCTTTTAGTGTTTATATGGTAAGCGGCCTTATAAACTGTCTTGTAAATGCTTTTACTATTTAAAATTCAGATAAATATATACATGTGTTTGCAATAACCAAATAAGCATCTAATACATCTTCTTTTATGCATATAGAATGAAACTACCAAGCTATCAACAATTGTCCACAGCAGTGATACGAAGAAAAAAAGATGATATGATGTGAATACAATTAAAGAATCATAATTGAATGAATGAACAGGTCAAGTGGCAATTAAAAGCAAAGCTAGCATTCATCTCATATATGTCATAATGTTCCATGTCGTATGCAAATAAACGGGCCAATAAAATGGGCATGTTAAACGTTAACGGCTGTTAAACCGAATAAACAGCTCGATAAAACGGGCAAACCTTGAAATGTTTATGACCATAACGGGCAGGGGACCTTTACCGTTTTAACGGCAAGCAAGAAATCTGCTTTTAAAAATGGCCAGTTATTTGGAAATAAACAGGTAGACAAACCTCCCTAGACATGTTTATTAGTCAAGGACACTGTTTAGGAAAAGGATACTTAAAAGTTGATGGCTTATATGATATATATCTGGACTGTTTAACCTTCAATGGCTTGGATGGTTTATTTTTAGGGGAGCGATGGTGTGGTGTTATTTAGTACTCCCTCCGTTTCTTTTTATAAGGCGTATTTGGTTTCGTTAAGACAAGGCTTTGACCAACAATTACTCTATTAGCATATAATTTTTATGACACAAAATTGATATTAGCAGATTTGTATTCAAAAGTACTTATATATAATTATGATTTTGTATTGCATAAATGATATATTAATGAAGTAATCGTTGGTCAAAGACTTGTCCTAACGAAACCAAATACGCCTTATAAAAAGAAACGGAGGGAGTATTTGTGATTATTGAATTTTCATTAAATATATACTGAGACAACATGGCCTTATCCATTACCTTCAATCTAAAGGTTGTTCTACGTCCATATCTGCCATTATATACTGTAGCATAACTGTGTACTAGTGTATGTTCCTAAATAGCTTTATGGCATTAGTTGAACATATATATGAATTCTTATTGCTGTTGAGAATCGAGTTAATACACTTTTAATTTTGATTGTAACGGTTCAAACTAACACTTTGGATTCTATTGGCCGTTTTATTATCTGTATGCTATTAATCTGTAGCAAACTGTACATTAATGCCCACTATCAGTTTGTTTCTGGGTTACGGCATGGAAAACTGAAAATTGTACTTCGAGTTCTATTGATCTTGAACTTGCTTCCTTCCTTTTTAGCAAAGTTTGTGCTGGATTGAATTATGAGAATCATTTGTGCGTATCATATCAATTATTCTAAGTTAAAAATCAAGCTAATATATTGATTTGGTATTATTTCTGCAGATACTTGACCGGTCAATGCATCGTGATGTCCTCTTGGATCCAGGTGAGCTTAGAATTAAATTTCTCCATTTAGTTTGTGTTGTCTCTATCTGATAGTTTACAACCGCGAAATGTTTTCGTAGGAGTAATTCCTGTACGTGTTGGGTCTAAAGTTCTATATTTTTATGTTAAGGCACCAGAGCTGTACATTTTTTTAACGTATGTAGAACATATGGTGATCTGTTAACTGTTAAGAGTGACCTTAAATGCGATAAAAACTATGGATCTTTGTATCTTGTGGTAATGCAACTACAAGTATATGTCACGCTGTACAGTTTAAATGAAGTATCCACATTAATTTCTGAAGCTTGCGGCTGCCTAATAATCATGATGGAAAAGATTGTGTGAGCTTAAATGCTTGATTGTTCTCAAGTAATGGTGGATCCGGGCCACATGATTATTCTGTGCTCCATGGCTACACTGGAGAACCCCAGATGGGCCCGAACAATGTCATATTCTTTTAAGGTTAAATTGTTGCTGAAGAGCGCAGTGGTCCCAGGTTCCCATCCTTTGATACTTCTGGAAGACCTTAGCACCCTTGATTTTATAATTTTTCCTCCCATCTGACTATCTCTTCAGTATGATACTGCTGCTAAAGAATCCCCACCTCCAACCTGTTATTAGCTCCATAGATGGTAAACTGAAACTTTTTGGGAACTGCACTTTCTAAGCAGGATTTTACAACTCCCTAGCATCTTATTTTTTTTGACAACTTTCAAAGAATCTTGTTTGCCATACACCTGTTGAATTAATTTCCTTCTATTTCTCTTCAGACTCTAATTTCTGTCCTTTTCTTCTGCAGCATGTAAAGGTTCTAGCTGTCAACTGTTGGATGGGTGCTAGCTGGGGTTTCTACTGAGGGCGTTAGTTGTTCGACTTTTACTGCCCATGTCTATCTGTGCTTTCACTTTGTTGTATTTTCTGTTGTCTTCTTTCACGTAGCTTATCTGACTGTTCGACTGCTTGCCTGGTGGAAAATTTGTGCTACAGAACCTTTGTGATTTCTCCACATCGTACTACCTGTTTCTGATTAAAGTTACAGTTTGACTACTTAGAGAACCAAACAATCATCTCCGTAATTTTTTTTGCTGTATTTTACTTTCAAGTAACTTTTTGATGGATTTCGTGAGTCGTTCGATGTGCTTTTTGTCAATATTTTGCTCCAAGGAACTAACTTTATTTTTCTGAATGCGTTTCTTTTTGAAAAGGCTAGTTGATTCTGTATGAGAGATTGATTAGTTGTATCATGCTCTCCAGTCCCTGGCTTCGTTGGTTAATTGTATCGATAGAAGGATAATTTATTCTGAATTAGGACTGAAACTGTACTCTGGAATCTTCTCTCATTCGGATTACCTTTTTGGCACATGGCAACTATAGACAGTAGACACTAGACAGTATTTGTCGACGATCTGTTTCGCCGGCAATAAGATTTGTGATTCTAGGGGATTTGTGCGGGATCTGAGCTTGATGGTAACACAGGATGCGGGGGCAATCTGTTTTAGACAGGTTCGGGCTCTCTCGGAGGAGATAATACCCTAGTCCTGTGTTCTTGGATATATTGTGTGTGTTCTCTTTTTCTTGTTTCTCCCTCCTCCCCTTATATACTGGGGGGGAATACATGATAGATGGGCGCCACCGGGCCCTGAACATGGTGGCCTGGACGACATGTCCCTTGTCCTTATCCGCCTTCACGCTCTACGTCCTGGAGAGGTGGTTATGCTTTCTCCGACCCACGCCTGCCGCCATGTCAGGTTCCAGCATCCGCAGGTTCTGGCGGTGTCGATCGCATGCTTTGTTCTGGCGGGTTGTTAGGGCGAGGCGAAGCTTCCTTGAAGGATCGAGAGTTGTCTTGGGAGCAAGTCGAAGGTCTCCTCTGGGCCCGTCGTGGTGCTTCGGGCTTTGGGCTTTCTATTCTCGCTGTCGTGCCCGGTCGGGTGTAGGCCCCTCTTGCGGGACCCTGTCTCGACATCCCACAAGACCCCAAGTGCTTTAGGATCGACTTTCCGCCCCTTATTCTCACATGAGGATTATGCGGAGAGAGATCATAAAGAACTTGTATTATGAAGCCACCGTGGTTGGTTAGCTCGTGGCCGAGTGGTACCCGCGCCCATTTACGGTGCCACGACAATCGCTTGTCGCTCTACCGACCTCATGGGGCATACCTTGGTCTTTTTGGCTCGTGGGTCGAGTGGTACCCGCGCCCGCTTATTTGCACTTAATCGCTTGTCGCTTCTACCGACCCTCATGGGGCATACCTTGGTCTTTTGGCTCGTGGCGAGTGGTACCAGCGCTCGTTTACGGTCTTGCGACAGCCGGCTTGTCGCTTCGTGACCCTCATGGGGCATACCTTGGTCTTTTTGGCTCGTGGTCGAGTGGTACCGCGCCCGCTTACGGTCTTGCGCAGCCAGCTTGTCGCTCTGACCCTCATGGGGCATACCTTGGTCTTTTGGCTCGGGGCAGGCGGTACCGCGCCCGTTCTGATCTTGTGACAGCCGGCTTGTCGCTCTGACCCTCATGGGGCATACCTTGGTCTTTGGCTCGTGGTCGAGTGGTACCGCGCTTCACATTTACGGCGTGGCAACCGGCTTGTCGCTCTACCGACCCTCATGGGGCATACCTTGGTCTTTTGGCTCGTGGCCAAGAGTGGTACCGGCGCTTGGATTTGCGGTCTTGTGACAGCCAACTTGTCGCTTCGGTGACCCTCATGGAGCATACCTTGGTCTTTTGGCTCGGTCGGCGGTACCAGCGCCCGTTTGCGCTGCAACCGCCGCTCGTCGCTCGACCCTCATGGGGCATAACTTGGTCATACAGAGTAATGCTCGTGCGCGCTATGGCATCGCTTTAGACCCTCATGGGGCGCATTCTCAAGACCGTGTTGGTTGTAGATCCTCCCGCGACACCCAATCGCATTGTGAGACAAATGACCAGCAATTGACCCCAAATTATGGGGTGTGCTGTCGGAGGATGTTCGGAAAGTGCCCACCCAAGCTTCCGTGGCGGCCAGCGTTCAGCCCGTCGTGGGGCGACTTTATCCCAAACTTTGGACCAGATTTGACACTGGCGCGCTTTTGCGCGACGCAGCCTATTGGCCCGTCATGGGCGTGCCTGGATCTCGCCTGCACTGAACAGAGGGCCTCGCTTTCTTCCCACCGTAAGGTGGAAATCGGGGCCCATTTCTTATAAGTCGAAAGGACCCTCGTTGGAGCAACGGCCTCCTTGCACCTTCCTCACTACTATGCGAAACCTTCAAACCTCCTTTGGCGATTTAGGGTTTTACGGTTTCGCGCCCTTGGCTTGCGGCGGTCCTTCCCACCGTGTCTTCTTCTTCGCAATGTCTTCTTCCTCGCCATCGGAGGGTAGCGCCGATCCTGCGACGGCAGGTGGGAGACTTCCATCACGACGACGTCCGCTTGGAGGGATGGTCGCCGCCGGCGTCCTCCTCCGTGGAGTTGATCTCCGTCCCCGCCGCGGTGACCCTTACCCCACACCTCTAGAGAATGAGATTGTGGTGTTTGAGTCCTTCAAGCGGGATTTAGCATTCCCCGGGAGCGCTTTCTTCCTGGGCTCCTCCACTTCTACGAAATCGAGTTGATCAATTTGAACCCCAACTTGATTCTTCACATTGCCATCTTCGTCTCTCTGCGAGGCGTATCTTGGGATACGCCCTCATTTGGATTTGTTCCGCTCCTTCTTCGGGAAGCCTCATCCAACCGGCCGCTCCTAACGCTGCTGGGGCGCCGGCTCTAGCCGCGAGAGGGCTCAAGAAGCGATTTTGTCGTTCCTCTCAAGACCTCCCTCAAAGGTTGGAGGCGGGAGTGGTTCTATTGTGCCAATGTTGATCCTTTCCTCGCCCCTTGCCTACGTGCTCCTAAAGCTTCCCGATGTCGGAGCGACGCCTGCACGGAGGAGGTTTGGCGCAAATCCCCGAGCTTCTGGCATTGATTGACGATCTGAAGAACCGAGGGCCGACGGTCCCGGATCGCGATCGCTTTGTGAAGCGCCGAGTGCACCTTGAAGGAGAGAGTCCATTTGGGGTTCCAATACAACGGGCCTCTGGACCCCACGCGGAGAGTCGGACGTGGCCCTGTCATGGAGGCGGCTCGGGTAGTTGATCTCTTCGTGCCTGGCACAATAATCACCAACAGGCTGCCCTCATAAATTTTCGACGGCAAGGCCTCCTCCTGTGGAGTGCACTATTCTCTCGAAAAGTCGTTCCATGATTTCTTTGATCGATGTGTGATTCAAACAGGTGCGATCGTTCCTTTTCAGAACGCGTCCTTCATTTCTCGACGCTCAGCTTGTCGGCCTCTCTCGTGGCTCACGCCAGCGGCGAGTGGGTGACACATCGGCCGACGAGCTGCGCAGGAGTCGGCGGAGGAGGTCGCCGGTCTTTCGTCACCGGCCTTCGACCTCCGGCACCGGATCGCAGCGCTGGCCTCACCTTCTGTCCCGTATGCGGCCGCAGCGCTGACTTCCCTCCGAGTGGTGTTGGGTCTCGGATGAGACCTGGGATGAAATTCAAGAAATCCAAAAGGTATTCTTTTGGGCGATCCTTGTCTTTTTGCTGCTGCCTGTGCTGAGGTGTTTCTCTTTTTGCTGATGCAGGACTCCTACTGCGGACGTCCGGCGGAGAGGTCTCTCTGAAAAGGAGCCTCAGCGGAGGCTAGGTCGCCGTTGCCGCCGATCGCCGGGCGTCGCCACCGGGCGCCGGCGGCCAATCTGGCCGAATCCATCGGATGGTCCGTCCGTCGACGAGATCGACCGCACCGCCTCCGGCGTGGAGGAAGTGCCTCGAGAGCCACCGCTCGGCCCTCTGCCGAAGCCCCGAACCGAACCGTATGGTGGGAAGGGGTTCCACCGAAAGGAATGGAAGAGGACGACGAGATGGAAAGAAGCGGCTCGGACGGAGCTTTATGAGCTCACCGTCAGTGTAGCACGCTTCGTCGAGGTGAGTTTCTTGTCTTTAATCTGCTCTTGACTTCTCCCTGAGATTACGCCTGCTACTTAGGACATGGGGCGCTCGAAGCAAAGATCGCGGTTTTTCCAGAAGGTGCTCCGAAGCTCAAGGAGCGAAGCGATGCACGAGGACAAGCTCAACGAGATCGGCGCGGACAGTGGAAAGAAGTCCACGGGCTTCAGGGCGAGTGTATGACGATCCGAGGAGAAGACGGCTTGAGCATATGCTCGAAGGTGAGATTCTCCTGGATTCGGTTTGGATGTCTTTTGGATGGTTGGAGAGGATGATGACACTCGTGTTTGAGAGCGACTTCGACCGTTCTTGGTGAGGGCCGAGGAGGCTTCAGAGAACTCTGGCCTCGAAGCTCGAGTCAACTTGGAAAAGATGCAGCGGGAGCTGAAGGGTAAATTTATTTGACTTGGGTTGAACGTACTTGGCGTCGGGTGTGCTCTTGATGGCCGTTTGACTTTGTTGTAGAGTGCAAGGAGAAGATGGCCGGGCCGTCGAAGGCCGGATCGAATCAAGGCCGCTCGCGAGCCAGTCCTGCACCTTCTGCGTATTGA
The DNA here is from genome assembly GCA_036346355.1 of Rhipidocladum racemiflorum. NCBI lineage: Eukaryota > Viridiplantae > Streptophyta > Magnoliopsida > Poales > Poaceae > Rhipidocladum > Rhipidocladum racemiflorum. The sequence goes on along the minus strand of CM070582.1, from coordinate 47,655,097 downwards.
AGGAGTCACGCCGGGCCAGGGGGACGATGCTGTTCCACTTCTCTCGGGAGGAGCCGACAGGATCAGAGCTTACGCCAAAGAGTCCGCAACAATGAGTGCGAACCAAGCATTGGCGGTGGTCAAGTCTCATTATCCGAGAGTTGACCTCGAAGCTGTGAAAGAAGGCTTTGCCTGTGATGAAGACAAGGCCAACGCGCTCCTCGAAGAGGTGTCCGGTGCATCGCAGGCCTTGTTGGAGAATCTAGAATTCTGACTTCGATGTGGGCCCTGATGCCAAGTGCTCGCCCACCTTGTTTGAAATATTGTGTCTTCTTACTTCAATATGATTTGCCTGTATTGTCTTCCGCTGAGTGGTCTTCAGACCTCTTCCACTTTTTTCTCTGGCTGAGTTGTTAGAATATATGCCCGCAGCCTTTCGGATCCTGTTGCGCCTTTCCGGGTGAGTTTCAGCCGACTGGTATGGCTCCCAAACGCCAGGGCCTTGGCCCGTGGCTTTCTTGCCCCAGACACGCTTTTCCGAGAGGCTGGCGTGCAGCTCTCGAGCGTCGGGACTTACGTTGTGGCCACCTGGCTGAGTGGTTTAGCTCCACCTGGCTGAGTGGTTTAGCTCCCAGGCTTGCATCGCTTGCTAGCTCTCCAGCCCCCGGGCCTTTTCGCTTAATTTGGTATAATTAAGCGGGAAGGCCGAATGAGCTTGAACTGCTTACGACATGTGTCTGGTGAAATTCTCCTTGATTTTGTTCAACGTGCTGATCTTCTTGGTGATTCGCCGCCGCTTTGTTTTTCGCCTCGTTGATTGCGGCGGCGATTTGATTGCCTTTGGAGACGCCGATTTTAGGGTGGGGTGGCTTATAAATAGGGCGTCACCGCCGATGAGCGATCGCCGTTCCTTTTGTCTCGTCCCCCTTCTTCTCTTCCAGCATTCCTTCATGTCTATCATGAGGAAGTTCGTCGGTCCCTACGCGGCATTGTTTCGCCAGCGATTCTTCGGGATGTTGCACAATTGGGAGGAGGCGGAATCTTGGGAAGACCTCGACTTTGCCACACTGGAGGCGGAGGAGGAGGAAGGAGCGGCGAGGGACGCCGCCGTCGTGGCCACCTTGCTGGAGGCCGCACCGGGGCTCCACGAGGTGGCGGAGATCATCCTCGAGATGGTTGGTCGCGATCGCCGCGACGACCTTGCCGTCAGGGCCCTCGTCCGCCTTATACCCCCCTTGTGGGTGGTTGACGAGGAGATTCTGGCGGCTTTGGGTCGCGTGGGTCGCGTCTAACCTCAACGATCTCGCCTCCGGGCCTCCCAAGAGCCACAAGACTAAAGAAGATCAAGACTAGAGAGCACCAAAGAAGACTAAAGAAATGCTTTTTATTTTTTTTTTTTTTTTTTTTAGCTCGAGAAAAAGGAAAAAAAAGAAAGTCAGTAATGTAAATCACTAACATTATGGAATGAAATGCGAAATTTTATCCAGTTCGCGCCTATCATATTTAATCCGAGTTTAGTGGTTCCGCCTGATCAACTGATTCTAGTCGGTTGCTCGATTGCCCGACAACGGTATTTGCGGCTCGAGCTTTTGACGGTTAGAAATTCGCGATCAAAGCGAATCTCGGTTAGATTCTCGTGCTGCGAATTGCGGTCCCGAGTGGTTAGTGCTTTCTACCCGTTCAGTTGTGCTGGTATAAACCGCCGAGGCTTTGTGCTCATCGCGGCTTGTTATTTCCGTGCACTCTATATTGGCACGACCAGGGTTAGGCGCTACACGGTCGGGTAATGACCACTCGGGGCTAGCATTACACGTAACTTCGTAAAATAAGACGGACCACCATTTTACTTAATGTGTAAGAGCGGGATACATAACTCATGCGTAGAAGCGACGAGTTGTTCGGCGTTCAAGTATTCGCGTAACCTCGCCGTCTTCTCGCCTGAGTCGATAAGCACTGGCGGTTGTCTTCGCACAATGTACGGACCTTCCCAAATTGGAGAGAGCTTGTGCTCGCTTTTAGTTCCTCCTTAGGACCGGATCTCCTTCGAAAAGGTTCTACTCGACATTGCGGGAGTGGTAGCGCCGAAGTCCCTGGAGGTACTTAGCCGACCGAGGGCGGCAACGTTAGAGCCTCCTCGAGTTGATCAAGCTCCACCATTCGGCTTCCTCGGACTCGGCCGTTGTAATTCGAACCCTCGGGGATTCGAATCCGGCTCGGTCGGCAGAATCGCCTCTGCGCCATAGACCAGGAAAAAGGGGTTTGGCGGTCGCTCGGTGGGAGTGGTTCTGAGTCCCCAGAGTACCGACGGTAGCTCCTTCACCCATCGAGCAACAGATGGTTTGAGGCGGTCGAAGATCCCGGCCTTGAGGCCTTGGAGGACTGCACTGCTAGCTCGCTCAACTCCGCCCATTGCTTCGTGGGTGAGCCACCGAGGCGAAGCAGATCTTGATTCCGACGCCTTCGCACCATTCTTGGAATTCTTCACTCCCTGAATTGGGTGCCGTTGTCCGTGATGATCCGGTTGGGCACTCGAATCTGACCACAATATCCTGGAAGAACTCCTTGGCCTTAATCGCAGTTGATAGTGACGACCGGCTTGGCTTCGATCCACTTGGTGAACTTGTCAATGGCCACGAAGAGGTAAGCGAAACCGCCTTGAGCCTTCTTGAGCGGGCCCACTAAGTCGAGCCCCTGCATCGCGAAAGGCCAAGAAATGGGTATAGTCTGTAGCTCTGTCTTGGCAAGTGTGTCTGCCTTGCATAGAATTGGCAGCCTCGCAGGTTCGAACTATCTCCTTGGCATCCGTTATCGCCGTTGGCGGAAGAAACCACGTCGGTAGGCTTTCCCAACCAAGGCGCTTGATGCCGCGTGATGGCCACACATCCCGAATGGATTTCTTGGAGCAGCTCTCTTCCCACTTGTCCCGAAATGCACCGCCTGAGGACACCGAGGCACTTTTTCTAAGAGCTCGTCACCCACCACCACGTAGGATTTGGCTTGTCGAGACGCGCTCTGCCAGAGTGGTGGTTTCAGGAGTTTGTTCTTCAGGAGGTAATCAAGGTACTTGGGTAGTCCACCGATCGATGAGCAGACCCGGTTCCGGGACCCTCGCTTGGCTTTTGCCGCTTTGTAACGGTTGGCTCGTGAAGATCCTGTCACGAAGATATCATTCGGGACATCCGCCTCGAGTGGCTCCCATCTTAGCCACTCGTCTGCTGCCTCATTATTGCGGCGGAGGACATGAACTAGCCTGCATCCGTCAAACTTGCCTTCCAATTCTGACTTGCCGGGCGGTATGCCGCCATGTTCGATCCACGACGACTACCCTTCAGACTTGATTTACCACCAATCGAGTCGCCTCGAACCGCCAAATTGGTCGGATTCGAAAGTGATGTGGCGATCTGAAGCCCATGGATGAGGGCCTCGTACTCGCGGCATTGTTTGAGGCCGGAAGTGAATCCGAAGGACATACCTCAACCTGTCGCCCTTAGGCGAGATAAGGAGGATTCCCGCCCCGCTTCCCCAAGCATGAGAGATCCGTCAAGTGCATGACCCAATACTCGGCTCTTCTTCCGCAAGTGTGAAGTCTCGATTCGGTCCACTCGGCCGTGAAGTCGGCCAAAGCCTCGACTTGACGGCGGTGCGGCTTGAACGAGATGTCGAAAGCTCCAAGCTCATTGCCCACTTTGAAATTCTTCCAGAGCTTCCCGACACGGAGGACCTCTCCCACTGGAAAGAAGTGACTCATCAAATCGAATGTCCTTGGAAATAATGCTTCACTTAGTGACGAGATCAAAATGGCGCATGCCAGCCTTCCTGGATTTGAGGATATCTTGTCTTGGATTCGCCAAGATTACCGACAAAATAAAGCGGGCGTTGCAGAAGCGGTGTCCAGATTCCTCCCGCTCCACAACTATCACGGCACTTACTACATGAGATGTTGCCGCTATGTAGAGCAGAAGAGGTTCACCTGGCGCCGGCGAGACTAAGACTGGGGGAGTGGAGAGAAACACCTTGAGTTCTTTGAAGGCCTGCTGTGCCTCTGTCGTCCAATCAAAGCGATCTTGCTTCTTAAGGAGCTTGAAGAAAGGCATTCCCCGGACTCCCAACCGTGAGATAAACCTGCCAAGCGCTACCATGCATCCAGTGAGCTTTTGGACCTCCTTTTGGCTGGTAGGCGGGGCCATTTTCATGATGGCTCCGATTTTCTCCGGGTTCGGCTCGATCCCACGATGGGAGACGATGAACCCGAGTAGTTTCCCGGAAGAAACTCCGAAAACACATTTCTCGGGATTTAGCCTCATCCGGAACGCCCTTAGACTTGCGAACGTCTCGGCCAGGTCGGAGGTAAGGCTATCTTGCGTCTGCGTTTTGACTACCACATCATCCACGTAAGCTTCCACATTGCGCCCGAGCTGATGGTGAAACACGCACGCGGCGGCTGATGCGTTCTTGGCGGCATTCTTGAGCCCGAACGGCATGGTGACATAGCAATACGCTCCGAATGGAGTGATAAACGAAGTCTTCTCGCAGTCTTCCTCTCGAAGCCGAATTTGATGATAGCCTGAATAGGCGTCGGAAAAGTCGAGTAGCCGAGATCCCAGCGTGAGTCTACCACCGATCAATACGAGGGAGACCAAAGGGATCTTTCTGACAAGCCTTGTTGAGGTCGGTGTAATCAACACACATGCGCCCGGCTTTATTCTTCTTACGGGCGAGTACGGGGTTCGCCAACCACGGGATGATACACTTCTTTGATGAAGCTGCGGCTAGCGGCTTTGTGATCTCCTCTCGATGGCTTCTCGACGATCTTGAGCGAACCGTCGTAACCTTTGCTTGACGGGCCTGGCGGATTGGTTTACATTCGGTCGTGCTCGATCACCTCCTGGGACCCGGGCATGTCGGACGGCTTCCAGGCAAAGACGCCTTGGTTTGCCCGCAGAAGGTGACGGCGCGTCTTCCTATTCATCCTCGAGCCTTGTCCCGACGAGACGGCTCGCGCCGGATCGGACGGGTCGAGGAGAATCCTTTTGGTGCCTTCCTGGCCGATCCGAGTTCTCGCGGCTTGCGGGTAGGGATATCGCCTTCCGCTTGTCGAAATCCGCCTCTTGACGAATCCTTTCCCGACCCGGCGCCTCCAGAGACTTCGGCCATTTCGCGGCTCTCCTCGTCGCAAGAGAAAGATCGCTTAACATCGCCACAGAGTGCGATAATACCACTCGGACCCGGCATTTTCAAAGCATCGATACGCGTAGTGGGCACCGCCATGAACTTGGCTACCGGGTCTCCCAAGATGGCGTGATACGCTGTCGCGAAGTCTGCCACCTCGAAGCTAAGGCTCTCAGTCCGGTAGTTGTCCCTTGCGCCGAACGTGACTGGCAGAGTGATTTGTCCGAGTGGTATCGCCGACGTTCCGGGTATCACCCCATGAAAAGGCGACCCGCGTTTGAGGTCAGACCGCGGGATCCCCATATCATCGAGTGTCTTCACGAAGAGGACGTTGAGCCCACTCCCACCGTCAATCAACACCCTTTTGAGCTTGATGCCGCGGACAACCGGCGCCAAGACCCGGCGGGTATCTGCGGAATGGGGCGCGATCTGGGTGATCCGTGCGGTCGTAAGTTATTGCGACCTCGGACCACCGGACATATCGGGGGTCTCGGCTCTCATCGCCTGAGATGTCCCGGCGGTGAGCTTTGCTTCCGCTTGGACTCATATGCGGCCGAACCCGAATATGTAGTTAAGCTCGAGGTTGACTTCACGATAGTCTTCCTCGGCAGGGAGAGGCGGTTTCTTGGCGGCGTGACCACTCGGACCTTGTCCACCGCTCTTGCTCTCGCGGCGAACCTCTTTAGGGTGAAGCAGTCCTTGGCGGCATGCCTCCCTTCTGATGGAAAGGGCAGAGTGAGTTCATAACCTTATCATATCCATCCTCTTTGAGAGCGCGAGGATGAGTTGGTGCAAAGAATCGCCACGGCTCTTCGCCCTTGCGCTTCTTTTCTTTCCGAGGGGGTTCAGATCGATCCTTCCTCATCACGCCCGTTCGCCAGAGCCTCGGAGGTCGAAGCGTAACGGTCCGCTAGGGCGAACAGCTCCTGACCGACGTGGGTGGCTTCCGGACATCTTCTTGATGAGGTCGGGTCGCCGACTCTTCTCGAAGGCGCCTATCACAATCGCATCTGTGACGCCCCGAATCGGTGCTTTTCCTGTTCATGAAGCGCTTGATTTAACTCACGGAGGGATTCATTCCTCCTTTGGTGTAGCCGTATAGGTCCCAAGGGGTGCACTGGCGCTCGTAAGTGCCTTGGAAATTTGAGATGAACTGCTCACACAGATCTCCCGAGGAATCTATAGAGTTCGCTGAAGTCCGTGAGCCATGCTTGGGCCAGGCGAGAGGGTAACCGGCAAGTAGTTTGCCATTACTGATCTCCCAGCCTCGACCGCTGTGAGCGTATACTTGTAGCCAAGCCTCCGGTCCCTCTCACCGTCGAACCTAGTGATGCCTTTAGGATTAAATCCATCGTGCCAAACCACTCGGCGTAGGTGAGGGGTAAACGCCTGAACCCCTTCGATGACCCGCGATACCCCGGGAGGTGATCGACGCGAGGGGATCGCGCTGGCGTGCCAGCGACCTCGCGGAAGGATGCCGAGCGCTCATATTCGCTTCGGCTTGACGGCGTTGTTCCTCCCTTTCTCGATGCGGCGCTGGCGTCGAGTGCGGAGGTCGCGGTTGATCTTTGTGTCGCAAGTCGTCTCGCGGTAGAACATGATGTGTCTGGCGGGCTTCCCGGACCTGGCCATCGGCCGCCTGGTCCTCGCCGACCACGTGATGCCTCCTTCGCCGGCCGGGTCGGTTTGGGCATCTTTGGGATACCGCGCCGTCACCATGGCCTTCACTTGGGCCATGATCGGGCAATCGATCATCCGCCTCAAAGATAGGGTCGTGGTATCCAGAGTGTCTTGGAGGCGGCGATATTCTCACGTGGGTACGAAAAACAGCCTGGTCCCCATCTTGGCTTGCGAGAATGTCTTCATTGACAGCCGGCGCGATCCGAGAGTAGCGCCCGCCAGCGTCGAGCTCGATCACTCGGCCTCCTTCCAAATCGGCGGCGAGGTGTCGAGGGCTACTTGAATCTGCCGCGAGCCTTCGATTACACAGACTCTACGGAAATTCCAAGCAGCTCTCTAGGCTTTCTTCCGACTCGGCCGAGGTGGGTGAGTCCGAGAAGACAAACCTAGGCGCTCGGGGTGCCGAGTGGCTTGGCGGTGAGAACCCCACCCTTCTTGCCTCGGCGTCCTCGAGCCCGACTCATGGCTACCGAACGGGTCTTGGATCCCCACTCGGTACTTTAGGGTACGAGACAGGGGACCTTCCGATCGGCGCGGAAGTCGTGACGATGGATCGCCGGAAACCTCACCTGCCGCAGTCACGGTTCCTTTAGAGAGAGAAAGGCTTCCGAGGTCGTTGGAGATGAAGGTCAAGCTTAAAGCGGAAGACTGGCCCGAAAAAGATCAGGAGACTTCGGCTCGTCGCAGCCATCAAGCTTGACGAAGATCTTGACACAAGCCCCTACCTGGCGCGCCAACCGCCGACGATCTGTTTACGGCAGTAAGATTTGTGATTCTAGGGGATTTGTGCGGGATCTGAGCTTGATGGTAACACAGGATGCGGGGGCAATCTGTTTTAGACAGGTTCGGGCTCTCTCGGAGGAGATAATACCCTAGTCCTGTGTTCTTGGATATATTGTGTGTGTTCTCTTTTTCTTGTTTCTCCCTCCTCCCCTTATATACTGGGGGGGAATACATGATAGATGGGCCCCACCGGGCCCTGAACATGGTGGCCTGGACGACATGTCCCTTGTCCTTATCCGCCTTCACGCTCTACGTCCTGGAGAGGTGGTTATGCTTTCTCCGACCCACGCCTGCCGCCTTGTCAGGTTCCAGCATCCGCAGGTTCTGGCGGTGTCAGACTGCATGCTTTGTTCCTGGCGGGTTGTTAGGGCGAGGCGCGAAGCTTCCTTGAAGGATCAGGAGTTGTCTTGGGGAGCAAGTCGAAGGTCTCCTCTGGGCCCGTCGTGGTGCTTCTGGGCTTTGGGCTTTCTATTCCGCCTGTCAGGCCCAGTCGGGTGTAGGCCCCTCTTGCGGGACCCCTGTCTCTGACATCCCACAGTATTCATCTAGTGTGGTTTGCTACCGGATTAGTCTGTGCTGTCCACAATGATGACAGGACTGGATTAGTTTATTTCAGTCTTGAAATCTGTTTTGGCATTTTGCACTACTTTGTTGGCCTGTTTGGAATTTTTTGGTGCGTAAGTAGTGACTCCCAAGTCGTGTTAGAGGAATGTTCCAACATGTATGTTTTTATTGCATTTTGGTTTGGATCCCTTTGTAAGAAGATCTAAATATAGCTAATGAACATATCTTTAAGGCACCGGGGGGGGGTCTGTTGCAATTCAAAGTGACTTTTGATGCTAGTAAATCCATGACAAAAATACCTGGAATTTTTTTAATAATATGCGAAAAACATAAATTATAGAAATAATATATTGAAAAGAAAACTTACAAAAATATACCTCTGTCGTTATTCAAAATGGCGACAGAGTCTTTGTCGCTAGTGTAAATGGTGATAAGGCATATATCGCCATTTCGATTGGCGACATGATCGTCGTCATTTCAACTGGCGATAGAGAGCAGTACTTAAGGCCGTCACGCGGCCGGCCGAGGGCATTGTGCAGAGGCGGCCGGCCGAGGGCATTGTGCTGAGGTCGATTTGCTGAGCAAGAAGATGAAAAAGAGGGAGAGAAGAGAAGAAAAGAGAGGAGAAGGGGAGAAGAGGAAGAGGAAGGGGGAGAGGAGTTGGGGAGAATTTATGTGAATTTTGAAGGTTTGATTTTTAATCTTGTGAATTATGTTTTGAAAACCTAGGTTAGCAAACCGAAGTAATTAGATTTGTAGGTATTTAGTTGTGTAGATATTTGTAGATTAATAATATTTTTGTAGATATGTGTAGATTAATAATATTTGTGTAGATATGTTTAGATAATATAAGATTTATGTAGATATGTGTAGATTACTAGTATTGGTGAAGGTATGTGTAGAATAGTAATATTTGTGTAGGTATGTGTAGGTTAGTAATATTCATGTAGATATGATAGTACTTTTAAATTTTTACTATTGTAGTTACGGTTTAGATTTGATCGGATATGTTAGAAATTTTTCGTGAAATCTTGCGGGATAGTATGGAGTTGAGAAGTAAAATTTACGGATATTTACAGCAATTGTTTATTGAAGTGTAGAGTAGGTTGACATGCTAAGTAGGCATAGTGGTGCAGTTAGGTTTGTTACTCATTCAGTTTATTACGTATTGGATGGCATAATGCCGATACATCGTGAACGCAATAACAATTGGAGGAAATGCTCCATATGTATGGATGACCGAGTACATTTCAAAATATACTGTAGAGAAGGAGTTCCACGCATGGGTGCCAAAGGGGTGGAATTATGTCATTTTTCAAGTGTGATGGCCAACTTGTCACATGCAAAGGAGCGTCCATGGGGGCACCGTTAGGATATGGTTGTACAACATGTTCTCGTTGGACCCTGAGTTAAGTGATCTAAAGTTGCACGGTGTTGGTTATCGAACATGGGAGTGCATGTGCTGGGAGTTAGTTGAACTAAATGGGCTGAAATCATGGGGTTGTTATTTAAGATTGGCTGGGGAAAAAGGTTGGTCTCTGGTGTTATTGGCGCAAGCATTTGAGAGAGTTACTTTGGGCCATGTGATGGTAGAGGAGGCCATCGATGCTAAAGCAGAAGAAGTTGGGGAGTCAAGCTATAGTCATACATCTTTATTGAGCCAGGACGTACGAGAGGGGGAGGAAACAATGCAAGATGACGAAGTTGATATTCCCTTCCCGGAGGTGCAAGAACCTATGGGCATTGCAGACGAAGGAGAATGGATAGAAGGTTTGGAGAAAAGAATAGAGGCCGAGGACCGAGAGTATGAGGCTTTATCTTACGATGATATTTGTGATGATGGGGACGTTGGACACAATGAGCGTTACCTTGAGGAGTGGAAGGACTACCAGTTTGAGAAGTTAGTTCGATGAGGGTGAAGGCGTTGAATGGGAGTATGATCAGAATGAGGTGCAGCACTGTAACATCCCAATTTTTGCTCTTATTGTATTTATTGAGCTATTTGAATTTTTGAGAATTTTCTTGAATTTATTTGTATTTATTTGGAGTTAATTCGAATTAATTATTTTATTGAAATATTTAAATATTTGAAAATATTATATGAAGTCTGGTTGGAAATATTTTATTTGAGTTCAAAATGTTCCAAAGTATTTTCTAAAAATTTTCTGGTATTTTTGCTATTTTTATCGTATTATTTGAATTACTAGAATTTAATTTAAATGAGAAATTTGAAAAATAGGAAAACCCTAACTGGCTCGAAGCCCATTGGAGCAGGACCCAAACCGGGCCGACCCCAGCCCAAACTCGCACCGCGATGGACCCGAACCCTAACCCTAATGGTCACCGTTGGATGTAGATCTAGTGGCTAGGGATTAGTCGCGTGTAGGGCTCAGACAGCGCCACGTCACCTCGTCCGAGTCGCCGCCGGACTCCGCCGCTTCAACGGCCGCTCTGCGAAATTCGGGTGAATCACGCACGCCTATGAGCTATAAAGGCCATAGCCGGGTTCGCCGCTCCGAGATCTACATGCTGCCCTAGACCATCACACCTGAGCCGCCGTGATTTTGCACCGATTGCTCACCAAAGTGGGGTTAACCATTGTGGGACTCTTCGCCTTCCGCCGTGACTGTTGCTGCTCCGCCATGCGCAAGGGCAGCTTCGGAGTCTCCGCGTTGAGACGATTCGGTTGCGCTACTGGGGGTTACCGGAGGAACCCCGAACCGCCGTGGGTGTTGTCGTCTTCTCCGTTGCCGGCCAGCCCTCACCATCGCGCTCCACCAGAACTCCACGATTAGCTGTAGCCATCCGATCAAGATCCTGTGACCTAGGTAATGCTACGTAGCTACGTTTTCTTGCTGTAGATGAGATTCATCTGAGCCGTTAGATTGTGCGATGTGTGGTTAGGATCGAGCCACGTTGTGCATCTTGCCAGGTGAATTAGATTAGATCCACACCATTCGGTTCGGATTCGACAATTCGGATTTAATTGAGAAGTTGCTGCTCAGATATGTTCTTAGCCGTTTGATCGGAAGTGCACGGCTTAGATGCTTCCACGTGGCCATCGTCGGGACTATCCACGTCATTGGGTAATCGCGGAGATTAGGTTCAATCTGGACCGTTGATTTTGAGCGGACAGATCGGATCTGCCGCGCTCTAGTCCAATTGCGTTCTGCCACATCACGGTCACAGAAGCCGAGGCATCGCGGCTGAGGTGCGGTGCCGCTGATGTCAGCAGTGGGGCCAGAGTCTCAGTCGCTGTGTATCGAGCGCGTGACGTCAACGATGACATCATCATTGCGTCATCAGTGATGTCATCCACAGGCCCACGTGTAGTGTAATAAGTATTTCCAGGAAATAGATTTGTTTTATTTAATTATTTGCCGACGTCAGTTGACGTGATAAATTGGTTTTTCTATAGAAAAATAATTTGTCCGAAAAAGAATTCGGTGCCGACGCAAGCGTGACATCGTATTTCCGAATTTCTAGTAGAAGAATAAATGAGTTAATTCGGTTTATTTTTTTAATGTATTTTCAAATTTTGAATTGCTCGTTATTGCTCATACGAACTTCGATTGAAGTGATTTCAGAGCCTAAAAATTTATAAAATTGTATTATATTTAATGGTGAATTTTATTTTATTTTTGGAGTTTCGTTGCTCTCTGTTTTTAGCATTTATTTGTGTATTTATTCGTTTCGCGTAAACGTTGAAGTGCCCGAAGGTTATGAGGGTGGAGTGTTGGCTCAAGAGCAAGGTCTAGAGCTAAATCAAGAGCTTTTTTTAAGGTAAGCCGTGCTTTGATCATGTTGATCCCATGTTTTAAAATTATGTTGTTTGAACTATTGCATGCTGATTCAATTACAAATGATTTCAATTAATTTGGGAGTAATTAATCAACCTATTTGATTATGTCACCTTGTCGTTGTTACTTGTATGCCATGATTCATTTGTCACCCTAGGATTGTGGATTATTAGTTGGATGCTGTTAATTGCCAACATGGGTTACTAGATCGTGATTAGTATGCTTAGATATGCAACGTGTTATTGATATCATTTTGAAAATATAAACTTAATATTGATTAATGGAATATGGAACGTGTTTATGAAATAGTGTGATGTTGCCACATGATGATGTTGATGTGTACAGACCTGTGTGGTTCTACATGGATGTTGAATTGTTATTGATATGTGTTGCACATTAATCAACTGGGGTGGAAAATGATTTAGACTGGGCAAGCGGCAACAGGTTTTGTGCCTGGTGAGCCTGTGTGGCAATGGATTGATGAGTGATGTGAGGGTTGTGTGCCAAAATATTGAGAGAATGAAGTCTTGCCTAGGTTAATTAAGGACTTAACCTTGCAATCATTTGAACTAGGCTAAACATACAACCATATATATGGAATGGGATAGACCTAGTTTAGTAAGTTACTGACATCTTGCATGTGATACCTCTGGGTGATGGTTACACAGGGGTGTAATTGTGTGGGGGAGGATGTATGTGCTATGGCTTAATGTCGATCCAACGGTATATGTTGGTCCTATACTTCGGCTCTATGTGAAGGAACTAATAGTGAAGGCAATACTAGAGAGGTTCATATGTTAGGATAGAAGTTTTCGAAAAGCTTTGTTACGGTTATTCATCTGTGTGGTGAGTGATTATATTTTGTGGGTAAAGTGTATAACCTATATAGAGTGTTAAAACTACTAGAATAGCCGTGTCCGCGGTACTGAACAATGCTCAGGGATTGCAGTCAAGGGTTCGATTTTTGTAAAATGAACTTGGGTTGGAGGAAGGTTGTCTATGGAAATGTGAAATTTTGTTTAAGGATGGTAAATAATTTACTTGTGAAATAACTGAGAAATTTATTATTGTTATTAACCACTTTAGCCATTCATTTGGAGTAAGCTTTGCATGTAGTTAATATACTTGCATTCTGTGCACAACTTGTTGAGTGCTTTATGTACTCACCCTCTTGCAACAATACTGTCGGGGGGTTGGGTAATTCCCATAAATTACCTCGGGTGCCACGAACGGCCGAGCTCGCTCCCGCCCGAGCCATTAGGAGGTCATTCCCAAGGACGATCTAGTTGGGATCTGAGAAGGTCGCGTATTCTAGCCAATAGCGAGCTCGAGCTTGCATAAGGCAACCAAGCTCGGCGCCGGGAATTGGCCGACCTGACGTGATCTCGAGGTCGGTGGGAGTAACCACCAGCGCGTAACCTCCGTTAGCCCGTTGCGTCCTCCGCGGGAGCATGGCGGAGTTGTAGGATCTGCCAGTTGCCACGATCGGACGTGGTCCAATCGTGCGGATAGTGGGGACCTGCGGAGTTTGGTCCTTTGTAAGCTATAAAAGCATCCCCACCATGAGGGAAAGACACGCAGATTTCTTTACAAAAAATATACACGAGCTGGAGTAGGGCTATTATCTCCTTCTTGAGAGGCCCGAACCAGGGTAAATCACAGTGTCCTTGTCCATTGAAGTTTAGTGAGTCACTCCTCTGAGTATCCCATCACGTGAGAAGGGGTCGCAGTTGGTCCCTCCACCAACAAGTAAGCTCGGCGGGGGCCTGCTCCCCAACCGTCGACAGCTGGTGCCGTCCGTGGGGCCCGACTTTCCCTTTCGTGAGGAATCCCGGAGGATGACAAGCTCCCAAGATCGCCAGGGCCTCGGCGCCCCCGGAATCGAGGAAGAAGACAAGCAGTTCTTCGACAATGGGGCCGCCGACGTCGGCGCCTTGAGAATCATGACGGTTCGGAGCTTCTCCATGGAAACCGCCGACCGGAGCAATTCTTTCGCTCGGCTCGACGCCTCTCCGGACGGCGAGTATGACGGGCTCTACGATGGTCTGGACATCCCCGACCTTTTCGAGCTCGACCGGGGGACCGCGTCACGGGGAGACACCGTGATGTCACCCTCGCGATCCGTCCAATCCCGTAACGTCTTCGTTGCGGAGGAGGATGGAAATGTCGGGAGCAAATCCCCGGCCGAAACGCGTCTTCACCGCTATGAAGCGGCCAAGGAGCACCTGCAGACATCTCTGAATCGGACACTGGCCAGCTTACGCCGGCAAGTCCGTGGTGGCGGCCGACAAGACCAGGGCCGGCTTCGTGAGAATTTCCGCAGCGTGACGGGACACCGGAGCCCGTCGGCGACGATTTAACGAGCTCGTCACCCGCGTTCCTCCGAGCGAACGCCTTCAAGCCTTGGCCGCGGTGGTGCGCAACCTCGAGAGAGTTTCTGAGCAAGTCGACCTAGAAGCCATGGGTGCGGTGGCCCGACGACCTCGAGGAAATCGCCACACAGACATAAAGCGGCGGAAGCCTCCCAAGAAAGGGATGCCCAGAGTAATTCACGAACGCGCCCGCCCGGCGTCAGCGCCTCCACCCGACGACTCACGCAGCCATACCGGAGTGTGGCCGAGCAGCGACCGAGCTCGGGAGGGCACCCGGAGCAATTCCCGGGGGCTCCCTCGGGATCAACGGAATACGAGCCACGGGCAGAACCGGGCCGAACATTCCTCCTCGGGCCACTCTCCGTCCTACAGGCATAGGGAGATATTCTCTCGCCTGGGCCCACGAACCTCGGGCTCGGCCGGTGGGGATCGCCCCGACCGCCGCGCTCGCAATGACCGTCCCGACAGTCCCGTTTTCGGGTGCAGGGCTTTCGCGACGTCGCTACGACGTGTGACCTGGCCAATGAGGTTCAAGCCGGGTCACATCGAGAGATTCGATGGGACGCAAAACCTCGACGAGTTTCTCTCGATCTACACCACGGCCATTCTAGCCGCTGGAGGTGATGAAAGGGTCATGGCTAACTTTTACGCCTCTGATCTTTGGGCCAGGCGGCTCGGGACGTGGCTATTCAACCAAAAGGAAAACTCGATCCGGTCCTGAGCACGCTGAGCAAAGACTCTCGGCCAACTTCCAGAGTCGCTCGTCCGCCGAGGAAGGAGCGCGACCTTGAGCGCCTGACATCTGACGGAGTGCGAGACCTTGCGCCAGTTCGTCCAGCGCTTCATGCAAGTACGCAATTCCATCCCAAGCATCTCGGATGAGGCGGTTGTCCGGGCTTTCAAGTTTGGGGTCCGAGACGTACGCTTTACTCAGGACCTCGAAATTCACCCGGACATCACGGCCAACGAGCTGTTCCGCATGGCTGATCGTTATGCCAACGCGGACGAGGCCGTCCAATGGAAGAAGCTGCTGGACGAGGGAAAGCTGCCCCTCGGCCGGACTCGAAGGGGCGTCAAGCCGAAAGAGCGTGAGCTCGATCGAGAAAAAAATCAAAAAGAAGAAAAAACCCTCCGTCTCCGACATGGTGGCGGCCATCGAACGACGACAACGGCCGACCTCGCACTTGTATAAAGGAGGAGCCGCGAAAGGAAAAGGCCGACCGGTTCAGCAGAACAACGAGCAAAACCGGGACGACCAAGACCGCGGCGACCAGCGCGGACGGGCTAGCGCCTATTTTTGCCCGCTCCACCAGGCGCATGGACACGACCTGCGGAATTGTAGAACATGGGCCTCCCGCCTGGAGCAATTCTACAATGGCAAGGGTCCCATGCCCACGCTCCTAGAGCAAGGAGACGTCAAGGGCAAGAAGCCCGCCGAGGAGGAAGATACGGACATGGAGTACCAGGAGCCGAGAAACCACATCGCCGTGATATTCGGAGGCTCCGCCGCCTATGGGTCTCGTCGGGAGCTGAAGGAGGCCGCACGCGAGGTACTTCGTGTCACTCAAGGGAAGCCTCCCGCTCGGCAGCTTAAGTGGTCCGAGCTGCCCATCACCTTCTCTAAGGGGCATCGCCCCGGGGATGACGAAACCCCAGAGACTCCCGACGGTCGTGAGTCCAACGATCTGCAACACCGCGGTAGGACGAGTGCTCGTGGACTGCGGGAGTTCCCTGGACCTGATATCGGCCAGGGTCCTGGACGAGATGCAAATTCCTCGGTCCAAAGTCAAGAGCGTCGTAGTCCCTTTCTACGGGATAGACCCCGGCACCTCGGCCAAGCCGCTCGGACAGATCGTCCTGCCCGTAACTTTCGGAAGCCCGAGCAACTTCCGGACGGAGTTAATCACCTTCGAGGTAGTCGATTTCGAGTCGGCCTACAACGCCATCCTGGGCCGACCAGCCGCCAAATTCATGGCCGCCACGCATCACGGATACCAATGCCTGAAGGTTCCGGCCCGGTGGCGTGATCTCGATGAAGGAAGCCCGAAGCACTGAATCGCGATGAGAGGGCTTTAGACATGGTCGGGCAGCTGCCCCAGCGCGGGCCCGACCAAGAGCCGAGGAGTTCCCGGCCCAAGGCTACCCTCCAGGCCGGGGGAGAAACTAAGGCCATCCACATTGCGACGCAGAGCCGTGCAAGGTCGTACACGTGGGGCTTCCCTGGATCCTAAATAGGAACTCGAGCTCGTGACCTTCCTCCGAGAAGCGCGGACACGTTCGCTCGGGAACCGTCCGAGCATGCCCGAGTCCCAAGGGAGGTCGTCGAGCACAAAGCTAGCGATTCGGCACGACAAAAGCATGTGCGGCAGAAGCTCAGGCGCTTCTCCCCGGAGAAGCAAGCTATCATCAGAGAGGAACTGGACAAGCTCCTCAAAGCCGGTTTTATACGGGAGGTCGATCATTCTGATTGGTTGGCCAACCCAGTTATCGTGAAGAAAAAGGGGGGCAAGTGGCGCATGTGTGTCGATCACACAGATCGAATGCCGCATGCCCAAAAGACAATTTTCCGCTACCTCGGATAGACCAGTTGGTCGACGCAACGGCCGGCTCCGAGGCGATGAGCCTTTCTGGACGCCTATTCAGGTTATCACCAGATCGGCATATCGCCCGACGACGAGGAGAAAACTTCCTTCATCACGCCGTTTGGCACATTCTGCTACACGACCATGTCCTTCGGTCTAAGGAACGCCGAGCGACCTTCCAGCGCCTCATGCGAGAAAACCTTCTCGGACCAAATAGGTGAACACGGAAGTATATGTAGACGACATAGTCGTCAAGAGCAAGATGGCCTCGGGTCATGTACCCGATCTAGAGGAGACCTTTCATAACCTCAATAAGCATCGAATAAAGTTGAACCCTGAAAAATGTGTGTTCGGGGTCAAGGCTGGCAAGGTACTCGGCTACATGATCGGTCCACAAGGAATCGGGGCCAACCCTGAGAAGATAGAGGCCATCGAGAACATGCGGCCACCCACTTGCACGCGGGAGGTTCAGTCCCTGACCGGGAGGATGGCGGCCCTAAGTCGCTTCATCTCGCGGCTCGGGGAACGCGACCTGCCTTTCTTTAAGGCGCTCCGGAAGCACGATGGTTTCGCTTGGACAGAGGAAGCAGACCGCTCTTTCAAAGAATTAAAGCTATATTTGTCGAGACCCCCGGTCTTGACCACGCCGAGAATGAGAGAGGTTCTCTTGCTCTACCTGGCCGCCACACCCCAGGCGGTAAGCGCCGTCATAATCAGAGAACGGGACGGGGTGCGGCGCCCGATCTACTACATCGGCGAAAGTCCTACGGACCAAAGGAGCGTTACCCCGAGGTCCAGAAGCTCCTTTATGCGCTCCTCGTGGCCTCGAAGAAGTTAAGACACTACTTCCAGGCCTACAAAATTCGAGTCCCGACCAACTTCCCGCTTAGAGAAATTCTAGGGAATCAGGACGCAAGCGGACGGATCGCGAAGTGGGCCATGGAGCTCGCCGAATTCGAGATCGAATTCTCGGCCAGGACCGCGATCAAATCCCAGGTCCTAGCGGACTTCCTAGCCGAATGGACTTTCGGCGCAACGAACAACGCATCAGAATATGAGGGTCTGCTAGCCGGACTTCGGGCGTGCAAGACGCTCGGAGTCCAGCGACTAACTGCGAAGGGCGACTCGCAGCTGGTTGTCAACCAGGTTAACAAGGAGTATCAGTGCTCCGATGACTCGATGGCGCTTTACCTGGCTGAAGTAAGGAAGATGGAAAAGTACTTCAGAAACTTCGAAGTACTATACATCCCCAGGAAGGACAATGCCCTGGCCGACCATCTATCGAAGGTCGGTTCCGCCCAGCTTCCCGCCCCGGCGGGGGTGCTCGTCGAGCACCTTTATAAGCCCTCCATACCCACCGAAGAGGAGGCAACCGAGACGGGTGGTACCGTCTCCTTCCTCGAGCAGGGTGCGAGTTGGATGACGCCATTCATCCAATACCTCGTGCACGGGACACTGCCCGAGGAGGAAGCCGAGAAATCCCGGCTAGTAAGACGCTCCTCAGCCTATAAAATGGTCGAGGGCCTCTTATACCGCAAAGGCGCGCTTGGCGTCCTCTCCAAGTGCATCACCCAAGAGGAAGGCAAATATCTCCTCAAAGATATCCATGACGGGATGTGTGGAGCTCACTCGTCCTTTAGGACCTTGGTGAGCAAAGCCTTCCGGTTGGGTTACTACTGGCCGACGGCCCTGGCCGACGCGCGCTCAATAGTGACCGCTTGCCGATCTTGCCAGTTCCATGCCCGGAAAGTCCATCAGCCGGCATATGCACTGCAGACTATGCCCCTAACCTGGCCGTTCTCGGTTTGGGGCATCGACATACTCGGTCCATTTCCCAGGGGAAGGAAGGGTTGTAAATACCTGCTCGTCAATCGACACCTTCACTAAATGGATCGAGGCCGAGCCTATATCAACCATCTCGACACAGCGGCTAAAAGGTTCTTCCGCAATAACGTAGTGACCGCTTTGGCGTTAAAGTCGCCTCATCACGGACAACGGCACTCGATTCACAAGCGAGGTGTTTCGTGCTTATTGCGAGGAGGTCGGGACCAAGATATGCTTCGCATCCGTGGCCCACCCGCAGAGCAATGGGGCGCCGAGCGCCGCGAACGGGCAGATCATCCAAGGAGTCAAGAAGAGAGTCTTCAAGAACCTCGACGGCATGGTCGCCTGCGTGGGCGAGCTACCTCCCGTCCTCTGGTCGGTCCGCACCTGACGAGCCGAGCTCTGGTGAGACCCCCTTTCACTCGTATATGGCGCGAAGCCGTACTACCCGTCGAGGTCGTCACAGGATCCCCAAGGGTGAACCTAGCCGATAACATCGACGCAGAAGGCGAGCGCCTTCTCGACCTCGACCTCGCGGAAGCAACTCGTGAACGAGTTCTGTTGCGATCCGCGGTTTACCTGCAAGCTCTTCGCAGACACGCCGCTAAATCGGTACGACCAAGGACCTTGAACATCGGCGATCTCGTTCTACGACGGGTCCAAGACTTGTCACAAGCCAACAAGCTAACGCCAAGATGGGAAGGTCCTTACACGGTCGTCTCAACAAGACGCCCGGGCCGCCCGCTTTGCAATGGAAGATGGTCGAGAACTAGCTAGCACTTGGAACATCGACCAACCGCGTAAGTCCCAAATCTAACTAAAACAACTTTGCTCCTTTAATAAAATCCGACACCTTGGCCTCCCGGTCTCCCTCTTTCTATCACCCTTTAACCCCCCCCCCCCCCGCGAAATTCCGTGATCAAGCTCGATCCAGATCAAATATCAAGAGCAGGCTCGGTCGTCGGGGCAAAAGCAGACAGGCGTACGACCACCTAACATCGGGCCACCAGAGCTCGACCTCGAGGGCTTCCTTCCTCATAAGTCGACCATCTTTTTCGCGGCAGACCTCCGCCGCAGGTAAAGATTCGCATGGACACCCCTCGGACGGTTCCGAGCTCGGTTCAGCCGGTGGGCGGTATAGACGCACCGTACACAAAAAGGCCACACGATCTCCGCAGGGCACTACTCCGTCAACGAGGTCGTGCCCGCAGCCTACGCCCACGACCTCCGTTGACGGCGGGGGCTATATGGGTACCGTGTGGCTACAACCTAGAGCAGCTTTCGCACAAGGTAGTCACTCCCTAGTACGATCGTCCGCTAGCTCGCATAACCATCAAAAAAAGGGGGAACAACGGGAGGAAGCAACTCGTTATCATTACAAGGGAAACAAAAGCGTATCTATTAAATTCGAAACATTCTTTGTTCGACTAGGAGGTTTTTTGAGTTTTTTCAGGTAAAACACGGGAAGAAGGAATTACAGGAGGCCGGCACGCTTCTCGTCCTGCAGAGCGACGAGCTCCTCCCGCACGGAGTCGAGCTCGGACTCGAGGTCGAGCACCCGCCGGCGAGCTTCACGACCTTCGCTTGCTTTGGCCGACGGCCGCTGGACTCCTCCGTTCTTTGGTCGATCGTCCTTTCGGCGCTTCGAGCGGAGTTGCGCAGGGTCGCCACCGTCGCTTCAAGGCCCGACCTCGCCTGCTCACTCTGGTCGAGGCGCTCCTTAAGAAAGTGCACGGACTCCTCCATCTTCTGCCGGATCTCGGCCTCAGAAGACTTCAGCTCGGCGACCAGGCGCTCGAGCTCCGCGATCCTAGCGTCTTGCTCGGCTGGTGCCGCGACGACTTACGGTGGCACGGTCGCGGCGTGGAAGTCCTTCATGGTGGTCTCCAACACTGCGCAACAAGGCGTCTCAGTCGCACGGATTTTTGGGACAAAAGTACATAAGTGTTAGGAGACTTACCCATGCAGCCGGGCCTCCAGCCCCTCTGGAACAGCTCGGCGGGGTCCTCCGTCCGTTTTTACTCCTGGCGGGGCTTGAGCTCGAGCTCCCCGTCCCTGGGGCGGGAGACCTTGCCCCGAGGGTCGACCTCCATCTCCTGCGGAGGGACGGCCTCGAGAGCAAGGACCACCTCCCGCCTCTTCCTCCCGGCAGAGTTGCGCTCGGGGCTCCTCCTCGCAAGCCTGGGCCGTGGCGGTGTCTCCGCGCGAGGTCGACCGAGGCACCGGGTCGGCGACGCAATGCTCGCACCCGAGCTTGGGCCGTGACGGCGCCTCCGGCGCGAGGTCGATCGAGGCACTCGGCGACCGGAAGGTCGGGTACCCGAGATTGGGCCGTGGCGGCGTCTTCGGGCGCGAGATCGACTGGGGTCGCCGGGTCGGCAGCCGCGAGGTCGACCTCAACCAAAGCGGCCTCGGTACACAGCGGCTCCCCTCCGCCTGGAAGTTGGCCCGGCCCACTGATCTGGGCCGACGTTGATGTCCGCGAGCATCGCGGGCTCGGGGAGAGATCTCGGCGATCTCTTGGAGCGTGGCGGTGATGATGTCGCTCGCGCCGGCGGAGTCCTCGCGAGGAGCTTCAGCGGCGTGCTAGGCACCACCATGCTCCTCCACGTCGTCGTCTTCAATTATGATGTGGGGGATGCCCTCCGTCGCGGCTCGAGCATCGGCAGCCGCAATCTTCCTCCGCATCTCCTCCTCAGGAGAGACGAGCTCTGGGGCCCGGATCTCCGCGGCAGCAGGCCCCTCTACCTCGGCGTCATCACCACCAGCGGCCCGTGGGAAACGGGCCTCCGCGGCCTCAGTTCCCACCTCGACCTCGTCGCCCACAACGGCCTCGGCGTATGAGCAAGCTCCTCTCTAGCACGAGGTCAAGAATATCGTCGACCATTGCTCCAAAATCCCATAACTCAAGACTACCGCCACACCCACTACGCATTTATGTGGGGTTAGTGTGGTGCCGGAGGGGGAATGAGACAAACGAGCACTGGAGCAAAGAATGATTTGAAGCGTTTCCTTTGCTGGGGGACTGTGCAGAGCTAGGGTTCGCACCGGTGTTTAAAATCCCTCCAGGAAACAGGAAAGCGAAGGGACTTCCCGCCGTTATGGTCGAGGAAGCCCTAGAGGCGCAGAGGGCAGTTGAGGCGTTCGCCACCCGGGGGACGACACGTGGGCACGCGAATCGAAACTGTCCTGCCAAAAGGACAGTTCGCTAGGAAGGACGGTTCGAATCGCCGAATGAGGCTTCCGGGAGAAGGAACCATTGAGAGGGGCCCACGTCCGTTCGAAGCGCGACGAGCTGAGGCAAAAGGCTCGTTCCCGGAGGAGGTCAATAGCTCGGTGGTCGCGGCAGTTGTTCGCCGCAGCGAATCCGACGTGCTCGTGGACGGTAGGCCCAAGGGGAAGGCCTTCCTTAGGCCTTTTTCCCACTTGAACCTCGGGGGCTAGCTGTCGGGGGGTTGGGTAATTCCCATAAATTACCTCGGGTGCCACGAACGGCCGAGCTCGCTCCCGCCCGAGCCATTAGGAGGTCGTTCCCAAGGACGATCTAGTTGGGATATGAGAAGGTCGCGTATTCTAGCCAATAGCGAGCTCGAGCTTGCATAAGGCAACCAAGCTCGGCGCCGGGAATTGGCCGACCTGACGTGATCTCGAGGTCGGTGGGAGTAACCACCAGCTCGTAACCTCCGTTAGCCCGTTGCGTCCTCCGCGGGAGCATGGCGGAGTTGTAGGATCTGCCAATTGCCACGATCGGACGTGGTCCAATCGTGCGGATAGTAGGGACCTACGGAGTTTGGTCCTTTGTAAGCTATAAAAGCATCCCCACCATGAGGGAAAGACACGCAGATTTCTTTACAAAAAATATACACGAGCTGGAGTAGGGCTATTATCTCCTTCTTGAGAGGCTCGAACCAGGGTAAATCACAGTGTCCTTGCCCATTGAAGTTTAGTGAGTCACTCCTCTGAGTATCCCATCACGTGAGAAGGGGTCGCAGTTGGTCCCTCCACCAACAAGTAAGCTCGGCGGGGGCCTGCTCCCCAACCGTCGACAAATACAAACACCACTTGAGAAATAATCTACACCAGCTTTGGAGGATGAGTACCAGGAGGAACCTTCCAGTTAGGGTGCGAGCCCAGTTAGTTGCCTGTGGCATATTGATTGGTCACTATGAGTCTTTATTTTTCGCTGCAGTTTTCTTATTGTTTGAGTTTTTGCCTTGCGAGGCGTATTATTGTAAGCTGACCATAAAGTTTACTAAACATGTTATATTAATAGATGAAGTCTTTATTTATTGTTCTGTTGTGTATGATTGTGATATTTCATCTATATTGAGACTGTGTGCACTAGTGTGATTCTGGACTAGTGTGGAATACACAAAGGGTCCGGATTTGCACAATCGGGTCCCGACAAGCATGAGGGAAATTAACAAAATTAACTGGGAGGTGCAGGAGGCTGTGAAGGCATGGGCAGTGTTACTACGGAGAACATTTAAGGTTGTTAAGTCCACATCACGGGTGTATGACGTCAGATGCAATATGGAGGGTTACCCATGGTGTGTTCATTCATCTTAGCCTAAGTGGGACACCGTTTGGAAGTGCTCGATAGTCATTTTGCATACATATGTGATGACAGAGGCTATGCAATTGTATAGAAACATCTCTTCAGGCTTTGTTGCAATGTAATGTACCAAAAAATCATTAGCAACTTAGTTCCGGATCCGCGTTCTATTATACTTGCAATAAAGTATAAGTTCTAGTACACCATAAGCTATGCGACGGCAAGGAGGGCGAAGCAGAAGGCTCTTGAAGCTAGATTCGATACATACGAAGACATATCAAAACCTGTCAAGCATGCTTCAAGCCATTCGAGAGAGAAATGCTGGGACAGTTGTCGATATTTTCGAACAGCACTCGCAGCGCTTCCCTGGGAAGATGGTTCTAAAGCGAGCATTTTTTGCTTTTGATGCGTGCATCAGTGCATTCAGACATTGTCGGTCGTTGCTTTGCATGGACGGTATATTCTTGATAGGGAAGTAAAAGGGGCAGATATTGACTGCCATCGAAGTAGATGGTAACAACCAGGTGAGCAGTACACAACAAGTGCATATCAAAACAAGGTCAAAGTGCAAACACACTTCCATCTACTTTACCATACATAATTGACACCACGCTGCAACATGGTTGACCACACAGATTTGACAACACCCTGCCACATGCTACATGGTACTAAATTGACAACTAAATGCGCATTGCTTTATGAACTATATCTGACAACATACCTGCTTTATCAGGCTATTTGGATAACACCCTGCCCGATGCTTTGTCAATGCGAGCTGACAACACACTGCCACCTACTTTGTTAGACTGAATTGACAATACACTGCCACCTACAGTAAGAAACCAAATTGACAGCACACATACACCACATTATAATCCGAAAACTTACTATAAATACGATTGCCTGCCCAACACACATTGAATACTACATCAAGCCAACCCCCACGTCCAACACTACATTCCTACCACCACCACCACACCCAACACACCCCTCCACTGGCGGGTTCACAATATCCGACTACGGAGCTATTCTTCGTATGCGAAAATTGGTTGCCAAGAAGGCGAGAAGCTGCCCAAATGTTTCATGCAAGGATGCATTTGTGCCATCGAATTCCCGCCCAAATCAAGCGATCGCGTATACTCGGCGTGGATAATGCAATCTCGATACAGATTTCGCCGCCAGGCGTACTACACATGCAAGACACTCTCTTTAAGTTAATGACACACATGTACATTCAGTCCTGCGTTTTTCATATTTCTAACTTCTTCCACGCATAACACTAGGAAGATGATAGTTGCTACTTCTTCCAATGGATCGAAGGGTCAGATAATACGATAGGGCATTCTTCGAGCGCAAAATGTGTCTGCACTATCCAATGGCGTCCAAACGCTACACCCGTTAGAAACCTTCCCCTGAAACTACGGAAGATGAAGCAAAGCTCAACCCTACCACCATGAAACAGTGTACTTCAAGAAGCCCCACTATGAGCTTCGGAAATAACAAAAGAAGTTAAAAGAGCAAGCCGATGTGGTTCGCTTCCAAGAGGAGCCGAAGATCGCTCCACAAGTCTATTATTGGGTCGATATGTACGGGACTAATTGGAAGAAAGCCAAGCCCACAAGCCTCGCAAAATCAAAGGGGAAGGCACCGATGAATCCTTCCATATAAGGTATAGGATAGCCAGCATGACTTCTTTTCAATTCTAAAAGGCACACACGTGTCATAGCTGTACTTTTCGTTCATCGTTCGTCCATGTCGCCATTCGTATCGTACAACGGTACAAGTACGAGGGCTAACATAGGCAACGAACCGAACTATATATGCCATGTATTATTCCTCATTTTCTATGTCATGCAATGCAATGAGATTATATGCATATTCCCTTTTGTCTGTGCCATGTACTTCCCATATCTCTACTATTCTAAAGCAGCACTTGGTGGCAGTGGTCCATTCTTCTCAAGTCATTAATTGCTGCTTAATTGCCCTGCTTAATTGCCCTACGCAAGAAACGAAGCGTTGCTTTAATTAGCCAGCTTTACAAGAAAGCGAGCGTTAAAGATAGATGTTTGATCTTGTGAAATAATTTTTTATTATTTTTTAATCTTTATTTTTCGTTATCAATTTTGTTTTTCGTAACAACGCACGGGCATGTAACTAGTTTATTATGAAGTGCTATGTCCTCCTTCGTTCTGGAATTAGTTCTGTTCATTCCAACATTAATTTCACCATCTATATCCACTTCTTTGTCTTTGTTCCAATATGAAATGTCCCTTGAATTCACAACGACCAACAAAATACCTCAAACTTTCCCCTCCCGCGGTCTGCCTCTCCGTCGCCAGCCTAAATGGCGATAGTGATCTATCGCCATTTTAACTGGCGATAGAGTTCTGTCAATGTTTAGGCTAGTGACAAAGCTTATGTCGTCATTTTGTCTAACGACAGAAAAAAAGGCCACCATTAAGAGTGGCGACATATAGTCTACGTGAAGTCCATATCATCAAGTCGCTAAAGACCTTCGTGCTTGTAACCTGTACGGGTGAGAGGGTTTCTTGTCAGTTATTACTATGTAGTAGTAGGCTGTTTGTTGGTCTACTCTGTACGATTAATCAAACTCTAACATTTACACGTAAGAATAAGATTGTGAATAATGAATAATCTATTGTATTCCTGTGAATATTTAGGCGAACAACTCGCTGTCAACTTCCGTGCTAAGATCCCTACACGATTATGTGTTCACGCGTGACGCACCGAAGCTGCTAATTTCCCAGCTCAACTTTGCACTTTCTGTGACAAGACAGCTGATCTCTCGCGGTCTTGGTAGCCGCTCGCCACGCCTTTTTTAAGGGCGAATTCTTCGTGTCTCACCCACCTGCCGTGTATTGACCAATTTATCATTCGGAGCACGTTGTCAGCATGGGTCCTTTTGTTAGGCTACTTGGAGCGCATCTTGCTCTTCACTCACTCCATGTGGCTTTCTACTGTTGCGGCTACCTTACGAATTTCGATTCGTCGTTAAAACTGCACATTATCGTCCTTGTCGTCGCCGTCGTTGTCGATCTCTTCGACCGATTACGGACCAAATAGCAGCTGTGTTTTAGTTGGGGTTTTTTCTTCTTTTTCGCGTCGTCGTCGTCATTTTCGTCGACCAAGCTAGCCTAGGAGGTATTTTCCCGTGCCGTCTTTGAAGTTTCTTCCTTCGGGATCCTCGAGAGAAATCTGAAGCACGCCCGCATTGCTCGTGCTTAGTGGACGTCGACGGCGCAGGTCTGCCGCCGCCGGGTAGGTATGATCTGTGAGCTCACTGGAGCCATGCATGTTGGCGCATGTGACGGCCCGCCTTTTTAGGGGCAGATCCGTACGCCTCGACAGCTACCCAGGATGATTAGCTGCCAGGAACCAAGCATATTATTGCCAGGCAAAAGTCAAATTCCAACATTTTTATGCAATATAAGGCCTAACGGCCAAGGTTTTTCTGAAGAGGGCGCGGCGGCCCGAATAACTTACAAGCAAAACACCGCAGGCGCAGCTGAGCAAAAGACTAAGACCTCAAAACCAAATTTGCCATCTACGCATTCCTGGAACGCTCCAGCTTCTTCAAACTCTGAGAGGGGGGTCGGGGTTGCAAGGGTGAGTACGGGAGTACTCAACAAGTCGTACGGAAAACACTGAATATTACATGCAAGGGTGTAGCACAACATTGGTACAAGGTTAAAGTATTTGTGGATGCAGTTTTATTTGTAACATCATTTTACATGTTAAAACACAATCCATAATAATAGTAATCCAGGAGGGGTTCCATTCACAAAGTCATCACCATTAAACCACATCACCATTAAACCACATTCTCAAAACATGCACCAAGATCTACTTGAGCTAGGTTACGGGATTCACCCCAATTAAACTTAGCTTCATTTACCGGAAGCACGGCGTATTCGAATACCATTTATTCACTCTGCAGAGGTGTTCAGCTTTACCCACAAGATTCCACGATCGTTAATGCCAACTCGAGTTTAACACGCAACTTAAATGCGTGCGGCCGGATCGAGGTTATCATAGCTTTTCGTTGGACATTTCCCTCTTCAGTCCCTATCCGGTAGAGTTTTGCTCCACATTATCCCGGGGTCCCCACTTGGCCAGTGTGGAGTGCTTGGTCCCGCTTACTGTGGCACCTACCGTTGTGAACCCGAAATGCCACAGTTTCCTCGTGCACACTTTCGTTTCACTCCCATAATCATTGGACCATCTCCCACACCTGGGAAGGTAACCCTGCTCCTATAGGTATTCCGAGGGAAAGTACAATGTACCGAGCTATGTTGAGTCAAGCCAACGAAGTTGACCGGCCCAACCTGTGGTTGAACGAGTTCTTAAGTTATTTACTTTGCTCAAGGGGATTTATTATCCTTATATTGCCAAAGACCAAGCCTTTTTCCGATCCACAACCCCCTTCCGGTATCCGCGGTACCGGCCACCAGACAAACCCAAGGCATCAATCATCAGCCGGGGATTGGAACTCATCCACTCCGGGATTTATCCAATTCTGTCCCCCAAACCGTAGCACTTTTCCAAACAGACCCGAACCAAACGTTCGGCAGCCTTTCATTTCCATTATCAAAAGCATTTGACTAAACTAACAGGATAATAATAATTAATATAGGAATATTAAGTAACCTAAGGTTACAAGGATATAATTAGGTTCAATATTTTTCAAGGAAGTCTCATGAGCAAATTGGCATTAACTAAGTATCATGTCATTCTAAACTAGACAGATTTGCAATATTTCAATATACAGTAAAGTAATGCGGTAGAAAATAGTAATTGACTATAATAAGGCATGAATAGGTTCAACATGATCAAAGGTGTACGGCTTGCCTTGCGAGGCGGAAGGGTTCCCTAGTTCCGAGTTGGTGCAGTCGAGCTCGGCTTCACGCGGATCCGGCTCCTGTCCCAAGGACTGCTCCTGTTCCTGTGTCGGCTCCGGGAGTTGGTACTGCTCGGGCATCGGTTCTATCGTAAACGAACATCATAAAATAAACAATAAATAATACGAAAAGAAAGAAGAAAAAAGAAAAGAGAAAATCGGGAGAGAAAATAGCCGGAAAATGGGTCGGGGGCGTTTTTGGAATTTTGGAAACTTGGTTTGGCGAAACGGAGGTCATTTTTGGACTCAGTGGCTCGAAACGGTTCGGAAAAGTATTTTTGGGGCATTTTTGGGCTCTCGGGTAATTTCGGGGCATTTTTGGATATTTAAAAGGATTAAACGATTTTTGGAAAAGAAAATAAAGGAAAAAGGAAAAGAAAAGGGGGCACTGTTCACTTGGGCCGTGCCCAACCGAATTTGGCCCGTGGATGCGGGCGCGCGGGAGAAGGCCACTGGGCCGGCCCGTTTCCATGGCCAAGCCTGTCCTGACAGGTGGCCCCGGGCGCAGAGAGAGAGGGAGAGTGGCTGGCGGGTGGGGCCGCGGCGTGTAGCGCGTGGGGAGAGGGGGCTGGCAGGTGGGGTCATGGGGGCAGGGAGGCTGGCGGGTGGGCCTTAGAGCTGGGGGCGAGGCGGGGTTGAGACCGAGCGGAGCCGGGCGGCGCTTGTCGCCGGAGGCGGGGAAGACGGAGGGCGTTTACGCGAAGGAGTGCACGTGAGGGCACGGGACAAGAGGGGAAAGGGAGAGGGGTTACCCCGGATCTAGGGCAGGGCTCGGGGGAGACCGAACGGCGGCGGCGCCGCTTGGCGGCGGGGAGCGGCCGGAGACGGGGAAGAAGCCGGGGAGTCGGCACAGGAGAGCACGGGAGTGAGAGTGGGAGAGGGGAAACGGCGGAGGAGGAGGCGGCGAGCTCGGGGAGCCAAGAATGGCGGCCGGAGGAGGCTTTAAATAGCCGGCGAGGAGAGCGGGGTCGTTGGCCCTAATCATGGCGGCGACGAAAAATCCAAGCGGCGCAGCGGCGACGGGACGGGGCAGGGCAGCGGTGCGGGGCTCGGAGCGGCTAGCGCTAGCGCGGCGGGGCGTTGAGTGGCTACGGGGCTAGGGCGGCGAGGATGGGACGCGGGAGCAGAGCTCTGCCATGGCAGAGCTCACGGGGACGACGACGGGCGAGGCGGAGTTCGGCGGGCGCGGCGCGCGTCTTGGCGACACAGCGGCGCGGGCGAACGCGGAAGGCGGCCAAGCGGGCGAGGCGCAAGGAGAGGAGGAAGGCGCAAAGCCGAAAGAGGAAAGCGCACCAGCGCTGAAACTTTCCCAAAACGGCAAAAATCCGTAATATAATCAAACAAATCCAAATAAATTCAAAAAAAATCCAAAAAAAATCAGGAAAAATCACAAAATGCAAATAGAGTCTAATTCAAACTTATTTTGCAAATTTTGGGGTATTTCAACCTACCCCCCTTAAAATAAATCTCGTCCCCGAGATTCATTCCGCCTGGGGAAAGAGGTTGGGAAAATTCTGCTGCAAAACCTGATTCCTTTTTCCAGGGTTTCCTTGAGTACGTGATTCTTCCACCGTACTCGGTAAATTCTGATAGTCTTAAATTCCAAATCTGCTTTCCATGATTTCCAAGATCCTGACCGGTCTCTTATGGAGAATCGTACTGGGAATCCAAATCCTTTGGGTAGCACTTGCCCTGACTGCTGATGGAAATGTCCTCTCGGTTGGGGATATCGGAAACATGCTGTGAAAATCCTGAACCAATTGTAATTTGCATGCTATTCCTATGATCCTGTCAGAATCTTCGTATGGTCCAGTCTATCCGGTCTTAGCTCCTTATTTTTCATCCAAAAATGGCGCGGGTTTTGATGGTCGGTATTTTTCTGATATAATTCCCTTTTGGAGCAAATGTAATCTTTCTGTTATATTGGAGCTTGCACTCAATTTATTGGTAGTGATCCTTTCACGGACTTTTGTATCCTGAACGAGCTGGGTTCCACTGCTGTTTTAATCCTAGTCCTTTATTTTGTCCCAAGGGTTTAATATTTCCTTCCGTGATGTCCGGCTGTCTTGGTAACCGAGGTGGTGTGGAGGCTTTTGTGGACGGTAATAGGTGGCCTGATTGAGTCCCAAGTGTTTAGAGCGTAGGTTCTCGACTTTTTCTTCAGACTTTGGTCGTTTCTTCTCTGCTTGTCTACCTGGCGGAGGGTGGGGTACTATGTCAAAGTTCAAACCGGTCCTTGTAGCCTTATTCAGACTTTCCCTGAACATTGAGCTAAACTAGCTCACAATCTGACTCAGGGGATTCTTTGTGGTCCGTCAATCTGGGTTGAATCTAATGCTACTAACTTGTTCTTTCCAAAAGATCTCCCTGGTAGGTCAATCCATTAGTGATGTTCCTTCTGTCGTCAATCCTTGCTGATTCTTTAGGTAACCTGGCGGCAAGGTCTTTTCTTTCCTTTCCCATTTATATACGGGCACTGTGAGGGATGGTGGCAGTCTGGCTATTGTTTTGGTGGTCCATCTTATCTTTCTGACATACTTTACATCCAAATCCAACCACGTGTTTATTCATTACTTTCTGTCAGTATTCCTTTCTTCAACACTGGTATATTCTTGCGTTCCGTAGAGCGTCGACCATTTGGGTGGGTGAATTTTGTCAAAATCAATCCTCTTATATCTTTGTCTCATTAAACCAGTCTGTCCTTCAAGGAAGCCTTCTGGCCTTTCTGACACTATCTGGCGGTCTAACTGTCGCAACTCAGATTCTAGCTGGGAACGTGTCCTTTTTCTTAAATCATTTAATGGCGTTCCTTCTTGTGCAAACCTTAGCCATCATGTTTACTTTTCCTCTGGGTGATTCCGATTTTGAGGTTGAAACTCAAGTCCAATTATTTTCCTTTATTGCCTATTCGGACTCTGTTGTGTTCATCTGTAGGGCTGCCATTCTAGGGTCTTGAGCTAAAGGTTGGTTATTTCTGGAATAGTCTTTGGCTAATTCCTTGTCCTATTATTCTCGGAAAACTTCTGACTCCTGTCACTGACATGGGTTGCTTTCATTCCATCATTACTTGGTTGTTGAGATCCGTTTTTATTCCACCTCTCAGTGGTGATGTGTCATGGGGAACGAATCTTATTTAACTCGGTAGTCACTATATATATATATTTTTTTTTGTTCATCATTCGCACAGCTCATGTGTCAAAAACAACTACTTTATTACCAATATATTGTCCAGACCTTACATTCTTGATAGTACAAGTCGATCCTAATCTTTATCCCTTGGATCTCCATATCCAAGTTGCCACATTCAAGTCTGGCTATTAGTCTACTTCCAGTTGCTTGGAATTTTCAGCAATTCCTTATTAACGGTACTGGTTGCGATTGTTGTTCCTTTGGACGTGACATGATTGGATATCTTCGGCTGGTGTCTTTCCTTTGTCCCCTCTTGTATCTTATTCCTTGGGTATCTCTGCTTTTGCTGTTGCGGTGGACGGGTCACTAGGCTTCGGTTGGTGGAGGTGAGGGTCTATCACTCGCGTCTGGGCTACCAGGTCGATGGACTTTTCTTTGGGCAATTGCGTCTGAAATGTCCCATCTGTCTGCAATGATAGCATTTATCCCACCTCGTGGGACAATTGCGGATGAAGTGGTCTCCATTGCAGTTGTAGCACTTAACTGATTTGGGCTGAGGTTTCGCAGGTGTTGGTTGCTCTTCTTCTATTGAATGTTTCTTGTTAGGGAATCCTTGGGTGAGGACTAGGGCCTTTCCGCCGATCTGGGTGGGAGTCGGTATCCATGTCTGTTGAATTTCTTTCTTTCTCTTTTTCATCATTTTTAATTCATTCCTGGCTTCTTCGATTGCTATCCATTTGTCCATTACTGACGACATGTCCTTTATAGCTGAGGTGTGGAACTTCAGGCCCCTCTGTAATTCTTCCAAAGATTCTTTCATCCTACTAGCTTGAGGGTCCATCTCCTTGGGAATATCACTGGTAAAGTAGTCGGATTCGTTCAGGTGTCCCATCGCTGTACTTTCCTCTTGTCTATCCAGATTTCCTTGGGTGTGTTCTTGAGGTTTTTCAACTAGCCGTTCGAAAATTCTTTCCAATAACTGCGTATGGTGCCTTTCCGTTTGTTGTCTGTTTCTTTCCATTATGGTCAGTAATTGAGCTAGGTTGACTGGGTGATTTACTGACTCTTCATTTCTGCTCGAGCTGTCATGCAGGAATTTTGATCCAAAATCTGCCATGGTCTCAATCTGACTTTCTTTTCGGTCTGCAGCAGGGTTTTGAGGAAAGCGAAAAAGACGAGTAAGAATTTAGGGCATGGGGTGGGAATAGCAAGAATAGATGGGGCTCAGATGAATTGAGGGAACCTTTGAATTAGACGGAAATATATAGATAGTTTAAGCAATCAAAATCACAGAGATAGAGAACTTAGCAATTTTATAAGACATGGACCATGCAAAAACCGTTTTAAGGTTCGGCATAACCCATTTTACATTACAAAAGCCTAAAACAAAGAAGGGTACAACTTCTACGACTAACGGTCTAACTACTGCTGACGGCATCATCTCCAAGTCGGCGAAGATCCGCGAGGATTTTGAATTTTAGACGGGCAGACGAAACCTTTTAAAACAAACTGAGAGGGATAAGAAGCTTCTAAAGAAGACAAGGTAGCAGGGGAAGAAAAAGACAGCAATAATACTTATATTTTCGAAACTCATTTTGTTTATAGATCGAAATAATTTTATAAAGATTCTTCCTAAACCAATCTAAGGTCTTAATCTATGGTCAAGCCAAAGCTCTGATACCACTTGTGACGGCCCGCCTTTTTAGGGGCAGATCCGTACGCCTCGACAGCTACCCAGGATGATTAGCTGCCAGGAACCAAGCATATTATTGCCAGGCAAAAGTCAAATTCCAACATTTTTATGCAATATAAGGCCTAACGGCCAAGGTTTTTACAGAAGAGGGCGCAGCAGGGCCCGAATAACTTACAAGCAAAACACCGCACAGGCAGGCCTGAGCAAAAGACTAAGACCTCAAAACCAAATTTGCCATCTACGCATTCCTGGAACGCTCCAGCTTCTTCAAACTCTGAGAGGGGGGTCGGGGTTGCAAGGGTGAGTACGGGAGTACTCAACAAGTCGCACGGAAAACACTGAATATTACATGCAAGGGTGTAGCACAACATTGGTACAAGGTTAAAGTATTTGTGGATGCAGTTTTATTTGTAACATCATTTTACATGTTAAAACACAATCCATAATAATAGTAATCCAGGAGGGGTTCCATTCACAAAGTCATCACCATTAAACCACATCACCATTAAACCACATTCTCAAAACATGCACCAAGATCTACTTGAGCTAGGTTACGGGATTCACCCCAATTAAACTTAGCTTCATTTACCGGAAGCACGGCGTATTCGAATACCATTTATTCACTCTGCAGAGGTGTTCAGCTTTACCCACAAGATTCCACGATCGTTAATGCCAACTCGAGTTTAACACGCAACTTAAATGCGTGCGGCCGGATCGAGGTTATCATAGCTTTTCGTTGGACATTTCCCTCTTCAGTCCCTATCCGGTAGAGTTTTGCTCCACATTATCCCGGGGTCCCCACTTGGCCAGTGTGGAGTGCTTGGTCCCGCTTACTGTGGCACCTACCGTTGTGAACCCGAAATGCCACAGTTTCCTCGTGCACACTTTCGTTTCACTCCCATAATCATTGGACCATCTCCCACACCTGGGAAGGTAACCCTGCTCCTATAGGTTTTCCGTGTGTAAGTACCATGTACCGATCTATGTTGAGTCTAGCCATAGTATTTGACCGGCCCAACCTGTGGTTGAACGAGTTCTTCAGTTATTTACTTTGCTCAAGGATTTATTATCCTTATATTGCCAAAGACCAAGCCTTTTTCCGATCCACAACCCCTTCCAGGTATCCGCGATGCAGCCACCAGACAAACCCAAGGCATCAATCATCGGTAGGGATTGGAACTCATCCACTCAGGATTTATCCAATTCTGTCCCCAAACCGTAGCACTTTTCCAAATGCACCAACCAAACGTTCGGCACCTTTCATTTCCATTATCAAAAGCATTTGACTAAACTAACAGGATAATAATAATTAATATAGGAATATTAAGTAACCTAAGGTTACAAGGATATAATTAGGTTCAATATTTTTCAAGGAAGTCTCATGAGCAAATTGGCATTAACTAAGTATCATGTCATTCTAAACTAGACAGATTTGCAATATTTCAATATACAGTAAAGTAATGCGGTAGAAAATAGTAATTGACTATAATAAGGCATGAATAGGTTCAACATGATCAAAGGTGTACGGCTTGCCTTGCGGCGGAAGGGTTCCTAGTTAGAGTTGGTGCGGTCGAGCTCGGCTTCCACGCGGATCCGGCTCTGTCCCAGGACTGCTCACATTCTGTGTCGGCTCGGGAGTTGGTACTTTGCTTTCGGGCATCGGTTCTATAAACGAACATCATAAAATAAACAATAAATAATACGAAAAGAAAGAAGAAAAAGAAAAGAGAAAATCGGAGAGAAAATAGCCTAAAATGGGTGGGGCGTTTTGGAATTTTGGAAACTTGGTTTGGCGAAACGGAGGTCATTTTTGGACTCAGTGGCTCGAAACGGTTCGGAAAAGTATTTTTGGGGCATTTTTGGGCTCTCGGGTAATTTCGGGGCATTTTTGGATATTTAAAAGGATTAAACGATTTTTGGAAAAGAAAATAAAGGAAAAAGGAAAAGAAAAGGGGGCACTGTTCACTTGGGCCGTGCCCAACCGAATTTGGCCCGTGGATGCGGGCGCGCGGGAGAAGGCCACTGGGCCGGCCCGTTTCCATGGCCAAGCCTGTCCTGACAGGTGGCCCCGGGCGCAGAGAGAGAGGGAGAGTGGCTGGCGGGTGGGGCCGCGGCGTGTAGCGCGTGGGGAGAGGGGGCTGGCAGGTGGGGTCATGGGGGCAGGGAGGCTGGCGGGTGGGCCTTAGAGCTGGGGGCGAGGCGGGGTTGAGACCGAGCGGAGCCGGGCGGCGCTTGTCGCCGGAGGCGGGGAAGACGGAGGGCGTTTACGCGAAGGAGTGCACGTGAGGGCACGGGACAAGAGGGGAAAGGGAGAGGGGTTACCCCGTATCTAGGGCAGGGCTCGGGGGAGACCGAACGGCGGCGGCGCCGCTTGGCGGCGGGGAGCGGCCGGAGACGGGGAAGAAGCCGGGGAGTCGGCACAGGAGAGCACGGAGTGAGAGTGGGAGAGGGGAACGGCGAGGAGGAGGCGGCGAGCTCGGGAGCCAAGAATGGCGGCCGGAGGAGGCTTTAAATAGCCGGCGAGAAGCGGGGTCGTTAGCCCCTAATCATGGCGGCGACGAAAAATCAGCGCGGCGCGGCAGCGAAGCGAGGGCAGCGGCGTGCGGGGCTCGGGCGGCTAAGCGCTAGCGCGGCGGGCGTTGAGTGGCTACGAGGCTAGGCGGCGAGGATGGGGGAAGGCGAAGCTCTGCCATGGCGAAGCTCACGAGACGACGACGAAGCGGCGGAGTTCGGGCGAAGCGCGAGCGCGTCTTGCGGCGACAGTTGCGGCGCGAACGCGGAAGGCGGCCAAGCGGGCGAGGCGCAAGGAGAGGAGGAAGGCGCAAAGCCGAAAGAGGAAAGCGCACCAGCGCTGAAACTTTCCCAAAACGGCAAAAATCCGTAATATAATCAAACAAATCCAAATAAATTCAAAAAAAATCCAAAAAAAATCAGGAAAAATCACAAAATGCAAATAGAGTCTAATTCAAACTTATTTTGCAAATTTTGGGGTATTTCAGCGCAATCAGAACCGTCGATTGATCCATCAACGGCTCTAGCTCAACTCCTGCAAAAGCATGCTTTTGCGTTCTCTTTATCTGATCCGGCCACCTGTGGCTACGACGCAGCGTCGTTAATCAATGTATTATAGATCTGCAGTTGCTAGTCGCTTGGTGATCTGCTGCAGTTGCTAGACAGGGAGAATTTGATAGAACGTATAAACTGGACACGAGCTGCTGCATTTGGGGATTTGTTTCACGGGATACTTAGTGTAACAGTTGGACCTCCTAGATTATATATACAGCGACAGGAGGACGGCCTTGATGCTTGCACATGACAGAGGAGTAGTAGCTTGAAGAGAATGCCACATGTGGCAATGAGCAACGACTTGAGTTTGATCCGTTCTGATCTGATCTCGTGCTTGGAAAATTCAGCTTACTTTTAGAGAAATTTTAGGGTGCATTATTCCTGAAGTCTAACACCCAACTCTCTTCCTATTCCGCATGCCACCCCCCCCCCCTCCCACTCCCCCTCCCTCTCTGTGGCCGCGGCAGACGCAACCTAGCAGAGAGCAGGGCACCAAACGAGTGCTAAGCAACCACCGATACTGGCGAACAAATGGATGCGGCAGGGCAGACGGTGGCGCAAGGAACGATGCGTAGCAGGGCAGCCCTAGCCCCTGTGGTCGCGGCAAGCACCGACTTGTGAATCGAGGGTGCGACATCAATGATGGCCGACAGTTCAGGGGGTGGTGTTCGGCGAGGTAGGGGGTAGCGCACAGCTTGTTACAGGTCACCCCCTTGTTGCCGCAGCCAGCATCAAGATGGGAATGGAAGGTGCGACGACGGTGGTGATCGGTGGGGCATCTAGCAGGATATGAAGTGGTGATAAAACAACATACAACAGTTGCGCATTCAGCATCAACAACCACAAAGGTGAATTTCATTCTTTGATTCCTAGTTCATAAATCTATTAGCGTCATGTTGATTTATAACGGCGAATCATGATTTTTTAAATGTAGCTTGTAGAACATTTAAAAATGAAGAGGAAGCTTGTAGATTTGAAATTCTCAATTCACAAATCTTTAAATTAGTTTGGGTGTTGTCCCTGATAAGAACAATTTGTACTTTTGTATTCTTGCTACTGTGAACATTTATATTTTATATTGAACAATATTTTTTATAACTTTGAACACCCATTCTGAAAATCCTGAATCCGCCACTGTCGATATCGGTTTTGAATATTTTTTTTCGAATTCGGATTCGAATTCGGGATATTACTATTTGTTGACTCAGGATATTCCGAGATAATGTTCAGATATTTTGAGAAAATCAATCTCATATGCAAAACTGCAATATCCGACCGAATCCAAACCTATTGCAACCTACTCCAACCAAATGACATCACCCGTCTCGTAATAAGGAATAATTAATGATTTGCTCTTATTTAATTGTGTCATTGATCATTTGCTTGATGATATCTCACTGACATACGGACATCAGAGTCACATATCAATAATATACCGAGCAAATAATTAAGATCCACATCAATAACATTAACTAAAACAAAACAAATGATCAATCCCCCCAATAAAGCTACTCACTTTTCCGACCGCCATGATCATTCCCTGCGCGCTGGGTCTATGTTACTACAGCTAAGAACCGATCAGAAACCAATGCAGGGCAGAGGAGGTACGTAGAACACTCGAAACTTCCTGTCCCACTGGATCGCATCGCAGCATCTGTACTTGCGACACGAGGATGATCCCAAATTCCAAACCGTATGGTGGTGTCACCATCCGTGATTTCCCAAGCCCCATTACGCACGTATGAACACGCAGAATCTCCACCCATGAGCCTTCATTTAAGCCGCACACATCGTACGACAGATACAGTGGCGCACATACTCTGATTTCTGAGTTCGAAGCATGGCCCGGGTCCACTCGCCGTCGCCCGGCAGAGCTCACCGGAGCGCGAGCCGAGCCGAGCCGACCGCCCATTGAGCGCGCGCCACTAGAAAATAATAGCCCGAGCCGTGGCTCACTGGCTCTAACCCGGAAGCAAAGCTACGTGCTTAGCCGCGCTAAGTAATACAGTACTTCCCACTCGCGCTTTCTCACCGTAAACTCTCTCTCTCCCCCCTCCACTAGTGAGGTAGGAGGAGGACGACGAGGAGGAGTGTATCCATGGCGGCGTCCTCTCCCCTCGTCTTCCTGCTCATCGGCTGCCTTTGCGGTGTGCTGGCGATGGCGGCGGCGGCGGCGGGTGCTGCGACGGACACGCTGAAACAGGGGGAGTCGCTGGCCGGGACGGCGACGCTGGTGTCCTCGCCGTCGGGGGTGTTCGAGGTGGGCTTCTTCGCGCCGGACCCCAAGCTGCGCTCCCGCCTCTACCTCGGCATCTGGTACCGCAGCATCTCGCCCAGGACCGTCGTCTGGGTCGCCAATCGCGCGGCGCCGGCCACCGCGACCTCGCCATCGCTCACGCTCACCACCACCGGCGAGCTCCGCGTCCTCGACGGCTCGACGAAGGACGCACCGCTGCTCTGGTCCTCGAACACGTCCACGGGGACCGCGCCGCGCGGGGGCTACTCGGCCGTCATCCAAGACTCCGGCAGCCTCGAGGTGCGCGGCGAGGACGGCACGATGTGGGACAGCTTCTGGCACCCGACGGACACCATGCTGTCCGGTATGCGCATCGCCGTGCGCGCGCCGGGGAGGGGCCCCTCGGAGCGGATGCTCTTCACGTCGTGGGCCAGCGAGACGGACCCCTCTCCGGGGCAGTACGCGCTCGGGCTCGACCCGGCCAACTCCGGCCAGGCCTACATCTGGAAGGATGGCAGTGTTGCCATCTGGAGGTCAGCTTCTTGATGCCCTGCTCCTTAACATCTTTCTTTTCTGTTTAGTTGTTTGAGTCTTGGAGTAATATCATTTACTTTGATTTTCTTGTTAATTAATTTCTTCTTCCAGTCACAAATAGTTATATTTTAGATATAAGTACATTCAAATTTTTGAAACTTAATTGTTAATATATTTTTAAATATTTAAATTGGATACATAAAAATAATATGCGTAGATTTTTCAATAATTTTATTGGATTTTATAATTATATTATAATAGAAATTAGAATTCAAAGCGAAACTATATTGATATCCATAACTATTTGTGATAGGAGCGAGTATAAATTGTAGGGCCTAAGATGTTATGGAAACTAGTTTTAATTTTGGCATTAATTGTTAATGCACTAGTAGTTAGCCGCTGGCTGTTCTGTTCTTTCACCATCTGACTTGGGAACATCTGAAATCTGGTAGGATTTTTCTTTCCCTGTAGGAGTGCATGCATCGAATTCTGGGAAGGAGATGCGATTCATGGGGCAATCCAAGACTTGTGATTAGTTTGTCAAAAAGAATGCTCGAATTCAGCGGAAGTTTTGTTTGGTAGGTGGTTTAGTTTGCTTTGGCTTTTGCAGCTCATGTTCTCCTAGAGCAGTCTGCAGCAAGGCAGCTTCTGCTGCCGGCTTAGCTAGTCCGGATAGCAAATTACGAGCATCTCCTTTTCTGAGGTGATATGAACCTCGTTTTCACTTCATTATAGGACGGTTGGAGAAGGTACATAAAAAATATCAAGTTTAGAAGTAGGAAACTAGCCATGTGGGGAAACATTACCTCCCACTTGCAGATTGCAGTCCATCAGTAGCACTAGTCAGCCATGATAGGTCATTCCAGAACTTTAAGCTCTGTTTTTTGATAGTTTGTCTGTTTTGCTCTGCATTTTATGGTTAGAATGGCAACTGTTAGATATCCTCAATGTTCAAACTTCAAAGGTGTTTGCTAAATGGTAATCAAGTGTTTTTTTTTGTCCAGAACTTTAAGCTCTGTTTTTTGATAGTTTGTCTGTTTTGCTCTGCATTTTATGGTTAGAATGGCAACTGTTAGATATCCTCAATGTTCAAACTTCAAAGGTGTTTGCTAAATGGTAATCAAGTGTTTTTTTTTGTTTATGAGCACTCTCTCTTTTTTTTGTCCAATAGATGTTACTTTGTGATCCACGTTGTGCTTTATCATTTTGACTTTGTGAGGTTTTCTTAGGATGAACAATATGACAAGGGAATAATCAATTTGTTTACGGTCGTCGAGAAC
Organism: Rhipidocladum racemiflorum; assembly: GCA_036346355.1. NCBI lineage: Eukaryota > Viridiplantae > Streptophyta > Magnoliopsida > Poales > Poaceae > Rhipidocladum > Rhipidocladum racemiflorum. The sequence continues at coordinate 47,614,933 of CM070582.1, read as the reverse complement.
TGTAACATAAACGACCAAGCAGAGTTTTTTTTGTAGATTTTTTGTTTGTTGTGTTCCTTATAGTTTGTTTTGTTCCTCTTTTTTTTTTACAAATTGTCACATTATGTTTTTACATAATTTAATTTGTGTAAAACTAGTATACAATTAATGTAAAAAGACCATGCAGAAAATAATAATCTGTATTGGAGCATTCCTCAATGTATCACATCACACGTTAATAATTAAAGAGTAAACTAGTGGATAGAGGCAGATGTGCATCCAATATCTAAAAAATTGAGTGCTCCTTGACAAAATAGTACTCGAATGGGAGGAGAGGAGGCAAAGTGATTTTATTTATTGAATCTAGATCTAGATCTAAATTCTCAAAATTTGAGTACTACTTAGCAAGAAAACAATCAAGTTCTCCCTAGACACCACCATGTTCAAAGGCTTGAAAACCTTACATGTTAGAGGACCATTCGAACAAATCTCTGACAGATAAAATTTATATTTGGTGTGCTTGTGTTTGTCCAACAGACTGCATAGTGTTGCTAACATAGGGTATCAGCTTTTGGTTAATCATTTTGTCGACAATGAGTAGAATTCCGTATGTTTCCTAGTGACTTGAGCTTTTGGGTAAGACTATTGGTCCATTAAGCTTAACACGTAGTGCAGGAGTTTTTGTAAAAAGAAAATAAACTCAAAATCTAAGGGCTTATTACACTTGCTTATTAGTACTCAAATTTGGAATGGGTGGTTTAGTGGTGTAGTGGTGTGTATTTATGGGCTTGTCACTGGACTTGGTTGTGTCTGCACTATGCTAAATGTTTTGCCATTCCCTGGATTTACACTCTGATAGCACCCTTGATGTTTATCCACGTTTTAGAGCTGATCAATGTCTAGATGTAACAAGTGTTGAAGTAGGATGTCCGCTGTTTGCTGACAGTGACATTTGGGGAGAGGGTTGGTTTATGAAGCTCAACAAGGCTTCTCTAACTGATGAGCCGTAGACCAAAACTTTTGTCTGGTACATTTACCGTAGTTTTTTTTCTGTGTGTCTCTTTAACTACCATGCTTTCTTTCTGTTGGGCATGATTCACAAAATGGTCTATTTTTGGTGGCTGGGATAATGAAGAGGTTCAATAAAGTCAATCGTTTCCAAATTGCATGATATTTTGAATTTTCTCTATGATTCCCACTATTTGTGTGTTGAGCATCAGCTTGACGATAGAAAAGAAAATGCAGTAGCTTCCTTAGAAGTAAAGTCTGGGAAATAAATAATCCAAGTGTCACAAAACCAAGGATGGGAAATGAAGTGGAATTTGGCAAATGGACATTGATAGCATTAGTGACAGTACAACCACTAGAATGTAGATTGTCAGCATAATTGAATGACTTAATTCAAGATATCATAAGCTGAATTGAATCCTTTACAGGTCGGGGCAATGGACTGGACAGGGTTTTGCTGGCATTCCGTGGAGGTCGCTGTATTTGTACGGGTTCAAACCAGCAAATGATCCAAGCCTCGGGCAGTACTTCACTTACACTGCTTCAAACGCATCTCTGCAGAGGTTTGTTGTTATGCCAAATGGCACGGACATCTGTTACATGGTTAAGCAGTCTTCACAGGAATGGGAAACTGTCTGGTTGCAACCATCAATTGAGTGCGAGTACTATGCCACATGCGGTGCAAATGCAAAATGTACTGTGGTGCAAGATGGAAAGGCAAAATGTACCTGCTTTAAAGGTTTGTCTTGGTTAAAAAATTTTACAATTTGAATTTCTGTCGTACAGAACAAAAAGTGTTGAGTGTTACACCAAAATAGGTTTTATGCAGTGACCCCGTTCAACTCTTATTTACTTACTATATGTGAATTTGTTTTAGGAAAGCATGGAAGTGTATTTTTCCTTACTTAAATGGGTGCACTTCCTTTCCTGTTCATCGATTGTTCACAACAACCGACAATAAACTGCAATTAGGACCCCTAATATAGGAATACATGAATTTTGTCTCTGGTGCTTTTGATACCTTAATGCTTTTGCATACATATTTACCAAAATAAGTACTAGTTGGAATGGTGGCTTTACCATTTTCTTATTTACTTCAATAGGTTTTCAGCCGAAGTTGCAGGATCAGTGGAAGGCGGGAAATTGGAGTCAAGGTTGCGTCAGGAACCCACTTTTAGATTGTCAGTCTAACAAAACTGGGGATGGATTTCTTCCTATCCCAAACATCAAGTGGCCAGATTTCTCATATTGGGTATCTACTGTGAATGATGAGACTGGGTGCATGGATGCCTGCCAGAACAACTGCTCATGCGGTGCCTATGTTTACCTGACTACAATAGGGTGTCTAACGTGGGGTAATGAACTGATTGATGTTTACCAGTTTCAGAGGGGGGGATATAGCCTAAACCTCAAGCTTCCTGCTTCTGAGTTACGTAAGTGACGACGATTAACTGAAGAACAGAGTCTAAATATGCATGTTTACATATTTCCTTACCTGTAAATTATGATGTTTATGTTGGTTCTGCTGTCCCTTGATGAGCAGGCTCACATCACGCAATTTGGAAGATAGTCACAATAGTGTCTTCCGTGGTGCTATTTGTTTTGATAGCTTGCTTCTTTTTGTGGTGGAAGCGTGGCAGAAATATCAAAGGTAAGGTTCCACGAATTTATGTTCACTAATAGACGTGTAGTAAAAGCACACTCCTGTCAGTATACCGGTCAAGTGTCCTACTTAGTTCCATGATTACTCTTGCCTTACAGAGATTAGAAAAAAGTAGGAACTTTTCTGTCATACAGTTGTAAACTCTTTGCTAAAAAAGATGTTCTTGTAAACTGACAGCTATAGTAATTTTTTTTAACGTGACAGCTATAGTAATTAGTCATTTCAAAATGAATTCCTCGAGGCATGTATACTGTTAACTACCATTCTGGAGCAGATGCAGTGCACAGAAGATGGAGGTCAAGACATTCATCTACCCAATCTCAGCAGAGCAGTGATATGCTGGATATCTCACAGTCAATTCCTTTCGATGATGAAACGGAGGACGGGAAAAGCCATGAATTCAAAGTATACTCCCTGGATCGCATAAAAGCTGCTACTTGTAATTTCAGTGACTCCAACAAGCTTGGGGCAGGAGGATTTGGTCCTGTCTATATGGTATGTGTCATGTTATAAATGACAAACTAATCTTTGTATTATGCTTGGCATCATGATAATTAATATCATGAATCACTGTAGGGAAAATTACCTGGGGGAAAAGAAGTTGCCGTGAAGAGGCTTTGTAGGAATTCAGGTCAAGGCCTTGAGGAGTTCAAGAATGAGGTCATACTGATTGCAAAGTTGCAGCACCGCAATCTCGTCAGACTACTAGGATGCTGCATACAGGGAGAAGAGAAGATCCTGGTGTACGAGTACATGCCTAACAAAAGTCTAGATGCATTCCTCTTCAGTACGTGTCACTTCCATGTATCTCCATACCTCCTCTGACTGAACAAATATACTGATCGAATTGTGATTACTGTGTATGAATAGATCCTGGAAAGCAGGGTCTCCTAGACTGGAGGACACGGTTTGATATCATTGAAGGTATTGCCCGAGGGCTGCTATATCTCCACCGGGACTCAAGGCTACGTGTTGTTCACCGTGATCTCAAGGCCAGCAACATTCTCCTCGACACAGACATGAACCCCAAGATATCAGATTTCGGAATGGCAAGAATGTTTGGAGGGGATCAAAACCAATTCAACACGAATCGTGTTGTCGGGACATTGTATGTGCAATTCAAATAGATCTTACCATAACCGCAATATTGTCACTGCATTATGTTAAGTTGATTTTCCTTTTGCAGTGGCTACATGTCTCCTGAATATGCGATGGAAGGCATTTTCTCGGTCAAGTCTGATGTTTATAGCTTTGGAGTTCTGATCTTGGAGATCATCACGGGGAAGAGGGCTGTCAGTTTTCATGGTCAGCAGGACTCCGTAAACATGGCAGGATATGTAAGCACATACTTTTCCCATATCCCACACTAATCCTGAATTTTTTTTTTTTCCCTTTCTTCATGGCTTGATTTCACAACCATTTTTTCAGGCATGGCGACAATGGAATGAAGACAAGGGTGAGGAGCTGATCGATCCATTGATAAGATCGTCTTGCTCACTTCGACAAGTCTTGAGATGCATCTGCATTGCATTGCTATGCGTGCAAGATCATGCCCAAGACCGTCCCGACATCCCTGCCGTCATCCTAATGTTGAGCAGCGACAGCTCCAACCTTCCCATGCCGAGGCCTCCTACCCTGATGCTACAAGGCCGCGCTACCGAGACTAGCAAATCTGAGAAGGACAAGAGCCACTCCATCGGTACTGTATCAATGACACAGTTGCATGGAAGATAGCATAGCAGGGACAATATACTGAAACTTGCGACATCATTGTGTTTTCTTTTTTCTAATTTTTCTGACGTTACAAAGGCGTTGTTTTGTGTAGATTAGGAATTTGGGGTTTTGGTCACGCCAATTTGCACGGAAATTTCATTTGTGTCATGTAAAGTGGCTTTCAGCTTTGCAAAAGTAAATCTGTGGAGGTGATTTTAGTAGCGTAACCATTGTAATTTGTCAACCCATAGCGTGCATAAGCTAACCATAAGATAATCACAAAAGCTAAGTACCTCGTGCAACTTTGCTGATACAATATACAATGTCTTCTAGAGTGAAGTTTCCCCTTAACTAATTTAGCATCCCATCTGCTGAACAAGAAATGTATACCATAAATTCATAACTTCGTAAGGAATTGCCACATCTGAATCTTTGAAACATGCCAAATGTAAGGACCCTGAAAATTCAATTAAGCAAATAGAGTCATTAAGAATTTCATTAAGAGGATAACGGGTAAATAGTCTCAATAGCCAGTGAGTTGCATGTTAACCAAAGTGTGCTTTGGTAACTTGGTAAAAAGGGAAGGGGCAGAAAGGTAAAAGAGAGCACAGTAAATGAGGATAAGTCCGAACCACAGTGGTTCACCCTCTCTGCCTTTGCCACAACCGAGAGCAGCCAGTGAACACAGCCGTTCACTCTCTTTTCCTCATTTCCAACCGTCGCCACTCCCACAACTGAGCCAGGAGCAAGGAGGAGAAGACCAAGCAAGAAGAGGAGTAGAAGCTAGGAAGGAGGAGCCCAGATCTAGATCAATGAGCTTCGCCACCTCTCCAGAAACTTCACCCTCAACTTTCTGCCCATAGAACCACTCCATCAAGTGCACAAGTAAGACAACACTAGTAGTATAGAAATGTAGTAGGCTAAGTAAGTAGATCGGGTAGAGTAGAAAATAGATCGGGAGGAAACCGCCGTGATCTCAGTAGGAGGGTAACTCTAGGGGCCTGCGAGGAGCGTCTTGGCCATCATCGTGCACTCCCCGGCGTGCATGCATAGCCAGTGTCGTCACCCCTCCCCTCAAACCCAGGACACCACCCCTAGAATCATCATCGACCTTACTCACCTTCAAGTCACAGCACAAATCTCACTCAAGGACTCACCTCAACATAGTTAATCAAAGCAACATAAGCACTTAAGACAAAAACCCCAAATCCAATAGCAAGACCGCAGGAGAGGGAGAGAGGAGCGGCAAGACGGAGGCTAGAGGCTGGCCAGTAGAGGCCGGCACGATTGGCATGCCAGCATGCAGCCAGGGAAGAGGCCGGTGCCAAGCCGAGTAGGGGGGGGGTGAGCCCAAGCCAGATAGGAGTAGCCAGGGAGAGCTCGGTCCAGAGAGGGAGAACCGAGGGAAACGCCGGAGAGGAGCTCGGCTGCATAGAAGGAAAAGAAAGGAGAAACCGAGAACTGAGCCAGAGATTTCGACCGGGTAGGAGAAAAAGAGAGGAGAGGCAAAAAAAAAAAAAAGAAAGAAAAGAGAGGAAAAGGAAAAGAAGAGATGAGAGAAAAGAAAAGAGAAAAAAAATAGAAAATGGGTTGATCATCGCGATCTGTGATTAGTTAGATAATCATTTAGCCATACGTGTAAGAAAAACCAAAAACGTAACAAATGGCCACATTAAGTAAATGAGCAATTGGATATAACCTTGTAAATACATGAACAACTAAAAATAAGAATTAACACCCTTCTTTAATTAATATTGCTATTATTAGAAATGGTTGGACGCCATGAATCATGTTCAAAATTAATTGCCATAGATTTAATATTTAATGATTTCAGGAACTGAACTGAATCCAGCAGAAGGCCACTTTCCAAATCCGGGCGACGACAATTATATCAATCATAATTCAGGCAAGCTTCCCTTTATTATGTTTTATTGAACGTTTTCAAATGCTTTTGCATATTTACATATATCATCACTGCATTGGAAAACGTATATTGCAAATGAAAATCTCAAGTTGGTTGTAGTTGAAAATTTGTCCTATCTTGATTTTGTAAAGGAGGATTTGAGGATTTAAATGATCAGTGAAAGAAGTGGCAAGCTGAGCTAATGGAGTTGTTGGGTTGTATTTATATTACTTTGGTAGGTAGAGCGTGCCGACGAGGAGTTTAGCCGGTGGGGTCCTCTACATAGGTTATGATATAAGGACAAATACGTACACTCTAGCAATGAGACATATTTTATAGACCAACCATAGTATGTGAAATTAGTCAGAAAAGGTTGTCTTAAGAAGGTATTCTGATCTCCATATGGGGTAAGCGTAGATAAATAGGAGCGAGAAATTTGGTATGCCGGGAGTCTTAGTGAAGGACACAGAAAATTAGCCGCGATTGATTCTTTCAGGCTATATATGTATAAAACATTGGATTGAGTATCAGTGCTGCTGCGGTAGCATGATACAACTAGTAGCTACTAGTCTGGCAGGATGGCCTGGGACAGGTGTCCCCCACTCAAGTAACAGGGTTGGAGATATAATACTGGACTAGTGATAAACATTCTTGGGCCTTTCGGGATTGGGTCACTATGGGTAAAGTGGTACAAACCTACGCAGGATTAAAATCATGAATTCATGCCTGTCTCCTGAATTGGAGGCTACGGAAGCTAAATCTGCCTCATATACCAGTGCTAGTAGCTGTTTTTGGAATTAAAATGCACAACCCTTAAAGAAAACAAAAAAATATAATTTTTGTAAAACTATATTTTGAGGGAATGTGATCATCAGATGGACTTTGGTTGGATTGAGAGAAAATTCATCCATTGCATTTTGTTAATAATGCTTGCTGAGTACTTACTTTTGTACTCACTTTTGCTAAATCCCTCATTTCTAGAAAATAGCTCCGAAGTTCAATCGTCCGGTTGGTTTGACGAGGCAGTTGAGTACTACCAGGAAGGGTAGAGTGTGGATTGCACAGGCATCAGTTTTGTCAGTCTTAGTGTAATTAGTATATATGTATTATATTTTTGTTGTGTTTGAATCTTATGTATAATTATGTGCTGAACTTGTAGTCTGCGTGGCATGGAATGTAATAAAGTCTCCATTTCAGTCTAATTATTATTCTGTTGCAACATTTTCAACACGGTGTAGTGATAAAATATGGGGGTGTTCGATGTTTTGATTAGTTAGTATACCAATATTCATATAATTATCTTAATGTAATGATAATAGTTACTGTCATTATCTAGACTAATTACGTGATCGCCACACCAAAGCTCTCCAGAAGAGTTGTACAACTCACAGTGAAGGTCGTTGTCACGATAGGGCTTAGTTAGTCAGCTACGTGCGAGCTTAACAGCAGGCCACTCAAAATCTCTTAACTTGACGGCGATGACTCACCGCATTGGCATGCGGTGGGTTAGTATCGGTTGCATATATAATCGAAATATCACTATATAAACATAAATTATAGGTGAGATTCGCCTTTAACACAGCAGTTCCTTCATTTTTCTTCGTTGAGAATCGATATTCTTTGTTGATTAACGCTGTTAAAAGAAACACCTTGCAGCCTGCATGCTATGAATCTTCGTCCTTCCTAACGCGTCACCTACATGTTCGCAAAAAAAAAAAAAAAAAAAAGGTTCACCCACCCTCGTACTTGAAGTAGCTGACGTGACAGACCACGCGCCATTGGCGACTCCAGCGACCGCTTGGCACCTGGCAGGAAGCAGCGTCAGCCGGAGGCCGGCAGGGGCTGCGCACGATTTCCTCAAACAAAAAAATCGTGCAAAAAAAAAAAAAAATCAAATCAAATTGGTTGACTCGATTTGATAGGTATTCAGTGTGGTATAAATAAAACCTGATTTTTTTTAGATAATTTTTTTTCAGAAAAACTAAATAACGGTATACCGTTGCAACGGTATACCTCTGAAACTCATAAAACTTATGATTTTTTGCACTGAAACTCATGAAACTTAGCACTAAAAACTGATAAAACATAAAACTGATGAAACTAAACACTGAAACTCATGAAACCAGCACCGAAACTGATAAGTTTCATAAGTTTCATGGCTATACCGTTGCAACGGTATACCGTTCCCTAGTCACTCTCATTTTTTTTTGGTAAAAACCGTGTGTAAATCGAAATAAACTGAGTACTAAAATAAAAAAAATGCATGTATAATTAGATAAAGTAATAATCAAATGTGTATACAATGCAGTTTCACATGGAAATAATATCACTAGATTTATCAAAGTAACAATCAAATGTGTGTAATAATTTTTACTAACGTGTAATTAAATAAAGTAAAGGTCAAATTTGTGTATTAGAAATCGTATCGATATCTAAAACGACAAGTAAAAAAGAATAATTCACGTTAGTTTGGTGAATATGGTATTTACCGATATCGAACAGAAGTTCTATTTAATATATTTGGTATCACATTTCAATTATCGTGTTAAAAAAACCGCATTTACCAATTACACCGTATATACATCCCCAGAGGCCGAGGGTAGTAGGAGTAGGCTCATTTAGCATTGACCACATCGGATGAAATCACAAAAGCAACGTGCGTCTCTTACCATCGAACCTAGGGCCCTAAAGAAAGAAAAAAAGCCCGTTGGGTCTCGAATCAAAATTGTTTTGATTGCAGTAGTTAATTGATTTAAAATTAAAATAAATTTATTTTGAACAAAAAAAGTATTAACGAGTCTCGGCTCGACAGTGTTTTGTTAGCTCGAATTTAAAATTAATCACTTCAATAATCAATAAAATGATTTTATATCAAACTATATTAGTGTTGAAAGGATGTAAAGAATAACTCGGTAAGCTGGTAGCCACCGTAAGCCGTGGCGTCCAAATCCCAGTCCATTTCTCGAGCGACTTTTCGAGCAGTCCCCCCCACCACCCACCCATTTGTCTGCGTTGCTCCGGCCATTTCAGCCGGCACATGCCCACGACCGGCGCGTCGCTGACCCATCGGACGCTTGCTTATTCCGAGTTTCCAGCCCGGAGCACGTGCTCTCGTATTCTCCCGAACCACCGTCTCCGCGTCGGTCGGTCGGTTGGTCCGTTCGTCCGTTGCTCTGCCTCTTCCGAGTAGCAGCTGCACTAGTCGCGAGTCGCGTCCGCGTCTGCGCTGACGTCGCTGAGGAAATATAAAAAAACACGGTAGTTTTGGGTCAGCGATTCGCGACGTCTCTACACAGTGGTCTCGTGCTGCAACGTGGCAGCCATAGCTGACTCGGATGTTTTCAAGGGTCTATTTAATTGGTAGGATAAAGTTGAATAAAGAAGAGATGGTATTGAATTATTTGGTTCTATTGATTTGGTGAATATAATGGTGTAACATCTGTAGAGAATATTCTTTTAACTCTGTATTCCATTATCCAGTGATGGTTCCATTCAATTAACCAAATATATGGATGCTTTTTTCTTGAACTATATCATACAAGTACCACTTAATACAAGCAACTAAACACACCTAGTCTGACTCCTGAGAGAGACCGTTCATACAATCATACAATTTGGGATAAAAAAAGTCAAATTGCTGATTTAATTACACGGCTAGTAGCGGACGAGCTTGCGCTCGGTTGGCCAGCAGCGCCGGCGTGCGTTGCTGCCCGCCCGGGATCGAGACTTGGTCTCGCCCGGGTGCGCACGGGTCGGGTGCAGCGCGTGTGTGTGCGTGGGTGTGTGGGCGTGCGTGGGCGTGTGTGCGTTTGTAGCCCGGCTGTTATTCTTTCTTCTTAAGTGATTGCCAGAGCTCCTGGCCAAAATTCGAAAAAAAAATTACACGGCTAGTATATGCAAAAAAATTTATCCGGAAAACGGGTGTATATAATAAAATGGCACCTTTTCTTTCAGCCAAAAATGTGAAAACTAGTGCATTGCGTTGCGTTCATAGAAACATAGCGGGGTGCGGGATGCCTAGTGGATTCACCTTGGCACCAGCGCCACTCACCCTGGATCCAACACGGATTGCTCTGCAGCTGCAGACAGCAAGATCCTGCCAAGGATCACTATTAAAAAAAACAACACAGGAAACCTAAAAAAAATCTCGGTCTTTTCTCCGTTCTCATAAAAAAAATCGATATAGATCAATCCAAGCATAAATCGGCACTAGATTGACACGAGAGCAGCTGAACTAATTTGGACCACTAAAACGCACGCCAATTACTTGAATAGGATGATTAAACTAGGAGCAATCTTCTTGCTGAGCAAATCATTTCGCCATCATTAGTTAACAACTAGCAGTATGTCAAATGCTAGTTTGTCGTATGTGCAGTCTTGCATCTTTAACGATGTGAACCCCCAGCTTCGCAGCCCCTTCCTTTCCATACCGCTTTAAAATAGTCGCACCACGCCTGATTAACCAGTCAGTTAACTGACTAATCAACGAATCCCGTGATTAAACTCCAAATCAAAACCAGACAGTCAACCACGCGGCTGGCTGGCGCGAGCGCGCATACATGATATATATATCCACGACCGCAACAGCAGCAACTCTCTAGACATTAGAACCGGCCCCTTCTCCTCCCCTTAGACACGAGCCAAGAAGCTCGCAGCTGGCCGCCATTAATGGCGCGTGCCGCCACTGCTGCTGCGCTCGCCTTGCTTTTCTTCCTCTGCGTGCACGTCCGTGTCGACGCGGCCGACATGCTGTCGCAGGGGCAGTCGCTGGCCGGCAACGGCACGCTCTTGTCCCCGAACGGCACCTTCCTTCTCGCCTTCTTCACGCCGCGAGGCGGCGACCCTGCGCGGGTGTACCTCGGGGTCCAGTACGCGAACGCCGCGGAGCAGACTGTGCTGTGGGTGGCCAACCGCGACGCGCCTGTGAGCGCGGCCTCGGCGTACTCGGCCACCGTGACTGGCTCCGGCGAGCTGCAGGTGCTGGAAGGGGAGCGCATCGTGTGGCGGACGAACACGTCGTCGTCGCTGGGCAGCATCACGCTGAAGATCTCGGAAACGGGAAACCTCGTGCTGGCCGCCGCCGGCGGGCAGACTGTACTGTGGCAGAGCTTCGACTACCCCACGGACACCTTCATCCCCGGGATGAGCATCACGCTCGACCGGCGCAACGGGGCCATCAACCGGACGCTGTTCACGTCTTGGAGGAGCCCCGGCGACCCGGCCCCCGGCAACTTCACGCTCGGTCTCGACCCGCTCGGCTCGGCGCAGCTCTACATATGGAAGCAGGGCCAGGGAGGTGAGAACACCGCGTACTGGAGGTCGGGACAGTGGGCGGGCTCCAACTTCGTGGGCATCCCGTGGAGGTCACTCTACGTTTACGGCTTCAAGCTCTCCGGCGACGCGTCGACGCAGAGCAACGGGGTCATGTCCTACACGTTCAACACGTACAACAGCTCGCTGTACAGGTTCGTGCTCCAGCCGAACGGCACCGAGACGTGCTACATGCTCCTCGACGGCACCGGCGAGTGGGAGGTCGTCTGGTCGGAGCCGACGATAGCGTGCCAGGCGTACAACATGTGCGGGCCCAATACCGAGTGCGTCGCCGGCGACAATGGCCAGCCCGTCTGTATCTGCTTGAAAGGTCAAACTCTTCACAAACCCGATCAATGCCTTTGCAAATTGCATTGACCTGATTTGATCATACGTATTACCTTACATGGCTTGCTTAGTTATGATCATACATGACATGCATAATTTGATCATATATACATGCAATGACATTATATACGTATGAATCATATAATTTTGCAGGTTTTAGACCGAAAACTGAAGTGGAGTATGCCAATCGGACCGGGGCGCGGGGTTGTGTGAGGAGCACCCCACTGACCTGCAGCGAGAGGAACATAAGCGGTGCCGGTGGCGATGTGTTCGCTTATTTCCCAGGCGTGAAGCTGCCGGACTTCGCCTCCTGGGGGACGACGGTGGGCGACGCGGACGCTTGCAGGCAGTCGTGCTTAGCCAACTGCTCGTGTGGCGCGTACAGTTACAGCGCCGGCACCGGCTGCTTAACCTGGGGGCAGGAGTTGGTGGACATCTACCAGTTCCCTAAAGGAGTGGGCTATGACCTCTACATCAAGGTGCCACCCTCTGTATTAGGTAAGAACCAATGAAAAGAGTGTTTTTTGATATAAGTTATACAAATTTTAAAACAAGCGAAAAAGGTAAGTAATTACAGTCTACTGTCCATTCATGCTTTTATATCTCTGTACAACTTTTAAAAAGAAAAACATAGAAACACCTCTCAAAAATTTCTTGGTTAGTTGATGCCTTAATAGCTATAACTTATGAACTCAAACATCTGATTAGGGTTTGAAAATTTTCTTTGTTCTTGAGGAAAACTTGCTAAATGCTTACTGAAAAATTAATTGGTTTGGTTGTTCAAGAACCGATAAACCGCGCGACCGAATGCTTGCCAAACCACTGGATTTTGAGGAAAAAGAAATGCATGACTTTTTTGGTTTTTTGCCGATAGGGAGTACGATTCTAGCCGTGTTAGACTGCAATGGAAATAGAAAAGGTAGCAGCAATCCAGTGTAAATGCATGTGAAGTTGTTGGGGGGTCTTATCTGGTGTGGTGCAATCCACCGAATAAAATTCACCAGGATAGACAAGTAGAAGACGGTAGCCAATTTGGACTGGTAAACAGTGATTGTGAAGGGTGAAAAAATAAAACTAGTAAAACATTTCACCCCTGGGAAACTCAAACCATATCCTTGTTTCATTTTCTGAATAAATAAACACAATCATCTTTGCTTAAATCTGTGGATGAGGGGAAAAAGGCTTCCTAGATGCTGATGTCACGCCCATTTCTAATGCTTTATCAGCTGTCATCTTTGGAGAGCGCATTAAGACAGCTAAAAAGAATGCATATTCCAAGGCCTGCAAAGAAATTATCTAATTCTGAATATATGCAAGCCGTTTGTTCCAGATGCTGACCTGTGAGAAAAGAACAATATAAGTCAATCTTTTCTGTCTTAAAGATTGTTCCGACAATGACAGATCTTATTCCATAAACTAGAGTATTTGAATGGGGCAAAACAAGGCTGTCCGACGGCTTCATGAGAAAGACCTTAACATATTAGCTTTTGGATGAAGCCGAGAGGTGTATAGTTTGGTTCAGCGATAATATATTGCGATTAGAACACAGGGAACATGTGAAACAAACAAACCATGTTTTGATCATGTAGGTCAATATGTCTGACTATATATGGTATTCTTATATTATATGATCTGAATGCATGTGCGGATTTGACCAATTATTGAAGTTATCTTCTGTTGTGACAGGGTCGATTCATAGATACTGTTCATTTCTTACTGTAGAAAAACTGCTTACTTGACAATTGCACATGACTGATAAACTCTACTGTTATATTTGACCTGCTCAGAAACAGGCTCCAAACGGAGGCGATGGATAACAGCAGTTGTTAGTGTAGTCATCGTCGTGGTGGTTCTATTGGTAGCATGCGGCCTTCTCCTGTGGAAGTGCAGAAGAAGAATCGAAGGTGAGGTGACGGTTCATATCTGAAGCAAAACACTGAACTCGCCAATTCGCCATTCAAATGATTTTAACGATTTACAAGCAAATTTTTTTTTTTTATCTCGACGACACAGTGCATGACAAGTTGATTTGGTTCATCTTGTGCAGAGAAACTTGGCATTGTTGGAAGGGAAGAAAAACCAAGTCTCTCATTGTCGCATCCTGGTAGGGAAGCAAAACAGGATTTCTCAGGGCCAATGCAACCTGATCACGAGGAAGCAGAGAACGGCAACAGCTGCGAGCTGCCATTGTTCGCCTTCGAGACCTTAGCAACGGCCACCAGCAACTTCAGCAACTCCAACAAGCTTGGGGAGGGAGGGTTCGGCCATGTCTACAAGGTACTACAACTGGATAGCACTGCATATAGCACAATCTACTATTACACTTTAAAATGTACCAATTTAATTACGGAATTAAAGATGCACGGTCGATTCATCGCAGGGGATACTTCCGGGGGGCGAGGAGGTTGCAGTGAAGAGGCTGTCCCGGAGCTCAGGCCAAGGCCGGGAGGAGTTCAAGAACGAGGTCATACTGATCGCAAAGCTGCAGCACCGCAATCTTGTCAGGATGCTCGGGTGCTGCATACAGGGGGAGGAGAAGATCTTGGTTTACGAGTATATGCCCAACAAAAGCCTGGACGCCTTCCTCTTCGGTATTCATCAAATCTACCTCATTACAATACAGTTTCTTCTTGTAACATGCAAAGCCGCACGGCTCTGACGATGTGTTCGGTGGTGGCCGGTGATCAGATCCGGCGAGGCGAGGGCTCCTGGACTGGAAGGCGAGGTTCCGCATCATCGAAGGGATCGCTCGAGGCCTTCTTTACCTTCACAGGGACTCGAGGCTCCGCGTCGTGCACCGCGATCTCAAGGCCAGCAACATCCTCCTGGACCACGACATGAACCCCAAGATTTCGGATTTCGGCATGGCGAGGATCTTCGGCGGCGACCAGAACCAGGTCAACACGAACCGCGTCGTCGGCACGCTGTAAGTGCATCGCTGCCGAAAAAGCAATCGTCATGGTGCAGAACTACCAAATGTACCACGCTTGTTACTGACATTTTTGTTTCGTTGCGCCGTCGTCAGAGGGTACATGTCGCCGGAGTACGCGATGGAAGGCCTATTCTCGGTGAGGTCCGACGTGTACAGCTTCGGGATTCTGGTCCTGGAGATCATCTCCGGCCAGAAGAACAGCAGCTTCCACCACATGCAGGGATCCCTGAACATTGTAGGCTATGTAAGCACACACCACGCTACCGGTTGTGAAAGCTCTCATCGCAGTGTTTCTCACTGAAGTCTGAACAGAATGCTTACTTGTTTGATGGAACGCGCAGGCCTGGCAGCTGTGGAACGCGGACAAGGGCGAGCAGCTGATCGACCCGTCGATCCGGGCGTCGTGCTCGGCGCGCGAGGCGGCGCGGTGCATCCACATGGCGCTGCTGTGCGTGCAGGACCACGCGTGCGACCGGCCGGACATCCCGTACGTGGTGCTGACGTTGGGCAGCGAGAGCTCCGTCCTGCCGATGCCGCGGCCGCCGACGTTCACGCTGCAGTGCACTTCGTCGGACCGGGACAGGTTCAGGGAGCAGGAGGAGGCCTACTCCGCGTCCGACCTCACCGTAACCATGCTGCAAGGGAGGTAGCTAGGGAAGCAGACAGAGATCCATAGGCCTGGAGAACAGAAGTGTACATATATTTTGGATCTAACCGCTATCCCGAAAAAATAGATTCGTATATAACACGAGGCTCTTTACGTAAGCAACGAGCGAGGGATCCAAACGCGATCTGAAAAAAAAAATTTGTGCCCTCACAAAAAATCACGAAAGACTCCTTCGTAAATCTACAGGGACCTATCTACGATTTCAAGGAACGGAGGGGTTTTTTCGCAAGAAGTACGGGATGACAGGTGGATGCCCCCACCGAGCCCAAAGCTCCCATCTTTTATGGATGGATACAGCATTTGGACGCGCAGAGATCGTTTTCCTTCGCTCTGTACATGGCACAATTTTGTTACTGTAGTTAAAAGGTTAAAAAGAGTTGTTTCAGCCCCATGAACAGTGACTCTCTCCGTTGATAAATACAGGATCTATAAATTGAATTGTCTTGTTTCGAAATATAAAGTTTACATATAGATTTAATGAGCATTTTCTACTATATTTCTATTTATTCTCTCTCAACCATATACATTTATTCATTATCACCCACATAAAATATTATCTCTCATCTTTCAAAACAATTAAGAGAGATATATAAATTATTTTTCTTTCGGCTTTCTCAATTTCACCGCACCCTTAATTCTTATGCAAAATCAAAATACGTTTTATATTTATCAACGAAGGAATTAAGTACAATTTAGTAATTTATCAAGTGTATAGTAATTTACTTTTGAGGTGTTATCATTGATAACTCATCAACGAGGCACGTCGGGAGCGCGTCCCATTCTTTCGGCTATACATGAAACACGCCGAGAATAATTTACTGGCAAGTAACAAACAAGCAAGCTTGTGTCCTGGGCTGCTCATGATTCATTGAACAGGACCACGTAAAGGTATGGTATCGAATGGCCCAGGGTGGAGGTTCCCTAGAGCCTTGGACCACCTGAGTTCCTTTATGTATCTATCAACATTATGAGATACTAGGAAGGTCAGCGCGATCCCACGCCGCGCATGTGATCGATTATAACTTTAAAATTTTATAGAGTCTTTTTTGAGTTTCTTTGGGAGAAAAAAAAGACTAAGATGTATCTTTTAAATCTTCGGATGGTTTTTTGGAGCGACATTTTTTAATAAGGAAAGTTTCTTCGGGAGAAAATGGATTGGAACGGAAAAAAAAATGGACCAACGTACATGTTTTTCGGATTTTCGGCGGTTTTTTTTTTTTTTTTTGCGATTTTTCAGAGGGTCGTAACTCCGAAATTAATTTTTGGAGGGCATCTTTTCCCTTTTTTTAATAAAAAAAGTTTTTCTTAGGAAACATGGATCGGAACGAAAAAAATGGACCAAGACGTATATTTTCGGATTTTTCGGAGGGCTTTCGCGCTAAGAAAGGGCCTTTTCGCAAAAAGCAGGACCTACATGCAATTTTGGAAACCTACAGGATTTCTCGGCAAAAAAACAGTAGTGACACGCATCGACCATAGGCGGCACCGCGGGCCCACCACGCGTCGCAAGAGAAAATACGTGCGCACGCACGCACCCGTGGGTCTCGACCCCGCGCTAACGGGGAGGCAACGAACGGCGTTACCGCTGCGGTACGCGGCCCACTTGGGCGAGCAAACGGCGTGCAATTTCCATTTCCGTTCGACGACGCGATTAGACGGCCGAGAAGCGAGCGTGACGTGGATGGCCTCCGGAGCTCTGAAACCTCTGGAATATAATGAAGGGATAATATGAATCAAAACATCCTAGGTAAAAGTGCGCAAATGTTAGGGCATTTGTTTTTTCTTTTGATTTTATATTTTAGTTTTAAAAGCTGAATAAAAAAAATAAACAGTTCGATTCTAGAAGTCGATTTTCACAATCCAGTCCATCCATATACACTAGAATCCACAACCCACTTCATATGTGCTTTTGGATTCTAGTTTTTGGAGAATTAGCTTCTCTACAACTATAATTCAGAATTAGCTTTTAAAGAATCTAAAATAAAAACAAACAGATCCTTAATCTCCTACCGAAATGGATTTCACAGCTGATAGTGTAAAGCATGGCTGATTTCTTAGTCACTTTAACCTGCCGCTGGATAGTATGACATTGTATTGCAGATTGGAGATGGTTTTCACCATAACTATTAAAAGCTAACTTTTAATAACAGATAAGGCATCTCATAAACATGTTCGATCCCAATATCCCATAGTGCTAGAACTTGGCTGATTGCCGGATAGAACTTCTATGTTACAGGCCGGATATGGATGTCATGCGCTCGCACGGCCAGTAATTATACTTGAAAGTAGTCATATGATGAAAGAATAAAAGTAGACAAATACAAGCATTGGATCGGTTTTGAATTATCTAAATTTAGGTGGAATATTGAATCCCACCTCTTCCATTTAAATACATTTTACACATAATCTCTAGAAAAATCACAAAATTCCACATCTAAAATGGAGAAGATGAGATTCCGAGACCATTCTAACCTATGCGACGCCCCTATTTACCTGCTTTCCTTTCACCGTATGTCTATTTCCAGCATATAATTCCTCCGGTTAAAATCGACGAGGATCGGCTCGGCGGGTTACATTGTCCAGGCTAACCACGCGGTGCAGAAAACGTCCATGGCCCGTGGGCACTCAGCCCATACCCGGCCCACGCGTCGTGGTGTGCTCCGGCCGGACGGCCTGCTTCTTTCCCGGATCAAAACGCGGCGAAAAAAAACCGAGAAAACTCGAGGACATGCGGAACAGAGCGGCGCAGCATTGTGCGAAATTTCGGAGTCAATTGATGCCAGCAGAGGGAGGAATGCAGAAGTGAAAATTCGGCGCGATGTCGATGTTGCCCTAGGTTGAGACCGTCTTTAATCAATTCACTAAAGTAAGTAGGAAAAGAAACCAACTATAGAACCATTCTCAAGTGCTTCCTCCATAAAATCTTCATTCTTGCTCAGGTTGCGCTAGGGCCCAAAGGAAGTGGAGCTCGAAGAAAACTATAGAACTTATATGGTAACATATAATGATATAAATATAAAATGTATGCAAAATCAAATAAACAAAAATATGAAGATCGGCAATAAAATTATAAGAAAATAATGACACAACAAACCTTGGTAAATGATTTCAAAAAAAAATGTGGTCAACAACCAATGCTGGGAAACTACTAACTCCACGCCTAAGAAGTAGCGTCAGACCAAATAGTACCCAAACTAACAAGAAATGAAAGCAATAGACACACAAGGAGCTGGCCCATGTAACTAACAAATTGGAGTGCTGGACGCGACGACGACTTGTGACTTGCGATCGCCAAACGCCAAGCCAATCCGCCGGCCGTCGATCCGTATGGGGAGTCCAGGAGACGAGCGAGTAGACGAGGAGTTAGGCGCACGAGTAGACCATGCTGCCCATGTGTATGGGTGGGTATGTTTGGGCCTTCAAAATGTTATTTGGACCACGGCACAACGGGTACAACCTGTAGCTCCGCCCCTGGCAGAACCGGTCCAACTGAAGCATCATGTTCTTCTTGTAAAGTGGACTCCAATCCCTTAGCGAGACAAGTAATCTTCTTAAGACTGTTTTTACATTTGACCAAGTCCGAGAGAGAGAAATCATGTTATTTCTGCATTTCCACACTCCATAAAACAGCAGCACAAACAGTGTTTAAAGCATCATTCTTCTTATTATTTATCCAAAAGCAAGCAATAGAATCAAAGTTATGCCCAATGTTCAAATCAAAAAATCTATTAACTATATCCCAAACATTCCTTGCTATCACACAGTCCAAAAAAAAGATGAATGATAGTTATGCCTAGGTTGAGACTGTTGGCCCTATAACTATTCAAGCACGAAAAGGAAAAGAAATATCATTTTGAATATTTAGATTGGACGTATGAAAGTGATACACATAGTTTTCTAGTTTTATTTGTATATAAAAAATATGAGTAAAATTGTATTTTAGATATTATGTCGGTGTTGAAATTAAGTGACTTTTTATAACTGGTGAGAAGTTGGATTGACGACTCAATTCTAGAGTTTACTCTTCCCCAACTCCACAGAGTAACATGCAGGTGCGCCGTCATTCAGCCTCATCTGCACCTCCAACTCGAGCCTTTCCATGGCCGCCTCCGGCAAGCACATCGGCACAACGATCCCCGCCTCCCCTTTCTCGTTCTTCACATTCATGTGAAGCGTCGCCAGGGTCACCGCCGGCGGCCCTCCGTACACGTTCTCCCCCCACCCGAAGTCCACGCTCTCAAACCCGGCTCGCGTCACATCGGACACGAGGTACGTCCGCGCAGCGCGCCCGAACCGCGGCCGCCCGCGTTGCACCATCAGGCTGGCCACCGACTGCATGTAGCCGTCCGACGTCGCCTTGGCCTTCGCCTCGGTGATCATCTTAAGCACGTCTCCCAGCGGGCTCTCCCGTAGGTGACCGGCCGAGCAAGATGCCACAGCGAAGGTGAACGCGTTGCCGTAGAACCCCACAGGCAGCGGCGGGCTTCGCCCTCGAGCGTTCACCACGAACATGACGCGCACCTCGTCGTCGGCGTCATACTCGAGCGCGGCCGCCCGGCACTGCCAGAGGAAAGCCGCGAGCATGTCGAAGCGGGAGGCTCGCTTGGCGCCGGTTGGGGCGAGTGAGTTGCGCAGGACCGACACCTCCTTTGGTCCGAAGAAGAAGGCCCGTTGCACGAGCGGCTCACGGCCAAGCACGTCGTGGTTCCCACCGGCCGCCGTATCGTCGTACTCTGAGTGCCGGTGAGAGACTTCCGGTGGTGAGCGCGCCATGAGCAGCTCCCTCGCCCACACCGGCGTCACGGTTGGCGCAGGCATGCCCCGCGACATCTCGCCGATCGTTCGGAGAAGTTGCACGACGCCGGCCGCGTCCGCTATGTTGTGGCAGATCTGTATGCCGAATACAAACGCCTCGCACCTGAGTCGTGTAACCTAATAATACATGTTGCGACGTTCGTGTTGCGCACGCGCATGCGCTACTGATTAGTATATACACTGATACACATAGTTATGTACGTGCACGACATATAGAAGAGCATTTGTGTACGATGTATTCACCTGAACGAAGAGCAGCGGCCTGCCGACAACGACGGCGCTGCGGCCGTCGGGCTCACAGAGAAGCTCCTGGTAGCACGGGATGGGCGGGCACAGCACGCCACCGAACTCCCCGAGAGAGACGTCCGCATCAGCCTCGACAAACACCACGCCCTCGCCGGTGCACTCGACCACCAGCTTCTTCCCTGGCATGGCCTCGCGGATCCGGCCAGCGACGGGGTAGTAGTGCACCAGCGCGTCGGCCAGGCCTTTCTTGATGACCGCAGCGGGGTCTACGCCGGCCATGGCAGCGTTGCCCCGGAAGAATTGGAGGCACGACCGGTAGAACCGGAGGCCGTCCTGGTCGTCAATGTCCGAGAGCGGCTTGAACTCGTGCGGCGTCGCCTCGGACGGCTCGACGAGCACCGGGGCGGAGCGCTTGACGGTGAAGGCGAGGGAGGCCATGTGTTTCGTATGTTAACGTACGCGTGAGCAAATGCACGTAGCATGCTGGGGCACTATATAGTGGCCGCTCCGAGCGACGATGTGAAGTAGACCTAGCTTGTGTACGTACGCAGAACGGTGGAGAGCGATCGAAGTTTACCTACCACTAATCCACTGTACGCGGATACACGCGAATGGATGTTGCAGTCATGCAAATGCAATGCTCCGTGTAGTGGCCGTCTAGCTTGTAATGGGGGCGTTCGTTGGCCGGTCAGTGCAATGGAATGCAGGAGAGAAAAAAATGAGTGGCATCTTCCGGCCTGGCGTTGTTCACATTTCAGGGATGTTGTTGATTCATCTCAGGTGCTGTTGTTGATTTGCCTTTCCTCTCTCTTTCTTCTGGTTTTGTTTTTTTTTTCCCTTTCTCCCTTCCTCTTTTTGTTTCCCTTTGTAATCCTTAGTGCATTCTCTTGCACTTTGTACTCTTTTTTCTCTCTAATTTAATCCAGCTTGGTTGCTTTCAAAAAAACACATTTCAGTGGATGGATCAAACGGCGAACACAGCCACCCATGTTTGAATGCAGCGGCGCCGAGTCCAATCTGGTTGGCCGGAAGAATGGTGGAGTGGAGGGATGCGGAGCGGAAATAACGAACGTTGAAGCCACTAAAAGTGAGCAGTCAACAGAAGATGTTGAAATTAATCAAGGATTATGAACTAAACATACAATACTATCTAGAAAAGACCAATATGATAGTCGACGCATTAAATAGAAAGACGTGTCACCACCTAACTTTAACAACAAACATCCCACTGCAGCTACAATCAGAGATTCAGAGATGCAACAGTTAAACTTACAAGTGATAGAAGAGGGATCGATACCTTCTATCAGGATTCAATCTGACCTCCTGTATCAGATCAAGGCAGCCCTACAAGCAGATGAGGAAATCCAACAATACAAAAGAGAAATGAAAGGGGTTTGTGACGGACCGCTTTTTCAGGGGTGCGTTTAAACTCCGAAATGACTACCCAGGAAGATTAGTCACCGGAAACCAAGTCGTTCATTACCCGCAAAAGAATGATACAACTGTTTTTACATCACATAGGGCCTAACGGCCAGAGTTTTCAAAGGAAGCGGCGAGCTTCAGGGTATATATTACATCACAAAAGAAAGTCAGCGCAAAAGTAAAATCCACAGGCGAGTCGAGCGGAGACTGAGACTTAGAACCACATTGTGTCGCCATCTACGACTTCTTGGAACTCTCCAGCATCTTGATATTCTAAAATGGGTTAATTAAGCAAGAGTGAGTACTACAACGTACTCAACAAGCCACACAGTGAAGCCTGGTTTACCACATGCAACGGATAACAAGGATAGTCATATGTCTCATTTGGTGTATGCAAGTTTTCATAATATTTGACATTTCATGTTTAAAACATAAACCATAATAATATGATAAGGGGGGGGGGGGTTTCCAAAGTTATTCACTTCCATACTTATTAATCCAAAAACTACTTGAGCTTAGGTTTGGGATTCACCCCATTTTAACTCAGCTTCATTTACCGGAAGCACGGCGTATTCGAATACCATTTAATTCACTCTGCAGAGGTGTTCAGCTTTACCCACAAGATTCCACGATCGTTATGCCATGCGATTAACATGCAACTTTTATGCATGCGGCCGGATCGAGGTTATCATAGCTTTTCGTTGGATCTTTCCCTTTTAGCCCCTATCCGTTAGAGTTTCGGTCCACATTAACCCGAGGTCCCCACTGGCCAGAGTGGAGTTCGCGATCCCATTTACTGTGGACACCTACCGTTGTGAACCCGTAATGCCACACTTTCCTGTGCACATTCCCGTTCCACCCCCATAACTGCGGACCATCTCCCATACCGGGAAGGTAACCCTGCTCCTATAGGTATTCCGGGGAAAGTACAATGTACTGGGCTACGTTGAGTCAAGCCAACGTAGTTGACCGGCCCAACCTGTGGTTGAACGAGTTCGTAAGTTATTTACTTTGCCCAAGGTTGTAAGTCCTTATCTTGTTACAGACCAAACCATTACGTTTCACATGCCCCTGGTATCCAACGTACCACCATCCATTCATACCTTGGTATCAGTCCTCGGCCGGGGATCAGACTAACACCCATCCGGTAGTTAGCCCAATACTGTCCCCCAGACCGCAACATTTCATAAACATCCCAAATCAATACTGACAATAGTATTTTCTTAGGGTTACAAAGGATTATTAGGATTCAATATTTGTCAAGGAAGTTCCATGAGCCTTTTTGGCATTAACTAGCTATCATGTCATTCAAACATACCAACTTTGCGATATTTCAACATATAGTTCGGAAATAATGCGGTAGAAAATAACTATGAATTAATCTAGGGAAATATTAGGTTCAACATGATCAATGGAGTATGGCTTGCCTTACGAGGCGGAGGGGTTCCCTAGTTCGGAGTTGGTGTAGTCGAGCTCGGCTTCACGCTGGTCCGGCTCCGGTTCCAAGTACTGCTCCTGTTCCTGGTCCGGGAGTTGGTACTGCTCGGTCGTCGTTTCTATCGTAAACAAATACCATAAGGTAAACAATAAATAATACCAAAAGAAAGAAGAGAAAAGAAAAGAGAAAACCGAGAGAGAAAATAAGCTAAAAATGGGTCGGAGGGCGTTTTGGGAATTTTTGGAACTTGGTTTGGCGGAACGGAGGTCATTTTTGGACTCAGTGGCTCGAAACGGTTCGGAATATGTATTTTGGGCATTTTTGGACTTTTGGATAATTTTGGAGTATTTTTGGATTTTTAAATGAATTAAAACGGTTTTTTTGGAAATTCAAATCCGAAAAGGAAATAGAAAAGAACACTGTTCATTTGGGCCGCCAGCCAAATGCTTTTGGCCCACGAAGCTGACGTGCGCGGCAAGGCCATTGGGCCGGCCCAGTTTGCGGCCAGGCCGCGCTGACAAGCGGGCCCGGGCAACAGTGAGAGAGGGCGGGGGCTGGCGTGTGGGGCCGGGGGAGTGGGGAGGCTGACGGGTGGGGCTGGCTTGCCAGCGGGAGAGGGAGGAGGCGAGGCCGAGTGGCCGGAGCCGGGCGGAGCAGGCGCCGGAGGCGAGGAAGAAGGTGAGGGTTTCGCGATTCAACGTACGGGGGTGCAGGAGACTTAGGGAAAAAGGATGAGGGGCTCACCCCGGTTCTAGGGCACTACTCCGGGGAGGCCGAGCGGCGGTGGAGCGGCTGGCGGCGGCGGTGGAGCGGCTGGCGGCGGCGTGCAACCGGAGACGGAGAAGATGATCGTGGCGCGGCCACGGGAGTGCACGGGAGCTAGAGAGAGAGAGGGGAAAAGGGAGAGGAGGTGGTCATGAGCTCGGAGGGCAAGAAATGGAGACCTGAGGGGCTTTTATTGCCGGTGGAGCTTGAGAGTGCAGCGGCTTCATCATTTCGAAGGGACCAAGCGGTGAGGTGATGGGGACGGGACGAGTGGCGGCGTGGGGCTCGGGGCGGTGCGCGGCGATGGGTGGAGTGCCCTAAGGGGTTCGGGCGGCGACGGGACAGGGTCACGGGGCGGCGGGGAAGAGCTCTGCCATGGCAGTGATGCACGCGGGGGAGAGAGGGTGGGAGGGACAAGAAGCACAGTGCGTTGGCGCACTCGTGCGAAGCGTGGGAAGCGAGGCGGCGACGCGCCGGGCGCGGTGCGAGGAGAAGGCGCAATCGCCAAGAAAGGAAAGCGCTTTATACTGAATTTTCCAAAAACGGAAAAAACCCGAATTAGAATCAAATAAAATCGAAAAAAAATCCAAATAAATCAGGAAAAATCCCAAAAATTCAGAAAAAAAACCATAAAATGCAAATAAAGTTTAATTTAAATCTGTTTTGAAAGTTTTGGGGTATTTCAGGGTTAACACGTCAAAATTCTCGGAGGATGAGCAAGGCATACTACGGTTTCGCAATCGTATATGCGTTCTCGATAACAATTAGATAAGAGGATTAATTTTGACAGAAGCTCACTCATCCCAACTCTCAATGCATCCCGGGAGTACAAAGATGTATCAAGATTTGAAGAAGGAATACTGGTGGAAGGGTATAAAGAAAGAAGTAGCTGAGAACGTCTTGTATTGTGACGTATGTCGGAATGTTAGGATAGATCACCACAAGACTGCCAGTTTACTGCAACCACTTCCGATACCAGATTGGAGGTGTGATGAAATTGGCATAGATTTCATCACAGGATTGCCCAAGACACAGCAAGGATTTGGTACCATTTAGGTAATAATCTGTCGACTGACTAAAGTTGTCCACTTCGTACCTATCAAGCAGACTTTTTGCAAGGATAAGCTGGCAGAATTATACCTAACTCGGATTGTAAGGCTACACAAAATCCCTAAAAGGATTGTGTCAGACCGAGGAGCCCAGTTCACCTCCAAGTTCTGGTAAAGTTTACATGAGGAGAGGTGCTTCTATGCTTTTCCTTTTAAAAGTTGCACAATTATTAAAGCATGAATGAATGGTAGATGATGATTACTTACCCCTTCGTTTGCTTCAAGATTTGTGCAACTTGTAATAGAAGGAAAAGCATAGAAGCACTGCTCTTACATGAGGCTATGGGGATTGATTTGACGTTCAGCACAACCTATCACCCGCAGACATATGGACAGACGGAAAGGGTTAACCAGATATTAAAGGATATGTTGAGAGCCTGCGCTATAACCTATGGAGCCTCTTGGGCCACCTGCCTGCCATTTGTAGAATTTTCGTACAACAACAGTTACCAAGCCAGTTTAAAAATATCACCCTTCGAGGCCCTTTGTGGAAGGAAGTACAAAACCCCTCTAAATTAGACTGAAACAGGAGAAAGACAACATTTTAAGCCACAACTTGTTCATGATGCAGAAGCCTGCGTAAATATTATTAGGGAAAACTTAAAGACTGCTCAAGGTGACAAAAGAGTTACGCAAACATGAGACGAAAGGATATCAGTTACCAAGTTGGTGATTTTGTCTATCTGAATGTGACACCGTTCAAGCCAGTGCGCAGATTCCAAATGAAAGGAAAGTTAGCACCCAGATACGTTGGACCATATCAGATCATACACATAATTAGAGAAGTAGCCTACAAACTACAGCTAAGCTCTATTCAGTTCCGAGGAAAAGAAAAGGATGTACATAAATTGTGGTTCTCTCCTCGGACAACAGCACTGTTCAGAGGCAAGGAAGAATCAAGCGCATTGACACTTTATTACATCGAGTAAGAAATAGCTGATTGTTTATTATACATCGGTTCCGGAAATCAAATAGCAACAGGGTATATTGGACAAGAAGTATCGAGGTCTTAATTTCTCAATCAGTGTTTCACCATTCCGAAAATGGCCAGGGGTTCTCTGGATTCTAAATACAAAAACTCCTTGGTCTTAAGACTGCAGGAAACTAGCATACTTGGCACCAAGGAAAAGCCTCTGCACGCACAGCAGGGCATTCTTTCTCACTTCCGTATTCTCGTGGGCCATGAGCTTCATGACTCGATCCTTCGCCTTGAGGTCTGCCACCACTATGCGGCCGGAAGGATGGTACTGAAGGAACTGTGAGAGGTCGTAGCAGGCGACCGCAAGAGCAGTGGTGTCGGCTGATGTATCGATAATTGTCATAAGGACGCGTAGAATCTGCAAAATTGTGAAGGTGTCACGCCATAACAATTACAGAGCAACTAGACTTCATTTCATTGAACAATATTAGGCAAAGCATGGTTGGTGCTAAGTGCGAACGGTCAATAACAGCATGCTATTGGCTATCACAAACGCAGCTAGGCTGCAGCCAAATACTGTCTATAATCTGTACATCCACTTTGTCTATGCACACCGGACAAAAGGAAATTTGTAAGATTAATTAAACGCGTAGAAGGGCACTAGAACCAGAACGATATGAGTATATGCTATCTAGGGCATTTTGTATGGTAGTGGCTTTACATGCTGCGCTGAAACTAAACAGAAGCACTGGAAACAAATTTCAGACTAGGAGAACTGGATTAAATTTAAATTGGACTGTTTAGGTAGTTCACTTTGGATTACATAAGCACTTAGCTCCTGAAATGCAAAGGGGGTAAGTACGAAAAAACCTCCTGAAGTTTTACCGACAGTCCCACCAGATGATGTTCATTTGTATATTTTCATTCATGAAAGGAGTAAGGACCAGGGTTCACCAAATCGTTCGTGCGATTTTCGCATGAACAGTGATTTTCGATAATCGCAAAAATCGAGTCGAAAATCGTTAAAAATCGGATGAATTCAAAAACCAAATTTTTTCAAAAAAAATTTCAAAAATCGTCGATTTTCGTGGAAAATCGACAGGTTTTCGTGGAAAATCGACGATTTCGTGTGGAAAATCGACGACCTTGTTGAACTTTTTTGTGCGATCGATTTTTGTAGCGATTTTCAACGATTTTTGGCAAAAATCGACCGATTTCCACCGGTTTTTGACATGTAAATTTTTTCGAATTTTTGAATTTTTTTGAATTATTTTTTGAATTGGATCGGTTTACCGACCGGTTTTTGATATCAGGCCGCGGCGATATGGCCGAAAATCGCGAAAATCGAGCGATTTTCGTCGATTTTTTCAACCCTGGTAAGGACAGAGCATACCTGGAAGTCATTTTCTTCAAAATTGTTAATATTCTCCCGCCAGAAACTTGGGTCTTTGTGCATTGGAGACCAGTCAAGATGGCCAAGAAGGACTTGCTGTTTGTACTTCTCAAATGAACTCAACTTCTTAATGCTGTCTTTGAGCCCTACTTCTAGTTGATTCAGTGCATCTAATAAATCCTGGGTGCACACGTAATAGCAAAATGTTGTCAGTTCAAAAAAGTTACAAGCTCAACTGAATAAACAAACTAGATAGTTCTACAAAAAATTCTGAACAAACAAACTAGATAGTTAATACAAAAAATTATACTTGTTGGTTTCCCATGTTCCACACAAATTTATTGTAGACACCCTAAAATCTCTCTGATGCTGCAATCAAGGCACTTTTTATTGCATTGTGCTACAGACAATGGAAATGAGTGTGCTTGGCAATGTCTCAGCAACTCTTTGCAGTGTTAACATTTAACAAGCAAATTGCTCCATTCAATTAAGTTTGGCATGGGGCATTGGGGGCCAGATCAAGCAAAAGTTCAGAAAATAAGAAAGAGACTAGCAATTAGGGGGTCTCATTTTGCAGTTTACAGTTCAAAGTAACAAAGTCAAGATTGATACGGAAAAGTTGAGGAAAATTAAAAACATACTCCCTCCGATCACAAATAGTTGTTGCTTTGGAACTTTCGGAACTTTGATTGTCAATATCTTTTTAATTTTAAATATTTAAATTGGATACATGCAAATCATGTGTAGATTTGTCTTGAAAAGTACTTTCATAATATTATAATTTTATTAGATTTTATAAATATATTATAATAGAAACTAGTGATCAAAGCTGTGTTTTGGAGACTGTGTTAATGTCCAAAACGATAACAATTTGTAACTGGAGGGAGTATATCATTTTTACTTTACTGGACCAAGCATATGCTTGCCTTTTAGCAATTCCCTAAAAATATCGCTTCAAACAATGCTTCGGATATAAAGGTTTCATACAAACTTTTCTATGGAAAGGTTTGGTAAGTTCCTCACCTCATCAGTCCATGCGTGAGCTTTCAAATTCTGTGCTATCTGTGGCAATCCAAGATCAATCATTTGGGCAGCAAACGCGCCCTTTGCCAGCAAATTACGGAAGGACATGACAACAACTCTGACAACCTAAAAAAAGCTTCATTATGTCAAAAAAATTTATACGAAAGAAATGTGCTAGCATAATAATTCAAGCGAACTTCAAAGCTCACCTTCTCTTTAGTAGAACCTTTGACAACCTCTACAAGTCTTGGCATAACCCTTGTAGTGGACAAGTAATCAACTGCTGCGTCATAAAAGGATAAAAGCCAGATGCAGAGGCAGGTTTCGTAGAGGAGCTGCACAAGACACAATAAAGGGGTAAACAGAAGATTAGAAAATTAGTTCACAAATTACAGAAGAGGAAACAGTTGTGCTTGTTATGTATAATTGGACTGCTTCAAATCTTCATAAATGAGACATATCTCCACAAAAATAATTGCCCCATAAATTAAATTAGCTCACTGGTGCTCAAAAAGTGGCTTGGGGACATGCATGCATCCAAAAAATCTAACAAGGAAAGCGTGAGCAATTTGAGCACAGAAAGTTCAATTTAGGCTCTTGGCATAAAAATATTTTATTATTACCATTTTATATGATTAAGGGCCTCTACAATCACCTGAATTGACTGTTGTGTGGAAGCCGGAGATATTAAAGGAACGAGCAGTTTTACACCATCTGCCTGTACAAATAAAGTTCTAACATATGGCTCTCGTAGCAAAGTGGCGAGGCAATGGATAGCATTAGGAACAGAACAGTTCGGGTGTGTAGGATTCCTCAGCTACAAAACAGATCATTGTCAAAGTTTAGAACTCCTGAACACTAGCTTCATATCACAATATATGCAAAGCAATAATAAACTATACCAAATAAACTGGACCATTTTGCATGTTCTGACCTGAGAACATAGCCAATCAGCCAAACCTCTTATCACATCATGAGTTGATGTAAGCTTGCTCTTTGAATTTGAAGCCTCTCCATTTGGAAACATGCCATTCTGAAGCTTAGGACGCACACTATAATCATAGTAAAGTTAGATTGTCCGGAACAAGCAATACCACGTAATAATCATTTGAATATTAACAGAGCATACCTTATTATAAGGGTCAATATCTTACAACTTTTTTCTTGTACGAACCAATTGCCTTTCCAGAGCAATCTGAAAGTGGTAATTTTGTGAGCTAAATATGACAGCCAGATAACAAACTAATAGAGAGAGAGAGAGAGAAATAACTGGCAAAAATAGTAGCATATGAACTATGGGACCAGCCCATCCCAGTTGGGATGGTGCAAGATCAACCGTTTGGTTGATGGGATGTCCTAATATCCAAGTTTGGTTAAAGGATTGGATGCTGGGTATCCTAGATGATATGAAGTCTCAATGGGGAAAAGCGTGAGGTCTGGAGAGGAATTATCATACTGTTGGTTTTAGGAGTACCGCCAATATGTATTGAAGTTGGGGTACCATACATGTGGTATTGTATAAATGAGGATTGCTAGTAACATGTTTGACAATTAAAAACAGGAAACACGGATTTTCATAATAGAACCATATTTTCTGAAAAAGGATTTGAGGAAGGATTCTTGAAATGATTTTTGGAGAAACTCAGATGATGCATTTTGTTACTAATGCTTACTAAGCACTTTTATCCTCACTCTTGCTTAACTCCCCCTTTGCTTAGGGTTTAGCCCTGATGTTCAAGCATCTGGTTAGGGTGACGAGGAGGCTAGGGATTATCAGAAGAGTTAGAATGTTGGATAGACAATGCTTCGACTTCATTGGTCGTTAGAGTACTTAGTACTTTTGGTATTATATTTTTATTGTACTTGGACCCTATGTATAATTAGTGAGCTGAATATGTAGCCTGTGTGGCAATGGAATATAATAAAGTCTCCATTTCAGTCTCTAATTATTGTGCTGTTGCAACACTCTGAACACGGTGTACTGACTAATAAAATATCGTGTGCTTGATGTTTTAATTGAGATTCGTTTAATTATCTCAAAGTAATGGGGTATTATTGTCGTTACCTTAGGCTAATTATGCGGGTCGTCACATTTGTAGTTTTGTACAATGAATGAGATGTGCAAATTTTAAGATGACAAGACACATAATAGAAGAATTAAGCAAATCTGGAATACTTAACTTAGGAAAGGCTCGTAAATGTCTTCACCAGACAAAGATTTGTCATAGAACAGTGCTGCTCGTTTAAGATTTGCTGAAAACAAAGGCAATTATTTAACATACATGACACTAACAAAAAAGGTCAACAAAGCGGATCAGTAGTTGCCCACCTGCAAGCATTTCATCAATGAGGGCAAGCACATATTCCACAGTCTCTTCCTTGGTGATGTTCCGCAAGATATTCAGAAAAACTTGAACATAAGATGGCCCATCCTGTAAGCATTTTAGTTCCATGGAGCCATTATATTACAAAACTAGTTGCAAATACAAATTTATGGATTTGGCCAAACAGAAGTGGACAAATTGGCAAAAATCAATTCAACCAAAAATAGAAGGCCTTATAGACAGTCATGATTCTTTGGAAGGAGAAAAAATACAACTAAGTTCTGTTTAAAAGTGAACCTCTTAAGTGTTGAACAAATACCTTATCTAACAGACTGAATCCTGTATTCTCATTACATATAAGCTAAAAGCAGTGTCTGGAAACCCAAATTAGTAACAGAAAAAAGAAGGTTCAAAGGTGAGTAAGAAAAGGAAACAATTGTGATCTTACAATGGTGTTTAAGCTCTTTTACCCACAAAAATGATTTAGGATGATAAAGCCGCTCACCTCATCAAGCAGAGGACCTCTCTGACTTTCTGGTTTGTGGTCATAACGGCGTAAAAGCTGAAGGCATGTTGAAGAAATTAGCTTAGTTGACATATATGTCTCCCATGGAATGTCCCGCTTGAGCACCTTCAAATACAAAAGCAGGCTCCACATGATTGAAAGGTCTGTGATACTTGCAAAGATTTCATGAAAAAAACAACCTTAGCTAATAGCTAACAAGGGGCACACGACAAGTATTATGGCAATGCTAGAAAATTATACCTTGAGCATTGTTTCTATACTTTCTCTCTCAATACAAGTTGTACAAATCTTAAAGCAAACGAAGAGGCAAGTAATCACCATTTACCCTTCATTCATGCTTTAATATTTGTACAACTTTAAAAAAGAAAAGCATAAAAGCACCTCTCTTATACCTTTCGCATTAGCTTGATCAACAAAAATCGATAGTATCATAAGTTCAAAGCCTAATATTAAAGTCTACAAAGCACATGATGTAAATCCATGACAGAGTATCAACAGGTTCAGTGTTGCCTAGAGCCAAGATTCATCTTGGAACAAGGAAACAAGAAGATGTTGCCCAATGAAAAAAAAAGGCATACTGATACTATATTATGCAAAGGTCCACCATTCCCCATTTGTTGTTCACTACTCTGTCTCATCAAAGTTAAATTTTATGTGTTAATTGTCGTAAAACACACAAGCAGAGGAGGCATCAATAACAAGCAGGCATATTGGTTTCAATTTCCACTGAACAAGGATATATTCACGTAAGATATAAGCATGGGCTCATATATTTAATACTTCACTAGCACTGCAGTTTAGGGACCCATCCTTTCGACATGATGATAATTGATTCTGTCGTAGATTGTGCCTCAACTATAGAGAAACAGCAACACCATTTTTTCTTTTCAACTAAACAAAATAACCACCATGAATCCATGATAGCTGCAGTTTGGACAGAACCCAATAAATTAACTGTGTTTAGAGTAGCTTTAGGAAAGGACCACCATATAATGCCAGCCTAAATTGCAATAAATGCATGCACGGTGGTGAAAAAACTTATCTACTTCGTATATCTATTACAGCATAACATAATTTTACATGAATTCTGCAATCCTTTCCTCCGCTCAATTGCACCAAACAAAAATCGATAGTGAAAAATCTGCTCAATTCCAAACGCCATTACAATAGCATCTACTTTTACTCGGATTCCAGGTCATTTGTACTGTTTAATCGCAAATAGACTTAAAACAAGCAGAAGCTAGCAAGCATCAACACCAGAACAGGTGTCAGCACAGCACAACTAAGTTTGTTGGGAAGGTAATAAATCCGGCGCACTGACCTGCTCCGTGGTGAGCTCCGCGCGATCCATCGTAGCAGGTCAAACACCGCCCCGAACCCACCTGCAAAAAAAAACATCCACACCCAGGATCAGATCAAACGCCCCTTTCTCCGCTCGTAGATCCGATCGAAGCGATGGAACCCCGAAGCAAAAAAGGGGGAAAAAAAATCGCACCGCGCGGCGGCGCGGCGGAGCCGACGCAGGCGAGCGATTCGGAGGAGGAGAGTAAAGGAAGTAGGAAAGGATCGCGATTTGGGCTCACCTGCCGCGATGGGCGAGGGGAGGAGGGATCGGGAGGTTCGAGACGATGGGTATCAAGGGAGAAGAGATCTGGCAGAGACGGGACACGGGGGGTGGTGTGCAAAATTAGAGACGAGTGGCCGAGTCCTTATGGGGGTGGGGCCCACGCTACCTCCATTGCCACGTGGAGGAGTCGTGCTCCGCTGCGCCTGCCTGCCCCCCTGCCACCGGTGGCGCGAATCTTAAAGCGTTGTTTTTTTTGTCATTCACTGCTGGAGTGCTACTTCTTATCCTGTTGTCGCCGTGGAGCAGCTTCGCCGCCACCGCCGCCGGCCGCCGGCGATTCCACGGTGCTGTTTTGTATGGGAGGAGGTCCCTCCACGATCCCGCGAGGTGCCGTTGCTGTTTTCCTTCTTTTCTTTTTCTCATGGGACTATGGGAGTAGTGGGTTCGATCCAAATATTACGGCAATGGCTCTTTACCACAAAGAACATGTGTTCGCTTCCGTTGGGATATGGAGAGCTCCAGAGATCCAACCATGACCTGAAGGATTTGGTCCTGAATCATTCAGCCGGTAAGGCGTTCAGTTGGAAGATGATCTGTATCCGATCCTTGCACGAGAGGTGCTATCTTTTCTCAATACAAATTATATAAATATTAAAGTAAATAAAAAGGTAAGTAATTATTATCTAATATTTATTTGTATTTTAATATTTATGTAATTTTAAAAAAATATTACATTTTTGTGATATGGGCAGACACGCACTTTCACTTGGTGACTGGTTTCATGCATTCTTATCTAGTAGGTTCGCTGCTGGATGCATGAATAGCACGCCTCCTGAGGCCACTCAATTTCAAAACAAAACTCGGTCTTCTGGGAATAGCACGCCACCTGAGGCGACTCAGGCCGCGTTCGAAACAGTTTTTTACGGCTTCTGCTTAAAATAAAAATAGATTGTTTGTTGAATAGTAGGATTCTAAACAACTTTTTGTATAATCACGTTGAAGGATCGAGATGGCGATCAGAGGGGGTAAATGATCCCAATTAAAATTTTACTTGCTTTCATGGATGAAAGTCATGAAACATGTGAGCGATTTTTCAATCATAATCTTGGTTGTCAAGTGTCCAAACAAAGAGGAATCAATTCAAATACTTTTTTTCTAAAATAGATCATGTCAAATCACAAAAGTCTATTTTAAAAAAGCAAAAACAAATTTATTTAGGAATTGTCCTCACTTGAAACAGATGGTTGGTGGATTTCTGTTGCTCTAGAATTTTTGAGAATATTTCTTCCTGTGAGCAAATGAGTAGTGATCCACTCCACCAAAAATCACCTCCAAAAGCCTTGTAGAAAAATCAGGAAAAATAAAAAACTACAGATAGTTAGGAACTTCAATCAGGAAGTTTAGTGCTCGGTTTTCACCTCACACCTCCCAAATGGTGCAACCAGTGGATTCCAAAAAAATTTCACAGATGAATATATGAGTCACGCACCTTCTCCAACAAGAATCGCCCAAAAGGATTTTTCTATATTTTTCTAAAAATCGAAGACTGACTGCTGCGCGGAGAACAAGTTCAGGACAGATTTGCAATCTTGATATAAAATTGATCTATAGTCTATCCCAAGAGAGGTGTAAAACCAAATGAGCACCGACTTCCTTGATCAATAGCATTTGGAAGGAGAGAAGGTAAATCCAAATTGCGAGAAATTAAATTGCGGGAAAGTAAATGCTGAATTTAAATCGCATAAAGTAAAGACATAATGTAAATACGGAATTTAAATTCACAAGAATGTAAAGAAAATTTTGTATTTTCTGGTTAGAAGGTTTACAAAGTCTCACTTCATATAGGCAAAGCTCAAAGGAGCAACTCAAACCTTCAAATAGGGGAGGACACCCATCCCCTCTCTATTTATACTACTCTTGGGTCACCTATCAGGCTATCATCCTGGGATAATTTCCTAACCCTAGAGCACTCCACCAAGGGTTAGGATTAACCCACTCACACAATCGTGCAAGGGCAACCCAAAAACCACACACATAATGAGTTTTCTTGCACAGTTTTCAAAGCATACTACATAGACCCGCTAACCTATCAACTAGACCGCGATCTAACGGCTCTCATCGATCCTCGCGGCATCTAGCTAGTATCATCGTCTTTCCTTGTCTTCTTTGACTTGTCCGGATTCCGTCTCCGATTATCTTTCGGCGATCTTCGACAGTCTGGACCTCCGGCGCACCTCGCCTAGTCCCGGTCATCCTGCACCTTACCATGACTTAGCACCGTCGTCTCGGAACCATCAAAGACAAGGAAAACCCATCACATAGCAATGTCCAACAATAATTATTTCTTATTCATCAGTTGGTTCTACCACTAGCCACAGGCCGGTAGTACCACAAGAAGCTAACACAACTCAAATTGCTTCCTTTTGAATTTCAATTCAAATCAAACTCAAACATGAGCACACATTCCTCAAATAAAGTCAAATACTTATCACAAACATAGATGGACCTCCACATGGTCCTTCACACATAGAAACAGAATCACTTGGAGGACAATTTCTCCCAAAAAACCACGAGGAGGCCAGGCATGCTTCTCCGCCCGACTCCTCCAACACGAGCTCCTCCGCCCTCCATCCGCATCATGTGGCTTCGACGCTCCTCCACCAATGCCCCGCTCGACCTCTGTCCGACGCCTCATTTACACCGTCACTCAAAACTGTCAATAATTAAGATTGCCGAACACGAGGATTCTCTCTATTCTTCAAACGACTACTTTTCTAAATAGCTAAATATAATTTATAATCTGCACAATCAAATCCCAAACAAGGCTCAGCCGCCCCCACAAAAACACTTCTCGCCACCACGTTTCCACCCTCGCCGTTGTAGCCTCCACGACCCCCCACCCCCACCCCCCAATCCTTCCCTCGGATCTGGGGGCCTTCCCCATTGATTCATTATTATTGTCCTCTCCCTTCATCCGTGTGTGGAGTGGCAGCGGCGGTACTGTGGCGGTATGAGGGATCGTGGCGGCCGCGCGTCTTTGAACGCGGGGGCTGGTGGTGGTTCGGTGGTGTCGGAGCAGGCCTGCGTGGCAGTTCGGTGAGTGCGATGGTTCGGCGGGCGGCGGCGGTGCAGGCTCGCACATGGTGGTGCTCAGGGGCGTGGTGTGTAGCGGCCGCGCTCGGGCTGCTCGGCAGGTGGCGCGGTGAGTCGGGGCGCACCGGCAGCGCATCGCCAGTGCGCTCAGCTCGGCGCTAGGTGCTGATGATGGCGCGGTACCCTCCGCGGGAGCGGCGCAGATTACGACGGTGTCCGCCCACAGTGAAGGATTGGTTAAGCTGCTGTTGTTGGCGGTGCTCCTTGTGTGTTGATGGAGTAGGACGGCCGTTGTAGAGGCCCGAGAGAGTAGGCACTCGTTGCTTGATCTTGTCCTGGAGCAAGCTGACCGTGGCGGAGGCCCCCGTGGAGTGCAGTTGGTCCGGGTCCTTCCTAGTGTAGGTCTTCGTTGCTTGCTGCGTCATATGGACGTGCGCTGCGCGCGGCGCTGTCACTGTCGCAATCCTGCTGGTGAGGTTTACGTTGTCGTGCTGCTCGTTGGCCAGGCCAGTGCGGTGCCTGTGCTTCCCCCAACCTCTGTGCGGTGTTTGGTTCTGGCTATCAGCTTGCCGTGCTGGTGTTGCTGTTGTTTCAGGTGGTCTCTAGGTGTCGCCAGTGGGCGTGAGTGGAGATACAGGCGCGTGCTTTGGTGAGGTGCTTTTGGTGCCGCCGTGGTGGATGATGACCGGAGTTCTTGTTGGCTGCACTTCAAGCTCTTGCAAGTGGTGCAGTTCTTCATTCGTGTGCATCGGTGATCCTGCGTGTTGTTGGTTGCCTCGTGCTTGATACCCAGTTCAAGTTGTTGGGGTTGTGCGTCTTGGCTGCGGTGAGAGAGTTGTGGTTGTTCGGGTGCGGAGCTAGTTGGCGCTTGCCTTTAGCCTTGGTGTTCCTCGTGCTTTCTAGTACTTATCATGGGTACCAGCCTCTCCAATTTTTTTATAGAATTAGTCTCTATCTAAAATAATTTAAGAAATAGTCACCTAACCCACACTTTACACGTTAGGGGAGCACGAAAGTAACCATCCACAATGTGGTAGCGCGAAAACATGCTACAGCATTTGCCCCATGCTTCCATGCCCATGCATCTCCGGACCCACACGCGAGCGCGCCCATGAGCCCTCGGGTCCCACGCACGAGCGTGTCTCGCCCACGCCCGCGCCTCACACCACGGGCATTGCCCACCCCGCATGTGCGCTACCCACGTTCACCAATCGGCCTGCCGCGTGTGTCATGCGCGGAAGCAAAGCTTTCGCGTCATGGGACGTGGGAGCTCGCTTCACGCTACTCATGACGTGGAAGCTCGCTTCCGTGT
Source organism: Rhipidocladum racemiflorum (assembly GCA_036346355.1). NCBI lineage: Eukaryota > Viridiplantae > Streptophyta > Magnoliopsida > Poales > Poaceae > Rhipidocladum > Rhipidocladum racemiflorum. The sequence goes on along the minus strand of CM070582.1, from coordinate 47,577,458 downwards.
TATCACACCGTGAAAAGGTTTCTTATGTGCTCTCCTAGCGTGGAAAGTGTAGACCAGATGGTTATTTAAGCAAATTATCTCGTACAGGAGCTAGTTTTGTAAAAAAATCTAAAAGGCTAGTACATCAAACTCTTTGTGAGGACTCTTCCCTGTCTATGATGTATTATGCAATGTATTTTCTTCTTCTTGAACTAAATGGTAGAGCTCTGCCCTTGTTTTTTTTTTAAAAAAAATCAGTCTTTTCCGGTCACTTTGGTCAATTTGACATGTATCTTTGTATGCTCCCTACACAAAGACTTCGCCACAGTACTAGACTTCTTTCTAAAAAGAGGAGGTATTTCCACAGAAGCATATATGTCCTCCAATATGAGTTCTGTGAGTTATTGTTCTCGAGAATCTCAAATGCTTGGAACCTCCACAATACTGGACAGGAGGCTCCTCAGCTCCACCATCACAACATCTTGCTCACCCTTCACCTACACACAAAGACAGAGAGAAGTAGCCACCTTATCAGAAGACTAGTAAGAGCAGGTTTAACAGCTCAGTAAAATCTGCAGCATTGTGCTGTATCCAAAACTTTTGAGCATATATATTTTACCTCAATGGAGAAAAAACTCTCTGCGTGGCCATAGAAGGTGATGGTGTTCAGGCTGAGCACTTGCACGTTGTAGCTGCAGAGTGCTTCCAGCACCTTGGTGAAGAGGCCAGCCTTCTTGGTCCAAAAAATCTTGAGGTTGTACTTGCAATACCCCAGAGGTATCAACTCCACCTGACCCTATTGACATGTGCAGCTCGGTCAGTCTGTGAGGAATTAATCAGTAGGGTGTTCAGTAGGATGTAACAGCTCAACTTTGGCGGAAAAATCCACAATGAATCGGTATCTGATACTGTCAGGTTATTGTGCCTTTTGAAACTATGTTCGTTTTCTAAAACTTCCACAGATTGAAATTACAAGGATTTTCTCTAAAAACTGGCATGCCTAGTCTAGTAGACCAAATAAAGGTGGGACTTTTCATCTTTGTTTAGGTGTGTTTAGGAGTCTATTGAAGAAAACAGACTTAGAAAATTTTAAGCATTTGCCAGTGACCATTAAATAGATCAGTATGGCGCAAAATCGTCGTAAAGTTGAGCGATCATATTTTGCAGAATGCGACGTTGCTTGATCTGAATTTGAAGTCCCAGATATGCACAATGGTTGATGCCCAGTGATGTATTAACATTCTCCTTCAACCCCTTGAACTACTATGATACTAGTAGAATCCATACTTCATAGTAGCAGGCGCAGCTACTACCTGGTAATGGATGTTCTCGGTGGGGGCGAAGGATTCAGAACACGACACACTGCCTTGCTTCTCCCACGCCTCACCGGGTGAGTCGGCGAGCTGGCGCTGCAGCTCAAGAACTTCGTTCTGGAGCTTCTTGATGTGATCGATCGCGTCGGACAAGGTGGACTCCTTGCTCATCTACAACACCAGACAAAAACCATTGGCACATACCAGGAATGATAACCGAATCTTCTCCCAAGAGGGAGCGGCTAAGATTAAAAGAAAAGAAATTTCCTTGTGTGTGCTCAAATACATGAGACGAGAGATGTCAGGAAAACAGAGAAATTCTTGTCCAATTATTAGCTGTATGATATGATCAGCGCATCAATGATGGGAGCGAGCGTGCATTACCTTGGTGATCTTGGGCACGACGGCCCTGAGAGCCAGGATGTTGTTGTTGAGCCTGCCCCTCCTCCTCCTCTCGGCATCCAGGTTCTTGGACTTGTACTCCGTGGTCACCTCCGCCGCCGCCGGCTCCTGCCCCCCGTCGCTCTCCTCGCCCCCGCCGCCGAAGTTGAGCACCGACTCGACGAAGTCCTCCACCTTCACCTCCTCGCTGCCGCGGGCCCTCGGACGGCGCGGCATTTCTGCTAGCTGCAAGAAGTACCTGCCTCCCGGCCTCCCACCGAACGAGAAGGCGTTCAGTGCAGGACTGCAGACTCACTCACTCGCCAAATGCCTTAAATCTCTCTCTCTCTCTCTCTCTCTCTCTCTCTCTCCTGTGCCTTATTGTTTTGCACTTGCAGTGGCTTATAAGGATGGGGAGGCTAAGGAATCTCACGATAAAAAGCAACGCAAAGGAAGGGCTCGAACTCAAGTGAGATGAATGGAAGGGCTTGAACGCAAGTGAGATGAATGGAAGGGCTCGAACGCAAGTGAGATGGTCCCGTCATTTTGGTTCTCTGCTCTCCTCCCTGCTCGCGCCTGTGGGGAGGGGGTTGGTTGCAGCGGCAGCATGCGCATGGCGGGTTGCCCCGGTTGGTTGTGCTGTTGACTCACCGATACTGGCTGTGATAGTGCAGCTCTCGCCTCGGTCCTTGGCTTGTGTCACTCGGTAACTGAAAAAAAGATGCAAAGCTTCAGGTGTGGTTGGGTCATTCTGCATTAAGGATTCAGCAAGGGTCATTGGAATTCAGAAAAGGAATGGGGAATTTTCTTTTTGGGAACGAGGAGTAGAGATATCAAGCGTATCGCATATTGAGATGAGCGCAAATGGTAGTACAGCGAGATCTCTGAAGCTTTTTTTCCCTCCTTCCCTGATTTCTTTCTGGTACAGTAGCTGCAAGATGCTGCAGTGATAGTATTTGGCAGAAGTGAAGTGTGTGCTCTGATTGAATTGAGATCCTCTGACGTCGATTCTCTGACGTTGAGTCACTGACACGTGGGCCCAACGACACGTGGGGCCCACATGTCAGTGACTCAACATCAGAGGACACGACGTCAGAGGATACTCTCCCCTGATTGGAAGGGACTCTGTAGTGTAGAGTCTCTTTCTGCGTTTTTTGGGCAATTTGGTAGCTGAAAGATGTGATGCTGGAGGTGTGGCTGGGTCAGTGCACTGTGTACATTCAGGCAGGATCGTGGGGATTCTCAAAAGGAAGAAAGGTACAGGCATATTGTGTACTGCACAAATGATACAGCAAGATCTCTGAAACTTTTAATTCCCCCCTGGTCCTGATTTCTTTCTGGTACCGTGGCTGCATTTCAATGAGTACACAGATGCTGCTTGATTAGCCGAGATGTTTGTTCTGGTACAGTAGCTGCGTTTCTGTTGAGTCTTATCTCTGAAATTTATTTTTAGTGCAGCATATGCTGCCCCGATCTGTGGTCTGAAAATTTGCAGAGATAAGGCTCTAGAGATGAGTTAAATCTTATGTATAATGTGTAAATTTGCAGAGATTGATCTTATAAATTTGTGTACTAGGTGCATATGGTCATTAGACCGTAGGTCATCTTGGTTGTAAGTTTGCCATTTTCAGAGGTTGGGAATTATGTGGTGTTTATCCCTTGTAGAATTCATATAAACTTCTTGTGCACGAACTTTCAGTGATGATATTTTCAGAGATTGGGAATTACGTACTGTGTTCTATCAAGTGGTTGGCTGTGCACTCTAGTTTATTGTGTTCTATCAAGTCACCCTACAGGTGCACTTTTTGTAAGCAGGCCATGCTATTTCTACTTTACAACATTTTTTATGACATGCTACAGCTTGAGAATCGCCGGTTAGAGTTGTGTATGCAAAACTGTCTGCCGTGTTACTTCAAGTAGCGGCATTTTTTTCCCTGTTTTTTTTATTTTCATGCAGGCCATGTAGCAATGTTGTTATGTACCAGGAAAACACATCATCTGTGAAATACCATGTTGTTAATCTACGAGGCTTCATTTTGATACTGTAAAGTTTAGTGAGGAGCTATGGTTGATGCAATGCTTGGATGTGCTGACTTCGTCACATTTTTGCTTTTTTTTTTTAAAAAAAAAAAAAAAAAAAACTCACATAATGCCTGAAAAAATAAATTACAAAATGATGAATATAAGGTAGTAATATGCACAAGGCATTATCATAAGTGTCAAAACCAAGCGTAGTATTGACTTTATCTATGCATTTATCTTATTCTAGGATTTGGAGTCAACCTCCTAGCCAAGCAGCTCATCAAACTGCTCTAGCTTCTCAAAGGAGTGGATTTAAGTGTGAAATTATAGTTAAAGCTACAACAACTTGGAGTGGAGCTATGCCAAACAAGACCTAATATTCTGATTTTTTTTTTTTTACAAATTCAGTGCACATATTCAGTATAAACGTATGATATGAATTGCATGTTGGTAAACAACCGCATGATTGTCCAATCCCAGATACAAATCGGTTGGGATTCCAAGTTCCAACCCAAACCGGAACCATTCACAGCAAGACCAGGGTTAGACTCAACCACGGCTCCACCTCTAAACCCAACCAACCCAACCGGAGACGAGGAGGTTTCACCAGTTAATATCGTATCGAACCAAAAACTATACCAGTTTGGCTTTTAAAATGATACGTTTCGGTATCGACCCATACCAACGTACCGTTTCGGGTTTAGAATAATAATATATATTTATAAGTATACACTTTGTTTAATTATATGTACACCAAAGTTTACATATAACATTACTCTAAGTACGTAGTCGTATTATCAAATATAACATATAGTTCAATAGATCATATTATAAATTCTATTGGCATGATTGGTATTGATCGATATCGAAATCGTTATATCTGGTATTGGCCGATATCAAACTGGTATGACCGTATTGACCGGTACCGAGACCAGTACGATATATAGTACTCTTTTGTATCGGTTTAGATGCCAAAATGGTACATACAAGCTAGAGATGGCCAGATGAGTTGTACCACCTGGGCCAACCCGTGGCACAGGACTGTGGGCACAACACGGCATGGTCCAACTGTAAATGGGTTGGACCGACACAAGCCTCGGCCCTGCGTGCCAGGACGGCACGGCACGCACAGTGCTGGGGCCGGTATGGCCCAGCCCTATTTTTAGCTTTTCATATTTTTTAGCTTTTTATAATTTAAATAGATTTTAAAAAAGTTTTCTACATTCTTTTGAGTTTTCCTAATTATTCAAGTTTTTTGCAAAAAAATTTTCAAATTTTTACAATTTTCCTATTTTTCTAATTTTTTTGAAATTTTCGAATGCTTTGATGCCAAACAGACTGGCCTCGCCACGTGGGCCATTATGACATGACCAGACTGGCTAGCCGTGCTTTGACGGCCCACAAAAATCGGAATTCATTGAGATCTTGGCAGAAATCACCGAGATCTCGCCGAGATTTTGAAAGTTACTGTAGTATTTTGATTTTCTTTTTAATCTTTTTATTCGGCTGAGATTTAAAATCTCAACCCCGACTGGAGAATGAAATTTCAGCCGAGATGTCCAAAATCTCGCCTAGATGATTTGGTCCTTGATGAGACAATTGCTATGTCTCTAGCGTTTTTTTATTATCAAGTTTTTTTGCAGGTTCTCAGGGTGCAAGATAAATTATTGAAATGTGTTAAATTCTTGTAGTATTTATCTGTTTTTCCTTATGTTTGTGCATGTTTGCTTGTATGAATGTTTGGATCTGTTTGATTGTCTAAGGTGGATCAAATTTTGGACAAGAAGTCAAGTAGGTTTTCAAGTGATCAATGTAGATCTTAATGTTATTTGAACTACGTAGAGATATTGTGCACTGTGATATAAGAAAATTAAAATGATACTATGGTAGTTAATTAAGTTTGCAAACTCCAGATAAATGATCGGTCATTGTTATTGATTGAATATCATCGAATATGCTACTTATCGTATGCTGGTTAATCAACTAAACAGAGAAGAATTGTAGCAACACTGAAAATGAGTGGATAACTGGATACATGTGATACTAAATGTCTAAATGTAGTGAATGCACTCAACTTCATTTGTATTTAGATTTGAAAATGATGTTTTTTCATGCTTGCCGTTGTTGTGCTGTACACTTTCTAAACATTTATCTCACAAATGTTTAGGATCATACAAAAGGAGGACTGGTATAAGCCAGATGTTTACATGTACAAGGACTTTATTATTGCTCTAGCCAAGTGTAAGAAGATGGATGAAGCAATGGTAATCTGGGGGAACATGAGAGATGAGAACTTGTTTCCTGACTCACAGACTTATGCTGAAGTTACAAGAGGATTCTTGAGATATGGTTCCCCATCAAATGCAATGAATATTTATGAGGGCATGAAAAAGTCACCTGATCCACCAGAAGAATTGCCTTTCAGGGTATTATTGAAGGGTCTTTTACCTCACCCACTATTGAGGAACAAAGTGAAGCAAGATTTTGAAAAGTTGTTCCCAGAGAGGCATATCTATGATCCCCCAGAAGAAATATTTGGCATGCTCTGAGAGTCTGAGATTGAACTTTCTATGGCCGCATGAACCTGCTAAACTTAAGATTTAATCAAATCAGTCGATTGCTCCACAGATCATTTGATTGCCTGTATCTCAAGAACATTCTCCGGAATTTGATGTTCTGAGTAAAAATTTGCCAGTTGATATACAGAGAAGTTATGGATGGTCATGTTGCAAAGAGGAGGCAATACATGGGAAGGACAGAAACAAAAAGATCATTCTGTTGGCCAGATTGGTTGTGCCCGTGGTTACAAATTCTATCGTTCAGGCAATCTTTTAAAATATCAAGCCATTTATTCACCTCAACAACTGCCATTTTGTGCCCCTGTAAGCCAGGATATTCTGAAAAGGAACATCAACCGTGTTCTTTTGTTGTGTTGGCTTGAATTATTAGGTTGTTAGAATAGGACACTTCCCACATTCGTGTTGTTCCTTTCTTAACCACTTTAGAGCCTACTTTTGATGAACATGAATGTATCTCTTTTCCTGGTCATGAACTTCTGGTTATGGTCAAACTGGACTAATTTATCAAGCATTTTTAGAAACTGAACCGCGTCGATACAAGCAAAAATCGAGCAATTTTTGTCGATTTTGTGAGCCTTGTTTGTGAGTCTGAATTGCTTGGTCTAGGATCAAAGCATAGTTCAAGTGGGGGTGAAAGAAAATTTTGTTTTTTAAAAAAATCTACCTGTTCCTGACAAGGCAAGAGAGCTTTGCTAGAAACTTGTCAGGATCAAGGTTTATAATACCGAAATGAAGTGGAAAATAGGAAGGAGTTCGGCACTGATTTTTGTCGAAAATCGCTTGAAATCGAATAAATGCTGAAGTCAAACACTTTGAACTCGGCGGTAAAAAATAAAAAAAAAAATCAAATGATTTTATCAATTTTCGAGTGATTTTCTACTATTTTTCTTTGAAAATGGGCAAACTAAGCGACATTACTTTCCTCACTGATTTTTGACTAGTTTTATTCAATTTTTGGCACACTTAAGGAAAATTTAAAAAATATTGAAAAACAAAATATATCCCAATTAATCTCAGAGAAATTTCAATATTTTTAGTTCATTTAGTGCTTCTGGAAAATCAAAAATAGTAATTAATAAAAAAAGGAACTAGACTTCATTTGGTGCCCCTAGAAAAGCAAAAACAGAAGAGCATATACAAAGACAGTAGCACTGTCAGAATTTTAAAAAATACACATATCTGATAATCTTCTGAAAATTTTACAACATCATTAGTATTGTCCCAGGACCTCACAAAAAAATATTCAAAAAATTTTAACACTTTTTGATAAATGTTTTCAAATTTCCTAAATTTTTTAAATTTGAATTAGACCGGTTTACTGACCAGTTTCAAAAGCTGAACTAGCTTGATACGGCCGATTTTCATCAATTTTTAAAACCCTGGTCAGAATCACTGAGATAGTGAGGTTATTACTGATATGCAAACAACAGTATACATTTATACATTAGCTATAATATTTCATCTGATAGTGCACCAGTTATCTCGAAATATATTGAGTTTTCTACCATTGGCATTGAACTTCACATGAATAATAAAACCAGGCTACCAGTGAAGCCCAAGTTGAGCACATGATTCACAGTAGCAGCAGCATATTAGAAGTACAGTGAAAGTATATCCATCTGTGTCCACATCACATTCTAGCTCATTGTCAACACACACTTGGGAGACCGAAGTGCTTAGTCTTGGTTCAAAGCCTAGTTCAATTGTTCAAATAGGGATAAAAAATCTTGTTTCACAAAAAAAGAAGAAGAAAACTATCTGCTCCTAACAAGCATCACTCAGAAATTACTTTGTTCTTCTATTCACCTACCTAGATTTAAGTGCAAAATCCTAAAACATCATCTATTTATGCGTGGGTGAGTAACATTCAGAGATAATACTCCATCCAGGTGTCACTTGCTTACAGCCCCATGCCCACATCTACCTCTCTGCTGACCCCCATTGATTCCTAGAAGCCACCACCCTCCAATCATTTTTTTAGAGCCACCAGCCATGAGACTGAAAATCAAGATCCATAAAGAGAGGGTACATGCAGTAAGCATGCTGCCTCTGCTCAACACCCATCTATTGAACCCCTTGATCATTGAGCAAGTGAACAAACTGAAGTGGAGAGACACACAAGCCAAGGCCAGCTCCTATATAAGAGCCCTCCTAGCCATTGCCATCTTAGCACATAAAAACCAGACCACCTGTGAGAGCTCCTGCACAGCCATTCTATTGAGCTCTCCCTTATCTGAAGATGCTTCGCTTGCTCCTCTGGTTGGTATCTAGCCAGCTTACCATGGGTGTGGTCATGGCGCGGCTGTTCCCTGTCTTCGACACGCCGATGAGCGCCGCAGATGCTCCTTCTTCTGCTGCTTCTCATATACATGTGCATTCCCTTTTGGAGTCCAGATTTGCAGGATCACCACTGGGCTCTCACCACCAACAGCACAAGCCGTTTGACAAAACGTTCGCCAGAGGGAAGATCATACTGGGGGGCCTCACCGCGGCGATCTTCGTCGCGGTCTTCTGCTACATTCGCATCACGAGGAGGAAAAACATTGAGCCAAAATCTTGATTTTTTTCTTGCATGGTTATATCACATCTGAAACCTTAGCTTTCACCTTTTTATAGTGAGGGTATGGACAACAAGTGTAACTCACATAGATTTGTTGTAACATTTAATCAAGGGGAGAATCTGAGTGTTTAGCACTCAATTTTAAGTTTTCATATCTAAATCTAATTGATAGAATCAATTTGCTCCACATCCTCTTATTTGAGAACTCTATAAAAAAAATTGAATGGTCACAGACAAAAAAAACCATTTCAGTGCTATTTAACAATTCCCAAGAAGTTACTGGTGATGAAATAGGTGATTCCCCTCATGTCTTGCAGCTCCAAATGTGGTATGCATTGCTGAAGTCCTTTTCATAAAATTTTCTATCAGAAATCATAGTTTTCGTGGACTAAATGCATGAATGATGCATCCTAAGTTCATATTATCCAGATTTGCTGCATATTATTTGGGTGGTTAAGTAGTAGTTTTTAAGATAGTTGTGTTTTAGAGTTGGACGGTGATGAGTTGCTATCTAAAGCCTAAAAGATCAGTTGCTTGTGATCTGGGAGTTAATGCAGGCATGTGATCTGTTATCTGATCTGCGAAAGTGTTAGCTATGTCCTAGAAAGCCCTAAACTTCAACCAAACGGATTGCATAATGATCATACCAACTCTCAGGTTTTTTTAGGCAAATCAGATTCCTATCTTCTATTATCTAACTTTGCCCCCATTATGCTGGTAACACCTAAACATCAGAAGGAAGAAAAGGTGGCATCAAAGTTGCAGTATTTGCATGGAGTACTACACATCTCTCCTCTCCAGCTTCAGCATGTGCAATTAATAAATCTTGCACGGTTCCCTGCATTGACTTTAACTAACTTACCTACCTAGTGCTGCTTTCTGGTAACGAGGGATTCTATCGAATACCAGTAGGCTTGCTCTGTTTCGCTCAGATCACTTTCTCTTTCAGTTGCAAGGAACCTATACTAAGGGCCTGTTTGTTTCAGCTGAAGATTGTAGAAAGCAGCTTTAAAAATATGAAAGGTCAACAAACAGGAAACTTTTAATTTGGATTGTAACAATCTGGAGGCCAGATTGTAACAATCCCACAATCCACTCTTGATGAGCTTTAACTTCAGTCAAAATTACCCACCATTGCCCCCACTGTTCACACTCGAGCCCCCCTTTCTGTTCACGCCCGAACCCCCCCAACTGTTCAACACATGCTCCCCCAACCCTAGCCGCCATGGACGACTTCCTCAGTGGCGCGGCGGTGATCTCCTTCCCTAGCGGAGCGGCGCCCTCCACACCCAGCATGACGCCCTCCATCCCTGGCACGGTGGCCCAACACGACGCCCTCTTTCCCCAGCGGCCCGGTGCGGCCCGGCGCGGTGCCCTTGATCCCCGGCGGCGCGGCGCCCTCATTCCTCGACGGCCCAGCGCGGCACGACACCATCGTTCCCCGGTGTCGATTCAGCGTTGAATGTTTTTGGTAATTTTATTCCCTGCAAATATGCACAGAAAAAGCATTGTGATGTGTTCTATTGTTCCCTGCAAATATGCACAGAAAAAACATTGTGATGTGTTCTATTGTTCCCTGCAAATATGCACAGAAAAAGTATTGTGCGATCTTTTGCATATTGGCCGATTCATGCTTTGGACTACATGTATGCTCATTTGTTAATAAATTTTTGTATGCAATAAATGGATGAGTTTGACAAAGTAGATTTGAATTCTTGCAACAATGCAACATTTTGTAAAATTTGTGTTGAGGAAATAGTTGCTGAGAATAGGCCCATTGGAGGCTATAAGAACATAAATGAGAAGTACTTGTTAAGGATAGATTTACGTCATTCTAGAACTCAATTGAAAAACAGGTGGGATGCACTTAAGGGTTTGTACACCTTCTGGCTAAGGCTTAACAAAGACATTGGACTAGGATGGGACAGTGCTAAAGGAACGGTGACGGCAAGTGAGAGTTATTGGAAAGATAACACAAAGGTACTATTTTCCTAGTGTGTCTACCATTTGCATGTACATTTACATTACAAGTAAACCTAACAATGACTACGTAATTTTTTCAGAATTATTCAGAATGGAGGAAGCTCAAGAATGGTCCACCAGAGTGTCTTGAGGATCTTCAAATCATGTTTGATCTTACTTCAATGGATGGTTATTCTTCTTGTGTTCCTCGAGAAGGAATTAGAAAAGGGGATGAAGAAATTGATCGAGAGGACCACATATCAAATCGTAGCAATCCATTGAAGCGAGGTAATAGTAGCAAGCAAACAAGCCCAAAAAAGAAAGTAAAGAATCCCATGGTTAAGATTATGAAAGGCATTTGGGATACTATGCAGTCCAATAGTTCTGTAGCCAACAAGGTTATGCAAGGTGATATGAGGTTTGAGGTCATTAAGGAAGTGATGTCGTTAGTAGTGGAGTCCGGGGCAACAGAAGGGAGTGTGGAGCATTTCATGGCCAGCCAACTTTTTGTCAAAGCTGAATATCGTGATATGTTCCGCACCTTAATGACCAAGAAAGGGAGGCTTGCTTGGTTGAAATTGTGGTGCAAGAAGGAAGGCTATTATTAGTTTTCTATATTTTGTTGTGTTAATTTATTTTGCTTAAACAATTTGCTGGGACAAGGGCTATGTAATAATTTGGTTGCATATTTTGCTTGAACAATGGCTATATAATATTTTGTTTCTTGCATGGTACTGAATTTATTTGTAGATGGAACCATATGGAAGTGATGATGAGGATGAAGCATTTGAGGTTGCAAGAAACCAACTTAATATGATTGAACAATATGGAGCAATAACATTAGCATTTGGTATGTATTATGCTGATACTTTCTTGAACAAGTCTGACAAAAGATAACCTATTGTTTCCGGTCATGAATGGGCTATGAATACCCTTAATGTTTCATCATCTTGCTACGACATGTTTAGGATGAGTCCGCAACTTTTTAATAGGATACATAACTTGTTGGTGTCATCTTATGGCTTGGAGTCAAGTAGCAAGATGAATTCTATTGAAGCTGTAGGCATATTTTTATGGATTATTGGTGCTCCTCAGTCATTTAGGCAAGTTAAAAACCGGTTTGAGAGATCCAAAGAAACAATTAGTAGGAAATTCAATGAAGTGTTGGATAGTATTTACCTTCTCTCAAATGATATTGTCAAACCAAGGGACCCATAATTTACGACGATGCATCCAAGAGTTCAAGGTGCTCATTTTGCACCACATTTCAATAATTGCATAGGTGCAATAGATGGTACTCATATACCTGTTGTTGTGCCTTCGGCAAAGTTGGTTCAACATATCGGATGCCATGGATACTCCGCTCAAAATGTATTGGCAATATGTGACTTTGACATGAGGTTCACTTTTGTGGTTGCGGGATGGCCCGGATCAGTACATGACATGAAGGTGTTCAATGAGGCTTTAAATAAATATGTCAATAAGTTCCCATTTCCTCCACATGGTATATTCACATATTCCCCTTGTACCATATATGTTGTTTATTTATCAAAGCTATTTCTCATATCATATTTTGTTCTTTCTAGGAAAATTTTATCTTGTTGACTCGGTGGTTTTCTAGTTCCATACAAAGGGACGAAATACCATTTACCAGAGTTTCGTCAAGGCCCACGTCCTAATGGAAAGGAGGTATTCAACCATTTGCATTCATCTCTTCGCAATGTGATTGAGCGCTCATTTGGTATCTTGAAGATGAGGTGGAGAATTTTATTGGACTTACCAAGTTATGCTATGCTAAAGCAAACAAGAATAATATTTGCATGTATGACTCTTCGTAACTTCATTCGAGGTAGTGCTATGAGTGATGAAGATTTTGACATGTGTGATCAAGATGAAAACTATATGCCAATGTCCGAAGCATCTTCATCTCAAGAGAGTGGTGGCAATGGTGAATTAGCAGATGAAGATGGAGATATGAATGTATTTCATGATAACCTTGCTAATGCTTTGTTTGCTATGAAAGAGTAGTTTATGTGTAGGAAAATATTTTGTATAGACACGAGTTCAAGCTTGAATGAATGATATATTTTTTGCTATTTAATTAATTTTGATATTTTATAAATGAGCTACAAGTGCGAAAACATGAAAATAAGGCAACAAAAAAGATCGAGGGTACCACGGACTTTTGCCAAAAAGAAACAACAATCCAAATACACTATAATATGCTAATATGGGTTGCCAAACAACCATCAGCTTATAACAATCTAGTTTTTACAATCCAGGTTTTAAAAGCTGCTTTCTATAATCCCCATCTGGAACAAACAGGCCCTAAGGCCCTGTTAAGCAGGGCTTCAGATCTCAGCTTCACCTTAGATCTGAAACTTGTAGGCTAAAATAAAGTGAATTAAGTTTATATTTTTATTCTAAAATATAAACAAGATGACCCACCTAAGTACTCTTAATATACCCATAGCTCTAGCTCCACAGATCTGGTGGAGCTAGGAATACCCAACTCCACCAGATCCACGAATCTGGTGGAGATGGAGCTCTGCCAAACACACCTTAACTCTATCTCGATTTGCAGGGCTCTACCTTTCCATCATTCAACCCTAGCCTTTCTATTAAGGTTATTAAGGCCCTGGTTGATATGGCTGTAGCTGTTTTAAGAAGTAGTTTTTGGCTGAATTGTATAGCTAAAGGGCTGCACTGTTGAACCACTAGGCAAAAGATATTTGGTGTTTAGCATCCTAGCTTCTAGGTGTAAGGGGTATGGGTCGAAAATGGGGATAAAAGGGGTGGGGTTTGGGATTTTATATTTGGCAGGAGAGGGGTAATTTCTTAACTCTATTGACAAAGTTAGAATCCCAATCTACCGAAGCCGTAGAAAGCTACCTCAAACCAGATTTCAGCTTTTAGCTTTTCCTAGTACAAATGGGTTGCTGATTTTTTTGTTTTTAGCTGCAGAGAAGCCTACCTTTTGGGATAGCTTCTAGCTTCCAGATAGTAGAAACTGAAGCTGAAGCAATCCTAAACAGACCCTAATTAAGGATTACTGAAGGTCTTTTTCACTAGAGACAAACTAAAGGGCGTTCCAATCTGGAAGCCAAAAATTGATGGGATACGTCCGAACCGTTTGATTAAATAGATGGCATCAAGCGCATCCCACCTCTTCTCTATCTCATACTCAGGGTTCAAATTCTAGCCGAAATCTCGCGAAATTTCGGTTTTTGGATCCCCCCGAGTTCCATAATCCCGGCGAAATTAAAAAAACCCTAAAAAATTTAAAATTGCTACAGTGCCCTATAATTTTGTCGAAATTTGGGTGAAATTGATCGAAATCTCGGTTTTTTGACCAAAATTTGACTGGATCGGATTCTTCAAGTCATTTTCTATGTCTGACCAAAATTTCAAAAAAAATTGACGATTTTTGACCACCATAAAATTAAAATTGCTAAATTCTTATTTTAAAGTCACATCTCTACCATCTGCATTCATCGCCGCCATCCACCTTCCTCATCTCCGCCGGATCCTAATTGCTAGTCCATAATAGTAGTAGTAGTAGTAGTAAAATGTAAAATACAATTCACATATAGTGCATGGAAAGGGTTAACGAGGAATGATATTATCGTCTACCAATCGGAAGGCAAAACTATTATCGCATTTTTAGTCATTTAAATTTTGACATTTTTAGCTTGATATGTTAGAATTTCATCTCCCTTCTTTTTTACTTGATATGTTAGAATATCTATCATCAAACTTTCTAAAATTTGATCAATAATAGGTTTAAAACTGTCTAGATTGGCTATATGAAAATTATATTATTAGATTTATCGACAAAATACTTTTATAATTTTATTAGTATATCTTAATGTAAAGTTATAAAAAGCAACGGTCAAAATCGCATCTCAAAAGCCATCAAATGTCAAAAAACATCAATTAAAAAAGAATGAAAGGAGTACTAATTTTTCAACAATAGACAACCTCGCAAAACAATGGCTTCAAAAAAGGACGAGATCATCTTTGTGTTACTAGCATTACGTACATTTATAAGGATTATGGCTCTATATACGTAGAACCAGTACTATAAAATGATTCGTTGGTGCTTAGGTTTTCGATGGGACCATGGGATTATCATGAGACAGTCCAACGCACATAGCATTATATCAATTATCGGAAGCTACGCACGGCTTCTAACAACATATGTAAACTATTATGCACAATTTTAAGAACTCGGAAAGTCAGAACGGTATTTATGAAACAAATTGTGATGGATGGAACACATGGTGTTTGTGATGGATGGAACACATGATGTTTGTGAATGTAATTTAAATGTTTATCATTTGTGATCATATTATGTAATGCTCGTATTATGTTGCCTGGTTAAAGTGATCAAATCAAAAAATCAGATGAAATGCTGCCGAAATTTGGTTGTGTACAGTATTTTATGTGCAAAAACTTAGTAAATTTCATTCAAATAGATAGGAATGTCACATAAATTCTTTCATGATTATTTTCAAAAAATTTCCCCTTTTTCTTCTAGCCTTAAGATACCATTTTATAGTATTTTTCACTCTATGAATTTTTACAAATTACTCAAGGTTGATCATTATCTACAGATTACATGGAAATATGTAATGATATGTCAAAAGCATACATAAAAAATTTCAAAAAAAAATAACGAATTTTGCATACTTTTTTCCCATTTTAATTTGGCCGAGATCTCGCCTATTTGAACCGAAATTTCGGTTATTGGATCGAAATCCCGGTAATTTCGGTTCAAAAAAACCGGATTCAAATTTTGTCTTTTGAATTTTGTTCGGATTTCGTCCGAAATAACGAGATCTCAACGAAAAATCGGATTTCGGTCATTGACGAGATTTGACCTAAAACGAAATTTTGAACCTTGCTTATACTTCCTCTTTACTCAGCACACGCGTCTTTTTCATGCATTCCCCGCAACCACCCACCTTCTTCCTCCACTCTATCACTAGCAAAATAGCGTTGGACGAGTGGTTGGTCGGTCCTTGAGCAACGTGCGGTGAGCGACGATGGGTAGGTATTTTATGTTTTAATGCAAAATTAGTATAATATTCTCTTTATCGCCCTAATAAATATCCAGCTTTACTTGATATTCTCTACATGCATGCATTGAATATAGTGCTTAAAGATACCTCATTCAGTCACAAATAGTTGTTGTTTTGGACATCCACACGGTCTTGAAAACACAACTTTGATCATTAATTTTTATTATAATATATTTATAAAACTCAATAAAATTATAATATTATGAAAGTATTTCTCAAGAAAAGTCTACATATATAATTTTCATGTATCCAATTGAAATATTAAAAAATATATTAATAGTCAAAATTTGAAAAGTTTAATCACCATTATGTCCAAAACGATAACTATTTATGACCGAAGGGAGTAGTAAGTAGAGTTAATCTAGTTAATTTTAATATATCAATGATCTATAATATATATATATATATATATATATATATATATATATATATATATATATATTATAAACTTGGACCGAAGGAGTAATCGTATAATCGTCAGATGTGGTTTTTTATTAGATTGGATTACATTACGCCTTGTTGGAAATTTAGGCCCAATAAACAGGCAGCCCGTTTTTTTGTTTTTGTTTTTGTTTTTTTTTGCCGTGCTTCCATTCACGGGCCGGTCGAACTGATTGAAAACGCGTGAGCGGTCTGGTACGCAAAAGGCGGCCCACAAAGCAGAGATGCCAAAGATTGCCTTCATGTAAAGCTAGCAGCGTACGCGACTTACTTTATCCAGGAACAGAAACCCCCAAACCGCCTCAACCCCCAAACCGACTCGTCGCCTCCATCCACCATCGACGCCTGGGGGGCTCTCGCCTTCTTGCCGCGCGCTATGGTGACCGAAGCCGCCGCGATGGCCGTCGTGAAGGCGGCGCGCCCGGCCTTCCGCGGCGCCCACGACGGCGTGGCCTTCGCCGCCAACGCCGCCTTCCTCTCCGACGGCTACTCTCTCTGTGCCGTCGGCCCCGACGCGCTCACCGATCCGCCGCCCTCAGGTGCGCCCCGCTGTCCCTCCCTAGCCCTAGGCGGCCCTAGGGTTCCTTTACGCTGTTTCTGGTGAGAGCATGGCGTCGTTTATCGGTTAGGGTTTGCCCTCAAGCTTGCGGTTCACACATTTTCCATTGCTTTTTAGCGATGTTGCTGCTTAGAGCTTGATTTACTTTGCGGGAATTTGTTTGCGAAGCAAACCACGGCCTTATAGGAAATTTCTAGCGGCTCTACTGGATTGCGTCGATCTCTTCCCTAGAGCTTAGGGTGTGCGCACTTTTTCTGATTCTGAATTTAGTATCAATGCTTGCGAATGGGTCTCCACGTGTTTTGTGCTTGCGCGTGTATTGATCAGAAATTATGGCAGTTAGTTTAATCCACAAATTTGAGTGAACATTTTTGAATCAATAATCTGCAAGTGTGAATGAAATCCAATAATCCTTAAATTGTTGGTTGCTTAAATTCCTGCACTGAATCTTAGGCTTCAGACTTTGATGTCTGGATTATTCAAGCGGTTTTGTGCTACGGCAGTTAGGCCACTGAGTGGACAATTTCTATGTGGAAGCGAATATTTTGTTCAGTATATGACTGTGTACCGTATTTGAAATTTTGAAATTTGGAGTGATTCTAGTTCTCAGTCATGGTTTTTTTAGTTAAATTTTGTTGCGAGATCAAAGATAAAAATGACTAAGGCTATAAGCAAAGTTTTGAACTGTCATGTAATAGCTGGTTTTGAGTTTTATGAGTGATGATTACATTGTGTTTTATTTCAGGTGATGAGGAGGTGGGGATTGATGGGTGGAACAGCATGGACGACTGCTATGCCTTTCTACTTGTCAAGGAGGAGAAGGGCAAGAAGAAACGCATTTTAATGAAATGTCTTGTGATTGGTGAATTCCTTACCATTGATGTCATGGATGTTGAGGCACGACAGAAGGAGCCTTATCATGTCCAGATCAAGTATGTTTAGTCTTGTGACTTCTTACTTCGTTTTGGACCATTCTTTGGTTATAGGAGGATTTATTTGTTTCCATAACAGAATATGTGGTGCACAGTGGCAGCATTAGAGCAGAAATAGGCGTACAACCATTAATCTACACTGTGCTACTTTGTGTCAACCAGAAAGTATGGTCTGTCATTGTAGGGTTTATGTAGTAACTAGCAATTAACAAAAATTTCTAGCAACAACCGCTTTCTTCTATTAAGCAGCTTTACTTGTATTAACCAGCATTACAGAAACTATATGGCATATGCTATAAGCTGAACAGTATGACTTATGTAGCGTTGAAGTATTTAACTAGACTAACAAAGTTTGTTTTCTATGTCAAACTGTATGAATTGTGCTAGCCTATTACCGTCTGTACACACACTAGTAACTAACACTAACAGAATGATTTAGCTACTTATTGTTTCGTGATGGATTGGATTGCTTCAAGAACTTGAGTATAGAGTTTGTTCTGTCAGGAGAGGGTTATTTTGTGCAAGGGCTGTGAATATTATTCATTGAATAATTCTGACTTAATTTCCAGCTTTTTTGTTCAGAATGATCCACGCCAGTCAACAGTGCAATCTAATCCTATTTTCGATTAATCATTATGCAAATCTTTTGGTTTGGTTGTTTTGTTGATTCATTGGCCTGCCTGTTTTGGTGAACCATTCCTTCCTCTTGTGAATCTTCCATTTTGTGGTTTTGAGTTTTGACTTTGGTTCCTCGTGTATAGTGTGAAGGATTTCTTCTCTGAAGAACAGCCCAAGAATTATGCGGATATGTACAAGAACTTTACAGGCTTCATCGAAACCCTAAACTCAAGTCTGTTATGTAAGTTGGATGGCAAGGATGCTGATGCTGAGAAGAAGCTTGATGTTGAGAGCAGTTCATCAATGCACAGGTAATTGCTATGCCACATTTTGGTTATACACTCCCATCTTTACTTTGACACTAAACATCAGACAAGGTCTATATTATCGCTCTGTGCAATGTTTTTGTCTGATGAAATCACATATCACTAATTGTTGGAAGTAATGTGGGCTATTAGTTATACTGTGAAGATTCTTTTAAACCTTTGACATTTATAGCTTAAGAATCTAAGAAAAACTTTAAATATGTGTTGTAGGCTTGTAGCTGGCCTCATTCGCTAGTATTCCTCTAACGTATGGCACTTCTCTTTCTTCCAGTTATGACACCACAAGCATGAGAACTACTGAACCTTCAGGGTATGACCTCGGACGCATTTTCCCTTTTCTTTTGTGTGTGAATGTTCTATTGTTTTTTCTTCTTGCTCCTCTGTGTGTGTGTGGTGGTGGTTGTGTGTTGTGTGTGTGGTGGTGGTGGGGGGGGGGGGGGAGCTCCTCTGCATACCTTTTTGTAAGTTTTTTTAAAAAAATTATCTATTCCCCCCTGGTGCTGTACAATTGAATTGGTTTCTAGGGGTATATTTTATTTCTAAAGACAATAGGGTATCTTGACAGAAATGAAAGTGCAATTAGTCCTTCGCCCATTCATAGTAGTTTTGATGCACTGACCACCAGAACCATGATTCGTTATGAGCTAGCCACATTATTTCTTGATTTATTTTTGTTGTATTTTGATGTGATGTAATAGTAGAAGGGAAGTTCAAGGAGGTCTCCTTGAATCATATTTTTGAAGGTATTGGTGATTAAGATAAATGTGTCTATGGGATGATTTCCATCATTGTTGTTGTTCTTTGCGCTTTCTTAATATTAGAGCATAGACATAGTAACCAATATATGGTAGTGCAGATTGATTTTAAGGATCCTGTTGCCAACTGATGTGTTATATTCCTTTTTTATCTGGTCATTTTTGTGATACTCAGATGAAACTTTAGCCTACAAAATTAAGGCAAATAACTAGAAAATTCTACATTTTCGTATATAAAGTAACTGAGTAAGGTTCACCACTTCAGCACTGCATCAACCTGCCAAGGCCTATCCACTAGGGAGCATCTACCTGTACTGTGGCCTTTTCATTGCCTAAATTTCCGTAGCTGCAAGTTGGAACTTCCTGATCCATACATCCCAGATCTTGTGGGATGAAACCTGATGCCGTCATGAACTCATGATATGAATGGCCCTGTTTCAGTTATTGCGAGCAGTCAAACATGCATGTTCTTATGTTTCAATTATATTCTATGACCATCTTTTGATCATCTATTTACTATGATGTGTTAATTAATGTGGTTACTACATATTTACAGCTTATTTTATATCACCTTGATTCACACAAAATGTTAAATTAACTTGGGAGTAAAATAGTTCTCATGATGTACGTTGAAAGTCAAAACAACAAAAGTAGGAACTGTTGGGTGATTATTGATGAAACTTTTGGATACTTTTAGTAACTTATCAGTGACATATTCTACCGATAGATAGCAAATATTATCGATAGCATTAAGTACATGTATAAAGTGTGTAATACGCATTTAATAATTAAGTGTAAATAAATATTTATTCAAGTTATAGTAATTAGAGTTGTCACACAATAGTTAATTAGTTGTTATATGTATGATTATAGAATATTGATGTCCTTGTGGCTAATATTTTCATTTTATTGTGGTACAGCCTAGTTTATCCTCCAATAGCACCACTCGGTCATGATGATGCCTTCCCTGCTCCTTGTGCAGGATTCTATCCTCATAGGTTTGTCTCAAACCATAAAAGTTCATGTGAAACATGGATAAATTGTATTCTATAAAGTTAATTGTGTCTATTGTTGTTTGCAGTGGTGTTGGGAGAGGTGGCAGTATGCACGTTGGTAATATTTTTTTTCATTGAATACTATTGAGAATCTCTTTATATGTTTGTGTATCTGTACACAGTCTGACATACTACTTATTTGTTACAACAGGTCCAAACGATCCACGCTTCTTTCCTTCTAATCCCTTTCCTCCGCCCTTTGGCGGTCCTGGGTATGCCCAGTTTTTCCTTCACTATTGATTGTTAATTCAATATTCATTTTATGATGTCGTCTTTATTCAGTTATAAACTGAATTGAATTTATGAAAATAGGAGTGTTCCACCGGGTGGTCGTTATGATCCGATCGGTCCACCTGATGTTCCAGGGTTTGAACCATCTCGCTTTGTGAGGTAAGTTAATTGTTCTTAGCAATTTACAAGTTCCAATATGACCTACTATTGTACTTAGTACTCCCTCCATCCAAGTTTATAGGGTGTATTTTCTCTTGGCACATAGACTAAGGAGATATTGAAAATGACTAGACTGCCCTGAATTGTTATGTTTAAGCACTATATTCAATGTATGCATGTAGAGAATATCAAGTAAATCTGGGTATTTATTAGGGTATAAAAACAACATCACACTAATTTGCATTGGAATATAAAATACGCCCTATATTTATGGGCACGGCTATTAAAAAAAATACGCCTTGTAAACTTGGACGGAGGGAGTACTTTTCTAAAACTCATGACTAATGAATTGAACCATTTGTCAGACTTCAATTTAACTGGAGGTTTGCTGTCTGATCCCTCTGATCAGCAGGTGCTGCCGACCTAATGATTTTTCTTTTCATGCAGGCGTTCGAGGCATCCGGGTGGGAGCACTCACCCAGACCTCGAGTTCTTCCAGCAAGGGCCAAACTTCTGAGATTCTGAGGCCCACCCACCTCTGCACTACCTTTTCTGAATAACTTTGCTTTGTGTGTAATGCCGAGCTAGAGAGCGCTTTGTGAAAGTGAACTTCCATATCGCCGTTAGAATTACCAGACTCTTCCTGTAAAGATGGATGTGAAGTTATGTATTTACTCTCAGTTCCAAAACACGCGCTGTCGCTGTTTACTGCATAGTTTGTTGTATATGGCTACCTTCCGTCGCACTTCTTACCTGAACTAACAGTCACTTCTTATAGACTTGATGAAATGCGTTGCATGTGAAAAAGTATGCTCTGTCGCCTCTTGGTGGTGCATCTTCAGCCAGCGACGGCGGGAATGCCCCATCACTCCAGTGCCGTCCAGATTGTTATGATGTGCGTAAGAAAGTAATGCGGGATGGTTAGTGGCGGAATGGGCCAAAGTACAGGCGTTAGTTTTTTGTTCTGATCTGGTGGTTGCGCGAGTTGTTTTCGTTGCCCCGAGACGTCGAGGCTTTTTGGATCTTCTCTCTCTGCTCTCGTCTGTGCGTTGTGATGCTCTGCCGTGGTTTCTGGGCTACCTTGCCTTTTTGGTTTCCCAGTCGTTACCGTATATAGTGAGCTTTTGTGCAAGCTTTGCTTGGGTCACCAACCAACCCAACCAGGCTCCGCGACTGCGATAAGCAGGTGCTGCGGTGCGGCACGAGCTCCAGCCTGAATCATTTATTCATTCCCTTTTTGGCATTCCTATGTTGGGAGGGGGTTTTCAAGTAGTCTGCCTCAGGCTGGTTTGGCGCAGGCAGGGTACGCTAGCATCATGCGCTGCGCCGCCAGCGGTGGACAGAATATAGTGCGTGTATGCGCATGCGCTAGGAAACCATATCAAAGCGGTAAATGAGTGAATTAGCATTGAAGCACTGTCTACAGCCTCTACAAAGCGCTACTCCCTCTGTACCTTTGTCTTCCTCTCTTGGGAAACCAGGCTATGGGTCAGCGGTTATCATTGCTTGCTACTTTGACTAGAAGTTAGGTCTACGAGAGACTAAGCTTTAGTAGTGTAGCTCGCTTTTTTTTTTGTGTGTGTGTAAAAAAAATGCGATTGAACGGTATTTACTGGTCAGTAAAAAAAACCCGCACAATTTATCGCATAGATCCAAAAACAATTACATCACTCCCCTAACCCCCGTCCGGGCGCAATCGCCTGTCGAGGCCCATGTCCAATGACCTAATCGTTTACTGGAGGTCTGGGGCTTAGATCTCTCACAGTTGGCGGACCAGCACCCTAGTGATCAGGGTTAACAAAACCATTTTCGAATTAAAAATCGAGATCCCGGCGGTACTGTTTTTTCGCGAAAACCGAGCGAAAATCGTAAAAAATTGAAGGATTTTGAAACCGAGCATTTGAACAAAAAAATTCAAAATAGATTCCAAAAAATGAAAACCGCTCGGTTTTCTCGAAAAACCGGTCGGTTTTCTAGAAAAAAACCGATCGGCGAGTTGAACCTTTTGGACGGTCGATTTTTGGAGCGGTTTTCGTCGATTTTGTCGAAAAACACTCGGTTTCATCGGTTTTTGACCGGTTTATATCGCATAAATTTTTTGAATTGGATCGGTTTACCGATCGATTTAGTATTTCGAATCGGCTCGATACGGTCGAAAACCGCGGTTTTCGTCGGTTTTGTGAACCCTGCTGGTGACTCCAGGAGCGGTAGCATGTAGTGGATAGAGTCCCCTAGGTTTTGAGGCGGCGACATGACAACAGGGGTGGAATCAGCTCAGCCCAAAGAAGGCTGTAAAAATAGCTAATTAGATATTATTTTCAACTGATTAAAATCTAAGAAGTAGTTAATTACTAGCAAGCCTAGCCAAAAACCAGTTAAGCTTCTTATACCAGGCCTCGGATCAAGGCCCGATTGCTCAAGGTCTGGCTCCGCCCCCTGCATGACAAGAGGCGACAGTGAGCATCGGTTGTAGAGAGGGGTGAAGGGGCAACGAGGCGGTGACTACCCAAATGCCGAGATAGGCTTCTGGAGAGGCGAAAGAGCGACGGGACTGCGAGGCAACAACACGCCGGCCACGGTTGGTGGCGATGGAGCGGTTTGCCGGTGGGGTACTTTTCCCATGGCCCTCGACTTGATTCGGGAGGGGAGGTACCCCGTCCACTGGCAGCTTCCAGCTTCGAAACACTTCCTCTTCTCAAGTAATAATAATATGAGGTCACTTTTGGAGCAAACCTTTAAAATTCCAGCGTTCCAAGCATGACCTCACATTTTTTTGGGAGGGGGGATTTGTCAAATCTGCCTTGCTTGTGGTAGAAAAGGTTGCTTACGGCGCTGGCTAGAGGAGCCCTGTATCGATGGGCGTACTTTCAACCTAGAGACCATGGATGAGAGAGGCGTCAGCGGTTTCAAACTTTCAATAGGGGATAGCAGCGAGCGACCAAAAAAAGGAACGAAAGCATAGATTTCTCTACGTCAACTATCAAAGTGCATGTGTAGTCCAACGTAGATTTCTCCAACCATCGATTTTCCCCAGCCCTAGGCCGTTGTACCGCTTCTTTTTTTTTAAAAAAAAAAAAAAAAAAAAAAAAAAAACTGAGCTCCAGCTGACCTGAATCTTAGACGAGACTGGCTTTCCATGGCTACGGTCCGGAAATAACGCACCGAAAGAGAGATCTGACGAAACAGCAACCGTAACTTGTCGAGGAAGGGATTTCATGCGATCGCTTTTCGATCAATCTTATCACATCCGTCTGAACATGGGCGATATATTTTTCCTCCTGGGATGACGCGATCAAGCATTAAAGCGAAAAGAACAACAAAGGCATGAAGAGAGGACAGGAAATATCAAATAAAATCCGCATCGCTTTCCATCCAATCCCCCTTAGCATGTCAATTCCATACGCACCGTAGCAGCTGGTATCTAGTTGGCCGGAGGCTTAAAAGAAGCGGGCCATGACATCTCCTAGTAGATATGGGCAATGGGCTGTGTTTTTTTTACTAGCCCTCGGCACACCCATCGAGTACGGCGTGACACGAATGATGAACATTTGGAAACTCAACACGATGAACCGTACGGCACACCTGACTAGGCCGTGTCTGGGCTAGTCCAGCATAAAACAGTCATTTCGTAAAAAAAATATATTATCTACAGTCCAACCAATCATCAACTATTTTACCCAACGGTCCAACCCATGATCAAATACTCTCTCTCCTTCGCCTCCTTCCATTACCCATTCAGCGCAATCACCATCTCCTCGTATCTCTATCGTCTCCTCTCTCACCCAGGATCACTCCTAACATTTCGGAGGCCCTAGGCAACACGAAAGTGGAGGCCTTAAGTAGTTCATGATATTTTAGATACCCAATTCTGTTTAGGGCTGTGCTTAGCATTTCCACAGCCAAAGCCCAATACACATCGATAACATGTGCAAACACTTTCTTATAATCAACATCTTAATATAGTACTATATGAAATTTATTCATTCTAAATATGCTTTAAAGAGTATGACACTACATAAAAAAAACATTTTATGAGATTTTTCGGTTAGCCAAGACATACAAGTAAGCAATCATCAGCCGACATTGAAAGCCCAAAGCACCAACCATTAACCAAAAAATTCTTCATATCCATCAACTAATAAGAAACTTTTTGTTAGCCACCAAACACAACCAACCGATCACCATAGGCACTAGAAATCCAAATTACCAATCTTGAATCAAATATGTTTTCATATACTTAACCAAGGAATTCAAATATCTAAAGAAACACCAATTGTCAAATGCTCAGCTTAATTAGTAGGTAGTAAGGTGCAAGCGAGTTGTGTCAAGCTAACCATTGATATTATGATCGAGCATTCATTCATTCAGTCTATTGTGACATGCCAAATGCAGATGTTTCGAAATAGCGAGTTGTCAAGTTGGACACTTGGACTGGCTTGGACAAGTCCTCAGTATTGTTGCTGGTGGTCTAATTCTGTGTTATTGCTAGTGGTTGCTTGAAAGTTGACAATGTAGCTCCATATATATATGAGGTATATATACATAGGCTGGGGCCTCCGGCTCTTGTGGACCCTATGCGACCGCCCTTGCTGCCCATATCCCTGGACCGACGCTGCTCTCACCCCCCCACCCCTGCTTCCTCCTCACACTACCACCTCCCCCGTCGTCCCATACTATTCCCTCCTCATCATCCCCCGCCGTTTCCATGCCAAATTCAGCGATCTTTGGTCATGCCACCATCGGATACATCATTGCGGACCGCACCACCAGCTTCGTTGGCCGTCCCGAGATAATTAAATTTAGTTTTTTCCCCTAAATAATTATGCATAGCGGATCCTCACCGTCCACAACACACTGCAGCCCAGAGAGCGTGCCGGCACGGACCGGTCCGGCACAACTCCCACCTCCATCCCCCAGCTTGATCTCTTTCCCATTGAGTTCTTTCTTTTTTATTTCTTTCCTGCAGCAAAGCGAATGCTCGTAGATTGATAAACACAGACATGGAAGGAACTATATCCTGTTGGAGTATATTATATACTATATATACTAGCCCTATGCCCTAACCTAGCTGAATAATTGTAGTAGCATGTATTGTACGATTGTATGTACTCGTCATCCTACGCAGGAGGAGAGGCACAAGGAGCACTCAACCACCAGCCAACACAAGCTCACATGCAGTGCAGGGAGAGCAAGACGCAAGACTGCTGTGCCCAGCTCACTCCCAGCTGAGCTGGCACACACACACCAGTACACCACCAACTCAACTCACCCAAATAAAATTCCCTTGAAGAATCTCAAAAACCAGCCCCAATTGGCTTCTCAGCCCACTTTTTCCTTGTTCTTTTCTTGCTTGTAACACATCACTGACAAACTTAATATCACACAGGTGCATGAACAAGACAGAGGAGAGGAGGCAAAAAAATAGAGGAAAAAAAGGTGCAAAATTAAGTACCCACACCTCCCTTAAGTAGATACATTCCAACCTCTGCAGGCAGTAGCAGTTGTTGCAGCACTCTCACTACAGGATTTTGCACAAGGGGAAAACTGGCTCGGCATTGTCTTGTTCTTGTCTCTCTCACACTGCCTTCTCACTCCTCACCTCTGGTCCTGGTGCCCTTCTCCTCCAACCTCTCTCCTCAACCTCAGGCCAGGAACACCTGCAAATCCACAGGAAAACAAGCAGCTTTTTTATACCCTTTTTATATTGTTCTAGTTGAAGGTTTCAGCAGTAATGAAAGTATAAAACACTGTGCTGAGAGGAACCAGTGCCACTGCTGGCTCAAG
Source organism: Rhipidocladum racemiflorum (assembly GCA_036346355.1). Lineage (NCBI taxonomy): Eukaryota > Viridiplantae > Streptophyta > Magnoliopsida > Poales > Poaceae > Rhipidocladum > Rhipidocladum racemiflorum. Next base: position 47,550,718 of record CM070582.1, on the reverse strand, counting down.
AATGGAAAGGAGGGACCAAAAAAGAGCTATTTATTTCTTCTTTTGGGGGTTTTGTGGCACTGTTTAAGGTTCACATCAATCATGTTAAGTTTAGCCATTGGGGAAACAAAGCGAGCTCTTGACACCATCCTTGGTTCTACCCTTTCCTAGCTACGCAGATGTGTATCCTTGCAGACTTGCAGTGTTGTTGCATCAGCTTTCCAGTGGAGGCAGCAGGAAAGAAGGTGAGAAAAGACGGCACGAGCCACGAGCCACGAGCCAGAGGAGGTCAGGTGATGAGATGAGACACACATTCTAACATAGAAAGATAACAATCTGCAAAGGAGAGGCACATCGAAAAGCAACAGCCCTGCCAGTAGCAAATGAGATAAAGGTTTAAGGAAAAATTTTGGCGTGGGATTTGATTCCTAAAGAAGATAGATAGATAGACTGGAGCCTGCATCAGGGCAAAAATATTTGCCTCAAAAGCAAAGAAGACTAAGAGTGCAAGCATCTAATGCTTACTCGTCTGCTTGCCACTTGCAATACTACTGCAACTTGCCTGCCCCTAGCACAATCAGAAAAACTAAATTCTAATTAATCTCCTAATTTAAACTAATTTTATCTACGTGGCCGAATTTGATCTGACCAAGAACAGAAGAACGAGCTCTTGCGCTTGAATCCACCGAAACCGGATCCGGTCAATCGCGCCAGCATCGCTTAATCCACCACATCAACGAATTGATTGAAACATTTATGCCGCAAAAAACCATGATTTTTTTTTCAATTTTGTAGCAGTGTGTTTTTCTGGTAATAAATGTCCCCGAAGGGTTCAGAATTCCAGTGCCAAAATCACGACCTTGGTTTCCAAACACCAGATGAACGAGTTTCGAGCGGAGTTAATGCCCCCAAATTTAACTGTAACTGAAGCCATTAATCACCCACCCCCTCCAAGAATTAGTACTCCTCCGCAAGCTCCCAACTCCAAGAAACCATAAAACCTCCAACTTTCCAGCTCCGCCTCACCAAATCAACTAAAGAACGGCCTACTTGCCAACTTTTAACCGGCGTCCACTGATCCAAGACGACTGCGCAATCGAAATCAAAGAATAAGAAACGAACAATTTTGCATAAAGATCACTGTTTATTTCCTCCTCCTAATCGGCTCTCGGAATCCAATATTCGGAATTGCATCTCATCGAAAGGGGCGAGATGTCTCACCGATTCAGAATCGAACCAGCGAATTGGGGAAGTAGTATGTAGCTCAGACCAGAGATTGGGCATGACGAATTTGAGCAAAAATCCACAACCGAGTGGAATCTTCATTGCAGAATTCCATTGGTTATACGTCAAAATAAACACCACGGAAGAAGGCGAACTACCTACCTACCAACCAAGACAGGGAGAGGGAGAGGGTCCTAACAAATCAAGAAACCATGCCACGAACGAATCTCACACCTTAAGCATCTCAAAGAAAAGAAAATCTCACCTTGCCTGTCCTTCCACCTGGCGGCGTCGGCGGCACCCATCCCGGCGGCGGCCGACGGCTTGCAGTCCGGCGGCTCCTCGAAGAGCGACCTCGAGAGCCTCTTGTGCGCGTAGCCGATGTCGAACAGGATGACGCCGGAGCCCGGGTCGGCGACAACGATGCCCTTCACGGGCAACCACACGAAGAGCTCCTCTTGCGCGAGCCCCTCCACGCCGCGGAGCGCGCCGAAGCTGAGGTTGCCGCGCACCACGGCGTCGAAGTAGGCCAGGTCGCCGTCGTCGTACTTGGCGTAGCACGGCGCCGACAGCCGCGCCTCCAGCAGCCCGTTCGCCTCGTCCAGGATGTACGACTCGACGCCGCGCGGGAGCAGCCCGCCTGGGAGACCATGCGTCCGCAGCAGCTCGTGTATCGTGTCGGCGCTGGCCTTAATTGGCGCGGAGCGCGCGAGCGCGAGCGGCGGCGCGGCGGCGAGCAGGAGGAGGCACAAGAGGGGTAGGAGGGCGAGGGGGGAGGAGAAAGGCCAGAACTTGGCCATGGGAGGGGCGGCGGCGGCGAGGGGGGATTGGGTGGGAGGTGGCGGCGAGGCGAAAGGGAGGAGGAGGAGGTTTTAAGCGAGGAACGGGGGATTCGAACTGTGCGAGAAATGGGGGAAAACAAACAAACTAGAGGTGAAAAAATGTGATTGGGAGAGGAAAATTGGCTTTCTTTTGGCAGATCTTTGTTATGGTTTGTTTTTTGGGAGTTGCAATGGCAGTTTTGCCCTTTGCTGATCTGGTGGAAAATTGGGGAAAGAAACTAGTTAGGAGGACTTTTCTTTAATTTTCACAATGTATGGTTATGGGTTTTCTTTACATAAATACTAACGGACATTGTACCGTTCCATCCAAATCAAATAGAATAAGCCAAGACCATACCATCCTTTTTTAACGGGACGCTTGCGATAGCTTCACACACACAAAAAAAACTCATACCCACACAACTCCTTAATCAGAAACAACTCACAGTCTCTCTCTCTCTTCTTTGTGCTCCACCCAAAATCGAGCACCGCTAGTTGGTTTCTCTACAGATTCAATGACTAGACATAGTCGAGGCGGCTTGCAGTGACGCGAGATCGGTGACGCAGCGGGTTGATGGTGCAACAAGCCAACAGGAGATGGGATGATCTCCCGTGCTGTTGGATTGATGTGTGCCACTGTGAATCCTAAGCCTACTTTAGGTGACCACTATTCCCCCATTTGTTGCACCTCTTTGAGGCTCTTTTTTCAACTCCGATGAGAGCATCATGGTGGAGTAGCCATAGGCTCAAGGGGTGAGGTGGCCACGAGTTCGCGTGAGCACAACAGACCCCTCTTCCTCCTCATTCGACTCTGGCACCCGCCCTCTCCCTCATCCTTCACACTCGGCTCCAGATCTGGCATAGGCGGTGACGTGATGTTTTCCTTGTGGCTCTGGATATGACTATGAGCTTAGATCTTAGTATGAGAAGAGAGATGGAGGTTTGGCGTGGAGCTCGAGCATGGATTTTGTGGTGGGCGACATTGGTCGTCTTCATGGCGGCAGCAGTAGTCGGGCTGGAGCTGGAGAGGAGGGTACGTTTGCAGCAAACAGCGTTGGGCGGCCCTCGGCGATGTGGTAGTACCATCGTATCAGGTGAGTTCACCGAAACTTCTTGAAAAACTTGTTTGAAACATATTGAAACTTGCTGAAACTCATCATTTGAAACTTGATGAAACTTGAGCTCCAGATTCTGGAACTCGTTGAAACTTTGGCTTAGAATCTTCTAGAAACGCACGAAACTCACAGAAACATGAAACTTTTCAAACATTTTAGAAACTTGCCGAAACTGTATGAAACTTATTGTTGTACTATTGCAACGAAATACTGCTCTCAGGTCACTTCCTTTCTTTAAGAGAAATTTTATAGGTGAATAATATAGGTAGTAAATAGTGGTAGTAGAAATCAAATCTAACCATCCATTTCTCAAAGGTATTTTAGGCCTTTTCTATCCATTCATCAGAGGTATTTTAGACTTTTCTTAATTCGTTCACAGTTTTGGATTCACCGAATACCTGATGATCTTTATAGGCTTCTTATCCATTCATCAGGATTGCAAAACGTGTTTTACCGTAGAGGACAAATAATATGATAGAATTTTTTACCCTTTTACCCCTTTCTTAATCTAACTACCAATACTTGGTAGTATAACTATATCTAAATTGATTTCAACCATTGGATTTAAAGGCATGGCGGCTTATATTGTCCACTACAAAAGAGCTCTTCTTTAATACATGGTGGTAGTAGTAACCAAGAAAATTCAAATTTTCAAAAGAAAAGCAAGATTGCGTGATCCACATGATTACTGGATGAACTTATGGGCATGGCAATGCACCACGCTTAGATTGGTTTGTCTTTTAATCTATTTTGTCTTACATGATTCTTTTTACGCTATGTTTGGATTTACGACCATTAGTACGCCGGTTCCAGCTATATGGCAAACTACAAACATAGCTCTTGCACAATCGCGTCGAATCATATAGGACGAATCATTGTTGCAAATGTGGATACTAGAAACATAGTTCTAGAAAGGTGTTATTTCTACACACTGAAATATACAAGTTAAGAATAATTCTCCAAAAAAATTACATTGTTTCTTTATATTTTGATGGTGACAAAAAAGTTAAGGCAATCATACCTATGTTTGGCTTTGGAAGCTTATTTGGTGCCAAAAGAATAGCGAAATCTCCTGTGATCAGGGCTTTGTTGCATCTAATAATGGGGTTGCAACAGATGTTTAACTTACAAGACTAGCAATAGATTTACATCATAGAAAGACGCACAACTTGGTACATCTCCTTTTCTACGGTTAGTGTGGACGGATTTTCACAAGCTGATCATCCTCTTGTGACATTATTGAAAGCATGAATGCGTATTCTTGTAGGGATTGAGCAAGTATAATGCACATATTTTTGGTAGCTTCTGAAATCAAGAAATTTAGTTTGCTAAGGATGGTAGTATACATTCTCACAGCTCAAACCCTTCTAATTAGATAAGCACTGATCTATACACATTCAGACAGTGCCTACTGTTGCTAGTTTGGTGCTACTATTACAAACTAATTTCCATCATTCAGGTAGTAATAAGCACTAAAGAAGCAACCAACCCTCTACAGTGATGGATCCTAAATGAGCTTAAAGTTGAACCACTTGCTGGATTTCATTTTTCTCCGTTCCATCATTTCCAACTTAAATACCGTTCCTGTCTTCCCCTCAAGAAAAAGCTTAGGTGCTGTTATTTTTTTTCTACCACCATATTATTCATTTGTTGGACCCAGGGTTAAAAATTTTGTTTTAGGGCAAATCTCGTCAACGTCCGAAATCCGATTTTTTGCCGAGATATTGTTATTTCGGGAGAAATCTGAATGAAATTCAAAAAGCAAAATTTGAATCCGGTTTTTTTTAACCAAAATTACCGAGATTTTGGTTAAAAAACCAAAAAATCGGTTCATTTAGCCAAGATTTCTGTCCATTTAACCGAGATTTCGGCCAAATAAAAATGATCTAAAAAGTGTGTAAAATTCGTTAATTTTTTAAAAAAATTTTGGTCAGACATGGAAAACAACTTGAAGAATCTAATCCGGTCATTTTTTGGTCAAATTTCGGTCAAAAAACCGAGATTTCGATCCATTTAATTGAAATTTCGGCAAAAAAAATAGGGTACTGTAGCATCCAAAAAAATTTTTTTAGGGTTTTTTAAATTTCGCCGGGATTATGGAACTCGGGGGGTCTGAAATCCGAAATTTCGGCGGGAGTTTGAACCCTGGTTGGACCTATTTATAAGGAGAACGTTTTGAACACTAAGTTGCATATATTTTTTAGAGTTAGCAAGCAAGTACTTACCTCTGTTAGCCGATCATGTTGACGCATGCATGCCTAAAAGTTTTGAATTTTACACCAGAGTTAAGTTTTTTTTTCTCCAAAATTTTAAAAGAGAAAACGATTTACGAGTCCAGAAAAGGCAAATGATTCTCGAGAGAGGAAGAAGCAAAGATAATCGACGGTAACACAAAGGCAACAGAACAACGGAGTTTCTGTTCGTAGTATTTTTTTGGCAGGGGTATTTTTGTCCAACTCCCAATCCCCAGCGGGCCCCACAACAAATTGATGTATCATTTGGTGGTGGTAGTATGGCATTGTTGCTGGCGGAGCCCTTCGTTTTTGGCGTTTCATGTGGGATGCCGTAACAGCCCGGAATCTCGTCGACAGGCTCTCCGCAGAAGCCAGGCAGGTCGCAACGGCAAAATGGACAACCCAGGCCGCGACGCTGCATAGATCGCAAAATTCTCAACAGCGTTAACGCTACGCGTATGAACAATCCACCGTTTTAAGTCTATCTTACCATAAGATCGCCACTAACCATCGCAGTTCAGGGAGTCCCGTTTAGCAGTGAGAAGATACTTTTATACGTCACCGTTTTAAAAAATTGTATAGACATTAAAACATAGCTTACGGTAAGCGTAGCCTTTTCGATCATCATTTCTGAACCGAACATTACCATTTTTCGCTTTAGCATGGGGGGTCGCCTGTGCAAGCTAGGGACGGCAACAGGGAAAATCCCTGCGGAGAGCGCACTCCCATCTCCGATATCCCAAACTTTCCTGTCCCCGTCCCCGCACACGGGGCTCAATTCCCCCATCCCCGATCCTCGACGGGACTAATCCCCGAAAATTCCACATGAAAGTCCATATGCTACATGAGTGAATCACTAGAGTAGTAGTGCATGTGTCATGTGTGATTGAACTTTGAATAAATCGCTAGAGTAATGAGTTAATCATTAGAATAATTCATATTTAGCGGTGAGAAGATACTTCTATACAACCCCGTTTCAAAAATGCATAGTTGTTAAAACAGACTAACAGAGAAGAAGAAAGGTACATACCATGATACCAATCCCTTACTCCATCTCATTGTATCTGTAAGCGTAGCCTTTTTCGCTCGTGATTTCTGAACCGAACACTGTCATTTTTCGCATCAGCGCAGGCGCGTCGCAACAAAGCGGAACTCTGTGCGGTGTACCTCCGTTATAATGTTTGCTCGCGCTGCTCTTCCTCTTCCGTCCTATCTTGTGCCGGGGGCCCCGCTCAAGTCTGAGGTTTGCTGGCTAATCGCGTGCTTCTGCGTCGGTTTGTAACGCTGAGGCTCAAAAAAAAAAAAAAAAAAAAAAAAACTTGGCCGTGCCCAAGCAGATTTCTGGGCAAAAGGCAGGGTACCTTCTGCCCTTTTCGGAGTTAATGCTACGGCATCATGTGATGTGTGAAGCCAAAGGTAAGCATGCATCACGATCTAAGGAAGGACTAGGACGATGCTGTTCTCTTTTGTTTTGTGTGTGTGCACGCGCTTGGGCATGGGCATACGATGCGTCGTGGAACCTCTGGTTGTACCTACGCCCCGTTTGGAAATTGGAACCGGGGTTTTGGCAGGATTTACGGAGAAATTACGTGGTGTTTGTGCAAATTTTTTCGTGGGGTTTATGTAAAATTTGCGGGTTTCGTTTTGCTGTTGGCGGATGCCCGGACAAACACCGCACCGTTGTAAAATCCTTTCTTAGGTGTCTCTTCGCTTTGATAAAATGGCGTGCAAAGCTTTTACACGTTTTTTTTAAAAAATATGTACGTCGCTGAGTGTCCTAAGTAGTGGTTAATTTAAGCTATGGGCAATAATATAGTTATTATATGAAGGACGTGCTTGTAGGATTGCTGAGCTTGCCCACCGATATTATTGGCGGTTTCTCTCTGCGATCTAGCCTTTTTTTTCATGCTATTATTTGGTGCTTTTTTTTTTTTTTTAAAGTTATATAAATATTAAAATATGAATGAAGGGTAGATATTGATTACTTATTCTTTCATCTGCTTTAAAATTTGTGCAACTTGTATTGACAACAAAGCCTAGAATCACCTCTCGCTATTATTTCCCCTCTTGCTCTGGCTACTACAGTTGTAAACTAAGTATTGAGATCCGAAGTTCACGTAGCAAACTGCATTAAGAAACTCGAAAAAAAAAAATCTTCCTCACAAGGCACAAGATGGTTCTAGCATCTCCACACCCGAATGCATTCTCCAACTGATCCCCTGTCTGACTCAAGAACCTTCCTCTGACCCGCAAATGATTAGGAGGAGGCACTGTGAGCCTGTGAGAGGCTAATCAACTAGAAGCAGGAAAACAATCCAAATTAGTAGTACCTAAAGAAGACGCCAAGTTGATAGGCTCCAGAATTGATTAACCATTTGCCCAGTGGCCAACCATATTCAGATAGCAATGGCGACGCTTATTTAATGCACAAAGCCGGGACACCCTGGAATTGAATAATAGAGCTCGCTGCTGGGAGGACGGAACGAGCACCTAACCCTAGCCACAGTTAAGCTAAGCATTTCGCAACAGGCGGTATTAGCATCAAACGTATCAATACCATTTCTACGTTCTGTATTGGTCTCGATTCTCATCATACTAGGTCAATACCAGCCCTACCGTCATGATACCAAACAATACTAGTCACACCTGTAGAATTGATAATACCGTCCATTGAACTCATTGAACTATATGTTATATTCGATCATTCTACAATGTATTTAGGGTAATATTATAAGTGAAGTTTAGTGTGTACATAATTAAATATATATATATTACTATATTAAACTCTGAAGCAGTACACCGGTACGAGCCAATATCGGAATATACCGTCCCACCGACGGAACCGATACGGTCTCCGGGATAGCAGTGACATGTAGTATTATTGTACGCTAGGCAACAGGGGGGCAGTTTACGCCTGGCTCACAGCTCCAAGCATTGGCATTTCCTTCGATTTGATTACCTACTACTTGTGCTTCCTAATAGTGCCCGAGCGCTGCTACGCGTACCAAGCATTCGTGCCACGGAGGCGTTTAGTAGACAATGACACCCGGGATTCATCGGACGGTGGTACTGGCCTGGTTTCACGTGTCAGCGACTGTTCAGGGCGGCGGAAGGAGATTCGTGCGCCGAGCAGCTAGGCTGGCCCCCCCAACTCATGTGAGAACAAACTGTTTGATTTGATTTCTTTCTAGGTAATGCCTATGGGCTCAAGTTTCCCTAATGGTACGCTTTGGACATCAATAATTGAGCTCCATGAATTCCCTCAGTGGTTTAATCAAGGCCATTTTTACCATTCCCATCGTACCATGCCCTAAGTTTGACCTAATAATACCTAACCTATCAAGAATCCAGGATCCATCCATGCCACAACCAACAGCCAATAAACAAGGGCTAAGTTCTATAATACTACATAAGACCAACTCTAACAGACTCTTTATACCCATTCTTTACCCGAAAATTGAGGAACCAGAACTGAAATGCTACAGTGTCTTGAAGCAATCTTCAGCAACCTCTCCGTTGCGTTCCTTAGACTATCTTCAGCAACTTCCCTTCCCCTCCAAATCCCTTCGCAAACAGATCACAAGTGCTCCAGCGGATTCCCTTCACGATTCTCGTCGGAGGGGATTCAAACAGTGGATCTCTTTATAAAGGGATTCTCTCTCCAATCCCTACACAAATTCCTTTGAGGGGATGTTGCTGGAGATAGTAGAAAATAAAAGAAATGAATATGGAGAAATAAATAGGAAAGGGAATGGAATGAAGAGAAATTGCTGGAGATAGTCTTAACTCCAGAGAAAAGAGAGAGAATACGCGAGCCCTTCCCATTCCCCGAAAGGAGAGAGAATAGGTGGTACAAAGAAACCCTGTGTTCTGTAGTGCTTCAGCAGCACCGGTGTTCGACTACTACTCGATCGGAGGCAGGAATGGGGGGAGCAAGGACACCGGCGCCCAAGCCTCGTACATTTGGAACAAGCAGCGCAGGGTATAATTCGGCTAGACTATTAGTGTTCTTGAGATGCTGAGAGTCCTGGATGGGTGCTGTGGTTGTGCCTGTGTGTAGGATTTTATTACAAAAGGTTAAGCATGATCTTATTCTACAAAAGGTTGTTGTCATAGTAATAATCATACATGAGGTATTTCGGTATTTATAACGAATAAACATACCGTTTCACTTCAGATAGATATAAAATCCAAATTGCTACAAATGGGATATTGCTCTGTTTTACTGCTAGCGCAGATCAATTAGGCACTTAATACTACTAGGTTAGGTGCTCATAATTGGGGTTATTTACTGTTTTATTTCATCAATGTGTTCTATCTCTTTTCAATTCTGTAGATTACATATATCTTCTTTTGTTATCAAAAGTCAAAAAAGGGCAAAAAAAAGGTGAAAAAAAAAAGGTACTTGCCACCATTTTATGGCTTGCTTTTTATAGAGTATCCTGTAATGCAGTTCTCCGTATTACTAGCTGGACTGCTGGAGAATCCAAATCTGTGAAACCCACTCTGTTCTGAAGGTTGGCGATTGCAGAATCAAAAGTCATTTTGTTTCTGTCCTGAAGGTTGGTGATTGCAGAATCTGTGGTGATTCCCACTCTGTTCTGAGGTTTGCATTCATCGAGTTCTCTGATGAAGGTATATGTTTTTGAAATATCGAGTTCCCAGTGCTGCTGCCTAAATCTCTTACTGGAGGAAGCAAACTTACACCGCTAATATCCATCTCGATGGGAAGAACGATGAATATCATAAGGTCATCGGAAATACTGACTACGGACAGCTCCGGGATGAACACCAAAAATAGAAGTATGAAAACCAAGTCTTGTACGCTGTCTAAAAACAGGAGACTTTCTAAACTGTCTATGCAGTCTAACTACCGTGGGTGCCTTAGGAGCACTCAGAGTTTGGTGATGATCTTGGTGCGTTTAAAATAGAAATCAGCAATATATTCATCTTTCTTACAGAAGGTGCAAGTATAGTTCACCTTAGAGGCTGAAGTAACAAAAGAAACACCCTTCTCGTTAGAAATCCCGTGGACAATCCTAGCTGATCTAAATATAGTGGTGCTTGTATATGGAGCTACCACAATTGCTCAATTCTTGGAGGCACACACAACTATAGGTGAATGCATCCGTGTATGCTCTAAGTATTCAAATCCTAGACCCTAATTGAATCTACTTATCTTTGATTGGTCCGGTGAGATTTGAGAAATGTTGTTGGAGAGGGATTAGATATATGGAAGATTTTTTTTTTTTGAGAATTCCATATAGAGATCTAAAAGGAACCCTACTCGAGATGATCTAACTAATCTCTCTAGAGTTGTTAGAACTTTTAAAAAGACGGCCTGCACGCTGTACAGGCGGCTTAGGCCGTTTTCATATGGAACTTCTTGTTAAATAAGCCAAGCAAAAAAAAAAAAGTTTTTGAACTAGGATTCTTTCTCCACCTACACAGATGTTTGGCAGAGCTCCAGCTCTATTAAATCCGTGGAGTTGGTGGAGGTAGGTATTCCTAGCTTCACCAGATTCGTGGAGCTAGAGCTGTGGGTATATTAAGAGTGTTTAGGTGGGTTATCTTGTTTACATTTTAGAATAAAATTATAAACTTAAGTCACTTTATTTCAGTCTACAAGTTTCAACTCTGAGGTAGAGCTGAGATCTGGAGCTCTGCCAAACAGGGATGGTTCGGATTGGCTTAATAAATTTATTACATGTATCTATAGTGAAAAATAGGCGTAATGATTTTGTTTCAGTGAAAAATTAAAGATCTTTTCGATCGAACAATCTCATAAAATCTGCTTATATTAGTCTTTTCGAACTGCACCGGATCCGTGTCCATGTATTTCTCTTGATGTGGATGTGCCTTGGTAGGGTGCTCTCTCGAAATTTTATTACCGGCATGACGAAAGCGAAAGACTTGTCAAGGCAGAGGCCGTCTACTCCAATATACAGAGTTTCAAGTAGATATTTTCTTGTAACAATGAAAAATTGATCTTTTTCTCAAGAACAATCTCTGGCAGTCTTGATTCATTTAGTGACGTCTCTTTCTTATTTTTAATCCTAAAAGTTTATGATCTCCAGAACAAACAGTCGTCATGTTCCACCAAATGTACTGCTAAATCATTGCCTTGGTACCTTTTGCCAAAAGAAAGCCATCATGTTTTCCTCTGCTTCTGGGCATGATATTTTAGGGTGCGTTTGGTTGGAGGTACGAGGGTGAACGGAACGGGATGGTACAAGATAAATTTTGCTACGTGCGTTTGGTTGGGTGTACGGAATCATCTCATCCAGGATGAGGTGGTACAGATTCTAGGAATATTCCTTCCATATCCCGTACCGTCCCGTTCGCCCGATTCGGGCGAACCATCTCGTCCCGGACGCGCTGGTTCCCCATTCCTCTCGCCGCAGTCTTCCTCTCGGGGCCACTCCTGTGGTCTTCCTCTCTCGGGGCGGCCTCTCTTCGCGCCATCACTTCGCCGCTCCCGCCCCTCCGACGCTCCCGCGCCGTCTTCTCCGCCAAGATCGGGTCACCTCCGCCAAGATCCACCCCCTCCCTCGTCACGAGCATCGCGGCCGTCGGCGTCCCTTGCGGCGTAGCTTCCGAGCAGATCCTGGACGACGCCCGTGGTGCCGGCGAGAACGGCCGGGCTGAGGTAGGGCGCGCAGATCCAGTTGCCGCTGCTCAGATCGGGTCACCTCCGCCAAGATCCTCCTCCTCTCCTGCTGTATCCTGCTGCTGTTTCATGGAGGAGAAGGGGAGAGAAGGTGCTGGCCAAGTTCAGAAGAAGAGAGGGGAAGGGAAATGAAGGGTACTCTCGATCCCCAAGCCTGGTGTATTCACCCTCGTACTAAATCTTTGATTCAAGCCCTTTATTTTGCATCTGGGAGCAGAGTGTGGTTCTTGTATGGTTTGCATCTGGGAGCAGAGTGGGGAATTTTTATCTTTGTTCTGGAAAATCTGGTATCTTCGTAGAATATCGTGAAATTTTGAGGTTGTTTGATACTGAAATAACGCGTACTGATGTGAAGTGTACAGAAAATCTCTGGTCGTTTCAAGTGAGCTGTACTGTATTTCGTTGTCGTTCGGCGGGATCTTGTTTTGTTCACGGATATTGCAATGAATCAGTAGTGATTATTATGCTTGATTGAAAATCTTTGAATTGCTATCAGTAGTTCTAGCCAACACTTGTCTCAATTTCTATTGGCTTCGTTCACGCACTCAGAGTGCCTCCAACCAAACGCCTCGACATTGTTGTCCAAACAATCGAGGCAATTGGTTTGTGTTCTGAACACTAGTCCTTAGGGGAAAAAACAACGCTTTGAATGGGTACTGTTTGATATATGCCTTGCCTCCAACCAAACATAATCTCGTACTATCCTGTACCATCCCATTCAGGCAACCAAACAAAAACTTGTACCATCCCATTCAGACAACCAAACACCTTCCCTGAACCATCTCATCCAGGATCATCCCATCCATCATGTACCATCCCGTTCCGTTCACCCTCGTACCTCCAACCAAACGCACCCTTAGCAACTCTAATTAACCTCCATAATGACCTATTGCTTGTAGGCTTTATTGAAGTTATATACTCCCTCGGTCCATATGATATTTTATATAAAGCTTATTTTTTAAATAATTTTGTTCATAAATATAAAACTTCTATGTAGATTTAATGAGACATTTTCTTCTATATCCTTATTTATTTTCTCTCAACCATATGCATTTATTCATTACCACCCACACAAAGTGTATCTTTCATATTCTAAGACAATTAAGGGAATTTTTGGTATTTGATACAAGATTTGACCCATATTCACAAAATGATACAACACTTTCGCGTATTTACAAAATAAGCCCACTCATACTCGGAATTTGAAATTCCAGTTATGCATACGCGGAATTGCAAATTCTGGGTATGGTGCATTCGGTTTCTGAGATCTTGGGTATTGGGTATTTGCCCCATACTCGGTTTTTGAAAAACCCGCTATGGGGTATTTTTTTGTTAGTCAAAATCGTGCAAATAAGCCAAAAAAAAAACCCGATTTTTGGACTTATTATTTTTTGTTAGTCAAAACCGTGCAAGAAAAAAGGGGAAAAAAAATCCATACCCGTTTTTTCAAAAACCGGGTATGGGTTTGTTTGTTTTTTGTTAGTCAAAACCGTGCAAATAAGCAAAAAAAAACATACCCGGTTTTTGAAAAACCGGGTATAGTGCAAATACCCAATACCTAAGATCTCAGAAACCGAATACGCCATACCCGGAATTTGAAATTCCGAGTATGCATAACCAAAATTTCAAACTCCAGATACTAGTGGGTCTGTTGTAAATGCGCGAAAGTGTTGTATCGTTTTGTGAATACGGTCAAATCTTGTATCAAATACGAAATTTTCCGACAATTAAGTGAGGGCATCTTAATCATTTCTCTCGTACCTTTCCCAATTTCAACGTAATCTTAATCATTATGCAAAGTTAAAATACGTCTTATATTTATGGACGAAGGGAGTATCAAGTCGGGTTTTGAAACACTTCCACGACTAAAAAGTAACTTGTACGACTTAAAAGGACACATCATCAAGTCCTTAGCTTAGCGAGTACCCACTCTATCAAAAGTGTATTTTACATATTTTTTTAATAGTTTTGTCTATAAATATAAAGCGTCATGTTTCAATACAAAAAATAGTGTAGTGTTTCTCTTATACTTTAATAAATAGTCGGATTTAATTGATATTCTCGACATGTATATACTAAATAAAGTGCTTAGATCTAACAATTAAATATAATTAGTTATTTTTAATATCGATCTGTACGATAAAAAAAAACCGCGTTCCACGAATATGGACGGAGTGAGCGCTCCGTAGATCGAGATGCAGGCGAGTTGGGCCGAGGTATCCATCGATCCTTGTGAGCATTTCACTCACCTGTGAAGTGCCAAAGGCAGGTGTTTTCTTGTGACGTTACATCGGGATGCCTTTGGCTTTCCCCGTCTGCTTCTCCCTGTGGCGGCATGCACACTACGCGATCGACCGCCGACCTGCGTGCCGTTTTTGTCGCACCTGCGACCGCACACGGTTTCAGGCACGTGAACATGCAGCTCCTCTCCGTCTCGGCCGATCATACGTACGTGAAATACATACAGGCAGCAAGAAGTTTCTGCAGACACTTGTCAGCCTGGGCCTGCGAGGCACTCACCATCAAGGATTTATCAGAATCCAGTGGCACCGTCGACGGTGACCACTGACCACATCCTGGTTTGGATTGGTAGGGAAAAAAATGCTATCTTGGAATTTTAACCTTTAACTTTGTATTTCGAATTCGAAGCCTCAAGCAAATGATTGTTACTATTTGTTTGTGTGCGGAATAACTTCAAGTACTGGTGTCAAGGTAATGGATACTCCCTCCATTACATTTCGGAGGTTTGAAAGCTCCTCAAGCATCCACCTGTCACCATTTTTTTTGCGAAAAAGCCCCTCTATTCTTTTAAATTACGCATAGATTCATGCAAAATTACGAAAAGATCATTTGTGATTTTTTGTGGGGGCAAGAAAAACTTCTCCAAATCACATTTGGGTCCCTCACTCGTTACTTTACGGAAATCAAAGCAGCTCACGTTGCCAGCAGCTCACGTTGGTTCGAAATCAAAGCCCTTTAGAACCGAAATTTTGAACTGAATCTGGCTCTGGCATTTGATCTCGCAGTGGGCCTCTGACACCAAACAGTTATTGGCGTTTTCAATGGCGTGCTGCTGCTGCTGCTTCTTCTTCTTTCACTCGCTACGTGGCATTGATGACGTAATGCAATGGCTACTGTGCTCCTGTTGTGTGTGTCTGCAGAGAGAGGGGTTTTATTCGCTAGCTCCACGGAACATTCTTTGCAGGCTTTTTTATGTGGTGGGGTGCTTAGTTAACACTCGGGTTTCAAACCAAACCAAATAGTTCGATTTTTGTGAAGAACATAGGAATTTTTCGTATTTCAATTTCCAAACGAGAACCGGATGAGAGGGCGTCGATTTCTCACATGCACGTCAATATTCCCTTGATCCTCGGTCCGTGAGCCTACCAGTTTCGTGGTATTTTTCTGCCTGGCAGGCATGGATTGTTGTTGATTCCGACCTCAGCTCGTGTGTTTGCGTGCAGCCGGAGACGACGATCATTCACCTCCATTCCTTCTCGCTAGCTAATCATACGGGGATTGATCAGCTGACGTGGCTGCCGCCTAAGCTCGATTCGTTGCGAAGTAGGTCTCACTACAACTCACGTGCCATGATTTCGAGCTCTGACCGTAACCTGTGATGGCCACGGTTTTGGACGGACGCCACTACGTCAGTATATACATATAAATGCTAAGGCGTATGCGAGTGACATTGCACGGGCCAATCGCAATTTTGCAACAAAAAAAAAGGAGACAAAAATGTTAGGAAACCGGATTCGTATCCGATATGGACTCTTCCTTATCTCTAAGCAGAACCGCTATATATAGGAGGCAGGGGGTCACCACATCAGACACAAGAATAATAATAAAGCGGTGCTCCTCCTCATATTGTGTCTCTCTTTCTCCCTGTCTATTCTCCACTTGAGATCTATTAGGCAACCCCGGACTATTCGATAGCGAGGTTGTCTAACACGTTATCAGCACGAAGCTCTACCGGAGAAAGATCGAAAGGTGAGAAAGGTGAGAATCGAGTGATTTAATCTAATCGCTCGTCTGATTCCTATGCACGCATCTACGTGGCATGAAGCTACGAGTTTGCGGTGTATAATTGCATCTACAATACATGAAGCTACTGTAGCACGAAGCTACAATCTCGACGTTGTCTCATGAAACGTCGCCACGGCACGAAGCCGTCGTCCGAAGCTGGTCAGAATCCCGACGGCACGAAGCCGCACGCCGTCCAACTGCTGCGTCTTCTCGGCTTGAAGCCGAGCGCCGCTACACGGTCCCGGCTGGACCTGCTCTCGACCGCCGGCGATTGGCCTCCTTGCGCCTCTCGCTAGATCGCGGCATGAGCACGTGAAGCTCTAGCCGCACAAAGAACTCCATTATGGACTTGAGTCCAACGCAGGAAGGACAAGAAGTCCAACCAGACTTGGAGACTTGGAGCCAGATTTCAATCTAGTTTTGGGTTTGGAGACTCGCGCACGGGAAAGCATGGAGAAGCTGTGCAATTGGTTCATATAGATGCCATTGCCTTCCTGAGCACGAAGCTCACCGTGTCATGCTAATGTAGAATTTTTTTATTGGTGCATTATTGTCTGTATCCCAAACGTTCCAATTTGAAGTAAAAGCAAGGTATGTGGATAAAAGTTATTTTGTGGTTGCATCTTGCGTGACTGATTCTATACATCTCTTTCGCTGAGCATCAGTTTTCCTCGCCCGGCTTCCACGCAAGGCTGCCGCTCTGTTCGGTTCGGACATGGAGTCCATTGACTCATGGACTTGAAGTCCGAGTGACTCAATTCGGCACTGAACAAAGCGGGCCCGAGACCGGTTCATAACCGGATTGAATCCCGGGGAAGCGCACGTTCTACTCTATAAAGGAATTGCACTGGAGGTATTGCATCAAAGCAAGGCCATGATAATCACACGTTCTGCACTAGCTGGACTTGAAGTCCTAAGAGACATCCAGATCAAATCCGGTTGAGGCCGGATAAGGCTTGGGGGAGAGGAAATTACCTCCATGCCCCTCTAGAATTATTTTATTCATTTTTTTCTCTTTCTTCAAAAAAAAAATGAATAAGAAATTCAGAAATTTGATTAGAAATTCCAAAAAAAAATTCCTGAAAATTGCCAGAAAATATGGAGAATAGCTAGAAAATTCCAGAAAATTGCATGGATCTGCTTTTAATTTTACTTAGCCTTGTTTTCTGTATTTACGAATATTTGCATGAATTTTGCAATAATTGCCCTGTTTAGAATATTGGAAATTCATGAGAATTTACTTTCCCGCATTTATGAATTATGGAATTTATTTTCCTGTATTTTATGAATTATGCAATTATTGTTTATTTTGAATTTATGAATTATGTCATGTTGATATTTGCTGAAATTCAATTTCCTGTTGTAAAGTAATTCTGAAAATTGCTTGGAAATTAGCAGAAATTATGAAAAGTGTTAGGAAAATTCCAGAATTTCTCATACAACAGTTTATGAGAACATGAGTGGTTGGGATTTGATTTTGGTAATGAATAAACAGATATGAGACAATTGGTGTCTAGGAAAACACACATGAGGCTTGGTTCTTTAATTGGCACCGGAAACGGGAAGTGCTCCCTCCTCATGTGAGCCCTAGGGGCAGTTGACTGGCCAAGAGTCAAATTAACAGAGATATTCATTACTGCTTTTCGTTCACCAACAAGAATTATATAAGTTGTAATTAGACTTATGCCATGTTTAATTCATGTTGCAATTTATTTTCTGTTATCAAGTGATGCTGGAAAATTGCTGTATAATTAACAGAAAATTGCCAAATACTAAGAAAATTTCGGAAATTTCTGAGAATTTATTTCCGCACTTATGAATTTATGAATTGTGCAATTATTGTTCTGTTCCATGCATTATATTTATTGATTTAATATAATTTATTATGAAATTCAAGCACGCCAAGACGGTTGCCACCGTCGCGCCAGAAGGCCGACGCGCATGGAATCGAATGCACCACGCGCATAAAGCTGCGTTAAAATCGATCGCACGAAGCCGATCGTGCATATGAATCTGATCGTTTGCACGAAGCCGATCACCTACATGCACGTAGTTGTATTTATGAATATTTATGAATCTGTGTATATATGAATCTTGCACTTATGAATGTTATATTTATGAATCTGAATCTTGCATTTATCTTGTATCTATGAATTTCGTACTTATGAATCATGTATTTATGAATCTTGCAATTATTATTTTCTTTTAGTTTCTTTGAAACTCATGAGAATTCAATTATGCATTTCATTGAATCTAGCGTACCATTTCCTATTAGATTGCACGCAGAATCTAATGGAAGAACCTTATGAATGTGCAAAGGTGTGGCATTATCTAACGTGAGTTTTTGAAGAAGCGATATGAATTGTCGAATTATCTCACATAGACATCGATTGCATAATGAATAGTAAGCTCTCGAAGAGCATACTTTTCTCATGACTAGAATTGCAATTTATTCTTTATTCCAAGATTCTTTATTTACAAGCAATTTTTGAATTACTCAAACTTTCGTATGATTAGAATTATTTTTCTTTTCATCTAGAAATCGTGTAGCGCCCAATGGAGGAAATATGCATTGTTGATAGTGGCACAACAAATACCATCTTAAGAGAGTCGAAATACTTCCAGACGATCACGAAGAACGCTGGAAGGATTACGACTATCGCAGGAAGCGATACGCATATAATAGGCTCAGGAAGAGCCACAATTATATTGCCAATTGGTACAACTTTGGTAATTGAAGAAGCCCTCTTGTACCCTGAATCAACCCGCACTCTCTTAAGTTTTAAAGACATCCGCGCCAATGAGTTTCACGTAGAAACCAATGAAGAAAATGGCAAAGAACACTTGTGCATTGTGAAGCACGCGGAATATGGAAAGATGGTACTAGAAAAATGTCCTCATATGAATCAGGTTGTACTACCACGAAAATCAATGCACACGCAGTTGTATACTTCTTTGAAGACCTGTCTTTAGAAGCTCAATTATTTTCTTTATGGCATTGTAGATTAGGTCATCCGGGTCTTAGATTGATGAGAAATATAGTTAACAACTCACAAGGTCATGGCATTAATGTTAAAAATTTCCCGAATCATGAAGATTTTGTGTGCCATGCATGTGCCACCGGGAAATTAATAACTAGACCCTCTGTTATGAAAGTGCAACATGAAATCCCCTGCATTCCTGGAACGCATTCAAGGGATATTTGCGGTCCGATTCAGCCCTTGTCGTGGCCGTTTCGATACTTTATGGTGCTCATTGATGCTTCCTCGAAATGGTCGCATACATGTTTCTTTGTCAACAAGGAATCATGCATTCGCAAAGTTGATCTCGCAGATCATCAGAATTAAGAATGTTTTTCCTGATCATCGCGTGAAGTCCATTCGATTGGACAATGCCGGTGAATTTACTTCCAAGGCATTTGATGATTATTGTACAAAGAACGGAATAATCATGAGCACTCTGCATCGCACGTCCATACGCAAAATGGGCTAGTGAAGCACTAATAAAGAGGATTAAGTTCATTGCCGCACCGCTCTTGCAGAGTTGTAACTTGCCCAACACTTGTTGGGGACACGCAGCCTCGCACGCAGCAAAGACTCATCAATTATAGACCATCGGCCTACAACATCCATTCACCAATGCAATTAGTGCAAGGGGTCATCCGAAGATTTCCCATCTTAGAAAATTTGGTTGTATGGTATATGTACCTATACCACCCCACAATGGATCGCAATGGGCCCTCTCCGCAAGTCTGGGATATACGTTGGTTATGAGAGTGCATCCATAATCGTGTATTTGGAACCCATGACTGAGACTTACACACACTCGATTCGGCCGATTGCATCTTTGACGAGGACCATTTCCGTCATTAGGGGAGAGAATCAACCATTGGATGAAAAATGCCGGAAAATAGTATGGCATTCCACTTTGGGATCCCCGCGCATGACCCTCGCACTAATGAAGCAAATCAAGAAGTCCGTAAGATAATTGATTTGCAGAATTTAGCAAATGAATCGCTGATCATTTTTGTGATCTCAAGAGCGTGGTTAAGTCGCATGTACCAGCAAGAAATGCACCGAGAGGGTGGAAATACCAAAGAAAGCGAAGGTATCCCTCATCCTGCTCAGAGGCCTCAAAGAAAAAGAACAGGAGATCTCGGCTTCTCAAACCCAAAGTACCCGAGAGGCGTCTGGGAAAATCAAGCGAGAGGACTTACCACACCAATCACAAAAGTGCCCCAAAGCAAGAAGGGGAGCCGCTTGAGACTGCACCGAAAGAAGCCTGTGGAAAAGGCAATTCCAGATCTGAACCTTCCATTAGAAGAAGCCGCCGGAAATAATGTGTGCGCACACATTGGCGGAGAAAAACTAAAGGAACTTGCTCCTGGAATGGGAAATAGCAATGAAGAGCAAGTAGAAGTGCACGAAGCACCCCATGATGAAATGGCCATAAACTTTGTAATAACGGGAGAATCAATGAATAGAGCAACAGCCAATGTCGATGCATACTTTGCAAAGAAGATTGCCACGATCATTAATCATGATCCCGAGCCCGCATCTCTCGCAGAGTGCAAGAAAAGGCTCGATTGGGAAGATTGGAAGAAGGCAATCACCGCAGAGTTAGTCTCTCTGAACAAAAGAGAGGTGTTTTGGCCTGTGTGCCGCACGCCTCCCCATATAAACCCCGTAGGTCACAAATGGGTTTTTGTTCGCAAGAGAAACGAAAACAATGAAGTTGTAAGGTACAAGGCAAGGCTTGTCGCTCAAGGTTTCACTCAACGTCCTGGGGTTGATTATGAAGAAACCTATTCTCCGGTCATGGGCGGAATTACCTTTAGATACTTAATCTCAATGGCAGTCAACTTGAAGTTGAAAATGAAGCTAATGGATGTTGTCACAGCATATTTGTATGGAAACTTGGATTCGGAGATTTATATGAAAGTACCGGAAGGTATCCCTATCCCGAACCAAGACAGAGCAAACAGAAACCTATACAGCGTGAAATTGGAAAATCACTGTATGGGCTAAAACAGTCAGGAAGAATGTGGTACAATCGTTTGAGTGACTTTCTCTGCAAGAAAGGCTACACGAACAGCGAAGATTGTCCATGTGTATTTATACAACGATCCACGAATGGATTTTGTATAATCTCCGTCTATGTAGATGACTTGAACATCATTGGGACGGATGAGGAAATTGAAGAAGCATGCACATACTTGAAATCTGAGTTTGAAATGAAAGACTTGGGTAAAACCAAGTTCTGTTTAGGCTTGCAGCTTGAACATGTCCAAGGCGGAATCTTGGTACACCAAGCATCTACACGCAGAAAGTGTTGGAGAGATTTGGCTTTGAAAAGGCATACCCCGCAAAGACCCCAATGGTCGGAAGGTCACTCCAAGCAGACCTAGACCCGCAGGCCTAAAGAAGAGGAGGAAGTCCCGGGAGCGGAATTCCCATACTTGAGTGCAATTGGAGCGCTCATGTACCTTGCGAATAGCACTAGGCCGGACATTGCGTTCGCCATGAATTTGCTAGCGCAGATAAAGGCGTAACCCACCAAAAGGCATTGGAAAGGGGTGAAGGACATCTTCCGTTACCTTCAAGGAAGCAAAGACCTCGGCTTGTTTTACGTAAGAAACAATGAATTGAATTTAGTTGGCTACGCCGATGTCGATACCTATCGGACCGCATACCGGCAAGTCACAAACCGGGTATGTTTTCCTTTGCGGTGGAACGGCAATTTCTTGGAAGTCGTCTAAGCTGGACTCTTGTCTCGACGCCGACTAACCACTCGTAAATCATTGCATTGTATGAAGCCTCTCGAATGTGCATGGCTTGAAGAATGGTTCACCACATCCGTAAGTCATGTGGTCTCGAACATGGAACAAACCCCACTATTATCTATGAAGATAATGCAGCTTGTGTTGCACAAGTACAAATGGGATATGTGAAGAGTCACCTTACCAAGCATAGCAACACCAAGTTCTTTTAGTCGCATGAACTGCATAAGATGAACGAGACCAAGCTCCGGCATCCTAAGTCGTGTGAACATCGCGCAGAGTTTTTCACTAAGTCACTCCCGGCATCTTCCTTTGAAAGATGTATTAGAGGAATCGGGATGATGAGGCTTAGAGAAGTGCAGATTTCAGGGGAGATTTTTCACATACTCCTACATAAATCTCAACCATGAAGTTTGAGTACCCAACGTAAATCTTGAAGATTAACATTGAAGTTTGGGTGGATTGTACTCTTTTCCTTAAGTAAGTTTTTCATTGAAGTTTTCTTACATAAGGTTTTGATGAGGCAATCCGTGCAACACAAAGAAGCGTGTGCTATGTACTCTTTCTCCAATTATTTTTCCCACTGGGTTTTTGTGGAGTTTTAATGAGGCATATGCATCTCGCAGTGAAGAGTCCAAGGGGGAGTGTTAGGAAACCGGATTCGTATCCGATATGGACTCTTCCTTATCTCTAAGCAGAACCGCTATATATAGGAGGCAGGGGGTCACCACATTGTACACAAGCATACAGAATAATAAAGCAGGCCCGTTCCTCCTCATATTGTGTCTCTCTTTCTCCCTGTCTATTCTCCACTTGAGATCTATTAGGCAACCCCGGACTATTCGATAGCGAGGTTGTCTAACAAAAAAAACACAGAGTGATGCGACGGCGTATGCGCAGAGGAGAAGAGTGGAAAAAGGTGGCGGTAGACTAGTAGTATACATATTCATGTAGGGCTCCGGGCCCACCTAGCAGTGTCGTTTTCTGTCGGTTACACGCGGCGCCTGCGCCGACCGCGTGGGCTCCTGCGTTCACTGGGGCCCACGCGGCGGTCAGACTGCGAGCGCATTGGTTTGCGCTCTGGCCTGGTCTGGTCCGTGCGGTCACGTCAGAAAGATGGGCCTGCTTCCCCTTCGTTGGGCTTGACTCGGAAGACTCGTCGAACTTTAGGCCCGGCCGCCCTGAATGTTCTCGTGTTTGGTTACTGGGCCGGGTTGGATTATTTTGCTTAGATTTTGTATCTGGATTTCTTCTTCCCCTCTGATATCTCGGATGTAGTGCGTCACGTCACGTAGGAGCCTAAATGCCTAATGCAGCATGGGCACAAGGATAATATTCAGTTCAAGGAAGCAACAAATTGGGCACAATAAATACAAGAGATGGAATTGGGAGACTGAGCCGTGATCTATTTTTTTTGTAAAGCAACAATAGATTAGCACGGAATGGATATGTTTAGCAATAGCTTAAACCGGCCAATTAAAAGCTCCTAGAGTGATCTCGATCAGCCAAGAAAAGCAGGCAACGAAACACATGACGCTCTCAATTGATAGCCATAATGACTCATGAATTCGATTGGTTTGTGGTCAAATTAGAAATAAAACCCCAACGTTACAAAGCACTAAATTGAAAATTTCGGTCCAAATTAATTAATATTCCATCTCCTAGTGTATATATACGAGCCCGAAGCAATGGTATTCTCACAACGATGACGTAGCAAAACTCACAAGAAAAAACTCCCTGGTTACTCTCTCCGAAAGATTTCCCTTCTGATAACCTCGCAACAAAGTGTCCATGGCAAGCACTGTCAGGATGATCTCTCTCGCCGCCGCTCTCATCGCCACCGCCGTCCTCTTCACGACCACCCCACAAGCTCAAGGTACATATGTACTGACAATTCGTGCACGTACACAAATGCATATCTGTATGATGTATTCTGTCTGCAATGCCCTTGTGATCAATCTTTATTTGTTTTCGTTGTAATTAACAACGTAGCATGGGCAGCGGCGGAGGTGGAAAAAGACATGGTGCCGGTGTCGCCGGCGGTGAGCGTGATGGTGGCGATCCCTGGCGGCGGCGCGGGGACGTTGGCGGCGCCGATTTGCCTACAGTGTCATTGCTGCTCCAAGTCGAACCCGAGAAATTGCCAGGTCACCAGCTGCTGCTCCACCTTCAACTGCAACCCTGCCGGCAAGTGCAACCTCGTGCAGCTGAACTGCGGTTGCAGCAACTGCTAGTCGGCTGGCCGGTAGAATCGATCGTGTCTAGCGCTCAAAAGAACGAAATTAAGGAGAAAAAACCGTTCATGTGTACGTGCATGATCATAATCTACAAATGATAAACTACTAGCAAGATTTGCGCGCTCCGTCGCGCCGTGCGAAATTTGATCCAATTTTTTTTAAAAAAAAAATGCAGAAAGAATAATACATGTTCCAAAAAATATTAGATTTCGCGTGTTAAATTTGATCCAAGTTTGCTTGGTTTTTTTTTGAAAAAAAAATACGCTAGGTAAGAACCGTCGACAAATTTGCGAAACAACGGGCCTTTTTGGGAAATAAAGAATAATACATGTTCCGAAAATATTAGATTTCGAGTTGCAAAAAAAACTATAGACGTCGAGTTTAATACCCTATACGTTCACCTGGTAATAATACATGTTTTGGAAAATATTAGAGATCATTCTGGACAATATTAGATTTTGAGTTGACAAAAAAATTACAGATGCCGAGTTTAACACCCTATGCATTCACCGGGGTAGTAATACATGTTTTAGAAAATATAAGAGATCGAGTTACAAAAAAAAATATAGATAACGAGTTTAACATCCTATGTGTTAACCGGGTAATACATGTTCCGAAAAATATCAGATATGCCAATCTTTTTTTGTCGAGTTTAACACTCTATGCGTTCACCGAGTAATAATACATGCTTCGAAAAACATTAGAGATCGAGTTGCAAAAAAAAATTAGATGTTGAGTTTAACACCCCATGCGTTAACCGGGTAATAATACATGTTCTGGAAAATATTAGAGATCGCCTCGGAAAATATTAGATTTTGAGTTGCCAAAAAAATTATAGCCGCCGACTTTAACACCCCATGCGCTCATCGGGTAATAATACATGTTTTGGAAAATAATAGAGATCGGGTTGCAAAAAAAAATATAGATGCCGAGTTTAACACCCTATACGTTAAACGGGCAATACGGAAAATATTAGAGATGTCAACATTCATTTCTCGAGTTTAACATTCTACGCGTTCACCAAGTAACAATACATGTTTCGAAAAATATTAGAGATCGAGTTGGAGAAAGAAATCTAGAGATCAGAGATCGAGTTGGGGAAAAAAAGGCTAGAGATAGAGCTGTACAACAATTTCTGTTGACGAAAACCTTTTTTCCGAGAAAAAACGGAGA
Source organism: Rhipidocladum racemiflorum (assembly GCA_036346355.1). Taxonomy (NCBI): domain Eukaryota; kingdom Viridiplantae; phylum Streptophyta; class Magnoliopsida; order Poales; family Poaceae; genus Rhipidocladum; species Rhipidocladum racemiflorum. The sequence goes on along the minus strand of CM070582.1, from coordinate 47,525,460 downwards.
AACGACCTGGACGTAAGGGACGATGACATGTTTGTTATCTTTTTGAACCTGTTCGCTATCTCGAAAAAATAGAAAAAGGTTCGTTCGAAATTTGTATTTAGCGGGGGGGGGGGTGTTCCGTAAAGTAACAAACCAGGGATCTGAACGCAATTTAGAAACGATTTTCTTGCTCTCACAAAAAATCGCGAAGGATCTATCTGTAATTTATAAAGATCTATTCGTAATTTAATGAAAAAGGAGGGGGGGTTTTGCAAATTGCCATGGGGGTGACGTAGGGGTGCAATCGGATCGGATAATTTCCGACCGACCGACCGACCGGATAGTTTCGGTTCGGATTCGGATAATTTTTTCGGATAGTCTTCGGATTCGGATATTTTGTATCGGATTCGGTAGATTACTATCCGTCGATCGGTATATTTCGAAAAAAAATTCGGATATCCGAAAAACAGCGAGCGGGCCTTAGGGTTTAGGGCGATGGCCCATATGGCCATATGCAGCGCAGCGCACACGTTCACTCCCAATCCCTTCGGTCTCCCTCTAGCCTCCAAGGCTCCCGCCGCCCCTCCGCGCCTCCCGCCGCCGTGCCCTCTGCGCCTCCCGCCGCCACGCCCTCCGCGCCTCCCGCTGCCCCCGAGTCCCCCGCCCCGGCGCTGAGCTCCGCCCCGCCCGTCTCGGTGCGGAGCTCCTCTCCCGTTTTGATCGACCGGGAAGGAGATCAAGGCGAGGGGGAGATCGACATCCTGTGGAGGCAGTCGGGGGGCGACGTACGCGCGTTGGAGGTGAAAAGGGTCAGCTCATTCACGGTCGAGGCCCACGCCGACGGGAGCTCCGCGCCGGGGCTCCCGTCGGATCGGTATATTTCGAAAAAAAATTCGGATATTTTCGAGCCATCCTATTCGGATATCCGAAAAACAGCGAGCGGGCCTTAGGGTTTAGGGCGATGGCCCATATGGCCATATGCAGCGCAGCGCACACGTTCACTCCCAATCCCTTCGGTCTCCCTCTAGCCTCCAAGGCTCCCGCCGCCCCTCCGCGCCTCCCGCCGCCGTGCCCTCTGCGCCTCCCGCCGCCACGCCCTCCGCTCCTCCCGCCGCCCCCGAGTCCCCCGCCCCGACGCTGAGCTCCGCCCCGCCCGTCTTGGTGCGGAGCTCCTCTCCCGTTTTGATCGACCGGGAAGGAGATCAAGGCGAGGGGGAGATCGACATCCTGTGGAGGCAGTCGGGGGGCGACGTACGCGCGTTGGAGGTGAAAAGGGTCAGCTCATTCACGGTCGAGGCCCACGCCGACGGGAGCTCCGCGCTGTGCAGTTCGGAAACACGGTGTGCAAAGTCACGACCGACGAGGAGCACCGCGGCTAGATCAGCAGGGATGGCGACGGGTCAATGGGCAGCATAAGATTCATGGTGGTTGTAGCCGTAGCTTCCTGCTTCCGTGCTCAGCTGCTGCTTTCCCTCTATCCTTGTTCTGTTTCAGCTTCTGGCATTATGTCTGTCCAGATCGATTGCACTTGAAGAACGTGATGTTGTTTCTCATAAGTAGTTATCAACTGATAATGGTTTGAGCAATGGCCATGATGCTGAGCCTCATGTTGCTTCGGTGATAATTTCCTATACTTTCCCATACACATTGTGTCGGTGTTTCGTGTACCGGCAATACGAATTTATGGTCGGATGGGGTCGCGCGCTCCCTCTCCCCGAATGGTCAACTCAAGGAGTCAGAAGATGTATACTGGTTCGGGCCGAATGTCCCTACTCCAGTTCGTTCGGCGTGGGTGTATTGATCTTTGGGTGATGAACAAGGGGTGTACAAGCGAGGCGGAGGGTCACCGTCCGATCCCCTTGATGTTTTCGCTAGGTGTTGAGGCTACCTAGAAGACTGCTTTTCTCCGCGCCCCTCTTCGGCCCTGCCCCTCCTTATATAGACGGAGGAGGCAAGTTACACGGAGTTGGGAAAACTACGAGGAAAGGGGCCTGCATGTCTTGAAGTCTGGTTCTGTCTTGTCTGACCGACCCGCCCGCCCCGAGGCAGGTTGGTGGTTCTGTGATGAGCGAATCTTGCGTAGTCTTTGTCGCCTGGGTGGCGTGTCGCGTGGTGCTCCCCGCCACCGGTGGCTTTAATGGCGCTTGACTTTGCGTTGGCCTCGGAGTGGGCGTACTCCTGCGGTGTGCCAGCGACGGATTCGGGGCTTGACTTCTTCGGTGGCTCTTCCGATAGCCTCGGAAGGAGCCGCCTACCCCGGTACGGATGCCAGGGGACGCCGCGCACAAGGCAGCTGCCTGACACCGGCGTGGGCCCTGCTGGCTCGTGCGCGGGTGGAGCTTGCTGACCGCGCGCTCCAATATTAGGCGGTCGGAACCCGCCGACCGCCCGGGATCGGAGTCCGCCGACCGTCCAGGGTCGGTCCTGCACATGTGCCTGCCCGCTCCCGCGCCCAAGTACCTTCCGGCCGTTGTCGGGCCTTTACTATGGTTGGTCACCCGTTCGTGCTTCCGGCCGATGGGGTACCCATGGCATGGGTACTCGTCAAGAGTTCTCGAGCCCCGGAGCTGCCTGAGAGCCGCCGGGGTTTAACTCGGCGGTGGTAGCCGCTGCCCGAGGTCGGTGATGCTAGGTCGCCGTGGATCGCTCGGGAGCCGCGCCACCTAGAAGGGGCCCGGCAAGGCGAAGACCTTGGTGTAGCTCTGAGCCCCCGAGCTGCCTGAGAGCCTGGCCGGGGTTTAGCCCGCCGTGGGATTCGTCGACCGAGGTCGGTGGCGCTTAGGTCGCGCGATCGCTGGGGAGCAAGGCCACTTAGAAAGAGCCCGGCACAAGGCGAGCGCACCCGGTGTAGTTCTGAGCCCCCGAGCGGGCCAGAGAGCCGGCTGGGTTTAGCCTACCAGGCGATCATCGACCGAGGTCGGTGGTGCCTAGGTCGGCGATCGCTGGGGAGCCGCGCCAGCCTAGAAAGAGCCCGGGTGCGCGCGAGCGCACCCGGTGGGTGTAGCCCCCGAGCCCCCGAGCGGGTCGGAGAGCCGGTCGGGGGTTTAGCCCGGTCGGACCCTGGCAAGCCACGCCGTTCGTGGGTTTTTTCAGAGTCGGGTGAGCGAACGCACGTTTGCCTTCGTCGGCTTGAACGTCGTGCTCGTGCGAGCTACTATTGGGTAATCCGAGTGGAACCTTGGCGATCTCCCTCGAGGGGATCGTTTCCAAGCGGACGTAGCTCCCGTCAGGCGTCCGACCCGCCGGGGCGTTCCATAAAAACCTTTCCTTACTCGTCCCGCATCGGGCTGCCGGTCGTCCCGCCAACCCGAGCGCTACCGCCGCCACTCATCGATGAGCTCCGCGGAGAGTGTGAGGTATGGTCTCGACGCGGCCACAGCCGATTGGGTCGTCCGCCGACCCTAACTAGTGGCCCTCTGGGGGCTCACTGCGACCCGCCCCTCGCTCTCTCTCTCTTTTTTACGTGTTGGGGCGGCTTTCATTCCAGCTGGCTGGATTCGGCCTTCAGAACCTCATCACGGTGCCGGGCCTCAGTGCGAGCCCGCTGCCGCTTGCTTTCCCGAGGCCGGCGCCCAATGGCCGCTTTTCTTACCTTTCTTGGCATGGGGCGCCAGGTCTGCCAGGCCGACGGGCCTGCGATGCGGCGTGGCGTGCGGCGCGAGGCGGCCGTCTTGTCGGAGCAGTTAATGCTTAGTGGGGTTTAAATGGGCTGCGGCACGTTACCGGAGTAGTGGGCGTGGCAGCAGGCTGACGGTTGGCGGCGCGGTCCGCGAGGTGGCGTCGGTTGGCGCGAGGCGCGCCTGCTCTCGCCAGGCATCTATAAAGGAAGGAGAGGGCGGCGCGAGGGAGCAAATCCTCCCGCTCGTGTCCTCAAAAAGAAAAGGAGAGAGAACGCAAGGGGAAGAAGAAAGGACTTCTCGCTTGCCGCGCCGCCCTCCGCTCCCCACGCTCATTTGGAGATGTCGCTGCCCGCACTCGCCGCGCGGTCGCTACCTCGGCTTGGAGAGGAAGGAGCTCCTTCCTCGCGGCCTCGATCCGGCCGGGCGGGTGCCGGGCCGACCGAGGTCCCCGAACCGAAGACGGCGAGATAGTCTCGCTGGCGGCCTTCTACGAGCGGGGTTTCGACCTCCCACTCCATCCGTTCGTCCGGGGGCTACTGCACTTCTACGGTGGGGAAGTTCACCACCTGAACCCGAACGGAGTCCTCCACATCGCGGTCTTTATGACGCTGTGCGAGGCCTTTCTGGGGATCGAACCCCACTGGGGGCTCTGGCGCCACTTCTTCTACGCGAGGCCGCCATCAGATGCCGCCGACCTCCTCGGCGCCCTCGCGATCCAACTGCGCAACCACCGCAGGACGTCCTACATCGACGTGAAGCTGCCGACGTCCAACCGGGGGTGGCACGGCGAGTGGTTCTATGTCCGGAACATCGGCGACAGCGCCCCGGCCTTTAGCGGGAATCCACCGAAGTCGCATCCCTGCTGGACTGGGGTCCCGACGCCAAGGACCGGCCGAAGGTGGATTTGATTCGAGAAGCTTGCGGACTTGAAGCGCGGGGTCCGACAGCAAGGTGGTCCTCAAAGACGTTTATGGAGAGGCGCATCCAACCCCTCAAGGATCGGGTTGCGTCCCATGTTTGAGTACATTGGGCCGACCGACCGCAAGGTCGCTTGAGCGGAGCTCCTCTCCGTCGGAGATCCTCGCGCTGTCCGGCAGCCTCCATCGCGGAGATACCGAGCCACCGGCGAGGCGGCGCTGCGCCGTTTTCTGCCAGAATCCTCCTGACTCGTGACGTCCGGTGGCTCTCGCTTGCTTTTGTTTTGTTCTACTCCTCGCCCCTCATCCGAGCGTTCTCGCAGGGCTTGGTGGGCTGATCTCCGCCCCTTGCTGCCGGGGAAAAGGAGTTGAGAGCGCCGCGCCGAAAAGGAGAAGCGACGCCGCCGCTAGCGAAAGGTGGCCGCCAAGACGCGGAAGAGGAAAGAGCGCGCGACCAGGCCGCGCGTGGCGAGGAGGTCTCGGAGGAGACCTCGAGTGAGGGTGACGAGGAGTCGCTGCCGAGCGAGGGAGAAGAAGTTGCCGGAGGCGATTTCGCGGCGACGCTGGTTCCAGTCGCGGGCGGCCGGCGACTGCTCCTCCGAAGAAACCGCGGCGCAGGGTTTATCTGCGAGCGCAGATCCTCGCCGCTTCCTCGCGGGGTCCGGCAAAGAGGGCACGCCAGTGCCGGTTGTTCGCTCCTCCCGTAAGTGACTTACGCAATTCCTCCGGTCTGTCTTCTTCGTAATTCGACCGATCATGCGCAGGGCCTCATCAGCGGCCCGGGAGGGCGCCGAGTCCTACTGCGGTGAGGAATCGCCCCTCCCGGCCCCGTCCGGGCGTCGCGGTGGTCGTCGGGGCGAGGATCGTCGGATCGCTCCAGCGGTAGGGGCCGTCGGTGAAGAGGCCGCCGGAGGGACGCCGCCTGAGCCGCCGGATGCGACCGTCTGCGGCAGCTTCCGTCGGGCGTGCCGCCGTCTGCCGACCGATGACCGGCGAATCTGCCCGGCTGCCTTCCCCGTCTTTGCCGGCCGTGGAAGGTCGGCGCGAGCCTGTCGCCGGGGAAGCACTGGGTTTCGGCGTTACCAACGCCCGGCGGGCGAATCCGCCGCTTCGCCCGCCGGCCGCCGCCGCTGGGCCGGTCCGAGTGTCGCCGAAGGCGCGCACTGGCCGGCACAGCGTTCCGGCCGGCGGGAAATCAAGTCGTGGCGGCCGCCGATCGCTGCCAGAGCCGATTTGGCCCGGCCCTCGACCGCCGGGGTCCTGCTCGTTTCGATTTACGACGGGCGTAACGCCGCGGATTGGGACGCTCGAGGAGGAGATGGGAAGGATCCATGCCGACCTTTCTCTCGTTGTTGACGCCAAGGCCCAAGGCGAGGAAGTCCATTGCTCAGAGTCCCGCCGCCAGATCGGTAAGTCCGACGGATTTGTCTTTTGTGCATCTCTCGACCGAAAAGGAGATCGACCGGCAGGTATTCGCAGCTTGACATCCCGAGCGGTGGACAAGTCGATGTTCCTCCGGCACTTGCACACGGGGAGTGCCGAGGGGAAGAGCTGCTCGACGCCGGAGGGCGCTTGTTGCCGAAAGCAAGGAAGGGCCGCCACTACCGGGTCGGCTAGGGAAGTCACCGAAGCCTTGCGGGAGGCTCACGACTCGTGGAGTTGTTGACCGTCGAGGGAGAGAGGGCCAGTCGTCCCTCGTGGAAGCGGAAGCGGCCAAGACTTCGCGGTCCGCGCAAGTATCCGCCGGCGGAGGCCGCCTCTTCCGAGAGGAATGCGAGTCGGCCCGCAGGAGGCCGACCGGCCATGCGAGCGGGATCTTGCTCGGGGAGCTCGTGACGGCGAGGAGCTTGCCGACCGTGCCGCGCCGATCGAGAAGCACGTGCCAAGGTCGAGGAGGAACTTCGCGCCAAAGAGACCTCCGTGGCTGGTGAGTAATTCAACCCCTTGGAGCCGCTGCGACGGGCGTCTTCGACGCCGTTTCTCTTTTTCTGCGTGTCTCGCAGAGTCGCGAAAGACCTTAGCGACGTGCTAGAGTCGCGAAGGGCGGCGGTGGAAGAATGGGATGCGGCGGTCGAGTCACGTGACTCGGCCCTCGTGGATAAACGGGTGGCGGAGAGGGAAGCGGCCGATACGACGGCCGAGCTGATGGTCCTTCGTGTGGGCACCCAGGCTGTCTGCGACCGGTTGTTCGGGCTTACTCCGGGCCCCGGTGCTATTCCTGCCCTGCTTGGGTGGATTCCTGAGCGCGTCGAGGCGTCGGTGCGGGAGGCGGCGGTGCTTGGCGCTTCCTCGGCCCTGGTCAACACTGTCTCTTATTATGACGGCGTCGACCTTGAGGCGGTTGGGAGCGGCGTCGCTGCTGACCGAAGCGACGAAGAAGTCGACGCTTTCATGGCCCGGGTCGATCCGTGCGCCCAAGAGATTGCCCGCCGGATCTCGCCGCGAGAAATCCTCCGTCGGACGGAGGGAGACGATTAGTATCCCTATTTTTTGCTTTTTGGCAATGTATGTAATGAACATGATTACCCTGACTGAGTTCGAAGTGTCGGGTTGCTTTAAGTTATTTTGCTCGTCTATCCCGTGCTTCTTCTATGAATTTGGGCAATCTTACGACCATAGCTACAGGGCCCGCGGGGGTGCCCTGAGAGCGTAGGTGTTGCCTCAATCCCGTTCGGAGAGATCACGGGATAGGGCGAGCTATCTCGAGCGATAGCTTTGCGGAGGGGTGCCTAGGTCGGACCGCCTCTTTGCGGCTTGCGCTGGTAGGTCGATCGCTGACCGAGCGGAGGTGCTTCGACCGTCCCTAGCGTCTCTTGCTCAGAGGACTCGTTTCCCCCCGCATGAGTGCCACTGGCCGTGAGTCGCGAGGCGAGGGGCCGTAGTACTTTTGGGCCGGGGAAACAAGTCATGAGGTAGATAGCTCGGTCGGTCGGAGTACGGCTTGGGTTAGCGACCCGAACGCTTTCTAACGACGACCGGGGTTAGTCTGCCCTAGTCGATCAAACTATCTTCTGCTCGGGGGGCTTCCTTTCTGCGTGGAATGCTATTCGGGAACCGTAGCCGTTGGGGCTTGGGTTGTAGCATTTGGTTCGAGGAGGTTGCCACGAGGGAGATTTGTTTGATCGGTCGGCTTGCCGACCTAAATCGAAAGGCTCCATCCGTCCGCCGCTTGGCCCTTTGCTCAAGTAACCTCCCTTTTGCTCAAAGCGCTACCTCGGAGCCGTAGCCGCGGGGGCGTGGGCTGTAGCGTTTTGGGTTTGAAGAGGTTACTATGAGGGGGTAGCCCGGTCGGAGTGGTTACCGGTCATCGATCTAGGTCGCTGACCCCTGAGGTCGGGGAAGTAGCCCCCGAGGGGTGCGTGGGGACTGGGGGTACAGTCGCCACGCACCGCTTGAGTCGGCAGAAGGATTTGAGTTTTCTTTGGAGATAAGTGTGGACTAACTCGCCTGGGGGATCGTGCCGATTTCGGAACTGGTGCTGGGCGCTTCGTCTTCTGCGCCGTTGCGTGACCCCAAGGCGCTTCGTCTTCCGCTTCCTGGCGTCTTGGGGCGCTTCGTCTTCCGTGTCGCAGGTTATAAAAGGAGAGGCGCCAGAGCGCTTGTTACTTCGCCAAGACTGCCGCCAAACGGACTTGCTCCGCGTGCTATGGCGGACCGCTACACACAACTTCGAGAGGAGGTGGGCGACGAGCAAGCCTGGCTGCGGGTGGTGGCGGAGGTCGAGGCCGGCCGTCTTGTGCGCGGATGCGCGCGAGTCGGCATCCTTGTTGCGGGCATTCCCGGCCGTGGAGGTGAGGGCGCCGCTGAGCCGGGCGGTGGATCGAGCGGCGCGCCACGCTGCTGCTCGGGCCGGGCGCACACCAGGAGGAGTATCGCGCCTTTGCCGAGTAAAGAGACCTTGGCGGGTGGTTCCTTTTTGGGTTGGGCTGATGTTCCTCCTGTAAATGAATAAAGTGACCGTGTTTCTCTTTTCGTCTCTTTTCGCTCCTTCTTCTCTTTTTTGTGTTGAGATCTAGCCCTCGTTCTTTCGCACGTGATCAAAGGAGGACGGCTTCGGGACCTCTGCTTTCGGGGCGGAGGTCGTACTGCTCCGGATCAACAAAACGAGAGAGGTTCGAGAGGGAGAAAAAACCACTTGGTCGGTCGTCCGACTGCTGCAGCTTTCTTTGCTCAAGTGTTTTTCGAGTGGTAAAAAAAAAGGGGGGAGAGATTGACTAAGAATAGAACTTTCTCAGCTTTTCTATGTTCCACGCGTTCGTCACGAGATTTCCTTCGGTGTCCTTGAGGCGGAAAGTGCCAGGTCGGAGGACTTCCGCGATGGTGAAAGGGCCCTCCCAAGGCGGGGAGAGCTTGTGCCTGTCCTTCGCGGATTGGACTTGGCGCAGCACTAAGTCGCCGACTTCGAACGAGCGGCCGCGGACCCGTCGGCTGTGGTAGCGACGCAGCGTCTGCTGATATTTAGCCGACCGCAAGACCGCGATATCCCGAGCCTCGTCGAGTTGGTCGAGGTCGTCCTGCTGCTCCTCGGTCCCCCGTGCGCTGTTGTAGTTCTGCACCCTTGGCGCACCGTACTCAAGGTCGGTCGGGAGCACAGCCTCCGCTCCGAACACTAAGAAAAAAGGCGTGAACCCGGTCGACCGGGTTGGTGTGGTTCGTAGGCTCCAAAGAACGGGCGGTAGCTCGGCGGCCCACCGTCCCGCGAATTTCTTCAGTCGGCTGAAGATTCGCAGCTTGAGTCCTTGGAGGATCATGCCGTTGGCTCGCTCGGCCTGTCCGTTGGCTCGGGGGTGTGCCACGCGCCGCAATCGACTCGGATATTGAAGTTGTCGCAGAACTCGAGGAACTCCTTTCCCGTGAACTGCGTCCCGTTGTCGGTGATGATGGAGTTGGGCACCCCGAACCGGTAGACAATATCGCGGAAGAAGCTCGCTGCCTGCGCCGATGTGATCTTTGCTAATGGCTTTGCTTCGATCCACTTTGTGAACTTGTCTACGGCGACAAGCAAGTGAGTGAAGCCCCCGGGCGCCTTTTTGAAGGGTCCGACCAGGTCGAGCCCCCAAACCGCGAAGGGCCACGTGATGGGGATCGTCTGCAGGGCTTGCGCAGGAAGATGCGTCTGCCTGGCGAAGAATTGGCATCCTTCGCAGGTGCGGACGATTTGGGTCGCATCTGCTACGGCGGTCGGCCAGTAGAAACCTTGTCGGAAGGCCTTTCCTACCAGGGACCGCGGCGCGGCATGGTGCCCGCACACCCCGTCGTGGATGTCCAGCAGAAGGTGCTTCCCTTGGTCGGTCGGAACGCACTTCTGAAGGATTCCGGACGGGCTCCTCTTGTATAGGGCGCCCTCGATCAGGACGAAAGACTTAGCCCGCCGAGCGAGGCGCCGAGCCTCGGTGGTATCGGTGGGGAGCGACCCGTTCGTCAACCGATCGACAATCGGTTGCTTCCAGTCGGTTTCGGCCTTTCGGGGCGCCAAGTCCGACTCCAGCGGGTGGGCATCTGGCCGAAGATTAGTGGGGCCGCCCGCTTTGGTCGGCGGCGCCCTCGGCCTTCGGGTCCAACCGATTGAAGAAGGGCTGAGGTCGGAGACGAAGATTCCAGGGGAACCGCCCTTCCGAGGCGAGGTTGGCGAGGGAGTCGGCTTCACCGTTGTAGCGTCGGTAGCTGTGATGGAGCTCGAAACCCTTGAACTTCTCCTCGAGCTTGCGGACCTCCAGGCAGTAGGCGGCCATCCGAGCGTCACGGGGCTCGGTGGCTTTCATCACTTGGTCAACGACCAGCTTGGAGTCGCCGTGAACGTTGAGCGGTCGTGCGCCCAGATCGGCGGCGATCCGAAGGCCATTGACGAGGGCTTCGTACTCGGCGACATTGTTGGTGGCGTCGAAGAGTAGTCGTATGGCATACCGGAGTTTGTTGCCGAGTGGGGAGATGATGACGACCCCCGCGCCGGCCCCGTTCTTGGTGTAAGACCCATCGAAGTACATCGTCCAGTACTCCGGGTCCTCGACCGCCACAGGGACTTGCGCCTCGGTCCACTCGGCGACAAAGTCCGCCAAGACCTGGGACTTGATCGCCGTCCTGGGGACGTACGATATGTCGAGGCCGTTGAGCTCGAGAGCCCATTTGGCGATCCTTCCGGTAGCGTCGCGGTTGTGGGACGCACTTCTCCGAGCGGTGAGGAGGTTACCACGGAGATGGGGTGTCGATCGAAGTAATGGGCAAGCTTCCTCTTGGTGATGAGCACCGAGTACAAGAACTTCAGATCCGGGATATCGGACCTTTGTTTCGAGAGCACCTCGGCCGACGGTAGACCGCCTTCGCACCTTGAAAACGCGGCCTTCCTCCGCTCGCTCCACAACAAGTGCCGCCACGACGACCTGAGTCGTGGCGGCGATGTAGAGGAGCAAAGGCTCTCGTGGCTCGGCGACCAGACCGGAGGTGAGGTCGAAAGGCCTTTAGTCGACTAAAGGCTTCACGAGCTTCGTTGGTCCAGAAAAGCGGTCGGACTTCTTCATCACCTTGTAGAGTGGCATCCCGCGTCACGAGGCGGGATACGAAGCGACTTAGTGCCGCGAGGCATCCCATCAGCCTTTGAACTCCCTTCAGATCGTTGATTGGCCCCATCCTTGCGATAGCGGAGATCTTATCTCGGTTGGCTTCGATGCCGCGCTCGGAGACGATGAATCCCAGCAACTTGCCCTTGGGGACCCCGAAGACGCATGTCGGGGTTGAGCTTTATGCAAAACCGTCGGAGGTTCGCAAAAGTCTCTTCTAGGTCGGCGATGAGGTCATCGGCCTTCCTGGTTTTGACAACGATGTCGTCGACGTAGGCCTCGATGTTACGGCCAATTTGGTCTGAGAAACATGCCTGCATACACCGCTGGTACGTGGCGCCTGCGTTTTTCAGACCAAAAGGCATCGTGACGTAACAGTACGAGCCGTACGGGGTGATGAAGGAGGTCGCGAGCTGATCGGACTCCTTCATCGCAATCTGGTGATAGCCTGAGTAGGCATCCAAAAAAGAAAGGGACTCGCACCCGGCGGTGGAGTCCACGACCTGGTCGATGCGAGGTAATGGGAATGGATCTTTCGGACAGGCCTTGTTGAGGCTCGTGTAGTCAACACACATTCTCCATTGCCCCGACTTTTTCTTTACAAGGACGGGATTGGCGAGCCACTCGGTGACGCACCTCCCTTACAAAACCGGCGGCCAAAAGTTTGGCGATCTCTTCCCAATGGCCCGTCGCTTCTCTTCGTCGAACGGCGCAGCGCCGGGCGATCGGTCCGATCCTGGTCGAATGTTCAGGAGTGCTCGCGACCTCCTTCGGGACTCCTGGCATGTCCGAGGGTCTCTGCCGAAGACGCCTCGGTTTGCTTGGAGGAAGTCGACGAGCGTGCCTTCCTATTTGGTGGTGAGGGCGGCCCCGATCCGCACGGTCTTGGCGGGATCTTCGGGATCAACAGCGACCTCCTTCGTGTCCTCCGCGGACTTGAAAGAGCTAGGCCCCGACTTGCTGGAGTCGGGGGCGGATCCGGAGACCTTCTCCTGGAGCTGGGCGAGCTCGGCGGAAGCGACGATCGCCGAGGCCACCGCAATTCGGCTTCATTGTAGGCGAGCCGAAAGATGTGGCCACGGTGATGACACCTTGCGGCCCCGACATCTTCAGCTTGAGGTAGGTGTAATTGGGGACCGCCATGAACTTCGTAGCATGGTCGCCCCAGGATGGCGTGGTAGGAGCCGGAAAGTCCACAACCTCAAAATTGAGGCTCTCGGTGCGGAAGTTGTCCTGCTCCCAAAGGTGACGGGCAGGTGACTCGCCCGAGGGGTGGGCTCATGGCCTGGCACGACGCCGTGGAAGGGCGCCTTGCTCGGCCGGAGGGCGAGCGAGGGACTCCAGGGCATCGAGGTCTCAACATACATGATGTTGAGATCGCCGCCGTCCATGAGCACCTTGGTCAGGCGCTTCGTCCCCACGATGGGGTCGACGACGAGCGGGTAGCGTCCCGGGTGCGGGATGTGGTCGGGGTGGTCGGTCCGATCAAAGGCGATCGGGCGTTCCGACCATCTTAGGTAGAAAGGCACGGCCGGGGTCGTCGTGTGGACCTCTCGGTGGGCGAGCTTCAGCCGCCGCTTGTCGGCGTAGCACTCTGCCCCTCCGAAGATCATGAGGCAACCGTCGAGCTGCGGGAACTCGTCGGCCGGCTCATCGCCCTTGCCCCGCGTCGGTGTCTTTGGTCGCGCTTCTTCCCTTTCCGTGACGCCGTGGGGTTCCCGAGAGGAAACGCTTCAGGACTTCACAGTCCCGATACTTGTGTTTGACGGGATAGTCGTGGTTCGGGCACGGACTGTCCATCAATTTCTCGAATCGGTCGGGTGTCTGCCGAACCTCTTTGCTTGGCAGGTCGGCCGGCCAGCGACCATACGGCCTTCGCGGCCCTGCTTCCCCTTCCGCTTCCTTTTGTCAGGGCGGTCGGAGGGGGTACTGGCCCCGAGGCCGGCTGTCTTGTGGGCCGTCTTCCTTTCGAAGATGGCTCCCACGGCCTCCTCGCCGGAGGCATGGTTGGTGGCGATGTCGAGGAGCTCCTTGGTGGTCCGGGGCTTCGCACAGCCCAACTTGTGGACCAGGGCTTCGCACGTGGTGCCGTAGATGAACGCCCCGACGACGTCGGCGTCGCGGATGTCGGGGAGCTCGTTGCACTGCTGGGAGAAGCGGCGGATGTAGTCCCGGAGGGTCTCCCCCGGCTGCTGCTTGCAGCTCTTCAGATCCCAGGAGTTGCCAGGGCGTTTGTACGTGCCCTGGAAGTTTCCGGACAAGCTTCGCCGTCGGCCTACCGCCGATGGTATCTGTGGCGGCAGTACTCGAGCCATGCTCGAGCCGAGTCCGCAAGATAGATGGGGAGGTACTTGGATAACGAAGGAGTCGTCTGGTCGCTCCCCGGCTCGACAAAGCGAGCCGATAGTCTTCTAACCGCACATCGGGTTGGTAGCCCCGTGTACTTGGCTATGTTGGTCGAGCCCGAATCGACCGAAGTCGGCGTTGCGGATGCGGCGGTGAACGCGCGCCCAGGACCGTCGAATCCTGGTCGGGATGGTTGCGTCGCCGCTATCGGCGACTTGCGAGGGTGCCGCTGGCGTCGGTAGCTCTCCTTCGCGCCGAGGGTGGTGCGGAGATCATACTTATCCCCAGGCGATGGCGCACCGGGTGTATGATGCCTGGGGAGTTCGTGGAGCGGGGCCGCCTTGGCCGGGCTCCGCCGACTCGTGAGGGGAGTGGCCCAGCGGCCCGGCGGCGCCCGTCACGGAGTCGGAACCTTGGGCGTGCCGAACGACAAGACGCTCTACCGCCCCTGAGGTTCTCGATAGGTGGCCTTGGCTTCGCTCCGCTGGCTCAGGCAGCCCTCGAGCGGATTGCCGGGCGCAATGTTCGTTGGCGTGAGGGAAGAACGGAAGGTCGTTCGCTTCCTCACCAATTGTCGATGCACTGACGCGCGCGCACGGCCGAGACGGGTGGTGGGTTAGGCCGACGGCGCTCCAGCCGGCCTGGAGCTTATCGAGCCTCGGCCTTCGGGCCTCTAACTCCTCGCCGCCGAGGTCAGCGGCGCCAGGTGCTGTCGTCGTCTTCCGCCGGATTCTTCCTCCCGCCGCGCTCGTCGCTACGGAGGAGGGTCCCGAGGGTAACGGGGTGGAGGATGGCTCCGCCGCACCCGCCATGTTGCACTCACGGGGTACGCCCGCGAGGGGGTACTCCTTGCTCGGAGCCGGAGCCGTGGCTGGAGGAATCCGCCAGAGGTCGTGGAGGGAAGCCGCCAGAATCGGCCATGGCCACGAAGTTGAGAGCTCGTGGAGGGTGGAGTCGCCGCCGCCGCAAATCCGTAGGCGATGTCGCCGAGGCAGCCGGCTGACGACGGCCCGCCCGCCGCTGGCGCGGGGCCTCGAGGCCGAGGTTGCCGAGGACGCCGCAATCGCATCCAGGCTTATGAGGGCGCCCGGTCCCGACGGCAGAGGGGACGAGGACAAGCTCCCCGCCAGTAGTGACGATGAAATCGAGGGCGCCAAGCGGATCCACCTCGACATCGGGCGAATCGTAGTGGGAGGAAGCCATCGAGGAGGAGAATGGGAACCCAAGATGAGGATGTCGGTGAAGACGCGCGAGAGCCCCTACAGCGCGCCAACCGCTTGTTTCGTGTACCGGCAATACGAATTTATGGTCGGATGGGGTCGCGCGCTCCCTCTCCCCGAATGGTCAACTCAAGGAGTCAGAAGATGTATACTGGTTCGGGCCGAATGTCCCTACTCCAGTTCGTTCGGCGTGGGTGTATTGATCTTTGGGTGATGAACAAGGGGTGTACAAGCGAGGCGGAGGGTCGGCTGTCCGATCCCCTTGATGTTTTCGCTAGGGTGTTGAGGCTACCTAGAAGACTGTTTTCTCCGCGCCCCCTCTGGCCCTCGCCTCCTTATATAGACGGAGGAGGCGGGTTACACGGAGTTGGGAAAACTACGAGGAAAGGGGCCTGCATGTCTTGAAGTCTGTTCCTGTCTTGTCGATCGACCCTGCCCGTCCGAGGCGGGGTTGGTGGTTCGTGATGAGCGATCTTGCGTAGTCTTTGTCTGCAGGTGGCGTGTCGCGTGGTGCTCCTGTCAGCCTCGGTGGCTTTAATGGCGCTTGACTTTGCGTTGGCCTCGGGAGTGAGCGTACTCCTCTGCGGTGTGCCAGGCGACGGGACGGGGGCTTGACTTCTTCGGTGGCTCTTCTGACAGTCTCGGGAAGGAGCCGCCTACCCCGGTACGGATGCCAGGGGACGCTGCGCACAAGGCAACCACCTGACACTGGCGTGGGCCCTGCTGGCTCGTGCGCGGGTGGATCTTGCTGACCGCGAGCTCCAAAGTTAGGTGGTCGGAGCCCACCGACCGCCCGGAATCGGAGTCCGCCGACCGTCCAGGGTCGGCCCTGCACAGGTCGGGTTCGCTCCCCGCGGCCCAAGTACCTTCCGGCGGTTGCTGGGCCTTTACTGTGGTTGGTCAGCCCGTTCGTGCTTCCGGGCTGATGGGGGTACCCATGGCATGGGTACTCGTCACATTGTTGTTACCATTGTGCTCTATACTGTTGCGAAATGGAATTGAGGAGTGTATATGCTCTATACTGTCGCAAAATGATGATATATTTTATCGGAGCAGTGACCGTGTAGATTATTTGGTTACTATGTATGAAAACATGCGATGCATGTATATGGATGCACCTATACATAGGTCAGTGCCATGATGTGAATGATGGAATGCTAAAATAAATGCCAGTAGTAGATTTATCCTATTTGTGAATGATTGAAAGAGTACATTAGTAAACATTTTAAAATCTAAACTTTTTTCTTTTTTGAATATTAATGTTAAATATATCATACACTCTTGTTCTAACCTATTAAGGTTATTGTTTTGTAGGATGAGACTATGGTTGCTGCTGATAATGATTGAGTGCTTGTCGAGGACAAGTAGCCGTGGTCATGAACTCATTGTCTCCTTGAGACGTTGCCAACTTGCCTTAGACACTTTAGTCTTCCAACTCCTATATAAGATTGTGTCATTGTTAGATCTTCTATTTATATGTCTGTGTGATGTAATCCAAATATTATCGATATGTCTTATTGTCTCTTTCATGAAGACGAGAAGTCATGATTATATTATCGTGATATTATTTATGTATTGTTCTATGTTTCATAAATTTTCGTGATAAAATGATTTGTTAGACTGTTAATCTTGTTGCATGTTAAACTCGTACGATTGGTTAATCAGTGCTATATATCATATATGTGCTTTATGTGGTATCTGTTTTCGCGCGTTATCCGATAAAAATTATCCTGTACCGTATCGATTTCGATCCGTATTCGATTCGAATCCGTGATCGATATTATCCGTACCGTATTCGTATCCGGCACTATTCGAATCCGATTTCGAATCCGACAAAAAAATATGGTTTAGGATATGAAAAGAGTGATATCCGACCGAATCCGAGCCGATTGCACCCCTAGGGTGACGTGGTCTAGTGTATGGCCTCCATTTTCTTCCCATATAAGGGAGTTAATATTTAACTTGGCCCATGGGTCACTCGATCCATCGAGAGCTCTGTTTACTAAGCTCGTTCTGTTTTCCTTTCTTACCCTGTTTAAAACGCGGGATTTTTCGAAGATTTCAATCGGAGTTGAACTTTTTTTCGAAGGGGAGTCTTTGTTGTTTGCATCGCGAAGATTTGTCAAATTCAAAGCATAAATTTGCCTCCGCCCATGCTACGTTGTTGATTACAACGAAGACAAATAAAGATCGATCGCAAGGGCATTGCAAACAGATTATATCATACAGATATATGCATATGTATACATGCACAAATTGTTAGTACATATGTACCTTGGGCTTGTGGGGTGGTCGTGAAGAGGACGGCAGCGGCGATGAGAGCGGCGGCGAGAGAGATTGTGACGCCCGGCTTCCCGCACCTGCCGCCGCCGCTTTTCCCGGCCGGCCGCGCGATTTGCGCGGGCCGTTGAGCCGCCTCGCCGCCTCCTCCTCTATAAAGCCCCCCTGAGCTCTCCTCTCTCTCGTGCCCTTCCCCTCTCTCTCCCTCCGCTCTCCTCCAGCCGCCGCCGCCGCGCTGCCGCCAAATCTCCGCCTCTGGCCGCGCCAGCGCCGCCCGCCGCTCCGTATCCGTCGCCCTCGGCTCGCCGCTTTCGCCGACTCCATCTCGCCGCCCCTCGCCGGTCTTGTGCGCCCTCCTCGCCAGCTCGTGGCCCGCCATAGCGGCCTGGCCCGCTTCGACCTGCGCTGGCGCGCCCAGTAGCGTATCTTGGCGCGCAGCGTCTTGCGTGGTCCACCAGCGTCTTGGCGTGGGCCGTCCGCCGCGGGCCCGACCCCGACAGAGAAAAAGAAAAAAAATGATTTTCAAAAATCCGAAAAAGACCGCTGACGTCAGCATGACGCGGAAATTCGGATTTTCTTTTTAAAAATAATTAAAAATTCCAGAAAACCCGTTTTATTCGTTTTTAAACTTCCGGGAGCCCGTTTTCACCCGTTCGAACTCCGATTGGCTCCGTTCTTCTTCCTAAATTCATTAGAAATCTCAAACTTTAGTTTAGTGCTAGTTTGAAATTCAATTTGTGTTTATTTGAATTCGTTTGGATCTTATTTGTATTTGGTTGTTTTTCGCGCGTAGATTACGGAGAGTCCGAGGAGTTCCCGAACGACGATTTCGAGCAGCAACTCGTCGAACCAGGCAAGTCACACCCCCTTGATCATATTGCTCCCAGTTTATGAACTTGTATGTTGAATTTAAATTATTGCATGCTTATTTATTATAGACATTAATTTTCGACCTAGTTTTAAATGATAGTTATATCCAATTTCAACATGCGACCTTTGACATTTGAATTCCGATTCCCTTGTAACCTTAGTAGAAATATGAATTATGACTATGGTAATATTTAGACATTGCTTAGACATGCATAGAACTGAATTTAGGAAATTTTGGGGAACTTTATGCCAAAATGACATCATGTTCAATTGGAAACTTATAGTGATCAATGTTAGTATTAATGTGGAGATTAGTATGGTTAAAATGAAAATGACTTAGACCGGGCGAGAATTGGTTGGAAAGTGGTGAGGTCATGGTTCTGGGTTTGTGGACAGTCTCGCCTAGTCAATTAAGGACCGGTCCGAGTCTCAATGAATGTAAAGCCTAACCGCAGTACTACCACGAGTCCGAATGGGACAGACCTGGCTATCCTTATTAAATCATTTCATGGACAGTCATGCCATATGGGGGTAGTGGTGTGGTGAAAGCGAGATGCTGCCACTCTGGCGCAAGAGGGGGCTTCTGAATAGAGGGAGTCTTTCAGCGGTGAAACCTTAGCGGGCATGACTACATGTATGAATTTAACATAGGGGCCTTGTCATAATCTTCTCTGTCACTCACCAAAGAAAGTGTGTTGACATAAAAGGGAAATATTATGTCTTGTGGGTAAAGTTGTACAACCTCTGCAGAGTGTCAAACTAATCGATTAGCCGTGCCCGCGGTTATGGGCATGCCGAGCAAGCCATTCTCAGATTAGACTTCGGTAAATTAAAATTTGGTTTCCAAAATGATGATTGGATGGAGGGAGTCCATCATGGGTGTAACTTAGCCAATTCCAGGAGAGAATCCTGAGTCGTAAAGGAAAAATGTATAGATTTGAGTTTCATTATAAACTATGCCATTTAAAATTGTTTTGAATGATTATTAAACCATTTCTTTACGCTTAAACAAACCATATTGCCATCCTTTGATTACCCGTACATTTATATTGCATTTCCGGTGTGGTTTGCTGAGTACGTATGTACTCACTCTTACTTAATTTACCACTTCAGAGGAGGAGTACCACGATGGTGAGGAACAGTTGGACTAGGCCGCGTCCCCAGTCGATTGCCTGTGGCAAATTAATTGGGCTCTATCTATTTGTCTTCATTTTTCGCTGCTTTATTTATTCGTTTATTTATTCGTTGGCCTGCGCGCCATTTCCTTTGTAACCTTGAATATTTATTAATAAAGAACGCTGGATATGCTATGGTTTCATTTCTACTGTGTGTACTAGCATTTCCTGGACTAGTACAGAATACACACAGGATTTCGGAGGTGTTATTCCGGGGTCCGACAGAGATCATCCTGACAGTGCTTGCTATGGACACTTTGTTGCGAGGTTATCAGAAGGGAAATCTTTCGGAGAGAGTAACCAGGGAGTTTTTTCTTGTGAGTTTTGCTACGTCGTCGTTGGTGAGAATACCATTGCTTCGGGCTTGTGCATATATATACGCACACACTCGAGGAGATGGAATATTAGTTAATTTGGATCAGGATTTTCAATTTAGTGCTTTTGTAACGCTGGGGTTTTATTTCTAATTTGACCACAAACCAATCGATTCATGAGTCGTCATGGCTATTAATTGAGCGCGTCGTGTGTTTTGTTGCCTGCTTTTCTTGGCTGATCGAGATCACTCTTGGAGCTTTTAATGGCCGGTTTAAGCTATTGCCAGGCCGTCTTCAGAAATTTGGGGCCTCAGAGGGAAATGTAAATTAAGGCTCTAAAATTTGAAAAAATCATATGTACTATAAATAAGGTATACTTTCAGACAATTATATAACTTTAATATATGCTTTTTCTTACAAAATTTAGGAACATATCAAATATCAATGCTAAAAGAGTCAAGATAGTACTGACCTCATGTTCTACTAAAAAGCATCATCTGCCTAATATTTCTTGAACTCTGATTTGGAGGCTCTAGTAACTTTGGGGGTCCTGTGCCGGTGTCTAGATGGCACTTAGCCATCGACGCCCTGGCTATTGCTAAACATATCCATTCCGTGCTAATATATAATTGCTTTACAAAAAAAATAGATCACGGCTCAGTCTCCCAATTCCATCTCTTGTATTTATTGTGCCCAATTTGTTGCTTCCAATACAAAATCTAAGCAAAATAATCCAACTAGCTAGGCCCAGGAACCAAACATGAGAACATTCAGGGCCGAGGATACGTATGGTGCCGGTGTCGCCGAGGGGGCGTACGTGTGCCGGTGGCGATCCCCGGCGGCGGCGGCAGGACGGGGGCGGAGTCGAACCCCTTGTGCCTGCAGACTGCAGTGCCGGTGCTGCTCCAGGTCGGACCCGAGCAGGTGGCAGATCACGTCCTGCTGCTCGGCCTTCAGCTGCATGCAACCCCGCCGGCAAGTGCAACCTCGTGCCGCTGCACGCCTGCACTGCGGCTGCAGCGGCGGCAACTAGCTGCTCGTCGTCACTAGCTACTTAGCAGTTCAACTTTAGGGAGGCATATAGTCTATAGATATAACTCCGAGCGCATGCAAACGCTCGATTAGGGAGTAAAATTAAAGCGACAACTTTGTCGCATAGAACAGATCAAACGATACTACTTGTCATCTTTTTACATGAGTCTTCCTCAACTTTAGCAAAAACAAAACTTTTATTAATGCTTGCATCTAAACACCTTTGATTTTACAGAAATCCTAGAAAACGGTATAGCGTTTTCCAGCTTTCCAATGGTACAGCAACCACCTCGTCCATGGGCCGCAACCAGCCGACTCCACCGCCGCACTACCCCTCGTGGTCCAACCACCTCGCACACGCCGCTCCACTAGTGGTGCCCAGGTCCAGGTGCCCTTGAGAAATTTTCAGGAGAATGATCAGTGCTTGACTCGTGTCCTGCGATTCCAGGGGGTACTAAAGCGTGGTACGTGTGTTATTCTTTGGTCTTCAAACTAGTAAGGAGGAAACCTAATTAAAGCATGGTAAGTTACGTTTTAGTCTTGAAACTAGCTAGTACGTGGTCGTATATAAGTTTCATGAATTTTTCTAGTGTTTTATGAATTTTCCTAGTGTTTCATGAAACTTAACACCGAAACTCATGAAACTTATCACCGAAACTCGTGAAACATTATAATGAAATATCATGAAACTTATCCGTGAAACCTAATGAAACTTATCCGTGAAACCTAATGAAACTTGTCCGTGAAATATCATGGAACTTATCCGTGAAACCTAATGAAACTTGTCCGTGAAATATCATGGAACTTATCCGTGAAACCTAATGAAATATCATGAAACTTATACATGAAACCTAATGAAATTTATCTGCGAAACATCATGAAACTTATCTGTAAAATCTAATGAAACTTATCCATGAAACCTAATGAAACTTATACATGGAATATCATGAAACTTATCCATGAAACCTAATGAAACTTATCCGTGAAATATAATAAAACTTATCCATGAAACTTATTTGTAAAACCTATTTACATGTGAGACATCATGAAACTTATGAAACCTACAAAATATGAATGAACACATTTAATACCTAATGAAACATGCTATACCGTTGGAATCACTTCCAACGGTATAGCGTGCGATAGCACTACATCAACCACCTCATCCATGGGCCGCAACCAGCCGACTCCACCGCTGCACTACCCCTCGTGGTCCAACCACCTCGCACACGCCGCTCCACCAGTGGTGCCCAGGTCCAGGTGCCCTTGAGAAATTTTCAGGAGAATGATCAGTGCTTGACTAGTGTCCTGCGATTCTAGGGTACTAAAGCGTGGTACGTGTGTTATTCTTTGGTCTTCAAACTAGTAAGGAGGAAACCTAATTAAAGCATGGTAAGTTACGTTTTAGTCTTGAAACTAGCTAGTACGTGGTCGTATATAAGTTTCATGAATTTTTCTAGTGTTTCATGAATTTTCTTAGTGTTTCATGAAACTTAACACCGAAACTCATGAAACTTATCACCGAAACTCGTGAAACATTATAATGAAATATCATGAAACTTATCCGTGAAACCTAATGAAACTTATCCGTGGAATATCTGAAACCTAATGAAACTTGTCCGTGAAATATCATGGAACTTATCCGTGAAACCTAATGAAACTTGTCCGTGAAATATCATGGAACTTATCCGTGAAACCTAATGAAATATCATGAAACTTATACATGAAATCTAATGAAATTTATCTGCGAAACATCATGAAACTTATCCGTAAAATCTAATGAAACTTATCCATGAAACCTAATGAAACTTATACATGAAACCTAATGAAACTTATCCGTGAAATATAATAAAACTTATCCATGAAACTTATTTGTAAAACCTATTTACATGTGAGACATCATGAAACTTATGAAACCTACAAAATATGAATGAACACATTTAATACCTAATGAAACATGCTATACCGTTGGAATCACTTCCAACGGTATAGCGTGCGATAGCACTACTCCAAACTCTATCTTCCAAAAAAAAGGCACAGCAGAACACAGGCAATGAATTAAAACATGCATCAATTTGGGTACGAATTATCTTAGCAGTAACACACAGATAGTGGGAAATTAAACTGTTCTAACGGAAGAAATTAAGTTAGTTGTATGCAACGAAAGCAAGCATTGAACAGAATGAATACGCACGTAAATACTTCCTCCTAGAAAGAAAGGCGCTCCAGGTTCAGTTTCCCACTCGTATCGTCGTCTCTCGACGATCTATCTAGCTAGCTATATACACACACTCTCACTCTCAGTATACTGTTAAATAATATTGTTATACTTTTTTATCCTTTTAAGTATACTCTAATACTGATTATAAGATACTTCAAAGTGAGTTCCACAAAAAATTTCATGAAAGTCCACCATTTATAACATAATTTGTTTATATACTCTTTTTAAGTATAGAAAAGGTTATATAGTAAAAAAATAAAGGCTCTGATGAATTTCTTTCAACAATATCGTATTGTAGTATCTTAGAATTATTGTTAGAGTATATTGAAAGTGATAAAGGAGCATAGTACATTCGTTTAAGTGGTATGTAGCCATGTTATTGTATGGTTACGTGTAGGATAGTTATTCTGCACGTCTAGTAATTTGCATATGTTATATACAGTAAAATACATTCGAGATTTACTACTTATTTCTTGATTTACTATATACAATATATGCAATTACTAAGCGCACATAATAACTATTCTATACGTAGCTGCAGAATAGCGCTAGCTCAAGCACACCCACAGATATATCGACATCTCCACAGCACACAAGCTAAGGCTAGCATTGCCCAGATTATCTCTTCAAACCAAGTACAGCCATCCCAACCCCACTAGGAAGAAAGCCATGGGCAGTCTAGCTGTGATAGCCTCTCTCGCCATTGCCCTCCTCTTCACCACCCTCAAAGCCCAAGGTACATGCATGGATCCGTATATATAACGCTTACGATCTTTGTTGATTGATTGATTCTTGTCGTAATTAAAAAGAGTACTTAAGCTGATCCGTGAGATTCCTCTACTATTCGTTGCAAATGTGAGCAGCAGGTGTGAGGGAAGCCGCCGTTGGTGGTCATGGTAATGCCGCGGAGTACGTGCTGCTGGAGCCTAGGCCAGAGCAGCTGGCGTCGACGACGACCCCCACCGCCATGGCCGTGACGGCGGCGAACAAGGCCAAGGCCGTGCGCGGGAACTGCAAGTGCTGCCTCAAAGTCAAACCATATGTCTGCTTGACGACGTGCTGCTTCGTCAAGACCTGCAACGGGCCGTCCTGCACGTCGCAGATGGTCGCCATGCGGCTGCAACACTTGTGATTGGTCGCCGGAGACGGCCGGCGAGGTGTCAACATGTCAGGAGAAAGGAAGGCAAAACCCATCCATTTCGTGTGTTGATTAATCCCTGCGATATATTGTGCACCCAGTCCCAAACTTTCCTTGTATTGTGTAATCTCTACTATATAAAGTGAGAGTTTCTTCCCACATCACATTAATTGATCTGCTTAATTGCCCTACGCAAGAAACGAAGCGTTGCTTTAATTAACCAGCTTTTGCAAGAAATGAAGCGTTAAAATAGATGTTTTTCGTAGCAGGGCACGGGGCATGTAACTAGTAATTAATAATCTACTGGGAATGCGGCTTCGCTGTTCAACTCCTCTCTCTATTCCCACTCGTGTTCCTTGGCACGTGGCGTGGTTAGCTGAAGCATGTTGGAAATCCTGTCACGTTGTATCTGCGGGATGGACATCCTCAAAACTAACAACAAACTATTGGCGGTTTCTTATCATTTAGTGAAAATACTGTACATACTCCCTCTGTCCCACAAAGAGTGCATTTCTAGGATTTTTAAGACAGATTAGTGTGCAAGGTAAATGACCAATGTAACCCTCATTACTCCATACACAAGCATGTTGGTGCTTCGGTTTCCACAAGCACTTAAATGAGCATGTATACACTTACAGCTGGGCCCTACGGACTAGAAATGCACTCTTTGTGGGACAAAATTTGAACACTAGAAATGCACTCTTTGTGGGACAGAGGGAGTATGTACTTGCAATTGAGAACATCATGTGTTTGTTTTCTCCAAGTAGCTAAAGGCGATAACAATAAAAAAAAAGAGCTCTTTTACGGTACACTAAATTGAATGCGAACCGTTCATTCTTTTTAATCCAATGGATCAGATTAACTAGAGTTGACTTATACTACAACCTGGTAGTAGAGTAGTAGAAACACCCTTAACAAATCAACGGTTAGATGTGATTTCTACTACACATTTTATACTACAAGTATAATCCACCGTAAAATTTCTCTAAAAAAAAATAACAAAAGGGCATGGGAAATAAGGAAGCTTCACACATATTAATCATACGCAACATCAAGCATGCGAAATTAGCAAATTACTACTTGAACAGAACAGTGGAGCATTATGGCAGTAGCACACATCTCGAACAAAATGTACAGAGACGGATAACAATGTTGTAAATTGAAGAGCTGACAGCTAAGGAACGAAATTGCATGTTTAACAATACTAACAAGTGATACAAGCCTAATGATAAATCCAAAATAATGATGGGAATTGAATGAGGTTCACTTCTTCCCAATTTCCATCAACAACCAATCCTTCCTCATGTCCATTGCAAGTGCCATAAGAGACTCGAATTTGCGATCATTGCTAGTGAGAACACAATAGGCTCTCAGCAAATCCTCACGTCCTAAGTTGGGTATCTCTTTTAAGTGCTGCAAAGAGTTCCTTAGCATATGCATTCTTTGGTTCCTCCAGAGACTCATTTGACTTGATAGATATTTGAAATGAATTATTGATTTCCCCAGACATGCAAAAGAGTGCATCATTTGTTCTGAGTCTCTTCCTCCTGCCTTGTTGGTTTGGTTGCGTTGATGCAGCGTGATTTGGACTGCTAGGTTCAGATGTTGAAGGTGAATTTTGAGTTAGCTGGCGGACATCTTCAGCACGCTTCAATGCCATTTCTTGGGCATTCTCAGCACCTGTGCTATCATCCTCGCTTGTGGCATAATCTTTGGAGAATATTAGACTTATTGCGTCCCAGTTCATGATAACTTTATTTCTACAGCAATCAGCTGCTTTGTTTTTCTGCAAAATAATCATCAAATTTGAATCATATGCTAGTTGGACGTATTCCAGTGGGAGACAGCAAAAATGAATGCATCCTCATTGTGAATCACGAGCCCGTTCTTGTCCTGATCCCATCCAAATCCAGCATGAGCGAGTATCTTGCTAACAACACTGCAATATTTGGATTTAGGATTCTGAGCCTAATTTATAAATCCAAAAAAGAGAGATATAGTAGCTTTTAGCTTGGCTGCTATTCCCTCTTGTCACAAAAGATGGGATAATTGCGGCTATTTTTTTTAAAAAAAAAAACTTTGGTGATGGCGTTAATAAATCTAGTATTTTAGTCACACCTCGCTCAAAATTGCTCTATCTATCTATTGTTAATGGTAGAAAATATAACTAAACGTCTTTTACTAACAATGGGTAAGAGATGGTGAGAGAATATTACGTAGGGAAAATGGAGTTGATCACGATTTTGATCAAACCAATTCACTAAAAGCCAATTGTTACAAAAAAACAAAAAAAAACCTATGCTTTCATAGTTCCATAGACATCAAAGGATAACGGAGTAGACTGGCGACGGCCATGGAGATGCCCCCGCCGAGCTCTGTAGCGCGGCCGTCCCGGGGGGCAGAAGGGACCGCCTCAGCGACCTCCCCGACGACCTACTCGTCAGCATCCTCCTCCAGCTGGACCTCTTAGACTCTGCCGCCGCCGCCTTGCGCGCTAGCGTCCTCTCCCGCCGCTGGCGCGGACTTTGGGCCCAACTCCCGGAGGTCACCATCAAATGCGGCTCCCCCGACGCCGCCCCGGTCCTTGCTGCCCTCGCCGGCAACGCGGCCCCATACATCCACCGCCTCACCGTCTACTCCTCCGTCGACGCTGCGCCAGACGCCACCTCCTCCTGGTTCCGCCTCGCCGCGCCGCGCCTCTCCGGCGAGCTCTACTTCCGCAACAGGAGTGAGGTTTCTGAGAAGGAACTGGACAACGAGCTGTACTGGGAGGCGATGGTGGAGAGAGGCGCGTTTGAGTTGCCCTGCTTCAAGAAAGCCAACAAGATTTGTTTGGACCTCGGATTTCTTGGCCTAGCACTGCCATCGCCGGGCGTCTTCGACGTGCTTAGGGTGCTGCGACTACAGAATATTCAGTTCCAAGGCCAATTTTGCCTCGATGACACCATGTGCCCGTCCTTGCAAGAACTGTACCTCCGCAAGGCCCGTGGGGTGGTCGACCTGGAGCTCAGCTCGAAGTCTCTTGTGCGCGTGTATCTGGGGGAGGTCCTTTTATTGCAGCGGCTAAGTGTTGTGACGCCAGGGCTCAAGGTGTTGAGCGTGCTTTACTGCTTGTACGATGTGCTAGCACCAATTGCCGACATTGTCGCCGAGAGGTTGGAGGAGCTCTGGTGGATAGCGGTTTATGATCCGAGCTCAGTCTCGTTCAGTGAGATGCCGCGCCTCCTGCTGCTGAACCCCCCTCCTATCTTTCCATATGGGACGCACGAAATTGAGTTGAATCAGGATTGCATGAACTTTCTTAAGCGCTTTCCAGCAATTGATCATCTCAAACTCGAAATCTTGATCAAGCCTGTGAGTGTTTCTCCTTCCTCTTGGACATAATTATGCAATATCCTCAACAGAAGAGTCCTCACTTCGAAAAATATGCCTTTGAGATAGTTTGATATCAATTTACAATTGTTACAAAAACTACTTCAGGGTGCAAGATAGGTTTTGATCACAACTGACTGTAGTGTAGAAGTGACACAATGATGATCGGAGAAAGAAAGCATCATCAAATCGGAGTTCAGAAGCAGCATGATTGGTATTATAGAATAAGCTTCCAGTGTTATTGATTTGATCATGTGTACACATGCAAGGTTCCTCATTTAGTTTGCAAGCGAAGTCTAAAAATTAGAGGCTGTTGTAGTTTTTCCGCTTTTCATGTATGATGTATATTTAATTCTTTTCCCTCGTCGTGTAGTATTATCTCACCTGTGTTGGCATCCAATGAATTTGCAGGATGAAGATAGCTTGCTGCTCTTGATGGAAGACATAACCAACCTCCCTGACATTAAAATCTTAACCTTATTGATAGAGACAAATGGACATGTTTTTGGAGCTAGTGTATTGCCTTTGCTTATGTTGTGTACTGGTATAAGGGAGCTGAACTTAAAATTCATAGGGCAGATGGAGGTAATTATGCCTTTTGCTTGTAATATACTATTGTTCATGTGGAGTAGATTTCAACAATTTGTATTTTCGACATCCTGTGGCTACAATATATGTGCACTTATGCACCACTAATTATGGCAAGCAATTATGATTTTCTTACGAATTTGTGAGACTGAACATTATAATTGATGGCGGAAATCGTACAGAAATTACAACTGGTGTCAAACAGCGTGCATGAACAGGAAGTACGTTGGCTGTAGGACTATAATTAATTTCTATTCTATGTTTAGAGTTTAGACTAGCAGAAGATAGATACATTAAGCACAACCAACATATTGTAAGTCAAAATTTCTAGGAGAGAACCATGCTCTAGTATCATAACATAAATAAATTAATGAAGCTGGTGATTTTAATGTTAATTTCAATTTATGTAAAAAATAATTTATGCTCAAAACCTTCTTTCACTTCGAAAATAATTTTAATTTCCTACATCATAGATTTTATGTCTATTCTGTACTGGTTGAAATTTCCATTCTCTGTGCAAATAGTTTTCACTTTATGATTATCAATAACATTGTCATGCCTAAGCATGGGCAAGCTTGGTGGTACCTGTTGTCCAAAAATAGAGAAATATTTTATGCATTGTATATTATGATTGTAGTCTAGATTTCATGCCTAAGAATTTGTTTGAAATGACTGAACTAGATTAAAAATTGTTGGTTGATAGTTCTTGTAATAGTTACCCTAGAAAATAACATTGTATTTTGTTATTTTCTACCTTAATACAAAGACACACAGTTAGTAGGGTCACCCTAGGATTAAAATGGTTGCTTCCACCATCCTTGTATTATGTGTAACACATAGTAGGATCACCCTCAGTGTTCGAGATATCTAGCTAATAGCTATAACATTTTTAGAACCCAAACGGGAAGCTATGTGCCAATGTTCTGTTATATTAGTTACAATCGCTATAGCTAACAATAGCTCTGCTACATGCCATAGCTTGTAGCTAGCGATAGCGAAATATTAGACCTATTTTGAAATTCAACATTACTAGAAGGCTCAAATGCATCTCTTATAAGCTTGAACTATGAGAAAACCTAGTAAAAGACCTTATCTTACCATTTTTTAATAATCCAGCATTTATATTTCTTAGTGATTAAATACTTGTTGTTAAGAACATTATGATATAGTTTCCTTGACATGTATTAGCATGCTTGTTGATTCCGTGCTTGACACATGTTCTTATTATAAAAATATTAATACCTTCTAAATTACCATGGTATTATGATTTGTTTGGAGGTGACTTATTTTATTAACATATTTGATTCTTAAAAAATTTTAATGCTGGAAAAGGGACGAATGATAGCTTCCGCGATAGCTGCTATAGCATTTTTGGGACCTTGCCGCGAAAGCCGCGAAAATCGTGATTTAAAACCTTGGTCACCCTAGGATTAAAATGGTTGCTTTCACCATCCTTGTATTATGTGTAACACGTAGTAGGGTCACCCTAACCCTAGGATTAAAATGGCTGCTTTCACCATCCTTGTATTATGTGTAACACGTAGTGAAGCTTTTACACTGCACTTGATCAGTTTCACCTATGTCTTTCATTTTTGTTCTGTTTGTATTATTTGAAGTATACTTAACTATATTTTCATTTCAGGTGCACAATGCATGCTCACCGAATTGCATATGTGATCAGCCATCAAGCTGGAGAGGTCAGGACATTTTGATGAAGGCTCTTGAAGAAGTAAAGATCTTGAATTTCGGAGGGGCTGAACATGAAGTTGATTTTGTGAAGCTGTTGTTCAGAGCGGCGCAGGCACTTGAATGGATGGGAATAGTATGGCATTCTTCGTTTGCTGGTTCGTTTGTTGCATTTCAAGAATCTGTCCTGAGGCTTGTTTGTTGCAATTTTACTGACCTAGAACGACAAAAAGGTAAAATGTATAGAGTAAGATACAATGCTCATCAGAGATAAATATTATCTGGCTCATTGAGAAAGCTGTGAAGTATACAAATGATCATGTACAGTACAGTTAACGGTTACGATTCTATCTGATTGAAGTTCAACAAACTCGTATCCAGTGTATCTCTTGCTATATCTGTTGACTAAATTTTGTTTGCTCCTCTTGCTTTGTGTTACCATTTTGAGATGGTTTGGCTACGATTGAATATTTACCATTTCAAAACATGTTGCATTTCTTGTAAAATCCTGAGCCAGAGGAGAGCGGTGGGCACTGGGAGTGGGCGGTGGTCCATCTTGTTTACTAGCCCAGCAGATAGCATGTAGACCGCTGCGTTGGCCGATCGGCGAAATTTGTATGTAGATTCACTCAACAGGTAGTTTAATTTGTGCCGTGCCATTGACCGTATATGGCCGATGAATTGCCTGACCGTGGAGCAGCGCAGCCATTACGGTTTAAGAGCTGACGGCTTGGCTTGAGCCATCGCCGGGCGGTGCGGTGCGGCGGGCAGAAGCCGCGGCACCCGGGGACGGCGTGGATTGGAGGTAGGTTTCGGCAGGAGGAAGAGGAGACCGAGCAGGGTTCACCTTCTCTTTTTGCAATAGAAATTCGAGCATCCACCGGTACCGATTTTTTGCGAAAATCGGTAGAAAATCGTGAAAAATCGGATGAAATTTAGAATCAAACCGTTTGAAAGCCGAAGGTTGGTATAATAGCGACGGCGCGAGAAAATCGGTCGATTTTGTAAGAAAATCGGGAGATAAGAACCGATTATCGGGGAAATATCAGGAAAATCGGTAGAGATAGAAAACTAATTTGTAAAATTGCAATAAATAAATAAATAAATAAATAAATGTAAGGAATATATATGGAAAAATAGAACAATTTTTTGGCATGACCTTTGCTATATTTTAGTCAATCTCAAGTTGTAAAACGTAATGCAGCAGTAATACCTCAACATATAACAATTTGTTTGAAATACCATTTACATATCAATCCAATAAGTTCACAGCTCAGTATGAATGGCATATGACATTTGAGAGCAATATTTGTCATGAAAAAAGATTGTTCCATCGTTCTTCCATTTTCAGACATATGCCATGTTCAACCTACATAATCATTATGGTAGTATAAATTAAGTCGCAATGAAATAAAACATACAAATAAAACAATACCTTCGTGGCTATGGGTGGTATCGTTGGGTGTACACTTGGTTCGCCATGTTGTACTCATCTGTCGACATGAGTGCTAATCCTCGTGTAGCTAACAACTCTGCCTTGTATTCAAGCCAACTTTGGCTCGTCCATGGGCTAGTTGTTTCCCACTGTTGGTATTACATGGTAAAAAATTCTGGATCTTGCCACTCGTAGACCCATTGGGTGGGAGGTTGTGCATTAGCATCCGAAAATGGCATAGTTGTATTGGCCATATGAGTCATAACTCCATTGCGTCTCGGTGACGCTGTATGAGCTAGAGCTGTCCTATGATGCATCATGGCTACGTCGATGCTCCTTCCCCCTACCTGAAGTAGTCGTCCTCTGCGACTGTGAAGCGCCATGGTCTTTGTCCTGTGTGGCATGAGTGAACTGTGACTCCCCGGTAAATTCTATGGGACGCGGCTGTTCTGGGCCACCATCATTGGACTCACTGCCATGGCTATCCGTCTTGGAGCTACTGTCATTGGACTCTTGGTACGGTGGGCTTCGACGATCCGCGGGAGCGCTATCAGTCACATTCTTTCGGAACGCAACAGGGTCACGACCGGGGGGGCAAAACAGCTCGATGAAGCTAACCCTACCGATAATCGCGTTGAATCGGAAGAAAATCGGGTATTACCTCGCGATTTTCGGTCTCGAGCAACAGAAAAGATGGCCGGCTCCAGCTCCTACGGCAACTGGAGCTTCTTCCCTGCTGTGGCTGCTCGATGATTGCAAACACTGGTCGGAAAATGGCTAGAGCACTCATAAATAGCTAATGGGCCGATGTCTGCTAATGGGCCTCAGCCCAATACTGTGATAGTAAATAGTGATTTTCATTTTTCAATTTATCTATATTCGGTTTTAGCTCAAAAATGCACCATAGAGTCGTTTTTTTATCTAAATTTTATCCCAAATGACAAAAACATATTAATACTAATTTTAGCCAGCTTTTGGACAAATTTTTTAAATTTTTTTAAATTTTTTGAATTCAAATTTGAATTTCACCGGTTTTCTCAACGGTTTTGAATATCTTACCCTAACGATACGATCGATTTTCCCGATTTTCTACCGATTATCTCCAATTTTTGAAACCCTGAGACCGAGCGGCCCACGGTTTTTCCGCAGCGTGAGCCCGCCCGGGTACGGTGGTAGGGGGAAGCACCGAAGCAAGCAGTAGCAACTAGCGCACGGGCGGCCGCCGCTAAACGTGTAGTTTCTGTTAGGAAACCGGCCTCGTGACCCTTATGGACTCTTCGTTATCTCTAGCACAACCGTTATATATAGGAGGCAGGGGCTATCTCTTTGTACACAAAAACAAGCAATAAAGAATTGAAGAGCAGTTCCTCCTCATATTGTGTCTCTCTCCCTCTCTCTCTGTTCTCCAGTTTAGATCTATTAGGCAACCCCGAACTATTCGATAGCGAGGTTGTCTAACACGTTATCAGCACGACGTTGTAGCGTTTTGCCAGGATGGAATCGCTCCTCGCGCGCCCGGCTGTGGACTTGGAGGAATAGTTGATGATTTGCTCTGAAGTTCATGTGCAATTGATTATTTTCTCCATGATATCTCATTGACATATGGGTCCTAGGGCCACATGTCAGTGAGACACACGAGGCAAATCATTAATTGCACATGAACTTCTTGGCAAATGATCAAATTAATTTTGATTTTAGTGATTTAGGATTTTTAAAATCTTAAAACTATTTGTACTGTGTTTTTATCAAATTATATATATATATATATATATATATATATATATATATATATTGGATTTATGATGGTATAAAATTATTATACAAGACTATATCCGCCGCTGCTCGGAATGCTGGCCCAGCTAGTACGGCTTAAAAGCTCTGTTTCGATTCCATTGCAGGAACATCTGTGATTCCTGTAGGATAAAAAAAAGGAGAGAATTGACGACGGTTTGCCCTGTTTTACACAGTGCAATTGATCATTTGCTCTATATATATCTCCTCACATGTGACCCTAAGGTCCATATGTCAATAAAACATCACGAAATAAATGATCAATATTACAAACAAGTAAGGACAAATCATCAATTATTTCTAAAAAAATGAGTATGCAAAAACACGTACATACGGGGTAGATAGTAGGTAGATATACTATCTTGATACTCCAGAGTGCAACAAGATTTGTACGAGAGAGTATTGCAACGGGGACATGGCTACCGCCGTCAGTGATGGACCAACTCGGGATGGGTGAAATGTGACCAATAGTCGAGGAATGAGGCGTGAGTGCGGCGGCCAGTGGTGCGACCGATGGTAGTTGCTGGGGCAACGGTTCATCCAGCTGTGTTGGCGGTACACCGGATCCTCCGACGGTAGCATCAGAGAGAGAGAGAGAGAGAGAGAGAGAGAGAGAGGACACGGGAGGGGAAGTACTAGTGAGAGGCTCCGTCGCGCCGTGCGAAATTTAATTCAAGTTTTTATTTCTAAAAAAAAATAGAAATATCTGAGGTTTTTTTGTTCGCTTGGGTATTTCTTGGAAAAAAAACGCTAGGTAAGAACCATCGATGAACCAGCAAAATAACGACCTTTTTTTTTTGGGGGGGGGGGAAGAATAATACATGTTCCGAGAAATATTAGATCCCAAACCACAAAAAAGCTATAGACGTCGAGTTTAACACCCTATGCGGTCAATGGGCAATAATACATGTCTTAAAAAATATTAGAGATCGAGCCACAAAAAAAATTTTAGATGCCGAGTTTAACACCCTATGCGCTTATTTTCCCATGAAAAATGAGGCAAAACGGGTAAAAACGGAGAAACGACGGGCGAAAAACGAATTTTCATTTTTTTGGGGAAACGGCCAACGAAAATATTTTTCTCATGCTCCGGAGAAAAAACGGATCACGAAAATATTTTTTCAGGCAAAACGGAGAAAGGAAATAGCCTCCAATATTTTTTTGGGTGGAAATAGCCACTGAAAACATTTTCCCCATGCTCTGGAGGAAAAACGGATCACGAAAATATTTTTCTAGGCAAAATGGAGAAAGAAAACGGTTTTTCATCCTTTTTTTTTTTTGAAAAACGGCCAACGAAAACATTTTTCCCATGCTTCGGAGGAAAAACGGATCACGAAAATATTTTTTTTTCGGGCAAAACGGAGAAAGGAAACGGTCTCCCATTTTTTTGGGGGGGAAATAGCCACCGAAAACATTTTCCCCATGCTCCGGAGGAAAAACGGATCACGAAATTATTTTTTCCTGGCAAAACGGAGGAAAGAAACGATTTTCCTTTTTTTATTGGAAAAACGACCATCGAAAATATTTTTCGCATGCTCTGGAAAAAAAGCGGACCACGAAAACATTTTTTTCGGACAAAACGAAGAAAGGACCCAAACGTAAAGTGCGAGGACCTAATTGTTATAATTTTGGACCTGTTCGTTATTCTGAAAAATTAAGAAAGGGCTCGCTCGCGATTCGTACTTAACAGGAGGTCCTGCATGTAAAACGGCAAACCAGGGACCTAAACGCGAACCGGAAAAAATATTTTCCTCTCACATAAAATCACTCAAGGACCCGGACGTAATTTCAAAAAAAATCGGAAGGCTTTTCGCAAAAAAGCCGACTGCCACGTGGGGTGGCTGGCTGCTCTCGGTTTTCTTCCTCTGTAAGGATGGTAATATTCTAAGGCAAATATCTAATAGGTAAAATTTGATACACGCACTCGTTAGTGTTTGTTTTAGAAATATAACATCCATAATTTGCTTCTTGGAAACATCTCACACGAAGGATTTTAATGAGGCAACTAGTGTAACACGTATTACGAATACAATGTATTCTTTTCTTTATCTTTTTTTCAGTGGGTTTTTAGAAGTTTCTAATGAGACATATGCATTACGCGTGATTTGTCAAAAGAGGAGGTTATGATATAGATAGAACCTAGTACAAATTTGGAAGGACTTTATTTATCGTGGTAAATTCGAATATATTTTTTGTTGATTTTATTATATATTGAACTCCTCTTATACAGAAAGAATCATCTAATAAAGCGAGAGATTTACTTCTATTTTGTGTATGCTTTCTATTTTTATTTTTATAATTTCATCGATGGATGGATGAACAATTATGTTATACAGTAGATTTGAAAGGAGCGACAATGATGGGGCAAAAACACGAATTGGTGCCCGTTATATTGCCACGTCGGGGATTCGGTCCTGGACCCACCCGCTTCCTTCAACTTTTCCTGATGAGTTGGCCTACCCTCTCCTCCTTCCCCTAAACCCGCCCAAGAACCAAGAACCCCAAATCCCGTGCTCCCACACCCATGGACGGCGACGGCCATGGCCATGGCGGTGCCCCTGCCGAGCACGCTGAGCTCTCTCGCGAGGCCGTCCCGGGGCGCAGACGGGTGCGCCTCACCGACCTCCCCAACGACATCCTCGTCAGCATCCTCCTCCGCTTGAACTTATTAGACTCCGCCGACGCCACGAGAACCAGCATCCTCTCCAGCCGCTGGCGTCGCCTCTGGGCCCAACTCACGGATGGCAGGGACTCGGGTGATCAGCAGGAGATAGACAGAAGAATGGCTAGAGAAGGAACAGAGTAAGTTCAGTTTGGGGGGAGTCTGGGTAGTATGGTGAGGGTGAGAGAGACAGCTAATGTTGTCAGATGGTGGGACCTAGTGCTAAACCGAATATATATATACCATGTATCAGAGTGGAGAGAGGGGAACAAATTGAATCAGAGTTATTCCCCTTTCCAGTTTCTTCTTCTTCTTCCTCAAGCCTTCCTCAAACCTTCACATACCTCGATAGAGTGGTCTCACGTCACGGCGACCCTCGCCGGCGGCCAAGGGACGTGACAATATGGTATCAGAGCCAGTCTCAGCGCCTTCCTCCCGCTTCTTCTCCGCGCCGCCACATCTCTCCCCGTCCGCATCCACCGCTCCACTGCTTCGTCGCCCAGACGCCCGCCGTGTCCTCCTTCGCATGCGCGTGCCCTCAAACGCCTCCTCCTACGTCGTGTTCCTCGACGGCTACGCCCGCGTTCCCGACCCCCGCACCGCCTAGAAGCTGCTCGATGAAATGCCCCACCGAGGGGTGGCTCCCAGCGTCGCCCACCTCGCCGAGCCCCAGCGTCTCCGCCAACGCGCGCGGCAGCTTCTCCAGCCCGTACATCTCCGCCACCCAGCTGCAGAGATCGCCACGATCCGGATCTCACGCCGCCGCCGTCTTCGGATCTCCTTCGTCGACCTCCTTCGCGCTCGGTTCTTCCACCGCCGCGAGCTCTACTGCATCATCTCCGTCCTCGGCTACCTCCTGGCGCTTCGCACCCTCCCCGATGGCGCCGTCGCCGGGATCCGGGTTGCGCGTTCTGAATGCCCCCTCCTCGAGGTGCGACTCGATCTTGTCACCGACAGAGGAGGAGAAGCTAGCCTACATCCAAGGGAAGCTCGATCTCCTTTGCGCTCGGTTGGACTCCTTTGATACCACTCAGCGACAACTGATGAGGCGGACTGAGAGTTTCGCGAAGGAGGCAGAGCAGCGTGCGATGAATCAACAACTTCTCGCCAAACAGCTTGAAGCAACGGCTGCAGCAGTGGCTATGATCACGGGCTACCAAGATTTTGGGAGCAGGGAACAACCCACGGTTGCTGCCTTGGAGGTGTTCGACGAATTGCCTGTAAAGGATGAATGGTCATCTCCGTTATCCGTTGATGAGGTTAATTGCCATACAGCTCCAGGAGTTGGTGAAGACAACATTAAGTGCAAGGCTAAAGCTGACAATACTGAAGTGAAATACACAGAAACAGGTGGGAAATTGATTACTGAAAACATTGTCGCAGAGCAGAAGCCTGAAAATCATGAATTGCAAACTGAAAACATTATCTTGCAAGGTTCCTGGAAATGGTTGTTGACAGATACTTCAGATATTCAGTTGTGTGTTGAGAATTCTTACCATGGAAATTTAGCATGCTCTTTAGTTGGTTATCAGAATGATCTTCTTGTTACTGATGTCAAAAACAGCATTGTCACCAAAGTTGAGGAGAAGGTATCATTTGACATGAGGCATCCAACTCACCTTTCTCACTGTTCGGACCTACGTTTCACCTTTGATGTGATTGATGAGTGTGTTACTGAGACACATTTGAGTTCAGAGTATGTGTCAGCATTGGAGGCTCCTAAGCTTGCTAAGGAGGATATGCCCCTGGTTATTTTGACGGCAACTAGGCCGTGGGATCCTGGTGTGTTTAGGTTCACCTTCTTAACCAGGCCACATGATTTCTTATGCCTTGATCGGATTCTTGATTTTTTTCTTCAGTTCCCATTATGCATTTCATCATTTCAGGAGCTCATTGTGGCATTTTCTGGTATGTGCAAGGCTGCACCACTGATGTTGACAGAATGCCTGAATTTTGGGTCATATCCATGTTTAGCGTTGGCTTGCCGCATTCTTGGGCATAAAGAGGTAATACATCTATGGTGGAAGTCAAAATATCTTGCATTCTCATTTGAAGGGTTTCTCACCAGGAAAATTCCAAACAAGCAAGATTTGCAGTGCCTTGTACCTTCTGTTTGGTTGCCTGGGTCATCTGAGGATGAAGTTAGTATGACATTATCGATGGCAACACTCTCCAATGCAATTAAGAAGATTGAGGAGTTGCACTGGGAGCTTTGCAGTTTGGTAACATGCTTTGTTCCACCGGTCTCTTTTCCTCAGCTTCCAGGATCTGTGCTTAGGTCATTTGTACCAAATTCAATATTGAAGGCTAGAGGTGGAGATCATAGGATGGTTGTCAATAGGACTTTCAACGACACTGTGCTTGTCTCATTGTACACTGTAATCCTCCATTTGCTGTCTGAAAGATTTTCTGTGGATTATTCGGGGTCTGCATTATCCTCTAGAACGAACTGTGGGAATGGTGTTGGGATTCTTTGCAAGGTTGGAAAGCGAAGGTTTCCCACACGGTTGTTATTAAAGGACAATGCCTATTACAGCGTAATTCCTAGATTCGGGGGAGCAGTAATTCACCTGTTGATGTTTCACAAAGTTGATACTAAGAAAGATGATAGAAATAACCTGAAGGATGTTATTGATCTAAATTCGTTGGATATGGAAAAGAACACTAGGCTGAAGAGTCTGATGGAGCTTCAAAGAGCAAAGAACATTCTGAGGTTTGAACTTGACCAAAGGTTAATGGACTTGCAACCTGCTGATGCAACTCAGAAAATAAATCAGCGAAACAAAGGGTTTCTACATCAGCAATTAAATCAAAGGGTTTACAACAAAAGATTTACAGTTAATTCAGCCATTAAATCAGCAAAAGTAGTGGCTTATGCGCTTACTCAGTGCTGGCAGAACCTGAACACATCAAGCTGTGAAATATGCCTCAACGCAACTGCTACATCCGTGGCAAAATGTGCACCGGCAGAAGAAGGCCGTGCGCTCTTTGCTGGCTGCTACATCAGGTATTTCCCAGCGTTTTTCTGGAACTCAAAGGATTCTGCATCAAGTGCCAGCACAAGGAAACGAATTATTCTTTGGGCAGTCTTGAGTTCCTGTGTTGGTGGCGTTCTTTTAATTGCCGCTGCAGTATGGGTATGGAAACATAAGGTTCATATTGGAAGAGATAGATCATTGAGAGATTTGTATGGACCAACACTTCCTGCAAGGATTACTCAATCCAGTCTGAATTTTAGCTATATGGACTTGAAGACAGCAACGAGTGGAGGTGTGATGTATTGGAGTCCTACAGAACATGTTGGAACCGGGTTTTCTAAACCAACACCTCTTAGTTCCGATGACAGTGCTTGGACTGGCAAGACAGATACTACAGAATGGGTAATTAGTTGGGAAGATGGATTGAAGGTATATATTCTATCCCAACGATTGCAGAGGCCATGGGACCCTGGTGGTTCCATGCAACATGCTACGTGGGAGGATTTAAACGTTTTGGAGACAGGTTTCCTTCTGCCATTGCTTGGGGACAAGCAATGAATCCACGGGGGAGTAATGTCACGGATGGCAGGGACTCGGGTGATCAGCAGGAGATAGACAGAAGAATGGCTAGAGAAGGGATAGAGTAAGTTCAGTTTGGGGGGAGTCTGGGTAGTATGGTGAGGGTGAGAGAGACAGCTAATGTTGTCAGATGGTGGGACCTAGTGCTAAACCGAATATATATATACCATGTATCAGAGTGGAGAGAGGGAAACAAATTGAATCAGAGTTATTCCCCTTTCCAGTTTCTTCTTCTTCTTCCTCAAGCCTTCCTCAAACCTTCACATACCTCGATAGAGTGGTCTCACGTCACGGCGACCCTCGCCGGCGGCCAAGGGACGTGACACTCTCTCGCGAGGCCGTCCCGGGGCGCAGACGGGTGCGCCTCACCGACCTCCCCAACGACATCCTCGTCAGCATCCTCCTCCGCTTGAACTTATTAGACTCCGCCGACGCCACGAGAACCAGCATCCTCTCCAGCCGCTGGCGTCGCCTCTGGGCCCAACTCCCTGTCCTCAGCTTTCTCTGCAGCACCCCCGACTGCGCCCAGGTCCACGCCTGCCTCGCCGCCCGCGCGCGCGCGGCTGAGGACATCGCCCGCCTCTCCGTCTTCTGCTTTTCAGACGCCGCGCCGGACGCCACCGCCTCCTGGCTCCGCCTCGCCGTGCCCCTCCTCTCCGGCGAGCTTTACTTCATTAACAGGTTTCTTGTTGAGGACGACTTGGAAAGGGAGCTGGCGGCTGCGGGGATCGTGGAAAGAGGCACGTTTGAGTTGCCTTGCTTCAAGAAAGCCACCAAGATTTGCTTGCACCTCGGATTTCTTGGCCTAGCGCTGCCACCGTCCTGCGTCTTCGACAAGCTCAGGGTGCTGCACCTGGAGCACGTCCTATTCCAAGGCCAATTTGTCCTCGGCGACACCATTTGCCCATCCTTGCGAAGCTTACTCATCAGCAAGACCGGTGGGTTGGTCGACCTGGCGCTCAGCTCGAAGTCTCTGGAGTGGATGAATTTGACCGAGCTCCGTGGGTTGCAGCGGCTCAATGTCGAGGCACCCAGCCTCAAGGTGTTGTGCGTGGCTGCCTGCCTTCATAGGAATCTGCAGTTTGCCAACATTACCGTGGAGAGGCTGGAGGTGCTCCGGTGGGTTGGTTCTTACGATCCAACTTTGGTCAAGTTTGGTGTGATGCCGCTCCTCCGGCAGCTGTCTGTCCTCCATTTCTCTCCTTATGGACGGCAAGGGATTCATTTCAATCAGAACCGTCTGAGGATTCTTAAACACTTTTCAAGCATTCACCATCTCCAACTTTTGATTGTCATTCAATCCGTGAGTTCTTCTTTCTCATGGACATAATTATGCAATGTCATGAACAGTATAGAGTTCTCACTGTGAAGTATGTGCCACTGAGATAGCTTGATATCAATTGACAACTGTAACAAGTCCGGATCACTGGATATGGTTGGCTCACATGTGCCTGCTGTATTTATATGGATGCGGCACAAGGATAGTTGAAGCAAGAAAGCGGCATACAAGAGTTTGCAAGCGCAAGTGTTAGTGTAGTAGCATATGATTCCAGTGTAGCATGAGTTATGCACAGGTCCTCGTGAAGTTTGTAAGCTCAAGGCTCGAAGTTTGAGGCCGCTGTAGTACTTCTGGGTACTTCTTTTATTACTGAGCGAAGAAACTTCGGAAGTTACAAATTAGCACAAGAATCTTGACTTGAATCACACAAATTGTGTACTCCCTCTGTCCCACAAAGAGTGCATTTCTAGGATTTTTAAGACAGATTAGTGTGCAAGGTAAATGACTAATGTGACCCTCATTACTCCATACACAAGCATGTTGGTGCTTCGATTTCCACAAGCATTTAAATGAGCATGCATACACTTACAGCTGGGCCCTACGGATTAGAAATGCACTCTTTGTGGGACAAAATTTGAACACTAGAAATGCACTCTTTGTGGGACAGAGGGAGTATCTATCTTCTTTGGAAATTGCAGTGTATCAAATATGCTTTCAAGTGTTACTGTTAATCATTGTGATGTTGCACAAAAGATTTGTCGTTGCATTCAGTTCTATGTATTTTTCTTCAAAGTAAACTGAGTTTGTATTGTGCTAGTCCATGAAAGCCATGGATGCATTCTAGATAGGGGACATATCTACTGCAAAGTCATCTTGTTGAACTCCCTCGAGACTAAAAAGAACATATTTGACTTCTAGATATGCGCATATACTTGTGTTTCTGAGATCTACAGACAAAGAAGAACAGGTTTGACTTCCAAGCTGGTTCGTCTTTATCTAGTTGTTGAACTTGAGCCTGTACATGTATATCTTGAAATTTACTTGGGGTATCACTGAATTTACCAAACTGAATTGATTTCTATTCCTGAAGGCCAATAAATGGCAGGCATATGTATGCAGGGAATCCAAAGTTAACTTTTCAGCTTATAGGAGCTATTCTGCGAGTAAATTACTAATTCATGCATCTTTGATTTTTCCCTGTTAGTTTTGTGTGAGCTCACAATTGTTGACACCCTACATTCACAGGACCTAAGTAACATGCAGGCCACGATGAAAGGGGTAACCAGCCTCCCTGACATTGAGATCTTATCTTTACTGTTTTCAACACATGGGCATGTATTTGGACCTAGTGTGTTGCATTTGCTCACAATGTGTACTGGAATAAGAGAGCTTAGCCTAACACTCCCAAAAGACTCAGAGGTAGTTACCGTTTTTCATAATTACTATCATTCCTGTGAATGTTATACACACTATTTATTAAGGCAAGAAGTTATGATTTTCGTAACATATTTATTAATTAGTATGTATGAGAAGAAAGTCCATTCGCTATGAGCCTACAACTAGGTTCCATAGTCTGTTTGGACTGTGGACTGGCGTAAGACAGATATTTTCAACACCGGCAGCAAGACATACAGGTCAACATTACTGGTGTAACAAAACTAAACTCTTGATACGAGTTGATTTCATGGCCCT
Source organism: Rhipidocladum racemiflorum (assembly GCA_036346355.1). Classification (NCBI taxonomy): domain Eukaryota; kingdom Viridiplantae; phylum Streptophyta; class Magnoliopsida; order Poales; family Poaceae; genus Rhipidocladum; species Rhipidocladum racemiflorum. The sequence goes on along the minus strand of CM070582.1, from coordinate 47,483,732 downwards.
CTTATTCCAACACTCATATACTTTAATTACCAATTTCTTCGAGCATTTCTTTCCTTTTGTCCTTTATATCATAGAATTTGTGAGTAACGTAATAGAACCATGAAGATTTGGTATAGCAGTATTTTATAGTCCTGAAAAATCATTTTTCACTGTGCGGAGAGATTTTTTCCCTCTACATCTTATATTTTATCTTTATTTTGAACTGACTGATAATCTCATTTTGCATGCAAATATGTGCCTCTTACTATGATAACCAATGCCATCTTCAAGGCAGCATGGTCAAGCTTGCAATTACCTGTTGTTCAATTAGACGGAGAAACATTTATCTTGAATAAGCACTACTGATCCCAAACCCCAAGTGCTTGCATTGTGTTGAGACTTTGCATGCATAGAACTTGAATAGGTTTCAAACGACGCTATTATATTAAAGATTGGCGTTTTCATCATTCCTTGTGTTGTGTTACATACTGTGAAGATTGTTTATTGACTCAGTGGGTATGGGGTTATCTTTAGAGCCTCTACTCGTTCTTTTGTAAGATTTTAGTGACACCATCTGTGACTAGAAATTTTACCAGAGATGATCTATATCATTCGTCTCTCCCGTTGCTGTTCTGATTGTGTGATTTCAGGTGGGTAATGCATGTCCACTGAATTGCATATGTGATCAGCCACCAAGTTGGAGAACTCGGGACATTCTGATGAAGGTTCTTGAAAAAGTAGAGATATTCAACTTCACAGGAGAGGACCATGAAGTTGATTTTGTGAAATTATTATTCAGGGCAGCACCAGCACTTAGAAGGATGAGAGTAACTTGCCACCATTCATTTGCTCCTTGGGAAAAACTGTCTGAAGATTTACAACGTCTTGCAAGCGAAGAAATTTACGTGGAAGTGACTTCTCCTCTGCCATCGCGGTGAGCTGTTGTCTGCAAGATCGACTTGCTAAGACCTGGACTCCTGGAGTAAGAAGAGCTGGGCAAAGCCTTGAATAATAAACTGTGTTGACAAGTTTTGGCTGGCTATGAATATGATATACGAAGTACACAAACTGTGTTGGCTTCTGAGAGCTTAGCTACCATTGTACTTTGCCTTTATAAGCAATTTTAGCATATTTCATTATGAGCTGCCTGTTCTGTTAGTACGGTGCAGTGCTTGCTCACAATTGTCTGTGAACAGATCATGAGATGTCTCGAGCACACGGGAACGGCGGGAGGGAATGGGATGCGCGGCCCACGGTTTCTCCGCAGCGCCAAAACGACGTCCAAAAAGCCTTGTTGGCCACGGTGGGTTGTATGTGCTCGTGTAGGTGGGGAAAGCACGGGCCCCGGCCTGCGTTTTGCCGCGGTGGAATGGCTCTCGCGCGCGGTCCCGTGTCCGTCTAGTGTAGTTGGTGGTTTGGCAAGCGATCCTAACGCCCAGCAGGAATCGTAATGTTGGTGCAGAATTGCTGTGAAATCCCTTCCACTTTCTACGTCCGGAACATGTATAAACCATCTGCTGTGAACACCGTCACACATTTTTTTGCTGTAAACAAAAAAATGTTAATGGGCTTGACTCGGCAATAGCTCGTTAGCTTGAATTTGAAATAGCCACTTAAATGATAAATAAAATGATTTTATGTTGAGCTATGCTAATTACAAAAAAGGCTCGATAATAGCTCGATAGCCAACCTTGTCGGTGGCGTAGGTGACCCAAGGGAGGCTGCTAAGGTTGGGGAGGAAGACTAGGGCGCAAGGCGACAAGGGTCTAGAGTAGACACCAAATGCGGTGGGTGGAGTGATTGGGATCCTCTGCCTTTGCTACTCAAAATGCACGGTGCATTTTGACTTGCAATTTGAGTAGCAAAGGTTAAAAAATTTTGGGGAAAAAAAAAACAAATTGCTACAGTATTCAAGGTTTTGGTAAATTTTATTGAAATTTTGGATATTTTGATTGAAATTCATATTTTTAAACTAGATTTTTTGAAATAACTGTAGCAATTTGATTTTTTAAAATTTTTTTTAGCCTTTGCTACTCAAAATGTAAGTCAAAATGCACCGTGCATTTTGAGTAGCAAAGGCAGAGGATCCGAACCGAATAAATTGGGCTCTATTTATTTTCTTCAATTCCGCTGCTTTTGTTTAGTCGTTTATTTAATTGTTGGCCTGCGCGCCACTTCCTTTGTAACTCCGAATATTTATTATTAATAAAGAGCGTTGGATATGCTATGGTTTCATTTCTACTGTGTACTAGCATTTCCTGGACTGGTACAGAATACACAGAGGATTTCAGAGGTGTTATTCCGGGGTCCGACACTAGGGTCGAGGACCCTAGCCGTCCTCATAAATAAGGCTGGTCAGGCCCCCATATAAAGGTTTTTAATGAGCTAGTGTAATACGGAGTGCGAGTGCAATGTACTCTTTTCTACATCTTTTTTTCATTGGGTTTTTAGGAGGAGTTTTTAACGAGACATGTGCATTACGCGGTATTCGCTCAAATGAGAGTGTTATGATATAGATAGAATTCATATCCAAATATGGAAATACTCTATCTATTGGTGAGCGAATCCGAACTTATCTGCTAGTTGATTTTGCTATTTATTGGGCACCCCTTTGTATAGACAAATCAATCTAATAAAGAGAGAGAACTTTGCCCCCTACTTTATGTGTGCTCTTGTTCTTGTGATTTTATTGGCGTGTTATTGATTGATCGCGGTGAATGACTACATTTTATAATAACTACAACATGTTTTGTGTTGTGCATAGAAAATTTTGCTATGCACTTAGATGTAATGTCCCCCATCTCTCTTGGCACATGAAATTCAAACTCCTTTGCTAGGGTAAGCATTCCTCATCCCCGGGCCTACGTGCAAACTGCAAAGCACGGTGCACACGGAGTTAACCAAATCATTTTCGGGTTGAAAATCGAGGTTCCAGTGGTACCAGTTTACCGTGAAAATCATAAAAAATTGAATGTTTAAAAAAATATCAGAAATCGATTGGTTTTCTCATAAATCGACTAGCGAGTTGAACCTTTTAGTGGATGATATTTTGAGCGATTTTCGTCGATTTTTTTTTATTTTTGATCAGTTTATGTCACATAAATTTTTTATAATTGGATCGGTTTACTGACCGTTTTAGGGTTTCAAACCGGTTTGATACGGTCGATTTTTGTGAAAATCGACGAAAACTGGCCGATTTTATGAACGTTGGGTGCACATAAAAGCAATATACATGAAGTGTACCCTGGGTTCACAAAACCGTCGAAAATCACTCAAAAATCGTGGTTTTCAACCGTATCGAGCCGGTTTGAAATCCTAAATCGGTCAGTAAACCGGTTCAATTAAAAAAATTTATACAATGTAAACCGGTGAAAACCGAACGATTTTAGATAAAAATCGACGAAAATCGCTCCAAAAATTGGCCGCCCAAAAGGTTCAACTCGCCGGTCAGCTTTTTAAGAAAACCGATCGATTTTTGTTTTTTTAATTTTTTTTTGAATTTTTTTTCAAACGTTCGGTTTCGAAACTGTTCGGCTTTCGATGATTTTCACTCGGTTTTCGCGATAAACCGATATCGCCGAGACCTCAATTTTTAATTCAAAAATGGTTTGATTAACTCTGAGTGTACCCATTAATCGGTATACATCTCGAGACGAAAATGGACGATGGATGTCACGCCAAGAATTCACCAGGGGCGAAAGGCTAAACCACGTGTCAGCCCAGCCCATGCGTTCTGACCATGCTGGCACTATGCGTTTGTTCAAGCTGAGCGTGACGTGTAAATTCCAAGTAGTTAGGAGATTCCACGGAGACAACTATACCCTACCCGCCGCAGCAGACTAGCTAGTGTCCCCCCTTGCTTTCTTTTCTTGTACTTGAGCAACCTCCCTTTCTTCTCCTCTCATCTCCAGGCCGTTTCACCATAAAGTTTCCAAAAGTAGAAACCCTAGATCCCCCCTCGATCACCCACACGCTCCGTCAATCCATGGAGGGCAACGGCAAGGCAGTGGCGGCGTCCAAGCGCGCGAGGTGCACCGGTGAAGACCGCCTCAGCGCGCTCCCCGACGACGTGCTCCTCCAGATCCTCGTCCTGCTCCCGCTGATCGAGGCCATTCGCACCTGCGTCCTCTCCCGCCGCTGGAGCGCGCTCTGGACGCATCTCCAGCGCCTCGACTTCTTCGACACCCAGGTCGGCGGTGGCGGCGCTGGCCGCTTCGCCGGCCTCGTCAACGGCGCGCTGTCCCGCGTCGCCGGCCTCGGCCGCGGCGTCGTCCGCTGCCTCCGCATCCGCATCTTCAGGGAGACCAACGTCGACGTCGGCCGCATCACGTCGTGGGCGCGCTTCGCCGCGGAGCGCTCAACGGACGAATTCCACCTGTGGGTGGTAATCCTGCGCGAGGGCGAGCAGGAGCAAGGGAACGAGCCGGTCTTTGAGCTCCCATGCTTCGTGAACGCCAGGTTTATCTCGCTGAGCCTGAGACACAGGATCCAGCTCGCTCTCCCGACGGCCGGCGTGTTCGCATCCCTAACCAAGTTCATGATGTTTTGCGTTCGCTTCAGCGCCGGCGCCGGTGCAGTTCTCGGCGACGTCGTATCCTCGCGCTGTCCTTTCCTGGAGACACTGGAGATGGTGCAGGTCGCCGGTGTGATGGAGCTCAGGCTCCACAGCGCGTCCCTTGTGCACCTATGTTTGTCGTTTGTTACAAAACTGAAGCGTCTGGATGTAGTGGCACATAAGCTTCAAACCATGGGAGTAGAGAGCTGCTTCATTGTAAGCGCCGGCGCTGTAATGTCCATTTCTGCGCCGAAGCTTGAGCTGGTGCATTGGCAGGATTGCTGCCCGGAGCACACTCACATTGGCCGCATCGAGCACCTCCAGAAGCTTGTTGTAGGTGAGCTTCCTGTCAGATTCCTCACAGGGCTTGGAGGAGCTCATTCCAATTTCGACGTGATCCTAAAGCATTTTAGGCGCACCGATGCCCTGGAGCTTCACATCCCTATTCATCCTGTACGTCTCTTTCCCATATGCTCTATGGACTTACAATATTATATATAGCATGTATGATAGGTGCTAGAAATATAAGGTTCAGTGCATGTGTTCATGGTCCAGTGTTATATAGAGCTCTGACGGGCTTGAACTGATGACTTCCACAACGTCAAGGTGACACTCTACCGCTAAGTTATTTTCCTTCTCTGTCCTATCGAGAAAGAGAATTAACGAATTCTAAGGCAAAGGGGCAAGAAACTCAAGGCCACTCTTCCTCCGGGCTTTCTTTCCGCACTAGTTTTACGCCCAATCATTCTGGACAACACTTGCATCCTTTGTCTTACAGTGGCTGCTGGCATAGAGTTAGCCGATACTTATTCCTCAGATACCGTCATTGTCCACAATACACGGATTTAGTCAGATCTAATTTTTTTAGGTTCATTAATCAAGGCTTGGTAGAAGAACTTGAGAAATTTCCAACAATTAAAGATCTAGATCACGGAAGAAGCTCAACAGGCACTTGAAATAGCCGAAGCTAGCTTGAGTAGAGTTGAGGGTACAAAAGAATTGGTTGAAGCGAAGCTAGCTCTCAGACGAGTTAGGATATGGGTCGAGCCCCTAATTCCCTCGCAAATACAACTCTCTTAATCATTTCTTCGCATGTACTTGCAGTCGCATTCAAGTAATAATTATAATGTTTTTGAATGAATTCCAAGGCTCCAGCTTAAGTTAGCCTATTTGTTAGGTCATATATATGTGAATGCTAGCAGCACCCGGATTAGTTAAATTATTAAAACAAAAGGTTAGTATTTACGGCTATTTAAACAAGACATGTTGGGGAAACCATTTTTTTCAAAGCTAGCATTTGTGTGTTTGATGATGTCATTTTCGTTATCAGATATGACCCTGTGAAGCTATGGACTATAATATCACCTTTTTGTACAGGATTTTTTTTTATTATCATGCTTTTATTATTGATGGTTAAAACGGATGGCCACTTGTAATAATGATTCACAAATTCAAGCTAATCCATCTCAAACTAGATAAATAGTCCAATAACCTAGTGGTTTGTCTAGATTAGATAATTAAGGGAATGTGCAAAAACTAACAAAAATATCCTCAGTTCCTTGGCATTGCATGTACTATATACGATGCAAGTAATTGGTGTTTGTAGGTTTCCCTGTTGTTTGGAAAGTGAGACGATGTGCAATATAAAACCATCGAAATGGATTTAAGTTAAATTAAACTTGAAGTTGAGATGGACGATATGCATGGCTAGCAAAATTTGACAACTATTTAGGCCCTCCAGATCTTAGCTCCACTTTAGATCTGAAACTTGTAAGCTAAAATAAAGTGAATTGAGTTTATATTTTTTATTCGAAAATGTAAACAAGATGACCCACCTAAACACTCTTAATATGTCTATAGTTCCAGCTCGACGGATCTGGCAGAGCTAGGAATACCTAGTTCCACCAGATCTACAAATTCAAATATGGCCTTAGTTGACGATGCTAACTCATTTGATTGTTCATTTCGTCATCTCATGCAATGTTAGGAGCTGTTGGGACACGGGCATTTGATGGAGCATATTGTACTTCCTCACTATTCGGAGCTAGGACTATTTGTGAAGCCAAACAAACATATGTTTGGCGCAAGTATGCTCCCCCTTCTTAAGAGATGCATTGGTTTAAGAACTCTTCATGTTAGTCTTTGTCAAAGGAAGGTATGTTTCAGTGCTTCGATAGTCAAAAATTATATTTTTTACATCTATTTTCATGCTTTGTTATTTTATGAAAAATCATCTTTAATTTCTTATATAATATTTATTTATTCAAGGTTGACACAGCATGTTCATATTCTTGCATTTGGGATCATCCACCAAGTTGGAGATATCAGAACATCCGCTTGAATTCCCTGCAAAAGCTAGTGGTCAAGGATTTCAGTGACACGATTCATGAATCGAATTTTCTCACCTTTATTTTTGGATGTGTGGAATCCCTCCAAAATATCACTATAGTACTTCGTGAAGGTGTTCAACCAACCGCAACGATGTTTCACATGATGAGGCTCCTCCGTTTCATAGCATACACTGTGGAGTGTTACTATATTTGCAACCAAAAGATGGTCCAATTCATGTAAGAATAGGAGTCAGAAACTAAACTAGAACTATCTAGACAATATCTTGTTTTCACTTATCATAGATGTTGTGTGGATGTTTTCCTGAAAAAGGACAAAAAAAATATTTGCAGCTGTTTAACTGCTTTGTCGTACTAAAAGATCATTTTATGTGCTCTGTGCCTCGTGCTATATATACATACACACACAGCAGAATTATCAACAGTGCGTGTCCAGTACCCTTCCGAGTTCCGAAGGATGAAAGCTAGTTAATTTCTCCCACATCAAAGGAGATAATTCTCATCTTCTTAAGCGCTGATGTTGTGCTCATAAGAAGCAGTTTCAAGAAGCCCAGCTGCCAATTGACCCCCGTGTGTGACGCAGGGTTCAAAATTTCGTTTTAGGTCAAATTCCGGCGTCGACCGAAATCCGAAATTTCGGCGAGATCTCGTTATTTCGGACGAAATCCAGTTGAAATTCGAAAACCAAAACTTAAATCCGGTTTTTTTTTAACCGGGATTTCCGAGATTTCGTTAAAATAACCGAGATTTCGGTTGGAAAAGGCGAAATTTCGGCCAAGTTATACTGGGAAAACAAGTATGCAAAATTCATTATTTTTTTTTGAAATTTTTTATGTATGCTTCTGACATATCATTGCATATTTCTATGTAATCTGTAGATAATGATTAACCTTGAGTAATTTGTAAAAAAATCCTACGGTGAAAAGTACTATAAAATGGTATCCTGGATCCAGAAAAAAAGGGGGGAAATTTTGAAATAAAACATGAAAGGATTTATGTGACATTTCTATCTATTTGAATGAAATTTACTACGTTTTTGCACATAAAATACCGTTCACAACAAAATTTCGGCAGCATTTCGTCTGCTTTTTTGATTTGATTATTTTAACCAGGCATCATACTACGAGCATTACATAATATGATCACAAATTATAAATATTTAAATTACATTCACAGACATCATGTGCTCCATCCATCACAAACATCAAGTGTTCCATCCATCACAAATTGCTTCATAGCAGTGGAGCTTCCAAGCAAATAACCCAGATTAATGAATATTATACCATGTAAACCATGTAAAACAACAAGCTTCATAGCAGTGGAGCTTCAAAGCAAATAATCGAGCTTAATGAATATTATACCATGTAAACCATGTAAAACAACAAGCTTCATAGCTTCATAACAGTGGAGCTTCAAAGCAAATAACCGAGATTAATGAATATTGTGCCGAGATCTCGCAAAACCCTACCGAAATCTTGGGAGAATGCGCCGAGATCAGCACTGGCCGTCGCCGGATTGGGAAGAAAATGGCCGGATGTTGCCGGATCCTGGCCAAACAGCGTAGAGCAGGAAGGATTCCTGGAGAGGATGCAACGTCGCCGAGCAGAGCTTCAGACCAGTGGAGAGGAAAGTGTTCTGTGACCATGTGACTCAAAAAGCCATTACTTTATTCCTTGGAAGGAGCCCAGGTCATCACGTGAATAGCTACCAATACAAAAACCAAAGAATCCGGCTCTCTAACAGGCTGTCCGGTTAACAAACACACTAATCTCAGTAATTAAAACGAAATTTCGCCCTTTTTAGCCGAAATTTCGGCGAGATTTTAGTGTCTACTGTAGCATTTTCGAAAAAAATGAATTTACCTGGGATTTATTATTTCGTCCCCGTCCGAAAAGCGAGTTTTCGGCGAGATTTCGGGAAATTTCGGGAAATTTAGTGTGACGTTTGATCTCAATCTCGCGCAGAAACTTAAGTGAGATCTTCTCCTCTCTCCAGCTCCCTGGCTCATCACAAATGCAATTTGACGAGCATGGATAAGTCCCTTTGAATTCTTTCTCCTGTATATCCAACGGAAAAGTGATGAGTTTGTCTTGCTGAACTAGCTAATATGCTTCCCCTAATTAACTTCAGTAACAACTTGTAATTAATTCATTCATGATGATAGTAGCACAAGACATGAATATATATTTTACCCGAGACCGTTCCTTGAACTCATCGCGAAGCTTTTCTACTGAGAAATTTTTACCGTAGGTTAACTCGTACCGACGGTGGATAGTAAAAATTAGATCTAGTCATTGATTTATTGAAGATATTTCTACTATTCTACAACCGAAAGAAATATAAATAAATACGAGCTAATATGATCTATTAGACAAAAAAATGAACAATTTCTATTGAATTTAGTGTACTTAAAAAATTCTTTCTACGAGGCGCGCTGCACCTCGAGATAGATTAGACTTGCTAAACCTGCACCAACACTATGGTGGTACGTTTGTTCTAAACGTATGTTTACTGTTCAGGAGCTTAACGCTGCGAAGTTCTGGTATCGCTCCAACTAGCTAGGTAACTCAGTTCGGTCACCGGCTCGTGCGACAGCTAGATTTGTGGGAACAAACGTTGAGGCCTTGAGGGATTAATTTGTGCGAGAGAATGAGAGGCCTCAGGAGTAGAGGTAAACTTGAAGACGGCGAACATTCGCGCAGGGCCGTAGGAAACCTAGAGCGTTGGCGTTGTCCGCCTACTCCGGCACTCCATGCGTGTCGAATGTCAAGGGTTAGCCGTCGGACGCTCGCGCCGCCGCCGGGAGAGCACGCTCGTCGTCGTCCAGGCGGCAGAGGATGCAGAGTAGCAAGACGTCGGGGGGATCGAGGTCGCGGATCAGGTCGGCATTCTCGTGGCCGGGACTATCGATTGGTTTCCATCGGCCATGATGCGCACCGTGCCTCGGCAGTCGATAGCAGGGATGGTAATTTTATGTGATTTCCTGTAAGTTTGTAGGTAAAAACTCTAACAAAGATGAATATATATTTTTTTATTATCCGTGTGTATGTTTATGAAGATAAATGTTTGCCCGACAATAAGCATCAATAAGTGGGCTATGTTTGAAGGCATCACATGATCTCACCCCTCCCGGCCCATGATTTTCCGCTATCAAATTCATTTTTCTTCTATTCCTATCCTAAATCTCAATTTGTTGCTTGTGATTTGTATTACCTTAGGTTAAACTGCTACTTATCTTTCAATATGTTTATTGACTTTATGATGAGATATTGGTTATATTAAGTAGCGATGGACGCACGAGTTTATCTACGGGTATCGGGTGTCCACGGGCGACAAGTATAGACGAGGTTCTTTGTTTGGCACCTTTCGTGTGTGTGTTCGTGAAAAAGATTTTGATCAATGAACATAGATATGTGCGAGCACTACCATGTCCCTATTGTCATCCCTAACCTGTAGGGTGTAGCATTGCTCTGCATGCGACTTGTGGATCCTGGCCGCGGGTAGTATATACACTACATAGATATATAAAGGACTATTAAAATGCTGTTGATTAATTTTTCAGAGTCTAGATGATGATCAAACCATGCAGGGGCGAAGCCAGGAACTGGACAAGATTTAGGCCTATGTATGATACAATAGTAGCCCATATATGATACAGCCTCGATGGTTTGATTGTTTTCATGGGCCATGGTTTTTAGGTCTTGGATTTAGGCCCAGGTGGTCCGAGGCTGGATCCGTCTCTAAAACCATGTGTGGGTTATGCACACGATCGCTACAAAGTACAATTGTGTTGCCGTTTACGTATGCAGAGAAGGGAGTAGTTTCACTACAGCTCCTCACCTCGAGCAATTTGAGAACGACATTACGCTAGCGCGCGCCTACGTTGGTTGCAGGTCGCCCATGGTTGTATCCTGTGTGAGCCATGCATGCACAATATGGATGGGCCGCATGGTTAGCTGGAGGCTGCAACTCTTCTTGACAGCCGGTCCGTACGCTGGTCTCCACTCTCTACACTAGGGGTGAAAACGGATCGGATACGGGCAGATATTGGTCGTCCCAATCCTAAATCATATTATTGCCTCGGATTCGGAGTCGAATACAGATAGACCGGATACGGATACGAATTCGGAGTAGTCCGGATTCAGATATGAGACGGATACATGATGGATATGGATCGAAAACGGATAATATAGTCGGATACTATGCGAGGCAAAAAAAAAATTAATGAACAATACGACATTCACATGAATTAATCAACTATACAACACAAGTACATACATAATTTTGACATGATGAATATAGCCGGATAACACACATACATGGTCAATATATTAGTAAAATTATATTACAACCTACTCACATTATATTACAGCAGCAATTAGTTTCACATTATATTACAACTTGCCTAATCAGATAGGAGAAAAACTGATCATTACCAAAATGTTATCCAACAAACCAAAGAAATCAAAGACTCGATTGACATTAGTTTCACATTATATTGATCGTGACAGCAAAAATAAGAGCTTGCTCCAGAAAGTAGTGCAATTATATTACAACTTGCTCACATTATATCACAGGCTCACAGCAGCACTATGTTTCACATTATATTACAACTTGACTAATCAGATAGCACATATCCTAACCCATATTACATGATATTTATCAGATATCGGGTCGGATATTTACCGGATATCAGGTCGGATATTGCTCTTTCCATATTCTAACCTATATTACATGAGATTTTTCGGATACAAATATGAATAACATCGATACAAAGTTTTTTAGATAATATCGGATCGAGCTAATATTTTCTGTCCTATTTTCGCCCCTACCCCAGACCAACACCCATCCGCTGGCACTTACCACTACCAGAACGCCCAGCCTTTCTTAATCTCGTCGTCTCCGGAGGTCTACCTCGCCACCGGTGATACCTTGTTTCTCCTCTCCACCCGATATTACCCCTTAGACCACGGCATTGCGCCGCCGCCTCTATTGTCGGCGGCGCTAAACCCTAGCCCCACCCTCCTTTAGTGGAGCCGACCCTCGCCCCGCGCGTCCTCCGCCGGGAGCCGCTCACCGTGCTTGACCATGAGCCGGTCGCTGCACTGCCTGAGAAGTGAGGGGTTGATTAACATTGGGGACTTTCTGTTGCCTTCGGCACTTGTATTCCCCTTCGTCTCCCCCCAAATTACTTCCAGCAACCAATAGCTCCTCTTCCTCTGACGTGAGCAGGTAATCTGTTCTCTTTTTATTATTCCTGTGGGGTTGTATTTGATCCGATTCTGGCCTCGCTTCGGCATATTGCGCTTTGATCTGTGGTGGGCTGGTGGCTATGTTTAATGTGAGAAAAATTAGTCGCCAAACTGTCAAATTAGATTATTGGAATGGTTACATTAGCATCCAATTATCTTCTGTTTCTGCACGAATTGGGGTAACGCACAAGCAAAACCTTGAGAGTCTACTATTGGAAGTTCTGTGCTCAGTTTTGTTTTGTAGAGTATTCATTAGTCCTGGTATTAAGTTAGTTTGCAGAGTGAGTGGACTATGTTAAGGGTGTAATCTATGATAGAAAATTACTCCATCTTTTCCGAAATACGTGTCATTCTAGGTTCTTACACTTCCACCAAGGCACATCTACAAAAGACTGCATTATCCCTCTTCGTTATATCTTTGGATAGTGTGTCTTACTCTAATCCATGGTGTGTCATTGGTAATAGCTAAAAATGAGGGGTATAGAACGAAAAAATTGTAAAATGTCACCACATAATTGTAGGGTGACATGTATTTAGAAACAAAATTTGAAAGTTAGACTGACATGTATTCGGGAACGGAGGGAGTACCTGTATATGCTAAGAGATTCGCCCTTGCAGTAAGCCAGTAAAGGATATCTGTGCAATTTGAGAGTAGAGCAGAACCCTTAGCCTACAGAACAGATGACCCTATCTGTCTATGAGCATGGCATTTCAATTGACTGATGAAATTCAGGGACAGGGCATACATGCGAACTGAAGCAATCAAGCAATTTCTAGGTAATTTGTTGGTCGCTGACAACTTGAAGTTGTATTTTCTGTCAGTAACTTCAGTGGCTCAGTTTTGTTGCTTGGCCAATAGCAGTGTAGTGTGCATAGTGCATGTAAAAAATTAAGATGGAAATAACTGAAGCTTTTTTCCAATGGCTAGCAGTTTTTATAGAGTACAGATAGTTTTTCTGGAAGACAATTGTACAAACACCTGTAAAGGATTGATTTTCCTTCAACCTTTTTCTTTGATTTAATTCAATGTTTTGGTCCTTGCTTGCATTTGGAACTGTATTTTGTGCATTATAAGTAGCAAAGGAAAATTTTCTTCAATAACATTGTAGGCTATATATGCTTTTGAACCAGAAGTATCTTCGGATGAACTTGTTGATGTACTTTTTGCTGAATTAAAGGTTTCCTGTATGTTGGGCAGATTTCTTTTTGAAAAAAAAAACTTATGGATCAATTTTTGTTGTGGGCTGTTGTTCTTGTAACCTTAATTTTGTTACTGCTGTTTAAGAACTACCTCTTGCCCAATAACGAAGTTGCATGCATTTATGACCGTTGCAACCATATGACCTGCCATCTTGTGCATGATATACAACGTCAAGTTCATTTGAATTTCTGTAATTTTACGAAAACATCGTGGATCCTAAAGTGCATATTGTTAATTTGTCACTAATGGTTTGGTTTAGAAAAGTCCTTAACTCCTCAAATCACGCCTTTACATCTTTAGCTATGTAGTTTATTTTATAAGTGAAATATAAGCATTTTACTTTGCAGAAAGCAAATGAACATTGATGAAGCTTAATTTGTTGTTTAACTTTATTTTTATTTAGGATCAGTAGAGCATTTCACTTGTGTGCATGCACGTTGAAATATTAGTCATTGTTTATCTTCGCAGGTATGTCCCATCAATCAGACACATCTTCCTGCTCGGATGATTCCGAAGATAGCAACACCGTTGACCCAACTAGCATATACACTATGGAAGAATTTATTGCTGAGCAAAGCATCTTGCACAATTTACTTGTGCGGATCGTTGTGAAGATTCAGGCCAAAACTGAAGCTCAACAAGCTGGTACATCGTGCCGTCGTAGAGGTGAAAGGAGGTACATACAGAGGAATCGTGAAGAGGGCCATCAACGGCTCATGGCTCATTACTTCTCGGAAGATGCAATCTACTCTGACAAACAATTCCGTGCAAGGTACCGGATGAGAAGATCCCTCTTTCTTCGTATTGTTCATGCCTTAGGCGAGTGGTCTCCCTATTTCACCAAAAGGAGAGATGCCTTTAATCGTCAAGGGCTCACACCATTACAGAAGTGCACAGCAGCTATTCGTATGTTAGCATGTGGCTCCCCTGCAGATGCCATTGACAAATACGTACAGATTGGTGAGAGCACAGCAGTGGAGTGTTTGGACCAGTTTGTGGAAGGGGTGATTGGCAAGTTTGGTGGAGAATATTTGCGAAGCCCCACCAATGTGGATATGCAACGTCTACTAGAAAGTGGTGAGGGCCGTGGCTTTCCTGGCATGTTGGGAAGCATTGGTTGTACACATTGGGAGTGGAAAAATTGCCCAGTTATAATGAAGCGTCAACTTACTCATACTGATCACGGTGTTGCTACTATGATTCTTGAAGCGGCTGCTTCACAAGACCTCTGGATATGGCACGCTTTCTTTGGTGTCGTTGGGTCCAACAACGACATCAACGTGCTTAATCAATCACAGTTGTTCACAGAGGTCTTGAAAGGTCAAGCTCCTCAGGTGCAATTCTTTGTCAATAGGAGGCAATACAATATGGGCTACTATCTTGCCGATGAAATATACCCAGAATGGGCCGTCTTTGTTAAGACAATACCCCTCCCTCGGAACAGAAAAGGGTCGATTATTTGCACGATATCAAGAAGAAGCAAGGAAGGACATCCAACGGGCATTTGAACTCCTACAGTCTCGTTTTGCCATCGTGCGTGGTCCAACACGTTTTTTTCAACAAGCGACTCTCGGCAAAATCATGCAAGCTTGCATCATACTACATAACATGACAGTTGAGGATGAACAAGACATGGCAAGTGCTTCTTTTGACTCAAATGAAATTTCAGGGACGTTGTCTGATCTACCGTCAGACATCAACAATGGGCTTGCCAATTGTTTTGCTGATGCTCTCCGAAGAAATGCTACTATATGTGCTCAGCCAACAGATAACCAACTCAGAATGGACTTAATTGATCATGTTTGGCGGCGATTTGGGCCATTTGGCGACAAGTAAAATAATTAGTCCTAGTGTAAGGTGACTAGGTGAGTTGAATTGTCATGTAATTCTTTTCTTGCAATGGTGAATCATTGTAACGTATTTTCTCCTATTAATATATTTTATTTACATTATCTTTGTCTTCATTTTTAAATTAGCCGAATTAAATATTTCAGTATTATCATTCATTGATATTTAAACAATGTATTCTATAATTACATATATTCTGAAATTATTTAAAAATGTATCCAAATTTAAATAAGTTAATTACTGATCATAATTCTTCAGGTTTCCCTAGTGAGGTTGCATTGAAGCAAACCAGACTGAATTGTTGGCTGCAATTATTCTGTTAGGTATCCTCCATCTGTTAACACAACTTGAGCAAGATGTAAACATGTACTACTTCTAATAAAGTAAGGATGGCCATTTACGAGTTATAGAAAAATAATGTCACTTGTCAGTCAAAGCATTTGATGTTACCTTGATGCTATCTCGATCTCTGGAAGTTATAAGAAAGACAAACTTTTATTGGCAACTGCAGGGTTGGTGTTCCATGAATTGTATTTGGCATCTACAAGCTGATCTTTACAAATTGAAGGGAAAATTTAAGGTAACTCTTCTGTGATACGAACCCTTCTCTTTAAAAAAAAAGGCTTCACCTCTATTTTTATGTGTTGTCGTCATGAACAATCTGAAATTGTTAAGTGTGCAAGAAATCATGTAAGCTTGCAATGATTTAATTTTAAACGTAGTGTGCAATCATGGTTGCGATCAATTGTTTAATGCAGGCTACAATTGCTAGTTTGGTCATGAACTTATTAGTTACACAGATTGCTGGAATTATCAACTACCTTGCAGATCTGAAGGGATATATTACTGAAAATATATGTTATGGTAAAAATAAACAATTTTACTTGCTTTCATCCTTTCTTTATTTAGCACATTAATACAGTAATGTTGGATACAACACGTTAGGACTTTGACTTGCAGCTTGTTTGAATAAGATAATGAAACATGACATCTTACTATAAGCATTTCTTCCTACTGGTGCTTGAACCACCGTTGGCTTTTGTGGCCGGCACTGCCGGCCCATAAATGGTGTAGTGCCGGATTTGGTTGTTTTGAGGGATTTTGCCCCCAACGGCTAGAATTATTGATGTGGGCTATAAATACCCCCACACCTGCACAAAGGGCAAGATTAGAGACTTCATTGAACACTCCTTGAGTCCTTGCAACTCTCATCACTCTAGAGCATTAAATTTCTCATTTGTGAGTAATTGAGAGCATTCAAGTTTGATAATTAAATTTGAGCTATTAGAACACTTGATCATCTTTAAGCAAGCGTCATTGGTTCATTCTCTTGGAGTTTGCCGATTCCTAGACGGCTTGGAGATGGAACCAGTGATCTCTTTAAAGAAGTTTGTGAAGAGACTCGTGTTCAATTGTGAATGTCGGAGCTCATCTACTCGAAGCGGGGAAGTGCTACCATTAGTGATCGAGGGATGCTCAATTGCGTAAGGAGCCAGTTTGATTCGTTCAAACTTCTTTAACGTGGATTAGAGGAGAACGACAAGTCTCCGAGACCACGGAAAAAATTCCTCGTGTCAACTTCACTACAAGGCTTACGAAGATACTACACCAAAAGAGTTCAGCCACGAACTCTTCGTGTGGGAACATTGGTTTTAAGGGAAATCAAAAACCAGTCTAACTTAAATAAGTTATCTTCCAAATGAGAAGGTCCCTTCACTATTGTATCAGTCATCGACCTGGTTCTGTTCGACTTGCTATGGAAGATAGTCGAATCCTTTCAAACACTTGGAACATTTAACATCTTCGCAGGTTTTATGTGTAAATTTTTATATTCATGTATTAAGTTTACATACTTTATATTACATCTCTTCTGTGTTGTATATAAACTATTTCTTGTCTTGCTTTCATTGTAAGGAATCATAAAAAAATCTATCCGACTACAATCCCTAAGCAAAATACAAGGTTGTTGATCGGATTGTTAGATGACTTCTAATAGAGACTTTTCATGTAAGTTAGTACTTACTGTATCGAAACTTATTAGACTGACATAATCTCTGATATGTTACCAGTTAATACTTAGTATAAAGCAAAAAGAGAATTGATTAGTACTCCATAAAGAACTGTTTGTCTTTCGATCATGATGCTGATCAGTAAACAAACAGTTGGGGCCTAGTAGTGATACACTTTAAGAAAATTTAAGCAGACAAGTAATAAAACAATTTCAACACAAATGAGATTGACAAAAAAAATCATTCATTTATAAATAAGCTTTACATTGTCCATATAAATGTCCATTGCAGATTTCACTTCTGAGTGTATTCCTTTCACCTCTTCTTTAGTTGAGAATTGCAGGTTGGGCACCAGCTTTTTCAGATCAATGGCATCCTTATAGAAGTGCCTCAATTTCATAAAAAGAGCATCGATCTGGAAGGCTCCTCGAAGTGTTGACTTAAGATTATTTAGCACAACAAGAACAAGATCATTGATAATCTTCAACTGATCCCTTGTCCCTGTAATCAGCTCGTCGACCAACAGATTTGAAGTTGTAAGTTCAACTTGTTTTCCTTTCAGATATGCCGATATCTTATTCAATTGAATAATAATAAAATTCAAGGTAGATTTACTTACTTCCTGAATACTTAATGTTGCTTTTTTTAAAGATTTTCATTTCTTCCTTCATTTTTCTTATTTCTTCTTGTGTCTTGGAATCCAGCTCTATCATCTTCTTTTTATCTGCTTCTCCTTAGCAGAGTTGATGTTCCTTGATCTTTATTATATTTTTTAAATCTGACAAAAGGTAAGATCAAATTATTATAAAGAACAACATATATTAAAATGATATCAGGTCGGAAAAAGTTACTTACTTTCCACTTCGGCCGCCTTCTCGAGAATGATAACTTGGAGCTCATGACTAAGCTTTTTCACTTGTTCATCATTCTCCTTGAAGGCCTATCTGAAGAATAAAAATACTCAAAACTAAGAAGTAAGTAAAAAAAAACTACTTACTTGAAGGATACTTCCAAGTCCATGCTCCAGGAAAGCCAAGGAGTGTTAGTTGTCCCGACAACTAGAATAAGAGTTTTTTCTCCTCTTGATGATGAGGGGAACGTTGTCCTCCTCACTGTCATCCTCCTCATCTGAATATATGGAAACAAAGGATAATTCTTATATATAGTATCCCAAGTACCATACCTTGTTCGGTTACGTATCTGTAAGGAAGTCCTCTGCGTCCCCGCATAAGTACCAACCGTTTGCTCCTGAACTTGCAGCTGGTCGGTAACACGTTTAGAGCATGTTCCTTGGATCGACCAATGCTGGTCGGCTCAACACTAATCTCGGCGGTGGAAGTCAAAACCATCACCTTCGAAGCAACTCTACCTTCAGTCCTCTTCTTCATTGGAGGAGCTTGGACAGAAACCTCAGATTGGTCGGCAACACAATTCCAACCATGCAACTAAAAAATATATTGGAACAAATAACAATTTGATGCCATGACCAAATGACTTACTTGGTATTTACCTCGATGCGTTCATTAATGAACTCATCACTCTTACTGATCAGACTAGTTGGCTGTTTGTCCAAGACAACCTGATCGGATTTGTCCGAAGGAACATGCAAAATTTGCGCAACCTTCACATGGGTTTTCTTGGTAGTCAGACATACGCACACGCACGCACGCACGCACGCACGCAGGAAGCTTCTTTTATACTCCCGGGAGTAATTACTCCCTATGCCGTATCTCACAATATAGGGAGTATCTCGCGCAACGGAGGGTATGTACGTGTAATATATAAATATATAAGACCATCTAGGTGGCATTTACATTTTTTTCAGAGGTGGTATGTACACTTTTTAGACATACTCCTTTTTATGTGCATATATGAAGGTATTTGCAAAATAGGCTAAAAACTATGTACTCCCTTGTAATTTTTTCATGTAGATCTCATTGGAATATCTTATAATTAGTATATAAGTGTATCCAAAGTGACAAAGGAGTATTTTAAGTTCGTTTGGGTAGTATTTCAGAGATGGGAGTAATTACTCCCGGGAGTAAAAAGTATTTTTCATATATATATATATATGGCAACATATTTGGTGCAAACTCCCTCTACCGTGAAAACTCCGTGAAAACCATGTGTAAAAATTTTGAAAAATTCTCAAAAAATTACCATACATAGGGAAGGTGTGGTTCTACAACCCTGTAAAATTTGAAGACAAAACTCAATTGCATTTGAAAGATATGAAAAAGTCAAATTGCAAAATGAATAGTGCTAAACAGTGAAAAAACACTATTCATACTGAATTTGTCTTTTTTATATCTTCCAAATGCAATTGAGTTTTGTCTTCAAATTTTACAGGGTTGTAGAACCACACCTTCCCTATGCATGGTAATTTTTTGAGAATTTTTCAAAATTTTTACACGTGGTTTTCACGGAGTTTTCACGGTAGAGGGGGTTTGCACCAAATATGCTGCCTATATATATATATATATATATAAATATATGAGAAGGATGTTGTAAATTTATAATTTCTTACCTCTAGGTTCATCCTTGGTAGGATCTTGATCTCCCTTGATCCTCCAAGCATATTTGAATTGCCTTTTTAGGGGACTAAGTTTATAGTACAGAAAATCATAGATAATTTTTTGACCCAATAAGCCCCCTAAGACCAATTTGAAGATGACCTTTACGATCATTTCCTATTTCCTGGTAAGCTCCAAAGAATTCTTCTCTTCTTTTGCCTCCGACCTCATCCAGGTCGGGGCAATCTCCCGGTGAACTGGAGACGACTGCCAATAGGAATCTCCGAGTAGAATCACTCCCGTCGGCAATCCTTCCGTGTACCCTTAGTCGGAAGTGAAGGATACTAGACATCGATCTGAAGCTTAAATTAAACGCTCCAAAAAAAACATCTTGAGTTTTGTTATTTCTGGTATATTAGAAAAAAGAACGAAAAAGATTAACAAAAGGAGGTATACCAAGAAAAGCTTCGTAAAAATGAGAGAAAACACTCAAAATCAATATATAATTTGAGGGAAGATGGAGCTCAATTTTCATAGTTATCGAGCATATCTACTAGGGATTCGCCCTCAGAGAGACAAAAATCTAACTTTGGGAATGCTGCGAAGAGCACAATGTGTCCCTCTTGGGGGAAGGACTTAACATCTTCTCTGGTAGGATTCCAGTGCACCATGTTGCGTGATGGGATCAAGCTCTAATCCTTGAGTTCTTGGATCTTGCCCTCAGTGAAAATATACTTCTCAATCGCAAATAAGAAAAGAATCCGAAAAGTGAAAAGCTTCAAACTTTGTTCTAGTTCTTGAGACTTTTCACTTCTGTTTCTTGATCGAAAATTTTCAAATGTGAAAAAGAATGGAAGATGAAAAGCCTTAAAAAGAAGATAGAAAGCAAAACAACTCAGAAGAAGTTTTTCACGTTCAAATGTCTGAAGGCATGAAGTGTTCGAGGGAAGCCTCACCCCCTCTATTTATACTACCCTTTAGGATAGTTATCCCATCGATTCGGTTACCAAGGAGATCGCAAAAGATTTCTCTACCAGGAATCGAAACGGTGATATTATTAGGGTGAGACCCCATAATGTGTCTTGAAAATTGAAAAGTTTTGAGTAAATATACACATTTATTCAAGCCTTATGGGCTAGCTGACGAATATTAATATGTCCTTAACTAATTCTGGGCCTACGCACTTATAAAAAGCCCATAAAGTAAAAACAAGGCACAGTACCTGGTTATGATTTTAACCAGAGCTAAAATTTGTCACATAGAAACATTCCCGACTAGTATACAAAACATTAGTCGGAGATATGATATGCCCTAGTTACCTCGAATAGTTATACACAAATTGGTCGGGATAACCCCGACCAGCGTACAGGTCGGTTATGCCTTAGCATTTGTCCCAATCTGATTGAGGTCGGGAAGGAAGTTACCACCGCATAAGACTGATGTGTGGGAGATGCTTTCTCTGACAGGTACAGACAATTGTTTAGAAGTTACTTTCTACGAACATATGCCTCTTTATGAAAAGACATCTTTTGACGAGGGGACACTTT
Organism: Rhipidocladum racemiflorum; assembly: GCA_036346355.1. Lineage (NCBI taxonomy): Eukaryota > Viridiplantae > Streptophyta > Magnoliopsida > Poales > Poaceae > Rhipidocladum > Rhipidocladum racemiflorum. The sequence continues at coordinate 47,462,480 of CM070582.1, read as the reverse complement.
CTACGAACAGACGTCTCTTTATGAAAAGACATCTTTTGACGAGGGGACACTTTCTACGAACAGACGCCTCTTTATGAAAAGACATCTTTTGACGAGGGGACACTTTCTACGACGGGAGAACACCTTTTAACGAGAAGACATCTTTTGGCGGGAAGCACCTCGCAGAAGATGACAACTGTCGTCCTTTTGTTTGCTATAGATAGGAGGCTTTTGCAAGGATTCAATGAAGGATCACGGTGATTAAGATTAAGGATAAGATATTAGTATTAGTTATTCACTCAAAGTCTGTACTCTGCAAGCATTTGTGACTAAATAAAGACAATCCTATTTTCTGCTTTTTCAATCTCTGTTTTGTTAAACAAAAGTAACCCAATTATATTCGTAAGCTCGATCTACAGACCCCCTAATTTTGAACATCGACAAACATGGTATGCTACATTGAGTGAGATGTATTTGTAAGCATTGAAGATAATAAGATTTTACAACTATTTCAAAATATGAGGTATCGTAAACAACAACTACCTCGTGGTCTTCGTGCTAGTGGTTTGTTACATTCTTGTTTTGCAATTTGCCTCAATAGTTAGCTTTGTAGTTTTGTGTGTCTAATTTGCTTGTGCAATTTTATCTTTTACAGGTTCGAATTCTTGTACCATTATTGATGAAGATATGATAGGCTCAGATGCACCAAACATTCGTTAACTTTTGTTCCGCTCCGTTACACTATGTTATTTTGACGTATTTTATCTATTTTGTTGAAATATTAAGCGTGGAGTTCAAAATTATTTTTAATAGTGCATTTGTGTTGTATTTTTTAATCTTAATGTTTATAGTCTTTGACATTAGTAATAATCGCTTAGTTTTTTGTCCAAGGTTTATCAAAATCTTGACTCCGGCGCTGCTTAATGGTACCGATGGGTTGGCGATGCTCAAGAGGGTTTGGCAAAGGTGGCATAGATGATTCATGGCGACAAGTAATCAAATGAAAACTGAATTAAAATTTGCTTTTTGTTTACGCTGAACTATTTTTCTTATGTCACCCAGGCTTGGTTGGATCTTCCCCGAACATGAGTAGTATAAAATACCGTCCATAGCTCCATACTTCCATGCCAAAACATACGAGAACCTTGTTTGTAGGGTTGAAAACGAACAATAAGTTTTCGACCGTTTTAGAGAAAAACGGAAACGGAAGCATTTTTTAGGAAACGGAAACGAAAAATACCGGTACAGAAATGGAAACGGAATTTTTTTTTTGTCGGAAACGAAAATGGAAAAGTCAATTCCGTCGGAAACGGAAATAGAAATTCCGTATAAGTGAAACCGAAAATTAAAAACAGAAACAGGCTGGAAAGGAAAATAGGTTTGGTCCAAACGGAGAAGGTAGAGTTTACATTTATTTTCGAATTAAAATAATTTTATATATATAAACAGTTTTATATAAAATATCAAATAGAGTTTAAAAATTCTGAAAAAAAAGACACACGAGGACTTTTGACTAGTGAGCATGTGAAAATTAAAGGAAAAGAATTGCAAGGACTTTGAGACGAAGCTTTGGCGGGGTGGGCTGGAACTTGGACAGCCCAGGTAAGACGGCACGGGCCTCATTAAGTTAGGGAGGTTCTGGGCCCATTTTGCAGTATATTTGTACATTAGCGAGTTTCAGTGAGAGATCATCAGGCAAAACGTTCAGCCCATGTCCCGTGCACTTGCGCTGTTTTGCGTTTTTATTTTGGTTTGAAAAAAATCTACTTACCACCGCTCAAAGATGGTGGCTGGTCTACTTGATTAGAACTGTCAAGAGGCTTGCGAGTTACTTGAGCTCAACTCAAGAGAGGCTCGATTCAAGCTCCAAAAGAACCGAGCTCACGAGTTTGATCTTAAACTCGTGAACCTCATCGAACCGAGCTTGAATAGCCCGCAAGTCTACTCGAGCTTGAATCGAGCTTCTTTGAACCAAACTTACTCGAGCTTGGCTTGTTAACAGTCCTATACTTAACCTTCCCTTCAGCCATAAATAGTTGTTATTTTAAGTATCGATACGAACTTCAAAACATAGTTTTACTCACTAATTTATGTTATAATATATTTATACAACCTAATAAATTATAATATTATGAAAATATTTTTTAAGATAAATCTACACGGATAAATTTTATATATCTAATTTATATATTTAAGAATATGTTAATATTTTATACCCTCTGAACCATGCAAAACCGTCCAAATGCCTTTCAAGGCGGTCTTGAAGACTGCTTTCCACCCTGGCGAATGCATGGCTAGTAAAATGACGATGGCTCAGCATATTAAATTAAAAAACATTATTGGCCCATATGTCATTGGATGAACCTCCTTCATCATAGAAATTTCTTTTGAAAAGAACAATTAAACTTAGCTCTACGACAAGGAGACCCTACCGCTTTTATGTTGCAGACATAGCTATATTGCCAGCTATGCCATTCGCTGTGATTGCAAAACCGTCTCCAAAACCATCCAAAGAGGATATTAGGCAGTTTTGCATAGTTTGAAAGGCACAACAATACTTGATTTTATATTTCAAGAGGTTAAATAGACGAACCACCGTACTTGGGACTTGGGAGGGTTAAGTAAACTTTTTTTAAAAAAAACTTGTTGCCCCGTATTTACAAACTCGGTTTCGAGCAGAATGTGTCCGCGACTCACAGCTCAAAGCCTTTAAAAATGGCAGGAAACCGGGTTGTTTTACAGGAAAACAAAAGAATCTGCCGGATCGAAGCAAATACTCGGTCCAAGATCCGGCAGAGTAGAGTCCACTCTCGTGCAGCGAACGCAACGCAGCTGGGCCCGTGCCACACTCCCCCGTCGCTGTCTCTGTCCTGACTCTCGCGCAAAGCTATTGACGCACTCACTCGGGAGCCGCTTACTTCCACGTAAATACTATTACGTGAACAGTAACCTAAAGTAAAAAGGCGAGTGACTGAGCAGCCAGCGTATAGGTTAAAAAGAGAGGAAGGTGTCGTAAAATATAGTCGTTCACTTGTGATCAAATCAACGGTATGTTATCGAAATTATAAGAACAAAGAACAATGATCATAGAAAAGGTAGGGGGACAAAGCCCTCTCGTTATTATATTGATTTTCTCTGTACAAGAGGGTGCTCAATATATATCAAAATTAATACGAGATAAAATCGGATTCGTCCAACAACAAATACAGTTCTTACATACCTGAACTAGGATTCTATATATAACATAACACTCTCTTTTGAGCGAATACCGCGTAATGCACATGTGTCGTTAAAAACTCCTCTAAAAAACTCAATGGGAAAAAAAATGGATGGAGAAAAGAGTACATTGCGCTCGCACTCCGTGTTACACTAGTTGCTTCATTAAAAACCTCCTTGTGAGAAAACGTCAGAAAAACTCACTAAGAGAAAACGAACACAACTTGTAATCTTCAGGATATAAAGTAGAATCTTCAGGATCACGCAAAAGGGTCATGATTTAGGGTTTTACTCCTCCTAACTCTGCATATATTTAAGTCATCTCATTCCAATGCCATTAACACATCTTTGAAAAATAGATTTTGGTAACAACTTAGTGAACAAATTCACTAAATTTTTACATGACTTAGTGTGTAATATCTTTACCTCGCCATTCTTCTGGAGTTCATGAGGGTAGAAAAATTTAGGGGCAATATTCTTCGTGACATTACTCTTTACATGACCCATTTGCATATGTATAACACAAGCAACATTATCGATATAGATAATTGTGGAGGTATAGACGGTATTAAGACCATATAACTTCTGCATATGGTTAATCATAGTCTTAACTAAACACACTCACGTGAAACTTAATATAAAGCTATAATATCTGAGTGGTTGGTAGATATAACTACTAAGGTCTGCTTAAAAGACCACCAAGAAATGATTGAACCAACTCAGACAAATAGCCAACATCCATATATTCCATCACGATTAAGTCTTGGTTCTTCTAGAAAAACAATCCAAGATCTTAAGTACCTAATCTTGAGTACCTTCGAGGTATATGAATAAAGTCTTGATACTAGCCCAATATCTTCTGGTTGTGACTACACTGTTTCCTGCTAGCAAATTTACTGCAAATGCAATATCAAGCCTTGTGCAATTCGCATGATACATAAGTATGGGACTTTAGGTCCAAAAACTTTCTTATTTTCCATCCTAGGTCTGAAAGGGTATTCATCTGCTTCAATGGATCTCACAACCATGGGGTCTTTAAAGGATGAGATTTATCCATTTTAAATCTTTTCAATATCCTCTTCGTATAAATAGGCTAGTGTACAAAAATTTCTTCTGAGAAATGATTTAGCTACAGGCTTAAGCAATATTTAGTTTTACCCAAATCTTTCATCTCAAACTCCGTCATAAAGTAAGCACTTACTTTTTTTATTTACTCTGTGGTTCCGATGACATTCAAATCATCAACATATACTAAGATGACACAAAATCCATTCTAAAATTTCTTTATGAACACACAGGGACAATATCCCTTCTTCAGTAGGAACTCACTAAGTCGATTGTGCGATATTATTCCCAATTGTTTTAATCCACATAGCGACCTCTTAAGTTTGACACTATACATGTTGCGATTATTAGGATCCAAAATTTTAACTCCTTCAGGTATCCTTATATAAATATCTGTATCCAGTGACCCCATATAAATATGCGGTCACTACATTCATCAACTACATCGTTAAGTTTCATCGTGATAGATGATGGGTCTCTGCGTGAACCCTTATGCTATAAGCCTCCCTTTAACCCATTTGATCCTACATGAAACATTTTAGAAGGTGTTCGGTCAATGGGACCACGAACTTTCCTCTTATTAAGAGAGCACTGTCTCAATTACTTCTTTTCATTTGACCCTATCTGAGCGCTTCTGGCACCCTACTATGGATTTTGTTTTGGATCTAGCTTTTTAGGAATTTCTAGAGGCATAATATATGTTGACAAATGTAGTATTTCTTTTATACAATTCACTTTCATCACTTCAGGGATATCTCTTCATTAATTTCTTTCAGCTCCTCGTGATTTCCCAAAACGATGGAGTCTGGGTGTTCCGACTTTCCAGCATTAAATTGTGCGCGCAAATATACGCTGGTGTTATCATCTTCAATTTGGATCACTTCAAGGATATTACCATCTTCTAGATGGCTCATTTCAGGGATTTTCTCAATATCAAGTTGAGCTTCTTCCATTGTCACAGGTAGTGTTCTCATTTGTTCGATTCTCTACTTCTGTGACCTGCCCCCTTTTATCATGAGGGTCAAGAGTGGGTTCAATATCCTTCTAGGATATTTTTCACTCTTTCAGGTGCATGTACTGCAGGTACATGAGAACTTTTCACTCCCGTATGATCAGTGAAGCCATTGGCAGATTATTAGCTTATTTGTTACGGATTTATTATCCTTCAAACTTTAAATTCGATCACTTTAGTGCGTGGATTTAAGAACATGATGTTCTTTAATGTGGTACTTATCTTCCCTAATGCCGAAAATTATCCGTACTACAATCAGCGTACCGAGCCGTGTACAAATCCTCTATTATAGGTTCTAGGTGTTAAAATAATTAACGTAGATTCATAACCTGCATAGATCCTCAACTTCCGGTGAGGTCCCATGGTGGTATGTTGTGGTGCAGAGATTGGCATGTATATAGTACAACTAAATTTTCATAGACGAGAAGTTTTTACATGTACATAGTATGATCCAGAAGAGAACAAGGTTTTGAGCCATGCGTTTTTACACCCATTAAATTTAGTCATGAGTAGGTATTTTGTACCATCCTCATTCTCTGTCTCCATATGGAAATGATTCAGACCAACGTTTTTAAATCTTAAGAGAGTACGACTGAACTCGGAGTATAATATGGCATTCTTCCAGTGCCAACTATGAGAGTATCGCTTCTAGTGATAGTCATAATATTTATAGTTGACTTAGTGTGTTACAATTGTCTTCTAGACAGATTTCTGTCTCCGCCATTGTATTATACTTGTTCTACATTAGACGTATGATTTAACAATCAAACAATTGTTGCATCAGCAATAAATTGTCTAATATAGAACAAACATAGCACAATTAATCAAATATCTGGAAAATATCAATTTATTCAATTTTAAATGATAATCACTAAAAAGGAGCGCAGACCAAATGTTCATTTAGGAACTAGGACTAAATTGATAAGGGGACTTATGAGGAATATGTGACATCGACTAGTAAAGGGAATGAATACTTATGAGACTAACCCATGTCTTCATATGAGTCGTAGGTGTCCTCCTAGGACTCCTCAAATTTAATAATTTTAAAAACAATATCATCACACTTCTTAGTGCCTGTGTCAACAACAGGTTAAATAGTGAAGTATGATTTAACATTGTTTCCCCGAATCTTATTGACTTTTCAATTGGTTTCATGTAAAGGTCTACCATATGCTTCGGGATGTGATAGTTGCACGACCAATAGCCAGTGCATCCATTTCTAAAATAGGGTTATTCAGTGTTTGCAGCTTTATTAGCTGAGTCTTGTTTCTGGAAATTCTCTGACCCTTTACTTCTATTTTTTCACTATGGATTGCTTTTTCTCATATCTGACCAGACATTCTTCCACTTATCCACTTTATTCATTTGGCTCTTTCTACGGTCATGGCTATTACTAGCCTACTGAGTATTCGCAAGTGCTTTAGGCATAGCATGACTCCTATTATGAAGTATGTGATGATTCTTCACCAGGAGTTCATCGTGCTTTTTTGCTTCTAGCAAAATGCATATGAACTCTAAGTACTTATGGTACTTGGCATGATGATACTGTTACAGCATTATTCTCGTATTGTGGTGGAAGATGTATAATATCTTGTCGGTCATCTTAGCATCAGTAAGTTTTTGGTTACAGAATATTAATTAGTTCAGTGACAAGCTTGTGCATGGTAAAGTTATATACTGTCACAGCCTTTAAAATCTTGAAAATGCTAGAGGATCCATTCGTGTTGTGCTCCTAGCAACAGGACAGATCTTTGCTTGTTATATTTCTCCTTCAGAGAATTCAAAAGTACCAGCTGGTCCTCTTCTATCAAATATTCAACTTTCAGGTTCGTATGAAAATGGTGTCCCGGGAAGTACAAGCTATACACAAGGAGACTTCGGGAAGAGCAGTGGTACAAGCTTCAGGCTAGGAAAATAGTGGTTCTAAAAGATTGAGCTACCATATTAATCTTGGTACCCATTGCCGCGGTAAGGCAATTGCTGCCATTCAGGGTAAACTCGATAAATTTTCTCTTTGTGGTATTCGATATATCCTATTTTTATTTATGCAAAATTACTTTTACTACTGATAAATTCATTATATTACATACTTACTCTTCAATCAGTAAATCTTAGTCTATATCTATTCAGCAAATAATTATCTAACAATTTTCGTAGTTTTTTGCTAATTATTTAGTAATTTTCAGAATTACCAAGTAACAAAAAAAATAAATTTTAACATATATAAACATGGAGTTATTCTAGGACAATAAATCCAGAGATATGGAGCTCTCTATGTGCTATATAGAATTTTTCTAGCATTTCTAATAATTTTATGTTAATTACCAAGCAATTTACAGAATTACTTAATGACAGAAAAATAAATTTCAACATAAAGTAGTCATGGAATAATACTAAGAAAATAAATCTAGTGACACAAGGCTTTCAATATACTATCTAGAATTTTCTAGCATTTTTTGTAATTTTTTTGTTAATTATTAAGCAATTTTTAGAATTACTCAAATGACTGAAAATAAATTCCTATGCGAATAAAACATGAAATAATGCTATAAAAATAAACCCAGGGTATGGAACTTCCAAAGTGTGCTAAAACTCAATTTTACCAATTTTATAGAAGTTCATATACCTAGAAATTGAATCTTTAGGATTTATCATCTATTTTTTCAGAATTTATTAGCTATTTTTGAAAAACTATAAATTCCAAGGGTAACAACGTAAATTTCTATTTTTATTTTATTTTTATTTTTTTAGATAGGAACGAATAGGCTGATGCAGCCCAGCCCAATGGACCTACGAGCATAGGCCAAGCCACCTTAAAAGCGGCGGCTAGGGTTTCCAAAACCCTAGCCACCATTTATCCTCATGAGATCGTCCTCTTGCCACTGGCTAAAAATCGCCGTCGCCGTCGTGCTCAGAGGCCGAGGAGGGTCGTGTCGCCGTCGTTGCCACATCCGCCACGGTAGCCACCGTGAGCGAGTTCGCTGGAGGCGTAGGGGTGCGGCGTGCTGCTGGTGCGCGTACAGGGCCATGGCCAGCGGCAAGAGTGGCATCGAGCTGGGCACGGGCCACCATCGATGCCGTCATTACGGGGGCCAAAGCCAACATTGTCGCATCCGTGTAGGCGCCGTAGGTTGGCGTCGCCACTAGCTTGGCGCGGCCACTGCGTTTCGCCGCCACCGCCTCCTTTGCACAGCCGCTACCTCGCCATCAATCTCTACTCGAAAGTTGGCACCGCCTTCGAGGCGAAAGCCGAGGAGATGCGAGGTGGCCGCCAGCGCTGTGAAATCCGAAGGGACTGGTGCGGGAGCCGGAGCAGCACGCCGCCGTTCGGTGGTCATCTCTATGGGTGCCGCCGTGTCTTCCGGGGGGCGTTGGCACAAGGCCGACCGCCTCAATTTTAGCGCTTCGGGTGCGTCACCTTGTGGGAAGGCGAGCCGCCACTTCCAGGGGCAAGAATCCGATGCGCCGTGGGTGCTCGGTGGCACACGATAAGCATCAGCGCCGTTGCAGGTGGGGAATTCATAGTGCCGCCGGTCGGCGCCACTGCTAGGGCGCATGAAATCCAACTGAGCGCCATCGATATTTTTTTTATGGATGAACAGAGGATAAACAGTAACTATTGATCGTAAAGTTAGATTAGATTACCATGTAATATAATTAGCAAAAACCAATCTACATGATTTAGATATATTGCTCATATGCGATCGACATACTCTGTACGAACTTACATAGGGCTTACGGCAGTGTAATCGCTTGTTGTAGGACGAACTCGATGCAATGTCGATCGATGCAGGTAGACGATCACAAACGGCCACAGTAGAATGCCGTGCTGATAACATGTTGTAAAATATAGTCGTTCATCCACAATCAATCAATAGCACGTCATCGAAATCACAAGAACAAAGTACAGGAGCACACACAAAGTAGGGTGCAAAGCTCTCTCTTTATTATATTGAGTTTCTCCGTATAAGGGATTGCTTAATATATAGCAAAATCAATAGAAGATAGATTCGAATCCGTTCACTAATATATAGAGTTCTTTTATATATTTGAACTAAAATATACTATCTATTAAAGGGGAAAGAATTGGAGAGCTCTCAGCCCAGCCACGTCACAAGTTCGCGGGAAGGCCCTCTGTAAATTTTAAAATTGTGTTTAGGTCCTTTCACCATTACTTTTACAAAAAGAAACCCTGAAAATTATATTATATATTACGTTTAGGTCCCCTAGGGTTTTGCAAATTCGGAGATGGCTTCTAGTAACCTATTTTTTTGAAAACTATATTTAGGTCCCTATATATTTTTTCGTTGCAAAAAATATACACGCGAGTTAGCAAATTCTACAACCACTCCTAGCAAGTCATTTTTTTTTAAAAAAAAGAAAACTAAAATTACACAAATAGATTGCTTCTAGCAACCCATTTTTTTAGGAAATTATATTTAGGTCCTACGCGTTTTTCCTTGCAAAAAAGATACACGCGAGTTCGCAAATTCGACGATAAGCAACTCATTTTTAAAAAAAAAAACCAAGGAAACTAAAATTACAAAAAATAAAATATTCCGCAAATTCATCGGTGACTCCTAGCAGCATATTTTTTTTTTAAAAAAAAAAAACTTCCACAAATTCGCCGATGGCTAGCTTTTTCAAAGGTAATCATCTGACCAAATTTTGTAACGCATAAAGAAGACACGTGGTGCCGCAAATTTTTTAGTGACTTCTAGCTAGCATATGTTTGGAAAAAAAATGGAGAAAAATTGAAATTATGTTTTCCTCATACTTTTTTTAGAAATAATTATTTGACCAAATTTCACACGGCGCTGCTACGCGACCTTGTCTAGTACTATCTATATCATTACAAAATGAAGGTTAATTAACGGCGACCCATCGTTCAAAGAGTTAAAGGGGGGGGGGGGGGGCAAACCATGCCCATCCAGCTAGCGCTGCTGCGCTGCGGATATTGCAGATTGCATCCGTTACCGTTAGTCAACTAAACATTCCAAAGATTGGTACTACTATTACATCCTCAGGCTTTGTGCTAAACGAATCTGTGGTGTTTTTTGCCCATAACACACACAGAGAGAGAGAGAGAGAGAGAGAGAGAGGGAGTAAATAAGCCAAGGTGATTTCAAAACATTGCTTGCTAGTTGCTACTTGCTAGCATGTGCATACTTGGTGCTGGACCTTTTTGACCCGACGAGCAACTAGTACAGACGTGTTTTCTTCGGTTCAGAGATTCGGAAACACCGATGTGACAGGCAGGCCAGCAAGTACTCTCCCACGGCCCACAGCCCACAGCCAGACAAAGCTAGATTAATCTACCGTCGACCGACCTCTCGGTAGATTAGTTTAAACCCTAGCACGTTAACCTGACCAGTGGTAAAAAAATTATTACTACTGCACAGCTCCAACGAAAACCATAGCCTACGAATAGGATCTCACTGCGGTTTGGAGCCCGGACTCCGAGGCCTACAGGGAGACGATGGGCCAGCGTTTACGTCACCTGCAAGTGTTGACGAGAATCTCAAAGCCACTAATAGTACTCCTACCTTGTGCGTGCGGCCTGCGGCGTGCCCATGCTTGTGCCTTTCTGCCCCTGCTTCAGAACCCCAGGCAAGGCAAGGCAAGGCAAGGCGCCAATCTCTACTATATAAAGTGAGAGTTTCTTCCCACGTCACATTAATTGCCCTGCTTAATTGCCCTACTTAATTGCCCTACGCAAGAAACGAAGCGTTGCTTTAATTAGCCAGCTTTTGCAAGAAATGAAGCGTTAAAGAGCGTTAAAGATAGATGTTTGATCTTATGAAATAGTATTTTTTTATTTTTTAATCTTTATTTTTCGTTATCAATTTTGTTTTTCGTAGCAACGCACAGGCATATAACTAGTGTTTTGTTAAGCGATTCATTTTGCTCCCTTCCCAAGCAATATTTGTCTCTCTTTGGGTCCTTCAAAACCGTAGGATGCTGTAGCTCCTTGCTTAGCCTCCCTATAATAAGCATGGCCTTGTAACACTGTCAGAGGAGTCGAGCAGTCACAAGCTTAGTTTAGATTAAGCGCATGATCCATTGTTTTATTGGTGTGCTTCCTTGCGGATCCTGCACTGCGCATCTGCAAGCACAGCAACTTTGGCGTTTCAAAATGGGAACCTTCCATACTCAATGGTTCTCTGTGCACTACATACGAGTAATTAAGTACTCCCTCCGTTTATTTTTATAAGATTTATTTTTAAAATAATCTTGTTTATAAATATAAGATTTGCATGTAGATTTAATGAGGTATTTTCTTCTGTACCTCTATTTATTCTCTCTCTGTATCATATGCATTTATTGATTACTACCTACATAAAGTATATCTTTCATCTTCTCAGATAATTAAGTGAGGGAAATTTAAGTTATTTTCTATTATACCTTTTTTTTTAATTTCAACGTAACTTTAATCCTTGTGCAATGTCAAAATACACCTTATAAAAATAAACGGATGGAGTAACTTATTTAATCCTTGTTTCGGTATGACTGTACGAGTATTTATTTTGTTCACAAAAGTAAATTTCAAAAAGCTACAACTTTTATAACAGAATTATCACAGAACTGCACGTTTGAGTCTGAGCTTTAGGTAACTAACATTTAGAGCAAAACTTCTCACGAAACTTCGGATCTCTTTGGTTTGAAGCAAACTTTGTCAAGCTTAAGTTTGGATGTGCTAAAGATTTTTAAACGAGTGTTTAGTTCATTGCTACAATTGTGACTTGTCACACTTTCTTAGTTCCATGTCTCACGCATCATAGATTTAAATCTTTTTTGACAAACTTTGCCACATTTATAACACCAAATTTTATTGCCACAAAAAAATATATCAAACCACATTTAATTAAGTTTAGTTATGAAAAAATAGGTCTCGTCACATTGCCACCAACCTGACCACTCGGACCCACTTGTCAGCCACGTAGAGCACAAAACGACAATGAAACAGGAGCCACGCGACGCTGTTTGCGCTTCACATGGGGCAAAGAGCGGAGATGAGGCAGGTGAAGCGCGCCGAGGTCCTCCATGAGTGTGTTGGCCTCATACACCAGGCCAATTTGGTCTTCCCGCCGTTGTACTTCCAGCACACCCCTTCGCCACCGCCTCCGTTGGTGGGAACTGCCGCCTCTCTCCCTTCCCTACTTCCACCGCTTCGGTTGGTCCTAGCCATCCTCACCGCGTCCGACAATCGCCGCCGCTGTCCCCTCACGCCTCGGTGTGCACCGCTATCATCGAACACAGGGATAGCAGTTTTACTTATAGGTTTGGGTATTTGTGGGTACCTAACCCAATAATAGTATTTTAGACTTACGAGTTTTAGAGTTTACTACCGATAAGATCATAGAATGGATGCGAGTATCAATTTGTGCCTACGGATATTCATTGGATATCCTATAACATATAGACCCCACATTTTTTATGAGATTGAAAGTGCATCTAGGCCCCTCAAATTGTTTTGGTGATTAATGACGACACAATTAAAGAGATCTAATGTTTTATCCAAGAATACTGCAGAGATCGAGATCATATCGAGCTTGGAATGACATTGGACGCCCCTATGACTACTTAAAAGCAAAAGGACGGCATCAAGACCAAAGTTGTAATATTTTATTTATTTGTGTCTTAAGGATAGCCGTACTATTAAGAGGGTATGACGAGAAATCGACTTTAGGATGTGCATGTGCTCAACATCAAATACTGCATCTCTAATTAGCACTCCTTCATTTGGTTTTGAAAAGTTTCAAATTGAAACCGAACTGGGTAACCCGGAGTATCCGGATTCCAATCCGGAGTCTCCGGATTCAATCCGGAGTATCCGGACATTTTGTCCGGAGTCTCCGGGTTGGACCTCTCGGTTGCTTTTGGTTCCAGCTGGTCCGGAGTATCCGGACATTTGGTCCGGAGTCTCCGGATAACCCGGAGTCTCCGGGTTGGTTGTCCGGACACTCCGGCCTGTTCAAAAACGGGAGTAACGGCTAGTTTTCAAAAAGGGTATTTAAAGCCTCCACTCCACTCCAACGGCTAGGATCTCTATTGAGCTCATTCATAGCAGCATTCAAGCCATTCCTAACCATCTCTAAGCATTCAATAGAGCCCCCTCTTCCTCCCACCAATTAATTTGGTTGTTGATTCTTTTTGGTGAGGAGAGGAAGAAGCAAAGTGCTAAGTGCATTCATTTCATCTTGTTGAGCACTAGTTCATCCTCCAAGCGATTCTTCGTGGTGCTATTTCTTTTGGAGGTTGAAGGTCTCCTAGACGGCTAGGAGTCACCGGGAGCTACCAACGCGTGTGGTAAGCCCCGGTCGTTTGTGAAGGCTAGTCTCGCCTCCGAAAGGAAAGAGGCAAGAAGTGAAGCCGGCGAGTGCATTTGTGCAACACCGGGAGGAAAACGGGTTGAAAGAGACCCCGGCTCAAGTGTGACCGAGCCACCTCAACGGAGACGTAGGATTCCCTTCAAGAATCCGAACTTCGGTGAAAAATCGCGTCTCTCGCTCTCTCTTTTACTTCCTAGTCTTGCTTACTTGGATTTGAATTTGTAAAGTTAGATCTAGCTCTTTGCTTAGCTTTAATTCAAATCATGTCTAGCAATTGTTCTAGGTTGTTCTTGCTTTCTATTTCTAGTAGTTTATTGTGCTTGCTAGAGTAATTTTTATTGCGCTCCCGAGCCAGCTAACCCGGAGAGTCCGGACTCAATACCGGAGACTCCGGACAAGCCGGAGTATCCGGATCAAAATCCGGAGACTCCGGGTTGACCAGCTCGGCCAGTTTTATTCCGCTGCGTAAATTTTAATCCGCCTATTCACCCCCCCTCTAGGCGACATCGTTGGTCCTTTCAGAGATATATATATGAAAAATAAAATCCTAAGTGCTAACACACCCACCCAGTGGATCCCACATCGACTCATCCCTACCTCCCTGGCTCCCATGCGGCTGGAGCCTGCCCTCATCCCTGCCGAGTGCCGGCTGGCGCCTACTCCCGCACAATCGGCGCCCGATCCAGATCCACTCGCCTCGCCTCCTCCCACCCATCAAGCTGTCCCTCGCAATCGGCCCTCCCTCGCTCCCCTCCGCCCCAGCCGCCCTCTACTGTCGCCCTCGGCGTCGGCTCACCTCCCTCCGCCCCGACCTCCCTCCGCCATCGCCTCCCTCGGCCCTGGTCGACGGTCGCCCTCTGCCACCGACTGCCGCCCAGCTCACTCGCCAAGTCCCGCCGGCCGCCACAGCTCCCCTCGTGGCCCCCACCCCTGTCACCACCGTCCGGCCGGTGGTCCAGCCTCCGCTCCCCTCCCGAACAGCACGGCAGCAGCCATCAGCCCTCCTCCGATCCGAGCTAAGGTATCATGCGCTTTTGCCGGTAAATGCAACGAACTTGTAGTTAGATTCCATTACATTTGGCATGCCATACCCGGAGGTGGGTGGGTGGCAGTCATACCTGGAGGTACCCGCCCAATTGTCATCCCTAATCGCACACCTTGTCCCACATCGTCGTCAGCTATGGTGATATTGAATGGGGGTGGGGGTGAGGTGCAGTGGCAGAGGAGTTCATGTTAGTGAAGGACCGAAATGACGATCAAAGGGGAATGAATGATCACAAATAAAAATTTTCCCTTTGAAATGAATCCAACCAAAATCTCACCTCAAACAATTCAACACAAAAGAACAAAAACAAAAATCTGTCCTGGTTGGTACTACCGCAGGGGGGGGGTAATGCTGGATGTCGGTACTACTGCTCATCCTGAGTGGTAGGGCCGAAGGTCGGTATTACCACTCGTTTTGGGCGGAAGTGCTGGCTTCAATAACAGAGGACAAAAACAACACGATCTCAAAACCAAAATCGATGAAACTTTAAAACGGCTGGTCCAACACCCATGAAACTTTGTATGCACCTTCTTATTAAGGTCAGGAACCTATTCCAACCATCAATCCAAAGGATTGACATCAAAGTTATGACATTTTTCAATTCAAAAGAAGAGTGCATCAAAATAGGGTAAAAACCAAAATCTTGATCTTGGACTTGCTCATGGAATTTTGATGATGAAGGTAATCTTGATATCCTTCCGCTTATCACAGTAAGCAAGAATACAAGAAACAAAAGCTCCAAACAATATCTACAAAGAAATTTTGAAGATTGAGCAAAAAGACCGATTTTCTTGCAAACTTAAGGAAAGTTTTGCCTAAATGATCGAGATATATGATCTGAAAAAGATTTATTCATAAATTATTCATCCTCGGCATAAAATCACAAGCATTTAGAAGGAGGGGGCAAAATTCAAATGTGCGGAATGTAAATTGCTAGAATTTAAATTGCAAAATTTAAGATATAATGTCAATGCGGAAAGTAAATTCACAATAGTAAGGAAATAAAATTTTATTTCTTGGATGAAAAGTTTACAAAGCCTTTAAACAAAATAGGCAAAGCTCAAAGGAGCATCAAAACCTTCAAAAGGGGGTGCTATCCTACCCCCTCTATTTTATACTACTCTTGAGTCATCCTTCACCCTTGGACGAGTTTCTTCACTCCTAAGGAACCCTATCGAGGACTAGGATTGACTTACACACTCAGATTTGGGCTAACCCGCAACCCATTAATATAACAGGTTTCACGCTTTTCAAAGCAACCTAACTTGACTGCTACTCTATCCTCTAAACCGCAATCCAGCGGCTCTCATTGATTCGAGTAGCTATAAATTGGCATCTCCATCGTTCCCTTGCCTCCTCGGCACACAACGACTCCATCTCTAGTTATCCTCTGGCGATCCCCGACCGTCTGAACCTCATGCACCTCGCCTAGTCCCGGTCATTTTTTGCCTTACCGTGATCTAGCATCGTCGTCCTGCAACTATCAAAGATAAAAAAATCACATCGCATAGCAATGTCCAAAATGATATGCAATAAATCATCCAATTACTCAAAATAAATCAGATCTCATTCATAAGGTCGACACCAGCGGCGGTCCTAAGATTTCAGGGGCCCGGAATGAGATTTAAAATGGGGGCCCTTATGTCCGGCTTCCCAGCTTCAGGCCACGCCAAACACCAGCCAAAATGTTAATGTGCAAACGGGCTGCTCCATGGGCTAATCTGATGGGCCATACAATCAGCAAAAATGCTAAACATGCAAACAGCTAAAATGTTCTACTAGTGCATGTAGATACAGTGTGGGGCCCATGGTCGGGGGGGGGGGGGGGGTCTGGCCCCACAGGGCCAGCACTGGTCGACACTACCGTCAAATGTAGGCCGGTACTACCACGCTTTGGCCGTCGATAGTGTCGGTCGCCCTGAAACCCCCGAGATACCTTCTCTGGAATAAAGCTACTGCCCGTTGGGCCAGCAGTACCGAGGTGCACCTGAAGCTACTACCACCACTCCCAGGCTGGTATTGCCGCATGGCTGGTCCTACCGCCTCTATAGTGCCTCCAACACAGACAGTATCTTAAATTACTTCAAATTTAAAATTAAATTTAAATCAAACTCAAACTCGAGCTCCACATACTTAACCGAAGTCAATAACTTATCACTAACAAGGATAGATCTCCCTATGGTCTTTCAGTTAGCGATTTTTTGCTGGGGATTTGGACGAGATTGAGTGGTTGTGGTAGATGAGGACTGAAGAAAGGAGACAGTCACGTTGGCACCCCCTAATGGATAGGGGTGCAAACGGAGCGGATACGGACGGATTTCCTTCGTTCCGTATCCTATTCCATATTTTTTCTCGGATACAGAGTCGGATACGGATAGTGCCGGATTCGAATACGAATGCGGATTATCTCGGTCACGAATACGGAGCGAATACAGGTCATTCCGGATACGGTTAGTTTCGGTCACGAATAGTTTGTCGGATAATGCGTAAAAACAGAAACCATGTCACACATATTAACCAACCAATAGTACAGATTCTTGCAGCAAGATTTAAAACATCAATATTACAGAACTAGATTTCACAACCAGATACTAATTCTCCTTGGTGCCTCGTACATGGAATAAACAGGCCAGTCGGTAATTAAACAATATTACTAATTTGTGTTTGTAGATTATTGATATACGCAATTGTGTCGTAGCTTTATAGTACTGAATCTACTAATCGTAAGAACAACAGAGAGCTGAATAACATCATTCCATAACCAAGTTCAGAAAGCTCCACTCCACACTTCACAGTTCAAGCGCATCCTGTGCGACAAGCCGACGACGTTAACATCCAAGCGCATGGCATCCAAGAGCTATTAGTCCACACTTCACAGTTCATCATCATACCTCGTCTCCCGGTGGGGAACTCCAGCGATGGCCGACGAGTCGACAAGCAGTGCGGGATCCTGCCTCCCGAAGCTGAGCCGACCGGTGGGGAATTCCAACGACCACCAGCAGGCAGCAGCAAAGGCCTCCCGCGGTCCCGCCTCCCGAAGACGCAGCGGCGTGGAGGGGACTAGCGGTGGCGGCGACGGGTGGAGGGGACCGGCGGCGGCGACGCGTGGAGGCCTGGAGGGGACCGAAAGCGGCGATGCGATGGCGTAGAGGGGACCGGAGGCGGCGACGACGTGGAGGGGACCAGCGGCAGCGGCGGGGTGGAGGCCGGAGGCCGAGGGGACAGCGGCGGGCGGCTAGTGGCTAGGGCATGGAGCCATGGAGATTTGAACATGTGTGGTGTGTCGGTCGCGTGATTTGTCCCCTCAGGCCTCGAGACCATGGAGTCCTCACTCCTCGGCGAAGCGACTTCGGCATATGGGCTCGGCATATGGCTGGGCCGGGCCGTATTTTGTTCAGGACCGGATAGTATACAGATAGTATCCGGATAGCTCCGAATAAGATTCCGGATATATCCGTATCCGACGGATACTTCCATTCCGTATCCGGTTCCATATTCGAAAAAAATATCCGAATCCGAATCCGATATCCGAAAAAAACTCCGGATATCCGAATTTATGCTCCGAATACTATCCGAATTAATTCGGACGGACGGACGGACGGAAACTATCCGCTCCGTTTGCACCCCTACTAATGGATGGGGTGAGCTGTTTGTCCGACAGTGGGACCGATCTGTCAGATCTACAATAATTTGACGGAGTTGCAGCTTCATGAGAATTTTTGCTTCTAAATATGTAGTTCTTGGAAACTCAAACCCAAATACGCAGTTTTGTGATAGTTTTGACATTAAAGTTGTAGCTTTACAAAATTTACTCCAAAATTCAAAACTGCCTCCTACCTGCAGCAGAGTAGCAGACTGCTGGATTGCTTTGATTTCGTGCTCGGAGACACGGTTTTACACACAGTTTTTGCTCATCATTATGCATCTGCGTAACAATAACACAGTGAAGACCGAGTTCGACACCGACATCTGAACTCTGAAGCAGTTGCCAACGCAGGTTAGTGTAGAAAGTACTAGCTAGGTCTGCGTAACAATAACACAGTAGAAACTAATGAGAGAACATGCGTGCTAGTGACCTAAAAACACCACATGCATGCATGTATGCAACCTTCTCTAGTCCTCTGCACTGGATTGTTTAACAGTAAAACTTGGAGAATCCAATACTACGTCACTGAAGTCGTGGTGATATTTGGCCCGGCTTGATTAATTAACCAGAAGAAACCTTTGCGTGGTACTTTATCCCCACACTTGACAAGATGAGTGCGTTCTAAGGAATCTCTTGCTCTTAATTTAAGCACTAGTGGTTTAATTTCTCTGATCCTTATCTAATTTGGTCAAATCCAACAGAATAAACTACTAATTACTCAAGTCCGTCCTACGACGCCATGCATGCGTGGAGTTGTCGCCAACTTGTTGCATGCACGCCGCGCGCGCCACCACGATGCACGCCGCTGCAATTTTTATCTTGGATTTGCAAGTCGTAATTAACCAACGAGGAGTCGAGGAGTATGATCTAAGGGATTATATTCCGAGGATCTTAGGGCATCTCTATTAATATCATTTTAGCTGTCTTTTAACTATGTCATATAAATAAAATCCTATGTAGAGGAGAGAGGATGTGAGGAAAAAGAATATACCATCTCTTATGCGAGAGACAACCTGATCATGTAAACCAACACAAAAAGTAATAAAGTGTGAGGGGAAAAATATAACGAAGATGAATGATTTTAGAGATAACTATTGGAGATGTTGTCTCTAGCGTTATTTTTAGATAAGTTAAAATCCTTAGAGATAATTTTTAAAGATAGATTATTGTACATGCTCCTAGTCTCGTACGTGGATGCCTTTCGCCCGTGCTTCCGTGTGCTTAACTACACTTAACTAATGTGGTCGAAGCTCAGAACTCAAGTACTCAACTGAACTTTGCTTAGGTCACAACTCGCAAAAAGGCTTTGGGATTCATGTAAAGATGCACTCCATATGTGTTTGGAATTTTATACAAAGTTTTGGACAATACCCCATTGATCCTATAGTGTTGAGGATGCAATGCAAGATTGCCCAAAAACATGGATTTTGAATAGCTTTGGTAACGGTGTAACTACTGATACCATATATAGTACCGCCGTTGGTCATTCAGAAATGGGGACTAGTATGATCTGGGGCCATGCGTGGAATCCCAAATTAAAGGTCGAACCTGTGGGTCCTTAACGAAAATCATGGTGTTGTCATACTCATAATTCATAAGTATTCTCTAGCTGGCAATCATAGAGTTTTGATGGTTTTTGTATGGAACGTTTCGCCCCCACCAAAACTCGCCTTTTAAAAGCTGAGAGGTTTGGCTGAGCTTTTCTTTGCTCCTAATCTTTTCCTTGTCTGTGTGATGCAAAATTTAGTCATAGGAGTAGTGTACAGGTATCTTCCCTAAAAAAATTGGTGTGTGTGTGTGATGCCTATGTCTCTGACATCCCTACAAGCATAGGAAGCTCACGGCTCCACGGAGACCAGTGCACTGCCCCTTGTAACGTGTTGGGGAGTTCAGTTTAACCAGGCCCTAGCTAGTACTAGTAGTGAGTGTGAATCTAGTACTCTAGTTAAGTTAGTTAGCTTTGTTGCTGCTACTACTCCCCATCTATATCTATCCATGGCTAGAATTAGGCTATTAATCAGTCCTGTTAATTGACGTACAGATGCTTTAATCAGAATGATTACTCCAGTAGTCCAGTGCTGGTGTGGTTCATCCATCGACACAGAGGACTCAGCAGGTGAACAATTGCAAGCATGGATCATGAGCGTATGAACAGTGTACCCCCCGTACATTCATGCATGTCTGATTGTTGCCATTAAAAGCTTGTTTCGGATTTCATGTCGTGGCCATGCATGCATGCATGCATACTCCCTGCGAAGTCTACAGCGTAGTGTTGTGAGATCGATGAGATCACACGAAGAGTCGTCCGCGCCTCACGCGATAAGTTCCAAATCTCAACAGAATTTTTTGTAACCTCCTTGCTGCATTGTATTAAAAAAAGAATTAAAAAAATTTGTGTTGAAGGTAGGATTCAAACCCACACTCATGAGCAGAACCTTAACCTAGCCTTGCAAACTAACTCGGCTGTCAATTGTAACCTCTGTCAGCACTAAGAACATTAAAGTGGACTCCAGTGGACGAAGTTCACTGTCTTTGCCGAGCACTCATTCAGTCATTCCCCGAAACCAGGCTATCCAGTACCTCCCCTATCTCGACCTTGCCATCGATTGGCCTGCTCCGCCCTAGATCCAACCGTCCCTCAGTAGTTTCGGCCACCGTCTGCGTGGATCTCGCCCAAAAAAACCGAGATCTCTGATTAATTAACCAAGATTTCGCCCCAAATCCCTTCCACCTGAGTTCAACGAGGTAAAAAATTTCTTTATTTTTGTTGGAATTTTCAGTAGTTCTTGCTTAAGTAGTAGTTGTTTACACCTTGTAGTTGTGCTTGACCTTAAGTGGTAGATTTGATATCAATATTCAATGAAGATCCATTTGTTCATGGTATCCTAGTGTAGCTACCTCTACCACAGGTAATCTATTTTACTGTTCTAGTTTTGCCACTCAAAAAGCATGACCGTTGGTTTAGTTCATAGATTGATGCCATGAAAACTATTTCATTTGCACCTGCTAGAGAACTGTTTTGTTGAATGATTAACACACGAGAGGTGCTTCTATGCTTTCCCTCCTAATACAAGTTGCACAAATCTTAAAGCAAACGAAGGGGTAAGTAATCACCATCTACCCTTCATTCATGCTTTAATAGTTGTGCAACTTTTAAAAGGAAGAGCATAGAAGCACCTCTCTTAACACAAACTACTTTAGTTCCCATGGTAATAAGCAGGCAACTTCAGTTGTCTTTTATTCAAGTTTCCATTTTCAGCTTACCTCATATCGAAGCCTTGCTATATTATGCTCAACATTCGTCAATGCATCATGAAGCTTTCTATTATATGTGCTAATTTGGTATATAACAACATATGGATGAAGAAAGGATTTTGAGCGACATTAGACTGAAAAGAGCATGTTCACTATATTGTATTCATCAGTTGCACTGTATTGTATTAATTCCACTATTTCATGAGCACCTTCTTTTTATGTTGTAGATTATGGTGACAATAGATCATGTGGGTACCGTCTGGGAGCATGGGAAGTGCGTCGGGCAGGGGTCTAAATGCAACTACTGTACCTATGTTATGAAGGGTGGAGGCGCGATCCATCTTAAGGAACATCTCGCTGGCCGCTTCGACGAGGTGAGGGTCCACCTTGGTGTGTCTAAAATGGTTAGGCAAGCTATGCTGTTGGACCTCCGTGGAGGTTGCGAGAAGAAAAAGGAGGAGGAGGTGTTGCACCTCTGTTAGGAGGAGGCTTACGACGACTGGGACACCGACTATCGTTCCGAGCAGGAGCAACTCAAGATGGCCATAAGGGCCTTCAAAAAAAGGATTACCTCAGAAACCAAGGTTGGACTATAGGATCTGGGTTTGGGAGTGGTGCAGTGAGGCTCGCGATCCAATCCATAATTAGCGAAAAGTTCGCTAGGTCCAAATCGACGCGAGAAACCCCATTTGCCCATCGATGCTGGTAAGTTAATAATTCTAGATAATGTTCCTCATATCTCATTAGGGTGGAGCACTAGTACTTCAGTGTAATAGTCGGCACGCACGTACTGACGGATTATCTGGTTTTGTTGTATTGTTGTGTGTAGCACAATAGTGGATGTCATTTGGGAGTGAGACACCAACACTGTAGAAGAACGCCACGAGGCTGGTGTCACAGTGTGCATCGTCCTGGGGTCGTGAGCAAAATTGGAGCACATTTTCCTTGGTGCACACGTAGCTAATAAACCAATTAAGTTACGCAAAGCTCCAGAAACTTGTGTTCATCCACTACAATCTCCGACTTTGGGCAAGGAACTACGAATCGACCCACGAACCACAAGACATTGACCCATTCGATCACCTCATTGAGGATGCGATGCATTCCGATAGGAGCCCAATTGTAGACTGGTTCGATTCGTCCATGTCATATCGGAGTCTCTGCTCGACGAGGACATTGGGTATGACCTGCCCCTGCCGACCAAATTTGAGATTAATAGCATCCCGGAGGTGGAGCTCAACAAGACAACATGTAACGCATAATTATATCACGTTCAACTTATTAATCATGTACGTGCGGCATCTGGTAATGATATTTATATTATTTTGGACTGGCCGTAGGTGGGAAGAGCCTCCTAAATTGGGATGAGTTCTCCATCGGCGACACACACAGGGAAGAGGAATCGTGGCACCGACGACGACGAGGACATGCTGGCGAGTACTTTAGGTGGATTATCGAAGTTGTCGGCCAGTCTGCATGGCAAGGGAAAAGCATAAAGCCCGATGATGAGCCAGATGTGGTCAGTGACGACGAAATAGAGACCCCTTGGGGTTCCACACTACAAGAAGTCCATCGATAGCAGCTCGGCGACAGACTCTAGAGGCGACGATGCTCGCTACTCCCTTTGACCCCACTCACAGCCACCAACACCGGGAGGATTGCAGCAGGGGAGAACTGCGCCGAAGAAGGGCTCATAGAGGTAGACTTGTAGTACGGGGAAGGGCACAACCACTGGTGGGGGTGGACAGCAGGCATGGCAGCCTTAGGATGGCATGTCCTCGTGGTCTAGCAGACATTGAGGCTTCCCCACAGAGTAACCTGGGTATCCCATGTTAGGGTATGGTTGATGACCTATGGAGGTGATAAAGGTGTGTACATTCACCGCCAAAGTCACGACGGATCGATCATGTTGTCGTTCTTTGACTACACTGATCCGTACACACGACATATGCTTACCAGGTACTTGCACTAGTCGGAGCAACCTACAGCCTGGATCTCTCATTACGAACATTGGAAGTCGCATGACTACCGCGGGATGTGATCTGGGAGGATTACAAGCAAGGGCACGAGAGGAAGTACGGCAAGATCATTGTTGATGATGCAGAGACGGAGGTTGCACCAAACACCTACTACTACTCGCAGGTACGTCAATGCATAGCTATCCACAAAATCATTTCATCATTTAAGACTTTTTCATGCAATAAATATTCATACTCTTTATTTAATTTTGCGTCTTGCAGGTGTCCGGTGAGTTGCGGTATCATTCATGCTTCAACAGGTATTTGTCTCGTGTATTGTGTTTGAAACAAATTATGATGGATGGAATGCATGCTGTTGATGAATGTAATTTATATGTTTATCATTTGTGATCATATTATATATTAGTTTTATTATGTTGCTTAATTGAAGTGTTTAAATCCAAAAATCAAGCAAAATGCTGCTGAAATTTCTAAGTGTCGTATATTTTATGGGCAAAAAACTTAGTAATTTGCATTCAAATAGATAGAGTATCATGTAATTTCATTCCTAATTTTTTTTTTAAATTTCTATTTTTTTCTAACCGTAGGACATTTTACAGTATTTTGCACTGTCAAAATTTTTGAAAATTTCTCAAGCTTAATCATCATTTCTAAATTTTTATAGAAACATTAATGATGTGTCAAAAGCATATCAATTTTTTTAAAAAATTTCTAACTCGGTTTAAACATATTTTTGTTCATTTCAAATGGACCGAGATCTCGGTTCATTCCACCAAAATTTCGGTTCTTCCAATCGAGATCTCAAAAATTTTAATGGGAAAAAATCAAATTTAAATTTTAGCTTTTATATTTCGGTCAAATTTTAGTTAAAATAATAAAATTTTGTTAAAATTTTGGATTTTAAAAGACGATGAGACGTAAAAATTTAAAACCTTGCGCGCGATCTGTCCGTCGCGACTCGCGAGGAATCCATCAATTAATGCGCGATCTCGCCCTAGTCGTGCATGCCGTCAGGGAGCTAGCTAGCTGCCTGCGATGCATGAACAGACACGAGACAAGCCCTTTGACACAGGTTGAAGGAATGTGTAGTTAATGTGAGTCAGACTGGAATCCCGAACAACTTTTGTCGGAATCCTATCTTTCTTATCTGTTTTTTTTTTCAAATCTAACTTTAGTGGAACTAAATTTAAAAAAATGATCTTCTTATCAATATAGTGGTTTGCTGGACTCGTGGTAATCTAGGCAATCACAGTAGGAGCTTGATGCCGAATTAGGATAGGTATACAATATCAGAGCTCGACAGGAAGAGGAGCCGCGCTGCCAATGATCTGATACCGTAGGGGATCATGATAGATACCCGAACTCGGTAGGTATCCGCTACAGTATCGGAGCTCGACAGGAAGAGAAGCCGCGGTGCCAATTATCTGCTACCGTAGGGATCACGATAGATAACACATGTCCCTTATCAGTGTTTTTACGGTTCGAAAGATGACTATATTTGTAATTTTATACGGTAAAAGGACACGAGGGAAAGAAAAATGCCCAAGCAAGCCAAAAGCAAATCTTCCTCGTATCATCTGCTGACAGCTGCCGCGCACTCGATCGCTGCTGATTTTTATTCGCCCATGCCATGCCGCTGTTTTTGTCACCGTCTATGTTAGCCGGATGCGATCCAGCTCTGATCGATGATGCAATGGATCGGTCAGTGGTGCTGTAGTGTATAGTTTGATCGCTCAGCTTCTGCCGGAACCGACGGACGCGGCGGCGTCTTCACTAGCTGTGGCACAGTAGTAGTACTTGCCGTACGGGAGCACCGCGGCATCGCGAATACTGTGGGGGATTGATCCGCCGTGTCGGGATTTCGACCAACCGCCGACCTCCTGCCGGCGGCGTTCGATCGCCAACTCCAACGGCGCCGCTGCTCACAAATCGATCTGTCATACAAAGTGGGGTTACCAAATTAGCACGGTGTAGCATTACTGCTGTGCTGCGTGTACTGGGCCAGGATTTGGGCGTATGACTCGCACTTGGATCTAACCAGGAACACCGACCGGTGCACTGTGCAAATGGATAGATACGCTCGTCGGAGTAGACTGGTCCTCGAGCGACTGCACAAATCGGCGTGTACATAGGCACTCCCACTCGGGGCTTCGTTTGAATGCATGCTAGGGATCGACCGGGCCCAATATTTTCGAATTGACAGAGAAAGTTGAACTAAAAATCTAAGATACATGCCCATCTGAGGTGAAGAGATTGGGTCTAATCCTTTCTTATACGGATATGGAAAACTAACATCAACTCGATCGATGCTACTAGCTGTCTAGTACTACTCCGGTCATAGATAGTAAGTCGGTATGAGAAGAAGTTTTAGCTATCGATATCTTTTTAAATACTAAGATTGTATGTGTCGGGGGTTGGATAATTCCCATAAATTACCTCGGGTGCCACGAACAACCGAGCTCGGTCCCACCCGAGCCACCAGGAGGTCGTTCCTAAGGACGACCTAGTCAGGGCCTAGGGAGGTCGCGTAGTCTGGCCGATTGCGAGCTCGTGCTCGCGTAAGGCAGCCGAGCTCGGAGCTAGCTATTAGCTGACCTGTCGTGATCATGAGGTCAGTAGAAGTAACTACCGGCGGCGTAACCTCCGTCAGTTTGTTGCGCCCTCCACGGGAACGTGGCGGGATTGTAGGATCTGTTAGTTACCACGTTGGACGTGGTCGAACGTGCGGATAGTGGATCTTAGCAGAGCTACGGTCTTTTGTAAGCTATAAAGCATCCCCGCCATGAGGGGGGGAGGCACACTGAATATACACGAGCTGGAGTAGGGCTATTATCTCCCTCTTGAGAGGCCCGAACCAGGGTAAAACACTGTGTCATCGTCCATTCTGGTCTAGTGAGTGATACCTCCGAGTGACCCTGCACGTGAAAAGGGGTCGCGGTTGGTCCCTTCACCAACAAGTAAGCTCGGCGGGGGCCCGCTCCCCAATCGTCGACAGTATGTATATATGAAAATCATATGTAGATTCGTCTCGAAACGTGCTTTCATAGTATTATAATTTTATTAGCTTTTTTTAAATATATTATAATAGAAATTAGTAATCAAAATTAGATTTTAAAGACCGTGTCGTTGTCCAAAATGATTATTATTTGTAACAGGAGAGAGTAGTATTTGAGGAGCAAACTATCGCCTTGATTACTATTAGTGAGTCGATCATGTACGGTCATTGTTGGTGCCGGGTAATGCTTAATCCGTCCGTTGGCTGCTAGCTGCTCTATGTAATTATTAATTGCAGGGATCCCATGCGTGTACGTATTATGGTACGTACTATTCGGGTACCGCTTATTGATGATAGCAGGTTTGTTAGTTTGCGTGGACGGTATATATGGTGATTTATATTAGTTTTTTAGAATTTAAAAAGATATACTAGAAGAATTATAGTAGGATTATAATTTCTACTTTCTTTGAGAGTAGGTTTCTTATTTATTTTGGAGTAGGGTTAAGGAAGCTATATAAATCCATAAGTTAGTTACGGACAACCCAAACAACTATGAATCCACAGGCTAACTCGTCCAAAATAAGAGGTGCACAAAATATTAGAGACTAGCTTATTCTTTAGTATTATATTCTTTTTTAAGGTATGGATCCAAAAGTCTTAAAAGATTTGAGAGCTTGTGAGAGAGCAACAATCTCTTGTACTATTTTAATGTTATATTTAAGAATTTACAGTCGACCTCATCAAATATTTTCTCTCTCATCGTGGTTGCTTTGCGTTGTTATTTTGGTTTTCTCTATGAGATTCATTTTATCCGTTCTTGAGACCGTGAATGCTCGTGCTGTATCTTACAAAACTCTGATCCAATCTGTGGGCTGATGTGCATAAGAAGGGGTATCAAAGTGTAACAAGTGGTATCAAAGCCAAGACCAGATTAATCAAATTTGTGACAAGGTAGGTAAAGCGTCAAGTGGCACAAAATCAAGATCGATGCCAACAATGTGAAACCAATTAGAGAAATTTGACGGTGGAGAAAATTTCAGCGTGTGGCAATATGTGGTAAAGGATGTCTTTATCCAGTAAAAGTTAATCGTTGCTTTTAAATGGAACAAACCAGAAAAGATGTCCAAAGAAAACTAGAAGGTGGTGGACCCGAATGTTGTCAATACAATTCGTCGATGTCTCTCCGATGATGTAAAGTACTTGGTGATTAAGGAGAATTCATCGAAAAAATTATAAAAGAACTTAGAAGAATTGTATATGTCAAAGTCGCTGATAAACCGGTGGGTGCTAAGCGACAACTATATAAGTTGCCCATGGAGGAAGGTACATGGTTCGTTAGCCATCTTAATATCTTAAACAAGCTTATCACATAACTTATTAATGTGGATTATAAAATTGAGGAGAACAATAAAGACGTCACACTAGTATCATCTCTACCACTATCTTCAGAGCAATTGGTGATGAGCATTCTTGTCGCGAAAAGCACTTTTAACTTCAACGATGCAGTTGTATATCTATTGTAGGCAAATTCCATGAAAAAGCTACCAGAATATTTATCCTCAGGTGATCAAGCATTAACTGCAATAGTTGTTGTAGACAAAGCAAAAGATGCAGGAAGGAGAGCAAGAGTAAGAGCCCACCTATATGCTATCTATATGATGAGGAATGTCATATGATAAAGGAATGTAAGAACTATTCAAGTTTGAAGCAAATGAGGGGTGCATGCTCAATGGCGGTAGCAAACGATGATTTAGGTGTACTTGTTGTCAGTCAATCAGGTACTTCTCATGGACAAATATTAGAATCGGGTTGTTACTTTCATATATGTTCGGAGATAGATATATTTGACAAATGATCTCTACGTCCGGCGCATAAAACTATTCACCTGATTGATTGCAAGGAGTATACAATTACTGGGGTGGGAATAGTTTCATTGTAGATGTATGATGAAGCACATCACACATTGACGGGAGTTCGGTATGAACCTGACGTAAATAAGAATATAATATCTGTGAGGTCGCTTGAACTCGAAGGTTATGAGGTATCACTTCGAGGCGGAGCCATGCGAGTTATTTGCAAAGGATAGGCACTCATGAAAAGTATCTTGAGCAACAAAGGGTACCGATTAATATGTAAACCTAAAGGAAGGGCAATAAATGAGAGGTCTAAAAAAAATCTTGATCAGAAGAAGGGAACCGCATCGTCAATGGTAGATACTCAGATATCAAGTGCAGTTATGTGAAGAACTGTAAAGACGGTTGCAAAATCTAGCAGATGTAAAAGCAAAAGGAGTCGTAGGATCAACCACGAAGTACCATCTAGCAAATGGAACATTGAGACGGTACAAACCTATGACATAGAGGGCTATAGGAATAAAAAGTGTGGTGGGGGAATTCCCAAATGTGGGAGAGAAAAATACAGAGCCAACTTGGCACGAGTTCTTAAAGGAGCACAACGTATTCAATATATAAGAGTCAATGTGAAAATTGTTAATTATAATGACTCATATGTAGTCTTTTGGATTTGAAAAGGTGTGCTAGATGAATCCTAGTAGGATTAGGATTTCTGCTTGCTTTAAAGGAGGATTAAAGGAGCTATCTAAATCCATGAGGTGATCATGAAGAACCTAGGCAACCATGAAGTCACAAGCCAACTCATCTAAAGCAATATGTGCACGAGAAAGCAATATCTTTAACACTAAATTCTTGTATAGAGCAAGGATCTGAAGATTACATTAGGTTTGAAAGGTTGTGAGATAGTAACAATCTCTTGTACTTTATTGAGGTTGCGTTTAAAAAATTTGCGGTAGGCTTGACCAAATCTTTTATCCCTCGTCTGGTTGCTTCAGCGTCGTTATTTTTGTTTTCTCTACGATAATCATCTTCTTCGTTCTTGTGACCGTGCATACTCATATTATATCTCGTAGCGTATAAGAAGGGACCTGAAGTGTACCGGTATCCATTTTATGCATGTCTTTAATTAGCACCTCGGGCCGTATCAACATGGAGTGTTGTCCGAATGAAAACCGCACGGCTAGGTACCTCTTCCTTGCAAGCAGAAGCAAAGGGATTGATTGATTGTACGAGTGATGCCAGTCGCAAAGAGGAGTGTGAGACTGGCATTGGGTTCTCTTCTCTCCACGTGTTCTAGCTCATCGGATCGACACGGCAAGGGAGCTCGATCATTCGTGCTTACGTGATTCTGATCAAAACAGAGAGAGAGAGAGAGAGAGAGAGAGAGAGAGAGTACCGAAATGAGAGAGGATCGATTCAGCTAAATCGACAAGATTAGCGGCATGACGGACCAAAAATCAACCGTTATGTAGGGGCTAAACCTTATCTGATGATCAAAGCGTACGTCTGCTGTGGCAGCCAGCCTAGTCCAGAAACACAATGAATGAATGGCTAATCTCAAAGATTTATTTGGTCCCCAAAAATTTGGAAGCCAAGATTCGCCATGTCTCATGCAGAGCATGAAAAGGTTCGGGCAGTGCAGCGACGTGTGTGTGCGAGGGGGCATCGACATATGAAGAAATCATGGCGGTGCTGCTGTAGACCACCATGGCTCTGGGTCGTCTGAACTCTGAAGGCGTGTGAGGTGTCATGGACCTGCCCCTGTGGCCCGTGGTGCAAGAGGTCCATGCAGGGATGCGTTGTAAAGATCAGCAGCCTTTTTGACCATAGTGGGGGTGCTGATGACCTCTGTAGATTGTAGAAAAGCAGGTTTGTCATGGCTAGGTGTTGAGCATCTTTGATCCTGCCATCCTGCCTGTCCAACCTCGGGTTGATCTGTCGAGGAAGAACAAATGAGCGCAATCAATCAGATGGGCAGTGGTATGTGGAATTTTTTTAAAACATATAAAAGTTTATGGTGTTTGCTTCAGTGCATCTCTTTTCAGAAAAAAAAATGAATATTAAAGCAAAGTAGCTATTATTAGCACCAACCTGTAGAAAAGTGAATCAAATTGGAGATTAGATATAGATATAGACTGAAATATTACGTAGCAAAAATCTTCGATTTATTTTTCTTAGGTTATGCATATTTGACCCATCTAATTTAACTACTTTGCTTTAGGATTCGTAACTTCTTTTTTTTTAAAAAAAAAAAAATTTGTACAGAAGCATAACCTAAGGTTTATTCGAGACCCTATCATGGAGCACATGAATTTTTTTCATACAATTTACATAAATTTCAGAGGAAACAGTCTAATTTCCGTAGGAACCGGGAAAAGTTTTTGCATCGGTCAAAGCCACGTCGTGTTTGAGGCCATACGTCTAGATTCTTTTACGGGAGATTATTTGATTTGTTTTACTCGATCGGAGCTAGTTCTAATTGCCAAGCTCAAGTTGGTTAAAGTGGTACGTACGTGCACCCCTTCTTCGATACGAAGATCATGCATGGCACTTGATTTTAGTCGGTACTAACATAAAGTGAGCGAAAAGTTCTGTCAAGCACCTAAGCACGGGATTAGCTCGAATCTCTGAACAGTGAACCGGCTGGGTGAAAGATTGTCCTCCTGATGAAATTGGAAGCACGCTAGATCTGCAACATGTGGGAGGTTAGACACTGCACACTCCTCTAAAATCTTGTTTTAGTCTCTTGTTTTAGTCTCTCGAAGAGCATCCAAAAAGCTCGTCAAGAAAAGCTCCTGCCTAGAAAGGGACTCAAAGGCCCATGTTCTTTGGCACTAAACCATATCGGCCTGTCAGAGCTGTCCTTGCTTTCTAAACACTGTAACAGCATTCATTTAACCGGGTTAATTTACAGTTTACAAGTCAACTGCTCCCCTGACCCTTGGCTGCATGATGTCATGCTCCTTTGCCTGATCATGCTTTACACTGCACGTCTTGAGGGGTTAACAAAATAACAAGTAGAGAAATTTTATGGTGCATTATACAACTAGTATATAATGTATGATAGAAATTACATATAATCGTTGATTTGTTAACGGTGTTTGTACTACTTTACTACCAGGTGAAGTATAAGTAAACTTTAATTAATCTGATTCATTAGATAAAAAGAATAAATAAATGATTTATATTCAAATTTAGTGTACTGTACAAAGGCTCAACAAGTAACTTGGCCATGACATCTCAGAGGATTTGTTTAATCCGTTTGATCTATCGAGGTCTTCTATGTCCTTAGAAAACTAATCTTGCACGACAAGGTCATAGCACAATGAGTACAAAATTTTAAGATGATGTACTTGGCATCTTACATTTCTGAAACAGATTGATGGTTACATCTATTCACAAGTAGTATCAAGAACAAATTCGTCGGACATCTCCATTCACATCAGGGTGAAGGACCACTCGGGCTACGTCTTGTTTGCAATCACCAAGAAGGCAAGAACTGATCGATACACATGAGAAAATTGACAAAAATGAAGCCAAAAAAGAAAAGAAACGCGGGGCAACGCATGCAGGGATGCTGAAACCTGCAGTTGCTTCTAGCCCTATGTACAATCACTATGGCAGTGTTATGACAGAGCGAAATGAAATCAAGAACACATCCTGGGAAGTGATCTTGCAGTGCAGCTGCCGCCTCTCCTGGAGGCTTTCATCTTGGTCATCTGCGCCTTCATCCGGCTGCACACCTTCTCCAGCTCCATCACCCGCCAATGCATCCCGTCGAGGAGCGTCTTGAGGTTCTGGTTCTCCAGCGACAGGTCGAGCCTCCTGGCGTATAGGATGACCTGGCCGTTGTCGTCGACGCCTCGGTCGTCGCCGTACTTCCCCATGGCCGGCGGGGGGGACACCGGCTTCAGCTGGCCCGGGTCGCGGATAAGACTCTTGAGCACGGTGTGCTGCGACGCCAGCGCCTGCACCGCCGCCCTCGTCGGGAAGTTGGCGTTCCTCGCGAGGTGCTTGCAGCACTCCGGCGAGAGCTTCTCGTAGATGATGCCCTTGCAGATGTTCATCTTGTCGTCGTCCGTCAGGCGAGAGTGAACCTGCGACCATGATCAGAATTATTTCAGCCTGAAGCTGAACAGCTGCTAATTACTTCATAAATGTTAACAAATCAACTTTCATATATTCAGCAATCAACAAACAGCCAGGTCGAACAGAAATGCCAAAAATCTTTAGCATCCAGGACAAGATATTATTTTCAGGCAAATCAATTGGTTCAGACTTTCAGAGAGCATCTGGAAGTCGTGTCATGAAGTCTATGATGCATGCATAGGATTTAGAGGTACTGACACACTTGCAATTAATGTGAAGCACTGTAAAACTCTGACAGAAGAACAGTGCAGAGGCACCAAGACCTGAGGATTCTGAAGAGAATGTACCTGGAAGTATACATCGATGGCGCGGTACAGCGCGTCGTGGCAGTCCCTCCCGGCGGCGGGCAGCGCGGTGGCCAGCTCGACGAACCTGGCCGGGCGCAGTGAGGGGTCCGGGGCGACCTCGGCCATGTAAAGGTCCATGAGCCTCCCCACCTTCTTCAGCCTCGCCGGCTCGTCGCGCGCGCCGCTGCCGTGGAGGAAGGCCTCCAAGAACATGAGCACCAGGCTCACGTCGTACAGGCTGTTCGTCCCGAACGGCGCCGGGACGAGCAGGTTGTCCAGTGTCGCGTGGTCCAGCTTGCGGCCTATCATGGCGACGAGCCTGCCGCGGGAGGTGCCGGCAAGCTTCAGAGGGGATGAGATCCTCAGGATGCCGAAGAGGCCCTTGCAAGAAACCGAGCTCCGGTCGAGGTCGGCCATGACGGCGATCGCCGCCTCGAGCATGGCCTTCTTGTCCTCGGCGTTCGCGCCGGCGATGCGGCACTTGAGGTAGTAGAAGAGGAAGCGGGAGACGATGCCGTGGTCGGTGCCCCTGGCCATGAGCGCCTTGGCGACCCGCTCCACCATGCTGGGGCTGAGGACGACGAGGTCCTCGAACCACCAGGTGCGGCTGCTGCACCGCATGCTAAGGCTGCTGCTCTTGGTGTCGCATGAGAACCGGAACGCCGAGCTCTCCGGCGAGGAGCTGGTCGGGGTGGCGTCCCCCGGGACGGCCATCTGGGACAGCAGCGCGCCCACGACCTTGTCGAACACGCCGGTGGACTCGGCGAGCGGGAACAGGCGCTGGCACTGCTTGACGGTGTCCACGACGCTCTGCCACGGCCAGTGCGGCATCTCCTCGAGTGCCTTCTCCGTCATCTTGACCAGGCTCGGCGCGGTGGACGCCGCCGCGGGCGCGTCCGCCATGTCCATGAACTCAGATGCGCACCGCAGCGCGCAGGCGTCGGCCGCGGTTACCGCTGTACCGCCGCCGCCGGTGTAACAGAATCTCGCCACGAGCTCGAACGCCTTGGCGCCGCCGGGGAAGCCGTGCAGCACTACTCTCGGAGGCGGTCCTGCAGACGCCGCAGCTCCGACCGACCGCGCGCCGAACAAGGTATTGATCCTATTACAGAACGGTGCAAGAACGTCCTGCGAATTATCCAAGAATGCAAAAGAACAATTCAGAACAAACACGGCATCTCATTAAAGAATCACGCAGGTACAAGAATTAAAGGTCATTAAGCTTCTAAACCCACTTGCAAGATGCCAAATTAATGCGAATACCAAATGAAAGATCAGGTCTTTTTCCAGAGAACAATCTAAAGCTTTTAACGAGAAGCTACCGGCCATTGTAGCCACCAAACACCATTAAAGCTATGCATGGAAAGAGGCGAGCTGTAGCCGTTGGCCCATTAACTAACGCTAGCAGGGGAGGGAACGGAATGAAGTGAAAGCACAAGCACAAGAGACATTTCAATGGGAGGCGAGCCAGAGGAGCAGGTGCAAGAAGCTCCATTTGCGGCTGGAGCACTACACTTGCGCCATTAAAGAAGGGCGAGGAGGACCGCATATGCCGAGCTGGTGGCTCATTGATGGTAATAGGGAAATGGACACAGTTTCACTGTGCAGCTCAACACTCTGCAATGGAATGGATCCCACTCCCACCACACTGCACTTAAATGGAAGATCGCAACGTCTTCCTTTGTACTGACAGTAAAAAAATTCAGAGGCAGAGGGGAACGGATCGAGATGGGATTAATCTGTCTTAACCATACAGATAGAAACGATGTAAAAGTATAATTGCAGAAGTGAATCATAAGGACTGAAGTTAAGGTGATTCAATTCCATTGGGGCGTGATAAGCTATAGCAGGTATTGTCCCACAAGGCAGGCTAGAGATCAAGAGCAAAATTACAGCATGAACAGGATGTGAAAAGGACAGACAATGCATAGATTTTAGGCCAAGAAGTAAATCAAGCTCCATAGCAGAAAGAACACGAACTAGAAATTCGAGATGGGGATGGAACCACTAGGATGTGACAAGATGCACTCGCCCCAAAAACCTGCGACGGGCTAGAGATCAAGAGGGAAAACAGCAGAAGGTCTAAAGGCGAAGAATGGAAGAGACCAAAATGGGGAGAGATCACGAGGTAAATGCCAAAACTTTGGGGACTATCTGAAACGACTTTGGCAGAGGAAACAACAAACGCCATAGGAATTGAAACGGGCGCAATTCCACCAGGACATGGCAAGCCTCACTCATCCCCAAGACCTTGCTGCACACTAGAAACCAGACGCTCAACAACAGTAAGGCCAAAAGGGAGAGACGCTAGACTGTAGACAGCAAGCTGACAACATAGGAAAGGAAACAACAGCAACAAAAACATCGTCGTCGTCGTCGTCTGACGAGCAGGAGCACGACAGCAAATTATGCAAGAGACCTTGGAGGAAGAAGCAAGAAATGCAAGAATTGGAACAAGAAGAGAAAAGAGAGGCAGCAGCCACCTTATCAACAAAGAAGACCTCTTCACCATCCACATCCACCTCAAGAACACAGCCCATCTTTCTGCCTTCCCACGACCAGCTTTAAAGCAATAACAACAACATGGCAAAGGGGAGAGGTAAAGGCTGCAATGATGGGGATGGAAGCAGGAATACGAGGGGATGGCCGCACCACCCCACACGGAAAAGCCCAAACCGCCAAACGGCTAAATGCCCAAGGGCAACTGCTCTGAGTGGTCAATGGCTGAAACGGGGAGCAGGAAAGGCAGCAGAGACATGGGCGAGCAAGGTTATAAATTTTGCTTTTGAGATGAAATAAAAAAAATTAAATTTCAAATACAGTATTTCGATAAAACCAAAATTTTGACCCTATTTAACCCCGGTGAAATTTTGGCCAATATGACCAAAATTTTGTGTGTGTATGCAAAACTTTTACTTGTGTTCCTAAAAGAAAGGTATTACAATTCGCTATAAAATATTTGATGCTAAATCCGATCCTACATGCATAAAAATGGTCAAATTTGTGATCAACTCGATCAAAATAAATCTGAAACATCCCTGAAATACATCAAAATTTCGTTAAAAAAAAACCAAAATCACAATTAGAAAAATTAAGCTGAGATTTCGGCCATGGGAAGTTGGTGGATCCTGAGGTCCTGACTCCTGACCTTACAGCCTCTGCTAGTCTGCTAGTGGAGTTTGCAGAAGAGTTTTGGGGAATCTGTAAGAGATCTCTCCCTCCCTTCCTGCTTTTCCCATTTGCACACTTGGGTACTATACTTGCCAGTAGTTCTTTTGTTGGAAGCCTCGTGTATTTACTCCTGTTACCAAGGTCTCAAATCTTGGTTTGGCATAATATCTGAGAGAGGATCGAAATTCAAAATTGTGATGAGATCTCAAAGTTTCAAACAAGTTTTGGCCAAAATCCAAAGAGAAGAATTTAAATCTGGTTTTTTTACCAGGATTTTCGATACCTTGGTAAATTTTAAATGGATAAAAAATGGTTTGAAATATGTTAAATTTTTTTAAAAAAATTGTGAATGGTCCTAACGCATCAGTAATGTTCCCATGATATTTTTAGATGATGATCAAGCCTGAGAAATTTTTAAAAATTATGACAGTGCCTTTGTAATGAAAAAAGTTAGAAATTTCGGCAGCATTTCGACTGATTTTCGGATTATGAGAGTTACAATTGACAACAATCGATATATATTATTATCACAAATGATAGATATGAAATAAAATTGACACATAATTAAAATGAGTATATTGCAGATAACGAAATGAAATTAACACATGATGAAATCCATGCATATAGACAATTCAGCATATATTGCAAAAAGATGTAAAAACATAATTAAAAGAAGGAGTATGAACATATTTTACAAGAAGAGGTATAACAAATCAACAATATTATGAGCTAAATGTCATGCTATATAAATTTTAACTGAGTAAAAAATGGTTCAAACCATACTAGAAAATCTTTGTGGATGGTCTTCACCCCAAATCCAATCAAATCTGGCCAAAAAACAAAAATACAGCTAGATTACCCGAGAACTTGCAGAGATTTTCCAAGATTACTATAGCATTTCAAAAAAAATTTATCCGGACGAGATTTAGGATCGAGAGGGGGGGGGGTCTGAGAACTCAACCGAGATTTTTGAATTTTTGATGGGATTTTGAACCTTGCCTATTACACACCTTTTTTATTTATGGTCCTCTTTTGAACAAAGTAGTTATCAATCTTTCTTCCCAACTGCAAAAACAATTGTATACGACACATTTTATTTAACGTGCTCTCCTACCACAGTAGGTCGTAGACACCAGTGGCGGAACTAAAAACTTTTTGTTGGAAGTGCACACTTCACACGTACAACTCTATAGCCTTTTACAATTATTTTGTAACATCATAAATCCAATACATATATTTAAAATTTGCTACAATCACAATATAAATAGTTCTAAGGTCTTAAAAAATACCAAATCACCAAAATCAGAACCAATTCAATCAATAAATCCAGCCCATCGAAGAGGTAATCTTGTATCACTTATCAAACTTTTGTGGGTGCCGAGTCCCCTAGTACCGCCCATGGTAGGCACCACATCTCCCTTCCTACCGAGATTAGGTACTACGGTACCTCATCTTGCTAACTCGGGTACCGTGGTACCTCGTTTGTCGCATTGGGCCGCTCCCTACGTGTTGCACTGATGAGAGGTGATACGACACCGGTGACCTATTGAGGTAAGGAAGTGTGACAGATAACACATCATTTCCTAGTGTTTTCGCCGTCGAAAATAAGGCTAGATCTACAATTTTGTTGAGAAGATAATCAAATATGAAAATAAAGTATATAGGGGTTAAATAGGTGAAAACTTTCCTTCTTGAATCAAGATATAGGCAACAAAAAGATGGTAAGGGGAAAAAGAGAAAGGAGAAAGGTGATTATTTTTTTTCATTTCTTATAGGGAAAGAAATGCATCGCTTGTGCTGCCTCAGATAGAGAACACCTGAGTTGGTCATTTCCATGTGACACTGAGATATATCTAATTTGATGTGAGATTATCTTTGTCCTTTACCCTTGGTCTGAGGACCATCACTTATTTTGTTTGGTTTGCTTTGGAGTAATTTACACTAATTAATTCAATAAGACAGGGTCTATTGATGTAAAGCCAAGGTGTATTTGGTCCTTTTCACACTTTTTTACCTTTAACTTTTATCCGAATGAAATTATAAATATAGTCTTCTTCTTGACCATGGAAGCACCGATAGATGACACATTTCATCTACCGCACTCAACTACCTCAGCAGGTCACCGGTACCATAACGACTCCATCCAGCATGGAAGCTCCTGCCAAGCTCACATACCGTGGTGCCTCATCTACCATGGTGGGCCCTTCGAACGTGCTGCTCTTTAGGAGGTGCCGCGATGCCGACGACCTGTTGTGGTAAGGGAGTGTGGCATGTGACATGTATCGTCTATCAGTGCTTCCGTAGTTGGAAGGAGGCTAGATTTGCAACTTCACCAACAGTTGAAGATACTGTAACTAGACCAGAGATGGACATAACATCTGACAATTATCTCAAGTAAATAGACCTACTATTTTAGCAGCTCAAAAAATGACGTAGCAATCTATTGTTTTTCACGGGAGGATACACTAATACAAGAAAAGAAGAAGAGAAAACGTATGTCATGCGGTTTAGGAGTGAAAAAGGATGGCAATGGGGCCCAATTCCCCATTCCTTAGAGGAAATTCCCCTATTAGGGGGCGGAGATGGGGGATTTTTCCCCCACGAGGATGTTAACGGGAGAAATTTACCCTGTCGGGGGAAAATGGGTACGGGGACGTTCCACCGGTTCCTGTACCTGTTACCTAGCCCTGTCTCCATTTCATTCGCTCAGTCGCTTGCCCCCACCCCCAAATTCCAATCCTATCTATTCCCCGCACTCCCTCTCACAAGTAGCTCTCCTCGCCCCTGTCTCTTGCCACTGCTTCGCCTAACCCTCATCAACTCCCTCCGTTGCCTCTGTCAAGTACCCCAGTTGCCGCCTCCTCCGTCAAGTGCCTTGGCCGTTGACTGCCTCCACTCCCTCTGTGAAGTGCCTCGGCCGCTGCCTCCCTCTGCTACACTCCACTCCATCCACCTGCGGCCCGTCGTCCTCTACTCCCTCTGCCCACCTCCCCACTACATGGATGCTGCTCTCATGCGCCCCTCCTTCACCAGCGACGCCCCTCCTTGCCATCGACTCCAGGACCAGCACCGGTGTGCCCCAATCCCCTTGTTCTACCTATCATTGTTGTCAAGGTATAGCTCCCCATGGGGACCCGATGCCCCGACGGGGACGGGGAATGGGGTGAAGTAGCCCTCGATGCTAGGGCCTGGGCCAGGGAGTGGGGGATTTTACCCCTTTCAGGGACGGGGGACGTTCCACCACTCCCCACCGGGGAACGTCCCTGTTGCCATCCTTGGGTGTGAAGCTTGTAAGAATGATATGTCTTGACAAGTGTTTTTTTCCTGGTAGAAAAAAAGGAGCATATCACAGTCTACCGATCTTAGATTATAAACCAATCAAACTCCATTCACCTATTGTGGTTACGCAAATGCCCTACAAAAGAGCCAATCCTTGCGTTAATTAAGCTAAGGTCTCGTGCTTTGACTCATGCACGAGGATGCACCCAGTTGGACGAAAGGTGCATCCAGAAAGGAACTAATTTTATGTAGAAGATTAAATTTTTGAGTGTTATACTCTGTTACCCTTTTTATGTGCAACAGCCTCTGGGTCGGATCAGTGAGATACAACAAAGCGTGCACAGTCTCAAGAACGAAGATGGTGAATCACGTAGAGGGAACCAAAATAATGACATTGTAACGGTAATGTAGCAACCACAATGAGAGAAAAAAAGATTTGGTGAAACCGAACGTAAATTATTTAAGCACAACATCAAAAGAGTACAAGGGATCGTTACTCTCTCACAACCCCTCAAACCTTTTAGGGCATTTGGACCCTTGCCCTATACATGAATCTAGTGCTAAAGAATAAAATAACCTCTAATCCTCTTGTGCAACTCTTGCTTTGGATGAGTTGGCTTGTAGCTTCTTGGTTGCTCGGGTTCTCCTTAACCATCTCCTTAACCACCTCATGGGTTTATATAGCTCGCTTAATCCTCCTCCAAAGCAACTCGATCCTACTCCAAAAGAAAGTAGAAATCCTAATCCTACTAAAATTCATCTAGCACATATTTTTAAATCTTAAAAGACTATATATGAGTCATTATAATTAACAATTTTCACCTTAACTCTTATACTTTGAAGTCATCGTTCTACTCCAAAACTTGTTCCAAGTCGGCTCCGTATTTCTTTCATCCTACCTTTGGTAGTGTTCCCCCCACAGCGGTTTATGTACATCACCGTAAGGTGCGTGTTGGTGTTTTGGTTTGACCGCCCAACCCCTCCACCCGAGAGCATTTTCTTTGTATAGTTTGGTTAACCACACTTTCTGTTCCTATAGCCATCCATGCCATATGTTTGTACCACCTTCGAGCTCCATCTGCTCGATGGTATTTTGTAGTTGGTCCCGTAACATCTTCTTTCTTCTAGTAGTTCGCACCTTCACCTTTACGTTTGCTATATTTTTGCAACCATATTTGCAATTATGCACGTAATATCAGTTGAGATTTGATTATCTACCATTGACGACGCAGTTTCCTTCTCCTGATCAGGATTTTTTTTTTCAAACCTCCTATTGATTGCCCTTCCTTTAGGTTTAACTATCAATCGATATCCTCTGTTGCTCCAAATACTTTTCATGATCACCTTCCCTTTGCAAGTAACTCACATGACTCAACCTCGAAGCTGTACCTCACAACCATTGAGCTCAAGCGACCTCCCATATATTATATTTTCCTTTATGCCAGACACATACTGAACTTCAGTCAATATGCGATGTGCTCTATCATACATCTCCAATGTAACTATTATCACCTTAGTAATTACATACTCTGTGCAATCAGCTAAGTGAACAGTTTCATACACTGGACGTAGAGATTATTGATCAATATAACATCCTCTTTTTGGCTTTCTGGAGAAAAACCTAATTTAAATAAAGTAAATTCAAAGTTGGAGTTTCTTTGGTGTTTATAATAACCTGGCATCCATTCCCCTTCGAAATCGGGAATTAATTCCCTCCCGGGCGAAAAATCGGGTTTTCAGCTTCACGGCATCTAAAATTCACCCGAGTCCAAAAGTGCTCCAAAAATCTCCAAACCACTTCTAAAATGTTCCAAATATTCCGAAATGATTTTAGGAATCATTCCCCGGATTTTTGGACATCTGTTCCTATTTTATCTCGCGCGGCTTTTGTTTAATGCCTGCGATCCGCGCCCGAATATCCAATTCCACAAAAATCATCCAAATTCAACCAAACCACTTCCATTGAGTTCCAAATAATCTAAAATGGCTCTAGGAATTTTTCCGGAATTTTTAGACCACATTTTTCCTAATTTTTCTTTAGGGCGAACCATTTGCGTAAAGGAGGACCAATAGGATGCTGCCACGTGGTAAGTGAATAGTGTCATCTTCAACCTCTTGCCATGCATGAACAAAGGAGCTTCAAGCAAGCAAAAATGGTGGGAGCTCTCTTTAAATCCTTCTATCTCCTCCAATACAACTCCAAATCGCGAACCGCCGGATCCGTTGGGATCACAACGGCCACCTCTTTCTATCCATGGGGATAATGCACCCGAGATCGCGCTAGTTTTTGAACGGTTGCGAGAAAACCGGAATCGACCTTTATGGGGATTGAGCGGCCATTTCTAATCCGTTTCGCGTGATTCCACCCCTCATCTCTCCGTATAAGAACCCTCTTTCCGGTGGTGTCACCCTCCTTTAGCCTCTCAAACCCAATCGGCCGCAAGATCAAGAAAACCGACGAACTCTTGTGTTCTTCGCGTTCTTCGTGTTCTTGCTCATATCTTCCACTCCGGTGGATCTTTCTTCCTCCCGTTCGTTTCTTTGTGTTAGCATGGAAGTCTAGTTGCTAATTCATCAATCAATTTTAGGTTTCCTCGACTGTGGACGACGAATTTCGGATTTTGCTCGTTTCGGCCGAACCCGTGTTCATCGTCGATTTCATCTTGCTCGGTGAGTTCCGGTTCAATTCCTTCCGATTATAGGTTCCTAAGGATGTTCTCTAGAGGTTCTAGCCTTTTGTTTGGGTCAATTCCGTTCAAAAATGGGGTCAAAATCTGGGTTTTTGGAAAATTTGCGTCCTCTGTTTTTTTTTTGGGGTTTGCTCTCTGTTCTAGTGGGCATGGGGCCTTGCCGTCGTGGGCCAGCGCCAGGCCGGCGGCCCGGCCGCCGCCCGCCATTGCCCGCCGCCGCCGTCGCCGGCGCCGCCTTGCCGCGCCGGCGACCCTCGCCGCCGCCGGCGACCCTCGCCGCCCCTCCGGCGAGCCCCCTCCCTTTTCTCTCTCTCCCTCAATCTCTCTCTCCTCCATTGCCATGGCCTAAGGAAGCTTCATGGAGAAGCTACTTCCCCCCCCAATGACATGTGGGACCCACTGTCATACACTCCAAAGCCAAGTCAAACCAGTCAAAGTCCGGTCAAAGCGCAGTCAAACGTTGACTCGGTCAAAACGGAATATTCCGGGAATATTTCCGTTTTGATTTATTCGAATTCAAACTTCTAAGCTCATAACTTTCTCATCCGAACTCCGTTTGACCTCATTCAAATTTCTAAATTCATCATAAATCAAGACCTTCCTGCCAGTACTAATTTTATAATTTTTGGATTTTATTTATTTTCTGTTATTTATTTGTTGCCTCGTTTT
The DNA here is from genome assembly GCA_036346355.1 of Rhipidocladum racemiflorum. Classification (NCBI taxonomy): domain Eukaryota; kingdom Viridiplantae; phylum Streptophyta; class Magnoliopsida; order Poales; family Poaceae; genus Rhipidocladum; species Rhipidocladum racemiflorum. The sequence goes on along the minus strand of CM070582.1, from coordinate 47,419,857 downwards.
GCGTGTAGTCGACGATCCCGCCGCGATCGCCGATTTCATTCGCCGAGCCTTCCGAAGTTCGACACCGCCAAGAATCAAGGCAAGTCTCCTTGATGCACTTTGCTCCTATGTTTGCGAAATGATTTAAAATGGTTTATAAAATTGCATGGCTATGTTTAATTAAATATGTCAAATATAAGAGCTAGTTATTCCGAACTTGTTGTTTCCTCCATGACATTGTTAATCATATCCATTGTAACCCTAGAACATTGTTTATACCATGCCTATGTTTATATGGTATCCGTTGCTATGTAGTACGGTAGAATTGCTTAGGACCTTTTCCGACAAAAACAACCCATGGGTGGGATTATTCAAAAAGAATGTTGTTAAATGTGATTTGAAGGTTATTATTATGGTTTTGGTCCTGTTTTCTAAAATAAAAAGAAAAGGAAAATGATTTTGACTTGGGCGGCCTGGAATGTCGGGTGGAAGCGGATCAAGTCTTGATTCTTTTGTGCAAAGTACCGCCCCAAGTCATATAAGGACCGACGCTTATGATTGCCATTTTAAGCATAACCGTACTACCACATGTCTATAATGGTACGACCTGGCTCACTAATTTGTAGAAGCCTAGTTTAGGCTCACCACTCGGTTGTTGTGTGAGAGCCGGACGGAGGCATTGTTGTGGATGTTGTTTTGCTCACACGGCGCAAGAGGGGGCTTCTGTACTGGGTGGAGGGAACCCTAACAGCGGTGAAACCTCAGCGGGTGGGTCTAGCTAGGTAGATACATTGTAACGGCCTTGTCAAGATATCCCTGCCGGCACACCTAAGGAAGTGTGTTAATTGCATGGCAACAAGGGTCTATCTTGTCTTGTGGGTAAAGTTGTACACCTCTGCAGAGTATAAACTATTCGAATAGCCGTGCCTACGGTCAAAGGCAAAGCGAAGAGTGCTTTCATATTGGTAGACTTTGGTTTTGGTTTTAAAATCGAAAAGTGTTTTGTTTTGGGGTTCGGGAGTGGTTAGAACTCTCGAATGTTGTTTGGCGGAAAGAGCCAACCCAGGTGGATAGAACCTATTTTTGCACTTGACGGATGGAGTCACATGATTAACTTTGATCCTTTAAACTGTTGGCGGATAGAGCCTTTATGTTAGTGATGGTGGATAGAACCTCACTGCAATAGTAAATAATTCAATTATTGAAAAGAGTTGTAAAATATGCTTTGTGAAATTTATTACTTAAGTATGATTTAATCAAATGTGGCTTTATGCAAATAAACCCTATTAAGCTTCCTTTGGAAAGCCCCACATGATCATAATTTCCCGACTTGCTGAGTACTTTTGTACTCACGTGCTACACCAACATTGTAATCATCAGAAATTTATAAAGATGCTGAGGAAGAAGAGGAGTTCTTCGAGGAGGATTGCCAGGAGGACTAGTTGCGTTCCTAGTAAATGCTTTGTGGCGTTATGTGGCGTTAAGCTCGTTGCTTTCTTTTGCTTTCATTTGTTTTGAGTGTCCGGTCGTTGGACCGAGTATTGTAATAAGTGGCCATGTGGCCCATACTTGAATATTTATATTACAGTTTCGTTTTGTTCGGCAATGATGTATCACTGTGACTGTGTGTACTAGCTACTGATCTGGGACTAGTACGGAAATACACAGGAGATTCTGGATAGCTGATCCGGGGTCTCACAATCAAACATCTCTCTCGCTAACATATGTGGAACCAACGACAAGAATATAATATCCATCCATCAAAAGTACCTGAGTGACTGATGACAAGTATGTCTAAATCATCTTTTACTACCATCATTGAGCATGCACCCCTCATTTGCTTCAAACTCAAATAATTCTTTATCATATGACCTTCCTCGTCACATAGATAGCAAAACACGTGTGCCTTTGCTATTTCCCTTCTTCTTCCTATAACTTTTTCGTTTGCTTACAACACCTACTACAGCCAATGCTTCATCGCCCGAGGATGGAAATTATGATGGCTTTTTTAACGACTTCGCCTCGAATAGATATGAAATTGTCTCATTGAAGTTGAGAGTGTTTTTTATGACAAGAATGTTCATCACAAATTGCTCCCAAGATGGTCGTAGAGATGATACCAGTATGACGAATTTGTCATTCTCCTCAATTTTTACATCCACATTAATAAGCTGTGCGATAAACTTGTCGAAGATATCGAGATGATCAACAACCGGGTACCTTCTTCCATGCACAACGTATACAGTTGTCGCTTCAGCATCCACCGGTTTGTCAGTGACTTTGCCATAATACAATTCTTCTAAATCCGTCTATAATTTCTCGATGAATTCTCCTTGATCACCGATTGCTTTACCTCATATGAGAGACATAGGCTGATTATACTAAAAGCCTTCTGCTCCATCACCTTTCAGTCTTCACCGATAAGTGAAGGTTGGTGAATCCAAACAGCTTTTGCTCAGGAGGGCCATTTGTTACACTATGATACCCCTTGTTATGCGTACCAACCCTCCGGATTGAATCAGAGTTTTATGAGATATGACACAAGCGTGCAACGTTGAAGCAACCACGATGAGGGAGAAAAGATTTAGCGAAGCTAACTGTAAATTCTTTAAGCATAACCTCAAAAGAGCACAAGGAATTATTGCTCTCTCACAACCTCTCAAACCTTTTAAGTCATTTAGATCCTTACCATATATAAGAATACAGTGCTAAAGAATAACCTAGCATCTAATTCTCTCGTTCACCTCTTGCTTGGATGAGTTGGCTTGTGGCTTCTTAGTTACTTGGGTTCTTCAAGAGTCAAGATCACCTCGTGGATTTTTATAACTCCTTTAGTTCTCCTCCAAAACAAGTAAAAATCCTACTTAAAAAGAAAGTAGTAATACTATTCTTACTATGATTCATCTAGTGCATCTTTTTAAATCCTAAAAGACAAGATTCAAGTTACCATAAACCCTTTTTTTATAAAAAAAATAAGGTCAATTTGGAAACATGTTTTTGAAAGAAAAGGTCAATCTGGAACCAGGAACCAGTGTGTGTGTATGTATATATATATATATATATATATATATATATATATATATATATATATAAAAGGTCAAGCCTATCCTGCCACATGTTGCACCGTACTATGTTTTTTACAAGTGCCGATTGCTATGTTTTTTTGAACTTTTTTGCTTTTTACTTTTAAAAAAATATTTAAAAGTGTTTTTTTGTTATTTTTAAAACTTTTTTAAAGGAATATTTTTAACATTTTGTAAAAGAAAATCCGCACTTTTTTGTTTCTTTTTTTCTTGTGGGTGCACTCTCCTGGAAAGGTGCGATGAACATTTCTGACCGAGAGAACAGTGCTGCCGCTGTGGTACGCAAACATGCAGGCTCGCTCAACGGCTGCTACTACCACCGCCTTGCTGGGCTGCAAAATCCAACTCCTGAAGTGGGCCGTTCTGGCCGCATCGTCTGTAGCCCATATATTCAAAAGAGGCCCAGTGGATCCGCTTCTCTCGATCGTAGCTACCGAAGCTCTAGTTGCACTTCTAGTATTACTAGCAAGATGCCCGTGTGTTGCAACGGAATTTTAAAAGAGAATAATACATAATTATAATGCAGGATTCTAAACCATACAATAAATCAATTTTCTGTAACACACATATCAAGCAAAACATATCTTTGTAAGCTAGTAAATAAATCAAATCATATATATTGAGTTGTCCTGCAGATTTAAAACTATAGGTTAGCAAGGCAATAATGACTCATCTACTGGGCCTTGGGCGTCTACTGTTCTGGCCCAAGGCCTGGCAGACTCACCATCACCACCAACTCATTCTTATAATAGTTAAGATATCAGAGCAAATAAAGTATTATATCATGATTTTTGCGGCTTCACAGTAAGATTCCAAAAAAAAAAACTATTACAGCTATCGTTAGTTATCGCGAAACCATCCTTCGCCGCATTTCTATTATTAATTTTTTTAATAAAAAAATTCAATATGTATATAATATAAGTCACATCCAAATAAATTATAAAAACTTTAGAATATACTAATATTTTTATAATAATAATACGAATCAAGTATGGAATAAATAAACATATTTTGATTTGCATCACGATTTGTGTGCCCATCCATTTTCGTCTCCGTTGAGGCTCTGGCGAGCTTCTTTAGGGTCGGAATTTACTTGGGTTAAGGTTTAGAGTTTATGGATGCTCAGATTTAGAGGGCGAGGCGGCCGGGTCACCACCGGCCATATGTTTAGAGGAGTACGGTGGGCAGTAGAAATCGGTAAGGACGATAAGATGGAGAGAATATTACGAGATAAAAGCGAGGGAGGCTGTGAATGTGAATTATGTGATGGACCTAACACGGTGGTTATGAGAAACGTGGAAGAAGAACGGGGCGGAGAACTTGGAGGCCGGCTAGAGCCCGTACCTGCAGCGACAGATTTGGTTCCTCTCTCCGGGAATGGGATGGGACTCCTCCATGCCGTGAAGTTGCCGCCACCCAAGTCCAGCCTCGCACCGTCCGTCCTACCTCTGACGAACGAGCGTGCGATGCAAACATCCTATCCTATTCCTATCGCGCGCATCACTGCATCTATCACACACGCCGATCCGCCGGCGCAGTCCCCTGACGAAGCCGGCATCGCGCGACCTGAGCTCGGCAGCATAGGGCATAGCACGGCCCCTCCCTTGGAAATCTTTGCCTCCTGCTCCTCCTCTTCGGCGTACCGTGCTGCCCATGCTGATAGGATCGCTCAGTGCCGGTCCTCGATCTGCTGCTAATCAAACAGTGTAATGGAGTAGCATCCAATTAATGGTACTCCGAATCGGCTTGACGGGCGGATGCGACATGTTTGAGGCCTCGCTTGGAACGCGGTGATTCTGCGTATTTTACGGTACCTCATTTGGCGCGCGGTAACTCTATAGGGATTTTGAAGGAGGGAGAAGATGTACTCTCGAAAGTCTCGTCGAGTCACTGCATACACTACAGCGAAATCATTGCGAGAATGCCGCGTTGCCAAAGTGAGTGTTTTTAGACCCGATGCATGTCATCATGATTTACATGCTGATTGCGTGTGTGCAAATTTAAAAGGGAATTGCTTAATAGCATTTGAGTGCTTTTTTTGTTTGTTTGCGAGCATTTAATTTTATTTTTGGTCTGTTAGATATTGTTTTTGTGATCCATGTTGTGCTTTATTGTTTTAACTTTTTAATATCCAGCTCTGTGATCCATGTTTTTATTTGTTATATTCCTTATAGTTTGTTTTGTTCCCTTTTTTTTTAATAAATTGTCACATTATTTTTTACGTAATTTAATTTGTGTAAAACTGGTATATAATTGATGTAAAAAAGGCTATATGGAAAAGAACAATGTTCTTTTTGTACAAATTATCGTATCATTTCTACGTAATTTAATCTGTGTAAAACTAATATACAATTGATGTAAAAATGCATTGCAGAAAAAAAATAATGTTCATCATTTAATACCTAAAAATTGAGTAATCTCTGATAAAATAGTAGTCATATAGGAGGAAGGAAAGCAAATTGATTTCATTCATTGGATCTAGATATAAATGCTCAAAATTTAAGTACTATTTAGTAAAAGAACACTCAGATTCACTCTAAACACCCCAATTAAAATTATACCTATATGCCCGACAATTTACCCAGTCCCCAAATTAATCAAACTAGCACTTATTTCAAGCTAATTTGAAACGCTTTCCTCGACAAAAATCCGACAGTTCGTCGAATGCTAAAACTCAAACCCTACACGAAGCTTTAGTAACGCCATCGAATCGCCCTCGCCACCGATGCCAAAACCGGAGCTTGGGCACGTCGGCTTCTCATCACCCGGCACCGCAACACGTAGCAAAACAAAGCCTCTGGTCTATTCTGCCGTGTCACTCGCACTGGTCGAGCAGCCAGCCACTACTTGTCTGAGCTACGAGGCCGACAAAATACTGCAATCTTCATGGGAAGAAAGTTTCCCCGAGCGTATCTGAAAGGTAGATTTGATTATTTTTTATAAAGTTGATGTGAATTTAATGATTTGTCACGTCATGTCTTACTGACATGTGGCCTCTGGATCCAAATATCAGTGAGATATGGTATGATAAACTATCAAATGCATGCCAATTTTGTAGCAAATAATCAATTATTCCCGCCTAAAGGTAGATTTCGTAGGAAACGCTGTATGCAACCATGAAAAAACTATGAAAAAAAGAGTATATGCGTCCCCTTTTCGCATCCCGGTCCTTTTCGAATTTTCTGGCCAGAAGCTCTGGCAATCACTATAGAAGAAGAAGAACAGCCGGGCTACAAACGCACGCACACACACACACGCGCTGCCCCGACTCACACGCGCCCGGCGAGACCAACGCTCGAACCCGGGCGGGCTGCTCGCTCCCAAGCGCAGCAAGCCAACCGAGCTGCTCGCTCGGCCGCGCATCCCGGTCCTTTTCATGCCCAAGATGAACTCATAGCGACTAGGTTAAATGAGCACGCAGAGAAAATGGGCCAAATTTTCTTCCAATTGGTGGCTTTACTTAATTAGCTCACCTAGTCAAGAGGACAATATGAGATGGCTCCAATGTATGTTGGTGTCTTCTCACTCTTGGTTTGGCTTGATTGAACTTCAATTTTCCACTGCACAAAGCACCCTTCATTCCTGAACAAAACCATGAATTTTCCAGCATTCTAAACGCCCTTTAATTCCCAACAACTCAGGTACAGCCAAATGGAATGGATTAAGATTTGTGCTACAAGGATAAAAAGGTTCTCGTCAGTCGTCGCTTTAAAGATTTTACTTGATGTATGCCTGACAACCTTGGAGCTTAATATTTCCTTGTTGATACCCTCTAAGCTTTTTCTCTGTCTCTGAAAGTTTTAGGTACGCATGCACAGTTACAGAGCTTTTCATCTTTACATACTTTTCGTTTTCTTTTGCAGTAGCGGGTGGGATCTGACTTCTTCCCTGTTATGAGATTGCAACGTTTTTATTCTGCTTGTATACACCGTTTACTTTTCATTCATGCTTTAATATTTATGTAACTTTTCAAAAATAAAAGCATAGAGCACCTCTCAAATTGAGTAGTGATTATATGCTTTCCCTCACAACACAAGATGCATAAATCTTGAAACAAACTATACATGCATAAATGTTTATGTAATTTTCAAAAAGAAAAACATAGAAGTACATCTCTAGCATTATTATTCTCGAGAGGTGCTTCTATGCAAGATGGCAGCATCAGTAGATCAAAACAACCAAATATATGGTCTTGAGTGAAATCGAACACCTTTGGTACTTGTATATGATTGAGAAAATTTGGGTTCCCTACTACAAGGAAATCCGAAGTTCGCCTCTTAATGGGTTTTGGATTATAGGATGCTTTAAAAGAATTTTATATGAAACTCATGTCTTACAAATTTGGGAGAAAATTAAGCGTGAGTCCTAACCTCATATTAAATTTTCCTTTGTGTTGTCCAAGGCCAGCTCTCCCAAAATCACTATTAACTAAGTAATTTTTATTTTTTGAAAGTGTGATTTTAAAATTTTGCAGAGATATACAACATGTCTTCCACTACATGCATGATTTTCACGGGATATTTACCCTTTCATACTTGCCATGGAAAGCAGAGCAGTGGATAAGCAAAGATAAAACAAACTTCAAATTAAGTATCCCGTGAGTTCCAACCTCATATTAAATTTTTTCCTTTGTGTTGTCCAAGGCCAGCTCTATCAAAATCACTATTAACTAAGTAATTTTTTGTATTTTGAAAATATGATGGAGTTTGATTTTAAATTTTTTGTGGAGACATACGACATGTTTTCCCCTACATGCATGGCTACATCTACTAATTTTGTGAGAAATTCTGAAAACATCCACTTCTGACTTCCACGGATTCTCGATTTCACGGGATATTCACCCTTTCATACTTGCCATGGGAAGCAGAGTGAAACAACCTCAAAATTTCAAAACCAATTTGAATTGCAATTTGATTTTCATTTGCATCTTTATTTGAATTCGGAAATTGATTTTTATTTCGTTTTTGGCCTTGGGCCATTTCTCCTGGCACCTTGGGCCGCCGGCCTGCTTCTCCTCGGCCTTTCGACCCGTTCCGCCTCGGCCCAGCCGGCTTGCCAGCCGACCGGCTCCCGTCTCCCCCGGCAACGGAGCCGCCCCGCTTGTGCTGCCGCCGCCTTCAGCCTCGGTGGCTGCTGCTCGCCCGAGCCCTATAAAAACCCCCGCCCAAGCCTCGTCCCAACTCCCCCCCCCCCTCTCCACTGGACGGTGAGCTTCCCTGTGATATTTTGGTAATGTAATCTATGTGAAGCTTATGACGTTTCGTTTGTAAAAACTTCGGTCGTTAGGCCTTATATTGAATAAAAAGAGTTGGACTGTTTTTGTTTGGCAATATATGTTTGTCTTTTCCAACAGCTAATCTTCCTGGGTAGCTGTTGTGATGTTTCAACGAGCCCCTAAAAAGACGGTCCGTCACACAGAGCAGTGGACAAGCAAAGATAAAACAAACTTCAAATTAAGTAGATGTCACAAAGATAATATAATTATAGAACAGATCGATCAATATATTATAACCTAGCACAGGGGCGGAGGCAGACCTAGGGCCACTGGGGTTGAGCCCAAGACATGCCACGATAAATATATGCAAAAATATATTAAAAATTAGTAAAATTATAGTTTTGCCTAAGAAGGTACGGCCCTGCCCGAGGCATAGCTCTGGACTGGGGACCTAGCAGCCCCTCGAAGATTAATCATCGAGTAGCGTTTCTATGCTATTCCTTTCAATATAGGTTGTACAAATCTTAAAGCAAACGAAATTGTAAATAATCATCATCTACCACTTATTCATTCTTTAATATTTATGTAACTTAAAAAAAGAAAAGCATATAAACAATAGACATGTCCTTGTCAATTACATTAACAATCATTTGTTTCTTTTTGTTCTCTTTTGTTACTTTGTAATCTTTGTCACTTTTCTTTTTAGATTCCTTCTCTCTTTGTGTTTGGTAATGTCGCCTTCCACATCCTCTGCCAAGCGACATCGCCTAGATGCAGTGCTTCGTTATTAAGCGATGCAGACTCAAAAAATCGTAAATTGCTACTTCTAAAGATACTACTCAGGCTAACAAAGAGATCCCTTTTGCTTAGTTGAATTGCGTAATCAATTCGGAAAATGCTACCATACAATTTTTTTAAAAATGAACTTCTCGCTTGTCTTTGAGCTGGCACCACGCAAAAGAAATGTAATGGGAAGGTTTCATCCTATCGATATCGCAATAATCAAATAATTTTTATTTTTCGATTATCGTCAAAATCGGGTTGAAAATCGCCAAGAAACCGAAGGGTTACGGAATTATTTTTTTATATAAAAATTATAAAAAAAGCAAAAATCGACTTATATTCACCGATAATCAGCTGACTAAGTGAACTTCCTCGTTGATCGATTTTTTTGAGCAATTTTCGCTCAATATCCCTCGATAATCACTCGGTATGCCTCGATAATCACAATATTTGCGTCGCATAATTTTTTCCAATTTTTTTATTTAACCGATTTACCGACTAGTATCTAACATCGTATCGGCTCGATAAATTCGATTATCGCTATATTCGGTGATAATCGATGATAAGTTGAACCCTGGTAAGGGGTTTGGTATGGAAAAAAAAAGGCAAAAAGAAAAATAAAATCAAAACTTATAAGCATTGAGCCTCCAAATGAAAGATCCAACATTAGAACTATAGGAGCTAGCTCTCACTAGTTCTTCCCTTATTTGAGACCCACTCATCTTTTTCCTCGTAAAATATTTAGTTCTCTTGATTGGGCGAAGGTTTAGTGCTGTGTGACTATGTCACACTGTCATGTCGGAGCAAACTAATGGGCACTAACTGTAGTCTTTCTTTGCCCCTATCTTACCAGCAGATTGCTGTGTTGGTTTTGTGATCCGAAAGAGACAAATACGATAAATAATTATGCAAGTTTTCACGTATCATAAAATTTTCAGATAATGATCAAGCTTGAGAAATTTTCAAAAAATTTCAACCGATTTTTTTTCATTATTTTTTTTTCAGATTTTTCCGCATGCGTTGTTCATAAAAAGCATTATAATGCTCCAAAAAAATCATATAAAATCTGGTCCTGTAGCTATAAAATCCGGTCATTTTTTAGCAAATTTCGTCGAGATTTACCGAGATTTCAGCGATATGGATGAAATCTCGCCGAGATATTAATATACTGTAGCAAATTTGAATTTTTTATTTATTTTTTTCTATTCCGCTAGGATTTCAAAATTCGGAAAGGGTCTAGAACCGAGATTTCGCCGAAATTTCTATCCTGGGCAGTACATGGAGGCCAATGCCTTGTTGCATGGGAGACAGCATGGCGGCCTCGGCATTCTTGAATTCAAATGGTTGGGTTATGTTCTTCGCCTCAGATGGACGTGGTGGCCATGGACCAACCGGTTGTCCAGGGCTCCAGGCCATGTTTAAGGCTTCAACGACAGTCACTGTCGGAGATGGGAATCTAAGTTTTGTTTTCGATGGATAACTGCTGGGTGAATGGAGTTTCCATCCAAGAGTTGGTTGGTACCAGAGCCAGAAAAAGAAGAACGGTGGCGCAGGGTCTAATGAATCATGATTGGGTCAAAGACATTACAGACGGATTGACAATTCCGGCACTAATGCAATATTTGGAGCTATGGAATATCTTGGCGCCGGTTGCCCCTTCAGCCTGGGAGAGAGAGGATGGGCTTCATTGGAAATGGACAACAACATTATCCTACCCGTCAGCAGGGTTAACAAAATCGATCCGGCGATTTTCGGATGAACAGTAATTTTCGATAATCGCAAAAATCGAGTCGAAAATCGTTAAAAATCGGATAAATTCAAAAACCAAATTTTTTCAATTTTTTTTTTCAAAAATCGTCGATTTTCGTGGAAAATCGACGACCTTGTTGAACTTTTTGTGCAATCGATTTTTAGTAGCGATTTTTGATGAAAATCGACCGATTTCCACCGATTTTCGATCGGTTTTTGACACGTAATTTTTTTCGAATTTTTGAATTTTTTTGAATTGGATCGGTTTATCGACCGGTTTTTGATATCGGGCCGCGGCAATATGGGCGAAAATCGCGAAAATCGACGATTTTGTGAACCCTGCTCGTCAGCTTCAGCTTATATGGCGTTCTTCGTCGGCTACACATACACGTGGATCTCGATCGGAATAAGCCTTCCAAATAAAACCTAAATGTAAGTTTTTTTTTTTTGCTTGGCTGGACACTCAGCATCGCTGTTGGACATCGGACAAGCTTCAGCGGAGGGGACTGCCGAATCATGGCCAGGGGCGGAGGAGCCAGTATGGCGAGCTACGGCAAGCGCCATACCTAACTCCGTCTGCTATCTGCTAATACCCTAGTCCCCATATTGACCTAATTGATTGGGCTTTAAGTCCCGTGATCGCTATGCTATCTCAAAAGTCAAGAGAGGAAAAGAACAAAAAGAAATATAAAATAAAAGGTCATTTAATTAAAGATATTTTGCTGGTCTTGATCTCATCTAGGCATTTAGCTGCGAAATTGTTTATAGAATTAGTTAATTTTTTGGTGATTTCGTATGTAGATTTGACGAATTACTTTGGCAAGACGTCTAGTGGGTTGAATCTAAGTGCTCTAGTATGCGGAAACAATGAGGCAAGTAGACAATGAGAATAGGTTCAAGAGGATGTTGATGTTGAGATTAGGATAGGAGATGCACACGTCTAAGGAACAATAACGGATAAGAAAGATACATAGAAATAATGATTTCGCCATACCATAATTTTTTTTCTGTCCTCCGCTACTGATCATGGCAAGTGTAAGTCGTTCTGTTTGGTGGAGCTGGAAATGGCCGAGAATATCTTCATGCAATGCCTATGGGTTATAATCTTCTGGAGTGCCATCCTTAATCATTAGGCGATTAGCCTTAGGGTGCGTTTGGTTGCCTGTACCAAGTGGTACATGTATGAGATGGTTCAAGAAAAAAGTCATCCATGCGTTTGGTTGCTTGAATGGAACCATCCCATCCTGGATCAAGTGACACAAATTTGAGGAATATTCCTTCTAGATGCTGAACCATCCCATTTACCCAAAATAATGGAACCAAATGATATATGAACATCCCATTCCATTCAATCCCATCCCATGAACCAAACACATCCTTAGAAAACCTGTCGCATAGGCAAGATTCCCGTGTCCTCGATTGGCAGACATCTTCTCGGAAGAGAGGAGAAAAAGGGAAACTCAAAGCATGGGATTCGCTGGTACTCTTGACTATATGGCGAGCAATGCTTCTATCTGTTCCTTCCTAATACAAATTATACAAATATTAAAACAAACAAAAATGAAATGATAAGTAATTGATATCTACCTTCTATTCATGCTTTAATAGTTGTGTAGCTTTAAAATAAAAATGCATAGAAGTACCTCCGGCAAGTGTCTTTGAAGGTGTTTCGAGGGATCTACAGGACTTGGTGGACTCGGCGTTGGAAGAAATAGGCTCTTGGACTCGAGCGGGAGCGTTAGGGTTGCATTCTGTCTTTGCGAGAAGTCACATTTGGTCTTCAGGGTAGGCAGTTTTCTCTGCACTATAGGCAGGGGCGGATCTAGCATGTAATTAGTGGGGTCAAATGATCCCAATGACTTCGTCAAAATCACATGTAAATCTAATTGTATCCTATTAGCATATAAGCATATATAAGCTATAAATTATTGTAATGACCCCAGTGACTCCAATGACCTATTCTTCTGGATCTGCCCCTAACTATAGGGAGTGCCTTTCAGTTCAGTTAACTCTTCCCGGGTTACTTCCTTCTTTTCTGTTTTCCTTTCTGGTGCGTAGAACTCATATGTACTTGCTTTCTACCTTAATGCAAAAACATACGATGTTTTTGCGTGTTCTCTAAAAAAAATAGAGCATGTTTCTATACTTTTTCTCTTAATAGAAGTTGCATATATTTTGAAGCAAATGAAGGAGTAAGTAATCACATCTACCTTTTATTCATGCTTTAATATTTATGCAGTTTTTTTTTAAAAAAAAGCATAGAAGTACCTCCAAAAAAAATAACATCACATTTGTCAAATAAAAGAGATAATAAACTAAAGATAGTCAGGAGGGATCGGGATCGTTGTTTGTCCTCCCAAGAAACCGAGAACGGGTCTTGGATAATCACCAGGAACTCCACAAAAGCGAAAGATATGCCTCAAAAAAATCAGTTCACATCAGTGTTTGGTAAATGTCACACACACGTACACCGCGCTAAAACCAGAAGAAGAAGAAATCGGAGAGGAAAATAGAACATGTCGATCCCTTTCCAACCGGCAAATTGAAGCCCTACTAGGGGAGCGATTCCTACGCGTACTGTAAAATGAAAGAACTAACACACGCTATACAGCTAAAAAGTTGGGAAAGAAGCTGTACTGGCTACTGCTTTCTGATGAGGTTAATGTTGTCAAGCCAATGAGAAATAGGATAAGAGAGGAACTAGGGACACCGTTCCTACCGTACGCCCTAAAACTGACCGGTTTCATGTGTTTCAGTGTTTAGTTTTATGATTTTCAGGTTTAATTAGTTTTTAGTGCTAAATTTCATGAGTTTCAGTGTAAAAAATCATGAGTTTCAAGCGTTTCATTGGTATACCGTTGGCCGTGGATTAGTTTTTCTGATAGGATAAATACCCTTGTAAAGAGGATTTACTGGATGAAAAGACATCAGAAAGTAGTCAACAGCACGGCTGTACTATACCTCGCATGTACTTTGTATGGATGGAGCATCACATGTATTCCCATTAAATGATGCTCCAAAGGAAATTAAGATAGGTTGTTCCATTTCTATCTGATAAGATCGATCCACTCGGATCTTCTGAATGACCCTGACGCGAGGCGAGACTACAGGTAAATAGTAGTAATATTTACGGTACGCATACGTGGAATCTAGTGAGTTGTACACAGTCTTTACTCTTTTTACGAGAACATGCAAAACACTTCTGTGTCACTTCGTTAAAGAAGAAGCACGAGTTTTTACTGGTTCTATATAGGATAGCTATGGTCTACGAGGCTACGAGCAACCTCTCTCTCACACACACTTTCACTCGTAAGATGAATAGTGGATTGTGAAAAGAAGTACTGCACGTAAAACAATTTTTTTGATAATGAAGAATTAAATCTCTAATATTGCACGCAAAATACAAATAGTATCGTACATTCATATTCCAGAAATTAGTTTTATTGTACTTTGTTAACTATCCGTCCATGAACATAGATTATGGACAATCAATAGACAGTAAGGGTCTTTTAGAATTCCAGGTAAGAATTGGGAGTCCAACGCCTTTTCTAGCGCCCAAAACACTAATTTTTTCTTTCTTTCTTTTTTTGGTAAATCTAACTCATGAGAACAAAATTACAAAAAAAAAAAATCATGTCGACAGGTAACACGTGTCACCTGCCGCATTCCCGTATCGTGACGGTATAACCCGTGTAGTAGGAGCTTGATAGTAGAGTTTCCGCGCAACAATAGCTCAGCAGCAGAACCTGCCAAGCATCCCTAAATAGGTAGGTATTAGGTAAGAGATTTAATTAAGTAAAGGCATTAATTAAGTGGTTAATTAATTAAAGTGATTAACTAATTTACTTGTGGATTTGATTGTCACGTTACTGCTGAGCAAGGGGAGCTCGGTAGGAATCTTACACGGTAGGTGACATAAGCGTCTTCCACGATCAAAGAGGATTTGGAAGTAAATGCCAAAACTGGATTCATTCTGTTTTGATTAATGGTTCAGTGGGGATCAAAATCAATAATACTGAAAGTAAATTCTTTCAAACCGGCAAAGGTTTGAGACAAGGAGATCCTTTATCCCTTATCTTGTTCAATTTGGTTGCTGATGTCTTTTCTAGAATGCTTCACAAAACTCCTAATCATGGTTTAATAAATGGCATGTGTAAAGATTTTTGTCTCGGAGGAATAATTAATTTACAATACGCTGATGATACTCTTGTTTTTGTTGAAAGTAATGAGAAAGTTGTTTTACATCTTAAATGGTTTCTAACTATTTTCGAACAATGTCTGGCATGCGGATTAATTTTCACAAAAGTGAATTGATTCTTGTTGGCTGTGATAAAGATGAGGTAAAGAAATATGACAATATTCTTTGTTGTAAGATAGGATCTTTTCTCATAAAATATCTTGGTATTCCCCTTCACTATGAGAAAATTAAAAGAGAAGATTTTCAGCCTCTTATTGACAAGATTTTGAAAAGAATTGCAGGTTGGAGAGGCAAACTCCTTTCTTTTAGTGGCAGGTTAACTCTGATTAAATCATGTTTAGCTAGCATTCCTTTGTATCTCCTTTCGTTCTTCAAATTTCCTAAATGGGCTTTGGATACTATTAATTCTCACATGGTAAATTGCCTTTGGAGTGATTACGAAGGTCACAGTAAGCTTCATTTAGCTAATTGGCATTTAGTTTGTATGAAGAAAATTTTTGGTGGCCTGGGCTTTCCTAATATTAGAGATCTTAACATGTGTCTATTGGCCTCTTGGATTAGAAGATTGTATTCTAAAGATGACAGGCAGTGGAAAGGTTTAGTGAACTACAAGTATAAAACTGATGGTCAGGTGGTTTGAGTTGGTGGAAGTGGCTAACAGCATAAAGCTCATTGAGGATGAGGATGTGCTAATTTGGCAATATAGTAGTAATAGAGTTTATTCTGCTAAATCATTATATGCAATCATCAATTTTAGAGGTGTTCTGCCTGTTTATATTCCGGCGGTGTGGAGTTTGGTTGTTGCCCCTAAGATTCATTTTTTCCTTTGGCTCCTCTCTCATAATAAAGTTATGACAAAAGATAATTTATTGACAAGAGGTATAGACAAAGGAGTGGTTTGTAGCTTCTGTGATGAAAAGGAATATATTATCCATCTGTTTTTTTGAATGTGTTGTAGCTAAAAACATTTGGAATATGGTTGGTGATTTTTTTGATTTGAACATAGGGCACAACTATGAATCAGTAGATCGGTTTTGGTTGAGCAATAAGAAGAATGCTGCTCTAAATTCTATTGGTGTTGCTGTTTTGTGAAGTTTACGTAAGTATAGAAATAACATGATTTTTCTATTTCAGAATTGGTCAGATGTGAAAACAATTTGGAGGAAGGTGCTCATCACACTAAAGAATTGGAACCCTTTGTACAAGGAGGAGATAGTGGTTCAATTAGAACAATTTTGCAAGCACCTGGAGATGAGGATCAGAACACTGATGCCACTAATGTTGGGATGTGGAGACAATTGATCAAGAAAGAAGACTTTGTGGATAACAACATCTCGAAGGAGACAATTTCGGAAGAATTGGTCTCCCTCTCTTCCTATTTTGATCAGATGGTGAAGGACAGGATGCGTTTTAGTTGAACTATTGTAATGGGGATTAGATATCTAAGTTTGTGTTGCTAAAAATTGTGGTGCCAAATTGTGAACTAAAACAGATGTACTTTGTTTCCAGTTTCTCTAATGAAACGGGGATGTCAACATGGTTGATGTCCTTTTGATCTAAAAAGAGGGAGCTATTTTTGTAATTTTATCCGAAAATGGACTATTTTTTTTTAAAAAAAAAGAGAGAGAGAGAGAGAGTCTATTATAGGGCTAGGAAAGGAAGGCTCTAAAAAATTGGTACGAGTTTTAGCCGCCCACGTGAAAGTTCAAATCATCAACATATATATCAATTTTGCATCACATCGTGTTACGTAGGCCTGAAATATAACCAAAGAACTTAATTACCGTGCATTCATAAGTCAAGATATAGGTGACGTGCAGGTGCGAATATTTCCAACTCTCATCAACATGGTACAGATTGGACTAATGGAAGACTAAGCAGAACTACGGACGCAGTTAGGAAATTGCTGAACAAACACATCACACCATTTGTCCCATTTCCATGGCCAACTCGCTCTGAATTAATTAAGACCATAGGCAATACGATGCATAGGTGGGTGTTGGTTGTTCGAAAGAAACGTTCTAGGAATGGCCAACCGTTGGATCAAGATCTAACGGTTGCGTTACTAATCAGTAGTCAGAGACAATTGGCATGGCGGTTAGTGTCTCACTGTCCAGTGATGAGCCATGCAACGTGTGAGATCGAGTCAATAATTATTAACCTCTAATAAGACTTTGGAGAAACTCAGGAGCAACTATTGCATTTTTACAGTACAATATAATTAGATAGTGGATGCACTACTTTTTCGTCCAACCCAAGAGAACTTAATTTCTCTTGCCAGTCTATTGCACCTGGTGCAAGTGTGCGCCGGCGAGACAGACTCTCTGTTTCCTGCATGTCTGTTCATTTGCTTAGATGATTTATATGCTCCTATAGTCCTATGTAAAGTGAAAAGTGAAAACACAATAATCGTCAACCTGTTTTAAAGATCCTATAGTCCTAGTACTTAGTAGCACAACTAGCTACTTATTACATATATACCGCTTTTAAAAATACAAAAAAAAAGTGGCAAATGTTTTAAAGAGACGTCTCTTTTACCTGATGGCTAATTACCACACACAACATAGCACAACCAAACTATGCAAATTGTAGCTACCGTGTGCACGTGGACCGCACTTGAAATTATTAAATTCCGTACATCGAGCCAGTGGTTGCAATTTCAGTAGACTAAGGAGCAAGGACAGTTTTGTTATTTGCGTTAGCCACCACTCTCTTCTGTCACAAATAGTTGCCGTTTTGAATATCAATACGGTCTCTAAAACATTAGCTTTGATCGCTAATTTTTACTATAATATATTTATAAAACTTATTATAATATTACGAAGTACTTTTTTTTAAAAAAAAATTATATATATATATATATCTAATTTAGATATTTAAAATAATATCAACGAGCAAAATTTTGAAAGTTTAACCATACTTATGTTAGAAACAACAACTGTTTATGTGCGGAGAGAGTAACAAGTGACGCAACCCCGCCACCACGACAATATAATAAGCACCACCCGTAGCCACTACATCCATTACAAAAGCCTCCCGTGACGCAAGATTAGCCAACTCTTTTGCATTCAATCGTATCGTAAAGCATAAGCGATCAATCGATGAAGCTGTTCGCCTTCGTGAGGCGCTCACGCCGGCCATCGTCGCCTGTGGAGGCGGTGGCGATGCCAGACCCGGCTCCGGTGGCGCTGGAGGACGCGGCGGCGCCCGGGGAGAAACGGCGGCGGAGGCCGTCGTCGTCGGGGTCAGCGGCGTGGAAGCCGACGCTGGTGGCCATCTCCGAGGACGCCACGGTGGGCGCCGCGGCCACCGCCAAGGCGAAGGGGAAGCCGGCGGCGGCAGCAGCGAAGGCCAAGGCGAGGCCGTCGCCTCGCGCGGCCCGGGTGGACTACGACGACTTCCGGTGAGTTCTTGTGCGTGCGCGCGTGTGGGGCGCTGAGTTCGCGCGCGAGCCAGGAGTAGACTTCAGCCGTTGGATTTGGCAGATTAGGGACGTGATCGCGACACGTGTACGTTAACTTGGGCCCAGTGGCGGAGCCAGCCCAGGCCGAAGCCCCGGGCTAGACCAACTGATCTTAAATTAAGTCTATGTTTTTAATCATTTTTTAATAATTTTTAAAAAAAAATTAATGGGCTTTGATTAGGCCCGTGCGCAAGAGGCGGCCGGCCTCAGATCCGCCTGCTTGGGCCAACACCCCATGGGTGCCGGGCTCCTCGTGCGAGGTTGGAACGCCGTGGGAAAGATGTTGTGCGTCGCCTCCAAGTGGGAACCGCAGAGAGTCTTGTGGGGCCACAGATGCCTCTAGCAGATATACTCCCCTCCCGCCACAAGTACATACTAGGTAGTGTCGCACGTGATGCCGCGTCGTGGGAAATCAGATCAAATTTTTTTTTTTCTAAAAAAAGTAAAAGGATCTAAACGTTTTTTGGTTCTCTTGATTTTTTTTTAAAAAATACACTAGGTAGAAACCGTCGAAGAATTAGCATAAGAACAGGCCTTTTGAAAAGAAAAAAATATATGTTCTGAAAATATTAGATTTCGAGTTGACAAAAATTATAGAAATAGAGATGTGCACATTTTTTTTTGACGAATCTGTTTTTTCTCGGAAAAAAATGGAGAAATGATCTTCTTTTGCCGAGTTTAACACTCTATACATTCACTGGGTAATAATACATGTTTCGAAAAATATTATAGATAGAGTTGCAAAAAAAACTATAGTGATACAGTTGTACACATATTTCTTTTTTCCGAAAAATATTAGAGATCGAGTTACAAAAAAAATAGAGATAGGGTTGTACACATATTTATTTTGACGAATTTGGTTATCACTCTATCATTACTCGGTCAACCTTCTTTTGTCGAGTTTAACACTCTGTGTTAACCGGGTAATAACACATGTTCCGAAAAATATTAGAGATGTCAACCTTCTTTTATCGAGTTTAACAATGCGTTCACCAAGTAATAATACATGTTTCGAAAATATTAGAGATTGAGTTGCAAAAAAAGCCTATAGATAGAGATGTACACATATTTCTATTGACGAAAATATTTTTTTGGGGGAAAAACAGAGAAAGGACTGGACGTAAATGACGGGGACCTATTTGTTATTGTTTGGGACCTAAACGCTACTCCGAAAAATTAGAAAAGGATTCGTTTGAGATTTGTAGAAAGCTGATGGAATTTTTTGCAAAAAAATCAGAGGGTGATGTGGGTGGTCTGGTTAGGCTCCAAATCTTTCCCGTATAATAGAGTTGATATTGGTTTGGAACATGTGCATACAAAATTTTAATTTTGGTTATCGATATCTTTTAAATATTTATATTGGATATATAAAAAACATACATATAGATATAGATATATAGATATATATATATATATGTTTTGAAAATTATTTTTATAATATTATAATTTTATTGGGTGTTATAATTATATTATAATTAAAATTAATGGTTAAAGTTGCGTTTTAAGGACTAATAACGTGTACTCCCTCTGTCCTACAAAAAGTGCATTTCTAATGTTCAAAATTTGTCCTACAAAAAGTGCATCTTTAGTCCGTAGGGCTCAGCTGTAAGTGTATACATACTCATTTAAGTGCCTGTGGAAACCGAAGCACCAGCATGCTTATGTATAGAGTAATGAGGGTCACATTAGTCATTTACCTTGCACACTAATCTGTCTTAAAAAAACCTAGAAATGCACTTTTTGTGGGACAGATGGAGTATTTGTGACCGAAAGGAGCGCTTTGAGTCAATGGTCACGCATGTGGTAGGCAGTTTTGTCATTTCCCTTGTTGCCGTGAACGTGATGTTCTAGTTTGGAAGATGGACAGATAGGGTTGAAGGACTGATGCGATCGCTGGTTGGTCACCTTGGGTACCCAATTGGTTGGATCTTGCAGATAGTTGACTCAAGATGGTTAATTGGTTTCACAGGAGCAAGTGTGTGAGAGATCCATGCTCCTTTTTGGCAACTAGCTTGTAGACTTGATTTTAGCTTATACTTTTTTTGGCAACTAGCTCGTAGACTTGTCATGCTCATGCAACCAATCTGTCATCAATAAACTCGAGCCTTCCTGAGCTAAACAGAGGAATTCACCCCTGTATTTGTATAGAAAAAACTAAATTTTGGTTAATACGTTCGTCGGTGCACGAACAGTACATGGACCACAAAATGAAGAGAGAAAAAAATCTCTGAAGCCTGGAACTGCTGGATCACCTTTGTCCTGCCGACGGAATCTCCATGGGTAGACAAGCTCACTATCCTTTCGGAATCAAGAACAAAGGGGAAGGGTCTTTAGACCTAATAATTTCCTCTTTTTTAGCGGTGATGCGTGCGTCAGAAAGAGACATTTCCTTGCTTTACTGTTTAGTCAAGCTCAAGCTGCACTGCCCCCGGTCAAGTAAGGAAAATTTGATGATTTGCCCTAAAGTTGATGGACGTTTGATCATTTGCCCAAAGTTGACAGGCATTTGATCATTTGCTCTACGATGTCTCACTGACATGTGGCCCCACATGTCAGTGAGACATCGTAGGGCAAATGATCAAATGCTCACCAACTTTGAGCAAATGATCAAATGTCTATCAACTTCAGGACAAATGATCAAATGCCCCGTCAAGTAAGGCTGTGACCCGGCCTGTGACCCTGATGCCTACTGCTGCTGCTGCTACGTAGTCTCTCGAGATCACTCATTGGTGCTACTAAACTGAAAAGATCATGCAGCGCAAATTGCCACTTTGCAAGAGCATCAATATTCGACATACATCGGATGTTCAAAGTTCAGATACCCTGTAGTGCTTGCTGTGTTTGTCGATGCTGTAGATCAAGACCAAATACAACAACGATTAGAGACCCAAGAACATATTTAGTTTGAAGCTAACCTTAGCACGTCAAATACTGACGTTCTTGACACTGACCCGTGTGCATCTCTCCACGTGCAGGCACTTCGGAGCACCTACGATGTTGCCGGCGTTCGCGCCAACGGCGTTCCTGTTCTGAGCTCAAACGAGCTCACAAATCCGCACGGCGGCGGGGCGGGACGGACCGGCGGTGGTGTAGCTGACGGGTGTGGTAGTGTGGTCCGACCATGGCGGCTCTGCTTTGCGTGCCCGATCTGAGCTTGCAGAGCTGCTGATTCTGTGATTCCTAATGCTTCTGATGTGCATATGTCTACTGTTTCGAATCCCCCGGGTTGCGTTCCGCCTATCGGTTTCCATCGTCTTTTATGGTTTTTGATGTTCTCCCAAATGATGTCCATAACTCGATGTTTCAGTCTAGTTTCTGATGCGATCGATCGCGCAGCTAATTCTCCTCGGTTTAACTATGGTGTACATCGCTCGCTATTTCAGCCTAGTTTCTGAAACCTAGTTCGCTCAACGACGGAGAATCGATCCAAAACTTGAGTAGTTCGATCTGGCTCGCCGAATTCGGATCGTTCCAGTGAATAGCAAAACAAAACAGATTAAAAAAAAAGGAATCATGACAGAAATCATACGGTTGGACCGAAGAACTACGTGCACACTTTTATGTGTTAGAGTTGTAGGTGCTATGTTTATGATTTGTGTTGGCATCATTACTTGAAGGGTTGTCGTGATCGTGGAAAGACGCGCGGCATAGTTCGCTAGGGTGTGTAGATCGAGTGAGGAGAAGAGACAGGGTGTTGCAAAGGGGGTTAGGTTTGAATTGAAGGAGTTGTTGCTATGTGAATATTGAATCCGGTGTCGTTGCTAGAGTTGTGTGATTTGGTGTGGCTTCCTGCTATTGCTGTGAAGATGATGATTGAGGAGGCATCAAGATAGAGACGCCCTCAAACAGGGGAAGAAGATTACTCATGATGTGGTTTTGGTAGTTTGGATGATAAGCCCAGATGTGATGTTGAGGTGGTATTGGTAGTGGGAGTAGGAGCTGGTGGTAGCTCCGACGGATGCTATGATTATGATTTTAGTGTTGGTGGTAGCTATCGAGGTGTTGGTGTTGGTGCTAAAAGCAGTCTGGTGGAGAGGTGCGACAGACATATTGGTAGAAGGCGGAAGTCAATGTGGTGGGGGTATGTTAGGATAGGTGGTGGAAAGTGAGATGGTCGAGGGTGTGTTGGGAGAGGTGGTGGAGGCCAAGGTGGTCGGGAGTTACAGGTGGAAACGGTGGAGATCAAAACTTAAAGTATATGGATAGAAAAGGAGACAAGACTACCGCTATGACGAAAAAGGTGATTGACTTGATGTTAGTTGAGGCTATGTTAGAGGTATTTAAAGTGATGAATCTGGTCGGTATTGTGGTCGGTGATGTAGGTGATGGGCTGATGGCAATCCAAGGTTGCATCCATGTGATGGTATTGGACATGACGTGGAGGTGTGAATAAGGACGAGGCAAAGATGACGGTCTTAGAGGTGTTGTCCATTGTAGCATCAAAGGCATTTTTTACTAGGGTATTTGCCATTGTATTGATTATATGTTTCGTAAAAGTAAATGTTTTAATGAGATCATTACAAATTATGTAACAAAATGATCATGATTGTTATCTTATACTCATGTTGAGGGGAAATGTTGAAGAGTTAGCATTGGAAATTAATAAGAGTCCGACTCGAAATCGTGCTAGGGGTATGTAGCGACCCGCCCAATTAGCCCGGGGTAATTAGCAACAGCTGGCATTACCCTAGGTTAATTAAGCGAATCTCGGCACAGTGGCTAACAAAATAACGGGTGTCCCGGTACTTTATTAGCTACTATACCGTGTTCAGAGTGTTGCAACAGAACAATAATTAGAGACTGAACTGAAATATATTACATTCAGCCACGCAGGGCTTACAAGTTCGATACATAATTAGACAGGATCCAAGTACAACATAAGCATAAGACATAACTACTAGTTACACAAAAGACCGACGTAGTGTAACACCGATACTCAGCACTCTATTCTCCCTGGTAGTCCTCCGCGTAGGTTTGGTTCTGCGGGTGACCCTCACTCCAAGTCTCATGGTCGGACCAATTGGGATCCACGTCCCAACCAGAAGCTTGACCCTCAGAACAAATATCTAGCAGGGGGAGAGTTAGCAAGAGTGAGTACAGAGTACTCAGCAAGTAATAGTATAGAATGCAATACATGAGTTTTTCCTCCCTTTTTCCAAATCCAGCTTACCTCCTTCCCAAAATCTGATTTTTATTGGAAATAGGTTTTGATTTTCTTTAAGAGTTGCACATTTTAATTCAAGAGACTACTAACACCCGTATATGAGGCAGACTTAGCTTCCGTAGCCTCCAATCCAGGAGACAGGCATGAATTCATGATTTGACCCTGCGCAGGTTTGTACCACTTTACCCATAGTGACCCCTAGCATGAGAGGCCCCAGAATGTTTATCACTAGTCCAGTATTAGATCTCCAACCCTGTTACCCGAGTCGCGGATTCCTTCACTAGGCAATCCCACCGACTCGCGGCTAACAGTTGTATCAGACTATCCAGGCTGCCGTAGCAGCACAACTGATACTCAACCCAAGGCTTTATTCATATATAGCCTGAAAGAACCATCTGTGTCCCTCACTGGGCCTTCCGGCATACCCAGCTTCACACGCGTATTTATCTACTCTTACCCAATGTGGAGATCATAATACCTTCCTAGGACAACCTTTTCTGGTCGATCCACACACTATGGTTGATACTGAAAATACGGCTCATTGCCCGAGTGTAGTTGTTTATCCTTACATCATAGCCTATGTAGAGGGTCCCACCGGCCACATTCCAAGTACCTTGGCCCCCTCTACCCACCATATTAACACCACACCAACATAATAAATAACACAAGCCAGCTGCTCCATCAGCTGGACTTGCCAGCACACTCCACACCTCATCATCATCCATACTTTCATTTTCACCACACCACATTTCCATCCGTATTCAATCGGGTACTTTCAAATTATATATAAAGTTGGCAATGCATGAATGATACTTATAATGATACTGAAATCAAGTGGAAAATATTTAATGAAATTTGCTCAAAGGAATCTTGCCTGAAGTAGGATTTGCAAATACGGCCTCGCTCGAATACAGAGGTGGTTGGTACGACTGGTTCGGTTCTGGACCTGACAAATACAACGTATCAACTCTACGGGAATTAACCCACAGCAACTTTACGGCGTCTGAATCTACGGACAACGCTTACTCACTAAACCCACTGACTTAACCCGATCCACAATATTCTAGCAGCAATGAACATAGCAATTCAATTAATACAACAATTAACAATCTACACATTTATTAACTACTAACTCGCAGCTTTTAGAAATTCAAATGCAGTTTTCCTACGATATGAATACGGCAAGTTAACCTACGCAGATGCACGGAATATACAACTTCCTATTTTTCCTATTTTTCTCCTCTTCTTTCTTTTCCTCTCTTATTTTTCTTTTCTCTTCTTTCCTTTTCTTTTTCTTTTCTTTCCTTTCTCTTCTTCTCTTTTTCTTTTCTCTCTTTTCCTCTTTTCTTCTTCTCTCTTTCCTCTCCTTTCTTCTTTTCTGTGGCCGAAGCCTCCTAGCTCTGCTCTCTTCGGTTTCTCCTCCCGTGCGCCCCTTCATTTTGGGCGACCTCTCTGCTCCACGCCGGCGCCTCACCTCCGCCGCCCGGCCGGCCGGCGCGACGCGCCGCCGCCGCTCTCCCTCTCGGTTCCTCTCCTCCCTTCTCCTCTCTCTCTCTCTCTCTCTCTCTCTCTCTCGAACCCCCCCTCCTTTCTGCCTTCCTCCCGGCCAACTACCGCCGGTCGACGCCACCTCTGCCGTCGCCCTCTCCCTCTCTACTTCTCCCTCTTTCTTCTTCTTCTTCTCTACTGCCAAATCCTCCTCTAATCTCCTCTACTCCCCTCTCTCCCTTATTTGCCCTAGTGGCCAGACATAAGAACAGATACTACTCGGTATTTACGTTTGCCTCTTTTTATGTTTATTCTACCTTTGATTTCGCATTTCTGGGTTGATGACAAGAACAGACACTACCTGATCTATTCATTTGCTTCATTTCTTACTGCATGCAAGTTCTTTGGGGTCGATGATTCAAGAGCTTCTAGCGGGACGGCAAGACTACAGTCTAGCAACCCTAGAGCTCTACTGAGACCACAACTACCGATCTACTCAGTGCACTAAATAGTCTAGCTACTGCTATTACTACTATGGATGGCTGTGCACCTGAGGGATTTGGTTCGGGTTCGGTTGAGGGAAGAAGATGACGTGCAGCTCTGTTCTTGGGGATCACCGAGTCCGGTTCTTGTGGTTCCCCCTGGTTCTTGCTTGGTTCAGTTCACTTGATCTTGGGGATCTCCCTGTGGTTCGGTTCTTGTGGTTGTTCCTTGCTTCGGTTCGGTTCAGTGCTCCTTGGGGTTCTCCTGCGGCAACACTTGGGGATCCTCCTAGTTCGTGCTTCTGGTGGATCTCCTGGTTCTTACTCGTCTTGTGGATTGCCTCCTCCTCCGGCTTCTGGACCTTCTCCCTCCGGCTTCTTGCTCCTTCTTGCTTCTTGCTCTCTTGAATGCTCTCTGGACTGTGGTGTGTGGTTGCGCTTGTGTCCTTGGTTGGCTGGGAACTGAGGAAGGAGAATGCTTGCTATAAAGGGGCAGGAAAGGGACGGGTGGCAGCCGTGCCCTCTCCCTTGCTGCCACGAGTGCTGCTGGCTGCTAGCTGGGGGGCATGCATCTTAGTGCTGGCTGTGAGGTTGCATTTGGGTTGGCTGGTTGAAAGCATGGAATGGTCAAAGTTACTGAGTTACCTCTTGGCTTCTTTTTACTCATTTACTATATGGGCAGTGCACTATTAACTGATCTACACGGCTACGGATACCCGCAATCCGACAGGTAAGTACGGATTGCCGAGTGATGAACCGATCTAGCGAGAGGTGCCGACCCGGCCCTTACGGTCTGGTATCTCGGTGATCAATACCTCGCATGCGGGTCTGACGGCAATCCTCTTTTCTATTTCTATTCGCTCTATTCGCATTTTTAAATTTTACACTAACAAAGAACACTAATTAATAACCTCATTAACCACTAATACTATTATTTAACTAGTTAATATAGTGGGTCCTTACATCCTATCCCCCTTAAAAGGGATTTCGTCCCCGAAATCCGGCTCGACTAGGTAGAGGGCTTCGGGAATCATTAAGATTGCACCACATGGACGATTAAATGAGAAGTACACCTGCACCTGCGTTGGTGGTTCTGTCCACTTGCACTGCCGAGACGAAGTTCAACTGAGCAGATCTTGCTGTTGGTACTCCCTTGTTAGATCCTTTAGATGACATGGCGCTGGGGCCTCCTTGACTGTGTCCGACCGATGGTGCACGACTTGGCGGTGTCCCTGAAGCACTTTGTTGCGACTGACCGATGAGAATTGGGCAATTGTACCTCCTATGTCCCTCCTGACCGCAATTGTAACACTTGATGGGTACTTGGGGGCAACGACTAGCATAATGCGGACCTCCGCAATGGAAACACCTTAAAGATGGATTTGATAGGTTGCTAATGGGATGTTGAGAAGATGCAGACATCTCAGATGGTTGTGGAGAGCTTCGCTTGGTAATGGTGGTTTAGAAGGTGTTGGGTAGTCGAAAGTAAATGTCGGAGTATCAAATCTTGCCTTCTTTCTTCTCTCCTCATTCACTTGGGTCTCAGATGCTTTCCACTGATGGCCTTATTGGCTAGGTCTTGAAACATCAGAACGAGTGAGTAGCCAAATGCAGCTTCAAATATGAATTCATCCCCTTGGTGAACCTATAGATTTTCTTAGCCTCCGTGTCTACCTCCTCTGGTGCATATCTGGAGAGCTCATTGAACTTATGCAAATACTCAGAACACTTTTATTTCCTTGTGTCAAATCCCAAAACTCTTGCTTCTTTATATCCATTTCTCCCTGAGGAACATGGGTGGCGCGAAATTCTTTGGTGAACTCTGCCCATGATACGGGTTGATCTCTCCAGACGGTGCGGCAATAGTTTTTCCACCAGGTTGCCGCGGGACCCGTTAACTGGTAGGTTGCAAACTGCACTCTCTCCTCCTCTGGACAGCCTAAAGTAGTCAACTTCTTCTCAATCTCCTCAAGCCAATCATCCGCTTCTAATGGTTCGGTAGCTCTAGCAAAGGTAGGTGGGCGGGTTTGAAGGAAATCTCCCAAGGTGGTTCTGTGTCGGGTAGAATGTGGAGTTGCAGGGGTGAGGTTGGTGACAAGGGCTTCGAGAAACTGATTCTGGCTCTCTTGAGCTGTGGCTATGCACACGAGGACTCTCTCTAGTGGGTCTGGGTTTGTTGGAGCTCTAGTTGCATTAGCTAGACCTCCCAAAGGTGATGGCTGCCTAGATGGTGCAGGAAATGGTTGGTTGAGGTCATGGAGTGGTGCTTGTGGAGGCTCTACTCCTTCAGGTTGGTTTTGGGTAGCACCTAACCTCAAAATCAAATCTTGTTCTTCTACTTCATGGTTCGACATCCTGCAAAAGACCAGGAATCCAGGGTGCAACTTAATTAAACGTTTACCCTTAACACAAACCTTTGGTTAATAGAAGAGTCTCCCTAATTTGAACTATAGATATAACTAAGGAGAGAGTGATGTCCTTAAGAACAGCAGTTTGTTTGCATGGAAAGAAGTCTGATTAATTAATGGCAAGGGTGATCTAAAACTTTTACAAGTAGTTTAATTAAAGGATAAGAAGTATTGTGATAGCTAGAAGGTCTTAGGGCCAAGTTGTTAAGAAGTGGGATAAGAAACCGAGAACTCGCTCTCAATCGCCACTCCCTTTTGAAACTATACAATACCATCTACCTAATCGCCTGTAAAACACAAAACACTGGATAAAGAAGCAAATAAGGCGAAAGAAAAAGGAACCAGGAAACAATACAACACAGCGAACAAAATCCAGTAAGGAAACGATAAAGAAACATGGTGCACATGCACCAAGAACTAATCAAGACTGACGCGCTCGAGCCCACAACGAAACTTAGAGAAGAACTTGACGCAAAATCAAAACAAGACAGGAAAACGGTAAAGAATCCTGATGCCCAAGCACCAAGGATTCCTCGAGTTACGTGCTCGCCACGCTTGGATTCGATATCCAAGTACGCCACGGATTCAGCATCCGGGAGCCTTTCCTATCCTTAGCTCCTAGTTCTATGCGCTGTATTCAGCTATTTAGATACACAAGCACATCACAATTGCACAACTGGTTTTCTAAGGTTCAGCAATGCAAGACAGCAGGTTAGCATGCTTATGCAGTGCATCCTATGCATACTAGTAGGAATTAAGAATTAAAACAGCAATGCTACAAACCTACTACTCTAGGTATGCATGCAAACAGTAAATCAAGAAGACATGCAAAATAGTTGCAATTAACTTACTGATCATGATTAGAACTGATGCTACAACAATGCAATTAATCTATCATCCTATATTCAGAAATATTAACCATGATGATATGCGATGCTAAAGATGCAAATGCAATTTGCTGATTACATAAAGAGAGCAATTCTACCACAATAGCATTACAACTACAACACACAAGACCCCATACCACCAGGAACTACACTCGCTGCCCTATCCCCCTTAAAAGAGGATTTACTTACAATAGGTGGCCACTTAACAAAATAAATAATTCAAACAGGGCACTTATTAGTTGACAAGGTGAGGATTTCCATATACTTATTGCCATATAGCAGAGTCTTTTTAGTTTTACTTAGTCTCACTATCAGTCTCTAGTTATTTATTTGCGTGGTTCTCGTAACCTGGCTCTGATACCACCTGTAGCGACCCGCCCAATTAGCCCGGGGTAATTAGCAACAGCTGGCATTACCCTAGGTTAATTAAGCGAATCTCGGCACAGTGGCTAACAAAATAACGGGTGTCCCGGTACTTTATTAGCTACTATACCGTGTTCAGAGTGTTGCAACAGAACAATAATTAGAGACTGAACTGAAATATATTACATTCAGCCACGCAGGGCTTACAAGTTCGATACATAATTAGACAGGATCCAAGTACAACATAAGCATAAGACATAACTACTAGTTACACAAAAGACCGACGTAGTGTAACACAGATACTCAGCACTCTATTCTCCCTGGTAGTCCTCCGCGTAGGTTTGGTTCTGCGGGTGACCCTCACTCCAAGTCTCATGGTCGGACCAATTGGGATCCACGTCCCAACCAGAAGCTTGACCCTCAGAACAAATATCTAGCAGGGGGAGAGTTAGCAAGAGTGAGTACAGAGTACTCAGCAAGTAATAGTATAGAATGCAATACATGAGTTTTTCCTCCCTTTTTCCAAATCCAGCTTACCTCCTTCCCAAAATCTGATTTTTATTGGAAATAGGTTTTGATTTTCTTTAAGAGTTGCACATTTTAATTCAAGAGACTACTAACACCCGTATATGAGGCAGACTTAGCTTCCGTAGCCTCCAATCCAGGAGACAGGCATGAATTCATGATTTGACCCTGCGCAGGTTTGTACCACTTTACCCATAGTGACCCCTAGCATGAGAGGCCCCAGAATGTTTATCACTAGTCCAGTATTAGATCTCCAACCCTGTTACCCGAGTCGCGGATTCCTTCACTAGGCAATCCCGCCGGCTCGCGGCTAACAGTTGTATCAGACTATCCAGGCTACCGTAGCAGCACAACTGATACTCAACCCAAGGCTTTATTCATATATAGCCTGAAAGAACCATCTGTGTCCCTCACTGGGCCTTCCGGCATACCCAGCTTCACACGCGTATTTATCTACTCTTACCCAATGTGGAGATCATAATACCTTCCTAGGACAACCTTTTCTGGTCGATCCACACACTATGGTTGATACTGAAAATACGGCTCATTGCCCGAGTGTAGTTGTTTATCCTTACATCATAGCCTATGTAGAGGGTCCCACCGGCCACATTCCAAGTACCTTGGCCCCCTCTACCCACCATATTAACACCACACCAACATAATAAATAACACAAGCCAGCTGCTCCATCAGCTGGACTTGCCAGCACACTCCACACCTCATCATCATCCATACTTTCATTTTCACCACACCACATTTCCATCCGTATTCAATCGGGTACTTTCAAATTATATATAAAGTTGGCAATGCATGAATGATACTTATAATGATACTGAAATCAAGTGGAAAACATTTAATGAAATTTGCTCAAAGGAATCTTGCCTGAAGTAGGATTTGCAAATACGGCCTCGCTCGAATACAGAGGTGGTTGGTACGACTGGTTCGGTTCTGGACCTGACAAATACAACGTATCAACTCTACGGGAATTAACCCACAGCAACTTTACGGCGTCTGAATCTACGGACAACGCTTACTCACTAAACCCACTGACTTAACCCGATCCACAATATTCTAGCAGCAATGAACATAGCAATTCAATTAATACAACAATTAACAATCTACACATTTATTAACTACTAACTCGCAGCTTTTAGAAATTCAAATGCAGTTTTCCTACGATATGAATACGGCAAGTTAACCTACGCAGATGCACGGAATATACAACTTCCTATTTTTCCTATTTTTCTCCTCTTCTTTCTTTTCCTCTCTTATTTTTCTTTTCTCTTCTTTCCTTTTCTTTTTCTTTTCTTTCCTTTCTCTTCTTCTCTTTTTCTTTTCTCTCTTTTCCTCTTTTCTTCTTCTCTCTTTCCTCTCCTTTCTTCTTTTCTGTGGCCGAAGCCTCCTAGCTCTGCTCTCTTCGGTTTCTCCTCCCGTGCGCCCCTTCATTTTGGGCGACCTCTCTGCTCCACGCCGGCGCCTCACCTCCGCCCGGCCCGGCCCGGCTGACGCGCCGCCCGCTCTCCCTCTCGGTTCCTCTCCTCCCTTCTCCTCTCTCTCTCCTCTCTCTCTCTCTCTCTCTCGAACCCCCCCGGCTTTCTGCCGTCCTCCCGGCCACCTAGCGCCGGTCGACGCCACCTCTGGCGGCGCCCGCTCCCTCTCTACTTCTCCCTCTTTCTTCTTCTTCTTCTACCGCCAAATCCTCCTCTAATCTCCTCTACTCCCCTCTCTCCCTTATTTGCCCTAGTGGCCAGACATAAGAACAGATACTACTCGGTATTTACGTTTGCCTCTTTTTATGTTTATTCTACCTTTGATTTCGCATTTCTGGGTTGATGACAAGAACAGACACTACCGATCTATTCATTTGCTTCATTTCTTCGCATGCAAGTTCTTTGGGGTCGATGATTCAAGAGCTTCTAAGCGGGACGGCAAGACTACACCTAGCAACCCTAGAGCTCATCGAGACCACAACTACCGATCTACTCAAGTGCACTAAATAGTCTAGCTCTGCTATTACTACTATGGATGGTCAGGCACCGAGGGATTTGGTTCGGTTCGGTTGAGGGAAGAAGATGACGTGCAAACTGTTTCTTGGGGATCACCGAGTCCTGGTTCTTGTGGTTCCCCTGGTTCTTGCTTGGTTCGATTCACTTGATCTTGGGGATCTCCCTGTGGTTCGGTTCTTGTGGTTGTTCCTTGCTTCGGTTCGGTTCGGTGCTCCTTGGGGTTCTCCTGCAGCAACACTTGGGGATCCTCCTAGTTCGTGCTTCCGTGGATCTCCTGGTTCTTACTGCCTTGTGGATTGCCTCCTCCTCCGCCTCGACCTTCTCCTCCCGGCTTCTTGCTCCTTCTTGCTTCTTGCTCTCTTGAATGCTCTCGGACTGTGGTGTGTGGTTGCGCTTGTGTCCTTGGTTGGCTGGGAACCGAGGAAGGAGAATGCTTGCTATAAAGGGGCGTGAAAGGGACGGTGGCAGCCGTGCCCTCTCCCTTGCCGCCACGAGTGCCGCTTGGTCGCTAGTCGGGGCATGCATCTTAGTGTCGGGCCGTGAGGTTGCATTTGGGTTGGTGAGTCGGGCCGTTGAAAGCATGGAATGGTCAAAGTTACCGAGTTACCTCTTGGCTTCTTTTTACTCATTTACTATATGGGCAAAGTGCACTATTAATCGATCTACACGGCTACGGATACCCGCAATCCGGCTGTAAGTACGGATTGCCGAGTGATGAACCGATCTAGCGAGAGGTGCCGACCCGCCTACGGCCTGGTATCTCGGATCAATACCTCATCGCGGTCTGACGGCAATCCTCTTTTCTATTTCTATTCGCTCTATTCGCATTTTTAAATTTTACACTAACAAAGAACACTAATTAATAACCTCATTAACCACTAATACTATTATTTAACTAGTTAATATAGTGGGTCCTTACAGGGTAAGATTCAAGTTAATAGTCAAAGTAGGGATAGAATGCCATTGTAAGAGCATCTCCAAGAGAGAGCCCTAAAAATGAGCCTTAAATTTTAATTTAGGACCCCAACTAATTGGATTTAGGGCTCTAATGAAATATTCACTCCGGCAATTAGGCTCTAAAACTCAATGAAGATAGGGCTCAATCACAGAGTTGCTAAATATAGCTACTCTCCCATGGGCCCTAAAACAATTTGATAAATTTTAACAATTTAGGGTACTTGCTGGAGTTGATCTTTTCCCCTGAAAGCCCTATAATTCAAGTTAGAGCCATATTTAGGGCCCTCTTGGAGATGCTCTAATCAACACTATAAATAAAGGCCGTAGAAATCCAATGAAAACACATAATTATTCCGCAAATTACAACATATATGCTGCATATCACTCATCTGGCAACATCTTATCACACCACTAATATACATGGCACATCATCAAACTAGCAGCACACAGGTAGCGATTGTTCCCCAGCCTAATCACGGGTAGCAGGCTGAAGAATAGAAGCGGAGATAGTTATAAATTCTCATCTCTTGTTCTCAAGAGAGGAAATGGACCACCTAGTTATGAGAGGAACCTTTGTTTACTAAATGAGATTAGCACCCCTCATATGTCGCCAATCAAAAGAGCAACAATTGGACTTGCCCATGCTGGAACAATGGAACATGAAGATAAGGCAGTGCGTTCCAGCGAGGACATGATATTTGAATCGTGTCATCACGGGGGCATAGCAGGCGTGCGCCACAAGATCAATAACCGTTAATCTTTCGCTGCGATGGGCTAGAGTGTAATGCCCGGCTGTCAGTGAGCCTTGAAAAGCCAACCTGATCCCTAGCCCCTGGACTCGGTTGGGCTCTTGGACTGGGAACACTGGTCAAGCGGCTCTGTGGCACAGTATCAGACATAGACTTCGAGAAGGCTTGGGCAAGCTCCAATGCAGTCGCTGCCTTCCCGAAACGAGGTGCAGTAGCGTCAGGCTTGGGTGGCTCCACTGGCTTACGCCAGGTTTCAGGCTCTGGACGTGGTTGTTCAGGCGGCTTCTCCACATCTCTAGCAACCCTCCTGTTGTCCTCCCGTCGTGTAGGCCTATATGCGTCAGCCCTGTCTGAATCCCGCCTGTATTCTTTCCTGTCAGCATTCCTTGGGCCTCTATGACCATATGGAAAACTCTCAGACTTTTCACCTGAAGGGTTAATGGACATAGCATCAACCTTCTGCTCAACCTTTGAAAATTCATTTTTAGACCTACAAAATGCCAGAGACTATTAGTAAATGTAACACACGTTCAACTTATGCTTGTCTCTAGTAATATCTGCATAAAAGAAAAACAATCCCCAGCAAAAAAAAAAAAATGCTTTACCATCAACTACTGCTTAGAAACAAACACATAACAAGCGAATCATACTATGGCGCAGTGGCTACCAGGAAAATCGCAATACGAAAAAGGTAAGACCTATAAAATTTTCCACATCAACCTCCTTCCTTGAAGCTCCAAAAGCAAACCTAGCAAACTTTTACAGTAGAATCTGCTTCTTTACTTAAAATGCATGCAAAGGAACTAAGTTCAGCATCTAGCCATCCAGGGCCAACGCAAGTGGCATACACTGGCCATCTAAAAACACCATCAAGCAAAATTGGTGTCAACATCACTCAAACTTTAACTTTTACTATCTTAAGAGCAAAGTCCCACCTAGCAGCCCATCAATTGTAGGCTGATAGCACACCTTTGCCTCTCATTGTAGACAGCTGTGTCAACCCTTCGGTTCTGTGCCTATAATAGGAACATATACTATGGTCCAGATTCAATTTACGATCTAAAATTCTAAACTGTACTTGTTTGTAACTTTGTACACAACTACAATTTTTGTTTCCATGATACACAAGAACCCAATAAGTATGATTGTTCGGCAGCATATGTCTCCAGTGGTAGTATACTGTTCAACTATTGTTACTGTCAATCAAGTATGCAGGCATTCAATCAATCACATAATAGAAATAAAAATTATCCTAACATTTCCCCCACAGCAATCAACTCATTTCTTGTCATTCCATTCATGTAACAAACTACAAAACCTGGATGTGTATGCTCTGATATTAAATACTTCGTAGCTTCCAAGCAACAAATTGGAATTACATAATAAGGCCCCGTTTGGCAACTTGGAACCGAGCTGTTTCTACTAGAATCTGGGAGAAACCCTGCCAAACGGGCTAAAACTCGAAACGTTTCTCCTCGGAACGTTTCTTCTTTTTCCACACTGGGGCTGAATCGTCCTCAACCCCGTTTCTACTAGAATCTGGAACCGTACCAAACGGTTTGCAGAAAGTGATTCTGATTCTACTTGAAACGTTTCTATCAAGAATCTGAAACCGTTTCTATTTCTACTAGAATCTGGAACCGTACCAAACGAGACCTAAAAGCCATAGCAAGGGAGTTGGAAGCAAGACAAGGTAGTCAAGATGAAAAAGCATAATCAGCACACCTTGACTACAAGAAAGCTACTAACTTCCAAGACAAGGTGGTCAAGATGAAAAAGCATAATCAGCACACCTTGACTACAAGAAAGCTACAAACTTCCAAGACAAGGTGGTCAAGATGAAAAAGCATAATCAGCACACCTTGACTACAAGAAAGCTACTAATACTAACTGTTAAGCGAAAAAAATGTACCAATATGACAATATATTGATTGTACCTAAAATGCCTATATCTTAACTACCTGCCAACTGGAGAGGTCTTCTCCAGATCACTTGCCAAAGCATCTATTCCACGTGCTCTGAGAACCTGTAGTTATAAAGATGGCTGTCAGCTTTTGGTTCAGCTAGAAACAAAAGGAAACATAACTAACATATCACTAAAAGTCACATGAGAGGGAAAGCAGAGCACATACTTGTTCCCGAGGGCGAGCACCACCAAATAAAGATTGCCTGATGCATTTGAAAACAATAAAAGGAACTTAGAGTAATTAAAAAAACTATATTGATATATTGAGAAAATACTCTACAGACCTCAGATAATTCTTACCAAACAGATTGAATGCCAGACTGTTAGCTTATCAACTTGGTAACAAATTCAGCACCAGTACAAATTGTCAAAACAAAGGTTCCAAGCTTTCAGAGATTGAAAAATAAGGGACGGCAGTGATGGAAACAGATTAAAGAGAACAGCATCTAGATGGCATTCTACTATTACAACCACTCATTACACACATCAATTGTAAAATACTTCTCCTTATCCACTATTCTTGCAGCTTCTATTGTCCAAAGCAGAGCTATAATTTATTCCTCGTGATAATTCAAACAACCTCTACAAAAGCATTCTGATGGTATTAAAATGTTTACTCCATACACATCACTCATTCGACACATGGTACGCAATAGGGAACTAGAGGGAAGTGTTTTCCAAACAGTAAATACGAAAGGAAAACTAAAGGTGATCAGCACTAGTTAATGATATAAACCCACCCTGAATAATGATATAAGACAGCGGAGCCTGTCTTATGCCCTTCGGTTAAGCATGAGCTATGTGCAATCGTTAAACAAAGAAAAAACAATGACCTTGGAATACACATTAGACGTTAGGTTAATCTGACAAACAGGCACAATCCAAAACTATGAAACAAGCTATTCTTGATTGCGTACTGCACAAAACATGCATGGGAATGTACATACTGCAAACAAACACAGAAGACCGATTTCCCCACATAATACACCAATTTGACATTAATCATAGATCAGTTAACAGGAATGATATATGCAATGTCGGCACATAATGGAAAACAAGCCTACTTACAGCAAGCACCAAATGATTAAATTAAAATTTCAAGAATTTCCTGCAAAACAAACAGAAAAAGTAACAAACAAAAGCTAAACATCACATACCTTTCCTTTGCAGCACTTTCAACAGACTGTCCCACAGCATTGGAGCGAGGTTTCAGATTCAGTCGTGGACGCTCAGCTGCCCTGCTCTCAGCATCCGCCCCTGCCACTCCTGTTTTAACTGCCATCACATTCTGATGCACGTCATGAACAACCTCAACCTGCATGACATTTGCAATCATGGGGACCTGATGCACCTATACAATTGTAATCCACACCACCAAGAAAAAAGGATTAAATTTCCACCATGTCGTGGACTCATGGTGAATCTAACACATATCACATTATCAAAATAACGAAATCATAATAAACACAAAGCTACATAACACAATCATGTATCACTTTGCATGTAGATATCTCTTATAAGGTTTGCAAACACCACTTGATTAACTAGCACTGTTCCGCTACTGTTACTATTGGATGCATGCAAGGCATGCCTACTCAAAGTTGCAATCTGAACACGACAAATGTGAGAAGAAACAAAAGTGACAACCTGCTTCTCCTCTACATAGGTAGGAGATGATTCAGGAGCCTCGACTGGCTTAGAGCGAGGAAACAGCTTCAACTTGGGTCTCTCTGGCACTTCCCCGCCTCTCTCCTCCCCAACCCTGCCTTCATGCGACGCAGGCCTCAGCGGTGCCGCGCCCCTCTCCATGCCACCGTCACCGTCCAGCTCTCTCACTCCAACCGACCTTGGCCTCTCCATCTCGGGCGGGGCCACATGAGTCTCCACCACTGGGGCCGACACAGGCGCCGGTGGGGAGGAGGGCTTCGACGAGTGCCACCTCCCAGAGATCACCTTCTCCACGGCGCTCGCCTGCGCGACGCGTGTCGCCGACCAGATCTGGCCGGAGGGGGCGGGACCCATCGGCGCCACGGCCGGAGCCACCTCCCTCCTCGGCCCCCAGGCGATCCCGGGACCGGATCTGGTGGGCCCCACCGTCGGGGAGGTGGCAAACGACGGGGGCGACGGCGCTGGGCGGCGCGGCGCAGCGGCGTCGAATGGCGTGCGCTCATCCTCGTCGAAGTGGCGGCCGATGCGGGAGAGGTTGGTGAGGAAGGAAGGCACCGCGGCCGCCGCCGCCGCAGAAGCAGCAGAAGACGTGGCCGGAGCGCGCGGGCGGGCGGACACGGCCGAGGCGGGGGACGGGGAGGCCACGGGGCGGTCCGGCGGTCGTGCGGAGCTGCGAGAACGAACGGGAGTCGTTCGGTCACAGAGGGATGAGGGGCCGGAGTAGCGGTTAGGTGGGGTTAGGTTTTGGGGGACTTACACGCCGGGGGCGGAGGGGAGGGGGAGCTCGGA
Source organism: Rhipidocladum racemiflorum (assembly GCA_036346355.1). Taxonomy (NCBI): domain Eukaryota; kingdom Viridiplantae; phylum Streptophyta; class Magnoliopsida; order Poales; family Poaceae; genus Rhipidocladum; species Rhipidocladum racemiflorum. Next base: position 47,381,937 of record CM070582.1, on the reverse strand, counting down.
GGGGATGGAGCCGCCGTGGAAGTCCTTGAGCGTCATCGTCGTGGCCGCCTTCTTCTTCGACATGGCCGCGGCCAGCGCCGTGGCCGTGGAGCTCGCCGGCGCCGGAGACGAACAGCTGCCGCTGCCCCTCTCCACAGGGAGGCGCGTTTGGTCGGGGCCTCTGATGGTTCCAGGTGTTGTGCCGTGCTTCCACGGGAAGAAGGGAAGGGTTTGTGTTGTGTTAGATGGGGATTTTTACGACTTGGCCACTGCACTTTTTTGTGACTTGCGCGTGAGGGGAGGCGCTTTTGTATTCGTCAAAATGTTAGGGACTAGTTAGCTATTTTGTTCCCTAATCTAATCCTGTGTGCTATGGGCGATGAAGAAGATCTTTTCCCATAATTATTTTTCAAAGGAAAAATTTTGTAACTGGTTTGATTTGGGTCTTCTCTTGGTGTAAGATGGTCATAATAGATAGATATCCTTATAGCGGAAGAGATCTCCGGCCTCCCAGCGCCTCCACATCAATTTTTTACGAAAAAACCCGCGGGTCCTACCAAATTTGCGCGCGCCCTAGGCCCCTGCGTTTTCGTGATTGCGGGAGCACTCTGCCTTACGCCGCGCGGTCCATCCGGTAATGATCGTTCGGTCGAGATCGGCCCATACGAAGCCATGAAATCGGTGTGACAGTGTGCTTCACGGCGTCGGCCCGTTTTGCTTCGCTCCCACTTCTTCCGTGCCTGCTGCCCTAGCCCCTCCTGTCCCGCTCGCAGACCCCGCCGCCTCAACGCCTCGCTTCGCCCTCCCACTCACGTCCCCTCCCTTCCTCCCCTTCGTTCTCTTCCACTCGTCGACATCTCCTCTCACCAAATCGAGCTCGCCACGCCGGCCTCTCTCATCTCCTTTCCTAGATCCGGTTGGCTGTCATCCTCTCCTCCCCAAATTGTGCCATCCAACATCCTCTCCATGTTTGAAGGCGGAGGTGGAACCATGGCTCGGCCGGTGGCAGAGGACGAAGCGGAGGCGAAGGACACAGGAGGAAGTGTCGTGCAGCGATGGTGTCGCTGAGCGCAGATCTGGATCATCAGAACTCGCAGTTGCGGGAGTGCAAGCTCCTGCCGGAGGCGAAGGTCAAGGGGGTATGCGAACAGGCGAAGGCAATCCTCACGGGGGTGGGCCCAACACGGCACCGTCCTCAAGCGCATGCGCCTCGACCGCACCAAGTCCGGTGCGCATCGCCCAATCTACGGCCTCCGCTCTGTCAGTGGAAGCAACAAGGCTAACGGCTGGCATGACACCAGTGATGAGGGAGGAGATGACACTGCAGCACCCTGAATCCAGGTCCCGATCCCCCCTCCCCACCGAGATTCATTTTTTACTCATTCATTTTGTTCTTCCATGCTCAAATATACTTCCATTTGTTGAATGCGTTCCTCACGCCGTTGCTCAACAACGAGCTGGACATCGTCGTCCCAACGAGCCGCAGCCTCGATCTCAAGGCATCCAGCATCTCCTTGAAGGAATCCAGGTGCCACTGCTTTGGCTACGTCATCTCCAAGAAGAGGTACGTCTACATCATCGACGACGCCTACTTTGTGAGTGCTCCTATCCCATCGCCCTCTCCCCGCTCCACTGTTGTGATCTCAGATATGCCTGTGTATTGCTGTGATTTGGTTGTAGCTTCTATTTGTAATATTCCGAGTACATACATGTGCATTGCAGTTTTAGTAGAACATATTTTCGAATTTAGGAAAAGAGACAGCTATGCTATCTATTGGATAGTTTAGAGATAGTGACATAGATACACGCATCTTCTTATTCAGAAGGCTATCTTCTCAATTATATAACAACCGCATGCATGGGCATACCAAGTAGGCCATAAGCTAATGTGTGAGTATTTGTGCATATGAAATGAATGAACTTTTATTTTGTATTTTTAATAAGCTATTTAGATGCTTTGATCTTTGAAGATCTTCTCAATCCTCACCGTTAAGATTTCGGTTGCAACTGGTGCCATTTCACATAGTTATTTGTGAGGATGTGGCACTACGGACCACAAAGCTAAGAAAAAAAGAATCACATGTGTTTTATTCGATTTATGCTACTGAGCATCAAATGAGTAGGCTTGGATGTAATAATCTTGCCATTTGGTTGAAATGGTTTAGAAATTTTTTGCACTTCTTGGCCTCTACATTATTGTGCCTCAAGTGTTTCTTGCAGTGTTTAGTGTTTCGTTATCCATGAAAAATGCAAATGTCAATTGGCTAGAACAAGGAAGCCTTGCAGCTGGAGCTAGGGGCTGCAACAGCTCCAAGTTACCCAAACTTTCATGCCGAGCATTTGTTTGTGATCAAAATAGCTCAGACAGGGATAGATACCTATATTTAGAATGTATTTACGTGCTTCATAGATTTCTGTTTGTTTGGCTTTAGGAAAAATACATTTTTGTGTGTATCTTTAATGGATGTGACAGTATGTCTCCATAGTACAAACTATGTCATATCTTCATAGTATTTGATCCTTAATTATAAACGAAAACTAGGGAATTTTACATATGATAGCATATTTACATTGTAGTTCCAAAAAAAAAATTGAATTTCCATGACCAGCTTAAAAAAATGCGATTTCTATGATTCGATGGTTGCCACTTTAGGACTTTATGCTTAAGATTGCTTTGTTTTTTTATTGAGAATGGGACTGTGTCTGATGTGCTGATGGAAAAGCTAGATTGGTATCTAAAGAGTCCAAAGGGAAGAGCAGTAGCTGCTTTGAACAGGTTTGGCAAGAACACAAAGTTCATATTGTCTTGACTCGTGATTTGATCCTTTTCCTTTCTGCCCATGCTTACATTTGTCTCCTGATAGGCGTCATATCGAGGAGGCTGAGAAAGTGTTAAATCTAGTGCCATTTAACATTTTCCTTACAGATATGTGAACCTCCCTGTTTCTATGGATTTCTTTCCTACATAAACTCAAGACGTGGCATATTGTAACAAGCTTTACATGCTTAATTGATTTTTATATATATATATATATATATATGGGGGCATATTCGGTGCAAACCTCCCTTACCGTGAAAACTCCGTGAAAACCACGTGTAAAAGTTTTGAAAAATTCTCAAAAAATTCTCATAGGTAGGGGAGGTGAGGTTCTACAACCCTGTAAAATTTGAAGACCAAACTCAATCGCATTTGGAAGATATGAAAAAGACAAATTCAGTATGAATAGTAATTTTTCACTGTTTAGCACTATTCATTTTGCAATTTGTCTTTTTCATATCTTCCAAATGCGATTGAGTTTGGTCTTCAAATTTTACAGGGTTGTAGAACCTCACCTCCCCTACCTATGAGAATTTTTTGAGAATTTTTCAAAACTTTTACACGTGGTTTTCACGGAGTTTTCACGGTAAGGGAGGTTTGCACCGAATATGCCCCCTATATATATATATGTATACACCGTCATCTGTCTCTTCGACATCCACTCTATACTCATCTCGAAGAAGTACACGGTATGTCCTGTTTATTAGGGCTTAGAGATGGATTCCCAGATTAAGTACAAATGCAAGGAAAATATGTGTAGATAGGAGCAGGGAGTATGGGCCAAAATGGAAACTCAGTGTGTCATATTTAGCTGATTACTCTACTCATTAATTTGTTCTAAGTGTTCGTTTTATTATGGATTGATTATACTTATTTTTTAGGCTTTTGACCAAATTAAGGTTTTCTTTGGCCTTTACACACTCTCGCTAACTTAGTGTTTCTTCAAAGGGATAGATAGCTAGCTCTGATCATATTTCCTTTCCCATTACCGAACGACAACCTGATTGTTTCTTCCTTGCATCGATGCGTCAATATTAGTTGTACTAATCATATGTAATTATGTCTTCTACTATGAATGTAACATGTATCTTGGTCATGCTATTGACTACCATACGGTATTTACTCTCTCCCTGATATATTTTTGTACGTCATGCAGGATGCTTAGGGTGATAGACATCGTTTATAACATGAATGGATATGCACATACATCTGCTCTTGTTTAACCATCAATCATTGCAAACCACCATTCTTTTGCTACGTTGTATGCTACCGAGTTTACTACACAATGTCTCTACTATGCTCATCGCCTGACCACCGCTAGACTCCTCTTTATGATCTATCCATGTGACTTCCTCTCCATATAGAATAGCTATAATCAATTGATCTATTTTTCCCTATGAATATTAAAGATTCATTGCATGCACACTATCTGTCTATGGGTATTATAGATTCCTTGCATGTACAGTCTGTCATACATGCTATTAGGATACTAAATAAACTCAAGTTCAACTAAAACAATCGTTTCTATAGAATTTACAAACTATACACTGTGCCAGAACCAAGCAATTTCCTATATGATAATTCTTTTTTTACCTACAACAACTTCATTAATAGTATGCTTAAAATGACACTACATTTCTTTGCAAACACTGACTAATAGCCTGCAAATATTATAGTGTACCAACCAAAAGATCTTTGGTATCAGTTTCGGCGCAACGTTGCGCGCGATCCATACTAGTCATTATTTAGTTGGGCTGGGCCTATTTTATGTTGAGCTACTCTCTGTTTGGATTGAAACTCATGGTTTATTTTTTTTCCGTATTGAACAGGTTGAAATCCACAATTGGACCCACACGCTGCCGTGAAGCACCTCCCATAATCCATATATTATTCCTTTCCAAAAATGAACACATTGTATACAATAGATCATACATAGAAGAATATTGCATATGAGAATGCTGCATATGAGAAGAATATAAGGGCCAACTTCCAACTTCTAGGATAACGAACATCCACATACAATTAAAGTCTAGCATCTTAGCACAATATACAAAAAAAGGAACAAAAAGCCAAGTATACTCACAGAGCACTGACTTGCGGTCAGTGTAACAAGCTAGGCTTGTCAAAGATGATGTCTCAGGAAACAATATCGCCGCTGTACTACCACAGAATCACCAGTGGATGTTTCGGAGATACAAAGCCGCAAACCCCAAGTGAGGCAATTCACCAAGTAATACCGAGATGCAACCTAAGCTACTCAAAGCCACAAAACACGCTTCCTAGCTGAGAAAAAGACCTCGTCGAACAAGAACAACAAGTTACGAAGGACTTGCTCCATATAAAGGCACCAAACTATTGAGCACAAACCCACCACAGAAGCAAATCAACCGACCAAGCGAGCACGATCATCACAGAAATTTGGCGACATAGAGCCCCAAGCACACCTTACCATCCATAGAGCTCCTCAAGTAGCCGGTCGAAGTCACCACTCTTCAAGTACCTTGGGTTACATGCAAAAGTGGCATCCACAAGGTGAACAAGAACAGATTGGGGCCAAAGACCACACAAGGGAGTCGGGTAGCCGATGACCTTGCCGGAGAACACAAGAAATCGGAGGTGGATTATGAATCAGCCAAGAGGGGGGGAATCAAGTTGTTCCATTCATCAAGGAGAAATGTGGACCTGGGATTTATAGAAGCATGGGAGGAGGAGGATAAGGAGCAACAGCCGTTGGAAGCGTCGCTAGCCACCGCACACGGGGAAGCCACACCGCATGATGCAATCACCGTCACCGCCCTCGCCTCTCCCTTGGAATCGCTCTCTGGGGCTAGGGTACCAAGGAATGGTGCTTTAGCCTCGGCCGACTAAGCTAGCTCGGCCAGATGGACCTTGCTAGCCTAGTTGGCCCAGTAACCCATATTTTTTCCTTAAGAAATTTGGGAAAACCCAATTTCATACCACACTATTTACTATCATTTGCTTGGCTACTTACTTGCTAGTGTATATCTGACAGGGTTTGTAGGATCAAGGATAACCGACTAGAGGGGGTGAATAGGAGATTTTTAAAATTTCTCAGCTCTAATTACACAAGGAAGCTAATAGGACTAGAAAATACAATTGTGATAATCAAGGCCTACATTTTCTAGGTTACGCTAAAGTGCACCAACGAGCTAAGTCTAAGCAATCTAGCAATTCTAAATAAGTGATCGCACTAAAGTAAATTAGAATTGCTAGTAATTAAATTGAGCACAAGAAAATTGCAAACCACAAGATGAAGACGCACGAATTTTTCCCGTGGTACAATGCACAATGCAGACGCTTAAAAGGATGCTTAGCAATGAAAAATTGATTTTTCTTACCACATAGGATAGATAATGTGCTTATTTTGAAGCATCAATGCTTAATTAAGTGTTTGCATTGGAGATCTTGACTCTTGATCAATAGATGCTTCATGATATGGTATTGTTTTTCTCCCTTTAAACACCTATCTAAACGTTTTGCATTGGACATGACCCTAGTTACATGATCCATTTCTTGCTCCATGACTCAACCGAGTAACTAATGGGCTGTTTGGTTGCCTTCTCAGCTCAGTCAGGCTGTATGAGCTCAGCCAGGCTGGTGGGAGTCAGGCTGAGTGGATGCAAGGAGATGTTGTTTGGTTGTTCGTATGAGGTTGGGACAAATTTGCCTGAGAGATTTTGTTTGATTATCAGCCTTTGGAATGGAAGTGTGATAGGCAAATTCAAGGGAGAGATGAAATAAATTTTAAAAATACTAGAAAATCAATAATTTCACAAACGAAAATAAAAAGTTTAAAATATATTCTAGAAAATCAATAAATTGAAAAACTAACATTTTAATCTTTTGAAAATTATATAGCAAGTATAGTCTAGTTTTATTCGAAAAAATATCAGGAACACATAGGTGAAATCGGTTCGTTAATCGGAGATGTTAATCAAAAGATATAGCAAAGAAAAGAAGAGAATTAGATAATAAATGCTGATGTCAGCATGCATGCATATTTCAGCCACAGCTCTGGGAAACGGTGGATTTTCTCGTTTCGAGCTAGGTAAAAAGTGTTTTGCATCTGTAGAGCCAGGCTGAGTTGAATGAGAAGACAACCAAACACCCATCTTTTGCATCTGCAGATGCAAATCTCTTTAGATGCAGCCAACCAAACAGCCCATAACTCGACGCACGCACACATGCATGCACCATGATAATAGCCCACTAACTCTAACGTACACACACAACACAGCTACATACATAACAACAAAGTAAACATGCATATATGACTTTGTCAATGTCAAGTACTATATATCTAACAAGCCTGCCACCCGGGAGCCACGTTTTTAGCGGGTGGTAAATGTTTCGCCAGTACACGATCGATGAGCACAAGGCTACCAGTGTCCAAGATGACAGCGACAGTGGAGTTGGAGGATAGGCTCGCGTTGGTGGACCAGATAAGCCGGCTGTTCTTGGAAGTGTTGCTGTCACCTTGTGTTGGCGAGTAGAAGCCGAGGGCGAACTTTTGCCCTTGGACACAAGCTTCCGCGTGCCGGACAATGGCGTGGTGGCGGTGATGGTGTCCGTGGCCGCGCAGCTAAGGATGTGGGAGGCCACGAGAATGACGACGAGGAGGAAGGAGACGAGGAGCTAGCTAGTAGAGGCAAATGGGCAATGGAAAGCTAGCGTACTACCACGACGAGGTATATAAAGGGAGCGACAGGTTGAGAGAGCAGTGTTGACCTGGGACTAGTTTACTCGGGGCTGGCTGCTAATGGCAAATCTTTAACATTGCTAGATACCGGGTTCCTAGCTTAGGCCATGTTTGGATGGGCTAAAACTAATTATTAGCTGACTAATGGCTAGAGCTAATTGTTAGCCAGCTAAAATTAGCCTAGGACTGTTTGGATACATGGCTAATGGTTGGGCTAATTTCTTAGAAAAGTCATGTTTGCCCCTCATAACGGACTGGGGAGTGAACGCACGGGTGAGGAAGTGAGGATAAGGCCAGCGCGAGGGTATTTCAGACTTTTTTCAGCGTGTTACCTACTATTAGCCCAAATTAGCTCCCCTCTACCAGCTAATGGACTAATTGTTAGCTGAGGGGTTGGCTAAAAATTAGTCCACCTATTAGTCTTCCTGTTTGGATAGACTAGGACTAATTTTTAGCCAGCTAATAATTAGTCCAGGGATCCAAACATGGCCATCTTGCAACTACTTAGCTCTGGTGCCGGCAATGATGATGCAACCCCGCAACTTATTTTCTGCTGACGTGTTCTGAGTTCGAAATGCTAATTATTGAGCTTGAGCATTTGATCTGGACCGGGTAATATAGGGTCTGTTTGGTTCACTGCAGGAGCCCGGCCAAACCAGGGCGAGCCAGCGCCTCGCGTGTTTGGTTGGCTTGCGCCATGCTCGACCAGGCCCGCGAGAGACTAAGCGTGTGTTTGGATTGCTGGACACACGCTCCGCCTGTCTCCTGCGATGCGAGCCACGTCAGCGGGCCAGGCTGCGCGGAAACGAGCGCGGTGGCCGTTTCTGCGCAGCCAGGCTCACGCGGTGCGAGCGTACGCATGCAGGCTGCGGCGAGCGGCGAACCAAACAGACCCATAATTTCTAGGACCAGAGCATGTTGACTTTTGAAGGTGGTTGCTGTGTTATTTCTAGTGTCAACCAAGGATTCAAATTCCGACGAGATTTCGGAAATCTCAGCCGAGATTTTGGATTTCGGACCGAGATATCAGATTTCGAACTATCTGAAATTCTAAATCTCGGCCGGGTAAAAAAAATTAAAAAAATTAAAAATACTACCGTACCTATCTAAATCTTGGCAAGATCTCGGTGATTTCAGCTGAAATCTCGATGATTTTGACCGGATTTAATTGGATTTGGGGCCAAGACCTTCCACAAAAAATTTTAACATGTTTTCTTACTATTTTTCGGTTGGTTCAAGTGGATCAAAATCTCATATTTCCCGGTTAAAAAATCGGATTTGAAATTTGGTTTTTGAATTTCATCTGAATTTTATTTGAAATTTTGATATCTCACCGAGATTTCGGATTTTGGTCACCTCCGAGATATATACCAAAAAGAAATTTAAAATCACGGTGTTAACACACGCACGCACAAAAATATGTTGAGGCCACCTGCTCAACCGTCATCCTCTCGTCGAGACATTTGCAACAACATAAATTTGAGCCAAGTTCCCGAACTCGAAGATGGCTGATTTCATGGGATATCAGGCTTGGTGCATGGAACTGATGGAAGACACGCAAATTATCTCTTTTTTTAGTAGTGCTTATTTGCAGACACACAAATTATCTTTTTTTTAGTAGTTCTTATTTGCAGACACGCAAATTATCTCTTTTATTTGCAGAGTACCTGTCAACCTTCACAAGACCATCTAGTAGAGCATTTTCCAATTCCAGGTGGCTGCTGTGTTATTCTCTAGAGTTCACACACACACACAGAGACACACTACACAAATCCTACCGTTCTCACTCTTTTGCCACAAGCCAAATAAGCAGGTGGAGCACTCTCACAGACCTCCTGTTACAACAAGGCTACTGGACGTACTAATGAACAGGGGCCATGCTATTATCCTTTATTCAGGCGACGATGTTTATGCACCGATGGAATGATATATCTAGCTCTAAAGTCGTTCATTAAATTAACACGGAAGAATGACCCCCTCTGAAGGTAACCTAGTCTTCAAATTCGGGCCATCTCACCAATCATCAGTTCGAAACGACACTTACCCAGCAGCATACTAAAACTTCACGAGAGGTGCTTCTATGCTCTTCCTTTTAAAAGTTGCACAATTATTAAAGCATGAATGAAAGGTAGATGATGATTACTTACTGCTTCGCTAGCTTCAGATTTGTGCAACTTGTATTAGAAGGAAAAGCATAGAAGCACCTCTCAAACTTCACTTGTACGTGTAACATGCAGCAGAACAGCAGTTTGCGAGATCACTGGAGCGACAGCACGGCCGCCGTCTACTTCAGCTTGTGGATGGTCTCCATGTCCACTGCCTCCTCAAGCGTGCCTTTCTCGACGTGGTCCCACCAGCTCATAAGGAAGTTGTCGACGACCAGCCTGAACCAGGGAGACAGCTCCACGCCGTCCTCGCCGGCGTCTGCCTTGCGGATGAGCTCCTTCAGCTGCTCACGGCCGACGTACTTCACATCGGCTACTTCGTCCGGATTCGGGAGCAGCTTCACGTCACGCACGATGAAAAGCAGGTGGTCAACTGGAAATGACAAGGGAGGGGAACGGATGTTAGCACTGGGTGGAGAACTTCCTCTGCTTGGTGCTTACATTTCTGGTGCAATATCTCCAATAATGATGCTCAAAGTAGGGATTATGACACATCGATAGGCTTACAGAAACAAGGCTAGAATGTAGCAAGGGTGGCCCTTGAACAATAATCAAATATACAGAAAAACAGTAGATGATGCTGTGGCACAACAACTTACGCTCATGTTCGCCCCACTTTCCATCAGATGGGGCCTTGTAAAGCATCCGACCAACGGACCAAGAGGGGTGAACTGGTCAACTGGCACATCTTCAGCTGGGATGCCCAGCTCATCCAGGAGCTTCCTCTGAGCAGCATTTCTAACACCTGGAGAACGAGAAGTTACTAATGGACAATGGTAAGTGAAACAGAGTAAGAAACGGAAGAAATGTTGACTTTCCTAGTTTTTTTGGCACATACCGAGGAAGTTCTCCTGTATAAGCTCAGCTTCGCGGTACAGAGGATGGCTGCAGCAGGTGTTGGTCCAAACTAAAGGAAATGTAACCTTTGTTGCAGATCTTTGCTGCAAGAGTACAAAACTACTTAACAGAAAAAATAATTGAAGAATAATAAGACTTCAGAGAAACACATAACGGAAAGTAACTTTCAATCAAGCAACTGTCATTGTCAACAAAAGTACATTTGAAAAACTCTAAAACAAATAACTAAATAGCAAGGAAAAAGAGCTAATGGGAGGATGCTATGCAGATTTTGATCCATATTTCAATTGGAACTGTTTAATAGGCCCTATAAACTTCAATTAGGCAACTGTGATGGTCGTACAGCTATAAGCAACGAGAGTACGCTAAGCATATATGATAAGTACTTCAATCCTCTTCACGTTGTTCAATGTTAAGCGTGATATCTATCTGATATTCTGAAAATCAGACAACACAAAGTTTTAGTGACTATTGATTATGTACAGAAGTGGCAGAAAAATAATGCTCCTGCCATGTTTTGTTTGGTTTACAGATAACCCTAATTTTTCCCAGTCTTACTTCTGCAAAGTACAAACTAGACGTTAGCTGCTCTGTTAGCTCGGAAGTTTCTATCCAAGACACTGAATGTGGACCATGAATCCATGATAATTTTGGAAGCTCTAAAGTCGAGGACCAGCCCATTTATTGACACTACTCAATATTTTTTTATCTCAGGCAGCAGGTCTACTAATGTAATATTTAACTACAATTCTATATAATCTACAAGGAGTCACAGCTTCTAATGCAGCTTCAGAGCTAACTATCGTAAATACCAAGACAGGAATAACATCTACAAGTTTCAAAACATCGTGCCTACATGACCTAACTCACATTGGCCACCGAAGCAATGTTTGTTTATGTCCATGGTAATTCAAGGCAAGAACATAACTTTGAGTTGGAGATATTGTGTTATGAGCTGCCAGAGTAACTTGGTACTTCAGAACACATGTTCTCTCATGAGGCTTCAAGAACAGGAAGAACAGGATAGAACCCAATCGCTAGAAGTCTACAACCACTGCCAGGTGGAACATGTCCAACAAAATGGAAAATAATAAGTGCCAAATCAATAAATTTTCCAAACCTGAAGTAGCAGCTCATATTTTGAGTTGAATAGGAATACACTGAAAGCCCTGTGGAGCAGATTCTCAGATTCGATCTTTTCCATCAGATGGCCTACATCCGTATAAATGATAGGTCATATATCAGTAATTGATCCAAAGCAACACCAACAGAGCAGAGAATTTAACTAAATATGCAGATAAGAACAGAATTGAACTTACAGTTGTATTTTGATTCATGGCCAATAACATTATCCTGCTCATCCACCAAAATGCATCTGTGAAATAACCAAGCCAAGCATAGTAGACAAAAATGTTAGTGATTTCAGAGTAACTTGTGTTTACAGGATTCCAAATTTTTAAAGGATTGCTTATTTACATCAAAACAATGGACTGATGGAGCAACTAGACTTGAGGCCTATCTTGCTTATATGGAACAGAATATGATCTGGCCATAATATTCAAACTTGCTAGTTTGCAGACAAGATTTCAAATCTGAACAAATTTATCCCTGTCCTTTCTTTTTAACAAATAATATGAGTAAGTTACTGTTTTACTATTAATGCAAAGGAGCCATTAGAGATTACTTAAGACAATATATACATGTGTTTAACAATAACATAATATAGGCTAGTCTCCATCAAAATTTGAAAATAATACAAGGAATATTTGAAGGAAAAGCCTCATTTTTAGAACCGTAGATGGAAAATTTCCTTTTGATGCACCAGCGTAATTGTTGCGTAATTAATAACTAAACGCAAGCCTTGTGTTGGTTTCTTCCCCATGCTTAAATGCCTAGCCCGCCTAGGTGGCCGATCAGCACATAGCAGCGGTGATGGGAGGAGGAAACAGAACCGCACAAGAAGCATCAAGCAGCAGTGGTGAGGAGTAGGGAAGCAGCCAAGCAGTAGCAGTGAGGGGAGAGGGAACTAGCCAAGCTAGTACCTTGAGGGCTTGAGGTGTTGGAGCAAAGGCGGGATCGATCGGTGGGGTCGATTGGCGGCGGGGGAGGCGGAAACGACCGCCTAGTCATCTCCATTGCCGGCTGTGCATAGCCTAAGGGTGTGTTTGGTTGGTGAGATGAGGATGAATAGGATGGGATGGCCTTGTATCATTTGGTTCCATTGTTTTGGGTGAATGGAATGGTTCAACATCTATAGGAAACATTCCTCAAATTTGTATCCCTCCATCTAGGATAGAATGGATCTATTCAAGCAACCAAGCACATAGATGACTTTTTTTTAAACCATCTCATATATGTACCACTTGGTACAAGCAACCAAATACACCATAAGTGGAGACCAAAGTATTAGGGTTTGCTTTGACTCACTTATCTTTGATCAGGTCTGACTGGAGCCAAAAGTCCCTAGTTGGTCCGGCACGACCTAATGGACTACATGGCGCCGATATGGTCTTCTTCAACACCCAACCCGCAGGACACTACCGCCTCGCACCTCCATGGCCATGAACTTGCGCCTCCGCATCCGCCCTCCCTCGTTTGCGCTGACTTGGACCACCTTTGACCTCGCTAGTCGCCGCCTTGGACTGCCCTTGACTGCCTAGGCGGGTCCAGCACCTAGCCCACCGATTAGCACCAAATCACGACGGTGAGGCTACGCCTAGCGCCTAGGCAGCTGCCTGGGAAAACATTGTTAAATGCACAAATAAACTTGCAACTTGCAAACTAAAAAGTCCTTTAAGCGATATTGTTTTAAGTTCAATTGAAGTGGTCAGTTTTGATCTTCTGACACCTTTTTATACTCTGTATCATGAACATAACGAGGTTAAACACCAAAATTCACCTAATTTTCTTGGATCACAGAGGAAATCCCATATGTTTTTAATTTATTTTGGATCACCGAGGAAATCCCAGTCCAGCGAATAAAAATTTCAGTCCTCGTCCGCATTTGAATTTCAAATGCAAATGAGGTTGAAACAATTCTTCCAATTTGACAAAAGGTTGGTGATCAGATAGAGGCATGAATAAACAAGCTTTGCAAACCAAACACAAATCCTACTAAACATGTCTTTTGACAAAAGATTACTGAGTTCTACATTGGCTTGTTAGAAGAAAAGCTATGTGGTTCATGCCTTACCATTTTCATCGCCTTAAAAAATTGGGAATAGCTTAACAAGAGATGCTCTTTTTCATCTTCTCCCCTTCTATTTATCAACATGCCCAAAAGGCTCATGAGCATGACACTACTGTTCTGGTGGTGGAGGAGACGAATAGTGAAATCTAGTTCGGAACCCTCGGGGCTGTTATATCGAGCCTTCGATGGCCAACATTGTAGCACAGGAGAAGTTCCAAATTTTTTCACTGGATATTCCAATGGTCTAGATTTCTCTATTGCTCTGATCTCGAACATCGGATCCTGATCGACCAGCAACCAAGGGTGTGCCATTCATGCCATGCTTTACACGTGCCAGAGGAATATGTGCAAACCCTTCAAGAACCATTTGGCAACGTACTATACGGAGCAAGCTCGTGGATAACTACTACAGAAAAGCTCTACCCAAAAGCTTCTATAGAAGCATACCACAAACCTTAATAAACCACCATCTCAGATCACACTTTGCACATCCAAAATCTAAACAATTTTAACAAAGAACCTAGTTACCGACTTCTCAACAAAAACAACAAGATATCTGACAACGAGCCTGCTTGGTTGTTTCTTCGTCCTTGCTATTTTATACCATTTTCAGGCCAACAACGGCTTATAGACTACGGTGCCATCGCATGGCATGCCCGGAATTTTGGCGCGGAGCACCCCCGCATTACAGGACGAGATCGATACCGCTTCGAACACGTGAGGCTAGTCAACTCATAGCACAACATGACATCACGACCCCTAAATTCAAATCTGATCACAGCGAGATCCAATGGAGCAACCACGCGAACCCTTAAAGCCTAAACCCCTGACGTGAAACCGACCAAACAAACCCAGATGCGCACGTCTCATCACAACACCGGCAAAAAAAAAAAAAAAAAAGGATCGCTAATCGCTGGAGCAGAGGGGAGCGCAGGCAGGAGTGGGATGCGGGGCGCTCACTCGTCCTCGAACATGAGGCGCTTCTGGACGGCGTCCATCCCGGCGTCGCCCCCCGCACCCGCCATGCCTCGCGAGCGGCGAAGAAGGCTTTGCGGCCGTGGAGATGGGGAGTGCTGCCTCGGGCTCTGTGCAGCGCGGAGGCGAGGGGAGGACAGGTGAGGTGGGGGATTAATATTTAATATCGAGAGGGAGGCGGCACTGGGCAGACGGCGTGGTGGGCCCGCCGTGTCAGCGAATCTGTGTACGCGAGCGGAGATTCCGTCCGGGTCGCCACGTGGACTGGGCCTTTTTCCTGCCCTTCCTACTGCGTCGAGGCTCGGGCGTGTGTACCTAGCGAGGACAATGTTTCCGCCCTTCGGTCGCTGAATGGTGGGCCCACGGTGTGCGTTTTTGGTCCAGCTCGTGTCCTTCGCTCTTGCGGTCAGAATCACATGGTTCGCGCGAGCGATCTCATGTTGATCAGGCGGGGGGCACATCCGCCGCACATGCTGTCCGTGGCCATCGTTGCGTTGCCACAGTGCATCTCCCTCGCGGTCTTCGACAACATAGCCATTGGAGCCATTGCCTCCCACCACCTACTTCCGTGTTATGGAAATCACCCTCATCATTATTGTTTTCCCATCTGCTGCCCATCTCCCACCGCCTACTTCCGTGTTGCATTGACGATTTTTTTTATCGATTCTTAATGAGAACCGATTGCAGTGGCTTTTACGAGGAATACATGTGGAGTAAAAAGTAACAAAGTGCTCTTGTTGGTGAGTTAGTTAAGCATTGCTTTAGTAATGGGAGGTCTTAAGTTTGAATCTTCGGCTCCCATTTTTTCGCTTTCTATTTTTGCTTGGTGTGTTGAGTTCAGCTTGTGCGCTCCTTATCACATGCTCTTTGGAATGCACCTTCTGATCCTGCAAGGTTCACCACTCATCTAAACATACACTGGAAAATTACATAAAAAAGATTTATTCAATTCACTAGAGAGTCGCGTGCTTAATTTAGGCCACTTGCCATGCACTTGCAGAGTGTGTTTGGGCAAAAGCTTATAAGCTCGTATTCTTATTGGTTCTTAAAAAAAACTGACACAGATATCTATATTGCAATCGGTTCGTATATGGAACCGATACAGGTACTCACGTTAGAAGGAAATAAGTGCATAAAATAATATTGCAATCGATTCGTACATAGAACCGACACAGATACTCACATTGGAAAGACTTGATTCTTGAGAGCCCAGGTCTTCCCAATGCGAGCGCCACGCCTTAGATCAACTCAGCTAGGTTTAGTTTTTGCTATGAATAATAGTTATATTCTTTTATAGTCTCAAGAGACAGCCTGACAAGTACTCCCACAGGACAGTACCACTATTCGAATTTTTAAAAATTCCTCAGGATTGCTTATCATCTAAAATTTTTATGAAAACATTAGTGATGAGTCAAGACCATCCAAACAAATTTTAAATTTTTTCGATGTTGTTTGAACCATTTTTTCTTGGTTAAAATTTACCGAGATTTCGGTAATTCGGACAAAATTTCAGTTTTTTTAACGAAATTTCGAAAATCCTGATTAAAAAATCTGGATTTTAATTTTAATTTTAATTTTAAAATTTTATCCAAATTTTCTAAATGTCATTGAAATTTTAGATTTTGATCTCTTCCGAGAAACCTTAGGTACATCGCTGTCCAAGAATTCGCAGCCATCCATCGGAGATTGCAACCGAGAGGTGGTCAGGTGGGTGGGGAACGTGAATGGCTCCTCCCCGCGGCTCCCACATCTCACGCAGAACTGTCTAGGGCAAGGAAGCTTTGGATTTTTCTTTCTTTCTTCTTTTAGTCTTTTTTTTTGTAAATTTGATTCTTACTTGATCGAAACCATAAATTTAATCTCTTCTCTATCACAGTAGATCTACTTGTCACCGCTCTCATACCAAGTGGCACGTATCATCTCTCGATTTTTTTCGCAATCAAGATTAAAAAAAAACTAGATTTATAATTTCGTTTAGGTAGATTGTGCAAGCTATGAACCTCGGTGCCTATTGATGCTGCCCATCGCACGAACTTCGGTTCGCACGGTCTATCGAATTGATGTTGCCCACTCCGAAACACCGGAGCGTTGGTCGTCCCCTCGTCTCTCCGGTCCGGTCCAGTCGTGAGCCGTCCTTCCCCGGCTATGCCTCCTGGTACTCCGGTGGGCATCACACGGTGGCCCGGCAAGGTATTGTACTCAAGTTCCCGTACCTTGGGATGCTGCAGGTTTCACAAAAATGAAGAGAAGTAGACCAGAAACGCCGCAAGAAAAATCACCGCACTGGATGAGCTGCTGACGAAATGTAAGCACGGAAGGGAGGTAACAGCAGCAGTATGCCAACTATCCACAACATACAGAAATGCAAATGAAGACATGATACAGGCACCACTACAGCCACTTGTCACCACGCAGTCTGTGCGACGTTGCACCCAATCGTCGGAGATTGTTTTGACTAGACCACCTCTTACTCTTGGCAGTGGTCAGCTACAGACTAGGTTCTGTAGAAAAAATTATCGTTCCAATGACATTCCAAGTGACCTTTTTTCTAAGATAGTGGAACATGAATTCTCCTGATCTATGTATCTTGAGATGCACACAGCCAATTAATTATTACACAGTTTAATGTGGAAAGAATACAAATAGGTTCTGTAGAAAATATTGAGCCGACGAAACCGAGGTAATACCGATAAGCCGAAGCTAAAGAGTCGAAGAGCTAAAGCCAAAAAACCGAAGCTGATAAAACTCCCTAATACGCTTCGGGTGCATGTAGCAAAATCGGGAGCTGGAGCCAAAAGGTAAGAAGCTATCGGTCCATGCGAAGGCGAAGGTGCAGGTCGGCTCATGCGGTCGAGTTGTCGGCAGCGCGGGCGATCGAAGAGGAGGAGGCTGGAAGCAGGGCCGCCGAGGCATGCGTCCAAGGGAGCGCTGAGGAGGTCGTCGAGTGGAGTCGGCCGATGCAGAGAAGGCCAGCATGGATTTACGCCGAGGCAAGCGCCGGCGCGAGCTAAGGCGACAGAAGACCAAAGCGGGGCTGGAACTAGGTGCATGGAGTCATGGTTCGGCCGGATGAGGGTGGCACAGTGGAGCACGAAGGCCGAAGCAAATATGGCAATCGTCGGGTGGCTAGCGCAGAGGTCGCGCGAAGGCGAAGGTGCGGGCCAGCTCGTGCAGCCGAAGTCGCCTGATGCACGAGCAACCGAAAAGGCGGAGGCAAGAGGCGGGGCCGGCCAAAAGGTCGCCAAGACGTGCAGCCAAGAGAGCCGCCGAGTGGAGCCGGCCGATGCAGAGAAGGCCGACGCGGATGTGCGTTGAGGCAGGCGCAGGCTGAGGCGACGGAAGAACGAGGCGGGGCTAGAACCGGGCGCTCAGAGTCGCTGTCCGGTCGGATGAGGCCGGCGCGGTGGGAGGCAGCAGCAGATCCAATTTTTCCACCCCTGCTCATGCGCTGACACGCTCCAAAATGCGAATGACCTACACATATATAATACAGAAGTTAAACCAACCTATTTGAGCCATCACAGCTTACGCGTGTTTTCATTACCTAAATCAGTTTCTTGTTAATTGTTGTCCCTCCATTCCTCATTTGTCAAGAGAGCATTACAGTTACCCCACTTGGTTCCATCTCACATGCTCACATAAGAGGAACGGCATGACCATTTGTTTGACTTCAGGAAAGAGAGTGATATTCAAATCACTTGGTTCAAACATTTTGGAGAATGGATGTACTTACACGTTTTCAAGAATTTCTCAAGGACAAGCTTTTGTTTATCTTCCTGGCCTAAAGTCACAAATGCTTTACCAATCCTTCTTGTTGTATCCTCCTCTGGATGCACCCCTAATTCCTCCATGTCAGCATATATCTGAAATTGGCAAGGAGAACTTTCAACTCTAGACAACCAGCCAGACATGATCTACCTACTTTTCAGCACTAAAGCATAGATTTGACTCATAATTATTATCATTGAATTGCTCATCCAACAGTCAACACAGAGGGAATACAAGACACTCAACTAGCTTGAAATGAACCACATATTAAAACTTCCGGGAGGTTAAGAAGTGAAGGTTGCCTAACCCTACAAGATAAAAAAAAAAGGTCACATATCACCTCCAAAACTTTGCCTAGAAGATGGCGACTGTCATAAATCAGAATCATCCGAGAGAACAACCTCTTGGGCACTGAGCGTGTGTGAGTTTGTTCGATATTATTCCAAAATTACTCGGTCTCATCTACTCTTCCATCCAGAAAAAGAGCCAACAACAGTGTATCATATGTTGTCCATGTTAGCACCTGGACTTTGCTAATCAACCACCTGGTTACCTGTGGAAAACATTGCAAATTGACAGGTAAATGAGAAAATGAGCTTGCTATCAAAAGCTGCAGTAACATAACTCCAAACAAATAAGGGGGCAAAGCCTGTACGGAATCCCTTTAATCGAAAACTAAAGAATTGCATTCCTAGATTACATGGAAATATATTTCTAGCCATTCAACTCCTTGATTAAACCTTTCAGAAAACTGTAAGTTTAGTAACAAAATTGTCACTTTTGCTGCAGTATTTTCTTTCGGTTTCATGGAGTTGCATCTTTAGTGAACAAAATTATCACTGAACTGCAACTCTTTACCTCCAAACAGGGTTGCAAAAGCCGACGAAATTCGTTCGAATTTCGCGAATTTCGACCATTTCGCTCGGTTTCGAAATCAGATTTCGATCGGTTTTTCGTCTAAATTCAAATTCAAATTTAAAAAATTTTAGAAATTTGACAAAATTTATCCAAAATTTTTCTATAATTAGTATTAATATTTTTATGATCTCTGGTGTGAATACTTTTTGAAAAAAATAAAATTAAAGATATTTTTGAGCCATTCAAATATAGATAATAAAAAAAGCAAAAAAAGAAAAGAAATTAGAAGTATTTTTAGTAGCAATTTGTTGTAGTATGTCAAGTAGCAATATTTCTTCAATTATGTTAAGTAGCAATATTTATTAAAGTATATTTAGTAGTAATATTTGTTCAAATATATTTAGTAATAATATTTTTTGAAGTATATTTTAATGTTATCTAATATTGAAATTTTTTCTTGTATTGATATGTGACAACTTTCAATTATTTAAAATATAGCAAAGGTATGGTATATTTAATATGTTAATGTTTTCCAATATTGAAAAGCTTACTTGTTTTTGTATAGTATATTTAATATGTTAATGTTATCTTCCTATGGTATATTTTAATTATGGTAGCAATATTTGTTCAAGTATGTCAAGTAATAATATTTAGTATCACTTTTGCATCATGAAACATATTTATTGTTGGACTAATTGTTAATAAGAATTAAAAATTTCGAATCTTGAAATGTATGGATGCTTTATAAAAATCAATGGAGTAATAAATGATCATTTAGGGGTGAAACCGTCAAAGTTTATTTAATATGTTAGTGTTATCTTGCTATGGTATATTTTAATATTTTAATTATGTGAATACTTATTTTTGCACTTGTATTGATATGCGACAAGTTTTAATTATGTGAATGCCTATTTTTGCACTTGTATTGATATGCGACAAGTTTTAATTATGTGAATTGAGTTTTACAAATTTTACAATATTTTATTTGCAATTTCAGAGAATGATCAGTCATGTAATTTTTTTTATAAAAATCTAAAAGTGTATCTATTCCTATTTATTAATTGTTGTTTCTGATTTTATAAAAGCACTTAATGAATTCAAAAATTGTTGAAATTTCTCTCAAGTGTTTTATAGATGAAATGGGATTTTATAAGATTTTTTTTATAATTTTTTAACATTTTTTGAAAAAATCAAGTTTGAAGACATTTTTCAACTGTAACCTCCTGACAAGGCCACGTCAGTGCCCACGTATTGTCTCAACGTCGCCCCAGCCAGCAATGAGAGAGCAGTCACGGCGAGCACACTTGTCCTGCGCTTAGAATTAAAATTAGTTTATGTTGTGGTATAGATGGAATCCATGTTCTAGTATGGAATGACTCTATTTATTGGTAGATGAATTCGAACTTATGTCTTGGTGTTTCTACTATATTAGCATTGCCTTGTATACAAAAATTAATCTAATCATGAGAGATATCATTGCCCCATATTTTTGTGTGTGCTTCTACTTGCGTTTCTATTTTTGTTCGTGTAGGTGTGCTGTTGATTGGTGTGGGTGAACGACTACGTTTTACAACATGTTATCAGCACGATCGTTCGACCGTGGCCGTTGGTGATTGTCTACTTGCATCAATCGACACTGCATTGAGTTTGTCATGCGACACGCGATCACACAGCTACAAGTCCTACGTAAGTTCAATCTGTATAAGTTGATCGCATATGAACAGCCAATTAAATCTGCATATTGTTCTTTCGCTAATTATAGTGTCGGTGTTTCGTGCACCGGCAATACGATTTATTTGGTTTAGGGGGTCGCGCGCTCCCTCTCCTCAAATGGTTAGACTCAGGGGGTCAAGACATATATTGGTTCGAGCTGAACGTCCCTACTCCAGTTCACGTGGTGGTTCTATATTGCTTTCAGGGGCAGTATTACAGACGAGGGCTAAGGGCTGGCCTTGAGCGCCTCGTTGGAGATGGAATGAAGATGAGGCTCTGTGTTGCGTTTTTTGTTCCGTCCGTTGTCCCCTTTGGGGGTCCTGCCTCTCCTTATACCGTCGGAGGGGGCAGGTTACATGGGAGTCTGAAAAAAGGAAAAAAAGAGGATGGGGCGTCCCACGCCTGGGAGCCCCGGTCTACGGTGAGTGATCGATGCCTGCCCGCCCTGCGTCGGGTTGGTAGTCACACCGATCGGCAAGGTTCTCTGCTACAAGGGGAAGGGGCACGCCTACCCTCTGCGCTGCTGCCAGGCGCTGACGTTGCGCTTTGACTCTGGCGTTGCCTCGGGAGGTAGCGCACCCTTCTGCTGCGCACGTCTGGGTGATGAGACGGATATCTTGACTTTGGCAACCCTCTCACTGCCTGGGGAAGGGGTCACCTACCCTCGCTCGGTCGCACTGCGGTGTCGCGTCTGAGGGGCAGGTGACCAATGGCTGGCGATGGTCTGGCGTTGTTGCTGGGCGGAGAGTGTCTTGGTCGGGTCGGGCGCTACGGGGCGTCCGAGTCGCAGGAGAGGCGCACCCGATCGTCTTCGATCGGGGCCGAGTAGCACGTGGTGGCCCACTTGGCGTCTGGCCATTGCTGGGCCTGGATTGGCCCACGCGACGTCCCAGACCGCTGGGGATACCCATGGTATAGGTACCCGTCACATAGATTACTCGTTAATCTAAACTACTGTTGCGATTGAAGTGAGGACCTGGAAAGAGGGGTTTCCTGCACGACCATCACTCGAAACGAGGGGATCCTCAACACCCCCTCCGCCGTAAATGAGAGGGGTATGACTTTGACTCAAGGGTTAGAGAGTACGTCTCAAATATTTCTTCTTAGAATATAGATCAAAAAGATGTTAAAAATGACTAGATTATCCCTAGCTATTATCACTAAGAACTATATTCAATGTATGCATGTAAAAAATATGAATTAAATATGGATATTTATTAGGAGTATATAGAAAATATCATACTAATTTCACATTAACATATAAAATACATCTTATGTTTTATCTATAATACTAATAAAAAATTTATAAATTTACACGAAGAAAGCAGCTGAACAGGGACCAAATCATGGCTAGATGCGGGACATAATTACTAAAACCTGGATTTACTCCACATCTATGGACTAAATGTCGTGAACCGAGGGAGCAGCGTTTTCTGTGCCGACCTAATGTCGCTAACTCAAACTCGGAAGTTTGGAGGGATTCGCCTCGGGCCTTATCTAATCAGGTACGTCAAGTTTGTTCGCTTGCCTATCTTGTTGCTATACATCGGCGCCGTGCCGCTTTCGCCGGCCCGAATATCTTTAGTTGAGAACATTCTCGTCGAGTGTTTCAGAAATACAGAATCATGTCGGCTGTAACGCGATGCGACGCGCGCAGTTGCTTCAGCACGACGAAGTCCCCGGTTTTGTGTCGGCATTGGACACAACAGCTACCATCAAATCTGACCACCGGTTTTGTGTCGGCATTGGACACAACAGCTACCATCAAATCTGACCACCAACAGCTTCCGGCGATCCTTTCTTTTCTTAAAAAAAAAAATGTTGTTCAAAACAAAATTGGCCATCGTCCTCACAGAGAGTAACATGATTCAGAGTAGCATCACATTTGCCTGCACAAAGTTTGATCTCGCAATACATATTTCATGCACATGTAACAGTGATGACACAAGGAGTGTTGCGAAATCCTCCTCACTCCCAGGAATGGGGTATACTCTGCATTCGCAAGCATGCTCCATGAAATGGAAATAGTCCCCTCAGCGGAGAACTACATCCAAGATATCATCCACTGTGACAATACTGAATAGATGGAAGCGCGAGAAAATTTTAATAATCATACAACCTCTACAATGACAATCTAATGTCGATATTTTATCCTGGTCTACATTTAGCAACGCTGAGGATACAGCATCATGTACAGGTACATCAAAGGGCTTTTTTTTTTTGGAAAGGAGACCAGGGGATTCGGTATATAACCTCTGTTTTTCTTTTCTTCTTCTTCTCAACTTATTATTGTCAGTGCCAAGCAGAAGCAGATATCAACTTCCTGTTCTTCCAGCCGAGAAGCATGGCGCCATCCTTCTCCTCTAAGGTGTACTTGTCAGAGTAGCACGCGAGGAGCTTCTTTATCACCGAGTTCACATACGAACTCAGCGGGTAAGGCTTAAAGCCAGCCATGGTCAGCCTTGATCTCCACTTGCCAAGGAGCTCGTGCCTCTCCACCCTGTCCTTCCCCTCGCAGGCGATGATGTTCACAATGTCCTTGGCGAGGCAGTGCTGCTCCACGCTAATCCTCTCCTTGCTGTCTCGTGGCAGGTTGTCGTCGATCGACTCAAACATGGCAGAGTAGTAGTCCATGGTTTCAACAAACCTCATCAAGAACGGTGTCGTGTTGGTGTGCGACTCCTGCTCCACCAACGTAGTCACCTTCGGGGACAGCCCTTTCACCATCCGGAGCAACCCGTCCCGTGGGTTGTTGACGTCCACGCTCTCATCTGGGGTGTGGTGCAGTTGGAGGGTGAAGTTGACAGCAAGTGCTTCACCTGGCCTAATGTCGAGCATTTCTTTTGTGACTTCAGTAGCATAGACAGATAGAGGGGTGAAGTCCAGAGGTATATGGAATTCTTCAGACATGTTTTTCAGCATCTTCCCTACAATTTCGAGACCTTCACCCCGGGCATACTGTGACACTGGGTCATCTATTCCAGTGATCCGCACATGTGGTGGCCCCCCAGGCCTTGCAGCTAGCGCTTGTATCAGTGTGATCCATTGGGTCCCTTGAGCAATCTGAAAATCAATTATGTGGATCTTGTCCTCACTTCTCAATGCCTCTGCAATTGCACCGTTAGCTGCCATATAGCCAAACTTGAAGTAAGGACAGATATTGTACAAAGTTTTCATGTAGGTCAGAAGTTCCTTGCTCTCCGGCTTGCGGCACTTCAGAGCATGGTAGATGTTTGTACCCGAGTTTCCATGTCTAGCAACCAAACCCTCCAGTAGGTAAGCACCTAGACGCTGGATTGGATCCCCGTTAATTGAAACAACTCCACGAGCATCCTGAACAAGCTTAATGAACTCCTCTGTCCTGTCCTCGCTTAATGCCTCAGCACACTTGGTTAACAGCTGCTTCACAATGAGCTGTGGATCCTCCCTTAATTCCCTTTGTCGTTTCTCTGGACGAAATTCATAGCTTGATGTGGAGTATCCACCAGTAGCAAACTGTTGCCGAACAACTCCAGGCAACGGTTGTCGCGACTCGTGACTCCATGTCCTCGACCGCTGCCTCATGAGCTGACTAGGCTTTTTTTCCTCAAACTCATGCTTGGTGCTAGTTGTTGCATCATCAGTATCAGGTGCCATTAGAACAGTTTCAATCTCCCGTAAAGCGTGTTGCATATTATGTCTTGATGTTGCATACAATGGATCAGATCCCACTTGATTGTTCTCCCGGAGAAGGATACCCGCCTTTATGAATGAGCTGTCTGCTTCCAGCGGGGAGATTGGTTGGGCTGAAATGGTTTCTGTAGAGCTCTGGTTGTCTGGGGTATTGCTAAGAGCAGACAAATTGTCACACTCAAGCTGGGAAGAAAGAGGGGTGTATGGGGAGTTGCTGAACTCGAACTTCAGTGGACTGGCTGGCCAGGAAGAGTTTGCTAAGTTGTTCTCTGTAGGGATTTCGTAGACAACGTTAGCACCAGTCAATCTGTACTTTAATAACTGGTGAAAGTCCATAATAAATGAACGGGGATTAGTTGTTCATGACCTGTACATAGCAAAAGAAAGGAAACCAAAAACTATTTATTCCATGGAAGATGACAGCACAAACAAGCAGAAGAGAACATTTTGCATTATCAGTGTGACTTCAAGCATACAAATCTCAGAGAGAGAGAGAGAGAGGTCACAGGCAGCGGGCAATAAACATTGCAAAACCAGTAGTGTGGCTTAAAAAAATATAATGAAACTTTAGATCCCAAGAACTTCCATACTAAACAAATTCAAGAAACATGTAGCACATGTGCTTTCAACTTAACAAAGCAGAAGAAATATTAATTTGCAGGTTTGCCAAAAGCTGAAAGGTTTTAACTAGCAAAATGGTTGTATTGTACCAAAATTAAGCTAGAGTCACTTAATATCAGGATAAAATTCTTGTGACAATGTAAAACGAATTCCCAACATCGCCATCAATGCTATCTCAGAGACCAAATATTAAACATATAAGAGCAACTGAACCAAAGTTTTTTTTTTCAAAACTCACTAATTTAACTGATCTACTGATTTCTCTGGTTGCCATTCCTCTATGCATATAGTACAATTTAGCAAGTAGCTCTCTAGAATTCTGCTTAAACTAAACTCATCCTCTGTCAAAACGTCCCCATCACCTCCCTACAAACTTTAATTGCTCTATCCTTCTTCTCAAACTTAAAGGTCAACCACACAAGCCAAAATCGAGCAAGTCAAGCAAAGGTAAGAATCATCAATGATGAGTCAAGTCAACTAAGACGATTCATATATTCCAGCTTGTACCATCATATAGAAAGAGAAATAATCTTGCAGTGCAGACCGCGGGACAAGAGTGCCCCTTCCAGGCAGCACGTCAATTGACCATCATCCCATCCCATTACCATCTTAGGCCTTCCCATGTTATCCAAAGAGCCAACTTATTCCATCAGAGCATAGATCGTCCTTCAAATCTTATGATAGAAGTAAATTAATTAGCAATCCCTCTTCCTTTACTCCATCTTAGCATCATGTGTCATGTGACTCCCAACTCCAAGAGCCAGCACACCATTTATGGAATATACCCCAATCACTTCCCAATGGTTCCAGTACGTCCATTTTTATTCCCTCAAGATGTATTGCATAAATTCAGTTCATGTAGTCAGAATGTCAAACTCAGGCAACAAAACATGAAGCTAGAGGAAGACAAGCAATGAAGAAAGGAAGGTGTCCAAGTATAAACCTATCCAGAAGAAACAGCCTAACAAGGGAGGTTTGGTGAGCAAAGAACGGGACAGAATCATATAACTTACACCTCCCTTCAACACGTCCATTGACCGCCCTCACAAGTCACAATTAAAGATAAGCAGCCTCAAACATTCTCTTGTTAGTTGAAGAGAATAGGCCCAAACTATTTGATTACTGGTCCTTCTCCAGGCACACAATTAAGACCAATTTTAAGTAGTCTAAGATTCTCTAGTTGGTTGAAGATGATTGACCTACATTTTGTTTGACTAATGGTCTATCGCTCCTCCTTAATTCCGAAGAAGAAACACCCCAAACAGAAGTTTGACCAATCAACCGTGTGGAATCAACATCACCTTCATCACCCAAACAGAAGTTTTATGCAGTACGCAAAGGCTTGAAACTTCTAAGATCCTCGACGCTGGTTGACCATCGTAGCAAATTATATAAAATTAGGTACCCCCGCTCTCACAGAACAACCTCATTTTGTTCTTCTCCTGGGGCACCTAGCAAGGAAATTTTCTTGCGGATTGTCTCAGGAAAGGTAAGTCAATAGACAATCAGGTGAACACATGGGATTTTCTAAAGCTATGTCCGAATGAATCAAACAAACAAACGGACCCTATGGTTCTTGGTGGCACTGCATCAATCTACCGTATGCTTCCATCTTTCCACAAACTAGAGGCTAGAGGCAAGGATAGTTCCATTTCTAACAAAAGAATCACTAACTTGGGGGTAAAATTAGCTCAACCTGAAAGGCTTAAGTCGCACGCCTAGCTAACTACTAGCAAAAGTGCATCTTGCCAACAAAACGGACCATGAATTAGCCATGATCCACCTACGAAGCAGTACAACATTAAGCAGCAAAATGAAACAGTAGCCTCCACTACGGCGTACCAAAAGCACAAGAACAACTCATTAATCCGAAAATGGAGGTGCTCTCTCGAAGCCAGGAGCAAAATGCTCTCATCTGCGACCCTACAAGATCGAATCGGCTCGAACCAACCAAAATCCCCAACCAATTCGTCCGCTAGAACTCACTCACCGAAGTGAACCCACCCAAAGAAGTCATCTCCTCGTCGACCGATCACCAAACTCCCGCCTGGAAACCGCACAGAGATCCCACCTTGACCCTCCCGAACCGATCGAATCACCCCAACAGTTAGCCAAAAGCCAAGTAAAAAAAAAAAACACCCCCAAAAGAGGCACAAAAAAAACCAACAGCTTCGAGCGAAATCAGCAGCTCAGCAGCCACGGAATCCGACGAGGTACGAGGACGAGAGCTCTCACCTCCTCCGATCTGCGCAGCCCGATGCCCCGATCCGAACTCTCTCTTGCTTCTCGTGTCCAAATCCTCTCTCTCTCTCTCTCTCTCTCTCTCTCTCTTGAGCCCTCCTCTTTTTGTGTGCGCGATAATTATATCTCAGACTGAGAGGGAAGGAGATAAAAAACCCAAAGGTGCCGCGCCTTATATACCCCATTCCGAGCTGACGGCGACCGTACGGGCCCGCTGACGCCGTCACGGCCACGTCCCCGCGGTCAGCGCTCCCGCGTCGTGACGCCGTGGAGCGCGTGCATGCACGTCGGCAGGGACGGAGATCTCCCCGCCGACGGATCGGGATCCGACGCTGTCGCGTCTCGACACATGACCACGTGTGTCGCACGCCGAGGATGCCACGACACGCATGACGCGGGGGGGCGCGGACACGTGGTCCCGCGTTTGACCTGACATGGATGGGTTTGAACGACTTCCCACCGTCCGATAGGGATCGGAGGGCTGACGCGGGGGCCTAGCGGCTTCAGCGCTTAGGGCTGCTTGGGCCGTCCGTTCAGGGAAGGGGGATTAGCTGGTGACGTGGGCCCCCGACAGGGGACCAAGCTTTTCCTGTAGTAGCCTTCTCTGGTTTTCTTTAAACTAGCTTCCATGCGATAAAATGTGTAAAAATAACCTCCTTCTCACCGTAATAGATCTAGTAGTGACATGCTGCAGTTTGGTAATGCGAAAAATTGTCGAGCGCGGAACACGGTTGGGTCCATCGAGGTTGCAAGGTCCGGTAGCGCAACAGCAAGGATCTGACGGTCAGAGGCGCGAGCACGTCGCGCGGGCGAGCGGGTGACATTGGTGGGCGTGCATTGTACGCATGGAGGCGCGTGAGGGCGCGGGCGGGTAGGTTGGTGCGAGGGTCCATGCGTGTGTGCCGTACTTAAATAGGAGGGCTATTTAAGGAATTTTGATGGCACAGGAGCCGGATTTAGAAAAGAAAAGAAAAAGTCTAGGACCATTTTGATGAACAGTTCCAGGGACATGGGACAACGTGAGGAAGCCGACAAACGAGGGTGAGGTGATAGGCTGATAGCTTTGCCTGGGTGTTTTCCATTTGGATGATGGAAGCGAATGTGATGCCTCCTAAACTTTTTCTTTGGCTGAGAAATGGCATCGGCCTACTTTTCTATTCTGAGTACTAGTAGTTTTCAGCTTTTGAAGTTCAAAAGCTGAATCAAGTTAAAATCTAACTACGGTGAAACTATCTGTCTCAGCTCGGATTGGAATATGACTTAAAATGAGTACATCTTTAAAACAACACCAGACATGCATTTTAAAGGACACTGCGGCTCCATTCGTAAAGCAGAGACATAATTTCTTTCAATGTTTACAGCAATTCCTCAACCCTAAAACACGAAGTCTAAAATGGTTAAATGAGTGATTAGACAGTTAGATGCATCAGTTAGTGCAGCCAAACCATGGTCGGTACAGCTGCATCCGGGAGGAGAGAAGGAAAAGGGGAAATCGGAGAAGCCAAGCCAGCCTCAGGTCTGAAACGGAGCAAGAACTCAGGCTTCCAGAAGCACACGACTACACGAGGGCAAATTGCTGCCAGCCTGCCACGTAGCCGCGGTCTAAAAGTTTGAAGGGGAAGCTGGGAACGGATGGATGGGCCTCACGCACTCTCTCGCCTGGGGCCCATCAATCATCATCCGCTTGGAGCCTTGCTAGTGGGTTTACCGGATGAGGAGCTGACGTCGCCCCTTCATGCGGGGATCGGATTCGACTTACCAGACCAAAGGAGAGGTGCTCCGTGCTCCACTCAAGAGCCCTCGCGGCCTTCGCCTCGAGTGCTATGATATAGTAGATCATAGTTTAAATATAAAAGGATTCTTATCTGTTGGTATACGAATTAAGATCTATTTACAATTAGTTTTGCTATATATTAAGCATTCTTTGTACGGAAAGATCAATCTAATAAAGAAGAGAGTTTTGCATTCTCTATATTTTTGTGCTCTTACTTTTGTTCGTATGATCCTGTTAGCATGCGGTTGATTGATGTGGATGAACGACTATGTTTTATAACACGTTGTCAGCACGAAGCACTATAAGACCGAAGCCGTAGATCAATCTAAGTTATAAGGCGAGGTTTGTAGAACAATGGTTTACGCAGAGACCCGACATCGATTACGATAAAAACATGTTCTCCTGTAATGTGTGGAATAATATTTCGATATTTAATATCAATGGCAGCTAGCTTAAATTTAAAAATATAGTTGATGGATATAGTGACCGCATATTTATATGGATCACTGGATATAGATATTTCCATTAGAGTCCCTGATGGAGTCAAAGTTCTGGATCCTAATAATCGCAACATGTATAGCGTCAAACTGTAGATATCACTATACGGATTAAAACAGTCAGGAAAGATATGGTATAACTGACTTATTGAATTCCTCCTGGAGAAGGGATATTCAAATAATGAAGATTGTTCCTGTGTGTTCATAAAGAAATTCCATAATGGATTCTGTATCATCTCGATACACATGTCGATGATCCGAATACCATCAGAACCATAGAGGCGATGAAGGAAGCAAGTGCTTACCTCACGACGGAGTTTGAGATGAAGGATTTGGGTAAAACCAAATTTTTTTTATGCCTGCTGCTTGAGCATTTCCTAGAAGGAATTTTTGTACACCGGTCTGCCTATACTAAGAAGGTATTGAAAAGATTTAACATGGATGCATTCCATCCTTTGAAAACCCTCATGGTTGTAAGATCCTTTGAAGCGGATAAAGATCTATTTAGACCAAGGATAGAAAATGAGGAAGTCTTAGGACCCGAAGTCCCATATTTAAGTGCTATTGGTGCACTTATGTATCTTGCGAACTGCACAAGGTTTGAAATTGCATTCCCAACTAGAAGGCATTGGACTGGTATCAAGACTTTACTCAGATACCTCTAAGGTACTCAAGATCTTGGTTTATTTTACCAAAACAACCAAGATTTAACCATGGTGCGATATGCAGAAGCTAGCTATCTGTCTTATCCCCACATTGCCAAATCTCATACTTGTTTTGTGTTTCTCTGCGGTGATTCATCCATTTCTTAGTGGTTTTTTAAACAGACATTGATAGCTACTTTTACCAACAACTTAGAGATTATATCTTTATACGAAGCCTCATGTGAGTGTGTTTGGACGAGACGTATAATTAACCATATCCAGAAGTCATGTGGTCTTAATACCGTCGATTCCCCCACCATTATCTATGAAGATAATGATGCTTGTCTTGCACAAATGAAAATGCACTACAGGAATCAGGGGAAAATTCGTGGGCCAGAAACCCACGAATTTAGGCCAAAACCCACGAATTTACTATAAATTCGTGCGCAAACCGTCGAATTTAGGCCACGAATTTAACTCGACGAAATTAATCAATTAAATTCGTGGGTGCCCACGAATTTAAGTTAAATTCGTGGATTTCTGTCTGGCCCACGAATTTAACTGATAAATTCGTGGGTTTCTCTGGCCCCACGAATTTAATTAGTAAATTCGTGGGTCAGGAAAACCCACGAATTTATCAGTTAAATTCGTGGGCCAGGCAGAAACCCACAAATTTAACTTAAATTCGTGGGCCAGTAAAACCCACGAATTTAACTTAAATTCGTGGGCCAGGAAAACCCACGAATTTAACTTAAATTCGTGGGCCAGGCAGAAACCCACGAATTTAACTGACGCTTAATATATATATATATATATATCCATATGCATCACACTCAATACATTCAATCAAACTTATTCAACATTCAATCAAACACTCAATATATCTCGACCACGCATATATATGGATCGATATGCATGTCATTCAACACAAGCATCTTCACATTCAATCTTATTCAACACATCACAATAAGTCCATCACAAGATTCAAATATATATCGATCAAATATATATACTCAAATATATATCGATCAAACATTCAATCAAACTTATTCAACATTCAATCAAACACTCAATATCTATATCGATCAAACACTCAATATATATCGATCGGTATGCATCTCAACATTCAATCAAACACTCAATATCAATATCTATACATTCAATCAAACATTCAATCAAACAATCAATATATATCGATCGGTATGCATCTCATTCAACATTCAATCATGCATGAGAATATCAATATCTATACATTTAATCAAACACTCAATATATATCGACAACTCAAGATTCAAGAGTATTGCGAACAATTCAAGAGTATTACCAACATGATTCAAGAATCAAACTCCACAACGAATAACTAAGTCACCGAAATGTACAAAATTTTGGCATGACCTCTCTAGTAAATAGGACATCCACTCAGCAGACAAAAAAAACATTTGCAGTGATAAATAGGACATCAATCTCTCAAACTAGAAGGAGACATTCTAGCAGATCCTTAGATAATCAATCACACATCCAACGGCAATTTGTAAACTACGCATTACAATCCACATTACAATGTATCCATCACAATACAAATCCGACGACGAAGTCATAAAGTCCAACAGTAATACACCAATCCAAATTTCACAATGCAATTCATGTCTCGGGGTTGTTGGAGTTGTGAGCGCTACCACCACCGCCGGAGGGCGAGACTATGATGTCTTCTATGATGTCGTCGTTAGTACGTGCTGGAGGGAGTGACCCAGAAACCTGCAAGTTCAAGACTAGGTAGCTCAATTTACTCAATTTGACTTGGTTTAGCTCACAATTGACAAACTTAGCTCGTTTCGCAAACTTAGAATGTTTTTGACATCCATACCTGTGGTGTCGTCTGAGGTGGCTGCATGGCCCAATGGTTGAAGTACATAGGCATTCCTTGGCCTGCCATAGGTGGTGGGTACATGTAGAACGGGTTTGGAGGCTGGGAGCCCTGTAAGGCATAGTTAGGTACATTATGCCACATTTAAATCTTTCGTTCAAATTTTGAATATCGAATTGAACCGATCCATCTTTACCTGTGGTGCCTCTCCTCTGAGAAGGTAAATTTGCATATGTGGGGTGAACATGTAGAAAGGACGAGGAGGCTGGGAGGCCTATGGATCATAGTTTGTGATATCAAGTATACAGAATAGAGTTTTTTAAAAATAAAGAATGCATGAGAATTTCATATAACCTGAGGTGCATCTCCTAGGGGTGGTGCCTGTGATCCCAAGAGGGTTTATGAAGGACGCCTGGGAGGCTGAGCACCCTGTGATGCTTCTCCTTGTGGTGGTGGCTGCATGTGAGGAGAAAACATGCAGAAATGAGGTGGCTGGGAGCCCTATGACATAATAGTCAAGTTTGTGAGAATCGCGATTTCATTAGCTAAGTGAGTTAGAGTAATGAACTCGAGTATCTTTACCTGGGGCATAATAGGAGGGCGAAACACTGGCACGTTAGGTCCAAGAGATTGTGACAGTTGCTGCATATAGATTGTTTGTTAGATTTTAATTACAGATGTGCAAATGATCGATTTGTTCAAAGTTGAGATTGTACCTGCAGATACATTTTCATGTATTCTGAGTCTTCTCGGCTTCTGCGAGCTTCCTCTCGTGCTTGACGAGACTCTTCTCGCGCTTGACGAGCCTCCTCTCGCGCTTCACGAGCCTCCTCCCGCGCTTGTGCTTCCCGTGCGGACCTCGACGAGTGAGCACTCCCCTGTGAGGAAACCGAGTCTCGTGGAAGACGATCGCATTCGATAACTCCGTCCCCCATGGCCCACCTACAAACGATATATACTGAAATGTGACCATGCAACATTTTTTTATTCATAGAGCAAAAACAATTAAAATTAGTTTTATTAACGAACCTCCCATGCTTTAGGCCCCCTCCAGCGTGGTACAAGGCTTCCACATCGACCGGCGCGGCCCTCCAATCAAAGTCCGTCCCATGACGTTGTGTCATTTGTTCTGCATATGACGCCTGCAAAACAGCATGTTGCTGCTCCCGGATTTAAATTTGCACAAAACATATTGTTTCATTTATACTTACCATCCTCTCACTAGCCCCGTCGTCGCACAAAACATCCGGGTTCTGTGGATCCTCGCCTTTGTGCCCCCGGATGTAAACTTCCACAAAAGAGGGAGTACTCCCACTTTCAGCCTCCTACGGTGCAAAGTTAGAAACGTAGTGATAAATTCACTAACAATTATAATACCGATACTTACCATTCGTTGCTCTAGGCTAATGTGTCCGTCTGCGCCGTATTTGTGCTTCCCCAAACTACTTCTTCTGTTCCCTCGATTTCTATTTGATTTTTCTTGAAAATCCTCCGACGCCCAGTACCGGCACATCCACCTCCAAGCCTCCATGTCCTTCATTATCCAATCGATCGAGCTCTCGAGATACTCTTGTTCTGTCAGGTGTATACTCCTCGCCTCTGGTCCTCTTCTCATGTTCACCTTCTTCACCCTCTTGTAAAAATTGATGGACTTGAATCCTTGCATTCTTGAGCGAATCTCCGACAACCTTTTGTGCCGCCCTGTTGAAGACGCTTTTAGCCTTCTTCAAAAGGTCAGAATCGCCTTCGTTCTCAAGCCGAAACCTCTCCTACATATAATCACACATTGTCAAATTGTATTTACATTTAAAGCAATACTCAAATAGAGTAAATACATAACGCAAACTCACCCAGAAGCCAGCCCACACTGCGCCCTGACATGTATGGGTGTCTTCGCCTCCTTCCACATTCTCCTTCAACGCCCAAGCTTCCAGGTTGTGGGTCATGAATCTATCCCCGCCTGACTCAACCATGCCAGGGTAGTAGTAGCGGCTAAGGGCTCCCAGCACGGCGTTAACCTTTGTAATGTGGCCCGTCCCAGTCCAACCCGGCTCTTTCCACTGCCTACAACAAAATACAAGACAAAGATGCATCAAAAGGTAGCTCTATCAACCTCCTATCGGCTACGAGGCAATTGTCACTTAGCACATGCTAAAAGAAAAGACATGAAAGATATAATCATACTGCTCCCATGTAGCTCTATCAACCTCCTATCGTAGGGTTGCATCTCGACGAATCAAACGGTTTTACTGAAACCTAAAATGCAAATCATTAGTTTATAGACATTACAATGTAAATATGGACATTAAATGATAATCCAATACTACACATATACCGATGGTACCGAAGAAGACCCGCCCTCTTCAATCGGGTCTAAGGTCGCCGCTAAGTCTGCATCACTGCCTGCCTCGGCCTCGGCGTCTGCATCAGATTCTGTCGTCCCACCGCCACCACCCCCAATGTCGACCTCCTCGTCGTCCGCCTCACCCATGTCCTCATCCTCACATCCCACCTGCCCCTCATCCTCAACCCCCACCTGCCCCTCATCCTCAACCCCCACCTGCCCCTCGTCCTCCTAAGGTTGCTCCTGCGCTTTGTTCGTGCTCGCTCATCAAAGCACCTCTGAGCCGCTGCTCCGCTGCCTAATCTGCGAAGCCCCAAAGAATATGGCACGCCAAATTGCCGAGTCTTGAGCATCAGAACCCCTGATCCTCGACCTTCTGGAGGACGACCCACTGAACTTGCCTTTAAGCTTGTCAACCTGATGCCTGAACATGCTTATCTGTTCAAATTTGACAAGAGTTAGTGAAGGAGACAACAGTAACTTGTAAAAAATGAAGGAGACAACAATAACTTGCAAAATGAATGAGACAACAATAACTTGTAAAAAATGAATGAGACAACAATAATCTTACAAAATATACATATCAAAAATCGTCGGCGTCGGAATCTGCTTCTGCGACTCGTATTTCATTGAGACGTGCTTGAAGACGTGCAATCCTTACTGACTTTTGAGGGCGTTTTCGTGAAGGGCCTGGTTCATCTGTTATTAAGTCTATGGCATCGGTAGGTAATTGATCGAGTCCTGCCCCGTCGGAGACAAGGAAAGAATCCCCCATAGCTTCTTCTTGATATACATCACCCACATCATCTTCTACGTTGCTTTCCACATACGAAACATCCTTAGGAGGATATACTTCAGGATTAACTTTAAATACAACCCACCAAGCCTTCAAGCTAGGGTGAGGATAGCTAAGGTAGTACACCTGCTCAACCTGATGTGCAAGCACAATGTTATTGATGTGACCCTGAAGCCGCGAACTATGCTTCACCTCCACCATCCCAAAGTCATCGACACGTGTGCCGTTGTGTGGATCGAACCAATGGCAATCAAAAAACACAACCTTCAGATCTTTGGCACCCCAAAGGTATACTCAATTATGTTTTGTACAACACCGTAGTAGTCTAATATATCACCGCCGAATCGGATGACGCGTTGTGACTACTCCTGTTTGAAGTGGCCGCAAGTGGACGGCTAGCTTCTAATTTATTTGTTCAAAACGAAACCCGTTCACATCATAGCGACTATAGCTCCTTGCCGTCACATCACCATGCGAGAGCTGTCGGAGATCCTCAGGGACGGAGGCATCACGCATACACTATATAGCAATATGCATCATCATTAGTCTAATATTAGGTTACTACAACAATTCTTTTTTAAAAATGAATAAATAGTCATATTACATCTTTGTGGAACCATTGCACGAAGCTTGGGCCGCCTTGCAACCCATCACGACGTAGGTTATCCAATTGCTTAGTTGTGGGTTGTCGAGTTGACTTCCAATTTTCTTTGTCAAACACTCTGCGTCATTTATTCCCGAGTTAAAAAGGACTCTACATTGAAATGTTGAAAACATAATTCAGAAAGTCACTTACTCAAAATATTTTTCAACTTCTACCATGTTAGTGAACATGTATAGCATGGCAAGGTTCCACTCCTCATACTCAACATGGTGTGCGATTAATGCGACCCAACAAAGTTGACCCTTGCATTGAAAAAGCTTAAGTTCGCACAACGGTTCTTCTTCCACGGCACTGCATCGATTCGTAGGGGCATTCACGTTGTGCTTGAGTGCGAAATACTTTGTTGAGAAGTTTGTGATCTCTTTACTTGCATAAGCCTCTGCGATACACCCCTCTACCCTTGCCTTGTTGCGCACTGTAGCTCTAATCTTTTTCAACTCCCTTTCCTGACTATACATCCATCTGAACTGCGTAGGACCTCCAACCTTCGCTTCCCAAGGCAGATGCACCAAAAGATGTTGCATCACATTCATAAAACCAGGTGGGAAAGTTTTTTCCAACTTGCATACAAGCAATGGAATTCCCTTCTCAAACTTCTGCATCAACGTCTTTGAGATTTCCTTAGCGCATATCTGCCTGTAGAAGTAACTGAGCTCGGCTAACATCCTCCACAACTCATTATCGAAATAGCCACGAAACATTACCGGAACAAGTCTTTCTATGATGATATGGTAATCATGACTCTTTAGCCCGTTTAGCTTACGGTCTTTGACATTCACGTACTGCCGTTTATGTTAGATGCATAGCGATCAGGAAACTTTAGAGTTTTCAACCACCTCAAAATCTGTTTACGGTCTTCTGGCTTCACACAGTATGGAGCTCGTGGCCGGCTCTCATTTCCATTTAAACCAACTTTAACCTCGAGCCACGGCCTAGCACAATGATCACCCATGTCTTTCCTAGCACTCACATTATCCTTTGTTTTGTCGGTTACATCAAACAACATGCTTATGATGCTTTCTGCCACATTGCGCTCTTGGTGCATCAAATCTATGTTATGCGGCAGAATCAAAGCTTTCGCGTAAGGCAGCTCCCAAAGAAAAGAAACATGAGTCCAGTTGTGCTCCTTTCCATAGCCAGTGAAACCCACTTCCGT
This sequence comes from Rhipidocladum racemiflorum, assembly GCA_036346355.1. NCBI lineage: Eukaryota > Viridiplantae > Streptophyta > Magnoliopsida > Poales > Poaceae > Rhipidocladum > Rhipidocladum racemiflorum. Next base: position 47,344,620 of record CM070582.1, on the reverse strand, counting down.
AGATCGTTCAAGCCGACTATGCCATTCAGCTATCTCTTCTCCTGTGAGTCGCTTCGGCGGCCCTTTTTTAACTTTCTTTCCTTTTCGAAATGCTTTGACGTCGTTTCTGAAATGGTGCCTTGCCGGAAGCCACCGTCGATGGCAATCGAAGAATGTGATCTTCTTACCGTGCGTGAGCCTGAATGCATCAGAGTCAGCCATACAAATTGGACAACACAGGCGACCATGAACACACCAGCCGGCCCAAATGCCATATGCCAACAAATCATGGACCGACCACAGGTATGCAGCTCGTAAGGTAAATTCTCTACCAGCAACGCTATCGTATGCCTTTTCCCCTCGCGACAACTTTTTCAGCTCGTCAATTAAGGGCCGCATGAACACATTGAGATCCTTCCCTGGATGCTTAGGACCTGGAATGACAAGAGCAAGGAATATGAACCCCTCTTTCAAACAAATCTCAGGTGGAAGATTGTATGGCATGATGAAGACCGCCAGCAGAGTAGGGGCTAGCGCTTGTGTTGAAAGGTGTGAAACCGTCAGTGGACAAACCAAGACGAACACTCCTAGGGTCACTTGCAAATGCAGGATCGAATCGGTCCAATGCCTGCCATGCCTCGCCATCAGACGGATGCACCATCATATCCGGGTCTTGGTCCTCACGTTTACCTTCTTTGTGCCACCGCATATGTTTCGCTGTTTCTTTTGACATGTACAGCCGTCTAAGCCTATCCGTGATCGGCATGTACCGAAGTTGTTTAGTCGCGACCTTTGTAGTCACTAATACCCCTTCCTCATCTACCACCTCAACGAATCTACACTTACCGCAATGCATACAATGAGTATCCTTGTCATGATCCTTCCAGAACAACATGCAATTATTCTCACACACATCAATCTTCTGGTAATTCATCCCAAGGCCGGCCATCAACTTTTTCGATTGGTACAAATCCTTTGGCATCTTGTGGTTAGGCGGAAGGACATCATTCATAAGTTCAAGCAAAGCGTTGAAGCATTTGTTTGAAAAGTTGAACTTTGACTTCATCGACATAAGCCGTGTAACCGCCTGCAGGACGGTCACATTGGTCAAGTCATGCAGCTTCTCATCCGAGGCGTCAAGGAGCCTATAAAATTCCTTAACCTCCTCCTACCGTGACCCCTCCCGAGTTAAATTCAATCCCCTGCCAAGATCATCCAAAGATCTCTTCCATTCGGTCGTGATCCTCCCCATGGTCCGACTCAATGGCCTGCCTCTGACCTCTCCATGACGGTGCCACACCAAATAGTTAGGCATGAACCCATTTTTGCAAATGTGATACTGCACTATATCCTTGCTGTAGTAGCTGTTATTCTCACAGAGGGTACACGGGCAATACACATATTCAGCTCCTCCAGCGAATGCTTGCTTCAAGAAAGCATCCGTGATCTGCCCCCATTCCCTTGAGTGCCCCCCATCACTCCATCCGTCATTCATCGCCCTTCGATCGTCACCCATTCTCAAACCTAAACAAATGAAACAATGTCAACGTACGACCGTGGCTTAGGTGACAAAGACAACCCTGTTAGGAAAGATGTGTTCTAGACCCACCCAAGAATGGAGGCCGTTGCATGCGACCTATGACGTGCGCTACGAACCGAACGAAATTTCGATGGCATAACCCGCTGTTCTCCAAACGCACACCTGATCGATGCTGGTGCGTCGGAGAACAACAGGGTTATGCGGCCGAAATCACGTTGGATCGCTCGCACATCACAAGCCCCATGCAACAACCAACCTTTTAACTCTTTAAAACCGGCTTAAAACTAAGTCACCGAAATGTACAAAATTTCGGCATGACCTCTCTAGTAAATAGGACATCCACTCAGCAGACAAAAAAAACATTTGCAGTGATAATATATATATCAATCTCTCAAACCAGAAGGAGACATTCTAGCAGATCCTTAATGCAAACACATGTGATAAGTAACTAATCAACTACAAGCATAAATAATGCAGATACTGTAAATAATTAAACAATTAATATTCAAATTTTGGGGTGTTATAGAAGCAAACAATGCAGATACTGTAATAAATAGAGATCCTTCAATTGGCAGTTTTTGGTACAAGGTTGATAGGCTTGATTAATGGATGTAGTAGTTCCAGCTTTCCATAACTAGTAGTGGGAATGGTAGATTTTAGTAATATGTAGTAAGCTGTGATGAAGTTTTTGATGAATTATTTTTTAAGAAAATGTTTTGGTCATCTCTATACTCATGAGCATAGGGTAATAAATGCGTAACATCATTTTCTAAAAATTATGTCAAGGATTTCATTTTGACAATCTGTTTGTCATTATGCCATCAAGGAAAACCCATATATGCGTGCACAAATATTCTCCGAATGACAGTAGTCGCAGAGGACAGGAAATACTTTTATTGCAATATAAAAGTACATTAAACCTACCCATGGATTCAGAGTTTCACTGCTACTAATATGCACACAAGATACTTTATTTGAAGAAACAAATATGCACACAAGATAATTTTTTTGAAGAAACAAACATGAGTGCAAGCTTTTCAACCTGTGGTTTCAAATTCCCAAACAAGAGTCCTGCATGAATCATAGGAAGGTAATCTAACCCAAGTTCTATGATTTTTCATCAAATATGGCAATTTTAGTTGGGTAAATTTCTAGAAATCACATACAGGAAGAAGTTAGCACATTGCATTAACAAAGATTATGTCAATTCCTTAGCTATCTATTTGTCCTATGCGTGGAAAACTAACGAGGATTGAGAAGTAGATAAGCTCTATGACAGAGAATGTCTGATCTACAAGTATGCTTATTTTTGCTACGAATTCTTGTTTCAAAAAATTTTTTCTATGCATCTTAGTTTGGAAACACTGTTAACGATTGTTAAAACCGAATCGATCCGAAACTATTTGTGAACAATTTACTCTAATAATTACTTTCCATCTTCCCAGCACCTTGATCAGGTTCCTGAATTATGGAAGAAGGTGCTCACTGCTAATTAATCAATCGGCTATGTTGAAAACTCAGAGATGAGATCATATTAGACTAAAGTGGAAAAGAAAGAAACACATTTCAGCAACTCTTCTATTGCATTGCATTCAACTAATACGTTCAAATAGGTTAGGCAAATATTCCAAGCTTGGAGGATCAGTGTGTTCACAGTTTGGCATGTTCTTTCAGAAATCACATTGTCAAAAGGAACAAAAGGTAGGGGCAAATGCTGACCCTTCTAAAAGGAGCTTCTTTTTGTTCAGACCTTTAGATTTGAAACGAACATGGTTGTCCAGTGAGCTGATCCGCTGTTGACACAAAGGTATGTCTCATTGAATTTTAATTTGGATCAAGTATTGGCCTAGTAGATTCTTGAGATCAAGAAATGCTCCTAGACCACACAGTCATTTTTTTAGACGGAGGAGATAGATTCATTAATCTCCGGTCTCTACTCCGCAGGAGTAGATAACCTCACCATTTCTTACAGCAGCATCCAAACAAGAGAGAGAGAGAGAGAGAGAGCAAAGTGCTAAAGAGCGATTACAGGTAACAATCGTAACATTCAAGCTAACAAGGCGGCTACTTTCGGCTAATCTGAAGCTAAGCTCACCTCTGGGTGGTCGGCGATGGGGCGGCGGGCGCCGCCGGTGGGCGGACGACGGCGGGCGGTGCGGCGTGGCGGGAGCCATGGCGGCGCCGGGTGGTTTCGGCGATGGGGCGACGGCTCGGGCGCGGCGCCGGGCGACGGGGACGGTGGCGGAGCTGCGTCGGGCAGCGAAGTTTGGCGCGGCGCCTGGGCGCGCGCCGGTGGCGACGGGGACGGGCGGAGCGAGCGCGGGCGGTTGATGGCGGCGGCCTGGGCGCGCGGCGCCGGTGGCGACGGACGGCGGGCGGAGCCGAAAGCGGGCGGGCGGTCGGCGGGCGGCGGGTGGATGAGAGGCGAGCGAAGAGAGAGAGATGGGCGCGCGGGTGGGCCGGGTGAGAGGCTAGCGAAGAGAGAGGGAGAGCTAGGTTAAGAGGCCTAAATTCGTGGGTCAGGCCGACGAATTTAATTAAATTCGTGCGCTTGTTTGAAAACCGACGAATTTAAAATATAAATTCGTGGGTTTTTTTTTTGTGCCCACGAATTTAATTAAATACGTGGGCTTTTTTTAAAACCGACGAATTAAAATACATAAATTCGTGGGTTTTTTTTGGCCCACGAATTTAAAAAAACCCACGAATTTTTTCCTGTTTCTTGTAGTGATGGGTTATGTGAAGAGCAATATCACGAAGCATATTACTTCTAATTTTTCTCTCCTCGCGAACTCTAGAAGAATGGTGAGGTGAAAATAATGCAAACCAAGTCATATGAAAATCTAGCAGATTTATTCACGAAATCTTTGCCAAATTCTACTTTCCAAAGATGCATTAACGACATTGGAATGAGGTGACTTAGAGATTTGTAGAGTTCATGGGGAGTAAATCCCTGAACCATAACCCCTTTTGCATGATCCTGAAGATCATATTTTATATCTTGATGATTATGAGCTGTGATCTTTTCCTCTTAGTGAGTTTTCCTGAAGTCTCTCATATGAAGGTTTTTAATGAGGCAACTAGTGCAACACGGAGTGCAAGTGCAATAACCGCATTGGAATCCACCCAAGGGGAGTGTTGTGATATGGATAGAATCCATATCCCTGTATGGAAGGACTCTATCCATTGGTAGGCAAATTTGAATCGATCTTCAAGGGTTTTTCTCCTATATATTGGGTATTATCTTGTACAGAAAAATCAATCTAATAAAGAGAGAGAGCTTTTCCCCTTTACATTGTGTGTGCTCATATTTCTATTCCTGTGATTGTATTGACATATTGTCGATTGACGCGGATGAATGACTAATTTCATAACAAAAACCTCCCACCGGTGCATCTACAAGCGCGTGCCACCAAGCCATTTATACGGGTTGCGACCACAGGAGAGCCAGGCCGCACCGAACCAAGAACTAATACATATATGCAGCAAATTAATGCACCGATTAATGCATGCATACAGAAATTAATTCATACTTAAGGACTCAAGCATGGCACCAACTACTGCCAAGCCAAGGGGTTCAGCGCACCATGAGGTCCTTCGGGTGTGCCTGTCTCTAATGTGCCCTTCAAGTTGTACTTGTAGCAAGAAGTTCTGCCAAGGCCAATTGAGATTATCTGTCTGCATCAATCTACACTGCATTGAATTCAACCAGTATCACGTGATTAAATCTATGACAAGCCTTACATAAGTTTTAGCTATGTAAGTCAATCGCATTTGAACAGTTATTCTTAATCCCGCAAATTAATTCCCCTAATTGCATTGATTACTTGTTTAATTCATAAATCAAGAAATCAGGGTTATTCTTTTTGAGTAGCTTCTATTCATCAATCAGTAATAAAAAAAGGAGGCATGCGTCGGCTAGCTTCAGCCGGCGGGCTGCCTCGCCCTTCCCTACGAAGCTGTGAATGATAACACGGGAGAAGGGCACACGCCCCCACTTGTCAACCGCCGCACCCGTTGCGGATGCCGAGTAGGTAGCTTGGAGCACCACCACGTACCAAGCCATTGTCTCGCGTTCACAACGCTGGATACCATTGGCTCACGTCTGCACCGCCGTCGCGTGCTCCGCAAGCCATCGTATTGCGTCCTCCTCACTGTGCCTAGCCAGCAGCCGAGTGCACCTGCCGCCGGTAGCCACGCCAACTGCGCCAAGTAGTGTTGGCCGCTCTGCGCTCGTAGCGCACCGCCGTCCGCGTGACTGAGGTCAAGCACGTGGCCCCCAGGTGCCTTTAAGTAGCACTGGTGCCACGGCCGCACTCGATACCCCCGTGGTCGTGGCTATTTTTAAAAGATATGTTAATGGCATTAGAATAAGACAACTTAGATATTTGCAGAGTTCAGGGGGAGTAAATCCTAAACCTTGACCTTTTTGCATGATCTTGAAAATCATATTTTATATCCCCAAGATTATAAATTATACTCCTTTTCTCTTAATGAGTTTTCTTGAAGTTTTCTCATATGAAGGTTTTTAATAAGGCAACTAGTGCAACACGGAATGCGAGTGCAATGTACTGTTTTCTCCATCCTATTTTTTCATTGGGTTTTTTATACGAGTTTTAAATGTGACATGTGTATTACGCGGTATTTGCCTAAGGAAGAGTGTTATGATATAGATAAAATCTCAGTCCAAGTATGGAAGGACTCTATCTATTGGTGGCTGTATTCAAATCTATCTACAGTTGGCTTTGCTATATATTAGGCATTCCCTTATACAAAAAGATCATTCTAATAAAGAAGAGAGAGTTTTGCCCCTCTTTTGTGTGTGCTCCTACTTTTGTTTGTGTGATACTGTGATCCTATTGGAGTGCGGTTGATTGATTTGGATGAACGACTTCGTTTTATAACACTCTGCAAATCATTTTCGTAGCACTTGTCAGTCCACAAATGCACGTTATTTTAGTGTATACTGTGATCCTATTGGAGTGCGGTTGATTGATTTGGATGAACGACTTCGTTTTATAACACTCTGCAAATCATTTTCGTAGCACTTGTCAGTCCACAAATGCACGTTATTTTAGTGTATATATATAATTGAACTTTTAAAAGTTTAGATGTCCTTGTAAATATTTACATTAAATATATAAAAACATATTAATATATATTTTTTGAAAATATCATCATAATATTGTAATTTTATTAAGTGTTATAGCTTTATTATAATATAAGTTAGTGATTAGAATTATGTTCTAAGGTCGTGTCGGTATTCAAAAACATGTGTATCGTTTGGGGAAAAAATCGTATTTAGTATAAGTTTTAACTCATATTTACAAGATGATACATCAGTTTCGTATATTTACAAAAAAATCAGTCATCTCCGGTTCCCCAGAAACCAGCCAAGCATGACCGGTTCCCCGTGAACCGGGCAAGCCATGTGCGGTTTACCAAGAACCGACCATGGCAAAAAAATTTTTTTTTGCTTTTTCTGATTTTTGAAACCGAGTTGATTGAATTGCAAATAACTTTCGCTATACAACTCCAAATTCAACGAGATAACTTTCTAAATTAATATAAAATCATTTAGATTATGAATATGCAAAAATATTTTAGTTTTGATTATTGTGCAGCAAATGATGTCTTATAATTAAGATACGATATGGCTATACTCTCACGGTAAATTTTTTCCTACTTTCTAGTGGTCGTAGAGTCGTAGTATCATTCAAGTATATATTGTACACCATACAAGGCTACAAATACATCGACATTCCGAGACGGGAGATTGGCATATATGTCACTTTTAATAAGTGGCATCGCTAAAATGCCACTCTGGTTCACTGTCATAGACACAGATGGTCCCACATGTCACCGACAGCGGAGTGGCATTTTTAGCGAAGCCACTTGTTAGGAGTGATATTTTATCAATTTTTCCATTCCGAGACGGTGCCGGCTAGTCGTTGTATTGGAGAGCCGTTGACCACAACTAAGCTGTTTATTTTCGCGGGCAGATTAAAACATTGTATAATATTAATTAGATATAGATATTATAGCTATCATATTTGTAAACCAAATACAAGTATATATTTAATATAGCAAATACAACTATATGTTCGAATATAGCCTTGCAAATTGTGTAGATAATTTGTTTAGTTACCAGAAACTTGAGCTATTTTCCCCACACTTTCATGAATTTTATTGTCACAAAGAACCGTTCTTGTACAACGAGAGTTTTCAGAATTTGACACACTTTAAAATTCGTATTTCGGAATTTGACACTCTGGCCCACTGTTATACACACAGACGATCCCATATGTCATCCAAATGAGCTGAAATGCTTGCGAATTGAGTGTCAAATTCTGAAATAAGTCTTGTACAAATGATACCACAAGCAACAGTGCAAGGTGGATTGCTGATCGATCAATAAAAAAAGTAATGTTGGACTCATGCCAAAACAAAAGAAATCAACACGATTTCAAAAATATAACTTTGACAACTCATTTCTACCGTAATGTATTTGTAAACCTTTTAAATATTCTAGTATTATAAAAATATTTTTTTGTGACAAATGAACATACATCACACCAATACATAATTATGTTAGATATGATAAAGACAAAAGCTACAGAAGCTGGGCCCTACCATGGACGATTATAAAAATTGCCGTCAAAACCACGGCCAACCAATACCACTGTTACTGCTACTATAATCAGATACGATTAGGGCCATTGATCTCTTTAATTACTAATACGCTGCTGAAGTACTAAATCCAAAAAATTACCGTGAGGGTAATAGCCATACCGTATCTTAATTATAATTTACCGTGATTTGGACATCGTTTGCTGCACAATAATCAAAACTAAAATATTTTTGCATATTCGTATTCTAAATGATTTTACACTAATTTAGAAAGTTGTCTCATTGAATTTGAAGTTGTATAGCGAAAGTTATTTGCAATTCAATCAACTCGGTTTCAAAAATCAGGAAAAAAAAAAAAACAAAAAATGCCATGGCCGGTTCCTGGTGAACCGCTCATGGCTTGACCGGCTCATGGGGAACCGGTCATTCTAGGTTGGGAAATCGGAGATGACTGATTTTTTTTATAAATACACGAAACTATTGTTGTATCATCTTATAAATATGAGTTAAAACTTGTACTAAATACGATTTTGGCCGTATCGTTTGAAAGGAAGAAGTAATAATCTTTTTGGCGCACTAGCACGTGGTGCAATAGTTGTTTTCTTAATATATACGTGGGACGTACAGGGGACTCGAATCATTTGCGCAAAGCTCTGGCAGGAAAAAAAAAATGCTGCTCTTTCGTGGCTTTTGAAAGTGCTGTCACATCAAATTTTATTATTAGCGTGCACTGCGCTCATGTCTTGTCGGTGGAAGCAAAGTGTGCACTGCCCAGCCCCATTACAGTGGAAGCACGTTGGCTATGATCAGAAATCAGAATGCGCCTTTGCGTTCAGCAGAGCGGAAGATCCATTGTAGCGGACGCACACTCTTAACAAAAGTACAATCGATAGGCCCCAAATAGGCCATGCGAGGACCCCTTGAATAATAAATTGGAGGTCGTGCATCGATCGTAATACGAATTAAAAATATTCGAATAATCATTACAGAATAGATGAATACAAAATATAAAAAAAACTAAAACTTTTTCATTTTATTAATTATAGATTGATTCCTTTGTACAATATATGCTACATTTATAATTAAAAAAAAAAATCCTTAGATGTAGTTCCAAAATTTATTGACAAAAACCAAGAGTCGAAGTTATATCTCAGCACTCCTCTTCCTTGGATGAATACCGCGTTATGTATATGCCTTATCAAAAACTCTTCTAAAAAACCAGTAAGAAAAAACAGAAGGAGAAAAGAGTATATTACATCCGTATATTGTGTTGCACTTGATGCCTCATGAAAAACTTTCATATGAGAAAACTTAAGGAAATTCACTAAAGGGGCAAGAGTACAACTTATAATCTACTAGATAATAGTAGTATCTGCAGGATAATACTAGGGTTATGATTTAGATATTTATTCCCCATAAACTCTGCATATCTCTAAGTCGTCTCATTCTAGTACCATGATCATATCTTTGGAAATTGAATGTTGCCAAAAACTTAGTAAATAAATCAGCTAAACTTTCATATGGCTTATCTTGCAGAATCTTTACCTCACCATTCTTTTAAAGTTCATGAGAATAGAAAAGCTTAGGAGCAATATGCTTTTGTGATGTTGCTGTCGACATAACCCAATTCCATTTTTGTAATACAAGTAGCATTATCTTCATAGATAAGTGTGAGGGTATCGTGGTATTAATGCCACATGACTTTTGGATATGGCTAATCACACATCCAAGTCAAACATATTCACGTGAGTCTTCATATAATGTTATTATCTCTAAGTGGCTGGTTGATGTAATAACTAGAGTCTGCTTAAAAGATCGCTAAAAAATGGTTGTACCATCACAGAAAAACACAAACGTAGTATAAAATTTGACACTATAGGGATCAGATAGATAGCTATCATCAATGTATCCCACCAAGGTTGAGTCTTAGTCCTACAGGTAAAGTAAGCTAAGATCTTGTATACCTTGGAGGTATCTGAGTAAATTCTTTACACCAGCCCAATGCCTTCTCATTAAGCTACGCTGTGTCTAGCTAGCAAATTTATTGTAAATGCAATATCAGGTCTGGTGCAATTCGCAAGACACATAATTCAAGTCCTAAGACATCCTTATTTTCCATCCATAGTCTGAATGGGTCTTTTATCCACTTCAAGTGATCTTGTTACCATAGGGTCTTCAAAGGATAAGATTTATCCATGCTAAAATTTTGTAATGCCTTCTTGGTATAAATAGACTTGTGTACAATGATTTCTTCTAGCAAATGCTCTAATTGCAGTCCTAAACAATATTTAGCTTTACCGAAATCTTTTATCTCAAACTCCGATATAAGGTAAGAAATTGCTTACTTTATGTCCCCTGTAGTTTTTATGATATTCAGATCATCGATATAGACTGAGATTATATATAATCGATTATGAAAATTCTTTACGAACATACAGGAACAATCATCACTATTGGAATAACAAATTTTCAAGAGGAATTCACTAATCTATTGTACCACATTCTTCTCAATTATTTTAATCCGTATAGCAACCTCTGCAGTTTTACGCTGTACATATTGTAATTATTTTTATTATGATCCAGGGTTTAATTCCTTCACTAACTCTCATATAAATTCCTGTATCTGGTGGCCTATATAAATATACTATCACTACATCCATCACCTGCATTGGTAAGTTCATGCTAGCAACAATTAATTTTCGCAATTTTTGAGACAAAATATATGTCGATAATTATAATCTTTCTTTTATACAACTCCTCTGAATCAACATAATTAGCGTTACAGTGGTATACAACTCTCCATCACAAATACGAATTATTCTAAGTATACGTAGTTAAACTTTTAAAAACTTGGCTTTAGATGACTTTGTAAATATTTAGATTGGATGCATAAAAACATATTAATAGATTTATCTCAAAAATCATTTTCATGATATTATAATTTTATGATGTGTTATAGCTATATTATAATATAAATTAGTTGCGAAATTTATGTTTTAGAGACCGAATAAATATCCCAAACGACATTTACGTATGACAGAAGAAAGTAATAATCTTTTAGCATACTAGCAAGTGTTACAATACCTTTTTTTCTTAATATATACGTGTGACGTACAAAGAACTCGAATCATTTGTGCAAAACCCCATATAAAAAAAATGCTAAATTGTCACTTGTTTAGCTTCGTATGTAATTCGTAGAACCCTTCCTCTTCTTTGGTAGAAGGCCGTGAAAAATGACGTTACTTTTCGTCATTTTCATGATCAAGCATAAAAGGAAACTAAATATGTAAAAACAATAAAATAAGGCTAGAAAAAGTAACGATTTCAGTTTTTTTTTTTGCCTTTTTAAAGTGCTGTCACATCAAATGTTATTATTAGTGTGCAGTGTGCTCATGTCTTGTCGCTGGAGTGGAGGATGCATGGCCAATGGGTTATCTTGACTCTTGAGAGATTCAATCAGACTTCGCATTCAGAAGAGCAGATGATGAATTGTGGCAGGCGCACACTCTTGAAGAAAAAAAACTACAATCGATAGGCCCCAAATTGGGCATGCGGTGGTGTCCCAAATTGGCCTTTTGTCAGCCCGGTTGAACTTGAACGATAGAGTACTAGAGTCGGATATTTCCCTGACGGAGTCATAGCAGCCACAAAAACAAAAAAAAATGCCGCTTTGTTTACAAGCTTCGATCGAAAAGAAAATACTCTATTGGTCATTTTAGATATTAATACCGTCTTTAAAAATACCTTTTTATCAATAATTTTTATTATAATATAATTAAGAAACCTAATAAAATTGTAATATTATAAAAGTTTACACATATAACTTCGATGTATCCAATTTAAATTGATGACTAACCTATTCTATTTTTGGGTCTACAGTCTCATAAAGAAAAATAACCTATAAATAATGATAAGGTTCAAGACCCATTATCTGGTTACGACTTCAATCAGACTTAAATTCAGTCACATGGAATTTTCTCGACGAGTGCATGTAACACTTGTGGAAGATAAAATGTCCTAACTACCTTGATTAGGTATACATATACTGGTCGAATAAGATCCATTCGACCAACTTGACCAGCATACAGGTCGGTGGTTGGCCAACCTTCGCCCCGACCTGGTTCAGGTCGGGATAGAAATTACGTTCGCATAAAACTAACGTGCAGAAGACACTTTCTCTGACAAGTACATACAACGTTTAGAAGTTACTCCCAATGAAGAGACACATCTTTATCAAAAGACATCTTTTTAGTGAGAAGACGTTTTTTTGAAAGGAAGACATCTTTTCGCGGAAAGACATCTCTTAGATGATGATAACTGCCACTCCCTCGCATGCTATAAATAATAGAAGGCTTCCGCAAGGACTCAGGGGATCGGATTCAAGATTAAGGATGTACTCTGTAAAACACGTGTGGCTTAATACAATTTCTATTTTCCTATTTCTTTTAATCTTATTTTCTAGACAAAGGTAATCTAAATTATATTCGTAAGCACAATCTAGAAACCCTAGGTCTTGAACATCGATATAAATATTTAAAAGATAGTAATAATTAAAAAAAATTAAAGTTTAATTGTATCTATTTTTAAGACGATAACTATTTATGAGGAGTAACAAAGACGCTTTTAATTATTTTGTTGCTAGGATTGCAATATCCGAATATTATAAGACAATGCGAATTGGTTCTATGGTCTTCCTAGCCATGAAAAACATGTGCTATATCTGTTCATGCACCCAAAAAAACGGTTGTATACATGCAGATGCGGCCATGCAAATCCCTCCTAAACTAAAATAAAATCATCCGTAGATATATATTTCACGGAAAATGAGCCTTGAAGCGAACTAAACATGGAAATAAGAAGAAAAAAAATCTGAGAAACGTACGGAATACTCTTTAAAAAATGAAAAAACATGCATCAACTCCTACTTGTTGTAAAACAAGGATGACCACAGTAGATAAAACGCAATGCACCGATAGCCAGAACAATTATGAAGAACATATAGGATATATGAAGACAAAACTCTCTTATTTTTATTAGATTAATTTTCTTTTGCAATAGTGTGTCATATTTATAGTGAAAAACTTTTAGAGATGGATTCATATTCACCCATAAAAAGATAGAGTTCAATCATATCACGACAACCAGGATGAAGAGTCCGGATATTCAACTAGGATGAACCAGAATTATCGTACTAGATCTTAAATACTTCTTGGTTTGTAAGTATAGTTTTCATCACAACATAAACTTCTGGTTATATACATACATACATACATATATATATATATACATATATATATATACATATATATATATATATATAGTTTTTTCAACCTAGGAGAAGGAATGAAGTTTTTTCAACCACATAATTATTGCACCCGTTAAGCTTAGTCATGAGTATGTATTCTTTACCATCCTTATTTTCTATACTCGTATAAAAGCCATTCAGATGGATGTCTTTCAAACTTAATAGAGTATGACAGGACTCAGAGTATAATAAACCATTCTCTGTTATTATACGAGTACTTATAGTGAGAATTATGATGACTTTTTTAGTGCCAATAATGAGAGCATTCCTTCCGACGATGGTCATAATATTTTCAGTTTTTATTGTCAGAATATAGAAATATTTAGTTTCTTTGAGAATTGAATTTACGGTGCGACTGTTTACTAGACAGATCTCCTACCGCACCATTGGATTATATGTTGTTCCATATTAAAGGAATGATTTAACAATCAAACAATTGTTGAATCAGGACGTATTGAAAAATATAGAACAACAATAGCACAATAAATCAAATACCTAGGAAATAACAATTTATTCGACTTTAAATAATAATCACTCAATAAGAGCATATACCAATATTCATTCAGGAACTATGACTAAACTGATAAGGAGACTCATAAGAAATATGTGACATCGACTAGCAAAGCGAAGGAATATATATGAGACTAATTCAGGTATCCATATGAGTCGTGGGTGTCCTTCTCAGACTCATCGAGCTCAGTAGAGTCAAGAACCATATCATCACACTTTTCAGCATCCGTGTCAACAACAGGTTCAACGGTGAACTGAGCACCAACTTTGTTGACTTTTTCAACAAATTAAACGTAAAGGTCCAGCAAATACTTCGGGGTGTGCATGTGTGTGACCAATAGCCAATACATCCATACGTAAAGCACATTTTGCAGCCTTGTGGAAGCTCCTTGGTTCCTTACCTTTATTTTTTCCATTGGAACTTACCTCTTCCCTTATGTGTTCTATCATTCTATCATTTTTTCATTCATGCATTGGCCTTTTTTTGTAGCTATAGCTATTGCTAGCCTACTGACCATGTGTATATGCTTCAGATATTGCATGTGTCCCATTAGGGAGAATGTGATGATTCTTCATTAGGAGTTAATCATGTTTTTTTGCTTCTAGCAAAATGCAAATAAGCTCAGAGTATTTCTAATACTTGGCACGATGGTACTGTTGTTGCAGTATCCTCATATTGGGGTGGAAGGTACACAATATCTTATTGACGAGTACCCGTACCATGGGTACCCCCAGCGGCCCAAAAAGACGCACGGGCCGACCCAGGCCAGTCAAGGCCCGAAGTCACGACCACCGGGCAAGGTCCGAAATCGCGACCAGGTCTCTGATATCCCAGAGAAGCGACGGCATTTATTGCGTATCGAGCGCATTAAATGCCAGCCATAATAACGATGACGTAGCGGCACAAGTTCCCGGCCCTCGCATTTACTACGAGCGACGCAGCAACTACGGCGACCAGCGGCAGGGCAGGGGGAGTCGGCGGCCAGTCCCATCAGCCCGCTACTTTCGGACGACCAAGAGCACAGTCTTTTCCTCTTTTTTCTAACCAACAGTGTGACCTCCCTCCTCGTCTATATAAAGGGAGGAGGGGCGAGCATGTAAAGGGGACGAACGATCAAGAATCAATACAATCCACCTCACGCGAACTGGAGTAGGGACGTTCAGCCCGAACCAGTATAAACACCAGGCCTCTTGAGTCGACCATTCGGGGAGAGGGAGCGCGCGATCCCCTCCGACCATAAATTCGCATTGCCGGTGCACAAAACACCGACAGTTGGCGCGCCAGGTAGGGGCCGTCGCGCGCCATCGCCACATCCTCCTTCGGGTTCCCATCTTCCTCCCCGATGGCTTTTTTCGCTCGCAACGACTCGCCGGCTTCGAGGGGCTGGATCCGCTTCGGAGCCCTCGACTTCATCGTCACCACGGCAGGGGAGCTTGTCCTCGTCCCCGCCACCCTCCGAGACCGGGCGCCCTCCACGAGCTTGGATGTGGTCGCCGACGTTCTCGGCAACCTCCGCCTCGAGACCCCGCCACGGGCCTCCTCGGCGGCCTCGTCGCGCGACGGCACCGCCTCCGACAACACCACGCGCGACTCGCCACGAGCAAGGATCTCGCCCTCCGCGAGTTCCCGCTGCGTGGCCATGGTCGCTACGCCTACCTCCCTCCACGACCTCTTGGGACTCCTCCACCACGGCTCCAGCCCCGACAGGAGCACCTCCGCCGCCGGATGAACTCTCGAGAGTGCAACATGACGGGTGCGCGGCGGAACTGCCCTCCACCCCGCTACCCTCGGGACCCTCCTCCCGCGACGAAGCGGGCGGGAGGAATCCCAACGGAAGACGACGCTGCGCCACTGGGCCGCGCCTCGCCGACTCCGTCGGCGCGCGAGAGCCGAGGCCTGAAAGGCCGAGCTCGACAAACTTCAGGCCGACTTGGAGCAACGACAGCCCGAGCCGCCACTTGCCCCTGGCGCACGCGCCCGCGTGTGCCAGGTGCATCAGCTGCTAGCTGAAGGAGCGGGCGATCTTCCGTTCTCCCCCCACGCCAACCAGAACATCGCTGCGGCGGCAATGCTGCTCCGCGGACTGCCCGAGCCAATGGAGCCGGAAGCCAAGGCTACCTACCAGAACCTCCGGGGACTGGTAGAACGTGCCGTCATTTAGCACGCCCAAGACTCTGGCTCCCGACGATCAGGCGCCACCTCGGGCCGCCTGGGCCACTCCCCCTCACAGGATCTACAGAGCCCAGCCAAGACGGCCCCGCTCCACGAGCTCCCCCAGGCATCATACACCATGGTGCGCCACCGCCTGGGGGACAAGTATGATCTTCGCGCCACCCTCAAGGCGCGAAGGAGAGCTGTCGATGCGGTGGCACCCTCGCAGGTCGCCGATAGCGGACCGCGCGAGCACCGTGACCAGGGTCCTGATGGCCCCGGGCCACGGGCGTTTACGCGCGCCGTTCGCAACGCCGGCATCCCGACCAGGTTCCGGGCCCCGACTAACATAGCCAAATACACGGGGGCCACCAACCCCAGTGTCTGGCTAGAAGACTACCGGCTCGCCTGCCGAGCGGGGGGAGCGATGGACGACTCCTTCATCATCCAGTATCTCCCCATCTACCTTGCGGACTCAGCTCGAGCCTGGATCGAGTACTTGCCCGCGGACACCATCGGCAGCTGGGCCGACCTGACGAGCCTTTTCGTCGGGAACTTCCAGGGCACATACAAACGCCCTGGCAACTCCTGGGACCTGAAGAGCTGCAAGCAGCAGCCGGGGGAAACCCTCCGGGACTACATCCGCCGCTTCTCCCAGCAGTGCAACGAGCTCCCCGACATCCGTGACGCCGACGTCGTCGGGGCGTTCATCTACGACACCACGTGCGAGGCCCTGGTCCACAAGTTGGGCTGTGCGAAACCCCGGACCACCAAGGAGCTCCTCGACATCGCCACCAATCACGCCTCCGGCGAGGAGGCCGTGGGGGCCATCTTTGAAAGGAAGACGGCCCGCAAAGCACCCAGCCTCGAGGCCAGCGCCCCTTCCGACCGTCCTGACAAAAGGAAGCGGAAGGGGAAGCAGGGCCGCGAAGGCCGAATGGTCGCCGCTGCCGACCGACCTGCCAAACAGCAGGCCCGGCAGACGCCCGACCGATTCGAAAAATTGATGGATAGCCCGTGCCCGAACCACGACTATCCCGTCAAACACAAGTATCGGGACTGCGAAGTCTTGAAGCGCTTTCTCTCCGGAAACCCCACGACGTCGCGGGGTAAGGGGAAGAAGCGCGACCCGGCACCCGACGCCGGGGCGAAGGGCGATGAGCCAGCCGACGAGTTCCCACAACTCGACGGTTACCTCATGATCTTCGGAGGGGCAGAGTGCTACGCCGACAAGCGACGGCTAAAACTCGCCCACCGAGAGGTTCACACGGCTACCCCCGCCGTGCCCTCCTACCTAAGGTGGTCGGAGTGCCCGATCGCCTTCGATCGGACCGACCACCCCGACCACATCCCGCACCCGGGACGCTACCCGCTCGTCGTCGACCCCATCATGGGGACGAAGCGCCTGACCAAGGTGCTCATGGACGGCGGCAGCAGTCTCAACATTATGTATGTTGAGACCCTGGATGCCTTGGGGGTCCCTCGCTCCGCCCTCCGGCCGAGCAAGGCGCCTTTCCACGGCGTCGTCCCAGGCCAACAGGCCCACCCTCTCGGGCAGGTCGGCTTGCCCGTCACCTTTGGGAGCCCGGACAACTTCCGCACCGAGAGCCTCACTTTCGAGGTTGTGGACTTTCCCGGCTCCTACCACGCTATCTTGGGACGGCCGTGCTACGCGAAGTTCATGGCGGTCCCCAACTACACCTATCTCAAGCTGAAGATGCCAGGGCCGCAGGGTGTCATCACCGTGGCCACGTCTTTTCAGCTCGCTTATAACTGTGAGCGGAGCAGTTGCGGCCGCCTCGTGATCGTCGCTTCCGAGCTCGCCCGACTCCAGGAGAAGGCCTCGAGTCCGCCCGACTCCGGCAAGTCGGGACGAGCTCCTTCAAATCCGCGGAGGACACGAAGGAAGTCACAGTTGATCCCGAAGATCCCGCCAAGACCGTACGAATCGGGGCCACCCTCACTGCCAAATAGGAAAGCGCGCTTGTCGACTTCCTCCGAGCAAACCGAGACGTCTTCGCTTGGAGACCCTCGGATATGCCGGGAGTTCCGAAGGAGGTCGCCGAGCATTCCCTGAACATCCGAGCGGGATCCAGACCCGTCGCCCAACGCCTGCGCCGTTTCGACGAAGAAAAGCGTCGGGCCATTGGGGAAGAGATCGCCAAACTTTTGGCCGCCGGCTTTGTAAGGGAGGTACGTCACCCCGAGTGGCTCGCCAATCCCGTCCTTGTAAAGAAAAAGTCGGGGCAATGGAGAATGTGTGTTGACTACACGAGCCTCAACAAGGCCTGTCCAAAAGACCCATTCCCGTTACCTCGCATCGATCAGGTCGTGGACTCCACCGCCGGGTGCGAGTCCCTTTCTTTTTTAGATGCCTATTCGTGCTATCACGGTGCGATGAAGGAGTCGACCAGCTCGCGACCTCCTTCATCACCACCTCTGGCTTCGTCTTTGTTACGTCCACGATGCCTTTTGGTCCGAAAACGCAGCGCCACATACCACGGTGTATGCAGCGTGTTTTTCGCACCAAATTGGCCGTAACATCGGGCCTACGCCGACGACATCGTTGTCAAAACCGAGAAAGGCCGATGCCCTCATCACCGACTGGAGGAGACTTTTTGCGAACCTCCGACGGTTTCGCATAAAGCTCAACCCCGAGAAATGCGTCTTCGGGTCCCCAAGGGCAAGCCGCTGGGATTCATCGTCTCCGAGCGGCATCGGCCAACCGTGATAAGATCTCCGCCATCACAAGGATGGGGCCAATCAACGATCTGAAGGGGTCCAGAGGTCGATGGGGTGCCTCGCGGTGCTAAGCCGCCAGATCCCGCCTCGGCGGCGAGGATGCCACTCTACAAGCCGATGAAGAAGTCCGACCGCCTGCTGGACTCCACGGCTCGTGAAGCTCTCGGTTGATCGAAGCTTTCCTGACCTCGCCTCCGGTCCTGGTCGCCCCGGAGCCACAGGAGCCTTTGCTCCTCTACATCGCCGCCACGACTCAGGTCGTCAGCGCGGCGCTTGTTGTGGAGCGAGCGGGGAAGGCCGCGTCTTCAGGGTGCAGAGACCGGTCTACTTCGTCAGCGAGCCCGCGGCACGGAAGACGAAGCGCGCCAATCTTACGTCACGGAGCGGAAGACGAAACGGCCAGCACCAGTCCCGAAGTCGGCGCGGTCCTCCAGGCGAGTAAATCCGGCCTTATCTCCAAAAATCCACCTCTCAATATTATCACGCGCCTGGCGCGGGCTCAAGCGATGCGCGACGACTGCACCTCCAGTCCCCACGCACCACTCGGGGCTGCTAACCACCCTAGGGGTCGGTGACCTAGTCAAACCCCGACCGACCAAACGATCTTCCTCGCGGCGATCTCCTCAAACCGGATGCTGCAGCCTACGCCTCCGTGGCTACGGCCCCCGAGTAGCATTCCGCGAAAAAAGGAGTTGCCCGAACAGAAGATAGCTTGATCGGCCAGGGCAGTCCGACCTGGGACGTCGCTAAAAGGTGTACGAGCCGCTGACCTAGGCCGTAACTCGACCGACCAAGCCATCTACCTCGTGGCCGGCCGTTTCCTCAGCCCGAGGTGCTGCGGCCTACGCCTCCGTGGCTACGGCTTCAAAGTGGCACCCTGGGGAAACTGGTCCTCCGAGCAAGAGACGCTATGGTCGGTCGGAACACTCCGACCTAAGTCAGCGTTCCAACCGACCAAACGGAGGCTTCGCGAAGGAGACAGTCGCAGCCAAGCACTTCTCCTCCGCGAAGCAAGCGCTCTAAGTCGCCTGTCTTATCCGGTGTTTTTCCCAGACGTAACTGGCACAACACCTACGCTCTCAGGGCACCCCCCACGGGCCCTGTAGCTACGGTCGTAAGATTGTCCAGATCACAGAGGAAGCACGAGGTAGACAGGCAAAAAACTTAAAGCGACCCGACAGGTCGGATTCGTTCGAAGCAGTCATGTTCATTACATATTGCAAAAGAAAAAACAAAAAACTAATCATCTCCCTCCCCCCGGTGGAGGATATCCCGCGGCGAGATTCGGCGGGCAATCTCCTGGGCGCACGGGTCAACTCGGGCCATGAATGCCTCGATTTCCTCGTCGCTCCGATCAGCAGCAACGCCGCTCCCGACCGCCTCAAGATCGACACCGTCGTAGTAAGAAACGGTGTTGACCAGGGCCGACGAAGCACCAAGCACCGCCGCTTCCCGAACCGACGCCTCGACATGCCCCGGAACCGTCCCCAGCAGGACGGCGACGGAGCTCGGGCCCGAAGTAAGC
Source organism: Rhipidocladum racemiflorum (assembly GCA_036346355.1). Lineage (NCBI taxonomy): Eukaryota > Viridiplantae > Streptophyta > Magnoliopsida > Poales > Poaceae > Rhipidocladum > Rhipidocladum racemiflorum. The sequence goes on along the minus strand of CM070582.1, from coordinate 47,324,237 downwards.
CCGAGCAGCCGATCGCAGACGGTTTGGCTGGCCGCCTGGAGGGCCGTCAGCTCGACCGCCGTATCGGCCGCACCCTTCTCCGCCGTCAGCTTGCCCGCAAGAGCCGAGTCACGTGACTCGACCGCCGCATCCCGCTGCTCCACCATGTCGCCGAGGTCCTTTCGCAGCTCTACAAAAAGACAAAAACAACATCAAAAGACGCCCGCTACGACAACTACCGAGAGGCGGGACTACCCACCGGCCACGGAGGCCTCCTTGGCGCGAAGCTCCTCCACGACCTTGGCACGCGCCTCTCGGTCGGATGCAAGCTCCCCCCGAGCGAGGTCTCGCTCGCCGCGCAGACGGTCGGCTTCTCTTCGGGCCGACTCAAGTTCTTCTCGAAACAGGGCGGCCTCCGCCCGAGCGGACTCCTCGGCACGGACCGCGGAGGTCTTGGCCCTTTCGGCCTCCGTCAGGGCCGACCTAGCCCTCTCTGCCTCGTCGGTCAACGACTCCGTGAGCCGCTGAGCCTCCCGTAAGGCCTCGGCAACTTCCCCACCGCCGGCCGGCGGCCTTCTCTCTGCTTTCGGCCGCAAGCGCATTCCGGCGTCGCGGTTCTCCCTCCACGATGCACCGTTGGTGTCGTGACGCCGGAGGAAGCTTGACTTGTCCACCGCCCGGGATACCAAACGCTGCAAATAAGGTACCTGCCCGGTCAGTCTCCGTTTCTCGGTCGGAAAAATCCAAGAAAGACAAATCCCCGTCAGTCTTACCGATGCGGCCGGGCGGGACTCCTGAGCGATGGACTTCATCACCCTGGAGGAAGCATCAACGGCATGGATGAGGTCGACATGGATCTTCCCCATCTCCGCCTCCACCTCCTTCTGGCACCGCTCCAGGATGTTCCAATCCGTGCGTTCCACCTCGTCGTCCAAGACAAACGCAGGCCCTCCGGACGGGTCGCGGCCGGGCGAGTCGGCGGTCGGCGATCGCCTGTCTCCGATTTCCCGCCGGAGCGCTCATGCGGCGGGTTGCGCGCCCTCTGCGGCTTTTCGGATCGCCAAAGCGGCGATCGCCCGGCGGGGCGAAGAGCTCCTCCCGCCGGTGTCGCGAACGCCGCGAATCCTAGCGGTCCCCCCGGTGGCAGGACCACGCCGACTCCCCCGGTCGACAACGCGGGAGAAGGCAGGGGCGGCACGACTTCTCCCGCCAATGTTGCGGACGGCAGCGGTCCCACCGCCCCCTCCGGTGGCGACGGGACCTCACCGACCTCCCCGGACGACGGCGCGGGCGGGAGCATGCCCGGCAGGACTTCTCCCTGCACTGTCGCGGCCGGCAACGGCTCCGGTGCTCCCCCCTCCGGCGGCGGCACTTCACCAACAGGCCCTGCCGTGGGGGACGCACCCGCGGGACCCCCGCTCCCGGCAACCACTGCCACGGACCCCGCTGGCAGGGGCGGAAGCGTGCGACTCCTGACCCCCGAGGTGGGGCTCAGCACCCTTCCAGCACTAGTATGCCCCCTGCGCGCAACGGACGGTCAGGGATCGTGTGAATGAAACACCGGGGAAGTTCTCCCTCCACGATGCACCCCTGCGACCAGCGACATCTCCGATGAAAGCAAAGAGGCGCGACGCGGCGCAAGGACGCAGGAAGCCTTTTCTCTCTCTCTCTCTCTCTCTCTCTTTTCCTTTTTTCCTTTGCAGAAAACACGAGCGGAAGTCTTCCTCCCCACGCCGCGCTCGCCCTCCTTTATAGGCGCTGGGCGGGAACAGACGCATCTTCGCGCCCAACCGACGTCTCCTCGCGCGAACCGACGCAGCCGCCGACCATTCGCCTGCCACCTCGCCCACTACTCCGGTAACGCGCCGCAGCCCCTTTTAATTCCCACTGAGCATTAACTGCTTCGACGGGACAGCCGCCTCGCGCACTTCGCCGGCGCGAACGCCGAGGCGACCGGAGAAAAAGAGTGAAACGCCCATCGCCGCCCGGCCACGGGGACGGTGGACCGCCTTCGGGCTCACACCCGAGGCCCGGCGCCGTGTTGGGGTTACGAAGGCCAAGTCCGGCCGACCGGAACTAAAGCCGCCCCAGCACGTAAAACAGAGCGAGGGGCGGACCGGGGTGAGCTCTCAGTGAGCCTCCAGTTGGGTCGGCGGACGACCCGATCACCCTAAGCCGTATCCGGGGCCATACCTCACACTCTCCCGCGGAGCTCATCCATGAGTAGCGGCCAGCCGCGCTCCGGGTCGGCGGACGACCCGGTAGCCCGATACGGGATCGAGTAAGGAAAGGTTCTCATGGAATGCCCACAGTGGGTCGGACGCCCCACGCCGAGGGTTATGTCCGCTTGGGAACGACCCCCTCGAGGGGGATCGCCAAGATTCCACCTGGATTACCCGTTTGAAGCTCGCGCGAGCACGGCGTTCAAACCGACGTAGGTAAACGCGCGTTCGCTCACATGACTCTAAAAGGTCCCATAACCATGGCCGACAGGGTCCGACCGGGCAAACCCCCGACCGGCTCTCCGACCCGCTCGGGGGCTCGGGGGCTACACCCACCGGGTGCGCTCGCGCGCACCCGGGCCCTTTGGCAAGCGCACCGCTCAGTGATCAGCTCGAAGCGCCGCCGACCTCGGTCGGCCAGCCTTCGACGGGTAAACCCAGGCCCGGCTCTCCGACCTTTCGGGGCTCGGGACTACACTCCACCGGGTGCGCTCATGAGCACCGGGCCCTTTGGCAAGCGCAGCTGCCGATCAGCGCCAACCGACGCCGCCGACCTCGGGTCGTGGCCGCCTTCGGCAGGTAAACCCCGACCGGCTCTCCGACCAGCAGGGGCTCGGGGCTACACCATCGGGTCTTCAAGCGCACCGGGCCTTAACAAGCGCAGTGCCCGCCGATCGCGCCAACCGAGCCGCCGACCTCGGTCACGCCTTCGGCAGGTAAACCCCGACCGGCTCTCCGACCGCTCGGGGCTCAAAACTACACCCACGGTTCTTCAGCGCGCCGAACCCTTTGCCAGCTGCCAGTACCAGATCGCGCCAAGCGTCGCCGACCTCGGTCGGCCGCCCAGCCGGCCAAGGTAAACCCGGGCATCTCTCCGACCGCCAGGGCTCGGGGGCTCTTGACGAGTACCGTACCATGGGTACCCAGCCCAAAGACGACGCGGCCGACCAGGCGATCAAGGCCCGAAGTCACGACCACCGGGCAAGGTCCGAAATCGCGACCAGGTCTCCGATATCCGAGAGAAGCGACGGCATTTATTGCGTATCGAGCGCATTAAATGCCAGCCATAATAACGATGACGTAGCGGCACAAGTTCCCGGCCCTCGCATTTACTACGAGCGACGCAGCAACTACGGCGACCAGCGGCAGGGCAGGGGGAGTCGGCGGCCAGTCCCATCAGCCCGCTACTTTCGGACGACCAAGAGCACAATCTTTTCCTCTTTTTTCTAACCAACAGTGTGACCTCCCTCCTCGCCTATATAAAGGGAGGAGGGGCGAGCATGTAAAGGGGACGAACGATCAAGAATCAATACAATCCACCTCACGCGAACTGGAGTAGGGACGTTCAGCCCGAACCAGTATAAACACCAGGCCTCTTGAGTCGACCATTCGGGGAGAGGGAGCGCGTGACCCCCTCCGACCATAAATTCGCATTGCCGGTGCACGAAACACCGACACTTATCTATCATTTCAGTGTCAGTAATTTTCTGGTTACATAATCTCAGTTTGGCGACAAGTTGTGCATGGCAAAGTTGTATGCCGCCATGGTTTTAAAATTTTGATAGCGTAGGAGGGTCCACTCGCACTGTGTTATGGCAGTAGGGTGGATCTTTGCTAGTTATATCATTCCACTAGGGAATTACATAGCACCTGTGGGTCTTCCTCTATCAAATATTTGGCCTTCAATCCGCATGGATATGGTGCCTTAAGAAGTGCAAGGCTGCACATTTGGCGACTTTAGGATGAGCCGGGGCGTCAGGTTCAGGCTGAGTGATAACAGCTCCAAGAGATTGAACTGTTAAATTGATCTTAGCATTCATTTCTCAAGTGAGGTAATTGCTGACATTCAGGGTGAGCTCAGTAATTTCCTCTTTGTGATATGTGACATATCCTATATGAAGCAAGATTGAATTTTACTAGAGGAAAAATATTATATTCTATGCTTATTTTTGAATCAGTAAAGTTTGGTCTATATCTATTTAGTAGTTAATTATATAAAAAATTTCAAAAAATTTCTAGTATTTTTCAGAATTTTCTACTAATTATCATTTAATTTTCAGAATTACTAAATAACAAAAAATAAAAACATCATATATAAACATGGAGAGAGAAAAAAAGCTCAGTGATATGAAGCTTCCAATGTGTGTTTAGTATAATGTTCAACAAATTTATGGAAATCCATATGCCTAAAATTTCAATTTTAGGATTTAATACAAATTTTTGAAATTTATTAACTATTTTTTAGAATTACATGAAATTGCAGGATCCCTGCAGTAAAATTTCCACAGCCAGCCATAAATAGCCATAACATCATGGGTCAAAACAAAAAATTGCCATTTTGTATTTTCTTTTTTCACTCGAAAATCAAACGAGCTGCTCGCCCTGTGGGCTGTGTGCGCGGAGTGACCGTGGCCCACATGCTGCTCAACCCATTGCAGCCAAAAGGGCAAGGCAGTTAGGGTTAAAACCCTAGCCACCATGGTTGTTTGCCCCTATTTCTTCGGCGGTGCACTTGCGACCGGCGTGGGCATGGCCAAGGGGTGTGTGGCTTTTGTCTGACGGTGTGTCGAGGCGGTGCGCGGCACAAAGACACGTTTACAGGCCAACGTGGGGGCGCATTGCACGCTGTGCAGCTATATGCTGGTGCGAGGGTGCGGTGCACAAGCGCAGCCGAATGTTGGCACGGCCATGCAGCGACACGATCGGGATAATTTTTTAATTTTTTTATGAATAGTAACAACAGATCTAGCTTACCAATTAGATTAAACGAGTAATCTAGGTAATTACAAAAAATAATCTACAACATTGAAAACTCTTTAGATGCGATCAACTTGTGTGCCATGAACTTACTACGGTTTGCACTAAGTTTTATCGGTTGATACCGGTCGAAATTTGATGCAGTGTCAATTAATGCAACCGCACAATTTTGATCGGTCTCAGGGAGCTTTGTGCTGATAAGGTATCGTAAAACGATGACAATCGTCGTAGATAAAACACAATCTACCGATCGAATAACCATAACAATTATAAAGAATATACATGATATAAGGAGATAAAAATTGTATTATCTTTATTAGATTAATTTTGTACAATATGATGCTATATTTATATTAAAAATATATTTAGATTCATCCAAAAAATATATAAAATCTAATTATATCTCAACAATTTCGATCAGAGAACTACGTGCGGACTCAGATCAGGTGCAGTCCGCACCTCCACTGGAACTCAAGCAGCATCACCAATCTGTACCATCAAAGAAGCATCCAACGTCCATGATTGAGTGGCATGTCTCTCTGCTGACTTAGGCCCTGTTTGTTTCCCTCTCCAGCTTATATAATCCAGCTTTTTGATGCTGGATTATATAAGCTGGATTATATAAGCTACCTTTAAATAAGCTGGTGGGTTGTTTGTTTTCCTAGATTATTACTGTGTTGGATTATTAGTTCAAGATTGTAAAAGACATTAGTACCCTTGACTGTTTTGGGCCATTTTTGAGAGGATGCCATGAGTCTTGCACACATCCTCCACAGTCGTCTGGGATATGTGTAGCCCGTTGTTTTTTTTCACTATTCTTTTTCTGTCATTTTTTTCATCAATTTTTCCTGTCGTTTTTTTGCATAGTATTTTTTTCACCATTCTTTTCCCGTCGTTTTTTTCATCCATTTTGTCATGTCGTTAATTTTTTTTCATCGTATTTTTTCTCATCGTTCTTTTTATTTGCATCGATCTTTTTTTTCATCGTCCGGACATGCACAAAATAAATTTAGCAATACGTCTTTTTTCAAAGTGCTCATTAATCAACTTGACCATACACAGGTAACGAGCAAAATAGAATCTGTTCCCATAACTAAAAATAACTGGACAACATTTGATCCATACCAACACAGTCTCATAATAAAATTATAAATTTCTAGCAAATAAAGCAATAGCAATATTATCACGGAAGTCATTCATGGCTCCTTCCTCGTCTCCCAATTGACTTGCACTCCCTTGTGATGCAGGCATAGGCATATAATTTTCATCTTCATCACACCGATCAAACTCCTCATCTGCCAACTTACTATCTCTAATAAAGTTATGAAGAGCCATGCATGCGTGTATTATTTTAGATTGTTTAAGCATTGGATAGCTTGGCAGATGCATCAAAATTCTCCACCTCATCTTTAAAACACCAAAAGAGCGCTCGATCACATTTCGAAGAGACGAATGTAAGTGGTTGAATACCTCCTTCTTGCCACTTGGACGAGGACCCGCTCGAAACTCTGGTAAATGGTACTTGGTCCCTTTGTATGGTGCTAGATATCCCGGTCGATTCGGATAACCCGAGTCAACAAGATAAAACTTCCCTACACATTAAGTATAAAACGTCAGACAGCTTCATTATTTTTAAAAATTTGATGGCAATGCAAATCTTATTGTACCTGGTGGAGGATGAGGGAATTTATCATCGTATTTCAATAAAGCAGCATTGAAAACCCTCATGTCATGTACCGATCCAGGCCATCCAGCAACAACAAAAGTGAATCTCATATCAAAGTCACATATGGCTAACACATTCTGAGTTGGAAATCCATGGCGACCCACATGTTGGACAATTTTTGTGGACGGCACAACCACCGGTATATGAGTACCATCTATTGCACCTATGCAATTGTTGAAATGAGGCTCGAACCGTGCCCCTAGAAGTCTTGGGTGGATTGTTGAGAATTGTGTATCTCTAGGCTTCACTAATCCTTCTGATAGGAGGTATACACTATGTAACACTTCACTGAATTTCCTACTAATTGTTTCTTTCGACCTCCCAAATCGGTTCTTCACTTGAACAAAAGATTGGGGCGAACCGATCGTCCATAGAAACATACACAAAGCTTCCATAGAGTCCATATTACAACTTGACTTCAACCCATAGTATACGACCAACAAATCATGTAACCTCTCAATCAGCGGTTTACTCATCCTAAACATGTCATAACAATCTTGTGGAACGCTAAGTGTTCTCATAACCCATTCATATCCTGATAAAATAGGTTGTATTCTCTTTGACTTGTTCAAATAAGTTTCAGCATAATACATACCACAAGCAGATATCACGGCTCCAAAATTTCTCATCAAGTGGACTCGATTGCGTGCAAGAACAAAAGCTTCGTCCTCATCCTCCTCATTCCCATTGATATCCATCTACAAACATACAACTTATATAATCAGGCAAAATATTTCATGCAAACCAATCCACATATAATGTAACCATCAAAAGAGATAGTTCATGCAAACCAATCCACATATAATGTAACCATCAAAAGAGATAGTTCATGCACAAACCAATCCACATATAATGTAACCATCAAAAGAGATAGTTCATGCACAAACCAATCCACATATAATGTAACCATCAAAAGAGATAGTTCATGCAAACCAATCCACATATAATGTAACAATCAAAAGAGATAGTTCATGCAACAATGCAATATATGACTTCTACATCAACCCTTCCTTGGCGCACCACCTCTTCAGCCAAAGTAGCCTTCCTTCTTTGGAAGTAATTGTCTTGAATACACCACGTTGTTCAGCTTTGACAAATAGTTGTCCTGCCATGAAATGTTCAGCTGATCCTTCTTTCGCTCCACATTCGACTACCAAGTCCATGCATTCCTTAATCGACTTGAACATCATGTCACCTCTCATCACCTGATTATCAATGTTACAATTCAAGTCCAAGGTGGCATGTATATTTTTCATAACCTTAACCATGGGATTTTTTGTTTTCTTCATTGGACTAGAGATTGCAACAGGACTTCCTCTCTTAAATGAACCCTTCAAATTGGTACCACTACCAGCAGGTGATTCTTTTGGATCACCATGATCTTCTCCAAAAGCGGCCTCGAACCCATCCACAAAAGCATCATCCTCACCGCCCCCTATTCCACTAGGATCTCCATGCATTTCACCTGGAACACAAGAAGAAGATCCATCCACTGTAATATTTTCAAACATCTGCTGCATCAAATCTTCATTCTCTGGTGGCCCTGTCCTTAACTTCTTCCATTCAGGGTGTCCCTGAAAAAAAAACAGTAAGTATGACATACAACACATACACAACATTCGGAATACAAAGTACACAAATTGTATGATACCTTGGTCATACGTTTCCATTGCTCATCACTTGCTTCCACAGTTCCTAAAGTTGGATTCCATCCAAGACCAGTTAAATCTTTGTTAATGCTTAGCCAGAAACTGTACAACCCCTTCAGCAAATCCCACTTGTTCTTCAATTGTGTTTTTGAGTGACGAAGACCCGTCCTTTGCAAATACTTAGCAGCTATGTTTTTGTATCCTTGGATGCTCATAACTCCAATAGGCCTATTTCCAGCACGAACCTCTTCAACACAAATCTCACAAAATACTGTTGTGTTCGAAGACGACCATTCTGCTTTGGCATAACTCTCCTTCTATTTGGCAGATATATAGACATAACGCATGATAAATTAAACAAGCTATTTGCCCTTTAAACATATATAACTGAAAAGGATGAATAGCTTGTTCTAACAAGTTTTGAAACATATAAAGACCAATATGGATTGGATATTAGATGTAATGTATTGGATGTTAGATGTAATGTATTGGATATTTGATCATACGGCTAATTGTCAAACAGAATGGATTGGAGGTTAGATGTAATGTATTGGATATTGGATCATACGGCTAATTGTCAAACAGAATGGATTGCAAGACCACAACATGAGCTTCAGCTAAAGAAAGTTGATTCGAGGAACTGAAGTTAGAAACAAATGTCCTTTACCTTTGGATATGTTATGTAGGTACAAATGCTGGGATACTTTACACAAAAAACAGTTCAACCAGTTCAATCTGATAGATGTGAGATATATGGCAGCAAATTGAATTCGAGTAACCAAGTCAACTACTATGGCAACCAGTTCAACCAAGTTAAAAGAGATAGATCATACGGTAGATGTAAGATATATGGCAGCAAATTGAATTCGAGTATCCAATTTTTATGGCAACCAGTTCAACCAGTTCAATTCAGTTCAATCCAATTCATACCAACATCCACAAATCTCATTTGCACGATCAGGATCAAGAATGCATTGCTAATACAATTCTCAAAATGAGCTATTCTCAGGATCAGCTATTCTGTTGTCTACCTGACAAGAAGTTTCACAAACAAGTCAACTAAATCGGAACTTTACAGTATAAGAAATGCCAATATATGTCATAGCTCCAGGTTTACAAATCAAAGTGACTATTCTACCATCTAGCCAAATTACTAAGCATAGGTTCAGATAGTAGTATATTTGGCTTTTGTTCCAGTAGTATCTTTATTTGTTCTATTTATTTTTAGAGAAGCAAACACTAGCATTTACGGCTAATTGTATATTGGATATTGGATCATACGGTAGATGTAAGATATATGGCAGCAAATTGAATTCGAGTATCCAATTTTTATGGCAACCAGTTCAACCAGTTCAATCCAATTTATTTGTGCCATCCTTCCTAACAGCAATTTCTATGTTAACAGCTACTCTCCATATATGAAACAATTCATACCAACATCCACAAATCTCATTTGCACGATCAGGATCAAGAATGCATTGCTAATAAAATTCTCAAAATTGTATAACCAATCAGTTCATACCAACATCCACAAATCAATTCAACCAGTTCAATCCGATAGATGTAAGATATATGGCACATTCAGATCAATTCGTACCAATCAATTAGCAACCATCCAGATATTCAACAATTCATAGCAATCAATTAGCACATTGTAAAACAATGTATACATGAGATGAATTTAACTCACCAAATTTCCTCCAAGAACTCCGGTAGGCTCTGGCACATCATCAGACTCCGCATCGACACCAAAATCCACAGCATCAACATCAATTGCTGGATTAGATCTTGGAGGCTTGTATGGAACCTGAGCAGGACCTCGCCTCGCCCCTCGCTCTTCGCCGTCAAGGCCACAGGCCGCTGCGAGAGGGACCCGAGCGACCAGAGGGTCCTCCCAGGCCACGCCCGAGCGAGGCCGCTCCCATGCCGTCGCACCGCCCACCTCCCTTGCCGCGTCCATTACCGCCCCCCCAGGCCACCGCTCCCATGCCGTTGCACCGCCCACCTCCTACGCCACGTCCGAGCGCAGCCGCTCCCATGGCGCAGCCCCTCCCGACTCCATGGGCTGGGCGGCTGCCTCCCCGCGCCGTCGCCACGTTGCCGGCGCCTTGCGCCGTCGCCCCGAAGACGTCGCCTTGCGCCGCCTCGCCGAGGACGCCGGCTCCCATCTCCACCGCGTCGAGGACGCCGAGGCCGCCGCCTCCCATCTCCGCCGCGCCGAGGATGCCGAGGCCGCCGCCTCCCATCTCCGCCGAGCGGGGTCCGCTGCCTCCAAACTCCGCCGCGCCGACGTGGTTTCCAATCGCCGGATCCATGTGGTGGCTATTTCGTCCAGGACAATGGAGGCGGCACATGACATTAGGGAAAGAACGAGTCGCGTAAAGACCCAGGGGACACGCATGTGTAATGGCAATGGTGGGTAATTAATTGAACTTTACAGGGTATTTTGATTGTAGTTATAAAATAAGCTGGATTATGATTCTATAAGCACCCTAATGGCTGCTTATAGATTATTATAATCTCCTGCTTTGGATTATATAATCTAGATTATAATCTAGACTGTTTGTTTCCCACATTAACTTATATAAACTGGATTACATAATCCACAGGGCAAACAAACAGGGCCTTAACCTATTGGTTTCTTGTTCTTGTCCATGGACGAGAGGAGAAGAAGCAAGAGATGAAGATGAGAAGAGGAAGGGAGCTGCGGAGGGTCGAGAACACGCGGAAGAAGAGCCACTTATAGCGGAGGTGCTCGACGCGGTCTCCGGCATGCGGCACGCATACGGTTCCTAACTCCCGACCGTCATCGCCATGCTCCGTCGTGTCGCGCGCCTCAACGACAACGAAAAGAAGTCACCATCACCAGCAACCGTCGCAATGCCCGCCTCCACTGCTAAAAGCAGAACGACCTCCTCGGCGCCTTCGAGCATGAATTGCTCAGTTGTTCAAGCTGGATGGCTTCCTTTTCTCGCTCCTCGTCCCCTTCCCGTTCTGTTGGAGGTGAACTGCGCAGTTCCGGGATAAGCGCAGGATGGAGCCTGCAAAGCTCCTTGGCGAGCTCTTGACCTGGAGAGTTCACGTATCAATAACGAAGGCTTGTAGCATTGCACGAGTTCGCTGTTGCATCTTAGAGAGGTGAAGGAGAAATGGCCAAGAGGAAGAAGTTGATGGGGGAAGAAGACTTGGACGAGAAGAAGCATAAGAATGCGGGCCTTTTATTCCTGTCCGTTAGATGATTGTTGGATGTGTTAGAAATAAAGGCACATTTAGGTTTAATTTAATCCAAAAGTAAATCATGAACAACATGTGATTGACGATCGGTAACGAATAACAGGAGCATACCATAGATGCATATGCTAGAAGACTACACATATATCCATCTAATGTGCTCACAATCAACAGGTTGAAAATAAACAGTAGAAACATTGTAACGTACTGTTCGTGTGCAGATGGAGCAGTAGTCGTTGTAGCTCGTACAGTGGCGAGGACGGAAGCACGACGCAGTCGAGCGCGATGCCGAGCAGCCGCTCCTGAACGACGAGGAAGATGAGCCGTGACGGTGACGTGGAAGCAGTCGCGCCAAGCGCTTCCCAAAAACCTGATTCGTCCTCTCCCGGTGCAAGAACGCGAGGACGGACGGTTTCGGAGACCTGCTTTCCTGTTCGCTGGTGCACGCCGGCGTACGGGACGGGGCAGACTAGATGACGGCGCAGCGAGGGAAACTGGCAAAACGCTAGGGCGCAGAAAACTCTATATCTCCCAGATGACAAACGCAAAGATATAAAGGAGCCACAATACCAGAATCGAACACGACTCGAGGACGTGCCACGATCGGAATCCATTACGGGATCTGTTACGGTGTCCTTATCTCATACTACAACCGCGATTCCCCGCCCCGAGCCCGAGCCCGGCCCGGCGAGGCGAGGCGAGCGCACGTGTGTATTCTTTCTCCCTTTCTCCACATGGTTCTACCATGGTGGAGCACACTCCACTATTTAAACTAGTGCTCACCACTTTAGGCTAGCAATGTGGTACTATTGCTAGTGCACATGCTCCTCATGAGGTGGGCCTTTGAGATTTTCTAGGATTTATTGTCTCAATTAAATGGGCTTGGCCCAAATAATCCAACAATCCCCCACTAGATCTCAAAGTCCCACTGACAGTCTTGCCTGTTCCCAAAGCTGTTAATATACCAGCATTTCAGTGACAATGGACTATGCCTTGAATTGCACCTAGGACTCCAAATTACACTCAGCCACAACTTGAACAATGGACTAAGCCTTGAATTGCAAGTTTTGTGCGATCGAGTTTCATTTAAAGCCTTAGCCGATACTAGGTCGCCAATAGGCTTCCTCGGGTGGAGCATATAAGTCGTACTCCATGGTCTCTTCATGAGCTTACTAGAGATTACCCAAGTCTCATAGATCACGACTTTCAACAATAATCTCATATAGGTGTGTTCTTTCAAGATGCTCTGTAGGATGACATCTTCGCTAAATAAAGCCAACAGAACACATTAAGGCAAAAGCCAACCTGCCATACAGATTTCGAGAGTATTGCATCTTCACTTGGAACTAGTTAGAAAATTACTCTCCTCCAATTAACCAAGAGCTTGTTTTTCCTGTGTCCTAATTCACGGATCTCCGATCACATAGGTTGGGTTACCGCTATGGTATAACTCACAAGGGTCTCATGCCTAGTTCCTTTGATCGCTATCTATCACATTCCGTGATAGCCCTTTAGTGAAGGGATCTGCCAGGTTTTTAGCCGTCTGGATATAATCCAATGCTATCACTCCGGAGTTTTTCAATTTCCTGACAGACTTCAAACGTCTTTTCACATGTCTTGAGGATTTCAAGTTATCTTTAGAACTGTTCACTTTAACAATAACTGTTTGATTGTCACAGTTCATAAGAATGGCCGGTATTGGTTTTTCAACCACCGGAAGATCCATCAAGAGTTCACGTAGCCATTCTGCCTCAACAGTGGCTGTATCCAATGCAGTCAATTCTGCCTCCATGGTTGACCGTGTCAAAATAGTCTGTTTGCAAGACCTCCACGACACAGCGCCCCCACCAAGTGTAAACACATATCCACTGGTGGCCTTAATCTCATCAAAGATCGAGATCCAATTTGAATCACTATAACCCTCTAGTACTGAAGGGTACCCGGTATAGTGTATTCCATAATTTACTGTACCCACCAAGTAACGCATAACTCTTTCGAGTGCACGCCAATGATCATCTCCCGGGTTAGAAGTAAATCGGCTCAATTTGCTTACAGCAAATGAGATATCAGGCCTTGCTGCGCTAGCCAAGTACATGAGAGATCCAATGATCTGATGAGAGTATTTCATTTGATCTCTAGCAATTCTCTTGTTTTTCCGAAGAATTACACTTGGATCATAAGGTGTTGGAGAAGGCTTGCTATCCGAATAGCCAAACCGACTCAAAACCTTTTCCACATAATGGGATTGAGAAAGACTAATCCCATCCTCACCATTGACTAACTTGATGTTCAAGATCACGTTAGCCTCTCCGAGATCTTTCATATCAAAATTTCCAGACAGGAAAGACTTGACCTCATTGATCACATCAAGGTTTGTTCCAAAGATTAAAATGTCATCCACATATAGGCACAGAATAACTCCCTCACCCCCACCATGGCGATAATACACACACTTGTCGGCTTCGTTCTGTGGCCAGCTTGTGTCAATGTTCTATCGAACTTCTCATGCCATTGTTTAGGTGCTTGTTTAAGGCCATAAAGAGATTTCAGTAACTTACACACCTTGCTCTCATGTCCGGGTAGCATAAATCCATCTAGCTGATCCATGTAGATCTCCTCATCTAGCTCTCCATTAAGAAAAGCTGTCTTCACGTCCATTTGATGGACAATGAGACCATGAGAGGCAGCCAAGGATAAAAGTACCCGGATGGTTGTGATCCTAGCAACAGGTGAATAAGTATCAAAATAATCCTCTCCTTCCTTTTGCGTATAACCCTTAGCCACAAGTCTAGCCTTGTACTTTTCAATAGTACCATCAGGCCTTAGTTTCTTTTTGAACACCCACTTACAGCCCACAGGTTTGCAACCATAAGGCAGTTCTGTGAGCTCCCAAGTTCCGTTAGACAGAATAGAATCCATCTCACTACGGACTGCCTCCTTCCAGAAGTCTGCATCAGAAGATGCATAAGCTTCCGAAATAGAGGTGGGAGTATCATCCACAAGGTACACAGTGAAATCATTACCAAATGATTTAACCATCCTTTGTCTCTTGCTCCTCCTAGGAGCCTCACTGTCATCCTCCTCAGGATTTTCCTCGGGTATCTGTTCAAAATCCTCAGTTTGTGCAATAGGTTCGGGAATTATCTCAGGGTTTTGACTAGAAACGCTATGCAAATCTTTCATGGGAAATATGCCCTCAAAGAAGGTGGCATCTCTGGATTCCATGATTGTACCGACGATCATGTCAGATACCTCAGACTTTACTACTAAAAATCTATAGGCAATGCTCCGATGAGCGTATCCCAGAAAGACACAATCCACTGTCTTAGGTCCAAGTTTGCGCTTTTTAGTTATGGGCACATTGACTTTCGCCAAGCAACCCCACGTGCGCAAGTATGAAAGTGATGGTTTTCTCCCTTCCCATTCTTCATATGGGGTTTTCTCCTTATTCTTAGAAGGAACTTTATTCAAAACGTGACAAGAAGTCAACAGGCCTCCCCACCATTCCTTAGATAGACCCGCAGTTGTCCAACATGGCATTTACCAAATCATTTAGAGTGTGGTTCTTTCTTTTCGGCAACCCCATTAGACTGGGGCGAATAGGAGGTGTCCTCTCATGAATAATTCTATGTTCCTTACAGAATAAGTCGAACTCAAGAGAGAAGTACTCACCGCCACGATCTGACCTAAGCATTTTGATTTTTCTTTCTAATTGATTTTCAACTTCAGCCTTATAGACTTTGAAGTAGTCTAAAGCCTCATCTTTAGTTTTCAACAGATAAACATAGCAGTATCTAGATGCATCATCAATCAGAGTCATGAAATATCTTTTTCCTCCTTTAGTCAACACACCATTCATCTCTCATTGATCTGAATGTATGTGTTCTAATGTTTCGTATTTTGTCTCCTCCGCTGACTTGTGAGTTTTGCGAGGTTGCTTTGATTGCACACAACTTTGGCACTTAGAACCTTTGACAAAGAGGGAATTTTTGGAATTAAATTCATACTAGCGAGCCGAGTCATACAACCAAAATTTAAATGACATAACCGTGAGTGCCAAACATCGGCTTCACCTCCATTGGAAATATCACAAATATGGTTCACAATTTTATTGCAGAAATCGTAAAGGGAAAACGGAACAAGCCTCCGCATTCATAGCCTTTACCAATAAAAAGTCCATGCTTAGACACGACTACTTTATTAGACTCAAACACCACTTTGAACCCTTCTTTACATAGAAGGGAGCCGTGACTGTGTTTTTATTTATTGAGGGGACATGTCAGACGTTCTTTAGCTGCACGATCTTTCCCGAAGTAAACTTCAGATCTACCGTGCCAACACCAAGAATGTAAGCATTCGAGCCAAGTTTCCCATCAACACGGAGCAATCCCGCACGACCTGGTAAGAAGAGAACAAAGAGAGATCGGCACACACATGAACATTAGCTCGGTATCAATCCACCAATCGGTGGTCCGATTCTTGAAAGAACAATAGGTACGTTACCATACCCGAAGTTTCTCCTCCAAGATTGCCAATGGTCACGCTGGATGCACTTTGAGTTACGTCCTTGCTCACCCTTCCTCGCTTGCGATTTGGACACTGCTTGGCCCAAAGTGTCCAATCTCACCGCATAAACAAAGCAGGGCTTCTCATCTTTGTTCATTGACTTCTTCTTCTTGAAATTAGTGGTTTGTTTGGCTTTATTTTTCCCTTTGTTCTTGCCATGTGAGAACTGTTGCACCACATTGGCGCTAGATCGCCCCTCGCCTCCTTTCACAGTGCATCCTTAGCTCGAGCTTTCTCCTCAACATCTAGAGACGCAATCGATTCTCAACAGAAATCTCTTGTCTCTTATGTTTCGTAGATGTGGCAAAATTCCTCCATGAAGGAGGTTATTTGGCAATAATGCCCCCACCACAAACCTCGCTGTAATCGGATTTTGAGAAGTTCGAGTTCCTGGCGAGAACCTCAGATCTCATGAGCTCGCTCTACTACGTAACGGTTATCCACCATCTTGTAGTCATGATATTGCTCCATGATATACAGCTCACCGCCAAAGATCTAAGCACCGAACTTAGCATTCAAAGCATCCCATAGTTCCTTCGCCTCTTTAATGTGCATATACACATCGCACGCATTTATCGGCAAGAACACTAAGAACGGCTCCCACAAAGAGTGTGTTGGCATCCCGATATGCCTTCTCCTTTTCGAAGTTGGTTCCATATCCTCTGGTTTGCCGCTCGACACCCGTAACACGCTCATAGCCGTAAGCCACAAGGTGACCCTTGTCCGCCATCTTTTGAAGTGCACACCGTGAATTTTTCCGGCCTCAGTGCCTCGGCAAAGCCAGCCATTGATAAACCTAAGCGCCTATAATCAGTTTTTTGGATTGTTAGAAATAAAGGCACATTTAGGTTTAATTTAATCCAAAAGTAAATCATGAACAACATGTGATTGACGATCGGTAACGAATAATGTGAGCATACCATAGATGCATATGCTAGAAGACTACACATATATCCATCTAATGTGCTCACAATCAACAAAGTTGAAAATAAACAAGAGAAACATTGTAACGCATCGCTCGTGGTGCAGATGGAGCAAGAGTCGCTGTAGCTCGACAGCTGGCGAGGACTCGGCGACGCAGTCGAGCGCGATGCCGAGCAGCCGCTCCTGAACGACGAGGAAGACGAGCCGTGACGGTGACGTGAAGGGGCCGCGCCAAGCGCTTCCCAAAATTCCGATTCGCCCTCTCCCGGTGCAAGAACGCGAGGACGGACGGTTTCGAGACACTGCTTTCCGTTATTTGGTGCACGCCGGCGTACGGGACGGGGCAGACTAGATGACGGCGCAGCGAGGGAAACTGGCAAAACGCTAGGGCGCAGAAAACTCTATATCTCCCAGATGACAGCGACGCAGTATATAAAGGAGTCCTGGTAACAGTCCGTAACCGAACACGACTCGAGGACGTGCCACGATCGGAGTCCATTACGGGATCTGTTACGGTGTCCTTATCTCATACTACAACCGCGATTCCCCGCCCCGGGCCCGGCGAGGCGAGGCGAGCGCGCGTGTGTATTCTTTCTCCCTTTCTCCACATGGTTCTACCATGGTGGAGCACACTCCACTATTTAAACTAGTGCTCACCACTTTAGGCTAGCAATGTGGTACTATTGCTAGTGCACATGCTCCTCATGAGGTGGGCCTTTGAGATTTTCTAGGATTTATTGTCTCAATTAAATGGGCTTAACCCAAATAATCCAACAGGATGGTAGATCAGGTGCCACTGCTTCTGTTGCAGCCATAGTAACAACAGCACCTGATTCGAGTCCCATAGGGGCCCCCATACTACATACATATGTTTGCATCATGGGATGGCACTCGTGCGGTCCAGGAAACTAATACTTTGGTTTGTAGCCTCAATGTGATGGGATGATCCCATTTAACTTTATGTCTCTAATCAAATAAAAAATTAGCTCATCCCATTTATCTCTCATCCTATTTAATTTTCATTACACCAACCAAATTTGAATTCTCACCGCATCTACCATCCAACTTTATCCCTTCGATAAAAAAAAATAGCTCATTCTATCCTACTTTATCCCTCTAACTAAACAAATTTGGCTGATTTCATCTAGGTAGAAGGATGGCCTCATTTTACATATCTTTACTCTTGAATCAAACGGATCCTAAGATCAGTGTGGGCACGATGGGCGGCTGGACCTATAATTATAGTGTACACCGCACTAAGGATATTTACAGGTGAAATGCCTACACATGTGTTAAAAAATGCCATCACTTAACTTGATATTTTATCTTCCAATGTTTACCATCTTCCTCTCTTTGCAAGCTGAGACCTACCGCAAATTAAAAACTTGAGACCCCTCTCCTTTTCTTTTTCTTTTTTCCCCCCTTGACCACATCACTCTCCCTCCGCCATCCATAATTGCCTCTTTTCTTTTTCTTTTTTTTATTTTTCTGCGTGTGATGCATGTTCGTGTAAAGCCACATTCCCTTATTTTCTGTGATCTGACACGCCGATTGATGGATCTCCAAAAGAAGATCGGATCCTAAAGAAGCAACCCCGTGTGAATCTGTTTGATTAAGATATGTGATTGGCCATAATCAGAATTTTCGTGGTATACCTCTACGCAATTATCTATAAAGATAATGCTCTTTGTGTTGCACAAATGCAAATATGTTTTGTTATATTACCTCTAAACTCTTCCATGCACATGAACTCCAAAAGAATGGTTTGGTAAAAATTATTTTTAATGTTCAAGATCCGAAGGTCCCTAGATCGAGCTTACGAATGTAAATTGAATTGCCTTTGTCTAGAAAACAAAACCGAAAGGAGTAGAAAAAGAATTATGATTGCTTCTTTATTGAGTTTAAATGTTTACATAGTACGTACGGACTATACTGAATCTTCGACTCTCTATTTTATCACTACTATGCACACTATTCAAGCACACCCTTGAATCCTTGTGGGAATATCATATTTATAGCGTCGAATTGATGTCAGTTGTTTTCTTTAGAGATGTGTCTTTCCATCAAAGTGGGTCTTTTGATTAAAAGATGTCTTTTCACCGAAGAAGTATTTTTTCGTCAGAGAGATGTCTCTTTGTAGGAAGGAACTTACAAACGATCGTCTGTACCTGTCAAGAAAAGCGTCTTCCGCACGTTATCGTTGCACGGAGATTTCTTGCTGATCTAAATCAGGTCGGGGCGATGGTTATCATTTACTCGATCTTATCTAGGTCAATATGATAAAGGGCATTATATCCGACCTATAAAGGTTCATAGGTTGGACCGTTCCTGACTGGTAGATGTTTAGATCAGAAGCACAAGGTAAGTTTTTTGTCCAACCTATATTGCAGGTCGGGGAGTTGTTTATATGGTCAACTATAATTTTGATTGAATAATCGTGAGACATTTAATGTGTCTCTTCGTTTTATGGGCTATAATTATGAGGATGCAACTGGCTTCTAAAAAGTCGTAACCATTTATGAGTCTCAAACAGATTAATCGTCGTTTATCATGCAAACTAAGTCATGTGAAAATATAACTAATTTATTTATTAAGCCTTTGCCAACATCCAGTTTTTAAATATGTGTTTATGGCATTGGAATGTGACGACTTAGAGAGATGTAGAGTTCAGGGAGAGTAAATCCCTGAATCATAACCCTTAGTATGATCATGAAGATGCTACCATAACCCAAAATATTTTAAGTTACACTCCTTTTCCTTTAGTAGGTTTTCCTAAAGTTTCCTCCCATGAAGGTTTTTAAAGAGACAACAAGTGTAATACAATATGTGGATACAATGTACTCTTTTATTCATCTTTTTTCTTACTCGGTTTTTGAGCGGGTTTTTTTTTAGACATGTATTGTATGGTATTCGTCTAAAGGGGGAGTTTTGAGATATAACCAGACTCTTGATTTTGGTAGGCGAATTTTGAAACTACAACTGAGGGATGTTGGGTATAAATATAACACCATATTGTACAATTTAATCAATATATGATCAATAAAGAGAAAGGAGTTGAAATCCTCTGTAGCACCCCATTATGCATCTAATCCCTCCGATCAGGAATAGCTGTCGTTTTAGATAAGATTTCAGATCCCAAGATGGGGATGGATGTAACACTTGCCCCTATTATCTTCAATACAGATTGCCGAGACCATGGTTCAAAAAATCGATAAAAATCGTTCGATTTTTGCCTGCATCGACGCGGTTTGATTTCTAAAACCGCTCGATAAACAGGCCCAATTTACAAAAATTTAGAAAAAAAAAATTATACGACGTAAACCGGTCAAAAAAATTGATGAAAATTGACAAAAATAGCTCAAAAAATCGACCACCAAAAAAAATCATCTAGTCCGTTCATGTTTTTAAAAAATATTCAATATTTTGATTTTGAAACTCCATGGTTTTTTTATAATTTTTGATCGATTTTTGACTCGATATTTCTAATTTTTAAATTTTAAATTTCGAGCGAATTTCATGATTTCGATGTTGTTAACCTGGTCGAGACAGTACCGTCCCATCCTCCAGCTTTAATTTGCCTTCTCTTCTCCTCTTCCCTACCTACAGTCAGAACACCTCGAATTCACAAGATGAACACCATTGCCGCGAAGCCATCACTGTCCAAGAAGCCCTCGATGTCGTTCGACCTTCAGAACGGCAACCTCAACGCCCTACGCGGCTACGCCTACACCTGGTGTTCGACCTCTTCGTCCGCAATGACGATGACAAGATCACCCTTGACGAGATGGCCTCCGCGCTCAGCCTCGCAGCCGACCGCGCCGGCCTGGAGGCCTCCGTCGGCTCCTACACCCCGCGGGCGCAGCGGTTCTCCGCGCGCTCGGTGACGCGCTCATCGACCGCATCGCCGAGGAGGAGCCTGGGAAGGGGGGCGAGGACGACGAGGGGGACATGAAGGAGGCGTTCCGGGTGTTCGACGAGGACGGCGACGGATTCATCTCTACAGCCGAGCTGCAGATGGTGCTGAAGAAGCTTATGTTGGAATTGAGACTCAAAATCTTTGAGACAACTCTCTCTTTTATTCTCTCTTATTTTTCTTTCTTACTTCTTGCCTACAAACCTCAACCCTACCTCTATATTTATACTAAAAACTATAGCCTTAAGGAACGGAATAGGATTCCAGTTCCTTGTCCTAATCCACCTCCTTATCCTACTCGGACTCTTAATCATAAACTTCCTAAACAAACTTTCCTATTACAAGATTAGTTCCAACATTCACCCCCCTAATCTTGTAACACTGACTCTTACTCATAATTATTCACGCTAATTTTTGCTTACGACAATGGCTTCACACCATCACTGTTGACTTCTCACAATCATCTCTTGGTAGTTTCACACCACCGTTCCCATCTGCTTCACACCGCTATCTTCTCGTAGCTAACGGCCTCTTACCGTTTTTTTTTTTTTTTGTCGTCAGTTTCACACCGCTTTCACCTTGAAGTGGCATCACACCACCATCGCTGTCGTAGCGGTCTCGCACCGTCGTCGTTGTCGGCGTCACACCAACTTCTCCTTGTAATGGTATCACACCATCATTGCTGTCGGCGTCGCACCGACTTCTCCTTATGATGGCATCACACCATCATTGCCGTCTCCACAAACACGGCCTCACACCGTGGTTTGTGGCCTCCATCACGTTTGCACCATCACCGTAGCCTCTTGCTGCTAACCCGATCAATATCACCATGTCGCCAGTGCCACTACTCACAAAGAACACCGCCGATTTAATCATCTCCGTACAACATCATCTTTGGCATCTTCCAAATTTTTCTTTTTCTCTTTTCCCCTCTAACCTTTCTTTTTTTCTCTCTCTCTCCTGTACTCACGTCACTTTTCTTCTTTTGCTTGCACGCTAGAAGCTAGAAGTCACTTGTGATGTTTACTGCTGCCTCACGTCGTCTCCAACCGAGCAACACCTTGCAGCCTCGCGGTACGCAATCGCCTTTTCTTTCCTTCGCCGGCCACCGAACCCACACGCCGAATAACGCCGCAGCTCTCCTCGCGCCGTCACTAGCACACACGCTCTCCTGAACAGCGCCCGTCCGCGTCTGCGCCACTTGGCTTCGCGCCGGTTCACCTCTCGCACGGATGTCGCCTCGCTAAAATCTTTCCGTGTGGCTCCCGTGCCGAGACTCCACGCCGCACCAGCAGCTCGCCGACTGCCGTGGGGTGCCGCTGCTTCCTTAGTGCCGCCCCTCGGGAGTCTCCTCCTCCCGGGGGGCAACGGATTAATCCAAAACCTTAAGTTCTGATACCAATTGTTGGAATTGAGACTCAAAATCTTTGAGACAACTCTCTCTTTTATTCTCTCTTATTTTTCTTTCTTACTTCTTGTCTACAAACCTCAACCCTACCTCTATATTTATACTAAAAACTATAGCCTTAAGGAACGGAATAGTATTCCAGTTCCTTGTCCTAATCCACCTCCTTGTCCTACTCGGACTCTTAATCATAAACTTCCTAAACAAACTTTCCTATTACAAGATTAGTCCAACAGCTTCAAGTGCAGGAGATGATCTGCAACGTCGACCGCGCGCGTCCAGCCTTCGTCGTCCCTCATCAGTCGCTTCACGACCTGCTCCGGTCAAAAGCTAGCTCGGGCCGCCTGCCATGTGCCTGCGCCGATGCTCGCCTCGGCTGATCCGACACATCGGCCGATCGCGGGAACCTGTTTCCTGGCACGCTGCATGTTCTTAACATTTTGTTGCTTGTCCATTGTTCCTCCGAGATGCTAGTACGTAGATGGCCTTGCGCCGGTAGTGCTGATAGATGGAGTACTGTATACTCGCAATTGGCACCGATGCATTGAAAAACACCTTGTTCCCAAAAGCGTTGATAATTGTGAGGAGTTAAGAAGTGCATGCGTACAATACTTAATGGGAAGAACTTGCAGCCGAACGTCCGATTTTTTTTAAAAAAAAAATTGAACGCCGTCGCAACATTTTTTTGAACGTATGAAACAATGTTTTGAACGTAGTGAAATATTTTTTTGTAACGTATAGGAAAAAAAATGTTTCGAATAAAAACAGACGTCCAATCACTAGCATTACCGTACTTAATTAGGGGCAGAATAAGCCTCCAAAGTGCCAAAGGACAAGTTTTTTTTACACTGCTGGAGAGAGTCCCAAGCAAGAGCGATTCTGACCGGAGGGAGTATCATGTAACTAGTATTTAAGTATTCTTAATATCCTAATACTAGTATTAATCCAAAATGATCGGTTTATTATTCAACACCGTATATCCATACACCATCCTTTTTGCACACGTTTTTTTCTCCTATGCTATGATGGTGTACTTGCCCATGCTTTCCGTCCTAAAAGAAAATCGAAACAGTGGCAATATGCATGTCATTACAGAGTGGCTGCAGTTTTCGTTCGTGGAAGGTATAAGAATGAGCTACATGTATTTATTGAATTTTAATAAGGGGAATGAAGCTTTAAATCTAGTACAGTAGGATCTGAAACTCCACCACAGGCTCCTAATCTGCTTAATGGAAAGCCATTTCACGAGAGACAGCTGTATCCATAGTAGCAGATGATAGTATATTTGATATATTTGATACTATACTCGACGTGCCATTTTGTGTGCAGAACCATCTCTGCATGTAAAAGGCAGAATGAGATCCTCTGACTTCAGGGGAATTGACTTCCCTCTGCAGTTGCTCATCTCTGCTTTCCGCTGTGGATCCTACGGCTACCACGCTCAGAGTCAAACACAATGGCCAAGAGTGGTCCATCTCAGCCCATGAGGCCTGTTTTATTGGTTTGGCGTGGTTGCCGTAAGATCCACAGCAGACAGTAGAGATGGGCGACCGCAGTGGAAGTTAGAGGATCTCATTCCGTAAAAAGCTTGATCTAATCCGTTGGTGCGAAGTGTAGCTTGTACAACCAGCCCTACATCACCGAAGTCCGAGTCCTATTCTGACTCAATTTTAGATGCCTTTTTTTTAAAATGAAATTGATAGTATATATTTCTTCTCCATCATTACTTATTTAATTAACTATTGATTTGTTAAAAAATATTTCTATTACTTTACTACCAAAAAAATATAAATAAATACTTCCTAGTCCGATTCATCATTGAAAAGAACCAAGTACATATTGAATCTAGCGTAGCTAGAGGTGGCCATTCGGTTTTTTCGGTTTTTACGGTTTCAAAATATTTTGGTTTTTGAATTTTGAAAACCGAACTAAACCGAATTAACCGAAATTTATTCATGTCGGTTAATTGGGAATTCGGTTAATCGAAATTTCTCAATGAACTGCTTGGCAATGTCCAAATTTAGCAACGATACAAGGCCGAAAGCGAAGTTACAATATGGAAAATAAAAAACCCGATTCGGATCGACCTCAAAACTGCAAGCTTAGACTTCTAATTACCACCCAGCACTAGTTGTCAGAAATTTTACACAATGTTTAATTTGCCATTTGGCCCATTTTCATGCTCACCTGTGTCTTATTATCATTAGTTTCTCCGAAACTGCAATTTGATAATTGGTACCTGTACTCGCAATCTATGAGCAGACATCCGCTATGAATTCATAATGTGAATAAGAAAACTAAAACTACCTACGCTGCCGGTTCCGCCGACAACAAGAACGAGCTTGGAGGAGGCCTCCGCCGCACCCTCCTTATTCACAATCTATGAGCAGACATCCGCTATGAGTTCATAATGTGAATAAGAAAACTAAAACTACCTACGCCGCCGATTCCGCCGACAACAAGAACGAGCTTGGAGGAGGCCTCCGCCGCACCCTCCTTGCCAGCCTCGGTCGACCCTTCCGTCCGCGCCTCCTCCTCCTCCTCCTCCTGCACGGCCTGCAGCTCCACGGCCGCCGCGAACCGCCACCAGCCATGACCCACTGCCGCACACGCGAGTATGGCGGAGGAGGTGGTGGTGGGAAGCGAGCAAGGCCGCAGCGCCACTCGAACGTACCCACTTGGCTACACGGAGGCGAGCGGCTCGCTGTGGGTCAGGCGTGAGGAGAGCATAGGGTTAAAAGCAAGCCATCGCCATGAGGGGCAGCAGCGCGGGTCGACGGCGGGAAGGAGATATTAGGGGGCGAAGCTTGGTGGCGAGGCGGCGTAGGGACGCTAAGAGACATTGCCAAGCAGTTTACTGAGGCGTCGACGCCGGGGAGGAGGCTTCCGCGTTGGCGGCGGTGCTGAGGGAGTGACAGGCGAGTCGATGCGGGGAATCGTCGAATCTATGGCGAAGGCCCAAAGGGGGAGTGAGGAGTCGATGGGGGATTGGGGGGAATCGGGCGAGATTAGGACGGTGAGAATTCGGTGTTTGCTTTATTCGGTTTCTTCCGATCCAAAACCGAATCGAATACCGAAAACCGAATAGACGTGAAATAAAAACCAAACCAACAACCGAAAAAACCAATTTTATCGGTTAATTCGGTTCGATTCGATTAGGTTTTTCGGTTTTGGTTTAAAAATGCCCACCCCTAAGCGTAGCCTAAAAGCTTCCTTCGAGAGCCATAGCCAGTGCACGAGGTTATTGCTTGTCAACTATTGAGATATTATAGGATTTTGAGTCATTATTGATTGAATATGTTTGAATTTTATCTCGTTGCGGGCAAATATGAATATATCGCTTGTTGATTTTTACTATAAATATGGTATCCCCTTGTATGAGAGAATTAATTTAATAAATAATAATAATTTTTGTCTCCTTATATGTACATGCTCCCTGTAATTGTTTGCTATTCAATATATGGATTGCAACAACATCAACCCTAAAAATGTTGGATTTATTGTAGCGCGATCGGCGGTACGGCGTGCTGACGTGAGCGCACGTCTCGATGGAATTGGAAAATGTAGGAGCTTAGCTTCAGCCGGCGTGTGTGTGTCTCCTTTGGACGCAATTTGCAGTAATCAGTTTGACACGTGTTGGGGTGGTAGCACAAACCGACTACTATTTATGACCGGAGGGAGTATATCTTAACAAAGAGTTCTGTTTTTTAATTAATGAGCATTAGAAGAGGGATTAAGTATCGCTATTAACACCATTAAGAGTTGGCTGGAATAGCATTGAATCTAGACCGTTGGATTAGAGGATAGAGAGCTAGTGTTGAATTGAGTTAATTGTATTGGAGTCAATCCTAGGTAAAGATCCAGCCTTATACTATAAAACCAATCGTTTGATCCCTGAAGTTTGCAATTCGGTTCAGATCACACCCAAGTCCAGTTTCGTATAGTGATAGTACCCGCGTGGCATGATGAGCGAGCGGTTTTACCACGTAGTATGACATGATGGACAAGTTTCGAGAAACATGATTGGGAGCTCAGAGAGGGAGATACACATGTAGGCCTCACCTGTCATTGACCTGACTTGGCAAACGTGTCATCCTACATAGTAGCACAGTTTACTCGCCACACGGGCAATACCACTATGTGAAACCGGGTTATAGTGTTATTTGAACCGAATTGCAAAATTTAGAAAGTCAAATATATGTTTTCATATGTGTTCGATGTACTTTTGTCTATGGACTTTTTTTGGTACTTTTATAGTAATCTAAATGTTGGAGATAAACTCACCGGCTCCCGGAGGCAAGGTTTCGTACACCACGTGAAGTCCACGCCAGGAGGAAAACTGACCGCCCCCCAGGGGGAGGCTTCGTGCTCCAGGGTGGGTGGTCCCCGCCCACCGGGATTCATCGCCGGAATGCTACAGGAGATCATCTCGTACTCTGTGAGACTGTTGCGAGAGATCCCATACCCCGCGGGGGTTTCTCACGTCCCGCTGGGGGTCTACGCCTCCCCAGGGGCCTACCTCGCGGGCATACCCCGCGGGAGTTCTCCCTATGTCCCGCGGGAGGTCTACATCCTCCCAAGGGGCATACCCCGTGGCACACCCCGCGGGGAGTTCTCCTCATGTCCCGCGGGAGGTCTACGTCTCCACGGGGGCATACCCCGCGGGGGGTTCTCATCATGTCCCGCGGGAGGTCGACGTCTCCCCGGGGGCATACCCTGCGGGTCTACATCTCCCCGGGGGCATACCCCGCGGAAAGTCTCCTTACGGGAGACTTGAGTGATGTCACCAAATCCCCTGTGGGGCCCGGATGTCAGGGGTCCACTCCCTCAAGACGATCCCGTGGGACCCACTACCTCCCCGCCAGAATGACTAAGATGCCCCCGCTTAGGCTAGTCTAGTAGGGGTATAATGGTACTTTTATGTAACAGGCTGAGTGCCTATAAATACTCACTATAACCCCCTCATGTGGGGGGAGCTCTCATTGAATGCAAAACCAAACAACTGGAGTGTCCCTTGGGGAGTCTGGACAAGGGCACATCCCTCTACCCCCCGGGAACACACCGACAGGAGTAGGGTGTCTTTCTTAAGCGTCCGAACCTGTATAAATCCCCGTGTCACATTTACTCTCTCGCGGACGCCGACCCGTGACACGGCCGACGTCCCCCCTCGTTTCCGTGTCTTGTTTCAGAACGCACGACACTAAACTAATAAAGAAGAAGTTTACCTGACCGTCCAACCCACGTGCACAACTCTTCCCAATCATCTCCAATCTACTCCACAATCTCTTTCCTAATTTTCTTTTCCTCTCTTTCTCGATCTCCCATCAGGCCATCACCCCGTTCCCTCCCATCTCTCCCCCGATTCTGCTAGCTGAAAGATGGTATTTTTGCGACGAATCCTCATAAACAACACCAGTAGGTCCTGCTAGCTGAAATATGGTGATGCATAGCTGTGTGAAGCTAAAGAAGATTCAGAAATCTGGTTATGGATGGGTTTGCAAAAACTTATTGAGCTTTCTAAGTTGACAATCCTGAGCCTCAATCGAGTAGCACTTATTGTTTGATGGACTAATTTGACAACCTTACCTTTTGCATGTGAATCGTGTTGGGTAGATTCTGGATTCTATAAGAGAATCTTCTCCCACAGTCCAAAACAAAATTTAAACATAAAATCAGAAGCTATCACCCACCTGATTTTTCCGAAATCTAGAATTTGTATTCCATAATCTAACCGAAAGGGCCCCTGAGTTCTAAATTTAGAATTTGAGATTAGTTCAACTAGCATAGGTTCAATGCTAGAGTTGGTTAATTAGACATAGATATTTCAACACTGTAAATACTCTCAAGTAGATAGTATGTGTTCAAGCATCAATGGATGTCCATATACCTAAGGTACAGTATATCAAGATTTCGTGAGTATTTGTTTAGATATTCGGTAGCAACTATGGGCATTTAGCTGGCATAGAAAAATACTCCACCGTTCTTTTGACTTGTCCCGTCTCCGCCTCTTCCTTCTCTCTCCCCTTTCTCAGGAATTCTTTGCCCATCTCGGTGGCTCCAGATCACGCCCAAATTCGTGGCTTAGCTGCCGCCAATTTAGTGTTGCCTTTTATTTCGGAAATCGGTGCATCTCCTAGGCTTGGACTTGATGTGAAAATTTTTCTCTCCCTTGTTCTTCGGGTGGATTTCTTGACGGATTGGGGAATCGTGGGTGAAGGTATCGACTTCGGTGTGATTTCCTCGGCTGCTTTTGCGGAGTTCTTTGATTTTGTGGGCAATGCGGCTGTGCATTTCATCCTGTGCCGTGGAAGACCCCCGAATTCCGCAGCTTCTGTGATTCTTTCTGAGCTTTCTCGCCTTAATCGGTTCGTTTCTTGGAGCATCTCGAGGTATTCATTTCAAGAGGTCAATGCTGCATTTTTTACGATAATTTGGGCGCGTTGTGCTAAAAAATAAGCCCCCCCCCCCCCCCCCCCAAGAAGGCGCAATTCCGAAATTGTTGTCAAAACATTTGGGCTAAGCCATGGCATTCATCGAGCAATCGCTTCTTCGGAGATGAGGAATTGTCGCTACCAAAGGAGGAATCTTTCGTGCAATTCCGAGGACATTTGCGTTGGGATGATCGGGTTGGCGTAGAAAGAAGCAGGGAAAAGATGAGGCGCTGTAGGAGAGAGTGGCTCCTCGCCCTATGCCTCATCTCCGTGCAGCTCCTCGCGCCAATGGACTGCGAGGGGTTGCTCGTCGGCGCAAGGGACCTGTCGCCGCCTGCGCTGACACCAACCCTTATCAAGCAAGTAGACGAGTTGGTGAGTACATTTCCATGTATAATGTATTTTTATTGCATCCGGTAGGTTTGTTTTGTATGATTAATCATGGATGGAGAGATGATGGTATCAACTTTTATAGTTTGTAGCCCAGAACAAAGTAGTTTTGATCTTAAGAGGTGAGTGTGAAGGATCAATTTTGTTGCAAGTGGAAGTGCAGGACGATGCATTGAAGGACATTTGTTGATGAGATCATATAATTAGTCACTTCAATTAATGAGCTAATCACTTGCTTAATCATTTTAATTAATTTATTACTTGATTAATCGCTTGATTAATGACATTGCTTAATTAACACCTACCGTTGTAGGCTTGCTCGGTAGGTTGCTCTTACCGAGCTGCTGCAGCACAGTACCTCTGCTACCGAGGTCTTGCTAAGCAGCAACTCCTGCCAAGGTGCAGGAGCGTGGCAGGTGACACGTGTTGCCTGCCAGCGCTTCCTCGGTCAAGGAGGAGGTTATTTTTGTGATTGCGTTTGGAAGGGAGGCATATTTGCAAAAACATTTGTCAGGGGGTTAGAGAAGCGCTGACTTCCACATCAGTGCACTGGTTAAAGACGCTTTTTATTGGGTTAATTCCTTATATGCCATCCCAGACTGTGCCACAGACATGGGTCTGAGCTCACATGTCAGTGACACAATGAGTGGTAGGGATGATGCAAACTTTCGATAGCAAATAAGGAATTGCCCCCTTTTTATTTGCTAATGGTGTCTTGATGTTTTTTACTGTTATTACTTAGTGAGCACTGAGCAACAGGTGTTATATTTCTTTTTTTTTATTGAAATCACGCATGGAGACTCGGAGAGATGACCACGATTCCCCCGAGTAGTGAATGTAATGATATTTGTCCAACAGACTAGTAATATTTTACAATGGGACTAACGATCAACCTGACATTTGATGGGATAAATAATTTTTCGTTTTTTAACTGGTGATACTATTATTCTCTTGGGATGCAATGGTGGGCACACACATGGATGTGAACAGAGCTACCCATGTTTGAGCCTCACTTCTACCTTAAATTTGATGTGTGTGTGTGTGTGGGGGGGGGGGGGGGGGGAATAAGTCTTATCCCATTCCCAACACTTCAAAAAAAAACTGTTGATACTATGGTAATTCATGGCACTTTTTGTTGGATATGACTGCAAGGCCAGTTTATCATCACATCTTTTACTGATTAATTTTCATGTACTGACAAGGGTGATTATTGATAACACACAGGTGGAACATGCATGGCTTAAGTGTGGGTTAGACATGAGAACTCTTGAAGATGTTAGAAAGCACTTCGACTACAATCATGTATTTGAAATTCTCCGTAGGATATCTGGAAAAGACATGATGGACACCTCTCCTGACATTGAAAAAGACACCAGTGCATTGACACCAGAAATCAGGCACACTTTGCTGAACTGTTTAAGCAAGCAGAGCTTCCCACTTGGTGTCTCTGGACAGGAGGGTGCAAAAAGCTTGCCTGCTGGTTATATCAAAACACTTCTTGCATCAATAAGAAGAGACTTGGCTCAGGGACCTTCAGCTACAGTGCCGAAACCTGCACCAGCACCAACCATATCAAGTTTATCACCCGCCCCTTCAAGTCAAGCAGTAAAACCTGTCCCAGGGAACACTTCTATGCCAAAACCAGCAAAAAAACCAACTGAAAATGTTTCATCTCCACCAGACCCTCCAGATCATTCATCAGAGAGAACTCCTACAGAAAAGGCAGTGCACCCAACTAAAGCAGTAGCAAAAAAGGACAGCAATGGCATGCCAACCACCGCTGTCATTGGTCTTTCCGTGGCTGGTATAGCACTTTTAGCTCTGTTCTGCTTGTGCTGCTGTATGTGCCGTGGAAACCGGACTTTTTCTTCATATGATTTAAGGGATGATAAGCCACTTTTGAGTCTGAATCTGAGTGATGTGTCTGGTATGAAATGAACCCACTTTGCTCCAAGATATTGTAAAAGTTTCTTCTAGAGCTGATTTTTATGCTTTTTTGTGCAGCTGCTTCTCGTAAATCTACCCAAGGAAATCCAATTGATGTCAATAAGCTAGGGGTTTTGTCATTGAAGTCAGAGTCTGGCCAAAATGGGCATGTGAAACTAAGCTCACATAAAGGTGAAAACACTGAGGTGCACCCAGCAGTCTACAACAGTTCAGCAGAGCCAATGGCTGCTTCTATTAGTTACGTGCCAGGATCGACACCAATGCCGCCACCGGCGATGGCTCCTCCAGCTCCTCCACCTCCAAAGGCTCCTCCACCTCCTCCACCTCCAAAGGCTTCTCCACCAGCTCCTCAAGCACATGTGCCACCTCCAAAAGCTTCTCCAGTTCCTCCCTCAGGACCCTCACCACCACCTGCTCCAAAGGCTGCACCTCCCCCACCGCCGCCAAAATCTGTTGGCCCACCTCGACCACCACCACCAGCGATGCCCAGTTCTTCAAAAACGCGTCCACAGCCACCGCTTAAAAAAACAGGAAATAAGGTGGACACTGATGCTGATTCTAATGAAGCTAAAACAAAGCTAAAGCCCTTCTTTTGGGATAAAGTAACGGCAAATCCTGATCAATCAATGGTGTGGGATCACATTAAATCAGGATCATTCCAGTAAGTTTCTAGAGTCAATTGCAGCTGTATACCTTAACTAACTTACTATTGCAAGATCATGCCAGTTATAAGCTATAACTTGACTGATACTGATTCACAGGTTTAATGAGGAGATGATTGAAAGCCTTTTTGGTTATAACTCAAATGACAACAAAAGCAGTGGTGCCAAAAAAGATTTATCATCAAAGGATGCTTCTCAGTTTGTGAGGATACTTGACCCTAAAAAGGCACAGAACCTGGCCATATCATTGAAGGCGCTGAGTGTTTCACCTGAGGAAGTATGTACTGCAGTTAAGGAAGGTAAATTTACTATCAATGATCCTTATAAGCACAACAGCTCTTCCAGTCTTCCTGTATGGAATGCTTCTTTTCACTCTTAGCGCATAGCCTTGTAGCTGCATATGTATCCTAGAGAGCTTTTTTGACTAAGTTGTAGGACTCATTTATGTTGGAATACTGATGCCTTGAATCCTTATCCTGCTTCTGGCGCATGGCTTTTCTTGTAATAATGTATCTGTCATACATTGCTAGTTCTACATGCCTATCAGTTGTGCCTTAACAATCGGGAGATAAAGACTACTTTTTTGTAAGCTAAAGGCAATAAAATCACTCATTTTTTATTTGTTTCTGTTGTTACTCATCTACGTATTCTCCCAAAGTGACATAAGTATTGTCATCTACTTTGAGTGCAATTCTTGAACAAAGAATAAGTCGAAAAGATTATCCTGCTGGTAGATTGCTTGTAAGCCATGTCAATTCGGTATTGGCTTCTAGTGTTCACCGCTTCTGTGAACATCTAGTATCCATTTTTCTTTTGTATGAACATCTAACACCTGGGTTCATGTGTTTGCAACCATTTTATGTGACCATTCAGGAAAAAATAACCATTTAATTCCCTTTGATGAAGTTCCTTAAGGGAAAAAAAAACTTTGATGAAATCCTATTTCCTGATGTTATATTTCACTTTTTATTATTTTTTCTTGATAATTTGTAGGAAATGAACTTTCATCCGAGTTGATACAGACCTTACTACGATGGACCCCAAGTAATGATGAGGAGCTCAGGCTTCGACTATACACTGGGGAACTCTCTCAACTTGGTCCTGCAGAACAATTCTTAAGAGCAATCATCGACATTCCTTATGTTTTTCAACGCCTAGATGCATTACTCTTCATGGCTAATTTACCAGAGGAAGCTTCAAATGTGAAGCAATCCTTTGCCACTTTAGAGGTAATAATAACAGATTCATTATGACCTCTCAACACGTAGATCATGTGCCACTCTGCTGTATCAGTCTTGTCAATCTCTCTAAACCTGTCTAGTGATCAAACATGTTCACCAAGCATTATTATCCAAAATATTGCTTTTCTAGAACCACACTAGTTCTGCAAATCTGTAGCCTTGATGTTTCCTTAGTTAATATACAGTTCATAAAACTTGCATATGACCCAGAAAAATTCCGCTTTACATAATATGGCTTCATGTTGACCAATATTCTTACCTCTGCTATCTTGGCATTTAAACCTGATCAGGTGGCTTGCCAAGAGCTTAGAAACAGCCGTCTTTTTTTGAAGTTACTAGAAGCAGTTCTTAAAACAGGAAATCGAATGAATGTTGGCACATTCCGTGGAGGAGCTCAGGCTTTCAAACTCGACACGCTCCTTAAGTTGTCTGATGTCAAAGGGACTGATGGGAAGACAACACTGTTGCATTTTGTTGTTCAAGAAATCATCCGTTCTGAAGGTGTCCGTGCTGCACGGGCTGCAAAGGAGCAGAAGATCAGTGTATCCAGTGTGAACACCGGTGATCTTACCAATGAAAATAGTGAGCAAACTGAAGACGGTTACAAACAACTTGGACTGAAAGTTGTGTCCAGTTTAGGAGATGAACTTCAAAATGTTAGGAAGGCAGCAATCCTTGACGCAGATCAATTGACTATGTTGGTAGCAAGTCTTGGTCACAAGCTCGTCAAAACCAACGAATTCTTGAACACGAGCATGAAAAGTTTGGATGAAGACTGCAGGTTTCACCACAAGCTTGAGCATTTCGTAGAGCAGTCGCAAGCTGATATTACTTTTTTGCTAGAGGAAGAGAAGAAAATACGGTCCTTGGTCAGAACCACTGTCAATTATTTCCATGGGAGTGCAGTAAAGGATGAGGGCCTGCGGTTATTTGTGATAGTGCGAGATTTCCTTGCAATGCTGGACAAGGTGTGTAAAGAGGTCAAAGAAGCATCAAAAGTAGCTCCAAAGAAAACAAAGACGAAACAGCCGTCCGAATCATCTCAGTCTTTCCGTGATCCTCGGCGTAATCTATTCCCGGCAATTCAAGATCGGAGGGCAGATAGCTCAAGCTCAAGTTCTGATGAGGAAAGTTAGGCATATATCAAGGTATCCACCCTTTCCCTTCCAAATTGTGTTAGATTACCCCGTCTACACAATAGTGCAGGAATAGCAAATACATGCAAATTGACGAGGAAATGGTAATGTCGACTTTGTTTTGGCCATCCATTGTAGCAACTGAATCAAATTGCTAAACTTGTCATCTTCCCCAACCCAGCAGCATTCTTGACCAAGGTGGTTGTTTTGCACTTTCGCTCCTATCAAGCAAGGGACATACACATGGTCGAGACAGCAGCCACTTGAAAGGTTGCTTTGGATGGCGAAATTGGAGGGAAAGGAAGAGAACCGACCGCCTAGTTAGGGCAGGCATAACAGGGAGGAAGATGTAGGCTGGATGACTGATGACTCTGATACTGTCCATTTTTCTTTTCTTTTCTTTTTCGTTGTACATTTGTACCAGCACAGAAAGAAAGGAATGCAACCACACAAGATCATGAATTGGATTCTTTTGTTTGTACTTCACACTACTTTTTCAAACAGCATAACTGTAATTGTCAACTTTTAACTTAAAAACATCTTGTATTCGTGTCCTGTGTAAACTCTGCAAGTTCCGATTGCTTTCTGAATGGAAAACAATGTGGGGGCGAATTTCATAGCAGATTCGTACTGCTGCCAATGGCTTGTTTTCTGGGCCTGTACAATGTATGCATCGTTTGGATCTTCAACGCAGTTGTGTTTGAAAAATTGTAACTGAACAGCCGATTCGCTGACGAGATGGCCACTACAATCAGGCCACCAACTGTGTAACTTGCATGCAGCGGCTGCTTAATTGTTTACACCCATTTCTCTCATGCTGTATCTTAGCGAGAAAAAATATTTATCCCAGCCGGTGTTGAATCCAAGTTTTCTCAGCTTCCCGCCTCAACTGTTTCAAAATCGCTGGGTACTTGACCAAGAACTTTGCACGCTATGCAAGAATAACTACACATTTGAGATTTGTCCAAGGTGCGATTGGTTATTAAACATGGGAACCCAAACTCGACATGCTCGAACAATGCTCAATGCCAGACATGAATTTCACACTTAATTCCAATATCACCCAACAACTGAACAGTTCCAAGAATTATTTATGACCATAATTATTTACAACCAAGAAAGATCACATCCAAACACCAACCGAGTAATTGAACACCAAAGTAGAGTAGATCTTGCAAGTCATCCAAAGATGCATCTTTATAGAACGTAGCAACAAATTACAGGGCAACTAATCATTGTCAACACAAATACACTCTAGTTTAGCATCGGTACAAGCACAATTCAGCAACTAATAGTAACCTCCTACTAGAACAACACACCTATGCAGCCTAGAACACACGCTACTGCACACACTGATACAGCATCCACAGCCATCACCGCCGGAAGAGCGTCCGGATCTAGCTGTCGTCGTCGCCGGCCGCGGCCTTGGCGCTGCCGCCGCCGGCCTTCTTGGGGAGGAGCAGGTTGTGGATGTTGGGCATGACACCACCGCTCGCGATGGTGACTGTGCCGAGCAGGCGGGAGAGCTCCTCGTCGTTGCGCACAGCGAGCTGGATGTGGCGCGGCACGATGCGAGTCTTCTTGTTGTCCCTCGCGGCGTTCCCGGCCAGCTCAAGAACCTAGGGAATAGGACAATTCCAACGATTATTCCAAACTCCTCGACGATTCCAGCGAACTTAGCGAATCGAATCCTTCGCCGAACCCCCAATTTTTCCCCATGGAAAACCATAGAATTCTCCCCAAATTCTGCACCCCGCTCCCCAATTAAAGAACCGCAAACCCAACTGCTACAATTATTCACCACCCAAAACCAAATCGAAGCACCAAAAATCACAATTCCACATACCTCAGCAGCCAGGTACTCGAGCACGGCGGCGAGGTAGACCGGGGCACCGGCGCCGACCCTCTCGGCGTACTTGCCGGCCTTGAGGAACCGCGCGATCCTGCCGACCGGGAACTGGAGCCCGGCCTTGGAGCTCCGCGACGTGGCCTTCTTGGCGGCGCCCGAGCCGATCGCCTTGCCCCTCCCCGCCATGGCTAGCTAGCTAGGGTTTCTAATGGACACGAGGAATCCGCGGTGAAGAAGCGAAGTAGGTTTAGGGTAGGACCGCTGAAATGTGAAATCGCGTACGCAGCAGTTGTGGTGGGAGGTGGTGGGTGGGTGAGATTTTATAGGGGACGAGAGCCAATGAGGGTGGAGCGCGCGGATCGGTGACGTGGCGGGGGAGGTCGCGGGGCGCGGGGGCCGATCCTGGCCGTCCGATGGGGAGAGCCGTGCAAAGCATGGTTTTGGTTTGCCGCCGCAGCGTGGGCCCCCTTCCTCCCTGCGGATCGTGCGTCTCTCTCTCTCTCTTGCCTTTTTGGCTGCGAGGTCCGTGCAAATGCAATAAATTCGGGAGTTAACGGTTTAGTGAAAGTTTGGGCTGCGATGCAAAATTGCAAACTCGTGCTTGAAATTATTTCTGTGCGGAGGAGTTTTTGTTCGCCGCACTTCTGTTCCGGAATACTATTATACTCCTTTAAATAGTTACGGTTTATTATATTCATATGTTCTTCGAAATATAGTTTTGATCACTAATTTTTATTATAATATATTTATAAAACTAATAAATTATAATATTATAAAAGTATTTTTTAAGACAAATATAAACATATAATTTATATATATATTCAATTTAAATATTTAAAACACATATTAAACAATCAAAATTTAAAAAATTTAATTTCACGTATATTTAAAACTACAACTATTTATAACAAAACGGAGTATATGAATTACGAAAGAAAATACGTGCGGCCTCCCCGTCGGAGTGCAACGAAACAATGTTCCCACCACTCACCTATCAGGGACACATGACATAAGCCATGTGTACATGGTCCGTTCAAATATACGGTAGCCATTTGCTTATTTAGAGTAAGTACAATTTACTCTATTTTTATCTATATTATTTAAAGTAAACAATAAAATTAATTTATACAATAGCTATTTTCAAAGATTGGCTCAAGATAATGTGTAATAACTACCCTTTCTCTATTATACTCCTTCCGATCATAAATTTCTATGATAATATATTTAAAAAATCTAATAAAATTATAATATTATGAAAGTACGTTTCAAGACGTCTACACATATGATTTTCAAGTATCTAATCTAA
The DNA here is from genome assembly GCA_036346355.1 of Rhipidocladum racemiflorum. Taxonomy (NCBI): domain Eukaryota; kingdom Viridiplantae; phylum Streptophyta; class Magnoliopsida; order Poales; family Poaceae; genus Rhipidocladum; species Rhipidocladum racemiflorum. Next base: position 47,286,903 of record CM070582.1, on the reverse strand, counting down.
ATATTTAAAAAGATACAGTTAGCTAAAGCTTCAAAAGTTTGATTATACGTATTCCAAAATAACAAGTTTTTTGAATCGGAGGCAGTACATAACTAATCTACCTATATTTTCGTGCAAAGCTGGCTACTAAATAAAAGTCAGATCTCTTTTCTCTCTTTTTTTTCTCATTCTTTCATACAGATCAAAGTTGATATATATAAACTAAAAACCAGCTAAGAAAATCTAATTATACGTACTTTTATGTTAAGATACGCAGTTTGCTACGCTAGTACAAACTCAAAAAATTACCGCATAACTAGAAAGCTACTCCTAAGAAGGGAATCATAGATCATATCATCACTAGACGCGCAGTTGCGGAATCTTTCGCGTGTCGATGTAGTGGATCGTTCTTTCCACGTCGCAGTCGTCGCATCGATGAAGTAGATCGTTCTTTCCTCACCACAGTCCTCGCGTCGATGAAGTGGACCGTCCTCTCCACGCCGCAATCTTCATGTCAATAAAGCAGTTCGTCCTCTCCACGCACGCAGTCACAGCAGCGTCATCACAACAGTCCACACGTTTAGGGATGGAACGTTGTACGTCAGTGTGCAAGCACCGTGTCGCTCGGTAGGGGCAACGAGAGGTGCAGGCTAGGGTTCTGGACGAAAACCTCCACTCACGCCCACCTTCTTCTCTCCTTATATAGTCGCGCGACGAAACAATAAACTAGGGCCCATCAGCGCGTTAAACCCATGATGTCCATTAATTACGAATCCAATATGAATTAATGCGTCCCAGCCTGTTAAGTGTCTGACCCTGTAGGTTCATGTACATTTGGACACAGAATCGGAAAACTCTTTTCCTATCCAATAGTCAGTAGCGGCTCTTTTGCAGGGCATGCCAACTCCTAAACGTATATGTTCAAATCGGACATAACCTTTCAAAAGTACTCATATAATAATGCTTTTCCCAAACTATATAAAAATTGAAATCAAGGCGAGAAGCATTTCATACTTTGACAATTCAATCCCTTTTAATATATGTGATTGACTCCTCAATCATGGTGTGGTCATGCATTTCCTTAATCATATCACACGAGTGGCTTAAACATATATCTCTATTACACTGGAGTGGCAAATTACATCTTAACTGTCCACTTCCCTCTGCATGTTTCATAGTAAACATGAAAACATATTTATAACTATCCGGTTAGAAAATAGTGTTTGGCAACCCGAAAGTAAACTATTACATATATAAGGAATGTGACAATCTCAGATCTAAGGATCATACATTTACTATGTATGAGATACACTGATGACACATAAAAATGTAACATTCTCGCAATGTCACATTGCAGGTCTATATAACCTATTTCTTTAACATGCGTTCACAATGTATTAATGATATATCCACATCTCATGATCTATAAAACATGATTATTTATTAATACATGTGCTGATCTATTTATCGTTGTTGTCTACGACGATATCCGATCAGAGATATTTATAGAATTATATTAATAAGTAAATAGTTTCATAAGCAAGTCAAATAATTGCTGATTAATGTAGTGATATACATTAATTAGACCAATAATCATATTATTATTTATAAACATATTCATACTATAATCATGATTATATGATTGTCTTAAAGGTATAACACTGACATCTTACACCCTTAGATTATCTCCAACCATATTCCCTTCATTTCATTCCCTTCCCTGTTCCCTTCTCTGTTCCCATTCCCTTTATTTCCACTCATCTCCAACAGATTCCCTTTAAAGGGAATTGTATAAGGAAAGGAGAGAGAATCCCTTCCTGGAGGGAATGGGAGAGAGAATCCATCTTGAAGGGAATCTTTGAAGGAACCCATTAAACCGAAGGAATGGGAATCATGTGAAGGAATGAGGGAGGGGACGGGAATGGGTTGGAGATGGTATAAGACTTTTTTCTTGCACCTCCCAACATGCATTGGGTTGCGGAGCGACGAGGGGGAGTACTGACCAAACAGTGAGATAGTTCACGCGGTAGTGCATAATATGACCCAAATAGTATTAAACAACGCTATAGCTCATTTGATTGAATAATTCAAACTATATACCATTTCAAAGATTATCACTTCAAAAAATACCACTTATTATTTGTCATTGAGACAATAAGTGATATTTTCTGATATGCAAATGAATAGAGCCGTCTATTATCACTTCAAAAAGTACGAATTATCCCTCTGAAATACGAGGATTTTTTTGAATTCCTGCTGCAGCAATTGAATGTTTCTTACGAATTCCTACGAAGGTTTTCGCATTTCCGACGTAGGAGAATTCGGCGGTGTTCCGGTTCCCATCAAAACGTGGAGGGGCAGCTGTCGAGTCGAGCGTGCGTGCCTAACCTGAGCCGTCGATTCCGGATCGGGCGCAAACATGTATTACGTGCGAGGCTGGCTCGTCATCATTTCCGGGACCGCACATTTTCTTGGAACTTAGGTTATGGGAGCAAACGATTCGATGAGTGTTAAGCAATCCGGTCGAACGAAGCGACCCAATCGCTAGCTGCCAAACCGGCGTCCGGCCAGAATCCGAGAACCGATTGTGAGTTTGCGACGGAACATGTCCTCATGATCTAAAGAAGAAAAAATGGTTTGCGACGGAACGATCGTTGTCGATGCTGAGGATATCACACCACACGACCGGAGAATAGAATCGAGTTCTTCCGTTCTGCCAGCACATACACTAATCTCTTCTTCGCCAGAATAAGTTTTGCACCTGTAACACTTTGACAAATCACACCACTTAAGCCCTGTTTGGATGAGTGGTAATTTCTTGGGAGGTTTTGGGATTTAGTTCAAATTTGAACTAAATCCTAAAACATTCCAATGAAATACCCCTAATCCAAGCACCCCCTTATTGTTGTCTGGTAAGAACTTTGAGCCACAAGAACGCGTCAGCGTCAGGGAGGATTCAAATGATTGTAGCTTGAAGTTTTAAGTTTCTTCCCCATTTCTTCAACCATTGCACTTGAAACCCAACAAGATCCAACACCTGGCTTACATCCGAGTTAAAACACCCAAAAATTTCGCCATATTCACAGCCACCGAATCGAACCACCAAATTGAACCATCCAAGAACTAGCATTCTCCTACTGCTCAACGCGACACCCAACACTTGAGAAATCCAGACGAACAGCTAGACTACCTACGACACCAGCAGCAACTCGTTGTGATACGGGGGGGTCGACCAAGGAGGAGGCGGCGAGGGTGGAGGCCCCCGGGGGCCTCAGTTGTCGTCGTCGTCAACGCTGGAGGCCTTGGAGGAGGCGGCCTTCTTGGGGAGGAGGTGCTGGTGGATGTTGGGCATCACGCCGCCGCTCGCGATGGTGGCACCGCCCAGCAGCTTGGTCAGTTCCTCGTCATTCCGGACGGCGAGCTGGATGTGGCGCGGCACGATGCGGGTCTTCTTGTTGTCCCTCGCCGCGTTCCCGGCAAGCTCCAGGACCTGGTGAAAGGGGGGAAAGGACGACAAGATAAGAACAAGAAATTACACATCATACATTGGGGATTTCGTGGCTACAAGCAGGAATGCCGCAAATCTACAAGAAAGCACGTGAATTTGGCCACATTTGTACACCAAGAAACCAAATCTTCACGATTTCGAGCGCGAATCTGATAGTTAATTTCAGAATAGCAAGAGACTTCAAAGCATTAAATGAAGCAACTAATTTCCCCAACGCTACCACGCTACGGGGCAATCAACCGACGACACGGACAGAACAGTACGAATCAGATCTAAGAACGCCCAAACACCCACATCCCCAAGACGAGCCACGCGTAATACCGGCCAAAATCCGGGGCACGAACCTCAGCTGCGAGATACTCAAGGACGGCAGCGAGGTAGACGGGGGCGCCGGCGCCGACGCGCTCGGCGTACTTTCCGGCCTTGAGGAACCTCGCGATCCTGCCCACCGGAAACTGCAGCCCAGCCTTGGAGCTCCTCGAGGTGGCCTTCTTCACCGCGCCCGCACCGATCGCCTTCCCACGACCCGCCATCTCACCAACCAAACGACGACGCGAACACGCTACAGGAAACCGGCTGCGTGAGGAGGCGGGGCGGCGGAGGGAGCGAGAGAGATGCAGATGTGGGAAAGCCCTCCGCGCGGGGGAGAATATATAGGGGTGGGGGGCGGACGGGGCGGCAGCCAATGGCAGGCGATCACGCGGATCGTAAATGGTGGCCGTCCGATGCGTTTTAATGGACGGTGGATGCAAGGGGGCGCGATGATTTCGATCCGGAAGCGGCGGGAGTAGGGGGCCGCGCGCGGAGCGGAGGAGGTTTTCGTTTTGGTCTTTTCAGGAGAGCGCGTGACGTGTTTTTAATTTTTTTTGGGGCGGGCCCCAGCTGTCGGTGTCTGGTGGTCTGAGTTTCGTTCCTTCGAAGGAACAGACGTGCTGGGTCCAACCGTAATGTTTGTACTTTTGTGTAACACCAGAAACGCAAGCGCGGCGCTCGCCGCGCGCGTGAACGGGAAATATTTTATATTTTTTTTTTCGGGGAAAAAATAGATCACGAAAACATTTCTCCCATGCTCCGGAAAGCAAACGGATTACGAAAATATTTTTTCGGGAAAAACGCCGCGCGCATGAACGGGAAATATTTTTTGTTTTTTTTCGGAGAAAAAACAGACCACGGAAACATTTTTCCCATGCTCCGGAGAGCAAACGGACCACGAATTTTTTTTTCCCGGGAAAAACGCCGTGCTCGTGAACGGAAAATATTTTTGGTTTTTTTTGGGAGAAAAAACAGACCACGGAAACATTTTTCTTATGCTCCGGAGAGCAAACGGACCATGAGAATATTTTTTCGGGGAAAACGAAGAAAGGACCTGAACGGAAAATGCAAGGACCTATTTGTTATAATTTTGGACCTGTTCGCTATTTTGAATAAGTAAGAAAGGACTTGCTCGCAATTCGTATTTAATGGGAGGCTCTTTGTGTAAAACGACGAATCGAGGACCTAAACGCGAACCGGGAAAAAATATTTTATGCTCACAGGAAATTACAAAGGACCTGTTCGTAAATAGAAAGGACCTATCCGTAATTCCAAAGAACCGGAGGGTTTTTTTGCAAGAAATGGAGAGAGAGAGTGGGGGTGACATGGGGGGCTTCTCCGGCCGGGAAAGTCTCGGCTAATGTTTAGCTGAAGATTAGAACATGCATACATGTCAGGATGCTACGAAATTGCAATGAAACCTATGTGGTTCAACACACACAGGCAAAATTAACAGACGGATTCCATGATTAATCCCTTTCGAGGTTTTGTGGTAAGATAATAAGAATATCTCGAATTCTCAATGTTGATCAAAGCAGGAGAAGGACGTTTGGCATTGATGCCGCACCTTAGAGCAATCGACGTTTATTGGACTAGATTCCAAACTAAGCAGCTGATGGTAAGCACCCAAAAGCTGTCGGAAACCTTGTACTCGTCAAGCAACGTCCGCGCCATCTCGATGAGGGTTCGATTCTTCCTCTCGGCCACCCTATTTTGTTGAGGAGAATAAGGAGCCGAGAATTCGTGCTTAATTCCTTACTCATCGAGAAACTCCTCCACACCAATGTTCTTGAACTCGGTACCGTTGTCGCTCCGAATTCTCTTGATCTTCACTTCAAACTCGTTTTGAGCTCTTCTCATGAATTTCTTTAATGTCACTTGAACTTCTCCCTTGTCATGCAAGAAAAACATCCAAGTGAAACGAGAAAAGTCATCTACAATTACTAGACCATACTTACTTCCCCCAATGCTTATGTAGGCGACCGGTCCGAAAAGATCCATATGGAGCATCTCCAACGGTCTTGAGGTCGTCATCACATTCTTGGCAGGGTGGGAGGCACCAACTTGCTTGCCCGCTTGACAAGCGCTACAAACCCTATATTTTTCAAAGACAACATTGGTTAGTCCAAGGATGTGGTTGCCTTTAATGAATTTGTGAAGGTTCCTCATACCGACATGGGCTAATCGGCGATGCCAAAGCCAACCCATGCTAGATTTAGCCATTAAACACGTTTCAAGATTAAGTCTATCCGTATTGAAGTCTACGAGATAGAGCTTACCCTTCAAACGCCTTTTAAAGGCTATTGAACCATCAAGCCTCTTAATGACTTCCACACCCTTTTCATTAAACAAACAATTGTAGCCCGCTTCACACAATTGTGCAACGGATAACAAATTGTAGCTTAATGATTCAACAGGTAGAACATTACTTAAATGGAAATCATTTGAGATACAGATTTTACCCAATCCAATTACTTCTCCTTTTCTATTATCTCCAAAAACAATACTTTCGCTATTTGATCCATTCACATCCAAATGCGCGAACATTGCCTTTTCTTCGATCATGTGATGCGTGCATCCGCTATCCAAAATCCAACTTGCTCCACCGGAGATATAGGCCTACAAAAAGACATTTAGTTTTTGCTCTTTGATACCCAAACTTGGTTAGGTCCGCGCACGTTAGTAACAAGCGATTTTGGGACCCAAATAGAACGAACGAAAGGAGTGTTTTTCGGCTTACGCCCAATATAATAAGCAACTACACGACCAAATTTAGTCTTTTTAAACACATAAGAAGCAAAGAACTCGGAGTGAGCTTTGTGCTTGGATGTTCCTTCGCCTTTTACAAAGTGAATAGGCTTGCTTAAAGAAACAACAACAATGTTGCTCTTTTTGCCCTTTGGCGAAACATACCCAAGCCCTTGCCTCTTAGGATTACCTTGGCGCTTACCGAGATACTCCTCTAAACCCTTGCTTGCCTTGTAGGACTTTTGAAGTCCATCTTCAAGCATCACCTTAAGCTTCTCATTTTCATGAGCCAAGACTTTCAAAGTCTCACGGTTAGTAGCACAAGTAGCAACATCAACATTATAGCGTCTAGCACAACCGTTGCTTGTTGAAGGAGATGAAATATTGGAGTTGTTGATTGAGGTAGAAGCTTTATTCGAGAGATCAACAAGCTTCACTTCAAGAGCTTTGCAAGCATCCTTTGCTTGAGCAAGTTGCTCTAAAAGTGAAGCATTGGTGATCTCAATACTAATTGCTTCATTCTTGGTCAAATTTGAGCTTTTGACCAAGTCCTCATTCTTTTTCTTTTCAAAGGCTAAGCTCTTCTCTAGCTCAAGGTTCTTCTCCTTTTCAAAAATGAGGAGATCTTCTTGAGCTTCGAGAATTGCTTCCTTTTGCTCAACAACCTCCTCCAATCTTTCAATATCCTTAAGTAGCAAGTCTAATTTCTTAATATCAAAATCATTCATAGACTTAAATGCTACTTCCTCATCGTCATTAGCATCATCGCAATCATCTAGGCTATAATCAACAATGGAATGAATAGGACTCTTAGATGATACCTTGTGCCCCTTTGCCATAAGGCACATTGGAGCATCTTCATCTCCGTCGCTCAAGTTGTCGAATAGACTCTTCGACTTTGTCGGTGGTGTAGCAATGGCGACGGTGGCAAATCCTCCTTCATTGTCGGAGTTGGACTCGAACTCGGACTCGGAGTCGGAGTCGGAGTTCCACTCCTTGCCAATGTATGCGTGACCCTTGCCCTTGTACTTCTTGCTCTTGTCTTTGTCTTTCTTTCGATACTTGTCCTTCTTGTACGGCTTTTCTTCCTTCTTTTCTTTGTGCGGACACTCGGCAATGAAATGGCCGGGTTCTCCACACTCATAGCATTTTCTTGTCGAGTGTCTCCGTCTTGACTTGTTGCTGAAGCTCTTGGAGTGGCTTCCCGGCTTGTAGCCTTTCTTCTTCAAGAACTTGTTGAATCTTCTTACAAGAAGGGACATGTCTTCATTTGTGAGCGACCCATTTGATTCTTCTTCATCACTGTTTGTGCCAAAATTCGGTATACAGTGAAATCAGTTTGAATCGGATAAAAGCGTTTGTTTGGAAAAGATAAGATGACCGAATCGGAACAAGAATCCGTTTCTAAGGAAGGAGATCAGATCGGAGGCCGATACGGATAAGCATACCGTGTCCATATACAACTCGGATCGGCCGGGCATATTATAAAAAGGAGCGAACGTCAAGCAAAAAAGGCAATCCAACATACAATCAACCAATACTTTTACATCTTGTACTTTTTAGTTCTCGCAAGCAATCTTTCCTCTGTAAGCCGTCGAGATCAATAAAGAGTTGCGCATCGCCAATTTGTTGTTCTCATCGACTTGTTTCCAGGTTTTTGATCTACTTTGCTTGTTGTGCATCGCCTTTCAAAGTCGATTAAAACCCTTACCCTCGGATTAGCCTTGATCGGCTAATCTAGCTATCTCCTTATCAGCCCGTAGCCGATCGGTGTCAAGCCGATAGTTCACGCTATCGGCTAGTTGAAATTTACTATCTTCACCTTGTCAATTACAGGTCAAATTGACTAGCACGCTCGCTCAAACCCGGCGTTTGTCTTGTGTGTTCGAGGCTGAGAACCTTGCTTCACGTTTTTAGCGCGAACATATTTTGGCACACCCAGTGGGACCCAAGAAAATCAGAAAATGTCATCAACCGATAAGCCTGCGGTCACCGCTGATATCAACGCTGATGCTATAATCGCGCCTCAAATGGCTGATTTAACCCCTGAATAGCGAAAACAAATCGAAGACCGAAAGGCAGCTTTGGAAGAAATGATGCTACGGTGCTTCCAGAAAACACGCCGAGGCGTTACTCAAAAGACTGCACTCCCAAGCATCAATCCTATCGGGGATTCATCATCCGATTCGGTAAGCCGATACGCACCCGCTTAATATGTTCGCGCTAAAAACGTGAAGCGGGGTTCTCAGCCTCGAACACACAAGACAAACGCCGGGTTTGAGCGAGCGTGCCAGTCAATTTGACCTGCAATTGACAAGGTGAAGATAGTAAATTTCAACTAGCCGATAGCGTCAACTATCGGCTTGACACCGATCGACTCACGGTAGATAAGGAGATAGCTAGATTAGCCGATCAAGGCTAATCCGAGGGTAAGGGTTTTAATCGACTTTGAAAGGCGATGCGCAACAAGCAAAGTAGATCAAAAACCTGGAAACAAGTCGATGAGAACAACAAATTGGCGATGCGCAACTCTTTATTGATCTCGACGGCTTACAGAGGAAAGATTGCTTGCGAGAACTAAAAAGTACAAGATGTAAAAGTATTGGTTGATTGTATGTTAGATTGCCTTTTTTTGCTTGACGTTCGCTCCTTTTTATAATATGCCCGGCCGATCCGAGTTGTATATGGACACGGTATGCTTATCTGTATCGGCCTCCGATCTGATCTCCTTCCTTAGAAACGGATTCTTGTTCCGATTCGGTCATCTGATCTTTTCCAAACAAACGCTTTTATCCGATTCAAACTGATTTCACTGTATACCGAATTTTGGCACAAACAATCGCTTGAACTTTCTTCCACTTCTTGAGCTACTTTGACGGCCTTCAAAGCGATGCATTTCTTCTTGCCGGACTTGAGCTCCTCTACCACTTCCGCTTCCTTGACCATCATCTCATCCATCATCAACCGGCCAATCACGTCATGAGGAGTGAGAGTATCGAAGTTTGGCCGGTCGCGGATGAGTTGAACAAGATTGCGGTTGGTGGGGGTGATCACTCGGAGGATGATCTTGACAATTGCTTTGTCGGTGAGCTCGGTGCTTCCAAGTCCCTTAGCTTGATTCACCAACACCATTAAGCGGTCAAACATCTTTGTGTAAGACTCTCCTTCTTCCAATGTGAATCGGCTTAATTCTCCAATGATAAGCTCGATCTTGGATTCACGGACACTTGACATACCTTCATGAGTCACCATTAACCTTTCCCAAATGTCATTGGCGTTGTCAAGGCCATTGACCTAGTTGAACTCGGAGTCGCTCAAAGCATTGAATAAGGCATTGACGGCCAAGTCGTTGAAGTGTTGAGCCTTGTCTTCTTCGGAGGTGAGATTGTTGGGATTGACAGGCTTGAAACCTGTTTCAACAATCTTCCAAATGCAAGGATGAAGTGATCTCAAATGCATCTTCATCTTATGCTTCCAAGCCGCATAGCGAGTGCCATCGAAATGAGGCGCTCGACCGGACGAGACGGAAACATAAGATGAGGAGTTTGAGACTCCAAAAGAGGAATAATCTAAAGGAATTGCAACCCCTATACTGGAACCCGTGGCCTTGTCTTGGGCATGGGTTTCGGTAACCTTCTCTATTTCCGACATCATTGATTCTCCAAGCGGTTAAGCCAAAATAAATGAGATTTGGCTCTGATACCAATTGAAAGGACCAACGATATCGCCTAGAGGGGGGGTGAATAGGCGGATTTAAAAAAATAGTAGCGGAATTAAATCTGGCCGAACAGGTCAATCCGGAGTCTCCGAGTATTTTATCCGGATACTCCGGCTTGTCCGGAGAGTCCGGTATTTTATCCAGAGTCTCCGGGTTGGCTGGCTCGGGAACGCGACTAAAGTTACCCTATCTAGCACAAGATACTACAATTAATAACAGGCAATAGCAACCTAGAACAAAAGCTAGTATGGATTTGAATTAAAGCTAGGCAAAGAGATAGATCCAAGCTTTACAAAGACAAATCCACACAAGCTAGACTAGGAAGTAAAGGAAAAAGAGAGAGACGCGATTTTTCACCGAAGTTCGGATTCTTGAAGGGAATCCCACGTCTCCGTTGAGGTGGCTCGGTTGCACTTGAGCCGGGGTCTCTTTCAACCCGCTTTCCTCCCGGTGTTGCACAAATGCAGTCGTCGGCTTCACTTCTTGTCTCTTTCCTTTCGGAGGCGAGACTCGCCTTCACAAACGACCGGGGCACACCACACGTGTCGGGTGCTCCCGGTGACTCCTAGCCGTCTAGGAGACCTTCAACCTCCAAGAGCAATAACACCACGAAGAATCGCTTGGAGGATGAACTAGTGCTCAAGAACTTGAAATGAATGCACCTAGCACTTTGCTTCTTCCTCTCCTCACGAAAGTAGATTAACAATCAAATCTAGAGGTGGGAGGAAGAGAGGGCTCTATTGAATGCTTGGAAGGTGTTAGAGATGGCTTGAATGCTGCAATGAATGAGCTCAATAGATATCCTCTTAATAGTACGGCTATCCTTAAGACTCAAAACAAAATGAAAATTACAAGCTTTGTCTTGATGCCGTTTTCTTAAAATTTGAAGTACGTAGGAGCGTCCAATGTCATTCCGAGCTTGATGTGATTTCGAGATCTGCATTATTCTTAGATGAAACATTAGATCTCATTAATTGTGTCATCATTAATCACCAAAATAAAATGAGGGGCCTAGATGCACTTTCAATCTCCCACTTTTTGGTGAATTGATGACAACACAATTAAAAACAAATAAAAATAATGTTAAATAGACTTAGCATACCAAATAAAAGGTAGATCTCCCCCTAAATGTGTGCATTATGAGTATTTGAGTGGAATCAAATGCACATATTTAACGAGAAATAATCAAGAGCTCCCCCTAAATCATTGCATCCGAGAGAATTCATCACAAATAATTGAAAGTAAACCATGCATAAGATGAACACAATGTCATAACATAGATAAAAGAGATAACAGAGTTCACGATAATAATAATAAGCAACACAAATCAAGTCCACACGACAGCAAAAGATAAACGAGACAACTAAACGACGCTAAAGATATCACTCCCCCTTTGGCATCAAGACACCAAAAAGAGGAGGACACGGGAAGTCACTCGTCGTCGCCTTCGTCGTCGGACGCAGAGTACTGAGATCCCTCATTTGCCGAGTCGGCGAGGCGGTGCAGAGGAGGTGATGCCGAAGAGCTGATCTGCAGAGGTGGCATCACTACTCTCCTCAGAAGGCCCGGAGGAGTCACTGGGAGAGACTGCCTCACCAATGTGGCGACGAATGCTGCGAATGTCCTGATCATTCTTCTTGATCTGCCGGCTCATCACTTTCTGCTTGGCGGAGATGTCGCGGCACAGGCAAAAGACGTGCTTCAGCATCCTCTGAAGAGTGCTGCTCGGGATCTAGTTCCTTGTGTCCAAATTTCAGATCGATCCGACGGTTGGATCTCAAGGAATTTGTGTTTTACCGAATGTCTTTCAATCTGTTTTTATCGAATACGAGGCAATTGTTTGATTTTGGTTTGGGGTGAACTTTTAATAGATCAAAGATTTGGTTTTAGATTCCGCATAATCGTTCACCCCCCTCTGATTGCTATATCCGGGTATATCGATCCTATAGAAAATACCCGTTTTGGATCATGGTGCTCATGCACCATGGTGTCATAAGTAATTGCTATATATATATATATATATATATATATATAGGATTGCTAGTGTACTATCGATAGTACAGATCCTCCGTGCTATAGCGCTGTGTTTGCAAAATTCGAAGACGAAATTGTTGATCCAAACCGTGCATTATGTTCATCTCATTGAAATCTCACTACCCACCAAATTTTATATTTTTTGATTTTTTCTCCTATTTATTTTGTATTTTGCAAAATCCACGATCTAATTAGTTGTGGGCCGTCCAATGAAGCTAGTTTTGAAAAATACAAAATAAATAGGAGAAAAAAATTCAAAAAATATAAAATTTGGTGGGTAGTGAGATTTCAATAAGATGAACGTAATGCACGGTTTGGTCTTCGAATTTTGCAAACACAGCGCTATAGCACGAAGGATCTGTACTATCGATAGTACACTAGCAATCCTCTCTCTCTATATATATTCTAGCTAGGTGTAAACTAGCCAAATCAGTCCAGTTTCAGGTTGAATGCCCTAAGACCTGTTAATGGTAGCTCAGCCCAATTTTCCAGGCTCAGGCCGTGCTCGTGGTTTTAATTTTGTCCCGTTAGACAATAAAACAATAAAAAAGTATTGCATTAAAAATAATAAAAATATTTTATTAGGAGAATAAATAGAATAGTAATGTTTTTGTACTTCAGCTCAAGCCTTGTCAGGCCATACCAGGCTCGGTCTATCTTTTCATGGCTGGGCTTTTTCCTGCCAGCCCTGCTCGGCTCATAAGCAGATTTAGGGTGTGTTTGATTGATGGAATGAGGTTGAATGAGATGATAGGCTGAATAGGATTGGATGATACAGGATGGATGAGATGATCCTGAATGGGATGGTACCGGTCGGTCCTGTACCGATCGATTCAGCCGAATTCGTCGTATCAAACGATACAACATCTTTAAAGAATATTCTCGTACTAGATGGTTCCGTTAAGTCAACCAAACGTATGAACGAGATTAAATCCTGTATGAAACGATTCGATTCAACTTGCTTGCGGCGCTGCTTTCTTGCAGAATGTAAATCAACCCAAGGAGCCAGATTTGCGGAACTGAATGGGACTTCCAGCCTTTCAGGTCATTCAATGAACGACTGACAGAGAAGAACCCGATGCATCTTTTCCCTGGGTCGTCGAACTCAGAAAAGAAAAGAAAAAACTCTGTCGGCCGGGGGGCAATGATCCTGACGAATTGACGATTGATGAACGAGAAAGCTGAACAGCAAGCTAGACTGCACATAAACGTTTTGTCAACCGTCAGTACTTGCTGGTTACTACTTACTACGCATTCTTAAAAGAGCTTTAAATATCCCGAGAGTACCGAAACCATTCATCGCTTTGCATTCCTGCAGGATTTTATTGGCATGATAAAGCGTATTGCTGCCATTCCTTATTCCAGTAATACGACGACGCCGGAACGTTCATAGTTTCATAGTACTTACATGCACACAGACACAGTACATTCTCCGAGAGCTCACTCCCACCCTGCTACTGCTACACACAGCAGAGAAGAAATTAACCAAGCAAGCAGGAAGTTTAAGTAGGTAGTACATGTCTTCAGTACACGAGATCATGGCCATCGATCGATCACGTACGCGCGCCCATGGCCATGGCCAGGGACGCGCGGCCTTCGTCCCGGGCCGCGGCGCTGGCCGAGGCGTAGTAGACGAGGCAGAAGAGGGCGTGAACGAAGCAGAGGATGCCGCCGATGGAGAGGAAGTGGTGGCGCACCAGCCCGCACTCCGCCCTGGCCTTGGAGTTGGGCAGCGCGCCGAGGATCAGCAGAGCGAACCCCACGATGAGAACGATCCTGGTGGAGACAAAAGATGAAATGCTTTTCAGACAGGACTTTGCTCAGGCTTGTGTTCGATCTTTTGCATCGGAGCATGCAAGAATATGGTGTTGTGGCTCATCTCATGCACGTAGGCATAGCTTAATTACCACGAGAGGACCAGGGCGAAGGATGCCATCTGCCGGTTCGGCGACGACCGCCGGAGCTGATCGCCGGAGCAGGCGCACGTGCAGCCGCCGACGACGTTCGCGATGGCGTGCGATGAGGCCAGCACCGCGGCCGCCGCGACGCCGAGCTTGTAGGCCTGCCGGACCGGCTGCCTGCACTCGATGAACAGTATCCTCAGGTGCCTCCCCTGCAGTGTTCGACATGGCATCAGAGATGAGCTTGACAAAAATCTCTAGTCTGATGCTTCTGCTTCCTGGTGTACCTACCACATACCTGGTTCTGAGCTCTCTCCGCATGGATTCCGAGGACGCCCGCGGCGACATCCATGGCAATGATCAGGAGGCAGACGACCGCCGCCTCAAGTCTCGCCATGGCTCAAGCTTCTCCTCTCCTTTCGTTCGGGCGAAAGACGGAGAAGCGATGTCGGCACGACAGCCTTGGGTGAAAGCGTGTAGCTACCTACCAGAGTGCAGTGAACATGCTTTCAGTCTCGGCTTTTGATGGTCTTTTATATCTCTGCTTTGTTTCGGCTTTGGTTTTCTTTACTGATTCCCTCCCACGATAAAGGCAGACAGCTTACCATGTCGTGCTTAAAAGAAAGGAAAGAGATGTTAAGGTGATTATGATACTGCTAACTGAGATAAGGTCAGATACAATGGCATTAGTGATAATTACTCGTTACTCGTAACACCAGTAGAAACAATCCTTTCAGTTATAAATACATATATATAATAACAACTTTAATTATTACTTTATGTTGTAATATATCCATCGGATTCTAAATATAGGTCAATTTTATATTAATATGGCCTCTCAGGTGACACTTCAGTCATCAATTTTGATGAAAATATATTGTTTCAAATAAAAAACATTTAGGGCCTGTTTGGCAACAAAGTATTTTTATAGTTTCTAGGCAAAACCATGGTTTTGGAGAATACCATAGTATTTTTGGCAACAAGGTGTTTGAAAGCAATCCAAAAAACTCTGTTTTGAAAACCATGGTATTGCCAATACCATGGTATTTTTGGAGTATTGAAAACTCCACTCAAAGTGGAGTTTTGGGCTTTTGGTGTTGGTGTAGAGAGTGAGAGGTGCCAATACTTTGAAAATACCATACAAAAGACTTTGTAACCAAACAGTTTGTAGTTCTAAGAAAAACCATAGTTTCAATGGTGATAGATGAAACCATGGTATTTATGCCAAAACAATTTCTAAGCCATGGCTTTGTAATACCATGGTATTGAAAAACTTTGCTTCAAAACAGGACCTTACGTTATGAAAGTAGTACATTTTACAATGGATATAGTAATTGTTGTGAGCACACCTTTCGAGATCTTCTACTAGTCCATAGCTTGCCTTCAACAACATCTAGGCGCATCAAGCCCCCCAGGCCACGGAGAGACGCGCTTAGCCACCTGGACGCGTGGCTATATTCCTCAGCTGGGTCCACCAAAAAGTGTCGCATGAGTAGAAAACATGAAAATATCTTTAAAAGTGTAACACATTCGAGGACATAACGGGAAATACACAAGACATCCTATAAATCGGTACGAATTGCCGCGTACAAACGGTCACAGGCCCATAGTTGGCCCACAGGGCTTCATGTTTTCAGCCCGAAACGAACAGGCCTTGCTGGATTTTCATGTAGGAGTGTCGGAAAGGCCTAAATATCCTTGTAAGATGGACCTCGGCTACCTCTGGATCCAGCAGAAATGCAGTCCATTAGAGTGGACTCCCTAAGCCCGTAATAATTGGGCTAAACAGGCCGGGTGCATTCACCCCTACAAAAGAACCCGGCCCGCTCAGACCGGCGGTCCACAATTCCGCGTGGTGAGCAGCCCGAAAGATCTCACGGAGCCAACCAAGAATCCACACACACCCCCACCGCGCACGCCAAAACCTCACCAGGCATAACCGGCCGCCGCCGCCGCCGTCGTAGCAGCAGGAGGAGGGAGATGTCGTTCAGGGCGCGGGAGATGTACAAGAAGGTGGCGCGGCGCGTGGGCGGCGAGGGGAAGCTGCCGGCGGAGCTGATGGAGTCGGTGAAGAACATGCTCCCCAACAGCAAGGTCGTCATGGGCCGGGCCAAGCGAGGCATCTTCGCCGGCCGCCACATCCAGTTCGGCAACAAGGTCTCCGAGGACGGCGGCAACAAGTAGGCAAATCTCGCTCGCCTCTTCTCTCGTGCAATCTCTTTTGAGTCTCTCCTAATCTATGCGCATGGTTAATTCGGAAGTGTAGTTGTAAGGGTCAGTTCTTGGGTTGGGGGGAGATAATGCCTTTGGTGCTTCTTGAAAAGTTCGGATTTTACGCGACAGCAGTATGATCATTTCGATTTGAGTGGGTGGGGTGGAAGGGACAAAGTGCGATGTTTATCATTGTGCCTCAATTTAGTTGCTCACATCGGGAATGCTCATTTCATGGTGGGATTTATCGACCTGGATGCGAAGTCTGTGTAGAAAATAAACAAGTTGCATTGAAGAATAGAGGAAGTGCGGGGACATGTGACAGAAGCTGATGAGACGAGTGGGGAGCGACCGGGATTGTTAAGGGAGAGGGAGGCCGCGCTGCGCAGTCGCCCCCTCCTATCTGGGCCTGATTTGCCCGTGGTACTATTTTCGATTGTTCACTTGTCTAATTAATTTGCTTTCCTAATCACCGATTTGATAATCGGATGGATTGAGGATTGAATCGGATTTTGGTGCAATGCATTCCCCATTCTGCACTGGCCTTGATAATTTGGATCAGATGCATGGATTTGGCAAGATTTTTATGATATTACATGACACGCTATGCTAACACTGGAGTTATAATTTCCTAGATCGTTTGGCTGCTGCTATCGATGTTCGTTATGTGCATTTTGGATGGAAGCATGGTTGGATTTTGATTACTTGATTTCAGTCACCCCTCTCCTCTACTGGACATATGCAAACTATTATGTCATCAAAACAGAAAAAAGGAGCCCCCTTGTGCTCTCCTTTTTCAATGTAAATTCTCAAAAAAGTGGTGGAGGCAGCTAAGATGTTGTTTACTTGCTTCATCCATGTAACTTCCACTCTATTGGATTCTATAATGACAATTTCAAATTTGATCAAGCTACTAGTCATCTTGAGAATGAGTGATAGATAGATAACTGCATAATCTTGCAAAACCTTATCTCCTTTCTGACCTTGCCACCACCATCTTAAACAGTCAGCGTGGCCTCATGATTCATTTAGTCCTTTTTGATGCAAAGATAATATGTTAACTGTTAAGGATATATTATCTCTTATAGTTATAGATAAGTTCATGTTATAGGTAGAGTCCTATTCATATTCCTTTCCCTCATGTACTCTATATATTGTGGCCATTGGCCCTCATATTCAATACAAGTCATATTCATAACATGGTATCAGAGCATAGGTTCAAACCCTAGCCTCTCCCTTCCGCTGTTTCAGATCTAATCTGCTGCCCCGGGAGGAGGAGACTCCCGGGGCGGCACCACACGGCAAGAGAGTTTTTTTTTTCGGCGGCTTTCTCAGCCCCTCGGACTCCAGCCGGCGTCGCTCGCCTCCCTGTGCGCCTCGACGCCATCTTCTTCTTCTGCACACACGCGAGGGCGCCTCGACGTCAATGCTTCTGCGCCCTCGACACCTCTCCTGTGCGCCCGAGCCCGCCGGGTGCCGGTCTTTGCGTTGCCCGGCCACGGCCCAGACGCCTGTCCTCTCAGGTCCGGCTCCCCGACGCGCAACCGTTGGTGAGGAGCTCGACCTGTAGCCGTCGTTCTGACCTCCAACGACCACCCGCCGACGACCATTCGCGTCGGCCCGTGCCGGCCACGCCGGAGCCGACCACTGGATCTTCATCGGCCGCTGCACGGGCTCGCGATCACTTCGCCGCTCCGCCCGCCGGTGCCATCGCGACACCGACGAGCCCATGAGCGCTTTGCTCCTCTCCGCGCGCCGCGTCTCCTCCTCGCCGGAGCTCGCCGAGGACGAATCGCCGCCGCTGCAGGCCCCCACGCTCGCGGCTCTTCCGCATCGCCTGCCGAAGCACGGTCTTCGTGGATCTCATTACGATCCAACGTCTGTCTGCGCCACCTCCTCTGATTTTTCGTCGCCAACGTCATCTTTCACTTCTCCGGCCGCATCTTCTCTGGCGCGCCTCTCGCCTACATCGGTTCTTCATTGTTCCGTTGGCTATTCGGCTCAAGTCTGAGGCACGTGAAGCATTCTGGCTTGCTTCAAGTTTGGTCATTGACTCAATTCACGTGAAGTCCTTTCAACTTTGCGTGGATCCAAGTATTACCTTGGTTTGGCTTCTTGGATCGGCTATAGCTCTTGGTCTTCTACAAGGCTGGCTTGGCGCCAGTTCGGTCGGCTCGGCTTCGGTTCATCTTGGTTTTCGTTGGCTCGATGGATTTCGGGCTACTGCTTTTATTTTCTTTAGTCTTCCGTTGCGTCCATCCAAGTCTTTAGCATCTTGATTCTGTCGTCGCTTGGCTCTCTCATCGGCTTGGCTCATTTTGTCAACTTGTATTACCTTGGCTCGGCTCGTTTTGTCGGCTTCGTTGGTTCTTCTTCGTCGACTCGTACCGTCGGCTCTTCGTCGGCGGCTCGGCTCGTTTTGTCGGCTTCGTCGGTTCTTCT
Organism: Rhipidocladum racemiflorum; assembly: GCA_036346355.1. Lineage (NCBI taxonomy): Eukaryota > Viridiplantae > Streptophyta > Magnoliopsida > Poales > Poaceae > Rhipidocladum > Rhipidocladum racemiflorum. Next base: position 47,268,050 of record CM070582.1, on the reverse strand, counting down.
TCGTCGACTCGTACCGTCGGCTCTTCGTCGTCGACTCGGCCCTACCTTCGACTTTGTCGATTTGGCTTCATCGTCGACTTCTCTTCGTCGACTCGGTCCTACATTCGACTTCGGTTCGTCGATTTGGCTTCTTCGTCGACTTTTCATCATCGACTGGGTTCTTCGTTGGCTGTCCTTCGTCAGCTCGATGTTTCAAGAGTTACATGCTACGACGGCTTCTTCATGACTATGACTTTGGATTTTTCCTATTTTAGTTCATTCCTTCCAAATGCAATGCTATTGCATACGCCTTGCATTTGTGGGGGGGTGTTAAGGATATATTATCTCTTATAGTTATAGATAAGTTCCTGTTATAGATAGAGTCCTATTCCTATTCCTTTCCCTCATGTACTCAGGGTTCAAATTTTCGCCGAATTTTCGCGAAATTTCGCCGAAATTTCGGATTTCGGACCCCCCCGAGTTCCATAATCCCGGTGAAATTAAAAAACCCTAAAAAAATTTTAAAAGTGCTCTGATTACCCTATAATTTAGTGAAATTTGGTAAAATGGACCGAAATCTCGGTTTTTGACCAAATTTGTCCAAAATTTGACGGATTTGACCGAGTTTGACCGGATTGGATTCTCGTGTCATTTCCCATGTCTGACCAAAATTTCAAAATTTTTTGACATCGTTTGAAACATTTTCCGTTCTGTTGAATTTTACCGAGATTTCGGATTTTTGGACCGAAATTTCGGTTTTTTGGACGAAATTTCGGATTTCTCGGTTAAAAAAAAACCGGATTTGAATTTTGGTTTTTGAATTTCGTCCGGATTTTGTCCGAAATTTCCGAATCTCGGCGAAATTTCGGATTTCGGCCAGGTCCGAGATGGAGTCCGAAAACGAAATTTGAATCCTTGCATGTACTCTATATATTGTGGCCATTGGCCCTCATATTCAATACAAGTCATATTCATAACATTAACAATCCAATCACCCTTTTTAAGAAGGAAAACAGTAGGGGAATAATTCCAATCACTTGCATTTATTCTTGAGCGAATTCAATAGCTGCTTGCAGATACCTGTTTTGATGGGGTTTACTTGATCTTATCATCATGTGTACTCACTACTGAGCTGGTTGATGGGGTTTGCTTGATTCAATCATCATGTGTACTCACTAGTCACTTTTCAGCTGGTTGATGAATCCAACCACTGAACCCTATTACTTTGGGATAATTCCTATAACCTCTAGACAGGTGCAAAGCGGCTTAGTTAACAATATGTGATTATTCCTGTAACCTCTAGGCTTGCAATTGCATCCTTTCATCTCTGTAACAAAGCATAGTGTTAGGTCCTGCATCTTTGGATCTCTTTAACAAAGCAATATTGTTCTTACTATTAGGAATGTGTAATTATGCAGTAGGCACATTTATAAACTTCTGGCAGTTTGCACATTCGAAACATTTCCTGTTAATTAATTTGCCATAGGGCATAAAGCTTTCTTAAGAATTTATTGGTCTTTTTTTATTCTCTCTCTCTCTCTCTCACTCTACAAACTTAGCGGCTGGGGTTGTCTTTTATTACCTTTTGCTTATATAGTCTTTTGTTTGTTCAGGTCAAGGCGAACATGGAAGCCAAATGTTCAGGAGAAGCGTCTTTTCAGCTATATTCATGACCGGCACATTAGAGTAAAGGTAACTACCCATGCACTCCGGTGCATTGACAAAGCTGGTGGCATAGATGAATACCTCCTGAAGACACCTTACAACAAAATGGATACTGAGATGGGGATAGTCTGGAAGGCAAAGATTGAGAAGATGTATTCAGAGCTAGCTGAAATGGAAGTAGGATTCTTCCCTCCCGAGGAAGAGGCTAAGATTGAACAGGGTTTGGAGGAGGTTCAAGCTGCCAAGAGAGAGTTCCGTAGGGAAGCAAGAAGAGCTTTGGCAAAGCAGAGTCAGCTAGAAGCAGGTGACGCTGATGATGACCAAACAACTGAAGTTGCAGATACAAATGAAGAGGTGTCTGATGTTGCGGAGAAGTCTTAGCCTGGACCTGCACACGTCTTGATTGGTAAATGTGATTCTGTAACTTCTATTTCAGGAATCATCATTGTCTATGTGAAATTTGTTGACAATTTATTTATCTATTAGATTTATTAGTAGTTAAATATCAAAGATTTTCTTGGAATATTGGTGATAATTGAGGCTGCAAAGTTCCACTTGTTAGCGTCAAAAATTTGAAATGTATGATAGAAAAGGGATGAACAGATGTGTTCATGTAATTTAAGTTTAAATCATTGTTGATCCATATAAAACCTCTCATATTACTGCAGACTGCAGTATTATTTTGGACGTCATCTAGGGGGATCCTTTCTGCATAATTATTATTTCAGCTAAATATCACATACTTTGGTGCATTTTGGTTTGTTGTATTGGGTTCCTGGATATACCAACCTGATTCTTCATAAACAACAGATATATGTTGCATTTATTTACCACCTTTTTATATTGTAAACATTAGATTTGAGACCCCCTGTATGCATGCACGAGCCCTTTTGTAGTCCAACATTATGTTGGAACTGACATACTTATTTTATTGCAGACCAAACAAGAAAAAAAGGAAGAGAAACATTGAGTGTCCTTGACAAAATAATGGAAGATTTTCATTTCATATAAGACAGGGAGAACTTGCAAGTTAATTAATTACACCCCCCCCCCCCCTCTTCTGGCAGTATCAGTGTATCCTTAGCCGATAGCCGATGTCTACTATCCGTCGGCATTTTGGTGTTGTAAGCAATAGCAAATTTGGCGTAATTTTTGTACAATTATTGAATACTCTAGTGTCAGAATTCAGATAATTTTCTTCTAGAATCTTCTAATCTTCTGCAACTGTCTCTTCAACTGAAATGCTGAAATAATCTATGCCTGACACGATAAATGGTAATTAGCTAGAGTTACGACGTTTTCTAGCTGATTTTGTTGCATTCACATTCTTATTCTTTGTTACTAAATTACGAGCTTCGTACTTTTAAAATCAAGCAAAAATATTGATTAGTCGCTGATGGTAGTAGCATCGAAAGATTTGGAGGAATCGTTTGGTTGCGCTAACTCTGCGCGCGCGGATGCTGCTATTCATGGCCATTGGGCTCATATTCGCCTCCTTAGATTCGAAACTTGTAAAATGATACTGTTCAATCCACACGAATTTCGTGTTAATGTTGTCGGGATGTGTTGGCCTTTTCTCCTCTTTTCCCCCTGATAATTGCATCTGCTTGGAATCTTTAGTTGCCAAGAACTCAAGATAGAAGCATACTAAAGTGCTTGCTGATATAGTATCAACAGAGAAGGTACATTGCCGGTTTCATATGAACAAACATAAAAAGCCTGGGAAGTACACGGCCATCATGTGGATTCCTCTAGCCTAGCTTCGAGAGGACGTCGTTGAGAGCAGATTTGGTGTCTGCGTAGTACTTCTCAGCTTCTGTGGGGCTCTTGATCTTGGCTGCATGGTCAAGCTGCAAAAACGGAGAAGCTCACAGCTGTTAGTACTTGTTTCTGCAATTATTGTGAAATGTTCCGTTTTACCACTGGTGATTTCTGAAGAAGAGCGCTCTGAATTTGTAGGATGTTACGAATGGTTACCCCATCAATGATGTCGAAGAGCTTGCCGGTGAGGTCCTTGAGGCCCTTCTTCTCCTCCTTGGACTTGGAGGAGATGACGGTGTTGAGGTCGTAGCGCAGGTACCCTGCCTTGAGGCGGAGGTCGTCCCTGACGTACGGCCATTGCTTCTTGTCGATGAGTGGCTTGAGGTTGATGATGTCCTGGGCCGACTCCTTGGCCCTCGCCGCCGCGGCGGCCGGCGGCAGCGGCTGTATGTAGAACCGCTCCTTCAGGGGGAGGTCCAGGTCCCTCGGCTGGTCGGCGTTCAGGGTTCCGGCTGCCACAATATGAGAAAGGGGTGCGTTAGATCAGGTATTCAGTATTCTGCACGCACGCATGTGAAAGTTCATTTCTATTTATATCGGTTTGTCGATTTGGACAAAATCCTGCTTCTCCATACGATTTATTGACCGGATTCGTCTAGAGTAATCTTTCTATGCTTGTACTTCTAATATAAGTTGCATAAAACTTGAAGTAAACAAACACATAAGTAATAAACATTTATGCTTTATTTATACTTTAATATTTATATATATTTTTTTAAAAAACATAGAAACATCTCTCAATCGCCTATGTTTCACTTAGTTCATATTGATTAATACTCTTAGTGTGTTACTCTACCATTTTAGTTGAAACAGAAAACATGACATGAAAAACCAATCGAAATCTTGAAAACTTTTCCAAAAGAAATGACGCTACATCTTGCTATACTGTTTTCTATAAATCAAAAGGCACAATAAATGCTAAGTAGAAATTATACCTCGTGTGATGTTCAAATCGATACAGTTCTGATCAACCAAGATGTTAAAGCTTGGAAGCATCTAAAACGAACATATGTACGTATGAGCTGGAGGCACTCACGAAGTCCACCGGAGGGCGGCGGCGGCGGCCCAACCTTGATGGGCCTGGCGGTGATGGCGTGCACCGCCTGCGCGAACGCCCCGCCGGCGACACCGCTCGCCATGAGGCCAAGAACCGCGCGGCGGCCGGCCTGATCGGCGGTCTCGCCCTCGGCCGACGACGCCCTGACGGTCATCCTGGCCCTGCCGGCGCGCCTGCTCACCGGGCCCGGGAGCACGCCCTGCGACGAGCCACGTAGGCCGGCCATGGACGCCACGGCTTGTGCCATCTCAGCTCAGACCTTAGCTTGCTCCTCTCTGCGCAGATTCCTCTCTCTCTCTCTCTCTCTCTCTCTCTCTCTCAAGCTATAGCAATCTCTTGCTCGCTTAAGTGGTAGCGAGTGCAAAACTATATGAGGAGGACGTGTTGGTGTCCTTCGCCGTCGCGAACCTTATCTGACTGGATAAGCTGGCGGCCAGTGCGCGCGCGCCATGTGGCGCGGCCGGCTCTCCGTTTGGATCGCGCCGCCGCCAATGGGGGCGTGACACGCGTGACGGGCGCCTGGGCTTCAGTTGGCCAGTAAGATTTTCCACTTGTGTTTTGTCAGGCTGTCACTCCGGCGATCTGCTTCAGCAGCAGCACAGAAGGCAGGAGAAACAAAGCTCTAACTTTGAGACACCTGGCTGGATTATATAGGTCGTAATGCTGTGATTGCTGCGTCGAGCAGATCCAGGCGCCGGGCTGGTACCGAAAACCTATTAAAATTCTACGAAAAATTATTAAAAAATCATTAAAACAGATATTTAATCTAAAATCAGCTGGCCAGTCCGGGATTTGGCCTGGACTAGCTCCACCCCTGGCGTCGAGGATCGTCTCCGGCCCGTTTGATCGGATCGTTGGTGCAACACGTCCGAAGAAGAAGATGAAACCTCCGCGAATGCATGCCCCACACCGACAGCGTGAATGTGTACCTTAAGATATGATATGACGCGTTTTCCTAACAAAGGAAAAATTATGTCCGTGAATGCACTGACAAAGCGAGAGCTTTCCTTAAATACTATGATAGTTAAATTGTTTCTTATCGGGGTCATTAAGCTGACACCCATTATTTTGGTTAGATCTTTCCCATGTTCCCAACCGTCGGGAAATTTCTGAATGTACACTTGCTCAGCTTCTTCAAATTGCAAGTGCTTTTTTTACAAAACGAAAAAAGAACCTCGAGAAATTTAGGGCCTGATTGGTCTGCTTTCAATGATTAACAATGTTTGTTTTGCTAAAATTTTGTAGCTTTGATTAAATTTATTAAGTATTTTGTTTGCTACCAAATTTTAGCAAGATTCTCTTCTCTTTTTGTACTCTAGTTCATTTTTTTCGTTAACCTTTGATTAAAATTTTGGTAATTAATTTAGTAACTAAATTTTGATAATACCTAATCTCGATAAAATTTGGGAGGCAAATTTTCCACGGAAGGAAATAGACCCTCACAGGCCACAGCCGTGGGGTTTCGAACGGTCGCCCCCCGAATCAAGCAAAGCTGGGTTGATTTGCTTGAGACTTGAGAGTTGAGAGTTGCCACAGCCGTGAGACTTGAGAGTTGCCACCGTCTCGCCACCAGCGATGGCGTTTTGCTGCGGCCGGCGGCGACCTCCCCCTCCCTCTCTCCCCGGCTGTGCCCTCCGCGCCGCCGCCCTTCCCCGTCAACCGCTAGCGCAAGGCCGCCCCCTCGCCGTCCAGCAGAGCGCCTCGGGGCCTTGCCACGGGACCAATCGCGTGATGGTGCGGGCTCGGGGAGGCGTGCCGCGCGACGACGCTCTTCACCCACCCCTACTTTGTGTCTGCCCAACCCCAGGCTCCTTCGCCCGACGGGCCACGGCAAAACCTCGCCGCCAGCGACCACCCTTGGTGAGCCAAATCCCACTTTAATTGTGCTGCCTTGTGATTGCGCGCGCCACTTACTTTGCAACTCGCATCGCCTGAGCGCGTGCACGGCAAAAATGTTTGTCTGGCTTCTATTCGTGGCAGTTTGACACCGGATTAACTAACCTGCGGAAGCCGTTCTGTACTACACCATCTCATTGTCTGCTACTGCTGGTACTTGGCTAAAGTAGCTTTACCACCTACCACGGCATGTTTAGCTGTTTGCCTGTAAGCTAAGTATCACGATTGATCCTTTCCTTTGTCAGTAGTGAACTAGTGATGCGAAATCTAATATCATGCTGTGAATGTTTGTGAGGAAGCTATAGATAATTTAACAGCAGGCTGAACAATTTTACTATCAAATCCACTTGGCCGGATCGGTCAAAGAGACAAAGAGCATATTCTGATCGACTAAATTCAGCTCTAGATGCACTAGTCCACCAACTAAATTGACTAATAGCAGACTCCGGGGAACTCCCTCATTTTCTTAGGTCCATCCCAGGATCCAAAGAACTCCTAAAGTCAGTTGCCCTTTGGTCTCTGTGAATAACTGGATAGGCATCTATAGCCCAAACATCCACGGGTGATCTGTCCATCTGGAAGAAACCGTCTTCTGTATATTGTCGCCTTCCCATAGTCACTTTCTAAATCTAGAGACATCAGATGAAGATTGTTTGAAGGCCATTAAATAATTACGGCTTTAAAAAACCAGTTACATCCTCATAAATACGACCCATATAACAAAGAGACATATCAAATATATCGGTCAAAAGTTACTGTTGATTACGGAAATAACTGCCCGACCTAGAATATAGGTGGGGCGAAACCTGACCTTCTACTAGGTCGTGAAAAAGCCCGGTCGGCAACAAACTGACCTGAAAACCATTACAGGTCAGACGTAGTGTCCTTTATCACACCGACCTAAGCAAAGACCAACTAAATCCTAGTTCCAACATGAATCAGGTCGGGAAGGAATCTCTGTGCAGGGCTTACATGCAGAAGAAACTTTCTTTGACAGTTACAAACAACCGTTTGGAAGTTACTCTCTACGAAGAGGCACCTCTCTGATGAAAAGACACATCTTCGGTGAGAAGTCACCTTTTAACCAAAAGACGCATTTTGACACGAAGACACCTCTTCGAAAATGATAACTGTCATCCCTTCGACGCTATAAATAGGTTACTGCCGCAAGGATTCACATATACAGATTGTGCATAGGTGGAGCAAGGTATGCAGAGGTGTAATAGCATAGAGCTTTATGGTGTAAAGAAGTCTATACTCTGTAAAGAAACGGTCGCAATACAATTCTCATCCTTTTTCTATCCCTTCCAATATTGTTTTATAGACAAAAGGCAACTCAAAATTATATTTGTAAGCTCAATCTAGGGACCACCGGATCTTGAACATCGATATCGTTTTTCTACAAAATTGGGAATTCGAATGCCCTTTGCTAACCATTATCCATAGTTATATGAAAAATGGGTCGAAGAATACCATAGTTATATGAAAAATGGGTCGAATACTTCAGTTTTTACTGTTGGATGCTCTTGATTGGATATAGTGCTTGATGATTTAACTGATAAGATTTGTCTTGGCAATGCTTGAATAACCGGATGATATGTAGATTATGATGCAACACCACATCATATATCCTATCTTCAGATAGATAAAATAGAATGTGAAGAATGTGCATGCATGACATGTTTTTATTTTATCTAATATATTGTTTGATAAAAAATTCTAAATTGATTAATCGTGTTTCATCTACACCCTAACTATTACAATATAGCCGTTACGATGGCCATTAGAATAAATTTCAACTTTTAAATTCCCACATTTAAAAATAGCCGATCGAATTTTTCTTTGTAAAAAATAAATGTTGCTCATACGACGGTTATAAAATATCATTATAATATAGTAAAGGAAAAAATAGAGAATGAGATTTGAGAAATACTGCTGGAGAGGGAGGAAATATAGGGAAATAATATTTGAGAGCGACTACATGACGGTGTTCCGTTCGGAGCCATATCTACGGAATAGCTCAACACTGTTGGATTGAGTCATTCAAAGCCATTCACGTACTTTCAATTCATAACCACACAAAATCCTTTTCTTTTCTTGAGAGTCGGGAGGTTGGTAAATTTCATTAGGTTTCACAGATACGTTTCATCAAGTTTCGCGGATAAGTTTCATGCTGTTTCACGGATAAGTTTCATTAAGTTGTACAAATAAGTTTCATTAGGTTTCACGGATAAAATTCATTATGTTTCATGAATAAGTTTCATGATATTTCACAGATAAGTTTCATTAGGTTTCACATATAAGTTTCATTAGGTTTCACGTATAAGTTTCATGCTATTTCACGGATAAGTTTCATCAGGTTTCACGAATAAGTTTCATGCTATTTTATAGATAAGTTTCATTATGTTTCCTAGATAAATTTCATTAGGTTTCACAGAAAAGTTTCATGATGTTTTACATATAAGTTTCATGATCCATCCAAATACATGTGTGTCCTCTTGTTTGCATTCTCCTGAACACTTCATCTCATCATTTAATAGTTTGTATCCCGTCGTTTTCACTAACGACGGTATGCCGTTCAATAGTTTTTCTCTAATATTTTTAGGTAATTTTGTATACGAAGATGTAGGGATCAATATTTAGGGAATGCTCTTAGAGATGGTCTTAGAATCATGGCATGAGTTATACGTTTACTAGTAGCGAATACCTCTATATATAAATAGAAAATTTTAGCTGCTTAATTATATATTTGATGTTAGTTATAATCATTTAGTTTTAGTCTGAGACTTCAACACAATCATAACTCCACCACTGTATGTAACTATGTATATCTAGCTGTTAGGGAGGGATATGGCCTTGTAAGATGAATCCAACTTTGCTGATGGCGAGAGGTTGGAGGTGGATCTGGGTTAACGGAATATCCACTCGATCTTGTCGAACACCCTGTCGATGAGCTCGGCGAGGCCGCCGCCGACGCTCATGTCCGGCTCGGCGTCGAACGGGTGCGGCGCCTCCGGCTCTGTCGCGTCCAGCAGCCAGTCGATGGGTACCTCCGGCCCTGATCGCTCCAGAGGCTTCACGGGCCGGAGGTACTGGGCTGGATCCGGGCAGTAATCCTGAAGCAAACGAGACGGTCAGTGAAATATATCCCAGCAAACGTTGCCGGACAGTGGAAGCCCTGTTCGTTGGTATATGGGCTCAACCATAAAAGCCCAATTTAATCCTAGGTTTTGAAGGCCCGGAATATGTGGTTACCTGATTGGCGTGCATTTTCCTGACGAAGGTTTTGAAGGCCCGGAATTTTCTCCCCGTCAGGAGTTCGTCCGAGAGACGGAGGTACGTCACCGCGGCGACCCGGCGCGCCGGCGCTCCGGCGCGGTCTACGCCGATGGGCCGCGCGTTCCTCAGCATCTGGTTGTACCCCCGCCGGTCGTACCTGCTCAGCGCGTTCTCGCACGCCACCTCGATCCCCTCTTTCCACCCCGCGCTCAGCACCTGCACGCACGCACCGCCGGCCGTTAATTCCAAGGACAACCCTGAACGGCACATATGCTCGTGTAATTCCTCTGGTTCCCATGTAGATGAACTGTGGTAGATTGGATGCTGCAATGATATCGTTGTTCCTACCTGTTGGACGAGTTGCTCTGGGGCGCTCATGGCCTCCTCGACCTGCTCCGAGTTACTCATCTCCGCGCAGGTGAAGTTGAGGATGGCGCCGTCGTGCCGCGCCAGCATGCGGGCGATCGGCCGGTATCCGTCTCGGCCGTCCAGGTTGTAGTACCCGGCGGCGAGCTCCGCGGCGTGGCTCGGGTGCCTGTACCACCAGTGTATCCCAGACAACTGCACATTTTGCTTCCCGCTGTAGAGTTCGACAGTGCGATTCATGGCTTGCTGCAGCGCGATGTTTCTGCAGTGAGACACGTACCTTCGCGGCGAGCTTGACCTTGCACCCCAAGAAGGCCCTGTTCGCTTCGTCCAGGATCCTGTCCCCGTGCTCGATCAGCTTGCTGGAGTACCATGTCAGGAAGAACCTCCCCTCCTCGGTGAGGTACGTCCCGCCGTCCGCCGCGAAGAACCGCGTGTCCTCCGGCGTGTCGTTGTACTCTCCGGCGTCTTCGGGCAGCTCCCACTCTGGGTGTCCGGCCTCTATGGCTGCCGCTCTGAAATCCTCCTCCAGGTATTTGTCGTAACACTGCAGCAGTACTTACTCTGAATTTCTGATGCAACTACAGAATGTCAGTTGGACAAACGGAGAAGTTAATCTTACTTGGAACTGTCCGATTCCGGGGAAGACCCACCCCTGGTTCTCGGGGTAGGATGGGTACCTCAGTTCACCTGCAGGGCCAAGCCCGACCTCTATGTCCACGATCACGCCAGAGTCCAAGAAATCTGCCATGTTCTCTCTGAAGCTCTTCATGAAGTCTGCATATAGCTGGCATCGCAATTCACAAACAAGTGACTAGGTGATTAAATTGTCCTTGATTTTGCCATGGTTATACCGTCCGCATTGCAAAGTTTCAATTTCAATGCTTCAAATCGGTGTAGATTTCGCTTCACAAGAGCTGCACCTGGATGGCCGTTCTGCCATGGAACAGAGGCCGGTCGTCCACACCGATGGTGAGGTACTCCTGGTTCCTCGCCCCGCTCGAGCTCGTGTAGTACACATACGGGTCGGCCTCGCCGACGTCCCGGACCCACGCCGGTAGCGGGATACTGACGGCGTCGCCAACGTTGCCGCCGCACGCGTGGAACGACATGATGGCCTGCAGCTTGAGGCCTTCCTCCTGAGCCATCAAGAACAGCTCCCTGTACGCGCGCCACTCGTACCGTGCCGGCCCGGCGCCCTCCACGATGCCCCACCACACGTCCGCCATGACTCCGTCGACGCCGGCCTCTCGCAGCCGCCGCAGCTGCGCCCTCAGCCCCTCCGCGTCCTCCAGCTCGTTGTCAGCGGTGACCACCTCCAGCTGTTGCAACGTCGATCGTGACGCAACCAAAGCTTGCAAGCTACATGAATTTGTCTCGGTTTAACGTTCCGATTCTTACGGGGAGCATGACGTAGACCGGGACGTAGTTGGCCAGCATCCTCTCCTCCTCGGTGGCCAATGGCGGAGGCTGCGGCGGCGAGCAGTGTAGGAGACATGTAAGAAGCGATCAGTGCACGTGGCTCAAGAAGCACTTTTGTGCTATGCACATGTCACACACTGCTTATGCATGTATGTACCTGTGGCTCTGGCACAGGGGAAGATCTCGCGCGCTCGGCGGCCACAGCTCGGAGAGGAGGAGCGGTGGCAACCATCCTCCGGGAGTCGCCGACAAGCCGCCCGGTGGTGGGCGGTGGAAGAAGCGCAGGACATGGCCATGGTTGTAGCCTGGCCTGTGACGATGGTGAGGTCGTGAGCATGATGTGCAGTTCTTGAACGTTCGAGTGCTCGATACTTGGTAGCTGTTACTGCTCCGACTCTGCTCTGTTCGATCGATCTTTGTGGTTTTGGCGTGTTGGCATATATGTAAGTGGCCTTCGTTGCCGTTGCCATGGCATCTGCGTGACACACAAATTTGATCCTTGAGAGGAGCCTGCCCGGACATGCCGATGTCCACGAACAACCGAATCACCTGCAGTTTACAACTGTATATGGTTTTAGCCGTTCATTTTTCAGATGAATGGCTCAGATTCTCGCTACAGATCCTACGCTGCATTACCTCTCTACAACTATCAGGGAGGTGCTTACGTGCTCTTTTTTTTTTTTTAAAGTTGCACAAATATTAAAGCATTAATAAATGGTAGATGAGGATTACTTACCCCTTCGCTTGCTTCAAAATTTGTGCAACTTGTATTGGAAGGAAAAACATAGAAACATTGCTCCAACTATCATCGTTGCTACAGTGTTTCTGTGAACCTAGGCCCTTGGATTAGGATCTACTAGCCAATAGTGCAGCTACCTGAGTTACAGTCACACTGGCAACTGCATAGGAACCGTATCCGTCGAAGCAGGTGTGGTTTGCGTGTAGCGTGTGTTCTGTGCGTGTGGGCATGTGGTTTCCTTCGATGTTTTTCTTCCTTTTTCAGTTTTCCTTTTTTTTTTCGTGGTGAAGGTTGGGGCTGGTGAGAAGCTGGAGGTTTTTTTTTGGCTATTTGTCTGTTCTTTTGGTTTTGGCTCTGTGCAGTGATAGCTCTAGCAATGGTGTGGATTCAACATGTGGTCAAGCTGAAATGTTTCTTTCTACCTAGCTCGTTTTGTACTTTTGTATGATATATGGAGTATGAACTGCTAGGAAGTAAATCTTTGCCTCGCAAAAGACAGCAAATTTTAGAAATGTTTAGGTCGAAATGTCCTCATTTTTTGACCGAGTAATTCACACACCAATCGTGTATTTCTTTTGGCCAAATATTGATTCTGTAACAGGTTATTGAGAGAAGATCTCTCTCTCTCTCTCTCTCTCTCTCTCTCTCTCTCTCTCTCTCAAACTGCTTTGATGCGGATACCGTATGACACTAACACGTCGAGTCAACGTTTGTCAGACTTGGACTGCGCTAGGCCCTTAGCTCCGTCTTCGCGCATGATCGAGTCTGCTGCCCTGCTGTGCCGCTGCACCCGATAGTGCTTGTTAGAGGGATTGTGCTTTGTTACTTGGGGTATATTTGATTACTTGCAGTAAATAGTACATGTATAAGATAATTCAAGGTAAAAATTATTCATATGTTTGATTGCTTTAATAGAATCATTTCATTTTGGACAGTAGGATACACATTTAAAGAATATTCTCTATAGATACCTATTTACCTACTCCCTCCAGTCTGGTAATATTTGTCGTTTTGGACATCGACACGGTCTTCAAAACACAACTTTGACCGTTAATTTTTATTATAATATATTTATAAAACCCAATAAAATTATAATATTATGAAAGTACTCCTCGAGACAAGTCTACACATATAATTTTTATGTATCCATTTTAAATATTTAAAAATATATTGTTAGTCAAAGTGTCGGAAGTTTTATGTTTCCAAGTTTTTACTCCCTTCGGTTTGGTAATACCTGTCGTTTTGGACATAGTGATGATCCTAGTTGGCTCGAGTAAGACGGGCTACTTCTAAGCAATCTAGACAACCAAATATACCCTTAGTTATATTTATTTCTCGGGAAAGAGAGGCACATTTCCTATGGCCTTAGACTATCTCCAGCAATTTCCCTTCATTCTGTCGGTGTTTCGTGCACCGGCAATACGAATTTGTGGTCGGATGGGGTCGCGCGCTCCCTCTCCCCGAATGGTCGACTCAAGGAGTCAGATGATGTATACTGGTTCGGGCCGAATGTCCCTACTCCAGTTCGTTCGGCGTGGGTGTATTGATCTTTGGGTGATGAACAAGGGGTGTACAAGCGAGGCGGAGGGTCGGCTGTCCGATCCCCTTGATGTTTTCGCTAGGGAGTTGAGGCTACCTAGAAGACTGTTTTTTCCTCTCGCTCCCTCCCCCTCGGGCCCTGCCTCTCCTTATATAGACGGAGGAGGCAGGTTACATGGGAGTTCGGGAAAACCACGAGGAAGGGGACCTGCGCGTCTTGAAGTCTGGTTTCTGTCTTGTCTGATCGACCCACGCCGTCGGCGGGGTTGGTGGTTCTGTGATGAGTAGTCTTGCGTAGTCTTTATGCGGATGGCGTATTGCGTGGTGCTCTGTCGGCCTCGGTGGCTTTAATGGCGCTTGACTTTGCCTTGGCCTCGGAGTGGGCGTATTCTTCTGCGGTGTGCGAGCGATGGGATAGGGCTTGACTTCTTTGGTGGCTCCTCGGCGGTCTTGGGAAGGAGCCGTCTGCCCGATCTGACGCCAGGACGCTGCGCACAAGGCGGTATCGACACCGCGTGGGCCCCTCTTGGCTCGTATGAGGGAGCTTGCTGACCGTGAGCTTCAACACTAGGCGGTCGGAGCCCGTCGACCGCCCGGGATGGGAATCCGCCGACCGCCCAGGGTCGGTCCTGCATAGGTCGGGGTTCGATCTCCGCGGCCCAAGTGCCTTTCGGCAGTGCTGGGCCTTCGCCGCGGTGGGTCAGCCCGTTCGTGTTTCCGGGCTGATGGGGGTACCCATGGTACGGGTACTCGTCACATTCCATTCCCTTCCCTATTCCCTTCCCTATATTCATTTCCTTTATTTCCTACCATCTCCAGCAGCATCCCCTCAAGGGATTTGTGAAGGGATTGGAGAGAGAATCCCTTTCTAAAGGGATTCACTATTTGAATCCCTTCTAAAGGGAATCGTAAAGGGAATCCGCTGGAGCACTTGTGATCTGTTCGCGAAGGGATTTGGAGGCTGAAAGGAATCCGCTGGAGATAGTCTTATAGCTAAGGCCTAGAAAGACTCTCCTAGTTCTGTCAGAAAGTTCACGCTAGCTTAAACTTCTGTAACCAAGACCACATCGAGTAGGCCAAGGGCCAAACCCGTACTCCTTATGAACCTCGTGCCCCCATTCTGCTCGGCTAAATCCTTATCTCCGCGTCCGAGCCGACGACTGCTTCCCACCCCCCTCCTCTTCCTCGCACCCGCGGCGACCACGAAATCCCCCAAATCCCGACGCGGCCGCGAAACCCTAGCCCCCCTCCCGCCACCGTCGCCGGCCATGCCCTTCCCGGAGAGCTCCACGTGGGTCTTCGACTGCCCCCTCATGGATGACGTAGGCGCCGCCGACTTCGCCGCAGCCCCCGATGGAGGCTTCTACTGGGCGCCGCCGGTGCAACCGCCAGCGCAGGCCGTCGCCGCCGAGGCGGCTCCCAACACCTGGTACTTGTGGGTTTACGGCTTCGATCGCGCTCGGCCGTGGCTGGGCTCGATGTCATGGTTTCTGATTACATTTTGTGTCCTGATTTGCTGCCACGATGTCTGCATGCTATCCTCTATAGCGTAAATTGAGATGGGTGGTAGCATATTTGTTGTTATTATTTGTGTGATAGTAGGTTGGTAAAGCTTATTAGTGGTCTTTGGATCCTGCGCTAACAATTGCATGTCTAGCAGAACGTATATAACTACTAGTTACATGGGGGCAGCTTCTTTTTCAAATCATATTGTTTATGTATTGGTTGTGTCGATGGTACTGCGTTAGAGGAGATGATTTTGTACATGAGTGTTAAATGTGCCTTTTCTGGAAGGGGTATGTATGGTGGGAACTGGGAAGGACTGTTAACAATTTACGGTGCTCATTTGGTTTGGGTGCATATACTACGCATGAAGTGCATCAAAGGCACGCAAAATTTCATGTCTATTTGGATTGTCATGGGGATAGTTCAAATAAAAAAAATGACATGACCATTATCGACATTTAGGAATGTAACTGTTTTGTAGGATTTTGGGGGTTGCTATAAAACATGCTAATGCAAGAATTCATGGTGAGAGTATGAAGCAAATGATATCAAATTGACTTGTCGGAGGTTTGTGTTTTATCACTGATCCAAATATCTGAGAGACCAGATTATGCAAATGTCCTGATCTGGAGTATGTAACATTAATGGCATTAATATGCTATATTGAGGTGGATAGTGAGCAACCTGGTGGGCTTTTCCAATGACTGGTGTACCAAGTATCAGAAAAGGGGTGGGAGGGGGGTTGTTTCGTAGACCTTTCTTTTTGGATATCAAACCATGTTTGGGTTGTTTTTTGGCTACTCTTTGATTTATGACTACCCTTTTGTTTGTGATATGATGTAAGTGTGAAACCCAAAGACAAGTGAGGGAGTGGACGTCGGCCATATAACGGGGCATCATCCAAGAGAGTAAAAATGACACGGGGATTTATACAGGTTCAGGGGTTCGAGAGGACCATCCTACTCCTGTTGGTGATCCAACGGGGGGTTTCCACTGTGGAGTAAATCCCCGAGGGCTCACCAATTTGAATATGCTTTTTTATTGCTCAAGAGAGCTCAAGGTATAAATGAGGAATACATGGGGTATTTATAGGCTTTTGGGCCTGTATAAACGACCTAAATACCCCTCATGGAGATAGCTAATCTATAAGTACAAGCGATGGGTATTATTGTCCTTTCTAGGCACAACGGTAGTTCATTGATCTGTATATCATATAGCCAGTTGCCGGTCGTGCTGTGTATGCCTGGCCATATGATAAGTGGTCACATGCCTTAGAGCATATTCTTGGGCCAGCGGGCCCGCTTGCCATCCGGGACCCGTTGGGGATGAATGCATCCTTGAGATAAGCTTTAGCCCTCAATGATAACCCCCCTATTGCTTGTAGGGGGTCACCGGAGGCGTTGAGTCGGCGTGGTAACCCCTTGCATTAGGACTGGAGACATAGCCTTCGAGGGAGGGCGCTTCAATGAGATCCCCTATGCCTTTTCCCCTGGGACGGGGTATGTGGCTCACGAGCATATTTGATGGGCTATTTCTAAGGAGGTGTTAGTCATTCCTCCAACATGATACTTTTGCATGCAGCATGAGGGGTCACCTCATGTGTAATATTTTTTCACTCCGATGTTTCACACACCGTAGGTTGTGGTGTAGTGACTTTCAGTGCCCCAATCAGTGCATCTATCTTAACCATCATATTGTGTTAATTTGCATGATTCTTATACTGCCCTTGATATGTTAATTTTGTACGCCGCTTATTGTTGTGCATTGTCTTGAGATTTTACATTCTAAACTGCAAATTTATTTTTGTACCAGTGCTGAAATCAATAGCTCCGTGGACTGTGAGCATGGCAAAGAGCAGCCAACAAATAAACGGTTCGTTTATGTCTATTCTTTGTTTGTATTCCATAGTTCAACCATGTATTGCATTCCTGTTTTCTGTTGAATGTTTCTAACTTAGCATGAAAATGCTTCAGTCCTAGGTCAGAAAGTGGTGCTCAACCAAGCTCCAAAGCGGGCAGGGAGAAATTGAGAAGGGACAAGCTGAATGAGAGGTGTGTTCCCTGCCAACAATCGCATTTTATTATTTAGTTTAATCTGTTTTTCTTGTTGCAGTATTGCATTTATTAAATGTAATTGAACTAATGGACCTGTTCTGTTAGGTTCCTGGAATTGGGTGCCGTCCTGGAACCAGGGAAGACACCTAAAATGGACAAATGTGCTATATTGAATGATGCTATTCGTGTCGTTGCTGAATTGCGTAATGAAGCACAGAAATTGAAGGATTCAAATGAGAGTCTCCAAGAGAAGATCAAAGAGCTGAAGGTCTGTCTTGTTTCATATAGCTAATTTGTTTACTATGCATCTGTTCAGACGGGGGTAAGCCTCTCTTATGCAATTTGCATGTATTGTTTAGGCACCTGAAATTATTTTATATTTTTTATGTATAACTCTTTTGTCAATTTGTTTGTTATTTTTTGTCTGAAATTTAATTCATTCAATCATATTACAGGGGAAAAACAAAGGGACGGTCAAATTATTTTGTAAATAGTAATATTGATGGTTTTGCTGTTTTGGCAGTACCATCCTTATAGATGACATGTGTAGAAAATTGTTTTGGGGGTATGCTTACGGTGCTTGTAGATCAGTATCCCTGTTTGTTCTCTGTAATCTTTTGCGGTTTTACTTTTGTGTTGCCTGCACCTGCAGTAACAAATCTAATATTCACATAAAATATATGATGAACCTGCTTTGCTGTGTATGGGCTAAGAACAACTGTTTGCTGAGTTCATAGGCTTGTAGATTTGTACCGATCTGCCATCTCTTCTGTCATTGTATACTTGTATTAATTTATTTGTTTTTAAACATTGGGTTTTGTTTCATTATTTGTTACCTAGAGGTATATTCACCTTCTTGTATTTTTAGTATGTTGTTTACTATAGGATATTGGTGGTATAAATTACAAAGCGTTCATCCAAAGAACAAATCAATCCTCTGATCCTTCGATTTGACAGGCCGAAAAGAATGAGCTGCGGGATGAGAAGCAAAAGCTGAAGGCAGAGAAAGAGAGCCTGGAACAGCAGATAAAGTTCCTGAATGCCCGTCCGAGCCTTGTACCACACCCTTCGGTCATCCCAGCCACTGCATTCACCGCTGCTCATGGACAAGCTGCTGGGCAGAAGCTGGTGATGCCTGTCATCGGCTACCCAGGATTTCCCATGTGGCAATTCATGCCGCCTTCTGATGTTGATACCTCCGATGACCCCAAGTCATGCCCTCCTGTTGCATAATTCAGCAAAAACAACCTGAATCATCTTGTGGAAAGAGGCAAAACTGCCGTCCATTGAAGTCTAGCCTGCCTGGTCCTCAGTGTTATGTAGTCAACTCCAGAACTGAACTGAAGCTTCTATGTATCAGCATGGTACGATCTGATGACACCGTTGTATATTATTAGCAAATAAAATCCATCCGTTGAAGCAAATGAGCATTAGATTCTCTAGAATTATTACTTGTTTGCCACGTCGCCCGTGATTTTGTACAGCATAGTCCGTCTCATGTCTCTTCCATGTGTAGACAGTGCAAAATGCAGGTGGAACCAGGACGTATGCATCTGAAGTCTATGCTCTGCTGCGTATGACGTGGTGACCCCTTAAAGAAGACCTGCCCTCCAGTAGTCATGCTCCCCTGCAATAATCTTCTATCTTTCGAATGGAAATTGCTCCTCTTTGCCCCCCTGTAACTTCTGGCAAGTTTCATTGCCTTGGATATCTCAGATGTAACATGTCAATTTTATTAACAACAACTTCATGGTCTATCGAACCAATCCTTGTTCCTGTGTTCCCAGGAGCAAGTGCGCGATTCCAGTTCCCAAATGGTTCATCAAAACTTCACCGGCTCGCAAACAAATTCAAGCATACATCATTCATCACAAGAATGTTTTGGATAACAAACGCATCAAAGCAGACTCGCACAAATCAAAATGTATTAGCAAATGAGGAAGACCTGTTTCAAAATGGAATTACAGGGCAGGGAGTTGTATCCATGTACCAATTACAAGGAATGAACACATGAACAAAAAATGGCTGAGAGCGAGCCTCTGTTACAAGAATAGTTAACCACACCTCGGTAAATACTTAGATAGCCTGTACACGTATTGTTTGCACCAAAATTCGGCATGAATTGAAATCGGTCTAAAAATATGTTCGCGCGAAAAACTTGAAGGGGGTTTTAGGCCTCGAACACACAAGACAAACACCGGGTTTGCAGAGCGTGCCAGTCGATTTGACCTGAAATCGACAAGGTAGGATTTGTAATTCGATCAAAGCCGATAAACAAAGATCTATCGGCTTTTCGCTAGTCGGCAAGAACCGATTAGGAGATAACTAGATCAACCGATTCTGATTAATCCGGATATAAGGTAAAATCGGCCGGAAGGCGATGCGCAACAAAACGAAGCAAATCAAACCTGGGTGAAATCGGCAAAAATCAACAATCGGCGATGCGCAGCTATGTTGATTCCGTCGACTTGCAGAGGAATCTATGAAGCTAAAGCAATGTAAAAGAAAAGGCTGTAAAAAGTATGTGTTGTTGGAATTGATTCTTCTTTGCTTGGCGTCCACCCCCTTTTATAACACGCCTGGCCGATCCGAGTCGCATATGGATACGGTGTATTTACCCGTATCGGCCTCTTATCCAATTTCCTTTCCTTTTTAGAAAGCGGATTCCTTTTAAAGTCGTTTACCGATTCCTTTATGTACGAATACTTCGTCTCTATTTTTAGACCGAATTCAAATCATGCCGAATTTTGGTGCAAACATATGCCCCCCATTTTTGAAAGGTAACTTGTTATCTTTCAAAAATCCCTTCGTCTTTTCCGTGATCGGCTTGTCGCTTAGGATTCACCTCGGTAACTTCCCCATTAATGGCGCCGCAATGCTCTCGGTGCGTTTTCAATGCAGCAACTGTTCCCGCCTTTCCACCTTTTTCACCGAGGTATAAATATGAGACCCCCCTGCAGTCATTTTCACCCTAGCGTGCTCTCGTTAATCCTGAAATCGGCTTTCCTCCGCTTCAACCCTTCTTCTCATAGCATCGGCTGAAATGGACGCATCTCAGGTACTTGTTCCAATCCCAGATAGCGATCATCAGTACTTCCTAGGTCCTATAGGAACCATAGAACCTGATACTGTCATCGGAGACGAAATCCCCAGACTCCCTTTATCGGCTCCCGGTTACAACATCAACGAGTGGTCCAAAAGTTTTAGGGCTTGGCCGACAGCTCTCAAGGGTTGGAGGTCCTGGTACATTAGAGTATCGGCCCAAAAGAGAGCAGAGTGGGAAGGTATGGGCATTGCTGAGTGTATCCCCATGTCCTTAGCTGCTCCGGAGCCCAACGAATCTTTAGTAGCTGCTGCCTGCTATTTCTGGTCGGACTCTTTTAACGCCTTCTTTTTCCCAACCGGTCCCATCGGCCCAACCCTTTTAGACATGGCCGAATTATGCTGTCTTAGGCCTGATGGAGAACAAATATCGGCTTTTAGTGGGAAACCTCAGTATAAATTGACCAGAAAAAAGGGAGAAGGTTGGTCCAAATACATCCAAAATAACAACAAAGTAACCGGCCCTGTATCGGATGAAGAACACGTAGCCTTTATCAACTTATGGTTAGACCGATTCCTCTTCTGTGGCGCTTCCCTAGGACCAACCCAGGTCTATCAATTTATGTCAGAGCAACTAGTTATGGGTCGTCGGCTAGCTTTAGGGAAATCCTTGCTGGGCGCCGTATACCATATGATGCATATCATCAGGAGTCGGCTTTTTACTGGCAATGGTTCCTATGTCGTCGGTAATGTTGGCGGCCCTCTTTGGTTTATCCAGATTTGGCTTTCTTGCGTTTTGGCCGCCTCATTATCCCGGACCCTTCTAAGAATCGGCTTTCCCAGCGGAAGACTTTCTGAGGGTGCCGTCCTCAGTATTCCAACCTAGCCGATCCTCAGCGAAAAATTTACCATGTGTTCATCCGATGAACAAAAATCTCTCTAGGCTTCCATAAATACTTGTCCTTTTTCTTGCATCTTAACCAAGCCTCTTTCAACCGTAGAGATTTCTTTTAAATAGCCAATTAGCCGATCTCCCGTGGCCTTCTTTTCTTCGTTTAAACTCGACAGCTCCTAATGCCCCAATCCACTCTCGATCTGCTTCCCTGTGATTTCTCCTTGCATCCTTCACGTTGGCTTAAGTACTCAAAGCAGAACATTTCAGCCGACCTATGAATTCTATCATCCTTCGATTTATGCACGCCACTGGTTTTGGACAAACCATTCCTTGCTTTCCTTTGCTTAGGATGATTAAACCACGAAACAAAGTAACCAACTCTACTGCGGCGGATCTTATTATTGAGCTAGCCGATGAACTCCATGTGGTAGACTTGCCCTTCCTTGTGTTAAACACGCGTCGATCGGGCCAATTTACCACATGGTGGGCTTCTATAGTGAGGCACTCTTGCGGAGGTGCACTATTCCCGAGGTCCTGTCCTCTTTTCTTCCTGGTTTTCGAGAGCCGACAGAGACCGTTGCCGGGTCTAGCTCGAGTTCGAGCGATGCTAACTCGTCTCTAGAGGTATTTTCATTTTGATGTTTTATTAGAATAAGATTTTCATCGGCTTAACCATATCTTCTACCTTTTTCAGACTAGCAAAAGATCAACCCCAGCGCCAAGCACAGCCGTAAGACGATCGCTCAAAGCGGCCAAGGTCATCGACCCCTCTTGCCGGTTTATCCTCCGCACGTTGGGGTCAATAGCCCATCATGCGATCTTGCCGCCCAGCGCACTGTATACGCCCGGTTCCATTTTCCACCAAATGAAGTTTCATGCTTGCTGTCGGCTAAACCCATGTTCGCTTTTTCAGAGAAGAAAAGCCGTAGAGTTGTCATTAAGCGATCCCCAAAGCCTACAGGCCGTGATGCAGCAGCATCTCCAACCGGATCGGCTACTGCGGTTAGCTTCGACCCTTGTTTTTGACTTAAATTTGTCTTCCTTGATCTTATCGTGAAAATATTTTTCAGGAAACCCCCTCCGTTCAATTGCTAGAAGCCGATGCAGAAGACTCAAACCGAAGTGCTTGTCTTGCCGGTGTGGCTCTGCTCGCCATCCGCCGTCACCTCCAAAACTGCTCCTGGCCTGGCTCTGTCGATGGACTTAGCCGACCTTTTAGGCTTTTCCTTGGGCGAGCTTGACGACCGGAGATTGTGGCCATCGATGACTACTACGGCCGATATCCAACGCATAATAGCGGCCTCTGCTTCCAAAGATCGCCGTTATTACGCCGGCGGGTATGCAGGAGCGACTTAATCGTCTCTTGGACGAGGTGATGCAACCAGAGGCAGCTCTACTGGCTAACACGCAACCACTGAGGGATGCTATGGCGGCCATGCAAGCCGATCTCCCTTCTGCCGCCATGAATGCACTGCTTGAGGTCTGCCACTTGGACGCTCGTCGGCGAGACGTGGAGTCAGCCAAGCTAAGAGTTGAACAGAGGAAGGCCCAACAAGCCGACCAAGAGATCTTGGACAAACTCATAGCTGATGCCAAATCTCGAAAGAGCACATTTGACCAAGGCACAGCTACACTTAAAATGACTAAGAGCAAGGCTCAAGAGCCGAGTCGTCAAGGCCAAACTTGAAGAACAGTGGCTCTTGTTACAAAAGAACTTGCGGAATGTCGACTTAGCATCACCAACTCCACGTCTTCACTAGCCGTCGAGGCGGCAAATCGGCGAATTTTTGCCCAAGTCAAGAACGATCGGCCAAGATAGTTTCGATCCGGGTGATGCGGCGGCCGACCAACAATTGATAGACAAGCATTCAAGCTACCATTGGTAGGGCGGCGGCACTATCGGCTTTGGGAGCCCATTTGCCCCGTCGGGACTACACTAGACTTTGATTTATGGCCGATCCTTGTAATATTGCTTTAAACCTGAGGTCTTTTGAACTCTTGCTTAATCAATTTGTCGTCCGATTTTGTAAACTTTGATGTGGATGGGTTTAAAGCGGCTCGGCCAGTGTATGACCGATTTTATGCATATGTGCTTGTCATTGATCCTGATGTCTCTCCCGTAGTTAGGACCCGACCCATATGCTTGGGTGATATGCCTTCAGATATTTTCCATTGATCGCTTTAGGTAGGACGAACCCTTCTAAGGATTCCAGTATATACGAATTCCCGTCAGCCGGCCGATTGATCTTATAAGGCCCTTCCCATGTTGGAGACCATTTGCCGAATCGGTTATCCTTAGACCCAATCGGCAACACTATTTTCCATACTAAATCGGCTTGATTGAATGATTTAAAAATCACTTTTTTATTGTACGACCTGGCAACCATCTCTTTATTCTTTTTAAGCCGATCTAGCGTGATCAGCCTTAGTTCAGCCAAATCATCTAGATTGTCCAAAGATCGCCTGTTTGTATTCATCGGCTGATATCTTATCTTGTTCGTGTAGCCTTATTGAGCCGATGTTGATTTCAACGGGCAAAACGGCTTCTTGTCCGTATACCAACTGAAAAGGTGACAATTTAGTTGATCCGTGATGAGATAGCCGATAAGCCCATAAAGCCTCCGATAGCGTTGAATGCCATCTCCTTGGCTCCTCCTCAACTTTTCTTTTTATCAGCTTTATCAATATCTTGTTTGATGATTCGGCCTGTCCGTTGGCCTGAGCATAGTAAGGGAAGAGTTGAGTAATTTTATCCCAAGACTTTCCGCAAACCCTTTGAAACCGTTGGACATGAACACAGTACCCTGATCAGTAGTGATTGTCTGTGGAATCCCAAACCGATGGACGATGTGTTCATTTACAAAGTCGATTAGCTCTTTACTAGTAACCTTCTTGAGTGGTACAGCCTCAACCCATTTTGAGAAATAATCCGTGGCTGCAAGGATGAATTTATGTCCTTTGCTAGATGACGGAAATATTTGTCCGATTATGTCTATACCCCATCCTCTAAATGGCCATGGTTTGACGATCGGATGCAAAGCCGATCTTTGGTCTTGTTCAGTATGTTACCAAACTTTTGGCATGTTTGGCATCCTTTATAATATTTGAAGCAGTCTTCTAACATCGTCGGCCAAAAATACCCTGTTCGCCTCAGCATCCATTTCATCTTATGGGCCGATTGATGTGATCCACAAATGCCTTCATGGACTTCACCCATCGCCACTTTGGCTTCTTCGGTTCCCAGACATCTTAACAACAGACCTTCCATAGTCCGAAAGTACAATACATCTTCTAGTAGAACATATTTGAGTGCTTTGCGCCTGACCTTTTGCTCGGTCGGCTTGGCTGGATCTGACAAATAATCCCTTATCTCTGTTCTCCAGTCGACAGGGTGAACACATAAAACCGGCCAAACGTTTAGCTCGATTGGTCCCTGTCGGCTTTCAATCTTGTACCCTGATGCACATTGTGCCAATCGGTTTGCTTTATCATTAGCTTCTCTGGGGATATGTTCTATGGAAAATGTGGTGAACATCTCGATGATCTGGAGGCATTGATGCAAGTATTGGTTTAGTGCATCATCATTGCATCGGTATTCTCCTCTGACTTGCTGTACAATTAACATCGAATCTCCAAAAGCTTCGACGTCTCTCACTCCGATGCTATCTAACAGTTGTAGACCCCTTAGTAATGCTTCGTATTCTGCTTGATTATTTGAACATCGGCTATTTAGCCGATACATGAAGCCATACTCTTGTTCCCTAGGTGAAACTAATATCACACCGATGCCTTCGCCTTCTTGGCACACAGATCCATCAAAATACAGCTGCCAAGGAGTTACACTAGTTGTTCCCACTAATGTTTCACTTCCTGTGATAAAATCGGCCACAGCTTGTCCTTTCACAGATTTAGCCGACTCATAAGATAACTCGAACTCTGTTAAGGCATATGCCCACTTACCAAGCCGACCCCGCAGGATTGGCGCTGATAATATGTATTTAACTACATCGGTTTTGCATATTATGACGCATTTGGAAGCTAGCATATAATGTCTTAACTTGGTACAAGCAAAATACAATGATAAGCATAATTTTTCTACTAGGGGATACCTGGTTTCTGCATCCAGAAGACGTCGGCTTAAGTAAAATATTGCTCGTTCCTTCCTATCGGCTTCTTGTGTTAAAACTGCTCCAATCGAATCTCCTTCACCGATATATATAGTCTAAAAGGTATACCGTGTTTTGGCGCGGTCAATCAGTGGACTCATCAGATAACCTTTTATGTCGTCGAAGGCTCTTTCTTTGATCGGCTCCCCATTTGAACTCTAGGTTGTCTTTAATTTTCAGCGGTGTGAAAGCACGAATACATACTGATAAGTTTGAGATGAAACGTCGCAAGTAGTTGATTTTTCCAATCAATACCTGCAACTCCTTTTGCTTGTTGGCGGTTTAGTATCGGCTATGGCTTTTACTTTGGCTTCGTTTACTTCAATTCCTCCTTCATGCACCGTAAACCCAAGAAATTGCCCAGTAGATACCCGAAAGCACATTTGAGAGGGTTCATTTTTAACCCATGCAACCTTGTGCTTTCGAACATCTTTTTCCAAATCGGCTAAATGTTGCCGCCTTCTTTGGACTTTACTACTACATCGTCAATGTATATTTCCACAGTATTGCCGATCAAATCGTGGAAAATATGGTTCATGGCACGCTGATAAGTAGCACCGGCATTTTTTAAACCGAAGGTCATAACTTTCCACTCGTATAGCCCTAAAGCTCCCGGACATCTGAAAGCCGTCTTGGGTATATCGGCTTCGGCCATGAATATCTGATTGTATCCGGCGTTCCCGTCCAAAAAGCTTATGATTTTATTCCCAGATGCAGCATCGATAAGCATATCGGCTATAGGCATTGGGTACTCATCTTTCGGTGTAGCTTTGTTTAAATCTCTAAAATCGACACATACCCTAAGTTTGCCATTTTTCTTCTTCACAGGGACGATGTTTGAGACCCACTCAGCGTATCGGCAAGGCCGGATAAACTTTGCCTCCGATGTCGTCCTACTTCTTCCTTTATAGCGTCATACAAATGTAGGATTAAACCGCCTAGGTACTGTTTGAATGGCCGATACCCAGGTTTTATAGGCAATGATGTTCGACTAGTCATTCGCTTAAACCTGGCATTTCGTAATATTCCCATGCAAAGCAATCTTTGTATTTCTTGAGTATTTCGACCAACTTTGCTTTATAAGCGGGTTCTAACTTAGCACTTACAAGCGTTGGTCTTTTATTATCACCCTCATTATCTTCCCCAATGTTGACTTCTTCGAGCAAATCACAGAGGTAAATCCTAACCCTTTTCTTTCTTCTTCAAAATCCTCAACAGCTTCTTCGTATTCTTCTTGCCGATAACTCCTGGCCTTTTCCTGCAGCTTTGCTAGTGTCTCGTGCTCCATCTTCTTACTACTTCGTCTGTCCGATCAAACGTGTTGGGTTTAACGCTGATCGGCTTGAATCCTGACTTCTCAACGCAGATAAAATCGCAATTGTCCAAGGCTTTTCCTGATATACACTCGGCTTCTTCGTGTGGCCAATTGGTGTCAGGGCTAGCCATGGCGATATGAGCCGATGTATCGGCCGGTACGACTTCTACTGTATCATCGTTCCACTGCACCAATTTTTGGTGCATAGTTGATGGAATACAAGAATTGGCATGGATCCGATCCGCCCAAGGAGCACGCTGTAATTGCCTTTGGCTTCAATAACAAAAATGCAGTCGGCAAAGTTTTATTACCGACTGTCAGCTCCGACACCATTACGCCTTTAGCCTCGGTTGGGTCTCCCGTGAAGTCATTTAGCACCATATTGGTTTTGATTAAATCTTCATCGGCTTTGCCCAATTTTCTGAAAGTACTTAATGGCATGAGATTGACTGTCGCCCCGCCATCGACCAACATACGAGATATTGGTCGGCCATTAATATACCCTTTCAGATATAATGGTTTCAGATGCCGATGCATGTCTTGTGGCTTTTCGAACACAGCGTCTGGTGCTCCGAGGCATAACTGGGCGAATACTTCTTCAGCCGATTCTTCGGTTTTGAACTCGGCAGGTAGAGCGAATACCATGTTTATATCCATCGGTGGCGTATCATCCCGTATCATTGGAGAACTGGATTCGATCGATTGGTCTGAATCACTATCGATCTGTACCTTCTTTCTCCACTCCTTTCTCAAAATTGGTACCGGCCTCAACTCATTGAACATCCGATCCCTCTCACTCTCCTTTTCGGCTTCCCTTTCTTCTTGTGTTTTCAATCGCTGAAGCCTTCTGCGTTGTGATTTGCTGAGACCTGGAGGGCACCACCTAGGTTTAGGTTCTATCGGCTTTCGTATTTTTCCAACTAAATTGCTCATCTTGCTGTCAGATTCCATTCTACCTGAATTAGCCGATAGTTCTTGATCTTGGGAGGGCTCGCCTTGCCCTGATGTTGACAACCTTTCATGGATCGGCCTACTGCTTCTTATATCTGTATGATTATATATCGGTCTAGACAACCTATCTTTTACAGACCGGTTTGGCCGATATGCAGATGAGTGTTTGTCGGGACCCCGAATTTGCAAATCCGGACCCTCTGTGTATTCAGCACTAGTCCAGGAACGCGCTAGTGCACACAGTCTTAACATCGGTAAATATCACAATCATACCACTCGATACCAATAAAGTACTTTATTTAAATAACCAAACTGGTTACTCGACCTTATGGTCAAGTTACAAATGTATGCCTCGCAAGGCGAAACTTATTCAGAGAAAAATAATAGCAGCGGAAAATCAAATAACCCGTGGCGCCATCCAAGATACCATAGGCAATCGATCGGCTCGCTTCCCTAAGTAGACGGATCCTCCTGAGTTCCTCCTCCAAAGTGGCGTAGTCTCCTCTTCAACTGATGTTGTGTTGAGGCAAGGGTGAGTACTTGGTACTCGACAAGTCATGCACAGAATGCAAGCTAATATACTATATGCATGGCTTGGTACAAAGGAATAGCTCAAGGTATATTTGCAGAAACTGATTTGAAAAGTAATATAAGTAGATTCGAAAGCAAAGAGAAATAAGTAAAGCATAAATAACTTTTCAAGAAGTTTAATAAACATTTTCCCCATCCTAAACCACATTTCCATCATCTTCATTATTAAACCAACCCACCTTTCAAACCAAAGTTATTTTTGAGAAAATCTAACCCTTGACTGTAATTCCCGGCGATGTCCAATACCGCGGACACGGCTATTCGAATAGATTCTAAACTCTGCAGAGGTTATGCACTTTACCCACAAGATACAGTCAAACACCACAAAGGCGAGTTCAGTAACAAAGTCTTTGAAACCTCTAACAATACAAGTGGTCCTCCCGGTTATTGCGCACTAACCCTTCCCTTCGCTAAGGCGAAGTCTAGGCCAATCAACCGTTAGATGGGTACTGGCCTCGGCCGATGCGCTCCCGCATAACTTACACAAAGGGTGTAGTTGACCTCCTGAGGTCCCACAGTGCGTTATTAGCAACTTAGTCAACTAGGTCCGTCCCATTACTGAGACATGTGGTTGCACGTTAGACCCGATTCAAAGGCTTGCAAGGTTAAGTCCTTAGGGTGACCAGGGCAAGACTACCCAAGAACCAAAACAACACTCCCAATGCCACAACTGGCCCACCTGATTACTCTTTGCCACATGCCCTGGCCGAAATCATTTATCAAACCCGCTTGATTACCATGCACCACGTGCCATCAACATCACATGATACTTTTCCAAAACAGGTTCAATATATCATTAAGTCAATATTAACATTTGATTGTCCAAAATTATGTCATGAGCACGTGAGCAGTCTAAGCGGATACTACAACGGTCTAAAAACCCATGTTGGCAAACTAATAATGTCAAACTAGTAATCCACAAATAGCGTGACAAAGGGTCAAGGCACATAATTAAGTAATCAAGGTGTCATACAAAGAAATTGGTACTTATCTAACCCCTGTGTTTAAACAAATTATCTTTCTAATTGAACTAGCATGCAATAGTTTAAATCAAAATAGATTTCGAAATAGGATCAACATGGTCAAAGCACAACTTGCCTTCAAAAAGTACTTGCTCTTGGTCTTGAGTTGGATCCTGAGTCAATACTTCTCCTTCGAATCCTTCCTGCACTTCAACGTCTACTCGTAAAGCGTGCAAATAGCAAATACGCAAATAAACAATAGGCAAAAAGTGTCCAAACATCCAAATAAAATCCACAAACAGAAAGAACATAATTTTATGGATCTTTAGAAACTGGAATCACAAATTTGGAGTTAAAACGCAAAAGTTATGATTATTTAAAGTTTAAATAATCAATTAAATAATTTTATAGAGAAAAACTTTAGTCCAAAAATTAAATAAAATTTATATTTAGGTAGATCTCAATTTTATACAAATTTAGAAATTTGAATCACTCAAATCGGAGTTGAAAGCATAAAAGTTATAAGCGTTTGAAGTTTGAATCTAAATTTGAATCAATATTTCGAATTAATAAATCATTTTCTTTTCGGAAATTAATTATTGCGTCGGCATGGACACGTGGCAGCCTTTGATTGGCTGCTGGCGTCGGCCAAGTCCATGGACTTGGTCCACGCTCGGCTCGGGTCTACTGTGAACTTCGGTCCACGACTTCACGTGTCGCCGACATGTGGGCCCACTCGGGTGACGCGTCATCGGCCGACGTCGGCGGGGCTCGACCACGCAGTGGCGGCAGTGGGACCCGTGACGTCATGGGTGACGTCGGCGCTTATGGGTCGGCCGTGACATGCGGGCCTTCGACACGCGCCCCGCGTGTCGGCGTCACACGCTGCTGCAGCGTGGGCCAGCCCGGCAGCGTCGGTCCAACTTCCCGACACGTGGCGCCAATCTCGGCCGTTGATTTGAGATTCAACGGCGCGATTAGATTCCGGGGTTAACACGTTGAATCTACTCGATGATCGTGGGCCGCTCGATCTAGATCGGACGGTCGAGATCTAATCCTATAAAAATCACTACTACGACGCGTGGCGATTGTGAACCGTTGGATCTTGATCCAACGGTCCCGAATCTAATCAGGTTTGGAACACGTGAACTCACCTCAACCGCACGATCAAGATCGGACGGCGCCGAGTTCGCGAGGGCGATGGCGACGCATGAGCTGCAGCCCACCGGAGACGGAGACGACGACGAGCCCGACGGCGCCCGGTCGTTCCGCTGGCTGGTGGTCTCTTGGATGCGTCTCGGCGGGGACTCGGATCTGGCTTCTTCGGTGGAAGACGACGGACGTCGGCGAAAATCTACAGAAATCATGGCGCGGTCACCTCCTCCAACTACGGCGAGCTCGCACGGGCAAACGACGGCGGCTCAGGCGAGATGGCTCGGGGAAACGGGTGCACAAGGATGAGGGCAACCTCGGTGCGTGACGCTGTCTTTATATAGCCTCGGCGTTCGTGCCCGAGACGGAAACCTAATTCTACACGGCGGCGGGCGCGGCGGCGGAGTCCGGCTCGAACTCGGCGGAGACGACGACGCACAGCCGTCCACGTGGCACGATCAACGGCCACGATCGCGTGGGCGCGATCGGATCCGGGCCGGATTCGACCGAAGCGGTACGGGCGGATCTCAGCCGTTGGATCTTGATCCAACGGTTGGGATCGATTAGGGTTTAATTTGGTTTGATCGAGTCACGTGGCTCGGTCGGACTCGAGTTCGACTCGGGTTCCGACTCGATCGGATGAACACGATGCTCGACCGAGTTGAATTTCCAGCGATTTAATATTTAAAAATAATTCCCGATAATTCATTTAATTCATTAAAAATAGCAAAAGACTCAGAAAAATTCTGGAAAATACTTTGGATCATTTTGGACTCAAATAAAATATTTCCAACAAAATTTTATTTGCAAAATTAAATTCTTTAATTATTTCAAAATGGAATAAATTCAAATAAATTCCAAATAAATCCAAATAAATTCCAGAAAATTCCAAAAATTCACCAAAGTGCCAGATCACACATGAATTTAAGAAAAGCAAAATTTTGGGGTGTTACAGTGTTGCATAGGACAAGACACAACTGTTGGTAAGGTCATCCCTTTCTCCCAGCAAAACTGCCAAAAGGGACATTGTCGATGTTTCTCTTCCTCAGTAGTTGGCCGACATGACATATCTGGCCGCCAATGCTCGTCTCTCTTTTGCCTTAGTCGATGAGGATTCTGGTGGTGTTGAGTGCCACACCTCCGACCTATCCTTTCATATTTCCCCAGGAGTTGTGAGAAGGTCGGCTTTGGTTTGAAATCGGCTTTTCTTGGAGCCCTCTCAGCCCGATACCATTTACCGACCTCCAAGTCCCCTCTTGGTTTTACCGTTCTTGAGTTTTGTCCATTCCTATCGGCTTCTATTTGTATAGAACCGATAGTAATCTGCACCATCTCATCTCGTGATACAGTTCCTTTAGTCGGCTTATCTTCCTCCGTAGGCCTCCTTTCTTTTCGTGAACATTGAACCATGTTGACTTGAAAAGGGCTCATATCTATTTGCATAGCCGATTCTTCCGCAAATTTTAGCCTACCATCGGTGATGGCCGATTGAATCTGTTGTCGAAAAATATTGCAATCGTTAGTGTTATGGGAGAATGAATGATGCCACTTGCAATACCTTCGCTTTTTAATTTCCTCGACCGATGGTATGATGTGCCCTTCTGGTAACCTTATGAGTTTTTCTTGTAGTAATAAATCAAATATCTTGTCACACTTTGACACATCATACGAGTACTTGACTTCCGCCTTATTCTTTGTCGGCTTAAGTAGAGAGCATACGAGTGGCTTTTTAGAACCTTTGGCCCACTCGGCTATGTTCACCTCTGCTTAGATCCTCGAAGTGTCGCCGAATTGTACTCTATCATGTTTATTTTGGCCTTTTCGTTCTTTGTTTGATTTAAATCTATCTTTAAACCCTTTGATTTACGCATACCGGCTTTCATGTGCCGATCTGTGATGGAGTATGTGTCCTAAGTCGGGGAATTCTTGGCCCGATAATTTCTCTTTCAATGGAGGGATTAATCCCTGGAACGCTAGATCGGCCAACTGATCATCGGGTAATGCTACACTGTAGCACCTATTTCGTACGCTCCGAAACCTTTTGATATAATCAGAGACCGATTCGCCGTATTTACGGGATCGAACTAAGATCGTAAATCCTAAGCTCCATAGTTCCCGAAAGAAGTACTCATGGAATCGGCTTTCTAAATCGTTCCATATATGAACTGAATTAGGTGGTAGATTTGTGAACCAAGTGAATGCAAAGGCCGCACAATGATAAAGGGAACAATCTAATTTTTAACCCATCGGATGTGCGGCTTCCCCACATTGAGCCATGAACCGTCCGATATGCTCAATTGTGGTAATGAGAATCATCACCCGAGAATTTAGCAAAGTCCGTATCCTAAAGTTGTGGGGGTATGGCATTCGGTCTATGTAATCGGGATACGGCTTCCTATAGCCGATTACCCTTCCTCTGGGTCAGAACCGAACTGTTCCCTCAAAACATTGGCGATTTGTTCTGCCCAATTAACATTGTCGGCTTGTGGTGCAGCCGGACATTGCCAATTTTCATTGTTCGTGCCCTGCCCCCCGAGTGCAAACTCGGGTCTTTGTCCAAATCGCACCTCAGGAGGTCTTGGCACCGTGTCATAATCATGTTTAAAACCTAATGCATCGGGTATAGGTGCGTACGGCACTACTCTATATGGTGCTTGTTTCATGGTCGTGGCTCCCCGTGACTGCGGGACCTGACCTGTTTCGATCGGCTGATAAGCCGATATCCCGATGCTATTGGAGGGCCCATCTGACTGATTTGATGCGCTTATCTTGGCCCCATCCGTGTGCCCATGGTAGTGTGTGAATCCATCTCTCTGTATGCTTGGTTTCAAAAGCAGTAGGTTGAGTTGGCATCATAATAGGTGCATGGTGACACGTTCTTGTGTTGGTGTTAGGCGTTATAGAATATCTTGGGTATGTAGGGATGGTTTGTGGTGGATCTAGCGAGTTTCCAGACGCAGCTAATTCCTGAGCAATCGTTTTCACACTATTTTCTATCATCGGCTTTAATGTGGATACCAGAGCCGATGGATGGTTAATCAATGCGTG
Organism: Rhipidocladum racemiflorum; assembly: GCA_036346355.1. NCBI lineage: Eukaryota > Viridiplantae > Streptophyta > Magnoliopsida > Poales > Poaceae > Rhipidocladum > Rhipidocladum racemiflorum. Next base: position 47,234,605 of record CM070582.1, on the reverse strand, counting down.
ATGGATGATTGCTCGATCATACTTGATAAATCGGCTTGAGCGGAGTGCGTATCGGCCACCGATTCAGATGTTGAATCTCCGATAGGATTGATGCTTGGGAGTGCAATCTTTTGAGTAACGCCACGGCGTGTTTTCTGGAAGCATCGTAGCATCATTTCCTCCAGAGCCGCCTTTCGGTCTTCGATTTCTTTCCGTTGCTCAGGGGTTAAATCGGCCATCTGAGGCGCGATTATGGCATCGGTGTTGATATCGGCGGTGACCGCGGGCTTGTCGGTTGACGACATTCTTTTTGGTCCCACCGGGCGTGCCAAAATATGTTCGCGCGAAAAACTTGAAGGGGGTTTTAGGCCTCGAACACACAAGACAAACACCGGGTTTGCAGAGCGTGCCAGTCGATTTGACCTGAAATCGACAAGGTAGGATTTGTAATTCGATCAAAGCCGATAAACAAAGATCTATCGGCTTTTCGCTAGTCGGCAAGAACCGATTAGGAGATAACTAGATCAACCGATTCTGATTAATCCGGATATAAGGTAAAATCGGCTTCGGGAAGGCGATGCGCAACAAAACGAAGCAAATCAAACCTGGGTGAAATCGGCAAAAATCAACAATCGGCGATGCGCAGCTATGTTAATTCCGTCGACTTGCAGAGGAATCTATGAAGCTAAAGCAATGTAAAAGAAAAGGCTGTAAAAAGTATGTGTTGTTGGAATTGATTCTTCTTTGCTTGGCGTCCACCCCCTTTTATAACACGCCTGGCCGATCCGAGTCGCATATGGATACGGTGTATTTACCCATATCGGCCTCTTATCCAATTTCCTTTCCTTTTTTAGAAACGGATTCCTTTTCCGAGTCGTTTACCGATTCCTTTCTGTACGAATACTTCTTCTCTATTTTTAGACCGATTTCAATTCATGCCGAATTTTGGTGCAAACACGTATGTAACGTGGCTTGTACACAATAAGAGAAATGGGAACGGTAGCTCCAATCCAATTGCACCGTATGTAGAAAGCGTACGTTGTTTGATTAGCCGGCCAGGGCCACCAGAGCAGCCACCGCCAGCCCGGCCACGGCGACCATCGGCTGCTGAAACCGAGGGCCGGACGCGGCGGTGCTCGGGCCTGCTGCCGGTGACCTCGCTGCGACGTCCATCAGCACCTTGTCGGCCGACGGCGCCGGTGCCTTCTTGTCCGCGTAGCTGTCGGCGGGAAGCGGAGCCGGTGAAGGGCCGGCGGCTGCTGCTGCTGCGGCGGCGGCGGCGGCGGCGGCGGCGGAGTAGGGCACGGTGGTGACCTTGACGTGCATGGTGCCGTTGAGGCAGTGGCGGGGGATGCCGCAGATGAAGTAGCGGGTGCCGGTGGCGGCGAGCTCGAAGTTGGTTGCGCCGCCGGAGTGTGTGGAGATGGCGCTGCCCACGTTGCAGGTAGCGTAGTCGGACGCTGTCACCTCCAGCACGTTGTGGTACGGTTCGTACTTGAACGCTGTCACGTTGATGTTTATCAATCACATGTCAGACTACTAGCTAGTGACTCGAAGAATATCGAGAAGAGAGGAGCAAATTGGCAATACCGCAATAGTAGTATGCACATTAGGCCAACCCATGCGAGAAAATTAATATGCGCCCAATTAACTCATGCATAAACGAGCAGTGCTTCTATGCTTTTCTTTCTAGTACAAGTTGCACAAATCTTGAAGCAAGCGAAGAGATAAGTAATCACCATCTACCATTCATTCATGCTTTAATAGTTGTGCAACTTTTAAAAGGAAGAGCATAGAAGCACTTCTCTGCATAAACATGGTAAATTAGGCAGATTATACATAGAACGAACGTACTTATGGTGTCGCCGACCATGAACGTCTTGCCGGCCGCCCACTTGTCGTAGTCGACGTACGTGTCCCACCCGTAGGAGCCGCCCACCGTGTAGTCCATCGCCAGCGCCGTCGTGGCCAACGCCGCAACCGCTATGACGGCGAGCAATGCCCCGGAAGTCTTCATGTTGCTCCGTCGATGTTGATCGATCGATCGAAAGGCTCCCAAGAGAGTTAGTATATGTTTTGCTACTGCGACCGATTGATTGCCATGGCATGAATGGGGATATATATTGAAAGAAGGCTCGCAAGATCATCAATATTTTAAAGGGATTTATTCTTGGGAATGTTTGTGGTCGGCCATGAAACATGTAGAGGCTAGGGAGAAGAAATTAGAGGATCTCTGAGTTCAGCTGGCAAATTTGGAATCGAATTGATTAATTGTGAGTTGCACCTGATGGAGTTTAGGCCCGTGCTAAGTTGACTTTTTTTTAGTTCAACTTTTTCCTTCTTCTGTTGTTTGGTTTGCTCGAATCTGAATATAAGCTATTCGTCGTATGAACATTGCTAAAAATGGATATACAACACTGTTTTTTTTTTTTTTTTTTTTTTTTGAAGGAACCCTTTTCCAATCCTGATTATAATTTCTATTTTTTTGTGGAGCATATTTCGCAATTACGGTACTTTGTCTCTTTACTATAGTTAACCTAACATTGATATATTACAGATGTAAACGTTGATAGATTACAGATGTACCTACACTCTATAGATTCTCACGCAATTTTGGGATGCGTTGGCCTATTTGGCCTCTTGGCCTAAATGTTTTTTCATGTTTGATATGTTCGGACGAAATTGTAAATTGTCACTCTTTTTTCATCGCGGAAATAACAACAGACATACGTGTCGCATACTGCACTTCCCTATCTTAAGAGAACACGGTAGGTGATACATGTCATCCGTCGCTTCTTTCACGGTGGAGGAGAAAGTTATATTTACAATTTCATCCGGATGAAACTAAAAATATAAAAAGAAAATATGTAAAGGGACCAAATAGGCCCAGGCTTCCAATTTTGAAGACGGGGAATGTAGTTTGCTAGGATGGATGTACAACTACCTAAGCCCAACTTGAGATATTTTGGGGTTGCTGGGTCTCTCAATGACGAAATGTTAAAATAGGGCCTGTTTGGCAACAAAGTATTTTCATAGTTTCTATGCAAAACCATGGTTTTGAAGAATACCATAGTATTTTTGGCAACATGGTGTTTGGAAGCAACCCAAAAAACTCTGTTTTGAAAACCATGGTATTGCCAATACCATGGTATTTTTGGAGTATTGAAAACTCCACTCAAAGTGGAGTTTTGAGCTTTTGGTGCTAGTGTAGAGAGTGATAGGTGTCAATACTTTGAAAATACCATGAAAAAACTTTGTAGCCAAACAGTTTGTAGTTCCAAGAAAAACCATGGTTTCAATGGTGGTAGGTGAAACCATGGTATTTATGCTAAAATAATTTCTAAGCCATGGCTTTGTAATACCATGGTATTGAAAAACTTTGCTTCCAAACAGGGCTTTTATTTCCTTAGTTCTTTTATTTCCTCTTCCCTTCCGATTTGGTAAGGGATATATACAATCCATTTTCCTGTACGTGAGCACAAGTCCTTGGCAACTGTTTCGGACCCAAGAACTCGTTAATTTGTTTGTGCTTATTCGTGTTGTTCATGCACGAGCTGCCCATATCGTACACAAAGCAAAATCTGCTGACCCAAGAACATTATAACAAGAGTTGACGTCTGCTACTAGATTCAGTTTTTTTTTTTTTTACGTTTTTTTTATAACTGTCAGTTGTAACCATACTTCTTATGGAATAGCAACTCAATTCCAGTACTATTAAAAGAGGCTCGGTTTCTCTGTAGCTCAAATCAAATGCTTCCCCTGTTAAAAAATATATGACGCCTTGAATAAGACACAGTCTCCATTAAGTAACTTTAACCATCAATTTTCATAGTGACATATTAGTTGAAAGTATACAAATATTATATCCTAAAAGTACTCCTCGCGACAAATGTAACAGTATTATTTTCATACTATCAATCTAAATAGTTTGCTATATGTTAGCGGTGAAAATTGAGGAAGTTTGACCGCTCAAATTCTAAAACGTCGTATCTTTTCGAAAGAGAAAATATTGATATCTCCAGATTCGTCAAACATCATCACCTATGAGCAAGTAAAATAGCAAAGCTCACTACAGTCTAATAGTAAGCTAAGTAAGCTTACATAATACTGTCTTTAAAGATTATCTTTTAAATATCGTGCAATAATTATCTCTTCTCTCTTATACACAAATAATATATCTATATTTGCCGCCGTCCACACCGCTGGGCACCCGTGGCTCCCGCCTCGTCCCCTACGTCCTTCACCTGCGCCGGCGACCGCGACACCATCCGCTCGATCTTGCGCTGCGTCAGGCTGCCCTCGTCTAGCAGCATGCTCCGCACCGACGGGTCACACAATGACATCAACAAATTGTCCGAAGCTAGCAACTTCTAGATGCCACCGGAGACACAATCTATTTGGGCAGTACTAGCAGCCGGATGTCTGATTTTTTTAAAATTTTCGGACGCCCGTGCAATATTTTTTTTAGCGTCTGCAACATTTTTTTCAATGTTTGAAACATTTTTTTTCATTTTCGAAACATTTATTGTTTGTCGAAGGAAAATATTACATGCGTAGAAAAAATATTACGAAAAAAAACAGACGTCCGAACCGTAGCATTACCGAATCTATTTTGCCGTTCGTTCGCATGCCAACGCACACGTCCACGTACGTCTTCATGAACCTGTTGTTAAGAGGGTTTGTTTGTGTTGTAAAATGAGTAGTTCACCCACGTCGATCACCGGCAATCAACAAGAACACAAGAACAAGAGACACAAGATATAGGGTGGAGCTCTCTCTTCTTTATTGATCAATGTCATCAATTACAATGGGAGGCACCCGGTATATATATAGCAGTCCCCTCAAGGGGAGTTCGGATTCGCCCACATAATAAGAGATAGACTCCTAACCGAATACGGTTAGGAGATTATCTCATAACACTTCCCCTTGGGCGAATACCGCGTAATGCATATGTCTCGTTAAAAACTCCACTCAAAAACCCAGTGGGAAAAAAGAGATGGAGAAAAGAGTACATCGCACTCGCTCTTTATGTTGCGTTTGTTGCCTCATTAAAAACCTTTATGTGAGAAACATCAGGAAAACTCACAAAGGGAAAAAGAGTACAACTTATGATCTTCAGGATCATGCAAAGGGATTATGGTTCAGGGGTTTACTTCCCCTGAACTATGCAAATCTCTAAGCCGTCTTATTCCAATGCCATTAACATACCTTGGAAGGTGAATTTGGCAAGGATTTTGTGAATAAATCTGCTAGATTTTCACATGACTTAGTTTGCATTATTTTTATCTCACCATTCTTCTGGAGTTCGTGAGGATAAAAGAACTTAGGAGCAATATGCTTCGTGATATTACTCTTTACATAACCCAATTGCATTTGTGCAACACAAGCATCATTATCTTCATAGATAATAGTATGGGAATTGACGGTATTCATATCATATGACTTCTGGACATGGTTGATTACCCGTCTTAGCCAAACATATTCCCGTGAGGCTTCCTTTATAATCTCTGAGTGGCTGTACCACCACAGAGGAAAATAAAATCCATTCTGGGATTTCTTCATGAACGCACATGAACATTATTCCTTCAGGGACCATATTCCTTTTTCAGGAGGAATCTACTTAGTCGATTGTACCACATCCTTATCGACTGTTTTAATTCGTATTCAGTGACCCAAATACATATGCGGTCACTACAATCATCAACTGTACTGAAAAGTTTAAGCTTACTGCCATCAATATTAAATTTCGGAACGTCATTCCACTCATTTCAGGAGAACAGATTTCATCGTAATCGATGATGGGTCTCTGCTAAAACCCTTGTGCTACAAGCCTCGCTTTATATCTCACCACCTGGATATTTTCATATCTCTTCAGGATGAAAAATCCATTTGATCCTACAGGAATATTTCAGAAATGTTCATCGTCAACAGACCAAGAACTTTCCTCTCGTTTAGCGAGCGCTACCTCAATTGCTTTTTCAGGTGAACCTAGATGAGCGCTTCTGGCACTCTGCCATGGACTTTGGTTCTGGATCCAGATTTTAGCAATTTTTAGAGGCAAAATATGTCGACAATTGTAGTCTTTCTTTATATATAATTCTCCTGCATCACTCCAGGGATGTCTCTTTATCAATTTCTTCCAGCTTCTCGTGATTTCCCACAACGATGAAGTCTGGTTGTTCCGACTTCCCAGCGTTGGATTGTGCGCACAAATATATGCTGGGGTTATCATCTTCGTGATGGATCACTTGAGGATGTTACCATCTTCTAGATGGCTCACTTCAGGATTTTCTCAACATCAGGCTGACCTTCTTCCACTATCATAGGTAGTGTTCTCATTTATTTGGTTCTCCTTTTCTGCGGACGTCTCCGCGGAATTGAGTCCCGTGCACCTGGAGGCCTCCCCCTCATTTTATCATGAGGGTTAAGAGTGGGTTCAATATCCTTCTAGGATATTTTCACTCTTTCAGGTGCATATACTGCAGGTATATGAGATCTTTCCACTACCTTATGATCAGTGAAGGCATTTGGCAGATTATTAGCTTATTTGTTGCAGATTTATTACTTTCCGAACTTCAAGTTCGGTCTCTTTAGTGCGTGGATCTAAGGACTCGGCATTCTTTAATGTGGTACTTATCTTCCCCTAATGCCGAAATATGTCCTTAGTACAATCAGCGTATCGAACCATGTACAGACCCTCAACTTCTGGTGAGGTCCCATGGCGGTATGCTATGGTGGAGAGATTGGCATGTATACAACATAACCAAAATTTTCGCAGATGGGAAATACTTAATTCTCTTCCATGCACTATCTGCAACGGGGAAATTTCATTATATACAGTTGATTTGAGTTGAATTAATATCGCAGTGTGCAGCACTGCGTGGCCCCAACAACTGATGGGTAGCCTACTATTCTGCAAAGTGGTCAAGCAATAAATATTATTCCCTTAATAATGACTCTGCAGGGCCATTCTATTATGTGGACATGAGGTATTAAAAGCTCTACATTAATTCCCAAAACCATATAATGCTTTTGAGGTAAACTCGTTAGCATTGTCCATTTGAATGGACTTGATTCTTTCTTCTGGAAAGGAGGCTCACACAAATTGGGCAATTAATTTAGGTAGAAGCATGGTTCCAACAGGGGCCGAAAAGGTCCACAGATATCACTTCGAATTTACTTCAGAAAATTCAGTGATTCATCTACAGGTTAGATGATAAGAAATCTTCAGGTATAAGGAAATCTTTATGCTATGGCCAACAGAATTAGTAATTGTTTTATCATAGTATTCAACTCAAGATTACCCAGTCGATCTACAAGATCTTTAAATATTTCTGGGTTTTATTGCAATACCAACTTCAGGTTGCATAGTATAATTTATTGCACAAAATATTCTGGAAAACACTTTATTTAATTATCACTGATAATTGCTCAACAGGAGCATAGACCAAATGTTCATGCAGGAACATAATTATTCAAACTGATGAGGCTCTTAAGGAGGCTCAACTAATGAAAATGCGACATATAGCAAAAAAAGGTGTAGGGAGACTATTCTAGATCTCCATACAAGTCATGTTTCATCTTCTGGGAAACATTGGTATCTTTCTGGAGCTCCATAAGCTCAGTGCCGAGGAGGTCATCCTCATCCATGGGCGAGTCACCATATCCGAGAAGGCTTTCCTTGAACTCGGTTGTATGGTTAGTGACATTGTCTTCTTTCTTTACACCGTCTTGCTCAACATCTGGTAGAGCGGTGTAGTATGCCTCAACCTTCTTTTCTTGATTCTTCTGGAATCTCCCAGTGGATTTCATGTACAATTCTGCCAAATGCTTGGGGGTGCGGCAATTGCGTGACCAGTGGCCAACGCAACCACACCTAAAGCATGTTTGAGAGTCGGGTGCTTTATTAGTTGGACCTTGCTTCTGGAAGGTTCCTGTACCCGTTCCCTTACCTTTCCATTGGGATTTGCCTTTTTCCTTTTGGTTTCTGTCATTTTTCCATTCATTCCCCTTGTACATTTGGCCTTTTCCGCGGCCATGGCTACTACTAGCCTGCTGAGCGGTAGCATGTGCTTCAGACACTGCTTGACTTCCATTAGTATTTGCATGATGATTCTTCATCAGGAGTTCATCATGTTTTTCTGCTTCTAGCAGAACACTAATAAGCTCAGAGTACTTCTTGTACTTTGCATGACGGTACTGTTGTTGTAGTATCATCATGTTGGGGTGGAAAGTGCACAAAGTTTTGTCGATCTTCTCAGCTTCAGTAACTTTCTGGTTACAAAAAGTCAATTTAGCGACCAGTTTGTGCATTGCAGAATTATAAGCTGCCACAGATTTGAAATCCTGAAAGCGTAGGAGGGTCCATTCGCGTTGTGCTTCTGGCAATAACACGGATCTTTGCTGGTTGTAGCGTTCCTTCAGGGAATTCCACAATACCAGCGGGTCCTCCTCCATCAAGTATTCGGCCTTCAGGTCCGAATGAAGATGGTGTCTTAGGAAATGTAAAGCGGCGCATTTTACGGGTTCAGGCACTTCGATTGCACCGGCTTCAGGCCGAACAATAGCAGCTCCAAGTCCTCTAGCTGTTAGGTTGATTTTGGCATCCATTGCCCAAGTGAGGTAATTGTCGCCATCCAGCAAGCACAAAGAAATTCCCTATTTGCAATGTCAGACATATCCTGTATGCAAGCAATACGAGATTTTACTACAGGTAAAATATTATATTGCATGCATCTTCATTTAATTAATAAAGTTTTGGTCTATATCTATTCAATAGATAATTATCACTCTTTTTCCAGAATTTCCTTAGCAATTAGCCATTTTCTGTTAATTATGTAATTCCAACATAAATTAAACTTGGCATAAGTCTAATTTCAACTCATGTAATTCTTATTGGTTGGGAGCGAAAACGAGTAATGAATATCTCCGTCAATTTGACTCATGGCCAGGTCAACATGCCCCTAGGGCTCACATGAGGGAGGGAGCACTTCCCGTTTCCGGGCGCCAATTAAATAACCAAGCCTCATGTGTGTTTTCCTAGACACCAATTGTCTCATATCTGTTTATTCATTACCGAAATCAAATTCCAACCACACAGGTTCTCATAAACTGTTGTAAGAGAAATTCTAGAATTTTTCTAGCACTTTTCATAATTTCTGCTAATTTCCAAGCAATTTTCAGAATTACTTTACAACAGGAAATTGAATTTCAGCAAATATCAACATGACATAATGCTAAATAAAATAAAACCAGATCCAAATAATTTTCTGGAATTTTCTAGCTATTTTCATATTTTTCTTGTAATTTTCAGAATTTTCTAGAATTTCTAATCAATATCCAGGAAAAAGAATAATAATAATAATAGATTAAATATTGGGGGGGGGGGGGGCAAAAGGGGAAATTCCCCTTGTCCCCCGTGCGTCACTTCATTGGATTCAATGCGGTTTGCAAATGGACTTCATGTCCATCGAGTATTCATCTCCTGGAGTCAAGAACTCAAGATGGACTTCTAGTCCTTGGACTTCATGTCCATGAGCGGTGAGCCCTGGCCAACGCACCGACTGAGTGGAGCAAGCCGTATGTGTCGCTTGGTGGCTCATGGCGGTCGCTTAGCGAAAGCGCCGCGAGGCCCTTGACGGCGGCCCAACGCGGCAATGGCAGCTGACGCTGGCAGCGGCCGCCCGGCGTGGCGCTTGCTGGCCGCTAGGCTCAAAGAAGGTGGCAAACGACGCGGCAGCGCACAGCCGGCAGGGCCGCCACAAGAAAGCGCTTTCGGCGTGGCACGGCCACAGCGCCGCAGCGATGCCCGGCAAAGAAGCGGCGAGCTCGCGTGGCGATTCCATGGCGACACACCGGCAGAATGGCAGCCGACGCCTGGCGTACCGATGCGGCAAGAGTTCGACGGCGCCAGCGCGCGCCAGCGACCTCGGCGTGGCAAATGGCAGATGGGCGACGAAGCGAAGAGCGTCTGCGCGACAGCGCCAGAAAGCGGCAGTCGATTCGACGGCGGTAATCTGCCAGCAGCGGCGCTACCGCAGATGTGGCAACTTCAGCGCAAGCAGCGGCGCGTGCTTTGTGCGTAGCAAGAAGCGAGCTGGCGGTGTCAGGCGCAGGACACCGCAGCGGCTTCGAGCCAGGCCACGGAGTCTCGGCCGACGCGGCGGCGCAGCAGGCGCCGCGGCGTCGCGGTCGCTTGTTTGGCCAGGCCAGACGACCAATCTTGATTCGATGCTTTTGGTGAACCGTAACAGATTGATATAGATTGATCGTATAGATGATATTCCCATGTATAGATCAGTAACAGATTAAGAACGACCATACCAATCTGTTACCTTGATTTGATCTGGGAAAATTTTGTAGACTATCGCGTAGGATAGAGTCGCGTAGGACTTTTCGGCAATCCGAGTGGATGCCGGCGTGGTGACGAGTTGATTGCAGATCGGATCAGGCGATCAATCGCCGGTAGTAGTCGTTCGTCGTCGTCGACGATCCTTCGCTTCTTGCGGTAGAGACTCGTGCTGATAACGTGTTGTAAAATGAGTAGTTCACCCACGTCGATCACCGGCAATCAACAAGAACACAAGAACAAGAGACACAAGATATAGGGTGGAGCTCTCTCTTCTTTATTGATCAATGTCATCAATTACAATGGGAGGCACCCGGTATATATATAGCGATCCCGCCGAGGGAGTTGGATTCAGCGCGTAATAAGAGATAGACTCCTAACCGAATACGGTTAGGAGATTATCTCATAACAGTTTGGATTTGTTTGGATTGTGAAGTCACACGGCCATTGCCGCTTGAAACGAACAGCGCGAGAAGATTCCTGTGGCGGGCTGACGTGACGGTTAACCCTATCGAATGCACGCGCTCGTCGGGGTCGGCCATGGAACAGCGCTGGGTGCGAACGGGACGCACGCACCTGCGTTCGGCGCCTCGGCGGTCCAGGTGCCGGCGGGAGCTCGCTCGGCTGGACCCTGGACGTCGATGGCGCGACTCGTTCGGGCCTGAAAGGTGAGTTCTGGAAAATGTTGGGCCCATACTTGGTTTGGGTACAAACCGGGGCTCTCGGGTCGGGCCTTTTCTGCCAGACCCGTGCGAGGCCTTTGTGGTAGGCCCGAGTTCCTGCGGGCCAAGTCCTGGGCCCTGACTTGTGCCAGTCTATAATGTTTTGTTTGCTCAGTCTAGAATGTGCCTAGTCTAGAACAATATTTGCGCCCTGTGTGATCAATCTGGGAGACTTTCTTAAACATTCCCAATTTGCAGAGGTACATCAGCCTGAGACCCAAACAAATATGCCTCCACGGTGTCACCGACGGATCCAGCTCTCAGGCAAACGGTCGATTACGGATTTTTTTTTCGAGCAAAACTTCGTTTTGGACTGTCGAGTAGCTCTACTCCGGCAGTGTACCGTGTGGTGTATGAAGTAGTAACCTGGAACGCCTTTACTGGTGGTCCTGGGTGCGGGGGGAACGGATAGATTTTGGGTGGAAAGAGTAATCTCACCTCAGTGCCCTCTGCCCGCGGGCTGTGGCGGGCAACAGGCAACAGCTCTCCACCAAAAAAAAAAGTTTGTCTTTTTTTTCAACCGGACGCCGATTCGTCGTATCCTCGTACGGCTCCCAAAAGGAGTCATTGTCACAGCTTTATGCGTTGTTGAACGTCGTGGAAGCAGACAAGTCCTTGCGTGGAATTTAGGGATGGCAAAATTACCCGTGGGTTCGGGTATCCGTGGATCTGGCCGATGGAGTTGGTATGGGTTTGATTTCGCCGCGGGTTTCAAATTTCGGGTTCGGGTTTGGGTTCGGGTTCGGTTCTGCACCCGTGGGTACCCATGGGTACCCGAATTAATTAATATAAATTAAAAATAATGGAAAGTTAATTCAAGATTTTCAAGCATCGTTTGAGATGTAAGATGCGGTAACTTTCATGATTATATACACCATATATTTTTCCTTTAAACATAGAAATTACAAATGAATTGATTGACAATTGATGGTTGAAAATTTAATTGCAAGGTGATTAGGTGAATTTAATTTCGGGTTTGGGTACCCGTTCGGGTTCGGGTACCCATCGGGTTCGGGTATGGGCGTGGGTATGTACCCGTGAGAGATTTCGGGTTCGGGTTCGAGTATGAATTTCGGGTTTCGGGTTCAGGTATGCGGGAGGTCTACCCGCCCGAACCCGCCCGATTGCCATCCCTAGTGGAATTCTTTAGGACAAAAGGCGGCAGAGTTTTCCACATCAGTGGTCATATATTATATTAAACAGGAAAATCGAGACCAGCGACAATTTATCATGCCATACATCGGCATCACTATGACTTTTATTGCCCACTAACCCCCTGATGATACCATGCTAATAATTCTACTCACAGCCACAATGCAAGATTCAATAATACCGATGCAGTTGGTCCCGATCTGCCTACCCTGCACCATCAAGCTTGTTTTCTAGAAATACAGTACACAGCTGGTTCAGCAAACTGCTTCCCAGTCAAGAATCATCTTGGCAAAAGCTCTGTGATGGACACTTCGTTCGACGACATTACTGTGGAATTATCTGTGCACCCGGAAGCTCTTGGATACGGTTCTAAATACACATTTGAGCTGTCACTGGCACTAACCTCCTGGATGCAGTAGGCTGGCCTGGACAGAGAAGGGAGACGGACGGTGTGACTGCTAAACATGATATTAACCGACGACATCATCGGCCTGTTCGCAGGTTTTTTCTGCACACACAAGAGAGCTACGTGGATGCACTTCAGCATCTGGTCGATGGGGGGATGGTAGCTCAAGGATGGATCGATCAACTCGATGACATTTCCCCTGTTCCAGTGCCCCCATACCTGCACCAAATTGGTAGATTATTCAGATATTGCAGTGAGAAATTGGCTGCTTGAAGAGTTCATGAACAATCTTCAAGTACTCACAAGATTCAAGAGATCCACATCTTGCTCGCTATTATATGAGCCACTGTTTCTTCTTCCTGTGACCATCTCTAAAACCAAAACACCGAAGCTAAACACGTCTGACTTGATGGAATACTGACCACGCATTGCGTATTCCGGTGCCATGTATCCGCTGTGATAAAAAACATAACTTTACAACCTGATCTACTTGGCTGTCTTATTAGGGAAATGCTGGCCATACTTACTATGTTCCGGCAATACGATGAGTGACATCTTCTGATTGATCCCCTCCAAATATCTTTGCTAACCCGAAGTCAGAAATCTTAGGGTTGTAATCGAAGTCTAATAGAATGTTGCTCGCTTTGAGGTCCCGGTGAACTATCTTCAATTGAGAATCTTCGTGAAGATATTGTAAGCCTCTAGCAACTCCATTTATAATCTTGGATCTCTTTCCCCAATCTAGCTCCTTGTTTTTCTCAGAATCTGCCATTCAAACAAGACATATCATTGCAGTGAAATTTTGGTAGCTCTTGCACTACTCCTACCGAGAACTTTTCATTTTGAAAATCACAAGTGAGAAAATTATACCAAAAAGAATGGTGTCAAGACTTCTATTGGGCATATATTCATACACAAGTATTCTCTCTTGTTCTTCTAAGCAAACACCAATAAGCCGCACAAGATTCTTGTGGTGAAGCTTGGCAACCAGAACTAGTTCAGTTTTCAGCTCTCCGATTCCTTGTCTGGAACTCTGACAGAGCCTTTTCACCGCTATTTCTTGACCTTCAGGTAGGACTCCCTGTCCAAGTAAAGATACTTACTCCTCGACAAAAAAATTATCTGACAAAGCGACATATGTTATGATTTTGTACCTTATAAACCATACCAAAGCCTCCTTTACCAAGCATTTGGCTCTCTGCAAAGTTATCTGTAGCAACGCGTAGTGTTGATAGATCAAGAAGAAGTGAATTGATGCTTTGAATATCATCTGAACTAGATGAATCTGTGAAGATAAGTACACAATGATGAAAAGTAAGGCTATGAGCTTTTCAGGAAATATGGTTTCGCTGCAAGCTGGGGACACTCTTTTGTATTAAGATTTAATAGAATGAAATTTGATTAAAAAAGTCCATATTATGAACTAAATGACCACTTCCCTGCTGGTCAGTTAACTAATTCATAAGTTGAATTGGTATTATTGCATAATATAAAATGGTTGAGAGGGTTTACATGGTAGAAACGGCTGTGCTTCTGGTCTTCTCCTCCCCCTCCAAGAACAAAAACATATTACGGTGATGACCAGTATCGCAGCAATTATAGGCATCACAATGGCTAGAACGGTAGCTATCCTATTTCTCTTTTTTCCTGCAAATAAATACCATCGATTTCAGATGGTATAGGTCTTAATTAGAACTTTAACCAAAATACAATCAGTTAAAAATAATTTTTCGTTCTTTCTGGTCAAGCAACTCAACAACAGCTAAAGTGCTATACAGAAGTCATGAGCAGCAAAGAAAAATAGCCGGCATTGTTAATTGATTTGTAAGCTGTACAATGATCATTGTTCCCCCTTGTTCCTAAAAACAGAATCATTTTCTTAAGACAGTGCTGTTAGTTAGCATTCAAGAAATTTGTTTCAGAAGAGAAATTTGTTCCTAAAAGGAGAAATTAGTTGCATTTCCTTAGAACATTATTCTTTTTTTTGAACCAATCACATGAAACATAATAACACACCAACATGAGTGATTTCTCTTTGTCTAACTCACCTCCTCCTTTGGTCGCCGGTGGCGCAGGAGCAGGCGGCGTCTCCACGAATGCTGGAATCTGCAGCAGCGGGCGGCCGGAGAAGAAAGGATACACCTCGTACCGGAAGCTGCACCATACCCCGAACATTCCCCCGCCTGTCCTCCCGCTGAAACTTGTCGGCAGCTGCCCAATTATAGTGCTAAGGCAGTTCCGGCAGAAGTCCACCGTCTTGTACTGCGTGCATTGCGACAGCGCGTAAATCTTGGGGTTGCTCCTATCGAAGCCCTCCTCTCCCGTGCCGAACCGCCTGGACGAGTTCACCGTGTAATCCGCGGTGGCGTTGACTAGTAGTCCGACGGCGGCATCGAACGCTGCCGCCGGCGTGCTCACGAGCTGAGAGCGCTGGAGGGTGTACGTGGTGACAAAATTGTCGTCGTCGACGAAGAAATTCCGGTTGGAGAAGCGCAGCTGGCAGAGTTCGTAGAAGATCAACACGTCTTTGATGAGTGGGCACAGCTGCTGCGCGCCCCGGAAGGCGGTCGCGACGCAGCTCTCGCAGGCGGAGGCGTTGGCGTCGCCGCGGCAGAGCGCCAGGGCGTAGACGATGTCCGGGACCTCGCCGACGTTGTCTATGGCGTAGAGCAGAGGGGAGGAGGAGGCGTTGCCGGGGAGGGTGGCGGAGAGGCGATTGATGTTGGCCTGGTACGTGCTGTTCTCCGTGTAGTTGCCGATGGAGAGAGGTGGCGGGCAGAGGACCCACGGTGGCGGTTGGTCTTGGGCGGCGGCGAGCAGCGCGTGGAGGACGGCGAAGAGGAAGGTGGAGGCGACGCCGGCAAGGTAGGAGGAAAAGCGGTGTGCCGTGGCCATGATGCTGCTGACAGGTGACGAGAGAAGTTTCGGGGGTATGAACTACGAAGAGCAGGTGGGGTTCTGGAAGAGTTAATTGGTTAGACTTTTGCAATGGCGTATCCATCTGAGCAGCCATAAAAAAATCTGCGAGTGCGGGGTGTGTTTTCCAAGAACGGCGGCTACCTTACACTGGATCCATTCGATAAAGGCCACGAGTGCGGCGAGACATAAACTGTTCTTCCTTATTTTTATTATATTTTTAAATAGTATATCTTGCTTTACTCTATAGTAATAATAAATGATATTCTAAAGAGAATGGATATAAAAAAATCACGTCTAAATTGTAGAATGATATTACCATAAATAGTTATCGTTTTAGACATATGTGCAATCAAAATTTTGAAACTTTGGATGTAAATATCTTATTAAATATTGATATTTGGTTTTAGAAAAATTATATGTCTAGATTTATCTTGAAAAGTACTTTATAATATTATAATTTTATTGGGTTTTCTAAATATATTATAGTAAAAATTAGCGATCCAACTTATATTTTAGAGACCGTTGATATTCTAAATGATAACTATTTATTATCAAAGATAGTATGTAGTTAAAAATAAAATTTGTAAACTCGGATGACGTGTGCTGGTAAGCAGGGAGAGTACATATCACTGATAACGTGGCAAAAGATTTTCAAGTAAATCAATAACAATGTGTTTGGTTGATAGGATGCAATTGAATAGGATGGGATGGCTCTGTATCATTTAGTATTATTATTTTGAGTGAGTAGGATGGTTTAATATTTAGAGAGAATATTTCTCAAATTTGTATCATTTGATCCAAAATAAGATGATTCTATTAAAACAATCAAACACACCAACAATTTTTTTAAGAACCAGCTTATATATATACCATTTGGGTAGGCTACCGGACGCAAAGGAACAAGGGTGTAGCCTTCGGTCCCCGGGTCGTAACTATCCGTCAGACGCTATACCAATCACCAAATGCACAGAAATAAAAAAAAAAAATGCAGAGGCCTCCTGATTTGACCAATTCGAGACGCGACACAACCTGATCGCATGTGCTTGTCTTGATCACGACTTCTCTGCACTGTTTACAGTCATTGCCTATCAGTTGCTGCGCCAGGGTGGCAACGACAGTTCGCTGCGGATGCTCGCAGCTCGCTGGCGCTATTCTACATCGCTACTACAACCTGTAGCCTCTCCTCGTCGTCCTCCTCATCACCACCACCACGGCCATGGCCATGGCCATGCGACGCCATGTTACTCTTTCGTGCTACCTCGCCGCCGCCCTCCTCATCGCCTTCCTCCGCGCGCCGCTCGGCGCGGCGCAACCGCTGCCGTGGCAGCTGTGCAACACCACCGGCGCCAACTACACGGAGGGCAGCCCCTACCAAGCCAACATACGTGCCCTCGCCAGCACCCTCCCCAAGAACGCCTCCTCCTCCCCCGTCCTCTTCGCCAAGGACCAGGCCGGCACGGCGCCGGACGTCGTCTACGCCCTCGCGCTCTGCCGCGGGGACACCAACGCCTCCTCCTGCGCCACCTGCGTCGCCACCGCCTTCAGGAATGCCCAGCAGCTCTGCGCGTTCAACGGGGAAGCCACCATGTACGACGACCCCTGCATCCTCCGCTATGCCGGCTGGGACTTCCTGGTCAACACCACCGACAACAGGGGGATGTTCGTCGCCTGGAACTATAATAACGTCAGCGCGGGGTCGGCGGCGGCGTTCGACGCCGCCTCCGGCCGACTCGTAAACGCCACGGCCGACTACGCGGCGGCGGACTCAGTCAGGCGGTTCGGCACGGGGGAGGTGGGGTTCGACGAGACTTACCCCAAGATTTACTCTCTGGCGCAGTGCACACCGGACATGACGGCGGCCGACTGCCGGAGCTGCCTCGGGGACATAATCAGGAGGATGACGCCCAAGTATTTCGTCGGGAAGCCGGGCGGGAGAGTCTTTGGCGTGCGGTGCAACTTCCGGTTTGAGACATATCCTTTCTTCTCCGGCCGCCCACTGCTGCAACTCCCGGGGCCGCCGCCTGCACCGGCGCCAGTGAACGTGATGCCACCGGCGACAGGAGAAGGTGAGTTGCTGAAGCAGAAATCACTTGTGTCGCAGTTACGACTGTCGCTTGCTGCTTAATTGCTTTGAAACTTATAATGATTTTTGTTGTAAAAAAAACTTGAGCGGTTTTCCTTTCGGAAGAGAGCATAGCAGAACACTTATTTGCAATACATCATATATACATATACGCGCTCGCCCCACCTGAAATCCACATAATTTGTTTCAGGAAGAACAGGACATAGGACAAGACGGATCTTGGCCATTACACTGCCTATAGCTGCTGCAATACTAATTTTCGTTGTAGCATGCGTTTGTTTTTGGAGCAGGAGAAGACCAGCAGAACGAAAGCCCTCGGTACCATGTAAGTCCTCACTATCATTAACATATCAACACAGTCAATGAATCAAGAAAAATCATCAATTGGCCTACCAACAGGTGAATGGTGTTTGCTTCGTTATATCGTTTGCTTTAATTTATTCAAATTTCAACATCTCCCAAAATTATTAACTCTCCTCCTCGGTTTTCCAAAAAAACAAAAAAACTCCTAAAATTAAACACTCACCAGCCTATAATGCAATTACATCTCCAGAAAAGCACATCCTGCAGTTATGAGCTGATCATCGTGCACCTCTTCTCTTCCAACAGATTCAACTCATCCAGACGACATTCAAAGCATCGATTCGCTCCTTCTTGACCTCGCAACGCTACGGGCTGCAACAGACAACTTTTCTGAAAGCAACAAGCTTGGCGAAGGAGGGTTCGGTGCGGTTTATAAGGTACCAATTGCACCATACATGTAACTCTGTTGGTTGCTTTGTTGATTAAGCAAGTGTCTTCACTTGCACAGGGTGTCCTTTCCGAAGGTAAGGAAATAGCAGTGAAGAGGCTCTCACAGAGCTCCAGGCAAGGCATAGAAGAGCTGAAAACTGAGCTGGTTTTAGTTGCTAAGCTTCAGCACAAGAATCTCGTGAGGCTTGTTGGTGTCTGCTTGGAAGAACACGAGAAACTACTTGTGTATGAATACATGCCAAACAGGAGCCTCGACACCGTCCTTTTCGGTACAATTCCCTCACTCGCCGTTTCCGAAAAAGAAATACGTATCGCTGCAGGCTCTGATGTTTCTTGTTTGAGTGACAGATTCCGAGAAAAGCAAAGACCTGGATTGGGGGAAGAGATTCAAGATCGTGAATGGAGTTGCCCGAGGCTTACAATACCTCCACGAAGATTCTCAATTGAGGATAGTTCATCGGGACCTCAAAGCAAGCAATGTGTTACTGGACTTAGATTACAGTCCTAAGATTTCAGACTTTGGCTTGGCTAAGCTATTTGGATGGGATCAGTCGCAGGGCATCACAAGCCACATCGCTGGAACATAGTAAGTACAGTACGGTCTGCAGCATTTCCATTGGCACGATAATATGTATCAGAGTAGGATCTGTGTACGACAAGATTTTCTTCGTGTTGCAGTGGATACATGTCGCCAGAATACGCGATGCGCGGGCAGTATTCAGCCAAGTCGGACGCGTTCAGTTTTGGCGTCTTGGTCTTGGAGATTGTCACCGGAAGGAAGAACAGCAGCTTCGCTATCGCGGGGCAATCCGTTGACCTCTTAAGCCTCGTGAGTAGTGCATGCTTCTTCTGCTTCTCAAAAAGCCAGTATGGGAGCACTCTAATTACTCTAATTACATGCAGGTATGGGAGCACTGGACGACGGGAACAGTCGAAGAGTTGCTGGATCCATCCCTGGGCGGTCGTTCTCCCGGCGACCAGATGCTGAATCTGGTAAACATTGGGCTGCTGTGCGTCCAGGACAGCCCCGCGGACAGGCCGACGATGTCGGCCGTGAACGTCATGCTCAGCAGCAACACGGTCTCTCTGAAGGCTCCGTCGAGGCCAACGTTCTGCATCCAGGAGGAGGAGATGGACGGCGACTCGGACCTGTACTCGGAAGCGTATCGGAGGGCGTTTCAGTCCATCAGCAGCAACAAGTCGAAAACCATGTCGCATAACGAGGTGTCGATCACGGAGCTCGAGCCGAGATGAGCCTCTGAAGCAACTGCGCAATCGATCGCATAATGTTGTTTGTAAATAAATAAAATTAAATCCACCCTATGCGTCTGTAATTTTCTAATTTCGCGTTATGGTTGTAAGAATCTTTCGATCTGTTTACGAGTATGTTGGTATGTGAATGTTCAGAGTTGCTATATATAATTCGAATTCGACAGATATATTTTTTTTCTGTGTAAATCATTCATATTTCTAACATTACGATTTTGCTTGGAGATTCATGCTCCGACCGGTGAGGTCATCTTCTCAGGCAAGCTTGTGCTGAAACTGCGAGACACACTCGTGCTCACCATACATTTCCCATGGAAATTGACATTACTAGTACAAAACCTCTCCCTACATCCAGCTGATATTAAAATGACATTACCGGTACAAAACCTTGTTCAGCAATTGAATCAAGGCTCATATTGGCTCAAGCTCTGTGATGGACATTTCGTTCGAAGACCTCACCGCCGAAATACCACTGCACCCGGAAGGTCTTGGTCTCGGATACGGTTCTGAATACACATCTGAGCTGTTGTCACTGCCACTGACCTCCTGGATGCAGAAGGCTGGTCTGGAAAGAGATGGCAGACGGACAGTACAGCTGCTAAGCATGACATTTACCGACGACATCATCGGCCGATCTGCGGGCTTTCTCTGAACACACAGTAGACCGATGTGGATGCACTTCAACATCTGATCGATGGGAGGATGGTTGCTCAGGGATGGGTCGATCAGCTCGACAACATTTCCCCTCGTCCAGTGCTCCCATACCTGCACCAAATCGGTGAGTTGTTGGACTACTATGATGAGAATTTAGCTGCGCGCAGAGTTCCTGGAGCATTCCGAAGTACTTACAAGATTTAAGATATCAACGTCTTGCTCCGAGTCGTAGGAGCCAGTGTTTCTTCTTCCTGTGACGATCTCTAGAACCAAAATGCCGAAGCTAAACATGTCCGACTTTGTCGAATACTGACCGCGCATGGCGTATTCCGGTGCCATGTATCCGCTGTGATGAGAACACAACTTTACTTTCTTCTAATACTCTGATGCATTACTTGGGAAATGCTCACCTTACTTACTATGTTCCGGCGATACGGTGAGTGACATCTTCTAATCGATCCCCTCCAAATATCTTTGCTAACCCGAAGTCGGAAATCTTAGGGTTGTAATCAAAGTCTAATAGAATGTTGCTTGCTTTGAGGTCCCGGTGAACTATCTTCAATTGAGAATCTTCGTGAAGATACTGTAGGCCTCTAGCAATTCCGTTGATAATCTTTAATCGCTTCCCCCAATCTAGCTCTTTGTTTTTCTCAGAATCTGCCATTCAAAACAAGAAATATCATAGCATTGTAGTTAAAACTTTGGTGGCACGTGCACTACTTCTATTCGGAATTTCTCATTAAAAAAACTAGTTAGAAAATTGTACCAAAAAGAATGGTATCAAGGCTTCTATTCGGCATATATTCATACACAAGTATTTTCTCTTGTTCTTCCAAGCAAACACCAATGAGCCTCACAAGATTCTTGTGGTGAAGCTTAGCAACCAGAACAAGCTCACTTTTCAACTCTTCTATTCCTTGTCTGGAACTCTGACAGAGCCTTTTTACTGCTATTTGTTGACCATCATGTAGGACTCCCTGTGAAAATAAATATACCTACTCATTGACAAAGAATTAGCTGGCAATGCTACCTATATGGTATGATTTGTACCTTATGAACCATCCCAAACCCTCCTTTACCAAGCACTTTGCTTTCGGCGAAGTCATCTGTAGCAACCCGTAGTGTTGATAGACCAATAAGGAGCGAATCGATGCTTTGAATATCATCTGAACTAGCTGAATCTGTTTGAAGAAAGCGTAATGATGAAAAAGACGGTATGACTATAAATTTTTCAGGAAATGTTCAGTAAATACGATTCCACTGCATCTTTGGAACCCGTTGCGATGTTAAGAAAATGGTATTTTACTAAGAAGATCAATATTATGAAGTAAATCACCAGTTCAACTAACTGAATAATTGCCCGGATATTATTTTATAATTCACAATGGTTAAGAGGACTTACATGGTAGTGATGGTTTTGCTGCTGGTTTCCACCACCTCCTCCTCCAATAACAAAGGCATATTAGGGTGATGACCAACATTGCACCAATTATAGGCATTGCAATGGCTAGAACTGCTCTAGTCCTTTTATTCATTCTTCCTGAAAACTCCATTTTTTAGAGAAATTCTTTGTGCCAACTTTAATGAAAATATGAAGAACTGAACTCCTTTGCCTACAAGTAGCTCTTATATTTTTTTGAGAAGTTTCTTCTGTAACTCTTAAAAAAAACCATACAAGTTCCAAATCAACGAAGTGTTAATTGTATGATAGTTTGCTATGTTCAGCAAATCATAAAAAAAAATAGAGTACCAAGGAGGCTGGGAGGAACTAGTTTTTTTTTTCATTAAGAAGAAATCGGCAATTCATTATATGCCACTGAATAACTTCATATGTTCATTGTATGCCACTGATGTCTCGTTGACATGCCAGCCTCACAATGAGTGGCATATTGAGAATCATGTTGTTATTCACTGAAATATTGTGAATTTTCTCAAGAAAAAAATAGGCACCCAAAGTCTCATCAAAGAAGACTTCAACTTGAATGATAGATGTACAACCACACCTCCCACCAGCTTAGTTCCTTGTTCAGCAAATCATAGGGAGAAGATTTGTAGGTTGTTGATAAGTTTCAGATAAGTTGTA
The DNA here is from genome assembly GCA_036346355.1 of Rhipidocladum racemiflorum. Taxonomy (NCBI): domain Eukaryota; kingdom Viridiplantae; phylum Streptophyta; class Magnoliopsida; order Poales; family Poaceae; genus Rhipidocladum; species Rhipidocladum racemiflorum. Next base: position 47,212,237 of record CM070582.1, on the reverse strand, counting down.
CACATATTTATTAAATAAATAAGGTTGCATGATTACACCTAATTGTGGTCAAGCAACTCAACAACCGATAATGATCAATCAAAAGAGGCCCGATTTGTTATGTGATTTGTGAGATTAACCAGAATCATTTTTTAAGACAGTGCCGTCGGTACATTAGCTTCATGGAATTAGTTAGGCGTTCTTCCAGTTTGAACTTAATTGGTAAATACACCACACAACCAACAAATCTGGGTAGCCAGCGCAGGCGTAATTGCACAGCAACATAAGTGATTTCTGTTTCTTAAACTTACCTCCTCTGGCTGGCGGTGGCGCCGGCGCCGGCGGCGTCCCCGAGAACGGCGAAAGCTGCAGCAGCGGGCGGGCGGAGAAGAAAGGAAATACCCCGTACCGGTAGGTGCACCACACCCCGAGAATCCTCCCGCCCTTCCTCCCGCTGAAAGAAGCCGGCATCAGCCCAATTATATTCGCGAGACAGCTCCGGCAATTGTCCGCCGTCATGCTCGGTGCGCACTGCGACATCGCATAGATCGTGGGGGTGCTCCGATCATCGAAGCCCTCCACTCCCGTGCCGAACCGCCTGGACGAGTTCGCCGTGTAGTCGGCGGTGGCGTTGATGAGCTGGCCGACGGCAGCGTCGAACTCCGCCGCCGCGGCGGCGCCCATCACACGATCAGAGCTCTGGAGAGTGACCGTGTTGACGAAGTTGTCGTCGGCGACTAGGAAGTTGCGGTTGGAGAAGCGGAGGTGGCAGGCGTCGTGGAAGATGATCACGTCCTTGTAGAGCGGGCACCGCTGCTGCGCGCCCCGGAAGGCGGCGTCGAGGCAGGCCCCGCAGGCGGAGGCGTTGGCGTCGCCGCGGCAGAGCGCGAGGGCGTAGACGATGTCCGGGACGGCGCCGACGCTGTCGGTGGCGAAGAGGACCGGGGACGCGGAGGCGTTCTTGGGGAGGGTGGCGAAGAGGCGGCCGATGTTGCCCTGGTACGTGCTGTTCTCCGTGTAGCTGCCGCTAGCCGGAGAGGGCCCGCAGAGGAACCACGGCGCCGGTTCGTCTTGGGCGGCGGCGAGCGACGCGCGGAGGACGGCAAGGAGGAGGAATGTGGCAGCCAGGTAGGAGAAGAGAGGGAAGCGGTGGTGCGTGTCCATGGTGGTACTCGGGTGAAGGCGTGAAGTGGGGAGATCGTACATCGTTGTCAGTAGCAGCCTGGCAGGTGGTGCCGGAGTCGTAGCCTGAGGAGAAGAGAATGGTAGGGCTTTTTTTTTGGCCCCGCAGACGGAAAAAAAATTAATATATACTGAGAGAGAAAATAATTTAGTTATTTTGAGATATTAATTGTCTAGTTGCGAGGACGCTACCGATTTTTTCCACTCGCAAATCGGACTATGGCGAAGCATCTGAAGGCTGACGCAGGCAGCCTCGAAAACCGGCATGTGCGTCAGGGTGGCATGTATTAAAGCAGGTACGGTGCCTATTCTATTGGAATAGGCGTACGGGATAGACTTGGATAACAGCCGGCTCGAATGGATTTGGTTAAATTGTTAAGAGAATGAGTTAGATCGATTTGACCTATTATCTTAACTAGTTACATGCCCGTGCATTGCTACGAAAAACAAAATTGATAACAAAAAATAAAGATTAAAAAATAAAAAAATTATTTCACAAGATCAAACATCTATCTTTAACGCTTCGCTTTCGCGAAAGTTCACTAATTAAAGCAACGCTTCGTTTTTTGCATAGGGCAATTAAGCAGGGCAATTAAGTAGGGCAATTAAGCAGGGCAATTAATGACATGGGTAGAACTCACCACTGCCACCAACTGTTGCTTTACTAGTTACATGCCCGTGCGTTGCTACGAAAAACAAAATTGATAAAGAAAAATAAAGATTTAAAAATAAAAAAAATTATTACACAAAATCAAACATCTATCATTAACGCTTCGTTTCTTGCGAAAGCTGGCTAATTAAAGCAACGCTTCGTTTCTTGCGTAGGGCAATTAAGCAGGGCAATTAAACGGCAATTAATGACGTGAAAAGAACGGACCACTGCCACCAAGTGTTGCTTTATAATAGTAGAGATAATTTTAGGTTTCGTTTGGCAATTAGAAATCGGGTCGGCTAAAGCTCAGAATCGTTTTTTTCTTTTTCCACGCTAGGACCGAATCGCTCTTAACCCTGTTCCACCCCGATTCACAGAATTCAGACAGCTAGTCAAATGGTTTCCAGACAGTGATTTTGATTCTACATGAAACGTTTCTACCATGAATCTGTAACCGTTTTCGTTTCTACTAGAATCTGAAACTGTACCAAATAGGACCTTAATAATCTCAAATCTTAACTCGATTTGACTTATTAAATTTGCGAATTGACTCGTTAAACTTGACATTGCCATCTAACAAAAGGATAACTGTTGAGACTATACAGTATGACATATGTAATCATCCTCGTCTCACACATATACAGCTAAACTTGTCGACTTGAAGGACTTGTTAAAGTCGCGAGTTGGCTTGTGTAACTTGTTATCTAAATATGGCGAAAACCCTATTTTCGCCTTACCATATGGTGAAGACCCTATTTTCGCCAAACCGTATGGCGAAAATAGGGTCTTCGCCATACCGTACGGCGAAAACAGCCTTGATTCCCGTGTAGCAGATTAACTTCGGATTTAGGGTATTGTCGCCACACGGTTCGGCGAAAATGGGGTATTCGCCACACGGTTCGGCGACCACGTATTATTTTTACAATTTTTATTTTTCGAGTATTAAAAACGCAATTCAGTTTAAAAAAAGTATTATTTAAAAAAAAATCGAGTATTATGCAATCAATTAAACTGCTTGAAGGCAGCTCATCTCGGTGCCACATGAGCGACACCTATTGCCTTTGGGGTTGAAAATGGAACGAAAAGTTTTCGATCGTTCCGGCGAAAAAGAAAAATAGAAGTGTCGACGTTTGGAAAATAGGTCCCCGCCGAGCTTGCTTGTTAAATTAGGGATCAACACAGCCCCTTTTTCGGTAAAGGGTTTGTGTCTGGAGAATGCCCGTAGGGGGAAGGATACTCAAAAAATAGACAAGGGTTTATACTGGTTCAGGCCTCCCACTGCGGATATAATGACCCTACTTCAGTGGTTTCATTGTTGCTGTCGAACTCTCACAGGAAAGGTTTGTGTCTATCTGTCTATATCCGCGGCCCCCCTTTCCCAATTTACCTGGGGGGTTCTTATAGCTTACATCGTACTTGGAATAACTGCCGCCGAATAATACGCATTTTACTGCATTAACCGTGGCTGCAACTGAAGCCTTGATTCTCGCCACGTTCCTGTTGTGGGTGTAACGGCCCTAGACTATGGCGTAATTATCGCTATTTAGATGTTATGGGGCAAGCACAATCTTTTGATCATGCTTGAGGAGTTCCCCAACTCTGACCGACTCTTGCACGTTTTCGAGCTCGCATGCTCGTGGGCAAGCTTGGATGCTCGTGGACGAGCATGGGTGCTCGTGGTCGAGCACCGGGCCTAGTTCGATCGGGCGAACCAGCCGGTTAGACTATCCGAGGGTCCTCCTTGGGGACATCATCCAAGGACATGCATGGTCGACCAAAACTGGCTGCCAGAGTATAACACTCCTTATGGAGATTATCCAATCCCCGACAGGAAGCATTTTTTACAAATGGAAACGGAAACAAATTTTTTTTTGTCAAAAACGAAAATGGGAGAACCAATTTGTAGGTTCAAGCTCCATTGATTTTGTTGATTGGTTTTAGATTAATGCTTAATTTTTGTTTAATGACAAATCTAATATTTTATAAAACTAACATGTTTATTGAGTTTATTGTTAGTAGTCTCATATTTGGATGAAAAATGAAAAACCCAATGTATGTATGCATATTTATTCTATTATTCATTGCATACTATGATTCAAGTTAAAGTATGAATTCTCCATTATATTAACCACAAAATGTGCATTATGTTTTCTAATCCATATATTACTTGGATGCACATATTTAGGGGGAGTTCAAGCTTTAACTTAAAGTTTCATAAGTATTGATCTACTCTTCACTCTATATATAAAGGATCAATACATTGAAACATATCAATTTAAATGAAGTTTAAATTAAGTTCATTTGTCTTCTAATCATCAAAGAACATTATTTAAGCATTCAAGCATTTACATTATTTTATATTTATCTATTGCTTGATTGTATATATAGTTGCTTAGTATAGTTTGTTTGATCAACATAGCAATTCTTGTGTAGAGACTTAATTTAGTTAGTGCCCTAGTGAGCCTAGTTGATTTAGGCTTTACCTGTCAAAACCGTAGTTTACGCTTACACAATTTATTTAGGTTTTGACATAAGTGTTGGTTAGAGCAAATTCGTAATTAGAATTTTATAAACGCCTATTCACCCCCCCTCTAGGTGCATCCTCAACCTTATACAATTCTAACAAAAACGGAAACGAAAATTCCATATAAATGACGACGAAAATTAAAAGCGCAAAACAGACCGAAAAGGGAAATGGGCATGACCCAAAAAGGAGAAGGGAGAATTTACATTTATTTTCGAATTAAAATGGTTTTAGAAATACAAATAATTTTACAGAAAATATCAAATAGAGTTTAAAAAGTCCAAAAAAAATTCTCAAAAATACTATAAAATATTTTGAACATAGAAAAATTGTTTAGCATAATTTTTGTTTATTTTTTATGAATAAATTGATTTTATAAATCTAAAAATAGCAAAACGGTATTTATAAACTCAAGAAAATTCAGGATAAATCTCAGAAAATCACAAATGAACAACGAATAATAATATATAAATTTTAAGACGTTACACATTTGTAATTGGTGGAGCAAGAAGATATCGATGATAATGATATGGAGTAGGATATGCTTGTTTGATATGGGGGACAAATAACTAGTTTTCAGCTGACAATTTTGAGAAAAAACTTTTTAATGATACCGGTAAACATAACATTATTCTTGTGTACACCTTGGAGGTGGAATGAGTTACATTATTCTTGTGATCATTTATATTGTGATCTTGTACTACGTTCTTGTAGAATTTTTTGCTTTCGTTTCTGTATCCGCTCCGTTCCGCTCCGCACCCGTTTCCATTACTACCTGTTTTCGTATCTGTTTACGTGGTTTCCAATTTCGTTTTCATTACCGGTAAAAAATGTGGAAATAAAAACGGAACATCCATTTACCGATATTTTCTGTACCATTTTCATCCCTAATCTTCTTTGACCTGCTATTGGTAGACCGAGTACACGTCTGACTCGACGTCCGTCTCCTGGTCCTGGATGCAGAACATTGGCCTCGACGGCATAAGTGGATCTAAGTGTGGTATTGGGTATGTATTGACACCTCCAAAATTCTGTAAAATATTAGAAAAAATATCTCTTTAATAGATTAAATTTGTCAATTGAATTTATGTCGGTTTTGGTGGTTTGCGATTTGTAAAATATTAGAACATTTGTATTGTATTCTTAATAAATTTAAAAAGTATGTGATGAATTTACGATGTTACGAAATTATTATAGAAGATTATAGAGTTATGCATGTAAAATAAGTAATTATATTGAAATATTTCTAGTTCCGCGACTGAACCTAGAGCTCACCGCCGAGATCATCGGCCGTTCTGTAGGGCTGTCCTAAACGCACAACAGCCCGATGCTGACCAGCTTCAGCATCTGATCTTTCGGACGATGGCTGCCCAGGGATGGACCGTTGGATCCAGCTTTTTGGGCCACTACAGACTAATGGTATAGGGCCGATTATTATGTTTAATAGGCTATACTTACATTTGAAATAGGTTTTTTCGTGCCAGGCCTGTCCAAGTGCAGCCTGAGCTGCCATGCCATACCACCCATCGGGCTAGATTTCCTGATCCAGTACGGTCCACTATACCATGATGTGTTGGTCCGGACTACTTGATTTCGTATTGGATCCTTATGGGCCTAATTCCCTGGTCTATATCTGAGCATGTTTTCTCTAGTTGGCGTGCAGACAAAGCGACAGAGACGTTAGAGCCACAAAAGTGGCCTGCATGCCTCCTTGGTAGGCAACAAGGAAATTGAATTCTAACAAATCTTCAGGCAAGGGCATGTTCAATAAGGCCACATCAGCTGGTTTTTAGTTTGTACATGTCAGTTTTGGTTTATGTGGAAGAGTGAGAAAAGAGGAGAGAGAAGATGGTTGCCTCTTATTTAGGCCCCGTTTGGCAACTTGGAACCGGACCGTTTCTATCAGAATCTGAACGAGACTCAACCAAACGAAGATTGTCAAACGTTTCGAGCAGAAACGTTTCTCCTTTTTGCACTCGATTACTGAATCGATCTCCAGTCCGTTCCTCCCCGATTCACGTTTACCCCCCTACCCTTCGCTAGCTTCGACCGGGATTACGCTGCGTCCTCGTGAACGTTTCTCAGGCGACACAAGCTAGGAGACGACGCGCACCAGCCCAGGCGGCGATGCGTCCCCCCCCCCGACGACGCGCCACTACCCCGGTGACGCACCCCCCGAGACGCCCCCCCCACACGAAGCGCACCACCGGAAGGTTTGCTTAGATCGCTGTTCTTCTTGTCTCTGGTGTTGGTTGAGATCAGATTTGTTGGGTTTCGTGGCCCTTTTTTGTTAGCAGGGCGGATTAATTGGTCTCGCAACTCACTAGCGAGGCTGCTCAGCATCTTGAGGTTTGACAATGGCCAGTCTGAACATTTAAATCTTAAATTGCACTGAGTTTGTTCCAATGAAATCCGTGTTTGGTTTTTTGAATGAGATTGTAGCTCTATATGACTTAAAACATGTCTGGCAGAACTTATATTTTCATGAACTGTCGCACAAACTATAACAGCAAAATAGCTATATTTGTTTACATCCGTATGCCTCTTTTAGTAGAAATCAAAAGCTGAGAACAAGTATACTACTCACTTTAATTCATACATCCATATGCCTTTTTCAGTAGAGTTATCACTAATCTTTCAGTTGATTGCTTGGTTGTATTTATGTTGTGATTATTAGCATTTGTAGAATGGCTGCTAATTTCTTATGCTTTCAAGTCATCTGTGTTTCACCTTTCACATGCTTTGTGGATGGTTTAACTGCTTTATTATGGCTCTGATTGTTTTTTTTGTGCTTATGGATGTATTAAGTCATACTGTGATGTTTAAGTTGTCTGCTATTTTGCACTAGTAATTGATAGATTGCAAGTTTTGATAGTCGTTGTTAGTCGTTTGTAGGGAAAAAGTTTTGATAGATTGCAATGAATGGTCCAAACTGAAGCTAGAGTACAATGTTTGGAAGGAGTTGTTGAAACAAACAGGTATAGGTTGGGATGAGAGGAAGGGAACGATTGACATGAACAATGATTGATGGAAGATGATAAGAAAAGTAAGTGCGCAAACCGTAATATATTTGATCTTGGTTTTTGTATCAATATTACTTTTTTTGACATATGTTGTCATGTTTGCAGAAAATTCCAGGATGTGGAAAGTTTAAAGACAAGGGAATTCAAAACAAAGATGAGTTGAAGGTTATGTTTGAAGACCTTAGAAATACCGGTGATGATCATTTTGGTGCTTCGTCTGGTCTAATTCCTCAAAGTCCTGATGATCTTGCAAAGTCAATTATGGAATCTAGATCGTAGTTCACTTTATTATTTTTGTAATATTAATACAATGATGTATTTTGCTAAATCTTGTATTTGAATGGCCGAACATTGATACAAAAATTCTGTAATGAGATTATTATGGATGCATGTATTTCATCGTCATTCTTACATTAAAATGTACTACAAATCCATCACAAATAAAAAGGGCACTTCGGTCATTTTGACCACTTCATCATCTCTCCAGAATCTGAATCCAGACAGTTAGCCAAATGGTTTTCAGATAGTGATTCTGATTCTACTTGAAATGTTTCTATCAAGAATCTGGAACCGTACCAAACGGGACCTTAGTAGCCAGTTTTGTTCGGAAACATAGATATATCTAGAGATAATTTTTAAAACGTAAGCTAATTTTTAGTCTGTAGTAGGTCTAAGCGCACGCTCTGCACGGAGATGCAACCGGAGCTGACTGCAAATGACATCAAACTGCAGCCGACAAACCCGAACGACGAAACGGCCCAAAAATTCCAAACATTGCGGTGGAAAGGTGAGCCGAATCTGGTGGTTCCATGAATGATTCGGAAGCTGATCACTCCGGGTTGGAGCTGGTCCAGCGAGAGTGCTGGTGGCGCCCACCGGGCCGGTTCTCCCTCCGCCAATTCTCCCACGAGTCAACGCGCGACTAAACAAATCAACGGAGGTACCACTCGGCAGGCACCGCACTGCACCACTGCAGGCGGCCTCGGCTCGTCTCGCTCACCAGTCACCACCACCCTCTTCTTATCCTCCGATTCCGAGCTAGCTCGCCTCTTTCACCTCCGTTGGCGCCATGCAGCACGGCGGCTCCGTTCACGCGCTCCTACTCCTCGCCGCGCTCGCGCTCGCGCTCCCGCTGGCCGCCGCGCAGCCGTGGCAGCTGTGCGGCAGCACCGGCAACTACTCGGTGAACAGCACCTACCAAACCAACCTCAACCAGCTCGCCGCTGCGCTCCCCAGGAACGCCTCCTCCTCCGGGGCCCTCTTCGCCTCCGGCGCCGCCGGCACCGTCCCGGATGCCGCCTACGCCCTCGCGTTCTGCCGCGGCGACACCAACGCGTCCGCCTGCGCCGCCTGCGTGACCACCATCTTCCAGGACGCGCAGCAGCTGTGCCCATACGACAAGGAGGTGTCCATCGTCTACGACCTATGCTACCTCCGCTTCTCCAACCTCAACTTCCTCGCCTCCAACGACAACTCCGGCCTGGTGGACCTCTACAACACCGGGAACGTCAGCGGCGACGTCGGCCGCTACGACCGGGCGGTCACCGGCCTCCTCAACGCCACCGCGGCGTACGCGGCGGGCAACTCGACCAGGCGGTTCGCGACGGGGGAGATGGTGGGGTTCGACGCGCAGTTCCCCAAGATCTACTCCATGGCCCAGTGCACGCCGAACCTGTCGCCGGCGCTGTGCCGCCTGTGCCTCGACGACCTGGTGGGGCGGTGGTGGCAGACGTTTGAGCCGAACACGCAAGGCGCCAGGAGCGTCGGCTCGCGGTGCAACATGAGGGTCGAGCTGTACTCGTTCTACACCGTCCCCCCGATGCTGCAGCTGCAGGCCGAGGCATCCGCTCCGGCGCCGGCGCCGGCGCTCGCGCCACCTGCTGTGCCGGGCACCACGGGTGAGTGGTCTACGCGACTAATTGGCTTGACTAATTTGCCAGTTTCAAAGAAGAAAATAGTGTAATTGATACGCTTCATTTTCTCTCTGAATCGTTGGTAGTGTGACTCGCGGTCGTATGATCGGTAAACACGTTTCCGTCTAGCACACAGACAGATTCAAGGGTTAAGAACTATCAGACGAGTCAATTGCATAATTTAAGCAAGAACCTCTAGAGTTTTCAGACCAGTTACTGCCGTGCTAGTTACTTAGCGGACGGGGTATATAATAAATGAGTATCATCCGGATGTTTTTGTTTTAGCTAACATCTAAATTTTAGATCATTGGATACCTCACCCGGATATCACTGAGCCGTTAGATCAGATGTAATCGATATTCTCGAATCTCAACAATGATCCATATAATAAAATCTTCCAAGTCTACTTTTGTCAACCTACGTGTTTCTTGGGAACGTTTTTATGAATAAATCTGGAAATCAACCACCCTACAGGCCAAATTAACGCCAAATCATACTAGTAGAGTAGTAGTTCATGCTGGCTGGCTTAATTTCAAGCTGTGCTTCTTTGGCCTTCCATGGACCGATTGATCGCAAGAAAGGTGGACAAGCTTCCACCTTGGGTTGAGCATTTACGTACACTGACCTTCCTGAGAGGGAACCTTGTATCCTGCTTTTATTTCTCTTAATAGATTTTCTTTTTGTGTGAATGGCAGAGTCTATCGTCTGCTCACTTTTCTTGTTTCAATTACAGTGCTACGTATGCAAAGAAAATCTAGCCAATCCTTCGAGTTGTCTATGACTTGTGTCATGTTCATATGTGGGCTGTACACGTATCCACCAATTGTAGATTGTGAGATCGACAACTTACACGTCCTGTTTGGAGCACGGGAAGTTTTCCTAATTTGTTTGCGTAAATTGAACTGTTTCCTTCTTGTGAAATTACCATATTTCAAATAGGCCCACAATTTTGAAGCACCCCCTCCGTCAAAGTTTATATTACAATGCACAATTAGAGTGATGTTACTTATATACCCCTAATAAATATCAATTTTACTTTATATTGTTTACATGTATGCGTTGAATACAGTGCTTAGGGATAGTGTAGTCATTTTTACTATTATTTTGGTCTCTGTGTCAAAAAGAAATATGCGAGCAGTTTTTTACGAGTTAGATTAATGCATGTAGTTCACAAGCCCTCGGAACTAGGGTAGCATACCAGTTGACAGCGTTACACATAACGAATTAACGACAAAGGTGAATGCTAATGTAATGTCATGATTCATGATTACCTGTTTGGAATGCAATTTGAAAGAACAGAAAAAGGGGCCAAAAAGGTGCAAGTCTTGGACTAACTAGCAAAGTGCAGAATAACTTATCTGAAAGGTTGTCCTAGCCTCCTATCTAGTTGCTTTGCCGGTCAAGTTCCACATGAAAAAAGATAGTTCCATAAAAAAAATGTTATTGTTTAAAACATAAGGTGCCTTTTTTGCTTTGAGTTTTCTTTTTTTAAACAAGGATTTTACATAGAGTTTCTATCACTTGGAAAATTGAAAGACTCGGCAGTCGGAACCTTGCCTTTTCATGTGTGGACTCTCAGCTCCATTGCCATTATGTGTTGAAGTTTGAAAGGTACTGTACATTAGTTTGTCTTCTCTTGATCGTGGGCTGAATATCTAATGCACAAACCTGTGCTGCTACGCACGTTTTACACTATTACAGGTAAAAAGAGTAGAAAGACTGGTACAATTCTTGCAATCGTGCTGCCGGTATTTGCAGCCATTCTGGCGGCCACTGTAATTGGCCGTTGTTTCTGGAGAAGGCCGGCAAAAACACCTCCACTAGCACCATGTAAGTCCCCTGAAAATCGGAGATCATGTGCTTAACAATGAGACAATCCATTTTTCTCTATTTTTTACTCCCTAAGTGATCTCCTACAGCTGCATCTCGTTCGGAGGACATCGAAAGTATCGACTCACTAATTTTCAATCTATCGACACTTCGAATCGCAACAGAAAACTTTGATGAAAAGAATAAAATTGGGGAAGGAGGATTTGGTGTTGTTTACAAGGTATCGATACGCATTGAACATTTTAACTGTCAACAAAAGCAGAGCCTTTGCAACTATACAAACCTTTCAACAAGTGCTACTTATCAGCATCTCCATTTGTGCAGGGATCCTTACCTGGTGGTCAAGATGTAGCAGTAAAGAGGCTCTCACAGAGCTCTGGGCAAGGAATAGGGGAGCTGAAAAATGAGCTGGTTTTGGTGGCCAAGCTTCAGCACAAGAATCTTGTGCGGCTTGTCGGTGTTTGCCTGGAGGAGGGCGAGAAGATCCTTGTATATGAATACATGCCCAATAGAAGCCTAGATACCATCCTTTTTGGTGCATTTTCTAACAATTCAGCACTACTACACCTATTTCAATTTGCAAAAGCAATTCATGCCTCTAATGCTTCTCATTGGAATGACAGATCCTGACAAAAGCAGCTTGCTAGACTGGGGAATGAGGCTGAAGATAATAGGAGGAATCGCTCGAGGATTGCAGTACCTCCATGAAGATTCCCAGCTAAAGATTGTTCACCGGGACCTCAAGGCAAGCAACGTTCTACTAGACTCCGATTATAACCCCAAGATTTCGGACTTCGGTTTAGCGAGGCTCTTTGGAGGCGATCAATCGCAGGATGTCACGAACCGCGTTGTCGGAACATAGTAAGCACATTCTAGTTATCCACCAAGGCACCAACAACCATGACAGGATGTCGAAGAGCATCACGTCGTCGTTGTGACGTTAATGGCATGTTCTTATTTGCAGTGGATACATGGCGCCAGAGTACGCCATGCGTGGGCACTACTCCATCAAGTCAGACGTGTTCAGCTTCGGCGTCCTGATCCTAGAGATCATCACGGGGAGAAGAAACAGCGGCTCCTACGACAGCGAGGAGTCGGTCGATCTCTTAAGCATGGTGAGCACCAACAACTCGCACACTTCATTGCTGGCCCAATTAATCAAGCTTTGCAATGGCAGTTGACCAAGCCACTGATCTGACGCAGATATGGGAGCACTGGACCAAGGGGACCATAGCGGAGACGGTGGACCGGTCCCTGAGAGAGCGCTCGCCGGGAGACCAGATCGTCAACTGCGTCCACGTCGGGCTGCTGTGCGTGCAGGAGAACCCGGCGCACAGGCCGGCCATGTCGGCCGTGAACATCATGCTCAGCAGCAACACGGTGTCTCTGCAGAGGCCCTCCAGGCCGGCGTTCTACATCCAGAAGAGCGCGGGGGCGGAGGTGCATTCGGATTCGTTCGCCGGGACCTTGCCGTCCACCGGGGGATCCGTGCCCCTGTCGCCCAACGAAATGTCTATCACCGAGCTTGATCCTAGATGAAAGGGAAGACTCAAGTATTGCAAGGTGACATTAAAGAATTGAAGTATTGCCGAGTACGTGATTGTATTGCAAGAGCGAGTACAATAGCAATGTTTTCTTCTCATGTTATCTAAAGTAAACAATAAATTCAGTTTGTATAATAGCTGTATCTAAAAATTATCTCTAAATATTGTACAATAACTACCTCTAAGCTTGTACAATAATTAATTTATCTTATTTTATTTGCGATGCTGGCTACTAAGGGCCTGTTTGTTTTTTGCTTTTGATTCTGACCTCAAAAGCTGAATCAAAACAAACAACTCGATTCTAGAAGTTGATTCTCACAATCTAGCCCACGCATATATATTAGAATCCACAATCCACTCTATATGTGCTTTTAGGTTCTAGCTTTTGGAGAATCAGCTTCTCTACAATCGCAATCCAAAATCAGCTTTTAGAGAATCCAAAGCTAAAACAAATAGACCCTAAATGTTGGAGTGCCCCTTCGCCAAAGCCTTTTGGGTCACCTTATTCTCCAAAGTTCAGGTTCAGACGCCGGCGACGCTCTCTCCTGCTTCAACAGTTTCGGCGTGGTGGAAGGACCTGCGTTCGGCCGCAGAAGTGGATAGCAGGAAACTCTTAGATGTCATCATCTTGTATGGGTTTTGGAACCTTTGGAAGGAGAGAAACGCTAGAATTTTTAGTGGGATTCGATCCACGGTGCTTCAAGTAGTCACCAAGGCTATCGAGGATAAAAACCTAGCAACGACCGCGCATCTTCTTTCGGTTTGAGGGGTTTCCCCTAGTGGTCTTTAGGTTTGGCTTTTAGGTCTGTCGGTTTGTTTTTGTTTTCTGTTAGTGGTTGCTTTTGGGTTGTCGCCAGTGTACTCCTTTCTTTCCTCTTAATGCATCGGCAGAGCTCCTGCCTTCTTAAAAAAAAAAAAAAATAGACCCTAAATAAGAGATGGTTCTCTTATCTCTTCTCTTTTCTCACTCTCCCACATAGGACAAAGTCCACATGTACATGCTGAAAATAAGATGATATGGCCTTATATTGTAGTACATGCCCTAAGAGTATTGCATACTGGGGTGTACTGCTTCCCAAGATTAATACACACACGTAACGCACTTGGCACAAGATGCTTTAGATTATAGTAGATTAATTCACAAGATGCATTGCTGACCTTAAAAGAATTCTTTGATCCTTTTTGGGTGATCACTGATCAGGACGCCCTCTCTTCTCTTAACAAGTTAAGAGGGCAAGAGATCAGACGAGAGAGAAAGGAGGTTTACAACATCCTATCACCGGGCGGTGAGCAGGTCACCAGGTCACTGGGTGAAAGACGACTTTGACCGGGTGGGCTACTGGGCTTGGTGATCAGTCCACCTGTTCGGCATTAGATTATGGTAGGGCGAACGAGATGGCCTCTGTTAATCTTAACAAAATTCCAAAGTAAAATTTAAATCTGAAATTTTTTGATTAAGATTTCCGAAATTTCAGCCAAAAATACAAAATTTTGTCCAAAATTATCAAAATCTTGGCAAATTTCAACTAAATAAAAAATGATTCAAACGATATTAAAAAATTTCAAAAAAAAATTAGATGATCTAAAACATCAATAATGTTTCTATAAAAACTTCAGATAATGATCAAAGCTGAGGAATTTTAAAAAATTCCGAAAGTGCTACTGTCCTGATAAAAGACTGACCGACAAATTTCAACAAAATGAAAAAATGGTGCAAACCATGTTAAAAACTTTTAAAATTTTTTATAGATGCTTCTTACACATCCATAATATTTTCATAAAATTCTTAGATGATGATCAAGCTTGAGAAATTTTCAAAAATTCGGACAGTGCTACTAGGACAGACAAACAAACTTCAACCAAATGAAAAATAATTCAAACCACGTTAGAAAATGTTGAAAAATTTTGTGGATGATCCCGATGCATCACTGATATTCTCATAAAATTTTCAAATGATAATCAAGCTTGAGAAATTTTCAAAAAATGTAACGATACTACTGTCGTGATAAAAACCTTACAATGATATTTCTAATTCTATCTCAATAAAACTCATGATAAGTAAATCCGGCGGGTTGTAATTATGATAAAAGTGTAGCCATTGGATATAATTAATGACATATTACTTTTTTAAGGATAGAAATATACTCCCTCGGATTTTAAATATAAGTTATTTTTTGGATATTAGTATGGTCTCTAAGGTGACATTTTGACCCTTAATTGTTATGTGTTTGATGAATTTTTTTGTATAAATATGATATTTATACTTGGGTAAGTAAATTATAATGCTTGTAGACGTCATTATGTACAGTCCAATAGACCCATGCATGTCGCATGCAACAAACTCATGTAAGGCTAACTAGTTTTACAATGCAACTGACTCCCCATCTCCTCCCCACGTCTCCCTATCCCCTAAACGGCGCACCACTCTCACTCTCATGCCTTCTCTCCATGTGCCGCCTCGTGGCCGCCTCCCACCCGCCCGTCCTAGGTTGCCGTCAGATCTAGCCTCCTCCAGGTTGCTGCGCCACCCGCCCCGTCCTAAGTTTGATCTCTATTTTTATTAATTTTCAGAATTATTAAAAACAGAAAAATTAGATTTATATATTAGTTTACACCAATTCAACATCTCTTGATATGCCACGGTACTTGGGTACTACCCAGCAGGAGAGTTTGTGAGTGCTCGTAGTCGTACTCCACGTTTTGCTTCTAGGAGGTGGAGAGCTATTAATTAAGCAGGTAAACAAGCTCTGAATTTAGGCCTGATAAAATGGATTGGAAACTGCCAAGATACTATTATTTGGGAACATAATTGGCTAACCAATTCTATTGGCCTGAAGCCTTCAGCGCGGCTCATGGAGAGTGATTTGAGTAAAGTTCGCAAGCTGATGGATCCTGCCTGACACGGGCTGGTGGAATTCTCATCTTTTCCGGAGTTTGTTTCTTGCCGGATGCGGAAGCTAGGGCGCTGTGTCGCCCAAATGCTCGAAGGACGCCCGTCCGCATTTGAGGATCGGCGTGCGCAGATATATGCATGTATACGTGTGTGTCGAAGTGTGTGTTTGTAGCTTAACTGTTGTTTTTTTAATAAATGTCAGAGCTCTGGTATGCTGTTCTGGAGCGCAGCCAAGGAATTTCTTCAGGTTAAATTACCTCCTTTACATCCTCTCGCCTGGAGAGTAGATATAATTTGTGCAAGTTTGATTCCTGAGGACCATATCCCGAAAGTTATAGCGGTTATGTGGTGCATTTGGACTTCCAGAAACAAATGGACTCACGATGAACCGTTTTCTTGGTGAGAAATACATGGTGTTGCAAATAATGCACATAAAAACATGAACGGGAGACATAAATTTTCGGAAGATGTTTACAATAAGCCTCTCTTATTTGTTGCTCTATGAACTACCTATACATATTAAATGAGTATATAAAAGACTCGGTATAGGAGTAGATTTAAGATAGAGTAGGAAACGAATTTGTACCATAATCAAACTCAACACATGGGAGTACATCAGGGATGTTTTGTGCAATCTGGAGCTGCCAATGCCTCTCACATCAGCAGGGTGGCTGGTTTGCGCGTGCCACAATGGACCAGGCCACTGGATCAATGGGTAAAGGTTAATGTGGATGGTGCTGTGAATTGTTTTGGATCATCATGCTCGTACTGGCGTTATTGTCAGAGATAATACTTTGGTCTTTTTAGCTGCTTGCCGTTGCAAATACAAGGATTTGATTGACCCACGAGCAATCGAGGCTTTGGTATGCCGAGATGGGATTATTTTGGCGGGGAAGTGTGACTTCTCAGAAGTGATCCTGGAATCTGATCCAGGAGTTGGTTATGGCTTGGAGTAGGCGAGATGACAGGTCTGCTATAGCCTGCCTCTTAGCCGAATTCAGAGAGCTTGTCCGAGTTTAGGGGCTTTGCCTTTAATCATGTGCGGAGAGATGCTAATCATGTAGCGCATAGATGCGCAAAATTTGCTTGCTCCTCTCCTAGGAATGTTGAATGGCGATATATTCGTTTCAGGATTCTGGATTTTGGATTATGAAAGAAGCTGACGGTAGTAGAATCGGTTTAAATCGGTTGCGATTTTTAGGTTCCAGACCTGGTCGGCGAGAATTAGATTCCAGTTTGATTCTGATTCTATATAGAGGACAACTTCTAATTGTGATAGAAGCTAACTAAAATCCTCTCGTTCGACAAACAATCCACTTTTTTAAAATAGAAACGGTGCAAAAGCTGAAACGAATGGGACATAAGCTCTCGTTTCTTAGTTTCTTGTATCCGCACTGATGCGTTGAATGTTTCTAACGTATAAAGCTCTCGGCTTCATATATATATATATATATATATATATATATATATATATATATATATATATATATATATATATATATATATATATATATAAAAGTAGTACTTCTATGCATTAATTTCCTCCCAATACAAACTGCACCAATGGAGAAAATTACTCAAAAATTCAGTAATACAAATGTACTACGTTGTTTTCCTGAATCAAATTTATTTCTAACAGGAAAATCCGATTGTCCTGGCAATTGCTTTCCCTATCTTGGTTCGAGCTCTGTAACTGACATCTCATTATTGGACATCGCTGTTGACTTACCAGTCGACTGTGAAGCTATTGGGTGTGATTCCGAGTATATATTGTAGTATGCGCCGCTGTTAGGGATGAAAAATGCTGGCTTGGATGGAGACTGGAGAGACACGGTGTTACTGCTAAGCATAATGTTTACTGTTGACATCATAGGTCTATCCGCTGGGTTATCTTGAACACACAATAGCCCGATGTGAAAACACTTCAGCATCTGGTCTCCAGGAGCATGGCTTCTCAGAGATGGATCCATGATCTCCACAATTGTCCCCGTGGTCCAGTGCTCCCATATCTGCATCAAATTGGAATTTTTTTTTTTCAGTATTACTGCAACAAGTTATGTACTTGTGCATGGTCCATAAAGTTTGCGAACAAGAACTTACAAGACTTAGGAGGTCGACAGATTGCTCGATGTTAAAGGAACTACTGCTTCGTATTCCAGTTACAATTTCCAACATCAAAATACCAAAGCTAAACACGTCCGACTTCGTAGAATAGTGGCCACGCATGGCATATTCTGGTGCCATATATCCGCTGCAATAAGAACATCAAGTTACTGTAGCTGATAAACTGTTTGTATCTCATCTCGTCTCGTCTGGGTAGTTTTGACTTCTGATTATACTTACTATGTTCCAACAACACGGTTCGTGACTTCCCGTGATTGATCTCCGAATAGCCTTGCCAAGCCAAAGTCTGAAATCTTAGGAGTATAATCAGAGTCTAATAGTACATTGCTTGCTTTCAGGTCCCGATGAACTATTCTCAGTTGAGAATCTTCATGAAGATATTGTAAGCCTCGAGCAATTCCGTTTATTATCTTGAATCTCTTTCCCCAATCTAGCTCTTTACTTCTCTCAGGATCTGGCAGTTGATCAAGAAATCTCATATCAGTAAAGTTCAGTTTTACCATCAAGATATTTTTCCAGTGGTGGGGAATTAGGAGTCCAAAGTGTTTGGCTTGGGTTCAAAACCTGGGTCTAGCAGGCGTTAAAAACCCCCCTTTGTGTGTATGTATGAGAGAGAGAGAGAGAGAGAGAGAGAGCAAAGTTTATTTTTAGATGTACTTTTGCTATTGCTGAAAGATGATTGGAGAATAGTACCGAAAAGGATGGTGTCGATGCTTCTATTGGGCATGTATTCATACACAAGCAGCTTTTCATGTTCTTGCAAGCAAACACCAACAAGCCTAACAAGATTCTTCTGTTGAAGCTTGGCGACCAAAACAAGTTCATTCTTTAACTCTTCTATTCCTTGTCCTGAACTCCTCGAGAGCCTCTTTACTGCTATTTCTTGACCATCAGGAAGGACACCCTGCATAAGTGTAAAGATTAGCTTGTTGAAGCTGAAAAGGCTATGTGAAGTGAACTAGTGTGACCGGCACCTTATAAACTGCACCAAACCCTCCTTCACCAAGCCTATTGCTCTCAGCAAAATTATCCGTCGCAGAACGTAGCATTGATAGATCAAGAATAAGCGAATCTATGCTTTCAATGTCGTCCGTATTAGCTGAATCTGTCAAAGATGGCAAATACATTGTGATGCAATATACACCTTCAATCTTTATTTTCATGAAACGTGAGGATATTATAAAACCAGAAAACCATATTTAAATTTTTAGGGCATAATTAAAATTCATGGGACAAAGATTCGAAGGGAATTGCTATTCCCCTATTTGTGGAGCGATTAGATTATTGTTTCATCCATTTTCTAGCTGTCTATCATTTTTTCTAAATTGTTTTTGAAGGAAACATTTTTCTAGGTTGTTATCTGAACTTACATGATGGTGACTGTTTTGTCCATAGTCTTATCCTCCACCTCCGGAAATAGAGGCAAATGACAATCATAGCCAGCAATACAGCAGCTATAGGCAGTGCAATGGCTAGAACTATACCAGTTTTATTTCTCGTTCTTCCTGCAAAAAATGACATATACTTCAGAAGGAATACATCTCAAGGAGAATTTTTTCGTAACCTGAATGAGATGACACATTTGAATCTTAGAGGATATATTATATTACACTACAATCAAGTTTGTTTTTAAAACAAGTACATAAAATCTAGCACTTATAGTTAACTCCACAGTCAAGACAAATAGCGTTAGTGCAGTTTGGCCCATATACTACACCGTGAAGCTACTAGCAGTCAAGCACTTCTTAGTATGTCATTCAGGATAAGTTCCACTATCAAAAAGAAAGCAAAAATTAGGATAGGATTTCATCTTCAGCTGTCTTTTCCTAATTAAATAGCAGACCACAGAGGAAACCAGCTTCATGGAATACTTTGTTTGAATTGACCAAGCTATACTGTTTCGAAAATTATTCTGCAAACGTGGACATTGTTTCAGTCTAAATGCATCGCATTTTGAAATTTTCAATCAAGGACTTTTCAATGTCTTTCTGGCATATGTGCTTTTCACTCTGTTTCTGGTCAAGCATCTGATAGCAACAGGAGTACAGAAATGTCGAGATCAACCCAAAAAAGGAATAAAAAACAGCACAAGGTTATCTGATATGCCACATCTACCAGATTACGTTGACAATTATGTAATCCCGAAAGAACCAGTTCCCCCTAATTCAGATATTATTGTCGTTTCCACCCAAGAGTTTGATTTCAGCAGTGCTACGAAGCAACTACAATTCACAAGATAGTAACAACTTTAATCTAAACAGAACAAACAATGGAAATACCTATACCAATATGTTTTTCCCATGAAAACCATACGTCCATACCGATACGTTAGGTGATGGTTCTAGCATCAGAATTGTCTTATTTACCCAATTTTGATGGATTTCTAAATTCTAACTATCAGAAGACGTTTATTGCACTAAATATCCAGATGAATTACTGCAAAAGAAGTGGTTTCTGTGTCTCCAACGCACCTCCTGTGGCAGCCGGTGGCGTCATGTTTGCTGGTCCAGACGGAGCCGCCGGCGCCGGAAGCTGCAGCATCGGGCCTCCGGAGAAGAAAGGGGTCACCTCATACCTAAGGTTGCACCGCAACCCAAGAAGCCTCCCGCCCTGCGCCCGGCTGAGGGACGGCGGCATCCTCGCAAGTTTACCCCCGAGGCAGCTCCGGCAGTCGTCCGGCGACATATCCGGCGTGCACTGCACCAGCCCGTAGATGGTGGGGTTACTGCTATCGAAAGCCTCCTCCCCCGTAGCGAACCGCCGGGACGAGTTCGCCGCCGCGTAGTTGCTGGTGGCGTTGAGGAGTATGGCGACGGCGGCGTCGAACACCTCCGCGGGCGCGCTCACGTTCTGCGGGTTATTGGCGATGATGAAGCTGTTGTCGTTTGTGCCGTTGAGAAAATTCTGATTGGAGAAGCGGAGGAGGCAGAGGTCGTAGAAGACGGTAGCGTCCTTGTTGAAGGCGCAGAGCTGCTGCGCGTCCTGGAAGGCGGTGGTGACGCAGGCCTCGCAGGCGGAGGCGTTGCTGTCGCCGCGGCATAGCGCGAGCGCGTAGGCGATGTTCGGGACGGAGCCGACGTTGCCGGTGGCGAAGAGCGTCCGGGAGGCGGCGGCGTTCTTGGGGAGGGTGGAGGAGAGCTGCCCGAGGTTGGACTGGTAGGTGTCGTTCGCCGAGTAGTTGCCGCTATTACCGCAGAGCGGCCACGGCTGCGCGGCGGCCAGCGGCGCTAGGAAAAAGGCCGCCAGGAGCGCGGCGGCGAGGCGGGCGTAGACGCAACGGTGCGTGGCCATGGTGGGGGGCGGTGGGCGAAGAAGGGGTAGAAGCCAAGGTGGTGGCGGATGAGTACTGATCAGTATCCTAAGTAGCGCAGTAGTGCTTGTAAGAAGGATAGTTTGACTTGCAACGCGGTGAAGAAGTATTTGTCTTTGACCCGGTAGGGCAAGCTGTGAATGACGAGCGGGGCCCACTGCCCGCACCTGTCAAGTTCATGTGGCTGGTGTGCCAACACAGGAGAAAATTATTGATTTCTGTCTGACCATAAGGTACCCCTACTTGATCGCCTCTACCATCTGAATATCCGATATTCCGATCCATCAACCATTTGGACTGGGTATGTCGGTCGTAGTAATCTCATTATTTCCGACCCATTCAGACGAAGATAAAATCGAAAAGTCTTGCAAGTACGAAGCTGAGCTCAGATTTGCGCGATATTCCACCGTGGACAATATCTCAAAATCACACACAAACGCAAACGCGTAGAGAAAATTTCCATCTTACGTAGAAAAGATCACAGAAAAGTGTGTCCACAGAGAAATTATCTAGGATAGGGATCGGTGTCGGTAACATCATTCACAGAGCAGTCATCCTCCACAATTACATGAGATTTTATCATATATATGTAGCTGCCATGTCTGTCTTGTCGGAAAACTCAACTGGAGCACTCTCTTCGGTTGTCGCGGTGGCCGGAGTTTTGTTCTGCGTCTGGTTAGCAAGAGAGCAACTGCAGATATGCTTGGCCTTTCATCTGCATCCTCCTGGACACAAAGCAGACCGATGCGGATGCACTGCATTGCAGTACTTTGCCCTTGGAATACACATCAAGACATCAAGTGTTTGGGAATTGCAGTGTTTTGTTAATAGACGTACTCTCTATGCCAACTAGATGTTACCAAGAAAAATAGTTATGGCTAGATCGATGCATGCTCATACATGTACACATCAATACATTTTGCAGTGTTTTGTTAATAGACGTACTCTCTATGCTAACGAGATTGGAAGCGTGTTTGGTTAGGACAAGAAAAAGGAGGTAATGAGTAGTTTTTTAAAAACTCCAGAAATACTAAGGTATTGGGCACACTAGGTTTATAAAACTACAAATTTATTGAATCCAAACACCTCAAAGTTTTCGATACTATGGTATTTTTCATAAACCACAATATTCTCTAAAAACTACAAAAATACCACGCATCCAAAAATGCCCTCAGTGCCTCTCCCTTGCTAGTACATGTTTCAATAAAATGGATGACTTAGATTAAATAGAGAGGTCAAATTACACTAATGTAATAAGAAATTCAAAACGAGTTATGCTAACTGTATTTATTATTCTTAGCTGCAGAAACTAGCTTGCCAGAAATGCCACGGTACTTGCAATACCCGTGATACTCCATCCTTATATTACTGATTTAATTCTCGCAGATCTCTTGGCACATTAGGTTTCACCATAGGTCACCATCATCTAGTACACCTAACTGGAAAATTAACAATTGTGCTGAAATGTAAACAGAATTTACAGAGTAGAAAATTTATTTGTAGTAACCAGAAAATTCTGGATTGGTAACTTTAGAGGAAAGTACCAAATAGAAAATTGTCAAGGATCCCATTCTTTATGTGTTCGTAAACAAGCATCATCTCATTCCAATGCGAGTAAAACCCTAGTAATCTGGTCAGTTTCTTGTGCTGAAGCTGAGGTGGTTGAGTCCCCGTCTAGTACTCTGTGTCTGCGTCTCTGTGATAGCTTCTTCACTGCCATTTCTAGCTCATCAGAGAGCTTTCCCTGCAAAAAAAGTCAATTTTAGAGGGGAAAAAGAAAGGCAATGCAATTGTTCTCTCCTGCATCTGGTGGTTGTTTACCCTGTATACCGAACCCCCCTCCCCAGGCTTATTCTTGTCAGAGAAGTAATCGGTTGCAATGTAGGTAAATCGAAGATTACGCATTTTCCACCTCCAATTTTCTTTGGTCTGGTGTTCGTCTTGCGATAATTAATTGGTTCTGGTGCTGTTAAGACATGAATGGCATCAACAAACTGAACTCTCTGTTACTGAGCAAACACTCAAACAGTATGCTACTTGTACTCACTGTTCTTGTTTTTGGAAGCCTTCCTCCTCTTTAAGCAAAAGAAAGCAGAAGCTGAAACAATTAACATCAATACAATGGGACAGGCAACACCTGCAGAGATTTGCACTGATCTCCTTTTCCTCCCAGCATAAATCAATTATTAAACGCAAATTAGTACCGGCAGTCGGCAGATATGGTCAAGATGGACTAGTATCCGCGTACATTTAGTTTTCGCTGGTTAGTGGAGCAACTGATAGCGACGGGGCTAGAGATGTCAAGACGTAGCAACTGATAGCGAGTAAAAATTAGCTGATTACGTTTACGTGTACGTGATTGGCGTAACTGCATGTGATGACCTGCTTAACAAATCTGTTGACCATGGTAAAACAAGTACACAGGATAATTCTTTTTAATCCAATCAAAGCCAAACAATGGAAAACGATGCAGACTGGATTGTCTAATACCATAAGCGTTGACTAAGCACCATATGATGTGTCGAAGTTATGCTCAAGTGGTCACGGTATTAACACGCTATCAAATGTTTCAAGAATTGCTAATCGATAACACTTATCAAATCTTTGGTGAAGACACCCTTTTATTGTGAAGTGACAGCATCTTTCTCCTTCCCTACTTCTCATGACACTTGGCGCCGTCCCCTACGTCCCCCTTTCCCAATTCCCTTCCCATAAAATTCAAAATAGTTTTTGTTTTTCAAAATTCCCCCCTAAATTTTTTAATAAGAAGTATTTTTTTAACCACTTTCGAAAGTTTTTAGTAGAAACTTTTTGAACCGAAACTTTTTTAATCGGAACTTTTCGAAAAAAAAGTTTTTTGAATTTAAAGTTTTCGGAGTTGGAACTTTTCGAGTTAAAATTTTCTAGTTTGAGAATTTTAATTTTGGATTAAAATTTTATGTTAGAGGGGAATGAAAGGAGGTGGGGGAAGTGAGTAGTGAAGAGGGAAGGAGAAGGGTGGAGGTGGATGGAGAAGATGGTAAATAACATTCTAGTATGGGTATCATTTATATTAGTAGCCCTCCTAATTTTTTTTACAAAATTAGGAGCCCTCCTAATTAGTAGCCCTCCTAAGTTTCCACGTGCATCTATTTGAAGTTTTGAAGCATAACCTTTTTTAGATGATGTTTGTAGCTTGATAAGTTAGTTACCAGTACAACTCAAAACAACAAAGAAATCGAAATGTCGCAGAACTTTTGTTAAGCTACAATTCCTCTTGAATTACTACTTCAAGTAAGGAAAAACTTGTTCCTCTGTTTCCCCAACTGACCTCCTCCGGTGGCCGGTGGCGTCACGTTGGCCGGCACTTGAACTAGTGGTGGCGCCGGAAGAGCTCCAACAGACGCCGGCGCCTGGAGCTGCAGCAGTGGGCCGCCTGAGAAGAAAGGACACAACTCGTACCGGTAGTTGCACCGCACCCCAATAAAAGTATAAACTTCGCGCTCGGGCTCCCGCTGAAATACTTGGGCGCCATCTGAATTATATTCGCTAGGCAACTCCTGCAACCGGCCGGCGCCATGTCCGGCACGTTCACATCGCCGCGGCAGAGCTGCGAGGGTGCAGACGATATCCGGCAGGACGCCGACTCGGCCGGCAGCGAAGAGGGAGGGGGAGGAGGAGGCATTCTTGGGGAGGGAGGCGGAGAGGAGCCCGAGGTTGGATTGGTACGAGCCGGGCGTTCGGCCTGAAGTCGCCGCTGCTCCCGCAGATCGCCCATGGTTGGGCAGCGCGAGTGGCGCGACGAGGAAGGCGAGGATGATGGTGGCCATGTAGGAGGAGAACGGGTGCATGGCCATGGCACTATGGTAGGGATGGCAATCGGGCGGGTTCGGGCGGGTAGACCTCCCGCAGACCCGAACCCGAAACCCGAAATTCATACCCGAACCCGAACCCGAAATCTCTCACGGGTACATACCCACGCCCATAGCCGAACCCGATGGGTACCCGAACCCGAACGGGTACCCGAACCCGAAATTAAATTCACCTAATCACCTTGCAATTAAATTTTCAACCATCAATTGTCAATCAATTCATTTGTAATTTCTATGTTTAAAGGAAAAATATATGGTGTATATAATCATGAAAGTTACTGCATCTTACATCTCAAACGATGCTTGAAAATCTTGAATTAACTTTCCATTATTTTTAATTTATATTAATTAATTCGGGTACCCATGGGTACCACGGTCTGAATCAACTCGAACCCGAACCCGAACCCAAACCCGAACCCGAAATTTGAAACCCGCGGGTCTGAAATCAAACCCATACCCGAACCCATCGGGTCGGGTACCCACGGATACCCGAACCCACGGGTAATTTTGCCATCCCTACACTATGGCGGTGAGGTTGGCGAAGACGAGACAAGGCACTGTCGAGTACGCACTAGACGACAAGTAGTATGGATGGGAATGAACTGATGAGGATAGGTTGACTTTTCTTTTACTTCCTTTAGAGCATCTCCAAGAGAGAGCCCTAAATATGGTCCTAACTTGAATTATAGGGCTTTTGGAAAAAATATTAACTCCAGCAAGGGCTTTAAATTGTTAAAATTTAGCAAATTGTTTTAGGGCCCCTAGGAGAGTAGCTATATTTAGCAACTCTGTGATTGAGCCCTATCTTTGTTGGGTTTTAGGGCCTAATTGCTGGAGTGAATATTTCGTTGGAGCCCTAAATCTAATTAGTTGAGGCTCTAAATTAAAGTTTAAGGCTCATTTTTAGGGCTCTCTCTTGGAGATGCTCTTAGAGCATCTCCAGCAGAGCCCCTAAATCAGCCTCTAAACTTTAAAATAGGGAGTGTAGTAAAAAAAAACAGATCCAGCAGGGCCCCAACTCAAGCCCCTAAAATTAGGGGACCCCTAAATTTGCCTCCTCAGCCCCAATTCCCAGGGGGCCCCAACTTAAGCCCCTAAAATTAGGAGGCCTCTAAATTTGCCTCCTCAGCCCTAATTCCCAGGGACACGAGTACAACCCCTATTATTGAAGATAGAGAAATACATGAGAGGCTTCAAAAATTTTATCATGTTTTGAAAATTTTAAATTTAAATTTGAAATATCATGTTTTTAAATTGTAAATGTTAATATGCTTATGTTTTATGTATTACAAATATTTTTGATTGAATTTTAGTGGTGCCAAATGAAGATTATACAT
This sequence comes from Rhipidocladum racemiflorum, assembly GCA_036346355.1. Lineage (NCBI taxonomy): Eukaryota > Viridiplantae > Streptophyta > Magnoliopsida > Poales > Poaceae > Rhipidocladum > Rhipidocladum racemiflorum. The sequence goes on along the minus strand of CM070582.1, from coordinate 47,186,075 downwards.
AGCGGATATGTCAAAATAGGAGAAAAAGTAAAATAGGGGCTGAGATTTAGGGGTTGTTGCTGGACTTGTGCTCTGAAAACAGGGCATCAAAAAATAGGGGGAGTTCCTAAATCCAAAATAGGGACCCTGTTTTAGGGGCCCTTGCTGGAGATGCTCTTAAGGGTAACAAGAATGGTAACAGATTCAGCTTTTGATTTTGGATTCTGACCCTAACAGCTGAATTAAAAACAAATAGTATGATTTTAGAATCTAATTCTCACAATTCAACACATCCATATACACTAGAATCTACAATTCATTTCATATGTATTTTTGGATTCCAACTTTTAGAGAATCAGGTTCTCTAAAACCATAATCAAGAATCAGGTTTTAGAGAATCCAAAACAAAAACAAACAGGCCCAGAATTTAACATGCACCATTGCCTTTGCTAACCAAGAAGTAACAATGAACTTGAACACATGGATCGTTCAGAAGCATTAATTGCAGGATAAACATACATACATGCACAAATGTATATCAGCTGCATATATTGCAAGCAAGGATTCAAATTTCGTTTTCGGACTTCATCTCGGGCCTGGCCGATATCCGAAATTTCGACGAGATTCGGAAATTTCGGACAAAATCCAGACGAAATTCGAAAACCAAAATTCAAATCCGTTTTTTTTTTTGAACCGAGAAATCCGAATTTTCGCTAAAAAAAGACGAAATTTCGTCCAAAAAACCGAAATCTCGGCGAAATTTTTTAGGGTTTTGTCAACTTTCAATTTTTAGGGTTTTTTCAACTTCGCGGAAATTATGATCTACCGACTGTCCCACATGGGAAATGACGTGAAGAACCCAATCCGGTCAAAATCCGGTCAATTACGGTCAAATCCGGTCAACTTTTATACAAATTTCGGTCCGTTTAACCGAAATTTCGGCGAGATTTTAATGTACTGTAGCACATCAAAAATTTTTTAGGGTTTTTTAATTTCGCCGGGATTATGAAACTCAGAGGGGCCCGAAATCCGAAATTTCGCCGAAATTCCGCCAGATTTTGAACCTGATTGCAAGAATCAGCATGCATATTGCAACATATTGAGGGGTTGCGAATACCTACTTATACCGAAATTTTCTACGATTGCTTGCAAAAATATCAACCACTAGGACTCTAGGAGGATTGGTAGACAATACATATGAAGTAGGGCCTTTCCCTACATCAAACCTTATTAATTTTGCAGCAACAGTAAACAATGTGTTCAGCATTACTCAAGTTCAGGGATCGAAACTTCGTTCGGAGACATTGGCGACCTGCTTGTGGACTGCGAAGCTCCTTGACATGCCTGAGTTAATGTCACTCTTTTGGATGCAAAATGCCGGCCTAGATGGGGCTTGGAGAGACACAGTGCTGCTGCCGAGCATGACATTCACCATTGACATCACCGGTCTCTCTACGGGATCTTCTTGAACACACAGAAGTCCAATGTGAATGCATTTCAGCATCTGGTCTCCAGGAGAATGGCTGCTCAAGGATGAATCCATGATTTCTACAATTGTTCCCGTCGTCCAGTGCTCCCATACCTTCGTTAGATAGGTTAATTGTTCCAATATTATTATTATTACAAGATGTGACATGAGCGATATCTTAGGTTTGTAATAGGCGAAATACTCACAAAACTTAAGAGATCAATAGATTGCTCGGAGTCGTATGAGCCACTGTTTCTTCTTCCCGTGACGATTTCTATAATCAAAACACCGAAGCTGAACACATCTGACTTGATGGAGTAATGGCCAAGCATAGCGTACTCAGGGGCCATGTATCCACTGCAATAAGAACATTATGTTATGGACTAATGCACTCTCAAATATCTTATAAGGTCAATGCCACCAGCACTTACTAGGTTCCCACGACACGGCTGGTGACATCTCGTGATTGATCACTTCCAAAAAGCCTTGCTAAGCCAAAATCAGAAATCTTAGGAATAAATTCAGAGTCTAAAAGAACATTGCTAGCTTTGAGGTCCCGATGAATTATCTTCAGCTGAGAATCCTCATGAAGATATTGTAAGCCTCGAGCAATCCCATTGACTATCTTAAATCTCTTTCCCCAATCTAGCCCACTGCTTCTCTCAGGATCTGTCACACAGAAAAAGAAACCTCAAAATTGTACACAACAAATTCCAATTGTTGTTTCACTGTTGCAAAATGGTGATGAGTTCCAATACCAAAAAGAATGGTGTTGAGGCTTTTGTTGGGCATGTATTCATACACAAGTAATTTTTCATGTTCTTCCAAGCAAACACCGACAAGCCTCACCAAATTCTTGTGTTGAAGCTTGGCAAGCAAAACAAGCTCATTTTTTAACTCCTCTATCCCTTGTCGGGAACTTTGTGAGAGCCTTTTCACTGCTATTTCTTGATCATCAGGGAGGATTCCCTACACAAATGGAGATGTTTATTCACTAAAACTGCAAAACACAGAATAAAAAGGCTATAGTGAAATGGTATAATTAGCACCTTATAAACCGCACCGAACCCTCCTTCACCAAGTTTATTGCTTTCATCAAAGTTATCTGTTGCGGCTCGAAGAGTTGATAGATCAAGAATGAGTGAGTCGATACTTTGTATGTCCTCTGGATTAGTTCGATCTATCATAAGAGAACAAGTACTTTAATAATGGTGTAATACATCAAGCGATTCCTATTTTCATATGAGAATGATGTCGCTCCCAAGAAAAAAACTTAGTTTCGATTGTATAGAACATTGAAAATATGCCATTACCAACAAAAAAAAACTTAGTTCTAATTGTATAAAACAATGGAATTTGAATTAGCTGAAAGGACTTACCTGGCAGTGATGGCTTTCCTGCTTGTTTCCTCTTCCTCCTCCATAGACCAAGGCATATTACTGCAGCAGCCAGTATCGCAGCAACTATAGGCAGTGCAATAACTAAAACACTGCCAGTTTTGTTCCCTGTTCTTCCTGTAAATAGAAGGCATCAATTGATTTTAAGACACATCGAAGTGAGTTTAACAAGATTCCGAAGAAGAAGATGCATCTGACTTATTGTAGCACATAATTTAGTTACTTAATCAAGCTCCTCTGTTGACAAATCCACAGACACCACAAGGAGAAAAATTATTAACATCTCTGATGTTTATGGTGCTAGAAGCTTTATGTATTGCTGCTTTGAATTAAGACATGACAAGAGCAGTCAAGCCCGACACATACAAAAAGGATCCATATAACTAACACCTCTCAGTTTTAGTATGTTGTTTTGCTTCAGTTCCAAATGTCCAACTAAAGGGGGAAAAAAATTATACATAGGATACACTTTTACTTATCACTTCTTTTCTGAAACCCAAGTAGCCAACGAGAAACAAACCATGATATTTGCAAATTCTTGCTTTGTGCAATGGACATCCATGAAAGCTCGTGTGAAATGACCAATCTAAAAAGGGCAAATGCATGCATTTAGACGCATGGAATTAAGACGTGAACATCAGACCAGAGCACCAGATGGCAAAGGAGATATTTTTTTTCGCGAATTATTCCTACTTAGATCTAATCGTGGAAGAGTGCTCTAACTTCCAACATGCAGATGAGCCCAGATGACTCAGGACTCGTATAATTTTCCCTGTTCTCCGGTGAAGAAAGAACACAAATAATTTTCCATGTTCTCCTGTCAAGCAACTGATAGCTACAGAAGTCAAGACCAAACAAAGGAAAAATAGAAAACTATGTGGTTCAGAATGACCTCTTCGTCGTTTGCTAGTCTACCGACTCTACCCATTGTTTTTTTTTTTTTTGTCGACTATCGTACAAGCCAAGGGCTTCAGAGACTTTTTAAAACTAAATAAAACAAACTATAAAAAGCCCTTGATTGATGTTACTGTTCGGAGTTCGGACTCGTCAATTCTTTTCTTTAGTTTCCTGGAAGCGTACTTACGTGTCGAATCAAGAATCGTTCAAAGTTCCTGTAGTGAAATCAAGCACCGTTTTCTATGCTTCGAATCTAATTAAATTTGGTGAGCTGTAAGAATTGCATTTTGTAAATGGATTCGATCCAGTTCATCTTGAGTTTCTACGCTTCTTTTCATGACAGAACCACGCTATTTTCTCCCCGAATTGCCGAATTACTCTGTTCTAAAGAATGGACGGTTAACAAGAATGCAATCAAGCTCTGAGATAAAAAAAAAATCCTCCGGCTCACCTCCTCCGACCGCCGGTGGTGTCGTGTTCACCTGCGCAGGCGCTGGCGCTGGCGCCCCCACGGATGGCGCCGGGAGCTGCAGCAGCGGCCCTCCGGAGAAGAAGGAATACTGCTCATACCTGTAGTTGCACCGCAATCCAATGATCCTGCCACCCTGCTTCCCACTGAAATACTTGGGCATCATGGCGATGATACCCCCGAGGCAGCTCCGGCAATCGGCCGGCGCCATGTCCGGCGTGCACTACGCCAGCCCGTAAATCTTCGGGTTGCTGAAGTCGAACGTCTCGAACCCCTCCTCCCCCGTGCCGAACCGCTTGGATGAGTTTGCGGCCGCGTAATTGGCGGTGGCGTTGACGAGCATGCCCACGGCGGCATCGAACACCTTGGCCGGCGCGGACACGTTCTGCGTGTTCATGAGGATGAGGACGCTGCCGCCGCTGCCGCCGTTGGTGGGGTTGAGGAAGTTCTGGTTGGAGAAGCGGAGGAGGCATGGGTCATAGAAAACGGTGGCGTCCTTGTTGAAGGCGCAGAGCTGCTGCGCGTCCTGGAAGGCGGTGGCGACGCAGTCGCCGCACGCGGAGGCGTTGGTGTCACCGCGGCAGAGCGCTAGGGCGTATACGATGTCCGGGACGGTGCCGAGGGTGGCCGTCGCGAAGAGCGTCCGGGAGGAGGAAGTGTTCTTGGGGAGGGTCGCGGAGTGGCTCCGGATGTTGGCCTGGTATGTGCTGTTCGCGGAGAAGTTGCCGCTGTTCCCGCAGAATTGGCCGAGGGGGTCGCCGGAAGCGAGTTGCGCGAGGAGGAGGGCCGCGGCGGCGGCGAGGTGGGAGGTGAGGAGGTGGCGGGGGTGGTGCGTGGCCATAATGTTCGGGTGATGAGGGGAGCTGTGGAGAAGCGGAGGTGGTGAACTGGTGAAGAATAGTACAGTTGTACAATACGACGGGGTATGGGTTGACTCGTGTGGAGAAGCTTGACTTCGCTTTGTTGGTGACGCTGACATCGTGGGGCCCAGCTGTGAATACCTGCGGGCCCCATAGCCACTTACCGTGTCAGTGTCACCGTGATGGTCATGGCGCGTTGACGCGGGGACGCGTAGACAGAGCCACAGAGGTGGCGGCGCGGCGCCCGCGAGTCCACGACAACGTGACATTGCCACTCCATGAGAAACCACTTGCAAAATTAACCTCCTTATGACTTGCGAGTAAGCGAGTTGCGAGCATGAAAGACCAAGTAGATGTCCTACCGTGTTAGCACAGGCGAACGCTGAAGGAGCATGGAACAGTGTCGCTGTCATGCTCATGCAGCGTGGAAGGCCTATCGCGCCACCAGACCTCGGCTGCGCGTCCAATGGTGCTAGAGGTGGGCGTTGTATTGGGTTTGAATGATCTGGTACGAACTCATCGTGTTTCGTGTCTGAATCATATCGGACTGCAATAGCCCATTGTGCTGGTCCGGCTTGTCTTTGGCGAGCCCAGGCGCGCCTATTTGTGCTTTGTGTCTACTTTGTACCGTGCCGGCCTAGGTTCGGCCTATTTGCACTATTGCGACAGAGAAAAGGATATGGAGACGTATGGAGTTGAGGCAGTGGACACAAATATTGAGAGAAAAGAAGTAAATTTTATTCATTCTTGAATATGTACAGAATGACATTGCAGTGCTTGCGTGAGTACACGATGCTTCTTAGTACAAAGACCTATACTTTAGTAGGGCGGGTAGCTTTGGATATCCCATTTTTTACGCTTACCGTTGTCCTCGGACTTCACTCTTTCAACACTTATCAATTTTCGAAATAATCAGATGGGTCCCTGTCTTGTCTCCAAGTGTGTGACATAGAGAGTCAAAAGGGAGATGATAACTCCATTTTCTCCCTCTTTTCCTTTCTCTTTTCCTTTTTTTTTTCATTTGTTTTCCCCTTCCTTCCCCCCTCTTTTGTTTCCCTCCCTTTTTTACACTCTCTCTTTTATTTTTCATTTTTCACCCTTTCTTCCCAACAGATGCCCTCTCTCCCCGGCTTGCCTCACCTCACCTCCCCCGCCGCGCCACGCCTTTCGCCCCTTCTTCTTCTGCCTCCGCCCCTCGGCGGTCTCCTCGCCAGCCGCTCCCTCTCCTTCCCCCTCTCCTCGCGCCCTCACCTCTATCGCTGACCTCGCGCCCATGCCACCCTAGCCAACCCCGCGCCCCCGTTGCCCTCGCCTCCCCCTCGTCCCACCTTAGCATCAGGTAGCCTCCTCCACCCTGCCGCCTTCTCGCCTCACCCCACAACGCTCACTCACCTCCTCGACCTCCTCTGCCCAGCGTTCCTTGGTCTCCTCCACCTCTGCCCCTGTCAGCCTCCTTCACCCCTTTTGGCATCGGCTTGACCTCCTCCACCTGGTGTAGGCGTGCATGCGGCCCGGCGCAACCGTGCATGAGATGTGGCACGAGTGTGTCGAACAGCTGTGGCCTGTGGCGCAAGACCGTGTTCAACGCCCTCTCTGCGTGGTGCAGAAGGCGAGGCGACGAGGCCTCGACGGGTGGCAGCCACATGTAAACACTCCCTCCTCCTCCCCCCGCTCCTCCCCCCACAGCCCACCTCCCTGCCGTCGTGTCGCTCACCGGACCCGGCACGGTCCGAGCAATAGTACAATGTTGGCACAGCATGGTCCACTTCATGCCGGACCAAAGCTTTGGTTCAGATCGTGCCCATCGGGCCTCAGGCTGATAAAAAAAACCTAACCTGATGCCCATCTCTATTGATGCATGTGGCTGTCGGTGGCTCGGCAAAGGGACCCGTGTTCCAAGATGAGGTAGGACCCAGATGCTTTGATGGCCGGTCGTTGTTAACATGCATCGCATGCAACACCTCCTCTTGTTGATGGACTAATAAATGATTCATTTATCACCTCGTAAGATCAGCAGCAAATGACTAGACATAGGCAGTGGGTTAATATATCGTTTGCCAAGCCACACGACAGCGACATGCACCACTGGGCACTCTACAGAGTTCTCTGGACGTGGTACTCCTTCCGCCCTCTAATAGACTACCGTGTTTATTGCTCACTTCTGAGCCCCGTATCATGATAGGTGACATGCATCACTTATGGAATCTTCTGCGCTCATATATGGGGCCAATTTTGCAATTTAGGATGAAAATGGCTATTTTTGCATTAAAAAGCTAACGAGAGGGTCTCCATGTGAAGTCTTCCTAGCGAATTTGAAACGTCGGAGATTTGCAAGATGCTCCACGCATTTGTGCACCTAATTTTTTTTAAAGTTTGTAGCATAAAATGATATAACATGTATGTTTAAAATTATATTTATTATCTTATATGCTATTTAGATTTTTAAGGCATCATGATTATTAGAAATAACAATAGAAGCACGAAAATAATACAACTTGAGCAACGTAATTAAAATATGAGCTTTGATATAAGAAAACCATTGGACATAATAAGTTGGTGAGTTCTTAGAAATATAAACACTTTTCATTATGTATAAATCATGTAGTTGCACGCCATTGTTCTTCCTCGTTAGTTATTCTTTTTTCAAAATGTATGTATACACATGTACGTATATTAATCTTAAGCAATATGTTGATTACATGTTCGACAAATTATTTTATTAGTTTACATAGTATTAGAACTTGCTCATGTATACATGTTGCACCATGGGCGACCTTCTTTGAACTTAACTTCCCTCACATATTGTTGCCCCATCGAACCGTGTGTCTTCTGTCTCTTCTCGCCGCCACAAATTTTCTTCTTTAACCTCCAATAACAAGAATGATTCTTAATTGACCCCTCTTATCTGCTACCCCATCCAATGTACACAATTATCTTCTACTTCTCTTCAATTATTGCTTAACCATTGATCCCTGCTAGGGACACTCGTCACAGTAAATGAAGTGGACATTGGAACTTATTTGTTAGGACCACAACGAAAACCTTCAGGCGGGAGGAAAACATCCTCTCATGACACGCCTAAAAAACTTTCAAGCCGTGATTCACATAATGGTGAGAGGTGCTTCTATACTCTTCCTTTTTAAAGTTGCACAAATATTAAAGCATGAATGAAGGATAGATAGTGATTACTTATCTCTTCGTTTGCTTTAAGATTCGTGCAATTTGTATTACAAGGAAAAGCATGGAAGCACTGCTCATGGTGATGATGTATGCGTTGACTGTAGTGCCTGTCTTTTTTTTTTCCCTCTCTCTTGAGGTTAGGCTGATGTTCGAAAAAGTGTGGCTTTGAGCCTTTGATAAACTATTGATCTCCGGATGGAACAGAGCTATAACGCCTGCATCATGCAAGACGAAAGTAGATTAAATTAACTAGAAACGCTAGCGCGGCGCACGCCGCGTGCGTGAACGGAAAATATTTTTTTTTCGGCGAAAAAACAGATCACGGAAACATTTTTTCCATGCTCGGGAGAGCAAACGGACCACGAAAATATTTTTTCCGGGAAAATCGTCGCGCGCGTGAACGAAAAATATTTTTTGTTTTTTTTCGGAGAAAAAACAGATCACGAAAACATTTTTCCCATGCTCCGGAGAGCAAACGGATCACGAAAATATTTTTTCCGGGAAAAGCGCCGCACGCGTGAACGGAAAATATTTTTTGCTTTTTTCTCGGAGAAAAAACAGACCACGGAAACATTTTTCCCATGCTCCGGAGAGCAAACGGACCACGAAAATATTTTTTCCGAGAAAAACGCCGCGCGCGTGAATGGGGATCTTTTTTTGTTTTTTTTCGGAGAAAAAACAGACCACGGAAACATTTTTCCCCATGCTCCGGAGAGCAAACGGATCACGAAAATATTTTTCCGAGAAAAACGCCGTTCGCGTGAACGAAAAATATTTTTTGTTTTTTTTTCGGAGAAAAAACACACCACGGAAACATTTTTCCCATGCTCCGGAGAGCAAACGGAGCACGAAAACATTTTTTTCGGGGAAAACGGTGAAAGGACCTGAACGAAAAGTCAAGGGGCTAATTTGTTATAATTTTGGACTTGTTCGCTATTTCGAATAAGTAGGAAAGGGCTAGTTCGCAATTCGTATTAATGGGAGGTTCTTTGTGTAAAACGGCGAACGGAGGACCTAAACGCGAACGGGAAAAATTTTCTACACTCACAGAAAATTACAAAGGACCTATCCGTAATTTTAAAAAACCGGAGGTTTTTTTTGCAAAAATGGGAGAGAGAGAGAGGGTGGGGTGACGTGGGAGCGTGAGGAGGCCGGGATCCTTCCGCTAATATAGCTGGGTAGTATATGCTTCCATACCACTGGGATGCATTATTGGTGGTGGGAACTTGGGATTGTGTTTATCCTAGATTCAAAGCTTGGGTAAAACTGGGTACAAAACGTTCTTTCGGGGGGCTACTCTAAGCTCGAAAGGAGGGTAAATTTTAAGAATAAGAATAAAAAAACTCCCTAATGCTTGGGCTTGGTCAAGTAGGTGGTAGAAAACTCTTCTTTCTTTCTTTTTTTTTTGAAAAAAAATGCTTCCATGTTATTCCAAGATGTACCATAATTAGTTTTTTTAAGTGCACATGAAACTAGTGTAAACTCATTCGTTTTTCAGATGTATTTCTTATTTTGAAATTCATTCTATAGAATTGATGTTATAAAGTTACACTCCTTTTTAAAAAAATAGAAATTTAAATTATTTAGACAACTATTTTGACAGGCCCTAATTTATAAAATTTTCACAAGCTAGCCTGTTTAGTATTGTTAGCCCAACTTAAAATTACTTTGGCATAGTTCGAGAAACTTACTTCATAGAGCATCTTCTCCTATCTATCACGCCATTCCTGCAGAAGCGAGAAGAAAAGCGATCCAAATCCAATTGCTCGAAGTACCATTCCCGATGCCAAGATTTCTTTCAAACCGATCATAAATGCGTAATTGAACATAAATGCGTAATTGAACATTACGTAGCTTTCTTTCAGAGCATGTTTGAGGCAAATCATCTAAATTTAAAGACGAATAAATTTGAGGCATAGGGTCAGAAAGGAAGCAGAGCTAATTGAATTCATACAAGACAAGGGTCTGTTTGGCAACAAGGTTTTGCAAAACTATGGTTTAGGAATTGTCATGACATAAAAACCATGGTTTTACCAAACCCCATTAAAACCATGGTTTTTCTTGGAACTCTCAACTGTTTGGCTACAAAGTTTTTGGTTGACAAAGTCTTGGAACAAGAGTTGTTTTGTCACTAGCACTCAGAAAAATTTGCCCAAGACCAAAGTTTCCAAACCAGAGAAAAAACCATGATTTTGTGGAAACCATGGTTTTTAAAACAGAGTTTTTTGAAGGGCTACAAAACACCTGTTGGTTTCTAAAACAGAGTTTTTCTCCAAAACCATGGTTTTGTCTCGAAACTATGAAAAAACCTTGTTGCCAAACAGGCCCTAAAATGGAATGTTCCGATCACTTCGGCCAGAATACAATGGAATTAACTGCTGCACAAGCAGAGCATTTCCCTACATCGCACTCGTATCTACAACAAGTCATCAGCGTGCACGGTTAATAATTCGTTAAACGTGATTTTAGGACAACAGCTCTGCTTATCTTGGTACAAGTTCAGTGCGACAACTCGCTCGGTGACATCGCTGTTGGCTTGCACTGCAGGTATGTTTTTAGAGACTTTTTACCATCCTTGTATGTTTTGGTGTCGGTTCAATGTATAATTTGGTGCCTCCTAACAATGATAAAATGTCTAGAGGTGTTTCTATGCTTTTCTTTTTTAAAATTGCATAAATATTAAAGCATGAGTGAATATTAATCTCTAAAAAGTCCCATGTTTTTAACTCGCATTCTATTTCATATAATGGCATAAACCAAGAACTGGGACTGGGAGTACACGAACAATTGAATACATTTTACGCACGGTAATTAATGTAGTCCATATAATGGCATAAACCAACGAATCCAACCAAGCCGTAAGAGTTCAACGATGATTCAGTGCGGAGTGCTCGATTGCAAGTTGGAATTACTTTCATATTGGGAGGTGCGGACAGAAGAATCGCCAATAAGAAATTTACATGGAAACAACAGAGTAATGAAGTGGGCATTGGAACTTATTCGTAAGGACCAAAGCAAAAACCTTCAAGCTGGAGGGAAATATCCATTCAGGACTCGCCTAAAAAAACACCAAGTCGTGCGTGATTCGTGTAATGATGTATTCTGTGACTCCAGTTCCTGGCTTATTTTTTACTTGAGAGTAGGCTGATGCTAAAAAACGTGGCCAAATTGATCAACTATTCATCTCCGGATGGAAGAGAGCTATAACTCCTGCACCATGTAAGAGGAAAGTAAATTGCATTGATATGCTTCAAAGCTTTGGCGGAACAGGGTGTATATATATACACAAACTATTTTATAGCTGTGTGTAGAGTACGCGCCAGCTAGTTAACGTAGACCGACCGAGCCACATATCCCAGTACTCAGTACAACGGAATTGCTCTAGTTGGGTAAGTCTATCAGTTACGTGGCCAACCAACTAGTAATATTTTTTCTTTAATTTAACCATAACTTTTGATTGGTAGATCCAATTCACGAATGGTTTTTACAGTAGTTTACTGATGATGAGAGCAACATAATGATACAATTTCCTCCACTAAACACCATATGAATGGGATTTTATTACCAAATATACACTAAATTACTAATGTAAGATTTTATTACTGCACAAATGCCACACGCTGCTGAACCCTCCATATCTATAGATTTTAGTATCCATAAAATAACATTTTACTAGCTATTACACAAGATTTTACTATACTGAAACGAAGTGAATTTTGTAATCTTACCTTTTCATTTGATTTTACTATTTATCACAGTAATATTTACTATCATCCACATAACATTTTACTGCAGGCTGACAAACGGAAATAAATTCTTGTTTTGATATTATAATACATAAAACTACCTTTTACTATCCAAAAAAAAATTTTACTGGCTATTACACAAGGTTTTACTATAGTAAAAAAAAGTGAATGTCGAAATATTATCTTTTCATTTGATTTTACCATCTATTACAATAATATTTACTATCATGTATATAACATTTTACTGTAGGCCGGTAAACGAAGCTAAATTTTTGTTTAAAGAGGAAAACGTCACTGGTCTTCACCTTGCACATGTTCGAACTGAACAGGTAGAGAATTAAGTAGTTCCCTAAGAGAGGTTCTGCTTTTGACTTGGAACGAATATCCAATGCAGCTCATCTAACTGACCAGTTCCCATGCAAACTACGACAGTTGTCAATACTAAAAGTCAAATATGCACCACAGTCCACGGTACTGAACCATGTTACTACAACATGTGTTGTCTTAGAAAATGTGTACACTCACATGCTTTCGAAGTCCTAACACGATTTTAAATTAGTCCTCCAATAAAGTCGTTACTGTAATATTGTAATATACGGTAAAATCGAATAAAAAGGTAATATTTCAAAATTCAATTGTTTTAGTATAGTAAAATCTTGTGTAGTTAGTAAAATATTATTTTGTAGATAGTAAAAAGTAGCTTTTATGTATTATAATATCAGAGCAAGAATTTAGTTCTGTTTGTTGGCTTGTAGTAAAATGTTATGTGCACGATATGAATGAGATTTTACTGTCAACTAGACACCAAATTACTTATGTATGTAAGATTTTACTACTGCACAGGCTCCACAGACCACTGAACCCTCTAGCATTGACGAGTACCTGTACCATGGGTACCCCCAGCGGCCTGAGTGAACGAGTGGGCTGCCCCAAGCCCAGCTTCAGCCGGAGTCCACGCTGGGCCACCAAGGACGGCCCTTCCCCGACCAAGCTGACCGGGGGGCGGTCTGACCCCCATAGATCGGACGCCCCACGGTGTTCCGACCCCGACCAAGGGGGCTCCCGCCGAAGACCAAGATGTCGTACTCCTGCCAGTAGCTGGCCACCTGCCATACGGACATGACAGCACGAAGCAATCGTACCAGGGTAGGTGGCTCCTTCCCAAGGCGGCAGGGCAGTAGCCAAAATCAAGCGCCAGTCCTGTCGCCCTAGTCGTGCGCAGTGGGAGGGAGCGCTCCCTCCCGAGGCAACTCCTAGCCCGCACGCTAGTACGTCAGCACCTGGCCAACGCGCAGAGGTTAGGTGCGCTGCTTCCTGGCGAAGACAGAGCCCGCGCCGCCTGATGAGTCTACTAACCCGGCGTAGGACGTTCAGACGCTGTGCGGATGACCGGGACGGAGGCCAAGACTCCGAGGCGTGGGACGCCCCATCTTTTTCTTTCCAAAAACTCCCTTGGAACCTGCCCCCTCCATCTATATAAAGGGAGGCAGGACCCTCATGGAAAGAGAGAGACCTTTTTTTCCACTTCTTCTTCCTAGTAGGCAGTCTCCACTCCTTGCGGGGCGCTCGAAACCGAACTTCAGCCCCCCGCTTGTAACTCCACGCGGTCACCCGCCCCCGAAAGCAATATAAACCCACCGTGCGAACTGGAGTAGGAATGTTCAGCCCGAACCAGTATTACATCTTAGACCCCCTGAGTCTAACCATTCGAGGAGAGGGAGCGCGCGACCCCCTAAACCAAACAAATCGTATTGCTGGTGCTCGAAACACCGACAAGCATGATAGTAAAATATATGTACACGGATAGTAAAATATATACTATCATACTAGAGGGTTCAATAGCTTGTGGAATATGTGCAGTAGTAAAATCTTATACACATAAGTATTTGGTGTTCAGTTGGTAGTAAAATCTTATTCATATGGTGTTTAGTAGTGTGACTTATATCATTTTGTTGCTCTCGTTATCAGTAAGCTACTAGTGAAAACCGTTCGTGAATCGAAGCTGCCAACAAAAAGTTATGGCTAAATCAAAGAAAAAAGATTCATATATAAACAAGAAAATACATTTATAAGTTGGTTGGCCACAATACTGATTGGCTTAGTCAACACACGAAGGGGACACACGTGGATGGTTTGGATGCACTTCTCCGGCGTTACGGCCAACGCGTATAATAGCCATCTCTACGCGCACGCGTAGAATAATGTTGTCGTGTGTGTATATGAAACCTCGTTTCTACTCTAGAGTAGTTACTCCCTACGCTATACCTCACAATTTAGGGAGTATCTCGTGCAACGAAAAGTATGTATATGCAATACATGAGTATATAAGATCATCTAGGTGGTATATACACTTTTTCAAATATGGCATATACATTTTTTAGACATACTCATTTTTATGTGAAAAATATATTTGTAAAATATGTAAAAACCACATACTCCCTTGCAATTTTTTCTTCATGTCTACCATATTGGTGGTATATCAATGGTGGGAGTAACTAGACCTGAGAGTAGAATATATTTTTCCTATATATAGGATAATTACCTAGAGCACCATGGTGCCTAGACACCATGATCCAAAATAGGGTATATTTTTCTTATGTATTGCATGCGAAAGTTTGAACTAAAATTCAAACTAGAATTTTCTTTTTTAATGATAGTTTTATTGTAGATATGGGTTGATTATATATATCAATCAACAAAACATGTGATCTAGATTCGTAGGTATGTGCTAATTTATATGTATATCAATATTTGAATTCGAGTACAATTTTTTTCAAATGAAGAAAACTTTAAGAATAGCATAGTTAGATAAAAAAAAGGCACATGAAACTAGCGTAAACTCTTCATTTTCAGACCTATTTTTATTTTGAAATTCATTCCTTATATTTTATAATATCGTAAGTTACACTATTTTTTAAAAGAAAGAAATTTTAATTATTTAGACAGCTATTTTGATAGGCCCTAATTTATATTGTTAAAATTTCACAATCTAGCCTATTTCATATCCTTAGCCAAACTTAAAATTAAATTTGCATACTTCAAGAAACTTACTTCATAGAGCGTCTCCTCCTCCTATCACGCCATTCCTGCAGAAGCAAGAAGAAAAGCCATCCAAATCCAATTGCTTGCAGTATCACTCCCGAAGCCAATGTTTGTATAAAAGGGTTTCTTTCTGAAATGCAATGCAGCAAACTTCAACTTGAGCATAAATGCATAGTTGAACATTATGTAGCTTTCCTTCGGGACATGTTTGAGGCAAATCATCTAAATGAACATATTAATAAATTTGAGGCATAGGGTCAGAAAGGAAGCAAAATTCATATCGTGAATTCATGATATATTTGAATAATAGTAAATTTGTAAAGTTGTTGAATAAAATATTAAATTAGCTGAACTAAGTGTAGCAGAATAGTACAATACTGTGTTCTCGATGCCACAAAACTTCACTCTTGGTTTTCGACGGTACTAATTCGTGTTACTCTGTTTTCTGAACATCCAACCTATTTTGGTTTTTACTGAATTTTGATGATGTTTGGACGTAGTTGGACACTTGGACATGCATGCTTGTGAACTAAGGGCAAAACCGAGCGGAGCCAATCTACCTGAATAACTTTGCAAATTAGCTAATCCTAGGATAATCCAGTTACTTGCCTGCTCTGACTCTGATTCATCTTCAATCCATATTGAAATATTTGCTCAAACTCTCATTCATCATACCCTTTGTCAGGTGAATGAGAGTTTGAGAGAAATTTTGTATATAGTTGGTAGTAGAAATCAGATTTAGCCGTTGATTTGTTAATGTATTTCTACTACTTTACTACCAGAGAAAGTATAAATAAATTCTAACTGATCTGATTCATCGTATCGAAAAGAATGAATAATTTATATTAAATTTAGTATACCATAAAAGAGCTTTTGAGAGAAAAAGGTGTGTTCTGACATTTACTAAGCTCCCTTGAGATGCTTTATGTAGAAGGTGGGAGAGGGGATTTTCGTACATTTTGCATGACACAATCTGACAACCAAGGTACATGAGCATACATTCGCTAGGATTCATACATGTCATGATATTCCTAGGGCCTGGAGCACACCTACAACAAAACATTTACTTGTGGCGGAAGTGTCTGGACTCTAGAATGTTCGCAGGAGAATGGTATAGTCAGATTTTTCGCGTAAGTAATTTCACATTGATAGATTTGTGCTACCATTTCAGATATGTTTAACTATGCTGATCGTGGAAATTAAAAAAGCTTTTGAGTTTGACAAATTTCGAAGCGTTATAGTGGCCAAAGCTAGTGCTAGCGCATGAGACTAGGGCGTGATCACTGGAATCAATAGATGCTGTAAAGGGGCAGGGTTAATTTCTGGAAGACAGAGCATGGCACAACTCACCGGGGAAGGAATTGCGCCTGAAAATAGGCAAACAGGCAAGAGTAAGATGGAGAGAGCAGTAGCGATTGGAGGAGAAGAACTCCTTGCGGTAAGGGCACTCTCTCTCCGCTTCCTGGAAGGCGTCGGCGATGCAGGTGGCGCAGGACGAGGGGCTGCCGGTGCCGTCGCGGAGGCAGCGCGAGGTGGCTTTCAGCCGATTAGGCCAATACCCGACGGTACGGAAGGCATAGAAGCCTTGGGTGGAGGAGGTCTCGGCCGGGAGGATGGCGACGAGGCGGCGGAGGTTGGCTTCGTAGGTGCTGTTGGCCGTGTAGCTGCCACCGCCGACGCATACGACGTATGCGGTGGCGGCGAGAGGCCAGACGGCGACGATGGCTAGGAGGACGAAGAGCGAGAAATGCTGCATAGTAGTTGGTGGTGACCGGCTGTGATGGAGGGCTAGAGAGAGTAGAGTGAAGCATGTGGAGCTATTGCGACTGCTCCATATAGCAGATCACCACAGCAGTACAGCACTAGTGTAGGCGACGACTTTTGACACCACATCCGGTCGCATTTGGCGGGCGAATTGCTGTTATCGCTGGTATATATTAATTGATATATAAACGAACTCCTGGTTATTGAGTAATTGTTGGACTTTTATTTTTTTTAACGAATACGAATTTATTTTTAACGAGAGTACGAGAGCACTATCTCGTTGATGTTTGCATAGCGTGGTCGATGATGATAACCTTAATAGCAGTTGGATGGCAATTAGCGGTGTAGTGGCAATGATTGTGGTTTTGTCGCTCGCTAAGAGCGCGACAACTCCACAAGAACGTATAACTCCGCCTTTTGCGACCACTAAATGAGATCATTGCTAGCTACTCTATTCATTTTTGTTCCTAGTGATCCCGCTGTTAACTTCTATTGGTTACATGCGATGTGGGAAATGAAATGCTGAAATGGATGGATTGTTGTTATGGTTGTGATCGTTGATGATGAGGTTGAAGCGATGACCGCCTTGCCTCCTTGCTCCTGGGAGTTGGCTCTAGCCCTTCTTCCTGGTTCCTGGAGCTTGCTCGGTTTGCTTGGCTTGAGAGGTCTGGCCTGCCCTCTGAATGGCGATTTGGGAGCTTTTAGGTGTGGGTGTTCGTTTGGGGCACTTGCTCTGGCTTCAAGACTGGGCTCTTTTCGGTTTGTTCCTGAGGAATGGCGTGGCTCTGAAGGTTTGAAGCCTTATAGTTGTTCGGTTGCTTCTAGAGAAGGTTGTGTTGTCCTCCAGCATAGTTATTGCGTCTATCCTAATTCACTGTGGCTTTTACTGTTTACTAAAGGTAAAATATTTTTATCGTGTGATATTTTAGAATACGGGCTTCTACAGTTTGTTATTTGCCGAATGATGCAAATTTAAATTGCCGAGTTAGCCCCGGACAACATCGGGTAACTCTTTAAGTGATAATTTAAATTACGGGCTGACGGCAATTCTATCTTAATTTTAATTTACTTAATTTATTGTTTTGCCTCCCATCTAATGCATGTTCAAAATTTTCTATTGCGGGCTTGATAAGGAAACAGAGGACACCAAGCTTTAAAATTCTATCGTTATATTCTTCTTGTATTTGGACTATAATATTCATTCATGTAACTGTGATTTAAATTGTAATTGGTATTCAGTTGTGTTGCAATTTTAGTTACATATTCAGTTTGTAAAGACTAATTTGTACTGTTGATTCTTTGATGTTTGATTTAATTTAATCAATTGATGAGTTACTGTTACTATCTTTAATCACTCTGCTAATTGATTCACTAATCTCTTTACTGATTTAATTAGTTTATTAATTGCGTGGGTTATTTCAGTTAGATAGTATCCTTTATTGTCTTGTATATATATTGCTATTATAGTATATTGCCTTGTATAGAGATTGCCTTATATAGGTTTTAGTTTTGTACTCGCTATGTGTATATATTCTAGCCTATTGGCCTCATGATGAATACAAGTGCTATTCATAACAAGGTATCAGAGCAAGGTTAGGGTTAGGGTTAGGGTTAGGGTTTCACCGACGTTGCACTTGCGCCATCCACCACCTTTCATCTTGTTGGCCGGTCGCTGCTCTTTCATCTTGTTAGGGTTAGGGTTTCTCCTTCTCCTTCTCCAGGGAGCTCCACCTCCGCCCGCGTGCCATCAACCAGGTGCCCACCCTCACTCTACCAGCCTGGGCCAGGAACTCCACCTCAGACGCCCCTCCTCGATCGCCTTCCCCCCTCCCTCGACTGTTGACCACCTCTGGCCGGCTTGACTTGGCTACCTTGGCACCGTCGGCCGAGACGCTTCCGGGTACGCCGCCTCCACTCCTTACCGCTCGCTACTCACTTCTCCAGCTTCACCACCTCTGATCGATAGGTTTTCAATCGGCCAAACTGGCCTTGTAGCCCTTGGCTGGATCACAAAAAAATGTCATCATCTTATGGTTCTTCCTTGGGCACCATTTCTGTCCCTCTTTGCCCGGTTATTTTCGATGGTCTCAATTATCGAGACTGGGTTCTACATATGTGCCTTCACATATGTGGTCAACGGCTTTGGGAGTTTCTCACTGGTGAGCTACCTTGTCTGCCTCGTCCTGCTCTCCCTTCTATGGCTGTTATTCCCAAAGAGGCTGATGATGCTGCTCGACGGAAGACGTCCAATGATCATGAATATGTTGTGGAGTCTTCTCAAAATCAGTTTGCTACCCACAAGATGTGGATTGATAAGGATGCTCATGCCTCCACTATTTTGGTTGCTAGCATGGAGGTGCCACTAGAGACGTGGTTGCTTTGTCTTCGACACAGTTGATGTGGGTGCATCTTCGTGACACTATGAGCATGTTGGTGATTCTCTATACCTTGCTATTGTGTGACAGGAGTAGACGTTGCAGCAAGGTGATTCTACCGTGGATCAGTTCTACGCACAACTGTCCTCGGTGTGGTGTTAGCTTGATTCTTTTGGACCAAAGGTTTGGCGCACTTGCCGGTGCTGTTAGTGTCAGCACTCTCATCTGGAGCTTCATCGTATCTATGATTTCTTGACACATCTTGTGAGGCCCTCCCAGTGTATCATAAAAGAAAGGTTCTAATGTGCTTTTTGTGCTAGTCCCATGATCAGTACCTAGCACGCACATACACAAATTGAGATCACAATCATACAAAATATTATTATTAATGCAGAAGCTATTTGTACAAGATAGTCTTACAATTCAGAGTAATATTTCGGTGGAAAGAAACAGAAGTCCTGTAGTGTGCCCATCCAACCATCAGGCAACTGACAAGGTAAATCCTAGACAATTTATTGCAGTTATCCCATAACCTACGTCAAGATGTGTATTCTTGGTATATCCTGTCTCATGACCTAAAAACAACAACGATAGCAAGGGTGCCAAGTGTTTGCGAACCTATAATAAATGCATGCTGTAACAATAGGATGACTATTTTGGTTATTTTGCCTAGAGCCAAATTGAATTGTAAATACTGAATAATAGATTGAAAGCGAGATTGAATAAAAGCAATTTGACAGGTATAATAACTCACAGTTCCTCCATGAATGTGAGAATCAAATCGTCCAATGCCAACATCTCTACTATTCTAAAGCAGCACTTGGTGGCAGTGGTCCGTTCTTCCCACGTCATTAATTGCCGCTTAATTGCCCTATGCAAGAAACGAAGCGTTGCTTTAATTAGCCAGCTTTCGCAAGAAACGAAGCGTTAAAGATAGATATTTGATCTTGTGAAATAATTTTTTTTATTTTTTAATCTTTATTTTTCGTTATCAATTTTGTTTTTCGTAGCAACACACGGGCATGTAACTAGTATAGCATAAACTCATTCTTTTGCCAACACATGGCACAAAATCATGATTTGCCAAGACATGGCACAACAGCTGAAATAAGCTTGCCAACACATGGCAAGACATTAAGTCATCTGTGGGGGTAAAGTTTTCAGTACCAATTCTCAAGTTCCATTTTATTTTAAGATATATCAAACCATCTAACTATGTGATGACTTTACCAAGTGCTTGTGACCGCGAGCATAGCTAATCGATTAGTTTTAACTCCGTAGAGGTGTACAACTTTCCCCACAAGGAATGATCATCTCTTGGTGCAATCGATAATTAGCACACTTCATTTGGTGTGCCGCAGAGAGATCATACATAACTGTTACATTACATAGCCCTAACTTTGTACCAGTCCAGTGACAACAAACCCTTGCTATGGTGGCAGAAACACACACACAAAACATATCTCTTTCATTCACATAGTATTCCAGGTAGTCTATCCCTGCCAAACCTGTTTCTCCCCATAGCAAGGCATACACCGTAGCATTGTGTTTAACCCACACATCTGTGTAGGCACCTCTACGAGCAACTTCCATCCAGAAGCCCGTGCTACTACTGCCTGCCAATGTGCAAAGCTAGTTCTAAGTAATTTAATAAGTTAAGACCGTCTCATACTAGCCCTCGTGGTTATAAGATTATGTTGGCCTGAAAATAACAGTATAGTTCGGTCCTTAATCGATCTGGGCGAAGAATCTCCCCCTATCTACGTGTAAATCACATGCACTATCGGCTATTACCAATATTCGCCCACGTCCAAATCATAGTTTTATTTTTATTTTTATTAACATACCATTGATCATATAATCCATCAATATGTCCATGTCCAACACTTAAGCTCATTGAGAACAGCATATCCATCTGTTAGCTCTCCATTCTAAAGCATAATTAAGCATATCCAGTATTAAACGAACATACCCATTTCACATCGTTGTGTGTCCATCCATTGTCTAGGGTTATCAAGGTTCACATAGCAGCATTGATTAAGGAAATCTCATAATGAAGGTGATATCTACTATATCCCACAATATACAACATGCATGAAAACTTTTATGAAAATATTTTTGAATACTGGGATCAATATGTTCAAAGGGGTGATTGCCTTACTATCTGTTGTAGTTGACAAAGTCGGAGTTGTCATCGAGTTCAATATCAAGCTCGTTTGACAGTAGTGTCCGTTACATCGGGTTCTACATGTCGTATCACACAACATAGCAAACAACAAATTTCAAATATGACAAAAAGAATACAGATAAAATAGAAATCTATTATATAAAGCAAGAGTGATTTAGGGTTAGGGTTTCAGTCTTATGATTTTATGTATACTGAAGGACCATGTGGAGATCCATCCATGTTTGTGATGAGTATTTGACTTTATTAGAGCTAGAGTAGCTCAGGTTTGAGTTTAGGTTTGAATTGGGTGTTCAATTTAAAGCAATTTGAGATACGTCTACCTCAGACGGCACTACCAGCCTTTGGGAGGTGGTAGTACCGACCTGCAGTACTACCAGACTCAGGCGGCAGTAGTGCCGGCCTATGGTAGTACCGAAGTACCTCTGCGTTGAGCTGAGCAGCACTACCGAGTTTTAGGAGTGGTAGTACTGGAGTAGTGGTACTAATAGCGGCATTTATTTTCCAGAGTAGTGTCTTGGAGTTATTCGGGATGTGCGGTACTACTGATGGTCATTTTGCGGTACTACCGGCCAATGGCTAGAGGTAGTGCTGAGTTTATGAACAAGACATGGTTAATTGTGAGCAATTTAATGATTATTGTATATCATTTTAGACATTGCTATGTGATTGATTTCCTTGTCTTTGTTGGTTACAGGGCTTCGATTCGAGGTCATGGTGAGGCGAAGGATGGTCGGGACTAGCGAGGAGCGCTGGAGGTTCGGATGGTTGGGGGATCGCCGGAAGATGTCCCGAGATGGAGTGGGGCAAGCCAAGAAGGCAAGGGAACCAAATGTATGCTGGCTTGAAGCTACCGTGTCAAGAAAAACCATTGGATCATGGTTTTTAGAGGATAGAGTAGTGATCAAGTTAGCTTAGTGGATAAAACCTGTTTATTAGTGGGTTTCGGGTTAGCCTAATGGGTAAGTGTGTGGGATCAAATCCTGGCTCTTGGTGGTTAGCTTAGGATTAAAGCAACACATCCTGGGGTGTAAGATGACCCATAGACACTATAAATAGAGGGGTAGGGGTAGCCTCCTCTCTTGAAGATTTTGGTTGCTATTTTGAGTTTTGCCCACATGAAGTGAGGCTTTGTAAAATCTTTCAATTAAAAGAAAATGCAAAGATCCATTCTCTCAATTCTGAATTTAATTCTTGCATTTACATTATGTCTTTACTTTACGCAATTTAAATTTAGTATTTACATTGCACATTTACTTTTTCGCAATTCACATTTAAGCAATTGGGATTTGCCTCCCCTCCTAATTGCTAGTGATTTTTCTTGTCGAAGATGAGTGATTGATTAGATGAATCTTCTTTCAGATTAAATCCCAATCCTCTAGACAAAACTTGTGTTCTTTTTTGCGAGAAACCGATCTTTTGCTCTTCAATGATGAATTCTTTGTAGATCGCATTTGGGTGTTCTTCTTCTTGTGTTCTAGCTTGCTGTGATAAGTGGGAAGGTATCCAAGATCATCGTGATCATCAAAATCCCACGAGCAAGTTTAGATCAAAGATTTTGGTTTTTGCCTCTTCTTGGTACAATCTTTCTTTGATTCAAGAAAGGTCAGAACTTTGACGTTAATCCTATGGATTGAAAGTTGATATAAGTTCCTGACATCTTAGAGAAGATGTATACCAAGTTTCATCAACTTTGGACCAATCGATCTCAAGATTCTTTGATTTTACCTTTGATATTGTGCTGTTGTTCAACTCTGTTTTTGAGATTGGCACTACCGCTCAGATCAAGCAGTAGTACCGATCGTCGAAGCTATCACACCCTGTGCTGCACTAGTACCAGACTCCGAACCTACCGCTACCTGTTTAGCGGTAGTATCGTCCTGAGCAGAATTTGGCTGGTTTTGGTTGGTTGAGCTTCATTGTTTTTAGTGAGCTGTTTAGTTGGTTTGTAATTGTCCAGTAGGAGAGGGAAAATTTTATTTTGGGATCATTCACCCCCCCTCTAATCGCCATCTCGATCTTTCAATTCGTATCAGAGCTGGTTTTGCTCTTTCATAGATCTTAATCGGTCTCGAGAGCTATGGCGACGGAGAAGTATTCCATTAAGCCTCAAATTTTTGCTGGAATTGGCTATCCTTTCTGGAAGTCGAGGATGGAGTCATACATCATTGCCTAGGGCTTCCTGATATGGCAGAAGGTGAAACTCCCGTGTGAGGTTCCTGCCGATGAGAACGTCAATCCCGCGAATATGGCTGACGTTAAGGCAAACGCTAAAGCAAGGAATATCCTCATACAGGGACTCAACCGCAATGAGTATAACCGGATCTCTCACATACGGTCTACCCATCAGATCTGGGTTACCCTCGATGCTTACCATGAGGACACCACCCAGATCAAAATGGTGAGGCAAGATCAGTACAAGCGTGACTATAACAAATTTGAGCAGCACGCTGGTGAGAGTCTTGACAAGTGCTTTGGTCATTTCACTAAGATCCTTAGCGATCTCCGATCATATGGTTCCACATACTCTGATTCGGAGAACGCTAGGCATTTTCTGACGGACTCGATCTTAGAGTTTGGGAGATGAAGGTGACCACTATCAAGGATACTACTGATTCGTTGACCTTAACACTTGACGGGCTTTATTCTCGACTCATGAGATTGACGTTGTCTCTCGCAAGACAAAATCTTAGTCGATGGCATTGGTCATTGATCCTACTGGATCTTCTTTGGATTTCTCTTCTTCTGGTTTCTCTCTTTCTGCTTTGTGTGAGGTAAGCGATGAATTTCTAAAAAAAATTCTAGAAAATGAGCTTACTTTTGCCGCTCGCAAATTTTTTAATGTTTACAAGAGAATGAGAGAGAGAGAGAGAGAGAGAGGAAAAGAGGTAACATGATCACTTGCTACGTGGGAACGCCCTCGAGCTAACGTCCTGGCGCTTGCACAACTGTGATCTACCACGGGTATAGGATTAGGCCCAAACAACTTATTACGCCAGGGCCTTCCAATAAAGGCACTTGTGGTTGTATGAAAGGCTTAGATCAGTAATACATAAGTTCATGGTCCGTAACCAACTCAAGCGAGAGTCTCCAATAACCACCAAACACCTGCGAGGTCCTTCTCTCGCAGCACAAGATATCTATATGAGGTGCTTCAATGTATTTATTTTTGAAAGATGAACAAATATTGGAAGCTGGTTTCACTTAATATTCAAACAGAGGAAAAATCCAAATATTTTTATAAATTATGAAATTTTATAATTTTAAAAAAATTGAAACTAGTTTCACTTAATTTGGAGTTCAGACGCAAAAATTATAAGCAATCGAAGTTTTGTCGTTAGAGAAAATCTTAGAAAAAAAAAGAAAATACAACATGATCAGCGCGCTAGCAAGATACCAATTAAACTAGAGACACCATTCAAGCACACCTGCTCCATGGTTGGTACAGTCGAAGCACCGCCATAAAATTGAAATAAGAAAGTCAATATAGATCCATGCTACTTTCTATGCAATCCACACAGAAGAAATTGGCCTCTCATTTCAGAAAGTAACATAAGAAATTAACCTGCAATGGGTGCTCTTCAGCATTATCCTCTAAAAGGTTGGCCATCAGCATGACCCATTTAGTATTGGTACTGACACCCTCATGTACATGTATATATACTGGCCCATTGGCCTCATATTGAATACAAGTGCTATTCATAACATGGTATCAGAGCAAAGGGTTTAGGGTTAGGTTCCTCGTCAACGTTGCACTTGCGCCCCTTTTTCCGACTGCTTTCTCGTCGCCTCTACTCCTCCTACCGCCGGTCGGCCGTCTTGCCCACCGCCGGGTTGTTCTTCAGCCGCATATGTCGCCTCTTCTCAGGCACAGATTGGATTACACACCGGTGCATGGCCTCTCGACACATCCTTTCGGACACCGTTAGCCGCCGATCTCGCCCGTCGTGCCGCCAGTCATTGTAGTCTTCATCTTCACGCGCCGCCACCATCCTCTTCGGCTTTCCAGCGGCGCAACTCGGCTAGAAGCTTCTTCGTGCGAACCGTGCCGGCCGACCGAGCCACCAACGCTCACCTGCTAAGCCCGCTGACGCCCGCGGGCCGACGCGTCGCCGATCGCGCCGCTCCTCTGTTCCGCCCGCCGAGCCGCCGACACACGCCGACCGAGCCGCTGACCCGGCCCGATGCTTGCCTGGAGTCCGCCCGACGACCGCCGCTCGACGCTGCCTGTCGAGCCGCCACTCGACTGAAGCTGCCTTCGGACCAGTCTTAACTTCTTTTTCGGGTCTGGCTCTAGCTTCGCTTCTAGCGGCTCCGGCTTCTAGCTGATTCGGCTCAAGCTTTTCTGCTGCTTCGAAAAAAATTGTCGTCATCTTCAGGTCTTTTTTCAGGGATTGTTTCTGTTCCTCGCTGCCCTGTTATCTTCGATTGTCTCAATTATTAAGGCTGGATTCTTCATATGTACCTTCTCATGCGTGGTCAGCGCCTGTGGGAGTTTCTTACTGGCGAACTGTCATGTCCGCCTCGTCCTGCTCCACCTGCCACGCCTGTTATTCCCAAGGAGGCCGATGATGCTGCTCGCCAGAAGGCTTCTGATGATTATGCTGATGCCGTGGAGTCTTTTCAGACTCAGTTTACCGCTCACAAGACATGGATTGATGAAGATGCTCGTGCATCTGCTATTTTGGTTGCTAGCATGGAGGTGCATCTTACTGGTGACATTGTTGCTTTGTCTTCAGCACAGTTGATGTGGGCACATCTTCGCGACAGCTATGAGCCTGCTGGTGACTCTCTTTACCTTGCTGTTGTGCGACAGGAGCAGTCGCTACAGCAGGGTGATTCTACTGTGGATGAGTTCAATGCGCAAACTGTCTTTGGTGTGGTGTCAGCTTGATTCCTTAGGACCGGAGGTTTGCTGGACTTGCCAGTGCTGTCAGCGTCAGCATTCTCATTCCTTAGGACCGGAGGTTTGCTGGTGACTCATACACGTCTTCGAGCTGAATTTGAGCAAATTCGTGCCCAGCTTGTTGCTTCTATCACTGTGCAAACCATAGATGGTACCTCTCTTTCTGTCGCAAGATGAGGCACTATTTTGTCGTCCTCCTTTCATGTTCCTGTTGTTTCTTATATTCCTAAACTGACCATGCAGCTTATATCCGCTGGCCAGCTTACTGATCATGGTTGTCGGGTTATTCTTGATTCTGACTCTTGTTGTGTTCAGGATCACCGCACGGGGGCTCTAGTTGGGATTGGCCCTCGCCGCCATGACTCTCAGCATCTTTGGGAGCATGACTGGTTTCATCTTCCTTCTACTGCCTCTGCCAGTCTCTCTGTTTCCTCCACCGCTTCAACATCTGTTGCATCTTCTACTGGGTCTTTTGCTTAGTGGCATCACCGTTTGGGACATCTTTGTGGTTCGCGTCTGCCTTCTTTAGTTCGGCGTGGTCTTGTTCATTCTACGGGTTGTACGCTTGGCAAACAGCTACAACTCCCCTGTCCTTCTAGTGAGTATATCCTAGCGTCCTTTTGATCTTGTTCATTCTAATGTTTGGGGTCCAGCCCCATTTGTTTCAAAAAGGGGTCACAGATATTATATTCTTTTTATAGATGATTTCTCTCGCCACACTTGGATATGTTTTATGTCCTCTCGTAGTGAGGTTTTTTTCCATCTATAAGACTTGCCACTATGATTCGCACTCAGTTTGATTCTCCCATTCGTGTTCTTCGTGCTGACTCAGTAGGGGAGTATCTGTCAGGTGCTCTTCGAGTTTTTCTTGCTACGCAGGGCACTCTTTCCTAGTTTTCATGTCCTGGTGCTCATGCTCAGAATAGTGTGGCTGAGCGCAAGCATCGTCATCTTCTTGAGACAGCTCGTGCTCTTATGCTTGCTTCCGCTATTCCATCTCACTTCTGGGCTGAGGCTGTTTCTACTGCCACCTACTTGACTAATATCCAACTTTCTTCTGCTCAAGGGTGGGATTCGAGTGGAGCATTTTTGTGGCATGCCTCCTGATTATTCCGGACTTCGCCTTTTTGGGTGTGTGTGCTATGTTCTTCTTGCACCTCGTGAACGCACTAAGCTAACTGCTCAGTCTGTTGAGTGCGTTTTTCTGGGATACAGTGCTGAGCATAAGGGATATCGTTGTTGGGATCCTGTTGGACGACGGATGTGGATCTCACGGGATGTCACTTTTGATGAGTCTCGTCTCTTCTACCCTCGTTCTTCTTCCTCTCCTACATCTCTTGTTGAGCCACTGCCTTTCCTGACTTTTCGTAATACTTTAGTTGTCAATTTTCCTCTTTCACAATCGGTGTCTCCTTTATCGCCGGTCTCTTCACCACCAACCTCTCCTCCAAAGGTTTCTTCGGATATTGTTCCTTCCTATCCTCTATACTACACTCGTCGTCCGCGAGCTGCGGAGTCTTCTGATGTGCCATTTTCTTCTTCTGATGAGCCATCTTCTTCAGTGTCTCCTCCTCGTTATGCTCTTCGTGATTGATAGTCTATTCGGCCTCCTGAGTGCCTTGACTTTGTTGGTGCAGCTCTAGCCGAGCCGACTTCTTACCGTGATGATGTTATTAATCAAGAATGGTAGCATGCGATGGCGGAGGAGCTTGCTGCCCTTGAGCCCACTGGCACGTGGGATCTTGTACAACTTCCTCCACGTGTCTGTCCTATTACATGCAAGTGGGTCTATAAGATTAAGACTCGCTCTGATGGTTCTCTTGAGCGCTACAAGGCTCATCTTGTGGCGCGTGGTTTTCAGCAGGAGCATGGCTGTGATTATGATGAGACTTTTGCACCTGTGACTCACATGACCACTGTTCACACTCTGCTTGCTATGGCCTCTGTCCGTGAGTGGTCCATCTCTCAGCTTGATGTCAAGAATGTCTTTCTTAATGGTGAGCTGCATGAAGAGGTCTATATGCAGCCACCACCACGGTATTATGTTCCTGAGGGCATGGTTTGTCAGCTTCGTCGCTCTCTTTATGGGCTTAAGCAAGCTCCTCGTGCTTGGTTTGAGCGTTTTTCTTCTGTGATCACTGTAGCTGGTTTTTCTGCAAGTGCTCATGATCCTGCGCTCTTTGTTCACACTTCTTCTCGAGGTCGGACTCTTCTCCTTCTATATGTTGATGACATGATCATCATTGGAGATGATTCTCAGTATATTGCCTTTGTAAAGGCTCGTCTCAGTGAGCAGTTTCTCATATCTGATCGAGATCCTCTTCGCTACTTTCTTGGGATTGAGGTTTCTTCTACATCTGATGGTTTCTTTCTCTCCCAAGAAAAGTATATCCAAGATCTTCTTGATTGTGCTTCTCTCACTGGTCAGCGTACAGCTGAGACTCCCATAGAGCTCAATGTTCACCTTCGATCTACTGATGGTGAACCTCTTGAGGATCCTACTCGTTATCACCATCTTGTTGGGAGTCTTATTTATCTTGGTGTCACTCGTCTTGACATTTCGTATTTAGTCCATATATTGAGTCAGTTTGTTTCTGCTCCCACTCAGCTCCACTATAGTCATCTTCTTCGTGTTCTACGTTATCTTCGTGGAACTATCTCTCGCCGTCTTTTCTTTCCACGCTCATTCTTGGTGGTTCTCTCATTGCTTGGAAGACTAAGAAGCAGACAACGGTTTCTCATTCGAGTGCTGAGGCTGAGTTGTGAGCTATGACTACTTTGACAGCAGAGGTTACTTGGCTACGATGGTTACTTGGGGATTTTGGTGTTTCTGTTTCTACACCAACTCCTCTTTTATCTGACAGTACGGGTGCTATCAGCATTGCTCGAGATCCAGTGAAGCATAAACTCACCAAGCATATTGGTGTTGATGCTTCTTATATGCGGACACAGGTACAGGATCAGGTTGTGGCTCTTCAATATGTGCCTTCAGAGCTTCAATTGGCAGATTTCTTCACGAAGACACAAACTAGAATTTATCATAACTTTTTTCTCTTCAAACTCAGTGTTGTAGATCCACCATGAGTTTGAATATAGATTTTCCCTTTATACCCTCATGTACATGCATATATACTGACTCATTGGCCTCATATTGAATACAAGTGCTATTCATAACAATGTGCATGTACGTTCTAATTTTGCAAATTAGGTTTGCTTTTGCAATTACATTCAGTTTTATTATATTTCTACTTGTTCCAGCAAAATATAGTTTTTACATAATGAAAAATTGTCCATAGCCCCTATAGCCCAAAATAAAAACAAAAAAATGAGGAAATAATTCAGTTTTCAAGTGTGGAATCACAGAATGATAAGTAGACAAAAAAATGTGCAATCCAAGTGAGCTTTCAATTGAACTTACCCCCTCCAACTTCCTAAAAATAATGGCATGATGATCTCTGTTCAACTTTATACGCTTTTCCAGATTAGTTCGAAAACTTTGAGAGAGCGGCTCAAATTTTGTACCAGTGTAAGATATTGCTTACGTAAAACAAATTAAGAACAGGACAACTATATCAACTATAACTCATGCAAAATAAGAACAAAAGGGAGAGAAAATTATATTCTAACAGGAATAACAGGATTATGATGTAACAAATTGAGATAATGAAAGGTAGCCTATGTCTTGCCTAAGTAAATACTAGCACAAGAACAGGTATTGCAGAGGTGCCCAAATAATCAGGAATAAGGTAAAAGAGGAGCTAGCTGAGGAACGATAAGATGGATGAGCCATATCAAATTTATCATATGAAAGAAAAAAATCACCATGACATAAGAACTACTATCAAATGGAAGAAAGGTAATTCAAACAATGTGTAAGGTATATTGTGATCCGTGTCCAATACCTTGTCAGCATCTACATGGAATTGTAGTACCTTGTGCATCACCATTTTGTAAGGACATCTGTGTGATCTTCAACCTATTTAATTAGTAACAAGTAAGCATAGAGGTTGGAAGTTGGAGAAAGCATTATCTTTTTTTATTACCACATGGATACCTACAAAAATACTAATGCATGACTAGCTACAGAAAATGGCTTATATTGACTAACATTACACTGTTTACCAATGGAAAACTGCTTGGAATAAAATAATATCATACACTAAAGTTGTATTGTAATATACAGCTTCTGACATTCATTTTTAGTTTATTTCATCCACTTGGAATGATTGAATACTGCGAAGTGGAATTGGACTAAAGTCTATAGATTCTGGTGATCATGTATAGTTGAATCCATTGCAATGCTACAAATTACAAAACATGACAGTCACACAACTAGTATACAACAGAAATAGATAACTTGCGCACATGTGAAACTAAATATGAATCTACAGCCCATTTCAAAAATATGTCAAATTGAAAATGCAAAGTTTACAGTGAACTACCTGTTTATTGCCATGACAATGTCCCTTGGGATATCTCTTCTATGAACCAAAAGCCAAGATTGGGAAGAAGTACTATGTTGACAAGCTCATGCATGAGTTTAGGTCTCCAAGATGAATTTATCTCTCATTGATAACATCTCAAAATTAATAGAGACCGTGTGATCACATATGTTAATCTTCTGGGAAAGATTCAATTTTTTGGTAGCTGCTTACTTGAAGAAACAATAAAATATGTCTGCTTCATCGAACAAATCATTTCCTGTTACTGACTAGATAAATTGTTTATCATCCAACTTCAATAATATGCTGAACGCAAAAAGGGCAGAGGAAAAAAAAGAGAAGTACCTTATGATCATAAGATTCTGGATGGCATTGACCTCTGTAACATGCAGGTAGAGGAAATCAAGAGAAATATATGTGAAACTATCAGTGGAAGACAACAAAATGCACGCGATAGTGCCATCATCAACTTAACCAAAGACAGGGGTATGGAAAAACTTAATTAAAAACAGAAAGAAAGCTACTTAGAGAGTTGAGATTTAATCAATTCACCCACACAAACTGTTAACCTTACCTATTCTGGCCAATATAGAATCATTGGATCACCCAACCAAATACTTTGAAACAAGAAAAAGAAGTCAAAATGTAACAACCAAGATATGGGATTATTAATTCGTCTGTCAAAAAATCATAATGTTGAGCATGGACTCTAGGTATAATATTGTGTCCTATAACCCCGAAAGGAGCATCGCAAACTTTAATTAGCAGGTTGACATTCAATGGACCGACACAACTAGAACACGACAAAATGTGTGTGTGTAGGCACAAATATATGCAGAAGTGAATGCGTTTGGTGTTTGCACAAGGGCTACTACATTTACCTACAAGCAATTACTAAATAAACATATACAAAAAATGAAAGTGCAGCACAGATGTACATGCCATCATGCATGCATTCAAGCATTACATCATTCCAGCACCATGGCATAAAGTGAGATAACTATGTGAATTTCTAAATTTCAGCCAGCCGGCTAGCTGCTCACTATGTGATTATGCCTAATGGATGCGATTCAACCTCATCCAGAAGTGCTAGTCCATGCAGAAATAAACCACAACCAAAAAAGGTAAATCAGAAGGGGAACAGTCAAGCACAGGGAGCACGTCGCTCCCTTCCATGAATCAGATCCTGATGGAAATATGGACTAAAATCACATTTCTCTACTCAAAAGCATAACTTCATTCGAATCAACAAAGCACATAACCAACAGAAGCACTTCACATCAAACCTATCAGCCGAAAAGAAGTTGAAGAGACATTTAGCAAACTGTAATCTCTCCACAGAGCCACAAAAAATTATTCACTCATTTAGAAGCACAACAGCAGTCAAACGACATGAAACAAAAAGCAAGGCAAACCCATCGCTTGATTTACATTCTTCGACACAAGCACAACCTCTTGGATGAGCAGAGCTAATTAAACCAGAATAAGTCAATTTCACTTGTTGAGCGGTGATCCTTGCCACAACCTATGAGCAAATCACATCCAGCGTTGAAATCGCCCTCCTCACCGTAAGGACAAATAAACCAAAAATGAATAAATCTGCACCTCACCGTAAGGACCCAAAGGGAAATCAAATTAATCTGCCACACAAGACGTGCTCCTCACCGTAAGGACAAATAAACCAAAATTGAACCAATCCGTTCGCTCAAAACGTGTCCTCACCGTAAGGACAACCAAACAAAAATCAAATCAGTCCCCCTCTCGTGTTCCTCACAGTAAGGACACCGAACCAAAACCAAAATCAATTCGCTGCTCAAATCACATCCCTACGCGTGACGACAACGAAATCAGCCGGTTGAACAAATCGCACGCCTCGCCGTATGGACAACCAAAAAAAACTCAAATCAATCCACTGCTCAGATCGCAAGCCTCGCCAAAAGGACAACCAAACCAAACTCAAATCAATCCGCCGTTCGTACGCGCTCATCTCCGTAAAAACAACATCGCCAATGAATCGAACCAGTAGTAGAAACAACACACGCGTCGCTCTAAGCCTCTAAGCACAGGCGCACAATGCATACAACCAAATCGGCATCCGAACGAAACAAAAGCAGAACAGCGACCAACCCGAATCAACCTCCTAAATCACACTCCTTCAAGCGCAAGTGCAAAGGGCATGGCCGAATCGACGCAAATAACAACCAAAATCCAAACACGCTCTCGCCTCGCCCTAAGCACAATCGCACAACAAAAGGAACAGACGCAGAGGTCAAATGCGACAAAGGCCAAACAAACAGACCGAACCAAATTGGACAAGACGAGACGGAGCAGCGTCGCAGCGGCAGGCGATCACGACGACGCAGCCTCTCAACTCCTGCGGGCGCAGCCGTTCCGACCCCGCAGATGAGGGCTAGGGTTTGCGCTCGAGCTCGAATTGGAATCCATGTGGTGATTTTATCGCCAATTCGACGTCGAGACTCTCTTAAACCCGCATCCTACAACTGGACTCTATTTGTGATTTGTGAACGCGAGGATGGGCTTTTATAGTGCCGGAGGTGGGTCAAGTGCCTGATCCTTCACTCTCGCTGACGGGTGGGGCCGAGTAGGTATCATCTTTATTAACCATTTTATTACGTGCGGAGTTTGTAATTTTACCCCTTTGAGTACGTTTCCTCTTGATGGGTAATTGGGTAAATGAACATGTTTGGGTCTCAAGTTCCCTTGCTTTTTCTTTCAAACCAATTCCATGTTTCATTTTTCATGATGCCTTTCACTTACAAATGTGGCCAAGCAGACAAGAAAGACGAGCATTGCAGAAATTTTACTTCAAAGTAACTATTCGAAATATGTACAGATAATTGTTCCATCCTAATAAGACATAACACTGTAATTAAACGCACGAAACATAGACAAACACAGATATTACAGCAGAGCAGAAAACCACTTGAAGTTACTGGAGAACCAGAAAAGACAGCCTCCAAAATTACGAGGAGGTCAAGGAGAGTACTTAAATTGTTGGTGGGCATGGGCATTCCTTCCATCAACTATGTTAAAACTATTATGCTCCATCCTTTCGGTATGTCTGATACTCTGATCACAGTAATCCTATACAATTACCAAGCTAGTACAAAGTAACCAACGAAGCGAGATCAACTACACCCTGCACCCGGGCGTGCTATCTGCCGTCCTGATCAGTCAAGGTGACGTTCCTGATGCTGTACGACTCATTGAAAGAACTCGTCGACACCACGAAGCTCGAGATCCTCACGTTGAAGTACGCCGGTTGCCTGGGCTCCGGCAGCGTAAGCCCCTCGCTGCCGAGCATCGCGACGACGTCGGACATGTTGGGCCGGTCGTCGGCGCTGTCCTGCACGCAGAGCAGCGCCACCTGGGCGCACTTCATCACCTCGGTCACCGGGAAGTCGTCCCCCAGGGCGGGGTCGACCATCTCGTGCCATTTCCCTTCTTGCCACAGCTGGTACGCCTGAAAAAATTAGGCAAGTTGCAGTGACCACCCATATATTAATCAGACCGACAGAACTGTACATTTCTGTTACAGGTGGCTTGTACTTACATATCCTGTGAGATTGAGGAATTTGCCGTACTGGTAGAAACCGGCAGTCCTCTTCCCGCTTACGATCTCGAGAAGCAAGACGCCGAAGCTGAAAACGTCGGATTTGATCGAGAAGAGACCCTCGGAAGCATACTCCGGAGCGATGTAGCCACTGACAAGAAATTAACCATAAGATCACCAGTAAAGACTATGGGCCTGTTTGGCAACAAAGTATTTTCATAGTTTCTAGACAAAACTATGGTTTTGAAGAATACCATGGTATTTTTGGCAACATAGTGTTTGGAAGCAACCCAAAAAACCCTGTTTTGAAAACCATGGTATTGCCAATACCATGGTATTTTTGGAGTATTGAAAACTCCACTCAAAGTGGAGTTTTGGGCTTTTGGTGGTGGTGTAGAGAGTGAAAGATGTCAATACTTTGAAAATACCATGCAAAATACTTTGTAGCCAAACAGTTTGTAGTTCCAAGAAAAACCATGGTTTCAATGGTGGTAGGTGAAACCATGGTATTTATGCCAACACAATTTCTAAGCCATAGCTTTATAATACCATGGTATTGAAAAACTTTGCTTCCAAACAGGGCCTATATGTGGCTGAACCTATAATTTGCTGACGCTGTAACTGTTGTGTTACTTGATCTGCGGTACTTACTGTGTGCCCACGACCCTGGTTGTGTTCGCCTCGATCACATCCGAGCAGAATATCCTTGCCATACCAAAGTCGGAGATTTTGGGGTTCATGTCGCGATCCAGGAGAATGTTGCTTGCTTTCAGATCTCTATGTATAACTCGCAAGCGAGAGTGCTTGTGCAGGTAGAGAAGCCCCTGGGCAATACCGTCGATTATACGGAAGCGCCGCCCCCAGTTCAGTATCGCTCCTTTCGCACTGTCTGCGAATTTTTTGATGTCACGCCAAGCATCAGCAACAGTCAACAGGTAACAAAAAAAAGATTTTGCAAACTCGCTTAAAAAACGATTATGCATTGGGAAATGTGAGGCTCATTAATTGATCGACGGATGCGTACCAAAGATGAAGCAATCCAAGCTTTTGTTGTGCATGTACTCGTATATGAGCATCTTCTCGTCCGCCTGAACGCAGCAGCCCAGAAGCCTGACCAGGTTCGTGTGCTGGAGCTTGGCGATCAGCTGGATCTCGGTCTTGAATTCCATCAGGCCCTGCACTGAGCGCGAAGAGAGCCTCTTGATTGCGATCTCGAGCCCACCAGGCAATTCACCCTGAAACACAGGCACATCATTGAGCACTAAATACACATAGATAATTATGAAAGCTTAAGGTGTCATTAAAAATTAAAAAAAATTATGGTGCCTATGTTGTGGTGTGATTTTGACAAAAGATAACCTTTCTAAAAGAAATGTTGTTTTGTAACAATGAAGAAACTATACAACATCTCTTTTTTGACTGACATTTCACACGTTTTGCATGGCACGTTTTACAAGTGGCTTTTAATCTATCACCTCCTGGTAGCATAACCAATATGTTTAGGAATTGGCTATTCGGGTTGGAAAAGGAATTGAGGGCTCACATTTTGGTTAGGGCTGCTGCTTTGTGTTGGTCAATTTGCCTCTGTCACAATGATGTGATTTTCAAGAATACAAAAAGTTCTTTTCCATTGCAGGTTATCATCAATCAGTTGCAATCGTGGTATGTGTTGCAGCATCAGGATGCACGGGAAGTGATGTTATCGGCATGCAACTCGCTGGAGATTGTGCTTCGGGATCTCTTCATCAGCCATGGATGACGATTCAATAACAGACTGTGTGTGGTTAAAACTTGATGTTTTTATTTGTCATGACTTGTTGAAACTTTTTGACAGGGATCTCTTTTAACAGTTTTTCGGCTAAAACGTTGTAATAAATGTTTGACTGTATACATCTTATGATGCAGAGATGAGAAGATTTAATCTTCTATTATCTAAAAAAAATTGAGCACTATCTTTTTACAGCAATCAAAGGAATGAACTGAAGAACCAATGTGTTCGCATCAGATCAGCATGCAACTACGCATGCGTGCGTGTAAGAGTCTTGACCTTGTAAACAGGGCCGAAGCCACCCTGTCCGAGCTTGTTGTCGTTCGAGAAGTTATTGGTGGCGTCCGCTATCTGATCGAAATCGTGGAGCGAGAACTCGGAGTCGGTCTCTTCGATCCTCCAGAGCTTGAGCACCTGCTCCATCTCCATGGACATGGTCGGCGTGCTCGCCTCCCCTGTGAGGTTGATCGCTGATTAAACCTGCCGTTAGTGACAAAGTGCAGTCGAAGAGCAGGCATGCAATGATGCAACGGTAGCAACAATGCATGACAGAAACGTGTCAGTACGCACCTCTTCTTCTTCGCTTCCTGATCCACAGGAAACACGCCATGAAGCCACAAAGGAGCACGGCCGCCACGGGGACTACTACTGCAACGATCCAAAGCGTACTGCTGCTCCCTGTGCAAGCCGAACTGCTACTGTTAGATAACGCTCCAAAAAGTTAGATCGATGAGCACAATTTGCCATCGAATGCTACGGATTTTCACCAGAATAATGTTTTGAAATTAATTTCATAATTAATTCATTGAAAGAAGTCAAAGGGTTTGAGTTAGACATGGGACTTTAGTCTCATCAGGTTTAGCTAGATGGTGAAAACTACTCTGGTGATAAGGCTAGAGGTACACATGGTTAGTTATCTTAGGCTATGTACACATGCGCATGTATGGTTAGTCCGTTCGCCCACGATGCGAGATATCAGAGGGCGATTCTTGGGATCGTGGTAGTTTGATTTTCGTAACACTGAGGCCTCGCAAGGCGATGTTAGCTTTATGCACCTTTATAAGGGAGATGTCCCTCTATGCGAAAGGAAGCGACCAAAAACTGATCTCGTCTTCCTCTGATGCTCTCTGTTTCCTCATATTCTTGCTGCCACCTGAGCCATTCCATCACTTTGCTCGTCGTACAACGAGCGTGAGTGAGAGCAATGTCTCCGATCGATCCGATGCCGGCCTTTAACAACCTGCACAGGAGATCGCCAATTAGGTTTCTAGGAAGCGTCGTATTGCGTGACCACTCGTCTTTGATTGTCACGTTGCTCCTACACAGTTTCCTGTTATTTACCAAATCTGTTATAAGTGTTTCGGACCGACTAATTGTTGGTCAAGCAATCTTTCCCTTAGTGATTACATATATTGGGAATATATGTTGTTATGATAGTATTTTTATATCTATGTATCAATTTAACTATCTAGCTGTTAGTAATCTTATCATAAACACAGTATTTAATTTTATATTTTTATTGTGTAACTATGGAACTAAATTAACGTTAGATCATGCTAATCTTTCAACATGACGGGCTCTGAAACAACTCATTCAAAAGGATTTTCGCTTGGTCGGTGAATGTCTTGCTACGAGATCAGAGCAGTGTACGTACGTGTTAGCGGCTCCTGATAATATATTCTCGCCGCTAGTGGTGACCCCGTGAACGCGACACATTATGCTCGACAGCGACCACCACGCGGATGATGAAGCCATCGGTGTCGGTGGGCCACTGCCAATGGGACAAGTTGTCTCGGCAAAGCTAGCGCCTCGTGGCGCACGTGGATCCGCTTTTGTGTCCCGCTAGATCAACGCTACAAAAGGCGTGAGGTCGATCGTTTGAAAAGAATAAAGCTAGAAGGGGGGAAAAAACCAAGACTCGAGTACGTACTCAACCATCCGACACGGTCGCCTAGCTGTGTCGGCCACGTACAGGAA
This sequence comes from Rhipidocladum racemiflorum, assembly GCA_036346355.1. Classification (NCBI taxonomy): domain Eukaryota; kingdom Viridiplantae; phylum Streptophyta; class Magnoliopsida; order Poales; family Poaceae; genus Rhipidocladum; species Rhipidocladum racemiflorum. Next base: position 47,148,046 of record CM070582.1, on the reverse strand, counting down.
CTTAGCATGCATGGAGACTGGACACTGACAGTAGTGAGCTGAACTCCTAGTACTAGGGCCCAGCTACACGAACGAAATAGTCGTACACGTTAACATTTGCAAACTATCTGCATATAGATCAAACACATGCAGGTTGCTGAAGAAAATTCAGCGGTGCACACGTTACTATGGAATTCCCGCTGCACGAAACACTGTCTATATTATATCCTATATAGAGTTCTGGCCTCCTCCTCGCACCACGTTGTCTCGATGCGTTTGGCTTATCCGATCGTGATCGTGATCGTGCTGCCGAAATCGTCCCTTGCAGGCTCGGCTTCGTGTTACTCTGCGTGTCCCCTTCGATGTTTCTCGCGGCGTCACGGGATTATCCCTGCCGAAGCCCTCGAGTACGTAGAAACCTACGTAGAGGGCCAACCAATTACCAAGTGTTTGGAACTTTGGACTGGGGTATTGTTCTCGAGAGAGAAAAGGGTGTTTGGAACTTTTGATCGAGGGTCGATTTGATAGTTGATTTGATGTCGCTTAGAACTTTAGATCTCGAAAGGCAAAACTTTAGGACTGCGGAATGAGGCACCAACTTTAGGACTGCATGCAGAACGAGGCACCATGAGGTTTGGACATTATAATTTTAATTATGCTAATTTAAGTTAAATTCGGATATATTTTTTGAAACTCTTAGTTTTAGGATATATATATATATATCCATATATAACAATTCAAATGAAACATATACCTTTGAAAAAATATACTCGAATTCAAATATTTGAATAAATTTAGATAACATGCTTTACTGAATTCAAATATATAAAATCAGCACATACCTACCATCAAACTATTATCAAAAAAGAAAACTCTAGTTTGAATTTTAATTCAAACTTATTTGAACTAGTCAGTAAACTGGTTAAACTCAACATTTTAAAAATTTTAAATCGAATGTAAATATATAGAGAAAATACCTATTTTGGCAAGTATTATGGTGCCCTAGGTATAGGTATATATAATATTACAGCCGGATCTGAACTCGTGCGCATAAATTACAGGCTGTATGTGCACCGGCGTTTCCTTTCTGTGGACGGCAAAGTCAAGCTGGTCCTACTTTAAGATAAGAATGCATCTCTAAGGATGCAAGGATAGGAACACATAGTATTAGCTATGCATTTCAACACCGGAAATATGCTGACATTTTCGACATTACATGTCTGGACATATCCATCATTTCGATGAAAAATTGAAAACCATTTTGGTTCCAAATTTATGTGCCAACAGACGGTCAAATAAACTTGAACAATACCTATAAAAAAATTGAAAGGTTAGATTTATTTTGCATCTTTTTTAGACAGACCTATTTTGCATCTACAAAATTGAATATTTATTTATTTATTTAGTATTGGATGGACTTTGTTGAAAACACGTCAAATAACCTTCGAAAATCTATATAATTAATGGAGCTATTTAATCAACAGCAGCGCATTTGGTCTGCATTGCATGTAATTAACTTATTCAGCACTACAACTTTGACCAAAATTTTAATTTATTTTCCTAAATAGATAGTATAGAAAATGATAAAAATAGGTTGGACCACCATTATTTCTTGTGATGGTCATGACTACTATATCTCAACATCCTGTTTAAACTAACTCTAATATATGTGATGGTTTTTTATCATCCAATCACACACATATACATATACATATATAAATGGTTCCATGCTTATAGAAGTACATACTTCTACTTCTCATATACCACTTAAATAAACAAGTTATACATTTTTTATCCTTTTGAGCATACTCTAATAATAATTATAAGATACTCCAAAGTGAGTTGGCCCCGATAAATTTTTTAACCATATTGCATTGAAGTATCTTAGAATTAGTATTTAAGTATATTTTGAAAGTGATAATTAAAAGAGTATAACATATTCGTTTAAGTAGTATATTAGAAGTGGGAGTACGAAAAAGGCTTCACACACACACACACACACACATACATACATACATATATATACATATATAAATGGTTTCATACTCCTGGGAGTACGTTCTTCCACTTTCAGTATAACGCTTAAATGATGTTGTTAATTATACCTATTTATCCTTTTGAGTATACTCTAATACTGATTATAAGATACTCTAAATTAGTTCCCCGTAAAATTTTATGAAAGTCCACTCTTTATAGCATAATTTGTTTATATACTCTTTTTACATACGGAAAATGGTATATAGCAAAAAACAATAAATGGCTCCGATGAAGTTTTTCAACCATGCCGTATTGGAGTATTTTAGAACTATTATTGAAGTATACCGAAAGTGATAAAGGAATATAACATATTTGTTTAAGTTGTGTATCACACATATCTTCTTTCTATTAAGAAACTTATATGCAAATGAAATCAATATTTGTATATACCGATTAATGATATAATGTTTTTTTGTATGAAATCAAACTTCATATATATTACTCCTAGAAGAGCTCAATAAAATATTCGAATATATGAAATCAAACTTAATATATATTACTCCTAGAAGAGCTCAATAGTGAACCATTGGTAATGGAGGATTGATGGCATAAATTATCTATCAAATCATCGTCATCTCATCAACAGAAATGCATACGTACGCAAAGCTAAGGCATGTACAATACAAAATGTTTATACATAAGTGCTTAAGAAAGAAATTATAGTCACGTCATTAAACACCCCTGTAAAAAATTATTTTCTCCGATATAAGTATCTTTTTAGTGGATACCTAGATGATATATTATCTATTTATTATACATATAAGTACATGTTAAGCACCGGTGACTACTTAAGCACCTATGCTACAAAATAAGCACCTCATCAGTCCTATGTGATAAGAAAATTCAGATTTTGATAGCTAAGCACACGTCTAAACACATGTAATGTACATAGCATGAAGGAGGGTTCTTTTGGGAATTGGGAAGCAAAGCAACGAACAACTGCCTTAATTTGTAACGGGAGTGTATAGGCATCATCCGGATGTTTTTGTCCTAAAAAACATCTAAACTTTGAACCGTACGATCAAAACACACATCCGTAGGATCAACCCACCTCGAATTCAGGGGGGCCGTGCATTGATCTGAAAGCAAATCTAGACTAATAGCAATGCACGTCACTCCAAATGGGTAAAAATGGAGTAGAATTGTTTACCATGCAACTCCCAAGACTAATGGCAATGCACGTCACTCCAAATGGGTAAAAATGGAGAAACTATTTGCTACTCGAATAAAACTGAGAAAGAATTTTTCAGATGTAAAACTGCATCAAATTTATCAATTGGGAGTCACTAACCTTTGGACGAATTCACCAGGGGCGTGAGCGTCACCATGTCGCCGCTAGCCGCGAAGAAGAGATCCGTCTCGTACCTGATGTCACACCGCACCCCAAGGATCCTCCCGCCCATCCGCCCACTGAACCACTTGGGCATCTGGCTGATGACTCCGGCGAGGCAGCTTCGGCAGTGCACCGGCGTCAGATCCGGCGTGCACTGAGCCAGGCCGTACAGATTAATCTTCCCCGGCGGGAACCCGGCCTGGCCAGTGGCGTACCGCCTGCTCGCGTTGCTCGCCCTATCGGCCACCGCGTTCGACAGCAGCGCGACCAGGCCGTCCAACGCGGCGGCGTTCCCTCCGGACACGCTGTTCATGTTCCACGCGACTGTCTCCGGCGAGTTGGTGGCGCCGGTGTGGAAGTCCTGGTCGGAGAACCGGAGCTGGCACTGGTCGTGGTAGATGGTCGCGTCCTTGCTGTTGCTGCATAATTTCGCCGCGTCCTTGAACGCCGTCGCGAGGCACGTGGAGCAACCCGTCCCGGTGAAGTCCCCGCGGCACATCACGAGCCCGTACGCCGTGTCCGACCCGGCGCCGAACGCGCCGGCCGAGAAGCCGGACGCCGAGGCGTTCTTCGTGAGCACCGCGGAGAGCGTGGCGAGGTTGGCTTCGAACGTGCTGTTCGGCAGGTATGTCCGCTTACTGCCCGCCGAGTTGCAGTCGTAGGAGAAGGGGTTGACCACGGGCACGGCCCCTTTATCGCCGGCCGCCGGCGCGGGCTTGGAGGTGGCTACGAGGAGGAGCAAGAGGACAAGCATCGTAGATGCTAACTGAAGACACTACGATGGCTAATGGTGTTGTGTAAAGGCTGAGTCACACAAAAGCTATATGTGTGCTCGCTGGTTATATAATAGTCATCCAGGTTAAGACATAACTAAGATATAATACGCGGAATTTATAAGCCATGTACCTCCCGGTGGAAGCAGACATATTGCACGCTTCGCCTACTCCGCACAGTCCGTACTCCACACAAACCACTATTCTCAGTGCCCGACAGCCCCATCTCAGGCACCAAAACGGGATGATCGAGCTACCTGGAAGCTTGGCTCATTGCCACGAGTCAGAGACTCAGAGGTGGACACTGGGCCGTGTTATTTTGGGCCGGCACGAGGCACGCCCGGTCTAGCCTGATTCATGGCCCGACACAATACTGTAGCGAATGGGTCGTGCCGGCACGGCACGGTTGCTCAGGCCGTGCCGGGCCTGTTGATCGGGCATAGTGGGTAGCCCGACACGGCACGTGGAAGGCACGTTGGCACGCGGCAGGCGATAGGGCACACGGCCCACGGTCACCCCGTGTCGGCCCAAGCTAGGGCACGCGGCTGGTGGCAGGGAGAGGAGTGAGGTGGGGGAGGGCGAAGGGAGGAGGAGGCGGAGCAGTGGAGTCCGGAGGGGAAGGTGGAGGGGGGCTTACCTGGGCATGGTCGCTGTGTCGAGGACGAAGGCGGCGGTGGCCGTGCTATGCTGGGCCGTCGCCTCCTGTGCGGGTCGTTGCCGAGGTTGACCGCACCCACCCGCACCTGTGCTCGAGGTTGAGAGAGAGAATAATCAGGCAAGAGAGACTGATTGAGTGAAAGAGAGAGAGAGAGAGAGAGCAAGAGAGATTGAGAGAAAAAGACTGGGGGAGATTGAGAGAGACAATGACTAAGAGAGAGAGGGAGCAGTGGTCAAGAATAAATAATTTTTTTCCAATATTTGTGTCTACTGCCTAAGCTCCGTGCGTTTTTGACTCCTTTTCTCTCATCGCAATAGTGCAAATGGGCCCTGGGCCAGCACAACACGAAGCAGACACGAAGCACAAATGGGCCATGCATGGGCTCTTCCGGCACGAACGGCTCTCCTAGCTTGTATTTCCGGGCCAACGGGGCAAACAGAAAGTCGGGGGCCTCCATTGCGGCCATTGAATATATACTTAAAAGATATATCACTATGTAGTTTTTTTTTGAAAAAAATAGATGACTTGTGTACAACACTTGTGTAAGGCAAAGCCTACATGCGGTGCTAAAAAAGAAAATAAAGCAATGCCTACACCGTGCTAAAAAAGTGTAGAAGCCTACATGCATCGTGCAAACTAATGCACCAAGCCCAAAAAAAAGAGAAGACAAAATCTAAACACAAGTTGATATGAGCCCTACTTTTGTAGTATTCACATATTGGACATCTCCTACAAATCTTAATTCTATTCATATATTGTATATACACATACAACATCAAAAGTGTTCAACACCACTTATCTTGACAATGCCAATTATAATGGTGTAAATCAATATATGCATTAGATGTAATGTAGAATATCTAAGATTAGATTGAGTGAGTTCTATCGTTTGGTGTGCAATAACAATTGGGAATTGATAAGATGTGGAGACTAATTAACGACGACTGCAATAGCCTTTAAAGAAATTGGAAATATTCTTATTAACCAATTGAAATTAGAGAGGTGCTTCTATGCTTTCCCTCTTAATACGAGTTGCACAAATCTTGAAGCAAACGAAGGGGTAAGTAATCCTCATCTACCCTTCATTCATGCTTTAATATTTGTGCAACTTTAAAAAGGAAGAGCATAGAAGCACCTCTCTTGAAATTAATGATGGCTGTAGAACCCTAAAAAAATCTTAGCAGTTCTCCCATTAATCAACAGAAAAAGAATGTACACCACTCATTTTGGCACGGACATGTTATAATATTCGTGTATTAATCAAATATAGAAAACAACTTGAGCAATTTGGCTAGTTTTAACAAAAAAAAAAGCATTCAAAGCAATATAAGCACTTACTAAGCTAATATTGTTTTCTCCTTATTGCAAAAATAGAAAACAACTTGAGCAATATGGACTATCAAATGGGAACCAATGAACACAATCATGAAGGGTGCAATATGCTTAACAACACATGGAGCATGATTCAATCAGCATATTTGGCCATTGTATCATTCAGTAACATTTATTATTAACCAACTAACAATAATAATGCAGGATAATATCATAATTTTCCAACATAGTTTAGTAACACGAACCTAGTCAAAAATTGCAACGGACTTGAGGGAGGAGGCGCAGGCTCAGGGGAGGCGGAGGCAGCGGGCTCGAGAAACAGGCGCGCACAAACTTGGGGAGGAGACGCGCGGGACTCGGGGTAGGCGGCATCGAGGACGGGCGACGGCGATAGGCTCAGGAAGGAGGCGGAAGGAAATTTTTGATTTCGTTTGAGTGAGGAGTGTGTTAGGCAAAAACCCTAGAACGATATATAATAGTGTTATCATAGACGGTATCACAACTATTTTCTGTAAAAAAAACTGTCTGTGATATGTAGTCATATCAGTTCGTGGTACAAACCATTTGTGATACTTCACAGATGGTTCATGTGACTAACCATATGTGATATTAACTTATCACAGACGGTTCTTAGCATATCCAGTAGCTTAGACAGTCACGCAAGCAAAACTATCTATGATTAGCTTTAACACAAATGATTTTTGAAAATCACATGTGATGAGGCATCTAATATATGCCTTTGTGCAGTAGTGGTACGCTCGACTGTGATGGATCCAAGCACTCCGGGGATGGGGATGGTGGTGTGGGCCAGCCCCATCCCCCTTCCTCCTCTATGCTCATCTCAAAATGATGACACTAGTAGGTCTAGTTATTATAGTAGTTGTTTTCGAATGTTGCAACACGAATAATCAAATGTTGCAGGTATTCAATGGTTTTTTTTTATTGCAACAAGTTCTGATTTTCGTTGCAATTGGTCCCTGTATTTGTTCCCTAGTAGTTCAAATTTGTTGCATAATTTTTTTATTGATTATGTGTTTGTTGCATCGAGAGCAAAGGTTTTGTTGCAAACATATGAACTATATCTTGCGCTTCTAGAATGTTTTGTTGTAGTGGATTGAATTAGTTGTCTCACAATTATCTTTGAATGTTACCATTTTTTTTTCAAATACTGCAACATTGTAACACCATGAATTTAATTATTTTATTTGGATACCTAAACTAGTTTTAAATTGTACCTTAATCCTCAGTACTATACGTGTGGTTTTTATTCAATTTTCAATGAGAATTTTTATAGTTTTTTCCAAATTTTTTCTGTTTCTGTACTTGTACTGCATGCTTGCTTCAAAGTTTGTCACTGAGTTTAAAAATTTAAATTGACCATGTTGTTCTATTTTTATGATTTCGTTCTTTGACATTTTCAGCACCTCACTTAGTTACTTATCGTTGGACGATGCGTCGGATTCTGTGCTCCTATAGAAAATTAACCTAACGTTAGTTACTCTTGAAGGGAAGTTCTTTTTCGCGCCGATTTATGCCCATTTCACATTGAGGGGCAATAACTCTGAAAGCTCTGTCTGCGGTGGGCTGTCAGAAATAATTTTAAACGACTCTCCTTTATTGGTCCTTTCCCTTTAATCAAACCACTTTGGGTTCGTATAAATTAAGTTGTTATTACGGAAGTTGGTTGTGTGAAATTATATTTTCATTCCGATGGTAAAGTAGTAAATAGAATCGGCACTTGGTAGTAAATTAAGCTAGTATTAGTAGAGATCCCGATGAAAATATGAGTTGGAAATGCCCAAACTATATTATTCAGAATGTCTCGTTTTGAGATCCCGATGAAACTCCCCGGTATATTCGAAAACTTTCGCAGTACCGTGTAAGTTTCCATTATCAATCGACTTTCAAGTCCTACCACGACTTTGTCGAGTAGAAAACAAGAAGTCATACAGTGCCACGTAAGGTTTTATGCATCGTAAAAATGCATAACATGCTTGGCAATAATGCCAAGATCGACTTGATGTGTAATCGTATATATATCGATGTTTAATCACGCAAGGTGCGTGCAATGTCCCATGCGTGCATGCATGCATCTTAATTAATATCATGCAGTTAGCTTTGGCCAAGCTTGCCTCAAGTATTAATTGTACATTTGTACTCCTGTGCGAGATCACCAACTACTGCTATTCTACAGTGTGATTGCAAGGCTTTCGAGAAATATACTTTTGGACACGCGGTCGTCGCCGAATCAGATGATTATATATGAAGAAGTAAAAGAAAACAATTGGCAAACGAATCTTAATGGATAAAGGTCTTGTAATTTCTCCTAAAAGAAATTCTGGTGTGAGTCAGTGTAACATAAATCAAAGTACAGTAGGTTGTTAATTAGAAAGTTCATCTTGAGCTCACAATAAACATTACAAGAGATTTGATTATTGGGGATTGTTCTACGTATGAACAAACTTACATATAGCTATATAGAGGTGCTTCTATGCTCTTCCTTTTAAAAGTTGCACAACTATTAAAGCATGAATGAAGGGTAGATGGTGATTACTTACCCCTTCGCTTGCTTCAAGATTTGTGCAACTTGTACTAGAAGGAAGAGCATAGAAGCAGCTCTCAGCTATATATTATGTAGTAACCGAGTGTCATCATGCCGAAAGAGACTGCCCAGCTGCTTGTATAGATTTGGTTGATCACGAAGCCACAACACAGAGATATGCACGAGTGACATGCATGGCGGCAGTTAGCGTTCATTCAGTCCTCTACACTACTTTTCTTTTATAATCCTACTAAACTATGCATTCGGATGGAAGGTTTGACTTACGGATTGAAGCAGCTAAAGCATTCCTTTTTTTGCATAATATAATCTGAGATTATTGTCTTGAATAATTAATATACTGCATGCGTTAGAGATTTAGGGGTTCCAACTTTGGAACTCATAACATCAGGCAGCATCCCATGATCCGGAGGTTAATTTCTTGCCTCTTCAGCAAATTTGGGGGCCATGTTGGCTTCAATTTTGACTACTCAAACAGAGGAAAAGAGGTCGATCCCAAGCGTGTGTAATTGCCCCAGGGCCAAGTTTCCATACCATCGAATCACTCTATTGTCTGCTGTCTCTATTAGGCTTCTTAACCTTAATTTCCGTGTATTATCTCATATATCCATGTTTCCAGGCCAACTCACAAACGTATCCCAGTTAGAACGTGGGGATTTTTTTTATATAGAATTTTGCTTGAATTGAATTGTTTCATGCAAAATTCCTATGAAACTTCTGCGTTCCAAACAGGCACTTGCTATGTTACAGAGACAAATACGATAAGAGCTAGACCTAGCTAGTAGCTACACCCTACACGTTCTATGTGTGCGAGCTAGCTTCAACCTTCGCAGAAACCGGCGTTTAAAACGTGAAAAGTAAAGCTCGATTGGAAGCATTACCGGTCGCTTGGGTCCTACATACAAACAAAGTGCTGTTCCAGATCCACGCATATATATATATATATATATATATATATATATATATATATATATATATATATATATATATATATATAGCAACATATGTAGCATAGGACGAATTTGATTATGAAATTTTATACGTAGATGGGGTAAGTTGAGATGTACATCCATGATTTTTTTCAGAATTTTTTTAAACTTTTTTTAGTAGGGTTGCACGGTGGTTACACAAAAACTTTAATTGCACTAGATATGTTGCTTATATATATATTGCCGAATATGAAGTTTGAAGTCTCCATAGCCGGCTGAAAGTTGTCCGAATATTAAGTCAAAACTTAGTACTCTTGGTCTGGACCATTGGAGACTACCACATGCATGCACCACAAGAATGAGGATTTTTGTGATTGCTAGCCATTCCTGATGGTGCTCTTGGCCTGGACCATTGGAGACTAACACATGCACCACAAGAATGAGGAAGAACGAGCATTTTAATTTGTGATTGCTAGCCAGTATTCCTGATGGTGATGGATTTGCAAATATCCTTTAGGAGCCTAGACAATCGAATTTCTCCATCAAGTTCGACACGTGACAAGAAGATTAATTGAGTACTAACACGCATGGCTCAATTACTACAATCGAAGGATATATGGCAATTCGTTTTTGAGAATCAAGATATATGACAAATTAACAATTTAACATTTGCACTACAGATAAGCTGCTTGCAGTAGTGAAGTTCACTACATGACACAACGCCGAATGAGGGGCAGACCAGCTAGGGCACGATTACTAAAAAAACTAAATAAATTATACTAGCACGGATATGTTTGCAATGAAAATTAGTACATGCGCATGACACAACGCTAACAGGGCATTGTCAACTGTGACAGTCATGGTGCCAAGTGAGCACGAGCTAAAAATATAGGCCCCATTCGAAATAAATTTTACATAATTTCTGCTTAAAAAAATAGATTATTTATCGAACAGAAGGATTTTAGATAGTTTCTCTCATAATTAGAAGCTGCCCTTTACATAAAATTAGAATCCAGGTGGAATCTGATTTTCACTGATTCTTGCCGGCCCAGTCCGGAACCTCCACGTGCAGCCGGCCCGGCCCAATTCTCCCACACTCAAATGCAGCTTTTTCCGTAATCCAAAATTAGTACAATCACAAGCTATCCCAAACAGGATCATAACCTTGTTGTCATGGATTCGAATAATCCGAATCAAACAAGGTGATAGTGTAGTCATGCTCATGCATGTCGCCTTAATTACTACGACACTTCCCTGTTTCTATTGCTCGTCATTGTGGTAACTTCAATGCATGGCAGGCCGGTCTTCGGTTCTTTATTTTTTTAGGAGTCTTCCGCACTTTATTGGATACACGAAAGTGTGCAATTGGAGTGCATATCCTTATCCCCATAGCTTCATTTCCATTTCGTGGAGGAGGCCAAACCCGAAGAAATTATAAAGTGGGAACAGTTATCTAGTATAATTATGTTAAGGATATCAACAAGTCATAGGTTCAAATTCTAAAAACAAAAATCATAATGAAAAATCCACACAAATAATACCTAACTTGTCACACAAATAATGAAAAATCATCAAGTAAAGAGACATGATAGGATATCATTAAGTTTAGGTTGTTACACATCAGAAAAAGAAACAGCTCTCCTTCTAAAATTGGATACAGCAAGGGCATTTGACTCGGTTGCATGGCCCTTTCTTTTGGAGGTTTTGGTTGCTAGAGGCTTTGAACCTAGATGGAGAGCTCCTCTCGCCCCTTCTCTTTATTTTAATCATGGATATCCTTAATGAGTTAATATCTCAAGCTTGTTTAGCTGGTATTTTTCAGAGTTTATCGCCATGGAAAATTATTAATCATAAAATCTCTCTCTCTCTCTCTCTCTCTCTCTCTCTCTCTCCGCGGATGACTTGGTTTTATTCATTCTTCCACAAAAAGAGTTACAGGACAGAAAAGAAATCATGCTTTGTTTTGGTGAAGCATCAGGACTCCACACAAATTTTTCAAAAGCTCTATTGCAGCTATTAGATGCGGTGGTGATATTATCCAGGGATTACCAGCGGAATTGCCTTGTAATTTGGTGGAGTATCCTTGTAGATATCTTGGTCTTCCTATGGCTCCTTCCAGGCTTCAAAAAGCTCATCTTCCAACTCTTGTTGACAAGGTTGCAAGGCATCTTCCCACTTGGAAAGCATCTTTGTTATCACTAGCCGGCCGGTTATTTCTTGTCAAAGCAGCTCTATCTTCAATTCCGATATACCATATGATACCTTTGGATATTCCGAAATGGGTTTTTAAATGCATTGATAAATTACGCCACGAGATTCTTTGGAAAGGTTCTGAGAAGGTCCATGGAGGGCATTTCGTGGGAGCTTGGAATATGGTGGGTTAGGCATTCAGAATCTCCAACTTTTGAGTTTTGCATTGAGGCTACGTTGGCTTTGGCATCAGAAAACTGAACCGCGTAGACCTTGGTCAAGCTTAAACCTTCATAATAAAATGGAAGTTTTGGCAATGTTCAGAGCGTCCACCATATCTGTCGTTGGCATTGAGAGAAACACACTGTTTTGGATGGATTGGTTAGATGGATTAAATCTTGACAGATTAGCACCCAATCTAGTTCAATGTGTAGATAAGCGAACTATGTGCAGAACTTCAGTTCTTGAAGCAAATCCAAAATAGGCATTGGATTTCTCAAATAAGAAGAGGCTTATCATTGAGTGCGCTAAGCGAGTATATGCTGGTTTGGGATAAAATAGAGAACATCTAGCTTCAGAAAAATGAAAAGAATCAGTTACTTTGGAAGTGGACACCAAATCATAAATATTCCTCCCAATCTGCTTACTCTGCCTTCTTTATGGGAACCACTAAATTCTAATGTTGCAACCAAATTTGGAAATATTGGGCACCATTGAAATTCAAAATTTTCTCCTGGCTTGTGATTCATGATCGTTGCTGGACAATGGACAAATTACAAAGAAGTGGTCTCTCCCATCAGCCACATTGCATTCTTTGTTTATAGGAGGAAGAAACTATCAATTATCTCTTAATTCAATGCGGTTTCTCACGGCAAGTGTGATTCCAATTTTTTTTAAGGATAAGAAAACACAGGCCATCCTTCAAGATTGGTGGTCATCGATATCTAACTCATTGAGATCTGATCAGATTAAGGGTTGCAATTCCCTCATTATTCTCACTATGAGGCATATTTGGTTCAAATGTACGTAATGCAAGAATTTTTATCGATGTATTCAAATCAAGGTTGAAAATCCCGACGAAATTTCGAAAATCTCGGCCAAGATCTTGGATTTTGGACCCCCACCCCGGATCATAAATCTCGACTGGATAAAAAAAATTTAAAAATTCAAATGCTAAAGTAATCTCGGAAATCTCGCCGAGGTCTTGGGTATATTGACCAAAATCTAATTTTTTGACCATATTTGATTGGATTTGGGCCACAAAAATTTTCAAAAATGTTTGACGGGTTTTGGATCATTTTTTGGTTAGTTCAAGTTGACCGGGATCTCGGTAATTTCGGTCGAAATCTTAAAAATCACAGTTGAAAAAAAAGGGATTTGAAATTTGATTTTTGGATTTCGTTCGTATTTTATCTGAAATTCCTATATCTCGCTGAAATTTTGGTCACCTTGGAGATATATACCGAAAATGAAATTTGAAACCTTGATTCAAACATATATCGCAGATTACGAAGGAAATCAAGGAGGATTACGATACGTGGAGGGCTAAAGGGGTTGGCTGCTTAGAAAATTTATTCGTAGAATGTAATTGGTGGTTATGGTTGTTAAGTACTTATCGAATTCAACTGATAGTCAGCAACTGTTATTCGTTAAGTCCACTTTTTGTTGTTTGTCCTCTTTTTTTTTTTCTTCTGTCTCATTGTTATTTCTCTTCTCTCTAAATACAAAGACACGTAGATATCCTACGGGTTCTCGAAAAAAAAAATATCATTAGGCTATACTATGGTCAGCGAAACCTGCAAATAATTATGCAGAGATGTTCGCCCTTAGTCAAGCTACTGTGGATCGACCTTAATAAAAAAAAAAAAAAAAAAAAAAAAGCGAAGGAGAGTCAAACTCAAAAGGCTGATATGAATCAAACTCATCGGCCCTGTAAGCTGCATTGAACTGAGGACGGCTGTCTGGCCCGGGCCATATAGCATTATGCCATTAGGGAAGAGGCCATGTCCAAGACTCGAAGCGACGGCCGTTTCCTGTCCAACCGAAGGCCCGGCGGCCGCGCGCCGCGCTATTCGCCCCGCGCCTCACCGCCGGCGGACGGGGCAACAGCTGCCGCAAGCACGGCCCGTGTCTGCTCGCTTCTGCCCAACTCTGGCTCGCTCCCCACCCGCCTTGCAACTTGCAAGTTCGCTCCTCTTCTTGTTGTTGTTGTTGTTTGCTCCTAGATGAATCGCTACAGGTGCAAGCTGACACAGGATAGGGGATTGCGATGATTGTTACACACTTTACCATTTTGAGAGTTTGCAATGGGCCTATGGTTTACGACGAAGTTGAAACGTAGCTCGTGTGCATTATCGGCTTGGGGGGGGGGGGGGTGCTCTCGTGGCTTCCTGCCTGTCATAAAATGGTGATTTTGATCTTCTCTATACCATGGTTTAACGAAACCACCCAAATTTTAATGGATCGGTTACTGTGATTCCATGCTACTTGTGAGTTGTGTGACATCTACACTGTTAGTCCTTGCTTTGGCCTATTTTCGTACTAGGACATTACTTTTAAGTATTTCCTGTGCTAAGATCTTGAAAATACAGACGAGCACGTGCCTTATAATTTGATGTATGCAGAGTAGTTTACACACACACACACAAACAAAATAAGCCCTAGTAGTATATCTTTATGCGGTTCACTGTCTTACATGCTACAACAAGTACCCCTTCTAGTTTTCAAATAGCCTTATTGTTTAGGGCCAAATTGGTATGGCCTCTGAGAACATTCATATACAAGGAGTCCAATGTTATGTAACGCTAATCTACATCTTGAAACACAAAAGCTTAAACACTGTTTCACTAAACAAAGACAATAGATCAGAGATACAGACAACTACATTGTAGTATTGTTTACATCACACAAACTTGCTTGATTCACACATTTTGGGTCATCCTTTCTATCAGTTGGAAATGATGATATATATATAGCCTACCTTTCTAATGTGATACTTATACTGATGTTGCATGGTGGAACTTCTGAGCCACTAGAGCGGACATGGAAGTAAGCTGGCTGCTTTGGCTTGGGCAAGCTCACATTCTCGCTGCTTAGCATCGCAACCACAAGATCCATAGTAGGTCTATCATCTGCACTCTCTTGAACACATAAGAGTGCCACCTGAACGACCCTTTCTATCACTTGACGACTGTCGTCTATACGATAGCAAACCAGCTCACAACATTCTCCAACTCTCCAAAGCTGCCAGGCCTGTTAGAAAACAATGTACTGTTGTCAAAACAAGCATCACCCTGCGAGCTAGCATTGCCGAAGCAAATGGTGTTGCAGTCCTTTGTAAATTTTACTCACATACGAAATGAGATTGTATAGTTTTCCATCATATGGATAGAAGCCAGTAGTCCTCTTCCCACTTATGATTTCCAAGACCAAGACACCAAAGCTAAAGACATCTGACTTGATCGAGCAAACCCCGTCAAAAGCGTACTCTGGAGATATATAGCCACTGAGTGGTAGAAGTAGAATGGTTATATATTACCAAGCACAAGTATATAGATTTAAATAGCAATCTGCCTGTAGATCTGTAAAATGAACTTCTATAGATCTATGCATTTTTCTCATTAAGAAAGATATATATAAGTACGGCTCTATTTGATATCTATTATATAGTAAAAGCTTATAAGAGTCGCTAAGAAAAAAGAGAAATAGGCTATAAATTCTCACAAAAAAAAAAATCAAAACATCTGGCCCTTAATCTAAGCAGACCTGGATTATAACGACTTAGATTAAAAGAAAAAGTCTAAGGATCTCGGTTGTTATTTTTTTTAAAAAAAAAAAATCTAACCATCTATCTAGCGGACCCGTGTTATAACCGCTTAGATTAAAAGAAATAATCCAATAATCTCCCCCACTTATTTTGGTGGGACCAGATTATAACGGTGCATATTAATCTATATAGATATTAGAGTTATATAAAAAATACACAATTATAGAAAGTATAGTTCTATATCAAAGATAATCGTATCATAATATCTAGCTACGCAGTTGCATGAGTAAATTTGCTAGTGTACTGAAAAGCCAGATGCATCTTACGTACTGTGTGCCTACTATTCTGGTGGTATTTGATTCCATCATATTTGAGCAGAATATTCTGGCCATCCCAAAATCTGAAATTTTTGGAGTCATGTCCTCGTCCAAGAGAATGTTACTTGCTTTCAAATCCCTATGAACAACACATAATCGTGAATGCTTGTGAAGGTATAGGATTCCTTGAGCTATCCCATCAATTATTTGTAGACGTTTTGACCAGTTTAATTGTGCTCCTTTCACACAATCTGCAAAATATGAATGAAATCATTGAAAGCATACCAACTAATTGCATAGAACCTGGAATTGTATAGCATGTAGAAAAGAGAGGATCTTATTGGAGGCGTGCCAAATATGAAGCAATCCAGGCTTTTGTTTTGCAGATATTCGTAGACAAGCATCTTTTCCTGATCTCCTTGAATACAACAGCCAAGAAGCTTAACTAGATTTTTGTGCTGAAGCTTTGCTATCAGCTGAATTTCGTTTTTGAACTCTAGTAAACCTTGTACGGAACATGCCGCAAGTCTTTTAACTGCTACTTGAAGACCACCAGGCAATACACCCTGAAATTAATGGATATTAGAAAGTGTGTTAATTAATACAAGCATATATTCAGTAGAGGATATTGCATTTTATTTTTAACTTTGAAAAATGTTGACATTGGTACAATTACGCTAAAGAACAAGAATCTTGTGTCTTGTATATATGTATGTTTTTTTATTAAAAGAAAACAATCTAGGCATATACCTACAGCAAATAATTTGATTAAAAAAGTAAACGACATTTAGAAAAATATTCGATTTAAATAAAATAACTGAATACGAATTCAAGTACATAATTATATACCTTATAAACAGGCCCAAAACCACCTTGTCCAAGTTTGTTTTCACTCGAGAAGTTCTGTGTAGCTTCTTTTATCTGAGAGAAATCATACAGTGAAAACCCCGAGCTGCCTTCTTCAATCCTCCAAAGATTTATTACATTTTGTATCGCCATTGACAGAAGTTGTAGTTTAAATCTTGCTCGTTCTGAAAAAAAAAAGTGACATGACCTATTCTTGTTACTCATAGCCGGTAACTGTGTAAATCAAATCAGATTCATATTTCCTTAAACAAGGGAGATGCTGTGAGACTAGTATTTACCTCTTTTTCTCTCAGTTTTAATCCAGATATGAACAAGCAACCACGAAGTAGATACTATGAGGGAGAATGACCCAATTGTGACCCAGATCCAAAATCTGCTCGCTGCGAATCCATGGATATGAGTTATGATCAACAAAAACTTTTAGGAAGCTGTGCCTCTATGCTTATGCTTTTGCTTTTCTTTTTGAAAGTTGCACAAATATTAAAGCATAAATGAAGGGTAGATAGTGATTACTTACCCCTTAACTTGTTTCAAGATTTGTGCAACTTGTATTGAGAGGGAAAACATATAAGCACTGCTTAAACTGTAGTCAATGTTGGATTTGGAAAAGTTCTAATAAGCCGCATGGTACTTAAAGGGTAAATTTTAGAGGGGTGCAGGTGAACATTTTCTTTTGTTTTGAAATTGCCTTTTTGTTGATTTTACACGACATATTATGCGCATCCCAACTTAAACCCTCTAACAAAACATTTGCAAATTAAGTTCTTTTGATGGGGGCAGTGAAGCACTCCTCCTTCTTTAATGTCTCTGTCCCATCCATTGAATTGTAACCAGATAGTTCAGAGGGGATGAAAGATGAAAGGCTGTTTGAACCAAGCCAACGAGCACAGTATTAGAGATGAAACATACGTTTGGGCATATGCAGGGACAACATCGGTGTTGCGGTGAAGAACTGAACATTTGTCTGGTACCACAGGTTGCAGCGCACCCCAAGGATCGCACCACCCATCTGGCCACCGTCAAGCATCTTCTCCATGCCTGGGATAGTGCTCTCCAGGCAAGACCGGCAGTCCGCCGGCGGCATGTCCTCCGTGCACTGCACCAGCCCATATACCGTCTGGCTCTTCTCGTTGAACCACCCCTGGCCCGTCGAGTACCTGTTCGGTCGTCTCACCGCGTCTTCGGCGAGCTCTCCCATGAGCTCGGACACAAGCTTACGGAACTGCCTGTGCTCAGCAACAGTATTCGGTGGAGGGTTCAGGTTAGCGCTGACCACACATCGCCGGGCGTTGCCGAAGCTGGAGAGGAAGTCCCTGTCGGAGAAGCTTATCTGGGCCTGGTACGGATACCAGTCGTCGAACAAGGTTATGCCGTCTTGGGAAGCGTAGGAGCTGCCACCTTTGCTGTCCATGGCTGCATCGAGGATCCTGCTGAGGTGCTTGGTGCAGTCGGTGGCGGTGGAGTCCCCTCGGCAGAGCACAGCGCCATAGATCTTGTCAGGGCCAGCTCCGGCTGTGCCGGTAGCTGAGTGCAGGTGCGATTCCGCGACTCTGGCGATCAGTGCTTCAGCAAGGGCCTTCAGGTCGGACATTTTGGTGCTGTTTGGTATGTGCATGCTGTTAGCATTGCTGCAGAAGGGCAGGTCACTGGCCAACATCTTTCGGGAGAAAAGGAGGAGGATGGCAACAAGTAGCATGGTGCGTGGTATGGGTGTGATAGTGGCACAGAAGCCTCTCTTTTTTTTTTCTCTATAGGGGGCTTGTGAATTGTGATACATGGAGCATGCGCCGTGGATGGGTGGGTGCATAAGTACTCTAGGCATTGTCTTGGGCTAGTCAATACAAAATTTTAGTTTCATCAGAAGGACAGAGACTGGAGCTCTAGCTAAGAACTTTGAGTAAGTTAATTAGTTGACTAGTCCAAATTAATTAAGTGAGATAGGCAGTATGATGAACTTTCACAGGACACTGAATCTATCTGTTCGTTGAACATTCATTTGGTTGATTATTGTCCTCAGTAAGCTCATCACATTGCTAGTATTTTTCCTGCACTTCCAATCCTGTCGTTATCTTGTTCGAAAGAATATTATGCACGGCATGTCACTGCTAGGACTACAGGGTTCATTGAACTTTCATTTGGTTGATTATTGTCCTGATTAAGCTCATGAAATTGCTAGTTTTTTCCCTGAACTTTCAATCCTGCTGTTATCTTCTTCGAAAGAATATTATGCACGGCATGTCACTATTAGGGCTGCAGGTTTCCCATGTGTTAAATTGTTCACATTTTTTTAGAAAAATATTCAAATGTCCTCAAGTCCATCAAACACTTGACATTCATGTTGTAGTTTTGAGAACTCTTGATGCTAATTAATTTCCTTCTTCTTTTGCTTTTTTTTGTGTGGCTGGAATGAAGCAATTAACATTTCCAGTTTTCCACTGCGCAGATACAAAATCTTTAACTAAGTTCTGCAGCAGGACATTTGCAACAAAAAGAAGCTATATATTGTTTCCCATGTAACACTTGCCTAATCATGGGATATAATACGTGCTTGAGGCTACTAACACGCCTTCCACTTCTCTCTCCAAAATCGAGCCCCACTTTGGACTCCTTGTCCTTACACCCTATGCCACTCACTGTTGATTTTCTCCTTCTTCTTACCTGGTAGCAATAATGATATTTATGTACTCATCCAAATAATGAGCAATTTCACAAATTTGAAGTTGTTGTGTATACTTCTTGCCGCACCAAGTTGAGCCCTAGTCGATGTCTAGAAATGTCACATTAGAATTAAGAATCCTAGTTTTAGGCATAAAGTCCTCTAGTTGTCAATGTCATAACAAGTTGAAACGGAAAATTCCTAGCTTTCAGTTTCATGCTACAAGGGACAAGTTATCTTAATCAGTATGGTCATGCGAACTGAAGTCTTTAATGCAGTTACTAAAAAAGAATTAAATAATATTTATTGTTTGTGGGTTTTTTTAAGCACCCAAGACAACAAGAGACGAACTTGCCAACATAATAGGGTATTTGTGATTTGTGAACTGTAAATGTAACTACAAGATGAGGTGTAGAAATAAGTCCAAAATAGGTTGTATGCACCTAGGTTGTATCCAGTACCTTTGTGTCGCAAGGAAATTACTTTTATTAGGCGTCCCAAGAAATTCAAACCAAGAATAATACGAAAACAACATGACTTGCATCGAAATGTTGAGAGGGAGCTCTTTAGTCCTTACTCACTGTTTGATGAATTTTTGTGCAACTGCAGCAGATAAAAGTCAAACAAGTTTTGTTGATTTAAGTGTTAGCGCAGGAAGCTCATGCATGATGCATGCAACTAAAAGCACAAGTACTTCCTAGTGCTTGTACGTGAATATTACTAGCATGCATAAGAGCTGGCCCATCTCAAGCAAAATGAGGTACATGGAATATTTTAATTTATGGCCTTTATATCAGTGAGGAGACACACTGTAAGAGCAGTCTGCGACGTACGAAAGTCCTCGGGTCAACTCTATGACGTGCGGGCCCCGCGTGTCGCTAATTTTTTTTCTACACATAATATATTCAATATTAGACCCATTTAGAAGGGTTCGTCGTAAGGAGCGTAGAGGTTCAAACGGATTGCAAATCCGACTCTCGGTTTAAAAGATATGATATGCGGAAGATTATTCATAAACAAGTACAAAGCAAAAAAGATTAACTTGGCTCCTTATCTAGTCGCTGGCATCATGCTGATTAGCGTGCTTCTTTTTTTGGATGAAGAGTGGATTTGCATGCAGGCTGTTCCGAGTCAAAAGGAAAGAAATCAGGAAAATACGGCAGTTCTTGTACACGATGGCATGCATATCCAACCGAATCAAAAGTTTCTTTGATTGTCGATCTATAAAATAAATACGTCAGTCCAGGCAATGGAAAGAGCGACCCAGATTATGGAAGGACCAACCCAGTCTATGGAAAGAGAATGGCAGGTCCAGGCTATAAAAAGGCACAGAGGGCAAGATCACAGGAAGAAGGAAAAGGAGGAAAACACACACACCCATCAATACACATACGAGGGGCCAAGGGAGCGGTACAGACGTACACACAGAGCAATACACACAACTGGAGGACAGAGCTCTACGTCGGAGACAGTGATCGCCGGGAGAAACATACACGCGGCGTGAGGCAAGACAAAGGTCACGCAAGAGAGCGGACCACGCATACACAGCGGGCGCACACGCTGGCCATTCACTCGGAGGGGACGTCTACTCACAGCGTCCATCTCGCTATCACTAGAGGATCAAGAAGGAAGCAATAAGAAGCTAAACAGATGTCTAGGACTAAGGCGTGTTACAATCATGTTGGTAAGAATCATCTCATATAATCTCTATTTCTCTTCAAGCATGCATGATCTAGTAGGATGATGCTGCTGGACGACCGCCATACGGAGGACGTACATCGCCGACCCCTGTATTGCGTAGTGCTGAGATCGTCGTCGCCCACATCTACACCCGTTGCTTGAAGAGCTGTGAAGCCCAGTCAACTCTACGTCAAAGTTCATGATATATACTGAGTTGCCGATGTTGTCGCATCTATGTCGTCGCCAAGTTTGTCGTGCCTTCAGTTGTGGCTACTGACTACCATGCTTGTATAGCCCATCGAGCCACGGGCTACAACTGGACGGCGTCAGCAGGCCGCTCGCTCAATCTGAAGTGAAGCACAGGTGTACATACAGCACGTAAGCACGCACGTACTAGTACTAGTACGCATGCATGTGCCAATATATACACCGAACCAAGCAAGAAGATGTGAAATGATTCCACTAGAAGACTCCATCATGTTTACGCCACGCCCGAGACGCTAACACACTACCGACAGTCGTCAATCACGTCTTCGGACGCGAGCACCCGTCTTCATCAATTCCCTACTGCAGCGCTACCTACACGGCGGGATGGCCTTCCTGGTGTCAGCAAAATGTGCCGCCGACTAAGCCAATATGTTCAAGCACTTGTCTCCATCAACCTTACTCCTATACAAAGTCCAGCAATTTATCCGCCGACATACCATCGGATCAGTCTAGCTTGGTAGGAATTATGCATGCCTTACAACCAATTTATCTTCTATTTACCGTTCGTGACCGACGAGGTCGAACAACGAGGGCAGGCGTAGCCAGTGCAAAGGCTACGCTTCCTACAGCCCATAGACCGACGAGGCTATGGATCATGTCATGCCCACATCTACACAACCATTTATCACATGCATGAAGAATGTAAAGCGAAGACTGAAGACGACGACCAGTGCGCAGCTTAATCGGAGGTTTCTTGCGAGTCCACCTCACGGGAGTAATTAACTGGGAGCCTTTCGAGGCCCTAGGAACCAGGAGAGACCACATCGCCTATGTCAGATTTGCTATGCCAAGCAGACCATGGAGCGCAATCATTTCAAGGGAACTTGTAACTTTGTGATTCTTCAAAGAATTAATAAGATACATGTTTCCCTATCTTTTTTGTGTACTTATTTACTTTTTGTGTACTTTAGTACACTGGCACGTCCGCAACTTTAATCCCCACGCCTTAGAAATCCCGGAGCGATTTCTCGTGTCAAACAAAATGGCACGCCCAGTGGGACCTGGTTCTCCTCCCATCTTCGCTGCGCGTATTGGTCGTCGATTCGTCTTCACTCATTCATCCACAACACATGGCATTCTGCATGATGATCTTTGGCGGGGAGCTCTTCTGATCACCGGTCACCTTCTTGCAGGCGGATCGTCCTACGCCAATAACACCCCGACGCCCTTAATGATTCAGTTTGGATCATTTCCACCTGTGGCAGTCTTTGAGCAAGGTTCTACAATCTATGCACATGAAACTCAAGAATTATCTCAGTTCAAGATAGTTCAATCCAAGAAGGCCCAGAAGCGGGCTGCTGCTAAGGCGAAGAAGGAACGTCGTGCACTCATGCTTGAAGCTCGTAGCTTCCTGAAGGATTCAGTCATTGCTGAAATCAAAGGAGACATAACGGATGCTCAACAAGTACCCGTCAAGTCTGCCAATAAGCAGGCGCGAGCTGCAACTCTTCATCGACATACTTCAGCTACTGATTCAAAGGCGCCCAAGCCGATAGTTCAGCGCACTGAAGTTGAGCTACTTGAGTCATTGAAAGTAGTCTCTCAAAACCTTCGGATGCTTATGTCTAATGCTAGGCGGGCATTTAGCCCTCATCCACTTCGCAATTACAGAAGGAAGTACCGCAAGGTGCAACAACTGCAACAGTCGATCAGCTCGCGCATCGCTCAAAGCACTGTTCCCGATCAAGATTGGTCTCTTAACACAAGAGACCTCGCTGACAAGGTGTTTACCTATCGTAGCACCTTAACTCCGCCATATGACTTGTTTCCAGATGATTGGGTGCATGAACCATCAAAGGTCAAGGAAGTGGTAAGGCGAGCAATCATGAAGGGGTATTGGAAACGACGTTCGTGTGAAGAGCTCGTTTTATCTGGGAGGACCATCTCCTTCAATAACGATGGTGCCTCCTTGCATCAAGGCATGTGGGCCCCGTGTCTACATATCTCGGCGACAGGCGACCCATCTTCCTCTCATAACAATAATAGGTTTGCCGTACTCTCAACTGAGGCACCAGCACCTCGCGATGAAGATTTGCAACAAGAATTTCGCCAACTTCAAGACCAAATAAGTCAACTTCGAAGGCGGCTTCAGGATCGAAATACAACACGAGCTCAAGGGAGTTCAAGGTACCCTCAATCAAGCTATCGTCCACAACATCAGAGGCAAACTTGGGCACCTCGGCGTAGGTCTCCACCTGCTCCAGTTATTCGACCAAGGCAAACTATGTTGCCACCTCGTTGGAATCAATGGTCGAGACGCCAAGATCAACTTACACCTCCCTATGTAAACCGGCGGCAGCAAGCTTTGAATCCTCCCCGAGTTCAACAATGGCGACCTATTAATCCTTCCCATGTTCAAGCCCCTATGAGGCGAGAAACTCAAATACAAGTGCCAATTCAACAGAGGGAAGTAACAGCAGCCCAGAGAGCGCAACGGGTTATACAACCTCTCCATGCAACGCCATCATTCCCACCAAGGGCTCACCAGGCAACTACTATTAACCAACGCAAACGTGAGAGACGTCGAAGGAATCGCCATTCACTATATCAAGAACTCGAAGATCTAGTGCTTAAGCACACAGAGGTACGCATTCAAGCTGATGGAGAAGTGCAAAAGGAAAACGACAGAATTTCACTCCGTCTTTCCTCTCAACTTGAACGGAATGGAAGATATAATTATCTCCTTAGCCGCTTGATGCCAAGGCCTCGGCGGGTACAACCAAGCGTGCCCAATCGAGTAGAGGCAACAGCTTCTCATGAGCGCTCTCCAATTATTCTTCAACAAAGGGATGAGCAAGTGGATGCTACATCAAAGGTTTCCCTACTAGGGAGTCAACAGGTGCTAACTCAATCAGCCGTTCCAATGGAAGGCGTTGAGCAAGTGCAACCGTTATTACCTATGTCGCACGGAGAAACAAATCAACCACAACGGGCAAGTGTTGTCTCCAAACAGAGTAATACACACCTACAAGAGTCAACCGCAATTCCATTAAAAGGAATTGAACAAGTTAAGAATGCTACCTATGACCCACAAGAGGCAGGCAAGGCGATGGAAGCAATCGGAAAGAATGTTGCAATGTGTGGCACTTTAACAACTCACACGGGGGCCGAATCTGATGATGAGTGGAAGGCTCCTCACGTTGCTCAAGAATTCTCATACCCTTCAGATGAGGAGATTGCTCCAAATCCAAAAGCAAGTTTTTCAAAGATGACAATGCCTCGTTTTGGTCATGTGCGCTCATGGTTTAAAAGCACCGAAGAGTCACCAATGATAAATAAGTCCGCATCGCTAAAAGAAGCTAGTTCGACAGCACCTTGTCTCCCTATAACTTCCGGGAAGAGGTCGCTATCTGAGGATGACGTATATTCTCGCTCCTACACCAACATCGCATCTCGACTTCCTCGAGATCATCAACAGTTGCAACAAGTTACACATAGGCTTGGACCAAGCACTCGATTAAGGTCCATAGCGCTTCAAAATGTGGAGAGTACCTTCATGGAAGTCGAGGTGAGGCATGATAATCCAAGTGACGATGAAGAATCTGCTAGCACTCATTCTTCACTTGTGAAGCACCTGAACTCACCTCCTTACCATGAGCTTGACCCATCTATTCCATCAGACGACGAAAATCACTTTGATGATGTCAACACGGCCGCAGCGCGTATGGCTATTGATGGGCAAAATAACAGTATTAATGAAGATGTTAACCTTCCAACAAATGGTGTTGTTGCATCCGGTGCAGGAACATCGAGATCACATGAAGCTAGTCTAGAAGAACAAGTACGAGAGCAAAGACAAATAATAGAGCAACTATCCACCAAGTTGGAGAGTTTCCTTGAAGCTATGGTAAATTCGGGGCAAGGAATTCCACGACGGAATGCGCCTCAGGTGGTCGAAGATCCACAAATCGAGGAACTGGAGGTTGCTGCCCGCAACGACATTCCAAATCATCCTGACCAAACACGTCCAGCTCCTAATGCTCATTTGCGTCCATATGTTATCCCTACCTCTTCCACGAATACGGCGCCATCACCAAGTACATTGAAAGACTATCATAACATCGTTGAAGACATGGTGAACAAGAGGCTCAAGCAGATTTGAAAAGATGAGAAAGTTGCCTAGAGGGGGGGTGAATAGGCAATTTAAAATTTAAACTAAATTTGTCGCAGCGGAAAGAGTATCGGAACTTCCGGTATTGGATCGGAACTTCCGATATAATCGGAACTTCCGATTCCAGATCGGAATGTCCGATCGACTTTTGACACGGACGATTAATAACTGAAAGTAATAAACTTGAGAACAATCTAAGAACGATAAAACGACTAAATAAAGAGACAAGCTTAAGTAAAGAAGACAAAGACGCGGATTTGATCCCGGAGTTCGGATTCTTGAGGGAATCCTACGTCTCCGTTGAGGAAGCTCCAAAGAGCCGGGTCTTTTCCAACCCTTTCCTCCCAAACCTCGGTCACACTTGAGGCTTGGTTCCACTATTTGGTTCCTTTCCTTTCGGAGGCGGAGCCGGCCTTCACAAACTTTTCACGGCAACCCACAATCCTTGGGAGCTCGTGAACGACGCCTAGCCGTCTAGGAGTCCTTCAACCTCCAAGAGTAACAAATGCACGTTGATCGATCTTGGAGGAACACTCTAATGCTCAAGATGGAAGACACTTGCTTGTCACTCTAGCTCCAAATTTCACTTCTAGTCCTCACTCCTTGGATGATCCCTAAGATCAAAGAGGAAGGCTCAAAAGTAGACTAGAGAGGGCTCAAGGTGCACTAGAGTTCTGCCAAATAGAGTGTGTAACCCTCAAATGAGAGAGGGGTGGGGTATTTATAGTTTCTTGCAAAAACTAGCCGTTATACTCCCACTCAGCTGCATATCGGAACTTCCGATATCAACATCGGAATGTCCGATATGTACAAATAATCAGAACTCGAGCGCACTTTGGCTGTTACACAAGATGCATCGGAACTTCCGATGTCAACATCGGTACTTCCGATGTTCCCAGAAATGCCCTTGACAAAATGCTTCTAAGTCCACATCGGACTATCCGATATCAACATCAGAACTTCCGACTTAATCATCGGAATGTCCGATCAATATATCGGAATGTCCGATCAATCCAGAGAGCTCCCTTTTTCAGGTTAGAACACATCGGAACTTCCGATGTCAAATACCGGAACTTCCGATCTCAAATACCGGAACTTCCGATCTTTACAGAGAGCACCCTAGAAAGCTTTACAACGTATCGGAACTTCCGATCGTAAATATCGGAACTTCCGATACATCTTCCACGTACCGGACTGAAGCAAGCATGCACATCGGAATGTCCGGTCACATCGGAACTTCCGATGTAAGATCGGAATGTCCGACTTGAACTTTGATAAAAACACATTCCGGTGCATGCGCGATAACTTAGGGTCTCAATAAGATTTGAAGTAACATTCATCTGAGCATAGAGACTACTCTAGATCATCTACGATGCATCCCTCTTAATAGTACGGCATTCCTACGACACAAAGCATAGAAAAAATTAAATTACGAAGCCGTTTTACTCGCTTGAATTCGTTTGAGGGTTTCCTTCGCATGTAGAGAATCTCACATTTACTTTTTTACCTATTCACAAACTCATTGAAGACATTAGTCCTTTTAATCGTTTGTCATTAATCAACCAAAACCAATTTAGGGGCCTAGATGCACTTTCAATCTCCCCCTTTTTGGTGATTGATGACAACCCGATTAAAGCTTTCAGATAAAAGAATATTAATAGAATTTCGTATTGGTTGAGCTCCCCCTAAAGATGTGCAATGGATAGGAAAACATCGCAAAAGCACAATTTTGAAAGGAAATTTTGCAGGAGTATATAATGAAATAAGCACTTATGGAAGCTAAATATTGAATAACCATTAATATTAAATCATTCATAGAGACAATCAACCAACGGAGCATAAGTAAAGCATACTATCAAGCGTAACAAGTCCCAAGTTCATATGATAACAAAGTTTGGAAATGAAACTAATCGAAGGATGATAAAACTGATAAAACGAGGTAAGCTTTCTTTCTCATCTCCCCCTTTGGCATCAAGCACCAGAAAGGAGAACAAGGAGAGAGAGAGAAGACTAGTCCGACTCCTCGGAAGCATCATCAGAGCCGGACTCCTCATCGTCCTCGGACTCATCTGAGGCTGCAGGCGCTGGAGCAAAAGGATCTTCAACCTCCTCATCGCTCTCCTCATCCTCTGAACACTCCAGATTCAGATGCCTCTGAATGTCTTTTAGTCTTTTGGTGTTCTTCTTGTGCGCTGCTGCATTGCCCTTGCACAGGACAAAGATGGACTTTAAGGCGCGGAGAATTGGAGAGGATGATCCACTGGCGGCTGCAGCAGGAGGAGCTGTGGAGGAGGAGGAGGCAGCACCTCTAGTCGAAGCACGCCTAGCAGGCTGAGCTGGGGCCTTGATCGCCCTGATCTGTAATCCAGCGTGCCTAGCATCATACTCAAAGTGCTGATGGGTAATGTGCTCAATCATATGCATGATGAAAGGAGCATAACCACAACTTCTCTTCGGCTCCTGAGCAGTCAACCGGATCTCATTCCATATGAAATCAAACACATCAAAAGGACGCTGTCCAACTCGCATTCTACTCAGCAGGTTCCTTGTATAAGACAGAATGTGAGAGGCGTCACCTTCCTTGGGAGCCAGCGTCTTCCTGAAAAGCCTGTTGAGACAGGCAAAGAACGGCTTCATGCCTTTTGTGCTTCCTTCCTCAAAGTCTGCATCCTCATCATACAAAAAGTTCAGGTTGGAGGCACCGAGCGAGGCTTCATTGTGAATCTGATCTTTGTCACGGCAGTCAGCTTCGGTGAATCCAAGACAGCGAGCAAAATTGACATAGGAGATCTCATACCAAACTCCTTCTGTCATCCAATGCAAGGTGGAGACTCTGTCCCTGGAGATATACAAAGTGGAGTAGAACTGAGCGATGATCTCAATATTCCAATCATGCTGAAAACTCATTATTCTCTTAGTCCCAGTTCTCTCACAAGCTGCAATGACCTCTGTGAAAGTGGCATCATCAGCTGCGGCCATGTAATCCCAGTCAACCCACTGCATCAGAATGACCGATTCTTCCTTGTCGAATGATAGATTCATAGAAATCTCTTTGAAAGAAAGTCCAGAAGCGATAGTCAGTCGAGAACTGTGCTTCTGCCCTGGGGTTCTGCTCTCTGGCTTCGCGCACTTTGGCGGCTTTTCCTTTATAGTTCATGGGTTTCCTCTTGAGACGAGGATTCCTCTCTGCTTGCCTGAGCCTTGGAATTCTTTGGAGTGCAGGCCGGTTGAGGTTGAGAAGCTCCTGCCACAGCTTTGCCCTTCCTAGAAGGCAATGGCGCTCCTCGAGGTACATTCACTGTCTGAGCAGGAGGGTCAGATGGAGGGTCACGAATCTGGATGCCTGGTCCTCCACTGCCTCCACCTCTTCCTCTACCCGCAGCCCTTTTGGTTCTTGTTCCTGTTGGAGTCTGCCTTGGCCTTTTGGAGCCCACCACTGCTGGGTCTGGTGGGGGCTGAGAGCCACCTTGACTGGGATCCATTGTTCTAAGGACAAGAGCGGAATCGATTAAGCTAATGAGAGAAACAGCATTGGATTGATTTTCATTCTGTTGACATCGGAAGTTCCGATTTCACATCGGAAGTTCCGACATGTGGTCGGAAGTTCCGATATTCTCGATCGGAATGTCCGATGTCTACGGATCTAGATCAACACAACGTTTTCTCAAAAACCAACCGATAGAAAGGAATGATATTTGACAGAATTGAACCAAAGGAATAGATGAACAAGTTCACCGAAACGATTTCTCGAAAAGACGCCCTAGATCCAAAAGGAAAGGATTGAGCCCTAGGGTTTACCTCGCGAAGAACACGGAGAAATCGCGTGGAGATGAGGGTCCTCTTCAAGATGCAATCCTTCCTGCGCAGATCGGAAGTTCCGAGAGGTCGGAAACTCCGATAACGGCACAAAGATGAAAAGGGGAAGGAGAGGCTAAAGAGACACGAGGAAAAGGACAAAAGAAAGTGAAAGGGAACGGGCACTTATAAGTGCGGAGCCCACATCGGATGTTCCGATAAAATATCGGAAGTTCCGATGTGGAACAACTGCCAGACATCGGATAGTCCGATGAATGGATCGGATGTTCCGATGTGCCGAAGTTTTCCACCAATCGAGAAAGATACAAGGATTTTGAGTGAAGTCCAAAACTCGAGTCATGTGAACTTAGGAGGATCATTCCACTTGTCATCAAGAAGCATCCAAGCAATCAAAACTATGATTACAAGTGAATTGATCCGAGATTAAGATCCAACTAAAAGCTTTTGAAATTCACTCAATAACTTTTTCAATCATTTTATTTTGAAATTGAGCTAGTTAGCAGTAATCAATGAGTGCAATCTTTCAAGACACATTCCGATAGTCTAGGATGTTTAGCTCACTTCTAAGCTCGCAAAAGCATTTCTCATCTAGAGGTTTGGTAAAGATATCGGCCAATTGTTTTTCGGTTCTCACATAGGTAATATCTATGTCTCCCTTCAGAGAGTGATCTCTAAGGAAGTGGTGTCGGATATCTATGTGCTTGGTCCGAGAGTGTTGAACGGGATTGTTGGCTATTTTGATCGCACTCTCATTGTCACAAAAGAGTGGTACCTTTTCCATACAAAAACCAAAATCCTTCAAGGTTTGCCTCATCCATAACAATTGTGCACAACAACTTCCTGTGGCAATGTATTCCGCTTCTGCGGTGGATAAAGCAACTGAATTTTGTTTCTTTGAGGACCAAGACACTAGTGATCTACCTAGAAATTGACAAGTCCCCGAAGTGCTTTTTCTATCCACTTTACAACCCGCATAATCAGCATCCGAATAACCAATCAAATCGAATTTTGATCCTTTAGGATACCAAAGCCCTAAACTAGGTGTGTGAACTAAATATCTAAGAATTCTTTTCACGGCTACTAGGTGGCAC
The DNA here is from genome assembly GCA_036346355.1 of Rhipidocladum racemiflorum. Lineage (NCBI taxonomy): Eukaryota > Viridiplantae > Streptophyta > Magnoliopsida > Poales > Poaceae > Rhipidocladum > Rhipidocladum racemiflorum. Next base: position 47,117,684 of record CM070582.1, on the reverse strand, counting down.
TCTCTCGGGCGGCTTGAAATCTTGCACACATACAAACACTAAGCATAATATCAGGCCTAGATGCACAAAGGTAAAGCAATGAACCTATCATGGATCGATATACCTTTTGATCCACAGGATTACCTTCTTCATTTAGACCGAGATGTCCGTTTGTCGTCATGGGTGTATGGATTGGCTTGGCGTTCTCCATGTCAAACTTCTTAAGCATATTTTTGATGTACTTTGTTTGGCATAGGAATGTACCTTCCTTGAGTTGTTTGATTTGAAATCCGAGAAAGAATTTCAATTCACCCATCATAGACATCTCAAATCTCTTCGTCATCAACCTACTAAATTCCTCACAAAAGTCTTTATTAGTAGACCCAAATATAATGTCATCGACATATATTTGGCACACAAATAAATCATTATCAACATATTTTGTGAAGAGAGTAGGGTCGACTTTACAAATTTCGAAACCCTTTTTAATAAGAAAATCCTTAAGACATTCATACCATGCTCTAGGTGCTTGCTTAAGCCCGTAGAGCGCCTTATGGAGTTTGTATACATGAGTGGGGTTCTTGTGGTCCTCCATTCCCGGCGGTTGCTCAACATAGACTAATTCGGCGATTGGACCATTTAGGAAAGCACTCTTGACATCCATTTGATAAAGCTTGAAATCATGGTGAGTAGCAAATGCAACCAATATACGAATTGATTCTAATCTAGCAACAGGAGCATAAGTCTCACCAAAATCCAAACCTTCAATTTGAGTGAATCCTTGAGCTACCAACCGAGCTTTATTTCTTGTGACAACTCCGTTCTCGTCTTGTTTGTTGCGGAAGACCCATTTGGTTCCAATCACGTTTTGATTAGGCCTTTCCACTAGTGACCATACTTTGTTTCTAACGGTTGTTAAGCTCTTCATGCATAGCCATTATCCAATCCGATCTCTAAGTGCATCTTCAACCTTCAAAGGTTCCAAAGTAGACACGAAAGAGTAAAATTCGCAAAAATTAGATACTCTAGAGCGTGTAGTTACCCCCTTTTGGATATCACCGAGGATGTTATCGACGGGGTGATCTCTTTGGATACTTTGATGCACCCTTGGATGTGGCATTTGAGAGACTTGTTGGATTGGTTCAAGGTCTTCATCTTGAGCATCCTCCACGAGTTTGCTTGTACTCCCTTGAGGTATGTCTTGACTTTGAGTTGAAGTGGGAGGCTCCACTTGTGTAGATGAATTGTCTTGATCCACCTTTTCTTGCGGTCTCACTTCACCTATTGCCATCTTCTTGATTGCGATGCTTGGTTCTTCCTCATTTTCTAGCACATTTAAATCAACTTGCTCTACTTGAGAGCCGTTAGATTTATCAAATGTCACGTCTCTCGCTATTTCAACACAACCGGAAGTTTTGTTGAAAACACGATAAGTGTAGGCATTTGATCCATATCCTAGCAAGAAACCTTCATCGATCTTAGGAGCGAATTTGGAGTTCTTAGGCTTCTTGTTTAGGATAAAGCATTTACTACCAAAAACTCTGAAATATGAAATGTTTGGTTTGTTACCGGTGAGGAGTTCGTATGCCGTTTTCTTCAATATTTTGTGGAGATATAATCGGTTGATGGCATGACAAGCGGTGTTGACGGCTTCCGCCCAAAATTGATCGGAAACCTTGTATTCATCAAGCATTGTCCTTGCCATCTCGATTAAAGTCCGGTTCTTCCTTTCTACTACTCCATTTTGTTGAGGGGAGTATGGAGCGGAGAACTCATGCTTGATCCCTTCTTCATCAAGGAATTCTTCGACTTGAGTATTCTTGAATTCGCTTCCATTATCGCTTCGAATCTTCTTGATCTTCAACTCGAATTCATTTTGGGCTCTTCTCGCAAACTTCTTGATTATCCCTTGCGTCTCACTTTTCTCTTGCGAAAAGAATGCCCACGTGAAGCGTGAAAAGTCATCAACAATAACTAAACCATACTTGTTACCTCCGATGCTTATATAAGCAACGGGTCCGAAGAGGTCCATGTGTAGAAGCTCCAATGGTTTTGTCGTTGTCATGATATTCTTCGCGGGATGACGCGCTCCAACTTGCTTTCCGGCTTGACAGGCGCTACAAATCCTATTTTTCTCAAACTCAACATTCGTTAGTCCAATGATATGATCACCTTTTAGAAGCTTGTCGAGGTTCCTCATGCCAACATGGGCTAGCCGGCGATGCCACAACCAACCCATGCTAGACTTTGCCATTAAGCATGTTTGAAGTTTAGCGCTATTTGAGTTGAAATCAACCAAATAGAGCTTACCCTTCAAATATCCTTTAAAAGCAATTGAGGAATCGTCTCTTCTAAAGACGGTCACATCAAGATTAGTAAATAGACAGTTGTATCCCATCTCGCAAAGTTGCGACACGGATAGCAAATTGTAATTTAAGGATTTAACTAGAAGAACATTTGAAATGGAATGATCATTAGAAATAGCAATTTTACCTAATCCCATTACCTCACCTTTACCATTATCTCCAAACACAATATTTTCATATTGTGACCCTTTTCATCAAAAGATGAAAACATTTTCTTTTCTCCGGTCATGTGGTTTGTGCAACCACTATCAAGCACCCAACTTGATCCACCGGAGGTATAATCCTACAAGATCACATTAGACTTTGCTTTTAGGTACCCAAATCCTTTTGGGTCCTTGCATGTTAGAGATCAAAACTTTTGGTACCCACACCTTCTTCTTGCTCTTTTCACTAGAGTTGTGGGCACCAACAAAATGAGCAATCACTTTACCACGGTGATTTCTCTTCAACATATAAGAAGCAAAGTGAATAGAATAAGATGCATGATGTTGAGGATGCTTCTTAGATTCTTGCCCGGTCTTGATGACATGTGTGGTGGTCAATGGTTGTTTGTCATTTCCTTTGACAAACTGGATGCATTCCTTACCTCTTACCACCACACGGTCATTTCTTTTGCATTCATTCTTATCATATCCAAGCCCTTCTTTATTTTTGTTTCCTCGACCATTTATGGTCTTATATAAGGCATCCTTGGATTGATAAGTTTTCATGCAACCGTACCTTACCAAGGCACTTAGTCTCTCGTTTTCGCTTTTTAATACTTGCATGAATTGGGAGTTAGTAGAGCAAGCATTAACATCAACATTGTAGCAACGAGAGCAACCATTGCTAGTGGAAGGAATAGATGTTAATTGTGAATCAACAATTGGAGAGCTAATATCATTAAGAGATTCAATTTGCACTTCAAGAGCTTGGAGATTGTTTTCCAGACTTATTACATTCTCTTGAAGCGACTCATTTGAACTCCTTAAGCATTTCAATTGAATTATTAGCCAAATCAAGCTTTTGGTTAACAATTCAATAGTCTCCTTTTCTTTAGTGAGGACCTTCTCGAGAGCAAGAGTTTTCTTCTTTTCACAAATTAGCAACTCTTCTTGCTTCTCAAGAGTTTCCTCTTGACTATCTATTCTTTTCAATAGCTTATGAATCTTAGCAATAGCCGATTTGCTCAAATCACAAAATAGAGCATCATCATCATCATCACTCTCTAATTCACTATCACTACTAAGGGTTTTGGTTTTAGCCATTACCTTGCGCCCTTTGGCCATAAGACAAATAGGCGCGTCATGGTCGGAGTCGTTGTCGCTCAATTCCCCGAATAGCGACTTTGTCGGTGGAGTGGCTTCTATGGCGAGGGTGGCGACTCCTTCATCATCAGTGTCGGAGTCGGAGTCGTTTGAATCCCATTCTTCTCCAATGTGAGCTCGCCCCGAGTACTTCTTCTTGTACGTCTTGTTCTTCTTGAGCGGCTCATTCTTCTTGGTCTCATTTGGGTTGTTCTTCTTCTTTGGACAGTCGGCGATGAAGTGTCCAACTTCACCGCACTCATAGCAAGCCCTCTTCTCGTTTCTTCTTCTCCTTGACTTGTCATTGAAGTTCTTCTTGTATTTGCTTGACCCGTCATATTTGAGGAACTTTTTGAATTTCCTTACAAATAGAGCCAAGTCTTCTTCGTCTTCGCTCTCATCTTCTTCATCATCACTTGATGTTGATTCTTCCTTCTTACTTGCCTTCAAAGCTATTTGCTTCGGTCTTGAGCTCGAGCTTTGCTTGGCAAGGTTCTTCACTTCTTTTGCTTCTTCTTCCATGAGCTCATGTGAAAGAATCCTTCCGAGCACATCATTTGGAGTGAGCCTCTTGAAGTCTTTTCGCTCTCGTATAAGAGTTACGAGTCGAATTCCTTGGAGCAAAGGCTCTTAGCATCCTCTTCACCACGACATGCTCCGTCATATCCTTGCTTCCAAGCCCTCTAATCTTGTTCACAAGGATCATCAAACGATCATACATTTGTTGAGGCGTCTCATCATCATTCATGACAAATCTCCCCAACTTGCCTTCTAGCAATTCAATCTTTGACTCCCTTACACTCGATGTACCCTCATGTGCAACTTGGAGTGTGTCCCATATCTCTTTGGCTTCTTCCAAGCCATCCACTTTGTTGAATTCCTCGGGACTCAACGCTCCAAGTAACACGCTTGCGGCTTGAGCATTGCGGTGGATGTTTTGCTCTTGTTCTGGCGTGAGCTCCATATCGTCTTCTGGCATATCTAAACCTGTGCAAACAATCTTCCAAACACTAGGATGGAGTGACATCAAATGCATTTTCATCTTGTGCCTCCAAGCGGAATAGTACGTGCCATCGAAAAATGGTGCACGCCCGGAGGGCACAGTAATATAGGAATGCGAAGAAGAAGTATTTAATTTTTCGTAATTAAAAGGAATTTGAGCTCCCTGCGATGACGTTGAGGTGTCACCTTCCTTGGTCTTCGCAGGAGTTCCATGTCCGGCCTTTGGACTATCTTCTTCCCCCGACACGACAACCTTCAATCCGGTGTTGGCCATCACGTTCCTTCAAGCGGTTAGGCCTTCGAGAAGGTTTGGCTCTGATACCAATTGAAAAGATGAGAAAGTTGCCTAGAGGGGGGGTGAATAGGCAATTTAAAATTTAAACTAAATTTGTCGCAGCGGAAAGAGTATCGGAACTTCCGGTATTGGATCGGAACTTCCGATATAATCGGAACTTCCGATTCCAGATCGGAATGTCCGATCGACTTTTGACACGGACGATTAATAACTGAAAGTAATAAACTTGAGAACAATCTAAGAACGATAAAACGACTAAATAAAGAGACAAGCTTAAGTAAAGAAGACAAAGACGCGGATTTGATCCCGGAGTTCGGATTCTTGAGGGAATCCTACGTCTCCGTTGAGGAAGCTCCAAAGAGCCGGGTCTTTTCCAACCCTTTCCTCCCAAACCTCGGTCACACTTGAGGCTTGGTTCCACTATTTGGTTCCTTTCCTTTCGGAGGCGAGCCGGCCTTCACAAACTTTTCACGGCAACCCACAATCCTTGGGAGCTCGTGAACGACGCCTAGCCGTCTAGGAGTCCTTCAACCTCCAAGAGTAACAAATGCACGTTGATCGATCTTGGAGGAACACTCTAATGCTCAAGATGGAAGACACTTGCTTGTCACTCTAGCTCCAAATTTCACTTCTAGTCCTCACTCCTTGGATGATCCCTAAGATCAAAGAGGAAGGCTCAAAAGTAGACTAGAGAGGGCTCAAGGTGCACTAGAGTTCACAAATAGAGTGTGTAACCCTCAAATGAGAGAGGGTGGGGTATTTATAGTTTCTTGCAAAAACTAGCCGTTATACTCCCACTCACCGCATATCGGAACTTCCGATATCAACATCGGAATGTCCGATATGTACAAATAATCGTAACTCGGCGCACTTTGGTCGTTACACAAGATGCATCGGAACTTCCGATGTCAACATCGGAACTTCCGATGTTCCCGTAAATGCCCTTGACAAAATGCTTCTAAGTCCACATCGGACTATCCGATATCAACATCGTAACTTCCGACTTAATCATCTAATGTCCGATCAATATATCGGAATGTCCGATCAATCCAGAGCTCCTTTTCAGGTTAGAACACATCGAACTTCCGATGTCAAATACCGGAACTTCCGATCTCAAATACCGGAACTTCCGATCTTTACAGAGAGCACCCTAGAAAGCTTTACAACGTATCGGAACTTCCGATCGTAAATATCGGAACTTCCGATACATCTTCCACGCATCGGATCAAGCAAGCATGCACATCGGAATGTCCGGTCACATCGGAACTTCCGATGTAAGATCGGAATGTCCGACTTGAACTTTGATAAAAACACATTCCGGTGCATGCGCGATAACTTAGGGTCTCAATAAGATTTGAAGTAACATTCATCTGAGCATAGAGACTACTCTAGATCATCTACGATGCATCCCTCTTAATAGTACGGCATTCCTACGACACAAAGCATAGAAAAAATTAAATTACGAAGCCGTTTTACTCGCTTGAATTCGTTTGAGGGTTTCCTTCGCATGTAGAGAATCTCACATTTACTCTTTTACCTGTTCACAAACTCATTGAAGACATTAGTCCTTTTAATCGTTTGTCATTAATCAACCAAAACCAATTTAGGGGCCTAGATGCACTTTCAATGATTGCCATGGAACAAGCACCTCAATCATCAGAAAGTGAACTTGAGAAGCCTTATGAAGCTTGGCATGACATGGTGCCCTTCCCAGCTGGTTGGCATCCACCAAAGTTTCGTCAGTTTGATGGGACTGGTGATGCGAGGGAACACTTAGCCTACTTTGAGGCAGCTTGTGGTGACACCGCTAATAACCCCTCACTTCTATTACGATAGTTCTCTGGATCATTAACAGGTCCTGCCTTCCACTGGTACAGTCGCTTACCGGTTGGATCAATTAGCAGCTGGGCAAGCATGAAGGAAGTTTTTAAGAAACACTTTGTCGCTATGAAAAAGGACTTCTCCATTGTTGAACTAGCGCAAGTTCGACAGAAACGTGATGAGGCTATCGACGATTATATAATTCGCTTCCGCAACAGCTATGTGCGCCTCGCTAGAGAGATGCACCTAGAAGATGCCATCGAAATGTGCGTTCATGGGATGCAACAACATTGGTCGCTAGAAGTGTCTCGACGTGAACCCAAGACATTCAGTGCCCTTAGTTCGGCGGTGGCAGCTACGAAGTTAGAGTTTGAAAAGTCTCCTCAGATCATGGAACTTTACAAGAATGTTAGTACCTTTGATCCAGCGAGGCGTTTCAACTCAACGGCCAAAGCAACCAACAATGGGGGCAAGTCTAAGGCGTTGTCAGAGGCAAATACAACAAGAATGTCTTTTGCATCACAAGGCAATGTCCCCACCTTAGGGGCCAAGTATGATCAAACTGGGGGTAAACACCGCCCCTCTATTCAAGAACTACTTAAAAAGCAATACGCTTTCCGACGAGAATTAGTGAAAGAAATGTTCGAACAGCTGATGGAACATCATGCTTTGAACCTACCAGATCCACGAAGACCTGAACAAGTGAACATGACCAATAATCCTTTGTATTGTCCGTACCATAGGTACGTTGGTCACGTAATTGAAGATTGTGTTGCCTTCAAAGAATGGCTTCAAAGGGCCATCAACGAGAAGAGGATTAACTTGGATCCAGAGGCTATCAATCCCGACTATCATACGGTTAATGTTGTAACTGTGAAACCTTGCTCTTCAGCAACGGAAGAAGGTAAAGTGCATGAAGGATCATGGGTGCCACTCGTTGAAGTTGAGCATCTATTGGCTGAGGCAGTCATCATGTCAAAGCCAAGTCTCATCACTTCCAAGGAGGTATCTTGTGCCAGCCCCAAGGAGGAGCCGTGGAAAGTCATGTACCATCGGGTTCCTCTAAAGAGTCCGTCCTCGCGAAACCGTTGCCCAATGGCATCAACATTTGATGTCCCGGTGGCAAGGAGGTGGCCCGATCCAAGCCGACGACGAATGCCACCCAGGTTCATTCCAAAATCAGAAGGAAATGAACCTTTTCCACGCCCCAAGCGTGCATTACCTACTTTGGCACAATTCATGCCAAGGAGCTGGGGGCAAACATCTTCGGAGTCAACTAAAGAACCACAAGAAGAAACTACCTCCACTAATACTGTTGTTTGTAACGTCGTCTCCGACTCTTCAAATTCCAGTTCAGGAGAGTTATTCACTTCCCATGAACTTGAGATATTTCGCACTGATGCCATGACAAAAGAGGTGCGAGCAGAAGAAGTTAACATGAACTTACGGGGAGGCAAGGTTCTTCCTGAGCCACCGAAGCACACATCCTCAAAATCAGATAAAGTGATCATGGCAAAAGAGAAGCCTCCATTAGAAAGATCAAGCAAGGCAACGGGCGAGGAAAAGACAAAAACAATTGATGTGGACTACAATATCCTTGCTCACCTCAAGCGAATCCCCGCGCTATTGAGTGTTTACGATGCTCTTATGTTAGTGCCAGATTTGCGGCAGGCACTTGTGAAAGCATTACAGGACCCAGAGCTCTATGAAGTGTCCATGGCAAAGCATCGCCTCGTCTCTAGCCCATTGTACGTAAATGAGATCACCTTTGATGAGGAAGATAAGGTTGTGGGGGATGAGGATCATAATCGCCCACTCTACATTGAGGGAAACATTGGAAATGCACATCTTCGGCGAATCCTCATTGACCCTGGATCCGCAGTAAACATATTACCCGTGCGGAGCTTGACTCGTGCTGGTTTTACAATAGATGATTTGGAGTCTACGGATGTGATGATCTGTGGGTTTGATAATCAAGGAAAATCTACACTCGGAGCAATTACAGTAAAGATCCAAATGTCCACGTTTAGCTTCAAGGTGCGGTTCTTCATCATTGAAGCAAACACCTCATACTCAGCTCTTTTGGGTAGACCATGGATTCACAAGTATCGGGTGGTGCCCTCTACTTTGCATCAATGCTTAAAGTTCGTAGATGGGAATGGGACGCAACAACGCATTGTTGGGAACGTTGCTCCATATACTATTCAAGAGTCATACCACGCAGACGCAAAGTATTTTTTTCCAGTTAAAGAATCAGACCAACAAGTAGGACAAACTACACTGGCAGCAGACATCTTGATCGCGCCGAGATCATCATCGACATTTGAGATGAAACAACTCCTCACTGCATGTTCTTCTCTCGGAGTAAACGGCCCTTCCATGCGAAGTCATAACATCAATAATCGTGGGTGGTTATCTTGGGCTACTTGTCCCGATGATAAGCCTTCATCCTCCACTTGGGCGAAAAGCTCCGCAAGGCAGAGTTCCCTTGCCTCTACATCAACAACTACCCCATTAAGGTTAAAGGCAAGAACTTCCATGTCGATTCCGATTACGTTGAGGTCAAATGAGAAATCTTCGATAAATCTTTCAACTTCTTCATTGAAAGAGCCTCAGATTCACTACAATGCCTTTGAGGCATGATCTTCTAACTATTGAGGGTATTGCAGGTGCCGGAGGCCACAAATCGCACATGGCGGCAGGATGCGCCACCTATAATCACATTGCGAGCCTGTAGGAGTTCAAAGTTGGAAGTAATGAATGGGCCGGACAAAACAATTAAAAGGCGCTTAGCGGGAGTAGACGAAGTTGCAAGGGGAGCTCATGATGTACAGCCCCCATCACTCTACATATCGGTAGCTACTCCGCTAGAAGTTTGGGCCATCCCAAAATCCGCTAGTCATGTACCTCCTACTATTTTTTATAAAGTTCCACAAGCACAACAATGTGACTGTTCTGTTGAATTCCCTAAGGCATGTCCTAATGCTGAAGAGGTGATGTCGACGATGAAAGTTGAGCCTAGAATGGCTCAGATGCTAAAAAAGGCCGGGTTTACAATCCAACGAAATCAAAGAATGCCACCGCCACCAGCTGTATGTGAAGAATGGTGGGGGCAAGCGGAAGACTTCATTAGAAGAAGGCGTAAGTCCCAACCAAAGTATGGGATTGGATACACTAAGTACCATTCATCCGATGATGAATATGATGAGTTCAATGATGACCATCAACTTTTATGTTGCAATTTGTCTACCATAACTAAAGATGACATAGATTGCTTATATCGATCCTCTCAGCCGAAGAGCTCATTTGACGCCATGGCTAATGATCAAAAGGAAGCACTTGATGCTGTCCCAGCACCTCTGCAACTAGAGGATGGGGGACAACCTACAATTGATGAGCTTGTGGAGGTCAACCTAGGAACTGAGGATGACCCGCGACCTACTTTTGTTAGTGCCGCTTTAACAATTGAAGAACGGGAGGATTACCGGAGTTTCCTGATGAAATATCGAGATTGTTTCGCTTGGACTTACAAGGAAATGCCGGGGCTCGATCCTCGTGTTGCCACACATAAATTGGCAATTGATCCGCATGTTCGACCTGTTAAACAGTCACCGCGTCGTTTACGTCCTGAGTTTCAAGATAAGGTTATTGCGGAAGTTGACAAGCTCATCGCCGCGGGCTTCATTAAGGAGGTACAATACCCCCGTTGGCTTGCCAATATTGTTCCAGTCGAAAAGAAAAATGGACAAGTGCGGGTGTGTGTTGACTTTCGTGACTTAAATCGTGCATGTCCTAAAGATGACTTCCCCATACCCATCACTGAAATTGTTATCGACGCGACCACAGGCCATGGTGCCTTGTCCTTTATGGATGGGTCATCGGGCTACAATCAAATCAAGATGGACCCAAGAGATGCAATCGACACCGCGTTTAGAACGCCAAAAGGCAATTTTTACTACACCGTGATGCCGTTTGGGCTAAAGAATGCTGGTGCTACGTATCAGCGTGCCATGACGTATGTTCTTGACGATCTTATACACCACTCAGTGGAGTGCTATGTTGATGACCTGGTGGTAAAGACTAAAGATCGTAAGTATCATCAAGAAGACCTCCGTGTCATCTTTGAGAGATTACGTCGTCATCAGCTCAAGATGAACCCACTAAAGTGTGCCTTTGCTGTTCAATCAGGCGTCTTTCTGGGTTTCGTGGTTCAACATCGTGGCATTGAAATCCACCCTAAGAACATTAAGGCAATACTCGAAATGCCTCCTCCAGAGAATTTAACAAAGTTGAAGTCGTTACAAGGGAAATTGGCATACATACGACGCTTCATATCTAATCTCTCAGGGCGCATACAACCGTTCACGAAACTTATGAAGAAAGGTGCACCATTTGTATGGGACAATGAGTGTCAAAACGGACTCGATAGTATTAAGAGGTACCTTCTTAATCCTCCGGTTTTGGTTGCCCCTGTAAAAGGGCGCCCCCTTATCCTCTACATTGCAACACAGCCTGCCTCGTTAGGCGCCTTGCTTGCACAACACAATGATGAAGGGAAGGAGGTGGCGTGCTACTACTTAAGTCGCACCTTAGTTGGCGCTGAACATAATTACTCGCCAATAGAGAAGCTTTGTTTGGCCTTGATATTCGCCCTGAAGAAGTTAAGACATTATATGCTAACACACCAAATCCAGCTTGTTGCAAAAGCGGATCCTATAAGGTATGTGTTAAGTCAACCTGTGCTTATAGGGCGACTTGGTAAGTGGGCTGTACTCATGATGGAATATGACGTCACTTACGTACCACAGAAAGCAATAAAGGGTCAAGCCTTGGCGGAATTTTTAGCAGCACACCCTGTGCCAGACAACTCTCCGCTTATCACTGACCTTCCGGACGAGGAAGTTTTCATCTTTGAAATTGAAGAACCTTGGGATCTCTACTTCGACGGTGCCTCTCGAATGGAGAATGATCCCGACGGCGTTCCAAGGCGAAGAGCAGGTGCAGGGTTGGTGTTCAAAAATCCTCAAGGAGGCGTTATGCATCATTCATTCTCCCTTCTCAAGGAGGAATGTTCGAATAACGAAGCAGAGTATGAGGCGCTCATATTTGGCCTCTTATTAGCACTCTCCATGGAGGTACGTTCTCTACGAGCCCATGGGGATTCGCAACTCATTGTTAGACAAGTGAATGGCATCTATGAAGTCCGTAAACCAGAATTGGTGCCATACTACAATGCTGCTCAAAAGCTTATGGGGAAGTTTGATCATATTGAAATCATGCATGTTCCGCGTAGCAGAAATGCACCAGCTGACGCATTAGCAAAACTTGCAGCGGCGCTCGTCCTCCCAGAAGGTGAACCTACTCAAGTAACCATTGAAGAGAGATGGCTACTACCTGCTGTTCTAGAACTGATTCCGGCTGAATATGAGGTCAATACCGTTATGACTATTCCCACTAGCGAGGATGACTGGCGTAAACCATTCCTTGACTACTTCAAACATGGTAGCCTTCCTGACGATTCAGTCAAAAGGCGCCAGCTTCAACGGCGTCTCCCCTTCTATGTCTATAAGGCTGGTGTCCTGTACAAGAGATCTTATGGGCAGGAAATCCTTCTTCGATGTGTTGATCGTGGCGAAGCTAATCAAGTGCTACGGGAGGTGCATCATGGAGTTTGTGGCGGGCACCAAAGCGGGCCAAAGATGTATCATAGCATCCGACTTGCAGGATACTATTGGCCCGGCATCATGGCCGATTGCCTCAAGATGGCCAAGTCCTGTCATGGTTGTCAAATCCATGGTGATTTTAAGCATATACCACCTGCCCCTCTTCATCCTACAGTACCTTCATGGCCATTTGACGCCTGGGGAATAGACGTTATCGGACCTATCGATCCTCCATCATCCAGGGGGCATCGATTTATCTTGGCTATGACCGATTACTTCTCCAAGTGGGCGGAAGCTGTGCCATTGCGAGAGGTAAAAAGTGACAACGTTATCAACTTCCTAGAGCAGCATATCATATATCGTTTTGGCGTCCCATATCGCATAACTTCTGACAACGGCAAAGCCTTCACATCTCACAAGATGCAAAGATTCATAGCTGTAACACCCCAAAATTTTGCTTTTCTTAAATTCATGTGTGATTTGGCACTTTGGTGAATTTTTGGAATTTTCTGGAATTTATTTGGATTTATTTGGAATTTATTTGAATTTATTCCATTTTGAAATAATTAAAGAATTTAATTTTGCAAATAAAATTTTGTTGGAAATATTTTATTCGAGTCCAAAATGTTCCAAAATATTTTCCAGAATTTTTCTGGAATTTTTCTGAGTCTTTTGCTATTTTTAATGAATTAAATGAATTACTGGGAATTATTTTAAATATTAAATCGCTGGAAAATCCAACTCGGGTCAAATCTGTCATCCGATCGTCGGACTCGAGTCCGACCGAGCCGCTTGACTCGACCAAGACCCACTCCTAACCCTAATCAATCCCAACCGTTGGATCAAGATCCAACGGCCGAGAACAAATTTCGCATGCTCGAGCCGTGAATCGCCGGATCCGATCGCGCTGCGTCGATCGTGGGCCGCTGATCGCGCCACGTGGGCGGCCACGATTTAAATCGTCTTCGCCGAGTCCGGCCGGACTTCGCCGCCGCGCCGCGCCGTAGCGAACTAGGTTTCCGTCTAGGCACGGACGCCGAGGCTATTTAAAGCGTGAGACGCCCCCGAGGTTGCCCTCATCCTTGCGCACTGTTCCCAGAGCCATCTCGCCGGAGCCGCCACCGTTGAGCCGCAATCGCTCGCGGAGTTGTCTCTTCCCTCCGCTGCGGTTTGCGCCGGTTTCCGCTGCCGTCAGTCGTCTTCCGCCGAAGGAGCTCAGATCCGAGTCCTCGCGACGAGACGCACTGAAGGAGGCTTCATCTCGCCGAAGCACGCCCCAACGCCGTCGGGCTCGTCGCCGTCCGTCTCCGGTCAAGCAGCGCGCCGTGAAGCCATCGCCGTCCGCGAGCTCGGAGGACCGTCGGATCGAGATCGGACGGTTGAGGTGAGCTCACGTGTTCCCAAACCCGATTAGATTCGGATCGTTGGATCAAGATCCAACGGTTCCACAATTGCCACGCGTCTTTGTAGCGGTCGCGAATATAGGATTAGATGCGGACCGTCCGATCTAGATCGAGCGGCCCACGAGCAACGAGTAGTTTCAACGTGTTAACCCTGGATCTAATCCGCCGCTGATTTTCAAACCAACGGATGAGATTGCGCCACGTGTCGGGAAGATGGACCGCCGCGGTCAACGCCGCCCACGCTGGCAGTGACGCCGACACGCCGGCCCGCGGCGGTCGAGGGCCCGCATGTCGCTGGCTAACCCAGCCCAAGCGCCGACGTCACCCATGACGTCACGGTGGGTCCCACCTCGCCAAGACTGCGGTCGAGCCCCGCCGACGTCGGGCCGATGACGCTACCCGAGAGGGCCCACATGTCGGCGACACGTGAGTCGTGGGACCGAGTCCACTGTAGACCCAAGCCGAGCGTGGACCAAGTCCATGGACCGGTGGCGTCGCCAGGCCAATCGAGAGGCTGCCACGTGTCCATGCCGACGCAATAATTAATTTCGAAAAAGAAAATGATTTATTAATTCGAAATATTGATTCAAATTTAGATTCAAACTTCAAACGCTTATAACTTTTGCGTTTCAACTCCGATTTGAGCGATTCAAATTTCTAAATTTGTATAAAATTGAGATCTACCTAAATATGAATTTTATTTAATTTTTGGACTAAAGTTTTTCTCTGTAAAATTATTTAATTGATTATTTAAACTTTAAATAATCATAACTTTTATGCTTTAACTCCAAATTTGACGATTCCAGTTTCTAAAAATCCAGAAAATTATGTTCTCTCTGTTTATGGATTTTATTTGGAGTTTTGGGATCTTTTGCATAGTGTTTATTTGTGTATTTGCTATTTGCACGCTTTACGAGTAGACGTTGAAGTCTTGGGAAGGATTTGAAGGAGAAGTGTTGACTCAGGATCCAACTCAAGACCAAGAGCAAGTGCTTTTGAAGGCAAGTTGTGCTTTGACCATATTGATCCCATTTCAAATCTATTTTGATTTAAACTATTGCATGCTAGTTCAATTAGAAAGATACTTTGGTTTAAACACAGGGTTAGATAAATACCAATTTGATATATGACACCTTGATTACTTAAGTATGTGCCATGACCCTTTGTCACCCTAGTTGTGGTTTACTAGTTGGACATTATTAAATTGCCAACATGGGTTTAGAACGTTGTAGTATCGCTTAGACACGCTTTCGTGCTCATGACATGATTTTGGATAATCAAATGCTAATATTGACTTAATGATATATTGAACCTGTTTTGGAAAAGTATCATGTGATGTTGATGGCACGTGGTGCATGGTAATCAAGCGGGGTTTGATAAACGATTTCGGCCAGGCATGTGGCAAGAGTAATCAGGTGGGCGGTGTGGCATTGGGGATGATGATTTGGTTTTTCGTAGTCTTGCCTGGTCACTCTAAGGACTTAACCTTGCAAGCCTTTGAACTGGGCCATACGTACAACCACATGGTGGAATGGGACGGCCCTAGTTGACTAAGTCGCTAAGGACTCACTTGTGGAGCCTCGTGGTGTCGATTACACCTTTTGTGTGATTGTACGGGGAGCGTATCGTGGTGTGGCCAGTACCCATCTAACGGTGTGTTGGTCCCATACTTCGCCTTGGCTAAGGGAAGGGATGGTGTAGATCACGTCTTGGGAGAGGACCACCTGTGTTGTTTGAGGCTTCCGAAAGGCTTTGTTATGATCGCTCATTCGCATACTCTTGTATGGCGATTCACGGCTGACGTGGTGAGTGGATTGTATCTTGTGGGTAAAGTGTATAACCTCTGCAGAGTGTAGAATCTATTTGAATAGCCGAGTCCACGGTACTGGACAATGCTCGGGAATTACAGTCAAGGGGTAGACTTTCTGAAAATAACTTGGATTTGAAAAGTTGGGTTGGTTTAACAAGGAAGACGATGGAAACATGGTTTAGGATGGGGAAAAATGTTATTTAAACTTCTTGAAAAGTTATTTATGCTTTACTTATTTCTACTGCTTTCGAATCTACTTATATTACTTGTCAAAAGCTGTTTACTGCAAATATACCCTGAGCTATTCCTTTGTACTAAGCCATGCATATAGTATATTAGCTTGCATTCTGTGCATGACTTGCTGAGTACCAAGTACTCACCCTTGCCTCAACACAATATCAGTTGAAGAGGAGATTACGCCAGCTTTGGAGGAGGAACTCCAAGAAGACCCGTCTACTTAGGGATGCGAGCCCGATCGATTGCCTGTGGTATACTGGATGGCGCCACGAAGTTTATTTGATTTTCCGCTGCTGTTATTTCTCTTTTAATAAGTTTCGCCTTGCAAGGCATATATTTGTAACTTGGCCATAAGGTCGAGTAACCACTTTGGTTATTTAAATAAAGTACTTTGATAATATCGATTGGTATGATTGTGATATTTACCGATGTTAAGACTGTGTGCACTAGCGCGTTCCTGGGTAGTCTTGAATACACAGAGGGTCCGGATTTGCAAATTCGGGGTCCCGACAGAGGTGGTATCAGAGCCATACTTGACTGTAGGCTCAACCCTAGCTAGAATGGTCGTAGTGAGGATAAAACCTATTTTCTAAAGCTAAAAAGTTGTCAAGATAAGAAATGACCTCTCGACTTATCCCCTTCTCTCTTTTCTTGTCTCTTGCTGGAATTTTCCCTTACCTTGTCACAATTTAAAAATTCCGAGTTCTTAAAGCACTCTTGTGACAGATGGAGGAAGAGTTCAACTACGTTGATCTGGGAGTTGGTCACGCCGCGGAACCTTGGCATATGCTACAGACTCTCGGAGATTTTGAGAAGCCCCAATACCAAGTGGAAGTGATCAGGCAAGCAGGATTGATCAAGGCTTGTGACGTAAAGATTGAGGTACCTGCCAGGAAGAAGGGCCCAGGCAATCGCCCGATACACTGCACTGCTAGAAGGTCTACAATGCAGATGGGTATCCAAGAAGTATCACGACGAGCAATGCGGCACATTACCAGTATCCACGCCAGAGAGTTGGAAAGCACGGTGTTCCGTTACCATCCGCGCAGCGATAACCTTCTTGACCCGAAGGCGATTCAGGATGAGGATGCCACGGTTACACAGTTGGCACGATTCGTCGTCGCCCAGGAAGATGTACTAGATAATACAAGCAAGGAGCTACAGAAGGCCCGCAAGGAGATCACGACAGAGAAGAACAGATGGCGGGAAGCTCAAGAGTATGTGGCACACCTTCTACGAAGGATTGACGAGTTGGAGATGACTTTGTACGGACCAGACCCAGAGCCAGTACTCGAGCTACACGAGCCAGATCCAGAGGAGTCGGATCTCGATGAGGACACTGCTTCTTCGACTACCACAGATGACATAGTCGCTGGACATGGCGATCGCTTCGCGCCTATGCCGCAGCACCCATACCCAGGCCGTGGAGGTTTTCTCGATGAGTGAGCTTAGGTTCTATAGTGAGACTCCTTCGCCGAGTCGCGTCATAAAATAAAGAGTCACCCTTTAGGCGTTAGACTCCAGAGTTAGTTCGATTTGGATTTGCTTTGTTTCTTTGAGTGTGCGTTATGTGTTGCAAGGCCCTTAGGCATTGTAAGCGACCATACCAAGTTATTAATAATAAAGAGGACCTTAAAGTGACCCCTTTCGCCCCGCATAAGTTCCATACTACTTGTCTATTCTTGTTTCCCTCTCATCTCTAAACCTAGAGCAAATCGACAGATGGTGAACACCCGTGGGAACTTTGGAAGCAATGGGAGTGGATCTCGCCCAACAGAAAACCCCAATGATAGAGCACCGGCCGCCACTTTGGATGTGCAGAATTTTGGAGCATTTCTTGCTGCTCGGACCGATTGATGCATGCTATGATGCAACAAATGCAGCACGCCGCCGCTCAGGCCATCTGCTAATCAAGTTAATCAGGGACCACGCTGTAATACAAGGCTGTCAGAGTTCATGAGAACTCACCCACCCACTTTCTCTGGAAATGCCAATCCATTGGAGGCCGATGATTGGTTAAGATCAATTGAGAGGAAGCTACACATAGCTCAATGCATAGGGAATGAGAAGGTACTTTACGCTTCTCATCAGTTGGAAGGAACAATGGCCAGAATGGTGGGAGAACTTCGTGCCCACGCAGAGAACCCTCAAGATATCACTTGGGAGGAGTTCACATTTGCATTCGACAAGATCACGTGCCTGAAGGAATTATGGACCTTAAGAAGGAGGAGTTCAGAGCATCAAGCAAGGTAATCGGCCGGTGGTCGACTACCCGAACAAGTTCACACAGCTAGCACGCTACGCTTTGAGGATGTAGCGACAGATAAATCCAGGCATACCTCGTTTTATGAAGGACTTAACTCAGATTGCAAGTAGGGTTGATCACCCACACCTTTCCGGATTTCCAAGAATTGGTGAATAAGGCACTTATTCTTGAGGACAAGCGCAAGGAACCGGATGAGAACAGAAGCGCAGGATGCAACAAAGAAGGATCACGTCGAGGGAACGCATAAATACCGAGAGTTGCACCAAATCAATTCTTGATTCCAACCACGTAATGCAACGAGGACACCATCCCCAAGCACCAAGACCTGCCAATCGAACTACCAAACCCCAGCCCCGCTAGAAACGCTACCCCGCGATCGGCAAGGAACAAGTGAGACGCCATTACAAGCTGCAACGAGCCGTGACACTTTGCCAACAGCTTGTCCGAAGAAGACAGCAGGAGCGACCCCGATTCGCTTCAATCTAGGAACCACCCCAGCTAGGACGCCAAAGACCAGAGCCACACCCGATCGTGGGGAGAGGCCGAGTCAACCATGTCACCGCAGATGCACTGCGAAATGCTACGGACGTCGTCTTGGGTAAGTTACTTGTTAACGCAGCATACGCAACGCTTTGTTTGACTCGGAGCTTCGCATTCGTTTGTTTCGCAAGGCTTTGCTACTAGAAATGATTTAAGGATTGCAAGACTTAAGTGCATGCTTTTAGTTCAAACCCCTGGTTAGAACTCCGAGCGGAAGTAGGATGTTCCGGTGAGAATACTAATAGATGGAATAGAGTTCCTAGCAAATCTTATAATTTTGGAGACCCAGACCTTAGATGTTATATTGGGACTGGCTTGGTTATCCAAGCACAAGGCCGTATTGGATTGCGGACGAAGGACTATCTCGATTGAGAGCCCGTGTGGGAAGAAAGTGGAATTTCAAGCCACCGCAGCTTAGAGATGGACAGTTGATGGTTAACAGTACCAAGGCAATCAGCATAGAGGATGTCCCGGTAGTGAATGAGTACCCGATGTTTTTCAGAAGATCTACGGTATGCCGCCGAGCGGGGACGTAGAAGTTTGTTATAGAGCTTGTACTGCACAAAGACCGATAGCAAAGAGACCCTATCGGATGTCCACCGAGGAGTTGGTAGAAATGAAGAAACAAATAGAGGAGTTAATGGAGAAAGGATTTATCAGGCCGAGTTCGTCGCCGTGGGGAGCACCGATTTTGTTTGTCAAGAAGAAGGGCGGGAGTTTCGGGATGTGCATCGACTACCGTGCACTCAATGAAGTCACCGTGAAAAATAAGTATCCGCTACCCAGGATTGATGATTTGTTTGATCAGTTAAGAGGAGCCGGAGTTTTCTCCAAGATTGATCTGAGATCGGGATACCATCAGTTGAAGATCCGATCGAAGATATTCAAGATCGCATTCTCGTCAAGATATGGACATTACGAGTTTACGCTATGTCCTTTGAAATTTAACGAATCGCCCGACTTATTTCATGAATATGATGAATAAGGTGTTCATGGAATACTTGGACAAGTTTGTCGTCGTGTTCATAGACGATATCCTAATCTACTCCAAGACAGAGGATGAACATGCCGAACACTTAAGGCGAGTTTTGGAAAAGCTGAGGGAACAACAACTTTTCGCCAAGTTCGACAAGTGTGATTTTTGGAAGGACAAGGTGGAGTTTCTTGGACATGTGATGACCGCAGAAGGAGTCGCCAGTAGATCCAAGCAAAGTAGAAGCTGTGTTACATTGGGAACAGTAGAAGATCGTGACCCAGATTCGGAGTTTCCTTGGAATGGCAGGATATTACCGCCGTTTCATCGAAGGCTTTTCGACAATTGCGAAACCTCTTACGCAATTGCTGAAGAAGGAAAAGAAGTTTGCATGGACGCCAGAATGTGAGAAAGGATTTCAGGAGCTGAAGAAGCGATTGACATCAGCACCGGTGTTAGTTCTACCGGATGTTGCTCAAAGCTTCGATATTTATTGTGACGCATCGCGCCAAGGACTTGGATGTGTCTTGTCGAGAATGGAAAGGTCGTCGCTTATGCCTCAAGGCAGTTGAGGCCGCATGAGGAAAATTATCCGACACATGACCTAGAGTTAGCCGCCGTAGTGCATGCCTTGAAGATATGGCGCCACTATCTGATTGGAAACAGATGTGAAGTGTATACGGATCATAAGAGCCTTAAGTACATATTCACCCAAGGATCTGAATATGAGGCAAAGGAGATGGCTAGAGTTGATCAAGGACTATAATGTTGGAATCCATTACCATCCCGGGAAGGCCAACGTAGTAGCCGATGCTCGAGTCGGAAGAGCCATACCGTGAGTACGTTGCTAGCCACAAGTCAGGATGAGTTATGTGAGGATTTCCAGAAAATGAAGATTGAGGTTGGACCTAGCGGATTCTTGGCCGCCTTGGAAGTAAAGCCTACTTTAGAGGACCAGATCCGAGAAGGACGAAGGATGATGACAAGATCCGTAGGATTAAGTCCAAAATGGAGGAAAGCAAGGCAAAGGATTTCAAGCTAGGCGAGCAAGGCACGTTATGGATGAAGGATCGCATTTGTGTGCCTAACACAAAGGAGTTAAAGCAACCGATTACGAAGAAGCCCATGACTCTAAGTACTCGATTCATCCCGAAGCGCCAAGATGTATCAGGATCTCAAGGAGAGATTCTCGTGGCCGAGTATGAAGCGTGAAGTTGCCGAGCATGTTGCATTGTGCGACGTATGCCGAGAGTCAAGGCAATGCATCGAGAGACCGGCAGGATTGCTACAATAAAATACCTGAGTGGAAGTGGGAGGAAATCGGAATGGATTTCATTACCGGTTTGCCGAAGACTCAAGGAGGTTATGACTCCATATGGGTTATGGTGGATCGCTTGACTAAAGTAGCCCATTTTATCCCCGTGAAGACCACTTACTCGGGAGATAAGTTAGCAGAGTTATACATGATCAGGATTGTTTGTTTGCACGGAGTGCCAAAGAGGATTGTATCGGACCGAGGTACCCAATTTACCTCAAGATTCTGGAATAAGTTGCATGAAGCCATGGGGACCCGTTTGAACTTCAAGATGCGACTTATCATCCACAGACGGATGGGACAGACCGAAAGAGTCAACCAGATTCTGGAGGATATGTTGAGAGCTTGTGCATTGGCTTATGCTACCTCTTGGGATAAGAGTTTGCCGTATGCCGAGTTCAGTTACAACAATAGTTATCAGGCTAGTTTACAGATGTCACCTTTCGAGGCACTGTATGGTCGACCATGTCGGACGCCATTGAATTGGAATGAGACCGGCGAGCGCCGTGTCTTTGGGCCTGATATTCTTCAAGAGGTCAAGAAGCGGTCGCCATAATTAGGAAAGGTTGAAGATAGCCCAATCTCGACCAGAAGAGTTATCTTGACAATCGTCGCCGAGATTTGAGTTTTGAACCGAAGACTTTGTATACCTCGAGTTACGCCTCTCGGGGAGTTAAGAGGTTCCATGCCAAAGGGAAACTTCGCACCCGTTATGTTGGACCATTTAAGATTTTGAGCCGCGAGGCGAAGTTGCTTATCACCGAGTTGCCCACGATCGTTGGCAGGAGTACATGATGTATTCCATGTGTCCCAGTTAAAGAAGTGTCTCCGAGTTCCCGAGGAACAGACACCGCTAGAGTCAATTGAGTTGCAAGAGGATTTGACTTATAAGGAACATCCTGTGAGGATTCTAGACACAATGGATCGAGAAACTAGAAACAAGTCAACCCGTTTTTGTAGAGTTCAGTGGAGCAACCATGAAGAAAGCGAAGCGACTTGGGAGCCTTGAAGAGGATTTGAAGAAAGAATTTCCAAACCTATTCCTTTAGTAAGCCCTGAATCTCGGGGACGAGATTCTATTAAGGGGGGGAGGTTTGTAACACCCCAAAATTTTGCTTTTCTTAAATTCATGTGTGATTTGGCACTTTGGTGAATTTTTGGAATTTTCTGGAATTTATTTGGATTTATTTGGAATTTATTTGAATTTATTCCATTTTGAAATAATTAAAGAATTTAATTTTGCAAATAAAATTTTGTTGGAAATATTTTATTCGAGTCCAAAATGTTCCAAAATATTTTCCAGAATTTTCCGAATTTTTCTCGAGTCTTTTGCTATTTTAATGAATTAAATGAATTATCGGGAATTATTTTAAATATTAAATCGCTGGAAAATCCAACTCGGGTCAAGTAATCGCTTCATCAGATCGAAAGTCGGACTCGAGTCCGACCGAGCCGATTGACTCGACCGAACCCACTCCTAACCACTAATCAATCCCAACCGCTGGATCAAGATCCAACGGCCGAGAACAAATTTCGCACGGTTCGAGCCGTGAATCGGGCGGATCCGATCGCGCCGTGCGATCGTGGCGTTGATCGCGCGCCACGTGGGACGGCCACGATTTTCGTCGTCTTCGCCGAGTCCGAGCCGGACTTCGCCGCGCCGCGCCAGTAGCGAACTAGGTTTCCGTCTAGGGCACGACGCCGAGGCTATTTAAAGCGTGAGACGCCCCCGAGGTTGCCCTCATCCTTGCGCACTGCGTTCCCCGAGCCATCTCGCCGAGCCGCCACCGTTGAGCCGCAATCGCTCGCCGGAGTTGTCTCTTCCCTCCGCCGCGGTTTCTTGCCGGTTTCGCCGTCGTCCGTCGTCTTCCGCCGAAGGAGCCCAGATCCGAGTCCCGCGACGAGACGCACCGAAGGAGGCTTCATCTCGCCGAGCACGCCCCAACGCCGTCGGGCTCGTCGTCGTCCCTCGTCTCCGGCCAAGCTGCGTGAAGCCATCGCCGTCCGCGAGCTCGGAGGACCGTCGGATCCAGATCGGACGGTTGAGGTGAGCTCACGTGTTCCCAAACCCGATTAGATGCGGATCGTTGGATCAAGATCCAGCGGTTCACAATTGCCACGTCTTTGTGTAGCGGTCGCGAATATAGGATTAGATCTCGACCGTCCGATCTAGATCGAGCGGCCCACGAGCAACGAGTAGTTTCAACGTGTTAACCCTGGATCTAATCCGCCGTTGATGTTCAAACCACCGGATGAGTTTGCGCCACGTGTCGGGAAGATGGACCGCCGCGGTCAACGCCGTCCACGCGCGCGTGCGTGTGACGCTGACACGCGGGGCCCGCGTGTCAGAGGGCCCGCATGTCAGTGGCTAACCCAGCCAAGCGCTGACGTCACCCATGACGTCTCAGTGGGTCCACACTGCCGACTGCGGTGAGCCTCCGTGACGTCACCCATGACGTCACCCGAGAGGGCCCACATGTCAGCGACACGTAGAGTCGTGGACCGAGTCCACGGTAGACCCAAGCCGAGCGTGGACCAAGTCCATGGACCGACGTCGGCAGGCCAATCGAGAGGCTGCCACGTGTCCATGCCGACGCAATAATTAATTTCGAAAAGAAAATGATTTATTAATTCGAAATATTGATTCAAATTTAGATTCAAACTTCAAACGCTTATAACTTTTGCGTTTCAACTCCGATTTGAGCGATTCAAATTTCTAAATTTGTATAAAATTGAGATCTACCTAAATATGAATTTTATTTAATTTTTGGACTAAAGTTTTTCTCTGTAAAATTATTTAATTGATTATTTAAACTTTAAATAATCATAACTTTTATGCGTTTAACTCCAAATTTGTGATTCCAGTTTCTAAAAATCCAGAAAATTATGTTCTCTCTGTTTATGGATTTTATTTGGAGTTTTGGGATCTTTTGCATAGTGTTTATTTGTGTATTTGCTATTTGCACGCTTTACGAGTGAGACGTTGAAGTCTTGGGAAGGATTTGAAGGAGAAGTGTTGACTCAGGATCCAACTCAAGACCAAGAGCAAGTGCTTTTTGAAGGCAAGTTGTGCTTTGACCATATTGATCCCATTTCGAAATCTATTTTGATTTAAACTATTGCATGCTAGTTCAATTAGAAAGATACTTTGGTTTAAACCTGGGGGTTAGATAAATACCAATTTGATATATGACACCTTGATTACTTAAGTATGTGCCATGACCCTTTGTCACCCTAGTTGTGGTTTACTAGTTGGACATTATTAAATTGCCAACATGGGTTTAGAACGTTGTAGTATACTGCTTAGACACACTTTCGTGCTCATGACATGATTTTGGATAATCAAATGCTAATATTGACTTAATGATATATTGAACCTGTTTTGGAAAAGTATCATGTGATGTTGATGGCACGTGGTGCATGGTAATCAACTGGGGTTTGATAAACAGTTTTCGACCGGGGCATGTGGCAAGAGTAATCAGGTGGGCCAGTGTGGCATTGGGGATGATGATTTGGTTTTTCGGGTAGTCTTGCCCTGGTCACTCTAAGGACTTAACCTTGCAAGCCTTTGAAGCCAGGCCATACGTACAACCACATGGTCGGAATGGGACGGCCCTAGTTGACTAAGTCGCTAAGGACTCACTTGTGGAGCCTCGGTGTCGATTACACCTTTTGTGTGATTATGCAGGGGGCGTATCGTGGTCGTGGCCGTACCCATCTAACGGTGTGTTGGTCCCATACTTCGCCTTGGCTAAGGGAAGGGATGGTGTAGAGCACGTCTGGGAGAGGACCACCTGTGTTGTTTGAGGCTTAGAAGGCTTTGTTATGATCGCTCATTCGCATACTCTTGTATGGCGATTCACGGCTGACGTGGTGAGTGGATTGTATCTTGTGGGTAAAGTGTATAACCTCTGCAGAGTGTAGAATCTATTTGAATAGCCGAGTCCACGGTACTGGACAATGCTCGGGAATTACAGTCAAGGGTTAGATTTTCTGAAAATAACTTGGATTTGAAAAGTTGGGTTGGTTTAACAAGGAAGACGATGGAAACATGGTTTAGGATGGGGAAAAATGTTATTTAAACTTCTTGAAAAGTTATTTATGCTTTACTTATTTCTACTGCTTTCGAATCTACTTATATTACTTGTCAAAAGCTGTTTACTGCAAATATACCCTGAGCTATTCCTTTGTACTAAGCCATGCATATAGTATATTAGCTTGCATTCTGTGCATGACTTCTTTGAGTACCAAGTACTCACCCTTGCCTCAACACAATATCAGTTGAAGAGGAGATTACGCCAGCTTTGGAGGAGGAACTCCAAGAAGACCCGTCTACTTAGGGATGCGAGCCCAGTCAGTTGCCTGTGGTATCTTTGGATGGCGCCACTAAGTTTATCGATTTTCATTTCTTTGTTATTTCTCTTTTAATAAGTTTCGCCTTACAAGGCATATATTTGTAACTTGGCCATAAGGTCGAGTAACCACTTTGGTTATTTAAATAAAGTACTTTGATAATATCGATTGGTATGATTGTGATATTTACCGATGTTAAGACTGTGTGCACTAGCGCGTTCCTGGACTGGTGCTGAATACACAGAGGGTCCGGATTTGCAAATTCGGGGTCCCGACAATAGCTAAGTACAAAATCAAGTGGAACTACTCTACAGGCTACTACCCTCAAGCTAATGGAATGATTGAAGCATTCAACAAAACTCTTGGCAAGATACTTAAGAAAACAGTCAGCAAGCACCGAAGAGATTAGCATGAGCGCCTCTTTGAAGCTCTATGGGCGTATCGCGTAACCGTTCGTACCCCAACGCAATGCACTCCATACTCCCTTGTTTATGGGAGTGAAGTGGTTTTGCCACTAGAAATTGAAGTCCCCTCGCTACGGGTGGCTATCCATGATGAACTTACCAAGGATGAGCAGATCCAACTCCGATTCCAAGAGCTCGATGCCCTGGAAGAACAACGTCTTCATGCCATCCAAAACCTGGAATTATATCGTCGAAACATGGTGAGAGCCTATGACAAGTTGGTCAGGCCTCGTGTCTTCAGGAAAGGTGAAGCAGTTCTTGTGCTACGGCGACCAATTGTCGTCACTCACAAGACAAAGGGAAAGTTCGAGCCAAAATGGGAAGGACCATATGTCATCGAGCAAGTTTATGATGGCGGAGCCTATCAATTGATTGATTATCAAGGAGTCAGGCCAATGCCCCCGATCAATGGGAGATTTTTGAAAAAGTATTTTGCTTAAAGTTTTTTCTTTCTTTCTTGTTTATTCCTTTTTATTTCTAAAAAAATAGAGGAAGAAGGAAAGTTTCCAATACATTCTCTCTGACCTCGCCTCTTTTTGTTTTCTTTTCTCATTTGGACATCAATGTCCCACAAAAACGACTTTCCCATCATCACGCTAAGCTGTTGGCTGAAGATTTGGCTGCCTTAGGACTTGGGGCAGAATACACCTTACACTCTTACATGGCACACATAAGCAGTTGCTACTGGGGGCAGGGAAAAGGAATGCTCGGATCACTCCCGGGTAACGAGGTTAACATGCCCCTTGTTTTCTCAACGCATCTCAGACCTACGGAGACATCAAGCCCCAGGGGAAGACTATAGGAGAAGAGCATGAAAGGGCTACCTGACCCAACACAAGTTGTGGCTCAGTGTGCAGCCACTTGCCACCCCTGTAAGGCATATCAACAAGGGTCAAAAGAAAACCTAGCCTGCGAGGATTGTTTAGTCCACAAAGGTGAATGACTACTCTCCAAATTCTCAACAAGGTGAATCCTTAAAAAAAAATAGTGCAAGTCAAAGGATCTTCAAAGAAATAGATCCAAATTAAAGTTTCAAATAAGTCTTCGAAATTCGAGGTAACAAAGTCCATCCTCACAAGCATCAAAGGTTCCATAAAGAAGAAGATCCGATCGCTCAAATATCAAAGAAAGCTCCAATGTTCAAGTGAGCTGATCCCATTTCGAGATGAAGCAGTCTGAAGGCGGAGTGTAGCCATTCACCATCCTCAGCAAAAGTAATGGCAATACTCCCAAGCTGCTTTCCAAAAAAAAACAATTCATCCTGAATTAGCCTACCTAAGTCTCTTGGTTCGATGAGACAAGGCGTTGGGAGGTTCTCTGCCATCCAGTAGCACTGCCGCTTTTAAGCATAAACACTACAAGAAGCATAGTTGTTGAGTGGTATTTGTCATGGTTTTTCGACGTTCAACGACTAAGTTCTTCGGCAGCCTTATCCAAGGTCACCCTTATAGCTGACGCTCAATGGGAAAGCCAACATTTTTTTTAAAAAAAAAATAAAAATAAAATAAAATAAAAAATCATGTTTTCCCTCTTCTTTGTGCCTTTCTTTGGCTGTTTCGGGTTTTTGGCTCACTTGTGCAGTCAACATATCCCCTCCGCATGACAAAAAAAAAATTATTCAATGATAAACTGCGATGGTTCATCACTTCTGCGATGGTGATTTATCGCTTTGCATATTTGGGAGCAGTGTGGTACGCCAGTGCGGCTTGTGCGAAACTGTGAAACCCTTCGATCTAGTTGGCAGGCACCACCACAATTACTTGGTCGCAACTTGGTTGATAAAATGCCTTCAAGATGCAGTATAAGTTTCTATCGCAAATTGAAGATGTTAGATGGCATCAATATGTCGCCTCAACAAAATTCTACGACAGTATGAATCTTCGCCTCAACAAATCTACAATGGCATGAATTTTCGCCTCAACACATGTATACTCGATTCAAGTTCTAGGATGATTGTCATTTCAAAAGACGACCAAATCAAGGCAGCAGTAAGATAATTGCGCCTTTTTAATCAGTGGTCCATATGTCAATGAAAAGTATGCGATGTGAAAGCGACACGTGTTGTAACTATGACAAACGGGCCCGCATGTCGCAAATATATATATATATATATATATATTTCTACGCCTAATCCATCCAATTTTAGACTCATTTGGAAGGGTTCGTCGTAAGGAGAGTGAAGGTTCAAACAGATCGCAAGTTTGATGTCTGAATTAAGAGATATGTTTTTTAGAAGATTAGTGATGGAATATGTATAAAATAAACGTCAACTCATCTCTTATGTTAGCATGCACGCATGCTTAGTTTTCTTTTTGGATGATTCGCATACATGGGCTTTCTTTCTCTCTTTTGGGTTTTGTCCTATGGATAGCGTCATATTCAGGAAAAAAAGAGTCTTTCCTGTAAATCAATAAGTAATATTTAGTGTTCTCTGTTTCTGTCTCCTGTTCGTCGCTTTAATATTTTCAGGTAGCAGCTGCAATGACGGTATGTTCACAAGCTTTTATAGGATCACACCAAGAGACCTTGTTGGTTGTATTGATCAAGCTTGATATGTCGATGAAGTGCTACAACTAATCACTCAAAAAGATACATTACAAGGGATGAATTAAGTAGTTACGTGCAAGGAAGAGATCAAGTAAAAAGCAACAGCTACGCACATGGTAACAAGCACGGCTGCGTCGCCGAGAGATTTATCACAGTTCTTCAGTAGGCTACAATATGCACGGCTGTGTATATCACCATAAGATTTGAGCTTATTTCAAGCATCGATCTACATCCATACGGCAAGGTCTAGTTAGTTGAAAAAAAAAGGAATACGTGGAGGGCTCATGCATAATACTACTAATGCTATACTTCGCACCCTCAGAGAACGAAGATTAGATGGATTCAAGCTTGCCCAGAGTTATTCACGTGCATGACAAAACTGGGCAGAATAATACTAGTGCCATGGCAGCGTGTGGTATCATGCATGCCGTGACTTGGCGCCGTTAACTGGTATTCTGGAATAGTGAATATTACGATATCTCAACATATAGAAAGAAAGAAGATATGCACATAGTAGTGAGAGGGCGTAAAGACAGCGTTGATATTCCATTGGTAGGAATAGCATATGGAGGCTCAGTAATACTTCCATACTATGCAGTCAAAATAAGTAGATGCTTATAAAAGTGTGACTTAACATCTACGAAGCATGATTCTGGGAGCATTGAGGATGCCCCAACTCTATGCTAGGGAAAGATTAAAATTACTCATATGACCGTGCGGACGAAACAAGGGTCCGACCTTGTTCTAAAAAAAAATGTAGAGCAAAAGTTCTATGAATGCTAATAATTTGTCTCGACTGCTACTGGGGAGGCGTTGGGAGACCAAGATATGGATTACAAACATAAGACAAGGCCACTACGATCTCTGGTGGATCTTCAACAGTAAGACTCTCCTTTTGCTTGTCAATATGTTGCACATAGGATTGAGTGTCGGCACGACGTACTTCCAGCCTGGCAGCTCCCTCAGATATTTCTTTGACGATCATGGGATGGGCGATGATCATCTTTTTGTGCTTCTCCTCGAGACGGCGGAACTCTGCTTC
Organism: Rhipidocladum racemiflorum; assembly: GCA_036346355.1. Classification (NCBI taxonomy): domain Eukaryota; kingdom Viridiplantae; phylum Streptophyta; class Magnoliopsida; order Poales; family Poaceae; genus Rhipidocladum; species Rhipidocladum racemiflorum. The sequence goes on along the minus strand of CM070582.1, from coordinate 47,088,322 downwards.
TCGCACTCTAGCTGTGCGGGCTTGTTCCTCCAGTCTCTCGGCATCCTTCCCATGTTTTTCCCGCATGGAAGTGAGATGTTGGCTGCGCTCCGTCAGTCGTGCACCCTCATCCTCGACGAGTTTCAGCTCCTGGGATATTTTTGTGCATGCCACCTCAAGTTGTTGTAGTAGGGAATGCGCTTCCTGTGCAGCAGATGTGATAGTCTTCTCCTCAAAAGAGTTCGACTCCTCTGATAGACGCGATTTCAAGTTCTTCAAGTCTGACATCAGGTTAATCAGGCCTTCGGGACGTGGTGTTTCATAGTCCCTGATCCACTCTTTCATAGCCACCTTAATCATGTTGATGATGCACGTCTTGTCGAGAGGTTTTTGCTTCAAGCCTTCTTGAATTCTAAGCATATCGCCGTGTACGCCTGCTGCACGGCGAGTAGAAAGGAAATCATTGGTTGGAAGAAAAAAGTCCCGTCGCTCCCTGTGTTTGTCCTCAATGGTGCGCACGGAGTCGAAGGAGAATCTCGGCCCGTCGGATATGAACGTCCTTATATACTCGTTTACGGTTCTTTTTAGCTGATTGGCTCGATCATGCAGTGGCTCGCCTTCAAAAGAAGCATTGGTCGCGCCAGTTGGAAATAATAGCAATAATAATAACAAAGTCAGAGAAGAAAACGAGATAAGAGAGCTTCAAATTTATTCTCCACCATAATTCATGGTTAGCAGGGTGATGAAGCTTAAGAAATTGATCACCTGATGTTAGGCGAGCCTTCTTCTTGCTCCCTTCATCCTCATCTTCAAGATTGTACACTACAAGGCGTTTTCCTTTTTTTTCAGTTGGCAATGCTTCTGCAGAAGGTAGTGGGCGACTAACACCGTCAACAGGAAGTACTGAAGCATCCGGAGGAAAGATTGTACCATCAAGTACAGAAGCATGTAGCGCCTGAAATTCCTTTTCATCAGTAAGACCGATCTCTTCTAACATCTCGACGCTAACGTATGGCTACTTGAAAAAAAAAGTGAGGCCACAAGAAAGTCACATCCCAAATTATTGAGAAAATAGAAGAGCAATGAATATACCTCAGAAGTTTGTGACGGAACCTCCTTGACCATGTTCTCAATAGTGTCCTCCATGGGTGCTTCCTCACGATCACGATGATTTCCGGGGTCTGATAGTGTCTTGTCTGAAATGCTTAGAGAAGGGGAGCTAATCTGACCATGTGATGCTGTGGTGTTGGTCGCGCTGCCGGACTCCTGAGCTGATTGTCTACTACGGTTGGAGGAGGATCGTTGCCTCTGTCCCCATCTGGTTGAAAGATTGTCAGCCAGATTGGAAGCGTGTGCTGGGCGTGGTACATCACGATCGCTGCCTGATGAACGAGGTGGACCCACACGCTGTGAACGTCCCTCATCACGATCGACGCTCGAAGAGAAAGCGTGAGTAGGCCGCCGAGAAGGTTTGGCACTGCGTTGTAATCTTGGCGCCGAATCTGACCTTCTCACACTAGAAGTTGTCTTGTGGTTGTCGAGTGCCATGGACAAAAGGTCAAGAAAACCAATCTGCATAACAACCGTGACTGTCAAAAGAAAAAAGAAGAGGGGAGGATTTAAGAAGGCAGAGAAACATACTCTAATATGTGCAAAGAAGCTCTTCAATCAGCGCAAGCTGAGTTGCGTGCTAAAAATCAGACGGTAGGTATTTATAGAGTTTTACCGCATATATAAAAGGAAAAAGCTGAGCTCTTTACGGCAAGTTTGTTGATGAAGGAAAGTATGCCTTGTCGTGTACAGAAAGAGAACACCGTCTACAGATAGGATCATGCCAATCAAAAGCTTACTCGAATTGGTGCATGTTGCCAGTAAAGAATTGCCCAGGCCAACCATACTGAGAAACCTAAATTAATTAAAAAAAAAGATTATGAAAGTTATACGCCAGACTGACTATCAAAGGTGTTCGCCAAGTTGAGTTCGTTTTCGTTTTGTCTGGCGCGCTCAAACTCCACTTGGCGAGGGGGCATTTGTTTGATGAATTTTTGTGCAACTGCAGCAGATAAAAGTCAAACAAGTTTTGTTGACTTAAGTGTTAGCGCAGGAAGCTCATGCATGATGCATGCAACTAAAAGCACAAGTACTTCCTAGTGCTTGTACGTGAATATTACTAGCATGCATAAGAGCTGGCCCATCTCAAGCAAAATGAGGTACATGGAATATTTTAATTTATGGCCTTTATATCAGTGAGGAGACACACTGTAAGAGCGATCATGACGTCATTTAAAGTCCTCGGGTCAACTCTATGACGTGCGGGCCCCGTGTGTCGCTAATTTTTTTTCTACACATAATATATTCAATATTAGACCCATTTAGAAGGGTTCGTCGTAAGGAGCGTAGAGGTTCAAACGGATTGCAAATCCGACTCTCGGTTTAAAATATATGATATCCGGAAGATTATTCATAAACAAGTACAAAGCAAAAAAGATTAACTTGGCTCCTTATCTAGTCGCTGGCATCATGCTGATTAGCGTGCTTCTTTTTTTGGATGAAGAGTGGATTTGCATGCGGTCGTTCGAGTCAAAAGGAAAGAAATCAGAAAATACGGCAGTTCTTGTACACGATGGCATGCATATCCAACCGAATCAAAAGTTTCTTTGATTGTCGATCTATAAAATAAATACGTCGATCCAGTGCAATGGAAAGAGCGACCAGATTATGGAAGGACCAACCCGAGTCTATGGAAAGAGAATGGCAGGTCCAGCTATAAAAAGGCACAGAGGGCAAGATCACAGAAGAAGGAAAAGGAGGAAAACACATACACCCATCAATACACATACGAGGGGCCAAGGGAGCGGTGCAGACGCATACACAGAGCAATACACACAATCGGAGGACAGAGCTCTACGTCGGAGACAAGTGATCGCCGGGAGAAACATACACGCGGGCGTGAGGCAAGACAAAGGTCACGCAAGAGAGCGGACCACGATACACAGCGCGCACGCCGCCATTCACTCGGAGGGGACGTCTACTCACAAAGACCATCTCGCTATCACTAGAGGATCAAGAAGGAAGCAATAAGAAGCTAAGCAGATGTCTAGGACTAAGGCGTGTTACAATCATGTTGGTAAGAATCATCTCATATAATCTCTATTTCTCTTCAAGCATGCATGATCTAGTAGGATGATCTTTCTTGGGCGACCGCCATACGGAGGGCGTACATCGCCGACCTGTATTGCGTAGTGCTGAGATCGTCGTCACCCACATCTACACCCGTTGCTTGAAGAGCTGTGAAGCCCAGTCAACTCTACGTCAAAGTTCATGATATATACTGAGTTGCCGATGTTGTCGCATCTATGTCGTCGCCAAGTTTGTCGTGCCTTCAGTTGTGGCTACTGACTACCATGCTTGTATAGCCCATCGAGCCACGGGCTACAACTGGACGGCGTCAGCAGGCCGCTCGCTCAATCTGAAGTGAAGCACAGGTGTACATACAGCACGTAAGCACGCACGTACTAGTACTAGTACGCATGCATGTGCCAATATATACACCGAACCAAGCAAGAAGATGTGAAATGATTCCACTAGAAGACTCCATCATGTTTACGCCACGCCCGAGACGCTAACACACTACCGACAGTCGTCAATCACGTCTTCGGACGCGAGCACCCGTCTTCATCAATTCCCTACTGCAGCGCTACCTACACGGCGGGATGGCCTTCCTGGTGTCAGCAAAATGTGCCGCCGACTAAGCCAATATGTTCAAGCACTTGTCTCCATCAACCTTACTCCTATACAAAGTCCAGCAATTTATCCGCCGACATACCATCGGATCAGTCTAGCTTGGCAGGAATTATGCATGCCTTACAACCAATTTATCTTCTATTTACCGTTCGTGACCGACGAGGTCGAACAACGAGGGCAGGCGTAGCCAGTGCAAAGGCTACGCTTCCTACAGCCCATAGACCGACGAGGCTATGGATCATGTCATGCCCACATCTACACAACCATTTATCACATGCATGAAGAATGTAAAGCGAAGACTGAAGACGACGACCAGTGCGCAGCTTAATCGGAGGTTTCTTGCGAGTCCACCTCACAGGAGTAATTAACTGGGAGCCTTTCGAGGCCCTAGGAACCAGGAGAGACCACATCGCCTATGTCAGATTTGCTATGCCAAGCAGACCATGGAGCGCAATCATTTCAAGGGAACTTGTAACTTTGTGATTCTTCAAAGAATTAATAAGATACATGTTTCCCTATCTTTTTTGTGTACTTATTTACTTTTTGTGTACTTTAGTACACTGGCACGTCCGCAACTTTAATCCCCACGCCTTAGAAATCCCGGAGCGATTTCTCGTGTCAAACACTCACGTCACAGGCTTGAATGTCATGAGAATTGAAGAATGGAGTTTCCAAGTGAAGGACTGAAAAGACAATCGAAGAGGGATGAATAGGAGTCAAATAAATTTTTTTTCCCAAAACCAAACCACCACAAGAATAGATCAAAACTGTACAATCTGAACAGGTGATCGGATGAACAGTACTCCGACCAGTAGAGAATTGATAAACAATGTTTGCAAACAGTGCTCAGATGAACAATAAACTGCGGATGGTCGGATGAACAGTACCAACAAACTGGCCAGAAGGACAACTAGTACTGGTCGGATGAACAATGTTCGGTGAACAGTACTCCCGACCTAATGAGGTTGGATGAAAAATACCTGACTAGTGAAGGTCGGATGAAAAGTGTTCAAGTGAACAGTAAAATAAACACGATCTCAAAAACAAAAATAGATGTAACTTTTGATCGGCTGATCCAAAAAATGTGAAAATTTGTATGCACCTTCCTATGGATATCATGAACCTATTCTAACCTTCAATGGCAAGGATTGATGTCAAAGTTTTGACTTTTTTCAGTTTAATGAAGGTTGCACCAAAACTAAGTCAAACACAGTAACTTCACCCTTAACTTGCTCGTGGGGAATTTATGATCAAGATGATCTTAGATGACCTCCCACATGTCACAGCAAGCAAAAACACCAGAGAACAACCCTTCAAACAAACACGATCTACAAGAATATTTCTTCTTTCAAGCACAAAGATCGGTTTCTTGCAAAAACTGAAAAGAAGAAGTTATAGCTTGCCTAGATGACTGTGATATAATCTATAGAAATTCATCCAGCAATCTTTCATTCGTGGCACAAGATCCAAAAGCACTTAGAAGGGAGTCAAATCCAAAGTGTAATAAGAAAAATGCAAAAAGTAACAGAAATTTTAGAATATTGAAAAATACCTTCTTGACTCTCAAAAAACCTCATCAAGGGTTCAGATTCACTCCCTCACATATACATGGGCTAACCTGCAACCCAACAATATAACGGGTTTTATCCACCCGCGAACCTTTGATTCAACAATCATCCTTCGCTTGAGTGTGGCTCAAGTCAGCATCTCATCCATCCACTTGTCATCCAGGTTCGCAGCCACTCCCCGACCTCAGTCATATTATGGCGACACCTTGACCGTCTGGACCTCAGCTCTCCCAGCCTAGTCCCGATCTCCTCCACCTCATCATGACCTAGCTCAGAAGTCTTGCGACCATCACGAACAAGGAAAACACATCATATAGCATGCTCAAAATGGTATGAAAACAGTAATCAGCTTAAGCAACCACACATCTAAGGATCTCACCTTAGCTCACAAACACTTAAGGGTGCTTCGACCACTTAAGGCCACGGCCAGTCAAGCCCCAACCACTAAAAGCTCTGACCTGGCAAGGTTCGACCTCTCAAGGTTCTGACCTACCAAGTCCAAACTTCTCAAGGCTCCGACCTAAACAACTCAAATCGCTTATTCCAAAGCAAACTTAAACCTGAGCACCAAAAGCTCAGAGCACAGTCAATTAATCATCACATACATGGGTAGACCTTCACATGGTCTTTCAATCCCCCCTTTATGATATGTTGACAAACCCTGAAAAGGCACTATTTGAGTTTGAGAATAGAAAGAAGAAAGCAATTTGACTGCAAAATCTCACTTGGTTTAAATGCAAAAGAAAGCAAGATCATGATCATGTTGGCAAAATGAGATTTAGAGCAAATCAAGAAGAAGAACAATTTTTCCATAAATACTCTAAAAATCAGGAAAAGTCCACAAAAGCTCATTTTTTTCTCATGATCCAAATAAAAGAACAATTTGACACAATAATCATGAGAAAATATTTTTTATTTTCTTCCCTCTAAGATATCTTTTTCATGTTTTCTCCCCCCTTTGGGCAATATATGCATTAAGAGAGCATGTATGCATGAAATGCATCCTAAAAGAGCTTTAAAGATTATCCAAGTGACCATTTAGATAAAGTATGACACCAAACTACTTAAATTCAGATTATGTCAAACTAAATCATATCTAATTGCATATCTCAATATCGTTGCTAGTAAACTATAAAAGAAATTTGTTGTTTTTGCATGATTTCAACAAGAGCTACACTTAGCATAATTTCAAGACTAGAAGTAAAAACAAGTCATGGATCAAATGGATATACTAGAGTTCAATCTAGTCAACACTTTGGGAAGCTACAAGTGCATAAGAGAACCCTCTTACTCAATCATCTGTCAAATACAAACCTTTGGATTAAATGCACAAAAATTGGTTTAAAGAGCTTATCCAAGTGAAGCAAATCCTCGCCTAGAAGCCATCGACAAATGCTTCCTATGCTTCACTCTCTTTCATAATTTATTTTGATTTTGTTTGTATTTATCAATTTTGATTGACTCAAGCCATAGTCGACCATCTCAATCATGATGCTTAAATAGGGATGGCAAAATTACCCGTGGGTTCGGGTATCCGTGGGTACCCGATCCGATGGGTTCGGGTATGGGTTTGATTTCAGACCCGCGGGTTTCAAATTTTGGGTTCGGGTTTGGGTTCGGGTTCGGGTTCGGGTTCGGTTCTGCACCCGTGGGTACCCATGAGTACCCGAATTAATTAATATAAATTAAAAATAATGGAAAGTTAATTCAAGATTTTCAAGCATCGTTCGAGATGTAAGATGCGGTAACTTTCATGATTATATACACCATATATTTTTCCTTTAAACATAGAAATTACAAATGAATTGATTGACAATTGATGGTTGAAAATTTGATTGCGAGATGAATTTAATTTCGGGTTCGGGTACCCGTTCGGGTTCGGGTACCCATCGGGTTCGGGTATGGGCGTGGGTATGTACCCGTGAGAGATTTCGGGTTCGGGTTCGGGTATGAATTTCGGGTTTCGAGTTCGGGTCTGCGGGAGGTCTACCCGCCCATACCCGCCCAATTGCCATCCCTATGCTTAAAAGAGTGGCTTTGGTCATGCACAATACATCCCAAGTTCATCCCAAGTGCAATGGAAATCAATCTCGTGAAAAGTAAGGTGTTGAGATCAATTTAGCACATGCAAGTCGATTCTTAATCATTTTTAGTGCTTAGATTCATAAGCAGAATGAGGATTCTAGTATGAAATAATATAGCTAACCCAAGTTGCTTTAGGGACTCTAGTAGAAATCTAAAATTACACAGAATATGTTATAAGCATATAGTGAGGAAATATAGCTAGTAAAACTACAAGTGACATCAAGTTTTCATTAAAACTCAATTTTAAATTCCAGGAAGCTTAGCACGATAAATTAATACCAATTAGACATGACTAAGCTTGTATGTTCCTTAGAAAAGTTGCAAGGTGTATAGCATCGTAATTAATTCAATTGCATAATATACAAAGGTTCGAAACAGAAAATAAGTCTATATGCAATGCATGATGATCAGATTCTCAGAACTCCCCCTTAGCAGTGAATCAATTTTAAGCAAAATTCTGAATCGATGATGCTTGAGTGATGCCAGTAGAGGAAACATGTATGTAGCATGCTTGTTCATACTCATCCTCTTGTTGTCATCAAACTATCATTTGCAATATGTGCATGGTGTTAATTGATATATGTTACTCCCTTTGGTCACAAATAGGTGTCGTTTTGGACGTCGGCATGATCTCCAAAACACAACCTTGGCCACTAATTTCTATTATAATATATTTATAAAACCTAATAAAATTATAATAGTATAAAAGTACTTTTCGAGACAAATCTACACATATGATTTTCATGTATCTAATTTAAACATTAAAAAAGATACTAATAGTCGATTTTAAATTTTGACTACACCTATGACCAAAACGATAACTATTTGTGACTAGAGAGAGTATAACATGTTTATGTCTCACTCGTGATGTTTTGGCATGAGTAACCAATTGTGCTACTTCTTGCTATATGATTGTGCCTAGCATTTGATAACTTTGGGATGAATGCTAATACTTTTTAATGGAGTAAATTGGTAAAAATGTAACTGGATTTTGATTGCAGAAATTCAAGTTGATTGCAGATGATGCCTGAAATATGAGTAGATCGATTTTTGAGTGCAAAGTAGATCAATTCATGGATAATTTTGCTTGCTAGTATTTGTCCATGAACCATCGATCTGAGCTTTGACTTAATGAGAAGCTATCATCATTATATATCAATGTATTATTGTTTTGGATGCATCCTATATCCTGAGTTGTGGCAACGGTTTGATAGAAATTATATATTTTTGTATTTTTCAGTACAACATCTAATGTAATTGTGAAATGTCTATCTGTTCATAGTTGTAAATGTTCGGATATTGTAAAAATCACAAATGCATATTTTTTTAGACAATGTTATATACTTATATGTGTAATTGTTAGTTTGTTGTGTCCATTTCGGTTATATGTGTAATTGTTTGTTGGTCATGGGAACACTTTTGTTCAGAGTTGGATATGCTTCTGAGATCAGCTAGCATCAAGCAATTAGTACTTGTGATTTTGGTTGGAGACCATTTTTTTCAGTTCCAGTATAGTATTGAGGGCAATGCGATGGATTGATGTTAGTACCAATCACTGTTTGTATGATTCTTGTTGTTCACTGTTGCAACAAAGAGAATTTTATTACCATTGCATGGTTGTAGTGCAATTCACCATCTATAGGATTTATGTAAATCCTCTATATAATGTCTATAGGGAAAACATAAATACCATAATTGCCAAGAAATTTCAGAAAATTGTGTACAAATATAAAGGAATAAGATATCAATATAATTCAAGGGTTAAAATCGAGGGTAGCATAGTCTTTTTACTATTAATCATCTCTTTTAACTTTTTGAGAGTTAACCTCCTACCAAAACGCTTCCCTCAACCAGCTCTACCTTCTCAGATAAGTGGATTCTTGGAGAAGCATGAGTAGAGATTGAAAAATCAGAATCTCTCTGCGAAACAGGCCAAACAAATGATGCCGATAAAGCAGCAGCAATTCCAGAAAAAGGAAAAAGAGAACCAAGGCAGTGGCACTAATGGGCCGTTCTGGCTGACCCCAAGTCCATTCCCGATGACACGACTCGGCCCATATCGTGTTCTAGCCCACTCGAGGGCCCAAGGCCCCTTCCTGATGACAGTGGGGCCCAGCATGGCGCGCCTTGCCGGCGACACGAGCGCATCCGGGGTGGAACTCGTAAGCGAGGCGGCGAGCTCCTTAGGTGCTTGCGCCGGCAACCGCCGGCGAAGGACCCTACCTGTGAAGGTCAGGGCGGCGACCTGCACGAGCCCGTTCCGGCTTCCGTGCTGCGCGCGTGAACTGACATCGCCTAGCTCGAGCAAAGGGGAACCCAGGTTCGTCTCTTCAACTCCATTCTTATTCTAGTTTCGGATTAAGCATCGGCGTCGCAATTCCACTTTCTAATTCGCTTCATGTGTATGCCGTATACTTTAATCTTCTCATAGCATGAATGGGGATGGGATCGAGATGGAATGTGATGTAATGTGGTTCTTTACTGTTTGGGCAGCCGGGGAATGGCTTTGCTGTTTTCTGCTTTTGGAGTTCCTCTTCGTAGCAATTCTCTAGGATTAGCAATTTTTATCTTTCTAAGGATACTCGAGTTCGCGATTGAAATTAATTACAACCACCCAATGATAGCAGCTCATCGAACCCTATGTCAAGTGTTACTTCTCATCATCTTATGCAGTTTACTCTAGGAATTAATGTGTTACTCAAGAAAATCACAAAACAGTACCATTTCTGTTTTATTTTGTCATCATTTTGCAACTTGCAACTGGTGATAAGTCTTCAACATGCGTCTCAGAACGTCCATTGTCTTATAGGACAAGAGATTCGATCGAAAGAAATTCAGTCCAAAATGTAAAACGTGTTTTGGTTAAAAACAAGAGTCGTTCATAAAAAATAAACACACGAGCCCATATAACTATATTAATGCGATATTTTCTTCTGGGCGCAGTAAACTTAATTATCTTTCTCAGCATTGATGACTATGTGGTGCTACCTTTCTAATGTGGTGCTTATGGTAATGTTGCATGACGAAACTTCCTCCTCGGTTGGATTTATGTGGAAGTAAGCTGGCTGCATAGGCCTGGGTAAGCTCACAATCTTGGTGTTTAGCATTGTGACAACACGCTCCATAGCTGGTCGATCCTCTGCACTTTCTTGAACACATAAAAGTGCCACATGAATGCACCTTTCTATCTCTTGATGTTCATTCCCTGGAGGACAATAAGTCAGCTCACCCCATTTTCCATCTCTCCAAAGTTGCCAAGCCTATTACCAAAATAGTGTGCTTTTGTCAAACAAATAATACACACACTACATTGTAGAACCAAATGTGTATGCATAGAAGTGCAAACTGGGGTTTAGGATAACCTCACTCACGTATGAAATGAGATTGTATAGTTTTCCATTGTACTGATAGAAGTGGGCTGTCCTCTTTCCACTTATTATTTCCAAAACCAATACGCCAAAGCTGAAAACATCTGACTTGATCGAGCAAACCCCCTCAAAAGCATACTCTGGAGGTATGTAGCCACTGAATGATGGAAGCAAAATTGATACATGTCACTAGTGCAGAAGGTGAAAATTCAAGATTAAGTTGATCACATGTTTCTACTGTTGGGTGATGCATATGTTTGTATGTTCTTACTGTGTGCCCACTATTCTGGTGGTATTTGACTCTGTCATATTTGAGCAGAATATTCTAGCCATCCCAAAATCAGAAATTTTTGGATTCATTACACTGTCCAAGAGAATGTTAGTTGCTTTCAAATCCCTGTGAACAACACATAATCGTGAATAGTTGTGGAGATAAAGAATCCCTTGAGCTATCCCATCAATTATGTGCAGACGTTTTGACCAGTTTAGTTGTGCTCCTTTTACATTATCTGCAGAACATGTATAATTAATCAAAACATGTTGACAAACTATAAACATCATCATCTTCTAGCACACAGAGAAGAGATAATCTTACCAAAGATGAAGTAGTCTAGGCTTTTGTTTTCCATGTATTCATATACAAGCATCTTTTCTTGTCCTCCTTGAGTGCAGCATCCCAGCAGCTTAACGATATTTTTGTGTTGAAGTTTTGCTATAAGTTTAATTTCATTTTGGAACTCCAGTAAACCTTGTAAAGAACATGTTTCAAGTATCTTGACTGCTATTTTAAGTCCGCTGCTCAATCGGCCCTGAAATTGATAAAAGAAAAAAAAATCAATTTCTTTCATCACTTCATAACTGGTTTTATCGCAAAGTTAGTAAAAGTATACTGGTATATCCATGTTTTTGACAAAAGGAAAAACAATTAAATTAGACATAATGGCAAAAGACATTTTTTCATTGGTAACTACAAGAAATATAATTGACAACTAAGTGTATATGTACACCAAAGTACCAAACAGTCAACAAATGAATGTTTACTCGATGAGAAATGTTGTGTAAGATTGCATTTGCAATGCAAGTACATAATCACCTTATATACAGGACCGAAGCCGCCTTGTCCCAGTTTGTTATCAATCGAGAAGTTATTTGTCGCTTCTTTTATCTGGGATAAATCATACAACGAAAATTCCGGGTTGGCTCCTTCCATCCTCCAAAGATTAATTACAATTTGTATTGCCAGGGACAGCCGTTTTAATTTAAATACTGCTTGTTCTGAAAAACAATTACGAAATGTACATGTAATGAGAAAAATAAAAAGTGGCACACATTATCTTTTGCAGTGGAGAATTGCTGTTATGCTAATCCATACCTCTTCGTTGTTGTGTTTTGATCCATATATGAAAGAGCAAGCAAGAAATGGATACTGTTAGTAGGGAACCTCCAATGCCGACCAAGACCCAGCTGTCCCTTCGAAAAAAATTTGTGTTTTCTGTACATTCAGGTATACGACCAATGAATTTAGTTTGATGAGGTGCTTCTATGCTCTTCCTTTTTAAAGTTGCACAAATATTAATGCATGAATAAATGGTAGATGAGGATTACTTACCCCTTCGTTTGCTTCAAGATTCGTGCAACTTGTATTAGGAGGAAGAGCATAGAAGCACCTCTTTAAAGGTAATCATCATGTTTTTACTACTAGTAGTGCCATGCATAATTGACGGAACACTCCAACTACTGGGAAAAGCTTCTTTACTCTTTCGAAAGAAAAAAAGAACAGCATGAGTTTTAAAGCAACTAATTAATGGAAGTTCTTCTTTATTGTCAAGCTCGTCTCGAGCATCATGGCCAGAGCGGACTCCAAGAAAAATCGGAGGTTGGAGGGAGGTCTTGGTTCCTTTCTTAATTAGTGGAGTGTAGTAGCTAGGTATGTGGTTTCTAGCCATTTTCAAATAAGGGGTATTTTTTTCTCTCTGATCCTTCCAAAAAAGTCCCAAAGGATTCCCTCTCATCCATCCAAACGCACCCCTTATTTGAAAATTCAAGTCTTTTTAGGACAAAGGCACAAGGTAGGCTAGAAACTTAAATTTTCTAATGAAAATATCAGAAGCCATAATCTCTGCGCTTATACTAATCTTGATAGGCTGAATTCTACTGGAATAATCAAGAGAAGGCGGATAATCTTTTATGCAATTCATGGGAATATTCATGGAAACCTACTTCCTGTGGGCCGCACATGTAGCGACAACATCTTGCTCTCAGTAAAAAACTGTGTATCCGTCTCGTACCGCAGTGTGCACCACACCCCAAGAATGGCCGCCCCCATCTGGCCGGCGCTGATTTTGCCCTGCCTGTCCAACATGATGCCACCCAGGCAGGCCACGCAGTGCTCATTTGGCATGTCCCGCACGCACTGCGCCAGCCCGTACACCGTCTGGCCTGTCTCCTCAAACCACACGCTTCCAGCCGCGTACCTCTCCGCTCGGCTCACCGCAGCATCGGCGAGCGCACGCGTCAGCTCGGCGACAAGATCGTCGAAACGCTTGGCCACGGCAGCCGCCACGGCATTCAGGTTAGTATTCACGGCGCACTCCTGCGCGTTGCTGAAGCTGGAAAGGAAGTCCTGGTCGGAGAAGCTCATCTGTGCCTGGTATTGGTCGTCGTAGTAGGTCACATTCTTCTTGTTCTGAAGAGAGTAGGAGTCGCCGGCTTCGCTGTTGGTTGCTGCATGGAGGGCCTTGGTTAGATGCCTGCGGCAGTCGGATTCGTTGGAATCGCCTCGGCAAAGCGCAGCGCCATAGACCTTGTCCGGGCCTGTGCCGGCGGTTCCAGTAGCTGAGTGTAGCTCCGTGGCCTTGGCAATCAGGGTTGCACCGAGGGAGATAAGGTTGGATTTGTAGGTGCTGCTTGGCATGTACATGGCGCCATTATCACTGCAGAGTGTCTGCCCGGACGACGGTGCTGAGCAGGAGAGGAAGAGAGTTAAGAGAGAGAATAGTAGCATCGCGCGTGGTAACTACAGCGTACATGGCCTTTGGTCTATCCGCGTTGCAGAATTACTCCTCAAGTTGTCATGGATGAGTGCCAAATAACATCTTTGCGTTGTCTACCAAGAGGCAAAGGAATTCAAGGCTCAAACTTAGATTTCATTCAAACTTGGTAGAAAATGACTGTTGAGACTATACACTAACAGTTAGACAAGTTTTCTTTGAAACAGGAATTGACAGATGTTGACGTTGCCATATTTTCCTAGGACTGATTCAAACATGCTTAATGGGCAGTGGACTTTTATCTACATAGGTGCTGTCATACATCTCAATTCCGTGTTCAAAAATTGCACACATTTGCACAAGCTGGGAAATATGTCTTCGTTTAATTGTGGGGAAAAAATCTAAAATTGCTAAGCATAGTACTTTTCTAATGATACATCCATATTCTACTACCACCATCAATAGTGGTGATGGTTATCATTTCTGCTATACGGTACATTGACATTTATCTACTCTGGTATGAGAGTAAGCTGGTTGCCTTGGCTCTGGTAAGGTGATGTCGTCGCTGCTAAGCATTTCCGTTCGTTTCAGCTTCTGGACAGCTTCTGCTTTAAAAAAAACGGATTATTTGCCAAATGGGAGGATTCTGGACAGCTTCTCTGAGAATCAAAAGCTGGTTTCTATATAGAATCAGAAGCTGTTTGAAACCTGATTCTCATTGATTCTTGCTGATTCTCACCAGCTTGGTCCGGAACCTAAAAGTTGTAGCCGGTTTGACCCGATTCTCCCATAATCAGAAGCAGCTTCTCCTATAATTCAGAATCCAGAATCCAAAAGCTGAAACGAACTGGGCCATAGTGGGACGGGCTACTGCTTTCTCTTGAACACATCAGTGTCAACATGAGATATTTCATCATGTCTCTTTGTTCGTATTCATCACCAAATTATTGATCAATTAACTCATGCCATCTCCTGTCTTTCCACATTTCCTATGCCTGAAAAATATTTTTTTTACATAAGTATGATGGTAGAGACATCCATATCTTTCTGCAATTTTGGATCTGAATACAAACTTAAAGCCAATAAAACAGGGCAAGAAAGGAAAATGCGCCTACAATTCATGGAAAAGAAGATTGCAAAATGGTCTACAACCACCCCTATAGTAACAAATATATCAGGATCTTCCAATCTTCTTTTGGAGGAATACAATGTTTGTTCCACTAATTTTACAGATTTTTAGTTGCTTACATATTCGAGAAGATTGTGAAATTCTCCAGAGTGCTAAAAACATGTGCTCCTCTTTCCACTTATAATCTCAAGAAGCAGTACACCGAAAACTAAAAACATCTGACTTGATTGAGGCAGGGCCCTCAGATACATATTCGGGAGCCATGTAACCACTAGGAAAGATGACATGCAGTAGTCAGAAAATAAAGAAATATTAGTGAGCAATATCCTGTGCACATGGAGGCCTTGTGCACATATGCAAATATTAAATCTGGACCATCCAAATCCCATCGAACGGTGACTCGAAATTACCGAGTCATCGTTGGATGGGATTTGGACGGTCCAGATTTAATGTTTGCATATGTGCACAAGGCCTCCATGTGCACTGGATATGTTCGCTAGGAGTTTATTGCTCTTACTATGTTCCCACATGTCTGCTTGCTTTTGCTTGAGTGGCATCCAATGGAAATATTGTTGCCATCCCAAAATCAGAAATATTAGGGTTTAGCTCAGTCTTAACAGAATATTGCTTGCTTTCAAGTCCCAATGGATGATACGCAGTCGTGAAAGCTTTTGAAGGTATAGAAGCCCTTGGGCTATTCCTTCAACAATTTTAACAGGTAAAACTGCGCTACGCTGTACCATGTAAAATTTGTTTTGATTTTTTTTTAGAAAAAAGGCGATAGGAGGACCTAAACGGTGGAGGATCCGTTCGTGAATCTACGAAACTAAGATTCTTTTTTTGCAAAATAATCGATGGAAGGATTTATCTGTAATTTTAAATTTTTCATAGGCCGTTTTCGCAAAAAAAGATGACGCGGACACCTGTCTGAGCTCCAAATCTTCTAAGCATTAGAGGGTTATGATGATTCGTATCTTTCAGTTTAGTACTGTCCGTCTTATCTCATCTACAAGCAATATAACACAGGTCCAAGTGTTAGTACTACAGACGGGAAGAGATACAATTTGAACATTTACAAATTAGAACAAAAACATGCCAAAAATGAAGTGGTCCAAGCTTTTGTTGGTCAGGTATTTGTATATCAGTATCTTCTCTTCGTCATGGACACAACAACCAAGCAGCCTGACGAGATTTTTGTGTTCAAGTTTTGCTATAAGTTGGATCTCATTTTTGAACTCCACTAGACCTTGTCTTGACCCTGCAGTGTTTTTTAATTGCTACCTCTTGTCCAGAAGGAAACACTGACTGCAAAAATCTTCAATCCTTGTTCGTATGGTGCCACAACTACGTCTTTTTTGAAACCAAGCCATCTTAACCGCATCATAATGATACTGAGAGACCAAGTGGTGATCTAGTCATATTTGTGATGAGTAATTGACTGTGTTTAAACTTGTTGTGCTCAAGTTTGAGTTTAAAATGGGCTTGCTTTGGTTTTGAGCAATGTGAGTTGAGTGGTCCTAGAGCACCAGAGTACTCATGACCTTGTCTTGAGTGGTCATGAACATACCAAGAGTGGTCTTGGCTGCCCAAAGTGATCTTGGCCTTCTCTAGAGTGATCGAGACTTTTGTGACCATTAGGGTGGTCTTTCCTAAAGTGGTCGTGCTCCTGGAGTGGTCGTGATCACTAGGGTGGTCGTTCCTAGAGTGGTCGTGACCTTTATGGGAGTAGTCTTAACCTCTATGAGAGTGGTCTTGAGTGGTCGTGACCTTTGATGGGGTGGTCTAGACCACTGTGGGAGTGGTCTTGACCTCTAAGGAAGTTGTTGTGACCTTTTAGGAGTAATCATGACCTCTGAGGACCTTTAAGGGAGTGTTTCTGACCACTGTGTGAGTGGTCTCTTGGGGAGTGTTCATGACCTCTAAGGATATTTAAAAGAGTGGTCCTGACCATTGAGTAAGTGGTCATAACCTATTGGGGAGTGGTCTTGACCTCTCCAAGAGTGGTCACGACTAAGAGTGGTTTTGAGTGGTTACAGCCAAGAGTGGTTGTGGACTAAAGTGGTCGAAGTCTAAGTGATCCAAGGTGGATCTTTTGATAAATGACCAGTCAAATATCTTTGTGAGTTTATAGGATGCATGCTATTTAGAGCAATGGTATGTGATGGTTTTGTCTGTGATGGTTGTAGGACTTCGATGCTAGGTCATAGTGAAGCGGAGGAGACCAGAACTAGGCTGGGAGAGCTGAGGTACAGACGGTCAAGGTGATGCTAGAAGATGACTAAGGCCAGGGAGTTGTTGCAAGATATGCTGAGGATGAACGAGATGCTAACTTGAACCCTACTCGAGCGAAGGAGGATTGTTGGATCAATGGTTCGCGGGTGGAGTAGAGGCTAAGTTAGTGTTAAAGGATATGGTCAAAACAAGATATGTTGTTGGGTTGCGGGTTAGCCCATGTATGTGTGAAGGAGTGAATATCAACCCTTGATGAGGTTTCTTAAGGGCCAAGAAGGTCATCTAAAGGTGGTGGTTATTTGGTTCCTGTATCCTCTGTTGAACTTTGCCCACCTAGAAGTGTGGCTTTGTAACCATCCCTCTCTAAGCAATATAAGATCTGAGTTTATCTATGTTCTAAAATCTATTTAAGTTCTTGCATTTTTTCTTGGTTCTTTCTTGTAACCTGAGCTTTGCTTCATCTTCTTCTACTTGATGTGTTTCTACTGGATCTAGGACCCATAAGAGGTTGAGAAATTCATCTAAAATATGTTCTAACCCAGCAAGATCCATAAGAACTTACTCTTGCTCAAGTTTTGGTCCCCTTTCCTTTTTGAGATTTTTGATCTCTCTCTGGTTTCTTTTTTTCTTGGTCTTGTGCTGCTAAGGATGAATGATTGATGGGTGAATCTCCTGTAGATTATATCCCAATCATCTAGGTATGCTTTGACAAGCTCTTCAAAGTTCTTCCCAAAAAACCGACTTTTGGCTTTAAAATGAAGGATTTGTGGTAGATCCTGTTCTTGCACATTTGAGAGCTATTTCTTTGGTGTTCTTGCCTGCTGTGACATGTGGGAAATTATCTACAATCATCCTGATCATCAAATCCCCACGAGCAAGCTTATGGTGAAATTTGTAAGTTCTTTCTTGTCTGCAAACTGAAAAAGGTCAGAATTTTGACATCAATCCTTGTGATTGAAGGTTGAAATAGGTTACTGACATTCATATGTAGGTGCATTTCACGGGATTTGAATCAGCTGATCTAAAGTTATCTTGATTCTAGTTAATAAAATTGTGCTGATTTTGCTGTTCATCCTGGTTACTGTTCACCCGTGAGCACCCTAGAGCGCGGAACTTTTTCCCAATGCTAGCCTAGCTAAGTCATTTTGTTGACTCTGTTAGCTTGAGAAGTGGCTTGAAATTTTTTAGGGGAAATTTTATTTGTCTCGTATTCACCCACCTCTAGTCACCATTTTTGGCCCTACAAATGGTATCAGTGCCAGTTTTGCTCTTTTATAGATATTAACTGGTCTCAAGAGCCATAGCGACGGATAAGTATTCCACCAAGTCTCTGATCTTTTTTGGAGTTGACCATCCATTTTGGAAGTCAAGAATGGAGTTATACATCACTGCCTAGGGCTTCATGATCTAGCAGAAGATGAAGCTCCCGTATGAGGTTCCTGCCGATGAAAACGTCAATGCCGGAAATATGGCTGATGCTGAGGCGAACGCCAAGGCAAGGAATATCCTCATACAGGGTCTTAGCCGCAGTGAGTATGACAAAATCTCTCACCTACGATTTACTCACCAGATATGGGTGACTTTCGATGCTTACCATGAAGGCATCACCCAGATCAAGATGGTGATCAATACAAGTGTGGCTACAACAAATTTAAACAGCACGCTGGTGAGACCCTGATGAGTGTTTTGGGTGTTTCACAAAGATTTTTAGCGATTTCCGTGCAGTAAGTTGCACATACTCTGACTCGGAGAATGCTCGACAGTTCTTAACTGCACTCGATCTTTGGGTTTGGGAGATGAAGGTGATCACCATCAAGGACACCACCGACTTGTCTACTCTGAGTCTTTTGGTTGGCTTTGTTAGCTTGAGAAGTGGCTTGAAATTTTTGAGAGAATTTTATTTGTCTCCTATTCACCCTCTCTGGTCGCTATTTTCGATCCTATAGATACATATGACATGACAATAACAAGAAAATTCTTTGTAACAAAGCCACCCTCTCCTAATATGTTGTTAGGTGAGAAGTTGTCCGTAGCATCTGCAATCTGAGAGGAACCATACAAGGAGAACTCTGAACAGGTATCTTCGGTCTTCCAAAGACTCAGTACTTCATCCATGTTCTCGGGCTGCTCCATTGAGTTTTTTTTTTCTTCCTAAATGCACATCTCTCCGTTAGTTTTTACATGAAATTGGATCAAGTGGCAGTGATCTAGCTGCCACTATCATCAGTAAGACATGGACTATAATTGATTTGCTTACCCCCTTTTTTTTGTTGTCTTCTGATGCATGGCTGCATGGGAGACAGAAAAGCAAGACCCAAATTCTTACATTTTTGTAGAAGGGAAATGGCAAGAGGTGCCTCAGATAGTCAGATTCATCTACTTTGAGAAATTTTTCCTTCCAGTATTTGTACTTCCAGCTTGGTCAATGACGCTCTGGGGGCAAGCGCAGTAGCGCTCTGGCGGTCCTGCGTGCACTGCGCCATCCCGTACACCGGCCTCTCCCTCTCCTGCGACGGCCACGGCGCGTCGTCCGCTGCGTACCTATCCGGTTGCGTCGCCGCGGCGTCGGCGAGCGTTGTCATTAGCTTGGTGAAACATGTGGTGTTTACAAATTAGACGTACGTGTGCCTGTAAAGTAGTCTCTTATTCTGCTGTTGTCTGGTTCCTCAAAAATCTGCTCTTGTATTGGGCATGAGTTCAGTCCGTGTAATCTCTTCTTGGGCGTTGTCTTGGACATTGTTGAGAATTTCTGGAGTTCGCTACAAACATGAGGTGTTTGTCAACAGTAGAGGAATAAATCCAACCATGTGTATACAAATGGTTGTTATACGCACGAAATTGAATCGAAAAAGGGTAAAACCGTAACATAAATGCTGTGCAATTGTTGGGAAGATTTTATTTTCAGTCTTGCACCCTCGTACTTTCGTCCAAGGTATATTTCCATGAAAATTGAAGAATGGAGATTTTTTTTTCCCTAAAAAAATGCGGACTAATCCGTGTGGTTTTTATAGCTATGACAAATTCCTCTTGTCCTGTTGTTGGTCATTAATGTCCAGGGAAAAAAGAAACACTTTGATGTTTGTAGCTGTAGACATCACAAAATTTTGTTTCTCGTCGTTGACCTTTTTTTTATTGATGACGATGTATTATCAGTGGTTGGAGGCGCTAGCTACACGCGGTTCTCTCTTCTCTGGTTGGATTCAGTCAATCATGCATGTAGAACGCTAGCTTACCTGCTTTTGGACCACGACGGCTTTGACAAAGGCGCCTAACAATTATCCAACGACCACAGGTAATCGTCCAATTTAGAACGCTAGTTTGAATGGTTATTGCCTGCACGTCGAACAAGCACCTCACCTAATTAATCTCATAAAAATTTAGTGCCCGCGTATTCGTATATGGCGCTCTCTTGGTGTGAGCGTGACAAGAATCACAGGATAATTAACATATGTTTTTCTCGGTTCTTTCCGGGCAACATACCAAAAAGACTAGCACAGAATGACGTGCTTGACCAAGTATGAAGTATTACAGGTTTACACAACACGATACTTCTTATATAAAGCAAACATTTCGCTGCCATTGCTCTATCTTCAGAGCTACTTGTACACTGCGGCTAGCTCTAGGAATCGAGTGTACAAATGGCGTTACTGCTCCCTGTGCTTCTCCTGTTCGTCTGTGCAACGCTAACCACCAATGCCGCCGGCGTCCGCGTCGGGCTCACGCGCATCCACTCCGACCCCGACGTCACCGCGTCCCAGTTCGTGCGCGACGCCCTTCGCCGCGACATGCACCGGCACGCACGGTTCGGCCGGGAGCTCGCGTCGTCGGACGGCACGGTGTCCGCGCCCACCCGCAAGGACCTGCCCAACGGCGGGGAGTACATCATGACGCTGGCCATCGGCACGCCGCCGCTGGCTTACCCGGCCATCGTGGATACCGGCAGCGACCTCATCTGGACGCAGTGCGCGCCCTGCGGCAAGCAGTGCTTCAAACAGCCCGGGCGGCTGTACAACCCCTCGAGCTCGCCGACGTTCGCCGTGATGCCGTGCAACAGCCCGCTGAGCATGTGCGCGGCGCTGGACGGGGCGAGCACGGACCCCGGGTGCTCGTGCATCTACAACCAGACGTACGGGACCGGGTGGACGGCGGGCGTCCAGGGAGTGGAGACGTTCACGTTCGGCTCGACGCCGGCAGACCAGGTCCGGGTTCCCGGCATCTCCTTCGGTTGCAGCAACGCGAGCAGCAACGACTGGAACGGCTCGGCCGGCCTCGTCGGGCTGGGCAGGGGCAGCCTGTCACTCGTCTCGCAGCTCGGCGCCGGCAAGTTCTCGTACTGCCTCACGCCATTCCAGGACACCAACAGCACCAGCACGCTCCTCCTCGGGCCGTCGGCGGCGCTCAACGGCACGGACGTCCGTTCGACGCCGTTCGTCGCCAGCCCATCGAAGGCGCCCAGGAGGACGTACTACTACCTAAACCTGACGGGCATATCGGTCGGCACGACGGCGCTGTCCATCCCTCCCGACGCATTCTCGCTGAGGACCGGCGGCACCGGCGGGCTCATCATCGACTCCGGCACGACGATCACGTCGCTGGTCGACGCGGCCTACCAGCAGGTCCTGGCCGCGGTTAAGTCCCTGGTGACGCTGCCGCTGATCGACGGGTCGGACGCCACGGGGCTCGACCTGTGCTTCGAGCTGCCGTCCCGGAAGTCGACGCCGCCGGCCATGCCGAACATGACGTTCCACTTCGACGGCACAGACATGGTGCTGCCGGTAGACAATTACATGATCCTGGACTCCGACATTTGGTGCCTGGCGATGCGGAGCCAGACCGACGGCGCGATGAGCACGCTCGGCAACTACCAGCAGCAGAACGTGCACATACTCTACGACGTTCAGAAGGGGATGCTGTCGTTTGCTCCAGCCAAGTGCAGCTCGCTCTGACGAGAAATTTACAGATATATATGTGTGTGTGTGTGTGTGTGCATGCATGTGATCTGGCCATGCATGTGATCTGGCCATGCATGTGATCTGGCTTCTCCGGTGCGTGTTCGTTGTATTCTTGGTCAGTTTTGTATAGTAGTTGCTTCATTTCTGGTCTCGTTGATCCGCAGGGTATTCCGTTGTTGCGATTTGGGACACCCTGGAAACACTTGTAAAAACCGAAATCATATACATGATTGGTTGATTGCCTTTGATTTCTGTCACATTAATTGTTTTTTCAGGTATAAGAGAGGATGTCCGACTGAACGTCTAACTAAATAAGGCACACGTGTCGACCTTGTAGATCGGAATGCAAATGAGTGAAAATGGGCAACCCCGCTCGAAAAGGCCTAGCAGAAGATTGCGAGTGTTGCATCCTGTATCCTCCGGGGGCTGTTTAAGGTCTTGATTGTTTTGACTTAGGCTTTTTGGCTTTTTAGTTTAAAGCTAGCTTTTTAGTTTAATGAGCTTTTAAGTTAAGACATGTTGTTTGGTATCCTGGCTTATTGATGGGTTGAATGATGTAATTTATTGATGGAAAGTCTAAAATACCCTCAATGAGATAGAGAAGGGATTCTTGGTTTATATATGATGGCATTTGGTGGGTAATTTTGGAGATTTTTAGTGGCAAAGAGTTATTTTATCTAAAAAAGCCTAAAAAACATCCCTTATCTGGCTTTTGGCTTATAGTTAACGGAGGCTTTAAGCTTTTTTAAATCCTGGCTGAAAAGCCAGTCGTTTGTTTCGGCTTAGACTTTTTGACTTTTAAGCCAATAAAAAAGCCGAAACAAACGTGGCCTAATTTGGGGGCTTAAAGCCAGCTTGTACTTATAGAAAGCTGGAAAGCCCCCAAACACATGAGCTTATAAGCTGCTTTTTCAATAAGCTAAAAGCCACCTACAATAGAAAAAACTGGAAGCAAAAAAGCTGGCCACGACTTGCTTTACTGGCTTATTACGGACCCATATTATCAGTTTACCCTTAGAAGTTGGTTGAAATTACCCGCAAAATGCTATCCAATAAAAGAAACGAGGGGGGAACCGAGCCGCCGCCTTCCCCGCTCCCTCCCTTGCCAATCCCTAGCTCCTGTGCGTTCCCCATCCACTGATTCATAGCTCCCGTGTCTCCCCCATCCTCCAAATCCACAGCCGTCACCTCCGACCAGCTGCTTCGGATCCACCGCCGGCCCCCCTGCACCTTCACCTTCACCTTCGGCCGCCTGCACCGGATCCATCGCCGACCCGCCTTTGCCTTCACCTTCGGTTGGTCCGGATCCATGCCGCCAGCCCGCCTCCACCTCCACATCCACCTCCACCATTGGCTGCTTCGGATGCACACCACCGGTCCTTCTCTACCTCCACCTCTGTCGGATCCACGCTAATCGGCATGGCCTTTGCCTCTCGTCGCTCCGAATAGACTCAACTGTGAGCTCGTTGTCCCCTGCTTCGATTCCACACCGTCATCCCCTGATCCTGTCGTAGACGAACTGTAGGCACTGGCCGCCACCAACTACTTCTGTGGCCGCCACGAGTTCCACCGATCCCCACCACCTCTAGCCCTGATTTCTTCCTCCTACAACCTTAAGGTATATCCTCATTCATGTATGCTGGTTCTATTGTAGAAATTTTCCCTAGTTTGGTCTATTCTTGAAAAATATTTGAGAAATGATTAGCTTTGATAGTAGCTCGTGACTTACGTTTAGAAGATTAGGCGGCTCCAAGTGAGAAAGTAATTAAATACCTAAAGGTGGTAATATAAACAAATCATGATAGAATGCTTTGTGATATCTTCTGCTTTACAAATGTCAATTTTTCATATCTATTGATTCCTTTAGGTTGCACTTGAGTTAATATGATACTATGACATTTTGATGTTTAGTTTCCACACTCATTTGTGACCAATTGTGTAGTATCACATTGTCTCGTTTCCTTTGACATAATATCCTTCCATGGTGGTGGTTTTGAAAGGTTAGACAACACTGTCTAGTTACATAAATGTTTTATTTGCTATGTTGCTTTGTGCACCAGTAAAGTAAATTTGCAAGCTTGTTTCTTTACCCTTAAGTTAATGAAGTTATGTTTGTGATGACCAAGTAGGCATGATGATCTACTAAAGCCAATTCCAGAATGAGGTGAAATACATGATAAGTATTTCATCTATTCCAATTTTGGGTACAATATACCACGTTTAGCAGACTCTTGAATTTTCATAAGATAGATTTGTTCGAAAGACAGGAAGAGACAATTAGTTAGACCACAAAAAAATAATGCATAGCTAGCCCACTTTAGTTTTTGAGTACAATACAAGTTTATTCTTAATATAAAGAAACAGAAGCAATAGTAATTTGAATCCTTCTTTGGTTTTTCGTATATCTTCTTGTCCTTCTAATTGCAACATGTATGGCATATGGAATAGACGGATAAAGTTGTTAAGAACCCTATTGCAGTGGGGGATTCATTGGCCAATGAAGCATTTTGTGAGATATGTGCGAGTGAGGTTAAGGACGGAAATAGGATAACTGGACACTTAAATAGCACGGGATACAAAAACCTAGCTCAAAAATTCCTAGCAAAGGCAGGGAGACTATATGAGAAGAAGCAATTCAAAAATCATTGGGATGCTTTTAAGACCAAGTTCTCAATGTAGAAAGAGTTGAAGCATGCAGCTACTGGCTTATGTTGGAATGTTGGTTAGGGAACAATAGAGGCTGATGATGAATGGTGGGATGAAATGATAAAGGTTGGAACTTATTTTTTTGTCATAGTTTTTATTTTTCTTATAACTTAATCCTTACACAACTTGTGTTATTTTTGGAAGGCCAATTCCAAGTATTTGCAATTCAAGAAGGCACCACTTAAGAATGTCGACCATCTTGAGATCATGTTTCACAATGCTAATGTGTCATCTCAGTCTGCGGTCATCCCTAGCACACCAACTGAAGTGACATATGTACATGATAGTTCAGATGATGGTGATGTTGATGATGATGTGGCCATTCTGGAGGGGAGAAGTAAGGCCGCTGAGAATTGACCCAAATGGGAGTTCCAAGCGAAAGGCTACTAGTGTTCATCCTAGCCCAAAGAAGAACAACAGGAACCCTATGGTCAAGGTAGTGAACCGTCTAGTTGACCATTGGACTAGTAGCAATTTGGTGACATCGCAAAGAGATGGCCAAGATGATGATGAGATTATACAACAAACGTGCATGGCTGTTCAATCTGGAGTAGAGAAAGGGGGTGAAGAACATTTCATTACATCAAAGATTTTCATCAAACCTGGATATCAAGCTGTCTTTCGATCCATAGAGACCAATAATGGAATGGTTGCTTAGCTCAAGAGGATGTATGAAAATCGGAAGAAGAACTAGATGCAATAATTATGTTTTTTATGTTGGGTTGAACTATTATGTGCCTCTATGTTAAAACCAAGATATTGTGTGCTTGCTGCGAGATATATTGAACTATTATGTGTGCCTATGTTAGTATGTTTCATTGTCCATTGGCACGGTCATATGCTTGGGTTACCTTTGTATATTGCATATGTTACCTTTTTCCCCTATTTCTGGATGAGTTCATCAAGTAGTACTTAGTGGACATCAACAGAAAGTGACTCTACTGAGGATGGTGTTGGTGCTGCCCAAGGGAATAAAAAGAGGAGATCTAGACATCTCCAAGTTAAGTTGCAAAACAAAAGGAGGAAATTGATGCATCTCTAAGTTGTCTCAATTGTCGCTCTAATAGGTATGTATTACAGCGATACTTATTTACAAAAGAAAAGAAGGAAACTTCCAAGAATGACTGGATATCCAAGGGCGGAACTAAATGTGCTTACCCGGTGTCACAGGACACCGGGTCAAAAAAAAATAGTATATGTTAGTCTATATATAAAAAATTTATTGTATGTTAGTCTATATATATAGTATATGTGAACCCCCTTGATCTAAATCTTGTGACACCGGGAGCCAAATAACAAGCAAATGGTAATAATAATAAGGTATTATCACATATATGATGAAGTGGTGAACCCCCATAATTTTTTCTCTAGTTCCGCCCCTATGGATATCAATGGGTTATTGATCAGCTAAGTAACAATAGGGATTGTTACAGAATGTTTAGAATAAATACAATGTTTTTCATAAGTTTCATGAAACTTTGGTAGAGAAATATGGAATGCAATCGATAAGGGAGATGCATTCCATAGAAGCTCTAGGTATGTTTCTGTGGATGATTGATGGACCTCAGTCATTTAGCCAAGTAGAGAACCGCTTTAAACGTTCAAATGAAACAATCTTTAGGAATTTCAATGAAGTATTATGTTGCATAGAGAAGTTAGGTAAAGACAACATAAAACCAAAAGATCCCCATTTCAGTATGGTGAATCCAAGGCTTCAAGATTCTCGTTTTGCACCTTACTTCAACAATTGCATCGATGCAATAGATGGTACATATATACATGTCATTGTGCCTAAGGCGGATCAAGTTACGCAAATTGGTAGCCATGGATATGCTACTCAAAATGTGATGGTTGTATGTGACTTCGACATAAGATTCATATTCATTGTAGCTAGATGGCCAGGATCTGCACACGATTCTCGCATATTCAATGATAGTACGTCAAAGTATTTAGACTACTTTTCACATCCTCCTGAAGGTAATTTCTTTGTCTAACATGTGGTCACATGTGTTTTGCCATTCCATGTGTTCATTGTTTCCCACTTAATGTTTGTATACGTAGGAAAATATTATCTTGTCGGTGTGGGATACCCAAATAGAAAGGGATATCTAGCTCCATATAAAGGCCAAAAGTATCATATCCCTTAATTTCAACAAGGTCAACCACCAAGAGAAAATGAGTGGTTTAATTATTGTCACTCTTCCCATCAAAATGTGATTGAATGAGCATTCGAGTTGTTGAAGATGAAATGGTGAATTTTGTTGAAACTACTAAGTTATAAAGTAAATAGGCAGAAGAAGATCATAATTTCATGTATGGCGCTTCATAACTTTATTCGAGATAGCACTTTAGATGATCGTCTTTTTCGGTGATGTGATGAGGATGAGGGTTACATACCACAAGCTACTCAAGAGGCATCATCTACGCCTGTTGAAGACATTACCATGTTGGTGAATGATGGGGACATGGGTGCTCTTCTTGATTTCATTGCCGATTCTTTGATGTCTAATAGAGCGTAGGAATATATATCCTATCCTATTTTTTGTTGCAATTGCTTGCCTTTTGGATCAGGGGGCTGGGTGTTTTGGATGTCATGAACAAAAGTATTTTGGATTTGTAGGCTTGGAAAAGTGTTTACAGTAGTGTTCATCACTGAGTTGTTCAAGGTTATGATCTGATCTTACACTAGCTACTCACTGATATCAATTCTATGTCAGTTGGAGATGTCAATTTGAAGACAAATTTCCTTACCTAATACTAAGTATCAATTCTTCTATGATTTTCTATTGCAGGAAGTTTATGGACAATAATGACAAGCTATCAAGTTTTTCTAGTTTGTATAGTCCTACTGCCTTGTTTTTAACCTATGACCAAGATGATTTTCTTGGCTAGTCCTTGTAGTGGATCTCTTTCTTGTTGGTGAGTGTAATTAGTAGCATGCACACTAGTGTAATTTCTTTCAAATCTAACAAGATTGGTACTTTGATTGATTGTTAGCACGTAAAATTGTTTTTTGCTCTGATGTTTTCATTTGGTTGGTTAATGTAACAATGTTTGCAGGGCACACTGCACAAGTAGCATGCCACCATATGTGATATGTGTTTAGTCTCACTATGCTTTTCTAGGATGATTAGGGATTTATGTTCTGCAATAGCAAAAAGGGGCATATTTATTCTGAAAATTGGTATTTGATCTGAACTTGTGCTGACAATTGGTATTTGATCTTTTATTTGTAGTTTTTCCTTCCATTTCCGTATTCCAAATCATATAAAGTGCTATGGAGGGTGTTCGACAAGCTGTTCACCGACTTCTGTGACTGTTTCAACTGGGTAGATTACCATGATGTGCTAGCAAGTGACAAGTCTAGGTTATAGCCAGTATCGTTTGCATGGTTACAGAAGGTTCACAAAACCATCTGTGATGACTTTTTAGAACCGCCTATGATGACATTTTGTGTAGTGTTGTTCGTGAGAAGAAACTTTCCAATGACATTTCTAAAAAAATGATCACTTTGCGATGGCATATAAAAATCTAAATTTTCCATATTTCTTAAACCATTTATAGATGAAGATTGCCAGTTTGTTACCAAGCGGGGTAAGGAGGGCTTTTGTTAATTGTGATAAAAAAAACTTCTAAAAAGCAGACATGTTAAAGATCAAATGTAAAATTCAAATTAAGCATTGAAAATACTTGTTGCAAATGGCTTAATCAAAATGTTTCAGTAGTTTAATTGAAATTTGTAATAGTTGTATGAAAATGTTATAAACAAATATTATAGTTAAAATAACTATGCTACAATTCTTATAATAAGTGTCGAACAGATTGGACATCCAAATCAGTAGTCTTCTTCCCTTTAAGCAAAAGCTCTTGATAGTTGCGAACAAAAAACCGACGGTAACAGTTACATGTTTTCAGAAATCTCAGTCCCAAATTGCTTGAACTTAAAATACTCAAATTTACATTCTAACTGATTTTCATCCAATTTGATTAATTATCGTTGGTTTGACTAGTTTGTTCATATTCAAACTCAAAACTTGAATCAAGATTTTTGGTCATTTTTGAGCAATTACTGACAGTAATTAGTAAACAAACAATACCAGCATTTCGATACTTTTTTCATTAAAACAGTTTTATCCCTAGTTGCAAAAGGGTGACAAATTAAAATAAAAGTTTTGGGTCTATTTGTTTCAAAAAGATTTTTATGGGATAGGATGTTGTATGTTGCTAACACCAGAAAGAGTTATATGGGGCTGTTTGGGTGATCCTATTTTGCCCCATGTCTGCAAAAGTTAGTGCCACAAGAAAATATTTTATGGTGTGATCACCCAGAAATTGACTATATAATTTGGTAAGAAAACAAACTAGGATGCAAATGGAAATGGGTACGGGCTTGTTTGGTTCTTGTCCAATGTATACCGTTCCAATATTGCGATCTGTCCAAAGTTGGTCATGGAGGGAAAACTGAACGAGGATAGACATGTTGGCAATGAAGGTTTCAAACAAATATAAGCCGTTTAGCCTTTTCTATGCATAAATAGAAAATGTCGATTGTCTAGGTACCTTGTAACAATCAAGTGTTTTTTTCTGATAAATTATCAACCAAATTTGAAGGGCTTGAATTACGCTAAGGTTCACACAAATCCCTCGATCTCTCTTGCCACCATGGCTCCATTTCCCTCCTATTGCGTTGGTAGCACCACTCCCGCCACCTGCTAGAATGGCAGTGCTACTTGTTGCCTCCTGTAATGGTCACAAGTGCCAAGGGCCGCGTAGCCTAGTCCATCTCCTACAAGCTACCGCCCCAAAACCTAACTTGATCTTTTCATAGATCTCTACTGCACATTGCCCTTTCCTCTCTACTGATGGTCGACGGTATCCTACTGCCTCAGCACCACTACTAGCTGCTACCCATGTCAAGTTGCTAGGCAACCCAACATCTAAGGTTGGGGCTCTGCAGAGGCTGAGACACCTCTCGGGCAGGGAGAGTGCCTGCTCAGGCAGTCTGGCTTCCGCCGGCATGAGTGGGCTGTTGCAACTCACACGCCAACAGGCCAACCAACGGGCCAAACTGCCAAAGCCCGCATGCCGCAGCCCACACATCTACAAACCACCTCATTCTAAATCTGATCGAAGGAAAGAATAAAGGAATCGATCCTCTTTTCATCTCGGCTCCAACTCTCCTATCTCGTCTCTGGTCTCTCACAAATCCCCGATCCCTCTATGGCTCTGCGCCTCTATCTCTACACCTTTGGGCGGTGGAGTAGGGAGCGGGCTGCTAGGTTCGATGGAGGTGGCGAAACAAGGGGCAGGTCGGTGGAGGTGGTGAAACAAGAGGCGGGCCAACAGACTATGGCAGATGGAGCAGGCGGTAGGGTTGGTTGCTCGGTAGAGGCGGTGGAGTGGCAGTCGGCACTGTGCGAGAGCCAGCGGGTAGCGGAGCAAGGGGCGGAGCAGGCAGGCTAGCATCTTTGCGAGCGGCGGCATGAGTACAGTCCCTTGGGCACCGAAAGCGATGGCACGAAATTTATGGGTTTTTGCTATTATGACTGTTTGTATTTTCTTAAGCGGTGTTATGGATTTACTTGTGAATAGAGTTATGAAGAAGTAATGCCATAACAAAATCAAAGAAAAGGTAAAGTTTACTAAAGAACATTGTCGCAAATTGCAACAGAAAATGTTCCTTTGGAAAAAATTGAAAACACGGAAAGACAATTAACTTGAAGGGCTTCTTTGAATTGGATATCCAATATGGGCCGAAAATGAGGAAAATTGAAGAGTGTAAGACTTGATAGCTAATCAACATATTTTTATCTTGTAGAGTTTCTTTTGGTGTGCGGTTCAAATTTTGTTGGTAAAATGTTGAAGCATTCATATTGTCTGCAGTAAGGTACTTGTCGTATTTTCATTTGTTTTCATCCATGTATGTTCACGTGTGCATTGTCCTGTAATTTTCGTAAACAATTTTATTACGGTTCTCATTTTTATTTGTATGATGTGTATATAAACTTATTCGTATTTATTAGCTGTAGGGAAGGCTTCTTAGGCTTGTGTGCACCTGACCTAAATCCCTAACGAAATCTTGCTGCAACTGCTGCCGCCACCATTGACCGTCCAAGCACAAATCATGGTGCAATTAATAAATGGTGATAAATTCCACCGGTTTTTAATATTTATCAGCTGACCGAGAGATAGCAGTTGATAAAAAAGAAAAACACACCTGCGCTGCAAGCTGCCGCAACATGCAATACTGTACTCCCCTCGCGACCAGCATATGAGGCCGGCGACGGTGTTGTCGTTGCTCGTCACGCCGAGAAGGCAGCTCGTCCCCGATCGCGGCGCCGCCACTGCTCCCGGTGCCGCGTCCTCGACGTTTATTGCGAGGTGGTCATGGTCACCACCACGGCCTTCTCTGCTCAACAGCACCTCCAAGCGGACCGTGTTGCCGGCGTTCAGCAATCGTATCAATTCCGCGTCGAGAGCCATCTGGTGAGGCCCGATTTCCACGGCTGCGGCGAGAGCTTCCGCCAGATGTTTGGTTGTTGCCACATGACAGAAGCATAAAGAACCTCACCACGCTGAGGACAGGAATCGCCGCTGTGGTTCTCCCAAATAAAATATATTTTCCTTTCATCCGATTCTTTCTTGTATCGTAAACTGTGCCGTCAAAAGGAGGAAAAAAAGGTATTTTGTTGCATCCATACCTCTTTGAATAGTTCGCATCATATTCTATAAAATTCTCCATCTATTCGATGAACTAACCCACAACCTTTTTTCCCTTTGAAAACAGTGCCAAGAACCACTTGTCCTATATTTTCCCTTTTCGTGCCATTTTACCCTAATTTGTTTGTAGGAGTGGGCAATTTTTACTAAAATTAATTGAACTGGATTAATTTTTAAAAAAAATCAGTTTTTTTTTTGTTTTCGATTTATGATTCGGTTTTCATTTTAGCACTATTCGATTTTCGGTTCGATTTTGCAATTTGGGAAGCCGAACTAACCGAACTGCCTCCTCGCCTGCATCCCTCTCCATGTGCCCCCCTCGAATCGCCCTAGCTCCATCGACCATTCTCCGCACAGCCGCCTCGCCTCCCTCCCTCTCCCCACACCCCCTTGCCTGCCTCCCTTGCCGCCTCCTCCCTCCCTCTTCCCGCCCGCAGCTCCCTCCCCTCCCTCTCGGCCTCCCACGCTCCCTCACCCCCGTATCCCTGCTGCCTCCATCCCTCTCCCTGCCCGCAACTCCCTCTCCATCCCCACTGCCTCCCTCGTCTCCCCCTCCAACGCGGGCACGATGAAGTGCCCCCCCCCTCGCGCCCCCGCCTCCCCTTGCCCTTTGCCCCCCTCCAACACAGGCGCGAGCGCGGTGCCCCCCCACCCCCCGCCTCCCCTTCCCCCTCGGGTGTGGGCATCGAAGTGGGCGTGACAACAATGGGCGCAGGCTAGCCGACAAAGGGGGGCAGTGCGGCGAAGGCGGGGTCGCATGGGTAAGCGCCGAGCGAGCACGATGTGACTTGCAGAGCTGAGCGATATCTTGCTATCATATTTCGGTTCACCAAAAAGCCGAAGCAAATTTTTTTTCAGTTAATTCAATTCGATTTTCTTTTTTGTACCAAGAATTTCAGTGGCCAGTTTTCGAAAACTGATTTCTTTTTTACTAAAAAAAAATGAACCATTTAACCAAACTAGCCGAATGCCCACCCCTACTTGTTTGCTTCCATCTTTAAGTCTGCACGTTCAATTGTTGAATTTTTTAAAATATACATTGTTTAAATAATTTTACAAAAATAATACACCAAAAAAGCAATTACAAACATATACCTCTTTCGCCATTTTAATTAACGACAGTTCGCGATAGGGTTCTATCGCCAATTGAAATGGTGAAAGAAACCTTAGTATTATCGACCAAATGAAGCCGCGAGTAAACAATCTATCGACCAATTCAAGATAGAGCAATACTGAATTGTCGATAGAAATTCTATTGCCAATTCAAATAGAGACAAACAGATGAACAGTACCAAATTTTCACGATTTTGTTTAGCGATAAAGCTTATGTCGTCAATTGAAATAACGATAGAGGCATATTTTTGTAAAGGCAATAAGAAAAAGTAGTAGTCTTCCACGGCGGTGGGGTCTCAATGGAGGAGAACTTTCCTGTTCATCCTACTGCATAGGCAAGATCTCTTCCTTCAGCGAATCTAGGGGCCCAGAAGAGTGCTCCCTACGACGGGAAATCGGGGTCCAAAGACTAATTGTTTTTTTCGCCGTATTATTTCATAAAATTACTTAAACAACGTATTATTTTAAAAAAATCTTTAGTTCTTTATAGCTGGGTCACCTTGATAATCCGCGGTGCACGCACTGACACACATGCAAGGGTCATAGCCCTAAGACCATCTCCAACCGTGTCCCTTCCCCTCTCCCATTCCCTCCGCGAAGGGATTCCCATTCCCTTCAGCGCTCCAACGGATTTCCTTCAGCATTCCCTTCGTGAAGGGATTCTCTCTCCCATTCCCTCCAGCAAGGGATTCTCTCTCATTTCCCTATACAATTCCCTTAAAAGGAATCTGTTGGAGATGAGGGCAAATAAAGGGAATGGGAATGAGGAAAGAGAACAGGAAAGGGAATGAAATGAAGGGAATATGGTTGAAGATGGTCTAAGACGCTCATTATTGGCTTCCACTGAGGCACAAAACCGTGCCGTCTACTCGACCTAACACTGACGAAAAGGTGGCTTCCAACATTCCAATACCTGTGGTTGGATTCCATGATCGCTACTTGCAAATAGGGATGAAAACGGTACGGAAACGGTCGGTAAATGACTATTCCGTTTCCGTTTCCACATTTTTTACCGGTAACGGAAACGAAATCGGAAACCCCGGAAACGGATACGGACACGGATAGTGACGGAAACGAAATCGGAACGGAACGGATACGGAAACAAAAGCGAAAAATTCCACAAGAACATAGTAAAGAATTACAATATACATGACCACAAGAACAATATAGCCCATTCCACCTCTAAGGTGGACACAAGAATAGTGCTATGTTCACTGATATCACTAGAAAATTTTTCTCAAGTTTGTCAGCTAATGGCATATTATTTGTCTCCCATATCAGATCATCATGTCATCATCCATATAATTATCATTGATATCCTATTGCTCCACCAACTACAAAGGTTTAGCACCCTAAATTTTGTATATTATTATTCGATGTTCATTTATGATTTTTTGAGATTTATCTTGGATTTTCTGGAGTTTATAAATACTATTTTGCATTTTTTAGATTTATAAAATTAATTTATTTATAAAAAAATTATGCTAAAAATAATTTTTCTAGGTTCAAAATATTCCAAAGTATTTTTGAGAATTTTTTTGGAATTTTTGAACACTATTTAGTATTTTATATAAAATCATTTGTATTTATATATAAAATCATTTGTATTTATGAAATTATTTTAATTCGAAAATAAATATAAACTCTCTTCTCATTTTTGGGCCAAGCCCATTTCCCTTTCCGGCCCGTTTCCGTTTTTAGTTTCCGGTTTCACTTATACGGAATTTCCGTTCCGTTTCCGTTTCCACCGGAATTGGCTCTCCCGTTTCTGTTTCCGTTTCCGACAAAAAATTTCCGTTTCCGTACCGATATTTTCCGTTTTCGTTTCCGAAAAAGAGGTTCGGGAACTTTCCGTTCCGTTTTCACCCCTACTTGCAAACCCTCACAATCAGGCCACCTATAACTAATAAAAAAAAACAAATCATCGGTTGTACAAGAACAGCTGGCTTCACAAAACAACATTCACGATAATAACCAAACCTAAAAAGCACAAAATTGCCCAACTGGATCCTTATGATGTCAAAACCCAAAAATGGGACACGTCAGTAGGGCCACACAGCTCAATAAACACACAAATAACAAAAATTGAAACTATTCTAAAGCCTTAAAACCTCCTCGTCATAAAAAAGGAAACCCAAAGTCTGTTCTTCGAGAGGCATTTCGTGCATCGGGGCAAAACAAACCTCCTCTTTATCGATCACTCGTGCTTGAATTTTTGAATGCAGTAAGGTTTCTTTTGAGAGACTTGACTGCAGATAACATCTGCAGTTTCTCCGTGGATGCCACATCAGGCTTCCGCTCATCATTCTTTGCAGCTGCGTCTTCTAGTGGAAACCTTCCCAGAGATGATTCCTCCGGAGGAGATTCTCTATCCACTCTGCCTGCATGCGCCCCCTGCTTACCAGCTTGCTTTCGCATGAAGGCTGCACTCCTGTACAAAATAATTTACCATGGTCAGCATGAGTAACACCGAGCCAAGAACACCGTGCAAGTCAAGCAGGTTTTACGATGTGTGATAGGACAAAATATGATATGTTCAGGTACCTCTTGTACTGGGGATCAGTCGGATCCAATGCAAACAGATGAGACGTGAACATGGCTGAGAACCTCTCGTCTTTGCTAAGATCAATATCAGGAAGTTTGTCCTCGAAAGATTCCTCTTTACCCTTCTTGCCCTTTTTACTCTTTTTGCGTTTCAAGTTGTAACCCTTTGCACCATTGGCTGCATCCTGATCAGCAGCAACCAAGAGCTCCAACTCTTCTCTGGTTGCTTCGTGCTCGAAATGTTCCTCTGGGAGCTTATCTTTTCCTTTCCCCTTTCCTTTATCTTTGGCCTTCACCTTTTGTTTCTTAGTTGGCTTAATTTCATCATCAGACTCTTCCTCATCAAAGAAATCATCATCTTCGTCAGGGCCATCTTCGCTGCTATAGTCATCCTCATCCTTTGGCCTCCTCTTCCTAGCTTTCCGTTTCTCTTTCATCTTTTCTTGGTGCTTCTCCCAGACAGTCTTCTCATTGCTCTTATTCTCAAGGATACGTTTACTTAGGTCCTCAAGCTCTGTGTTGAATGTGATCTCCATGTCCTGGCCATCAGTTTGTTCCTCGTCAGATTTGATCCCTTGTAGTAAAAGGGCCAACCGCTCCTCCCTTGTTAACTTTCCTTTGGCTCCATCACCATCATTGTCTACATCATCATCATCTGACACACTGTCATCACTTGCTAAATACATATCAAGCTCATCAAACTGCAACAGCAAAATAAAAACATTCACCAAAGATGTAGAACAGAAGAATACAGAAGGACAAGAAACAGCAACACAACAGATGGGAACATTTCGTACAAATACATTAGAAAACAAAAGAAGCAAAATGCATGGCATCAGTTATTAAATTATGTGATCTTATAAGGAAATTATTATGTCAACATGATAGACAGATAAACCAGTGTATAACTCAGAGGCTCAGAGCTCTTCACAGAAATAAAAAGAGAGGTGCTTCTATGCTCTTCCTTTTAAAAGTTGCACAACTATTAAAGCATAAATGAAAGGTAGATAGTGATTACTTACCCCTTCGTTTGCTTCAAGATTTGTGCAACTTGTACTAGAAGGAAGAGCATAGAAGCACCTCTCAAATAAAAAACTTCAGAAAGAACAAGAGATGCATTACAAAATATCATTCACTGTAATGCAGAATGTGTAGCTTGACACTGTACTTTCTCCCTTCTCATTTATCAAGTCAGTGAGCTACTGAAAGAAAAACCTTTAACATGAGGAATGAAAATAACAGAATTAACCTGATCATCAGTGAACTTCCGCCGCAAGACCTTCTTACGTTCTGGTTCATCATCATCCCAGGTGATCTTAACTCTGCTATGTTGCAAAGCACGAGTCTCAAAATTAGGCTCCTTGTAGCTCGGAGGTGCCTACGTGAACTCAAACAAGTTATTTCCAAATTGAAAAGGCTTCTTTTAGCACAACTGAAATGCAAGTTGTACTTAACTTAAATATCATAATGTATGGAAAGCAATGTGAAACAAAATGAAAATAACAATAATTTGGCATTATTTTTGTTCCAATAGTTTTGAAGTAAGATACCTCCGTAGCAACGTCACGAGCAGGATGTTTGAACTCCATAGAGTCAGGAATAAACTGCAAATCAAACACATTTGCTGTTTTCAACAACTCGGTACCATCAAGACTCGTGTAAAGCTGATTTGCAGTTGTGCTGGAATCACACACCACAACTGCATAGTAATACCTGCAGGGAGAGGACCAACCCTTGGTAATCAACATTTTCATAAGGGGGAAAATGATAGAAAAGGCTAATTGGACATATGTAGACAATTCTAAATATGCCAAGCAGATGCCTAGTTACATTTACACACAGGATTTGAACATGTTAATTTTCTTTGTTAGCAATATGAAGACTACGGACTATGGTCAACAAATTCATTTCACAGTCATCTCAATCAGTCATTTAGTCCCAGACAAACATTGAAACAAACAAGATAATAATAAGCAAAAGGATCTTTCTCCATTTTGTTGCTAACCTCAGTCTATTCAGCTCATAACTACGCAGCTTGTTGTTCTCAGCCTCAGAGTCATGTTCACTAACGTCTTCATCATCTTCGTTGTCGTCGTCATCTTCGCTGCCGTTGTTGTTGTCGTCGTCGTCATCACCATTGGTATCAACAAGAGCAGCTGGGCCCTTAGTTGACTCAATTTCCATGCACTTCAGTCCAAATTCTGATGGATAGACTGAGACTGATAAAACTCGCCCACCTTTCGGGAGGCAAGATGTCATTACCATATACAGGTCAACCGCCTATTGACAAAAGGGAAAAAAAAAAAAAGAAAATATCATTGAACCCAAACAGCCAATTCAAAGTTGCAAGGGGGGGAATTTACAATGTAAATGCTTTGGGCCTTCAGTTTTAGCAAAACAGGATTTTGAGTTTTTGACTCTAATTGTCAATCATCTTGTTTGGTTGCTATGGATATAACCAACATAACAAAACAGAAAGTGCTTCAATACTCCCACCAAACAAAAAAAATGCACATATCTTAGTGCAAATGCAATCCTTACATATTTGGAGTAAATTTGTACTGATGTTAATGTTAGTTAATTTAGTTTCATGATTGGTTACCAACTCAATGCCCATCCTGAATTAAACCCAATAGGCCAAAGTAATCAGCTATTTGTCTTGTCCAAAATGGATATTTCTTGCTAATTCTGGCTTAAGTTTCCACCATTGGCTTAGTGAACACTGCTCTATTGAAAACAATCTGTGCCATTATGAATGCTGGTCACCTCTGTTTTGCCAATGCCCTGAAGGTTGTGGTTTGTTCCACCAGTATTCACCTAGGCACTAGGCGCTAGGCGGGTGGCAGACCGGCGCTTAGCACCTAATCGGCGATTAGGCAGGATAAATAAGCTAGGCAGGCTAGGCAGCCGCCTAGGGGAACAGTGGGTTCCACTGCTGCAACAGCTTAGAAGCAAACTGTCGGTGTTTCGTGCACCGGCAATACGAATTTATGGTCGGATGGGGTCGCGCGCTCCCTCTCCCCGAATGGTCGACTCAAGGAGTCAGATGATGTATACTGGTTCGGGCTGAATGTCCCTACTCCAGTTCGTTCGGTGCGGATGTATTGATCTTTGGGCGATGAACAAGGGGTGTACAAGCGAGGCGGGGGGTCGGCTGTCCGATCCTCTCCGTGCTTTGGCTAGGGAGTCGTGGCTTC
Source organism: Rhipidocladum racemiflorum (assembly GCA_036346355.1). NCBI lineage: Eukaryota > Viridiplantae > Streptophyta > Magnoliopsida > Poales > Poaceae > Rhipidocladum > Rhipidocladum racemiflorum. The sequence goes on along the minus strand of CM070582.1, from coordinate 47,049,995 downwards.
TTAGAGGGCCTTTTTCTCTGTCCCCTTCCCTTTCGGGCCCCGCCTCTCCTTATATAGACGGAGGAGGCAGGTTACACGGGTGTTTGGGAAATCCACTAGAAAGGGGGCGTGCGTGTCTCGGAGTCTGGCTCCTGTCTTTTCCGACCGTCCCCTGCCCGTCCCGAGGCGGGGTTGGTGGCTCTGCGATGTGTGGTCTTGCGTGATGATGTCTGGATGACGCCTCGCGTGGTGCTCCTGTCTGCCTCGGCGGCTTTAATGGCGCTTGACTTTACCTTGGCCTCGGGAGTGGGCGCACTCCTCTGTGGTGTGCCAGGCGATGGGACGGGGGCTTGACTCCTTCGGTGGCTCTTCTGACAGTCTTGGGAAGGGGCCGCCTACCCCGGTACGGACGCCGGGGGACGCTGCGCACAAGGCAGCCGTCTGACACTGGCGTGGGCCATCGCCCGTCTTGCGCAGTGGAGCTTGAGCTTCAATATTAGGCGGCCGGAGCATCTGCCGCCGAGCCGAAGCCAGCCGGTTCGGTCGACCTGCCTGGTCGGGGCTCGCTCCCCGCGGCCCAAGTACCTTTCGGTGGTGCTGGGCCTTCGCCGTGATTGGTCAGCCCGTTCGTGCTTCCGGGCTGATGGGGGTACCCATGGCATGGGTACTCGTCACAAATACTCTTGGTTGCCATTAATAGCACCGTAGACACAAGAAAGCTGTTCTCAACCTTGGTTCACAACGAGATAACTACCGTGCAGAGGAATGCCAGATGGCATGGCTTGAAGGGGATTAGGGCTTTAGAAGGGAAAGATAGACATAGATTGAGATGAGAGTATTTGGGGAAGAATAGACTGTTTCTTTCTTGCTTGATCCGAAAGATTACAATGCATGCTCTTATATAGAGCTACTTGACCCCTAAGACTAGGACTCAACTTGTAAACGAACTCAACTCCTGTTCTATCTCTTTCCAAATTCTTCTCCTGAACTGCTGCTGCGCCCTCCCTCCTCTGCATACGATCACTTCTTATCTACTACTGACTACCAACACTAGCCGGCCGGCTGGCAAGACGCCCACATCATTGGGCCGTGAAGTTTGCCGTGGGAGGTTTAGATATGGTCGTTTTTGAACTATATATGGGTGATCAGCATGTGGATATCCAGTCCAATAAACCCAGTAGTTTAACATCAGTATAGACTTTGCACTTAATCCTGAATAACTACATTTGATAAAATATGGAAATTTTTTTATTTTGTGGAGTATTTATCTCTAAGCAAAAAAGAAGTGAGTTTTACCAATAGACATTTCACCTAATTTGAACAAAACATAAAGAATAGAAACTAAAAATATCTTTCAGGCTTATAGCCCAACAACATACTAGCTTATAGCCAAACAACATACTCTATAAATGCTACTCCTACTTAACAGAAAACAAACAATGCTTTCTTTGTTTAATACTCTTAAGTGAAAGAAGAATCTATTTACAAAATCTGCCATCCAAACAGCCCCCAAGAAGTTTTACAAAAGTCCACAGATGAACTCATAAAAGCAAAAACACAAAAAAAAAACCCTCATAAACACATTCTTTGGGGGAAAAGCATTGGTGGAACCAAACCAAGTAATTCTCAGTCAAGCACCAAATCAGTAAAATTGCCTTGAGAATGGCTGGAAATTGTTTAGGCCAAGAGGTTTACTTCTCAAGATCAATATTAATTTTTGAATCAGCACACACCTTAATGTGATCCCAGTCCATATTAACAACAGCAAGCCTGTGAGTTTCCTTGTCAATCATAGGTGTATCATCATGCCTGCCCATTAAGTAATGGGCAATGTCACTGCCGACAGAGTACTGCAGATAAATACCAAGAATAAGATACAACGCACAGCTTGTTCCTCTCTTTACAAGAAAAATGTATTAAACATTACAGCTGCTAAGCAATGCTTTAAAAAATATGGAAATTAGAAGGTTCCTATCAAAATAATTTAACAACTCGTGACCGGAAAGAGCATAGAAATAGAGGCAGCACCATCACCATGTGCACAGTGTTTCAGTAAGTGAATACCCAGCTGTACATCAGTATAAGAGTACAACATTGTCAAAGTGTGCGAATGTTTAGCATTCTAATGTACAGAATTTCAGCTCATAAGTGCTGGCTATCGAGCTTAACAAGCGATTATCGAGCTTCTTTCGAAATTGACATAGTTCAACATAAAATCATTTTACTTGCCATTTAAGTGCTTATTTCAAATTAGAGCGAATGAGCCACAATCAAGCCGAGCTACTGTAATCGAAGTTATTTTGATTCGAGCCCTAACAAGATTTTTGGGCAGCCCTTTAGACAGGACATAAAAACTACATAAAGTCAGGAGTGCGACCAACATTGCGAAGGAAGCAGAGAACAGCACATAACAGGCCAAGCTAAAACATAGAAGCACTATAAACTTTGTGCTGAAAGCAATCATCATCACTTGGTGGGTAATGTTAATATCTATAATCACAAAAACCGAGAACCGATCATATGTAAAATACCAAACATAAGAACACATAACAGAAGACATGATACTGGGAATAAACCTAACTACAATAGAGTTACTGAAATGTCCAATACCAAGAATTGTAATTCAAAATCGTTTTCTAGTCACTGATGCTGAAATGCACCACTACAGAAACACATTGGGAGGTGCTTCAATGCTCTCCCAAGAATTCGAAAGCATAATGTTTAAAATAAATTGAGGCTTGGTTTGAATCTCCACTATTCCACACAGGCCATACTGCTGTAAGATGTGCAATTTAGTTTTTTTGGGGGAGCGTAGTCTAGTCACTAACATATGACAAAGGAAAACGGGAGAATCGGAAGCAAAGCATCACCTCGTCGTCGTCGTCGTCCTCATCTTCATCCTCGCCGTCATCGCTACTAGAACTCTCTTCTTCCTCTTGCTCCTCCTCTTCCTCTTCTTCAACCAACTTCTCTTTCTCCTTCTTTTCCTTCTCTTTTTCCTCCTCCTCCTCCTGGTTGAGATAGTAATGCAGCATGGGGTTCTCCCTGGCCCCCCTCTTGCGGCGCCTGCCATGCTTGTCCACCGGAGCCGCCGACGAAGCGAAGCGCGGGTCCGTCAACATGCTGCTGAACCTCGAGTCCAGGGCCACCTTCGTCTCCTTCCGCCGCATCGGCCGGAACCGCGGGTCGGTCCGCGCCGCCGCGAACCGCTCGTCCTCCATCGCCCGCCTCATCTTCTCGTCTCCCCCCTTCACCTCCTCCTTCTCAGCCTTCCTCTCCTTCTTGGGCTTCTCTCCTTGCTCCTTCCCCTCCTGCCCGTCCTTGTGCTTGCGCTTGGCGTCCTGCGCGTCGTTGAAGGGGACAGGGGCATCGTCCGTGGCGGCACGCTCATGCTTATTCTTCTTGTGCTTCCTCTCCTCCTTAGACTTAGATTTCTTGGCCTTCTTAGCACTCGCGAGGTCCCCGGAGTTGGGCGGCGGCGGCATGGTAGCTAGCTACTACTGCGAGGGCGAGGGCGACGGCGCGGTGTGTGCAAAGGGTATCGAAGCGACTAACCACGGAGCACCCGGCTTTGTGGATGCTATTTGGGCCGGGCTGAACCATACTGGCCCGTTGTTGACCAATTGCCCGGCCCAAACAAAATCGCTACTTTTGGGTCCATTTCAGGAATCGGCCCCACATGTCAGTCGTAAGACGGTTTCTTACCTGTTTAGGTGGGACCCACTCGTTTATGAGCCGCTCCCCTCCGCTGTTTTGTTGATCCACGCATCAATTCGCTGGAGGTACACCTCAGGCCTTCATTACATTATTATTCCCAGCCACTTGCTGCCTCTCGCCCCATCGCCAAGCTTTCCTCGGCGTCTCACCGGCGGCGGGCGGCGATGGCGTCGGTGGCGGCGGATATGGAGCTGGACCGCCCGAACCTGGAGGATTACCTCCCCTCCGACTCGCTACCGCTGGAAACCCCCAGGAATCTCCACCTGTAATCGCCCTAGCCCCCAGTCTCTTCCCCTTTTTACCTTCAATTCTAAACTCCAGTTCGGCTTAATTTCGAATCTAGCGAGATTTTTTAGGCGTTCGGTGCCCTTTTCTGCGCTTACGCAGGCGCGATTTGCTGGACATCTCGCCGGTGCTCACCGAGGCTGCGGGCGCCATCGTCGATGTGAGTGGTTCGGCGCATCTTTGATCTTCCCTTTTTTCGTGCACGTTTTGGTTAGTTGATGCTGTTCGTGTGAAGACGTAAGACCACAGAAGAGGCTTACGATCTGCATGGTTTAGCAAAAGGAGAAAACGAGCTGTTTTGCCTTTTCTATTGGTAGTAGCAACAGTTATTTGGTGGAAATGAGTGTAGGCCTTATAAGTATTGAATTTTGTGTGGTTTTGGTTTAGTCCATTTTTGCGTCTCGGAAATTGTGTAGGATTCCAGTATATTACAATCAGCTGGATGTACTGTATATTTTCCTTCGATTTTGAGGACAACTTGACGGTTAACGTGTGGATTCTTTAGGGGGTGCTTGGATTAGGGGTATTTCATTGGAATGTTTTAGGATTTAGTTCAAATTTGAACTAAATCTCAAAACCTCCCAAGAAATTACCACTCATCCAAGCAGGGCCTTAGTGAAATTATATGTCTATTCTATTTTACCACCTCTCTAGCTGGAGCCTATATCTTATATATAGCGAATAATCTAGATGACTTGATGAAAAACAATACTTTAAGTCCTTCACTCATTAGAAAGACTATTTGTTATGAGGTTTTTTTAAAGGTATATTACAATCAGCTGGATGTACTGCTATGAGGTTTTTTTAATGGTTTGGGTAGATTTTGGGAATTTAGATCCTAAAGAGAACTCTTTTTTTATTACCCATAGTGTAATACCGTTGAGTAGTGCTTCTATGCATTACCTCTTAATACATAAAAGTTTCTTACCATTGGGCCATTGCTTTCGGGGTTAATTTTCACCAATTATTTAAAGCTGAAAGATCTATTATTGAGGGTTTCAATCTGACTGGGTGAGCCTCTTTTTTAGGTGATTAGCGACCCACCCGATTGAAAGGGCTAACATATCTGTCCTGCTAGAAGTCTAGAACTACTGAACTAGTCATGTTTGGTTCAGTGTTCACTGGATTTCTGGACTGTGCCTTCTAGATTAATGTTGGAGGAACCGTCAAGAGAGTCAGTTGCTGATCATTTTGTTTGTGCCCATGAAACTTTAAGATTTAATGGTAATTTATATTGTCACATTAATTAACTCAAAAGGCTTAGTACTTGTCAATATTGTCAACTAAGCTCTGGGTAAATCTCCCTTCGTTAAGGTGTAAAATGAAACATGGAAATATTTATCTTTCTAGTCTTGTTCCTGTTCCATGTTGATATAATGTATATGTCCATATACAAGAAATGGTTGGAATGCAAACTACCTGATGTTTGAGGTGCACATAATTTGAGTGTGCAAAGATGTTGTCTTTATGATTTAACGTCTGCCGTATCTTTATTTCAAATCTTGTGGACCACTTTGTATATGTGACTTTAGTTGTTGTATGGTATAAACAGGACAATCATCATCATCATCATTATTCTTTATTTGTTTGAAGTTGCCTAGTTATTTTTGTTATGAATATGACTTGTATTGAATATGAGGGCCAAAGACCACAATATATAGAGTACATGAGGGAAAGGAATAGGAATATGACTCTATCTATAACAGGAACTTATCTATAACTATAAGAGATAATATATCCTTAACACCCCCCCCACAAATGCAAGGCGTATGCAATAGCATTGCATTTGGAAGAGATGAACTAAAAAGGAAAAATCCAAAGTTATAGTCTTGAAGTAGCCGTCGTAGCATGTAACTCCTGAAGAATCAAGCTGACGAAGATAGCCAACGAAGAACCGAGTCGGTGAAGAAAAGTCGACGAAGAAGCCAAATCGACGAAGAAAAGTCGAATGTATGGCAGAGTCGACGAAGAAGAGCCGACGGGACGAGTCGACGAAGAAGAACCGGGTCGATGGAGAAAAATCGACGAAGAAGCCAAATCGACGAAGAAAAGTCGAATGTATGGCAGAGTCGACGAAGAAGAGCCAACGGGACGAGTCGACGAAAAAGAACCGGGTCAATGGAGAAAAGTCGACGAAGAAGCCAAATCGACGAAGAAAAGTCGAATGTATGGCAGAGTCGACGAAGAAGAGCCGGGTCGATGGAGAAAAATCGACGAAGAAGCCAAATCGACAAAGAAAAGTCGAATGTATGACAGAGTCGACGAAGAAGAGCCGACGGGACGAGTCGACGAAGAAGAACCGACAAGGCCGACAAAATAAGCCGAGCCGAGGTATAAGAGTTGACAGAATAAGTCGAGCTAATAAAAGAGCCGAGCGACGACAGAATCAAGAAGCTAAAGACTTAAGAAGCCTACACCGTAGAAAACGGAGAAACCAAAGAGCCGAAGCCAGATCGGGTAAAAGAAAACCCGAATCGGGTGAAGGAAAAAAACGGAGCTGGAGTAGCTGTGTTGGAGCCGGACTTGAAACAAGCTTTCACGGACGTGAACCAAATGCTAAAGGCTTGGACATGAGGCAGCACGTTTCACGGGAGGAGACATGCACTAGTAGTCTTCAAAGACTTTCACAACATGAAGCTGCAAAGACTTGAGTTTTTCTTCAAGCCACGATCAGACTCAAGGCAGCCGACGCCAAGGGCGCAGCCTCCGCAGCGCGCCTCCGCACTGCAGTCTCCGCAGCCCCGGTGGCGTGTGGCGGCACGGGCTCAAGTGCGGACTGGCAGAGGCCGAGGCAGCCCGTCGCAGAGGAAGACAGAGCAAGATGGCCTGGCTGACGGTGCATGTACAGACGCAAAGACGACGAGATCCGGCGCGTGGCGTCTGGGCCGCGGGCAGCAGTCGTCGCCGGCTTCCCCACGACGGCGGCCCCGGCTAGCACACCCACGAGGATGCCGGCGAGTTCCTGGCGGCCTTGCAGTCGAACTGGGCATACTGCGCGAACAAGCCGAAGGAGACCGGGAAGACGGAGGTCGGAGTCGTAGAAGATGCGCGCGTGGCGGCCGGAGTTGACGAGGTAGCCAGAGTCGGCGCTGCAGTAGGAAACCGGCCGATGGAGACCGGCGGCCTGGCAGGCGTAAGATGGCGGCCGGGCCGGAACCAGCGCGGAGCAGAGCAGCGGCTCGCTAGAGCTCGGGCGACGAACTTCAACTTCAGCGGCAGCCCTGGAAGCCGGCTCCGGCGGCAGCCAAGGAGGAGGCCCGGCAGCGGCGGCCAAGAAGGAGAGCACAGGCGTTCGGCCGTCGAGCAGAGGACGACGTCAGCGCCGACGCGGGAGCCGCCCCGGGAGTCTCCTCCTCCCGGGGCAGCGGATTAGATCTAAAACAACGGAAGAGAGAGACTAGGAATAAACCTAGTGCTCTGATACCATGTTATGAATATGACTTGTATTGAATATGAGGGCCAAAGACCACAATATATAGAGTACATGAGGGAAAGGAATAGGAATATGACTCTATCTATAACAGGAACTTATCTATAACTATAAGAGATAATATATCCTTAACAATTTTATTGCTTTTGCTTACACATGCAGGATTCGTTCACACGTTGCTTTAAGTCAAATTCTCCAGAACCATGGAACTGGAACATTTATTTGTTCCCATTATGGTGCTTGGGAGTAGTAATAAGATATGGAATACTCTTTCCTCTGAGGTACTTGAATCTGTTGGCCCGAACTTCATATTCAGTTCTGGGATATTGCTGGTTCTTATCCGAAGTGTGTGTGTTATTCTTCCTCTTTGATTTTGATATGTTAGACTCTGTGAACCCTCCTTTTCGAACAGTTTTGTTATTCTGCCTTGTTGATTTGTACAAAAGAAACTCGAAAACTTCAATTCTAGTGTAATGCAGTACAAGAAAGAAATTCATTTTTTAACCTTGCTACAATTGTTTTTGGTCCATCACAATCCCATTGGTTTGTTAATCATTGCCTTCTTATGTCTGTAAATGTAATCACATCTTTTCCTTTGATGCCTGTAACTTTTTCCTTGTTCCCTCTGACTTCTCTTCTCCAACACTCTTTTTACAAAATATCAATGTACAAACTTAAATGTAAGCTTTTAACTGGGAATTTCAATTGAATTTTATGTAAAATTTTTGCAGAGAAACATTGGTCTTTCTGTACTTCTGTGTGTATATTGGTATTGAAAGTAATGTTTTCCGGTGTTTATCCTGCATTTGTTGTTTTCTTTTGTTAAACATTGAATAATTGTCATCTGATAACTCAATTATGTATCAGGTTCTTAACACTTACAGTAGGATGGATAGCATTCTTTGCTGCCTTTTTTCCCGTGCATTTCCTATTGAAAGGGCAAAATAAGCTGAGAAGTAAAATAGAGGTGAGCTATTTTATCTCAATGCATCTATGTCAGCTTCTGGTTGTAGATGTGTGCTTATTTTGATGTATACTACCTCATTTGCTGTTAGCTCCAACCCTTTTAAATATATTGTGGCCATAAAATACTTCTGCCCAAAAAATGAGGCTGTGAACCTTCTACAGCAAAAGGGAGTCATTTGCTCCAATGTTAGGACTGAGGAGTTCACCTATGCTGCACCGTTTATGTGCTAATTTCACCATCTGATGGGAACCTGCAAGTTTAATTTCCGTCTGAGGCTCTGAGCATCAAATGTATGTGCATGTCCATGTGGCAGTGGATGGGCATGCACATCCGTGATTCTTGTGGTTTGTACTGAGTATAGGTATTGTTGTGTGGGTGAATGTGGCACATCAGTGCATGTCTTTGTGTGCCTCCAATCTGAAAAATGGGATGGTTTTGAATTAATAACATGCTATTGCAAAGTTCCTTTCCAGCTTCGAATGATTACCAGGTCTTGATGCTGAATTTTAGGGATTGTGATCATTTCCCTTTCCCTAGTACGTACTTAGGTTGAATTATGATTAGTAATCCATCAGTTCATCCTGTTTCCAACGACATCTTCAAGGGAGTTTGCCTTGGGGGTTACTAATAACTTTCTGCACTATGAAAAGCACCTACAAGCAATCTATGTGGTCCTGGCTCATGTTTATCCTTTGTCAGCTTATTCTGGTTATATATTATAAGCCTAGTAAGATAGTTTATTGAATGATCTTTAAAACCATTTTGAATTAGCTCAGCTTATTTACTCGCATGTACTCATATGCAACATAAGTCATTGCTATTGGATTTAGATTCTCTGGAGGGGGGCATAAACCCACATATAGGTCAAGCTGTTTGGCCCTACTACCATTAGTCCGTTAGGCCCCATATCTTCGTTCTGCATTGTTTTTCTTGATGGTAATACTTTACTTCTGACCAAAATCATTGTTTGTTTCGGTTTGACTACACATAAATATCCTTCAACAATTTTTATTGGTGTTGTGTGGTTTCATATAATCTATTCAGTTTTTCTAGTCCCCTATTGCTTGTTTTTTGTGCTGTTTCTTGTTCACATCAGTATGTGTTTTCTTTTAACTTCTTGGGTTCTTAATTATTACTTACATTCATTTGTTTTGAACTTTATGCAGAGAAAGCTGGTTGAAATGATGTGCAGTGTTTTTGTTGCTTCTTGGACTGGAGTGATCAAGTATCACGGACCACGCCCAAGCACACGACCTCATCAGGTTACCATTTTTTATTCTGTTAACTCATGCCTGAGTGATTTGTGCACATGTAAGAACATTAGGGAGAGGTACAATCGTCCACACTTTACATTATATGTATTGACCTTAGCCTTGTTCCAATGAAATTTCAACTTGGAAATCTAGCACAAGATTTCCTTTCCATCACGATCTTCTCATTATGGAAAAAATATGCATGCTCTGTGCCATGTTATTGTATTGTTTTTCACTTTAGATAGTTTATAGTTCCAATGTATATGCAAACATTTGTGGAGAACCAATTAGGTTCACGTCGTTCTTATATGTAAGCATCATTGCTCCGTTAAGTCTTGCTTAATTCTTATTATGATGAATGCTTTTGCATCTCTCTTCTAATTACAACAGGTATTTGTTGCAAACCATACATCGATGATAGATTTCATTATTCTGGAACAGATGACAGCATTTGCTGTCATTATGCAAAAGCATCCTGGATGGGTTGGTCAGTCTCGTATTTTTCAGAATTTCACTTCTAGTTTTTTGTCAGCTTCCAATGCTAGATTGTTGATTTATCTATTCTTTTGTTCTCCCCTTTTTGCAGGATTTATTCAGAAGACTATCCTGGAAAGTGTGGGTTGCATCTGGTTTAACCGTAATGATCTTAAGGATCGTGAAGTAGTCGGGAAAAAGTTAGATTTTTTCCCCCATTGCAATCTTATATGTTAAAACGTTCATTTTATTCAGAGAATTCTTTTATCAGGTTGCGAGATCATGTTCAACATCCAGACAACAACCCCCTCTTGATTTTCCCTGAAGGAACTTGTGTTAATAACCAGTACACTGTCATGTTCAAAAAGGTGAAGTGGTAAACCCTGTTTTTTTAATGGCCATAAAAATAGCTTTAAATATGCTACATTATGGAAGGTTTCTTCAAGGGAGAATTCAGAATTCCATTATTTGTGAGATCATAATAAAAAAGCCTACCCTCACCATACATACGGTACCAAAACATCATCCTTTTTTAGCTGTATATTAGATAATAGTGGAGCTTTCCTGGTAGAAAGCAAATAGAAAGACTTACTTTCTCTCTCATACACAAAATTTAAAGGATAGCAGATGCTGGAAATCAGTCATCTTTTGCATGGCATATATTTAGACATTTGTTGTTGCGACCATGATCATTCTAATCATGATTTGGATTCTTTCTCTGTTTGTATTTTTCAGGGTGCTTTTGAGCTTGGCTGTGCTGTATGTCCAATAGCTATCAAATATAATAAAATATTTGTTGACGCCTTCTGGAATAGTAAGAAGTGAGGAATACAAACAACTACATGAATTTACTTTGCTCACACTTACCTTCTGTCTTTCATGTAATTACTTCACACGAAATGTTTATCAGGCAATCTTTTACAATGCACTTGGTTCGACTTATGACATCATGGGCTGTAGTGTGTGATGTCTGGTACTTGGAGCCTCAGTATCTGAAGGAAGGAGAGACAGCAATTGAATTTGCTGAAAGGTAACATAAATTTGGGTTCTATTCCTTTTTTTAAGAAATCCAAGGGTCAGAAAATATTTTTCATACTTAATGAAATGCTTTGCACAGAGTAAGGGACATGATAGCTGCTAGAGCTGGTCTTAAGAAGGTTCCATGGGATGGCTATCTGAAATACAATCGCCCTAGCCCCAAACACACTGAAGAGAAGTGTGTCATCTCTCTCTCTCTCTCTCTCTCTCTCTCTCTCTCTCTCACACACACACACACACACACACACACACAATTTGTAAAAGTAAACTACAGCCAATTAACAATTTTTAAATTTACATAATTTTCTAATAAAGCTTTTGGATTTTTCAGGCAGCGCATCTTTGCTGAATCTGTGTTGAGGAGACTAGAGGAAAACTAAATAGATGTCAATCAACTCTGGTACTCTTGGTGAGTAGAAGGGTTTAACCCTTTTAGAGCTTGAAAAATCCAGGGCCATCCACGTGAGTGGGCTGGGATTTCGTGCTTTCTAAACAAGCCCTTAGCTGCCTTGTAATCCCGTAATCATCCTAAAGTGAGTGTGTGACACATGGAAATGACCACCGCAGTTTTGTGTAGTAAATTTGTTCGCAGTTTGATAGAATTAATAGCATGTACTTCACAAGAAAGGGTGCATTTGCATGTATGCTTGGCTATAGATTTTAAATGTTGTATGATTGGTTAGTGATAACACATAAGCATGGTGCTCTCTCAGGAGATGCTGTATTGATATTTACTTTCTGCTTCATGCGGACAATCAACCTTGATCATTCTTATGGTACTTTATAAAGTGTGAATAACCTTGTCAAACCCATGTGACTATTGATTCGATATGGTTTGTTTTCTAAGCAAGAGGTACAACAGGAGTACATCTCCCCAAAAATTAGAAGGGGTTATGAGCGTAAAGGCATGTATATTGGCCGGTTTGGTTGGCCAAAATAATTAGCGAGCTATTTTAACTGGTATCGTTCCTATTTCCAACCTTTTACATTGGATATTGAATTATTATTGTTCGATGTCTTTGTTTATATGTTAGACCTTAGGAGCCGCAACTGAGTACTATTTATTATGAATTTATGATGTTTCTGTGCAGATCTCTTTTATAATGCATAAATCTTGAAGGAAGCGAACGGTAAGGAATTACTATCTGTCATTCATTTTCATGTTTTAATATTTGTGTAACTTCTAAAAGAGATGTATAGAAGCACCTCACACTTGTATTACAACAATCACAAAGTTTAGTAAAATGTACGGTAGTCATCAATACATATGTCCACAAAAGGAGGGAAAAAAGAATCAGCAATCACCAGCCCAAATCCAAATATTAGAAACGTATAACAAGCAATGTGTAGGAAGAAGGAAAAAATTCGGAGAGAAAATTAAGGAGGGGGTGTTACGAACTGATGGTCCACTAGAAGTAGAGAGCACACTGCTTATTCTTGTCCTGATATAGCGTGCCATCCCCACGTAGCCTGAACTCGCAGGATGCGTGATGCATGATTCCTGACGATGTAAGGCTACAGTGTGTTGGACTCTGCTAGAAAGTGAAACTGAATGTGTTGATACAAATAGGAGGCGTACTGCATGATTCCAGACGATGTGAGACTTCAGAGTATTGGACTCTGCTGGAAAGTGAGAGAGAATGTGTTGAAGACTCAAAGGGCAATTCCTCTTTAAGCTGATTGGTCATCCTTTCTGAGTCTTGTTGTAGGATACTATTTCGCTACGTACACAAAACAAAATTGAATGAATCCCTATTTCAAAATGGGACGGAAGTTGCTCCACATCAAGGTTCTGAAAATCGTTGAAAACCGGTCGAAATCGTAGTTTTCAATATCGAGCCGGATCGATAGCTAAAACTGGTCGGTAAACCGGTCAAATTAAAAAATTCAAACAATTCAAAAAAAAAATTTATGCGACAAAAATCTGTCGGTTTTCGGTTAAAACCGTGTGGTAATGCTGCAAGGGTCAGCAAACACCAATTGATTGGTCAATTTTCAATCAAAACGAGCCAGTTTCTGACCATTTTCATTTATACTTTTTTTGAATTTTTTCCAAAAATATTGAATTCTTAACCATTCGATTTCTGACAATTTGTCAATGATTTTCGATTCGATATTTTCAATTTTCGGATTTTGATTTTTAAATGATTTTTTCGGTTTCGATATTGTTACCCCTGCACCCCATACCATACTTGTTGTAGGATGCCAGTACGATGAAACTCCATATCATGTGCAATAACTAGCCCACGTCCTATGCCATAATACACTAGTTCCATCTAGGGATGGCAATCGGGCGGGTAGACCTCCCGCAGACCCGAACCCGAAACCCGAAATTCTTACCCGAACCCGAAATCTCTCACGGGTACATACCCACGCCCATACCCGAACCCGATGGGTACCCGAACCCGAACGGGTACCCGAACCCGAAATTAAATTCACCTCGCAATCAAATTTTCAACCATCAATTGTCAATCAATTCATTTGTAATTTCTATGTTTAAAGGAAAAATATATAGTGTATATAATCATGAAAGTTACCGTATCTTACATCTCGAACGATGCTTGAAAATCTTGATTAATTTTTCATTATTTTTAATTTATATTAATTAATTCGGGTACCCACGGGTGCAGAACCGAACCCGAACCCAAACCCGAACCCGAAATTTGAAACCCGCGGGTCTGAAATCAAACCCATACCTGAACCCATCGGATCGGGTACCCACGGATACCCGAACCCATGGGTAATTTTGCCATCCCTAGTTCCATCCATGAACCCACCTCCTCCCTCCAATACGTCACCCTCTAGCTTCTTCACGAACCTTCACGGCCATCCAATACATGACCTTCATGGCTCCATGACCTAACGCAGAATACGAACAACAGCAACTGCCCATCTCATGCGTTGCTGCGACATGCCAAGCCCCCCAAAATGCTCAGCTAGCCTTCACGAGATTAAACTAGAGCAAAGCATAGATTCTGTTTAGCACCAATTATGGACGACGGAAGGAAGTTTCCAGGACTCTGTATTTTGGCGCCTTGCATCAGTGGCAACAAGGGGTTTGGAACCGCAAGAAACGTACTTGTCGAGTGCCTCCGTTTGAGCACGCAAGGGGGACAGCAAGGAGAATGGTACCAGTAGGTAGCGGCGCCGAATCCGGCCGACCCAACAGGAGCCGTGGAGGCAAGTCTCCTTTCTCAAATCGTACTGGATCCGGTGCTTAATTCGTGCTTAAGCAAGTTCCCGATCCCCTTGGTCCATCTTACTCCGGCCTTCCCTCGCTACCCAACGTCCGCGGCAAGCACGGCGGTGGCCCCGGCCCGGAGCGTGTCAGCGAGTCGCAGCGCAGCCGTGGCGCCCATCGACGAGGTCGCCGCCGTCGACAAGGACACTGGCCTAGACCGGGGCCGTAACTAAGATTTTTTGGGCCCTGTTCTCAAACAAAGATGAGGCCATTGTATCGTTGCAGTGATTAACTTCAAAGTAGTAAAGTACTAGTATTAGCCAGTTGATGAGATCGAACCCTAGAAATAAAATTTGATTAAGACGGTGCTTAATCCCACTATTCCCAATTCATAAAAAAAATGTTAAAACGGTAAAAGAGAATATATGTCAATTAACATAAGCTTTCTAGACCCAAGTAATGATACGATGGATAGAGAGTGAAGGGTTGAAGAGATATGAAGCTTAATTTGAAGTTGAAGAGATATGGAGCTTATAAATAATGTTTTGTATTGATTTATTACAAATTTACCGCAACAATATACTTTTTCATTAAGATCTTTTGATAAACCTTAACATCATTGCTGACGTCGAAAATGTGATGAAAAATTGATCGGCAATTAGCACACACAAACACTGGGTTTAATTTGTGTGCCCAGCTGATTCGATCCTGTAATTGGCAAGAAAAAGATGTAATACAACCAAGTTCTAAGCCGATTGACTTTTCAATAATGATCTAATCTAAACAGCTATTCAAGCCGATTGAATTAAAAGTAACCGATAAATCTAAACAGCTTGATTGCGCTGATTAGATAGTTGACAAATGTAGATTTTTTTAAAAAAAAGTGATGCGTAACAAGATCGAAGAAAAAGCAAACTTGGGATCATAAGTCGACAATGATCAAAATTGATGATACACAATTTTATTGTTCAATGTGAATTATAGAGGAAAAATTAAAAGTCTAAAAGCTAATTCCTAGTCAACAAAAAAAGTAAATAAAAAGCAAAGAATTGTTGGTTGATTTGTGGTTGTTCCCTATCTTGCTCGTCTACTTATTTTTATAGCGTCTAAGCTGATGGTAATCTTCTCCAACTTCTATTAACTCGTGTCCGTCATAATCTTATAAAGATAACATCTCCTTTGAACTGACATCGGCTTTACCCTGATTTTACTTTTATTTTCAAATAAATTTACCAAATTAATTGTCCTTGCCAAATCGGTCATGCACCAGATTCTGGTGTCAACAATCACATAAGAGTACTTTGTTATAATTAACCAATTAATCTATATATTTATTAAAAAAAATTAAACCCCTAATTTGGTGGACCCCCTATGCAGCCGCTCACTTGGCACACCTATCAAATATGGGCCAGGCTAAGATGCCTCTCTTAGAGCATCTCCAAGAGGGGCCCTAAATATGGCTCTAACTTGAATTAAAGGGCTTTTAGGGGAAAATATTAACTCCAGCAAAGACCTTAAATTGTTAAAATTTAATAAATTATTTTAAGACCCCTGGGCGAGTAGCTATATTTAGCAACTCTGTGATTCGGCCCTATCTAATTAGATGGTAGCTGGAGTGAACATTTCTTTGGAGTCTTAAATCTAATTAGTTAGGGTCCTATATTGAAGTTTATGGCTACTTTTTAGAAATCTCTCTTGGAGATGCTCTTAAAGGAGTACTCAAGGTCTTGCCTAGTCACTCCATATTTCCAAGCACCGCAAAAGAAAATACGAGTCACAGTCAAGGTTCATGAAACTGCTCGAAAACTAGGATTTTCGATCGTATTAGGTCTGTTAGTCATTTAAAATCAATTGACAAACTGGTCTAATTTAAAAAAACACAAAATTTGAAAAAAAAATTATACGACATAAAACCGATCGATTTTTTGTACAAACCGGCCGGTTTTCGGTAAAAACCCGATCGGTTTTAGGTCGAAATTTTTTCGCAATGTTGCGGTGTTCAATTGGAAGATCAAAATTGGTCAATTTTCAATCAAAATTGGCCAGTTTGTTATGAAACCGATCGGTTCTGATTTTTTTTTTTTTTGAATTTTTAACCCTTCGGTCTCTGACGATTTTCGAACAATTTTCCACTCAACTTTTTTTTTTTTTTGAATTTTGTTTTTCTAACAGTTTTTTTGGTTTCGATTTGATTAACCTGATCATAGCTCAGCCCAGTAACAAAGGTAAAGGTAACTAGGACCGTGTATCTGTTTTACAATGCGTCAAGCCTCAGATTCAAAAGTTTTTCTGACCAGAGCAACTTGGAAATTAAAGATGAAATAAACTTGATACTGTAAGCCTTTTAATTTCTTCAACACGATGCTAGATTAAAGCAGTTGAATATATTAGTATTCCCACTGATCATGAATAGTTGTCGTTTTAGAATCGCTATAGTCACCAAAACACAACTTTGGTTATTAATTTATATTAAAATATATTTATAAAACCTAACAATATTATAATATTATGAAATTACTTTTCAAGACAAATCTATACATATAATTTTCATGTATGTAATTTAAATATTTAAAAAATATTGACAGTCAAATTTTTAAAAATTTAATTATATCTATATCTAAAATGATAACTATTTGTGATCGAAAGGTGTAATACATACTAAGTGTCCAATCTTTTCCTACTGAACAAAATGTAGTGTTGTTGGAACAAGGGCACTCTTATCAACTTGTGTAGTGGACTAGTGGTACTGTCACCATTGATATGCTATTATTATTGTGTTGATAAAGAAAGACAACAGAAGAAGGTACCGCAAGTGCACGCCTTCTTTTTGTGCACCATCGGC
This sequence comes from Rhipidocladum racemiflorum, assembly GCA_036346355.1. Classification (NCBI taxonomy): domain Eukaryota; kingdom Viridiplantae; phylum Streptophyta; class Magnoliopsida; order Poales; family Poaceae; genus Rhipidocladum; species Rhipidocladum racemiflorum. Next base: position 47,032,829 of record CM070582.1, on the reverse strand, counting down.
GGACTAGGTGGGGGGATGCCAGGACCTAAAAAATTTAAAAACATCAGGAGATTACCTTATCAATAGATTAAATTTATTAATTGAATTGATTTTGATTTTGAAGTTTTACGATTTATAAGATCTTAAAACTATTTATATTATGTTTTTAGTAAATTTTAAATATATATATATAGTATATTTATAATGATATAGAATCAATATACAAAACTGTAGAGTTATCCTTATAAAATATAAACTCTTATTAAAAGTTTCCTAGTTGGGTCGCTGTTATGCACATCCATCGATCGGCTATTAGTATCGTCATGTTGCATGAAAAGCGCGATGAAAAGCACCAGAAGGAGAAGGGCATGCACCTCGGCGGCGGTGGTTTATGGGTAGATCTGCAATTGCAGATTCTCCGAGCCTTTCTGGCCGGTCAAATTCCCAATTGCCGCGCACTTTGATTCGTTGGATTGGAACATGGCGGCCGTTTTCGTACTTAGATGGCACCACACCACACTAGTCTGTTTGGCACGTGGAAGTAACAGAGATCTTGTGTTGTTGCCTGGCACGCGTATGTTTATATAAAGTAGTAAACGGTGATGAGTCGGCCTTAAGATACGCCGGGATTACTTTTGAGAAGAAAAGGATCGTGCGTAGCTAGCTAGTCCAACATGGCTGAATGGCTGATGGCTTCTCGCCTTTGGAGAGAACGAGAGCCCCAAAGAAGAAGAAAAGGTTGCATCATGATAAGATGGGAGGGGAAAGGTCGGAAAGATACATCCATACTTAGGGTCTAATGGAAACAAATGGAGTATAGTGCTTCGTTGTGCTTAATCCAATGATGTAACTATCATATTCATATGCATACAGCTTTCTTGTGTATATATGTTCATCCTCGTCGAAATCTTTTTCCCGCGAGGGACGTCTGTGGGATAGAGATGGCTGACTTGCATCCAACTAGCAATCCGCCGCGCGCAGAGCAGAACATACCGATTTTTTTTAATTATAGGGGAAATAATAAACGAAATTAAATAAGTAGAAAAATCTAACCTGAATTTTGAAGTACAGGCAGACCGCTGGCACTGACAACGTCCCTAAGGACGCTACCATTGCCGACGTCCCATTACCCCATCGGCCAAACCAGGCATGACCACCCTTCTTCTTCGTCAATCTCCTCCATGGACGCCAAGCATGAAGCAGTGATCACCATCATTGTAGCGAGCACTGCTTGCCAGGGGCATTGTCGTCGCTCGCCAGTGGTAGCAAATGCCCAACCTGCACGATACATGCTTGCAGCTCGGCGACTGTGTGTGATTGTTGAACCCGATCTCCTAATTTGAGTTGCACAGTCAAAAAAACATTCTGTTAGTTTTACATCGAAGTTAGGATGGCCATTGGAGTATCCTCAACGACTGAAAGTAGAACAAACATCCAAATTTCTAATTACGAAAGATTTTTTTTTGCCAATTACCCCACCAACAAACGGGAGAATCGATGATTTGCCCGTTTTAGTTGGTGCAGGTTCGTATGTCAGTAAGACATCACAGGGCAAATGATCAATAGAATAGGGCAAATGACCAATGGCATAGGGCAAATGACCAATGTCACCGGTAAGTGAGGGCAAATAATCAATTATTTCTTTCTTTTGGAGGGGTATGCTAATCCATTTATAAGCCAAACAACATTTGATCCTTGAGTCCTCAGTCATACCTCCTGTTTAGTATTAGTGTTCGTGGAGTATTTTCTAAGCAATAACATTTTTCATGCAACCATCTAGCTGACAGATTATGATTCATTTGTATGCTAGAGAGAGATTACGGCTCAATTCCAGCCTCTTCCGGGTCAGAGATTCATTCTAACCTTCTCCTGTTCAGAGCACACGAATAATTTGCATTACCTAGAGCACTTGCACATGCAAGAATGCAAGAACAGTGTGCTTGGTGTTTGCCGTCGATGGTGGAGCCGTGGGAACCGGGAAGACTCGAGAAGAAGAATTAACAAACGGACGACGGGACAAGTCAAAGGCTCAAAGCCCTCCCTCCACTCACGGCACGAGGTGCGGCGAAGACGCTAACAATTCGCAAGCGCTTGCCGTCCAGCCACTTGTCAGATCTCAGTTATTTCTTTATTATTCTCTTCATTCATTTGTATAAGACATGTTTTGATTTTGCACAAGTATTAAAGTTATTAAAATTAAGAAAGATATAAAAGAAAATAACTTATATGCATTCCCTTAATTGGCTTGGAAGATGAAAGATATATTTTGTGTGGCTGGTAATGAATAAATGTAGAGAGATTCTTCTATGCTCTTCCTTCTAGTACAAGTTGCACAAATCTTCAAGCAAGCGAAGGGGTTATGTATAGTTCAATTATATTAATTTCTTCTTAGATTTAGTATTATATAATGGCCTTTAGACCTGTATTACGGAATGGAGAAAGTACTAGCCAGAGATGACGTACGCGTGTCCAGTCAACCTGTGTTAACATACGCATATTAGTTCATCTTTAATCGATCACTTTTAAACCATCCTATAAAAAGGAAAGCTTGATCCGTACGTGCAGGCATCGTTTTTCTCAAATGATGCATTGACCGCAGCAATGTTTCAAATCTTGTTTTGGATAAATCTCAGAGGTGGTCGAAATTCGAAATCTCAGTGAGATTTAGAAATTTCGGATAAAATCCGGACGAAATACAAAAACCAAATTTTAAATCCGTTTTTTTTTTCAATCGGGAAATCCGAGATCTCGGTCGAAATCACAGAAATCTCGGTCCACAGTGAACCGCCGAAAAATAGTCCAAAACACGTCAAGAAATTTTAAATTTTTTTTAGATGGTCCTGACACATCACTAATGTTCCCATAAAAATTTCAGATAATGATCAAGTATGAAATTTTTTTTAAAAAAAATCTAACAGTGCCATTGTTCTGATAAAAAGCGGACTGGCAAATTTCAACCGAATGGAAAATGGTGGAAATCATGTTAGAAACTTTTGAAATTTTTTGTGAATAGTCCTAACAAATTCATAATATTCTCATAAAATTTTCAGATGATGATCAATTTCTAGGAATTTTCAAAAATTCAAATAGTGCTACTAAAGATGGACAGACAAATTTCACCAGAATGAAAAATAGTTCAAACCACTTTAGAAAATTTTGAAAATTATTATAAATGGTCCTAACACATCCATAATATTCCCATAAAATTTTTAGATTATGATCAATCTTGATAAATTTTAAAAAACTTGGACAGTGCTACTTAAAAATAACCGACAAATTATACTGACCAAAAAATGGTTAAAAACATGTAAAAAAATTTTGAAATTTTTTGTGGATGATGTTGACCCTAAATCCAATCAAATACAATTAACAAAAATTAAAATCCGGCAAAAAAAAACAACCAAATCTCATCTAAAATCGCCAAGATCTCATCGAAAAACCCGAAATTACTGTAGCAATTTGAATTTTTAATTTTTTTTTAGTTTCACCTTGATTTTGAAACTCGTCCCTGGCCGAAATCCGAGATTGCTGGATTGCTAGCTAGAAAGCAGCATTTTTTCTGGACTCTCGTTAATTAACGTCAGGGTCGAATCCAACGGGAAAACGATGTAATGCGACCGTCCGTGGGTATGAACTTCTTAAGTTGGGTTGGATGGCGTAGATATCACCAGACCAAAAACCCTGAAAGGCTGAAATTAACCTATCTAAAATTATAACAGTACGGCATTGCAGTGTTGTATCAAAAAATAGATATATAAAACTGTACAACTATACTAGCTTATAAGCTACCACAATACTAAACTAGGCCCAAATGAAACGTGTTCACAAATAGTATTTTTTGCAATTTTGCTACACACATACAAATCAGAAAAAGCTCGTAAAGCCATGTACAATACAGACGCTTAAAGGGGTGCTTAACAATGAAAAACTGATTTTTCTTGCCACATATGATAGATAAGGTGTTTATTTTGAAGCATCGATGTTTAATTAAGCGTCCATGCTTAGCAGTGCTTATGTGTATATAAACATCCAAAAATAATGTTTACATTGAAGGTCTTGACTCTTGAATAAATGCTTCATAATATAGCATTACTTTTTATCTCTTTAAGCACATATTATATCTAAATGTTTCCATTAGACATGACCTAATGGGACAAGACCATCATTCCGAAAACTAATGGAATATGATTGGCCCCCATTCAAGGATTCAATTTTCGTTTTCGGACTCCATCTCGGGCCTGGCCGAAATCCGAAATTTCGACGAGATTCGGAAATTTCGGACAAAATCCGGACGAAATTCAAAAACCAAAATTCAAATCCGGTTTTTTTTAAACCGAGAAATCCGAAATTTCGGTAAAAAATGACGAAATTTCGTCCAAAAAACCGAAATCTCGGCGAAATTTTTTAGGGTTTTCCAACTTTCAAATTTTTAGGGTTTTTTTCAACTTCGCGGAAATTATGATCTACCGACTGTTCCACATGGGAAATGACGTGGAGAACCCAATCCGGTCAAAATCCGGTCAAATCCGGTCGACTTTTATACAAATTTCGGTCCGTTTAACCGAAATTTCGGTCCAAATCACCGAAATTTCGGCGAGATTTTAATGTACTGTAGCACTTCAAAAAAATTCTAGGGTTTTTCATTTCGCCGGGATTATGAAACTCGGAGGGGTCCGAAATCCGAAATCTCGCCGAAATTTCGCCGAATTTCGGCGAGATTTTGAACCCTGCCCCCATTAGCGTTTCATCATTTCGCCCTCGAAAAGGAAAAGCAGAGCCACCGAGTTATATATATATATATATGTGTATATATATATATCTCTACTATATAAAGTGAGAGTTTCTTCTCACGTCATATTAATTGCTCTATTTAATTGCCCAACTTAATTGCCCTGCTTAATTGCCCTATTTAATTGCCCTGCTTAATTGCCCTACACAAGAAACGAAGCGTTGCTTTAATTAGCCAGTTTTTGCAAGAAATGAAGCGTTAAAGATAGATGTTTGATCTTATGAAATAGTATTTTTTCATTTTTTAATCTTTATTTTTCGTTATCAATTTTGTTTTTCGTAGCAACGCACGGGCATATAACTAGTGTATGTATATGTATATGTATATGTATATATATGGCCTTATGTGCACTTTATTTTCAAATCTATTTTTTAAATTTTTGATGTAAAAATAGCATCCTCTCTTACCACAGAAGGTACAACAGGTGACACATATCCATACCACACCCGGAGAGCATAGGAGGAGCCTGGCTCCGTAGTTACGAGTGTGAGTGCGGGAGGACATGCTACCGCACCTGAGGAGCGCGGAAAGCACCCTCCCACGCTACCCCAGTGCGAAAGCAAAATTTAGGTGAATAGTAGATGCCTCGACTTGTGCACTCACACCTCACGTCTTGGCCCACGCTCTGTGAGCTCCCACGGGGCCAACCTCCTCCCACGCTCCTCCTCGGATGCGATAAGGAACACGCGTTATTTATCGTGCCTCCTGCAATGGGATAGAAGACCATTTTTGTAAAAAAAAAAAAAAAAAACGTGAGAATACTCGATTTAGAGAGAGAAAATAGCGTACATGGGCTAGATTGGAGTTAGACCATGAAATATATCTGTTGGATGCACGAACGACCCCGGCAAACCCATAAGTGCAGCTACTGCATACTCCCCCGGTTTGGTAATATCTGTCGTTTTGGACATAGTGATGATTAAACTTTCGAAACTTTGACTTTTGATATATTTTTAAATATTTAAATTGGATACATGAAAATTATATGTGTAGACTTGTCTCGAGAAGTACTTTCATAATATTATAATTTTATTGGGTTTTATAAATATATTATAATAAAAATTAGCGGTGAAAGTTGTTTTTTGAAGACCGTGTCGATGTCCAAAACGACAGATATTATCAAACCGGAGGGAGTATAAAACATTCTCGCTCTCTTTAAAAAAACGAAAGCCTCTGAATAATTTGGTCTACCCTTAATTCCCGATGCATCGACCGTCGATCACGCATGCTAGCTGGCTAGCTGCCGTCCGAAAAACGTAACTAGCTGGCAGCTAGAGTGCTGATTGACTGGCACATCATCATGCAGAACCAATCTCCGAGTGGCAAGTATAAAACAGAAAAAGATTAAGGCCATGTTTGAATCCCTGGATTAATTATTAGTTGACTAAAAATTAGTCCTAGTCTATCCAAACAGGAAGACTAATAGGTGGGCTAGTTTTTAGCCAACCCCTCAGCTAACAATTAGTCCATTAGTTGATGGGAAGGAGCTAATTTGGGCTAATAGGATGTAACACACAAGGAAAAGTCAGATATACCCTTGCACTGGGCTAATTTGGGCTAATGTTCTGCCCCTGTATTACATGCCGAAAGGGAGTAGTTGCAAGATCTCAATAATCAAGGCAGCGTCCCCACAAAACAAAAAGAAACATCACAGTGCCCTGGAGATGTACAACGTGCAGACGTTCAGCCGGCTGCAGGGTCTCTCGACGCCGACGTCCTCCGTCGACGACGCAACGCAGGTCCGTCGCTGGCTGCTGTATCGAGCAGTGAACCGAACCGGAGTTTTTACCATCATCCAATACAGATGAGAGAGGTTTTACCATCATCCAATACAGGGGTAGGCATGACTTTTTCAAGAAATTAGTCCAATCATTAGTCATGTATCCAAACAACCCTCGGCTAATTTTAGATGGACTAATTATTAGTTGGCTAATAATTAGCTCTAGCTATTAGCCAGCTAACAATTAGTTTTAGGCAATCCAAACATGGCCTAAGAACTTCAATGGAACGCATAAATTTTATAGCAATTTTATAGGAATTTTATAGGATTTCACATGAAACAGCCTAGTTCCAGCGGTAATTGAAAAAATTCCCACATTTCAACGGAGTCTAAGAAAATATGTACGTAAAGGAAAAAGGACTGGATTTTCTTTTTTTGTTCATTTTTAGAAAATGTGTCCTTTTTTTTTTTTTCTGTTTTTCATGTACAGGAAGTCCCTACTTTCTCCTTAATTATATCTTCAATTCAGCCCGTTATCTTCAATCTCGTGAGTTTTTAGCTACCCTAATTTTCTGTAGAAAATGTTATTGGTCCATATATTTTCATATCTAATATCTAACGCCTCTTAATTTGTAAATGGCTATATTCTAAGTCCATTCAATTAGTTTTGCAATAGTACACGAAAAAATTAATTCGCACAGATCGTGATTCGTGAAGCACTACATTGCAATACAGCAGTGAAATTTATTTTCAAAGTAATGCGTTTTGCCACCATGACATAGGTGGAATATCCCGTGCCTTCTATTTATTTTTACTAGACATAGCTTTCTTCATCTTGTTTCTTAGTACAAGGTGTGCGTATAAATTTGTTGATGTTTTCTCTTATTTGCCCACATTTATCACATATTCTCTCTTGTATTTATAACAAACACTCACTAACAATTCTCATTCCTATTTCTAACGTGTTTAAGCAACTATTGCATCGTCATTTTAGGGTCTGTTTGGCAACAAAATATTTTTATAGTTTTAAGACAAAACCATAGTTTTAAAGAATACCATGGTATTTTTAGTCATAAGGTGTTTGGAAGCAACAAAAAAAACTCTGTTTTGAAAACCATGGTATTTTTGGAGTATTGAAAACTCCACTCATAGTGGAGTTTTGAGCTTTTAGCATCACTTCATCATGCAAAAGACTTTTTTTTCAAACAGTTTTCATGCCATAGTTTTGTAATACCATTGTATTTATGCCAAAACAATTTTCATGCCATAGTTTTGTAATAACATGGTATTGGGAAACTTTGCTTCCAAACAGGGCATTACTTTGTCATTATCTTTATCTTACGGCTTTATTAGTCATTATGGCACTCATTCAACATACGCTTTGTATTTTGGAAAGGAAATAGTACTTCCACGGAAATAGCATTTTTTTGAAAAAAAGGCAAATTTTCAGAACATAAACTAACCAAAGAAATCAATAAAGATCACAAAAGTTATAAGTAGCCAAGTACATGGCATGATTAGGAAAAATAATATTTTGCGCCATTTCCTATTCGACATTTTCTGGGCGCCATGGTGCTATTCAAGTCCAACTTTTCTTTTTAATTCCTCTGATATCTATCTAAGCAGTACTTCTATGTTTTTCCTTCTAATACAAGTTGCACAAATCTTGAAACAAGCGAATAAGTAATCACTATTTACATTTCATTCGTGCTTTAATAGTTGTGCATTTTTTTAAAAAAAGAGAGTAGAAGCACCTCTCATCTGATTCTATTTGCAAGATTCGTACATCGCTTTATATCTTTTTATAAGATCAAATTCCTTCACTTTTGGATTTGGGAAAAAGTGATGGAAAAGGCAAAATTGGTGGAGTTGGGGGAAAAGAAATACTCGCACACTTGCTGAGAAGGAAAAGCGACGGCAGGGAGGGAAAAGTGATCGAATGCCTGAGGATATCTGCCTGCCAAATCTTTTCTCCCGAGAACACCCTCGAATGAATAAATAGATCTTTTCCTTGCTTCTTTTCATGCATCAGTCATCAAGAAACATTGAAATTTGCAGATCTCGGGCAAATCGTAATTCAATCTTATCATCAAGGTAGACTTGGAAAGATTTGTTTGACTTCGCATTTTATAAAATATAAGTTATTGTTTAAAACATGCTGTTTTCCCTAATATTACATGAATTATACCGTTTCCTAAGAAATTCCTAAAGAAAATGTGATATTTTTGCGTGCCAATTACCAAACAAGCCATGAAGAAACCAGTATTTAGAGTAGGGGTGAAAACGGATCGGATACGGTCGGATATTGCTGTTCCCGTATCCTAATCCATATTTTTTTTCCAGATTCGGAATCGGATACGGTAAGACCGAATACGGATACGAATATGGATATTTCGGAGTTTCGGATATGGTAATGTTGGAGCGGATACATACCAGATTCGGTTCGGAAACGGATAATACAAACGGATACATACTTGTTGAGACATTTGACAAGCAATAAATTCATATATATTACATAAATTTGACAACTCACACAACACAAGTATAACAAGGTATCAAATTCATACATAACTTGAACAACTAAGTCCCGCTCGCCCAACAGACCAACACACTGAATTCATGCGGCGGCGGCTCAAACACTATGGTTAGTTTTCGGGTTGGGGAATCGAATGGAGAGGCAAAGACTGAGGCTTGCGGGAATCGAATGGGAAGCCCTTGACTCTTGAGTCTTGACTTGAGTACGGAGTACCCTTGTTTTGTTGATTCGGATATCCGGTCGGATAATATCCGGTTACCATATACCGCAGCTATTTGGTCGGATATCTCGTCTACCGTATCCGTTACCGTATCCGGTAGCAAGTATCCGGTACCGTATCCGAATCCGGCCGGATACGGATTTTTTTTTCCCGGATATAGTTTTTAACGGATTCGGTATCGAATCGGTCGGGATTAACCCGTACCATTTTCACCCCTAATTTAGAGGAAGCTAAACCATAATACAGCTTGCCTTGGGTGGTAGAAACCAAAACTAGCTCGGTTGGTGGGGACGCTAGCGCGCTCGCCAACGTTTGAGGCTTCGGCTCAACGCTGTGCGCGCATGAGGGTTAAGTTCAACGCGTATATGTGATGTGTGTAGACTGTAGAGTGTGTGTTTGTAACCTAGTCATTGCTCTTTCTTCTACAATGAATACCAGAGTTTTTGGTCAAATTTCAAAAAAAAAAAAATCAATAAATAATCATATGGATCTCTAAGAAAATTTTTAGTGATATATAAAAGAAAAGGAAGACGCGAAAGGTGTCACCTTCTGCGGCAAGAGATGGTGTAATTTTTGTAGGAGTAGTTGCATTTGGAAGAAGATCAAATTTGTAAAAAGAATTAGGGCCTATTTGGCAACAAGGTTTTTTCATAGTTTCGAGACAAAATCATAGTTTTAAAAAAATATTTTGTTTTAGAAACCAAGAGGTGTTTGGTAGCCTTTCAAAAAACTCTGTTTTAAAAACCAAGGTGGTTTTCACAAAACCATGATTTTTTTCTCTGTTTTGTAAACTTTGGTCTTGGGCAAAATTTTATGAGAACTTGTGCCAAAACAACTCTTGTTCCAATACTTTGTCAACCAAAAACTTTGTAGCCAAACAGTTGGGAGTTCCAAGAAAAACCATGATTTCAATGGGGTTTGACAAAACTATGTTTTTTTATGCCAAGACAATTCTCAAACCATGGTTTTGCAAAATCTTGTTGCCAAATAGACCCTAACACACTAAGTTAGAAAAATGATGATTTTCACCTTTTTTTCATATATAAAAAACTTCCTCGTCATCGTCTTCCCTCCATAATCCATACGCTCGCGCCAGCGAGAGATAGAGAGGGAGAGTGTCTTCCGTCCCCCAAAAGAGCAAAGTGCCGGGCCTTTCCTCCGGTTCCTAGTTTTGGTGGTATTACATCATTCCTCTCCCTCCCAAGTCCCAACGAACGAGGTAAGCACACAGATACAACAAAAGAGAAGGAATAAGAAGCAGCTGAACACGCAGAGCATCGCCAACATGGGGGACGCTGCCTCGAGCCAACCTGTAAGCCTCTTCTGCTACTTATTTCACTCACTCTTCCTGATAAATATCACAATCTTCTGCCAGTTGATTACCCTGACTAGTTCGAAAGCAAGTGAATTTTGCCCCTGTTCAACATGTGAGATCAATCACCTGTGATACAGATAGGCTATTGCGGTCGGAAGCCTACTAAATTGTGGTTTTTAATTTTTCTTGTGCGCAGGTTCTTGCACCAAATGATCTTGGGCAATCAGATTTGCATACCAGCCCGGCCACCGCGACCAGTGGGTTCATCGCCCTCAACGTCGGCGCCCTGTCGTCGCTCGCTGGCGACAGCCCGGACACGGCGGCGGCGCCTCCGCGGACACCCGTAAGTGGAGAAACACGACGACGATGGCGACGGCGATGTGCACCCATCCTCTTTAGTTCATTCCAAAGCTGATTCCTCTCTTGTGCGCTTGTGCTGTGAACGCAACAGAAGGTGGCGAGGTCGCTCTCAAGGAAGGGAGAGAGGAAGCCGGCCGACGGCGACTCCAATGGCACCACCGGTCAGTCCAATTATAATCGTCTTAAATGAGGACTGAATTGAATTCACATTTCGATGTCGATATCTTCTAGTGCTTTTTTTGCTTGGATTTTTGTTGGTTTCCGTGGAGCTCTGGTAATTCGATTTTGATGGTTCGTTTACCTTGTTACTTAAGCTAGTACTAGTTGGTGACAAGTGAGACTTACGGGTTACTCCACAATTCTAACGACGAATGGGAGGGGGTGTCTTGTTCGAGGTGTAACTTTGGGCTTGACCGTGACGTCGTCCAAAGATGCGATCTTGGATGATCCATGGCGCCGATTTGATTCTGATCCGTTCCTGTGCAGGCGGCCGCGGTGGTTCGGGAAAAGGCGAGAGGCCCCCGCTGTCCCCGCTCTTCGTCCACGTGGCGGCCGCCGACGAGATGAACGGACCACAGCTCATCCACACGCCGTTGGCCGGCACGCCGGGAGGGAAGTCCCGGCGGCTCGGCCGGCGCCCGGCGCCGTGGCTCGATCCCAGGAGGGTGGTCTTCCTCTTCGCCACATTGTAAGGATTTCGCCCGCCCTTATGCAGCAGAACGTCAACTAGGCAGTGTCGCTTGCTCCACTACTTCCTGAATTGATATTATTATACTATCCTTTTGTATTTTCACTAAGTCACATTTATAAAAGAATGTAGATATAATAGTGTGTTTTATTTTAGTACATAATAGTAAACAATATTATAAATAGTTAAAAAGAAGGGATATAGAAGGAAAAAACGTAAAAAAATTACCTCGAAATTACAGAATAATATACATTTAAAAGTAAAATTTGAAAGCTAGAATGATATGTGTTTCGAAACGGAGAGAGTAGCACGATAGTATGCTAGTACTCCTCTCTGCCCGTTTTACTTGATGAGAGCCAATCTCTGGAGATGTTAGGCGATGTACCGACGTAGGGGTCACGAACCAGTAGCAGTACGCTCTTATTTTCTGCTAATGATTTTGGCCAGAAACCGTGGTACTTAAAAGCCTTTCACGAAGTACCCAAACCATTAGGCAGAACAGTTCAGCATTCAGTGAGTGCGCCTAACAGGCTACGGAGTGGTAGTACAACGCCAGTAAATCCCCTTGCCATCTTCAGGAGACTCGGTGGCAGAAATGATGCACAAGACCGGCCGTGGTTTTCGTTGGCAAGTCCCCATTGCAGAACTAGTTGTCAGCTTCGTGTTCTTTACAGCGATAGGAGAGAAAAGATGGCGATCGATGAGCAACCGCCCTCGTTTAGTTCGATGGCGCCGCGCAGCCGAGTGCCGACTGGAGAGGAGCCTTAACGTTTCGGTTCATGCCCCTGTTCCCGTGATAGAGGATTTCTTTTGCACGATGAAGTGATGCCAAAAGCTCGAAACTCCACTATGAGTGGAGTTTTCAATACTCCAAAAATACTATGGTATTGGCAATATTATGATTTTCAAAATAGAATTTTTGTGGTTGCTTCCAAATACCTTATGGCTAAAAATTCCATGGTATTCTCCAAAACCATGATTTTGTTTAGAAACTATAAAAATACTTTGTTGCCAAACAGACCCTTAACGTTTCGGTTCATGCCCCTGTGCCCGTGATAGAAGATTTCTTCGAATTATTCCTTGCTTTTTGAAGCGTGGATTAGTACGCATTGTTCCAAGCCGCGCGCTGGATCGATTCTCAAGTTCAGTAATCAGTAGTGCGTAACAGTGAATTATGAGATGATTGTAAACAGTAGTGTTCGGTAATCAGCATGGTGTTCTCCAACGAAAAACTCTGATGAGCTGATGCCATTTTCTGGATTGTGCAGGTCCAGTGTGGGAACGTTGATCCTGCTCTACTTCACCCTGTCCATGAGCAAGATGGGCGGCGCCGGAAATGGCGCCGGCGCTGACAGCGATGCCCGGTGAAACACCGGCCGTGGAGAGCGAAGGATTTTTCGCGTTGCTCAGAGGGTTTTCAGTCAACGATTTTTGTGAAGGTCGTGAGGGGTATGCTGCTACTGGATTTCAGGCATAAAAAGTGTGATACTCTGAAAGGTCGCACAAGAGAGCTTATAGAGTGAATGGCCGTGAAGAGATTAGGCTGGTTGGGGTTTGATGGACGAGCTTGTGGTGGTAGCTCACCCTTTCTATCCTGTTTCGTCCCCCCCTATTTGCTCAAGAGAATACATGTCGCTTTGGAGCGATGCTGCTCAGTTTGTTTGTTTTTTTTGCCCTTACTCCTGTCGGAAACACAAGCAAACAAAATATAGACACTGATGTATTTGAAAGAAATGTCTTTGCCCTGATGTCATTTCTGAAGGGATGGTACATGAGCACGTACATGGCTTCAACAAACCAAAAATAAACCGACGAACAGAGAGGGTATGGGAGAACGCACACGATGATGATCTAAAAGAATTTGGACCCACTGTGCACCATGTCGATAATCTAATCAGGGACACGTGAAAAATGCCGGATAGGATAGGCTCTAGACTTGTGTTTTCGCTTCACTGCTGCAGAATAGACTTAAAAGTCCCTAGCAAAAACCCTTTGATACTCAACATGACTGTTAACCATCTCTGATAGATAATCGTAGATTTTAATTGGAGCCACCCTGCAAGAACAGAAACAAATTCCTTAAGTTATTTGGTTCAATCCAAACAAATTCTCCTTACCTACGTAGAAGAAACATGTTTTTTTTCTTTTCTTCTGAGGACTCAAAAGCATCATACTTGCAACACAGTGAAAACAACATGGGCCATATCCGGCATTTTTCAGAGATCGACAGCTAGCCCAATACCTTTTTCTTAGGAAATACAGAAAACACATGGGCAGTTTGTCAATTGAAAAGATCGACTTGCAAATTTATCTTCACTTTGTATCAAATGGAAACAAAATATCAAGTATCGAACCAAATAATCTCTTAGGAGCATTCTGAAGATCCATATGTCAGCCCTTGGGCTGCTGCTGCAGTTTCCATAAAACCAGATTCCTGATCAACTCAACCAGACTTCAGTGACCTGGCCCTGGTCTAGCAGAGAAACTACATTTTGGTTGAAGCACATCTGACCAGAAATCCATCATGGACTTACAACCACATATCCACGAGATAGTTCAAACAGAAACCACAAAATAGGGGGAAATATCGTTCCAAACAACAAGATCCATCAGACTGAATGTAACACCCAATAGGTAAATGAAAACAACATATAAATGAACTAAAGAAGAGATTGAAAATAGTTCAAGTTAGTGTCTGATATTGTTGGAAACTAGACACACGCATGCACGCACACATCTTCAACGACTTTTGAAAAGTGTTCCTATCAAATCTAAGAGTGAACACATCCTTGAAAAATGATCCTAGCAGTCAATACTAGACAGAAGAAATCATTGCGATTTCCATGCACAGTGTCTTACGAAAGCTTGTTTACGAGGATAAAGAAGGATATTCTGGTCCACTTATACTATTTTATAGTGATGGGAATCTTAGTTCTCTGCAAGAAATATATTAATCTGATTTTTCTAATAAATTTCAGAAAGCCAGTTCAACCGGGTGTTTTACCTAACAATCTAGAAGCTCCAATGACCAAAAACGATTTAGGCTAATGAACACTCGGAACAAGCAATGCACATTTATTTCCAGCTGCACTATACTGCAAATCCTTATCTTTTAGATACAGAAGCCACCCAGAAGGAGGTCACTCTTGACATGGAGCTTATCAGAACACACATACTTTACAAGGCACAGTAGAAGAGATAGAACGTGGTGCTAGTACCGTTTTGACATGTGTGGCATGGAGCACTTCTGTTTCCTGTCATGGTATATCCTCACAATGACAGCAGCCGTTTCCTCTATAGCTTTTCCAGTGATTTCTGCACGAAAACAAAACAAAACTATGCTTTTAACATAAGAAGAAACAGAAAAGGGTCTCCATAGAGACAATGAAACTGATCTTACCAATGACTGGCCATATTGGATGTTGAGCAAAAATTTGTTTTGCATGGTCCAACTCCTGCCTCACATGCTCCATTTCGGCATAATTACTCTTGTGCCGATGAAATCCGAGAGCTTTGGCCCTCGCCTTTCTGATTGCTTGAAGAACCACAGGGTTTATCGTCAATCCAAAAATCTTATCCTGATCGATCTCAAAAAGGGTCTTTGGAAGATCCACTCCCATCACAATTGGAACATTTGCCACTTTGTATCCTTTTTGAGCTAGATAAATTGACAATGGTGTCTTCCCAGTACGTGAAACACCAGCAAGTACAATGTGTGCACGGTTAAGGTTATGTGGCTGAGCACCATCATCTTGTTTGATAGTGAAATCAATAGCTTCGATTCGTTGGAAGTAATCCTCAGTAAGCTGACCCTGTCGGCTAGGAGAACTTCGTGGAATCCCAGATGGAGCAACACCGATATGAGAAGCTATGGCTTCAATAGTAGGACGAAGAAAATCAGTGGATGGAACACCCCATAGATCGCAAGCCTTCTTGGTTGCCTCAGCCATCGAAGGATCAGCAAGGGTATATAGAAGTAGTGCCCCTTCTTTTGCTGCTTGCTTTACTATGTCAATAAGTCTATCCACGTCATCAATCTAAAGCAAATTCACAGCAACTTGTAAGAGATGCTGGTTAGTACCAATAACAATAAGTGATGTGCAGTTAACTTTAGTTCTTAGCCTATGCAAGTGCAAAGCTTGGTGACAAGATTCTAATCTGGAGTTTCCACAATCCACACAAGATAACTAATGCCTGTTTTGTCCAAACAGACAAAAGAAAAACTAATCAGGTCAAAGTGGCAATAAGCATCTCCAATACTTTGTCCATGCCTGAATATCCCAACTACGTGGTATTTATTTGTCTTTTGTACCCTATCAATGTGTGAAGCGGTGGAACCAAATAAATATGCATGAAGTAACCATGTGGTTCTCAATTTACACAAAACTATTGGCCTTATCCAACTGGATGATCCACACACGAATGTCCAGGTAGTGGATTTATTTTTACTAAAAAAATGTCAGATTAATCTATTGCATAATTCATCCAAAATTCCATACGGGAAGAGTTTTTTTCTCCGTTATAACACATGCAACCTTCGTTTCTAACCGTGACCATATTTCAACAGCCATTATCATCTAACTGTTTTTTTTGAAAAGCCCATTATCATCTAACTGTGACTAGCATCAAAATGGATCTTATATATTTCGTTCCCAAATAGGTAAATAGTGTGATGTTAGCCCAAGTCTTCCCCCGCTATTGAGCTTACACTAAACCCCGATTCTTCAAACGCTAAAACTGGTAGATGACGGTGAACTAAAGTATCCCAATTAACCCATGTTGACGTTCCACAGCAAGCAAGCCATAGGTATTACAGTAATCACTCCCCAAAGAAAGCCAAAAAATAACCACAAGGCAAAACTACAGGTTAAATTTCGTATCTAAACTTAAAACTCTATTGATTTGGTTCTTGAAGCACCCAAACTTCTTTGATTTTGGTCTTTCGAGTTTAGACTTATCATCGCACGCTGCACAATGATGTTCTCTACTTTTCGCTTATCATATCGCACAACTTTACTGCAGCAATGCAAATTCTCACATCCCCCTAGTTGAGCATTTGCCGTAGTAACTGCTCTACTCACTACGGCAAAATAGGAAATTTCAGCGTCACTACGTAGCAATGAACATTTTTTTTGGGGAGTGTATAGGCATCTCTCGGATGTTTTTTTTGTCTTAAATAACATTTAAATTTTAGACCATAGGATTAAAAATTCAACCGTTAGATCAAATCATATGATCGGATATAATCGATCCTTCCGAATCTTAACAATGATCCAATGCTTTTAGATTTGGATGATTTCAGCGAACAAAAATATCCGAATGATGTTTATCAAATACCATTTTTTTTTGTAAGGACCAGACATAACGCACTGGAGAGCGGAGAACAAGATCCAAATTGAAGAATTAAGGTGATAAAAGGGCGGAGAGAAAAATGAATCTTTACCCCGGAGAAGAGGTGGGTGCTGACCGCGCAGCCGCGGTTGACGAGGCAGTGCTCGAACTGCCCGAGCGCGGCGTTCACCGAGTGCTCCAGCGTCCAGCCCGTCCCGTCCGACACCATGTAGATCGACTTCCCAGCCGCCTCTCTCCCGACACCAACCACCTCGTCATCCTCAACGACCTCCTCCACCGCCACCGCCTTCGCCGCAGCCTCCTCCTCCTCTGACGACGACGGCGACTTGGCCGGCGCCACCGAGAGCGCCCCGTGCCCCCTAATAGTCGACCACTCGAGCCGCCGCCCGGACCGGAGCGCGCGCGCGCGCGACCACCGGCTCAGCTGCGGGCTCGCGCGCTGCGCGGGTGAGCGCGGCGGCGAGGAGACCGCCGCCGCCGCGGCCTCCCCCTCTGGCAGGGCCGGGCCAGTGTCTTCCCGGTCCGGGTCCGGGCGCGAGCTTAGAGGCAGGGCGGGGTCGGCGATGGATGAGGCCGCGGTGGGGGATAAGCGGCGGCCGTGGAGGCGTATCATTGAGTCGAGCAGGGGACGATACCTTTCGCTTGCGCGAGAGCGAGACCGCGAGGCGAGGTGGGCGTTCGAGGACCTTCGCTTCGTTTTTGCGACGTTTTCGAGTGCCGGTGTGGGCGTTTTAAGGCGTTTCCTCACTGACGTCGTACGTGTGGTTTGGTCGGTAAGAAACATGGGACGGACGCCCAACGCCAACGGGGTTGGACCGGAGAATGATTGGTCTCTTAACAAGCTGGTTTCAACGTCTTCGCCGTTGGTTTTTGTCTCTTCGGCTTATATCACTCGTAATGCACGGACTTTTAAATCGTCTTATAAACGAGTCACGTGTCCTTACGAAGACGAGTGTCATACCTTCTGATTTTTGCATCGGGTCTTCGATTATAAACTATATAGCCGGTACATTTCATTTATAGTACTGTCAGTTTATTAGAAGTGTCGAATTTAGCACCCTTTTATTGTAGAACTAGATATATAATAGGCTAATTAAAGCTCCTCGTCCGACGTCCGACGAAAAATAAAACAACTATACATTAGACAATCTCTACTATTATAAAGCAACAGTTGGTGGCAGTGGTGAGTTCTACCCACGTCATTAATTGCCCTGCTTAATTGCTGTAACGAAAAAAGCGTTCTTTTAATTAGCTTTTCGCGAAAGCGAGCGTTAAAGATGTTTGATCTTGTGAAATAATTTTTTTATTTTTTAATCTTTATTTTTCGTTATCAATTTTGTTTTTCGTAGCAATGCACGGGCATGTAACTAGTGTATATATAAATTCAGCTATCTCCACGTGATTAATCAGCTTTTGCCTATTCGTCTACTTCTTATCCACTCATTCAAGCTGCTACTTTTCCCTTCGTTTACACTCTTATGGTCTTGCAAGACATGACTTGGTAGATGTGCTTCTTTTCTATGTCTTTCCCGTACCAGCCACGGTGAGGCCGTCAACATGCACCACTGCTCCCATAACCCCTTCTGGGCATGCTCAGGCTAGATTATAAGGATAAACAACTAATACTCAGGTAATGAGTTATATTTTCAGTATCAACCATAATGTGTGAAATCGTTCAGAAAAGGTTTCTAAATAGAACCATCTGTGATAGCTATAGAAGTCATCACTACTAAAACCGTCTGTAATATTGCTGTATATCACAGACGGTTTCTAAATAGAATCGTCTGTGATGTTGTCGCTGACGGTTGCACTATAGAACCATCTGTGATGTTCCTCATCATACACGGTTTATCAAAACCGTCTGTGATGAGACGTCTAATATAAACCTTTTTGTAGTAGTGGGACTCCCTAGTAGGATACCCTTAAAAGCAGGCTACTGGTTACTGTTTGCAAAAAATCGATCGCAACCCCGACGCGCCTGCCTGCCACCACAACGAAGCTTCGTCTAGCACTGAAGAAGCTGCCTCCTGTTTGGACGAGTGCTTGTATCTTCCAGTTCATTTAAATTGAATTGCACCTTAGCGCCTGAATGGGTGAACGGGTGAGTGAAGGTCCAAAGTAATTATTGGCAAGTTGGCATTCTGCCATCGACGTAGAAATTCCCAGCAAGAAAGAAAGAAATTTTGATTAAACAAGATAAGAATTTAACCAAGCTCCCATCCCCATATGTACTTTACAGCCATGCTTTCTCCTAAAAAGAGAATCTTTAAGTAATTCTATTCCTGGATCATGGCGTACTTTGCAATTCGACAAGAAAAGGAAATGAAAGAACACACACATACAACTATCGCCACCTCTACCAAATGTTTGGCCTGCATGAATTCTGATGTCCTTGCATTAACAATCATTCAAACACTGCATGATCTCTTATTTGCGAGGGCCGGTCATCCGGCGTGCTGGTCGTCGCCCACAATCTTGAGGCCGGACGGCGGCAGGAAGTTGTCCGGCGTAAGCCCGTGCACGTTGAAGTCGGCCTCCTCCACCGTCCACGTCTCCTCAAGCTTCCTCTTGTGGTTGACAGAGCCCTCGCCATAGCGGAAGAGCGTGACGGTGGTGTGGCCGCCGTGTGCAATGTTGATGCCATCGATGTAGCGGTAGTCGGAGATGACGGACTCCATGCTGGTCTCCCAGAAGATGTTCTCACTGCGGCGGGCGCCCTTGCCGGACTTCATTCGAAGCAGGTGCGAGTCCTCTAGCTGGATGAGTAGGCCCGTGCGCTGGCTGAAGTAGCCCCAAACCGTGTGGTGGATGATGTCGAACGCCGGGGCGCTCCGGGCCCGCAGAGTCGCCGCACTCGCCTCCAACTTCAGTATGAAGCACTCCTCGCCGTTGATGATCTTCTCGCCGATGCACACCGCGTCCGAGAAGAGGTTCGCTATCGAACGCGGATCCAAGCCCTGCAAGACCGTGGACCATTTGAATGGATTGATCCGATCAGTGTGACAGGAAATGAGGAGGCAGCCAGTCGCGCGAGCGCAGCGGGAGGCCGGAGCAGTGTGCATGCATGTATACCTGGAGGGAGCGGCGGAGGGGACGAGGCGGGCCACGGGAGACGTGGGACTGTTCGGCGGCGGATTGGCGCCAGGCGACCTTGCCGTCGCTGCCGGCGCTCATCTTGTGGCCAGCCATGATGAGCTCGAAGTACCAGACCTCGGGGCACTTCTGCCAGAGCACGAAGCCACCGACCTCGGCGCGGCCCTGAGCGGCGGTGACAGTCTGGTCGCCGAGGTGGAACTCGGACGCGCACATCCGCACCTTCCCCACGGCGTACATGCTCTGCACCCCCTGCAGCGCCGCCTGCCCGCCCGTCGCCGCGATGTACTGCTGGATGATGTACTTGGCAGTCGACGCTTGCTTTATTCATCCACACAACGAAAACAAGTCAAGAATCGTTAGTCCTTGTGTGGTTGTGTACGCGCGTAATGCAGCATGGGTCACATGGACGCGCGCTTAGGACGGTGGGGGTGGCTTACGATGGAGGAGTCCCGGATGGAGCGGCTGAATGCGCGGTCGTGGGGGACAGGGCAGGGGATGAGCGGCGAGCCGACGACGTTGAGGAAGAGCTGGAGCTCAGCGTTGGCGGCGGCGGGGCCGCCAACGGTGGCGCGGTCGAAGGCTTGGGCCTTGAGCCAAGCGCGCATGTTGGCGCCACCGGCGCCCCGCCTCTTGTCGGCGCCGGGGGCGTTGATGAGCATCTCATCGGGGATAGGCACCTCCAGCACGGTGTCCAGGGAGTCGTCACGGTCCAGGTTGGGGCACAGTTTCCTCATGACACGCCCACCACCGCGCCGCGATGCGCATCAATGCCGGCCGACAGACGGAGCGAAGCTGGCACCCAACGCACGCGGGAGAGAGAGAGAGAGAGAGAGAGAGAGAGAGGGAAAGGCTGGGAACCTGTAGAAGCAGGCGCCATGCATTGGAAGAGAGGAATAAGTGGATCGCGCAGAGCGCGGAGGGTGAGGAGAGGCGGGAACCCCCCGAGAGGGGAGCTCGTGTCCATGTTTGAGACGTTGACGGCATCCGTGCCGATGCGTAGAAAACAGAGTTTCCCTCGCTGTGCATGCTCTGCAACAGGTATGCTCTGTTGTAACTCGTAAGAAGACATGGCAAAAAAAGAATGCATGTTTTCTCGGGCTTTCACGGCTATAAAATTGTGTCCCTATTTTTAGAAAATGTGTCTTTTTTTCTTCTTCTGTTTTTCATGTACAGGAGGTCTCTATTTTCTCCTTGATTATATCTTCAATTCAGTCCTTTGTCTTCAATCTTGTGAGTTTTTAGCTCCCCTAATTTTCTGGAGAAAATGTTCTTGGTTCATATATTTTCATATCTAATATCTAACGCCTCATAATTTGGAAATGGCTATATTCCGGGCCCATTCAATTAGTTTTGCAATAGTACACGAAAATTAATTCGCACAGATCGTGAAGCACTACATTGCAATACAGCAGTGAAATTTATTTAATTTCAAAGTAATGCGTTTTGCCACCATGACATAGGTGGAATATCCCGGGCCCACATTTATCACATATTCTCTCTTGTCCCCTCGTGACACGGTCTCCTGATCGTGCTCGAGATGATCTGGGATATCCAGACCGTCATAGAGCCCATCATATTCGTCATCCGAGAGGGCGTTGCGCTGAGAGTGATGGAACTGCTCTTGCGCGGCAGCCAACGGGGAAAAACTCCCGGGCTCAGTATGACCTTCAGGGTCAATGATGCCAGCGACATTACTGCTGACATAATACAGATCTTCATCCCCTACGTCGCTGAAGGTGTAGAGATTTTGGTGGTCTTGAGAGTTCGGCATCTTTAGGAATCCTTCACGAAAGGAACTGTTGTCCCCACAGACGGCGCCAGCTGTCGACGGTTGGGGAGCAGGCCCCCGCCGAGCTTACTTAGTTGATTGGGGGATCAACTATGTCCCCTTCTCGCAAGAAAGGCTGCTTCCGAAGGATGCCCGGTCTTACCGAATCAAGCACACTCAAAGAACGACACATGTATTTATCCTGGTTCGGGCTTCTCACGAGGGAGATAAAAACCCTACTCCAGTGTGGTGTGTATTGCTTATGTATTGTTCACCTAAGGAAAAAAAAACCTCTCCCCTTTCCAATGCCTGGAAGATATTTATAATTTACAAAGGCATCGAGTCGGTTACAGCCCGAACCGCCAGCGTCTGACCGTGGCCATAACCGAATCCTATATTCACGCCACATCCGGGTCGTGGGCGCAACAGCCCTTCGGGGTGGCGTAATTATCACCATCCTGTTGCAACCGTTAGCTACAACCATACGACCACGCAGCCCGAGCACGAACAGGGGCTGAACTAATTTGGCCCCAGCCCAAGCAAGCACGTCCGAGCTACGCGCTTGGGCACTTTGCGGGGCAACGAGCTTGTACCAAACGGGCATAAAGCTTGCATTGAACGGACAAGTCGGGCAACGACGCTCGACCTTTCTTGGGCCATCCTCGAGAACGACTTTTCGAGGTACGCGAGGTTGAAGCGAGCCCTGACTGCCGTGGTATTATGGTAGTTATGAGAATTACCCATTCCTAAAAAATTGCATAAGTAAATAAGGGGCAGATCATCGAAATTCCTCCTCCGGCCGATCTCCTGGCCCAGCCGGCTCGCGGGCATGGTTCGCAAAATCGACGAAAATCGCTCGATTTTCGCGATTTTCGCCCATATCACCGCGGCCCGATATCAAAAACCGGTCGGTAAACCGATCCAATTCAAAAAATAATTCAAAAAAATTCGAAAAAATTCAAAAAAATTTACGTGTAAAAAACCGGCCGAAAATCGGTGGAAATCGATCGATAAATCGCTACAAAAATCGATCGCACAAAACAAATTCAATAAGGTCGTCGATTTTTTTTGAAATTTTTTTGAAAAAAATTTGATTTTTAAATTTATCCGATTTTCGGCCGAAAATCGCCCCATCGATTTAGTAAACCCTGCTCGCGGGCCCCTTTCCAGTCTCCCCACGCCACCGGTTGCTCCTTCACCGCCGACCATCCTCTCCGGCCTCCTCTCCTTCGCGCGCGCGTTCATGCGCTCCTGCCTTCTCCGCGCCCGGCCGCCCGTCACCTTTGGTCTGCCGGCCCTCCACCGGCTCGGCCCTCGTCAGTTCGTCTTCCGTCCTCTTCACTCTCACCGTCTCTTCACCGCGTGAGCTCTGTTTTTCATATCGTTAAGCTAGGGTTTATGATTGACTTGGAGTCCTAGGGTTTAGGGTTTGGAGCTCAACTCCTCCCCAAACCTCTCTCATGTCGTCTTCCTCTCGAGTAAGTCACGTTCTCCGTACCCTCCTTCAATCTCTCTCTCTGTGTGTGTGTGTGTGTGTGTGTGTGTGTGTGTGTGTGTGTGTGTGTACCCGATCGAACCGCTCCAATGCACCGATCTGCCTCTTAATCAGGATTTCCCTGTGCATTACGTGGTTCAATGATCAAATCCCCCTTTTGTAGGTAAGGGTTGGGACTCTGGTTCCCCTTGTTAAAGACAATACTGGCTCATCGAATGCCTTGGTGCCAAGCATTCCCATCTTTGTGGGCTCCAATGTCATTGGGAGGAGTAATTTGGTGGTTGTCGACAAGAGAGTCAGTCGCAAGCATTTGAGCCTGCACGCCTCGGCTGATGGCTACGATGAAGTTGTTGTGGTGAGTACGCACGACGTGAGGGATAGTTGGTGATGCTGAGTGATTGTGCTTTCATGCCTTGAATTGGAAAATAAGTTGTAGCTTGATGTCGATGGATTTGTAGGAAGGACTGAATCCTATTGTTGTCCGATCAGAGGGCCAGAGGAGGAAGGTTTGTGCTCAGGAGAGAGCCAAGATTGCACATGATGATGTCCTGGAGTTGATTCCAGGTGATTATTTTGTGAAATATGTGAAGGTTGATGAATGTAAAAGTTCCACATTGATGGATTCAAGTGGCTTAAAGAAGGGGAAGAGGCATAGCGAGGATGATAGCGTAGCTGCCAAAAGGAATCGACAGGTTATGGAAGATGAGGCTTTGGCAAGAACTTTACAGGTTAGTTGACTTTCTATTCTTGTTGTACATCCATTTCTGTGCTGATTGTTTAATTGTCATGAGGCCAATCCATTATCTTTATGAAAATTATGTGTGGGTGATTTCCTATGGTTATTAGCTGCATTTACATAATACCAGGCTCTTTTCTGTCTGAAAATGCTCGAGTGTTTAAATTGATCCTAGTGTCTTACAGAGCAAACACAAAGACAAGGAACTTGCCAATGCTCACGTAATCTTAGGATACCTTGTTCTATTGATAAAATAAAGCAATTAGGCCAGACATTTTGGTTTATATAATACAAATGAGTAATTGTCTTATTATTGTAGCTCAATACAATGGTGATGATTCTTGATCTTTTGTTTGTGTTGGCTCGACAAGTGTCTTTTGTTTACCTTATTTGTGATCTTTATGGCCACATTGAGTTTCAGAAAAATAATGTACAACATATTTTGGGAATCACTACTCAATTAGAGATATTTTTTTTTGATGTTATAGCAAAACTATATCAATGTTAGCCGCGCAAATCACACGGGCCATTCAGCTAGTTTTCCAGTGGGAAATAAAATTATGCCTTAATCCATATAATCCAGAGTCCAGATATAATATTAGCTATTTACTAACTCAGCATTGCAACAATAATTTATTCAAGAGTTAGATATGGGTATTCAGAGTGTCTTTCTGACACAGCATTTGAGGCCAGATATAGTATCCATGTATGTTTTGTTGTTATTTTTGTTATTCTTTTAATTTGTAAGTTTAATGAGAAATCTCTTGATAGGGGGATAGCTAAAGTGCTAAACTATCATTGATTCATTGTTCATATAGGACTATATGTATTATTTTGCATGTTCTTCATATGCCAATGAATCATGATTGCTTATGCAGGGTAATTATGGACTATGCCACTATGGTACAACCATTTTTTTTTCTTTGATGCACATCACAAACACTTTTCCATATTTCACCACTTACCCTACGAACGAAAGGGAGAAGTGGTAAAATGCATGAAATGAATTGAAAAGTATCTTTAACCGAAAAGTGTTTGTACTTTGTACCATAGACATCCCCTTATATGCGTGAGTGGAAAATCCTTGTTCCCTAAATATAATTCTTATTTGTTAGGCTATCTCTTTTTGTTTGGAAAAGTTGCAAACATGTTGTGTGCAAAGGAGTGTAGGTTGGAGTTTGATTGTACACAAACGTTAGTGTTGACCCCTTTCCTGAACTATAATCAGGAAAGCTTTGCAGAAGAGAGTACAATTGTTACTGACATGGCTTGTGGTCAAAGATTAAGTTCACTTGATAGTGTTGGTTCTTCTGAGAAAAACGATGAGGGAATACACACTGTCAGTCCTTTGAAAGGTGTACTCTCGTCGACTTTTCGACTCATGCGTGTCCAAGGTCTTCCATCATGGACTAACACTTCCTCGGTTACCATTCAGGATGTCATACAGGTATTGCTCATTCAACATGAACACTTTAGTTGAAGTTACATGATCGATCAATTAATTTCGTTTAACATGTCATGTCACAGCATTGTTTAACATATGAGCTGTTAATGAATAAATGTTGCATAAGAACCAATTCGTTAACTTTCTAGAAACATGCATGACAGCACTTATGCTCATCATGCCCTCATTCCCTTGATCACTTAGTCTAATACTCATATATACTGCTGATTTGAAAAAGAGATGGCTCTCTTAGTCCGATCTTAAAGAGGTTCATAATATATTTTCAATGATATCCTCTATGGTACAAATGTTACAGCAATTTATAATTTTATTCAAAGGGCATTGCTGGTCTGATTGATACTCAGTGAACCTTTCATCCATGTTATTTCAGAACAAAAATTAGAACAAATGTTGTTTATCATTTCAACACTCTATTCCTGCATTGCTAGATTCCAGTGAGAAGTGTATTAGTTCTTACATGATTAATGATTTCTTAGGGTGAAGTGCTTCTTGCTGTACTCTCAAATTATATGGTGGACATTGATTGGTTGCTTACTGGTAAGTTATTTAGGATAAAAGTAAGGTTGTTGATGTTCATATGATGGTAGCTGATTTTTTTTTATCAAATATAAAGTTTTGATTTAAAAAACAATCTGGTGCCACTTGGCAGATTCTGAACATTAAACAGTGTATCCAACTATTTCCTGTGGTATCTGCTATTATTTAGCTCTACCATTTATGCATTTGTTTAACTAGTTAGATTTTGCAAATATCCTGTTTGTAATGCACTGCTAATGCTTAAGTTCAGTGTATTGGTTGGAAAGATTAATTGGAGTCCCTTCATTATTGTTAAAAGTAAATTTCCACATTTTTTCACTGAACAAATATTTGGTTCCATAACTGCTCAAGTTTCCCTGATGCTTTCTTTATGGTGTGACTATTCATTGGTATGAATATATTTATTTACTCGGTAGTGGGTGCTGGCAACAACCTAGCTCATTTGGTCCTTTTTATTTCAGACAACTAGAGTGGTCATCTCCTATTGGTTTCTAGAGTTATTTGTGTTATTGCCTAGCCTACATTCTTTCCTATACAAGAATGCTGAAAGCTCATGGGTCTGAGCTGCTGCAGCTAATCTTCAAGAATAAAACACATTTGTGTTTACTATTCAATCGTAAAGCATGATTTGTGGAATACAGTGATAATGCAAGGCCACACAAGATGAGGAAGACATGTACATTTGACCCTTTTTTTTGATAAATTAGATTATGTTCTTGCTTGTCTTTTTTTTTCCTCAATACTGAATGTATCTTCTTAGTGAAGTGCTATTAGTAAAAAAAAATATCTTAGTGAGATTTGCAATATGTGCTCTGATTATTGTGTTCAATATGAAATATCAGTGTGCCATTTTTCCTCGTTACCTACATTAGTTGTTCTTAATGTAAATAGATATTCCATTGCGCAGCATGTCCAAGTTTAAGGAAAGTTCCACATGTCCAAGTTATACATGGAGAAGTTGGTGATTCATTGGAGCTCTTGAAGGTGGCAAAATTTGTAAAACCATTCATTATCTTGTTTCTTTTTTTCTCATTTCATGTTCATGCTTGGGTGACAGAAATCGAAGCCTGCAAATTGGGTCCTTCACAAGCCTCCTCTCCCAATTTCATTTGGAACACATCATTCGAAGGCCATGCTGCTTGTATATCCTCGAGGGATTCGTGTTGTTGTGCACACAGCAAATTTGATATATGTTGACTGGAATAACAAAACTCAGGGACTATGGATGCAAGATTTTCCCTGGAGAGACGCAAAGGATATTAATAAAAACGTTCCTTTTGAGAATGATCTTGTTGATTATCTCAGTGCACTTAAGGTAGCAGGGTATTCTCTGTTTGCTTCTAGATTACCATGTAATTTCAGTGTTGTTTCAATTCACATGCTGTGTTTAAAAAATTTAAATGTTGTTTTCGTACCAATGCCTTGAAAATTCTATATTAAAATTTTCAAAGGACATCAGTTGCTTGAGTTTATCAGAAGAAAAAGGAGTAAACAAGTATGCGCAGTTTTGAAACAATCACAATCGACACTAGAAAATTGTGTTTTATCCAGTCTTCTACTTCAAAACAAGTCGATATTAAAAGAATTATTTTCGGAATTATAGTGTTTTCTCAGACTACTGAATGAGTACACAGGGAAGCCAAAGTTCTCATCTTACTAAAATACCGTTGAATGGGAAAATACGCACTTGATGTAGTCAGAGAGATCTAGGAATTGATGGTAACATGTTATAAACTTGGGCTTTTGTCATATCTGTTGCCAAAATTAGTAAACCATGTAAAAAAGATGCCTTAAATAAGCTGATGCAGTTTCTACAAATCATGAAACATGATATGGTTTTCCATGGATCTTTATTCTGGAACAAGTTTTATACTGTTCCCTGATAGTCTGATCAATCCTAGTGTAATTAAGTATCTTGGAACTGTCTAGCTTTTAGAAACCCCCTCCTTATAGTTTTTCTTGGAACTGCCTAGCTTTTAGAAACCTCCTCCTTACAGTCCAGTTCATTCTGACTGCTACCTATGTATTAGTTTGTTGCCCCTGCAGTTGCAATTTTATTAAGTTCATCTTGTCTATGTTGAGTGGTAAACTGAATTGTTCTCTTAATCTCTTCATGACAATGCAGTGGCCTGAGTTCAGGGTAAATCTTCCAGTTGTTGGTGATGTCAACATCAATGCAGCATTCTTTAGGAAATTTGATTATAGTAGTTCAATGGTTAGTACATTTCTTTAACCTTGCAGAGTTACTTTAAGCTTAATGTGCTGTGCTGAACCATAAATTCTTGTTTTCCCCCCAATTAATGGACTGACATAAAATGAAAAACATTACAAAAAAAGAGAACATCAGCGTATCAAATGAAGTTAGCACTTCTGTCCAAATGTTAGTTGGGGCAGCAAGATTCTACTAACTTTGGCCTTGCTCGATAAATGATGGCAATTACTGACTCATGTGGCCAACTGGCCCTTAGCACTGAATTATGTTATCTTGTGCATGGTGCCCCATGAATAGACTGCTTGATCTGTAAGTTTTCTGTTGTGCCAAATGCCCAAATGCATAACATATTTCTATCATTTGGACCAGCTTGTGGTTTCTCATCTTATAAAGTATGCGTCACATGGAAGGATTCTCCATTTTGGTTCATGGAAAATGACTACATTGTTCCTTTTGTCATCCTTTTTTAGATCTTGTGATTAGGCTCTTTTACCAATTTGGCTGTTGTTGAAATGAACCTTAGCGTGCATTTTTCTACAGCGTCTGTGTCATGTGGGGGGTACAGGTCGTGACAGCCTGCATTACGTGTTAATTAAATGATATGATGTATTCTTTTGGTCCTTCCCTTCCTCCTCCCTTGCATGCACAAATACCCAATTGCCTAGGCAGAAGGCTCACCACCCCTTACACGTGACTGTTTGGCTGTATGCAAGTGGGGTTTACTTACAAGTACAAACATATATGAGCACATACACACGTGGCTCCCCCCCCCCCCCCCCCCCCCCGGGGCATCTATCTTTGCATAATTTAATCTGAAGTAATTTTATGTCGTTTGCAGGTCAGGTTGATCGGGTCTGTTCCTGGTTATCATGTGGGCTCCAATATTAAAAAGTGGGGCCATATGAAGCTTAGGGTTGTTCTTGAAGAGTGCATATTTGATAAACAGTTTTGCAAGTCCCCACTTATTTATCAGGTACTTTTCATCCACCTATCCATTTGTTAGGGCATGCAACTTTGCAAAATGTGGTGGCAAATAAACTTATTGATCTTTTTATCGGAAAATGCTTAAACTTAAGAAACAAAATTGATATCCTGCCAAACTTTGTGGCTTTGTGCGTAGCAAGCGGCTGTCATACATTACCTTAGGAAAGACAGTATTATCTATTTTATTCTTGGCATACCAATGTCACCAATATAAGCTGTCAGTAATGTTGCACTGATGGACAAAAAAGCAAAACAAATATAGCATTTAATTTTTTTTGTTGTATTACAGGAGTATACAAAATGCAGGATCTGTATCAGACTAAAAGCATGTACTACCTTAGCAATTATATTATCACATATTGCATCCCCAATGAATGGGACTGAAAAATTCAGGATTATCTTTCCTTTCCATTTGAGTCAAAAGTTGATAATGTAATTTTTTATTGTTTATTACTTCTCATGTTTGAACTTCTTGAAGGATGTTTAGCATTAATTTCTTCTTGCATGCAGTTTTCTTCCTTGGGGTCACTTGATGAGAAATGGATGAGTGAATTTGCATGCTCGTTGTCAGCTGGTAAAGCAGATGATGGATCACCGTTGGGTATTGGGAAACCACTGATTGTCTGGCCTACAGTGGAGGATGTTAGGTGCTCAATAGAGGTATAAACTTAAGCTCTGTAAAAGCTTTATAGTTATGCTTCCTGTATCATCATGATATGCATGCCTCTTGATTCTTGAATGGCTCGTTGTTCTTTGTGCTTTCTTTATCTGTTAGGAACTTGCCAATAGGTTGTGATATTCCATGAGAAATAAGTGCTGGCCTCAAAAGTATATGAACATATATAATCTTTGTATTCAATTTTCAGATCAATGCTGGCGAGATCCATGATTAGAATTTTGCTAATCTTTTATTTGAGCATGACCGTCTTATTTACCTGCTTTTCTTGGTGTTTGATATTTCATATGTAGGGGTATGCAGCTGGCAGCTGCATTCCAAGCCCTCAAAAGAATGTTGAAAAAGATTTCTTGAGAAAATATTGGTCCAGGTGGAAAGCAGACCATGTAGGTCGTTGGTATGCTCTCTTTTCCTGCAGTAACCTGAAAAGCTATTATATTGTTCAAATGAAATTCGGAATTCCCCAATGCTCACGGCACACCGCACCATTAGGATGCTATGTCTCAATTATTGACCCATTCTACAAATTATCTAGTTCCATACCGCTGAAGATTTGTCTAGTTTTTAGAATAGAACAATGGGTATTATATTTAATCCTTTTGTGTTGTATAATATGCCATGTATCGCAAGAGGATTTGCTTGGGATGTTTTGGTTTTGCTTCATGGTAGCCATGATTTGAACTTGAAGACTAGTAACTTGTGACCAAACATAGCACTGGTAGATTTGATGTTTTTTGACCTATAATTATGTGGCAAAATATCCGGTGCAACCACTGTTTTCGTGCAACCACCGTGCAATCCTACTAAAAAAAGTTCCAAAAAATTCTGAAAAAAATCATGGATGTACATCTCAACTTACCCCATCTACGTATAAAATTTCATGATCAAATACGTCCTATGCTAGAAGTTACAAAAAAAAAAAAAAAATTCGCTTGGAATCTTGCTACAGTAGACAGTACAAAATTTGTTTTTTTTTTTAACTTCTAGCATAGGACGTATTTGATCATGAAATTTTATACGTAGATGGGGTAAGTTGAGATGTACATCCATAATTTTTTTTCAGAATTTTTTGAAACTTTTTTTAGTAGGGTTGCACGATGGTTGCACGAAAACGGTGGTTGCACCGGATATTTTGCCTAATTATGTGCCTTAGCTTTTAAAGTTTAAACCTCTTGCCAAAATCTAGCATTTGAAGCGAGCTTTCTATTCCAAGTAGTGGTGTAGTACAACTAAAAGAGCTAAGGATGGAGATGGGTAACTCTTCTAGCCTGTCATTCTCTGTCATGACATTGCCAAAGCAAGATAGCAGATCTCCGTGGCTGTGGAGGCTTACTAGTTTCATCTGGTCTGTATGGCTTGGCAACATGAGGATTTTAAAAATCATCTACTTCAGTGGTTGCCAGGTGGATGTTGCCTTAGTAGACAAGACAATGAAGAATCCCTTTGTAACGTAAACAACAGCGCAACTTTGTATTAGCAAGTAATGATTATGATTTATGATTGTCTAAATTCTGGAGTATTCTGTTGAAGTGGGCATCTTTGGTTGATGCTCAGTCAGTTATTTATATACGCTGCAAAAGATTGACATCCTAATCCTTTTTAGATCTTTCAGTTTTTTTTCTTCTTTTCAAAATAATGGTTTTTATTATTGACACGAACTGATATTATGATCTTTATTTTTTACCAGCTGTGCTATGCCTCACATAAAAACTTTTACTCGTTACAATGGTCAAAATATTGCGTAAGTTTTCATATCAAGTTCTTTCCACTCCAGGATTAAAATGATTCGAATATTTCCTGGATGATCATTATTTAAAGGAGAAAGTCCACTTTACCCCCCTCTACTATCATGAAAGTCCAGCTAAAAAAGCCCCATAGACCCTCCACTAAAAACCATTAGTTAAGCCCCTCAACTTTGAATAACAGTGTGTTTTTCACGCTGACGATGGTATTTGTAGTGGTTTTGCTTACATGACATATGACTGGGTTCGCTGAGTTAGTAAGACATTTAGTCATGTCAGAAGTTACCTCACAAAGTGAGTCAGCAAGTTAATTACAAAATAAAAGGCAAAAAACATTTTTTTCCCTCTCCTCTCGTGTCTAGTGGATTCGCTTTAATCCGCTAACTTAACACTGATCAGATGCCACTTAAGCTGCTAGCGTGGAAATACCGCTTTGAAAACCACCACCGCCAAGAGAGAACCGAGTATAGCTCGGTTGGCAAGGAACAAGAGTCGGCCCCTTGCCCACCCGGGTGCTCATCCCTCTTTAGTGAATGCCAGAGCTCATGGTCAAATTTCAAAAAAAAAAAAAACCACCGCCGAGAGGTGATTTGTACTGATATTCAAAGTTGAGGGGGTTCAGTAACCGGTTTTGTAGTATAGGATCCAATCTGGACTTGGTTGAAAGTAGGGGGGGGGGGGCGTAAATTGGACATTTTCCTTATCTGAATTCCTTTTTCACCCATCAGATGGTTTCTGCTTACCTCGTCAAATTTAAGCAAAGCTGCTTGGGGCGCACTGCAGAAGAACAATACACAGCTGATGATACGCTCATATGAGGTACACAATACTGATGCTTCTTGTTGCATTTGTACGGTATTTTCTGGTTATTCTAGATTATAGTACTTGTAATGTGAAGCAATGTTCATCTAATAGACCAACAGCGGTTAACTACCTATCGTGAATGATCGTCATGGAATCATGACATGCCTTGTCATTTGACCCCTTTTCAGTTAGGTGTATTGTTCTTGCCCAAAACTGTCCAGTCTGTGTCACAATTTTCATGCACGGAGAAGAGCTGCTCAAACCTGGTAGTAGCAAATCGTTCCTTGTCATTTTATTATTACTATGAAAATCTTTGTCATCATCCTTCGTTTCTTACAAGTATACCCAGGATGACCGGGCCCCTGCTGAGAAGATCAAGACCAAGCTGGTCACACTTCTCTGGAAAGGCGATGAAGAAAAACAACCATCTACAGGAATTGTCAGACTGCCGGTGCCATATCAACTCCCTCCACAACCGTACGGCACAGAAGGTTAGCTGTTGTCTTAATCATTGGTATATTTTGAGCTGTAAAATCTTAAACTGTTCTTTTTACTTCCAGATGTCCCATGGTCATGGGACCGGAGGTACACAAAGAAGGATGTGTATGGTTCAGTCTGGCCGCGCCATGGCTAGCTAAGCTGTGTGCCGGCAATAATTGTTAACCCTGCTCGGTGTCCACGGCCAGAAACCCGGTGGTTTATTGATGGGTCGTTGGTCAATCACCGGTAGATAGGACCTGATTTCTCGTCCTAAGTGTTTCTGGACCATTCGACCAACTGTGTGAGCCAGAGGCGATGGAACATTTTTTTTTGATGAACTTGTCGGAGCGTTGGATATTTTCCGCTTATTGAAACGTGCACTAAATGTCACTAGCTGCTTGCCATTGGGATGTTTATGCACCTACTTGCTTTAATATGCCTTATTCCGTGCTAAATATCGTGCTCCATCAAGAGCGATTAGCAGAAATAGGAAATGCGCAACGGACTTTGACCTAGCCAACTTTGTTGTAGCTTATTATGTGCGGTGCGGTCTTCCTGCGGTGCCCCGGTGGTGGTCCAGTGTATTGCCATCTTCCTCGCACACTTTTTTTATGGGAAGAAATTGCAGCCGGACATTCGATTTTTTCATATTTTCGGACGCCGTCGTAACATTCTTTTGAACGTAGTTTGTTGAAAAAAATGTTTCACTATGTAGAAAAAAAATGTTTCATGTGTAGAAAAAAATGTTTCGAAGAAAAATATACGTCTGATCACTAGCATTACCGTTTTTTTAGGGGCATTTGGATATTTGCCACTCTAGGAATTGGAAATTCGATGGCATGTTGAAAATCATGCCATTGAGTGGTATTTTTTACACATGCTATCGAATTTTCAGATTGAGGAGAGGCATATATTAGATTATTCTTTTTTTTTTATTGGCAAATCTAGTCTTTAATAAATTTGCAAAAATGACTCTTCTCGACCGCGAAAAGCACAGCATATGAAATGTGACACCTATCACTATGTGGCACTCTGGCAATATTTTTTTGCCGACCTTCTCTTCCTCGCTTGGTCAAAACACGTTAATTAACTAATCACTTTAATTATTTAATCACTTAATTAATAATTTTAGCACTTAATTAACCAACTTACCTACCTAGCTATGAATGAATGCTCTGCGCATCCTTCTGAGTTCCTGCTACGCGGCAGGTGTTCTGCCAAGACTAAAGCTACTGTTGTTTGCTGTCGTTGTACGTCGTAGGTGATATGTGTTATCTGCTGGTGTTGCAGTTAAGGTAGGATATATTTTTACAATTACATTTGTATAAGGAGCTAGATTTGAAAAAAAAAATAGTAGGATAGAAAAATATTTAGTTAAGTGGTTGGTACCGCTGCCGAGTCACTGCTGTCTAATCCTAACCCTACAGCTGAAGTCCCGTTGGACCTTCACCCCAACCCCATCGTTGGTCGTCATCGGCGTCTGATAAGAATGTTGTTTGGAGAGCTGACTAGTTACCATAACCAAAAATAACCGGGGGATTTGATTATTTGCCCCGAAGTTGAGTGGCATTTGATCATTTACCCAAAGTTGATTGGTATTTGATCATTTGCCCTACGATGTGCTACTGACATGTGGCCCTAGGACCCACGTGTCAACGAGACATCCTAGGGCAAATGATCAAATACCAATCAACTTTAGGCAAATGATCAAATGCCACTCAACTTCGGGGCAAATAATCAAATTTTCCAAAATAACCAGGGCCTATGGAAAATTGGAAACCTTACAATCTGTTGTAAATCTAAAAGAGGATGCAGGTTTGTAAACCAACGCGATTTTGGCGTGATGCACCGCCGGAATCTTCAATATCCGCCTTTCAAGATTTCCACGTTGTTGTCGCTATCCCTGACGTAGGAAAACGTTACACAAAGGCATCTGCCACACTGTCGGTGCGGTGAACTATAAGCTGTACCAATCCACGCGAGCTGAGAAGAGACGAGCGAAGCACAGGTGCGATGGTTCGCGGCGCAGCATCTGCCACAGTCCGCCGCCCCGGTCCGGTGCTTCATCACGGAGAGCGCGCCTCTCTGCATCACGGCCCCGCCACGCGCAGGCCGGCGCAACCCCGTCACTCGTCCGCCCCGGGAGTACGGTACGGGCTCGCTTCGCTTCTGCTGCTCGTTCCGCGGCCCGGACGCGACGCGACGCCACCCAGCCAGACGCTGAGAGGAGACGCGACGTGTGCAGTAGGTGGGACGTGCTCCCGTCGCCGGCGTCGCCTCATTCCCGCGTCCGCCCCACGCCAAACCCGGCGGGCCCCGCGCGATGCCAGCGCCTTGCCGCCTACGCGCGGCCGCCGCGACACATCACACACGTGAAGGCCCTGTCCGGGCAGGGGCGCTGGCCGGCGGGGCCCGGGTCGCGTGGCGGTGGCCGAGACGACGCGCGCGTCCCCGTCGCGAACCCCGAATATGCGGCCGTGGGGAATCCGGTCCGTCCGTCGCGTCGGACGGCTCCCTCTTCCTCCTCCTCCTCCTCGCATCGTCGTGGGGGCCCACCTGGAGATTTGGTGATGATTGCCGTGCCGCTATTGCCTTTGCCGCTGGGTTAATTGATTGCGTTTGTTTAGTGCTAATCCCCAGGTTAACTCACGTCTAAGGTCGGTTGTATGGTCGGGATTCTCTGTGAGTGTGCAGTGACCATCCTAGTGTTGCTTTGTCACTCCAGTAGAATAGTGGATAAATTAACTAATTATACGAGAAATCATCCTTAAATTGATGGGAACGAAAACTCAAATGTCATATGCGCCAATCGTGTGCGGCAAGATATCAATCTCGTATGGATGCTAGTAATAATAATTTTGTCCCTAGGAATAAATTAGGCAAAATCCAATTGATTATTGCTTTTATCAAATGGCTATAAGTTGGGATTTTGCATCCTTTTCTAATTTAAGGTGTAGTAATCGGTGCACCCTAGAGCTTGAAGTCGTATTGCTAGCGTTTAAGCTCGCACAAATTCAATCACATGTATCAACTAACTAATTTACTACTGTGGAGACATAGTAGCCTCAACGGTGTAGTTAGTTAAAATCAATAGCTAAAATTGTATGTCATAAATTAATGTTATGTT
Source organism: Rhipidocladum racemiflorum (assembly GCA_036346355.1). NCBI lineage: Eukaryota > Viridiplantae > Streptophyta > Magnoliopsida > Poales > Poaceae > Rhipidocladum > Rhipidocladum racemiflorum. Next base: position 46,996,748 of record CM070582.1, on the reverse strand, counting down.
AAATTTAGTGGTCCAAATTGTGTCCAAAAAGGGAAAACACCTTGAAATAATTGCCTCAACAAAACCATTAAAAGCAAGCAACAACGACCTAATATAAAAACCAAATGTGTTTTCCTCGTGCGCCACTTCCCAACTTCGGCACACACGCGCAAACAAAGTGGCTGCCACAAAAATAAGCCGAATCATGATGTAACGGAGGACAACCACCATTAGACAGCCGTCTACGCGGTCGCGGGCTATAAAGAAGGGAGCGGAGAGGAGAGGAAAAGGGTGGCAAGGAACCAAGAAGCGTCCTCTTCCTCCCATCTATAAATTCCCCTCCTTTCCTCCTCTCTATATTAGGAGGCATCAAAGCCAAGAGGAGGGAGAGCACCAAGGACTGTCTGAGCGTCTCCTCGATCCCATTCTTTCGGAGAGAGTTCTTGGTTGATCTCTTCCTCCTCGACCACCTCCGACGGTGCACTCCTTTTCCTTTCCCCCTTTCGATTCTTGATCTGTATGGTTGTAGTTTTGTACTGGTTTGGCCGTTTAGGATCCCCTTTTTTCTAGGGGGATCTGTGCTTGATTGATCTTGATTTGCGATCCTGCTGTCGTATTCGGTGGTTAGATCGTTTAGGGATTTAGGGTAGAGCCGTAGAGGTGTTCTTGATGTTGTTAGTACATCTCAGCCGTAATAGGTGGAATATGTCGGCTTTTTTTTTGTCATGATAGTATGCAGCTATTTGCGTTTTTCTGCTAGGTGATTTCTTTATAACCTTTTTTATGAGGCTTTTACTATATATGTCCTTATTTACAATCATCGAGAGAATTCTAGGAATATGGTTGTTGGTCGCAATTTTGTAAGATAGTTGTTTCCTGCTTACTGTTTAAGTTCAATTAGAACAGTGATGATTGCTGATGGTGTCTAACGATGCTATCATGAGTTTGGATACGGTTATTGGTCCTTGATTCTGGTAGAGAGAACTCCGCGATTTGACGAATTTATCTTTGTTTAATCTTGACTGCACAAAAATAAGTTACCTGTGATGCAAAAAATTTAGTCACTAGTCATTGCTCATGAGATGGAGCAAAGGTGCTCATGGCCCTGGGTTCATGTTACTCTACAACCATGTGGAGCTAACCTAAGCAGATGTGTCTTGTCAAGGATACGTTTTTTAGCTGTCCTTCATGTAATTAGGAATTTTAGGATCTTGTCTAGAATAGTATGTAGACCAAAAGTTGGTTATGGTTTATGAGGGTGTTGCCTGGAAATGAGAATTAAAATGGGAATTGAAGGTTTGAATGTGTAACTAATAATTCTGTTCAAAATCCCGATTCCCTTTTTTTTGGGTAGTGAACTTAATTATTGCTTCCATGTGTGTGTTTAGGATTTGCTTTAAAATTGCTAGAATTGCAATTCTTTGTTTTTCCTAATTTTCCACCACCTAATTCCATTCACAGCAACTTATTACTGTAACCAAGAAGCCTTCATTTAATCCCAGGAATATGTTTGATTAATCGTAAAAGTTTGTTGGTTCATTGGAATAAATATGTCGCTAGAAAAAGAATAATGGGGGTGGCAATTAGAATTTAGAATAGTGCAAGGTTTAGGTGGTGGGATTTCGAGCTAGGCTATGTTATGGTAGCTATAAGCGAATTTTGATTCTGAGCTGAAATGGCATAAGTTTCTGTCTTGTCCTTTTATGACTGCTTGATTACAGAAATGGGAATATATGAAGCTGTAATTCACCTGTCTATACTGCATGTTCGAATGATTCATTTTCTTACTTTGTACAGCTCTTGGTGTAGCTTGCCACTCTCACTAGTCAAGTTTTCATGTCTGATCTCGACGTTCAGATCCCTACTGCCTTCGGTATGCCTGTTGTTCTTTTGGCCCCTATTCTCTTTGAAATTGTTAGCAGTGTCTGGAATATTTGTAGCTTATTTTATTTTGCTGTATATTTACAGATCCCTTCGCTGAGGCCAGTGCTGGGGACTCTGGTGCGGCTGCAGGATCAAAGGACTACGTTCATGTACGCGTCCAGCAGCGTAATGGCCGCAAGAGTCTGACCACTGTCCAGGGATTGAAGAAGGAATTCAGCTACAACAAGATCCTCAAAGATCTCAAGAAAGAGTTTTGCTGCAATGGTACTGTTGTCCAGGACCCAGAGCTTGGACAGGTATGGTGTAATGACCAAACTTGTGTTCCTTCATGGCTTGTTTAACCTTTCAGCAATTTTTACAAGCTAGTTATGTGATCAATAATTTGCCACTATAGGTCATTCAACTTCAGGGCGATCAGAGGAAGAACGTTTCTAATTTCCTTGTCCAGGTAGGGATCATTTTACTTTCCTCATGCTTATTGTGCGATATGAAGATGTCTAATTTTGTTACCTACTGTGTCCCGCAGGCCGGCATTGTAAAGAAGGAGCACATCAAGATTCATGGTTTCTGAGCAACTGCCAGCTCCATAGCAAAGCCTGCATGCAAAGCAGCTATAGATCTGGGGTGGAGTATATTTGATTGTGTACTAGCAGGCATACGCTTGCACGTTCCAGTATACACACAAAACCTAGCCACCTCTCTGCTTGTATGCTTGTTACCGTTGCTGTGTTGAAGTTTGTAAGAGGCACCATCATTAGATGGCTTGTTTCCCCCTCTCATCAAGACTGAATAATAGATGCTATTTTAAATGTGCTATCCCATGTTTCATCCATTTTTGTGCCACCGCTACATATTTTGCACCGCTGTACGCAATTCCGGTTGCCTTACACATTCCTGGATGCTATGGTATGGCTTTGCGCTCTGGCAATCGTTCTTGCAATGCTTCATGCCAAGGTTGATCAACTTGTAGGCTCAGTTGTTTTTCTGCGAAATGTTCCGTTGCCGTTGTGTTGCCTGCGCCCATTTTTTTTGTTGTAATCGTTAATCTGGGGTGTTGGTTATTATTATTATTTTTTTTTAATTTGTTGATATGGTTCTCTGAACATTCAGTGATCTGGCCTTCAATGGTTATGCAGTGCCTTTGATTGATGTTCCTGTGTACAGCGCTGTGATTCTTGACTGGTGGTTTGATGCCCGAGCTGTTCCATGGGTCCATGGGAGAGGGCTCAAGTGCTTTTCTTCTGCCAGGGTTCTAAATGAAGTCTCCAGAGTGACGATTATTATGGTATGCGTCACTGCTTGATGTCTGTCTTACAATCAAATATCTCGTTCAACATTTCACTTCATCTACCTGTATCTGCTGGATGACTGAATTGACCTCCCTGGCTGGCATGTACTGCAGAGTACGAGCCCAAGTGCAATTGGTACAATTGGTATTTTTTTTTGGGGACATATTAATAAGATATTAAAAATAATTGTTATCTTTAATCACTATATTCAATACATATATGTAGAGCATATCAAGTAAATCTGAATATTTATTAAGGGTATAAAGAGAACATCACACTAATTTGTATTAAAATTTGATATATATTCTATATTTATGGATAAGATGTTCGAAAAATATATTGTGTAAATTTGGATGGAGGGAGTGATTTACATGTACGCTCGTATTCATGGCAAATTATGTTGGCACATGAGGCAACTGTTTGGCTGTTACTCCAGACAGTGAATGAATGGTATGGGTTACTGCTGGGTACGGTTTAGCTTTATTCTGTGCAGGTCCCCTGACCTTTTGCACTGTGTGATTCTCGAAATGATTCTCCGACATCTCTTACCATGTCGGCAGGACGGCTCAGGATATTTGTGCAGCGGTACCAATTTGCTAATTAAGTTCCAGCTCTCCCTAATATTTTTATGGTTTATACAGTATGCTACAGTCTACGTAGGGAAGTGAACATCGGGTAGATCACAAAGGTGAGCCAGAAAGAAACAACTCGTAAGCCTATCACTCTCTTAGTAGGTCATTGTTCAAAAGCTAACTGAACGATGGATCCTTCTCGGCAAATGATATTTTGAACGTCGGCAGCTCGTCGGCGTGTGCAACTTTTGCTGGGTTGCTTTACAAGTTTCTGCTTACAGATGATGTTACGACCAGAACGTTTTGCTTGAGGTTGAGGATCAGAAGTAATCCCGTTTCCTGTTGGGACCTTGTGCGTAACATTTCCGGATCTGAATTCGCGGATACTGCTGCAAGTGGTCAGCAGTAGGCCTCTGATGCTGCTTTGTCCATGCGTAGCGTATTGTTCTGATTCCAGATGCAAGATGCCGTCGTCCGTTGAACATGGCTCCATGTGTCCCTGCCCCCGAAATACGGCGAAAATCGATTTGGTCAAGATACAGCCCCGTAGCCGTTAACGTTTCCAGCAAATTAAATCTACTGGAACATCTCTCTGCATGACCTGGTGGCTGCCAGAGTTGCCGGTGGACTCGTAATAAATATTTTTCAACAGGGCATGAGTTGAAAAAAAAAAATCTCCCCCTGCTCATTTCATTTTCCAGTAGACTACAAATGTCACCTCTACCGTCCGATCGTGCAACCGACCGTCTACGTCAGATCACCATTGCAAATAAAAAAGAGTAGTGCTATTGCACGCTATGCCGTTGGAAGTGATTCCAACGGTATAGCATATTTCACTAGGTATTAAATGTGTTCATTCATATCTTGTAGGTTTCATAAGTTTCATGATGTCTCACATGCAAATAGGTTTTACGGATAAGTTTTATTAGGTTTCACGAATAAGTTTCATGATATTTCACGGATAAGTTTCATTATGTTTCACTGATAAGTTTCATAATATTTCACAGATAAGTTTTATTAGGTTTCACAGATAAGTTTCATGATATTTCACATATAAGTTTCATTAGGTTTCATATATAAGTTTCATTAGATTTTACGGATAAGTTTCATGATGTTTCACGGATAAGTTTCATTAGGTTTGACGGATAAGTTTCATTAGATTTCACGGATAAGTTTCATAATGTTTCACGGATAAGTTTCATGATATTTCACGGATAAGTTTCATTAGGTTTCGCGGATAAGTTTCATGATATTTCACTGATAAGTTTCATTAGCTGATGTTTATCGATTGATGTGTTTTCGTCTGCGGGAAGCAGAGACCGAGTTATTTGCTCTTGATGACCATTCAATGGTGTCGGTGATGTAATATCCTATAGAAAGAATAGAAGGAACATAATGGTTAATTATATATGCTTAGGCAAAGACGTAAAGACAATACATATGCAAATAGGGAGAAGCGTATACCATGGGAAGCAAATAGACATGCATAGAGCTGACGCGAGGTCAACTGGGCTGAAGGCCCATTCGTTTTGCCGGAAGCTGTAGAAGGTAACAGAGGAATAGGGTATGCCGTTAAAAAGGTAGAAAACAGTATACCGTTTTATAGCATTTCTCATAAAAAAAACATCCCTCTACTTACGAGTGTATTCGAGTAATCTGTGCCATCCTATTCACGATCTGGCGCAGGGGGCTAACAAATTTAACATGGGATTGAGATCGCCGTAGTTGGTGGCCCTCCACCGTCACTTCTGCCGTTGAAATGTCGCGGCATCTTTCTCTCTCTCTTTCTTTCTTTCTTTCTTCTCATCAATCCCACAGTCACATGCATATCAGCAACCTTTTTCTTTTCTTTCTTCTGGTTGGTGTTTCGCCAGATCTCCCCAGCGGAAGCACCACGCAGACGAGAGGAGAACTTCTCGTCACGGACGTCATCATTTCCGGCAGGGCCGGCCGGCCAGATCTGTGGCAGGAAGCATCGGTTTTCTCTGACAGGCGTGCCTAACGAGACGAGATCTGGACGCATGTTTTCGCCCATCCTGGCTGAAAATGCTCGCACGTTTTTTCCTTCTTATCGCCTTTGTGTGTAGCAGCGTACTACAGTAGACGTACATCAGCCGAGGAAAATCCGTCCGATCGAAAAAATCAAACTCATATTGCAGTCGTCTACTGGTAATTATCGGTGACAATTTCAAACCGATTATCATGCACGACGCACGAGAGAGCGAGAGGCCATTGATTTGAACCATGCATACTCCGCTACCATTGCTAAATTGTGGCGCAGACGGCTACAGTACGAGTAACAAATCAACAAAAATTTTACCCATTCCCTTGAAAAAAGAGTAGGTAAATTATACAGTGCATAGTAGGTGGTAAAAATAATATTAGATTTTGATCTGTGTAGCGTATTTCTACTATTCTATTATCGAAGAACGTATAAATAAATACTATCTAATCTGATTAATTAGATAAAAAAAAGATAAACATTCATATTGAATTTAGTGTATCGTAAAAGAAAGCTCAAAGAATATCACTCCTACGTGACAGCCACCCTAGCCAATCAATATCGCATCACCTATCTCACACGTGTCACCAAAAATCCATACATAGTTACACCAAACATCATATGAACGGACGACGATCCTGGCCGAACGTCAGCAGCCAACGTCCGGCGGCGACGGTTGAGATCTCACGAGCTGGTCGTCCGGAGCGCGCACTCCTCCGTCGCGGTCGGGTACCTCTTGCGGTCATCGCAGTAGTCGTATATCACGAGGTTCCTCGCCACCCAGCCGGAGTCCTCGCGCTGGCCGCCGTCGAGCGCCCACGCCGGCGGCTGGTCCCACCAGCTGTCGCCGGTGGCGGCCGCGCAGCTGGGCGGGGCCGCCCCCGCCCCCCACGAGCACGCGTCGGCGGTGAAGTCGCGGTAGGAGGACACGAAGGGCGCCTTGGTCCAGTCCGTCTTCTCGAGCCCGCCGCGCGTCGCCCAGTCGTCGGCGTTCCAGATGCTGGAGAAGACGTACATGGGCTTCATGATCGGGAAGAAGTTGTTGGGCTTGTCCGAGTTGCGGTACTCGCGGATCGGCACCTTGTCCACGAAAAACCTGCAAAAAGAAGGGAGAGAGAGAAGAAAACTGAGTGATGTATGATGATTTTGGTGTGCCAAGCTGCCACGAAGTCGTTAATCTTTCGATTGGACGGTCCAACGAGTAATCAAGGATCGACGATCTTGACAGAGTTGGGAATTAACTTGGAATTGCTCTTGATGGTGAGTGAGGATGGCTCTCCCTCGCAACATGTGCAATAGCAACGGCAAGCGGATCTCGATCCCAATGCACAGTACTAATCTAATCGGCGACTGCAGCGGATCATGCCATGTGCGATCATCACTGGTGCTGCAGTCTGGAGTACAGATCGAGCTGAGCTATTCATAGACGAACATGGATTGCTGGGCAAGACGGTGCACAGTGGCACGCATTGTTTGGTCCCAAACAGGGTGCGTACCCAAGTACCAACACAAGCGGCCTAGTTTGGCGTATCTATATCGGACTGACCTAATCCAGGGGTAGGTGGGTGGATCATTCAATCCGGCAAGCCCACTCTAAATCAGTACTATATGCTTGCTCAATCAGAAGCTTAATTAAAAAAAGAAGAAGAAGCAGATCGATGGGGCTAAGTGCGTACTAGTACTTGATTAGCAGTAGGACTGGGGATGTGCTTACACGATCTGCTTGGGGTTCCAGAGGATGGAGTAGGTGTGGAAGTCGGCAGTGGGGTCGAACCAGAGCGAGTGGCGCATCTCCCGGCCGCCGACGCCGCTGCGGTACACGTTGGTCTGGATTGTGTAGGGTTGCCCCGTCCGGTTGCCCAGGAACTCGAAGTCCAGCTCGTCGCGCTCCGGCGCCGCGTCCAGGTCCGAGCACATCTGCAATGCGATGTCGATCGAGTGCGTCAACTTCACTGGCTACCTATTCGGTTGGGTTTCAGAGCGAAATAGACGGCCGGTGCGTACGTAGTAGGCGGTGACGACGCCGGCGGAGTCGTTGCCGACGAGCTTGAGCTTCATGCTGAACCACCCGAACAGGTACTTCTGCTTCGTCTGGAACCCGACGCCTGGGAGAAAGAAGCGACCGGTTTAGACACCACATTTGCCATGATCGATGCTACCAACCGAGGCAAGCTGGTAGCTTGGCTATACTACAGTATATGTTTACCCGTCTTCTTGTCGAGGTAGAGGTACCACGTCTGGCCGTCGGGGGAGGTCTTGACGTGGTCCTCCGCGCCGCTGATGTCGAAGCTGTCGCCGAAGGACGACGAGGCCGCCGCGTAAGCGCCGCCCCCCAAGCAAGAAACGGCAACGGCGGCGCACGCCAGGAGAGCACCGATCGTACATGGGCGCCGCCGCCGCGACCCCATCGCCGACAACCCCCCAGAGGAAGATGGTATCGCCTGACGCCCGGGGGAAACGGCAAAGCTGCAGGCAGAAGCAGAGCAGAGGAGTGGATAGAGCGTGCGCAGGAGGCAAGGCACCAGCAGAGAGCCAGAGAGCACCGCGCAGGGCAGCTTTGCCTTGTTATTATAGGGCGGCGGGCGGCTTTAGTTTTAATAAAACCGCCGTGTTAAAGTAAGACACAAGTTGCCTCAACTAGCGTGTGGCTGTTTGTCTTTCTGTGCGCTCGCACGGCTCAAATCGCACCGTTGTGCCCGGCTCAGTTTTACGTGTATTATATTGCTAATATACATAATGAGCAGTAAAAATTAGATATAGCTATCGATTTGTTAAAGATATTCTTACTACTTTACTGTTGAAAGAAGTATATTACTACTGGTGCATAACCTCCCCTAGCATAGTATATTAGTACATTGCACAGGAGGAGGGAGGGCACTAGCATAGTTGTCACGCACGAACTCGAGATCCAACTAGTACTATACTCATCAGTCTATCCATCCGCCCACCGGCTCGTGGCTGTCACATGAAAGCGTCATGCTCAATTGTCAATTCATATGGGGCGAGTGAAACCGGGTGATCTGATAGGGATCGCATGCAGGGCAGGGGCATGCGTGGGTGTCGAGAGAGGGCAAATATTAAAGGCAGGGGAGGGCACCAGCCAGCTGACCAACCAACCAACTTGCCTCTACTCTGCACGGTGTGACGGTGCCACGGTGGTGTGCGAGCGCCGTGCTGTCTGGCCCTCCTCCGCCGTGCGGAGTGATGGAAAGCAAGCATGTGTGGGTTCACGTAACAGTCAAACCAGCGAGCATACAGAAAAGCGTCAGGCAATAGAATAATCGAGCCGTGCCTGTGCGGCATCGTATTCGAGACGTAGCGAGCAGCAGCGTGGCTGCGTGAGGTAACTCAGAATTGAAAGCGAGGGAGATGTCGTGAGATCGCTGGCGAGCGATCTGACGCCGCGAGTCGGGATCAAACCCCAGGGTTCCATGACTTCCATCATCCGTGTTCCTGTCCACGGCGATGGAGCTGCCGACGGAACACCAGTAGATCCACACGTCGCACAGAGTAGTGACGCCGATTTGGCTCATCAACTAGTGTACTGCGAACCAGAGGTTTGATTTGCTGCCTGAAGGCTTCACCTAGGAGTCCTAGTGTACTCGTGTGGGCGATTTTACACAGCCTCAAAGTAGGCACACACTTCATTCACATGTTGACAAAACAAGAGCTTCCATCTCTTCCACCGGATAGGAAGAGGTGCATGACTCTATTATGATTAAACGGCCTTAAGAGTAATCTAAGTGGAGGTGTGCATTGGATCCAGCCCTTACTCGCGTTAGAAGTGAGACGTTGTGTCATGGCGACTTGGACCCATGGTCCCCCGTCCAATTACCCCACCTTGATCTGATGAAAAGTTGTAATCCTTGGGTCCAGTAAAGTGGTTACAACAGTGCTCATTAATTTTTTTTTAAAAAAAACAGGTCTATCAATCTAAGCTCAAGCGAGGAATCTCAGCTTCTTGTTTCTACCATGTTCAAGTTCTTGTATTTTACAACACTGTGTTAAACTCAAGCCCAAAGACCTGTGATTTTTAGTTTGAACGGTGGGAACATCATATAGTCTATTGCCATGTTGCTTGTTCAGGACCTAGGAGGAGCTCGGAAAAATACTTCTAAAATTTTTCCTATACTAGTCTAGAAAAAACTAGTACGCACACAATAAAAATGAAACCATACCATATCTAGCATACTTTATTAATAAAAAATATCCAAAGTTACAAATTAAATAGCACGCAGACCAACAAATAAATAAACAACTAAATAAAAGCAGCGGAAATGAAGAACAGTAGAAAAAGTCCAATTGAATTGCCACAGGCAATCGACTGGGGAAACGGCCTAGTCCAACTGGTCCTCACCATCATGGAACTCATCCTCTGAAGAGGCAGATTAAGCAAGTGTTGGCGGTTCACACCGCGCGCACAGTATTACACACTCAGCTTTCTAGTTCGAATTCTCAAAAAAGGTATTTTCGAAAATAACCAAAGTCCTCCTCTTAGGCGCCCTCCCCCAGGCACATGCAGCATCCGGGTCTTTCCCACAGGGATTTACAGGCCCTTTTTTAGTTGTCTTGTAAGCATCGGCTTCCACCTGTCCCTGGCCAAGGATCAGATGATCACTACGTGTCGTTTTCACACATGCTTTACATTTCTATCCTTTTGTCCTATTCTCTTTCCGAGGGGTCTAAAGGAATTTCTCATGCCCAAAGGCTCTGGATCGACCTGACATTGTCCGGCATCCTTCAGAGAACTTTGGCAGGATTGCAAGCCCGACTGGACCTCCTGTCGGCCACGTCCACATGGGCCACGGGGGTATCTACCTCCGCGGCTTTCCCCGTTGCTTTGCTCCGCTATCTCCCTTCTTTGTTCTCCCCGCTGGTTTCATATCCCACATCTCGTGCCTGTATGGACTGGCGGGGGGGGGGGAGCTATGGCGCCTTGCCCTGCCCGTCGAAGGGGGTGGAGTTTCCGGGCCTACGACAGGAGCCCCTCATGGTTGTGGGTTGGTGTCGCATCGCCCTCGGCCATGTCAAAAAGAAGCCCATGTCTCTTTTCATCCACTTGGGCGTGCGGGGCGAGGCCCGTTCAGTTTCCCGCTTTCACCTTGGGTGGGTGGTTTTGTATCCTTTTCAACGCCTTTAATCATGGGTTCTTGTCGGGGATTGGTTATTTGGCAAAAGACCATGGTACCCTCGGGTTGTTCTAAAGCCCGCCAACCATGCAACGCCAACAAGAGATGCTCGGAACGCACAGCGGGTATAACACCACCCGAGCATACATGCTCGGCCCTTCCTACACGACCATTTCTACCGACCACGCACAAGCATGCTCGGGGGACCCACACCGTATCCAGGGATATGCTCGGTGGACTTGGTCAAGCGACAAGGATGGAAGGGTGCAACCAATCAGCCGAAGATCAGGGGAAATCCTACCCGATTTTCAAATTAGCGCGCGGTATAAGCACCGCAGATCTCGGAAATAACTGTATAGCGTAAATCCAGGAGGTAGTTACCTTCTTTGTACTTCTAAGCTTGATATTTAAATCCCCCCCGGACGTCTGTGGGGGAGAGGACACAACTGGAGAACACAATACACTGGAGTAGGGCTATTATCTCGGCAGTGAGAGGCCCGAACCAGGATAAACATCGTGTCACGCGTCCCTCTCTCCCCCGACCTGGCACCTCTCGAACGGGCTCCTCGATCCGTACTACGGGGCTCTGTTGATCCCCAATTCAACAAGTAAGCTCGGCGGGAGCCCGTTCTCCAATCGTCGACAGCTGGCGCCGTCCGTGGGGAGCGACAGTTTGATTCCCGTACGGATCGGGATCCTCGAAGATGCCAAACTCGGGAGATACTAGGGACCTTTAAGCTTTTGACGACGTTGAAGACGACGACATATACTACGCCGGCGACGGCGTGGCCAATGAGACCGATCCTATCGGTCACACTGAGTCTGGGAGCTCTTCCCCGGACACGGGAATGCGAGGACAGGACCTCCATTCCCCAGACATTACCCTCGGGGACCCCGAGGATGACTATGATGGGCTCTACGATGGCCTGGACATACCAGACGACCTGGAGATCGATCGAGAAACTGCGTCCCAAGGGGATACCATGATGTCTCCGTCGCATTCATCTCGCTCTCGTCACGTCAACATGGCTGGGAGCCGTGCCGAGCCCGAGGTACGATCCTCGGACGCTGCTAAGCGCGATCACTATGAAGCGGCCAGGCTCCACCTAGAGGAGTCTCTGGGGAAGACCCTTGCGAGCATACGCCGCCAAGCAAAGGAGAAGCGCGTGTCCGGGGAGAGAAACTCTCACGAGTATCGAACCCCCGATCGTGCCCAAGCACGTCGTCGGAGCTCGCCGCAGCCCGTTCGCCAGAACCGGGAACGACTGCAAGCTTTGGCAGCGGTCATGCACGACCTTCGTAGCTTCCCCGAGCAAGTGGACTTAGAAGCCGTAGGCAAAGTCGTGGCTGAAGATCTGGAGACTTGCCGCCGAGCTGAAGGTCTCAGACGCCCCTCACGACCAGGACGCTCGGAGCGTTTCCTGAGACCCTCGTAGACGCTCTCCCGTGCGCTCCCGCAGGGATGAATCTCGGAGCTATACTCGGAGGTCGCCCCGGGCCGCTAACCTGCCCCAGGAGAGACCCCGGAATGGCTCCCGAGTGACCTCGGAGCGTCACGTCAACGATCGACCAGGCTACGAGCGCTCCGAACGCTCCACGACCGAACGATCGTCGGCACGACCTTCACGAGAGGTCTTCTCGCGTCTCGGCCCACGAGCAGGACGCCGGGTGGAGGACACGCGTGGGGACCATTATGGTCGAGGGTTTCGCCGCGAAACTCCGAGCTTCGGTTGCCAGGCTTTCACAAGCTCTCTCCGGCGCCACGTGGCGAACAGATTCAAACCGGCCACATTGAGAGGTTCAACGGGACCCGTAACCCGGACGAGTTCCTTTCGATATACACCACCGCCATCCTGGCCACGGAGGTGATGAAGGGGTGATGGCGAATTATCGCCAACGGTCTTGGGCGAGCCGCCGCCGCGTGGCTCTTCAATCAAAAGGAAGGATCCATACGATCCTGGGGGCAGCTCAGCGCCGCGCTCCGAGCAAATTTCCAGAGCTGTTACATTCGCCCGGGAAAAGAACGCGACCTCGAACGCTTGATTCAAACGGACAGGGAAACTCTACGACAGTTTGTCCAGAGATTCATCCAAGTCCGTAATTCGATCCCAAACATATCAGACGAGGCCGTCGTCCGAGCTTTCAAGTTCGGGGTACGAGACGTGCGCTTCACATAGGATTTGGAGATCCATCCGGACCTGACGGCGAACGAGCTTTTCCGAATGGCCGATCGATACGCCAACGCAGATGAAGCCGTCCAGTGGAAGAAAATGCTGGATGAGGGGAAGCTGCCACCTCAGCCCGGCCTAGAGACCTCAGCTAGCAAAAAGGGCTCGAATTCTGTAGACAAGAAGATCAAAAATAAGAAGAAAAAGCAACCCTCGCCAGCCATGGTCGCCGCGGTTGAACAGCAACAGCCCCGAGCAACCCAGCCACAGCGCAGGGGATTCAACGCTCGGGGAAGATGACAGCCGCATAGGCCTCGAGAACGAGGCGACCAGGCAGATCAACGCGCCGGTCTCTACTGTCCGCTTCACCAGGCACACGGGCATGACCTACGGAATTGCCGAACGTGGACCTACCGACTGGAGCAGTTTTACAGCGGCAGGGGTCCCATGCCGACGCTCCCAGAGCAGGGCGAAAATGGCAAGGGCAAGCAGCCCGTCGAAGAAAACGAAGATGGCATGGAATATCAAGAACCACAGAACCACATCGCGGTTATCTTCGGGGGCTCCTCCGCCTATAAATCTCGCCGGGACTTAAAGGACGCTGCGAGGGAAGTGCACCAAGTCACCCAAGGTAAGCCGCCAGTGCAGCAACTCAAATGGTCTGAGCTGTCCCTCACCTTCTCCAAGGACGATTGTCCCTTTGGAATGACCAAACCGCAAAGGCTTCCGATGGTCGTAAACCCCACCATCAGCAATACCGTCGTTGGTCGGGTCCTCATAGACTCCGAGAGCTCTTTGGACCTTATGTCAGCTAAGGTTTTGGACGAGATGCAGATTCCTCGTTCCAAAATCAAAAATGTAGCCGTGCCCTTCTTCGGGATAGTCCCGGGCACCTCAATCAAACCTCTGGGGTAGGTCGTCCTGCCCGTGACTTTCGGCGGCCCGAGTAACTTCAGAACGGAGCTAATCACCTTCGAGGTGGTAGACTTCGAATCGGCCTACAACGCCATCCTCGGCAGGCCGGCCTTGGCCAAGTTCATGGCCGCCTCGCACCATGCGTATCAGTGCCTGAAGGTTCCCGGACCAAACGGAGTCATAACCGTAAAAGGGAACCACAAGTCCGCACTCAATTGCAACGAAAGGGCGTTGGATATGGTCGGTCAGTTACCCACTCGTGGCCCTGACCAAGAGCCAAGACATTCCCAACCTAAACTTGCTCTCCAACCTGGAGGAGAGACCAAAGCTGTTCCGCTCAACGAGACGGAACCGGCCAAAGTCGTGCATTTGGGATCTTCCTTAGATCCCAAATAGGAACTCGAGCTCATCACCTTCCTCCGGGCAAGCTCGGACGCGTTCGCCTGGGAACCATCCGACATGCCCGGGGTCCCTAGGGAGGTGACTGAGCACAGCCTAGCAGTTCAGCCTGACAAAAAACCAGTGCGACAGAAACTTAGACGCTTTTCCCCGGAAAAACAGGCGATCATCCGGGAGGAACTCGACAAACTCCTAAAAGCTGACTTCATTAGGGAGGTCGAACACTCCGAATGGCTAGCAATCCAGTCTTGGTCAGAAAGAAAGGAGGCAAGTGGCGCATGTGCGTCGATCACACGGGTCTAAACGCGGCATGCCCGAAAGACAACTATCCGTTGCCTCGCATAGATCAATTGGTCGACGCGACGGCGGGATCGCAAACCATGAGCTTCCTAGATGCCTATTCAGGCTATCATCAGATCAGCCTGTCGCGCGAAGACGAAGAAAAGACTTCCTTCATCACCCCGTTCGGTACCTTCTGCTATACGACCATGTCTTTCGGTCTAAGAAATGCGGGAGCAACCTTTCAGCGCCTCATTCAGAAAACTTTCGCAGACCAAGTGGGTCGAAATTTGGAGGTCTATGTCGATGACATAGTTGTAAAAAGCAAGAGCACTTCGGGTCACGTTGCTGACTTAGAAGAAACCTTCTGTAACCTCCATAAGCATCGAATAAAGCTAAATCCAGAAAAATGCGTGTTCGGCGTGAAAGCTGACAAGGTGCTCGGCTACATGGTCGGACCACAAGGCGTCGGGGCAAACCCAGAGAAGATCGAAGCCATTGAGAACATGAGGTCGCCCACGTGCGTGAAGGAAGTGCAAGCTCTGACTGGGAGAATGGCCGCTTTAAGCCGATTCATTTCCCGGCTGGGAGAGCGAGGACTACCCTTCTTTAAAGCCCTCCGCAAGCATGATGGCTTCACGTGGATAGAGGAAGCTGATCACTCATTCAAAGAACTAAAACGGTACATTTCTAAACCGCCCATCCTCGTCACACTTGCAGCAGGGGAAGAATTGCTACTATACCTGGCGGCAACCCCGCAGGCGGTAAGCGCGGTGTTAGCAGTAGAGAGGGGTGGCTCCCAACGACCTATCTATTATGTCAGTGAAGTACTTCATGGACCAAAGGAGCGTTACCCCGAGGTCCAGAAACTACTGTACTCATTGCTGATGGCTTCCAGGAAGTTGCGCCACTACTTTCAAGCACACAAGATCGTGGTACCGATCAGCTTCCCGCTCAGGGAAATCCTGAAAAACCAGGACGCCAGTGGTTGCATAGCCAAGTGGGCAATGGAGCTCGCCGAATTCGAGATAATATTTTCGGCCCGCACGGCGATCAAATCACAAGTCCTCGCTGACTTCGTGGCAGAATGGTCGGCTCCAGCGCCACCAGCCTGCGAAACCACCGGATCAAGGAAAGACCGTTGGACCTTGTATTTCGACGGATCCCGAGCGTACGAACGCTCGGGGGCTGGCGTCGTTTTAGTCTCCCCAGATGGAGAGCAAATCCAGTACGCCATCCAACTACATTTCACCGCGACCAACAACGCGGCGGAATACGAAGGCCTCTTGGCCGGACTCCGAGCGTGTAAAGCGTTAGGAGTCCAACGGCTCACTGTGATGGGCGATTCACAGTTAGTCGTGAACCAGGTTAACAAGGAGTATCAGTGTTCCGATACCTCAATGGCGCTTTACCTGGCCGAAGTAAGGAAGATGGAGAAATACTTCAGGAATTTCGAAGTAATCTACATCCCCAGGAAGGATAATTCCCTGGCCGACCAAATGTCTAAGGTCGGTTCCTCTCAAACTACCGCTCCAGCGGGGGTGCTTGTCGAGCACCTACACAAGCCCTCCATTCCCTCTGAAGAGGAGGCATCAGAGGCCGACGGTAGGGTCTCCTTCCTCGAGCAATGCGCAAGTTGGATGACGCCATTCGTCCAATACCTTGCGCAAGGGACATTGCCCGAGGAAGAAGCCGAGCGTTCCCGGCTAACAAGGCGATCCTCTCAGTACAAACCGATCGAGGGCGACCTATACCGAAAAGGCGCATTAGGAATCCTTTCCAGGTACGTCTCTCAGGAGGAAGGCCAATACCTTCTTCGTGATATCCATGAAGGAATGTGTGGAACTCACTCGTCTTTCAGAACGCTTGTGAGCAAGGCCTTCCGACTAGGATACTACTGGCCCACGGCCTTGGCGGACGCACGGTCAATCGTAATGACCTGCCGAGCATGCCAGTTTCATGCTCGCAAAGCCCGTCAACCAGCATATGCCCTGCAAACCATACCACTCTCGTGGCCGTTCTCGACCTGGGGACTCGACGTCCTTGGACCTTTCCCCCGAAGTCAGAAAGGCTGCAAGTACTTGCTCGTGGCCATCGACACTTTCACCAAGTGGATAGAGGCCGAGCCCGTGTCAACCATTTCGGCCCAGGCGGCCAAGAGGTTCCTCCGCAGCAACGTGATAACTAGGGATGGCAACGGGTCCGAGTATCTCCGGGTCCAACCTCCATGGACTCGGACCCGGACACGAAGTCAGTCACGGGTCCAAATCCGGACCAGAACAAAATTCGTGTGTTCCGAACGAGTCCAATGTTTTTTCTCATACTATTTTATAATTCATTTCATCGAAATAAACACTAACACAAAGTTAAACCTACATTTAATATTCTACAAACTGTACAAAAACACTTCGGGTCTGGGTACCCACGGGTCCAAAATGAGACCCAGACCCGGACCCGGACCCGGAGTAATTAATATACCCGAGAGCCCAAATTTGGACCCGAACCTGGACCCGCCGGGTCGGGTACCCGCGGGTATTTTTGCCATCCCTAGTGATAACGCGGTTCGGGATACCCAACCGTCTCATCACCGATAATGGGACCCAGTTCACCAGTGAACTGTTCCAAAGTTACTGCGAGGAGGTCGGGACCAAGGTCTGTTTCGCCTCTGTGGCACATCCACAGAGCAATGGGGCAGCCGAACGAGCAAATGGGCAATTGGTCCAGGGCATAAAAAAGAGGGTTTTCAAGAGCCTCAACCAACACAAACAACAGTGGGTGGACGAGCTCCCTGCCGTCCTTTGGTCCGTCCGCACCACGACCAGTCGGGCCACAGGCGAAACGCCTTTCCAACTCGTCTATGGTGCGGAAGCCGTTTTGCCCGCCGAAATTGTGTTGGGTTCCCCAAGGGTGCAACTGATCGATTCCATCGATTAAGAGGTCGAGCGCCTCGTCGATCTGGACCTCGTCGAAGCAACACGCGAACGGGCGTTGCTACGGTCTGCGGTTTACCTACAGGCTCTTCGTAGGCACGCAGCCAAGACAGTCCGACCAAGGGTCCTACAAGTCGGCGACATGGTCTTACGAAGAGTTCAAGACCTGTCGAAAGCCAATAAGCTGACCCCAAGGTGGGAGGGACCCTACACGGTCGTATTTACAGCACGCCCGGGGGCTGTTCGCCTCGCGATGCCAGATGGTCGGGAGCTCACCAGCACCTGGAACATTGATCAACTACGTAAATTCTACGTTTAGACGCGTACTTCTATCTCACACCAATTCCGTTTCCTTCGTTAAACCGCTCTTTTTTACTCTGATTTTTGTAC
This sequence comes from Rhipidocladum racemiflorum, assembly GCA_036346355.1. Classification (NCBI taxonomy): domain Eukaryota; kingdom Viridiplantae; phylum Streptophyta; class Magnoliopsida; order Poales; family Poaceae; genus Rhipidocladum; species Rhipidocladum racemiflorum. The sequence continues at coordinate 46,978,812 of CM070582.1, read as the reverse complement.
TCGCTTTGTCAAACGAGCAACACTTGTTACCGACTACCGACGCCGCAAGCGAGCTTAACCAACAGATATGTACACGCCCCCCCTTGGCCACCGGCCGGACGCTCGCTCGTCCGATCACTTTTCACAGTAGCTCTTCGCTGTATGCGTGGTCGGTCGCGAGCATCCACCAAAGCCCGGATCGCCGCCTACTCGGGTTCGGTAACTCTACATATCTTCGGTCTGAGCCCGCTTTGCTTTGCATAGCAATCCTCGCGCTCGGTACGATTGATTGCTCAAGTTACGCTCCAAGTGTCCCTCTGTTTTTCCATGAACAAAGTTCGTGCTCGCAACGTTAGGGGCACGACCCTCGTTCATGGCGGGGGCTCCAGGCGACCGAGGATTTTACCCTCGATTAAGGACTCTTTGCTCGTGACTCTTTTTGCTCTACGCTCTTTGCTCGGGTCTCCTCCTTTTATTATTACCTACCTTGCTCGTGTTCGTACCCTTGCGAAGGGGCCTAGTCTGTTCTTTGCAGGAGCAATTTCGAGCAAACAATGAAAGGAAAAGACAGGCAAGTCCTTAAACATTTATAAAACTCTTTCGTTAATCCAAAAAAGATTGTTTTTACAGGTTCCACATAAGCTAAAAGGAGAAAGAAAAAGAGGAAAAAGGGGCTAAGTCCTACGCTCGGCCTGGAGGGCGGCGAGCTCGTCCTTAAGGGAGTCGACCTCCGCCTCCAGGTCCAGGACCTTCCGCTGGGCCGCGTGACCTTCGGCCACGCTTTCCCGGAGGCGCTGCGCCTCCTTGAGCTGGGCTTCCTCGCGCTCCCGAACCCGCTGAAGGTCCTGCCGTAGCTTCACCAGCTCCTCCTCGAGCTCGGCGCACTTCTGCTCTGAAGTGCTCTTCGCCGCCTCGTTCTGGAAGAGCTGATCCCGAAGCCCGGAGATGAGGCTCTTCGCCGACTCCAGCTGCTTCAGGTCAGCCTCGCGCACCTCGGAGACCCGACGCTCGAGATCAGCGATCTTGGCGTCTTGCTCACGATGGTACGACCAGTACTCTTCTACTGGGACGGAGGTAGCATCGATATCCTCCATAGCCTTCGCAGCAAACTTCGGGCAAAAAAGAGAAGAAAAAGGTTAAGAAGACGCTCAGAAGATCGCTCGCCTAAAGGAAAAAGAAAGGCACGAGAGACTTACCAGAAGAGCCCTACCGACTAGCCTTGTCTCGGCTGGCGGCCACCGCGCCATGAAGAAAGGATTGACCAAGTCATCCCGGACTGGCGCGTCAAGATCTTGCTCCTCCTGGGCACCTAGTGCTCCCAGGAGAGCGACGACATCTCCGCCCTCGACCAACCCCAGGTCGCCCCGAGGCTAATCTTCCTCCGCAGCAAGCAGCTCGTGGCCGCCTTCCTCCTGATCGGCCACCACGCTTGGGGGCTGCACGCCAACTGCGGGCGCAGCCACCCCTTGCTCCGCGGCCGAAGGCAGTTGGTCAACGGCGACCACCTCCGCCCTTTGGCCCTCCGCGGCCAGAGGCGACCGGTCCTCTGCGGCCTGATCTTCCTCCGCAGCAAGCAGCTCGTGGCCGCCTTCCTCCTGATCGGCCGCCACGCTCGGGGGCTGCACGCCAACTGCGGGCGCAGCCACCCCTTGCTCCGCAGCCGAAGGCAGTTGGTTGACGGCGACCACCTCCGTCCTTTGGCCCTCCGTGGCCGGAGGTGACCGGTGCTCTGCGGCCCGAGGTGTCTGGTCGGGGATGACCACCTCCTCTCCTTGGCCCACGGCAGGGGGCAGCTGGTCGGCAGCAACCACTCCGTCCCCTTGGGCCGTGGCAGGAGACAATTGGCCGACGGCGACCAATTCTTCTCCTCCTTGGCTCACGGCCGTGGTCGTCTCCTCGTAAGGGACCAAGGCCATGGCGTTTTGGACCTCGGCCCCTTGCGGGTCTTGCTCCTCCACGGCCGGAGTCGTCGCCCCCGCCAGAGGAAGCTCGGGGTCCTCCAAGGATGCGGCCGACTCCCTCTCGTCCTCGACTTCGGCCATCACCCGGTCGAAGACGCGGTCGAGATCGGCGTCAACTGCAGAGTTGAGAATCTCCTCAGCCATCCGACAGAAGTCTGAGGATGACATCCGAGCTATCACGCCCACGCCAAGAGGGGTGGGGTTAGCCCGGAAAAAGATCGAGAACAAGAACTAGAAAATTCAACGAAGGGGCCGAACGAGACTTACCTTCCGCTCGGCGAGCAGCGGCCTCCTCCTCGGTCTCTTCACTCTGGGCCGTGGGCGTCCTACCCGCGGCGGCCTCGTAGGCCTCGGCCACGGCCACGACGCGCTCCTCCGCAGCGTCGCTGGCACGTGCCATCGCCGGGTCGACATCATCCATGTCGACCCCCTCTAACGCCGAGATCGTTTGAGAAGTCGACCTCCTGCTCCTTCTGACCAGAGCATAGGTGGCCTCCTCCTCTTCCTCCTCCTCCTCAGGATCATCGACCACCCGAGCAAGCTGGTCCTGGAAGGCCTTGATCTGCCTCTCCAGCCGCTCCTTGCTCGGGAGGGACCTAGCCTCCTCCTCGGCCTTCCTCGCCTGCTCGGCAAGCTGTTCCAGGCGGCCCATCAGCTCCGGCTTCTTCCGTTTGAAGTCGTCAAACCAGGTTCGAAGCTCGCTTACCTCCCTCTTGTCGGCGTACTCAAGATGACGCGTGGAGGGAGTCCTGGTCGAAGATCGATGCTTCGACCGCTTGGCGCAAGGAGGAGAGGTGGATGCTTGGCCACCTCGACCGGCCGTCCTCTTGCGGGAACCCCTGGCCGGGGTGTCAGCTCGAGGCGGCGGTGCGACGCTCGCCACGGCGAGCTCGAGGGCGACCCTCTCCTGTAAACAAGAACAGAAGGAGATGAGCACAAGAAGTTTTGACCTCGATCAGGAGCGAGCCAAAGTACTTACCTCTTCGCTTCGATCAAAAATATTTTTAGGGACCTGACGATTGGGCGTCAGCTCCTTCTCCTTTAGGGCGCCGAACATCTCGGCGACCCTCTCGTCCACCCAGTCCTTCCCCGGGGCTGCAACACGACCAGGGATTTAGAAGAAAAGAATAACAAATCTAACACCAAGAAAATGGCAGCGCCCAAGGAAGCGACCAAGAACATACCTGCGTTGTCCTCGCGGGTGATGTCTTGCCACCCGGTCACCTCGAAGAAGGGGTGCTCGCGGCGCCGCAGGGGAGATACCCGGTTGAAGATGAAGTCCCGGGCAATGTCCCGACCAGTGAGCCCCATCTGGGTAAGCTCGCTGATCGTCCTGAGCACCCGCTCCTCCTCGGGCTGCACGGGTGGGCGCGCCGTCTCGGTAGGCGGAGCAGGCTCCCCAGTGTAGACCAGCTGGGAACCCTCCGCCTTCTTCTGGTAGAACCAGAGGTCGGCCCAACCCGACACCGAGTCCTTCAGAGCAACAAGGGGGTACTCGTATGGTCGGTTGGGCCGGAGGCGAAGATAAACGCAACCGGCGGAACCATCCCAGCCGGTGCGAAAGGGGGAATAGAAGTGGAAGAAGAGGCTGGCCGTGGGCACTACACCCACGTAAGCCTCGCAAAGGTGGGAGAAGATTGCGAGAGAAAGGATAGAGTTGGGGTGGAGATGAGAGATCTCGCACCCGCAGAAGGCGAGCACAGAGGCGAGAAAGTCGCTCTCGGGCAGACGAAGCCCGTTGACGGCGTACAACTCGCAGGAGACGATCTCCGTCTCCCGCGGTGCCGGCGCCGCAGGCGCTCGACCCGAGCTTGGGCCGATGTAGCCCTCGTCCGTGAGCACTTGGATCCTCCTACGGGTCATATGGCTGACTCCGAAGCGCGCCATGGCCAGGTGTGGGAGGAGGTCGAAAGACGTGCTTGGGCTCCAGAAGCTTTTGGAAGTTTTTGGCCAAGGACGAGCAAAAAACGCAGTGAAAACTTCGTCCTCTCAAACGGGCGGAGTTAAAAAGGCAGCGAAAGGGCAGCGAAGAGGCAGGTTAAAAGCCGCACCTATCACCGAGGGACATCTGTCCGGCGCGGCAGGAAACTGCCCAGTAAATGCACGTTTTTTGAGAAACTGCTTTACCGTTACAGGGAGGCTTCTCGAGGAAGGAATTGAAAAACGACCGAACATGGCTCCAGCACGGAACGGACGCGCGACAGAAGGTCGCGTCCCGACGTGAGATGGTCGTAAGGACGACCAAAGAGATATTTAACCCCTCCTTCAGGTCTTCTTAGGCTCAAGGGGAAGCCCGATAGTTCCCCGCTTGAACCTCGGGGGCTAGCTGTCGGGGATTGGTTATTTGGCAAAATACCATGGTACCCTCGGGTTGTTATAAAGCCCGCCGACCATGCAACGCCAACAAGAGATGCTCGGAACGCACAACGGGTATAACACCACCCGAGCATACATGCTCGGCCCTTCCTACACGACCATTTCTACCGACCACGCACAAGCATGCTCGGGGGACCCACACCGTATCCAGGGATATGCTCGGTGGACTTGGTCAAGCGACAAGGATGGAAGGGTGCAACCAATCAGCCGAAGATCAGGGGAAATCCTACCCGATTTTCAAATTAGCGCGCGGTATAAGCACCGCAGATCTCGGAAATAACTGTATAGCGTAAATCCAGGAGGTAGTTACCTTCTTTGTACTTCTAAGCTTGATATTTAAATCCCTCCCCGGACGTCTGTGGGGGAGAGGACACAACTGGAGAACACAATACACTGGAGTAGGGCTATTATCTCGGCAGTGAGAGGCCCGAACCAGGATAAACATCGTGTCACGCGTCCCTCTCTCCCCCGACCTGGCACCTCTCGAACGAGCTCCTCAATCCGTACGACGGGGCTCTGTTGATCCCCAATTCAACAAGTAAGCTCGGCGGGAGCCCGTTCTCCAATCGTCGACAGTTCTGCTGTGTCAGGTACGGATAGGCTGGTTTTCACGATGGGAGGCCCAACCCCCAGTCTTTGGGCGCTGGGGCTCTTTATGATGTCTCCAGGCTTTGTGTCAAAATTGTCAGTCTTCTTTCCCACGTCCACACGCTCCCACGGTTTGCGCGATGAATGCCACATGTTTAGATTTATGGTTGAGAGAATAAGGAGTTGTCCCTTATAAGTTTTGTGGTTGGAGTGATCGGTATGTTTCTTGATGCTCGTTCCTCATTGTGCCCTCTAGTATTCCTTTCCTGTCCATCTCGCTGGTTCTCCGTTGCCTTTAGCTCTTTTTGCCCATGGCACCTCGACGCCCTCCTCAAGTGAAGCCGGTTCTGAGCGAGAGAGACGCTGCCGCGTTGTCTCCGATCTTGGGGTGTTCCTCTTTGAGCTCCGATGAGCTTGACATTTTGGCAAATGAGTTCGGGGTTGCGCGTCCTTCCATGCGCCTCCCCGGCGAAGAGGAGGCTCCCCAACCGCGGCAAGATGAGGTAGTGGTGTTTGCCGCCTTTTTGGAGGCGGGGCTTCGGTTTCCGGCCGCCCCGTTGGTGGGGGTCGCGCTGCGAGTTTTCAGGGCGGAGCTCTCGCAGCTCACTCCCAATGCCATAGTTCGTCTGGCAGTATTAGAGTGGGCCTTCCGTCCTGCGGGGTTTAGGCTAACTGGGTGGTTATTTTCTCTTATCGAAGACGCATTCTGGCAACCGAAGCAACAGAAGACTGGCGAAGGGCACCAACGATCCTACTTCGGCTCCCTATACTTTTAGACAAAGAGGTCGTTGGTAAAGGATATTCCAGTGGCCGCCGCCAAGGGAAAATGAGAGTCAGGATGGATGCAACGCTGGTATTATCAGGCGCTTGATGGTCAAGATTCGCTCTTCGCACCTCCTCGGGTCCTGTTCGGGCCATCCGGTCCCCGAATTTGACTTCATATGCCGAGGATGAGAGGCTCCTTGAATATTTGAAGGCCCTTCGGCTTCAGAGTACAATGTGTGATCTGGTTCAGGAATTTTGTCTCTGCCGGGTGGAGCCCCTAGCAAGGAATCCCGCCGTGACTTTGGGGCGGTCGTCCGGAGGTACCATGTCTGTGATTCAGCCGGAGGGGATTCGGAGCCTCAGGCGCGGAGCGGCTGAAAGGATGGCACAGGGGCTTCTTGGGCCGTGCAAGCCCGCGGAATAAGAAGCTTCTATGGAGGTGGTCGGGGCCCACTGTAGCACCCATTTTGCAGAGTGGGGGCTCCGTGCGGTTCCCAAGCCGAGGGGTGCGGCCGGTTCTCCTCGTCCATCGAAGGGTGCCTGAAGATTCAAGACCTGGGTTGGCAAAAACCAGACTTGCCTTGTTTGACCATGGAGTGGTCATTAGTCACGGGGTCAATCGAGACCGTGCTGGCTGGCCGCATCGGCGGCTCCAGCTGTGGAGGCACCACAACAGGGTGCAACTGAGCAGGCGGTGAGACCAAGACTGGTGGCGGTGACGTAGGTAGCCGCGGATCCGCAGACGGTGTCTGTAGTGTAGTCATAGCTGGAGAGGGCGGGCACCATGGTGAAGGAGGCTCTACCCTGGTGGCAGTGCGTAGGGCCGGGATGGCTCCACTGGCAACAACCCGCGGCGCGGAGCCAGCGGGGGCAGCAGAGGCCAGACGGGCTCCGCTAGCAGCAACCCATGGCAAAGAGCCAACATGGGCAGTAGAGCCAATGGCCAGACCAGCTCCGCTGGCAACAACCTATGGCGATGTGCCAAGGGGGGGCAGCAGGGCCGATACAGCGAGTGACGTCGGGGGTACCTAGATGAATCCAGGTGCCAACAGGAAGCGGGGCATAGTCGAACTCCGAAAGGAAATCAAAGCTAGAGGGAGGAGAAGGAGAAGCAATCTCTGCGAATGGAAAGGAAGACTCATCAAAGGTAATGTGACGAGATATGATAATACAATTAGAGGACAAATCTAAACAACGGTAACCCTTGTGGTCAGAAGGATAGCCAAGAAACACACAAAGGGTAGACCGAGGAGAGAGCTTGTTGGGGTTGGTCGCAGAGAGGTTGGGATAGCATTTGTAACCAAAGACACGAAGATGAGAGTAGACAGGCTATACACCATATAGAGCAAGGAAGGGAGTTGAAAAGTTCAGTGTTTGGGTGGGGGTGACGATTAAGGAGATATGTGGCAGTGTGTAGTGATTCGACCCAATAGCTGGCGGGGAGACTAGCCTGAAACAAAAGGGTGCGAATGATATTATTTGTGGGGCGAATGATACGCTCAGCCCGACCGTTTTGGGGAGAGGTGTGAGGGCATGACATACAAATAGTGACACCATGGGTGAGAAAAATAGGTGTGGGCACTGAAGTTGTCAAACTTGCCTCCATTATCACACTGGATGCTCTTAATGGTGCAGCCAAACTGAGTTGCCACATAAGAGAAAAAATTAGTAAGGGTGGGGAAGGTGTCGGACTTGAGGAGGAGAGGGAACATCCACGAAAAATACGAGCAATCATCAAGAATTACAAGATAATATTTGTAACCTGACACACTAGCAATGGGATATGTCCATAGATCACAACGTATTAAATTGAAATTCTTGGACGCACGAGAAGTGAAGGAAACAAAAGGAAGACGCACATGACGGCCAAGTTGACAGGCATGGCAAAGACCACCTGACGCACTTGTATTACATGGAAGACCAAAAGATGAGGCTAGTCTCGAAAGGGCCTCATGACCGAGATGACCAAGACGATGATGCCAGAGAGTCGTGGACGTTCCGGCGGCAGTGAGGGCGAGAGGCTGGGGCACCGACACGTAAAGAGTGTAGAGCTCCCCAGAACTATTTGCACTGATGATCATGTTCTTGGAGTGGAGGTCTTTCACAGAGAGGCCATGAGGGTCAAACTCGACAAAATAAGTATTGTCAGTAGTGAATTGATGAACTGAAATTAGATTTTTAATGATATACGGGGAAACAAGAACGTTATGAAGATGCAAAGGACCATGGGCAGCGGGAAAGACACCGACCCGGTGGAGGTGATGGGGAGCATGGACCCGTTACCGACAATAGTGTTAGACGGACAGGACGAATTGGGTGGATGAGAAACAAGGAGATTACCGGGGTTCGACGTCATATGGAAGGTGGCACCCGAGTCCATGTACCAGTTCGTTGTCGGTGGAGGCGTGAGAGTCATCATGTTGAACGTGTGTGCCAACGTGTTTGGTCCCACATCATGGGCGGCGGCATCCACGGCTGCTGCTATGACCATTGTGGTAGATGGCCGGCGTGAGGAGGCAGGCCCGTGACAACTGGCAATAGTAGGGGTGAAAACGAATCGGATAATAGCTCTACCATATTTATTTTCATATTTTTTTATCGGATGCGGATACAGATACAGATAGTCCGGATACGAATACGAATACGGATAATGTCGAATACAGATACGGATCAAATACAAATCGAATCAGATACGATTATGAATATTTATTAGAACATGATAACCCTTTAGATTGTACATAAAAAACCAACAAAAATACATAACTAGTTGATTTGATCAAAATATTATTGAAAATTGAACAAATATAAATATTTTCATTCACTTAGACAATAGTTAGATACCATGTCGAAAACAAAATTATGTAAGACTTAGACAATAGCTAGATATGTTGTCCTAAATCAATATTTTAAAGTGCAATTTGGGCCTCACAAGCATAGAAAACTTGGCAAAATGGGCACTGGCTAATGATTGCAGAATCTAGCATAGAAAACCTCACAAGCATATAATCTTGATAAGGCCAGTTTTGTTTGCTATGGAATCTAGTTTTCCGTAGAGAATCTTTAGTTTGCTGATTCTAATGAGGGTACTGTATGGCTCTAGAAATGCGGTTACAATTTTACAACTAGTAAAATAAAAATGGTTTTACAAGCCACCGCAATTCCAAACACACTAAATACACAATTGATGTCATTAATTTCCATACATATTTGAATACTGTGCCACTTGCTACCTACTGGCTCTTCCTCAATGAACCTTATTATTGAATAATAATGGCAACTGTTGTAAACAGGTGAATTAAGGCAATTTATATTACATAGTTGTTAGTTGTAACTGTTAGGAATATTACATATATTATAGGGGAACATATTGGAGGCCAAAGGAGACCTCCACGTCCCCCCTGTATTTTCGCGTAAAAGCCTTTCTTCTTTTAAATCGCGGATAGGTCCCTGCGAGTTACGAAAAGGTCCTTCGTGATTTTCTGTGAGGGAAAGAAAAATATTTCCAAATCGCGTTTAGATCCCTCGTTTGTTTCTTTACGGAAAAAACTGTCGTTAAGTACAAATCGCAAACGAGCCCTTTTCTAATTTTTCACGGTAGCGTTCAGGTCCAAAAACGTAACAAACAGGTCCTCGCTCCTTACGTCTAGGTCCTTTCTCCGTTTTTCCCGGAAAAAATGTTTTCGTCAGCAGAAATATGTGTTCGTCTATATCTCTAAACTTTTTTCCCCAACTAGATCTCTAATATTTTTCGAAACATGTATTATTACTCGGTGAACATATGGAGTGTTAGACTCGACAAGAGAAGGTTGGCATCTCTAATAATTTTTAGAACATGTATTATTACCCGGTTAACATATGGAGTGTTAGACTCGACAAAAGAAGGTTGACCGGATAATAATAAAGTGTTAACCAAATTCGTTAAAAGAAATATGTGTACAACTCTATGTCTCTATTTTTTTTAACTCGATTCCTAATATTTTCTAGAATAAGAAATAGATTTACGGAGTAGCCAGCCGGCCACGTCACCCTCTTCGTCGAAAGTCCCTCCGAAAAAAATTAAATTGCATTTAGGTCCTTACACCGGTTATTTTTCGGAAAAAAATTTTGATCAAAGTTCGCACGGCGCGGCAACACGCGCGGCTCTAACTAGTATATGTATATATTTGCATTAGCTCTTTGTATAGGGTGTTTTCTGCTTATTGCTATGCCTTGTACATGAATATATACTTTGGTCATTGTGGCATATCAGTTTGTCATTTGATTGACGAGTCCAATGATCAGAAAAATACTGGTGTATAAATATAATGACCATTTGTGATCTATTGATTTTGAGAAGTATGTTTTCAAAGCAGATGCCTTTTAAGCTTACTCTTATTTGGCCAATACCGTAACATATCAAAATATGATATTTTGTAATGCAATGATATATATGATATTTTGACACATCATGTTGTTCCAGAGGGCATGGCTAGCAGTATTCATGAGGCTAGCCAAAATGCCGATTTTTATTTTTTTGGTTTGGCATCATTTGTGTCGGTTCTTGGTAGAAACTGACACTAAAACGTTGTCTATTTGTGTCGGTTCTTGTGGTGAACCGACACCGATATGTAGTCTATTTGTGTCGGTTGTTGGTTTGAACTGACAGTGATATGTAGTCTATTTGTGTCAGTTCTTGGCTTGAACCGATACTGATATGCTGACTATTTGTATCGGTTCTTGGTGTGAACCGACACTGATATGTGACTTTGTGTCGATTCATGTTTAGAATCGATACTGATAATGTTATTTGTGTTAGTTTGTAAATCGATACTGATAATGTTCGATTATTACTGTCGGTACATCTGTGTCAGTTGAAAAACCGACACTAATGTTGGTTCCGAACCGACATAGATGAGCATGTCCTTAGTAGTGACGCATGCATCTGCTGCAGAGGGCAATCACCATGCATGCATTAACCCGTGTGCTAAGGAGGCGCAGCAGCAGCACATGCACACGCTACACAAACTGCGTCCTCTCGGTCTCAGCGATCGATCCGGACGAGATGCCGACGGCGTCGAGTTGGGTCTGAGCACCAGAGAACAGTGCAAAGAAACACTTGAGGAAGCTCTTGGACGGTGGGTATGCAGCAGGGTCAGATCGGAACAGCTCTTGGACGGCCGTGACTAGGGGTGAAAATGGTACGGATAATTTTCGACCGACCGACCGACCAAAACGTCTCGGATAATTTTTCGGATATCCGGATATTTTGTTCGGATATGGATCGGATACGGAGAAAGTGTCACGGATACGGATACGGATATCTTGGATAATATCCGAGCATTTTTTCGGATACTATCCGTCGGATAATATCCGAATTCCCGCCTCTTTAGCTTAGTCCGGCTTGGCCCATATGTCACCGGCCGGCCCATCTAGACTTGAGTTGAAGTGGAACCTTAGGTCCCTAGCCGACTAGCTGCCACTTTAGTTCCCTCATTCCCTGCCCGTCCCCTACCTATCTAGTCCACATCTCCAAGACTCCAACTCCAGGTCATGGCGGCGGCTAATGGCCATGGCCCCTAATGGTCTGACTGATGCTTAGTGCCATGCATGTGCTTTGTTACTTTTGTATACTTCTATGAATAGTGAGCAACTTCTATGGATGATGTACAATTGTACATGTGCAATTATGAGATGTGACTCAGTGTATTACTATAAACTGTATGGTTTTAACGGTCTTGATCTCTCAATGTCCTATACAATTTATGTTGGTTTCCTATCAACAATATTCGTTGTAGCCCATCACTCCATTTGTATTTAGTGTTTACGCGTATTATTCGAAAAATATCCGTTCTGATGATTATCCGAACTTATTTTATGCGTATTCGTTCGAATATTATCCATATCCATATCCATATCCGGCACTATCTGTGACCGAATTCGTATATGGCACTATCCGTATCCAAATTCGATCCGATAAAATTATATGGATCAAATACAATATGAGTGGTTTTCGATCCGTATCCGATCCATTTCACCCCTAGCCGTGACCACTGGGAAAGCTGAGACCGGGGATCGGAAAAGTAGATGGAAATACCACCGTGCGATGTGCCGCCGTGAGATGGCTGCCTCCGGGAGTCGCTCCTTCTCCAGGGCAGTGGTTTAATCTAAAACCCTAGGCTCTGATACCAGTTGTTAGGGTTAACACGGCAAATAAACCGGAGAGACAAGATTTAACGTGAAAAAATCCTTGCAAGAAAAAACCACGGAAAACAATTACTATAATAGTTCAAGAATTACATGTACAAGGAATTGGCTTATATAGTCAAAAGAGGAACTATATGGATAATACCAAAAGATATATATGTAATTTGAGATATTGAGTTATCTCCAACTAGGGATGGCAAAAATACCCGTTGGTCCGGGTCCAAATTTGGACCCACGGGTATATTACTTTGAGTCCAGGTCCGGGTCTGGGTCTAATTTTGGACCTGTGGGTACCCAGACCCAGACCCGACGAGGCACTGGCATGTGGGCCACCACCGTAATGCTGCTTTGTTGTTCGGGTAGGAAAGTTCACTTTCTACATCCATTATCCGCTAATGGACGTATGTGTGTGTGTATAATATAATTTGATTTTGTTCAACGTATACAATATTAATACTTAATCAAGTAAGAATGAACAAGTGGGTCATCACCATAATATTTTCCGATCCGTGTACCCGGTCGGGTCTGGGTACCCATCAGGTCCGGGTTCGAGTTTGGATCCGTGACTGATTTTGGGTCCGGGTCTGGGTTCAGACTTCCGGAGGTACCCGGACCCGTTGCCATCCCTATCTCCAACAGTATTGATGTGACTCTTCGAGTAATCAATTGGATATTGGATACATTACTTGATTTTGAGTACTGTTATATATGCATATACACTCAATCTTGGAGTCCATCAATTTTGTTTCGTTTACCGAATGGATGATTTGGTAATTGTGACGGACCACCCTTTTCAGGGGGTGCGTTTAAACTCCGAATGACTACCCAGGAAGTTTAGTCACCGGAAACCAAGTTGTACATTACCCGCAAAAGAGCGATTCAACTGTTTATACATCACATAGGGCCTAACGGCTAGAGTTTTCGAAGGAAGCGGCGAGCTTTAGAGTATATATTACAACACAAAAGAGAGTCACAACACAAAAGTAAAATCCACAGGCGAGTCGAGCGGAGACTGAGACTTAGAACCACACTGCTTTGCCATCCACGGTCTCTTGGAAATCGCCGATATCTTGATACTCTAAAATGGGTTAATTAAGCAAGGGTGAGTACTACAACGTACTCAACAAGCCACACGGTAAAACCTGATTACCACATGCAACGGATAACAAGGATAGCCACATGTCTCATTTGTGTATGCAGGTTTTCATAATATTTGACATTTCATTTGAAACATAAACCATAATCATAATAATAACAAGGGGGGTTTCCAAAGTTATATACTTCCACACTTGTTCATTCAAAGATCTACTTGAGCTCAGGTTCGGGATTCACCCCATTTTAACTCAGCTTCATTTACCAGAAGCACGGCGTATTCGAATACCATTTGATTCACTCTGCAGAGGTGTTCAGCTTTACCCACAAGATTTCACGATCGTTATGCCACGCGATTAACATACAACTTTTATGCAGGCGGCCGGATCGAGGTTATCATAGCTTTTCGTTGAATCTTTCCCCTTTAGCCCCTATCCGGTAGAATTTTTGGTCCACATTAACCCGGGGTCCCCACTGGCCAGAGTGGAGTTCGCGATCCCGCTTACTATGGACACCTACCGTTGTGAACCCGGAATGCCACAGTTTCCTCGTGCACACTTCCGTTTCACCCCATAATCATGACCATCTCCCATACCGGGAAGGTAACCCTGCTCCTATAGGTATTCCGGGGAAAGTACAATGTACCGAGCTACGTTGAGTCAAGCCAACGAAGTTGACCGGCCCAACCTGTGGTTGAACGATTTCTTAAGTTATTTACTTTTGCCCAAGGTTGTAAGTCCTTACTTGTCATAGACCAAACCATTACATTCCACAGCCCCTGGTATCCGCAGTACCATCATCCATCCATACCTTGGTATCAGTCCTCGGCCGGGGATCAGACTAACACCCATCCGGTGACTAGCCCAATACTGTCCCCCGGACCGCAACATTTCATAAACATTCCAACAATATCGACATTTTATGTTTTCATAAAAATGGTGAATGATTATAGTAGTAGCATCGAGTCGAATACTGACAATAGTGTTTTCTTAGGGTTACAAAGGATTATTAGGATTCAATATTTGTCAAGGAAGTTCCATGAGCCTTTTTGGCATTAACTAGCTATCATGTCATTCAAACATACCAACTTTACGATATTTCAACATATAGTTCGGAAATAATGCGGTAGAAAATAACTATGAAATATTCTAGGAAATATTAGGTTCAACATGATCAATGGAGTATGGCTTGCCTTGCGAGGCGGATGGGTTCCTTAGTTCGGAGTTGGTGTAGTCGTATTCGGCTTCACGCGGGTCCTGCTCCTGTTCCAAGTACTGCTCCTGCTCCTGTGTCGGTTCCGGGAGTTGGTACTGCTCGGTCGTTGGTTCTATCGTAAACAAACATCATAAGATAAACAATAAATAATGCAAAACAAAGAAGAGAAAAGAAAAGAAAAGAAAGGAGAAAATCGGGAGAGAAAATAGCCGGAAATGGGTTGGAGGGCATTTTGGGAATTTTGGAAACTTGGTTTGGTGAAACGGAGGTCATTTTTGGATTCAGTGGCTTGAAAGGGTTCGGAATATGTATTTTGGGCATTTTTGAACTTTCAGATATTTTTGAAGCATTTTTGGATATTAAAACGAATTAAAATGAAATTTGGAAATTAAAATCGGAGGAAAAAGGAAAATGGGCACTGTTCATTTGGGCCGCTCAAAAACCAGGCTCGGCCTGTGAATGCGAGCGTGCGGGGGAGGCCACTGGGCCGGCCCGCTCCCATGGCCAGGCCTGCGCTGACAAGCGGGCCCGGGTGGCGGTGAGGGAGAGGGGGAGAGAGAGGGGGCAACTGGCGGGTGGGGTCATGGGGGCAGGGAGGCTGACGGGTGGGCCTTGGAGCCGGGGCGAGGCGGGGCTGAGGCCGAGCGGAGCCGGCGGCGCGAGGGTGAGCGGGGCGCCGGAGGCGGGGAAGATGACGGGGAAAAAGGGATTCAGGGCGTGGGGGCTCACGGGATCTTGGGGAAAAGGGAGAGGCGCTTACCCTGGAGCTAGGGCACGGCACGGGAGGGCTTGAGCGGCGGCGGAACGAGCCGGCGGCGGGGAGCAGCCGGGGACGGAGAAGATGATCGTGGCGCGGCCACGGGAGTACGTGGGAGAGCATGGGAGAGAGGGGAATAGAGAGAGGAGGGTGCTGGGGGCTCGGTGAGCCATTAATGGCAGCCGGAGCGGGCTTATATAGCCGGCGAGCTCGGGGAATTCGTCGGCTTCATCATTGCGCGGGGGAGGCCAGTGCGGCGATGGGACGGCACGGCGGTGTGGGGCTCGGAGCGGTGTGCGGCGAAGGGTGGAGTGCCCTAAGGGCTAGGGCTGCGACGGAGGGGACGCGACGGCGCAGGCGCACGGGAAAAGCTGCCATGGCAGCGTGGTCCTCGGGGAAGAGGAACAGGAGCGAGGCGCCCTGGCGCGGGTGCACGAGCGCGAGGAGAAGGCGCAAAGGCCGGGAATGGAAAGCGTAAAGGCGCCAGAAATTCCAAAAACGGCAAAAACCGCAAATGGCTCCAAATCAAACCAAAAAAACAGGGAAAATTCAAATAAAACCAAATTTTGAATTCGTTTTGAAGTTTTTGAGGTTATTTCAGTAATCCTGCCTGTCAATGGGTTCTTACTAAATTCTAACAAGATTCAGGAGTCTTTTAGTTTCTTCTGAAAGTTCAGGTTACCTTTCGATTTTTCGCTTTGTTGCCGATTGCTCTAATCAAAATTCACCCAAAAGAAGTGTACATGTAATCAAGTCATCTGCTTATCCAAGTACATAGATTTCAACAGTGTGTTTTACTACAGTGATTTCTCGTGCAGCAAGTGTGTTTCTAGTATTGAGGAAGTAACTTTTGTGGGATGCAAAATTTTATCAGGGAAGTAGAGTTTTGAGGTCTCTGAGCAACTGTTCCTGGTTCCACTTCCGATAGAAAAATATCGGGCATTCTAAAGTGAAATTTTATTTGGTTCACAATAAAATACATTGATGGTATTTTTTTTCGCCTGCATATTACTACAGTTAAGTACATGAAAGCCTGTCTGAAAGTTCCAAGGTCACAAATTCAAGAACTGAAGCATGTTTACAAAGTACGTTATACAAGAGAGTTTTTGTTTTCTACCTAGCCCATGACTTTAAAATTGAAAGCACGATCATCACCGCAATGTTCAGAAAGTATATACCTTGACTGCAGTCTCTTCGCGTTGTGCAGAGCTTCAGTACCAGTTTGTACGCGGTTTACAGCATTTGACTGGGTCTGATGCCTGTAACCTCGGCCCTCGCAGTGAACTTATTTTTAAGAAGTGCTCTAAACTCGAAACTATTGCAACTTGCATATGCCATTAGCCATTATTTGGAACTGCTCCCAGTGGGCTTCTAAGTACATAATATATTTATAACACCTAATAAAATTATGATACTATGAATGTACTTTTCGAGATAAATAAAGATATTGTCAGTGAAAGTTTTTTAAGTTTGATTATACCTATATATAAAACGATAACTATTTATGACTAGAGGGAGTATATGTTATATTTGATAGTATTTTTATGTATTTAAGTAATATTATTTGTGAAATTTAGTATACATACGTATGTTGCATACGTTAAAAAAAATATTGCATAAGTTAAAAAAAATGTTGCACGGCGTCCAAGAAAAAAAAAAAACGGACGTCCGGAAGAAGTCCTCTCCTATGTTAAATGCGCTCAAGTACTGCCGTAACAAACGTGCGGATTTGACTGGGCCTCGGCTCTCCCAGTGGACTTAGTTTTAAGAAGTGCTCCCAGTGGGCTTCCAAGTAGTATATATGTTCGCACCACAAGACTAACCAAAAAGCAAAGCTAGCACAAGCAAAGGCATACTCCCAGTGTTGCCGCTCTCGCGTGTCGCAACTCCGACGATCCTGTAGCTAGCTCGATCTCATTGAACGATGGGTTTAAACGGCGACCTCGCCGACCGCTTCGACGTCTCGGGCCCGACGCATATGATGTCGAAAACTGGCGCCGGTTCTTCTCCGAAGATGAATGAGATTGACTGGTATGCACGTACGCCCCGTGATATAGAACAATGGGGACTGGGGAGTGCAGAATATATAGCATACGCAACGCACTGCAAAAGCTAATCTGATCAACCGCATTTTATGATATTTCAGGGACAACGATGAGCACCGCCGGTGCATGGCCGCCTGCATGGTTAAAGGAACTTATGTTATGCAGAAAGATCTATCCAAGTGCCGTCCGTACACCACGGCGCTCGCACCGGCGTGGTGGGAGAGCTTCCGCTTCCGCCAGTACGGCGTGCTCATGGACGAACCCCACAAGAACAAGTTCGTCTCTGGAGCTAACCAGTTAATTTTTGGAGCCGACCAGTTAGTCTCTGCTGGCGCCATCTTCCAGAACGTGGCACCGCCCAGTGCGCGCCGCCACCCGTCGGCTCCGCACTACGTCGTCGCCTTCCGAGGCACCATGCCAGGGGAGCCCACTGCAGGTTTTCACGATATGTACCTCAACGGCAAGATCGTGTTAAACGAGCAGCACGAATCCGACCGCTTCACCCAGGCACGTGAACTGGTCGAGAATCTCCTCGACACCATCGCCAATGGCAGCGCCACCGGCAGCTGTGCCGTCTGGCTCGTGGGGCACTCGCTCGGCGCGTCAATTGCGCTGGACGTTGGGCGGTACATAGCGTCCAGCAAGGGGCGCAACCTCCCGACCTTCCTCTTCAACCCGCCGCAGGTGTCGCCGGCGCCGGCGATCAACGTGCTGGGCCTGACAGAGGCGGAAAAGGGGTTCTTGTACGCCATGAACAACTTCGTGAAGGCCGGTCTGGGAACGGTTCTGAGGCACCATACGAAGCGCAAGGAGAAGCTGTTCGAGCGGCTGTCGACGTGGGCGCCGGAGCTGTACGTGCACGAGAGGGATCTCATCTGCCAGGGCTTCATCGACTACTTCGAACAGAGGCAGAATGTGCTGGAGCGGTTTCCAGGGGTCGCCGAGATAGCGATGAAACTATCACACCGTGACATGCTCTTTTCCGTGCTCGGCAAAGAGAAGGACAGGCCGCACCTCCTGCCGTCGGCGACGCTGTGGAAGAACTCGAGCGTGGACGGCGACGCGCACGGGCTACAGCAATGGTGGAAGCCGGACGACGAGCTGAAGTTGAGCACCTGGAGCGTAAACTGCATCTAAGCTTTTACTCGTGGTCAAATTACAGTACCGTATCTTCGTATCATTAGAAGTTTACTTATTCATGTCTTGCATGTAAAAACTAAGGATTTGCCGCACAATCCCACATTGGGGTTCAGATGTATTTATAGGACAATCAATCTGTTTACAGATTACAATACAGATTACGATGGATTTGAACTCTATAACAGACTCTGTAACCAATTCAGATATCAATATCTCTAACTGAGATTATCTACGATTTGTTACCGACAGAGTCCTTACCCGCTACAGTAACAATGAGATAGCATTATCTTTAACATCCCCCCTCAATCTCAACTACCTGATACCAGGTTGAGATTGTGACGTAATCGATTGAAGGGAGTATGAGGCAGAGCTTTGGTGAATATATCGGCAACTTGATCAGCGGAAGATATAAAGCGTACATCCAGCATTTTCAATCCAACTCTCTCTCGAACAAAATGAAAATCAACTTCAATATGTTTTGTGCGAGCATGGAAAACTGGATTGGCTGACAAGTATGTGGCGCCAAGATTGTCGCACCATAGAACTGGAGGTCTGGACTGAAACACTCCAAGTTCCTTTAACAATGCTTGTAGCCAAATCAATTCTGCCGTTGCATTTGCCACAGCTTTGTATTCTGCCTCAGTGCTAGATCTCGAAACTGTTGGTTGCTTGCGTGAGCTCCAGGATATCAAGTTTGATCCCAGGTATACAACAAATCCATTTGTGGAGCGGCGATCATCTGAGCATCCCGCCCAGTCTGCATCAGAGAAAGCGCTTAGAAGTAGTGATTCGGTCTTCTGAATCTTCAGTCCAGTTGTACATGTTCCTTTAATATATCGCAAAATCCTTTTTACTGCTGCCCAGTGTTCACTGGTAGGAGTTTGCATATATTGGCACACACGATTTACTGCAAAGGATAGGTCCAGTGCAGTCAGGGTCGCATCGTAATGCCCCAATCATGCTTCGATACTGAGAGATTTTATCCTCAGTGAGTGGAGTCCCTTTCTCTTTTGACAACCTTTCAGTGCTTGACATTGGAGTATCAGTCGGTTTGCAGTCTTGCATCTGAAATCTATGCATAACATCTGAGACATATTTGCTCTGCGTTAGAACAATCCCATTTTCATGCCGATGAACTTCTATTCCCAAGAAGAAGTTTAGATCACCAAGATCTTTAATGGGAAATTCTGCAGCTAACTTCTGTAAGAGCTTTTCTGTTGCATTTGATGAAGAGCTGACTACAATAATATCATCCACATAAACCAACATGTACATTGTAATTCCAGCTTGATTGAATATAAACAATGATGTATCAGCTTTGGATGGTGAGAAACCCAACGTCTGTAGCTTGGAGCTTAGTTGAGAATACCAGGCTCTGGGTGCTTGCTTCAAGCCATATAAGGCTTTTATGCAATTTGCACACATAATCAGGGTGCTTAGTATCCTCAAAGCCGGGCGGTTGCTTCATATAGACCTCTTTTGAGAGAGTTCCATGTAAGAAGGCATTGTGGACATCTAGTTGTCTCAAATTCCACCCCCTGACAACAGCAATGGATAACACTGTTCGCACTGTAGTTGGTTTAACAACTGGACTAAAAGTGTCATAATAGTCAATACCATATTGTTGACTAAATCCTTTTTCAACAAGCCGAGCTTTGTACCTGTCAACAGTACCATCTGGTTTCTGTTTTGCCTTGAAAATCCATTTGCAATTCACAACATTTCTCCCTTGACTACTTGGAACAAGAGTCCAAGTATTGTTTTTCTGTAATGCTGAGAATTCACTGTCCATCGCCGCTTGCCAGTGTGAATCCTGCAGGGCTTGCACATGGGAGGTAGGCTCAGTGAGAAATGCTCGACGATTCAGAGTATATCTCACAGTACCATCTGTGTATTCCTTTGGCCGATGTACATTGCTGAGCAGTCTTGTTTGCATTGGGTGTACTGACTGAGTTCTAGCATCTGATTGAGGAACTGAGTGTACAACAGTATCAATATTTCCAGATTCAGAACCTGATTGTTCTATACTTGAGTCTACATGACTTGGTTCATTATTCCCTTCTTCAGTATGCCCTGCAGAAGTAGACTCAGAGACAAGGTCAGTAGCATGAGTGTTAGGTGTTTCACCTCTCTCTTGGCTATCAAGTATTGCTGGTAATTCTTGTGGAGAGGTAGAAGAAGGCAACTGGATAGGAGCAAGAACAGTGAGTTCAGAATAATTGTGTGTCTGTTCAGGACATAGTTCTGAAAAAGGAAATTTTGTCTCATCAAAGACTACATCACGTGACAGATAGACTCGTCCACTAGACTTATCAAGGCATTTGTATCCTTTATGGTTAGGACTATACCCAAGAAAAACACACTGTTTTGATCTAAAAGCCAACTTTTGTGTGTTGTAGGCTCTTAGGTTTGGGAAACAGAGGCAGCCAAAGATGCGAAGTTGAGAATAATCAGTGCGCTTTGAGCAGTTTTGGAAGGGTGTAAGATTGTCTAACACACGGCTGGGCAATCTGTTAATGAGATAACATGATGTCAAAAAGGCTTCATCCCAAAAGCGAATGGGCATAGAGGACTGAGCAAGTAAAGCTAAGCCTGTGTCAACAAGATGTCGATGTTTTCTTTCTGCAACACCATTTTGTTGCTGGGTATATGGACAGGAGATGCGATGACTAATTCCAGTTTGAATGAAGTGCTTTCGCAACTTAATGAACTCTCCTCCTCCATCAGACTGAACAACACAGATTTTGCTATCTAGAAGTCGTTCAGCATAAGACTGGAATTGAAGAAAGGCGTTTTCAACTTCAGATTTATTTTTCAAGAGGTAAATCCAAGTATAACGACTATAGTCATCAACAAAACTGACATAGTATTGATAGCCTCCAACAGACATCCTTGCTGGACCCCATACATCTGTATGAATGAGTTCAAGAGGACTAGATGAGACTCGACTAGACCTTGAGTAAGGTAATTGATGAATCTTTGCTTGTTGGCATGCTTCACAAACAGAAGATTCTTTATTTAGATCTAAATTTCCTAGACTAGTGGACTTCATAATGCTATGAGTGGTTGAAGATGCAGGATGTCCAAGTCTCTTATGCCATTGCTCTTCAGTTATCCTGCTTGCAGATGAGACTGACTTCTGTATATGAGGCATGGGATAGAGACCTCCTTCAGTCTTGTCGTGTAGCAAAACCTTCCTCATTGCTCGATCCTTAATAAGGAAATAGGTAGGATGGAATTCAAACAAAACATTATTGTCCGAGGTAAATCTCTGAACTGAAAGCAAGTGTTTGCTAATACTTGGGACATGGAGAATATTTCTTAGATATAGAGGACTACATTTTCCAGCAATAAATGAATGACCAATATGAGAGATGGACAAACCTGAACCGTTTGCTACTTGCACTTGATCTCCTCTTTGGTAGCGCTCCTTAACAGTTAAGCGATCTAGATCACTTGTTATGTGATCTGTCGCACCAGAGTCAACATACCAGTTGTGATCCACCTTGTATGATGCAGCAGCAGCCGAAGTAGCCCTGCTTTGATCTTCAGATTGATATGAGTGATTGAACCGATGGTAGCACTTCAGAGCTTCATGTCTAGGTTTTCCACAAACCTGGCATATTGGACGTGATCCTCCCTGATTGGATCTTCCTCTGAAGCTACGACCTTGTCCACCACGGCCTTGCTTATGATAACCACGGCCACCTCCTCCATGGTGATCTTGACGAGCTACATTATTTGCAGAGGAAACAATCTGTTGTCCCGCTTCGTTGTGCTCTTGTCTCAGCTCATAATTGATGAGATGAGCATATAGTTCATTTAACCCAATCGGTTCTGCCCGAGTTGAGATAGATGTAACTACAGGGTCATATTCAAGGCCCAATCCAGCAAGCATGTAGGATATAATCTCCTCTTCATGAATTGGTCGCCCTGCGGCCGCAAGTTGATCGCTAAGCCCTTTTACCTTCTGAAAATAGGCAGTAACTGACATGCTCTTCTTCTTCAGGTTCGCCAATTGAATCCTAAGTTGCATTGTTCTCCCTCTGGTTTGTGACGCAAACATCGCCTCCAGCGCTGCCCAAACATCTGAAGAAGAGGTGAGAAAAAGCACTTGACCGAGTATTTCTTCAGTCAAGGATGAAAGCAGTGCGCTTAGCACTAGTTGGTCCTGCTGGAACCAAGACCGATGTTCAGGATTATGAATCTGTCGAGTTTCTCCTTCGACAACTTCAGAGATGAGCTGAGGTGGCTCCTTTGTTGATCCATCAACATAACCAATTAGATTCTGGCTGCGCAGATATGGTATGATCTGCGCCTTCCAGAGGAGATGGTTTTCTAGATTGAGTTTGACGGTAATGAAGTGGCTAAAAGATGGTGGGGCAAGTACTGAAGGATTTGTGGATTGTGTGGACATGGCTGCATTGGAGTTTGATGAACTTGGAGCGGTTGACATGGTGCTCACGCCAAGCTCTGATACCATGTAAAAACTAAGGATTTGCCGCACAATCCCACATTGGGGTTCAGATGTATTTATAGGACAATCAATCTGTTTACAGATTACAATACAGATTACGATGGACTTGAACTCTATAACAGACTCTGTAACCAATTCAGATATCAATATCTCTAACTGAGATTATCTACGATCTGTTACCGACAGAGTCCTTTCCCGCTACAGTAACAATGAGATAGCATTATCTTTAACATTGCACTCTTGCTTAATTAGAAAAAAAAAGTGGACGAGGATGTCACTTAACATTGGAAAAAAAATAATGGCGCCAGATGTCTTACACACACAAACAAATAATAATATATTTCAACTCATAAAGCGAATCAAACAATTACAAGATGGTGATGCATATATCCACAACATCACATTAGCGCAACTTGATAGAACAAGCCTTCCATATGACAATTTTGTAAATAAACAGTAACAAACAATATTTTTTCATATGACAATATTTTTCCCACTGGATTTTTCTGGAGTTTTAATAAGGCATGTGCATCTCGCGGTGAAGAGTCCAAGGAGGAGTGTTAGGAAACTCGGCCCATCGTGGCCTATATGGACTCTCCCGAAACCCCAGCTATATGTTATAAATAGAAAGCAGAGGGTCACCCCATTGTACACATGTAATCAGAATAATAAAACAGAGCAGTTCCTCCTCATATTGTGTCTCTCTCCCTCTATCTCTGTTCTCCAGTTTAGATCTATTAGACAACTTCGGACTATTCGATAGCGAGATTGTCTAACAGCATTAACCCGTGTGCCAAGGAGGCGCAACAGAAACACATGCACACGCTACACAAACTGCGTCCTCTCAGGTCTCAGCGGTCGATCCGGACGAGATGCCGATGGCGTCGAGTTGGGTCTGAGCACCAGAGAACGGCGCAAAGAAACACTTGAGGAAGCTCTTGGACGGTGGGTATGCAGCAGGGTCAGATCGGAATAGCTCTTGGACGGCCGTGACCACTAGGAAAGCTGAGACCGGGGATCGGAAAAGTAGATGGAAATACTACCGTGCGATGTGCCGCCGTGTGATGACTGCCTCCGGGAGTCGCTCTTTCTCGGGGCAGCGGTTTAATCTAAAACCTGAGGCTCTGATACCAGTTGTTAGGGTTAACACGTTAAATAAACTGGAGAGACAAGATTTAATGTGAAAAAATCATTGCAGGAAAAAACCACGAAAAACAATTGCTATAATAGTTCAAGAATTACATGTACAAGGGATTGGCTTATATAGTCAAAAGAGAAACTATTTGGATAATACCAAAAGATATATATGCAATTTGAGATATTGAGTTATCTCCAACAGTATTGACGTGACTCTTCGAGTAATCAATTGGATATTGGATACATTACTTGATTTTGAGTACTGTTATATATGCATATACACTCAATCTTGGAGTCCATCAATTTTGTTTCGTTTACCGAATGGATGATTTGGTAATCCTGCCTGTCAATGGGTTCTTACTAAATTCTAACAAGATTCAGGATTCTTTTAGTTTCTTCTGAAAGTTCAGGTTACCTTTAGATTTTTCGCTTTGTTGCCGATTGCTCTAATCAAAATTCACCCAAAAGAAGTGTACATGTAATCAAGTCCTAAGGCATCTGCTTATCCAAGTACACAGATGTCAACAGTGGGTTTTGTTACAGTGATTTCTCGTGCAGCAAGTGTGTTTCTAGTATTGAGCAAGTAACTTTTGTGGGATGCAAAATTTTATCAGGGAAGTAGAGTTTTGAGATCTCTGAGCAACTGTTCCTGGTTCCACTTTCGATAGAAGAATATCGGGCATTCTAAAGTGAAATTTTATTTGGTTCACAATAAAATACATTGATGGCACTTTTTTTCGCCTGCATATAATTACTATAGTTAAGTACATGAAAGCCTGTCTGAAAGTTCCAAGGTCGCAACTTCAAGAACTGAAGCATGTTTACAAATTACAAAGTACGTTACACAAGAGGGTTTTTGTTTCCTACCTAGCCCGTGGCTTTAAAATTGAAAGAACTGAAGTATATACCTTGACTTCTGCAGTCTCTTCGCGTTGTGCAGAACTTCAGTACCAGTTCGTACGCGGTTTACAGCATTTGACTGGGCCTGATGCCTGTAACCTCGGCCCTCGCAGTGGACTTATTTTTAAGAAGTGTTCTAAACTCAAAACTATTGCAACTTGCACATGCCATTAGCCATTATTTGGAACTGCTCCCAGTGGGCTTCTAAGTATATAATATATTTATAACACCTAATAAAATTATGATACTGTGAATGTACTTTTCGAGATAAATCTACTCATATAATTTTTATGTATTCAATTTAAATATTTAAAAAGATATTGATCGATAGTCAAAGTTTTTTAAGTTTAATTATACCTATAAATAAAACGATAACTATTTATGACCAGAGGGAGTATATGTCATATTTGATAGTATTATTATGTATTTAGAGTAATATTATTTGTGAAATTTGGTATACATACGTAGGAAGTACATGATATGTTAAATGCGCTCAATTACAGCCGTAACAAACCTGCGGATTTGACTGGTCCTCGGCTCTCCCAGTGGACTTAGTTTTAAGAAGTGCTCTAAACTACATACTGTTGCAACTTGCACAGCCATTAGTCCTTACTTGGAACTGCTCCCAGTCGGCTTCCAAGTATATATGTACGCACTACAAGACTAACTCTTTTCACAGCAACAAGCAAAGCTAGCACAAGCAGAGGCATACTAGTATACTACTACGTATGTGCTACAGAACTACATGTACATCTTGATCTTTTCCCAATACATAGGTGTTGCCGCTCTCTCGCGTGTCGCAACTCCGACGATCCTGTAGCTAGCTCGATCTCATTGAACGATGGGTTCAAAGGAAGACCGCTTCGACCTCTCGGGCCCGATGCATATGATGTCGCAAACTGGCGCCGGTTCTTCTCCGACGATGAATGAGATTGACTGGTATGCACGTACGCTCCGTGATATATACATCTTGCCGCTTGCTCGTCGGAGCTCACATTTACTCTCAGAAATGTAATGTGCACTATGGCCTAGACTGTTACTTACTATACCGTTCGGTATTTTTACGCTAATACGCTCCCAATATCATATTTGTTATGCATACTTCTGTAAGTGAGAAGTGAGAGTGTATGGAACCATTTTTCATATATATACTAATGTGAGAATATTTAGGACTTTTTCTCTTTTATATTATTACTGTGATATTTTCTCGCTCCCTTAGAATGAACGATGTGCTCTGAATCTCACTGGTACAGGAAGTAGGACACTGGGGAGTGCAGAATATATAGCATACGCAACGCACTGCAAAAGCTAATCTAGATCGACCGCATGCATTTTATGATTTCAGGGACAACGATGGGCACCGCCGGTGCATGGCCGCCTGCATGGTTCAAGGCACTTACGTCATGCAGAGAGATCTAACCAAGCACCGTCGGGACACCACGGCGCTCGCACCGGCGTGGTGGGAGAGCTTCGGCTTCCGCCAGTACGGCGTGCTCATGGACGAACCCCACAAGAACAAGTTCTTCAAGTTTGTCTATGGAGCCAACCAGTCAGTCTCTGCTGGCGCCATCTTCCAGAACGTGCCACCGCCCGGTGCGCGCTGCCACCCATCCGCTCCACGCTACGTCGTCGCCTTCCGTGGCACCATGCCAGAGGCGCACAGTACTGCAGGTTTGCACGATATTAACCTCGATTGGAAAATCGTGTTCAACAAGCAGCACGAATGTGTTAATTGTAATCCTGTTTGTTAGCGTGGGGAAGCAACTGAAAGAACGAGTCAGCTGGGTAGTGCGCCTGGTGTTTGTGTCGGTGAGTCAAAGCACGCAGGAAGCGCGCGGGTAGTTAGCTTTGTTTGTTGGATCGTCAATTAGTACGACTTGGTCATTTTTAGATTGGGTTATGTATTCCGTTGTTCCTGATTGCATTAGTTCGCAAGGTGTGCTAATTAAGACTAGTAGAAAAATTGCCCCAAACTTGTCACTCTGTTATACTCGCTGCTACCTTGTCCTTCTCTGAATTTTGTCGGAAACAAACAGCAATCTTCAGAGTGAAATTGCTGGGTGTGCATTTGATCTGAAACCAACAGAATGCGACCGCTTCGCCCAGGCACGTCAACTGGTCGAGAAACTCCTGGACACCATCGCCAATGGCAGCGCCACCGGCAGCCGCACCGTCTGGCTCGCGGGGCACTCGCTCGGCGCGTCAATTGCGCTGGACGTTGGGCGGTACATAGCGTCCAGCAAGGGGCGCAGCCTCCCGACCTTCCTCTTCAACCCGCCGCTGGTGTCGCTGGCTCGGGCGATCAGCGTGCTGGGCCTGACAGAGGCGGAAAAGGGGTTCTTGTACGCCATGAACAACTTCATGAAGGCCGGTCTGGGAACGGTTCTGAGGTCCCATATGAAGCGCAGGGAGAAGCTGTTCGAGCAGCTGTCGACGTGGGCGCCGCAGCTGTACGTGCACGACAGGGATCCCTTCTGCCTGGGCTTAATCGACCACTTCGAACAGAAGCAGAAGATGCAGGAGCGGTTTCCAGGGGTCGCCAAGAAAGCGATGAAACTATCGTACCGTGACATGCTCTCTTACTTGCTCGGCAAGGAGAAGGAGTGGCCGCACCTCCTGCCGTCGGCGACGCTGTGGAAGAACTCGAGCGTGGTCGACGGGCCGCGCGACGCGCACAAGCTGCACCATTGGTGGAAGCCGGACGACGAGCTGAAGTTGAGCACCCTCAGCGTAAACTGCACCTAATTAATTAAGCTTTTACTCGTGGTCAAATGGCAGTGTATCTTCGTATCGTTTGAAGTTTACTTATTCATGTCTTCCTTGCGATGGACCGGATGTTCCTTTCCTTAACATTCCAGTAAATTGTCATTTAAGTTTGTAAACCCCTAAACTAATTAACATGATAAGTAAGTAAATTTGTAGCGA
The DNA here is from genome assembly GCA_036346355.1 of Rhipidocladum racemiflorum. Lineage (NCBI taxonomy): Eukaryota > Viridiplantae > Streptophyta > Magnoliopsida > Poales > Poaceae > Rhipidocladum > Rhipidocladum racemiflorum. The sequence goes on along the minus strand of CM070582.1, from coordinate 46,951,272 downwards.
AGTGCAACTTAAGCCTCTAAACTTGCAGATTATCGACATTTTTAGTTACCTAAAATTGACAGCATAATAGCAGAATAGATGTTGGTGGCTCCACGTCGCAGTTGAATAGAGAGTAGTTAAACTATGCTGGTCATTTATACGCTGAAGCACGCATTTTGAGGACGATACTAGCAGAAGGAAAGGGCACGCACAGTCTTCCTCAAATTCTCAATGCCAAATGAAATGCAAGGGAAACAAGAAACATGAAATGCGGGCTTTACAAACTTCTAGGGACAGGTTTATTGACTACTTTGGAAGTAGTGTTAATCAGAAGTTATTTTAGGGTTCAGAAGTTAGAAATTGGAAATCACAGTGAGGACAGAAAAAAAAAGGCATGCACAACATCAAGCAACTTGAAGAGCTTTTTTATACACAGCATGAACCCTTTGAACGTATGTGGTTACAATAAGGCACACACCCATTGCAGTTCATAACAATGCTAACAGAAAGATAAAGCTGTAAGTAAATAGCATGCCAAGCACCCTCCAAAAGATTAAACATGCAAAGTTGGAGCCAACACCTACTGTAAGACGGCTCCTTGTTTGTCGAGGCAAGTGGGTTTTGTAAGCTCCTCTCCACCCCAATCGCCTTTTTATCGACATGAACAGGAACCATAGCTGCCAATCAGATGGGTTGCGAAGCAATAGGGTCGTGAAGGTAGACAGGCATACCACAATAGCAATTCTCTCACTAACTGGGCTCAAAACAACATATGCTCCCAACGCAAATGCTACCACCATACTTCTTGTCGCCTGCTCCATCGAAATTACAGAGAAGAACATATAGACTGCACGAAGAAGTGGATGAACATGTTCTGAGCCGGCATAGGTGAGCCAAATAGTGGACAATGTGGAGCCAACAAATGCAAGAGTGTTTGCCATCACAAATGCCTTGAAGGTATATCTGTGTGACAAAATTGGTGCACCAGCATGTGGATGACCATCGGATATGTAACCACCGGGCAGAGTGAATACTGCTGCAAATGTGACTGTTGAGATAAGCACAGAGCCAACAACTAAATTCTGTGAAATGTTGGTAAATTTCTTTAGCTCATTTCCAGAAGCTTTCCCAATGTTAAATTCATCTATGAAATGATCCAGGCGACGAGGACTAAGGACAGATCCTGTCCATGCCAAACAGCGAAGTATAATGACCTGTGGATTCTACCATAAGAAATCAACAATTCAGAAAAAGCAAAGGATTCCGAAAATTGGAACGATTCTGCAGCCAAACAATAATATGCATTCGAGGCAAAGGTAGGGTGACGAAGTTTACCAGCGTATAACTAATTCCTTTGTCAGTGGCCAGCACCGCAAGATCTAAGGCAGTGAGGCCCTGGTTGTTCACTATATTCGGCAGTACACCTTTATTTGCCATCAGAAGGCTGACTATCACCTGGTCTGCATTCTTGACTGCAAGATGCAGAGCAGTATTCCCTTCATAATCCATGACATTCACCATTCTTTCGAGTTCTGGGGTACCACAGAAACGCCAAACAACTTTCCATTTCTTACGCTCAACAGCAAAATGTAGGAAATTTCTTCCTTTATTGTCAAGCATTTCATCACAATCTGGGCAGTGTTTGGAGAGTTCATAGATCAGTTGACCATATCCCATTTTAGCAGCAACATGTACAGGAAATAGGCCATTTGAATCTGGCACATATGCTGGAGAAGTATCATATCGCAATAACAGCTTCAATGCTGAAATGTTTCCAACAGATGCAACATAGTGAAGAGGAGTGCTTCGTGAATCATCAACCTCTTTCACAAGTGCTGGGTTCCACTGCAACCATTCCTGTGTCATTTCTATTACTAAAGAACTCAGTAAATGTATCAACTGCACAAAATCCAATATTCATAGTCAAGCAAGATTAAAACTTAAAACAATACTACTCCAAGAACGAACAATTGACTACTGATAAAATAAAGGAAGAATTAGTTCCATGCCACCGAAAAATCTCTAGTTTAGTTATATACCATTGAAACAGACTGGTGCACTTTAGTACCACCCAAAGATTGCTCCGTTACTATTTTTACCACGTCCTTCATATATGTACTTACTGTCGTTACCTACGACCTTTTTGCCCTCAGCCTTCTGTCCAAAATCCATTTCTGCCTCTACTTGAGAGCTCAATGTTACCTGAGCTCTCACCCAAAAGTTAGCTCGAATTCACTGCCCTCCCACACAGGTCTTCAACATGCCGGCCACACCGCTCTCCACCACGTTGCCCACACTGGTCTCCTCGGCGACATCACCACGGTCCTCCGCATACCCTCTTGCTCCGCCCTTAACGTTTTCGGCCATGGTGGCGAGCTTGGAACCCTCGACGTACACAGGCTAGTGCAGCTCCACACGGTTGGAGTTGAAGCAGCAGCAGCAGCCATACTGCAATCGTCACCTTGCTGAAGGAAGCCACCACCTGGGGCTAAGCATGGAGCGTGCGGAGCAGGCAGGCAACCTCACTGCGAGGGCCTGGTCATGCCATGGCTTTGCCAATTTTTCTTAGCCATAGACCGCAGTTGATCAACTACCTCTCACCCGCTTCTTCTCTGATTTCTTATACCTGTTTTTCCCCATCTCACCCCAATTCACTTCTCTCAAATTATCTTCTTTTTATCCCGAATCCATCCAACCATGATCAGAAATCGCCATGGCTGACCTCTGCCTAGAAAATGTCACGCGGCAGTTGGAGCAGCAACAGTTTAATTGAAGCCCTCACCAGCAGATGCAGAAGTTGAGAAGATCCCCTGTGGCGCTCCTCCCCATGGCCGTGGAAATCGAGGACATTATGCCCCCGTTCGTTTCAGCTTCTGCTTAAAAAAAGCTGTTTGTTTGCTGAACGAGAGGATTTTGGACAGCTTATCTGAGAATCAGAAGCTGCCCTCTACATAGAATCAAAATGGAAACCTGATTATCATTGATTCTTGCTGATTTTCGCCGGGCTGGTCCGGAACCTAGAAATTGTAGCCGGCCTGACTCGATTCTCCCACAATCAGAAGCAGCTTCTCCCATAATCCAGAAACTGAAACGAATTGGGCCTATGTGCGCTGACCGCCGCAAGCAAGGGATAGATGAAGGGATGGCCTCCTAGAGCGGTCATTGTGTGGTTGGGTCAAGGGCATTATTGGAACTCCAAGAATATTTTATTGCCAGAAAATGCGAAAAGATGAAATAAAGCCAACAGAAGGTAACCGAGTGGTATAAAACCGAACGGAGCAAACTTTCCATGGTATTAAAGTGCACCACATTCTTTTATTGGTATTTTGCTGAAGTGATGTTCTTTGGGTGTTATAGAACCAATTTTTCCTAAAATAAATGTACTCCCAGTTGTCTTATATGAAAAAGAAGCATATTTCTCAGTCAATACATATCCACACAAACCAACATATATTAATAGCAATCCAAATGAAGTAAAAAGGTAATGATTGTTTGGTATTGGTAAAGTAGAACAGAGAAGTGAACAAAGCATAAGTAGCTAATTAAAGATGCCCCTTAGCAAAGATGAGAGGCTAAGAACCTTCAAGATTCACAAAGTTTTTTATCATGCCAATTTCATTGATGAACAGAATTAAGACTAATGTGATAAAAGATTCTCCTACTTGGTTCCTCTTCCACATTCTGGTTGGGCCACTTTCATCCTCAGACATGCACAGTAGTATTTAGATAGATCCATCAATTATACAGGGATGGGGTCAGACATTGGAGTAATGCAATGTAATTTACAATGAGGGAACTATGTACATTTAGGTGCTCGCCCTCTCTGCCCTTGTTTATATCGCTGCTTAAATAATATTGCACTGACTGCTACCAAATGGAGATAGATATGGATTTTTTGTATTAAAAAAATAGTAATATATCATGTCATGTGCTGGAATACTGTTCACACGCATGCGTGAACAGTGTTCCAGCACATGACATCTCATATTCAAATATAGATAGAATATATTTCAGGATTCACATTGAGGTTTTATTATATATATTAGGGTAGACTTTGAGTTTGAATTGCAGTTTGCAAAATTATCTGGTCAGAAGGAAATTAAATCCATACATTAGATCTATTATGAGTAATTTTCAATACAACTACATGTTTTCTAACGTTCACATTCAAGTTAGATTCTTTTTATCATGTTCTTCACTCCCACGCAAACCCCCATCATTCAATGTCTCTGAACAAATCTGTCAATATATTTAAGAATACATCCCTCCATGCTTGCATATCCTTTTCAATAAGAATATAATATCCCTTTCACACATATTTCTATTTCTATTTTCATCTCATGATTCACATGTAGTATAAACTATAAAGCAAGCCACCCTGGACATTTGTTGAGTACCCACCCAAAATCCAACGCGGCCTGGAATCATTTAAGTAAAACACTGTAAGTCCACAAACACTAAAGTTCCCACCTCCACTTAGTGCACTACCACAAATCAATCATGTTACCCTCACCAACTCGCTCGATGCCACCCAGACACCCCAAACCCAAAATCACTATCACTAGCTCACAGTAAGTTCAAATGTTCAAGTTTAGTTGAGTACAAGCTAATCTACAGTTTTTTTCGTCGAAAGAGCAAAAGCTAACGTACACTAAAATTCAAACCAGAATCACGTGGATGTGAATCATCACATTAAACAGAGACCTCAATCATACTCCATCCACTTGATTTACAAGCGATGATCTCCTACTTTCCAATTTCGGCTGAGTGGTAATTCAACCACAGATTAGTCCAGTCGATCATATCCAAAGAAAAATTTCCTGATTTTAGACAAGCTTCTTGCAGTACCTTAATTCACAATAACCAACTAAATCTGTCCACCTAGATACACTCCAATTGCTCACTGATTCATCTCCTGCAACGCAACATACATAAATCTTGAAACTTTAACACGATAACTCGTCACATACTCACCGTCGCTCGTGAGGACAGCGGCGTGCAGCACCGTGCGCCCGCCCGGACCCTTGCACGAACACAATACGGGCACCACCTCCTCGTTATCGTTCCTACATGTCTTTATGAGAACGCGCACCATACCAAGGGACCCGGCCACCGCCGCCATGTAGATCGGAGACTCCCCCGCGCCGCCGCACAGCCACGCGAGCCCCGGGTCCGCGGTGGCCAGCGCCCGAGCCGCGGCCTCGTGCCCTCCCCGCACCGCGTCGTGCAGCGCCGTCTCGCCGCGCCTGTTAGTGGCGCGGGTGAGGGCGCGCAAGGACGGGGTGGAGGAGGAGGAGGCGACGAGGGCGGCGACGACCTTGTGGGCCCCGGCTCGGGCGGCGAGGTGGAGAGGGGTGTCTAGCGCGGCGTTGCGCGCGGCGAGAAGGCGCGGGCCGCGGCGGAGCAGGAGCGCCGCGAGAGACGCGTGGCCGCTGGCCGCGGCCACGTGGAGGAGCGTGTTGCCTCCGGCGGTGGCGGCGGTCTCGAGGTCGGGGGCGGCCGGGTCCGCGAGGAGCGCCTTCACGAGCCGCCGCTCGTCGCCGCTGCGCGCCGCGCAGAGCAGCGCGGGGCTTATGGTTGGCGCGGCAACCACCGGCCGAGGGGTTGGGCAGAACGCGGTGGTCGGGGTGGACGGCAGCGAGGTCTCCACCTCCGGCGAGGCCATCGTGTGCCGTGTGCGTCGGTGGGGCGAGGGGGGACGTGGGTGGTTTACTTCGGATTTATGTCACTGATGATGACTCGCTTTGCCTCGAACTTAAGGTGGCAACGGACTAAAATCGGTACGGATCATTTTTCTTTTTGTCCCTCGGTGATGTTGATAATTGTGTCCAAATGTTCCCTTCCCATCCAACCTTCTTAAGTGTTTACAATTAAAAATTACTAGTTACATGCCCATGCATTGCTACGAAAAACAAAATTGATAACAAAAAATAAAGATTAAAAAATAAAAAAATATTTCACAAGATCAAACATCCATCTTTAACGCTTCGTTTCTTGCGAAAGCTGGCTAATTAAAGCAACGCTTCGTTTTTTGCGTAGGGCAATTAAGCAGGGCAATCAAGTAGGGCAATTAAGCAGGGCAATTAATGATGTGGGTAGAACTCACCACTGCCACCAACTGTTGCTTTATAATAGTAGAGATTAGATCATTCGCTTTAGCCAAAGTCTAGTCGCGCAGACGCGCACCGTAAGGATACAAGTAGGGGTGGCAATGGGGACCCGTTCTCCGATCCCCGGCGGGGAATTCCTCTATTAGGGGACGGGTATGGGAAGAAATCGTCCTCTCCGGGGATGGAAACGGGGAAAATGATTCCCCCATCGGGGATGGCGGGGACGGGGACGGGAACGGGGAATTTCTTTCCCTGCGAGGATCCGGTTGGGGACCCGAATTTAGTTTAGTTCAATTTAATTGTTAGATTGCAAACATATTCTTTAGCCCATCATAATCATATTTTCATAAACGGGACAACATAGTTTTCAATGAATGCATGTATTCTTTTTTTCCTTGCCTGTTAATATAATTTTAGAGTTAAAATGGCTATAAGAGCTCTTCTCTTGTGTGAACTTTTCGCGGGGATGGGTCCCCGACGGGGCCCCGATACCCGAACGGGGATGGGGACGGGGGGATTTTCTCCCCCGAGACGGGGAACGGGGATGGGGACGGGAAAAATTTCATGTCGCGGGGACGGGGATGGGGAGGCACTCCCCGACGGGGAATACCCCCGTTGCCAACCCTAGATACAAGTGGGAGGTAAATGGTAATACGGATGCAAAAGAGAGGTAATACGGCTAACCGCATATTACTCAGCCGCAAGCGTTTATATGGACTTGCGGAAGCCACCCATTCTAAGTAGCAGTCTTGTTATGTTTATTAATATAAGCAGCCCGCAAAAGGTTTATAGGTTGTTCGTGAACCTATATTGAGAATCAATAATAAGCAGCATTTTAATCCTATTTATGTTATATATGATGTGACTTATCAATTAATGAAGCAGTACAATAATATTGTTGACAAGGTGAAATTACCGCTTCAAGAATCTGGTTTGCCTCATCGCCAATAAGCCTGAGCCCAGCGGTTGCCTGTAAATTTGTTTAGTAAGTTGCATACTTTGAGACTAAAAAAGAACCAAATTTCTGCTGATGCATAAGATTTCTATTTTTTTTAAAAAAAACTTGGACATCAAATATGCAAAACAGATGAAAATGATTAGTTCAAGGATTGTTGTATCTGGTAAATCATAAATCGAGCAACTTTCTTTTGAGGGATAGATATAGACTTAATCAGAGCGAATTAGTTGATGGATTACCGCAAGTTTAAGGGGAGTTTGTTTCTGAAGCCACCGAGGGATGATACTTTGAGCCTTTTCAAGTAGGGGTGATTGAGTTTGCAGCCTCTTGGGGCCGCCCAGCATATGAGCTCAACCCAGGCTTTACCTGCATATCAGCATTAATATGAGCGTATCAAAAGCAAAATTAACATTACAGTTATTGTCTGTTGATAGAACCGACAGTTTCATGTAATGTATACTGGCATGAAAAAGAAATGAAATAAAAAGCTCAGAGCCCTTACGCATGCTCGCCTGTTGCACGCCCAACATAGTACCTTCAGGTCTATTTTTTCTATGAATCTTAACATGTTGAAGTCTGAAAAAATATCTGCCTTGCTTGCAGTCTACTGTGCAAAGAACTCAATGTCGTCGCTGACGTCGACAAGTTCCATCTTGCTATTGAACTTGAAGATGTGCACACGGCTCCTCGTGATGTCGGAGTTAAAGATCACGACGTACCTTCCCAGAGATGCCGCCTCAGCAATATTGTCCGGCGGGTCATCGACCATGCTAGTCTTTTATGTTGTTGACGCCAGACACCCCCTTAATGTGGGCTACACGAGCATGATGTGGGCTGGCCGCAAGTGCCACTTAATTTATTAAATGGACTATAGATATTCACTTAATATTTTATGTGGACTAAAAATTAAGCGGATTAGCGAACCGTCCGTGTTCACTTACATTCTTAGCTCACCATGTCTATTTTGGGTGTTTTGTTTTGCAAACATTTCAATCAACGAAGAAAACATTTGTAGTCAGGAAGTCGGCGTTGCCAACTTATTACATCTAGTTATCTATGATGTTAAAACAACGTAGCAATAAACCGATGGGTCGGTGAGAACCTTTCGCGTTGACTGAAGTTAAAGCAAACGTGGAAACGGGTGCCACACTAGTACACTATGGCACTGTTTGTTTCGGTAGACATTTTGGCTTATGATTTAAAGTTAGCCTTTTTGTTTAATAAGCTTATAAGCTATTTGCTTTTAAATTAAGACAGACTGTTTGACACCATGGCTTTTTAAAAGGTTGAATGGTGTAGCTTACTCATGAAAGTCTAAAATACCTTTTAGGGTTGTGAGGACTTTTCTTATATGATGATTTATCTGATACAAATGTTAGTTTTAGCCTTTTTAGGCATACACTTGAACTGAAAATATTAAAGTTACGGCTAAGTTAGGCGAAGCAGCTGCTAAGCTAAAATGCATATACGATCTGAGCCTATTTTGAGTTAGATAATGTTGGTAGAGAGATCATGAGGCTTGGAGTGGGCATCTTCTCATACATCATGGCATCTATTCTTTATTTGACATTGTTGTTCTTGCATCATGACTTAACAGGGTAAGAACAGATTAACATTAGAAGTTTAGAACATTTGCTACATAGATGAACTCTAAAGCATCAAGAGGAACAATTGGGGGGAATTGAGAAATATAAAGGACAACGCATGGGAAACTAGAGCATTGATCACCATTGAGGTTGAGCCTAAGACCTTGTGCATAGGTCACAAGGAGAGAAAAACACTGATATCATCACAGAATAGTAATACATCAGTTTTAGCTACAATACATATCTTCAAAAACGTAATTCTCATCTTGATTATAGGCTATAGTAGTATGATTTATTCTACTGGAAATATCCGAGACGATGATAAATCGATATGCAGAGTCTTCTTAGTATGGAAGGCCAATGGCTCTGCCGTAGAGCAAGGCGTTCGTAGGGATGATGTACTTGTTGGAGAAGCTCTGCTCCGCCGTCCAGACTGTCAGGTACAGTTGCTGGCCGAGGTATTGCCGATCCCAGTTCACCGACCTCAAGTTCCACATCCCTTGGTTGTTCAACGACACCAAGATCGCCGACTATCTGTTCGGGTACACCTGAATTCAAGTTTCATCATGTTCAGTTTTCATCCATGTTCAGAGTTCAGAGTTAGCTCTTCAACTACTCTGAACTGGGTATTGCAAAGAATCTCGTGGCATTCTTCAGGCCATACCTGAATTGTATGTCTTGCTTGTGCGTCAACCAAGTTGTAGCTTGTGCGCTACTGAAAACTGTATGCTTACCTGACAACCCAAAAATGTATCCATCAAGATGTCTGGACTGCATTTAGTTCTCAATATTCTGGAACACGACCTCAATAAACTAATGAAGACACAAGCTTGAGTAATCATGTAAAGATACAACCCAGAAATCGTATCTTTATTTTCCAAAATTGTGAGTGACTCTGCACGCTACAATCTAAGAAATTATGGCTGTTAATCTTATCCTTTCCTTAAGATAGTGAAGATACAAGCCTGAGTAATCATGTAAATAATTGGTTCCTTAAGCTATTACTTGGAAGAAGTTGAATATTAGTACATTGTAAGCCATGTTTGCCTAAATATTACTAGTGCATATCTTGCTTCTATGTAGGAATGGGCTGTTGAGAATTGCACTGCACCTTTTCGTGCACGGCGCACCTGAACTGTGGGACCGCCCAACTTTAGATCAATTATCAACAAGAAACAAGAGGACTCAAACCTTAAAAGAACATAAAGCCAAATAAACACCACAGCTGCCAATTCCAAACCCCACGAAACTCTGGCACACCGATTCTACTGACCATCGCACCACCCCCACGGCTTACCAGGCAGATCAATCACTTCCAAGAATAGCTTCAACAGCACCAAGCTAGCCCATGGGGCCCAAAGTGCAGAAAGGAACCGTCATGCTCTAGAAATTAACAGAATTTGGGGAGAGAAATCAAGCAGGATAGGAGAAAGGCGGAGAACCTCACTGCGGCCTAGGGGATGCCTACTCCAGTGATGGAAAGGAACGACAGCGGAGGAGTTGAGGGGTGTTGGAGGATGATTGCAAAGGACGGAGAAATGGGGGAGGACGATGGTGGCGTCAGGAGACGTGGTTACCGACGCCGGTGATGGCCCAAACCCTAACCTGCTCCAAGTCGCGGGAGAGAAGGCGTCCCCCATACGGGTTGGAGAAAAAGGTGGATTGAGAAGAAAAATGAAAAGTTTCACTGTTATATACCGATGGCATTTGCGGGTAATTTTCATGAAGTTCAGTGAAAATACCTATTTTCATCCTTAAAAAGCCAACAAAAGCCTCTCTCATCAGGTGACTTATAGTTATATGAGAGGATTAGCCTTTTTTTTTTAAAAAAAATCAGTGTTCAGGATCCGCGGCATTTTACTGTTTAGGGGTTATTTTTAAAATTTCATGCGATGAACGGTTAGATCGGTAAATTTTTTTTTGAAAGTGATCAAAACAGTAAAAATTTCTATATTTGATTTGAGGTTGTGTGGTTCATGTAAATGCAATGGAGTGCAGCTGTACAGGGAGGGTCCTAAATGAACAGTTCTTTTCACTTAAATAAAACGGAAAGCTGGTGGACGTGCTCTTCTAAAGTCGACATGCGACGTCATTGGTGCCGACCAGCGATCGATTTGCACGTCTTGTTGCATGCATTTACAAGCGCATAACTCCAACAGTAATTAATAATCAGGAAAAGTTATAGCCCAGGCCAAGCTCGTTTGTGTGCCGAATCAATCAAAATCATAGTGGGAAAATCTTGTGTTAGACGCTGGGCGCAGGATAACTGATGCTATATAGTATAAAATGGGAGGCCGGCAATTCTTTGCTGTGTAGTAGAGTATAAAATACTAACCCAGCATCGATCAAACAAATCATGGAAATTTAAAGTAGGGGTCGTTGTACACGCCGTAATAAAAATAAAACATGGAGTATGCTGCAGCTGGAACGCAATGTGGGAATACATGGACCCAACGAGAATCGGCCAGATTTAATGAACGCTATCGAACCGTATTCGCGTAGATCGGCTTCATTCGTTGGCAGGCACACGCACATATGCAGAAAGCGGTGTCCGCGTCGAAAGCAGCCAGGGAGGGGGGAGCCGGGCAGAAAGAAAGGCACGCGGGCAGACGCCGAAAGCGCGGTCGTTTTGGACTCTTTTTGCCGGGGTGTTGCGCTTTGTGGCTTTAGCCGGAGTCTTTTACGAGTCTTCGTTAAGCGTCGGAGGATGATCACCTGACTAGTTAAGACCGGCTCAATGGACCGTGCTTTTTTGCCTGACACTCATCATGACCGGTCCAGCGTGATCAAATATACAGCATAGTATGTATGTCTTCAGGCTAGGATGCCCTTAAACCTAAGTCTTTTATAAGTCTTCGCTAAGCGTCGGAGGTTGATCACCTGGAGTTGGGCTGGTCAATGGACGTGCTTTTTTCGGCTGATACTCAGCATGACCGGTCAGCACGATTAAAAGTACGCATGGTATGTATATCTTTGGGCTGGGCCGACACGGCATGAATAATGGGCCGCATCGGATCTAAAAACTCGGCACGATGGATAGTACGGTACAGCACGATCGACTGAGCTGTGTCTGGGCCGATCTAACACGAAAGTGTCCTTTTCGTAAAAAATATCCTATCTACAGCCCAGCCTATCATGATACTACCTCTCCCATTTGACTCCTACTATGACCCATCCGGTGTAGTCACTATTTCCCTACGTCTCCGTCATTTACTCTCTCTCCGCTCACCCTCCTCCACCCCTGCTTCCTTCTTGCACTATTATATTCCGCGCCATCCCACACAATACCCTTTTCACCATCCTCCACCGTCTCGGTGCCAAATACAGTGGCATTCGGTCACGCTATTGCCGCGTCCTAAGGAAGAAGACGGTGGCAACTAAAGAGGAAGAAGACGGTGACAACATCGGATCTTAAAGATCCTTACCACCTCAGTGATAGATCCAGCGGTCTTCAACCATGCTGCCGTCAAATCCGGCCTTCCTGCATCCTGTCGCTACTGACCCCAGCCACAATGGGTGCTTCTTTCCCGCTGTTAGCACCTTCCTCGCCTCCCGCCGAACTGCACTCTGTCATCGCGACCATGCCGATAGGTGCCCCGCTCGTCCTTGGCATCTTTTCTCCTTTCTGCAATAATCAAAATGGATTGGACCTAGGATGGTGTTAGGTCAAGGATGATGACTAGAGAGGAGTGAATAAACGATTTTTAAAAATTCTTCTTCTCTACGATTAATACGCCCTAATTACTCCTATGTCTAAACCTAAACAATAATAAAATGAAAGCGATAAACTAAGATTTTGACAATTAAAGCCTAAATCTTCTAGGCTCACTAAGTGCACTAACTAATTATATCTCTAATCAATAATACGCAATCCTAAAGACAATCAAGCAATTTAATTCTAGGAATGTAAATTACAATAATGTAAATAAGGAATTGCAAATAAAGTACAAAGAGACACACTGATATTTTACCATGGTATTCAGAGACTTGGCGGTCTCCCCTAATCTACGTTGAAGCAATCCCAAACCTTTTTGGACCGTCTCCACGAATTGAGCACCACCTCGAATCCACTAGTTGTAGCTCTTTCCTCCTCTGAATAGCTCAGCTCTAACCTTCACAATTCGTTGGGGACTTCTCACAACCTTCATCTAGGTGTCGGCAAACACTAAGAGTAATAGGTCAAGAGCCTAGCTTGAACCTCACCAAGTACAACACATGTACAATGGTGATCTCCTAAGTGCAACACATGCACTAGTATCCTCAGGTGCAACACATACACAATAGGCTTTCAATCTGCTCCCAATTGCAACGCATACAATTAGAGCTCACTCTTAGCTCAAGAATCAATAAAGTGAGAACAACACATGCAACACCTCCCACAAGACTCTCAATAAGTCCAGCAACCAATCAATGCCCCCTCAAGGCCTCCTTTTATAGCCTCACAAAGAAAACCAGTCATTGGAGGGAAATTCTAGAAAAACTCAACAAATCTGGTACTACCGTCCTTCTAGAGCTGGTAGTACCGACCTCCAGGTCAACGGCTAGAAAACTAGATGTTGCATAGGAAATCTGGCACTACCGCCCTTCTGGGCGCGGTAATACCGCTCAAGTGGCAGTTATGGCCCCCACGGACGGTATGCTGGCCTCAGCGCAACCTCCAGAAAGCCTCCTTGAAAAAAAACTACCGCCCCATAGGGCTGATACTACCGGACCACCGGTAGTACCGCTCCCACATGGTCGGTAGCTTCAGACTCCAAAATCTTCGAGAAAAACACCCATTTTAAAAAATAACTACTAGCCTCAAAGGGAAGGTAGTACCAACCGAGCGGTATTACTGGCCACATGGGTGGTAGTACCGACCCAGCGGTACTACCAGCCTCAACACATCGGTAGTACTTGATTTCTAGAGAAAATATGATTTCACACATAAATCAATTCTTTTCAAATCAACCACTAATAAGAATTGATTCTTTGGACAATGTGATGATCAACACATGATTAAAGTAATTTGCAAAATATATTTGCAAACCCTATTCACATACTCTAAAGAATCACATTAAAACCCCAACCCATTTGCAAAACATATTTGCAAATAAACCAATAACCTATGAGATTAATCGTCTTAGCCATGTGATAATTAACACATAATCAAGTCAATTTACAAACACATTTCCAAACCCTATTTACATGCTCTAGGATTAAAACCCATAACCTCCAATTCATTTGCAAAATACATATGCAAATAACAAATCCAATCCCATAAAAGCAAATCTCGAGCCATGTGATGATCAACTCATGATCAAGTCAAATTGCAAACTCTTTTACAAACCCTATTCACATGATCTAAAATAAGATTCAATAAAACCAATATTTTATAAAAACTTATTTTGCAAACACAAATAATAAACCTTTCTTAGCCTAGTGATGATCAATACATGATCAAGTCACGAGCTAAGACTCCAATGCATGAACTCTCTATTTGCAACACATGCAAATTTTAGCTTCATGCAACAATAACCATTAAAATTAAATTGCATGAGCTCTCTCCTTTTGCAACACATGCAAAACTTAGCTCCACACAAACACCAAATCAATTAAAAAACAATTGAAGCAGTAAGCATGAATTTCAACATTTGCAACATATGTAAATATGAACTTCATGCAAAATTCAACTAAGAGAGTGAGCTAGAGTGAATTGGATTGAGTTCATTGACACATGATGAAGCTCAAGCTAAATTACTTAACCCCTCTTAATAGTATGGAAAACCTAACTGGAAACCCATTCTCCCACCAAACACCGAGACTGGTAAAAGACTAGGAACACATTCTTAGCATATCTAGTTATACATTTGCTCTTTCATAATCTAATTGGATCTTTTATGACTTTCAATCATCTTCTCTCCAAGTATGTGACTTCTCATCTTGTTCATCAATTCATGATGAACCTTCTTCTTCTCTTCTTTCTTTGGAATCTCCTCTTGAAGCTCATCAACACATGATGACTTCTTTTACCCGATTGATTTATCTCAACCTTGGATTTAACCTATTTTAAACTCATTGAAAATATTAGTCCAAAAAACCCGATTATCTCAATCATCAATGCATTCCATTTACATAGAATGGATGTTCCCAAGATCCTTTGATCTATCCTTTGATGATTGATCACAACCCAAATCAATTGATTAAATAATTAATTGTGTCTTGAGTACATTGATGCAACTAATGCCATTATACTAAAAAACTTTCTATTTATCATTAATCAATCAAAGGAACACCATTAACACATGATGAAGAGTTCTTTGATGATTAAAAGAACTCTTCATCATGTGGGGCATGTGGCGGCGTTGGCTGGCGGTGCTAGGGAGGTGCGGCAGCAGAGCAGCTGGCGGCGGCGCAAAGCTGAGGAGGCGCGGCAACACGACGCCGAAGGGGCTGGGGGCGGCACGCACGGCGGAGCCGGATGCTTGACCAACGGTGTAGGCGACCGACGAGGCCAAGCGGCATGCGTGGCGGGGAACGGCGGTGGCCTGCAGGGTCGCGCGCGGGTAGGTACGACGGAGCCGGACGAGTGGCAGCACGGTAGTGGGCGAGGCCGGGGGACGTGTTTAGTAGGTACTTCTATGGATGACATGGATTCCTTTGGTGAGGCTTTCTCTGCTAGCGGCAACTACCACGAGGGCGCTTGAGAGCCTTGGTGGGACACCTGCTGGGCTGGACTATATCCTATGGTAATGAAAATGAGGCTTGATGTATGGGCTGAGCCCATGTTGGTCGATGTATACGAGTTTTGCCTTCAGGGCCTATGTTTTTTGTTTTTTTTCATGAGAAGGGACAACCAGTCAGTGTGTCCATCTTAAGAATGAATAACCAATACACTAGTAAATAAATAAATAACACAAGATGCCTGCAACACCTTTTTGATTTGCGAATGGTACATTCTTGCTGAACTGTACCATTTGGTTGCAAGGTCAGGAGCAGATACTGCAATGGAGAACATATCTACTTGTTTGCCAGAAGGTGCATATGGAGGTTGGTTGTTTAAGTAATCTATTATCTTATTAAAGCAACAAAAAAGTCTCTATATTCACTCTCTCAAGGATTGGAAATTACCGCGTTAATAAGAGGAAAAAGATAAAGATCTATGCTATTGATCATGAAGCGTGTAGATTAAAAAAAAAGAGTCATGTTAAATATAAAAATGAAATTCAAAATATAAAATAAAAATAGCGATTTAATTTTCATACAAAATATAAAATAAAAGAAAGGTGAATATGATTTGTATACAATTTTTTTAAAAAAAGTTAGCAATTGAATTTGTATATGAATCCAAACAGAAAATAACTGGAATATGGAATAAAATATAAAATAAAAAATATCAATTTTATTTATATATGAATTCCTAATAAAATCCTTAATAAATATAATTTGCAATAAAAAGAAAAGCAAAATTAGAAATTGGATTTGCATATGAATTCCATGAAAAATAACTGAAATTCAGAATAGAATATAAAAGAAAATTTGCAATTGATTTCATACGAATTCCAAAGAAAAATTGGAATAAATTGAATAAAATTAGCAATTTGATTTGTATATAAACTACAATAAAAAATAAATGAAATTTGAATAAAATTGAAAGTTATAATGTGGATAGCACGAATTTTGTCGGAGAAGACCATAAAAGAATGCAATGGCGTTGATATGCCCTGAAAGAAGACATTGAACGATGAGGAAGCAAACAGTTAGGGCGACGATGGCAAAGATGAGGATAATGTTGTGTTGCTCACTTTAGTCGTTTGATGAGGACAATGTCCTGCCTCTCGTCAAAGTCATTCAAGAGAAAGGCCAAAGTTGAAGTCAATGGCCAAAGAAGCTCGATGATGAAAAACCCTAGTAGAGAGGGGATGAAGCTCGAGGATGGTGAAACCCTAGCAAAGAGGAGATGAAGCATCACATTGAAGCCAAGTTATGGACGGTATGGGACCACTGGGTAGTTAGGAGCGTGCCATAGCCAGTGAGGGGCACATCGTCATCGATGACAGAGAAATGATTCTTCATATCGTAAGACAAGGACTAAAGCATGTATGCCAATGTTAGCGAATATGGGAGATCACCGCAATTAGTGAGGAAGCCACAATGTTGAGTTGATCAATGTGAAACAAAAGGAGTGATCAACACTGGAAAAGAGAAAATCAAGCATGCATAATAGCATGTATGTGTATATACATCCATGCATGCACCCATACGAATAGAAGCACAGGCGTACAGAAAGTAGAGGAGTTATGTAACACCCCGGCACTCTACGTGCTCTGAATGTCACTTCTTCATGCTAATTAACTATGAATCAACCTTCTTCAACCAGAAATTCAGCAAGCACAATTTTTCCTTTGTAAGCAGTTAATACTTCCCACAACAACAAACCAACTTGGATCCATGCGCCCAAGAACGCCCAAGACCCCGTGCTTGGGAGCGCCCAAAACACATGCGTCTGGGAACATTCTTACCTCATACTTACCAATGTTGAAATTAAAATGTCGTAGCTCATACGCAAGTTATATCAAAACCACAAAGAAGATTGACAAAACAATTTAAACCATTACAAACACATGTCCACTAATTTATTCCATGATTGAGTTTGTCTAATTTATTCATCTACTAAGCATGATCAAACAAAAAAACTAAACAATATGATGAGGGTGATGTAGTGTCATGTGATGTAATTGTACTACTCCCCATCCTTGCATGACGAACTCAAGTACCTAAAAAAATAACAAATAAATAACCGTGAGTCTAAAACTCAACAAAGCACATCGTATAACCACAGCATCACATAAATACACAATGGATAACATAAGTCATATAGTGCTTCCAAACATATGTAAAAACTTATCACTTTAGATTTAACTCTTTCCACTCTTTCATGCAATGCAAAATGCCATATGCTCATTGCCATCTCATAGCTCATACTGGTATTGCTGGCTGCACAGCCGTCGATGTCGCACCCTCTCATTCCCTTCTATCCCGTGGAGGGGACTACTACAGTAGAACTTTGTTAGCCACAACAAGTGGAACACATAAGCCCACACGGGTCACCTCTTCCATCATGAATGCACACATGCGAATTATATAAACCAAACCATGAACCATCTTTTTCCACATTAACATAACCATGCATCACATATGAATAGCATATAACATGGTTAAAAATTGAAAATATTCACAAAGGGGCAGCAAGACGCTTAATATCAATTCAACTATCTTTTCATGTCATAATCAACATTATACGATGCACTTGCCTCTTTACTCACGAGGATTGGAGTGGTGTCGGTTGAGGCCACTCTCGAAGTCACACCTCATGCAATAACATATATAACCATCTCAAAAATCAAACACCCACAATACCAACATCAACTAAAATGACATCGCACCGACACACACACTCGCTTTAGCCTTCTCTCTCGCCAGATAGTTCCGCCTTCTGCTGTCCCGACGGTAGGAAGACCATAACTCCTAGCTCAAGAGTCAGCACTAGGAAAATCATATATTTTATTAAAACTATAGAGGTTTACTCACAAAGTTCTAGTTATCCATCCTTCTAAAATTAATTCGTCTAACCTCTCGTTTTCAAACCAGAAAACCAATCCGTCGACTCACTGGACAGTAGACTTTACAATTTCGTAAATATTTTTATACAACTCCAAATTCAGTAAACGAGGATACTTTTGAAATCTACAGAAAATTTCCCGGCTTTCTATATTTATTCAGAAAATTTAATTCAGCCTATAAATATCTCTAAATCTACAATTTATCATAGCTACTGCCAGCAGAGACAGATTTTGAACATCAGGATTCAATTGGCCATAACTTTTAAATGGGTAAACCAAATTTTGTGTTCTTGATCTCTAATTAAACTTCAAATGACAATATATAACTTTCACAACAGCCAACCCCTTTAGAACTGATCGAAAGATCCCCAAAACACGATTTGTAGATCAAACCAGCAATTTGCTTGAAACTGTACCATATCCAAGAATCAATCCAGTGATCACCCTGACCTACACCCACCCAAAAAACTACCAAACTCCACCCTAACACAGCAACACCACCACCATAGTAACCCTAAGGTTATACCTTCACCCGAAGATCCGATGAAGCGGAGACGTCGGCGTTTCCCCTTGGATCGTGAGTTCCCGCTCCTCCTCGCCACCCGATCTCTTGCCCTAGTGTCTCCACGATCCTTGACACCTCCAAAGGTAGCAGCAAAGGAGATAGGGCAGCTACAATTCAGAGGGACGATGTGCCCCAATGGAGGAGGAGACGTCTAGGGAAGTAGGGCAGGGAGAGGGAGAGAGGGAGTTGTAGCTTGGGGAAGAGGGAGGGGCGGCTGCAGCTTGGGGCACACCAGGGAGGGATGGGGAGGTGGCTGGGGGTGAGGGAGGGGGAGGGGTGCCCCTCCCCCCTTGTGGTCCAAAACCAGCCCAAACTAGCCCACACAAGGGAAAAATCAATTTTTTATTCTATTCTAATTGGGATATTACAAGTAAAGAGCCTAGGATAGAGATGGTGCGACTGTAGGGAATAGGCTTGTAACCACTATAGAGAGCGTGATAGGTGCCACTGGTAGGGATCGATGACAATTGTATGTGTAAGTGTGTTGATGTCGCAATGGTCAACATTAAGAAATAATTGGAGAGAAGTAGAAGATAAAGAGTATTGCATTGGAAGGAGCATCTAAGAGGGATTGATAAAGAATTGGGCTTGCTGTTGGAGGGTGAAGTAGAAAAGCTATGGTGGCGAGAAGGGATAGAAGATACACAATTCGGTGGGGTAGCTGGCATGTGAGGAAAGATAAGTTCAAGGCAGGTTGCCCATCGTGCATCGATCAATGTAGACTTGAGTAAGGTACTATAATACCATGTAATTAAACTAATAACATAATTTTCCATACACATAATCAATGTATTGCTTGAGGTTAAATAGATATACACGTGCATCTATATACACACATTATATATATGGGGAGATATCTAGTGCAAACCCCCTTTACCGTGAAAACTCCGTGAAACCCACGTGTAAAAGTTTTGAAAAATTCCTCAAAAAATTATCATATGTAGGGGAGATGATGTTCTACAACTCTGTAAAATTTGAAGATCAAACTCAATTGTATTTGAAAGATATAAAAAAGACAAATTCAGTATGAATAGTGATTTTTCACTATTTAGCACTATTCATTTTGCAATTTGTCTTTTTCATATCTTTCAAATGCAATTGAGTTTGATCTTCAAATTTCATAGGGTTGTAGAACATCACCTCCTCTACATATGGAAATTTTTGAGAATTTTTAAAAACTTTTATACGTGGGTTTCACGAAGTTTTCACGGTAAGGAGGGTTTTCACTGGATATGTTGCCTATATATATATATATATATATATATATATATATATATATATATATATATATATGAAAAGAGTAATTAATGGAGGATGAATAGGGATATGGAGCTACATGATCCATAAGAATGGCTACATTTCTGAGAGCCTCAACAACTTATTATAATAAACGATTTTTCTTCAAGTTTCTATTGTCATTTCTAATATTTATAATGTCTTGAAAATATAAATAGTCTATAAGATACATAAATATATTCTAAAGTTATTACAATATATCATTTGATGCTACAAAAGTTAAAACAAATTTAGTTGTGCAAGTACACGGAATAGCTCGCTAGTTTCTTTTAAAGAGTGACAAGAAACCTTCCATCGCGTGCATGGCCTATCCATTACAAAACCAAAGCCCGACCGACGCGGGAGCCGTTTCCCGCGCCAACCGCGGTGTCCAAATCTGGTCATTTGACACGGTCTCCTAACGTACAACGGTAACGCCACAAACATCCGCAACCATCAGCGCAACACACGCATATGAGAACCTCCTCGATTTTAGCGAGCTCGCACAAATTCTGCATGCCTAATTATACCTCCTTCCACCTCCTCCTCCATTGGAACGCCTTCTGCTTCCCACAACTCCTAGCCGGCCTCCCCCTCGAGCGAACGAGCTAGCGAGCTCTTCGATCGATCTTGCCTCGACGATCCCTCGCTCATACGCAAGCTAGCTCGATCGGTCGGCGGCATTCTTCCTGGATTGATCGAGAGGCAACAGAGCGATCGAGTTAAATGATCGGGGCAGCGCCAATGCCGCCTCGGCGGCGGTGGAGAGTACTCTTGTTGGCCGCCGTGGTCGTTCTTGCCATTGTCTCCGGTGCGCTGGCGCAGGATTATAATAATGGCGGCGGCGGCGAGGACGAGGAGGAGAAGCCGCAGTCCAAGGCGCAGGAGGCGTGCAACGGCGCGTTCTTGACGTACACGTTCATGGAGCGCACCAAGGAGTTCCCGCGGGTGAAGAACGCGACGGCGCAGGCGTACGCTTTCAAGGCGCAGGCGACGGTGCTCAACACCATGGCCGAGGACCTCAAGGCATGGCAGATGTTCGTAGGGTTCCAGCACAAGGAGATCCTCGTGTCTGTCGGCGGCGCCGTGCTCCTCGGCGGCACTGACTTCCCCGCTAACGTCTCCGGCGGCACCACCTTCGCCGGCTACCCCTTGGCCGACCTCCTCAACTCCATCGAGACCGCCGGCGACATGACGCAGATCCAGGTCCAGATCGACATCACGGGCACCCAGTTCGGCGTCAAGCCCCCCGCCGTGCCCATGCCCAAGACCATCAAGCTCGCCAACCCCGGCTACCGATGCCCCGCGCCCTCCCACAAAGGTAGTAATCAACACGATGAAACTGTTCATGCTCGTGTCAGAGACTTAATGATGGCAGTGCGTACGTACGTACGTGTGGTTCAATGCAATGTGCGTGCAGATAGCGTGATGTACGTGTGCTGCGTCAAGGACCCCAAGTTCAAGGCGAAGAAGGCGAACAGCACGCGGTTCATGCCGCGCAGCGGCGAAGAAGCGACGATCGCCTACGACGTGCTGCAGGCGTTCGGCAACAACTACATGGCGCAGGTGACCATCGACAACTGGAGCCCCATCAGCCGGCTTGACAATTGGAACCTCACCTGGGAGTGGAAGCGCGACGAGTTCATCTACAATATGCGAGGCGCCTACACGCTCAAGAAGGAAGGTCCCGCCTGCGTATACAGCCCGGCGGCGAGCTACTACAAGGACTTGGACTTCACCCCAGTCTACAGCTGCGAGAAGCGGCCCATCATTGTCGACCTCCCGCCGGAGAAGGAGAAGGACAAGGACGTCGGCAACCTGCCTTTCTGCTGCAAGAACGGCACGCTGCTGCCGCCCACCATGGACGAGGCCAAGTCCAGAGCCATCTTCCAGATGCAGGTGTACAAGCTGCCGCCGGACCTCAACCGGACGGCGCTGTACCCGCCGCAGAACTGGCGGATCACCGGCAAGCTCAACCCGCAGTACGTCTGCGGGCAGCCGATCCGGGTGAGCCCCATGGAGTTCCCCGACGGGACGGGGCTCATGTCGTCAACCCCCGCCGTGGCGTCGTGGCAGGTGGCGTGCAACATCACCCGGCCCAAGAAGCGCGCCGCCAAGTGCTGCGTCTCCTTCTCGGCCTACTACAACGACTCCGTGGTACCATGCAACACCTGCGCCTGCTCCTGCGGCAACGACACCGCGACGTGCGACCCGGACGCACACGCCATGATGCTGCCGTCGGAGGCGCTGCTTATCCCGTTCGACAACCGGACGGCCAAGGCCCGGGCGTGGGCCAAGATCAAGCACTGGCGCGTGCCCAACCCCATGCCGTGCGGTGACAACTGCGGCCTCAGCATCAACTGGCACGTCATGAACAACTACAAGTCCGGCTGGTCGGTGCGCATCACAATCTTCAACTGGCAGGACTACACCTTCAAGGACTGGTTCGCCGCCGTCACCATGGGCAACCACTACAGCGGCTACGAGAACGTCTACTCCTTCAACGGCACCAGGATGGGCGCTCCCTTCAACAACACCATCTTCATGCAGGGCCTGCCGGGGATCAACTACCTCGAGCCGATCACCGACGGCAAGACTCCGGCGGGCCCGCGGGTGCCCGGGAAGCAGCAGTCCGTCATCTCGTTCAAGAAGAAGGACGTGCCCAACATCAACATTCCTAGGGGGGAAGGCTTCCCCAAGAGGTTGTACTTCGACGGTGAGGAGTGCGCGCTCCCCGAGACAATACCTAAAGCGTCGAGCGCGCTCCGGCGAGCTGGGGCGGTGAGCCTCTTGCAGGTTGTCATGGGGGTGGCTCTTGCCATGATTGTGGCGCTTGTGGACTCCTTATGCTTATGATGAGTGAAAATTTCAGGGGATTATATAGGGATTGTTTTAGGGTGCTACATTTGCTCAACATTTTTTGTTAGGAGAGGGGATCGTTTTCACCTCAATTCAGTGCTACAATGATCCCCAAATGAAGGAACTTCACTTACACAATTACACAAGCATGCAAGTTCACAGGGAATGTTCTGTATTGAACAAGTGATGAAGAGTGAGGAGGATGGAGAAGATGGATATGCATATTTGAAGGACAAGGAATGATGGTGTCATATGGATATGATGAGAGCTGTTAAGGGAGGAGGGCATGCAGCTTTGCAAGGTTGTAATGTTTTTTACATGCATGTACATGTATGCTTATCGATTGGCTTTCCATTTTATTTCAGTTTCTTTGGTTTACAAAAGCATACGAGTTTGTCTTGTGTGTATGTGTTTTGTACGTAGAACATAATTTGCTTGTAGCCTTGGGGAACCGGCTTCCCCGTTAACAAATTCACCATGATGCAATGTTTCAAAAGAAAAATAATAGATGTAATACATATTTTGGTATGTATTATTTTGTCTATCCATGGTTATTTTGTAAATTTTCAATTTCAAATATGTCTATCCATGATTATTTTGGTATTTTTGAAGCATTGCATCACCCTGGATCCGCTAATGTGAATGTCGGTTCCTGGGCACCTAAAATGCATTCTTTTGCTGAATTAGTTTTGATGTGTTACAACTATATATCTTCAAGCAATCGATGATATTCAAGTCATTTCCTTCATTTTAGAAGTCTAGAAAATCCCTGGATAATCCTTAAATCAGAAAATTTCAGGGGATATATAGGAATTGATTTAGGGTGCTACATCGGCTGTACATTTTTATTAGGGGAAGGGGGTAGTTTTTACTTCAATTCAGACACTACATTGATCCCCAAATGAAGAGCTGAATTTAAACAATTACACAAGCATGCTGGTTCACAGGGAATGTGCTCAATTAAACAAGTGAAGAGTGAGATGAGGCTGGAGAATGGTTCACAGGGAATGTGCTCAATTAAACAAGTGAAGAGTGAGATGAGGCTGGAGAAGATGGACATGCAAATTTGAAGGGCAAGAAATGGTTTTGATGGTCATATGGGTTTGATGGGAGATGTACATGAGGGGAGGAGGGCATGCAACATTGCAAGGGTGTTATGTTTGTTAGATGTGTATGCTCATCGATTGAGTTTCCATTTTATTTCAGTTTCATTCGTTTACAAAAGCATTTAGTCCTGTGTTTAAGTATTTTGCAGAAGTAGTTTTGATCTCTTACATTATGCATATAACTAGTGTGTCATGCTGTCAGGTGTATTTATGGAGGATATGAATACGCTAAAAGAAAATGAGGAAAAATCGATGATGTATACTTCCATTTAGACGTAAGATGTTGCCATATCAATTGTTATTGCTGTTTTAGATGTCTCATATTATGCTATACATTGCCATATTATTGCTGTTGCTTCAAATCATGGAAAAACAAAAGGAGATGCTGGCGAAATTTTTGGTTTTAGCATTTGTGTCCTTGCTGTAATTTATCTCTATTTATGGTATTTAGATGCTGCTTCTATCATGTTTGGTGACATATAGGGCATACTGAATGCTGGGGTGTTACAAAAGTATTATAATCTGAATTTATGCTTTTTATTCTTTAATTTGGAATTTGTCCTAAAAAGGAAATCAATATGTAATATGGTATACATATTGGTAAAAAGATAAAAAGTAACAAAATAAAAGTAAAATAGTAATAAAAATTTACAAAGTAAATTTTCTCTAGAATTACTTTTACTACAGTTAAAATCAGTATGAAAGCATTTAATGATTTAAAAACAATATAATTGTAACACAATTGCAGTCATGGCAAATTTATCTAAAATAATTTGAACATTATGTGAAGTTGATAATTTAACCAAACACTCCTCACATAAATATCTACCTGTAGTAAAAATCCTAAAAATTAATATTTACTTTTACTGCCTGTAAAAAGTCAAGAATTAGAAATGTGAAAATTTGACAAATGCATTGAAAGATTTATTACAAAATAACTACTCAAGAGAAAAATTTGAAATTGTTTATATAATGTTACCCAACTCATATCAAACCTATACAAAAATCATCAAAAATTTATAATGCAATTTATCCCCTCAAATAAAATAATTACAGAAAATGAAAATCTTAGTCGCGACGCATTGCCCTTGCCCTCCCCATAGCAAGGCATTCACCGTTGTATTGGTATACTCCGAGCCCGACGCCTCGACGAGGGAGTACCTAGAACAACATCGTTTACCCGGAGTGTCCATACTACTCCAGCCTACCAAAGTACAAGGTTAAACCCCAACCAGTTTACTAAGTTAAGGCTATCCTATAACTAGCATACGTGGTTGCACAAATTGACTCAGCTGATAGCATCATGTTCAGTCCTTAGGTTGACTCAGGCGATATCTCCCCCGTCTACCAGCATGTCCACCACTTGCGCATCCAGGTAACATATACACATCTCGCCCAGGCCCAAATCTTAAGTTTTCATTTTTTTTCCATTCTAACCAAAATATTTGCAACCTTTAACCAAGTCCATCATTTTTCAATTTGTTGATCAACTTTTAACCCTTTTCTGACAACTTCTATAACATGGCTAAGCATGTGCAGTTATTCTTCATTTAGTACCCATTCAATATTTTACAGAATGTCTAACCCTAGCTTAGGGTTCATCAAGGTTCACATGTCGATACGACTGAGGAAATTCCCACCATATTTAGGATACATCTACCATTTCCCACAATATAGCAACTTTACAGAAAATATATGCATGCATAATAGTTTGGCGAAACAAAAATAGACAACGTAAAATATGGGGTCAATATGATCAAAGAAAGGTACTTGCCTGTTTGCTCTTCGTTGATATTGAACTCGGGGTTGTAGTTGGGGTCGTCGCCAATGGATTCCAACACGTCAGCGTCTACGCGATAAGATGAAAAGAATAGCAACAAAAACAAATAAAAGCGAATCAAAACAGGGCAAAAAGAAATTGGAAGCAAAAGCAATTTAAGATTCACGCGAAGAACAAAACGATCTAGTGTTAGGGTCGATATCTTGGTTCTCGAAAGCTAGACTTGCATATTTTAGTATCTAACAAATCGAATTCAAGAACTAAGATTAATCGGGTTAAATAGGCCTAGAGGCTACAGGACCCCTGGCAGTGACGATGGTCAAGGTCCAGTTCTACTACTAGCCCGGTAATACCGACACTCAGGTCACGGTACTACCGTCATCCAGTAGTACCGCTCCTGAGGTCTGGTAGTGGCGGCGGCGGGGGACCGAAATGGGGGCGCACTGAAAAATAACTACCGACGTTGAGAGGGCGGTACTACCGCTCCTGACCGGCAGTACCGGCCTCGAACTTCAGTAGTGCCGGAGCTCCAGAAGCTGAAAGGGTGCTTTCTAGAAAATAACTACCGGCATTGTATTTGTGGTACTACCGCTCGGGAATACAAATCTTAGGTTATTACATGTAAGTGTTGTATATTTTTTTTCTAGAGATATGGTATCTAAGTATTATCAAATTTTTAGTGTGTTCTGTGTTTATTTCTATTTGTATCTTCGAGCAAGGATTACCTTCATTTTGTGTTTTGATTTACATGCATGATAAACTAATCATATATGCGTGATAAACTAAGTCTTACATAAGTGAATGAAAATACTTATATTTGTTCAATTTTCAATAATGTTTTGATCAAATGAACTAGTTATGTGTCTTCATTGATTTTTTATATACAATCTAGGGGATTATCATGTTTCGATAAATATTTGTAACCGTATCCGATTTGATTTGTATTTGATTCGTATCTGTATTCGATATTATTCATATTCGTATTTGTAACCAGACTATATGTATCTGTATTTGTATCCAGACTATCCTTATCCGTATCCGCATCCGAGAAAAAAAGATATGAAAATAAATATGATAGAGCCATTATCTATCCTATCTGATCCATTTTCACCCCTAGCGGCGAGCCCAAGGGTGCTAAGGGAGTAAGCTGTGGCGGAGTTAGGTCTCTGGTCACTCGGGTCATGGCCTGAGTCGTGAGATGAAAAAGCCACATAAAATATCTTGAAAAGTCACTAAAATCATAAATCAGTCCAAACAGCTCAACCCCAGCCTGGGAGTATTGGAACATGCTTGGCACGACACTGAAGGGGACAGAGGTGGTGAAGATGGGGTTTGGTCCAGGGTAGCACTCAGATTGCATATATACTTCCAAAAAAGAAAATTATTTACGAATCATGCGAGTTAAGCCCTGTTTGGTACGGTTCTAGATTTTAGTAGAAATGGAAACGGTTCTAGATTCTTGGTAAAAACGTTTTAAGTAGAATCAGAATCACTGTCTGGAAACCGTTTGGCTAGCTGTCTGGATTCTGTGAATCATGGTGGAACAGGGTTGAGGGTGATTCAGCCCTAGTGTGGAAAAAGAAGAAACGTTCCGAGGAGAATCGTTCCGAGCTTTAACCCGTTTAACTAGGTTTCTCCCAGATTCTAGTAGAAACGATTCCGTTCTAAATTGCCAAACGGGGCCTTAGTCTTGTGTGTGTTTTGTAGAACAGGAACTGTGCTTGGTGCCTACAGGAACCGCTTTCTTCATCCACTGTGATGTAATCTCTACTATTCTAAAGCAGCACTTGGTGGCAGTGGTCCGTTCTTCCCACGTTATTAATTGCTGCTTAATTGCCCTACGCAAGAAACGAAGCGTTGCTTTAATTAGCCAGCTTTTGCAAGAAATGAAGCGTTAAAGATAGATGTTTGATTTTGTGAAATATTTTTTTTATTATTTTTTAATCTTTATTTTTCGTTATCAATTTTGTTTTTCGTAGCAACGCACGGGCATGTAACTAGTGTTTTAAAAAAAAGAAGATGGATGATGTACACACAAGTTAAGTAAACCTACACAAATTTTACTTTCGGCGCACCACCTATTTCGGGCGCTCTTGGAAAGGCGCCCCGGCGCGTACGCCCGACCGGCTGATGACCAGTGTGGGAGCGGCGATCTAGGGTAGAATGAAACCAATCTACGCTAAACCCATTTGACAATTTGAAATCGGATGGTTTCTATTAGATTTCAGAAGAAATCTAATCAAACGGGCTAAAGCTCGGAACGATTCTTCTCGGATCTGTTTTTTTACTCTGTGGTCGAATCGGTCTCAACCCCGTTCTACCAGATTCACAGAATCCTACCTAAAATATTTCTACCAAGAATCTGGAACCGTTTCTATTTCTACTGTAATCTGAAACCGTACCAAACAGTACCTAAAACGTCACCGCAAAAACCGAATTCACGGGCTAGATCAAAGACAACTTACTGGGTAGCCTTAGCAAGAGTGTTGTCGTACTTATTATATGTTTAAAGTCGCGTTGCCGACGATCAAGCACTTAACTCATGAGAATATAAAAGTTGAAAACGAGATACAAGATGTAGTTTCAAACTTCCTCTCAATTTTATCGCTTCTTTTTCTGTAGGCTCATATGCACAATATACAGCCGGTAATTCTCTTTAGAGAGGTAGGTGGGGTGCCTTAATTAATAGACTAAACTACGTGAATGAGCCTCGTAGGCCGGCTAGTCCCTAATGAGCATTCGTTTAGGTAAAATATCCACACAATCAGACATTTTTTTTTGTAAACGGACCGATATACAGTAGATGTATTGCATCCATCTTGATATATGTCGCCTGTTTCTATATTTATCTTAGTTGATGGAGTTAAGACAACGGATGGTTGAGATTAACTCCATCAACTAAGCAAGAAAGGAAGAATTTGAAACTCGCACATTATAAGTAGTACACATTACATATTACAATAGCCCGGTTACACTTAACTTCAATTCCCTGCCCCATTTTATTTAATAATAAATAACAAAAGAAGTAGACAACCCTTGTACAAGACCACATCTATGGATCGTCCCGGTTGCCAACCTCTCGATTAGGTCTCTTATACAACCGATGGCCACTGCCTTCCTGGAAAGGTCCCTTGTATAATCGTCATCTTTCTTATTGCACTTAACGCCCGCATCAATATCTCAAGTGGCTACGAGTGTAAACCACTCATATACCCTCTGACTCATGGGCAGTCTGTGCGTAAACTCATCCGCTATAAGAAGTTGTTCATGGCAGTTCTCCAAGGAACTGCTGCCGACGGTGGGTTCTTGTGGGCCTTATTGGGCTTCACCTGGCCCAAATATGAACCATTACGCGCCATAGTGATTGGACCGCCACAACCTTTCATCTCCAGCCCATTAACCAGTACGGCCTTAAACGGCCTACTGGGAAAGCTTATTAGAGTTTGGGCCCTTGATGTCTTACCATGCCACGTAGACCACTCGCGCGGCTCCGCCTCCGCGAGCGTAGTAGCTGGCGGCGGTGAGGTCTGGTTTATGAATTGCACTATGCTCTCCATCAGCATCCTGCTGGTCGCGCGCAGCGGGCTGTACAGGTGGAAGCCATGGTCCTCGCCATCCGACTCCACGAGCGTCACCCTGCCGCCGGTCCACCCGCAGTCCCGCATACGGGCCGCGAGCCGGAGCCCGCGGTCCCGCAGGGTGTCCTTCCCAGCCACAGCCATCAGCGCGCGTCGGCACGTGAGGGACGCGATCTCCTCGTCCGGAGGGTCGATCCGGGGGTCGTCGTTGCTTGCCTGGCCCGCCGTCACGAACGGCCAGAGCCTGTCCACCACCTCCGGCAGGAACAACGCGACGCCGTCCCAGACCGTCTCGGAAGGCAGCCGCTCGGCTCCCCAGAAGTACGGCTGCACCATGAACAGCCCATCGATGTCCATGCGGCCATTGCCATCGTGGCTGGCGCGTACCGCCGTGTGGTAAGCGATGTTGCCACCGGCGCTGTCGCCGGCGAGAAACGTGCGCCTGGGGTCTGCATAGTCAGCGAGCCAGGGATCGGAGAGGGACGCCACCCACCGGAGCGCGGTCCACGCGTCCTCATAAGCCGCGGGCACGGGATGCTCCGGCGCTAGACGGTACTCGACGGACACGATGAGCGCCCCAACGCGCGAAGCGAGGGAGGTGGCGTAACTGTGATACGTGCGGGAGAAGGCGCTCTCCGTGCAGAAAGCGCCGCCATGGAAGTACACAACGACGGGAAGCAGCCTCCTCCCGGTTGCGGCAGCACCGGAGGGGAGAAACAATCGTGCGGACACTCCGCTGCCTCGGTCGATGACGACGTCCCTCGTTGCCACGCCGCGGGTGGCACCAGGATCCTCGGACGCCGGCACAAAGCTACTGCGCAATAACCGCTCGATACGGCCGTCCCTGTATATGCGTATGAAAGGATAGCCGTCCAGGGCGATGTCCCCGCCGGCATCCTTATTAGTTGGACAACTTTTGTTTGCAAATGTATGCATGGTGAACTAGCTGTTGCACGCTGAGATATTTTAGCACGGAGTATAAGTTGCAGGTCTGGGTTTTGTTACGGTGGCTACTACATGCTAATGGGTTTTTATAGCTAGAATTTATTCCGCTCCGGCCGTTTACATCTCCTTACATTACATTGGGGTCCACTTTACAAATGATATATTTATAATTTTTTAAGTGTGTGTATATATATACTTAATTATCATTTAAATGATATTGCTATACCTCCTTATCTTTTTTAAAGCGTAATCTAATAATGTTTATAAAATACCCCAAAGTAAGGGGGTGTTTGGTAGAGCTCTAGCTACACCAAATTCGTGGAGTTGGTGGAGCTGGGTATGTTTAGCTTTACCAGATTCCTGGAGCTGGAGCTGTAGGTATATTAAGAGTGTTTAGCTGGGTCATACATCTTGTTTGTATTTTAGAATAAAATTATAAACTTAAGTCACTTTATTGTCTACAAGTTTCAGCTTCGAGGTGAAGCTGAGATCTAGAGCTCTGCCAAACAGGGCCTAAGTTCCATAACAAATTTCATTAAGTCCACTTTTTAGAGAATAAGTTGTATACTCCTTTCATGTATGAAGAAGGATATATAACAAAAGTTAATGTCTTCGGTGAAATATTTTTATCCAAATCATATTGGAGTATCTTAGAATTAGTATTAAAGTAAACTGAAAGTGATAAAGAAGTATAACACATTCGTTTAATGTTATAATAAAAGTGGGAGTATGTACTCCCAAGAGTATGAAAAACACTTAAATCTATTTCAACATATACACACATGCTCCTCCTCAATTATTGCATTTACATAACATTATATGAATGAATGATACCCAATTCTTCTCTTAATCTTGCAAACTCAGAATATGCCAAAGGTTTAATAAAAATATCAGTCAGTTGATTCTCAGTTTTTACAAAAACAATTGCAATAGTACATTTCTCCACATGATCTCGAATAAAATGATGTAATATACCAATTTTATCACTATTAAAATCAGTATAAGAATAGCCAATAAGTTCTAAACGAGAGCTATGAGAGTACCAATAGCCAAAAGTAAATATACCTTTAAGATAACATAGCATTCGCTTGACAGTTTACAAGTGAGACTCCATTGAGATACTTTGATACCTAGTACATTTACACACAGCAAATTGTACTTGTATCATCTACATGTTTAAGACTTGTTATCGGTGTAGGCTCACCATCAATTTCTGCAATCTGCAAACCATCACTTTGTAAAATAGTTCTAACATAGGGGCTAGACAAGTAACCAAATCCCGGTGAGATTTTAGAAATCTCGGCCAAGTAAAAAAAAATTCAAAATGCAATAGTAACCATCCAAATTTCGGCGAGATCTCGGTGATTTCGGCCTAAATCTCGATCATTTTGACCTTATTTTCATTTTTGTGGGCTAGATTTGATTGGATTTAGGGCCAAGACCATCCATAAAAAATTTGAATTTTTTTTTGTATTTTTTACTATTTTTTGGTCGGTTCAATTTGAGAGAAAATATTGAAAATTTTGGCTAAAGTCTCGGTGATTTCGGTCAAAATATCGGATTTTTCTGTTGAAAAAAACGGATTTGAAATTTGGTTTTTGGATTTTGTCCAGATTTTATTTGAAATTCTGAGATCTCGTCGAGATTTTGGATTTCGGCCACATCCAAGATATACACCAAAAATGAAATTTGAAACATTGGGCTAGACTCATCAAAAGTAACATCGTATGATGCCTCAAGTCGGTTAGTATCATTATTAAACACATTACCACCATTCTTCACACTTCTAAACTTGAAAACCATTTTTTTTATATCATGTCAATTAGCCAATGGTTTCCACACCCTTTATTTTTATTCTAAAAATAGATAATATGTTTAGGTATCCACACTTTTTATACCTTCCAATTTTTGAAAACAATTCTTGGGAATCCATAATGTTTTAGCACTATATGACTCAACTGGGCTTTTAGTTCGATATGTGTTATATATAGGTGTGATGCCCAAAGTTGCTTACTATTTTTGAGGCTTATAAAAGTCAAACTTAATATTTTTATTTCCTAAAATTCATTTCTTTATGAACATAATAACGGTTAGGACGTGAAAACAATTTATAGGAATATGATCATTCCCACCTTAATTGTAGTACTTCACATTTTGATAATTATGTCAAAATTTTTGACCTAAAAAACCATAGACATTCATTGAAATATGTCCAAATTTTCCACAAATAGAATATTTTTGTACCATGCTATTTTGAATTTTTTTTCATATAAACGCTACCTTGAAAATCATACGTTTTTGGAATGACCTTTGATGTGGTTGGTCGTGAGATAGAATTTTTTATCAAACCTAAGCGTTCCTTCTTAAATGAAATTTTTGATGTATCCAGAATTAGATTCATGTTTTTCAAACTATTTTCTATTTTTTCAAAGTCATTTTCAGGTAATTGTTTTATTGACCAAGATCACGACATCTATTACATAAAAAGTATAATGACGTTTTTCGAATTCAAGCATCTTGCTTTTAATTTCAGAGAGATCTTTGTGTGAAAATTCTTTAGTTAATATTTTAATTTTATTTTACAATTTAAAACATTTTTAGTCGATAATATTTTCAAAGAATCAATTTCTTTTTTACAAACTATTACAATTATCACAAGGTAAAGACTTAGATTTTAACAATAAATTCTCACTCTTATATAATTCACATACATCACATGTAATATTTTCAAGTTGAATTTTCATAGCTTCAAAAGATTTGCATGGTTTTTCAAGTTGATTTTTTTATTTCTACATAAGAATCACAATTATCACATTTTGTACTAGTAGTAGAAAGAAGCCTATCATATTCAAATTTTAATGCTTTAAATTTTTTTAATCAAAGCATTCGAAATTCTCTCTGGTGTAAGAAAAGCTTCATAAATTTTAGATTTTGTTACCTCCTTGTCATCGTCAATGTCCTCCTCCTCATCATCCTCATTGCCTATCTCCTTTCCCACATGGTAAAGATCAGCAATATCATCATCATCCTCTTCTAAGAGATGTCAATGGATCATCCTCAACACTATTACTTCAAAGATCAAGCTCCTTTGCCATGTTCAAGAATGTTTTATGAAGAACCTACTTCATCTTCTTACCTGAAAATTTACTTTTGCGAAAATAGCTGGGCTTCTTGTTAGTAAACTTGGGACAATTACTTCTAAAATTACCAAATTTATCACACTCAAATCATTGTTTGTCACTACGATCACTTCTTCCTTTTTGAAAATCTTTTTCATTATGTTTTGAAAATTTTGTTCTTATGGCTTTGTTTACTCTTTTAGACAAAAGTGACAGTTCACCAAAACCCATGTTATTAATATCCTTTTCCTTCTCAACAGTGGTTAAAAAATGAGAGTATCATTAGAAGCATCATTATTAAATAGACAAATGCTCATCTCATATGTCATCAAGGAACCAATTAAAGAATCTAATTTCAAAGAGCTCAATTCCTTAGACACATCTATTGCAACCAATTTAGCATGCCAAATTTTCTGATCTAAAGACCTAAGCAATTTTCTACATTGATCTTCCTATGTGAGCATTTTTCCTAGGGCAAAAATCTCATTTACCAATTCATTAAATCAAGCACCAAATTTCTTTATGTTTCCCTAGTGTTAATCTTAAATAATTCATACACCCGTGTGTAAAACTCTATCGTATTATTTTTAACGTCATTTGTCCCTTCATGAATTATCTCTAAAAAAATTCCATATTTCGTAAGCAGTTGTCAAAGCACAAATTTAATCAAACTCATCCTAAGACAAAGCAGCATAAAATAAACTCATGCCTTTTTTATTCAACATATAATGATCCTTTTCTTCTTTAGTAACTATTCTTTTAGATTTTTCATACTTAGTAGCTACTATTTTCCATAAATTATATACTCGTGATTTTAAGAAAGATTCTATACGCACTTTTCCAATAGGGATAATCACCAGCATTAAAAAAAGAAGGTTTACTCATGGAAAGAGATGCTACTTATGCCATTGCTTCTAATTGTTAAATTAAACCTAGAGTAACCTTACTCTAATATCAATTGAAGGATCGAGACGCACTAAGAGAGGGTGAATTGGTACAAACTGACACCTAAACCTATTTTTTTATATTTATTAATTCTAAAAATTAATAAAATAATAATCAAACTTAAAAAATCAACCTAGAATAATTTATCTAAGACCAAAGAAAAAACTACAGTATATAAAGCATTTGTACAACAATTCATAACAAATCCAACGAGTATATTGCAACCAACTCATCACCATACCATTAATCCAACTTTTCATACCAACGATCTAACTCGTCTTACCAACATTTTTCAAAGTGTTTGCAAAACCGAAACCAAAAAACTTTACTTGACAATATGTCCCAAGTTGCTCATGATCATGAGCATGGCTAATCAATTATATTTAAATGACTGCAGAGATTGTACACTTTATCCATATGACACATTCTAGCAATCATGTCAACCATATCGCGTGATACACATGTACCCGTTTTTCTAGACTATGACGAAACTATTCAATTAGTTAAAGCCTACCCTTGCATCAGTCCGGTAATCTTGTGACCCTTGCTATGGTGGCAAGAGTCACTAGCCATACCATATGTACTCACAATGGTTTCACAACACATCGCCCACATCCTCCCCATAGCAAGGCATTTACCATTGTATTGGCATTCTTCGATCTCGACGCCTCGACGAGGGAAGACCTAGAACAACACCATTTACCCGGAGCGTCCATGCTACTTTGGCATACCAAAATGCAAGGTTGAACTTCATCCAATTTACTAAGTTAAGGCTATCCCATAACTAGTATGAAACCATGTGCTGAAAAATTGACTTAACGATGAATTTGATATTGCAAAGTGGTTGTGCTCATGGCATGTGTGGTGCATGTGCATATGTTATTCCAGATGTTTAATTGATATGCTTGTGATAGCATGGTAGTTGTTTTCCTCGATGCAATGCGCTCGTGTGAGTGGTTGCATGTACTGATCTTGAGTCAAGTCGTGGACTTGTGCTCGTACACGATTTTGTGTTTGTTCATGTGCAGGTGTTGCTTGAGGTCGAACGTGGTCGATGACGGGAACGGAACTAGGTTCATGGAGGAACTAAGGTTCGGGACTATGTTCAGGGAGAAACCGATGTCCTAGTGGTCGAGAATGTCATGCGGGACGTTCGGACTAGAGAACGGGTGCACGTGGATGCTAGTGAGTCACGTGAGTGTGGCAGGTGGGCCGTACGCGTGTAGTTGTGATCGTTTTGAGGTAGTTTGCATGTATTGGGCCATGTTAGGCCAAGTGGACATGCATGCGAACTCTTCTAGGGTTTTCTTATAAATAGGGGAGGTGTCCCCTATTTATGTGAGCCAGATATTAGGGTTGTACTCTTGTTTTGGAGTACTATAACCGGACTAGATAAAAAAAATAAAGAAGTGATTTCTTCGTAGCCGCAGAAAAGAAAATCAAAGCACACGAAAAAAGGATCCTGTGGCGGTGTGCTTGCGCTTGTTCTTTGCCCGTCCTATGCGCGTCAGTTGACTGGTAGCGACTTCGTGCGCTTGAGGAGGCAGTGCGATCGACTTGTTGCTAGCAACTACGGTGGCCAGAAGGAAGCTAAAGCAAACTCGTGCATCTTCACCACGCTTTTCCTAGCAGCGTATGCATCAGAAGGATAGAGGAAAGCAAAAAGTAATCGGTGCTACAGTAGATTCAACGAAGCCACAGTGTTTTCGTGAATCTACAGTACTGCTACAGTATGCACAAATTACTGTAGCAACAGGGAAGGGTCACACAGGTAACAACGGAAAAAACTAGGTGCTTTATTGTTGCCTGCTTTTGATCTTAGATTGATACATTTTCTCACCATGATAATTTTGATTTGATCTATTCCAAACCTTCTTAGGGCATTAAGTTAGTGATATAAAAAGTTTGATTGGTTAATTCTTTGTAGATTTTGTTTAATCATGAAATTAGGGTTTAATCTATTTTTGGTATTATTGACACAGTCAACTTGCGAAGCTTATAACTTTTGATTCGTAGATCTGATTGAGTTGATTCTTTTTGTATTAGTTTCTAAATTGAATCTAGTTTCTACAGTAAAAATTTCACATCATTCCAACGGTTGGATCTCCGGTAATTCGCGATTTAGTGAGCATATGTCAATCTATTTTTGCGTTAAACCGAAACAATCTTTTATAGTTTATTTAGGGGTGTTTTGATAATCACTAAAAATTTAATTTTAGCTTTCGCACAATCATTCACCCCCCATATGATTGCTATATTAGTCTATTTCGATCCTATAAGTGGTATCAGAGCAAGGTTAAGGTATGGCGTCAGATAAGTATGTTAATCATCCTCCTATGCTTAATGATTCAAATTTTCCTTATTGGAAGAGTCGCATGCAATCATATATTGAAGCTCAAGATAATGATATTTGGCGCAAAGTTTCTACTGTTTTTGATGTTCCTGATATAGTCACCAAGGATAACAAAGTAGACGTTGATCTGAATGCTAAAGCTAGAAACTTGATTTTTCAAGGAATTTCTGAAAAAGAATTTGATCGAGTTTCTCATCTATGTTCTGCTTATTCTGTTTGGAAGACATTATGTGACTATCATGAAGGTTCTACTAAGATTAAGAAAGTGCGCAAAAATATTTACCAAAAGGACTTTTCTGATTTTGCTATGAGACCAGGTGAATCAATTGATGATCTTTTCTGTTGATTTGAGAAAATCTTGTGTAATTTGCGTGGTGTTGGAGTTACTAATTTAGTTGAGGATAACGCTAGTAAAATTTTGAGATCTCTTAGTCCTGAATGGCGCATGGTTGTTACTGCAATTAATCAAACTATTGACCTGGATACTTTGACCATGGATGATCTTTATTCTAGACTGAAAACTTATGAGATGGATTCTTTGTCACCTAGTGATAATAAATCCTCTACACATGCACTTGTTCTTGACCCGACACTTAAATCTGGATTACCATTTTTTGGTTCCTTGTCTGCTTTGGCTTCTTTTTCAGATCAACAGTTTGAGATGCTTCTTGAAGAAGATCTTGTGCTCATCTCCTCACGTGCTTTTAAAGCACTCAACAATGTGAGGATGAGGAGGCGTGGAGACACAACTTCGAGGTCCTTCAACTGTTTTGAGTGTGACCTTCCCGGGCATATTAAAGCAAACTGTCCTAAGTTGAAGAAGAAGGAAGAAAGGGAGCCGGCACAACGTAGCTCAAGACACACTACCCCTAGGCGCCCCAATTTTTGAAAAGTTTCTAAGAAAGTCTTAGCCACCGTAGAGGAGTGTGATCTTAGCGATGTGGACTTTGAGAGTGATGATGAGTCACATGACAAGAAGGACAAGAAGGGAGATCCTGATTATGACTTCACCGGGATGCGTTTCATGGCTAGAAGGGATAGCGACAATGACTCCGATCTTGAAGAGGTGAGACCTTCTTATGATGAGCTTGAGTATGACATGGTTAAATTAGCTTCAGAACTTAAAAAGTCTAAGAAGGCTCTTAAAGAAAAAGATCTAGAAATTGATAGTTCCAATTCTGAAATTGCAAGGCTTAGATCTTTAATTCCTGATGATGATTCTTGCAAATCTTGTGATATGCTACAATCTGAAGTTATTGCTTTAAGGAATGTTCATGCTTCCCTGTTGCATCAAAATGAGAAACATATTAAAAATGCTAGCTGTTCCACTGATATTTTACATGATTCAATTTCTTGTTCTAAATGCTCCATACTAGAATTGAAGTTGCATGATGTAGATGCTAAGATTTCTCAATTGTTTAATGATTTGCTTACACATGAAATTCTTTTATGTTCAACTTGTCGCAAGCCAAACGGAAAAGTGGACGTTCCCTATAGTAATTGCTTAACGCTCTCTCGAGCATTTTACTAATTTAGTTGATTACATGGAAAAGTCTTTAGAGCATTTTACTAAAGGAAAGAAAAACCTAAATATGATTTTGGATCAACAAAAGTCAGCACTCATCACAAAGGTTTAGGTTTTGATCCTTATGCTCATCACAAATCACATGCTCCTACTGTTGTTAAAGCTCTTGAAAGTGGAAAGTTTGAAATTGTCAAAGAGCATGAGAAAACTGTTTTTAAATCTGCTGGAATTTTATCTTCTACTATGATGAATGCAAATGTTGCTTCTACTTCTAAAGCTAAACATCCTGTTAAGTACACCTGCACTCATTGTGGTAGATATGGACATTTAGTAGATTTTTGCTTTAGGCTAGCCAAACAACAAAAGAAAGAAAAGGTTATGGCTAGGTCTAATTTCAGACAGGCACGCTTTACTTCTCATTGTATGCCTAGGGTGAAGCAAACACCTTTTGTTGCTAGAAACATGGGAAATGGCAAATCTGATTTTGTGCATAAAAATACTCGTCTTGTGCCTACTATTGTGCGTCGTGTGTCTCAGTACTGGATTCCTAAACATCTTATTTCTAGCCCCAGTACCGAGGCCTCGATATTTTCTACTTCTATGTAGGCTTACTCACTCGTGCATCTCATGCTGAAAGTGTTACTTTTGGTGATGCTTGTTCCACTCCTGTTGTGGCTAAAAGGTACAATGAAGGTACAGGCGCATATGTTCAGGGGGAGAGTATCTTTGCACTTGAAAACGATGATGATGATGTTGAATTGGAGGCCGAATATACAAATTTATGTGTGCTTGTGTGCTCGTTTTCAAGCTTCCCCACGTGCTTCTCATCGACAAGCGGTAAAACGAATTCTTCGCTATTTACAATCCACTTTAGAGTTTGGCTTATGGTACTCTTCATCATCTTGTTATCACTTAGAGCCTGCTCTGATGCTGATTTTGCGTGTTGTATAATTAATAGGAAAAGTACCTCTGGAACATGTCATTTTATTGGTACATCTTTAGTTGCTTGGTCATATAGAAAACAGGTTTATGTTGCTCTCTCAACTGCTGAATCTGAATTTGTTGCTGCTGCTGCATGTTGTGCACAAGTGCTTTGGATGATTTCAACTTTAAAGGATTTTGGATTATATTTAGATAGTGTTCCACTTTTCTGTGATAACACTAGTGCTATCAATATTGCTAAAAATCCAGTGCAATATTCTCGAACAAAGCATATTGATATTCGCTATCATTTTCTTCGAGATCATGTGAAAAAGGGAGATGTTGTGTTGCATTTTGTTGATTCTGAGTTGCAACTTGCTGATATTTTCACAAAACCACTTGATGCTTCTCGATTTGCTTTTCTAAGAGGAGAGTTAGGAGTTGTGCATCCCATGAGCCTGTTTTGAGGGGGCGTTTCCTTGCCGAGTCTTTTAGTTGATGAGCTTACTTTATCATATTTCTTTATATATTATGTAATTAAACTGATATATGACAATCTGAATTGCTTTACTTGAACTAAAAGTGACATCGCGGAATTCCTTAGTTAGATTGTCTATAGCTAAATATTCTGTGATATCTTGCTCCTATAGGCCTGATATTGAATCTTCTTGACAAAATTGGACTCTGAAGCATGTGTGTTTTCAGCTTTACTGTTTCATAAGATCATTTAATCACTTTGCGTGTTTACTATAGAAGAAAAGGGAATAAGTAAAAAAAAGGGGGTCTTTTGATCTTTTTTGCAAGCAGAAGCTTGTGAGAATTATCAAAATATGCAAAAGCTTTAAGATGTATGCTTCAAGCATGCCATTCCCTAAAAGAAAAGATGTATGCTTCAAGCATGCCATTCATATAAAATAAAAGAAGTATGCTTCAAGCATGCCACATGCAGTTTATTGTTAAAAAGATTAAATTGGTTCACTAGATTGGGGTTGAAACTACTTGCTTGCCCAAAGTTGTTAGTTGCTTCATTTGTTTTGGGCCTTTTTTTCCTGCTGAGATCTTGCTTAGTACTTGGCTATAGTTGATTAAATTGAGGTTGAGATGCATGTCACTCCCTAACTTGTTAAAATCACATTATGTTCATGTATTATGCTTATTATGTGATCTATAAAGTTCTGTGATCGGGTGAGCTCATTCCTTCTTTTGCCTTGGCACTCCCTTGTATTCTTGATGAATCCATTGTCAAAGGGGGGAATTTTGGACACATTGCACATTCACTCTCATTTTTTCTTCTTAGGGGGAGATTTGTCTTGTTTCACCTAGGGAGAGTTTTTCATTTTGCATATTGTCAAAGGGGAGATTTTATGTTTTTCACTTTGGCTTTTGATTTTAAACTTTTTGAGACACATTGCACATTCACTCACATTTTTCTTCTTAGGGGGAGATTTGTCTTGTTTCACCTAGGGGGAGTTTTTCACTTTGCATATTGTCAAAGGGGAGATATTGTGTTTTTCACTTTAGCTTTTGATTTTAAACTTTTTGATTTCAAAAAATTTCTTTTAAGGTGATTGCCAATTGCAATGTTCAGTTCTAAGTGTTGTTGCCAATGTTTTCATCAAGGGGGAGATTGTGAAATCATGTGCTAGAAAATTGGCTTAATGATGAATTTGATATTGCAAAGTGGTTGTGTTCATGGCATGTGTGGTGCATGTGCATGTGTTGTTTCAGATGTTTAATTGATATGCTTGTGATAGCATGGTAGTTGTTTTGCTTGATGCAATGCGCTCGTGTGAGTGGTTGCATGGACTGATCTTGAGTCAAGTCGTGGACTTGTGCTCGTACACGATTTTGTGTTTGTTCATGTGTAGGTGTTGCTTGAGGTCGAACGTGGTCGGTGACGGGACCGGAACTAGGTTCATGGAGGAACTAAGGTTTGGGACTATGTTCAGGGAGGAACCGAGGTCCTAGTGGTTGAGGATGTCATGCGGGATGTTCGGACTAGAGAACGAGTGCACGTGGATGCTAGTGAGTCAAGTGAGTGCGGCGGGTGGGCGGGCCGTACGTGTGCAGTTGTAATAGTGTCGGCGTTTCGGGCACCGGCTAGTAAATTTGTATAGGTCGACGGGGGTGCACGCTCCCTCTCCTCGAACGGCTTGACTCGGGTGAGCACAAGATGTATACTGGTTCGGGCAGAACGTCCCTACTCCAGTTCGTGTGAGTTGGATCGTATTGATTCTCCTTTCTTGTTCCTCCCTTTACACGCTTCCCCCTCCTGCCTTTATATAGGCGAGGTGGGAGGTTACACTGTTGGTTTGGAAAAAAGAGGAAAAGATCAGGTCTTGGTTGTCCGAAGTGGCGGGTGATAGGATCGCCGGCTCCCCTGCCTGCTGCTGGTCGCCGTAGTTGCCGCCGCTCGTAGTAAATGCGGGGTCGGAACTTGTGCCGCTAACGTCGTCGTCATTATGGCCGGCATTTAATGCGCCCGATATGCAATAAATGCCGTCGCTTCTCCGGGATATCGAAGACCAGGTCATGGGTTCGGACCTTACCCGGTGGTCGTAACTTCGGGCCTTGATCGGCCTGGGTCGGCCGTCGTCTTTGGGCTGAGGATACCCATGGTGCGGTACTCGTCGGTAGCCCCGAGGCCCCGGGCGGTCGAAGAGATGCTCGGGGTTTTGCCTCCGTCTTCGGATGCGCTGACTTGATTAGAGTCTCCGGCCGGGTCTTGGCACCGGTGGTGTAGCCTTGAGCTGGTCGGAGAGCGGAGTCGGGGGTTGCGCCTTGTTCATTTCTGTCTGGGACACCGGACTGCGCTTAGTCGGGCGATCTTCGGCCAGGTGCGCTGGCGCACCGTGGAGTGTAACCCGAGCCCCGAGCTGGTCGGAGAGCGGTCGGGGTTCTGCTGTCCATTTCTTTGCCAGCCGTCTGGAACACCGGATCGCGCTTGGTCGAGGCGATCTTCGGCCAGTGCTGGCGCACCGTGGAGTGTAACCGAGCCCCAGGTGGTCGAGAAGCGAGTCGGGGTTGCGCTTTGTCCATTTCTTTGCTTCGGTCTGGAACACCGGATCGCGCTTGGTCGGGCGATCTTCGGCCGGGTCTT
Source organism: Rhipidocladum racemiflorum (assembly GCA_036346355.1). Lineage (NCBI taxonomy): Eukaryota > Viridiplantae > Streptophyta > Magnoliopsida > Poales > Poaceae > Rhipidocladum > Rhipidocladum racemiflorum. The sequence goes on along the minus strand of CM070582.1, from coordinate 46,908,966 downwards.
GGCGCACCGGTGGAGTGTAACCGAGCCCCGAGCTGGTCGGAGAGCGGTCGAGGGTTGCGCTGTCCATTTCTTTGCCGCCGTCTGCAGGACACCGGATCGCGCTTGGTCGGAGGCGATCTTCGGCCGGGTGCGGCGCACCGGTGGAGTGTAGCCCGAGCCCCAGCTGGTCGGAGAGCGAGTCGGGGGTTGCGCTTGTCCACTTTGCCCGCCGTCTGGGACACCGGATCGCGCTTGGTCGAGGCGATCTTCGACCGGTCTTGTGGCGCACCGTGGGTGTAACCCGAGCCCCAGCTGGTCGGAGAGGCGGTCGGGGGTTGGGATGTCGCGCTTCACGCAAGCTTGCGCTTGACCGGCGGGGCTAGTTGCGGTTCGTTTCACTGAGCTGGCGAGTTCTTTGTCGGGTGGGGATTTACCGTCATCCGTGTTTTACGCCCGTCCGCAGTGTGGGACCTGGAGGGGTGAGAGGCGCTTGCCTTCGGCTTGAGCGCCGCTCTCGTGGAGCTTCAGCGAGTGATCCGGGTGGAACCTGGTGGCCCCCTCGCGAGGGGGGTCGCCTAGCGGATGATCCCGGCGCGGGTATCCGACCCCACTTGGGGGGTGATCCATGAAGAACCTTTCCTTCCTCGATCCCGTATCGGACCCTGGACCGTTCGCCGATCCAGGGCGCACTGGCCGCCGTCGGCCGACTGGCTCGCGGAGAGCGTGAGGTATGGTCCAGACGTGAGTTTTAAGGCGATTGGGTCGTCGCCCGACCCAGCCAGGGGCCAGGGCTCGCCTTGTCCTCACCTCTTGCTCGTTTCGCCATGGTGGAGCGGATTCGTTTTGCGGCGGTTTCGCACCTCGATCTTTGGACCGGGCTTTAGACGGCTCTGGGGCTTCGGTGGCGACCGGTGCTGTTCTCGGGGCTGCCTCGGCACAGGTTTGTACGTTCCCTTACTATGACGGCATCGACCTTGATACTGTTAGTAGCGGGGTTGCTGCAAACCGATCCGAGGAGGAAGTCGATGCCTTGGAGCTTCGGGTCGAACCGCACGCCAGGGCGATTGCCGACCGGGTTTCCCCGACCGACGTCCTTCATAGATGAACGATAAAGGGAATTTAAACAGTCTTTGCTCTCTCTAGATTTGTAGGGAACTGGTATGTGTTTTGTCCCTGTGTTTGTTTTTCGCACCCTTTGTTTGTAATGGCCACTGTTACCGTCCATTGCCTTGGGGACCACGGGGGTCGGGCGTAGGTTGGTGTGCGCATTACAAAGTTAGGGAGTCGGGGAAACAAGAGAACGCTCAAGAACATGTCGATTGGTTAGTGCGACCGTGGGAGGGGTGTTCTCGACCAATCGTGGGTCGCTCCGCTTGGACACTTCCTTCTTCCGCTAAGTACTATTTCGCAACCGTAGCCGCCGGGGCGTAGGCCGTAGTACTTCTGGTCGAAAGTTTGGCCGTTTCGGGAGGACCCGGCGATTGGTCGTGTCACCGACCCACGGGACTCTTGTAGCCCCCGAGTGGTGCGAGGCGGTTTGGTTGTTACCGCCGCGCGCCACTTGAAGGAGTAATAACGAGTGCAGGAAAAGAAGATATTCACTTATCTTTCCTTACGACTGGCGAGGTTCTCGAGGCGTTTTTGTTCAATGCGGAGTATTGGCGGCGCTTCGGTTTCCGCACCGTCAGCTTTGATGCTTCGGCTTCCACGCCATCATCTTCGAAAAGGCGCGGTCGCAGTAAGTGCTGGCGGGTACCCCCAGCGCGTCGCTTCGTCTGGCTACGGATCGCCTACAAATAGGCGGACGGTGGGCGCTGGGACTTCATCCAGCGACGTTGAGACCTGCTGCTGACTTGCTTTCATGGCTGCTTTGCCCTCTCAATCTTGTTCCAAGGTCGAGAGTCCACCTATCGATGAGATCGACTGGGACGCCTTTCAACAAGAGGCGGAGGGCGAGGAGTTGGAGTGACGAGCCGGTCACTTTGAAGCGGTGGCCCCGTCGGGTGACGAGATTGACTGGGAGCTGCTGGAGCTGGAGGCGGAGGAGGAGGAGGCGAGAGCAGGAGCGGCGGCTGCGGTCGTCAGCCGAGGGAACATTGCCATGAGCGCCCGAAACAGTCGGAGAACAGGACGCCGTTCCCCCTCGTGCTCCTTCTCCTTCAGGGAGCTTGGAGTCTTCCGCGACATCCAGGCCCGTGCTAATAGACGCACTGCCGGTCGCCCCAATCACGCTGCCGTACGCCTCTCCGTCTATGGACCCTTCTACAGCAAGGCCCGAGTTCCCCCGGGAACCATAGAGGCCACAGAGGGGGCGGGGGGCTTCCGGCTCTTGGCGCCGCATCCGGGCAGATCGAGGCTCTCCCGTCGCGGATTTCGGCGACTCGACCAGTTTTTGCTGCGTTTTGCGGCAAAAATTGTGCGGGAAGTTGAAGCTGCGCTTGGAGAGGGACGATAAGTCCAGAGATCAATGAGGCGAGGGGGACCCTAGAATAAGATAAACTTTTTGGTTTTTTAGGCTTTATGTTTCTCAAAGAATGTAAATGCTGTCGAACCGGAAGAAATAAAGGTATTTGGATTCTTCAGAGGTTTCGTGTGCACTTTTTCGCTTATTTTTTTCGGGTGTGCTTTTTCGGTGAAGCGCGTCGGGATCACCGTTCTTGGGTCCGAGGGGACCATCCGAGCAGTGATCGACGTGTTTCAAGCGTTTTTCCGAAAAGTAGGCGAAGAAGTTTAACACGAGTGTTCGCACTCCGACGCTACGCGTAGGCTCGACCAAGGGTCGGGCTGCTCACGGTAGTAGACGAGGTAAAAGAGAAATGGGCTAAGGGTAGAATCGTCTTAGCTTTTCAATATTCCAGGCGTTGGACAAGATGTTGCCATCGGGATCCTTGAGCCGGTAAGTGCCGGGTCGAAGGACTTCCACCACAGTAAAGGGGCCTTCCCAAGGAGAGGAGAGCTTGTGCTTGTCTTTGTTGGACTGAACCTGGCGCAGGACCAGGTTGCCTACGTTGAACGCTCGACTTCTAACCTTGCGGTCGTGGTAGCGCCGTAGTGCCTGCTGGTACTTGGCTGAGCGGATGATGGCGATATCTCGCGCTTCGTCGAGCCGGTCGACAGCGTCTTGTTGAGATTCGAGCCCCCGGGTTTCGTCGAAGGCTCGAACCCTTGGGGCGCCGTAGTTTAAGTCGATTGGCAAGATGGCCTCCGCCCCGTACGCCAAGAAGAATGGCGTGAATCCGGTCGATCGGGTTGGGGTGGTCCGCAGGCTCCAAAGTACGGGAGGCACCTCAGCCGCCCAACGTCCCGCGTATCTCTTCAGTCTTTCGAAGATCCGTGGTTTGAGCCCCTGTAGGATCATGCCGTTTGCGCGTTCGACTTGGCCGTTGCTTCGCGGATGGGCGACGGCTGCCCAATCCACGCGAATGCTGAAGCTGTCGCAGAGCTCGAGAAATTCTTTCCCCGTGAATTGCGTTCCGTTGTCGGTGATGTTGGAGTTCGGGACTCCAAACCGGTAAACGATGTTGCGGATGAAGTCCGCCGCCTGCGCCGAAGTGATGGTCGTGATCGGCTTAGCTTCTATCCACTTGGTAAACTTGTCCACCGCGACCAGTAGGTGGGTGAAGCCCCCAGGCGCTTTTTTGAAAGGCCCGACCAGGTCGAGTCCCCAAACGGCGAAGGGCCGTGCGAGGATCGTCTGGAGGGCTTGTGCTGGGAGATGAGTTTGCCGGGCGAAGAATTGGCACCCTTCGCATGTCCGGACGATTTGTTCAGAGTCAGCTACAGCAGTTGGCCAGTAGAAGCCTTGTCGGAAGGCTTTCCCGACCAAGCTCCGCGACCCAGCGTGGTGTCCGCAAATTCCCCCGTGGATGTCGTGGAGCAGCTCTCTTCCGTGGTCGACCGGGATACACTTCTGGAGGATCCCAGAGGGGCTCCTTTTGTAGAGGTCGTCGCCGACCAGTACAAAGGATTTCGCCCGTCGAGCGAGGCGGCGAGCCTCGGTTGGGTCGTCGGGGAGGGAGCCGTCGGTCAGCCGATCAATGAAGGGTTTTCTCCAATCGGTGCTGGTCATCAGGACGTTGCAGCTTGGCTTGGTCATCTCAACCTCCGGTCGCTGGTCGTCTGGCGGGGGTGCTTTCGGCGAGTCACCCATCCGGTCATCCGGACGGTCGGGTCGGATGGATGCTTGGTGTAGGTCGAGGACGAAAATCCCAGGTGGGACCGGCCCTCTGCCAGAGGCAAGATTGGCCAGAAGGTCGGCCTCACCGTTGTTCCGCCGGTAGCTATGGTGAAGCTCGAATCCCTTGAATTTCTGCTCCAGTTTGCGTACCTCTTGACAATAGGCTGCCATCCGGCTGTCGCGAGGTTCTGCGGCCTTCATGACTTGGTCGACAACCAGTTTTGAATCGCCATGCACGTACAGCCGCTGCGCTCCGAGATCGGCGGCGATGCGGAGGCCGGTAACGAGGGCCTCGTACTCGGCGACGTTGTTGGTTGCGTCGAAGAGCAATCGGATGGCATATTGGAGCCTGTTTCCGAGTGGGGAAACAATGACAACCCCAGCTCCGGCTCCGTTTTTGGTGAAGGATCCATCAAAGTACATTGTCCAGTACTCGGGGTCCTCGAGTGGAGGTGGTGCCTGAGCTTCGGTCCACTCGGCGACGAAGTCGGCTAGAACTTGAGATTTTACGGCGGTCCGAGGGATGTACACTATGTCGTGCCCATTAAGCTCGAGTGCCCATTTGGCAATTCTCCCGGAGGCGTCGCGGTTGTGGATGACCTCGCCGAGTGGTAGAGAAGTCACCACGGAGACGCGGTCTTTGGTTGAAGTAGTGTACCGGCTTTCTTTTCGTGATCGTAACGCGTAGATCATCTTACGCATCTGTGGGTACCGCGCTTGCACTTTCGGAGAGTACTTCGCCGACGAAGTAGACTGGTCGTTGGACCTTGAGAACCCGTCCTTCCTCTCGCTCGCTTCCACGACGAGCACCGCTAACGACCTGGGTCGTGGCGGAAATGTAAACGGCGAGAGGTTCTTCGGCGCCGGAGCAACCAGACCGAGGAGAGGTTAGAAGAACTTTCAAGACCGGGCGCCCCCGAGCTTCCTTCGTCGATTGAATCGGCCGGATTTCCTCGAGGAGTTTGTAAAGAGGCAAAGCTGCGCCGAGGCGGGGCGTGAAGCGACTCAAGGCCGCGAGGCATCTGTCGACCTCTGGGCCCCTTTGAGGTTACTGATCGGCCCCATCCTCAAGATTGCGGAGATCTTGTCTTGGCTGGCTTCGATGCCGCGCTCGGAGACGATAAAGCCGAGTAGCTTCCCTTTGGGCACTCCGAAAACGCATTTTTCGGGGTTGAGCTTGATGCGGTACCGTCGAAGGTTTGTAAAAGTCTCTTCCAGGTCGGTGATGAGGTCGCCGACCTTCCTGGTCTTGACAACGATGTCGTCGACGTACGCCTCGACGTTACGGCCAATTTGATCGGAAAAACACGTTTGCATACATCGTTGGTATGTAGCTCCCGCGTTTTTCAGGCCAAATGGCATCGTCACGTAACAAAACGAGCCGTACGGGGTGATGAACGAGGTCGCAGGTTGGTCGTCTTCCTTCATCGCGATCTGATGATAGCCTGAGTAGGCGTCCAGGAATAACAGACATTCACATCCCGCGGTGGAGTCCACCACCTGATCGATGCGGGGCAAGGGGAATGGATCCTTCGGACATGCCTTATTGAGGCTTGTGTAATCAACACACATCCTCCATTGCCCGGTCTTCTTTTTTACAAGTACAGGGTTGGCTAACCACTTGGGGTGGCGAACTTCTTTGATGAACCCTGCGGCCAAGAGCTTGGCGATCTCTTCTCCTATGGCCGTGCGCTTTTCTTCGTCGAAGCGACGCAGCGTCGGGCGATCGGGTCTAGACCAGGCCGGATGTTCAGAGAGTGCTCGGCGACTTCCTCGGGATTCCTGGCATGTCGGAGGGCCTCCATGCGAAGATATCTCGGTTGGCGCGGAGGAAATCGACGAGCGCGCTTTCCTATTTGGTAGGAAGCGTGGTCCCGATCCGAACGGTCTTGATTGGATCTTCGGGGTCGATCTGGATGGCCTTCGTGTCCTCGGTGGATTTGAAGGAGCCCGACCCGGATTTGCGGGAGTCGGGAGCAGACTGCTGGGTCGTGGCCCGGAGGCCGGCGAGTTCGGCGGATGCGACGACCGCCGAAGCCAACTCGCAGCTATCCTTCTCGCAGTTGTAAGCGAGTTGAAAAGACGCGGTCGCGGTGATCACCCCTCGCGGCCCGGGCATCTTCAGTTTCAGGTAAGTGTAGTTGGGGATCGCCATGAACTTCGCGTAACATGGTCTTCCCAAGATGGCGTGGTAGGAGCCGGCAAAATCCACGACCTCAAAGGTGAGGGTTTCGGTGCGGAAGTTGGCCGGGCCCCCGAACGTGATGGGCAGGTCGACCTGCCCGAGCGGGTGGGCCTCCTGGCCAGGGACGACGCCGTGAAAAGGCGCCTTACTTGGTCGGAGGCTTGGGCGGGGGATCCCCATGGCGTCGAGGGTCTCGACATAAAGAATGTTGAGATCAAGCTACCACCGCCCATGAGCACCTTGGTCAAGCGCTTTGTTCCCACAATGGGATCGACGACAAGCGGTACCTCCCTGGTTGAGGATGTGGTCGGGATGGTCGGTCGGTCGAAGGTGATCGGGACTCACCACCGAAGGTATTTGGGTATGGCAGGGTTTGCCGCGAGCACCTCCCGGTAAGCAAGCTTGAGTTGCCTCCGGTCGGCGTAGCTCGCCGGTCCGCCAAAGATCATGAGGCATCCGTCGGTTTCGGGGAAGCCGGTGTCCGCCCCTTTGTCTCCGTCGGTCGGCGCTGGGTCTTGCTTCCTCCCTTTGCCCCGCGGCGTGGTGGGGGCTCCGGAGAGGAAACGCTTTAGGACCTCGCAGTCCCGGTACTTGTGCCTGACGGGGTATCCGTGGTTCGGACACGGACTCTCCATCAGTTTCTCGAAATGGTCGGGGGGTTGCCGGTTCTGCGGCTTCCCCGGCTGGTCAGCGGCCGCGACTATGCGGTCCTCGCGGACCTGTTTGCCGTGGCGCTTCCGTTTGTCGGGGCGGTCGGAGGAGGGGCTGGGCTCGGCGCCAGTTCCTCGCTTCGACTTCCCTTTGTCGAAGATGACTTCTACGGCCTCCTCGCCCGAGGCGTGGTTGGTGGCGATGTCCAAGAGTTCTTTGGTGGTTCTGGGCTTCGCGCACCCCAGCTTGTGGACCAGGGTCTTGGAGGTAGTGCCGTAGATGAACGCCCCCACGACATCGGCGTCGCGAATGTCAGGGAGCTCGTTGCACTGTTGGGAGAAACGCCGGATGTAGTCCCGGAGGTTCTCCCCTGGCTGCTGTTTGCAGCTCTTCAGGTCCCAGGAGTTCCCCGGTCGCTTGTATGTGCCTTGGAAGTTGCCAACGAAGTGGTGTCTGAGGTCGGCCCAGTCCCTGATAATGTTGGCGGGCAGGTACTCGAGCCATGCTCGAGCTGAGTCCGCCAAGTAGATGGGGAGGTACTGGATGACGAAAAGATCGTCTGTAGCTCCCCCTGCTCGGCATGCTAACCGGTAATCCTCTAGCCACACGCTGGGGTTTGTAGCCCCCGCGTATTTGGCTATGTTGACCGGCGCTCGAAACCTAGCAGGGAATCTCGCGCTGCGGATCCCTTGACAGAATGCCCGCGGCCCGGGGCCATCGGGGCTCGGGCTGCGGTCGCGTCGTGAAGCTGTCGGCGACGTGCGTCCGGGCCGGGTCGTTCCCTGCCCTTCTTCGCGCCTGGAGGGTGGCGCGAACGTCGCGTTCGTCGCCCAAGCGTTGGCGCACCGGGGTGCGTGATGCCTGGGGTTGTTCGGGGGGCGATATCGCCCTTGTTTTGCTTCGGTGGCTCTGGGAAGCGCCGCGGCGCGGTCCGTCTGAGGAGGCGCCCGAACGCTGTGATCCGGAGCCATGCGCATGTTGCGCGGCTGCTCGTTCCACCAGCGCTCGGAGATTCTGGTGGGTTGCCTTGGCCGTGGGATCATCTGGCTCAGGGATGCCGCGGAGCAACATTGCCGCCTTGGCGATGTTTTGGCCGTCTTGGGAAGAACGACGAATCGTCGGTCCCTTTGACCAACAGTGGTGAACCTGGCGTCTTGCGAGCACGTGCGCCGCTTAGGTGCGGGTACAACTGCGGTGGATGCTGATCCAAGTCGGCTTGAAGCTTGTCAAGCTCGGCTTTTGAACCTCCAGCTCTTCGCGCCGTCGGCCGAAGGTCGGCGCGCGAAGTCCTGGTGGTTTTCTCGATGCGTTGGAGGAGAGTCTTCGGCGTGACCGGTAGCGGAGGGTCATTTGCGCTGCCGCGATGTCCGCTCGCGATGGCGTGGTGCATTCTTATCTCTCCCTCCGCTAGAGCCGTGGCGGAGGAGTTGTCCGAATGGTCGTTGTCAGCGCGTGGCCGACCATCGCCACGAAGTATGAGGGCGCAACGGGCGCAACCGCTGCTGCTTGACGCCCCTGCGGGTCGTTCGGGGCGAAGGAGCTTTTGGCGCGCTCCGGCGTCGAGGTCCGTGTGGGGACCTCGAGCCGAAGGTCACTGAGGATGTTGGAGACGGCGCCAAGGCCCACGGGGGGCGCTTGACGCCGGAGCACGGCGGGGTCGATCACCATCTGTCCTGCCGCGGTGGTGATGAAGTCGAGGGAGCCGAAGCGGATCGATGCTATCGGCATGGTGATGTCGAAGAAAAGGACCGTCGAGGAGGCTGAGTGGGAAAGCAACGGCGACGACGTGCGCAGCCCCTACCTGGCGCGCCAACTGTCGGCGTTTCGGGCACCGGCTAGTAAATTTGTATAGGTCGACGGGGGTGCACGCTCCCTCTCCTCGAACGGCTTGACTCGGGTGAGCACAAGATGTATACTGGTTCGGGCAGAACGTCCCTACTCCAGTTCGTGTGAGTTGGATCGTATTGATTCTCCTTTCTTGTTCCTCCCTTTACACGCTTCCCCCTCCTGCCTTTATATAGGCGAGGTGGGAGGTTACACTGTTGGTTTGGAAAAAAGAGGAAAAGACTGTGCTCTTGGTTGTCCGAAAGTGGCGGGCTGATAGGACTGGCCGCCGGCTCCCCCTGCCCTGCTGCTGGTCGCCGTAGTTGCCGCGCCGCTCGTAGTAAATGCGGGGGTCGGGAACTTGTGCCGCTGCGTCGTCGTCATTATGGCCGGCATTTAATGCGCCCGATATGCAATAAATGCCGTCGCTTCTCCGGGATATCGAAGACCAGGTCATGGGTTCGGACCTTACCCGGTGGTCGTAACTTCGGGCCTTGATCGGCCTGGGTCGGCCCGTGCGTCTTTTTGGGCCGCTGGGGATACCCATGGTGCGGGTACTCGTCAAATAGTTTTGAGGTAGTTTGCATGTATTGGGCCATGTTGGGCCAAGTGGACATGCATGCGAACTCTTCTAGGGTTTTCTTATAAATAAGGGGAGGTGTCCCCTATTTATGTGAGCCAGATATTAGGGTTGTACTCTTTTGTTTTGGAGTACTGTAACCGAACTAGACAAAAAGAAATAAAGAAGTGATTTCTTCGTAGCCGCAGAAAAGAAAATCAGAGCACACGAAAAAAGTGTTCTGCGGCGGCGTGCTTGCGCTTGTTCTTTGCCCGTCCTATGCACGTCAGTTGACTGGCAGCGACTTCGTGCGCTTGAGGAGGCAGAGCGATCGACTTGTTGCTAGCAACTACGGTGGCCAAAAGGAAGCTAAAGCAAACTCGTGCATCTTCACCACGCTTTTCCTAGCAGCGTATGCATCAGGAGGACAGAGGGAAGCAAAAAGTTATCGGTGCTACAGTAGATTCAAAGAAGCTACATTGTTTTTCGTGAATCTACAGTACCGCTGCAGTATGCACGAATTACTGTAGCAATAGGGAAGGGTCATGCAGGTAACAACGGAAAAACCTAGGTGCTTTATTTTTGCCTGCTTTTGATCTTAGATTGATTCGTTTTCTCACCATGATAATTTTGATTTGAGCTATTCCAAACCTTCTTAGTGCATTAAGTTAGTGATCTAAAAAGTTTGATTGGTTAATTCTTCGTAGATTTTGTTTAATCACGAAATTAGGGTTTAATCTATTTTCGGTATTATTGACATAGTTAACTTGCGAAGCTTATAACTTTTGATCCGTAGATCCGATTGAGCTTATTATTATTGGATTAGTTTCTAAATTGAATCTAGTTTCTACAGTAAAAATTTGACATCATTCCAACGGTTGGATCTCCGGGAATTCGCGATTTAGTGAGTGTGTGTCAATCTGTTTTTGCGATCAACCGAAGCAATCTTTTATAGTTTATTTAGGGGTGTTTTGATAATCACTAAAAAATTTAATTTTAGCTTTCGTGCAATCATTCACCCCCCTATGATTGCTATATTAGTCTATATCGATCCTACAACTAGCACTTGTTGTTGCACAAATTGACTCGGTTGATAGCATCAAGTTCGGTCCTTAGGTTTACTCAGGCGAGATCTCCCCCTTTCTACATGCAAGTCCATTGCTTCCACCGTACAAGTCCAGCCCTTGTACGTCCAGTTATAATATATCTCGCCCATGTCTAAATCAATAGTTTTATTTTCATGTTTACCAAGATATCAACAACCTTTAATCATGTCCATCATTTCTCAAATTTTGATCAACTTGCATTCCCATCCTATCAACTTCTATAGTATGGCTAAGCATACGCAATTATTATTCGATTATACCCAATTGACATTTTATAGAATGTTTAAACCTAGCCTAGTGTTCAATAAGGTTCTCATGTCAACATAATTAAGGATATCCCACAATTCTAGGATTACAACTACCGATTCCCACAACATAGCACATTTACAGAAATTACACGCATGCGTACTCTGATAAAACAAAATAGACACCATAAAATATGGGATCAACATGATCAAAAGAGGGTGCTTGCCTGTTTGCTCTTCGTCAAGGTTGTATTCGAGATTAATGTCGGGGTCGTTATCAACGGACTCCGAAACATTGTTAGCTATGTGTTTAAACGATAGGAACCGTGACAAAAGCAAATAACAACAAATTAAATATGGCAAAAAGAAATCAGATGCAAATACCAAATTAAGACTTATCAAGAAGAATATGGTGTTTTTGGGTTCTTGAATTATCGTTTGCACTTAGCATATGTGAGGCTCCTTTATGTTTATACTACTTTCGTTCTTCGAATTCAAGAAGTTAGGATTATTCTAATTGATAGCATTAAGACATTAGTTGAGGGGCTATTATTTTCCGACAGTACCGACTCTCAGACCGCAGTACTACCGATCTCCAGCATTACCGCTCTAAATCCGGTAATGCCGGCGATCATAACACTTAGGGTTATTGCACTATCAAAATTTAGATGCAAAGCAAGGTGTAAATTAAATATTTTTCAAGAATATGGTAGTCCATATATCATAAAGCATTTCTAGGCCATTCTTTCTAACATTTGGATTCAGACAAGATATTTTACAGGCTGTCGAAAAGGCTTAAGTGTTTCTGAAATTTGCGCATTAACGATTCAGTTTTCGTTCTACGATTGTGGCTACACCTTAAATGATTTCTTAGCAATTCTTTAGGTACTGATAGGGTATTGTTCGCGCGAAAAACGTGAAGGGGGTTTTCAGCCTCGAACACACAAGACAAACACCGGGTTTGCAGAGCGTGCCAGTCGATTTGACCTGAAATCGACAAGGTAGAGTTTATAATTCGATCAAAGCCGATAAACAAAGATCTATCGGCTTTTCGCTAGTCGGCAAAAACCGATTAGGAGATAACTAGATCAACTGGTTACAGTTGATCCGGATATAAGGTAAAATCGGCTTCGAGAAGGCGATGCGCAACAAAACGAAGCAAATCAGACCTGGGTGAAATCGGTCAAAATCAACAATCGGCGATGCGCAGCTATGTTGATCCCGTCGACTTGCAGAGTAATCTATGAAGTTAAAGCAATGTAAAAGAAAAGACTGGTAAAAGTAGGTGTTGTTGGAATTGATTGATCCCTTTGCTTGGCGTCCACCCCCTTTTATAACACACCTGGCCGATCCGAGTCGCTCATGGATACGGTGTTTTTACCCGTATCGGCCTCTTATCCGATTTCCTTTCCTTTTTCAGGAACGGATTCCTTTTCCGAGTCGTTTACCGATTCCTTTCTGTACGAATACTTTTTTTTTTATTTTTAGACCGATTTCAATACATGCCGAATTTTGGTGCAAACATATGCCCCCTTGTTTTTGGAAAATAACTTGTTATTTTCCAAAAAGAATATATCGGCTTTTCATTCGTATCGGCTTTTATGGGAGAATCCTTTTTTGGGAACCACCCCATTAACCGCGCCGTAAAAATCTCGGTGCGCTTTAAATGCTCAACTGATCCCGCCTGCTCGCCTTCTTTCATCGCGGTATAAATATGGGGTCCCCCGCGGTCATTTTCACGCTTTCAAGCTCTCGATTCACGCATCATCGGCTCTTCGTCATCTTTTCTCTTGTTCTTTCAAAATCGGCTGAAATGGACCCCTCTCAGGTATTCATTCCGATTCCTCAAAGTTCAAATCAATTCTACTTAGGACCGATCGGTAGCATGTCGGCAGACACAGTTATTAATACCGAGATCCCTAGACTCCCCTTATCGGCTGCTGGGTATAATATCTCTGAGTGGGGAAAAAGTTTTAGGGCCTGGCCCACTAGCCTTAAAGGATGGAGATCTTGGTTTATCAGGGTATCGGCTCAGAAGAGGGTAGAATGGGAGAGGATGGGTATAGCCGAGTCTTTATCTTTGAGCCTAGCCGACCTCAAGCTAATGAGCCCTTGGTAGCCGCAAAGATGCTACTTTTGGTCGATTCCTTGAACGCCTTTTTATTCCGTCCGCCCAATCGGCCCTACTCGCTCGATGTAGCCCAAGCTGTCTTTGTCTTAGGCCGATGGGGATCGACTATCGACCTTCAATGGAAAACCTTCTTTCAAACTAATCCGCAAGAAAGGCGAGGGCTGGCACAAATATATCCAGAATAATAATAGAGTCACCGGTCCGATATCGGCTGAAGAGCATACCGCTTTTCTCAACCTTTGGTTAGACCGATACCTCTTCTGCGGTGCTTCTCTTGGCCCCACTCAAACCTTTCAGCTAGTAGCGGAGCGTCTAGTAGAGGGGCGTCGGCTTTCCCTTGGTAAGATGTTCCTAGGGGCGGTATACCAAATGATGTATGTGATTCGTAGCCGACTTTTTTCTGGTTTTGCCAAACATGTTGTTGGCAACATAGGGGGCCCTCTGTGGTTTATTCAAACATGGCTTTATTGCATGTTTAGTCGATCCATTTTATCCGATCCTTTGGGGAGTTCCACTTTTCCTCGGGAGGACAACCTGGAGCATGTTGTCCCACAGTATAGAGCCAGCCGATCCTATGGCGAGCGGTTTATTATGTCTTCGGCTGAGGAACTAAAAATGGACCCAGTCGGCTTTCATAAATACCTCAATTTCTTCCTCTCTCTAGATAGGACTTCCTTCGGTCAGCAAGATTTTTTCCCATATACTGATTTAGCCGATTGCCCTTACCCATCATTCCTTCACCTTGATGTCGATAGTTCTTCAATGCCTCAATCTACCTTAGATTTGTACAAAATCTTCCTCACCCCTTGTATCATTCACGTCGGCTTGAATACCCGCAATCGGACATTTCAGCCATCTTATGAGTTCTACCACCCTTCGGTTTACGCTCGTCAACTGGGTTTTGGGCAAACTATCCCATCTTTTCCTTTGCTATCTTGTGTCGAGCCCCGAGCTCGGGTAACCAACAGCGTTGCCGCTGAGGTTATTCTCGAAGTAGCCGATGGATTGCAAATTCTCTCGACACCAAATTTTGTTCTTAATTCCCGCCGATCAGCTGCATTCTCGCAGTGGTGGACAAGAATATCGGAGGCCGTACTCATGGACAGGGCTCCGTCGGCCATAATTCACTTATTTCTTCCCGACTTTCATGAGCCGACGGTAGTATCTGGTTCCAGCACGAGTTCGGGTTATAGCAATTCTTCAGTAGCTGTAGAGGTACCGTCGTCTTGTATCCTTCTGTTTTTATATTGGTTATCGACTCTTACTAAAATGCCTCTGATCTCTTTAGGTTGGTACGGTGTCTTTGGTGAGCAAGCCGATCCCCACGCTTCATGAGCAAGGGCCGACAATGACGCCCGTGTCAATCTGTCGGCACTACGGGGTATACTTCAGGCAACTTGGATATCCAAGGTCCATCTCTATCGGACTTGGCTCGCCAGCGCGCCCCAAGTAAGCTACTCTTGCATTAGTCGTTATATCCCTTGTTTTGATAACTGCTAACCTGAAATCGCTGCAGAGAGGAGGAAGAAATCTGCCAGGCGCTCGCCCAGACCCACGAGGCGGCAACCCGATGGCTCTCCGGAGCACTCGGCTACTGATGTAAGTTTTATTCTTTGCTTACATCACTTTTACGCTTATCTTGCATTGCTGATTTCATTCTCTATCCCTAGCAATCTCCGTCAGTGCAAGTAGCGGAGGTTTTAGCCGATCTCCAAAGTGTCAAATCGGCTATTTCTCCAACACCGCCGGCCGTACTGCCCCCGACGATCGATAGTCCTGATCATGACCCCAAAGCGTTATCAACCGATCTGGCCGATTTGCTGGGATTCACTCTGGACGAGCTTGACGATCCGGAGATTGTGGCTACTGACGATTATCCAGCCGATATCCAGCGCATCATAGCTGCTTCCGCGCCAGCATCTGCCGTCGTTACTGCCCAGCCGGGTATGCAAGAACGACTTAATCGTCTTCTGGATGAAGTGATGCAACCAGAGGCGGCCCTTTTGGCTAATACGCAACCACTGAGGGATGCCATGGCGGCCATGCAAGCCGATCTCCCTCCTGCCGCCATGAATGCACTGCTAGAAGTCTGCCACTTGGACGCTCGTCGGCTGGATGTGGAATCAGCCAAGCTGAGGGTTGAACAGAGGAAGGCTCAACAAGCCGATCAAGAGATTTTGGACAAGCTCATAGCGGACGCCAAGTCTCGAAAGAGTGCATTTGACCGAGAATCTTGCCCGTGCTAAAATCGGCCAAGAGCGAGGCTCAGAGCTGGAGTCGACCAAGATCAAACTTGAAGAACAGTTGGCCTTGGTCACAAAAGAACTTGCAGAATGCCAGATTGGTATTACAGAATCTACATCTTCACTGACCGCCCAGAGGAAGAAGATTGGCGAGGTATTTGCACAAGTCAAAACCCAATCGGCCAAAGTAGTCCCAGTTCCGGGCGATGCAGGGGCTGATCAACAATTAATAGACAGCATTCAAGCTACTATCGGTAGGGCGGCAGCGGCACTATCGGCTTTGGGAGCCCATTTGCCCGGGTCGGGCCTACACTAGTCTTTGATTTACTGATCAGTTGTGGCCAATCTCTGTAATGTTGCTTTTAAACTTGAGATGACGTCTTTTGAACTTTTGTTTGATCGGCTGTGCATCCGATTTTGTAAACTTTTAATCTGTGGATGGATGTTTTAAACTGACTCGGTCGGCTGTATGACCGATTTTATATGCATGTGCTTGTCATTGATCCTGATGCCTTCATCTCTGTAGTTAGGACCCGACCCATATGCTTGGGTGATATGCCTTCAGATACTTTCCATTGATCGCTTTAGGTAGGACGAACCCTTCTAAGGATTCCAGTATATATGAATTCCCGTCAACCGGCCGATTGATCTTATAAGGCCCTTCCCACGTTGGAGACCATTTGCCGAATCGGTTATCCTTAGACCCAATCGGCAACACGGTTTTCCATACTAAATCGGCTTGATTGAATGATTTGAAAATCACTTTTTTATTGTACGACCTGGCAACCATCTCTTTGTTCCTTTTAAGTCGATCTAACGTGATCAGCCTTAGTTCAGCTAAATCGTCTAGATTGTCAAGCATCGCCTGTTTGTATTCATCAGCTGATACCTTATCTTGCTCGTGTAGCCTTATTGAACCGATGTTGATTTCAACGGGCAAAACGGCTTCTTGTCCGTATACCAACTGAAAGGGTGACAATTTAGTTGATCCGTGATGAGATAGCCGATAAGCCTATAAAGCCTCCGACAGCGTTGAATGCCATCTCCTTGGCTCTTCCTCAATTTTTCTTTTTATCAGCTTTATCAATATCTTGTTTGACGATTCGGCCTGCCCGTTGGCCTGAGCGTAGTAAGGGGAAGAGTTGAGTAATTTTATCCCAAGACTTTCCGCAAAACCTTTGAAATCGTTGGACATGAACACAGTACCCTGATCAGTAGTGATTGTTTGTGGAATCCCAAACCGATGGACAATGTGTTCATTTACAAAGTCGATCAGCTCTTTACTAGTAACCTTCTTGAGTGGTACAGCCTCAACCCATTTTGAGAAATAATCCGTGGCTGCAAGGATGAATTTATGTCCTCTGATGACGGAAATATCTGGCCGATTATGTCTATACCCCATCCTCTAAATGGCCATGGCTTGATGATCGGATGTAAAGCCGATGCTGGTGCTGACTGTATGTTACCAAACTTTTGACACGTTTGGCATCCTTTATAATATTTGAAGCAGTCTTCTAACATCGTCGGCCAAAAATACCCTGTTCGTCTCAGTATCCATTTCATCTTATGAGCCGATTGATGCGATCCACAAATGCCTTCATGGACTTCACCCATCGCCACTTTGGCTTCCTCGGCTCCCAGACATCTTAATAATAAACCTTCCATAGTCCGAAAGTACAATACGTCTTCTAGTAGAACATATTTGAGTGCTTTGCGCCTGACCTTCTGCTCGGTCGGCTTGGCTGGATCTGACAAATAATCCTTTATCTCTGTTCTCCAGTCGACAGGGTGAACACATAAAATCGGCCAAACGTTTAGCTCGATTGGTCCCTGTCGGCTTTCAATCTTGTACCCTGATGCACATTGTGCCAATCGATTTGCTTTATTATTAGCTTCTCTGGGGATATGTTCTATGGAAAATGTAGTGAACATCTCGATGATCTGGATGCATTGATGTAAGTACTGAGTTAACGCACCGTCGTTGCATCGGTATTCTCCTCTGACTTGCTGTACGATTAACATTGAGTCTCCAAAAGCTTCGACGTCTTTCACTCCGATGCTTTCTAACAATTGTAGGCCCGTTAGTAATGCTTCGTACTCTGCTTGGTTATTTGAACATCGGCTATTTAACCGATACATGAAGTCATACTCCTGTTTCCTAGGTGAAACTAATATCACACCGATACCTTCGCCTTCTTGGCAAAAGCAGACTCCATCAAAATACAAATGCCAAGGAGTTACACTAGTTGTTCCTACTAATGTTTCACTTCCTGTGATAAAATCGGCCACAGCTTGTCCTTTCACAGATTTAGCCGACTCATAGGTTAACTCGAACTCCGTTAGGGCATATGCCCACTTACCAAGCCGACCCCGCAGGATTGGCGCCGATAATATGTATTTAACTACGTCGGTTTTGCATATTATAACGCATTTGGAAGCTAGCATATAATGTCTTAACTTGGTGCAAGCAAAATACAATGATAAGCATAATTTTTCTACTAGGGGATACCTGGTTTCTGCATCTAGAAGACGTCGGCTTAAGTAAAATATTGCTCGTTCCTTCCTATCGGCTTCTTGTGTTAAAAGCTGCTCCAATCGAATCACCTTCACCGATATATATAGTCTAAAAGGTATACCGTGTTTTGGTGCGGTCAATCTTGGTGGACTCATCGATAACCTTTTATGTCGTCGAAGGCTTTTTCTTTGATCGGCTCCCCATTTGAACTCTAGGTTGTCTTTAATTTTCAGCAGCGGTGTGAAAGCACGAATACGCCCTGACAAGTTTGAGATGAAACGTCGCAAGTAGTTGATTTTTCCAATCAATATCTGCAACTCCTTTTTGCTTGTCGGTGGTTTAGTATCGGCTATGGCTTTTACTTTGGCTTTGTTTACTTCAATTCCTCCTTCGTGTACCGTAAACCCAAGAAATTGTCCAGCCGACACCCCGAAAGCACATTTGAGGGGGTTCATTTTTAACCCATGCAACCTTGTGCTTTCGAACATCTTTTCCAGATCGGCTAAATGTTGCCCGTCTTCTTTGGATTTTACCACTACGTCGTCAATGTATATTTCCACAGTATTGCCGATCAAATCATGGAAAATATGGTTCATAGCACGTTGATAAGTAGCACCGGTATTTTTTAAACCGAAGGTCATAACTTTCCATTCATATAGCCCTAAAGCTCCCGGACATCTGAAAGCCGTCTTGGGTATATCGGCTTCGGCCATGAATATCTGATTGTATCCGGCGTTCCCGTCCAAAAAGCTTATGATTTTATTCCCAGATGCAGCATCGATAAGCATATCGGCTATAGGCATCGGGTACTCGTCTTTTGGTGTAGCTTTGTTTAAATCTCTAAAATCGACACATACCCTAAGTTTGCCATTTTTCTTCTTCTGAGGACGATGTTTGAGACCCATTCAGCGTATCGGCAAGGCCGGATAAACTTTGCTTCTAGCAATCGCCCTACTTCTTCCTTTATAGCGTCATACAATGTAGGATTAAATCGCCTAGGGTACTGTTTGAATGGCCGATACCCAGGTTTTATTGGTAGCCGATGCTCAACTAGCTGTCGGCTTAAGCCTGGCATTTCGTAGTACTCCCACGCGAAGCAATCTCTATATTTCTTGAGTATTTCGACCAACTTTGCTTTATAACTGGGTTCTAGTTTGGCACTTACAAACGTTGGTCTTTTATTATCACCTTCCCCAATGTTGACTTCTTCGAGCAAATCGGCAGAGGTAAATCCTAACCCTTTTCTTTCTTCTTCAAAATCCTCAACAGCTTCTTCGTATTCTTCTTGCCGATAGCTTCTGGCCTTTTCCTGCAGCTTTGCTAGTGTCTTGTGCTCCATCTTCTTACTACTTCGTCTGTCCGATCAAACGTGTTGGGTTTAACGCTGATCGGCTTGAATCCTGACTTCTCAACGCAGATAAAATCGCAATTGTCTAAGGCTTTCCCTGATATACATTCGGCTTCCTCGTGTGGCCAATTGGTGTCAGGGCTAGCCATGGCGATATGAGCCGATGTGTCGGCGATGCGACTTCAATCAGCATCATCGTTCCACCGCACCAACTTTTGGTGCATAGTTGATGGAATACGGCAATTGGCATGGATCCGATCCGCCAAGGAGCACGCTGTAATTGCCTTTGGCTTCAATAACAAAAATGCGATCAAGAAAGTTTTATTACCGATCGGCTCCGACACCATTACGCCTTTAGCCTCGGTTGGGTCTCCGTGAAGTCATTTAGCACCATATTGGTTTTGATTAAATCTTCATCGGCTTTACCTAATTTTCTCGAAAGTACTTAATGGCATGAGATTGACTGTCGCTTCGCCATCGACCAACATACGAGATATTGGTCGGCCATTAATATACCCTTTCAGTATATAATGGTTTCGTATGCCGATGCATGTCTTGTGGCTTTTCGAACACAGCGTCTGGTGCTCCAAGGCATAGCTGGGCGAATACTTCTTCAGCCGATCCTTCGGTTTTGAACTCGGCGGGTAGAACGAATACCATGTTTATATCCATCGGTGGCGTATCATCCCGTATTATTGGAGAACTGGATTCGATCGATTGGTCTGAATCACTATCGATCTGTCCCTTCTTTCTCCACTCCTTTCTCAAAATTGGTACCGGTCTTAATTTATTGAACATCCGATCCCTCTCGCTCTCCTTTTCGGCCTCCCTTTCTTCTTGTGTTTTCAATCGCTGAAGCCTTCTGCGTTGTGATTTGCTGAGACCTGGAGGGCACCACCTAGGCTTAGGTTCTATCGGCTTTCGTATTTTTCCAGCTAAATTGCTCATCTCGCCGTCAGATTCCATTCTACCCGTGTTAGCCGATAGCTCCTGATTTTGGGAGGACTCGCCTTGCCCTGATGTTGACAACCTTTCATGGATCGGCCTACTGCTTCTCATATCTGGATGATTGTATATCGGTCTAGACAACCTATCTTTTACAGACCGGTTTGGCCGATACGCAGATGAGTGTTGCATAGGACAAGACACAACTGTTGGTAAGGTCATCCCTTTCTCCCAGCAAAACTGCCAAAAGGGACATTGTCGATGTTTTTCTTCTTCAGTAGTTGGCCGACATGACATATCTGGTCGCCAATGCTCGTCCCTCTTTTGCCTTAGTCGATGAGGACTCTGGTGGTGTTGAGTGTCATACCTCCGACTTATCCTTTCATATTTCCCCAGGAGTTGTGAAAAGGTCGGCTTTGGTTTGAAATCGGCTTTTCTCGGAGCCCTCTCAGCCCGATACCATTTACCGACCTCCAAGTCCCCTCTTGGTTTTATCGTTCTTGAGTTTTGTCCATTCCTATCGGCTTCTATTTGTATAGAACCGATAGTGATCTGTACTGTCTCGTCTCGTGACACAATTCCCTTAGTCGGCTTATCTTCTTCCATGAGCCTCTTTTCTTTTCGTGAACATTGAACCATGTTGACTTGAAAAGGGCTCACATCTATTTGCATAGCCGATTCTTCCGCAAACTTTAGCCTGCCATCAGTGATGGCCGATTGTATCTGTTGCCGAAAAATATTGCAATCGTTAGTATTATGTGAAAATGAATGGTGCCATTTGCAATACCTTCGCTTCTTAATTTCTTCGGCTGATGGTATGACGTGTCCCTCCGGCAACTTTATGAGTTTTTCTTGCAGTAGTAAATCAAATATCTTGTCACATTTTGACACGTCATATGAATACTTGATTTCCGCCCTATTTTTTGTCGGCTTGAGCAGATAGCATACGAGTGGCTTTTTAGAACCCTTGGTCCACTCGGCTATGTTTATTTCTGCTTCGTCCTCGGAGGTGTCGCTTGAATTGTAATCTACCATGTTTACTTTGGCCTTTTCATTACCGTTTGGCTTAAATCTATCTTTAAATCCTTTACTCTCTGCATATCGGCTTTCATGTGCCGATACGCGATGGAGTAAGTGGCCTAAGTCGGGGAACTCTTGGCCCGATAATTTCTCTTTTAATGGAGGGATCAACCCTTGGAACGCTAGATCGCCAATTGATCATCGGGTAGTGTCACATCAGAGCACCTATTCCAGACGCCCAAATCTCTTGATATAATCGTGAGACCGATTCGCCGTACTTTTGTCGGACTGAACTAAGATCGTAAATCCTAAGCTCCATAGTTCTGAAAAGAAGTACTCATGGAATCGGCTTTCTAAATCGTTCCATATATGAACTGAATTAGGTGGTAGATTTGTGAACCAAGTAAATGCAGTGCCAGATAACGATAAAGGAAACAATCTAATTTTTAACCCATCGGACTGTGCAGCCTCCCCACATTGAGCCATGAACCGTCCGATATGCTCAATTGTGGTAACAGAATCATCACCTGAGAATTTAGCAAAGTCTGGTATCCTAAAATTGTGGGGGTATGGCATTCGGTCTATGTAATCGGGATACGGCTTCCTATAGCCGATCACTCTTCCTTCGGGTCAGTAAGCCAAACTGTTCTCTCAAAACATTGGCGATTTGTTCTGCCCAATTAACATTGTCGGCTTGTGGCGCAGCCGGACATTGCCAATTTTCATTCGTGCCCTGCCCCCCGAGTGCAAACTCGGGTCTCTGTCTAAATCGCACCTCAGGAGGTCTTGGCACTGTGTCATAATCACGGTTAAAACCTAACGCATCGGGTATGGGTGCGCACGGCACTACTCTATATGGCGCTTGTTTCATGATTGTGGCTCCCCGTGACTGCGGAACCTGACCTGTTTCGATCGGCTGACAAGCCGATATCCCGATGCTATTGGAGGGCCCATCTGACTGATTTGATGCGTTTATTTTGGCCCCATCCGTATGCCCATGGTAGTGTGTGAATCCATCTCTCTGTATGCTTGGTTTTAAAACAAGAGGTCGAGTTGGCATCATAATAGGTGTATGAGCCGACACGCGCATCGTGTTGGTGTTAGGCGTTATGGAATACACTGGGTACGTAGGGATGGTTTGTGGTGGATCCAGCAGGCTTCCAGACACAGCCAATTCTTGAGCAATTGTTTTGACACTATTTTCTATCATCGGCTTTAATGTGGATACTAGAGCCGATGACTGGTTAATCAATGCGTGATGGACAGATTGCTCGATCATACTTGATAAATCGGCTTGAGCAGGTGCGTATCGGCTTACCGATTCAGATGACGAATCTCCGATAGGATTGATGCTTGGGAGTGCAATCTTTTGAGTAACGCCACGGCGTGTTTTCTGGAAGCACCGTAGCATCATTTCCTCCAGAGCCGCCTTTCGGTCCTCGATTTCTTTCCGTTGCTCAGGGGTTAAATCGGCCATCTGAGGCGCGATTATGGCATCAGTGTTGATATCGGCGGTGACCGCGGGTTTGTCGGTTGACGACATTCTTTTTATTGGTCCCACCGGGCGTGCCAAAATATGTTCGCGCGAAAAACGTGAAGGGGGTTTTCAGCCTCGAACACACAAGACAAACACCGGGTTTGCAGAGCGTGCCAGTCGATTTGACCTGAAATCGACAAGGTAGAGTTTATAATTCGATCAAAGCCGATAAACAAAGATCTATCGGCTTTTCGCTAGTCGGCAAAAACCGATTAGGAGATAACTAGATCAACTGGTTACAGTTGATCCGGATATAAGGTAAAATCGGCTTCGAGAAGGCGATGCGCAACAAAACGAAGCAAATCAGACCTGGGTGAAATCGGTCAAAATCAACAATCGGCGATGCGCAGCTATGTTGATCCCGTCGACTTGCAGAGTAATCTATGAAGTTAAAGCAATGTAAAAGAAAAGACTGGTAAAAGTAGGTGTTGTTGGAATTGATTGATCCCTTTGCTTGGCGTCCACCCCCTTTTATAACACACCTGGCCGATCCGAGTCGCTCATGGATACGGTGTTTTTACCCGTATCGGCCTCTTATCCGATTTCCTTTCCTTTTTCAGGAACGGATTCCTTTTCCGAGTCGTTTACCGATTCCTTTCTGTACGAATACTTTTTTTTTTTTAGACCGATTTCAATACATGCCGAATTTTGGTGCAAACAGGTATATACCTAAGATTATTTTAAAGTTGGTTTCTCGACATTTCATTTTCACTTGCAATGTTTTTCATACAAATGAGGTTTAAGGCACTTAATAGATTAAGTTCTACATTGCGTGCATGTAATTTATTTTTGCATAAATAGGATGGGTACCATCTTTAAAAGTCCTAGAATTTGGTTTCATCAAACTTTTTGTTCCGACTTCATCTCTAATTGTGACACTTTCCCTGTACACCTGTAAGGCTGTAAAAAGCATGCATGATGGTCATTCGAATATTACAGCAGACTATGCGTAGATGCGTGGAAATTCACAGTAATATACTAGATCGAATGTTACAACAAACTTCCAAAAAAAATGTATAGGGCGATGATGCAAGTTGTTGTAATGATGCGGATGAGGTGTGGACCGTGTCAGGTGCAGGAGAGCTACATACAGGACCACAGAATTTTTTGTATTTGATACAACATTTGACTCATATTTGCAAAATGATACAACACTTTTGCGTATTTACAGAAAAAAACCACTCATACCCGGAATTTGAAATTCCATTTTTGAATAACCGGAATTTTAGAACCCGTTTTTCATGTATTGGGAAACTAAAAAACAAGTACCGAGTATACCATGCCCGAAACCTCAAAAACCGAGTAAGGCACCCATATCAAAAACCGGGTTATGGCAGCACTTGAGTGATCGAATCAGAGGAATGACGAAATAAAGTGTTGAAGCATTGGGACTGGACTTCTCATTACCAGCCTTAGAATGGATGTTTGACTGAGGCTTAGGAATGCTTTCTCATGCCTTGCCATAACCGGTTCTTGAGGAACCGAATATGGGTGCCATACCCGGTTTTTGAGGTTCCGAATATGGCATGCTCGATACTTCAAAAACCAGGTATGGCATACTCGGTTTTCCAGTTTTCAAATATGTGAAAAACAGGTTCTAAAACTCTGGTTATTCAAAAACGGAATTTCAAATTTCGGGTATGAGTGGGTTTTCTATAAATAAGGAAAAGTGTTGTATCATTTTGCAAATACGAGTCGAATGTTGTATCAAATACAAAAACTTCCACATGACCACAAAAGTCTCGGTAGTTTTACGGTGACAAATTATATGGGTTGTTTAATCATCTTTAAAATAGTATAATCTATATATATAAATAGTTATTTGTATATATAGATTTTACTATTATACAGTAGTAAATTGATTTTTATTTTGACAATAAAATTTAATTTATGTAATATTTATTAGTGAAACTTACAACATTCTATTCCTCTTATTGCTAGTAAGTTACTGATAAAAATCGTTAATGAATCGGAGCTGCCAATAAAAGTTATAGCTAAAATAAAGTAAATTGGATTCATGTACAAATTAGAAAACACGTTTACTAGTGGTTGGCCACATAACTAACTGGTTTAGTCAACACACGAGCATATGTTGATTGGTTTGCTTCTCCTGCCAGAGCGCAAAATAACTATTCTACGTTTGGAAGTAGAATAGCGTTTCTGTGTGTTGTAATAATAATAATAATAATAATAATAATAATAATAATGATGATGATGATGATGATGATGATGATGATGATGATGTAAAATGCAAACGTCCGCGCTGGTTTTTAAACTGGCAAACGCTGAGCCAATCCGTCAGATTGCACCTCATCTCTACTCATTATCCTGTGGTGTGTCATCGTTGAAGCAGGGTTCAAAATATCATCGAAAATCGGCCGAAAATTGCGATTATCGACCTTATCGAACCGGCACAATATTATATACCGGTTGGCAAACCAGTTAAATTCAAAAAAATTCAAAGAATAAAAAAAAATCATGCAACGCATATATCGCGATTATCGAGCCATATCAAGCAATTATCGAGGTATATCGAGCGAAAATCGCTCAAAAATCGACCAACGAGGAAGTTCGTTTGATCGACTGATTTTCGAGGTAAATCCCGCGATTGTCGAGTCAAATATCGTGATTATCGAGCCATATCGAGGAAAGATCGTGATTATCATTTTTTCCGGTTTTTTGTATAAAAAGTTTGAATTCAAAACTTTTCGATTTTTAACGATTTTCAAATAATTTTCGACGAAAATCATTACCGGGAGCGATTTCTTAGTATATTTCGATAAGATGAACCCGGCTTCGGAGGGCTCACTATCCCCCAACTCCGCACGACCTCCTCTTTCCGTTCCCCACCTGGCCGCTTGATAGGAGCAGATCTGGCATCCCCTGCATGGCATGCTTGCAGCCGCTCACATTGTGCGTGCCATCATATCGATGAAACTGAGTATGCCATTGTCGATGTACTCGCCATCGACATCAACACTATTGTCGACCATGTACCCTTTCTAATAGGTTCCGGCCGGTGTGGTTCGGCCCCGCTGTCAAATACGTGTGATCTTCCAGGTGAAACTATCTTTCTTCTTTGTTTAAAGCACATAATCTCCAATGGATTAACCCAAGGACCCCTTTTTCTTTTTTGTTAGCTAAATGTTGGTCCTGTTTTCATGGATTTTATTGTATTCTACGCAACGACATAAGTACACTGATGAAACCATGTGAATGTCCGTTGTGCAATAAACAAAAATGCCTAATGCAATAATTGAAATAAAATACAGACAATTTAAGATCAAATATCATGATAGGTCTTGTTTTATTCGTTTCGTAACAAGGAACACAAAAAGTGCAAACGGATTAAAAACCTGACATTGAGTTTCAAAAGATATAGACACATCTAATACTAGAGGGGGAAAACATTTTTCGAGCTGCTAATATGACCGTTAGACTGTTTTTCCCTCACGAGAAAGCACACACTCGGTTGGAATGTGGTTTTACCACAAGCACTTGTGGCTATGTGCATTTTCTTGACGGCCAGTTACATAGATCAATAGCCGTCACAAATATTTTCTACCATTTACCTGTCAGGCAAATGGAATTGCAGTGGCACCCCAAGGGTTATCTCGCCTGGCGGGTGGCTGTTAGGAAAATATTTTCTGATGGTTTTTCTTTTTTTTTTTCCTTACAGTTTTTGATTATCACGGTAGATCGGAAATCTAATAAGTAGTATCATTAAAAATTCCTCCCAAAACCCAGTGAAACAAAAATAAAGGAAAAAAGTACCTTGGCGGTATACAAGAATCCGCCCTCGGTTACACGCGGATGCACCTGTGGATAACCGCTTGAACATTGGCAGATCACGATCATACCTTAACAATTTCCTAGTACTGACTAGGCCCTCGTGTCCCCATCACCTGCTGGCGAAATGCGCGAGAATCGTACGTAGCGCTGGCCATCCTCGGTCAAGCGGGGACAAGCCGGCTTGTTTAGTCAAGTCGCCGGCCATGGACCGCCCTCGTACCCGAGACGCGATGACCAGTGGCTGTCACACAATATACATGCCAACGTGGGCATGTGAAACAAGTGGTGCGTCCTGCTGCAAAACATTTCCAGGATCATAATTCAGCGTTGACCGTGGAGCAACGAGCGTTTCGCTCTCAAAAGACAGAAGCATGCACGATTCCGACCTCGGTTAGCGCGCGGATGCACCTGGCGAAAAAATGCGCGAGAATCGTACGTACGCAGCGCTGCCATTCTCGGTCGAGCGGGGACGAGCTGCCATTATTCTCCGTTAACGGCCACCCATAGACTGCATGCATTGTATTCTAGATCTAACGGCCACCCATAGACTGCATGCATTGTATTCTAGACGTACCAACGGAGACTGCTTTGCTGTCACGCAATGTGCCAACATGGGCATGTGAAATAAGTGGACGTCGGAATGTCAGATGTTGGACAAGAGACAGCGATACTATGTGCCGTGCAGGAGATAGTGTGTTTGTTGGGTCGTTCGGACTAGAGAACAGTGCACGTGAGAGACGGTGAGTCACGCGGTAGCAGCCGGTGGGATTTTGATAAATCAAGTTAATGACCTAAGAAGTTTGATTCATCAATTCTCCGTAGATTTTGATAAATCACTAAAAATTTGAATTTAACTTCCGCGCAATCATTCACCCCTCTTCTGATTGCTATATTAGTCTATATCGATCCTGCAATGTTGACCAGGAAAGGTATTCCTGCATCGAAAGCCAAGAAACAAAGTTTCAAGTTCTCGTCCTATGGCAAGAGGGAAACAAAAAAGAAGCAACGGCCAATGTGAAACCCCAGCTTGAACTTCTCAAAATTAACGCTACGGAAGAGAAATTAATCTCATCGAGCGGGGACGAGCTGACATTCTCCGTTGACGGCCACTAGCCACCCATAGGCTGCATGCATTGTATTCTACCTACCAACTTTGAATAATTTTGATGGACCGACAAAGACTCAACTTGCTACTCGACTCACAAGTCACAAGTAACACAGCTAGGAAAAACAAAATATAGTACACCAAGAAATTACTCTCGGTCAGAGACCTACCAAAAGGTTGCATGACCGATATTTGTTTAAGGACAGCAGATTCTGGACTCGACCCCAAATAGGTTTTTGTAGAGCTCCTCCTAAGGATTCCTATGAGCACTAGAACACCCAATTTGGAGTTTAATTAGGTGTAGAAGTTATGGCCAATTTAACAAACGGTATATTGTGCAATGTACATATGAAATACACCACAACCTTAGGACTCGTTTTAAATGGAGGGTTTTAGTAGAAATTTTGGAGAAACTATACTGTTTTGACAAAATTCCTGGTTTCTAAACAAGCACTAAGAATTTCTGACGTAGTTGTGACTAGGGATAGCAACGGTATGAAAATAGTCGATAAATGGCTATTCCGTTTCTGTGTCTACATTTTTTATCAGTAACGGAAACGAAATCGAAAACCCTAGAAATAGATACAGAAACGGATAGTGACGGAAACGGATGCGGAATAGAATGGAGCGGATACGAAAATAAAAGCGAAAAATTCCACATGAACATAGTATAGGATCACAATATACATGACCATAAGAACAATATAGCTCATTCCAGCTTCAAGGTGGATATAATAATAATGTTATGTTCACCGGTATCACTAGAAAGTTTTTTCTCAGGTTTATCAGCTGAAGACTTGTTATTTGTCCCCATATCCGACCATCATGTCCTCCTCCATATCATTATAATCGACATCCACTTGCTCCACCAACTACAAAGGTGTAATGCCCTAAAATTTGTATATTATTATTCGATGTTCATTTGTGATTTTATTATATTTATCCTGGATTTTTTGGAGTTTATAAATGATATTTTGCTATTTTTAAATTTTTAAAATTAATTTATTCATGAAAAATGAAAACAAAAATTATGCTAAAAATAACTTTTCTAGGTTCAAAATGTTCGAAAGTATTTTGAATTTTTTTTAAAAATTTTGTTTACATTTCTGTACATGTATTTTCCGTTTATGTTTTCGAAAAAAGACTTACGTTTTCATTTTTCTTCTTAACAGTTAGAAACTTTTCGTTCCAATTTCATCCCTAATCGTGACATTTTCCCTGTACACTATAAGACTGTAAAAAGCATGCATGATGGCCATTCGAATATTACAACAGACTTGTCGGGGAGTCGGGTAGACCCCACAGAATTACCTCGGGTGCCACGAGGGGCGCGGGCTCACTGCTGCCCGAACTACCGGAAGGCCGTTCCCCTGGACGACCTAGCCGGGCGCCACGAGCAGCACGAGGTCGTTCCCGTCCTGGTTGCGAGGAGTTGTTCCAAGGGACGGTCTAGCCGGGACCTTTTTAGGAGGTCGCATGACCTGGTGGACCGATAGCTCGTGCTCAGGCCGAAGTGGCCGAGTTCGAAGTTAGACGTTAGCCGACCTGACGTGATCCCGAGGTCGGTAACCACCCGCTGCGTAACCTCCGCTAGTTCGTTGCGATCCTCGCGGGGACGTGACAGGAGTGTAGGATCCGTTAGTTACCACGTTGGACCTGGTCGGACGTGGAGTTAGTAGGTTTGAACAAGCACGCCCCTTTGTAAGCTATAAAAGCATCCCCACCATGAAGGGGAGAGGGACATAACTTTTTCTGCACAAAGATATACACGAGCTGGAGTAGGGCTATTATCTCCTTCTTGAGAGGCCCGAACCAGGGTAAACTACAGTGTCCCTGCCTGTTGAAGCCCAGTGAGTCACTCCTCTGAGTATCCCATCACGTAAGAAGGGGTCGCAGTTGGTCCCTCCACCAACAAGTAAGCTCGGTGGGGGCCTGCTCCCCAATCGTCGACAGCTGGCGCCGTCCGTGGGGACCGACTTTCCCTTTCGTGAGGAATCCCGGAGGATGACAAATTCCCAAGATCGCCAGGGCCTCGGCGCCCCCGGAATTGAGGAAGAAGACAAGCAGTTCTTCGACAATGGGGCCGCCAACGTCGCTGGCCTTGGGAATCACGACGGTTCCCGGAGCTTCTCGTGAAACCGCCGCCGGGCGATTCTTTCGCTCGGCTCGACGCCTCTCGGACGACGAGTATGACGGGCTCTACGATGGTCTGGACATCCCCGACCTTTTCGAGCTCGACCAGGGGACCGCGTCACGGGGAGACACCGTGATGTCCCCCTCGCGATCCGTCCAATCCCGTAACGTCTTCGTTACGGAGGAGGATGGCAATGTCGGGAGCAAATCCCCGGCCGAAACGCGTCTTCACCGCTACGAGGCGGCCAAGGAGCACCTGCAGGCATCTCTGAATCGGACACTGGCCAGCTTACGCCGGCAAGTCCGAGGTGGCCCGGCCGATAAGACCAGGGCCGAAGTTCGTGAGAATTTCCACGCGTACGGGACTCCGGAGCCCGTGCGACGACGAACGAGCTCGTCACCCCGCGTTCCCCCGAGCGGGGAACGCCTTCAAGCCTTGGCCACGGTGGTACGCAACCTCAGAGAGTTTCCTGAGCAGGTCGACCTAGAAGCCATGGGTGCGGCTGTGGCCGACGACCTCGAGGAAATTGCCACAGACATAAAAGCGGCGGAAGCCTCCCGAGAAAGGGACGCCCAGAGCAATTCCTGGGAACGCCGCCGCCGGGCGTCCGAGCGCCTCCACCCCGACGACTCACGCAGCCGTACCCAGAGTGACCGGCGCGAACGCGACCGGGCTCAGGGCACCGGAGCAATTCCGGGGCTCCTCGGGACCCGGCGGAATCACGAGCCACGGCGTAACCGGGCCGAACATTCCTCTTCGGGCCACTCTCCATCCTACAGGCGTAGGGAGATATTCTCTCGCCTGGGCCCACTAACCTCGGGCTCGGCTGGTGGGGATCGCCCCGACCGCCGCGCTCGTAATGACCGTCCCGACAGTCCCGTTTTCGGGTGCAGGGCGTTCGCGACGTCGCTACGACGTGTGACCTGGCCAATAAGGTTCAAGCTGGGTCACATCGAGAGATTCGATGGGACTCAGAACCCCGACGAGTTTCTCTCGATCTACACCACGGCCATTCTAGCCGCCGGGGGTGATGAAAGGGTCATGGCTAACTTTACGCCTGATCTTTGGGCCGGGCGGCTGGGTCGTGGCTTTTCATCCATAAGGATAAGTCGATCCGGTCCTGGGCACAACTTAGCTGCTCTCTCCGAGGGTACTTCCAGAGCTGCTTCGTCCGCCCGGGGAAGGAGCGCGACCTTGAGCGTCTGATACAGACGGGGGGCGAGACCTTGCGCCAGTTCGTCCAGCGCTTCATGCAAGTGCGCAATTCCATCCCAAGCATCTCGGATGAGGTGGTCGTCCGGGCTTTCAAGTTCGGGTGCAGAGACGACGCTTTACTCGGGACCTCGAAATTCACCGGACATCACAGCCAACGAAATTCGCATGGTGACCGTTATGCCAGCGCGACGAGGCCGTCCAATGGAAGAAGGCTGGCTGGACGAGGGAAAGCTGCCCCCTCAGCCCGGACTCGAAGGGGCGTCAAGCCGAAAGAGCGTGAGCTCGATCGAGAAAAAAATCAAAAAGAAGAAAAAACCCTCCGTCTCCGACATGGTGGCGGCCATCGAACGACAACGACAACGGTCGACCTCGCAATCATATAAAGGAGGAGCCGCGAAAGGGAAAGGCCGACCGGTTCAGCGGAGCAGCGAGCAAAACCGGGACGACCAAGACCGCGGCGACCAACGCGGATGGGCTAGCGCCTATTTTTGCCCGCTTCCACCAGCGCCGCGGGCACGACTGCGGAATTGCGTAACATGGGCCTCCCACCGGAGCAATTCTCTGATGGCAAGGGTCCCATGCCCACTCTCCCAGAGCAAGAAGGAGACGTCAAGGGCAAGAAGCCCGCCGAGGAGGAAGATACGGACATGGAGTACCAGGAGCCGAGAAACCACATCGCCGTGATATTCGGGGGCTCCGCCGCCTATGGGTCTCGACGGGAGCTGAAGGAGGCCGCACGCGAGGTACTCCGTGTCACCCAGGGGAAGCCTCCCGTTCAACAGCTCAAGTGGTCCGAGCTGCCCATTACCTTCTCCAAAGACGACTGCCCCCTGGGGATGACGAAACCCCAGAGGCTCCCGATGGTCGTTAGCCCGACGATCTGCAATACCGCGGTAGGACGAGTGCTTGTGGATTGCGGGAGTTCCCTGGACCTGATATCGGCCAGGGTCCTGGACGAGATGCAAATTCCTCGTTCCAAGATCAAGAGCGTCGTAGTCCCTTTCTACGGGATAGTCCCCGGCACCTCGGCCAAGCCGCTTGGGCAGATCGTCCTGCCGGTAACCTTCAGAAGCCCGAGCAACTTCCGAACGGAATTAGTCACCTTCGAGGTGGTCGATTTTGAGT
Source organism: Rhipidocladum racemiflorum (assembly GCA_036346355.1). Lineage (NCBI taxonomy): Eukaryota > Viridiplantae > Streptophyta > Magnoliopsida > Poales > Poaceae > Rhipidocladum > Rhipidocladum racemiflorum. Next base: position 46,877,130 of record CM070582.1, on the reverse strand, counting down.
CGGCCTACAACGCCATCCTGGGCCGACCAGCGCTCGCCAAATTCATGGCCGCCACGCATCACGGGTACCAATGCCTGAAGGTTCCCGGCCCCGGCGGCGTGATCTCAGTGAAGGGAAGTCCGAAGGCGGCCCTAAACTGCGACGAGAAGGCTTTGGACATGGTCAGGCAGCTGCCCCAGCGCGGACCCGACCAAGAGCCGAGGAGTTCCCGGCCCAGGGCTACCCTCCAGGCCGGGGGAGAAACTAAGGCCATCCCGCTGTACGACGCAGAGCCAGGCAAGGTCGTACATGTGGGGGCTTCCCTGGACCCTAAATAGGAACTCGAGCTCGTGACCTTCCTCCGGAGAAGCGCGGACATCGTTCGCTGGGAACCGTCCGACATGCCCGAGTCCCAAGGAGGTCGCCGAGCACAAAGCTAGCGATTCGGCGACAAAAGCTTTGTGCGGCGAAGCTCAGGCGCTTCTCCCCGGAGAAGCAAGCCATCATCAGAGAGGAACTGGACAAGCTCCTCAAAGCCGGTTTCATACGGGAGGTCGACCATTCTGATTGGTTGGCCAACCCAGTTATCGTGAAGAAAAAGGGGGGCAAGTGGCGCATGTGTGTCGATCACACAGGATTGAATGCCGCATGCCCAAAAGACAATTTCCGCTACCTCGGATAGACCAGTTGGTCGACGCAACGGCCGGCTCCGAGGCGATGAGCTTTCTGGACGCCTACTCAGGCTATCACCAGATCGGCATATCGCCCGACGACGAGGAGAAAACTTCCTTCATCACGCCCGTTTGGCACATTACGCTACACGACCATGTCCTTCGGTCTAAGGAACGCCGAGCCGACCTTCCAGCGCCTCATGCAGAAAACCTTCTCGGACCAAATAGGTCGGAACCTGGAAGTATATGTAGACGACATAGTCGTCAAGAGCAAAATGGCCTCGGGTCATGTACCCGATCTAGAGGAGACTTTTCATAACCTCAATAAGCATCGAATAAAGTTGAACCCTGAAAAATGTGTGTTCGGGGTCAAGGCTGGCAAAGTACTCGGTTACATGATCGGTCCACAAGGAATCGGGGCCAACCCTGAGAAGATAGAGGCCATCGAGAACATGCGGCCACCCGCTTGTACGCGGGAGGTTCAATCCCTGACCGGACGGATGGTGGCCCTAAGTCGCTTCATCTCGCGGCTCGGGGAACGCGGCCTGCCTTTCTTCAAGGCGCTCCGGAAGCACGACGGTTTCGCTTGGACAGAGGAAGCAGACCGCTCTTTTAAAGAATTAAAGCTATATTTGTCAAGACCCCCGGTCTTGACCACGCCGAGAATGGGAGAGGTTCTCTTGCTCTACCTGGCCGCCACACCCCAGGCGGTAAGCGCCGTCATAACGGTAGAACGGGACGGGGTGCAGCGCCCGATCTACTACATCAGCGAAGTCTTACACGGACCAAAGGAGCGTTACCCCGAGGTCCAGAAGCTCCTTTATGCGCTCCTCGTGGCCTCGAAGAAATTAAGACACTACTTCCAGGCCTACAAAATTCGAGTCCCGACCAACTTCCCGCTTAGAGAGATTCTAGGGAATCAGGACGCAAGCGGACGGATCGCGAAGTGGGCCATGGAGCTCGCCGAATTCGAGATCGAATTCTCGGCCAGGACGGCGATTAAGTCCCAGGTTCTAGCGGACTTCCTAGCCGAATGGACAAATCCTACCCCATCTGAGTCCGAACCCGACCAGACCGAGCACGGTCGCTGGGTCATGCACTTCGACGGATCCCGAGCTTACAATTACTCGGGGGCTGGAGTGGTCCTCGAATCCCCCCAGGGGGAGCGGATCCAGTATACCCTCCAACTACATTTCGGCGCAACGAACAACGCGGGAGAATATGAGGGTCTGCTAGCCGGACTTCGGGCGTGCAGGACGCTCGGAGTCCAACGGCTAACTACGAAGGGCGACTCGCAGCTGGTTGTCAACCAGGTTAACAAGGAGTATCAGTGCTCCGATGACTCAATGGCGCTTTACCTGGTTGAAGTAAGGAAGATGGAAAAGTACTTCAGAAACTTCGAAGTACTATACATCCCCAGGAAGGACAATGCCCTGGCCGACCATCTATCGAAGGTCGGTTTCGCCCAGTTTCCCGCTCTGGCGGGGGTGCTCATCGAGCACCTCTATAAGCCCTCCATACCCCCCGGAGAGGAGGCAACCGAGACGGGTGGTACCGTCTCCTTCCTCGAGCAGGGTGCGAGTTGGATGACGCCATTCATCCAATACCTCGTGCACGGGACCTTTGCCGAGGAGGAAGCCGAGAAATCCGGCTAGTGAGACGGCTCCTCGACCTATAAAATGGTCGAGGGCCTCTTATACCGCAAAGGCGCGCTTGGCGTCCTCTCCAAGTGCATCACCCAAGAGGAAGGCAAATATCTCCTCAAAGATATCCATGACGGATGTGTGGAGCTCACTCGTCCTTTAGGACCTTGGTGAGCAAAGCCTTCCTTGGGTTACTATTGGCCGACGGCCCTGGCGACGCAGCGCTCAATAGTGACCGCTTGCCGACCTTGCCGATTCCATGCCCGGAAAGTCCATCACCGCAAGATACGCGATCGCATCATGCCGCTAACCTGGCCGTTCGGTTTGGGGCATCGACATACTCGGTCCATTTCCAGGGAAGGAGGGTTGTAAATACTGTTCGTCGCAATCGACACCTTCACTAAATGGATCGAGGCCGAGCCTATATCAACCATCTCGCACAAAGCGGCTAAAAGGTTCTTCCGCAATAATGTAGTAACCGCTTTGGCGTTAAAGTCGCCTCATCACGGACAACGGCACTCAGTTCTGGCGAGGTGTTTCGTGCTTATTGCGAGGAGGTCGGGACCAAGATATGCTTCGCATCCGTGGGCCCACCCAGAGCAATGGGGCGACCGAGCGCGCGAACGGGCAGATCGTCCAAGGAATCAAGAAGAGAGTCTTCAAGAGCCTCGATCGGCATGGTCAGGCCTGGGTGGACGAGCTACCTCCCGTCCTCTGGTCGGTCCGCACCACGACGAGCCGAGCTACGGGTGAGACCCCCTTTCAGCTCGTATATGGCGCGGAAGCCGTCCTACCCGCCGAGGTTGTCCTAGGATCCCCAAGGGTGAACCTAGCCGATAGCATCGACACAGAAGGCGAGCGCCTCCTCGACCTCGCGGAAGCAACTCGTGAACGGGTTCTGTTGCGATCCGCGGTTTACCTGCAAGCTCTCCGCAGGCACGCCGCTAAATCGGTACGACCAAGGACCTTGCACGTCGGCGATCTCGTTCTGCGACGGGTCCAAGACCTGTCGAAAGCCAACAAGCTAACGCCAAGATGGGAAGGTCCTTACACGGTCGTCTCAACAGCACGCCCGGGGGCTGTCCGCCAAGATGGGAAGGTCCTTACCCCTCGAACGGTTCCCAGCTCAGGTCGGCCGGTGAGCGGCGTAGACGCACCGTATAAAGTCACACGGTCCCCGCAGGGCTCTATTCCGTCAACAAGGTCGTGTTTGCAGCCTACCCCCATGACCTCCGTTGGCGGCGGGGGCTATAGGGATACCGCGTGGCTACGACCTAGAGGATCTTTCGCACGAGGTAGTCACTCCCTAGTACGATCGTTCGCTAGATCGCGTGACTATCGCTAGATCGCGTGACTGTCGAGCTCCGTCGAATAGGGAGCAACGGGATAGGGCATATCGTTGTCGTTCCGAGGGAGACAAAACAGAGAAAAATAAAAGACATCTATTAAACACGATCATATTGTGCCCAACTTGGCAGCTTTTTCGCTAAAGTCTTTTGCAGGAATGAGTTACAGAAGGAACGAGTTACAGGAGGCCGGCACGCTTCTCGTCCTGCAGAGCGACGAGCTCGTCCCGCACGGACTCAAGCTCGGACTCGAGGTCAAGCACCCGCCGACGAGCTTCACGACCCTCGCTTGCCGCTTGACGAAGCCGTTTGGACTCCTCCCGTTCCTGGTCGATCGTCCGTTCGGCGCTTCGTGCGGAGTCACGCAGGATGCCACCGTCGCCTCGAGCCCCGACCTCGCCGCTCACTCACTGCTCGAGGCGCTCCTTGAGGAAGAGCGCGGACTCCTCCATCTTCTCGCCGAATCTCGGCCTCGAAGACCTCACTCGGCGACCAGCGCTCGAGCTCGCGATCCTAGCGTCTTGCTCGGCCTGGTGCTTCGCGGCGACTTCAAGCGGCACGGCCGCGGCGTGAAGTCCTTCATGGTGGTCTCCAACACCTACGCATCAAGGCATCTCGTCGCAATGGATTTTTGGGACAAAAACACATGTGTTAGGAAACTTACCTAACAGAGCCGAGCCTCCAAATTCTCCTCGAACAGCTCCTCCGCAGGTCCTCCGTCCGCTCCTTACTCCCTGGCGGGAGCTTGAGCTCCTTCTCCTTGATCGAGCGCAGGTCTTGAGCTCGAGCTCCCCGTCCCTCAGGGGCGGAGACCTTGCCTCGAGGATCGACCCCATCTCCTGCAGGGGCGGCCTCGAGAGCAAGGATCACCTCCGCTCCTCTTCCTCCCGAGCAGAGTTGCGCTCGGGGCTCCTCCTCCTCGGCATCCGGGCTTTTGGGGTCCTCCGCCCGGAGCACGATGTCCACGGCCGGGGGAGCTCCCTCCCCGGTGGCCCCTGCCTCCTCGCAAGACTGGGCCGTGGCGATGTCTCCGGGCGCAGGAACGACTGGAGACGCCGGCTCGGCGGCCGAGGTCGGCGCTGGTTGGGCTGTGGCGGCGTCTTGAGCGCAAGGACGATCGAGACGCTGGGTCGTGGCCGGGAGGTCGGGCGCTGAGTTGGGCCATGGCGGCGTCTTCGGCACGAGATCGGCCGAGTCGCCGTCGGCAGCCGTGAGGTTGAGCTCGACGTTGATGTCCGTGGAGCGTCGCGGGCTCGGGAGAGATCTCGGCGATCTCTTGAGCGTGGCGGCGATAATATCGCTTCCGGCGTGAGTCCTCGCGAGAGCCTCGGGGCGTGCTCGGTACCACCGCCCTCCTCCTCCTCGTCGTCTTGAATTATAATATGGGGGATGCCCTCCGCCGCGGCCCGAGCATCGGCAGCCGCAATCTTCCTCCGCGTCTCCTCCTCAGGAGAGACGAGCTCTGGGGCCCGGATCTCCGCGGCGGCAGGCTCCTCTACCTCGGCGTCATCATCACCAGCGGCCTCGTGGGGCCCCGGGCCTCGCGGCCTCGATTCCCACCTCGACCTCCTCGCCCACAACGGCCTCGGCGGTAGAGCAAGCTCCCTCTCTAGCACGAGATCAAGAATTTCGTCAGCCATTGCTCCAAAATCCCATAACTCCGCACCAGCTGCCACACCCACTACAGACGATGTGGGGTTAGTGTGGTGCCGGAGGGGGGATGAGAGAAATGAGGCAGGGATAAGAGGCTGACCTCGTTCGGCATCTTTCAGCTGGCCTCGGGCGCGATCGAGGAGGGCAGCCATGTCCTCACGTGCCTTGTCGGCCCTGGCAACGGAAGGGTCGACCTCTCCCAAGTCGGCCTCGGTGATGGTCGGCGTTGGGCGTGGTTGGGGCGCAACGGACGACCTGCGGGACCTCGGGACCAGGGGGACGGGGTCCAGCTCGTCCTTCTCCTCCTCGTCATCCAGAGGGGCCGAGCTCGAGCTCACCCGCGCGAGCTCTGCCTGAAGAACCGCGATCTGGCTCTCCAGTGCCTCCTTCCGCGCTGGACCAGCCGCGGCCTCCTTCTTCGCCCGCGCGGCAAGCTGACGCAAACGAGCCATCAGCTCGGGGTTATCTCTGGTGTACTCATCCATCCACAGTTTTAGTTCGCTCACCTCCTGCCGATCGGCGTACTCCAAGTGCCGGCGAGGTGAGCGGTCGCGTGGGCCGGGATGTCTGCGTGTGCGCCTAGGCGGGGACGGCGTAGCCGACGGGGATCGGGCGCGGCGCTTACGACCCGCCTGTTCCTTGGTCTTCCGGCCTCGTCCCGCCGGCTGCGACGCCAGTTGGGCCACGGCGACCTCGAGGGCGACCTTCTCCTGCGCAGGTGGACTCGAATAGGTCAGGAAATTTCGGAAGAAACCCGGCCTGAACGGACCTTCGGAAAGAGTCCGAGATAAGGACTTACCGCCTCAGTCCGGTTAAGGACGTTGTTCGGGATCTGGCGGCCCTCTAGGATTTCCTTGGCCTTGGGAGTTCCGAACATCTCGGACACCCTCGTATCCACCGATCCTCGTGAGCTGCTGCAGACAAGAAAGCACGATGGCTCGAATGTTCCTTATTTTAAAGTGAAGGTCGAGGGCGGTAATGTACCTGAGCGTGATTCCCGGGTAATGTCCTGCCACCCTTCAACCTTGAAGAAGGGGTGCACCCTCCGCCTGAGGGGCGACACCCGGTTCCTGACGTAGTCCCGGGCAACGTCCCGGCCGGACAGCTCCGAGCAAGTGAGCTCATTGATCAGCATGAGCACCTTCTCCTCCTCGGGCTGTACTGGAGGTCGGGGGGTCTCGACGGCACGACCCCTGGCGCCGGAGTAGGAAAGCGAGCCGCCCTCGGCCTTCCTCACATAGAACCAAGAGTCGGCCCACCCCGACACGGAGTCCTTGAGCGTGAAGCTCGGGTACTCGTACGGGCGGGTAGGTCGGAGGCGGAAGTAAAGGCAGCTGGCCTGCGAGGGGGTGCCGGTGCGCGAAAGGGTGTAGAAGTGAAGAAAGAGATCGAGTAGGCTCGACGCCCACAAACCCCTCACAGAGATGGGCGAAGATGGCCATGATGAGGATGGAATTTGGGTGGAGGTGGACGATCTCGCACTCGCAGAAGGCGAGTACGGCTTCAACGAACTCGCTTTCGGGCGTGCGAAGCCCGTTTATGGCGTAGAGCTCGATGGAGACGATCTCTCCTTCCTCCGGCTCGGGGCTCTCCTCGGCACCAGCGGCTCTCCATGAGCCGGCGTCAAGGTACTTCGCCCGCTCGAGAATCTCCAGCTTGCGCCTATCAAGCTTGCTGACGCCGAACTTTGCCATGAGGATGGAGGAGATGATCGGAAAGGAGGATGAAGCGCCGAAATGAAGAAGTAGGGAGCGCACTAATTAATTAAAAGGACAAGTGGATCTAGGGCTTCTCTTCTGGGGTTTAAAAACCAAACGAGAGAACGAAGAGGTTCCCGCCGTTATAGTCGAGGAAGCCCTAAAGGTGCAGGGGGCAGTTGAGACGTCCACCACACGGGGAGCGACGCGTGGACACGCAAACCAAGGCTGTCTTGCCGGGCGATGGTTCCCGAGGGGGAGCGGTTCGTACTAACCGAATGAAGCTTCCAAGGGAAGGAACCGTCGGTAGGATGGGAACTAGTTCGCACGCCCAAGGCACGGCGGGACCGAGCTCGTCTCTCGGGGCGGACTAATAGCTCGGAGGTCAGGGCAGCTGTTCGTCGCGACCAACCTGGCTGGCTCGGGAGACGGTAGGCCCGAGAGGAAGGTCTTTTCCTAAAGCCTTCTTCCACTCGAACCTCGGGGCTAGGCGTCGGAGTCGGGTAGACCCACGTAATTACCTCGGGTGCCACGAGGGTGCGGGCTCATCGCTGCCGAACTACCGAAGGCCGTTCCCACTGGGCGACCTAGCCGGGCGCCACGAGCAAGACGCAGGTCGTTCCCGTCCTGGTTGCGAGGAGTTGTTCCAAGGGACGGTCTAGCCGGGACCTTTTTAGGAGGTCGCATGACCTGGTGGACCGATAGCTCGTGCTCAGGCCGAAGTGGCCGAGTTCGGAGTTAGACGTTAGCCGACCTGACGTGATCCCGAGGTCGGTAACCACCCGCTGCGTAACCTCCGCTAGTTCGTTGCGATCCTCGCGGGGACGTGACAGGAGTGTAGGATCCGTTAGTTACCACGTTGGACCTAGTCGGACGTGGAGTTAGTGGGTTTGAACAAGCACGCCCCTTTGTAAGCTATAAAAGCATCTCCACCATGAAGGGGAGAGGGACATAACTTTTTCTGCACAAAGATATACACGAGCTGGAGTAGGGCTATTATCTCCTTCTTGAGAGGCCCGAACCAGGGTAAACTACAGTGTCCCTGCCTGTTGAAGCCCAGTGAGTCACTCCTCTGAGTATCCCATCACGTAAGAAGGGGTCGCAGTTGGTCCCTCCACCAACAAGTAAGCTCGGCGGGGGCCTGCTCCCCAATCGTCGACAAGACTATAGATGCGTGGAAATTCACGGCAATACGCTAGATAGGATGTTACGACAAACTTCCAAAAAAAAATTATATAGGGCGATGAAGCAAGTTGTCGTAATGATGCAAGTTGCCGTAATGATGCGGATGATGGAATTTTATTTTAAAATAATATATTTTTTTAAATAATTTTACAAAAATAATACGTCAAAAAGAAAAATTACAAAAATACACATCTGTCGTCATTTGAATTGACGCATGCGCTATTTGAAATGGTAACAGACTACCAGGCCTGTCGCCAATTCAAATGGCGACAGAGACATAATCTTGTCGACTATATGGATCCACGACAAAATAATCCGTCGACCAAATTCAATCTGTGACAAAATAAACAAAAATGCCTAATGCAGTAATTGAAATAAAATACAGACAATTTAAGATCAAATATCATGATGGGTCTTGTTTTATTCATTTCGTAACAAGGAACACAAAAGTTCAAACGGATTAAAAACCTGACATTGAGTTTCAAAAGATATAGACATCTAATCCTAGGAAGAAAAACATTTTTCGAGCTGCTAATGTGACCGTTAGACTGTTTTGCCCTCGCGAAAAAGCACACACTCGGTTGGAATGTGGATTTACCACAAGCACTTGTGGCTATGTGCATTTTCTTGACGGCCCGTGACAGGGATCGATAGCCGTCACAAATATTGTCTAACAGTTACCCGTCAGGTAAATGGAATTTCTGCGGCACCTCGAGGGTAAGCCTGGCGGGTGGCTGTTGGGAAAATATTTTCTGATGTTTTTTTTTTCCTTACAGTTTTTGGCTGTCACGATAGATCAGAGATCTAATTAGTAGTGTCATCATCCCGTGTGTGTGTGAGAAGAGAGAGAGATCTAATTAGGGATTAGCTTACTCGATCGGTTGGTGTCGGACGCGAGCATAGCGTGTAGTATATATAAGCTAGGATGGGCTTCTGTCTCCCATATATACTCGTATCTCTAATACCTTTTGCCTTCCCCATAGACATAAGTAGGTGACTGCTCAGATCATGGCAAGCTGTGTAGCCACCGTCCGGCGCCGTGCACAGCGTGCGGACGGTCCCGCGGCCATGCTCGCCATCGGCACGGCAAACCCGGCGAACTACGTGTCCCAGGACGAGTTCCCCGACTACTACTTCCGTGTCACCAAGAGCGAGCACCTCACTGATCTCAAAGACAACCTCAAGACAATATGTAAGCATGCAAACATACTAGTGCAAATCCTAAATCATGTCGAACATATATGATCTGAGACTTAATGAACTAGCTAGGTCTATCGGCTGTTTCAATTCCTTCCTAATTAACCAGGTCGGATAACGGGCATGGGAAAACGTTTCTTTCACCACACGGAGGAGTTGCTCAACGCCCACCCCGACTTCCTCGACCGCCGATCGCCGTCCCTCGACGCCCGACTAGACATCGTCGCCACCGCCGCTCCAGAGCTCGCGGCGTCAGCCGCAGCGAAGGCCATCGCCAAGTGGGGCCGTCCAGCCACCGACATCACCCACCTCATTGTCAGCACCAACTCGGGAGCCCACGCCCCGAGCGCCGACCTCCGCTTGGCTTCGCTCCTCGGCCTCCGCACCAACGCCTGCCGCACGATGCTCCAGCTTAACGGCTGCTCCGCCGGCTCCGCCGCGTTGCGCCTGGCCAAGGACCTGGCCGAGAACAACCGCGGCGCACGCGTCCTCGTGGCCTGCGTCGAGCTCACCGTTCTCTCCTTCCGTGGCCCCGACGAAGAGGACTGCTTCGACACACTCCTCAGCCAGGGGTTGTTCGGCGACGGCGCGGGTGCGGTTATCGTCGGTGCTGACCCCGTGCACCCCGTCGAGCACCCGCTGTTTGAGATGGTGTCCGTCTCACAGACCGTGATACCAGGAACCGAGCATGTGCTCACCATGCATCTCGGGAAAGGCGGCATTGACGGGAGCATTTCCACCAAGGTGCCAACTTTGGCAGCAGACAACGTTGAGCAGTGTCTCCTGGATGCATTTGGGCCACTGGCCTTGGGCGTCGAATGGAATGACCTCTTCTGGGCAGTGCACCCCGGCAGCCGTGCGATCTTGGACAACATCGACAAGGCTCTCCGGTTGGAGCCCGGGAAGCTAGCGGCGAGCCGGAGGGTGCTAAGGGAGTACGGGAATATGCTTGGCGCCACCGTGATCTTCGTGCTCGACGAGCTACGGCGACAGATGGACGGGGAAGGGGTGGGCCCGGAGTGGGGGGTCATGATGGGCTTTGGGCCCGGGTTCACTATCGAGACGATGGTGTTGCAAGCTACTGCTAGCCACCCAAAGAAAAATTAGCTCTGCTTTAAGCTAGAAAGCTACTTCCTTTTATTCACTATCAATCTATCATACATCTTAATTGGTGCCTTTTAGTCACTCAATGCCCATGTTCTAAAAGGATTGGGATCTGAAGTTGAGCAAAAATATATAGTCTGTTCCGGAATAAAACCCCCCATGATATCAATTGTTGTGTAATGAGTATACATATATGCAGTTAATTCGATCGTGATGGCCTCCATTAATTAGTCCGTTGTTCAGAAAGATGTTACGACAGTTTGAGCGTATCGAGTGCTGTGTTGTACTGCAGCTTTGCCTCTTTGGTCTAAAATTCGTGCGAATTGTCCTGTCGACGAGTGGTTCCGGCGGCAATGAGATTTGTGATTCGTGGGGATTCGCACGTGATCGAAGCTAGATGGTAACACAGGATGCGAGGGCAATCCTTTAGACAGGTTCGGGCTCTCTCGGTGGAGATAATACCCTAGTCCTGTGTTATTGGATATATGAGCGTGTTCTTCTCTTTTTTCCTTTCCCTCCTCCTTTTACAGGGTTGTCCCCTTCCCCCTTATATACTGGGGAGAGGGCACGTTACAAAGGGGTGCCACCTGGCCTAGGATCAGGGGGACTCATGAGTATGTTGTTTGTCTCTGTCTGTCGAACCCAACTACACGTCCAGGGGATTTGGTCGTTTCTTTCCCGACCGGCACTTGCCGATCCGTCAGGGTCTGGTGGCTGCAGGCTGCAGGCTTTACTTTAGGCGGGGTTGTCCTGACGCGATATGAAGCTTCGCCGAGGGGGCGACCTGCTGCCTTGGAGAAGAAGTTGGGCCGTGGCTATGGGCTCTTGGTGGTGCTCTCGAACTTTAGGCCCGGAGCATCGTCCTGGCCCAGTTGGCCTTGAGCTTCTCTGCGGGACCCCGATCTCGGACATCCCACAGCAGCCCCCAAGTGCTTTAAGATCGGATTTCCTCATCCTGTCATGTCAAAACATTTCTATAGGAAAGGAGATCATAAAGGACTTGTCAGCCGTCAGGATTGTTGTCAACGTTTCCCGGCTAATGTCCGAGTAGCGCTTATGCCCATTTATTAACCCTCATGGGGCATACCATAGTTGGTTGGCTCGTGGCCGAGTGGTACCCGCACCAGTTTACGGTGTACGGCAGTTGGCTCATAGAGCAAAATTGACCCTCATGGGGTGTACCATAGTTGGTTGGCTCATGGCCGAGTGGCTCGTTGCCGAGTGGTACCCGCACCCATTTACGGTATGCGGCAATTGGCTCATAGAGCACAATTGACCCTCATGGGGCGTACCATAGTTGGTTGGCTCGTGGCCAAGTGGTATCCGCACCCGTTTACGGTGTGCGGCAATTGGTTCATAGAGCACAATTGACCCTCATGGGGCATACCATAGTTGGTTGGCTCGTGGCCGGGTGGTACCCGCACCCGTTTACGGTGCGCGGCAATTGGCTCGTAGAGCACAATTGACCCTCATGGGGCATACCTTGGCCATTAAGAGTAATGCCCGTGCCCGTTTACGGTGCACAGCTTTAGACTCTCATGGAGCGCATTCTCAAGACCGTTTTGGTTAAATCCTCCCGCGGTACCCAATCACGCTGAGCAGCACTGACCAGCAATTGACCCCAAATTATTGGGTGTATCGCTAGAGGATGTTCGGAAAGTGCCTGGTCCCAATCTTTCGTGGCGACCAGCGTTCAGGCCCGTCATGGGGCGCACTCTATCCCAAACCTCGAGCCAGACTTGACATCTGGTCGCGGCTTGCGCGACACAGTGAACGGCCCAACGTGGGGGCATGCCCTAGATCTGGCTCAGAATTAAGTACGGGAGCCCTTACTGTTTTCCCGCCGTAAGGCGAAAACTGAGACTCACTTCCTATAAACGGGGAAAACCTTGTTGAGGGAAAGACACCTTTGCCCCTCCATCCGCACAATCGCGAGATTTCCAAAACTTCTCGGGCGACCTTGGTAGCTTAGGGTTTCCGGTTTCGTGCCCAGAACTTCTCCCCGAAAATCCCGCTTCGCCAAGATGTCTTCTTCTTCATCGCCGGAAGCGAGCTCAGACCTGGCGGCCGCTGGATGGGAGGCCTCCGTGTCAACGGGGGCTTGCCTGGAGGAGATGGTCGCCGGCGGCGTTCTTCCTCCTCTTGATTTGATTTCCGCCCGGCCGGCGGCAGGTGAACCCTACCCCACTCCTCAAGCCAATGAAATTGTAGTCTTCGAGTCCTTCTTTTGGCGGGGGTTTAGTGTTCCAGGGAGCGCCTTCTTTCGGGGGCTTCTTCATTTTTACGGGATTGAATTGACCAATCTAAACCCCAACTCCATTCTTCAAATCGCCATATTTGTTCAACTCTGTGAGGCGTATCTTGGGATCCGTCCTCATTTTGATTTGTTTCGCTCCCTCTTCCTGCTCAAACCCCATCCAAATCGGAACTCTCCCAGTGCCATCGGGGGAGCCGGATTTCAGTTGCGGGAGGGCCTGAAGAGACATTACTTCTCCATCCCCTTCAAAACCTCCCTCAAAGGTTGGAAGCAGGAATGGTTCTATTGCGCCAACGCAGACCCTTTCCTTGCTCCCTTCGCCGGCCGTGCTCCTGTAGTCCTCCGATGCTGGAGCGATCCCCCACAGGGGCCCAGATTGGATCAAGTTACGGAGCTTCTGGCGCTGATCGATGATCTGAAAAGCCGGGGCTTGACCGGCATTGGGGTCGCCGTCAGCTTTGCCAAGCGCCGAGTGCAACCCTTGAAGGAGCGAATCCATTTGGGTTTCCGGTATGGTGGGACTCAGGATCCCACCCGGGAGACGAATGCGCCCCTCCTGAGAGACGTCTTGGGGGCGCGGCTGATCGATTTCTTTGCTCCGGGCGCCGAGATCACCAATAGAGGTTGTCCGGGCAAGTTCTCGGCGAAGAAGACTCCTCCTCGTGTGAGTATTCCTCTGTTGGGGAACACGGTATGCTACACTAGCACAAATTAAAATTTCTACCGCAAATCAGAAAAGCTACTCGCAAGAAGGGGATCATAGATCTATTACCACTAGACGCGCAGTTGCGGAATCCTTCGCATGTCGTTGTAGTGGATCGTCCTCACCGCGGATCGTCCTCGCCGCAGATCATCCTTCGCCGCGGATCGTCCTCGCCACGGATCGTCCTTGCCACACCGCAGTAACAGCAGCATCACCACAGCAGTCCACATGTCCGGGGATGGAACGCCGTGCGTCGGTGTGCAAGCACCGGGTCGCTCGTCAGGGGCAACGAGTGGAGGTGGCTAGGGTTTCTGGCGAAACACCTCTAAACCGCACGAAAGTGTGTGTTGCGCCCAGCCTCCTCCCCTCCTTATATAGCCACGAGGTGAAACCCTAGGCAGTCAGGGCCCATCTACGCGTTAAGCCCACGAGGTCCATTAATTACGGATCCAATCCGAATTAATGCGTTTCAGCCCGTTAAGTGTGTGACCCTGTAGGTTCATGCGCATTTGGACATGGATTCGGAAAACCCTTTTCTAATCCAATAGTCAGCAGCGGCTCCTTGCAGAGCATGCCAACTCCCAAACGCATATGAGTAAAGTACTGATGTAATAATCCCTTTGCCAAGCTATATGAAGATTGAACTCAAGGCGAGAAGCATGTCATCCTTTGACAGTTCAATCCATCTCTCGTATGTAGGAAATGTGACAATCTTAGGTCTAAGGATCATACATCTACTATGCATGAGATACACTGATGACATATAAGAATGTAACATTCTCGCAGTGTCCCATTGTGGGTCTATCTAACACATGTTCTTCAACATGCATCCACAATGTATTGATGATATCTCCATATCCCATGATCTATGAAACATGATCATCGAACAATACATGTGCTGATCTATTCATCGTTGTTCTATACGATGATATCCGATCAGAGATATTTATCGAATTATATCAATAAGTAAAGAGCTTCATAAACAAGTCACACACTTGTTGATCAAAACAATGATATACATTCATTGGACCAATAATCATATTATTATTCATAAACATAGTCATGTTACAATCATCCATATGATTGCCTCAAGGGCATAACACTAACATCCTCACCTCTGAGAAGTCGCTTTGTTGTTTTCGTCTGATTTGTGGTTCTGACGATATGTGATCGTTCACTTTTCAGGAGCGTGAAGCCTTCCTTTCTGATGCTCTGGTTGTCGGCCTCTCTCGGCTGAGGAATGTTCCGACCAAGCGGCCGGCGGATTCTTTGGCTGAAGGGCAGGAATCTTCTAAGAGGGAAAAAACATCAGTGGAGGAAGCTCCTGTTCCCTCCCCGGCTGGGCCATCAACTGCTGTTAGCCCCGGGGAGGAAGGTTCAGGAGCTCCATCTTCCAAGCCAGCACCTGCCCCGAATGTTGGCGTAGACTTGGGCTCTCCTTCGGGTGGTGCTGGGGTCCGTAGGAAGCCTGGAATGAAATTCAAGAAGTCCAAAAGGTATGCCACCCCTTGACTCTTGTTCTTGTCTCTTTATATCTGCGCTGACATACTGGCCCTTTGGTGAGTCAGAGCTCCCTCCACGGACGTTCCAGTGGAGGCATCTTTTGAGAGGGAGGCCCCAAAGTCGGCTTCTCCTGGGAGGGCTGCTTCACCCGCTGCCTCACCGGCAGGGGATGTGCCGGCGGAGGAGACGCGTTCAACTCCTGGGCCGTTCAGAGGCCCTGATCGCGAAGATCCTGTCGGTCCCTCATCCCCTGGAGTAGAGGAGATTGATCGAGAACCCCCGCCGCTTGGTCCTCTCCCGGGACCACCGACTCGGACAATGTGGTGGGGAGGAGATTCCGACTGGGATGGGATGGAGGAGGATGAAAAGGTGGAGGTAGCTGCCTGAATGGAGCTGTATGAGCTCACAGTGAAGTGTAGCCGGCTGGTCCGGGTGAGTCTTCCGATCTCCTCCTCCTTAGTATATCTTTGTAGAGCTGACCCCTCGCCGGCACTCTGCTGTGATGTCCAGGATATGGGAACCCGCTCCGAAAAGAGGTCTGACTTCTTCCAGAAGGTGTTGCCCAAGCTCAAGGATCACCAAAAGTACGAAGACGAGATAAATGAGCTTAGTCAGGCACGGTGGAAGGAAGTCCACGCACTTGAGGCTCAATGCATGGCCCTCCGCGAGGAAAAGTTGGAACTTGAGTGGTCACTGCAAGGTATGAGCCTCCTCAGGCCTGGGGCGGGTGCTTTCTTCTTGAGCGATCAGAGGCGTGTCTGACTTTCCATGTTTTCAAAGCGCGACTCGACAATCGCCGAGCTCAGAACACAGCTAGAGGCCTCAAAAAACTCTAACCTTCAAACTCGGACTAGCTTGGAGAAGACTCAGCAAGAACTGGCCGGTAAGCTTCTCAATTCCGACTCGACTCGCTTCGAGCCGGATGTGCTTTCTGGTGACAGCTTGGCTTTCGTGCAGAGTACAAGGAGAAGGTGATCGCTGCCGAATGAAGCCGCGCCGAGCTCCGCGTCATCTGTGAGACAGTCCTACACCTTCTGCGTGTCGAGGGAGCCGAACCGAACTAGGGGGACAACGCCATTCCGCTTCTTTCGGGAGGAGCTGACAAGATCAAGGCTTACGCAAAGGAGTCGGCGACCATAGTGCGAATCAGGCGTTGGCAGTGGTCAAATCTCACTATCCGAGAGTTGACCTTGAAGTTGTTAAAGAGGGTTTCGCTTGTGACGAAGACAAGGCCAACGCGCTCCTTGAAGAGGTCTCCAGTACATTGCAGGCTTTACTGGAGAATCTTGAATTCTGAGTTTGATGTAAATTCTCGTGTCGAACGCTGACCCTTGTCTGAGACATTGTTCGATGTTTCCATATGACTTCTCATTTGCACTTTGTTGGGCCGAATGACTGTTCTGAAGCTCTCTCCAACTAATCTAGCACTCGGGATAGTGCTTATCCGAGTCGCCCTCCTGGCTGAGTGGTCCAGCCCTGGAGCGCCGGGACTAGGCTCGTGGCCTTCTCGCCCCAGGCACGCTTTTCCGAATGGCTGGTGTCCAGCCCCCGAGCGCCGAGACTTAGCTCATAGCCTTCTCGCCCCAGGCACGCTTTTCCGAGTGGCTGGTGTCCAGCCCCCAAGCGCCGGGACTTAGCTCGTAGCCTTCTTGCCCCAGGCACGCTTTTCCGAGTGGCTGGTGTCCAACCCCCGACTTGCCGCTTAGTTGAACCAAGTGAGCGGGAAGGTCGAACTAGGTTGAACCAAACTTGACACGTGTCTGGCAAAATATCTTTTGACTGTGTTCAACGTGTTGATCTTCTTTGGTATTTGCGCATCCGCTTTGTATTTTGTGCTTCATTGATTGTAGGGGGGGCGCGCTTAAATATCTTTCCAGAGTTGGGGTTGGCTTATAAATAGGACGTCACCGCTGATAAAAGTGATCATCCCTTTCTTAAGCTTCTTCCCCCTTTCTCTGAGATATTCCTTCGTAGTTTGTGATGTCGTCCTTTGGGGATAGTGACTCCGACGAGTACGGGGAGCTGTGGGGGGATTTAGAGTTCGCCAAGATGGAGTGGGCAGAGGAGAAGGCGGCGGCAAAAGATGCTGCCGCTGTTGCCGCTCTCGTTGAGGCTGTGCTGGCGCTGGGGGAGGTGACGAACGTGCTCAAGGAGATCCTTGGGCGCGAGCATCGCGATGCCGCAGCCGTGGAGGCCCTTCTTTGGGTTGTTCCCTCACTTTCGGTCGTCGCGGACTTGATCCGCGAGGCCCTGGGCCGCGCGCGCGCTGCGATTAACTCCCTGCACCTGGCTCCCTGCACCTAGCTCCCTGCACCTGGTCTCCCTGCACCTGGCTCCCTGTACCTGGTCTCCCTGCACCCTTTCTCTTTTTTTTAGCGTGAGAAAAAAGAAAAAGGAAAAAAGATTAGCAATGTAAATTACTAATGCTGTGGAATAAAATATATATTATGAAGTAATCTTGTGCCATTTCCATTTTTCTGGGCTTAAATGTCCTTTTCTTTCGTCGCTTGTCTTAGTCAATCGCTCCATCCCCCGCAGCGAGGTGCTGGAGGGCCGAATTCGCGACGATTAGCGACTAAGACTCCCGTGTCCAACGATTCTGGAATTGCGAATCGTCGCTCCCGAGCGAGCAACACCCTTTTCCAACTGTCTCCTATTTCGTGCACTAATACGTGCTGGCACAATTCGGATTAGACATTATGTTAGTGGGGCGGCAACCACTCGGAAGCGATTCGAACACAGCGTGGCTAAGACCAATCGAAAAATGACACAGTTTGCAGCTTTGTTTTAAGAATGAGAGCTCGACACATTGCTTAGGCGTAGAAGCGACGTAGCTGCTCAGCGTTCCAAGTGTTCACCAAGATTGCACCGTCTTCGCGCCTGAATCGATAGGCTCCCGGACGGATTACCTCCTCCACAATGTAAGGTCCTTCCCAGATCAGGAAGAGCTTATGCTCACTTTTTTGGCTCCTCCCGAGGACCAAATCTCCCTTTGAGAAGATTCGACTTCGAACATTGCGAGAATGGTAGCGCCGAAGGCCCTGGAGGTATCTGGCCGACTGGATTGCTGCAACGTTTCTGGCTTCCTCGAGTTGATCAAGCTCCACCAATCGGCTTGCCTCCGACTCGGCTTCTTTGTAGTTCCGGACCCTCAGGGATCCGAATTCCATCTCTGTTGGCAGAACAGCTTCTATCCCGTACACCAGGAAAAAGGGAGATTGCCCAGTTGCTCTGCTAGGAGTAGTTCTGAGCCCCCAGAGTTCTGATGGCAATTCTCTTACCCATCGCGCTGCGTATGGTTTGAGGCGGTCGAAAACCCTGGTTTTCAATCCCTGAAGGACTAAACCGTTAGCCCGCTCGACTTGCCCATTGCTTCGCGGATGACCCACTGACACGAAGCAGATTTTTATTCCCATGTTGTCGCACCACTCTTGAAATTCTTCACCCCGGAATTGTGTGCCGTTATCCGTGATGATGCGGTTAGGTACGCCAAATCTGATTACAATATCTTGGAAGAATTCCTTGGCCTTAGCCGCCGTGATCGTGGCGACTGGTTTGGCTTCGATCCACTTGGTGAATTTGTCGATGGCCACGAAGAGGTAGGAGAAGCCGCCTTGGGCCTTCTTGAGGGGTCCGACTAAGTCGAGTCCCCAGATTGCGAAGGGCCAGGAGATAGGGATGGTTTGCAGTTCCTGTGCCGGCAAATGCGCCTGCCGGGCGTAGAATTGGCAGCCTTCACATGTGCGTACGATTTCTTTGGCGTCTGTTACCGCCGTGGGCCAGAAGAAACCTTGCCGGTATGCCTTGCCGACCAAAGCACTCGAAGCGGCATGATGGCCGCACACTCCCGAGTGGATTTCCTTGAGTAGCTCCCTTCCCACTTGCTTCGGGACGCACCGCCTGAGGACACCGGAGGCGCTCTTTCGAAAGAGCTCTTCTCCGATAACCACGTAGGACTTGGCTTGTCGAGAAATGCGCTCGGCCAGAGTGGAGTCTTCGGGAAGCCTGTCCCTCAAGAGATAATCCAAATACGGGGTCGTCCAGTCAGGGTTGATGACTAGGACTTCCGCCTCGGGGACCTTACTCCTGTCGCATGATCGCCGTGGGCTCATAAAGTTCTTGGGCGAACACGCCGCTCGGGACTTCCGCTCGAGTGGCTCCCATCTTCGCCAACTCGTCAGCCACTTCGTTGTTACGGCGCAGGACATGAACTAACTCCAATCCATCGAACTTGTTCTCCAATTCTTGGACTTGCTAACAATACGCCGACATGGTCTGATCGACACGTGACCAGTCCTTCTGCACTTGGCTCACTACTAATTGGGAGTCTCCGTGAACCGTCAATCGTCGGATGCCGAGCGATATGGCGATGTGGAGCCCATGAATGAGTGCCTCGTATTCTGCGGCGTTGTTCGAGGCTGGGAAATGGATGCGGAGAACGTACTTGAGCTGATCTCCCTTCAGTAAAACGAGCAGAATTTCGGCTCCTGCGCCGCTGAGCATGAGAGATCCGTCGAAGTACATCGTCCAATACTCTAACTCCTGCTTGACGAGGGGGGCCTGGAACTCGGTCCACTCGGCTGTGAAGTCGGCTAGGGCCTGTGACTTGATGGCGGTGCGCGGCTTGAATGAGATATCAAAGGCTCCAAGCTCGGCCACCCATTTCGAAATTCTCCCAGTAGCTTCCCGATTATGGAGAATATCTCCTATCGGGAAGGAGGTCACTACTGAAATATGGTGCCCCTGGAAGTAATGCTTCAATTTATGCGATGCGACCAGCACGGCGTATAGCAGCTTCTGGACTTGAGGGTACCGTACCTTGGATTCGCCCAATACTTCACTGACGAAGTAAATCGGGTGCTGCACCCCGTAGCGGTGCCCTGGCTCCTCCCGCTCCACGACTACCGCGGCGCTTACCACATGGGTCGTCGCTGCTATGTAAAGTAGGAGAAGCTCCTCTGGCATCGGCAAAACTAGGATCGGAGGGGTGGAGAGGAACGCCTTGAGCTCCTCGAAAGCCTGTTGCGCCTCCACCGTCCATTCAAAACGATCCTGCTTCTTGAGGAGCTTAAAGAAAGGCATCCCTTGAGTCCCCAGTCGAGAGATGAACCTGCTGAGTGCCACCATGCAGCCCGTAAGCTTCTGAATGTCCTTCTGGCTTGAAGGAGGTGTCATCCTCATGATGACCCCAATCTTCTCCGGATTTGCCTCGATCCCGCGGTGAGAGACGATGAACCCGAGTAGTTTCCCGGAGGAGACCCCGAAAACACATTTCTTAGGGTTCAGTTTCATTCGGAACGCTCTTAGGCTGTCGAACGTCTCGGCCAGATCTGAGGTAAGGTTCCCCCTCGATCGCGTCTTGACCACTACATCGTCCACGTAGGCCTCCACGTTGCGTCCGAGCTGATTGTGAAAACACCGCTGTATCGTGCGTTGATAAGTCGCACCAGCGTTTTTCAACCCAAACGGCATTGTGACGTAGCAATACGCTCCGAACGGAGTGATGAACGATGTCTTCTCGCAGTCTTCGCCTCGAAGCTGGATTTGGTGATAGCCCGAATAGGCGTCCAGGAAGCTAAGGAGTTCGCACCCGGCGGTGGAGTCTACCACTTGGTCGATACGAGGTAACCCGAAAGGATCCTTTGAGCATGCCTTGTTGAGGTCGGTGTAATCAACACACATGTGCCAACTTTTATTCTTTTTGCGGACGAGTACAGGGTTTGCCAACCAGTCGGGGTGATACACTTCTATGATGAAGCCCGTGGCTAACAGTTTCGTGATCTCCTCCCTGATGGCATCTCGGCGATCCTGGGCGAATCGCCGTAACCTCTGCTTGACGGGCTTGGCCGCTTCGTCCACGTTTAGCGCATGCTCAATCACCTCCCTGGGAACTCCAGGCATATCAGACGGCTTCCAAGCAAAAACGTCCTTGTTTGCCCGGAGGAAGGTGACGAGCGCGTCTTCCTATTTTTCTCCGAGCCCTGTCCCGATCTTGGCTGTTTGAGCCGAGTCGGACGGGTCGAGGGTGATCATCTTGATGCCTTCTTCGGGACCCATCCAGGGCTTCGGCGCCTTCCGAGTCGGGATGCTTGCTTCCTCCTTACTAGATTCTGCCGCTAGCCGGATTCGTTCACGGCCAGCTTGTGCTTCCAACGACTCGGCCATCTCGCAGTTCTCCCTGTCGTAGGAAAAAGACTGCTTGACATCACCACGCAGCGTGATAATACCACTCGGCCCCGGCATTTTTAGTGCCAGATACGCATAATGGGGCACCGCCATGAATTTGGCTAGCGTCGGTCTCCCCAAGATGGCGTGATACGCTGTCGCGAAATCAGCCACCTCGAAGCTGAGATTCTCGGTCCGATAGTTCTCTCTCGTGCCGAAAGTAACCGGCAGAGTGATTTGCCCAAGTGGTGTCGCCGACGTCCTGGGAATCACCCCATGGAACGGTGATGACCCACGTTTCAACTCTGACCTGGAGATCCCCATATCGTCAAGAGTTTTGCTGAAAAGGACATTAAGGCCGCTTCCCCCGTCAATCAGCACCCTCTTGAGCTTGATGCCGCGAACAACTAGCTCCAAGACGAGAGGATACCTGCCGGGAAATGGGACCCGGTCCGGGTGATCCGAGCGATCAAAAGTGATCGCAACCTCGGACCACCGCACGAATCGGGGGGTCTCCGACGCAATCGCGTTGATGTCCTGAGCGGTAAGTTTTTGATTCTGCTTGGACTCATACGCGGTCGAGCCCCCGAAGATATAATTGAGCTCCAGCTCAGCTTCTTGATAGTCTTCCTCCGCATCGGGAGGGGGTTGCTTTCCGGCCGCTTCACTCGGCCCTTGCCAGAGCTGCTTCTTGCTTTCCCGGGCGAGCCTCTTCAGGGTGAAGCAATCTTTGGCGGCATGCCTTCCTTTTGGGTGGAAGGGACAAAGTGAGTTCATCAATTTGTCGTACCCGTCGATTTTAGGCACGCATGGTTGGCCTCGCTCGGCTGTCGCCACTAGCTCTTCGCCTTTGCGTTTTTTCTCCTTTCGCCTGGAGGAGTCAGCGTGATCCCCTTTTTCATCATGGCGTTCGGCCAAGGCTTCGGAGGCCGACGCGTAGCGATCCGCTAAGGCGAACAACTCACGGACCGAATTTGGAGGCTTCCGGGACATCTTCTTGATGAGATCGGGGTCGCTGACCCCCTTCTGGAAGGCGGCGATCACGACCGCATCTGTAACATCCCGAACTGTGCTCTTCCTGTGCATGAAGCACTTGACAAACTCCCGCAGGGACTCATTCTTCTTTTGGTGTAGCTGGTACAAATCCCAGGGGGTGCCAGGATGCTCATACGTACCTTGGAAGTTTGAGATGAGCTGATCACACAGATCTCCCCAAGAATGGATGGAATTCGCTGGGAGCCCGGTGAGCCATGCCTGAGCCTGGGGGGAGAGAGTGACCAGCAGGTAATTAGCCATCACGTTCTGATCTCCCCCCGCGGCCCTGACCGCTAGTGCGTATACCTGCAGCCAGGCCTTCGGATCCCTGTCGCCATCGAATTTGGTGATCCCCTTGGGGTTAAACCCGTTAGGCCAAACCACTCAGCGAAGGTGGGGGGGTGAACGCACGAACCCCCTCGATGACCTCGTCGCGCCGCCCGGGCGGTGAGCGACGTGGGGGAGATAGGGCTCGACGAGCACCCCGATCCGCTGGGAGCACGCCGAAACGCTCGTACTCGTCAGCGTGCCGGCGCTGCTCGTCTCTTTCCCGATCGCGCCGTCTCGCGTCGAGGTTGGAACGGAGGTCTCAATTGAGGCTGTGGCGCAGGTCTTCGTCGCGGAGAGGAACGCGATGCCCCCGGTGGGGGGTTTCTCGATTCGGCCGACTGCTAGCCGTCTGAGTTCTGGCCAGAGAGTGGGAGCGCGCCCTCACTGGCTGGTCGGTCTGAGCTTGTTGCTGGATTGCTGCCGCCATCACCATGGCCTTTACTTGGGCCACGATCGGGGCTGCCGGGTTACCGGCCTCCAGCATTGGGCTCAAGGTGTCTAGGAACGTTTTGGACGTGACGATATTCTACTGTGGTGTATGGAAAACAGCTTGGTCCCCCATTTTAACCTGCAGAATGTCTTCGTTGACGTCACGGGCGCGACCTCGAAGGGCTTGCACCCGCGCGTCAAGCTCCACCTTGCGGCCACCGTCGTGCTCGGTAGCCTCCAAATCGTCGTGGCGCTGCTGCGACTCCGTACGCGAGCCTCCGATCATGCTGACTAGATGGAAATTCCAGCAGCTCTCCAGGCTTCCTTCCGACTCGGCCGACGAGCGGGAAGAGCCTGTCGGAGATAGCTCAAGGCGATCGGCGGTTTCGAGTGGTCTGGCAGCAAGGACTCCCACCACCCGGGACTCGGCACCTGTCGCGCTGACTACCTGATGGAACCGGGGTTTCAGCCCCTCGCCTGGTGCTTGTGAGCACGAGACGGGGAAACACCCCGATCCAGGCAGTGGCTGCGACGATGACTCCCTAGGGGCCTCCTCATGCGGCGGCACGTCCGCCTCAAGGAGAGAGAGACTCCCGAGGTCATCAGCGATGAAGGCCAGGCTTCCAAAATGGAAAACCTGGTCCGGGAGGAAAACTGTAGAGATTTCGCTTGTTGTAGCCATCAAGCTCGACGGAGATCTTCGCACGCTTGGGAGAGGGCACGTTACAAAGGGGTGCCACCTGGCCTTGGACCAGGGGGAGTCATGAGTATGTTGTTTGTCTCTGTCTGTCAAACCCAACTACACGTCCAAGGGATTTGGTTGTCTCTTTCCCGACCCGCACCTGCCGATCCGTCAGGGTCTGGTGGCTGCAGGCTGCAGGATTTACTTTAGGTGGGGTTGTCCTGACGCGATATGAAGCTTCGCCGAGGGGGCGACCTGCTGCCTTGGAGAAGAAGTTGGGCTGTGGCTATGGGCTCTTGGTGGTGCTCTCGAACTTTAGGCCTAGAGCACCGTCCTGGCCCAGTCGGCCTTGAGCTTCTCTGCGGGACCCCGGTCTCGGACATCCCATAACTTTATTACCGGTTTACCTAAAACTCAAGAAGGGTATGACTCCATATGGGTTATAGTGGATCGCTTGACTAAGGTCGCTCATTTCATCCCTGTAAAGACCACTTACTTGGGAGATAAGTTAGTGGAATTGTACATGACCAGGATCGTCTGTTTGCACAGAGTGCCGAAAAAGATTGTATTGGACAGAGGTACCCAATTTACCTCGAGATTTTGGAATAAGCTGCATTAAGCCATGAGGGACGTTTGAACTTCAGTACAACATATCATCCGTAGACGGACGGACAGACAGACTGAGAGAGTTAACCAGATTCTGGAGGATATGCTAAGAGCTTGTGCATTAGCGTATGCTATCTCTTGGGATAAGAGTCTGCCATATGCTGAGTTCAGCTACAATAGCAGCTATCAAGCCAGTCTGCGAATATCACCTTTTGAGGCATTGTATGGTCGACCATGTCGAACACCATTAAACTGGAATGAGACGGGTGAACGACATGTCTTTGGACCAGATATTCTTTAAGAAGTCGAAGAGCAGATTGCCATGATCCGGGAAAGACTGAGGATTGCACAATCCAGGTAGAAGAGTTATGCTGATAACCGTCGCCAAGACCTGAGTTTTGAACAGGAAGATTTCGTATATCTTAGAGTTACCCCTCTCAACGGAGTTAAAAGGTTTCATGCGAAAGGAAAAGTCGCACCGCATTATGTTGGACCATTTAAGATTTTGAGCCGCAGAGATGAAGTTGCATACCATTTGGAGTTGCCGCAGTCATTGGCGGGAGTGCATGATGTATTCCATGTATCCCAACTGAAGAGGTGTCTCCGAGTGCCGGATGAGCAAACACCCTTGGAATCAATCGAGTTGCAGGAAGATCTGACATACAGGGAGCACCCCATGAAGATTCTGGACACAATGGATCAAGATACTCGAAACAAGTTGACCCGCTTCTGCAGAGTCCAGTAGAGCAATCATTCGGAAAGTGAAGCGACTTGGGAGCGCGAAGAGGAGTTGAAGAAAGAGTTTTCGAACCTATTCCTTAGTTAGCCTTGAATTTCGGGGTCGAGATTCTGTTAAGGGGGGAGGTTTGTAACACCTCAATTTTTGCTTTCCATGAAATTAAATGATATCTTGCACTTTTGAGAATTTTTGGAATTTTCTGGAATTTATTTGGATTTAATTTGAATTTATTCCCTTTTGAGATAATTAAATAATTAAAATTATGTTGAAAATAATTTATTTGAGTCCAAAATGTGTCAAAGTATTTTCCAGAATTTTTCTAGAATTTTTCTGATTATTTTGCTATTTTTCTTGAATTATTTGAATTACTAGAATTATTTTAAATATTAAATCGCTAGAAAAACCCTACCGGGTTTCACTGTTCCTCCGACCGAGTTGGACTCGAGTCCGACTCAAACCTGAACGAACCGGACCGAATCCCTTTCATGCGCACCGTTGGATTGAGATCCAACGGTCAAGGTCAAGCCACGTCGCCCACGTGGATTCCAATCTAACCCGTTCGCACTGGTCAGATCTGGGCCGTTGATCGTGTATGCATGGACGGTTAGGACGCGGCCATGTCACCCTCTCCATTTCGCAGCTGGAATCCGCCGCCTCCACGGCCGTTCCGCGAATCCCGCGCCGAATCTGGACGTCGAGGCTGGTATTTAATGCGTGGGTCAGCGCGTCATGTTCGCCATTGACACCTACGCGTTTTGCCCTAGGTTTTGGAGCTCGAGCTGCCGCCGCCAGCCGCCGATTTCTCGCTGTTGCACGAAGAGGAGCCACCGCGGTTTTTCTTCGTTTCTGGTGCCGTCCAACATCCTCCGCCATAGTGGTGCCCATATCCGAAGCCCTCACGTTGAGCCGCGTCTGAAGAGACCACTCACTTCGCTGGAGACCTTCGCGAAACGCCGTCCGGGTGGTCATCTTCCCCAGGTCCGGCCACCTATGCTTCGCCGCGACTTCGCCGGATTCACGAGCTCTCACGACCGTCCGATCAAGATCCGACACCCCTGGTACGTCCACGTCACCCCGTACGAAATCCACATTATGGTTTTTAGATCTAATATCAACCGTTGGATCTAGATCCAATGTCTCAGATTAAGCCACGTAGCCCTTTGACCGCACTGGGCTAGATTGGATCTCAGCCGTTAGATCTAGATTGTACGGTTAGATTTAACCCGTGTTGTAGCGTTAGATGCGATCTCAGCCGTTCGATCGAGGTCGAACGGTGTAGATTGAGCCACGTGTCGAGCACCGGGACATGCCACGTCGCCCCTCGGTGACGCATAAACCCGATCGGATCTCGACCGTCCGATCCAAATCGAACAGTCCAAATCAAACCGCGTGATTCCACAGTAGCGAGATTAGATCTAATCTGGATTGTTGTATATCAATGCAACGGCCCAGATTGTGCCACATGTCCGGGAGATGAATCGGTGCGGTCAGCCGAGCCGTGCCCGGTCGTCGCTGACATCACCCGTGACGTCAGCACGGGCCCGCGTGTCAGCGATTGCACCAACCGCACGATGATGTCATCCATGACGTCATGCTGATGTCACGGTGGGGCCCGCGTGTCAGAGCCGTTCGGCCAAGCCCACTGACGTCAGCGATGACGTCAGCAATGGGTCCCACGTGTCAGCGACACTGTGCGTGTGGACCGAGTCCATGGACCGGATGACGCAAGCATGACGTCATAATTTGATTTTTCTTTAGAAAAATAATTCGGTGGAAATTCAAAATCCCCGCTGACGTCATAATCCGGATTTTTTCAATATAAAAATAAATGAATTAATTCGATTTATTCTTTTAATTAAATTTTCAAACTTCAAACGGCTATAACTTTTGCGTTTTAACTCTGATTTGAGCGATTGCAATTTCTAAATT
Source organism: Rhipidocladum racemiflorum (assembly GCA_036346355.1). NCBI lineage: Eukaryota > Viridiplantae > Streptophyta > Magnoliopsida > Poales > Poaceae > Rhipidocladum > Rhipidocladum racemiflorum. The sequence continues at coordinate 46,850,277 of CM070582.1, read as the reverse complement.
TTTATAAAATTGAGATCTATTTAATGGTGATTTTTATTTAAATTTTGAACATGAGTTTTTCTCTATTTTTATTTATTTGGTGTTTATTCATCCGTTACGAGTACACATTGAAGTGCCCGAAGGCTTCAAAGGTGAAGTTTTGACCCAGGAGCCAGCTCAAGACCAAGAACAAGTACTTTTTGGAGGCAAGTTATGCATTGATCATGTTGATCCTGCTTTTGAAAATTATTTTAATTCAAATTATTGCATTCTAAATTAAGTAGAAAATGCTTTTAGTATTTCCGGGAATTAGATAAATGCCTAGTTGTTGTATGACACCTTGTGATATATAATTATGTGCCACCAACCCTTGTCACCCTATTTGTGGATTATCTAGTTGGACATTAATTAAATTGCCAACATGGGTTAATTAGCACGTTTGTAGTATGCTTAGCCTGCCACGTAGTCATGACATGATTTTGGTTAATTAAATGTTAATGTTGACTTAATGAGATATGGAACATGTTTTGGAAAAGTGTCGTGCGTTATTAATGATGATGTTGATGGCACGTGGTGCATGGTAATCAACTGGGGTTTGATAAATAGATTTAGACCGGGGCAAGTGGCAAGAATGATCTAGTGGGCCATGAGTGGCACCGGGAATGTCGTTTTGGTTCTTCGGCAGTCTTGCCTTGGTCACCCTAAGGGCTTAACATTGCAAGCCTTTGAACTGAGTCAAACGTGCAACCACATGTCTGTAATGGGACGGACCTAGTTGAATAAGTTGCTAATAACTTGCTTGTGGAACCTCGAGGTATCAACTACACCTTTTGTGTAGTTGTACGGGGGAGCGTACCGGGGCGATGGCTAGGTACCCATCTAACGGTTGGTTGGCCTAGACTTCGCCTTTGCTAAGGGAAGGGTTAGTGCGCAACAACCGGGGAGGTCCACTTGTGTAGTTAGAGGCTTCCGAAAGACTTTGTTACGGACACTCGCCTTTGTCTTGTTTGAATGTATCTTGTGGGTAAAGTGCATAACCTCTGCAGAGTGTACAACCTATTCGAATAGCCGAGTCCATGGTATTGGACACTGCTTGGGGATTACAGTCAAGGGTTAGAGTTTCATGAAAATAACTTGACTTTGGAAAATGGTTGGGTTGGAATGATGGATTGGACCTAGGATTAGAAAATGCTTTACTTGTGAAATCATTGGGAAAGTACTCTATTTGTTATTGATTTACTGCTTTGCAATTTATTACTGTATTTACACATGTTGCTTTACTGCAAATGATCCTGTTAGCCTATCCTTTGTAATAAGCCATGCATGTAGAATATTAGACTGCATTCTGTGCACGACTTGCTGATTACCAAGTACTCACCCCTTGCAAAATACAACATCAGTTGAAGAAGAAGCGACGCCAGCTTTGGAAGAGGAACTTTAGGAGGTGCCGTTTATCTAGGGAGCGAGCCCAGTCAGTTGCCTGTGGCGTATTGGTTGGCGCCATGCGTTTTCTTTATATTCTGCTGCAGATTTATTCGAGTAAGACTTTAGCCCTGCGAGGCATACTTTTTTTAACTTGACCATAAGGTTGAGTAACCAGTTATATTTTTCCCTTTTAATAAAGCACTTTACTATTTCGTTGAGTATGATTGTGATATATACCGATATTGAGACTGTGTGCACTAGCGTGATCCTGGGCTAGTGCTGAATACACAGAGGGTCTGGATTCACAAATTCGGGTCCTGACACATATATTGCAGAAATGAACTCGATCGAATCATGTATTACAACATACAGGGCATCCATTTTAGAAATCAACTCTGATCGCACATTACAATGTACAGCACATCCATTACAGAAATAAACTCACATATATAAGAGCCAATTAAAATCAGAACTACAACTGACAAATTCACAGCACATGTATCAAACAAATTCACAACTCATTGGGCGAGGCTTGAATGGAATTCGCTTGTTGTGTTAATGACCTCACGATTCAATAACGCACAGAGTTGTCCTCGAATACCTAGAAGGTCAGCCTGTTACAACGCAAGTTCAGCGCATGTGAGACCTCGGATCGGCTACCAGGAATCTCCTGTGTATTTATGTGCTAGTCCCAGATTAACGCTAGCACACCAAGGATTCAAATTTCATTTTCGGACTCCATCTCGGGCTTGGCCGAAATCTGAAATTTTGACGAGATTCGGAAATTTCGGACAAAATCCGGACGAAATTCGAAAACCAAAATTCAAATCCGGTTTTTTTTAACTGAGAAATCCGAAATTTCGCTAAAAAAGACAAAATTTCATCCAAAATTCTGAAATCTCGGCGAAATTTTCCGGTACTATCACACTTTCAATTTTTTAGGGTTTTTTCAACTTTGCAGAAATTATGATCTACCGACTGTCCCACATGGGAAATGACGTGAAGAACCCAATCCGGTCAAATCCGATCAATTACGGTCAAATTCGATCAACTTTTATACAAATTTCGGTCCATTTTACCGAAATCTCGGTCCAAATCACCGAAATCTCGGCAAGATATTAATGCACTGTAGCACTTCAAATTTTTTTAGGGTTTTTTTAATTTCGCTGGGATTATGAAACTCGGAGGGGCCCGAAATCCGAAATTTCGCTGAATTTCGGCGAGATTTTGAACCCTGTAGCACACACAGTCACAGTGTTATATCATAACCGTACAAAACAAAATAATAGCATAAATATAAAGTACCAACCACATGGTTAATTATTACATAACGTGGTCACATAACCAAATTTCAGCAACAGCGAAAACAAATAGCAAAAAGATAAAACCCAAATGACTGCACAGGCGACGACTAGGAGTGCACGCTTAGTTATCTTGGTGATCCTCATCGTACTCCTCGGTAGAACGCACCTTCTTCAACTACGTCTTGGAAATTCTCTGATGACAAAATTTGTGTAGCATGTGAGTACAAAAGTACTCAGCAAGTCTGAGAAATTATGCAACATGTAGGGCTTTCCAAGGAAGGCTTATTAGGGTTCTTTTGCACAAAGCCATGTTTCATCAAACTATACTTAGTATTAATTTTCACAAAGCAAATTTTTGCAATTATTTTAACAATTGAAGTTATTTATTATTTTAGTGAAGGTTCTATCCACCATCACTAGTATAGAGGCTCTATCCGCCACATTTTAAAAGATTAAGGTAAACCAACTCATGACTCTATCCGTTATGATCAAAACAGGTTCCATCTACCTGATTGGCTCAATCCGCCAAACTTATCCATCCGAGAGTTCTAACCACTCCCGAATCCCAAAACATCAATTTTTAAAAAGAAAAACCAAGTCCACCAGTATGAAAGCATTCTTCGCTTTGGCCTTGACCGTAGGCATGGCTATTCGAATAGTTTTACACTCTGCAGATCAGGTGTACAGCTTTACTCACAAGACATGATCATCTCTTTAGTGCCATGCACAATTATCACACTTCCTTTGGTATGTCGGCAGAGAGATCATGACAAGGCCTTTACAATGTATACATCTAACCCGACCAATCCGCTGAGGTTTCACCACTGTTAGGGTTCCATCTACCCAGTACAGAAGCCCCCTCTTGCGCTGTGTGGGAAAATATGACTTGCCTCCATCCGGCACTCGCATTCCACCATATGGTGAGTCTAAGTTAGACTTCTACAAATTATTTAGCCAGATCGTACCCATTATAGACATGTGGTTGTACGGTTATGCTTAGAATGGACAGTCATAAGCGTCGGTGCTTAATTGACTTGGGGAGGTACTTGCACAATGAAAACTAGTGCTTTATCCGCACCCACCCGACATTCCATTCCGCCCAAGTCCAAACCATTTTTCATTTTATTTTTATTTTACAAAAATAGTAGCAAATATTTAGCTAAAATTCTCAAATCACACTTTAAATCATAATTTTAATATAATCCCCCCCCGTAGGTCATTTTAATCAATTTTGCACTAAGTATAACTACCGTTCTAATCATCAAATGTCACAATATAAATTAGGCATGATATAACAAAGTGTCCTAGGGTTACAAATAAACATGGATATCAATAACAAGGAGTTGACATCAATTTCGGATTAACTAACAGTCTATATTTGACATACTTTTATAAACATAGCAATGCAAGTTATAAATCATTGTAAAACACTTGTAAAGCAGGGGATCAACACGCGTCAAGGGACTTGCCTTTAGTTGCAGCGAGAGTCTCAACATCCGAGGGTTTGGCGAAGGCGTCGACGGCTCCGACGGGTTCTTCGGCTACGCGCAAAACGGAGTTACGACCAAAGAGAACGAGCGTTTCGAACCTTCCGTCGGACATGGAGAAGAAATGGCTGCCGGCAAAGCTCCGGCAATCAAATTAAAAATATGATTTTATTGGAGGTATAGGACACAGATAGGGAGCTATAGTAAAAATTTGATGCCAAACGGAGGTCTGCAGTGACCGAGAGAGCTCGCCGAAAGTTCAAACAGAACAGCTTCTACAGGGAGATCCGTAGGTTTGATTGGAGAAATTCCAATTGGATTGTGTGGGTAATGATGAGTTTATTTTGGGGTTCAATTTATAGGACGATCGGACCAGCGGATCGCCGGGAAATGCTCGTCGAAGTTATGACTGGAGGCGCGCAGTGACGCTCGGGCTGCATGCGGTGCCGGCGATGGGAGGGGGCGTCGCACGGCCAGCGAAGGGGTGGAGAAGGTGTGGCCAGGCATGGGGGTGGTGGCGCTCGCGTTAGCCGGTAGCGGAGATGACCGGAGACGACGATGCACGCAGGATGCCGGCGGTGGGGACGACCGAAATAATAATAAAAATTTCGGGAACAAGAACAACGAAAAGGAGGTGAGCACGACGTAGAGCTCGATGAGACGAATTCAACACTGTGGTCGAATTTGAGAGAAGCTCACCGGATCAAAAGTAATTGATAAAAAAACCGAGTCCCAAATGGAGATTTCAACCGCGAAATTCATCGTCGTCCTGCAACGAAATGCAAAATCGATTGACGGCTTTTACTCGTGGCGACGACGCGCACATGGTGACGTGATCGGATTTGAGTTTGACTCACCAGAGCAAAAGTTGCCGCGGCGATGTCGACGATTTTTGCTTGGTTCCAGCGAAATGGAGTGAGGGGGCTATGGGAGGAAGTGAGCACAGGGTAGACGACGCCAGGATGTTGATTTGAGAAGTGGAAGCACATCGTTTCGTGGAGAAACGACCAAGTAATCACCATTTAAGTGATTTTCGGTTTTTGCTTAATGGAGCCGTTTCCGGGGGCATTTGGAATGATTAATGGTGGGGAATGGAATCCTTGCGACCACACCTTTCAAACGCAACCGAAATCAATCAATTTGGTGGAGAAATGAGGAAGTTATGGAAGATTGAATTCAATGTGCCATTACGGGAGAGAGAACGAGCTTCTCTAGAAAAGGATAACCGGGAAGATGAATAGTGCCCTGATAGTGGACCCCCATGAATAGTGTAAAAACAATGGCGCGCGAGATAAAATAGCAAAAAGTGTCTAAAAATCCCAGAAAAATTCCTAAAAAATAATAGTGAATATTTGGAACCCAATAAAATTAGTTTCATTTATTTTGGATGAATTTTGGAATTTAGACAATTTCAGGACGAATAAATGTCATTTGAAGAAAGAGTACGAGAGATAAAATACCAGAGAGATTCTATAAATCTTGGAAAAAATTCCCAAAATCATTTTAGAATATTTGGAACCTATTGCAATAGGTTTCGGGATTTTTGGAGCATTTGGGGACTCGGGTGACATTTCAAGCAAGGACATGAATTTGGAAATTCGACTTTTCGGACGATCAGTGATTGGACTCCAATTTCGAAATTGGGGATGTTACAACGTATTGCCACCTCTATCAATGGGAAGAGTAAAGTCTTTGCGTGTATACAAATTAATAAGTGGAAACAAATGTTTAAAGATTGACAAACCTCTAGGTCATTTCTAATATTGTGAAATTCCGCATCAAGTCTTGGAGTTTCAATTGGGTGAGCATGGATCCTTCGGGGCACGGGATGTGACGGGGTGTTACAGTTGGTATCAGAGCGGGTTTTAGGTCCGTGGTATGTGAATTTAGTAATTTACTCTAGAGTAAACTAAAACTTTGCTGTGTGAAATTAGAAACATGGCATAGGTATCTACTTTTAAAATTTGGCCTTAGGGCAATAACCTTAAAATCTAGAATAGTGTGGTTCATTAATTTAAAACTTGACACACTCTGATGCACAGTAGGAAGGGATGGGTTTCATTGCATTGCGCTTAAATGTCGTATTTAAGCTTTGACGTTGAATGCTACAATTAATGATTTATGTTGTTATGTTGATGAAAAAAAATTATTATTTGAATCATTATGTTGCTGTGTCTAAGTGGTGTCGAAGGGTTTTCGGCCTTGCTCTTCTGGCCGGTTAAAGCCACCCTTGTCTTTCGCGGCATAATTTAGAGAGTGAGTGGAGAAGATCGTTTTCTTTTGGCTTCATTGCTTGGAGACAAAGCGAGAAGTTTAGCGATGAATTCTTTCGGACCGCTTTTATCATTTTAGTGTTTGGTTTTGTTGGTTTTTGTGGGTTGCTTTGTGGAGAAAACTATTGTAGTTGTTGTTCTCTCCATTTAAGAAAGTTATTGAAGTTTTCTTGGTGCAAAACTTGAGTTATGTGGAACTTTTGGTGTTATGCTTTACTAGAAAGGGGTTGGTGGATTGCTTGATTCTTCCTTTTTGTGGAAATTTCCTTGCCTTGTCTTCCTTCGTGGAAGTTCTCAAGTTTGAATTGTTTTGGGGAACTTTTGTATACTAGAGTTTGGGTCTTGTTTAATTGTGATTTGGGAATCGAGTTCCCTTGTGAGTTTTGGTTGAGCTTCCCTTGAAAACGCTTTGAATAGATGCCCGTTGTAGAAGTATGGTGTAGGATGTACTTGAATGTATTGGTGTTTTGGTTGTGAGTCATGGAATTGATTGGAAGTTCAAGATTTGTGTTTCGATAAGTCTAATATTGATCATAATTGAGACGTTCTAAAATCTTCTGTGGATGAAATTATTATAGCAGAGTGTTGATGTAAAGCACCGGAGTATATTGGTATAAAGACATGAGGATTATTGGTTTATGTTGCTTATAGGTCAAATAAATTGTGGATCCATGAAATGACTTAATCGATGTGTAATCACAGAATGGGTATATATATATATGAAATGATTGCACGAAAGATTGAGCTTATTCTTAATAATTGTCTGTCTGGGTTCGTAATTATGAAATAAGGCTAGTGGAGATCATATCGAGTTGTTAGAATCTTTTATTGGTTGAATGAACCTGGGATATTAAAATGTTGACGCAGGGGTTGTATGAAAGTTAATTGGTGACCATCCTAAAATTAATATTGAAAGGATGGATTTTAAGCTTGGAATAAACAGTTGCATGAATGATATTCCGACGTGGTTAGTAAACCAAAAGAAAAATGATGACACACGTCTTAGGTTGGATTAACTGATAAGTTAATGGTGCTGAAAAAGTAAGGTCACGGCTGTAAGTTCAAGCTCTATTTGGTTTTGGTGATTGATTTAAATTAATGTTTAATATTTGTTTAATGACAAATCTAATCTTATTGAGACTAACATGTTTATTGAGTTACATTCAATAGTCTCATATTTGGATGGAAAATGGAAAACCCAAGGTATGTATGCATATCCATTCTAGTATTAATTGCATACTTTGGATTCAAGTTTAAGTTTGAATTCTCCATTTGCATTAACCACAAAATATGTATTATGTTTCCCAATCCATATATTACATGGGTGCGCATATCTAGGGGGAGTTCACACTTGAACTTGATGTATCAATGCATTGATCTATTCTTCACTCCATATATAAAGGATTAATACATTGAAACATATCAATTTAAATGAATGTTTAAATTGAGTCCATTTGTCTCCTAATCATCAAAGGACATTTCATCATGTGTTGATGGTGTTCTTGTAATCGATTAAGGACAAATGGAAAGTTCTTGAGTATTATGAAGCATTAGTTGCATCATGTGCTCAAGACACATATAAATTCATTCAATTGATTTAGGTTGTGCTCAATCGATGTAAGTGGTATCCATTATGTGTTAATGGAGTGCTTAGATGATTGAGACAACCATGCATCTTGGACTAATCATTTTCATAAGTGATGATTGAGCCAGATTAATTCCAAAGACGGTTGAGATGATGATAACAGGACAAGGACGACATCATGAGGAGATGGACGTCAAGAAGAGATCCCGGAAAAGAGATGAGAGAGCTAGAGTGACGATCTCGGGGGTACAAGATGATTGAATATCATAAAGATCCCAAAGGGGATTGCTTGCGGCGGCCAAGGTATAACTAGATAGGCTAAGGATCCTTCCTAGCTTTGTGTCTAGTTTTAGCGCCGTACTATTAAGAGGGGTTGAGTCTTTGCCTTGAGCTTCATCATGCGTTGGTGATCTCAATCCCGTAGTCACTTGAGCTCAAATCTTATTTGATTTGGTTTTTGCATGGAGCTAACCATTTGGCATGCGTTGCGAATGGGTGAAGCTCGTGCTTGGTTTTTGCATAAGCTCTATTTGGCATTTGTTGCAAATAGGTCAAGCTTATGCTTAGAGTTTTCGCATTGAGCTTTGATTTGCATTAGTTGCAAATAGGATAAGCTAATGCATTGGCTTCTGCATGAAGTTCATTTGTTTGCATGTGTTGCAATAGATGAAGCTTCATGCTTTGCTTTTTGTTTTTCAAACAAAATCCTCATTGCGTTTATTTGGTATTGCTTGGAGCTATGTTTGCACGGGTTGCAAAAGGAGAGAGCTCAAGCAAGTGTTTGGTTTAGTAGTTGCATGGAGCTAGAGAATTGCAGGAGTTGCAATTAGAGAGCTCATGCACTCTGATTTGATTTGGTTTGTTTTTGCATAAGGCTATGGATTTGCATGAGTTGCAAAAGGGAGATAGCTAATACTTTGTGGTTTAGAAGTTGCATGGAGCTAGAGAATTGCAGGAGTTGCAATTAGAGAGCTCATGCACTCTAATTTTGGTTTGGATTGGAGTTTGCTTGGAGCCAAGCTTTTGCATTTGTTGCAAAAAGAGAATGCTCAAGCATATATTGGTTTAACTGTTTATTTGCGAGTTCGTTGTGCGAATAAGCGGGAGGTCTATGGGTTCCGGTCCTAAGAGCATGTGATTCTTGCACCGTGGTTTTTGCAAGACAGTTTGGTCTTGCAAATATAATCATTGAAGCGTTCGCGAAATGAGTTCTTTACAAATTGATTTGGAGTTTGGTTAAATTCTTTGAGCATGGTTTAGTGGTGTTGCAAAAGTGTTTTGCAACTAAGTGTGATCGTGGTTTGATCACCTTTTGGCTGGCAGTACCGCCCAGTGGGGCCGGTACTGCCGCTCGAGCGGCACTACCGGCATTATGCCTGCGGTAGTATCGGGTTTATAGCCGTTAACCGACCGTTTTTGCTAATTTTTCGTGGGTTTTCCCCCCAACGGCTAGTTTTGGTTTGGGAGGCTATATAAGACCCCCTTGGGGGGCAAGGGCTTGTTGTTGCTGTCTTGGAGAGTCCTCTTGAGCTTTGGTTTGGTTTGTGGGAGGTTTTGCATGGTTTTGCCTCTTCCAATTTGTTTTTGAGCTCAAGAGTGATCCTAATTGCATGAGTTGCAATTAGAGGGAGTTTGAGAGGATCCTAGTTGCATTGGTTGCACTAGGTGATCACCGGAATCACGAAGGTGCGATCGGTGAAGCTTGAGTGGAGTGCTCAACCTATTGCTCTTGGAGGTCGGTGCCTCCTAGACGGTGTAGGTACGTCATGCGCGGGAGCTCTCAAGGTTTGTGAGAAGCCCCGGCGAAAGTTTGTGAAGGTTGGTGCTTAGCCTACCTGGCGGGGTAAAAAACAACCTTTAGTGGATTCGAGGGTGAAGGCTCAAGTGAGTGGGCCGGTCCAAAGTTAGTTGGACTTCCTCAACGAGGAGTAGGAGAAAAGTCTCTGAACCACGGTAAAAAGTATCGTGTCCCTTGTCTCTTTTACTTTCAAGCATTTACTATATTGCAGTGTTATCAATTGCTTGATTGTGAATAGAATTGCTTAGTGTAGCTTGCTTGATCAACCTAGTAATTCTAGTGTGAGACCCCAGATCAGCTATCCGAAATCTCCTGTGTATTTCTGTACCAGTTCCAGATCAGTAGCTAGTACACACAGTCAAACAGTGATGAATAATTGCCAAACAGAACGAAATAGTAACGTAAATATGAAGTATCAGCCACATGGTTATTTATTACATCAAATGGTGACATGACCAGAGTTCATGGCAGCGGAATAAAGACAACAAGTAATAAAACCCAAATAATTCCATAGGCGACGACTAGGAATGCACGCTTAGTTGTCTTGGCCATCTTCATTGAACTCCTCAGTATAGAATTCTTCTTCTTCCATTGCATCCTGGTAGTTTTCTAATGACAACATTTGTGTAGCGTGTGAGTACAAAAGTACTCAACAAGTCTGGGAAAGTATGCACATATAGGGCTTTCTAAGGAAGGCTTATTATGGTTCTTTTGCACAAAGCTAAGTTTCATCAAACCATACTTAATAATAATTTTCACAAAGCACATTTTAACAATTATTTTAACAATTGAATTATTTAATAGTCTAGTGAAGGTTCTTTCCACCAACACAAGTATAAAGGCTCTATCCGCCACATTTAATAGATTAAGGTAAACCAACTCATGACTCTATCTGTCATGATCAATACAGGTTCCATCTACCTAATCGGCTCAATCTGCCAACAAAACATCCGAGAGTTCTAACCACTCCCAAATCCCAAAACATTAGTTATTTTTTTTAAAACCAAAACTAAAGTCTACCAGTATGAAAGCATTCTTTGCTTTGCCCTTGACCGAAGGCACGGCTATTCGAATAGATCTAACTCTGCAGAGGTGTACAGCTTTACCCACAATAGTTATTTTACTTTTGATGTCGCCCATTACACGCTTTCTTTGGCATGCAACAAAGTAAAACAACACAAGGCCTTTACAATGTATACATCTAACCCGACCCACCCGCTGAGGTTTCACTGCTGTTAGGGTTCCCTCTACCCAGTACAGAAGCCTCCTCTTGCGTCGTGTGGGAAAATACGACTCGCCTCCATCTGGTGCCCACTTTTGATCGACTCGAAGTCTTGAAGTTCGGTGGCGGTGTCGACGGATCCGGCGAACTCTTCGGCTACGCGCAAAACGGTACCACGAAATAAATACAATAAAATAAAATAATTCCAAAAATTATACTGGCAGGTAGATCTTGAATTTATATGAATTTAGGAATTTGAACGGAGTGAATCGGAGTTCGGACGGAAAAGATATGAACGTTTGAAATCAAGAAATCATGGAAAATAGAAAATCGGGGAATATTCCAGAGTATCTTTTTTTCCTCATTTACTGTTTTTGCTAGTGTCTATAACACATGAGGCCCGGCTGTCATGCACTGAGGGCTTCTTCCTCATGAGCAAGAACAGTGGAGCATGGAGAGCTCCTGACGCCGGCGAGGTGGGGTCCGGCGGCGGCCGGCAAGGCGTCGGCCCGTGGCCGGCGAGGGCGGCGGGCCGGTGATGCCGAGGTGGTGGCACCATCGCCGACGGCCCCATGGCGGCGGCGGCACGGCAGCAGCGGCACGGCCGAGGCGGCGATGCAACATGGAGCTCGGCCGGCCATGGCGCAGCGCGAGCACGGCTCGGGGGCAGCTAGCGGCGATCGAGGCCGAGGAGAGGGGTGGCGCGGCGAGGGGAGCGTGGTGCTCACACTGGCCGGCGACGGGGAGGCCAGAGGCGGCGCGGCCGACGGCGACCGAAACGTCTGGTTGGCATTCAAAATAGACATCCCCCAACGCGATAAAATTTCATGAAATGAAAAGGAGCACTGCGTAGAATGCGCCTCCCCTCTGTAACACCCCAAAATTTTTCTTTTCTTAAATTAAAATGTGGTTTGGCATTTTTGAGAATTTTTGGAATTTTCTGGGATTTATTTGGATTTAATTGGAATTTATTTGAATTTATTCCCTATTCAAATAATTAAAGAATTTAACTTTGCAAATAAAATTTTGTTGGAAATATTTTATTTGAGTCCAAAATGTTCCAAAATATTTTCTAGAATTTTTCTGTAATTTTTCTGAGTGTTTTGCTATTTTTAATTAATTAAATGAATTTCTGAGAATTAATTTGATTATTTAATCGTTGGAAAAACCCGAACCGGTTTCACTGTTCATCCGACCGGACCCGAGTCCGAGTCAGACTCGAGTCCGACCCGGACCCGACCGCGCCAGCCGTTCCGGTTGAACCCAGTCACCAAGCCCTAACGCGCGTGACCGTTGGATCGAGATCCAACGGCCACGATCACGCCACGTCGCCGAACCCGAGCCCGACCGAGCCAGCCAGGTCGCCCGAGCCGGACCTGAGCCCAAACCTCCGTGCCGTTGGATCTTGATCCAACGGTCCACGTTGAGCCACGTCACCGAATCTGAAATGGATTCGGATTCCGCCGCCGCAGCCGTGTGGGCCTCGGTTTCCGCGATTTTCACGGACATCGAGGGCCCTATTTAATGCGCCGCCACCGCCATCGTGCTCTCCGTTTCCTTGCGCACCCGTAGCCCTAACTCGCAGAGCTCAAGCCGCCGTGGTTGCGCCGCAATCGCTCGCCGTACTTGCGTTAGGGTTCCGCCGCGGTTAAGCGTCGTTTCCGCCGCCGTTGAGCCCAGATCCGGAACCGCAAGGTCAAACCGCGTCGGAGAGTACCTTCCACCTCGCCGGAATCGCGCCCAAGCGCCGTTGCCGTGGTCGTCGCCCTCGTCTTCGGTGAGCCAACTCCGCCGCACGCCATCGCCGTCGCTCGAGCTCCACCAACCGTCCGATCAAGATCCAAGGGCCCAGATTCGTCCACGTCACCCCCGGTGAGATCTCACGTGTTAATCTCTAGATCTATTTCCAACCGTTGGATCATAGATCCAACGGTTTAGATCGTGCCATGTAGCCGTAACCGCACCGTGCTTGGATAGATGTCAGCCGTTAGATCTAGATCGAACAGCTAGGGTTAGCCACATTGTAAACTCTAGATTGGATCCTGACTGTCCGATCAAGATCGAACGGTCCAGATCAGCCGAATAGTTTTCCTATTGCGTTAAGCTAGATCCAATCTGGGCCGTTGATTTTCAAATCAACGGACCAAATCATGCCACGTGCTCGGTAGTTGGACCGTCGCGGTCAACCCAGTCAGTCGCGGTCGCCGCTAACGTCAGCCGTGACGTCACGTGGGGCCCGCGTGTCAGTGACCGAGCCAAACCGCACCATGACGTCATGCGGCGTCACGGTGAAACCGGTATCGGCCGTCCCTCGGTAGAAGCGTGATGACGTCACCGTTGACGTCATCCGGTGGGGGCCCACATGTCAGTGAGACATGTATTCATGGACCAGGGTCCACGGTGGACCCAAACCGAACCGTGGACCACGTCCATGGACCGGCTGACGCAATAAATCGATTTTTCAATAGAAAAATAATTCGGTGGAAAATCAAAATCCACGCTGACGTCATGCTGACGTCATTATTCGTTTTTTCAATATAAAAATAAATGAATTAATTCGGATTATTGATTTATTTGAATTTTGAAACTTCAAACGATTATAACTTTTGCAATTTAACTCCGATTTGAGTGATTCAAATTTCTAAATCTTTATAAAATTTAGATCTACCTAATGGTGAATTTTATTTAATTTTTGGACCAAAGTTTTTCTTTGTAAAATTATTTAATTGATTATTTAAACTTTAAACGCTTGTAACTTTTGCGTTTTAACTCCGATTTTGCCGATTCAAATTCCTAAAAATTCATAAAATTATGCTCTCTCTGTTTATGGACTTCATTTCGATATTTGGACACTTTTTGTCTACTGTTTATTCATTTATTGCTATTTGCACGCTTTACGAATAGACGTCGAAGTGCCCGAAGGCTTCGAAGGTGAAGTGTTGACCCAGGAGCCAGCTGAAGACCAAGAACAAGTACTCTTTGAAGGCAAATTGTGCTTTGACCATGTTGATCCCATTTTCAAATTAATTTGGTTTAAATTATTGCATGCTAGTTTAATTAGAAAATGCTTTACTTAATTATGGGAAACTAGATAAATGCCAAATTGCTGTATGACACCTTGGTTAATTAAATATGTGCCATGACCCCTTGTCACCCTAGTTGTGGATTATTAGTTGGACATTATTAAATTGCCAACATGGGTAGTTAGACCGATGTAGTATGCTTAGCCTTGCCACGTGAAATGCTTTGGACAATCAAATGCTAATATTGACTTAATGAGATATTGAACCTGCTTTGAAGAAGTATCATGTGTTATGATTGTCGATGGCACGTGGTGCATGGTAATCAACTGGGGCTTGATAAATAGATTTCGACCGGGGCATATGGCAAGAATGATCGGGCGGGCCAGTTGTGGACCAGGAGCGTTGATTTGGTTCTTCGGGTAGTCTTGCCCTGGTCACCCTAAGGACTTAACCTTGCAAGCCTTTGAACTGAGTCAAACGTGTAACCACATGTCTGTAATGGGACAGACCTAGTTGATTAAGTTGCTAATAACGTACCTGTGGGACCTCGGGGTGTCAACTATACCTTTTGTGTAGTTGTACGGGGGAGCGTACCGGGGCTGCGGCCAGGTACCCATCTAACGGTGGATTGGCCTAAACTTCGCCTTCGCTAAGGGAAGGGTTAGTGTGCAATCGTCGGGGAGGACCACTTGTGCTGTTAGAAGTTTCTGAAAGACTTTGTTACGGACACTCGCCTTTGTGGTGTTTGGCTGTATCTTGTGGGTAAAGTGCATAACCTTTGCAGAGTGTAAAATCTATTCGAATAGCCGTGTCCGCAGCATTGGACATCGCTCGGGAATTACAGTCAAGGGTTAGACTTTCTTGAAAATAACTTGGACTTAAAAGGTTTGGTTTGGTTTAATAATGATGTTGATGGAAATGTGGATTAGGATTGGAAAAGATGTTTATTTAATTACTAGAAAAGTTATTGCTCTTAAACTTGTTTCTACTGCTTTTGAATCTACTTATGTTACTTATCAAATGCTGTTTTACTGCAATTATACCCTGAGCTACTCCTTTGTACTAAGCCATGCATGTAGTATATTAGTTGCATTCTGTGCATGACTTGCTGAGTACCAAGTACTCACCCTTGCCACCATACAACACCAATTGAAGAAGAGTCTACACCAGCTTTGGAGGAGGAGCTCCAAGAGGAACCGTCTAACTAGGGAGCGAGCCCAATCAGTTGCCTGTGGTATACTGGATGGCGCCACGAAGTTATCTTATTTTCCGCTGCTGTTAATTCTCTTTTATTGAGTTTTCACCCTGCGTGGCATATATTTGTAACTTGACCTTAAGGTCGAGCAACCCGTTTGGTTAACTATTTAAGGTACCTTATTATTTCGTTGAGTATGATTGTGATATTTACCAATGTTGAGACTGTGTGCACTAGCGCGTTCCTAGACTAGTGCTGAATACACAGAGGGTCCAGATTTGCAAATTCGGGTCCCGACACCCTCCCCATGCGCCATCCCCTCCCTCACCTTCCCACCTCCCCTAGCCGGCCTTAGAGCCTCTCCCTCCGTGCGATTAGGGGTGGCAATGGGGACCCGTTCCCCGATCCCCGGCGGGGAATTCCTCTATTAGGCGACGGGTATGGGATGAAATCGTTCCCCGCGGGGATGGAAACGGGGAAAAATATTCCCCCGACGGGGATGGCGGGGACGGGGACGGGGAATTTTTTACCCCGCGGGGATCCAGTTGAGGATTCGAATTTAGTTTAGTCCAGTTTAGTTGTTAGATTGCAAACATATTATCTAGCCCATCATATTCATATTTTCATAAACGGGACAACATAATCTTCAATGAATGCATGCATTCTTTTTTTCCTTGCCTGTTGATATGATTTTAGAGTTAAAATGGCTATACGAGCTCTTCTCTTGTGTGAAATTTTCGAGGGGATGGGTCCCCGACGGGGCCCCGATACCCGAACGGGGATGGGGACGGGGGGATTTTATCCCCCGAGACGGGGAATGGGGACGGGGACGGGGGAAATTTCCGTTCGCGGGGACGGGGACGGGGAGGCACTCCCCGACGGGGAATGCCCCCGTTGCCACCCCTACGTGCGATCTCGCTGTTCGGGAACTCTCAGTCCAAGAGGATCCGGCGTTCCCGGCGATTGGAGGAGAGACGTTCGTCGACCGGGTCATCCGTCAAGAAGAGGTAAGGATTTGGGGTCTTGTTTGGGGTGGTCTAGGTACTATTAGATGGGTAAATTTATGGGTAAATTTGGTGTTTAGGCGTTGTAATTAGAGGTATAGATTTGTTTAGTAGATCTGTTTCGCGTAGTAGCCTCGGCCAATTCCGGACAGTCGATTTCGGACGTGGTTTTGGGGTTTTTAGATTCGGAATTTGGTCGGCCGCCTGTTGAGAAAGTTGTAGATAATCGAAAAAACGTTCAATGAAGACCAATAATGCTTAATTCCGTCAAGCCGTTTAAAAGTTATGGCTATTTTACCGAACGTGTTCAAATCTGTGACGTGATTGGGACAGATCGTGTTGATCTGTAGATTAGACAATTTTAGAAGTCGATCCAGTCTTCGCAAATACTTAAAAAAAGCTAGGAAATTTTCTAAGCTTCGAGGAAATGTACTCGTTTGTCTGATTTGGAGTCGTTAAGACCTAGTTATGGTCTTCTGAAGGCTACTATCCCGTTGGATAGATTCTCTATTTTTGGGGTATTGGGAGTAGATCGCGAAGTTGGTATAACAAAGTGTTCTTGTGTGGTATTGTGTGCATGTGGTTGAGTGTATTGAACCTTTGTTTAGGTGGTGTGACCCCGGAAGTGCCGTCGTCGTCTCACCACGCCGTCTCACGAGGGTGAAGGCAAGTGTGTTGCTAGTACCGGTTGTGGTGACATTCGCGACATACTAGGTGCCGGGGTGTTACAGTTGGTATCAGAGCGGGCATTAGGTCCTTGGAACATGAATTTTAGTGTCAAACTTTAGTTTCAACTAAAATGTGATGTGGGATAAACTAGAAACATGGCTTAGGTTATACTTAAAATCGTGCCATAGGATAGCAACATTAAAACTTGTGTAAGTGGAATAACTAATTTAAAATTTGACACACATGGATGCACAGTAGGAAAGGATATGGATATCGTTGCTTTACGCTTAAATGTTGTATTTAAGCCTTGATGTTAAATGCTATATTTGATAATGTATGTTGCTATGTTATTGAGAGAATTGATTGGATTGTTCTTGTTATTGTGATAAAGTGGGGTTGTGGTGCCGAAGGGTTTCGGTCACCTCTTTTTGTTCATAGTAAGGGTGTGGTTTGATGGTGTGGTCGGTTAGAGCCATCTCCGAAGAACTATTAACCCCTGTGGAAGAAGAGTGCTTACCCTTTCTGTCGTAGATCGGGTAGTTGACTGGAGTCAAATAGAAGAGTTTGGTGGTGGATTCCTTCAGATTTTCTTTAACCGTTCTGACGATCGGTTTGGGTTGGTTTTCCTTGGTTTTAGTTGATTGAAATCAAAGGAAAAGTGTTTGGTATTCGATTTTCGCGAATTGATCCTTCGGCGGTTTGTGGTTTTGTCTTCCTTGGTTGAAGACGAAGAAGAAGAGCTTAATGTTGCGCCTTTTTGGTCGCCTTTTGGCTTTGACACTGGTTTTGGTTGGTTGCTTTGCAAAGAAAAGTATAGTTTGGTTCTTGTGTGTCTCACTCTGAGTTTAAAAGAAGTTACTAAAGTTGTATGCAAAAAAATTTAAGATGTATCGATTTATGTTTTGTGCCTTTGTCCGTAAAGGTTTACTTGATCGCTTGGTTCCCTCCTGTAGGAGTCTTTAAGATTGAAATGTGTTTTGGAGATCTTTTGCATAACCCAGTGTGAGTCATGTCCCATTGCAACTTTGAGAGTCAAGTTTCTTTGTGAATTTCGGTTGAGTTTTATAAAGAAAATGCTGCAAATAAAGTGTAGATTACTCTATAGCGAGAAGGATTAAATGTGTGATTGTACATGCTTAGAATTTGTAGTTTTATGTTAAAATGAGGTAGCACCCTGCTGTTACTTAATGGGAAAATGACCATTGATAGTGTTTAGAGTTTTAAACCTTGATGCATAGTGAGAACATTAAGATGATGTAAACTACTGTTGAAATAATAGTAAATTGGTTGGTTATCTAAAAGACTTGTAATATAGGGTCGGTAGAACAAATTAATTGTGATGGTGATCGACCCTAGTGCATGGTAGATGACAAGAACTACTATGGCTGCTATTATGAACAATGGAAATAATTGGAAGGATGTAATTGTGTTCTTGAAATGCTAATGCAGATGACAATTGAGAAGGTAGGAGTTGTTGTTTGATGTTGTTGTTAAGAGCATTGGGATTGTCTAACTTATTAAATTTATTTTAATAGTTGGAGTATGTTGTGTAGTGGCAATTGTGTTATAACCTATGTATAGGGTAGCTAAAAGCAATGTTGTTGTTTGATGATTATGCACATTTGTTGAGATTGATGACTAAGTAGTGGTAGTAATTGTTTAGATTACATGTTGAAAACCATGGTTAAAAATGGAGGAACTTCTAGCATGTGGTGATGGAGTGAATAATGGATAATTATTATGATGTAAGACTCTCTCCTTAATGAGTATATATCTTAGAATCGTACTTACGAATTTTGTCTTGTGGAGATAATATTGATGTGTTGAAGTCATTGATTAATTGAATAAGTTTCGATTATCAAAAAGTTGATGTATGGATGGTATAAAATTGTTAGGTTGATCATGCTAAAGTATTTGTTGAAGTATTATGTTTTAAATTGGGAATATGATGTTATATGATGTGGTTGTCTGTGGGGATCAGGATGAGGTAGTATTGGTGGGATGTCTTTTTGATAAGCACTATAAACTTTATTTATAAGTGTTGGGAAAGGTAATAAGAGAAAGAGTTTGTGATGTAGTTTTTGGTTGAACTATGATAGGGTTTCTCAAGGAGTGAATAGTGAATATTGAAGTCTTTAATGGAAAGCATACTGGAACACTAGAGATGGTTGTAACTATGCTGAGTTGGTGTTTAAAACCTTTTTGGTCTGGTTGGGTTGTTTGCTATTTTGGTTGAATGCGTTCGGTCAAGGTGTTCCTTATGTTTCGTTTCAGAGTTTCCCTAAACTTGTAGTGATTGGTGCAAACCTTTGGTTTGGCTAATTTGTTTAGTTTATGCTATGAGTATGGATTTACACCAAAAAGTTTTTGAGTGGGTCGCGCTCTTTCGCGTTCACACTGAATTATCTTTGGAATCAATATTTAAAGGAAGCAAATGGACAAAGTGGGTTGTGTTGGAAACTTTCGAGTTAAGCATTTAATCTGTACCTCTATTTGACTAGAGTTGGATTTATTTGGAAAATTTATAAAAGTCTTTGGTGTTTGCATGTGCTTCAAAAGGGTGGATTTTATGAATGTTTTATAAGTGGTTGTGATAGAGAAGTGTTCTCGTTTGGGAATGAGTTTCCCTTTTTCTTTGAGAAAATTGTGGCGGTTGTGGGTGCAGATGTTCGACTTTGAAGTCGATGTTCTTTTCCAAAATGTTGATTTTGGTCAAAAAGCGATGCTTTGCAAGTTTAGCTTGCAACTGTTGTCGGGTTGTGATGCGTTGTGGTGTTTATTGTTAACTATGCTGTCATCCTAATCTATATGAGTTAGTGCAACCATCGATGTTAATTGTGTTTCAATCATGTGATACCGAGGAAGAAATCTTTGGTGAATGACTATTCGGTATTGTTGTTACATGATGAATGAATGGTGAAAAGGAAGCATGACATCGTTTATAGATGTTTAATGATAAAAGAGTCGATGAGCCAGGTCGGTGAGAAAGTCATGTATGGATATATGACTAATCTGGAGTGCTCTTGAAAAAAAAAGTTTGCATTCATGTCATGAATCAAGATGCCCATTTCTTTCTAGTATGAAAAGAAATAATGAATAAATTATGGCATTTTGGCTGTGGTGTAAGAGATTTGAGTTTTCTTTGCATTTTGGTTGAGAAAAATAAAATGAGTACTCCTTGGATGTTGTCAAATTCTTTCCAACGTGAATGTTAGTGCATTGGATTCAAATTGATGCATGGGGATCAATGGGGTTCATGGTTTATGGTTGAGTTCACTCAATGATTTTACTCCTTGTCTTGGTCCTTTGAGTGGAAAGATGTGAGGGCGAGACCTTCTTAGTAAGAGAAATCTGGCGTGGCTAGTAGTTGATCGTAAATAGTCTAAAAGTAAAGAGTAAAGGAAGGTTGTGTACGACCCAATTCAAACCATCCTGGAGAATTGTTTCGTTGATGCGTTCCTCGGTAGGGTTGATTACATTATTAGTGGACCACTCGATGGTTGCTAGTAATTGATTTTCCTTATGAAGTGCTTTATGGCTGAAAGTGTAGATTGCCGCTTTGTTGGGTTGCAGTGGGAGAGAGAGCAGTCCTTGGACCGGATTGGGTTTAGCAGACTGTTGATCGGGTGGCAGAGGTGCGGCAGAACCTTCTTGCAGCTCAGAGTAGACAGAAAAGCTATGCTGATGTGAGAAGACGAGATTTGGAGTTTAAGGTGGGTGATAGCGTACTCTTGCGAGTGTCTCCCACCAAGGGTGTGGTTCGTTTTGGTACCAAAGGGAAGCTTAGCCCGAGGTATGTTGGGTCGTTCCCGATTATAGCTCGAGTTGGTAAGTTGGCTTATCGCTTAGAGCTACCAGTGTCGATGCAGGGAGTCCACAATGTGTTCCATGTTTCGATGCTGAGAAAATACCTGCATGACCCGGAGTTGGTGGTTCCTTTAGAGCCTTTGGTGCTTGATCAAAACCTCACGTTTGAGTCCCGGCCTGTGAAAATTCTGGGGAATTCGGAGTGAGTACTGAAGAACAAAACGCTCAAGTTTGTCAAAGTCCTGTGGTCGCATCATACTGAGAGGGAAGCGACTTGGGAGTTGGAGTCTTGTATGCGTGAGAAGTACCTCGAGCTTTTCACCTCAGGTATGAAACGTGAAGTTTGGTTCTCTTTGTGTTGTTTGTTTGCGTAGTGGTGTGTCACGGATTCGAGGTCGAATCCTGTTAAGGGGGGAGAATGTGACACTACGGAATGACGATATGAGTCATTTTTTATTTTCAGCAATTCGGTATGACTTTTGTAGCATGTTTTCGGGCCGTTTCCAGAGTTTGGGCATCTCCGGGGGAGTTTGGGCCTAGCAGGAGCTGGTTTGAGCCTTGGGGGACCTTCTTGGGCCATAGGTGAAGGCTTCTCGGCCCATGAGGAGGAGGTGGAGGGCAGCACCCTGCCCTTATGCGCCCCCCTTGTGCCTCCCAACCCTAGCCGCCTTTCCCTTCCCCCTTTCCTCCCCTCAAGCCGCCACCCCCTTGGGCGCCTCCCCTCCCCATGCGCCATCCCCTCCCTCACCTTCCCACCTCCACTAGCCGGCCTTAGAGCCTCTCCCTCCACGCGATCTCGCTGTCCAGGAACTCTCTGTCCAAGAGGATCCGACGTTCCCAGCGATTCCAGCGTTCCCGGCGATTGGAGGAGAGATTGGGTCACGAGGAAGAGACGTTCGTCGACCGGGTGATTTGTCAAGAAGAGGTAAGGATTTGGGGTCTTGTTTGGGGTGGTCTAGGTGCTGTTAGATGGGTAAATTCATGGCTAAATTTGGTGTTTAGGTGCTGTAATTAGAGGTATAGATTCGTTTAGTATATCTGTTTTGCGCAGTGCCTCGGCCAATTCCGGATAGTCGACTTCGATCACGGTTTTGGGGTTTTTAGATTCGGAATTTGGTCGGCCGCCTGTTGAGAAAGTTATAGATAATTGAAAAGCCTTTCAATGAAGACAAAGAACACTTAATTCCATCCAGCCGTTTAAAAGTTATGGCTATTTTACCGAACATGTTCAAATCTATGACGTGATTGTGACAGATCGTGTTGATCTGTAGATTAGACAATTTTAGATGTCGTTTAAGTCTTTGCAAATACTTAGAAAAAGCTAGGAAATTTCCTAAGATTCGAGAAAATGTACTCGTTTGTCTAATTTGGAGTCGATAAGCCCTAGTTATGGTCTTCCGAAGGCTGCCGTCCCGTTGGACAGATTCTCTGTTTTTGGGGTATTGGGAGTAGATCGCGAAGTCGGTATAACTAAGTGTTCTTGTGTGGTCTTGTGTGCATGTGGTTGAGTGTATCGAACCTTTGTGCAGGTGGTGTGACCCCGGGAGTGCCGTCGTCGTCTCACCACGCTGTCTCACGAGGGTGAAGGTAAGTGTGTTGTGATGGATTGTGATTGGTTGCTTTATGGTATTGTGATTGACAGGTTATACTAGCATGGTAGGAGTGAGATTTTGCTTTGCCATATGACTAGTTGTTTGATGAATGGATTAATGCTATGAATGAGATTATGCAAATGCTATTAATGATTGAATGTGGTACATTATCATGGAATTTGCATCATTGCATTAATAAAAGGAAGAGGCGTCCCATTCTGATGCGGGCCTCTGTGTTCACACGTAGTGAACACAAAAGTCCTACCTCGCAATCCCTTACATGTGGTTGTATGGGAGCGGGTCAGTAAGAGTAGGCACCCTTCACGGGATGGAAGGGGAAGAGGGTGCACACCGACGGGTGTGCACTCGGCAATACCGGTATGTGCTTCAAAGAGATATGTGCATTGCATTACATGTATGATGATGTTTAATGAGATGCTCATAATGTTCCATGAGATGTTTATGAAGATGATTATGATGATGTTGTATGAAATGTTAACGAAAATGTTATGAATGTTGTTAATGTCTACTCCATTGCAATACACTTTGCTGAGTGATGAACTCACGCTTGTTGTTTGATGTTTCATTTAGGTACCTCGAGATCGGCATATGGGAAAGGGAACTAGCGACATGTCTTCACTTAGTGGCACCCAATTAGACAACTATACACACCCATTCATAGTTGTGATGTTTACCCTGGTTTATGCTTTATGGTGCTTTGGTTCCCTTATTCCCTTCGTATTCGTGCATGAAACGTTGGAGTTTATGTTATGGGCTTGAAATGATGATTTATCTCCTGTTAGTGTTGTTTAGATGTCATCTATTATGCTATTATGATGTGGTAATATTATTGTTGCTTCTAACCATGGAAAAACAAAGGATACACTGCCGAAATTTCGGTTAAGCACTTAGCGTAGTTGCTATAATTTAATGTAAAATATGTGCTTTGTGTGTTGCTAGTACCGGTCGTGGTGACATTCGCGGCATACTAGGTGTCGGGGTGTTACACTGACACCCCGAGGTATCACATGCAAGTTATCAACAACCTACTCAACTAGGCCCGTCCCATTATAGACATGCGGTTGCATGATGAGCTCAGGTCAAAGGGTTGCAAGGTTAAGTCCTTAGATTTACCAGGGCAAGACTACCCAAGTAACAAAACCAAATCGACATTCCTGGTGCCACTCTTGGCCCACCGGAACAATCTTACCACATGCCCCGGTCTAAATCAGTTAAACACCCAGTTGATTACCATGAACCACGTGCCATCAACATCATCATCAATAACACATGACACTTTTCCAAAACATGTTCCATATCTCATTAAGTCAACATTAATATTTGATTATCCAAATATCAGGGATTGGACTCCAATTTCGGAATGATAAGGATGCCAGGTTAATTAGAACACCGACAAAATCCAATTTTGAATTTATTTTAATTTAAATTAGATTTTGGCAGCAGACCGGAATTGAGGATGTTACATCTAGCGTAGAGACATAATTAGTTAGAGCACTAGTGAGCCTAGTTGATTTAGGCTTTAATTGTCAAAACCTTAGTCTTCCGCTTGCGCATAATCTTGTGTAGGTTTTGACTTAGAGGTAATTAGAGGCGATCCTCGATTAGTGAGAAGGATTCTTAATAACGCCTATTCGCCCCCCTCTAGGTGCCTCCTCGACCCTACAAGTGGTATCAGAGCCACGGTCACTCTCATTTTAGGCTTTACCATCTATAGAGTAAAAAGGATGGAGACTAGAGGTCTAGTGCACTCTCACGATCCACTTGTGCTTATTGGTACAAATTATGCTCATTGGAAATGTTCTATGTTTTCTTACTTTAAATCCATGAGCCCACAAATATGGTGGATCGTAGATGTAGGCTTTTCTCTTCATCTAAACGAAGTTGCTCCAACTAAAGGAGAAGAGAAATTCTTACATCTCGACGCTCAAGCTACTAACGCTATTTTTAATTTTGTGAGCGTAGAAATATTCAATCAAATATGCAATCTCAAGAGCGCTCATGAAATGTGGACCAAGCTTCAAGAATTATATGAAGTGTCCACATTCCCAATTGAGGATTGCATAGAAGAACGGGTGTCGGTTGACAATTCTTCCACGACTACATCAATTGATGAAGAACCGACATCACCGTCTATCTCCTCTACCTCAACCTATGCCTCAAGCGACGATGAACACTCACTCATATCAAAAATCCGTTGCTTTATGGTGAAAGGTAAGAATGAGGTAAGTGATAGCGACGACGATGAAGGTGAGCCCTCTTACGATGAACTATTTAATATGTTAGAGCACTACTAGATTACCAACTTTTACCGAGTGGAAAAAATATGTCGGCCATTGCAAAATACCGTAGGCCATGTATATGACCGAGCGTAAACCGTTGATAATTTCCCCTCGGCTACTCATGGTCGGCCATTCGTGTGATTCTCGACGGTACCCTCGATTATTAGTTTAACGAGTGTTTCCATAGCACTCGGTAAATACATGGGTGAGAGGTTTTTCTTTCTAACTGTCGGTAATTTCTCACGACTATATGTGGGATTTTTTGTGTAAAAAATGTAATTTTTTTTTCAAATCTAGGGATTAAGCTCACAACTTATTTGCACCACAATCCCTTAAGTTAAACATTTTTTATTTTCAAATTAGAAATACGTGATGCCTAGGATTCGAACTCACAACCTACTGAACACAACCTCTCCCTCCTAACCAACTCACCTCAACTCTCTTCTTGCTAGAAGTAAGAAAGGTACTTCTTTTAACTCTTGTTCCCATGATGCTTTATCAATTATTTAGTCAAATATATGACTTTCAATGGAAAAGTTGTCAACTACAAAGTTGTAGATTTCAATGAGAGCTACATTTTTCATATATACATCACCTTCATCCAGCCTCGTATGAATTTTGCAATAGCCCAGTGTTTGATTTGTACCCTCGCTAAAAGTTTGTACCCCGTCGGCAAATCATTGCAATAACCGAGTGTTACCTATATACACACACTAAATGTATTTCCACTCGGTGATTGTTTGTAATGGCCGACAATTAGCATTGCACTCACAGTAATTGTTGTACCCTCTCGGTGATTTCATACTATGATCGAGGGTTTTCCACCAACCGTCGGTTTGTGGTAAGCCCCATCGGCAAATCTTCTAATAGCCGTCCGTTTTTGTTCTACCATCGGAAAAAAGATGCACCATCGGTCACTTTAGTTTTCCCCGATGGCCTGTAGGCCATTTCATTTCACACTCGGTAAAAATTAGATTTCTAGTAGTGGAGGAGCTCAATGAATTTCTTGGGAAGGAAAAACAAAAATATAATCTTTTGAAGTTGGAGCATGACTCACTTCAAAAGGATTATGATTTCCTAAAAGAAAATCATGAAAAAGTCCTTCTCAAAGAATTCACTAAGCCAAATGTGGACATAGATAATTCTAGCAATTCAATTAATGAAATGCCTTGCTCAATTTCTAATTCTTGCATTTCATCTAAAAATGACATGTCCACATCTTGTGATGATTTGTCTTGTTGCCCTAATAAAACTGCTTCTAGTTCCTCTATGTGTTTAGATGCTAATCTTGTAGAGGAAAATGAGAAACTCAAGGCCAAAGTCATTCAATTGGAAAATGAGTTGAAGAAGTGCGTTAAAGGAAAAGCCGTCCTCGACGAGATCTTGAGCACACAAGATCACCCTTGAGATGGAAGAGGACTCGGCTACAACTCCAAGAGGGAGAATAGCAAGACGAGGCACAATGGAAGACACTCCAACAAAATCAAGTGCTTTGGTTGCAACAAGATGGGCCACTTCGCCTCCAAGTGCCCAAACAAGGTGGATCACAAGGCCACACCACCAACCATGAGGCAAACCGGCAAGGAGCACAACAAAAGGGTGAAGAAGGGCCCATATCGTCAAACGTGCTTCAATTGCCGGGAAAGGGACACATCGGCAAGGATTGTCCCATAGGTATGACTCCTAAGCCCATTATCCATGAAAATCATTATTTGCTTAGGAAAGACAAAAATGGCAATGTGTTTGCCAAGTTTGTCAATTCTCCTAAGTGCTTGAAAAATAATGATAATCATATGCCTAGGAGAATCTTATGACTAGAGTTGGATTTAATTAAAGAAAATACGTGTGGTACTTGTGGATGTTTCAAAAAGTCGAATCTTATGATTGTTTCATCAATGATTTTTGTTGGCCAAGTGGCTTTAGTTGGGAATTAAGTTTCCCTTTT
The DNA here is from genome assembly GCA_036346355.1 of Rhipidocladum racemiflorum. Classification (NCBI taxonomy): domain Eukaryota; kingdom Viridiplantae; phylum Streptophyta; class Magnoliopsida; order Poales; family Poaceae; genus Rhipidocladum; species Rhipidocladum racemiflorum. Next base: position 46,823,669 of record CM070582.1, on the reverse strand, counting down.
CTCTTGAAAGGAAATGTGATGGTTGGATGCAGATGTTTGATTTGAGAATCGATTTTCTCTTCCAAATTTCGGTTTTGGTTAAGCGAAAGCAATTTTGCCTTGGTGAAAGTGAGCTGACTTGCTTTTAGTTCTGTTGAGGGCTTTTGCCAACGATTTGTGTTAGGATTCTCTTTTAATTGGAATTCTCCCTTATGCGAATTTATCGCATTGATTTGAGAGTGTTAAAGGTGATTTATATGTTGTTAGAGAATACTGTAACACCCCGGCACATCCCGTGCCCCGAAGGATCCACGCTCACCCGATTGAAACTCCAAGACTTGATGCGGAGTTTCGCAGTATTACACTCTCCCCCCTTAAAGGAATTCGACCCCGAATCCCCAGGGTGCCAAATACAAAAACAAAGTTCACAAGGGACTTATACTTACTTACAACTCAAAGCACCCACGCAAAACTTCAATGGCTGCAAACGATAAACAAAATTCTCAAATCCAACGATTAACAAAACAAGATGACTTAGCTCAATTAGGTGCATCTTCTCGTGCAAGAACTCAATCAAAGTTAATCAATAGGCCAAACTGTCAAATCATACCACTCTCGCAAACAATCTGATAGACTTAGACAAACCTTTTCGTTGACAGTACAACGTACGACATCCGAACAACCAATGATCCTCCATGGATGAATAGGATACCAACCTCTATACCCTACTCCAAGTCCATACTAAATTTCGATGGCTACACTCTTCTCTCTTCTCTCAATCGATTGACCTCTTTATCACAAGGTCCATTACCGACAAATACCATCAACTTCCAAGCAGTTCACTGATAAACGTCAAACGAGCATCACCAAGGAACCAAATCAAAAGTATAATCCTCAATTATTATCCACCCAACATCCCATAATCATTCATTTTCTTTTCTCCCACTAAAAGGCCAGTAAAAATCTTGATTCTCTTTACAACACCAACCACTTTCGCCCTCTTCAAATAATGTGATAAAATACACGTCAAGGAAAACTCAACTTAAAGAGAAACACTGCATTGAACTTTTAAAGCTGCAATCCAATGACCATAGAAAAATCAGTTCTCTTAATTAACATAAGCCACTTATGGTCAATGCCTATTCCTTATTATACTAAACACTATAACATAAGCATTCATATCCCTTAACTCCAGCTAGAACACAAAAGAAACACAACTCCCTTTTAGACCAAACGAACCACGTACATCAACTTGAACCCCAAGCGTTAAGATCAACCAGTTAGAGAATCGGGTCTTCCCTTGCAAATTTGGGTTTGGAAAAGAAAATAAGTGGTGATTGAGCCCTATCAAAATTGGTAGTAAATTCTTCTGTGACAATTCCCAAATTAAGCTTTTGGAATTCCTTTATCAACTCAGATTTATTAGAAGGAGTTGATGCAAAAATACAATGGAGCTTACGGCTTAGAGCATTAATTACGACATTAGCTTCATTAGAATGGTAATAAACTGCTAAGGTCATAATCTTTTATTAGCTCTAACCACCTTCTTTAACAATAAATGGCCGGGCCCATTAGTAATAAAGAAGGCTAGTCCAATTTCGGACAACAAGAGATAATGCAAGTTGAACATTTATCCGAAGCATCAAATCGCATCCAGAATTTTACATACTTTTTACCAAGGTTTATATATCAGTTATATACCTCCACTAAAAAGTTGAGATTAAAATTATCAATGTACATTTTATTAAAATTGTGACAATGAAGACTGTTCATAGATTCAATTTAGTAAAACAATTTAATTAAAGGACCAAATCAAATTATAAATTTTTGAAACTTTTGCAAACGTTTTATGATAGTGTCATAAACCTGCCATAAAAATTTTCAGCCCCAAAATTTAATATTTATTTTCTTAAAATTCTTTTACTATATTTTTTCTAATTTTCAAGATTGGGATAATTAAATTAGAATAAATATTAAATATCGTTATTAATTTTCACAAATTTTACCAGTTGAGGATAAGGGTATGAGTAGTTTATGGTCATAGATGGAGCCACGTTGTATCTACAGAAAAATTTATAAAATTACTTCTTTCACTATTTCTAGTCAACATAATTAATAGAATCCATCTTTTCCTTATCCAAATGTGTTCGCATTTATTTGGCTGACCCAAAATGTGATCATGAGTTATCCAAGGTTACTTATAGCATTTTGGAGTAATTTCTCACTTTTTACCGATTTATCTTTTTACTATTTCCTTTTCCAAACATCAAATTTCGATTTATTCAATTTCTCCCATGTCAAGAAAGCCCATTAAAACACACAAAACTTCAGAAAACGCAATAATATTTCACAATCAAAATTTAATAATGTATTTCATTTCTTATTAGATTTTTGGGGAGTTACAAATCTACCCCCCTTAAAAAAATCTCGTCCTCGAGATTTTGCGAGGGCTAGAAGAAGTTTCAGAATTTTTTTATTAGACTAGAGATTGGATGTTTTGCTATGATAGATTAGCTCGCAAATATAGATTTTCTTGATCGGTAAGAGCTGTTGGCACATGAAGTTATTTCTTGAGTTAAGGTACAAGGAAGATATTATTGACTTCAGATAGTTGAGGTGGCAATTTCAACTTATATGCCATCTCATCTATCTTTTTTTTATTTGTTTACCATCCAATTGGTCGAGGAGACAATTCTTCGCGGTCTTGAAAATGACGGAATTTCCAAAGTGGCAAAACATTTAAGTTCACATGATTACTGAGTTCAAGTCAGCAAGGGTTGACATAACTCAGTTAGAATTGTGCTTTTCTCAATTATCCCCTGATCATGTCAACTTACTTTTAGCTTTTCTAAATAAGATTTGGTCCAAATATCTTCTTATTTTCCAACTTCAGACCAATGAAAAAGGATTCTACACTTTTCTTTCAAAAAGAGATTCAAAGGTGATATTTGAAGACTTGCTTGAAAACTACTTTGTAGATGAATTTTATAGAAGGCAAGACTTCTCCCAATTGGTGCTATATAATAGCACACAAGTTTTCAATATGTGTAACATCCCCAATTTCGGTCTTTTGCCAAAAAGCTAATTTAAATTAATTAAATTCAAAATTTGGATTTTTCTTGGTGTTTTAATTTAACCTGGCATCCTTATCTGTCCAAAATAAGAATTCAATTTTCCTCCGTTCGAAAAATCAAATTTCCAGATTCCCCGTTAGTACCCGAAATTTCGCCCGAGTTCAAAAATGCTCCAAAAATCCCGGAACCTATTGCATTAGGTCCCAAATATTCTAAAAACATTTTGAGAATTTTTCCAAGATTTTTGGAAGCCCTCTGGTATTTTATCTCGCGTGGCTTTTGTTTAATGCCCGCTATTCGCTCTAGAATATTCAAATCTCCAAATTTCATCGAAATTCGGCGAAACCAATTTTATTGGGTTTCAAATATTCCCTAGTATTTTTAGGAATTTTTCCGGAATTTTTAGACCCTTTTTGCTATTTTTTTTAGGGCGTTGCTTTTACGTAACTACCGGCCAATGACGCGATGCCACGTGGCGGGTACTGTAGCATAGGTACTGTAGCTCCGATTACTGTAGCGTCGCACTGCTTTAGCGGCTCCTTCCTAACCACGACAGTTACAGAGAAGCTTCATTGTCTCCTTTAATGGCGCCTCCTCTTTAAACGCTCACAACTCTCGCATTACTCCCCCAAATTGTGAACGGCCGGTTGCGTTTGAAAGAGGAAGACAAGGAGAACCCATTCCCCACCTCCATTCATTCCAAATTTCACAGGAAATGGCTCAATCCACCAAAATCCAAAAATCACTCTCTAATTCATATCTCGGCCGTTTCTCCACGGAACGATGAGCTTCCACCTCCATTAGCTTCGTGTTGGAGCCCTCTTTCCAGTGCACACACCCTTCCTTTGCCTCTCCTCACCGATCGACTGGGAGATCGCGATAACCGGCGACCACCATCGTTCTTCGTGTTCGTCGGCATATCTTCCATTCCGGTGAGTCAAACCCGACTCTGCTTGTTCCATTCGGTGCGTATGGATGTTAAGATCATGACCCCTCCGTCAATTTCAGTTTTCATCGAAGTTTGAATCCGAATTTTAGAGTTGAACCTCGTCGGCCGAACTGTCGTTCGTCGCCAAATTCCTCAACTCCGGTGAGCTATTCTTCAATTCCTCGCGATCATGAACTCTTCTCTAGCTCCCCCATCATTGAATTTGCAACTTTATTCTACATTTTCTTGGAAATTTCGGATTTTGGGAAAATGAGGGACATCTCTGTTCTTGCCCTGCTCATGCGTGGCCGGCAGAGCGCCGCCGCCGTCGGTGCCCCTCCCGCCGGCTTGCCGCCGCCATCCGGCTACGCCGTTGCCGCGCCGCCTCTCCGTGAGCCGACGCCGCCGTTCCGTGCTCTTGCGCCGCGCCGCCCGGCCATGCACCGCCGACCGCTGATGTCCCGCCGCATCAAATTATAAATTTTTGAAACTTTTGAAAAAGGTTTATGATAGTGTCAGAAACCTCCCATAAAAGTTTTAAGCCTAAAACTTTAATATTTATTTTTCTTAAAATTCTTTTACTCTATTTTTCTGATTTTCTGGATTGGGATAATTTAATTGGAATAAATATTAAATATCGTTATTAATTTTCAAAAATTTTACCAGTTGAGGATAAGGGTATGAATAGTTTATGGTCATAGATGGAGCCACGTTGTATCTACAGAAAAATTTATAAAATTACTTCTTTCACTGTTTCTAGTCAACACAATTAATAGAATCCATCTTTTCCTTATCCAAATGTGTTCGCATTTATTTGGCTGACCCAAAACGTGATCATGAGTTATCCAAGGTTACTTATAGCATTTTGGAGTAATTTCTCACTTTTTACCATTTTATCTTTTTACTATTTCCTTTTCCTAATATCTAATTTATATTTATTCAATTTCTCCCATGTCAAGAAAGCCCATTAAAACACACAAAACTTTAGAAAAAGCAATAATATTTCACAATCATAATTTAATAATGTATTTCATTTCTTATTTGATTTTTGGGGTGTTACAAATCTACCCCCCCCCTAAAAAAATCTCGTCCTTGAGATTTTGCGAGGGCTAAAAGAAGTTTGGGAATTTTTTTTTAGACTAGAGATTGGATGTTTTGCTATGATAGATTAGCTCGCAAATATAGATTTTATTGATCGGTAAGAGCTGTTGGCACATGAAGTTAATTCTTGAGTTAATGTACAAGGAAGATATTATTGACTTTAGATAGTTGAGGTGGCAATTTCAACTTATATGCCATCTCATCTATCATTTTTTTTATTTGTTTACCTTCCAATGGGTCAGGGAGACAATTCTTCGCGGTCTTGAAAATGACAGACTTTCCAAAGTGGCAAAACATTTAAGTTCACATGATTATTGAGTTCATGTCAGCGAGGGTTGACATAACTCAGTTGGAATTGTGCTTTTCTCAATTATCCCCTGATCATGTCAACTTACGTTTAGGTTTTCTAAATAAGGTTTGGTCCAAATATCTTCTTATTTTCCAACTTCAGACCAATGAAAAAGGATTCTGCACTTTTCTTTCAAAAAGAGATTCAAAGGTGATATTTGAAGACTTGCTTGAAAACTACTTTGTAGATGAATTTTATAGAAGGCAAGACTTCTCCCAATTGGTGCTATATAATAGCACACAAGTTTTCAATATGTCCTCCAGAATTCGATTTATTCTCTCTTTTTTGTTTGCATGTCTATTTGAGGGTGATAAGCCGTACTGAGATTCAGCTTGGCCCCTAATGAACTTCGCAATCTTTTCCGGGAATAAGATATAAACTGGGATTCTTAATTAGAAACATTTTCCCATGGAATTCCATGAAGATGGATAATGTTTTCTAGTCAAGGCTCCGGAAATTTTGATACGTGGTTTTGACCAATGATAACTTCTTATGGAATCATACCTTTTTCTGGTCCTGGAAGGCCAGCGATGAAATCCATACAGATATCATTCCACTTCCTTTCAAGAATTTGGAGGGGTTGTGAAAGACCAGCAGTACATTGATGTTCGGCTTGATTTGCTAACATATGTCATATATAGCGACATACACAGCAATATCCTTTGTTACGCCGGATCACTAATATACATGTTGGAGATCTTGATACAATTGTACTTTCAATGTGGATACAGAAAGAGATGATTCATGAGCTTCTTTTAATATTAAAGTTTTAGTCTCGGAATCATCGTAGACAGATTTGCCTTCTATGCAAAAATGTATATCTAAACCTTTTGCCTTTCATATTCAACTTTCTGCATAAGCTCTTCTCGAATTTTGGATCTTGAAATGGGTGGCTTTAGTTTGCGTTTTAGAATTTAGCTGCATCTAAAAATTGGTAGTAAATTCTTCTGTGACTATTCCAGAAGTAAGCTTTTGGAATTCCTATATCAACTCATATTTATTAGTAGGAGTTGATGTAGAAATGCAATGGAGCATACGGCTTAGAGCATTAATTACGATATTAGCTTCATTAGAATGGTAATAAAATGCGATGGTCATAATCTTTTATTAGCTCTAACCACCTTCTTTAACAATAAATGGCTGGGCCCACTAGTAATAAAGAAGGCTAGTCCAATTTCGGACAGCAAGAGATAATGCAAGTTGAGCATTTATCCGAAGCATCAAATCACATACAGAATTTTTCGTACTTTTTACCAAGGTTTATATTTGAGTTATATACCTCCACTAAAAATTTCAGATTAAAATTGTTAATGTATATTTTATTAAAATTATGACAATGAAGACTGTTCATAAATTCAATTTAGTAAAACAATTTAATTAAAGCACCAAATCAAATTATAAATTTTTGAAACTTTTTAAAAATGTTTATGATAGTATCATAAACCTCCCATAAAAATTTTAAGTCTAAAACATTAATATTTGTTTTTATTAAAATTCTTTTACTCTATTTTTCTAATTTTCAAGATTGGGATAATTAAATTGGAATAAATATTAAATATCGTTATTAATTTTCAAAAAAATTACCAGTTGAGGATAAGGGTATGAATAGTTTATGGTCATAGATGGAGCCACGTTGTATCTACAGAAAAATTTATAAAATTACTTCTTTCACTGTTTCTAGTCAACATAATTAATAGAATCCATCTTTTCCTTATCCAAATGTGTTCGCATTTATTTGGCTGACCAAAACATGATCATGAGTTATCCAAGGTTACTTATAGCATTTTGGAGTAATTTCTCACTTTTTACCGATTTATCTTTTTACTATTTCCTTTTCCAAACATCAAATTTCGATTTATTCAATTTCTCCCATGTCAAGAAAGCCCATTAAAACACACAAAACTTTTTACCATTTTATCTTTTTAATATTTCCTTTTCCTAACCTCAAATTTCTATTTATTCAATTTCTCCCATGTCAAGAAATCCCATTAAAACACACAAAACATCAGAAAAAGCAATAATATTTCACAATCATAATTTAATAAAGTATTTCATTTCTTATTAGATTTTTGGGGTGTTACAAATCTACCCCCCTTAAAAAAATCTCGTCCTCGAGATTTTGCGAGGGCTAGAAGAAGTTTCGGAATTTTTTTTTAGACTAAAGATTGGATGTTTAGCTATGATAGATTAGCTCGCAAATATAGATTTTCTTGATCGGTAAGAGCTGTTGGCACATGAAGTTATTTCTTGAGTTAAGGTACAAGGAAGATATTATTGACTTCAGATAGTTGAGGTGGCAATTTCAACTCAGATTTATTATTAGAAGTTGATGTAGAAATGCAATGGAGCTTACGATTTAGAGCATTAATTACAACATTAGCTTCATTAGAATAGTAATAAATTGCTAAGGTCATAATCTTTTATTAGCTCTAACCACCTTCTTTAACAATAAATGGCTGGACCCACTAGTAATAAAGAATGCTAGTCCAATTTCGGACAGCAAGAGATAATGCAAGTTGAGCATTTATCCGAAGCATCAAATCACATCCAAAATTTTTCGTACTTTTTACCAAGGTTTATATATGAGTTATATACCTCCACTATAAATTTGAGATTAAAATTGTTAATGTATATTTTAATAAAATTATGACAATGAAGACTGTTCATAAATTCAATTTGGTAAAACAATTGAATTAAAGGACCAAATCAAATTATAAATTTTTGAAACTTTTGAAAAAGGTTTATTATAGTGTCAGAAACCTCCCATAAAAATTTTAAGTCTAAAACGTTAATATTTGTTTTTATTAAAATTCTTTTACTCTATTTTTCTGATTTTCAAGATTGGGATAATTAAATTGGAATAAATATTAAATATCGTTATTAATTTTCAAAAAATTTACCAGTTGAGGATAAGGGTATGAATAGTTTATGGTCATAGATTGAGCCACGTTGTATCTACCAAAAAATTTATAAAATTACTTCTTTCACTGTTTCTAGTCAACATAATTAATAGAATCCATCTTTTCCTTATCCAAATGTGTACGCATTTATTTGGCTGACCCAAAACGTGATCATGAGTTATCCAAGGTTACTTATAGCATTTTGGAGTAATTTCTCACTTTTTACCATTTTATCTTTTTACTATTTCCTTTTCCTAACATCAAATTTCTATTTATTCAATTTCTCCCATGTCAAGAAAGCCCAATAAAACACACAAAACATCAGAAAAAGCAATAATATTTCACAATCATAATTTAATAATGTATTTAATTTCTTATTAGATTTTGGGGGTGTTACAAATCTACCCCCTTTAAAAAAATCTCGTCCTCGAGATTTTGCGACGGCTAGAAGAAGTTTCGGAATTTTTTTTAGAATAGAGATTGGATGTTTTGCTATGATAGATTAGCTCGCAAATATAGATTTTCTTGTTCGGTAAGAGCTGTTGGCACATGAAGTTATTTCTTGAGTTAAGGTACAAGGAAGATATTATTGACTTCAGATAGTTGAGGTGGCAATTTCAACTCAGATTTATTATTAGGAGTTGATGTAGAAATGCAATGGAGCTTACGGCTTAGAGCATTAATTACAACATTAGCTTCATTAGAATGGTAATAAACTGCTAAGGTCATAATCTTTTATTAGCTCTAACCACCTTTTTTAACAATAAATGGCTGGACCCACTAGTAATAAAGAATGCTAGTCCAATTTCGGACAACAAGAGATAATGCAAGTTGAGCATTTATCCGAAGCATCAAATCACATCCAGAATTTTTCGTACTTTTTAACAAGGTTTATATATGAGTTATATACCTCCACTATAAATTTGAGATTAAAATTGTTAATGTATATTTTAATAAAATTATGACAATGAAGACTGTTCATAAATTCAATTTGGTAAAACAATTGAATTAATGGACCAAATCAAATTATAAATTTTTGAAACTTTTGAAAAAGGTTTATTATAGTGTCAGAAACCTCCCATAAAAATTTTAAGTCTAAAACGTTAATATTTGTTTTTATTAAAATTCTTTTACTCTATTTTTCTGATTTTCAAGATTGGGATAATTAAATTGGAATAAATATTAAATATCGTTATTAATTTTCAAAAAATTTACCAGTTGAGGATAAGGGTATGAATAGTTTATGGTCATAGATTGAGCCACGTTGTATCTACAGAAAAATTTATAAAATTACTTCTTTCACTATTTCTAGTCAACATAATTAATAGAATCCATCTTTTCCTTATCCAAATGTGTACGCATTTATTTGGCTGACCCAAAACGTGATCATGAGTTATCCAAGGTTACTTATAGCATTTTGGAGTAATTTCTCACTTTTTACCATTTTACCTTTTTACTATTTCCATTTCCTAACATCAAATTTCTATTTATTCAATTTCTCCCATGTCAAGAAAGCCCATTAAAACACACAAAACATCATAAAAAGCAATAATATTTCACAATCATAATTTAATAATGTATTTCATTTCTTATTAGATTTTTGGGGTGTTACAAATCTACCCCCCTTAAAAAAATCTCGTCCTCGAGATTTTGCGAGGCCTAGAAGAAGTTTCAGAATTTTTTTTAGACTAGAGATTGGATGTTTTGCTATGATAGATTAGCTCGCAAATATAGATTTTCTTGATCGGTAAGAGCTGTTGGCACATGAAGTTATTTCTTGAGTTAAGGTACAAGGAAGATATTATTGACTTCAGATAGTTGAGGTGGCAATTTCAACTCAGATTTATTATTAGGAGTTGATGTAGAAATGCAATGGAGCTTACGGCTTAGAGCATTAATTACAACATTAGCTTCATTAGAATGGTAATAAACTGCTAAGGTCATAATCTTTTATTAGCTATAACCACCTTATTTAACAATAAATGGCTGGACCCACTAGTAATAAAGATGGCTAGTCCAATTTCGAACAGCAAGAGATAATGCAAGTTGAGCATTTATACGAAGCATCAATTCACATCCAGAATTTTTCGTACTTTTTACCAAGGTTGATATACGAGTTATATGCAGCCACTAAAAATTTGAGAGTAAAATTATCAACGTATATTTTATTAAAATTATGACAATGAAGACTGTTCACAAATTCAATTTGTAAAACAATTTAATTAAAGGACCAAATCAAATTATAAATTTTTGAAACTTTTGAAAAAGGTTTATGATAGTGTCATAAACCTCCCATAAAAATTTTAAGTCTAATACATTATTATTTATTTTCTTAAAATTCTTTTACTCTATTTTTCTGATTTTCAGGATTGTGATAATTTAATTGGAATAAATATTAAATATCGTTATTAATGTTCAAAAAAATTACCAGTTGAGGATAAGGGTATGAATAGTTTATGGTCATAGATGGAGCCACGTTGTATCTACATAAAAATTTATAAAATTACTTCTTTCACTGTTTCTAGTCAACATAGTTAATAGAATCCATCTTTTCCTTATCCAAATGTGTTCACATTTATTTGGCTGACCCAAAACGTGATCATGAGTTATCCAAGGTCGGAGCTCACGAGGGAGATGAAGGGGCGAGCTCAAGGGCGGAGGGCGAGCACGCGGCTTTTATAGCCGCACGCGGCATGGGCGAGGTGGAGCCAGTGAGCGGCTGCCGAGGGCGCGGCGTCGACGGGAGTAGGAGGCTGAGGCGACGGCACGGGTGTAGGAGGGCTCAAGGGCTGAGGCGACAACCAACGAGAGAAGGAGCAAGCGGCTGACGCGGGGGCGCGACGCGGGGGCGGCCAGCGAGGCGAGACGGGAGCTGGTGGCGGAGGCGACACAGTGACGGCGACGGGATGCGGCTGGTGCAAGGATGACGCAGGCGCGGCGACCGGGCGAGCGCGTGCACGAACCGGTCCGAGGCAACGGTAAGTTTCCAAGAACCGGGATCAAGAACGAAAATGCAATTAAAAACCAATTAAACTCGATTAGGTTCAAATTAGGGTTTTTTATTTGGTTTTGAAATTTTGGGGCATTTCACTTTGGTCTCAAATTCGTGCGAATTGTCCCAATCCTTGCACTCTCGTGTGTACGTACTACTCTTTAATTCTTGATACTTGCCCTGATCGATTTAATTAGTTCTCTCAGAAGTCAGAACAGTACAACGTACGTGAAATGAGGGCAGCAAACGGTTTAATTAGCTTTCCAATGTGAAGGGCCTTAATTTTGGTTCTATACATTACCTCAAACCTGGATAACCAGTATGAATCCAATAAACAAACTGGATGCAAGCTTCAAGGGAAAAAAAAACCATCTAAATAAGCTATGTCATCATGGCATTCTAAAATAAGCATTTCTAGCATTTAACATTCTAACATAATGCAATATGGAAATAATTAATACTACAATATTATCATGGGTTCAACATGTTCACGGAGTGCGGCTTGCCTTGCGAGGCGAGGGGGAGTTCTAGGTCGTCGTTGACGTAGTTGAACTTGGTGCCGGTTGCGTTCGGCTCCTGCTCCGGCTCCTCGTACTACTTCGGGACGGCTCCAAGGTCGGATCTAGCGCACAACAAGCGTGCAGTAAATAAACGAGTAAAACAACATGAAAAGAAAAGAGAAAAACAAGAAAAGGAAAGACGAAAAAGGAATCGAGAGAGAAAAAGGGCCTGAGAGGGTTTCGAGGGCACTTTAGGCATTTTAAAATTTTGTGGACTTTGAACGGTGGAACGGAGAGTGTTTTTGGACTCAGTGGCTCGAAACAGTTGAGATAGTGTATTTTGGCTTTTTTTAGACATTCCGGGGATTTTTCAGATTTTTGGAGCATTTAACGGATTTTCTCATATTTATTAAAATCCGAAAGAAAAAGAAAAATGGAAGAACAGTGACGGGCCGTATTGGGTCCAGCCCAAACCGGCCGAAATGGCTCAGGCTGATAGCGCTGGCGAGCCGGGTTTCGGCCACAAGACGGCCGCCGCCTTGACAAGTGGACCAAAGTAGGCAGAGAGGGCGAGGCCGACAGGTGGGGCCGGGGACGGGCGGTGACTGGCGCGTGGGACCGGGCGGAGTGCGCACGACGAAGTAAGAGGCCGACCGGTGGGGTCCGGCTGCCAGACGCACGCAGAGGTCGATCGAGCGAGCGAGCAGGGAGAGGGGAGGGTTAGGGCTGAGCGGCGGCGGCGGCGACTCGGGCGGCGAGGCGAGGGCGAGGCGATGCCGGGACTGGGGACGAAGGAGAAGGACTCAGTGGGGGAGACGAAGAAGCGGCTAGGGTTTGGATTTTGGGTTAGGTTTAGGGATTGGGATGGGGCGGCTTCGGCCGAGGAGAAGACGAGGGGAGGCGAGGGGGTTCGGAGGCGATGGAGAAGGAGGGCGAGGCGGAGCTCACCGAGGGAGATGAAGGGGCGAGCTCAAGGGCGGAGGGCGAGCACGCGGCTTGGGCGAGGTGGAGCCAGTGAGCGGCTGCCGAGGGCGCGGCGTCGACGGGAGTAGGAGGCTGAGGCGACGGCACAGGAGTAGGTGGGCTCAAGGGCTGAGGCAACGACCAACGAGAGAGGGAGCAAGTGGCTGACGCGGGGGCGGCCAGCGAGGCTAGACGGGAGCTGGTGGCGGAGGCGACACGGCGACGGCGACGGGATGCGGCTGGTGCAAGGATGACGCAGGCGCGGCGACCGGGCGAGCGCGTGCACAGACCGGTCCGAGGCAAAGGTAAGTTTCCAAGAACCGGGATCAAGAACGAAAATGCAATTAAAAACCAATTAAACTCGATTAGGTTCAAATTAGGGTTTTTTATTTGGTTTTGAAATTTTGGGGCATTTCACTTTGGTCTCAAATTCGAGCGAATTGTCCCAATCCTTGCACTCTCGTGTGTACGTACTACTCTTTAATTCTTGATACTTGCCCTGATCGATTTAATTAGTTCTCTCAGAAGTCAGAACAGTACAACGTACGTGAAATGAGGGCAGCAAACGATTTAATTAGCTTTCCAATGTGGAGGGCCTTAATTTTGGTTCTATACATTACCTCAAACCTGGATAACCAGTATGAATCCAATAAACAAACTGGATGCAAGCTTCAAGGGAAAAAAAACCCATCTAAATAAGCTATGTCATCATGGCATTCTAAAATAAGCATTTCTAGCATTTAACATTCTAACATAATGCAATATGGAAATAATTAATACTACAATATTATCATGGGTTCAACATGTTCACGGAGTGCGGCTTGCCTTGCGAGGCGAGGGGGAGTTCTAGGTCGTCGTTGACGTAGTTGAACTTGGTGCCGGTTGCGTTCGGCTCCTGCTCCGGCTCCTCGTACTACTTCGGGACAGCTCCAAGGTCGGATCTAGCGCACAACAAGTGAGCAATAAATAAACGAGTAAAACAACATGAAAAGAAAAGAGAAAAACAAGAAAAGGAAAGATGAAAAAGGAATCGAGAGAGAAAAAGGGCCGGAGAGGGTTTCGAGGGCACTTTAGGCATTTTAAAATTTTGTGGACTTTGAACAGTGGAACGGAGAGTGTTTTTGGACTCAATGGCTCGAAACGGTTGAGATAGTGTATTTTGGCTATTTTTGGACATTCCGGGGATTTTTCGAATTTTTGGAGCATTTAACGTATTTTCTCGGATTTATTAAATCCGAAAGAAAAAGGAAAAATGGAAGAACAGTGATGGGTCGTATTGAGTCCAGCCCAAACCGGCCGAAATGGCTCAGGCTGGAGCACGCTACGGGCGGTTGGGCCGACTCACAAGACGGCCGCACGGCTTGACAGCGGGCCAGAGAGGCGAGAGAGGGCGAGGCCGACAGCGGGCCGGACGGGCGGATCAAGGCGCGTGGGACCGGGCGGAGTGCGCACGATGCGGTAAGAGGCCGACCGGTGGGGTCCGGCTGCCAGACACACGCAGAGGTCGATCGATCAAGCGAGCGAGCGAGCAGGGAGAGGGGAGGGTTAGGGCTGGGCGGCGGCGGCGGCGACTCGGGCGGCGAGGCGAGGCCGGGACTAGGGACGAAAGAGAAGGACTCGGTGGGGGAGACGAAGAAGCGGCTAGGGTTTGGATTTAGGGTTAGGTTTAGGGATTGGGGTCGGGGTGGCTTCGGCCGAGGAGAAGACGAGGGGAGGCGAGGGGTTCGGAGGTGATGGAGAAGAAGGAGGGCGAGGCGGAGCTCACCGAGGGAGATGAAGGGGCGAGCACGCGGCTTTTATAGCCGCACGCGGCATGGGCGAGGTGGAGCCGGTGAGCGGCTGACGAGGGCGCGGCGTCGACGGGAGTAGGACGGCTCAAGGGCCGAGGTGACGACCAACGAGAGAGGGAGCAAGAGGCTGACGCGGGCGCGGCCAGCGAGGCGAGACGGGAGCTGGTGGCGGAGGCGAAACGGCGACGGCGACGGGATGCGGCTGGTGCAAGGATGACGCACGCGCGGCGACCGGGCGAGCGCGTCCACGGACCGGTCTGAGGCAACGTTAAGTTTCCAAGAACCGGGATCAAGAACGAAAATGCAATTAAAAACCAATTAAACTCGATTAGGTTCAAATTAGGGTTTTTTATTTGGTTTTGAAATTTTGGGGCATTTCACTTTGGTCTCAAATTCGTGCGAATTGTCCCAATCCTTGCACTCTCGTGTGTACGTACTACTCTTTAATTCTTGATACTTGCCCTGATCGATTTAATTAGTTCTCTCAGAAGTCAGAACAGTACAACGTACGTGAAATGAGGGCAGCAAACGGTTTAATTAGCTTTCCAATGTGAAGGGCCTTAATTTTGGTTCTATACATTACCTCAAACCTGGATAACCAGTATGAATCCAATAAACAAACTGGATGCATGCTTCAAGGGGAAAAAAACCCATCTAAATAAAATTACAAAAATGATTTCCCTCACCGATCATAGAAGCAACAGATCGTCTGCCGCGCTTCCCTAGCTCGTCAGATAGTAGGGCCGTAGTAATAGTGTCGGTCGCGGTAGGTGGACAAGATCATCACAACCTAGTGTCTATCGCTGCCTGCCGGCCCCACCGAACACTTCATGTGATGGTGACTACACTACTTATTTTTGTTTGTAAATATGTTAGCCACTTTGCTCGCTTGGTCAATACATGACCTAGTCAACGGGCCGTGCCTTTTTGGGGTAGCCCTAGACACGGCCGCCAAGCACATCACGGATGTCTTTGCGCCTGACCAGCACGGCACAAATGATGGTCGTGCTAGGTCTAGATACTTAGCACAATGGACGGTACGACACGACTAACTGGACCGTGCCTGGGTCGGTCCGGCACAAAAATAGCCATTTCGTAAAAAAAACATCATATCTACAGTACAGCTCATCATCAGCTATCTTACCCTAGTAGCCCAACCTATCATCAAATACTACATCTCTCCTTCGCCTCCTCCCATGACCATCTCGCCATCTCCCTGTACCTTTGTCGTTTCCTCTCTCCTCTAGCCCTCTTCTACGCTTGCTTCCTTCCTGCATTGCCACCTCCCCTGCCGTCCCACACCATCACCTCCTCACCGCCCCTCACTATCTCGGTGCAAAATTCAGCAGCCTTCGGTCACGCCGCCGTCCGATACAGCCTTGCAAGGTTTTGGCCCTTTAACGATCTGTGACAAAGAGTTTTGCAAGGTTTCAAGTTGTCAAGGAATCAGAAGATTCTAATCAGGGGGATGAGGAGTAAGTGAATGGCATACAAAAGGAATTAATTTGTAGGTCCGTATATGCCTATCTATCTGTATAAAGTAACTGAAGCATTCTTTAACATATCGTTGGTAAAGTTAACATATGAGTAAGTGAACTTTTTGTTCCGACTTCATCTCTAATCTTGACACTTTCCCTGTACACCTGCAAAAAGCATGCATGATGGCCATTCGAATATTACAGCAGACTATGCGTAGATGCGTGGAAATTCACGGCAATATACTAGATCGGATGTTACGACAAACTTCCAAAAAAAATTGTATAGGGCGACGATGCAAGTTGTCGTAATGATGCAGATGAGGTGTGGACCGTGTCAGGTGCAGGAGAGCTACATACAGGACTACGGAAATTTTTGTACTTGATATAACATTCGACTCATATTTGCAAAATGATACTACACTTTTACGTATTTACAGAAAACTCACTCATACCCGAAATTTGATATTCCATTTTTGAATAATCGGAATTTCAGAACCCGTTTTTCATGTATTGGGAAACTGAAAAACCGTGTATGCTATACCCGGTTTTTGAAGTACCGAGTATGCCATACCCGAAACCTCAAAAATCCGCTTCCTCAAGAAGAGAACAATTCTGCATGCCTTCTGTCTCTGTCTGTACAACCAATGACCTTACGTGGAGTACAAAGAACGTGACATCATTACATACAACGGCTTCACTCATCCTGTATGGTAACTTGACCAGTCAGTGTATTCGAGGCCATCTTTAGATGATGACCACATGTGAGAACCTTCACTCTCCATTTTTTGTGTCAAATATATGGTCGTGTACATTCAAATGATAAATAAGAACCCCGTAGAAACAAATGTTCCAGTGCATTCTTAGGGTTTCTTCGCCTGTACCTATCAAACCAACACATGTGAGATATTCAATTGATAAGCCCCAGAAAATTAGTGCATACCAATATATATAGGGAAATTGTTTGGTATAATCTAGTGCCATGGTACCAGTTATCGACACCATGAATCTCTCTCTCTCTCTCTTATATATATATATATATATATATATATATATATATATATATATATATATATATATATATATATATATATATATATATATATATTCTTTGTGACAGCCTTTTAGTTCTGAAATAGACTTTTGAGAAGTAGTTTATCTAATCATATGCTACTAAAATAATTCACTTTACTGTTAAGGTAAGTGACAAGAATAGCTACTTACTTTTTTCAGGTATTTCTTGTGAAGTTTCAAGGCTCCAGCACAAGCTTTTTTCGCATCTAAATTCCCATTTACATCATTCAATATCTGAAAGGAAATAAAAGCAAGAGTTACATTGCAGATGCAAAACACATGCAATCCAAGCTCTTCGCACATGATTGGCTTAAAATTAATGAATTAAAGAGTTAAGCCCAAAAACGGCTTTCTTGTAACTTGAGCGGAGTTTGAGTAAATGACAAGTTGCTTGCGAGTTTTTGCTCCCCCAACCTAGTCTCAGTGCTATAAGAAGATACAAAATGGGCCATTTTTTGTACAGATTGAAACAATCATGTCCCGACTACAGATCAAACAAGGGAAAGAAAGAGTGAACATTTTCAAAGGAAAGGAAAAGTTAGATTTTGTCTCTCACCCTAATAAGATCATCCAGCCCTCTAGCTTCCTGTAATAGCTTTTCTCTCTTTTCCTTGAGCACACTTGCAACCATGAAAACTGAAATTGGAACTGGACCTTCACCATCCTCAGCCCCATTCTTCGTATTTTCCTTATCCCACTTGCCAAAATGGCGTACTCCTTTCAATTTTGATTTAGATACTTTGCTTTTGTGTGCAGCTCCTGCTTCTTCACATGCTGCAAAGAAGATATCCGGATCGTATTCCAGAGCCCACATCATCTGTTAACAGGGGGTGTGACTTATAAAGTATGTATATGAAACACCAATCAGAAGAATGTGATGTCAAAACCAATGTTCTAGTTCTAGCAATATTCATCATATTCTATTGTTATGGTAGCTTCATACCTCCCAGAGGTACAAGGAATCCCCAAATGATACTTCACGTCGAAATAGTACCATGAACATACGGAATGCAAAAAGATAGTCACCTCCACCAAGTGTTTCTGTGTTCAGGACTCATCAACATTAACAACTGTAGGTAAAATTGGACAAAAGAAGATTGACTGTTTGACAATTTCATTGATCTTGAATTTGTACCTAGGTGGTCATGTAGCTTTGGGTCCAGCACCTGAATAATAGATGCAAGGTGCTGAAGTTGGTTAGCCACCCCCACTGATTGATCTGTGCATCTGAAATTCCCTCGCTTTTAATTTCAAACATCAGAGCGATTAAAGGATGTCAAAGATAAAATAAAGTAACTGTAGGTAATTTGCAGCAGAATGAATGTACGATTGTGATTCTTATAATTAGAAGAAAGATATCATGAGAAAATTCATGGAAAGCAAGGTATACCAATCTACGCATCAATTTCTCGAAGCACCAAAATGCATCTGCTTCATCCTTGAGTAACACTATCATTGGTGAGCATAAGTCACTCATTCCTGTTTGCAATACAAAAATTACATCTGTAAGCTTATTTGGACGCTAAATAAGTTTCCTCTGCAAGTCAGATGTAGCCCACCTTGACAGTAACCAACATCTTTGTCAATCCATGCATACACGGCTAGAATATCCCATAACTTGGAAAGATTTCCTTTGTTCTCATAAAATACCATGGTGCGGTCAGTACGTAGCACGTCAAGTCCTATCATGATTTCAGTTTTTTATAAGAAATGGGGTAATAGAGTCAAACGAAGTAGGAAACGGAAAGAAGTGTTAAAATGTACCAATTTGATGTAATGTAAGCTTCCACTCGATAATTTGCTTATCTGTAATACGGTTTGCAGAATCATCCACATCATTTCCACTTTTGCCACTAGTTGAAGCACCGTCTGAAGTGTTTTGGTTTGAAGTAGCCTCAAGTAAAACCAAAGGATCTTTAATAGGTCTACCATCCTCAGTGATAAGTGGTGCTGTGATAATTTTACCACTACCAACATGAGAATCCATCTCTCGGCATTCTTCCTTCCATCTAGAGTATTGTAGTCTGCATGGTTCATAAGGTAAAATATTTCAGACGAAGTGGATATGATGTTCCAATGATGACTCTTTATTGCTGAAAATCGTAAGAACAAATTATTATAGAGATCATAGGGAACGGAACAACAACATATCCACTTTGGACATTATAATGGGACTGCCGCAAGACAATTACCCTTTATGGGTACTAGGCCCGCTCAAGTTCACCATCCCAAATATGGTAAGATAACCTGGCATGCTCCCAGTGATACCCATAATTGATTCCTTAACTTATTTGTCTGGTTTGCAATTATTTTTTTTCCCGGAAGGCTTTTTTTTTTTTTTTGCAGAGTTAAATACTAAGTTGAGGACAAAAGGTATAAAATATGGTGACTGATTTAAACAAGGGGGGAAACAGAAAACTGCTCATTTATTTTTTTAAAAAAAATCTTTTGATAAAACCAAATTGTAGCGTGTGATAGAAAGTAATAAACTGAGAACTGCAAACAAATATAATAAAAGTAACTTCAGCTATGGCGCATCGTAATATTTATTAGAGAAACAAAAAAACAAATTGAAAATTATGGTCGACTATGAATGCTCGCATGTGAAAGAATATCTTAACAAAGATGTTGGACCAAGGAAGAGCGAAAATGTGCATGTAAAATAGGTCAGATACCAATTCCAAATTGGAATAAATAGTGTGAAGTGTGAACAAACAAATGTTTACTTGATGGCAGATGCATGAATTGAGGCATTGCCATCACTCTTGAAGTTAGTAGATACTGAAATGTTTCCTCAGGATAACCAAAATTGCACAACAGGTGCTCTTTAAGGAAGGCAAGTACCTTCTTATTTGCCTGATCTCCTCCCTTTCATCGAAAGTACTCCTGGGATCAAAACATCCAAGTAAAAACTCCCAAACCTCTCCCCTAACAGTTGGATGAACACCCTAAAAGAATAACAGAAACCATTATTAATCTTTGTATTATTAAACCAATATAATGCATAGAAGAAACATCTCAGAACAAGGAGCATATTCTGAAACTGAAAATGAGGAATCTTACTCCTCTTTGTATCCGGCTTAGTACAGAGGCAATGTCAAGACAGCCATCGGGGCTAAATGCAGCCTGCCATTTCCTAACACTTAGTGTTTTGCCAGCCTGAAATGAAGAAATAGAAAATATAAAGTTGCTCATAACAAGAAAGGACAGTATTGTGTACATAAGAAACAAAAGTGACATCAACACCTTTCCAAATTGAAGAAAAAAAGAGAGGTGCCTCGGTGCTCTCCCTAAAAATGAAAATCACAAAATTCAAAGCACATGGACGCCTGGACGGTCTGATTTGCAACCACTCACTACTCCACTAGTAACCACAGTGATTCAAGATTAGTAAAATTTAGTTTTAGGGAGGGCATAGAAGCACTATCAAAAAAATGATAAGACTTTTCAAAGCAACTATGATTATAAGGGCAATTAAGCTTGCAGCAACTTCCTTTGTTTTTGATTTGACCTGATGATACTATTTCAGAATGGTCAGACTCTTTTCCTTCTATATGTTGATGACATGATCATCACTGAAGACAATTCTCAGTATATTACCTTTGTGAAGGCACGTCTCAGTGAGCAGTTCCTCATGTCTGATCTAGGTCCCCTTCGCTACTTCCTTGGGATTAAGATTTCTTCTACACCTGAGGGTTTCTTCCTCTCCTAAGAGAGGTATATTCAAAATCTTTTTGATCGTGCTTCTCACTGATCAGCGCACAGTCGAGACTCCCATGGAGCTCAATGTTCACCTTTGACCAACTGATGCTGAACCTCTTGAGGATCCTACTCGCTATCGTCATCTTGTTGGGAGTTTTATTTACCTTGGTGTCACACGTCCTGACATTTCGTATTCAATACATATCTTGAGTCAGTTCCTTTCTGCTCCCACTCAGCTCCACTATAGTCATCTCCTTCGTGTTCTGCGATATCTTCGTGGAACTATCTCTCGTCGTCTTTTCTTCCCACGCTTTAGCTCTTTACAGCTCCATGCATACTCTGATGCTACTTAGGCTAGTGATCATTCTGATCGTCGATCTCTTTCTACTTACTGTGTTTTTCTTGGTGGTTTTCTCATTGCTTGAAAGACTAAGAAGCAGACATCAGTTTCTCGTTCGAGTGCTGAGGCTGAGTTGCGGGCTACAACTCTTTTGACAGCAGAGGTTACCTAGCTACATTGGTTACTTGAGGATTATGGAGTTTCTGTTTCAATACCGACTCCTCTTTTATCTGAAAATACATGTGCTATTAGCATTGCTCGAGATCTAGTGAAGTATGAGTTCACCAAGTATATCGGTGTTGATGCTTCCTACATGCAATCACAAGTACAGAATCAGGTTGTGGCTCTTCAATATGTGCCTTCAGAGCTTCAGTTGGTAGACTTTTTCACGAAGACACAAACTAGAACTCAGCATAGTTTTTATCTCTCCAAACTCAGTGTTGTTGATCCACCATGAGTTTGAGGGGGGTGTTAGACAGTATCCTTGTTGCCTTGTATAGAGATTGCTAATTGCCATGTATAGAGATTGTTACCCTTGTATAGAATATAGATATTGCTTTATATAAGCTTTTCTTTTGTACTCCTCTTATAGGTGTATATATTATGGCCTGTTGGCCTCATATTGAATACAATTGCTATTCCTAAAAGCACCGATGCACCCATAGATTCCCCATCTTTTCAGTTACACAATGTTCTTACTCAAGACTTCTCCATTTTTTTTCATCCCATCAATTATACATTGTCCGAAATCCTATGCGATCAAAATCCCAATTTATCGAGAACCACTACATTACATACAACATACACGCAAATATTCTTGAATAATATAAATATGCATGGTTACACAACAACAACAACCAACAAACACACAAAATGAAATAAAAAGGAAAAGAAAATCAAACCTTGATCTTGAACTTGCTCTTCGGCACATCGTCCGTGCAATCCGACCGGACCTCGTAGTACGAATCTGCCGGCGTCCCGCTGCTGATCCCCCACTTGATCATCTTCGAGCCCAATCTAGAACAGCCCCGACCCACCACCAGTCGAAATCCAACCCAGAAAGGCGGCAGCACCTTCAGGGAGGACCCGGGCTCCAATTGACCTCCAAGAAGGCAAGAACCAAAAAATCGAATCACGCGCAATGTAGCCGATCCCCCCTTTGATCCTCCTCCTGATCCGAAGGATGGGAGTGGAATCGCACGAGGAGTGGAGATCAAAGGGGGGGGCAGGGTAAGGCCAAATCGGGGAGGCGGGGCGGGGTTAAATTGGGAGGTCGGGGGCGGGCAGGGGGCGAGGAGGGTGGGAGGACGAGGACCGGTTCCAAGCCGCTGCCCGGCTCTACCTTGCCGGCTTCTCCGGGCATTGTTTTTTCCTTCTTGGAGGTAGTTTTCATGGTGGGATGGAGAGCAACACTTGCTCTTCCTCAGAAGAAGACCTCGTTGGTTTCCCGTTCTGCTTTACCGGATAGCCTTTCCGGCTTGAACTTGTTGGAGGTAATGGTTGGACCGTAGATTTACTTTGGGCTGGAGTTAATGGCTGGATTAAGGGACATGGTCAATTCTTTTTATTAGGTCCGGTCAAATATCACATGCTTCTTTTTAATGGGAATATCACACACTTTTCATGACCAGGTCTAATAATGTTATATATCTCTGTAGCTCGACACAGATGTTGTATGCATACACCTTAGACCACAAGTTAATAAGAGAGTAATTATCATAATGATTTTCAACCATGGCTGCCATGGAGAATTGATTTTAAATTTTTATGAATTTCATGTACGCTACTACTAAGGCTCGGTTTGGAACTTCGTTCTCTGCGGTGGCTTGTCAAAGACGCTTATATGCATCGATTGATTTGGCTTACTTGGTTCGATTTATTCGTAAAAAAAAATTTTGGTTTTTGAGAGGTGCCCACCAAAATAACCAAACTAAAACCATAAACCGATCCTAATTAACCGAAATAATTCCATCGGTTTTTCGATAATTCAGTGCACCGAATTATAACAAGCAACAACAGTCAAGAAGTTCTCGACCCTTACCTTATGCCAGTGACTCCTTGGTGGTGCGGCCACCTTGTGCTATGACACTTCTTTGCAGTCGCTGGTGACTCCTCAGAAGTGTTCGACGGAGGTGGAGGAGATTTGAGCGGTAGCCAGTGGACGCGGAGAGGAATGGGGTGGCGAACGGCAGAGGCAGAGGGGATTGGGAGCGAGGTCAGTGGGGGAGAAAGATATGGAGGCAGCGGCCAGATCGGCTATCGGCTTTGCTATGTCGACCATCATGGGTTCGAGGGTAGCATGGTAGTCGGGGCTAGGGATGGCGTAGTGGAGGCTGGCAGGATGATGAGGCAGAGACGACTAGTGGAATGTCACGGCAAAGGTTGGCACCTGACGGGATGGCACAGCGATGATAGTTGGCAAGTGGGATGGCGGAGCCGGGTAGGATGGCAAGGCAAACTAGCGATTGGCGATCTCCTAATTTAACCCAAATTCGCCGATCGCTAGCTCACCAGTGAATCCCCAAATTCCTAACCCTAGCCACCACCCACTTAGTGGCAAACAGGTAATTGGCGAATTTGTGTGGACTGGTGGGTGATGGCAATTGGCTACTAGGCCTTGGGCCGAGCAATCTAGCGAAGCGACCGAGCGGGAGGGGCGGATGGCTCGGAGGGGTTCGGTCTATTTGGTTTCTGGAAGTTAAACCATGAACCAAAGACCGAAAACCTCAAAGTACCAAAATAAAAATCGAACCAAACACCAAAAAAAAAATTTAAAATATTCAGTTAATTCGGTTCCGTTCTGATCGATAATTCTGTTTTGGTGTAAAAATACCCACCCCTACTTATATGTTTCTACTTTTTTATATTAGAGCTAGTTGAAACCATCTTTTCTAGTCATGAACAGAATCTTGTTGGAATTGGTACAAAATGCTATCAATTAATTAGGTTTGATACACAGCAAACGCATATTGGATCTAAATTATTACGCGTAGAAAAGTTCATTTCCTATAATTTACCTTTTTTATGGATGGTGCAAGATGTTGGGATGTGGTTTCATTGTTGGAAAGTGGCCAGATTAAGACCGTGTTTAAAGGGCTGTGGCTGGGCTAAAAAAATTGCTCGTCTACATTAGGCGGAGGTGAGACAGGGCGAGATCGGGCGACGCCGGGGCGAGACCGAGAGGCAACGACGGCCGACAGGCCAGCGACAGGGCTCAATGAGGCGAGACCGGGCGAAGCACAGCAGAAACCGAGCACCCCCAAATAGCCCCCTAATTGTCTCCCTCTAGCTCCTCTGCCTCCTCCCTCTCTGTCTCGTCCGCATTCGAGACATGTTAATTTAGTTGTACATGGCGTGAGCCATCTTCATTCGATACTGATCGCTGGCATGTTCAAATTTGTTCTGTAAACATTTTTTTTTCCCGAGGGACACGGACACGGCTAGTGTGCAGTAGTGCTATCATTGCAACGCTACCGCACGATTTGGGTTACAAAACAGAGGTTATGGTCACCCTCAAACGGGAAATCGACGATTTCTCATGCTTGTCAGTTTCTTAGGACGATCGAAAGGCTTCAAATCTGAGCGTTGGTGCCACAATCGAAGGGTCCAGGAGCTGTGCAGTAGCCTTCTCTGCAGTAATACCTCTGCTGCTGCAGCAGCTCTTTCATGTAGAGCACAGTTGATCCATGCCAGCCATCGGATCGACGGAGCGACGTACGGGAGCGGCCGTGCGTCGAGGCACGCGCACCGGGCGCCACGAGGGGGTGGAGTCAGCGGCCGGGTCCGAAGCGTACCGCCGCGGCCAGCAGCAGCCGCGGCGTGCGCATACGCGGCTGGCCCTCGACCAGGCCGGGCTGGTGTGTACGGCGGTCTGGCGCTTCCCGGCCATGGGCTGCGGTGTTGCTCGTGAGTTGCTTGAACACGGCTCATTTCATATTCGATTCAAGTTTGAAATGAGTTGAGCTTGAGTTTGATTCCAAAATCGTGAGCTTCATCGGTTCATCAGCCTGGTAAATGTACATATCACTTATTAAATATTGTTACATATTAATTCTTACTAGATTAGGTACGTCAAGTCAAACTGCATTATTGCCTCAACAGTTGGCTAGTGAAAACTTAAGCTACAATACACACCGAAAAAGCAAAAGACCAAATCGAAAAGAAACAGCTCATATTAAGAAATTGGCAGAACTACTACATCAACGTTCTGTTTTCGATTTGATTATAAATAGAATATATATATATCACCTTGTTCACCCTGTTTTTGCACCATTTATACCAAAATATCATGCTCCCTAGTAACTTCACGTCCATGGAAGCTGCTGTTGTGTGCTGTAGTCAAGGAGAATAGTTGCTTCAATGTACCGGAACACAGCGTTTTTCGAGTGATCACCTGAATAAATTCTTCGGTACAATTAGCTTTCTCGTCCGCGGATGACAACATGAACATGTAGACACTGCAACCATGCGTATCGCCAACGCAGTTACAATTCAAAGGTCGCTTCTTTGTCATACAAAGATTTATACCATATTCAATCAAACAGTTGGTCTCTGCCATCTTAGTTACTGACTATATATATATATATCCTAGTTACATGCCCGTGCGTTGCTACGAAAAACAAAATTAATAACGAAAAATAAAGATTAAAAAATAAAAAAAATATTTCACAAGATCAAACATCTATCTTTAACGCTTCGTTTCTTGCGAAAGCTGGCTAATTAAAGCAACGCTTCGTTTCTTGCGTAAGGCAATTAAGCAGGGCAATTAAGTAGGGCAATTAAGCAAGGCAATTAAGCGGCAATTAATAACGTGGGAAGAACTCACCACTGCCACCAACTGCTACTTTAGAATAGTAGAGATATATTAATTTTACTAGAGTCGAGCTTGAGTTTAAGTATTTCTTATTTTTGAAGATTAGTGTATATTGAATTGTTAATTGTTACTGAGTTTACTCAAATCGAGCTCAAATCTACTCGAGCTTTGATCAGATCAAGCTCAAATCTAGATTTAGAGTCAAATCCCAACTCGGATTTGTTGAAGCTCGAGCTTTTACCGAGCTCCGATTTGGAAGGTCCGGAGCTTGGATGTTTACACATAGGCTGCCGTAACGAAGCTTAGTCACTGGATATATATACTTATATCCCGTGTGATTACATGCTCAATGTCTTGTATCCTAGACCACTTCTCTCTTTCGTGCAAGAATTCTGTGCGAGATACCTAGCTAGACGAGGCCTTAACGGCTCTTGCAAAGACGAGTCAAGAACATGTGATCTCTCACACGACAAGAAATGGCCCTAACTTCTCGCGAAAAGAAAGAAATAAAGAAATGCCTTAACTTGCACGCCAATGCCCAAATCTAAGCCTCCTTCGCCAACGAACTTGTGTGCTGCTAGTCTGCTGCATGCAATGTGCAGCTATATTTATCCTGGCACATATGTCAATGTGATCAAATCAAGGCTTGTCATGAAGTTAAGGCAAATAATTATCTCCACCTAAAATAATACCACCTACAGCTCCAAATATAAGTTTTATATAAAGAATTACCAAGATTGATATCATAAAATTGGTATTACTAGATCCATCATGAAATTTACTTTCATAATGTATAGTTGTTTTTATTTGATGGCCAAAGTGTCACCGTAGAGATCGTATTAATATCCAACATGATTTATATTTAGAATCAAAGGAAGTAGATAATAGCATTACTGTATTAGATCATACCTCGGGATCTGTGAGCCAATTATAATTTTTTAGGTTCACCCCCACCATAAATCAAAGGAGGTAGGTCGGGAGCGAGGTCAAAATGAATTTGACTAGGATGAGACATCCCCCTACCGTTAAATGTCGAGCTTGCCATGTCGCTAATCTTCGTGATGCTTTTTCTTGGGTGTGTTGGATGTCAACACGCCTCAATTGTCCTAAGGTCAATGGCAATCCTAGGTGCTTCATGTGGAAGCACGAAATAACACCAATGAAGTGTTGCAAGATATTCTCAAGGTTTAGGCCTTGGCAGTGGATTGTAGCTATTGAGGTTTTTTATAGGTTGACATGCAGACCAGAAGCATCACCAAAATGGTGCAGGATGGCAATGGCTGCCTCCAACTCTTCCCTGATCGGGTTCAAGAAGATTACGGTATGATCTGCGTAGAGTGAGAGCCGAAGTGTTCAATGGGGAGAGCACCCCGTGTTCAGTGGCTTTGTTGAGGATGTAGCGCAATGGGTCGATGGCTAAGATGAAGAGGTACGACGATAGGGGGTCACCCTACCTCAGGCCACGGCGGTGTCTAAGTTGCGCCCCAAGTACTCCGTTGAGAAGCATAACCGATGAGGATGCCGTGAAGGCGATGGTTAACCACTCGCGCCATCGAGTTCCAAAGCCATGCGCTTGCAACAAGTCTAGGAGGTATTCCCAAGATACAGAGTCAAAGGCCTTCACAATATCTAGCTTTAGCATGAGTGTAGGGGTATGGGTCCGGTGGTATGCTCTTGCATGATTTCGTACGTACAAGAAATTGTCTTGAATGCATCGCCCTTTGATGAAGGCGCTCTGGGAATTTGAGACTAGGAAGCTATGTGTCTTGATAGACGCGTCGCTAGTACTTTGGAGAGGATCTTTGAGACCAAATGGATAAGGCTGATCGGACGATAGTCAGTAGGGCTGCCAACTACATCCTTCTTAGGGATCAAGGCGATTGCATCAGTATTTAGGAGACCGAAGGCCCCTGCTGTGCAATTTTGGATGCAGCGAAAGATGGCCATGATGTCCGCTTTAATAATGTCCTAGCAGTACTGGTAGAAGGTACCAGTGAAGCCGTTTTGATAATGCCTTCAAGGGGTACACATATCCATTAATGCGAAGGAACTGTCGTTCTAATCATGTTAGGTGCAAGCTAGACAAACCTAAATCATCACTATATAATGTCTCTTAGCTTTAAGAAGACTAGAAACAAATTTACGCACTACCACCATCTACATTTGTTATGCAAAGAGACCTGGTGCACACTTGGGACAATTAGAACCAGCACAGCATGCACTTCTGTCGTGGATCTGCATGTCAGTTTGATTGTTCCATGAATCACTAAATCCCATGTCCCCTTGAAGAAGAAGCACAGCATATGTGTATTTCTAATGTTGACATGAATGTGTGCTCAGTTTGTTATGCAAACCTTTGCCTTTGCAAAGAAAGTAGTGGCGTTGAGGCTCCAAATGGCAACAGCTGAGCCACTAATTCTTGCAAGAAATAAGTTGGGGTCGACTCAGATCATTTGTTTGACATCTTTTTTCCTTTGCATTAGTGGATGCTCAGATCACCTCTCACCAAATTTCCTCCCCATTCTGCTAGCATGACTCATCCTAGTGCCCAGCATTTTCCATCCGCTTTCTTCTCCCCCCATTGGTGCATCGCTGATTAGGTGATGATGCACTAGCTGGATTATCATCCATGTCCTGCACACCGGAACGAGGCGTATGCTCTTACAACTTACTAGGTTGTCGTGCCAGTGCTTTTGGCAATGTATATATAGGCTGCACAAGTCTGAGGGTCTAGCTCCAGTGTTGCAGCAAGTGCTTGCCAAGATGGCTGGTGGCACCAAGGCCTATGCTGCAGTTGTTCTGATCAGGCTCATGTACTCTGGCATGCATATCATGAGCAAGGTGGCCTTGGATCAAGGCATGAACCCCTTGGTGTTTGTGTTCTATCGGCATACCACGGCTGCGCTCGTCTTGATCCCTGTTGCTTTTATTCTGGAGAGGTAAACTTCGCCTTGATTAATGCTTCTATGCTTTTCCTCCTAATACAAACTGCACAAATCTTAAAGCAAACGAAGGGGTAAGTAATCACCGTCTACCCTTCATTCATGCTTTAATAGTTGTGCAACTTTTAAAACGAAGAGCATAGAAGCACCTCTCGCCTACTTGTCTGACTGTTTTAATCTACTGTGTTCTGTTTCTGACGCTTATGTTGCTCAGGCGAAAGGCTAAACCGGTGACGTTGAAAATTGCAGGGAAAATGTTCATACACGCCTTATATGGGTAGGTTGAACTATTAGCATGAATTCAATTGTTATTGTGGTGCTACTTAGTTCATGTAGGAGTCGTTCTTCCAAAAGAAAGTTCATTCAGGAGCTATTCGTCTTGTCTGGGGAATGATATTTACTGAAGAACACAGCTTTCTTTAACTTATAGACCAAAGGCCAGGAAACTTTAACTTGCCACTTTCCAATATAAATAAGGGTTCACAACTCACAAGTCATCTCTTGATTTGTCCCATTGTGATCTGAAATCTTCAGGTGTTCATGTCTTACACTGCGTTTCCACAATTTCTGCATTTTGGTCATACTATCCTGCAGTTGCGAAGCCGGGATAAAAAATAGAGAAGGAGCTGGTAGGCCTAAGCTTTCCCAGTTGCCCACATCGACACCGTAGACCGACACAAGCTTGGTCGATGCCATCATGGCCTGTGCTGGCACCGTCAGCCTCACGCACAAGCTCACAGTCCATACCTGCGGGAGCGGTGGACGTATGACAAAATTTTATTCAGGACAAGCCTAAATATAGCTAATTCACCGCAAACAAGTTAATTTATGTATCATACATGCGAAATTGACAACCACATTAGTTTCAAACTAAAATCAATGGTGAAGTTAGATAGACAAAGAAAGCAACTTCATTTGACTCATTCTCAGTTTCTTAGGCAGATAGTCCCCCCATGCAGATATTCATTATCAAATAATCAAATTCAGTATATAGAGATATTATTTCGCAATGAAAATTAGCATACAAAATTCCCACTGTACAACTTTTGAATTAATTACTTATCTAAACATTTCAGCTCCCTGAGCCCTTGGCTTATTATGACATGGTGAATTTTCTGACATTTTTTTGTTTCTCAGGGTGACAGCAACCGGCGACTTATTTAACCTTGGTCTCAATTATGCTTCAGCAACATCGTCATCAGCACTGTACAACGTTCAACCGGTGGTCATCTTCATCCTGGCTGTCACATTTGGGTAATGGCAGTGTTATTTTCTCCCATTTTTGCAGGCTATTTGTCATGTAAGAAACACGGCAAGTGAAATCAACCATCTCGCTTTTCTATCTAATAAATCGAGTAAATAATGCATTTCTAATCAGCTTATTAAATGAGAAATTGATTCCTCCTCTGATTAATTAATGGAAAAGAAGGAGTAAAAGACCTATCTACACGTAAGAGAATTAAGAAACACGCACTCCATCGGATCTCAGAACAAACAAGCTACAGCTCTCGATTCCAGTCCTGAAGGAACGTACTCCTTTTGACAGCATGGAATCCATGAAACTGAAGAAGCTCCATGGCAACGTAAAAGCCGCGGGCATCCTCTTCTGCATCGCCGGCGTCACCGTGCTGGCCTTCTACGAGGGACCAATGTTCAAATCTTTCAACCATCACCACCTCTTCCAGCACGGCGGCAGCAGTTCCCCCGGAGCAGCAGACACCCAATCCAAGACGCAATGGGTATTTGGAATTTTCCTCTTGACACTCTCCAACGCTTTGGCAGGCCTATGGACAGTACTTCAGGTACGTACATATGCGCTCAAACTCCAGATTTAATCGGCACCTCGGGCCTTGACGTTCATGGAGAGCAAGCACAACTAGCTTATTGGTCTTTTTTTTTCAGGGGCCACTGATAGAAGACACTTCCAAACTGATGAACACCACACTACAGATCTCGTGCGCGTCGATCCAAGCCTTCGTTGTGGCGGTTGCAGCCGAGAGAGATTTCTCCAAGTGGAAGCTAGGCTGGAATGTTAGCCTTGCCGCGATAGTCTACAGCGTAATTGAGCTTAATTCTGACCCCCAATGTTTCAGAGTTCATATCGTCTACGTACTCAGATTCTCGACTAAATAATGCATGTAAGTCTCTCTCCATGGAACAACGTTGCAGGGCGTGATTGTGACCGCACTTTCGTACTACATGCAAATGTGGACGATCGCGAAGAAGGGGCCAGTGTTCCTCGCCATGTCGATGCCGCTTACTTTGATATTCACAATCATCATATCCTCATTCATTTTAGGGGATGCAGTTAGCCTGGGGAGGTACGTGTGTATCCTGAATTTACTGATAGACCTGTAGTACACTGAAGAATGTGCAGTTTTTCCTGTATGAACTAACTCCTTTGCTTTGTGTTGTTCTAACCATGCAGTATTTTTGCTGGGATACTACTGATTGGAGGCCTGTACAATGTGCTCTGGGGGAAAAGCATAGAGGAACAAGATGACAATAGCAAGATAAGCGCCGGTAAGCCTGGCTTGGAGCTGCAGGACAAGGAGGCTGATCAAGTGCCAGATGATGGGGCAGAAAAGGTCTGAGCCAAGAGTGACGGGACGGAAAAGATTATGTCACGCTACTGGTTTCAGATGGTTCGAAAGCGACGTGTGCGGATCTAGCTACCCACCGAACTGGTGGCGTGCATTTGATCCAAGACGATAAGACGATGATGTGGCATTGTACCATACACCTCCCATTGATATGAATAAAAGAATTTCAGTCGCCTTTAGTGAGCGTCTATGCGGCTTCAGCATGCATTATTTTACAGCATCGATCGGATCAGAAGCCATTGTATCTGTATTTGTGCGTGCGTGTGTGTTTGCCATGATGCCACGATGGCCAAAAGTGACGGCAAAATATGGGAGTGGCTTTCACAGTTGCATGCATGTTATTGATGCCACTGGTATTGTCAAATCATGTCCCGTGTAAAATAAACAAATTCGATCTGTATCTAGATATGAGAAATTTTACGGTGCGTTATACTGGTAGTATATAATGTGTAGTAAAAATTAAATCTAGCAATTGATTTGTTACAATATTTTTACTACTATACTACCGAAAGAAGTGTAAATCAGTATTAGCTAGTCCGATTCATTAGATTGAAAAGAATGAACGGTCCATATTGAATTTAGTGTAAAAGAAACTCGTACGAATAAGGCTTCCATTGTCCGTACGAGCACCACGATGTTAAATCTCG
This sequence comes from Rhipidocladum racemiflorum, assembly GCA_036346355.1. Taxonomy (NCBI): domain Eukaryota; kingdom Viridiplantae; phylum Streptophyta; class Magnoliopsida; order Poales; family Poaceae; genus Rhipidocladum; species Rhipidocladum racemiflorum. Next base: position 46,791,497 of record CM070582.1, on the reverse strand, counting down.
TGATCAATCAGCTTTCCCAAGATTAAAGTAAGTTGGTAACTGGTAAGACTTGCTCAGCAAATAAAATTTCGCAACCTGCTGCCACGCACTCTCGAGCTGGATTTGCTAAAGCAACCGCGAGGCACCGGCCAATATCCTGCCGAATCGGCCCAACGGCAGCCAATCGATTGCACAGCAGCGTCTATCCGTGGAGGGAAGAGCGCCGGCGGGTGGGTGGCGATCCACGACGCAGGACGCGCGATTAGTTCCGGTGGGCGCGCGTGCTGACCACCCGACGCGACGGCGCAGGACGGACGAGGCGTTCCACTGTAGGCGACGGTGTCACCGCGCGCGCGCGGCGCGCGGCACGGCAGCAAGCAAGCCTGCCGGTTAGAATCGGCCGGAGCTCCGGCAAGCTGGCCTGCTTGTGAGCTGTGACGTGCTTCCGTGTTTTTCTTGTCTACGCCTTGAGGGTACGGTCCTCGGTTCTCGTGGCACCATGCAAATAGTGCGCCAACACTTTGATCGTGCGGGCTACATTTCGACGCTCGCTTGTATGTGTTTGTTCAAGGATGTACTCTTTATGTCCAAATTTTAAAAATATATTTGTTAAACGATTTTATTTATAAATATACGATGTAATTAGTATATTTACTGATTTTCATCAAATAATATACACAAAAAATCTCTTTACATAAAAACACAAATCTCAAATAATATCTCAATTTCTTTTTTCTTTTCTCTATTTTCTTCTCTTTCTCCTCTCTGTTTTCTTTTTTTTTTCTTGCTACACAGTAGCCGCACGAGCTCTGTTTTTTCTCTTCGTTGCGTGGCTACTGCCAGGAGGGAGTCTAGCTGATCTGCGCTCTCTAGTTGCTTCTGCTGCACGAGGAGCTGCACGCGCACACGCCTTTTTTTCTTAGGAAATGTACAGGACGATCATCTTAACTAGTTTTAAGCTTATACATATCAGTTTTGGTCTATATGAAAGAGCGAGAAAAGAGAAGAGAGAAGAGAGCAGATTCTTATTTAGTAGCTAGCTTTGTTCGGGAGTATAGATAGATTATTTATGTACAAAAGAGAAGAGATAGTTATTACACAACATTTAGAGACAATTTGTAGAGAGAGTTATAGTACAAGATGGCTTTTAGCTTACTATTAGGCTGCATGGGCTTTGCTATTGTAATTGCTCTTACGCGCTCCACCAGACACCCTCAAATTTCTTGTGCAACCTCTCGCCTTTTTATAAGCACTTAACCCTAATTAACTACATGCGTGTATACAAATCTAGTCCAATAATACATTGCCCAATTCATGTATACACAATGCTCAAAACATGCACATCCATGAGTATGACCTATCTGTCGCTCTCGCATGACTCCCTCGTTTTCACCACGCGCATGGCCCACCTGCGACCTCGCATGCTGCGCTTGCACCTGCGACCCCTCATGTTGCTCTCGGGCTACACATCACCTGCGCGGATTCTCCCCAACCTGCAGTGTACATCACACATGCCTGCACTGCATCTCTACACCTGTGCGTGCGCTGTGTCTCCACACCTGCACTACATTTCCTGTTACAAATAAAAAAACAACCAAACACAATATATTCTTCCACAAATAAATTACTCCATCACAAATATTGTTATCCAATCATTATCACACTTACAAATATTATTGTCAAACTAATTATCACATATATGTTTCGCAAATAGAATTTACAAAGGCTATCAGCCTCTGGATCTCAACCTTGTCTAGTTGTCTATGGTAGCAAATGGAACCAGGCATGCCCTAGCATACTGCAGAGCTTCATCTCTGTTCTCTTATTTAAGTATTTCAACAAACTGCAACTGGTGAAGCTTCAGCTCAAGGAAGGAACCGTTTTGCAGTAACGTATCACGATTCTTCACCGCCCAACTCAGAGCTGGCTCAGGCTTCCCAGCCCGAAATGCACTGAGGCTTCCATACATCTCCTCGAACAGATGTTACAGTTTTAAAGCTGCTGGGCAATTGGCTTCTTTAACGAAGTTATTATCACCTATATCAAACAGGGCCTGGCGATATAGATGGTTTGCAACAAGTTCATTCAGTAGATGTGGTTCCATTTCCGGTCTTTGCTGTCACGTCATTTCAATATAGTAAAATCTTGTATAATAGCTAGTAAATTATTATTTTGTAGTTAATAAAAAGTAGTTTTATGTATTATAATATTAGAATAAGAAATAAGTTTTGTTCTTTGACCTGTAATAAAATATTATGTGGACATAGAAAATATTTCTGTAATAGATGGTAAAATGTCTTCCTGTGTTTCTTTTTTGGTCATGGATGGCTGTACTAGTGTTGGATAGCTGCCTTGCAAATTGCATTGCAGTTGCAGGTCATAGTTCTCGATAATTGTTTACGATGTGCTTGCTACACGCACTTGTATCGAGTTAATTCTTTACATAATTAAGCTTTCCTCGATCTGTTCTGTGTCAAGTTTGCCTTTCATCCCTTCTGCTTCAAACGACATGGTCGATATATCTGTCAAACTCTGTTGTTTACTCAACTCTCCCTTATTACTACAACATCCAACGCAATTTGCTTGCTGATGTTTCGTTTTTATTTATATATATATTGTGGTATTCTGACACACCTGGATTGTTAAATCAACTTCTTCTTCTTTTAAGAAAACACAAGATTGTTACCATTTTCTATGCAATCAATCCGGGAGTTCACACGAGATATACACTAGAGAGGGCTCATCAAGTGTCAGATTAATGCAGAACCGAGTTCTTTTCTCATACAACAAAACTAAGAACAGAGAGCTAGCATCTCCTGCATATAAAATGATCTTGTCATTAACATACACACAATGACAAACACATTTCACTGATTAGCCATTCTACTTCTTGTGCCAAGAATGGAGAATTCGGGGGAGTTCATCTTCCATTATCTGAAAAAAGGAATGGAGAACTGCACCAAGAATACAAGAATTGTCCTAGCTACATTGCAGTGCCTTGACTGCCTTCACGGCAAAAAAACTCAGGAGGGCTTCATCTGATCCCTACACTACGATGACCATCCCTACTCGAACTGTCGAACAACTACCACGCGCCCAAGATGGCATCTGAGTGGCTCCTCATCTCCTTCTCCAGCCTCTTCAGCACCGGCAGCGACTTCCCCGCGACCGTTGGCCTTGGGGCCGCCTTGTCACTCGATGGACGTGGCGCGGCGGCGTGGACGGCGGCCGTGGTCGGCATGTTCTTCACCTGGTCCTTGGCGACGCGCACGGTCCGGAAGGGGTCGTCGCGCGGAAAGTTGCCGTTGTAGACGACCTCCAGGTAGCCCTCCTCTTCAGCGGAGACGACGACCGCGCTGAGCCAGAGCACGAGGCGCTGCCCCGTGGGCAGTATCCCCACCGGCGTGCGGACGCGCACCTGTGCACCCTTCTTGGTGAACCCGGAGGCGGCCTTCGATGGGAGAGGCGGCATCAGCGGCTCCAGGACGCGCTCACGCCGCGGCGATCGCGAGATCGAAGCAGAGCGCGGCGGCGGCAGTGGCGTGGATGACTTCTTGATGGCCGCTCCGGCTGGCACGGGAGGGATCGGCGCGGATATTCGCGGCGGCGGCAGCGGCGTGGATGACTTCTTGATGGCCACTCCGGCTGGCACGGGAGGGATCGGCGCGGATCTTCGCGGCGGCGGCAGCGGCGTGGATGACTTCTTGATGGCCGCTCCGGCTGGCACGGGAGGGATCGGCGCGGATCTTCGCGGCGGCGGCAGTGCGGAGGGCTTCTTGGCGACGCCTCCCTTCGCCACGACGGCGAGATTCCTGCGGCGCTCGAAGTCGCGGTGGGTCTTGCGCATGGCAGAGGAGCTGCTGGAGGAGCGCTGCGCCACGGACGCTGTCATGGTTGTGTGGGGAGGAAGGGGGAGAGATGAATGCGGCGCTAGGGTTATAGCCAGGCGAGGCGGCGGAGGAGGTCGCCGAGTTGGAGTCGGAATTGGGAAGCGTGAGTACCAAGCAGAGTGGAGCCATGCAATGGCGGGGGGGATTAGATATTTGAAATCTTGATTGGACGGTGTGGATCGTTCGTTGGAGGGATTAACTCGTGTGATTAATGAATCCGCATCTTCCTGGCTCTACGCGCACGCAGGCGCTTGAGCTCCTCCCTCCCACCATCGCTTGGAGCCCCACGCCTCCGAATCCGACTCGTACCCGGAGACCTCCGACCATAACCCTCGCGCCGTCCTCTCCTCACGCCAATACAATCGTCTCTTCACCTTCGCGGCGAAGCTGCCGTGCGAAATCGCAAATCGGATAAAGAATTATCTAGATTGGCAATATGCGATTGATGTCACTGGATCTATCATAAAATATACTTTTATAATATATATAATTATTTTTGTTTGAAATAACATGTTTTTGGTAGAAATTGATAGTCAAAAGTGGGCGTCCATGTCTTAAACCGCTTATATTTTGATACGTAGAGTACGTGACTTGTGATATGAACAATAAAAAAAACAAGATAAGAACAATGGCGACGGCTCTGCCCACACTACTATAAAATAGTATATAGATGACATCCTATTTGTGACTGTTTTTTTGGAACCGCCACAAATAAAGTTATTAGTGATGGTTTTAAAATTTAAAATGGTGGAAGCACTATTTGTAACGGTTTTTATTTGAAACCGTCACAAATAATGCGTTATTTGTGACGGGTTTTCTTTACAACCGCTATAAATAATTCCAAAACTTTATGGCGGCTCTAAAGAAAACCCGTCACAAATAACGCATTATTTGTGGCGGTTTTAGTCAAAAATCACCACTGATAATATGAGTGTCTATGGCGGTTTTTGGCTAAAACCGCCACTGATAGTATTATAATAATATTCTGCATGTTTAGTAAAAACATCATAACTTTTGACTCATAATTCCAATCTAGGAGTTCTTGTACTTTCTAGAATCAGCACGATGAGCTCTCCAATTTTTCTTTCGGGCAACAAGTCTGATTTGGTTTCCAAATAGGAAATCCGATTACATTAGGTAAAATGGCCATAACTTTTGACTTGTAACTCCGATCGGGGCGTTCTTTGGCTCATTGAAAATCTAACGGGAAGTTCCATCCGAAAATGCAGAATTAGTAGGTCTTTCAATGATGATTTGCGTGAGTACAAGCGCGGCGGCAGAATTCCAAAAAAATATCGTTTGGGGCCTCAAAACGGTCTCTGAAGTTTTGTACCCGTTTCGGAATATGACAATACTAAAATATAGCTCAAACCGTGTTTGGAGTATGATAACATTAAAATCGGTGTTTAGGTGCTCTGCGGGGTTAAGCGTAGAGGGATGCGTTACACGTCACATACGATTATACCAGCACTAAATCACTGGATCATATAAGAACTCCGAAGTTAAGCATGCTTGTGTGAGAGTAGTACTAGGATGGGTAACCTCTCGGAAAGTTAAATCCACTGGATCCCTTAGAACTTCGAAGTTAAGTGTGCTTATGCGAGAGTCACTAGTAGTACTAGGATGGGCTGATGCCCGCTGGATCTCATTAGAAACTTCGAAGTTAAGTGTGCTTAGGCGAGAGTTAGGAGTAGTACTAGGATGGACTAATGCCTTGCACGAAGTTGCCAAAATCCTTAATTATTAGTGGCACTTAATCTATGACGGTTTGAAAACCGCCACTAATGATGATTTTTGTACTGGCCTGATGGCCATGCCATTCGCAGTGCTCTTTCTTTCTTTTTTTGTTCGGTAAGTTCTCCTCTGCCCTCTAATGTCCTTCTAGATTGAAAATTAAAGAACCTGAACTTCCAGTTTTTAATTGTTGTAGATACAATGTAACCGTATTCATTTTTTTTGTAGCTCTTTTGTTATGTGATGTTAGTACAACAATTCCGTGACTAGAGATGATCTGGCCTCTAGCACATCAGCCATCCAATTACAATATCAAATTTCATTTATAATTTCTTCAAGTTAACGGGAGGAAGATAATAACTAGATCCAAACAAAAAACAAAGTGTCACATGCTTCAGATTTGCTGAGTACATGAAGCAGTAGTATCTAAATTTGCTGAGATATATCACGTACACATGCTTCAGATTTGCTGGGATTTATATATGCGTGGCACATTTTACACTAGTTGGAATACACAAGCACGTTATGACTTATGAGCTAGCCCTCAGTGCATGTTTGCTTTACTACTAGTAGAGATTTCCTCTCTTGCAAGTTAAGAGCTAATTAAAATTTTCCGTACACAAATCATGTCACAAATTTAGTCAAACTTGACCTAAAAAATCCTGCTAGTCAAGCCCAAGTTCTTCTCAGAGAATGTTATCTTCCTGAATCTTGATGTATCACCAATATAATTCTAGTAAGCATATATTACTCTATTGATAGGTGTACGTACAATTATACGCACACAGCGATGAACCAAGAAAATATGTTCGCTAGGCTCCCCGTGAAATTTCCGTAAGTCTTATATATATATATATATATATATAGGAAAATTGTTGCGTACTCCTGAGAGTATGTACTCCCACTCTTAATATACTGCATAAATGGTGTTATTATACTTCTTTATCGTTTTGAGTATACTCTAATACTAATTATAAGATACTCCAAAGTGAGTTTCACGAAAAAATTTCATCAAAACCCACACTTTATAGCATAATTTGTTTATATACTCTTTTTATACATGAAAAACAGTATATAGCAAGAAATAAATGGCTCCGATGAATTTTTTTTCAACAATGTCGCATTGTAGTATCTTAGAATTATTATTAGAGTATACTAAAAGTGATAAAAGAGTATAACACATTCGTTTAAGTGGTATACTGGATGTGGGAGTACTTATATATATATATATATATATATATATATATATATATATGGGGACATATTCAGTGCAAACCTTCCTTACCATGAAAACTCCGTGAAAACCACATTTAAAAGTTTTGAAAAATTCTCAAAAAATTGTTATAGGTAGGGGAGGGGAGGTTCTACAACCCTGTAAAATTTGAGGACCAAACTCTATCGCATTTGGAAGATATGAAAAAGACAAATTGCAAAATGAATAGTGCTAAACAGTGAAAAATTACTATTCATATTGAATTTGTCTTTTTCATATCTTCCAAATGCGATTGAGTTTGGTTTTCAAATTTTACAGGGTTGTAGAACATCACTTCCCCTACGTATGGTAATTTTTTGAGAATTTTTCAAAACTTTTACACGTGGTTTTCACGGTAAGGAAGGTTTGCACTGAATATGTCCCATATATATATATATATATATATATATATATATATATATATATATATATATATAGAGAGAGAGAGAGAGAGAGAGAGAGTAAGCATCTTTTCTGTCTCAGGTGATAGTTACTTCATATTCCGTATCTCATAATGTAGAGAGTATCTCGTGTAATGAAGGGTGTGTATGTATAGTATACGAGTATATAATATTATCTAGATATATAGTATGTACATTTTTTTACACATACTCTTTTTATGTGTGTGTATAAAGGTATTTGCAAAATACGCTAAAAACATGTATCAAATGTGGTATGTGCTGACTGTGCATATATTGGAAAAAAAACGCATTCTACTCCCGGAAATAGTTACTCCCATCTTTGATATACCATCAAAACGAATTTTAAATACTCCTTTATCACTGTAGGCATACTCATATACTAATTATAAGCGAACCACACAAAAAGTTGCAAGAGAGTCCATGGTTTTTAGCTTATTTTATAAATATCTTTATATTCGCACATAAAAAAGAGTATGTTTAAAAAAATATGCATAGTATATCTTAAAAAGTGTACACATCACCTAGATGGTCTTATATCATCGTATACTACATGTACACACTCTTCATTTGTGAGATACGACATAGAGAGTACTACCGGGAGTAAAAAAGAGGCGCTCTCTCTCTATATGTACACACACCGGAGAGTACGAAAAAAGCTTTATATATATAAATACTCCAACTGTCAATATACTATATAAATGATATTGTTATACTTCTTTATCTGTTTGAGGATACTCTAATACTAATTATAAGATACTCCAAAGTGAATTTCACGAAAAATTTCATCAAAATCCACCATTTATAGCATAATTTGTTTATGTGCTTTTTTTACACATGGAAAAGGGTATATAACAAAAAAATAAATGGCTCCCATGAATTTGTTTCATTCATGCAGTATTGGAGTATCTTAGAATTATTATTGGAGTATATTGAAAGTGATAAAGGAATATAACACGTTCGTTTAAGTGGTATACTGAAGGTGGAAGTACGTACTCTTAGGAGTACGAAAAATGCTTCCTATATATATGTGTGTGTATTCTCACATAGTTTTAATGGGTCCCGGATACATCCCTAGTCTTTACCCTAAGTTAATCCAAATAAATTCGTAATACACGTTTGAAATGGAACGAGTCCAATTTCAGGCACTCAAATCACACGTCGATGCAACCCAATATAGATAGTTTGAGGTATATCCCAAGGTAAGTATAGCAGAGCAAATATCATAATATACTGACCATATATACGTCGTGTCTTCCTCCATTGTAGTTTACTGTATATTGTCCAATGTTGGAATTCCAATGTTGGAACTTCCCCTCTTACATTACATATACGGCCGCTCTCTCCTCCTTCCCTCCGGCCATTGACTTCCAATACCAAGAACACATCAAGAAGCACGAGTCGACTGCTCTTTTACTTCTTCCTATTTGCTGTCCGCGCGGCGAGTAATTCATTAGCATGGCCAAGATGAAGAGGAAGCCCTCCGTGATCTGCTGCGGCGTGCTGCTCGCCGTCATCCTCTCCGTCGTCGTCGTCTTCGTCGCCCTCTACTTCACCTTGTTCCGGCCGCGGTCGCCGCGGGTGGTGGCGACGGTCGGGAGCCCGAGGATTTCCGCTTTCAGTCCCTTGCCGCCGGCGCTCTACCTTACCTTCGACGTGGAGGTCACCGTGGACAACCCGAACTACGCGTCGTTCCGGTACGGCGAGGTGGTGACGGAGGTGATGTACCACGGCGCGGCCGTGGGGCAGTCGGTGGTGCCCGCGGGGAGGATCGGCACGCGGGCGACGGAGACGGTCGTGGCGACGGTGGAGGTGGACGCGGCGAAGGTGGCGTTGACCCCCTACTTTCTCCCGGAAGCGATGGTCGGGGTGCTGCCGTTCAACACGACTACGACGGTGGCCGGGAAGGCCGTGGTGCTGGGCAAGTTCAAGATCCGCGCGAGCTCGGTGGTGACGTGCAATGTCACCGTGTACCCGATTAGCCAGGAGAGCACCCCGCAATGCGCCTCGACGGTTCGTGTGGGCTAATTAGCTGCTAATTAATTATGTGCATACGATCGATAGATGTGTAAACTGTTTAGTATAAAATTAATTATCGTGAGATTGCTACGTTAAAAAAAAAAAGCAAAACAAAACTTGCTCCTAATAGATTACATTGTAAAAATGCGTTATAGACACGTGCTAGTGCCAGCAACCGCGGAGTACAAAGCGACACATCACTTAGGACCTGTTTGGGAGAGCTCCACTCCAAAAAAATCAGCTCCACTCCACCAACTTCACCATAGAGTAGCTTCATCATAAAGTTGAAGTAGGGAAGGGAGGTGTTTGGCTTGCAAATTAGATCGAGCTTCAAGAATAGATGGGTTTGATGTGGATACCCATTTGTGCCCTTAGATGTTGAATGGAGGTGGGTAATTACCTCATATGTGTAACTAGTGGCAAAGGTGGGTAATTACTTATGAACTTCACGAGTGGGTATGAAACAGTGTTTCTTGGAGTACCCAGAGGAGCTCCACAAAACCATGAAGCAGCCCGCTAGATTCGCATTTTTCTCGAAACCGGAGTTACAGAAATTGAGGTGTTTGGCTACACGAATTTGGAGTGGAGCTGAAAATTGAGGAGCAGAGCTCTCCCAAACACCCCCTTAAGTGCACTTGTGCAGGCAAATATATTGGCTTTACAGATCCCCGTAAATATATATGACTTTTTTTACTGGCATACGAAAATTTAGATTAAATTAATACCAAGAGGTGCCAAAAATTAGTACATCTATCCTTTAAATTTTGGTACCTCTTGTACTAACTTAATGTAAATTTTGATACCCTCTAAGATGATAAAAAAAAGTCTAACTAAATATACTACCTTTTGTTTAGGGTTTTGGTGGGTAGATGGGTGTGTATGATAATCAATTGTACCAATGTCTCTTACGGTTGTTTCGAGAATACAGAGAAAACGGGGAGCTGTTTTATTTTTTTTTTTAACCAATTTTTGGGTGAACTCTGTAAAAGAACTTGGTATGATGTCTTTTGATTTTTGAACAAGTTCGCCCGTCTGGATAAATCTGAATTAAGCTGGCTCCGTATTGTTGCATATATATTTCATATAGTACGAAGAAAATATCAGAGGACATGAATCCAATTACGCACTCTTGTCAAAACAATCAAGTATATTTGGAATTGATCGAAGTACCTTTCGAATTGATCTACGTGCTGGCCGGTACATATGCATCTTACGACTTGGTTTGTGAGCAAGCTTGGTCAGTGAATAAGACAATATTTATCTGTTGTTGGAGCTTAATTCAGAGGAGCTCAAAGCTCAAAATGTTGGGGCATTTGGCTGGTTTTAGGGCTTCAACTCCAGCTCATTAAAATTTCTACCCCAAGTTCTCAAAGGCCGTCGAAGCCTCACAAGGGTAGTTTCGCAGTTCATTTTCGCAGGAGCCCAGCTCAGGGCTTCTCCGGAGCCAGGCTCAGGAGACCAGGGCGTTTGGCTGCATTTTTCCGGCTCCGGCCTGGAAGCTCGGCTGTAGAGCTGGGTCAAACGGCTCCTTATAAGTTAAACTCGAGGGCTCCTACACTCCTACCTCACACGGACTATGCAGAAGCCTGCATATTTCTATTGAATAGAGAAGATCAGAGAAAAGTACTACATCCCGGAGAGACTGTACACTATGCACATTTTAAGGGTCATCGCCGAACAACTAGACCTGGAGTGTGTGATGCCCTGAGAAACAACCAATCACCAAACTACCTACACAATCTGAAACTCGTAATACCCTGACAAATGCCTAGAACTCGCACATAAGCTAATGTCATCATGCATGTCTATCAAATAAGCATGTCCAAAAAAGAAAAAAAAGTTCTACCAAACCAGAGCCTGAAACAGTACCCCATAGTCCATAGTTATCCTAGAATAGTCCTCTTATTCAAGATTAATTAGTTAACCGTAGCAATTATACCATAGTAATGCAGTAATATTGTTGAAATTTAAATGAAATCAATGGTACAATAATTGGAGGAAACTAATATAGCATGTTAACTGAAGTAATATTTTCTATAGTGATTTTTTAATCTCTTCATCTAAACTACAATTATGTTGAACTAGCTCAAACATAGTTTTGTTGCAGTGTTTCAGGCAATATTTATGTAGTGGCTGCAGAGAAATGTGATTATACGTAACTGCAGTTTGACATGTTGCATTTGTGTTTAGAATGCACCATTGTTTCTGCCAAAATGTGAAACTACAAGCACTTGGAGCAACAAGCGCTATCGTGGGCATCTATTGTGATTTGAGAATCGTGCTCATATACAGTTCAAAATAATTCATGTATTTGAGAGAAAGAACCAAAGTAATCCAAAAACAAAATAGAGATTGAAATCTAAATGTAACCTCCTTTTAAATTACACACGCCCACAGTGACCTCCATGCTAACGCCAGCATTAATAGCATATCAAGAAACGCCAATATTTTTTCGCCTCTTTGATTCCTAACAAGCTAGCATGGCAAGGATCAAGAAGAAGGCCGCCATAATATGCTGCTGCGCGCTGCTCGCCGTCGTCCTCCTGCTCGGTGTCGCCCTCGTCACGCTCTACTTCACCGTGCTCCGCCCACGGCCGCCGCGGGTGGTGGAGACGGTGGTCGACACGCAGCTCAACGCCTTCAACGCCCTCCCGCCGGAGCTCAACCTCTCCCTGGCCGTCGAGGTCACCGTGCACAACCCGAACCACGATCCGTTCCGGTACGGCGAGGTGGTCACGGCGGTGACGTACCACGACACGACGGTGGCCGGTGGGGCGGTCCGCGGTGCCGGCCGGGGAGATCCCGGCGCGGTCGACAAGGACGGGCGGGGGCGGCGCGGGCGCATGTGGACGCGGCTAAGGTCGTCCCGAACAAGCTCTACGCGGCCGACGTGGTCACCGGCGCGCTGCCGTTCGAGGCCGCGGCGCTCCGGCCGTTCAAGGTGAGCGCGGCCGCCGAGGTGGCGTGCAGCGTCGTCTTGTACCCGTTCAAGAGGGAGAGCAGCTCGCACTGCACCTCCACGGTTCATGCCACCTGATGCCATCTGGGCGTTTTGCATGCGGATTCTGTTCGTGCCTCTACGAGCGAGGCACGCAGACGGACGGACACACCTCCATACAAGAAACAACATCTTAATGCTTTGTAACTACGCATGAGATATCTGTAGCTTGGTACCATGACTTCAAGATCTGGACGACATCAAGAAAACCTGAATAAATGCACCAGATGTATATTCTGCTCTCCACCAGAGCTGAATTTGGACATGACGGCAGAACAGTACAGAGTAAGCAGCACAACAGATGATCCAGCGAAACTAACACTAGGTGCAGTTACAACTTTCAAGGATCCACTGTCTTATTATTCCAACTATGCCATTTAGCAAAACAGTGAGGTTCCTAGTTATATCATGCCCCAGCTTTCCCCCCTCTCAACACCCCTCCCTCCTCTTTTCATATATTAAGAATCGCTACCCTGTTATAACAAAATAATGACTAACTAGTGCAACCGCTAAACTTGAGGCTGCTTCTGAAGATCTACCCTTATTGTTCAAATGTTCTTTCCTAGCTCGACCTTCTTGACCAGCCGTAAAGTTTGGTGAAAGATGGAATCCAGTATTCCAGCAACCTAGAATTTAGAGGTTACTTTTCATTAGCCATGTATACTTGATGGATTCAGAAATCTCAAAATATAAACAAGGGCATGTTCCCACCGTGAAAACTCCACCAATAATAGCGCAGACATTTGTGATGAAATGGGAGAAGGATCTTGGAACTTCAGTCACCAAGACCTGACAATAAATTAGAACAGTTTGATGGATTGCACTTGTTAACGAACCAAGCAAAGAAATAAATAAAATAAAAGCAAGATGTCAACCTGCATGGGAGATGGCTCAAAATGGAATTTCACAACAGGAACGTAGAAGCTGTGCACCAAGCTGCTGTGCGCTGTGTATTCGTATTCTTCAAGCAGTTGCAATTCCTTAGAGGATCTCCGTGTAACCAGTTCTGTCTTTACGATTTGTAGGTAATGCTCAATCTAAGAATCACATAATTGAAATAAAAGTTATGTTATTCAGTAAGAAACCAAAAGTGTGGTGCTAGACAAAAGCTTTGATGCCTTGTCCTAAACATCTTAATAAGAAAAATAAGCGAAATTTATGACTTACAGTAACATTGGCATTAACATCACCATGCTTAACAATGTAAGACTGACCAGCTAATCTATCATGATGTTCACCAAGATAGGGAGTTAGTCTTTTCAGTTCATTAAGCATCTTGTACGAGAGCTTTTTGCCAAATGAGAACCGTGTCACGTAGTGGGAAACATTTATCTGGGACGGGTCAAACGAGTGTGAACCAGATCGAGCCGAGATTACAACATTCCCTGGAACCTGATCAAGAGGAACTAGTAATCAATGCAGAGAAAGAAATACTTTCTCCATGCTGTAACTATTACCACAGAAGCAAGTTGGGTCAGAAGTTCATTTACCTTTTTGACCCGCACAAAACCTTCTATTCTGCATCCACTGGTCAACGGAGCAGGACGCTTAGCAGGATCAACAGTCTTATTGGATTTGTCCTCCAGAGCAAGCATATGGTTCTCTTTTGGAATATTTGCAACATAAGTTTCCATTGCCTGAGGTTCAAAACATATATCAAGATTCAGGAATTCAATCCGGAACAATCCAAGGAGCCCATCAAAACAATAAATAACACATATTAACAGGAAAATAATATTTAGCCTTTAGTTCTCCCGAGAAAAAAAGGGAGAAAAGGTCATTACCTTTTTTTAGGTAAGCTAAAATTTAGGATATGCTGCCATAGTAAAGAATAGCCATGTAATGTATCAGGCAAAATAACTGGAAACTAGGTTATTCACAACATACCGCAACTAAACTTTCAGTGTCACGTTCCCCATAGTATGATTCATGATCATGGTGACCCTGATTCTCCCTGTACAAAATCAATTTGGCCATTTATGGAACTTGGGCAAAAATAAATACAAGTATTGTGCAAATAAAGGTTTTTAGTCTCGGTATAATAACCATGTAGCGAATTAAACCCCGAAGATATCTCAAAGAGAATGTAAGGTTTACTGTGCTTACTTAAGGTCACTCCCTTTACGGAAAATGCGAATTGACGGATAACCTTGTATATGGTGCCTGCATTTAATGAATTGAAGTGACGAAAAGAATGATATATTTGTATATTAAATCAATGAACAAGCATAAGAAGGGGGCACATATAATTAGGCGAAATTCCTGCATACCAACAAAATCACAAAAAAGACACACAATTCAAACATACAGATGCCAAGATGTGAAACTAGGGGAAAAAACAACTTCAGGCTTTTCTTGTGGTTCAGACTCAACATGCATAGCTTGAAATGTAGTAATAGACATCGCTGACAAGTATTCAGGCGCCGTTTATTCAATATGCAACAAAGAAAAAAACTGCTTTCAACTCATTCTCAATGCAAATAGTTCCAGAAGTCATAAACACCCACAAAACCAGGATGCAAGGGCGCAAACACTAGTAACCCATGAAAGATGATGGCATCATAATATCACTTTGTTAGGAATTTTACAGCTAATTAATCAGTTTCCGATGGTACATAATGAACAAGGATTTATGGATTCCATATCGCAGCATACACATGTGAAATGTGTTGGTTTCAAATTTAATTATCAATGAGTACAGACAGACCTCCTACACAAGTCAGCTTCCTCAGTGCAGTCAACCTTTCCAAGAAGGATTCTGCCATCCATTTCAGGATCATATCTGCATTTAACAAAAACCAGGAGGATGGCATTTGACACTTAACAGCGTAAGACCATGAAACACCAAGCCTTATTAGGGGCAAATAAAGAAAACAGTATATACCTCTCCCTTATAATTTTCGCAGTCTTCTCCCATGAAGGTTTCTGAAGGAAAAGTATATGATAGACAAATTTCCAGATATTACTTCAACAGAACAGAATTGCAAATATACTTGACATGGAATAAGAAAATGGTCTGTACAGTACTCAGATGACTTGCACATTATCATACTATAATCAACTAACCATTGCCTCACAAATATAGTAACATAAGTAATGAAAATCACTAAATGCAAGGAAACATAAGGAGATAAATTCTAACCAATCGATTGCTCCAGTAACACCAAGGGGCATAAAAGTTGACGACCAAAACAGGGTACCTGAAGATAGAATAAAATTCATGATAAGTATCAACTGAAACAATATTAGGGCTTCCAGAAAGAATACAAGAGGGATAAAATACTGAACAAAACTTAAGGACAGATATCTGAGACAGGCAAGAGTATAGATGCTTGCGATAGAGAACCTGGCCAGAGTAATTGGAATTTCTCCATGAATGTCAAGCAGAAAGACGATGATGAATAAAATATCATGAATAATTCGTTGACTATTGATATGATTTTGCAATGAAGAATGACTAGGATGTATGAAGTCCGACTGTGTAGGTTGATATTGAAATAGATAATTGAATACTTACTGGTGTGAATAGCTATCAAAATTGCGAGAAGACAACGCGACTGAACCATCACCATGGTACTCTTCAACATCATCTCCATGTTTGTTGACAGTGGGTATAGGTCCTGAGTGGAACTCAGAACCAGTAGGTACTAAATTCCGATCAATTGAAAACTTGCGAACAGTTTTTGTTATGTTCAATCTGTTCTGCATATGTTTTGAACAGAAAATTAAGTTAAACAAACATTTAAAAAAAGGTGCATGCTCTAGAAAGCAAGATAAAAAAGCAGCAAATGATTACAGATGTAACAAAATAGTTAGCTCATGTTTCCACTCTTTTGACATAAAATCAACTTGGCAAAAAGTGATAAGCTGACCTATTTCATACTTTTAAAGTTTGCGTACAAGATATGCATAGATTACACCTAAAGCTTGTATAATGATTTTTAGCATGCAAATTTACAAAAATGAGTACTTCCAACACCGTTTTTTATATAAACCATAAATCTAGGTTCTTCAAAGAAAAAAGAAAGATGTATATTCTATATTGTCATATTCTAGAAGCTAGAATCAGAAAAATAAAGCACAGGAGGCAAGAGATAGAATCAGAAAAATAAGCGCACGAGGCAGAGATAGAATCAGAAAAATAAGCGCACGAGGCAGAGATAGAATCATACTGTTCCCAACACATCACCGACGTCAACTGATGCAAATTCACATGAAAGTGCAGGAAAGCTGTAAAATGCAAAGCCAGTTAGCGAACATTTAGGGGAGCAACAATAAACCTGTGCAGCCTTGCTTCAAGTCATCCAATCAAAAACCAAAAACACCACTCCAAAGTCCAGAAAGCCAGCTAGACTAACGCAAATATCGTACTGTAAATCATGCCATACAAACAAACGAGCAGTGCACTGCCTAGTGCTTGCAATTGTCCTGGAAACTCAGTGCGCTTGTTTCAACAATGGCTCTCAGATGCATATAGAAAACACTAGCGAAAGTCCAGGTGAAAGAATACCATAAACATTGTTCTACCAACACACTAGAAACGGTTGGATTTGGAACACTAGCTGATTGCAAAAGACACATCACATGCTCTTTTTTGACGAGTGTAAACACTTTGACAAACATGCACCGGTGTCTTGTGCTCGTGTATATACTGTATGCCTTAACAAAATAAAAAGTATAATGGCAATAGCAAGTGGTTAATATCAGCATAGCAGAGAGAAATTTGAAAAATCACCAATTGAAGTGTAAACCATAATAGAAAGGGCAAAAGGTAGCGGTATTATTGATGCAACCATAAAGGCTCATATGTAAACTCTGAACTGAGACATGCTTGGCGCATGCTATAGAATTTACCTTATGTCAAAATCAATCCGTAAGAACTCGCCATCTGAACTCCTATCAACAACTACAGATGTGGTAGTATTGACTGCTAAGTAATTACTTAACTCCTGAAACAACAATTCAACAGCTTCTCAGTCGAAACTAACCTTTAAAGTATCATGTAGTTCAATCAAAACTTCACACATCTTAAATAAGAAATCAGCAGCATACTGCTGACAAATACAGCACACTGCAATACTTAAATAAGAAACTGAAACCAGTAAGGTAGTGGAACCTGACAAGGACCAGTGTAATTGACAATAGACCAGAAACTGACAAATACAGACCATTCCAAACAAGAACACCATAGCTAGTGCTGCTACAATGGATAATCCAGCGCCAGATAGTGATGCCTCCGTCAAATCCCTAGGAATTTTCCTGCAAACACAAAACCTCATCAACACTTGACAACTTGAGTAGAAACTCAAATATAGCACTGGACAGTGACCACACTACCGCTCGCAGTGACAGTCCCATAGCTATACCGCGCTATTTCGAATTTTCAGTACACCACATCCCAATGTACATCATATAATCCCCTACCAACCTATAGATGGACCTAAGGAAATCATCGCTGCCGAGTATCCGCGCCGAACCGCAACAACTCGCCGAAACAAACACGCCGCTATCCAGAATTCACCCAACCCGCCCGATTCAAAGCGATGCAACGAAGCCTAATCGCCGCATCCATCTTAATCGCGTCGAGCCAGCCCCGTCTAAGATAACTGCGAGCAAGGGCCGGCCCTGTTCCCGCACGAACAGGACCACGGAACAGCGTGCAACAAAAGAAGCATCGACAGATGGGGGGAGGGATGGTCGGATCAATGGGGAGCTCGGGAGGGACGCGGACGGGACCTGTAGAAGTCGACGGACTTGAGCTTGGTCGAGGAGATCATGGCTGCCGCGCGAGGGGGATCGGGGTTCGGATCTGCGGCGCGGGGAGATCTGGAAGAGGGAGGGGGGAGGAGAAATGTGAGATTTCTGTGGGGGGTATTCGCGGATCTCACCGCCCTCGTCTCCTACTACCTCTCCCGAGTTTTTGGCAGTTCTTAGCTTTGTTTCTAAGCCCCGGCGTATTTCCTTTTCCAAATATTATCTGTACAACAAAATTATAAAAACACTTCTATTCACCATCGCGAAAACACCTATGTATTCCTTTGACGCTTTCACAGTGAAAAAATGAGCTATTTTTACAATTTTATTCGTACGGGATATAGTTTGTGCCATGGACGTCATCTCTGTTAATGTTTGTGAATTTTGTTTCTTCCTCTTGTTTTTGCAGGCTGAGCTCTTGCGGGCTTCAACTAGTGGCGGAGGACGAACTAAAATTTTGATATGGTAAATTTTATAGCATATATATAATAATAGTGGTACATAAAATTAAAATTATCCATACGCTAATATTATAAAGCATATTATAATACGAGTGTATGACACTTAATGGAATAAAAACCATGTTATAAAGCATAATGGACAAGGAAGAAGATAAAATATATACCAGTAAAGTATTAATTGCGTCTAGGAGACTTTGGCAGCTGTATTTAACGAGTTTTCATCTTTTGAAAATACTTCTGCGCAGGCGAAAGCCACGAAACGGGAACGCGAATGCACTACGCACCAGTATATACTGTATATATGCAGGAATATTCGGTATAGACTAAGTATGGCGGAGGCTATACCTTGTCGTATTGGAAGCTACGCCCCTGGCTTCAACGATACTGTGTTATTGTGAGCTTTTGGATTTACCCTCTCTTACCTTACCAACCACTGTTCAAGCAGAAATTAACAGAGGAATTAAGGTGTCATATTTTGTGCGCTTGCTCTGTGTAAGAATGCATGCGGTAACCTAACAAATCAAATAAGATTACTGGTGTGCAATTAACATCAGAACGAGTTGTTTTTTAATAGCATATCCATCAGACTGGACAGTTCTCAGTTCAGTCGTTGTATCAGGCTTTAATGCATGAAAATATTCCTGTTACAAACCGTTATTTGTGGAAGATTAAGGTACTGTGAGGAGCCGTCCAGACCGTCCTCGAGTTATTGGAACGCCCTGTCGCCCCATTCATATTTTGAGGCTAGCAAAGCTAGAACCCAAGCCCGAATGAGACAACGGTGGGACCCTTCGAATAACTCGACAACAAACTCCAGATTCCCCCGGTATGCGACCCGAACTCGCCCAGGATCGCCCCGCATACCGGTTTCCACTGCCACATCAATTCAATTTGCATAAAGGGGGCAACGAACTCAAAACCCCACAACCGGACACGCAACGCGGAAGCACAACAAGACAATTAAACCAAAGCACAAAGACAAACCCGACAACCACACAACTAAAACAACTCAACTAACATACTAGATAAAAAAAAAGATGCAGCCTAAACCATGGTAGCACAAAAATTCAAAATTTCGGCATGACCTTTCTAGATTCTAGGACATCCACTCAGCAGACAAAAGAGCAGTTGATATAGCATGATAATATGGCATGGGTAAAAGCAACATACAAGCATGATAAAGACATCACAACACAACCACGATCAACAAGAGGAATAACAAGTCTTCAAGCCTCACAGAACAGGGGATATAAAGCTAACTATACAACAAAAGTGAATATAACCGACACACTAGCAAAATACGGCATCTCCGGAAGTGTTTTGCCCCTGAACACTTCCGGGCGTGTGCGACATCGCAAGTAACCTCTACTCGGTGTCCCGCCCGGGCACCGAGAGGCAGTAGGGACAGAACTCGCAGCCCTCCTGATCCTCACCTGAAAACCACAAAGCAGAAGCATGAGTACGAAGGTACTCGCAAGACTTACCCGTGGGTCCATATATGACCGACTCCAAAGGGTTATGCATTTGGGTACAGAAAGGAATAAAGCTGAAGGTAATAGTGCGGAAAAGCATTAACATTTGTAGTATGAGTATGACAGCTAAACCAATTACAAATTTAAAGCAGTTATTGACCGCACCTACTTCTAACATGGAGTTGAAAGGTAACAACACTAAAGTAAAGCAATTACAACCATTTTAAAGCTCAAGTACAACGACGAGCCAGGGGTTTAAGTTATTACTACGTTGAGTGTCGGATGACGCGAGCGTGCTCATATCCGAGAGCGCGGCAATTCGAATCGCTTAATTAACCCTGCAGGGAAGCGTTGATCGCACGACATGTGCCACAAAGTACCTCATGTCAACTCCCCCTTCCATCCATACCCATTCGTTGAACCATCTTCATGCGGTCCGAGCACCTAGCACCCCCTCGAGCGGCCCAAGCCCGGCTTGGCCCTCGAGGGTCGGCCTAAGCCTCGCCCTCAACCACGACCAACCGCATGAGGGCATGATCCATCGAACGGCATGTGATGAAGGAGTGGCTTACCCTACCATGTTCAGGCATGCGATCAACCTAATGGTGCTCGATCAACATGGCACACAAACGGATCGGTCCTTAATTGACACAGGCGGGACTACGCCATTTGAGTCTCCATACTCAAATGATCCTACTCTCCCGCCCGGTCGCCAATTATTAATATCTACCTCCAAGTAACATGACTGAACCCATTCCCAATATAGTTCACATGTGTAGTATTGAGTACTCTCAAGTGATGGAACCGTCCACCACTTGGCCCAAACCCGACCTCTAAGCAACTAAGCATGGACACATTGTATTTACCCATAAACTAGCTCCAAAGGAAAGGTTCAACAAGTGTCAAGAAGTGAGTGTGCAGCAATTAGGTTCTACTACCCTTACCACCATTTGACTCCTAATGCAAAAACCTAATCATTCAATAAGCATTTTATTCGCCAAAATAAACATATATAAAGGGTTGAACATGCTTAGGTGCTTGCCTGATGCTTCTGCCGGATCCTCAACAACAACTTGCTCACCGTGATCACCCTCGACCACAGCCACGTCACCCTCCGAGTGATCGTTCTCTACACGATGACAATGCAAATGGAATGAGATGCATGAAATGCGTAATGAGGGGGAACGACAATTAAAGTAAAATACGAGTATTCAACAAGTCCAAATAGAATACAATGCGAAATCTCACAACAACAGTCAACAACAATATAACTGGCTCAACACTACTTCGATCCAAACCTGCCTAGCTAGTGATTTGTTTGACATCAACTCCCAAAGAAGCTATTAAGGTACACCACAAACCAAAGCATAAAGACCCTAATGAATTCATTTATCATGGATTAGGGGCTTCGGCCATATGAAAGAAAACCAGGACACGAGCCTAGCATAACCCTCACGGATTTCGTCCGAAGCATAATGATCTACAAGACAGCACAGTTGTCCTCCAGACCCAAACCAAGCTATACTCAGAGCGACGCCAAACAGGGAGCAAAGCCAAACCGAAGCAAAGCCACCCGCACAATCACACCCTTCCTGCAACCCTGCCTATTCTCCTCACAAGCCAACAATGCTCTAACCCTCCCAGCCAACCGTTACAGGCTCAACAGTAGGAAATGAGTTAGAACATAGCATAAGCTGTAAGGATTGAACGAAAGGAATGGGGAATGGTCTCCGAATTTGAAAAGTAAGGGTCGCGCCATGTACTCCGTTAGCCGCATACCTACTTAAAGCATTAACGTTGGGAACTCAACTCACCACCTAGCTGGGATGACAGGTTACCCAAATCTTCGCACACAACCCAAAAGGGGCAGTAGCTCACCCTTAGGTCACAGTATTAAACTTCAACACTTACTATGCAAGGAATTCATCAGCCACACTAGCGGCATACTAATTCCTAAGGATTACGAATCTCCGATATTGCTTAGCACTAACCAACAACCAGCTACCACGTATTGGATCCCGATAACGTCATTGTCATCATGCTCAACTCAAGAAATCGCGGGTTATTCATCGAAGCCCAGTAGCGACCCCATTCATCAGTTACCATGCCCAACCATAACCCCAACTCAGTGTAAAGGAGTTCTAAATGAACCCATAAGCATACAATCCACCAAAAGCAAAATCTCAGTGCAAATCAATCTAGTACAACCTCACAGCACAACCTCAAGCCCATTCTAAGAATACACAAGCCTCAATTTGGGCAAAATCCACAACTGCATCCAAACCCTAGCCATGGCCGGTTCATGCTAAGATTCGGCCATGGGGAGGTAGAGGGAGGGAGGGAGTGCAAGGGGGGAAAAAGGAGCTCACCGAGCAGCTGGGGGATACCAAGCGACGGCGACCGGCTGGGAGAGAGATGGCGCCGGCCGCAGGGGAGGGAGGGCAGCCTGGCCGGGAGGATGGAGATGGCGGCGGCGGTGGATCGGAGGCGGGATGGCGGCCGGGCGCGGAGGAGGCAGGGGGCGGCGGCCGGTGGAGGCGACGTCGAGGAGCAGGAGGAGACGCCGGCGTCGTCCCCCAGGTGGAATGGTCGGGCGGAGGCAAGAAAGAAAAGGGGCGTGGGGAAGAGCTGGGGTAGAAAGGAGGAAATGATTGGGGGGGGGGGATTTGGTCTATGATATTTACCTAAACGCCCTCATGCCACTCACGTGGGAAATTAGAACCATGACAGGTACCTCTAAAAATAAAAAATTTCTATGGTGCCTACGTCGTGGAGTGATATTGATAAAAGGTAACCTACGCAAAAAAAATGGTAGTAAAAAAATGTTGTTTTTGTAACAACGACCAAACTATACAATACCTTTTTTACTGCCATTTTGCTTGGCGTGCCATCCAAGCGGCTCTAAATTTGTCACCTCCTAGTAGTATGACCAATCTGTTTGAGAGCTGGTTATTGGGGCTGGAAAGAGATTTAATGGCCCACATTTTGGTTGGTGGTGCCGTTTTGTGTAGGTCTTATATCGGAATGATGTGGTATTTGATAAGGAAAAAAAACTTTAATCCGTTACAGGTTATCTTTATGTGCACCAGTTGGTTGCATTTTTGGTATGTGCTGCAGACTCAGGAGGCTCATGATGTGGTATCATTAGGATGCAGATTGCTAGAGATGGTAGTCAGGGACCTATTCATCAGACATCGGTAGAGATTTATTAAAAAGCTGTGTGAATTGAAATTTTTTGTTTCATGTTTACTTTAGTTTGTTGCAAGTTTTCTACCGAACCTGTTCGTATCCTTCTTTTGACAATTGTTTTGCTATAGTATAGTAATTAATTGAATATGTGTATCTTACGGTACAGAGACCGAGAGATATAATCTTTCGTTATCTTAAAAAAATTTCCAGCATTCCGACAGCATTTTAGTAGCTTGCATGCGTTAGTTGTGACTGTCCCAATTGGCTATCTAATTATCTTATTATGGCAGATTTGGAGATGCTGGTCGCATTAGAACTCCTGAAAAAGCGGATGATCTGACCATCTGATACTTAAAACTTGCTTTTCTTTCTGCAATCCCAAATCCTATGTAATCTAATTCTTGGATTTCGTAGTCGTGGGCAGCTCTTGTACCTGCCCTGCTTGGATTCCAATAAGAGTGCATACCATTAATCTAACAAATAATCGGTTCTTGAGTTGGATGATACATGACAAAGAATTGGATTGCAATCTTGTCAAAAGATACCGGGACAAATTAAAACTAGTTCCTCCCATACCGCTCTATCTTGATTATGACATGACGACATGATGTCCATTGTTTTTCTGAAACATTTTTTTTCTTCTGAAACCATTTTGCCATCGATCGTTTGAGGCTTTGAGCACCTACCAACGGCCACAGAATGGAAAAAAACTACGTATATATACCGTAGAACTCCGATCCTCTAATTTTTTGGCCGAGTAAACATGAGAAACGCTGAACGCATTAGGTGTGAACTTACCTTTGTACAGTGAGAACTTATTAATCTAAAACTGAGACATCCGATCATGTACGCAAATAGTATCATTTACTTACAGGATCCAACGAACACAGTTCCTCTCATGCAAACAGTGTATCTTCAGTGAACTCCAAGGTTTAAAATTTCGTTTTGGTAGAAATCTTGGAGGTGTCAAAAATCCGAAATCTCGACGAGATCTCGAAATTTCGAACAAAATCCGGATGAAATCCAAAAACTAAATTTTAAATTTGGTTTTTTTTCAACATTCGGCTGAAATCACCGAGATTTCAATCAAATTGTTTTGATTGAAAAAAGGTCAAAAACACGTCAAAATTTTTTAAATTTTTTTGTGGATGATCTTGACCCTAAATGCAATCAAATCGGGGGGGGTGGGAGGGAATGAAAATTCGGTAAAAACATCGAACTTTCAGCCAAAATCACCGAGATCTCGCTGAGATTTGAGCGGGCACCGTAGCATTTTGAATTTTTTTACTTGGCCGAGATTTAGGATCTCAGGAGGGTCCGAAATCTCGCTAGGATTTGGATCCATGGTGAACACTGTTGTAGGGCTGCCCAGCCCGTTTGGGCTAGCAAACACCCATGGTGGCCTTGGGGCAAGCCCATACACCAAATGTTGTGCACTTATATGAACTAGTATATTGCCCGTGCTAACGCTACGGCGATATTTGGTAATACAATTCAAATAAGCAAAATGTGTTATATGTTTTGATAATCAAGTGTCGTAAGATGTGCACAAAAGAAAGATACAAAGATTTATTATATCGTTGATTACATAAGCAAGTGCATAAGGTAACATAGCAAATTGCTTATCATGGCCACCATGTTGTTTTCTTCTACGTAGATGATACCCTCCTTGTCCTGCCTAAAGGTCATCACAATTTCCCAATGCAGTGATCTCAACATAGTCTCCAATGGGTCCAGGATATCAAGCTTTTCCCTGATGATGGCCCAACCTCCAGGCCTCAAAATCCGGTCCATCTCAACCACAATCGCGACAGGTCGCTTACATCTACATAATGCAAGCAATAATATATCAAGCATTGTGTTTAGTTAATGTATAACAGGCTTCTTCTGGAAACAAAATTCAGGCACACATATGCCCTCATTTTAGTGTTCAGTTACTCAACAGCCTATTGTAGAGTAGATGTTGTGTTCCACAAGAACCATGAGATCCAGCAGAAATAAATAGTGTACCAGAAGATCAGAATGCATTCCATAGTCTATACTGAGTACAATAATAATACTACACATCATATAAAGTCCAAGTAAGGCTACTCTTTTTGATAACATACCCGTTCTTGGATAATGGTCAGCATGCAGAAGATCGTAGGACATCGGATATGTGCTCAATGGTTCACACCAAAAAAATCCAATCTTACTGACACTTACTGAGTATTTCTTCAGTTCTTACCCCCAACAAAAAATCCAATCTCCACATGTAAAACCAAAAAAATATATGCAGAAATGAAATTTGCAGCCATTGAAACTTGCTGTGAACAAAGTTGCAAAAGTTTTTTTGCCCGAGATTTTTTCTGCATTGAAGCCATCTTCTTTTGGCACTTCCTTCACATCCACAAAAGTTGTATTTTCATCAACTTCTACACTGACACCCTCCTCTCTCCCATCAGCTGGTTCCTTGTATCTTTTGCCTCCTTTAAATTCTTATCTTTCTTATTTTGCTTCTTCATGGAGGTCTTGCTCTCTGAAGGACCAGATGGTTCTTCCTTTCTCTCTCTATCACCAGTTTGATTCACACCCTTCTTCTCAGTGGAAAGAATGTATAGCATTGAAAACCAAAATCCAGACAAGCAACCCAACCACCAAGAGATATTCAGTTTCATATCCAGAGAAATGTTCCTTCAATCATGCACCACAAAGGAAGACACAAGCTGGAAAAAAGAACAAACTATACTGTAGAATTTATCGTTGCAACAGAATATTAAAACAGGAGGGTGATACATATCATCAAATGTGATCTAAATCGTGCAATCTAACATTAAAATCTATTACACATGTATCAAGTAAAATATATATGTACACATTTAGTGTATGTGTGAAGAAATTTTCCTACGCAAGGGGAAGGCATGTGTATGCATGAGAAATGTAGCAGGATTCCTGTAGAATGCTACAATTGAATTTCAATTTAGCATTAAAAGTAAACAAGTTGTATATGGCATAAGATGGATCACAAGAAAAGAAAAAACAAAATCGACCATCTGAATGCATGTATAAGAGATACGAAAACTGCATTCATGCCACCAAGAAGCTTGCAAGATCAAATTTGGCATACTTCTCAAAGAACCTATTAACCGATTTTTGTCAAAATGAGTAACATCTGCATATTCATGTTTTTAGATAGAGAAATCAAGATAAGGTTGATTTGAATATTCAATCAGTCGATCTGGTAGCATCTGTTTTTGCTTTCTTTCTTTTTCATATGACATGTGTTCCTCTTAAGTATCATAACTGTGCAAAAATTAAAAGAACATAACTGGAATGAATAACTAATTACAGATATTTTAGTGAGAAAAGTACATGCTCTCTAGTTTACTTGAAAGATTTGAATCCATTTACCTTGAAAAAAAAGGAAAACAGGAGTATAGACGTGGTGGACGATTGTTCAATGGTGCATGAGGAACAATCAATAATTGAGTGAAATTACTGAAAACATATATAATTTTTTAACCATGGAGCATAAGTGAAAATATCATATTCCAAGTGTTTCTACCATTAGGAATATCCATTGTGACATAAAGCCAAGAAACAGAATAGTTCTCTGAATTAGCTGCAGGAGATGGAGACAATGTTAATCCATTGGATATAATATCCATTCCAGAGGGCAATGACACTCTGCTCATAAGGGGAAAAAAAAAGAAATGAGTCAATTAATTGCAATAAGGGGTGATTTTAAAACATGGAGCACAAACTAAAAGATCATGTGCCAAGGATGCTACCATTTTGGGAATGTACATGCGATTACATGCATCTTAGGAATATCCCTTGTGGTATAATGCCAAGAAACATGACATGGATAGTAGATGAGTTAAATCCAGCTTAAGGTAAACCTTGCGACTTAATACTTTTCAAAGAAAAGGAATTGTGCTTTATACACTCATCACCAACAGAACAAACACATAACATGGAAAATATGATATTCATGGCAAGAATCAAAGGTATTATATTTTCTAAATGTCCTAAATGGATAGCAGAATATACAGTAGAAAAAAAAGGAAATAACATTCACAAATAGCTTCCACTTAGAATATATATTCAGTACATACGACTTTGTAGGCTAATTGTCTGATATTCTTCGAGTTTGTGAGCAATCTTGAATAAATGCCTGAAAGATCAAAGTAGAATTAAAACTTTGGATATTCAAATGTGCATAACTGTAAGTACAAATTGCTTAAGAAATAAGACACGTAATTTACAACAGAATGTACACATACACCATAGCTTGGCAGAAGCGATGCTCCGTAGCTAGATTGATTGATTAACAAGACTATGACATCAAGATGCCAATTAGTGGTCCTCCTTACAAATCCTTAGAGCAACGACAAGTTATGCACTTGGGTCAAATAAAGTCTACTTCAGGGCACAAAGTTATCACACACACATACACGGGAGAGGTAAAAAAAAATGAAGAATGTATGTGTTACCATCCTTGCATTTTGCAACACATAAGCACGAAGCCACGCGAACGTGAGCAAGTTCACTTCTAAATGAAATCAACTGGAGTGAAAGAAATATAGAGCATCCGAGATCCTATAAAAGGTTTTAGTTACCCTTTCGGCTCTAAAGGTTTATCAAGTGGCTCGTGCATTAGTGTCATTTTCAATCTTTCATTGCTATTTGAATCGACAGCCATCCCATTCCCAACAAATATTTTACACCAATCATGATAATTTCAGAAATTGTCACAGATCACGCCCACCCATTAAAATCATAGGATAACTCCTAGCAAGTCCAAACATCTTGTACTCAATCACAGGCGCTTGGATGCAACAACGATGGGTGACACACAGATGCAAAGATCATACATATCCTAAATTCTACTCAATCACAAATCCTCGATCGATCACACGATCACACGAGCAAGAAACAAGAGTTAAAAAGAGACCAAAGTTAGCTGCAGCTCAATTACAAGAACAATGCTTAGGATAAAATCAAATTCCCACTTCCCTTATGGCTACTAATGCTTTTTTGGAATCCTTGATAACCGGACTTGGCATGATAAGCAAGGATGAAACTTGTAATCATGCTTCGAATTCACATGAGGAACAATAGAAATTGGATAAAATGCAGTTTGTAGGTTCCTACATAGTTATTAGGAAGTGAAAAGATATGACAACAATAGGTTCATAACCTGATAATGCATAATATAGTTACTTATATATCGTGCATTCGGCACCGGATGTTGTTTCTAGTGTTTAGTAATAAATTAATAATGGCACTTGTGACTGTATTGGACGTTCATCCGAATCAAGTTTGAACTGCAATTGGGCGGAAGAGCAATACTATGAATCAAGTTTGAACCGAACAACTCTTGGAAGTCGATGTCGGTATGGCATTGTAATAATAACCAAATCAAGCAGGCACATACCTTGATGTTTTCTTGTTCCTTGATCGGAGAATGGATGTCCAAATTCCATCGCTTTCACAACCTTGCCATCCACCTCCAAAACATCACCTTTGCCATCCAATGCATTTGAATTGTTCTCCCAGAATGATTCTGCATGCACAATTCAATAATTGTCCACATAAAAATACAAGCAACCACATGAATCGAGAAACATTCTGCATGCACAATTCAATAATTGTCCACATAAAAATACAAGCAACCACATGAATCGAGAAACCCAAAGACTAAAGCAATCCAAAATCACAACTGCACAGGCAAATTACTACACACTCCCAACAAATTATCAACCTTAACAACAAAAACAAGAATGGGTCTTGGTCTCTTGGACACTAAGTCACTGATCTCGGCCGCATCTGAGCCGGGACGAGATGGAGCTTCAGATGCTCGATCTCCGACCGAAGTCTCTGGCGAAAACCCTCCTCTCGGCGTCGGCGATGGAGATGGAGGCGCACTCCTCGCGTGGCCGCCGTCGGAGACCGAGGTGGTCGGATCGGCCGTGAAGGTCGCCGACGCTCCGGCGGAGTTCAAAGTGACGACGAGGAGAGCAGCGGAGGAAGGCGGCGATTGGGGCGGGTTCTTGCGCGCGATTAGGGCGAGGAGAGGCCGGGCGGCTACCGCAGGAGGCGCCGGGAGCAGGAGGCGGCGGCGATTGGGGCGCGGATCTTGCGCGCGATTCCCGGCCGCAGGAGGCGCCGGGAGCAGGAGGCGGCGGCGATTGGGCCGCACGGAGCAGGGGAGGAGGCGCGACGGAGCAGGAGGCGGCGGCGATTGGGCCGCACGGAGCAGGGGAGGAGGCGACGGAGCAGGAGGCGGCGGCGATTGGGCCGCACGGAGCAGGGGAGGAGGCGACGGAGCGAGGGAGGCGGGGCTCACGGGAGGAGGAGGCGCCACGGAGCAAGGGGAGGCGGCGGCGATTGGGGCGCGGATGTTGCGCGCGATTGGGGCGCGGGGTTAGGCGGGATTGGATTGCGGCTCAGATGGGATGAACCGGGTAATTTGGTTCATTAGATTTGATGAAGTGACGTGATAAAACATCTTAGCCCTTGATTATGAGGAAATTGGATTTCTGGGTGCACGTGTTAGGGTGAGCAAAGGAAAGGTATCCTCTGTGGGGGCAAAAAAAGCGTGTGGACGTAGGAAAGAATTAACTGGTGAATTATATAGGGGTAAAGATATATACTATTATATGCTTACCGTGTTGTAATTATTAGTTAAAAAGTGAGAAATAGATTCAGAAAAATCAGAAAAATTTATGTGACATAAATCAGTAAAAATCACTCGATTTTCGATAAAAAATGATGAAAATCGCCAAAAAAAATCGGCCGCCCAAATATAACTCTCCAGTCGATTTTCAATTTTTATGAATTTTTTTTCAAATGTTCGGTGTCGAAACCCTTTGGTTTTTAACGATTTTCGTTCGATTTTCACTGGTAAAATAGTACCGTCGGCACCTTGATTTTCAACCCAGAAAAGGTTTGGTCCCCTTGCCTCTGTTTGGCATTTTTGCCACAGCAAACACGATCCAGCATTGCTGCACGAAAGAGAGCATCCAACAGGGCAGCTGTACCAACTTCACGTATGATAAGCGAAAAAAAGGAAGCAAGAGCCAAAAGGAGACAAGCTAGGGGGGCCATGCATGTGAGCTACATACATATGTGTTCTTGCATGCGCCAATGAACGCCTGGTAGGTGAAGCATCCATCATTCATACGGAACTTATCGTTAGCGCAGCAGACTGCATGCCTGCTTAATCGATCCGTGGGCGAGGCGAGATGAGCCTCCGACAGACAGTCCGACAGGATAGTGTAATCATGAAAAAAAACCGCACCGGCCTATTGGAATTTGTACTTTGCATACCGAAAGTTTTTTCTGCTCGGACATGATTAACAACCTAAGAACTAAATATGAAATAGCCCCTTAATTTTTGATATTCCTCTTTAGGAACCTATTGTTATCCATGTCCTCGCTTAAAGTTACAAATGAGTGCATCATCGAGCAGTCAATTCATGCAAAATCTAACATTTTAAAACTCATTACTCATTTTTACCGGGTGTTCTAAGAAGTCATTGAGGATGGTATTAAAGTTAATGATGATACTGGTCCATACTTTCAAACTAAAAAAAGACTCTCGAAGAGAGATCATGTGTCCTCTATTTTATTTAATATTATGGTTGATATGCTTGCTATTATTTTAGAATGTGCCAAAGAAAATGGACAAATACAAGGATTAATACCCCATTTGGTTCCTAATGGGTTATCTATCCTATAGTATGCAGATGACACCATTATATTTATGGACCATGATATTCAACATGCCAAAAATATGAAACTTTTTCTTTGTGCTTTTGAACAACATTCAAGACTTACAAAATAAACTTCCATAAAAGTGAATTTTTTGTTTTGGTACTACTAAGGAATTTGATTCTCAGTATACTCATTTTTTGGATGTGAGATAGGCTGTTTACCCCTTAGATACCTTGGCATACCAATTTATCATCGCAAATTAAGGAATAATGAGTGGAAGAGGATAGAAGAACGTTTTAAAAAAAGACTGAGCAGTTGGAAAGGAAAACATCTGTCTGTTGGAGGCAGATTAGTCCTTATAAACTCTGTGCTTAGCAATTTGCAATTGTTTATGCTATCTTTCTTAAGGATACCACATGGGATTTTTAAGAGACTAGATTATTTCAGATCTAGATTTTTTTTTTGGCAGAATGATGAACATACGAAAAAAAAATATAGATTGGCCGAGTGGAATATTTTATGCCAACCCAAGGATTAGGGCGGTTTGGGTATCCATGACCTTGATATAAAAAATATATGTTTACTTTGCAAATGGCTCTTCAAACTCTTAAATGGGGAGAGAGTTTAGCAAAATATCCTGATTAGGAAGCATTTGGGAAGTAAGACCCTTAATCAAGTTGAAAGTAAGCTAGGAGACTCTCATTTTTGGTCGAGTATAATGAAGGTCAAACCTCATTTTTTTTTTTTTTAGATTTGAGGCTTTTTAGCTTCATGATGGATATAAAATACGTTTTTGGTAGGACACCTGGCTTGGAAATAATCCACTTAGCACTCAATACCCTCTGTCTTTTTAACATTGTTTGAAATAAAAATGCCACAGTGGCTGAAGCAATGAGGTCTGGATCTTTTCATTTTTCTTTTAGTTGGGCTATTTTGGGACCCAATTTACAAGCCTTGCAAGAAATTTTTACAATGATCCTGGTATACAGTTGTCTTTTAAAAGGGACACACTTAGATGGAATCTCCATCAAAATGGACAATTTTATGTGAACACGATGTATTTAGCTTTAATACATCAAAATATCCCAAATATAAATAGACAACTTTGGAAGATTAAAGTGCCTTTAAAAATTAAAATTTTTCTTTGGTACTTAAATCGAGGGGTAATTTTGACAAAAGATAATCTAAGTAAAAGAAATTGGAATGGCAGCGAAGAATGTTGTTTGTCACAATGAGGAAACAATCCAACATCTCTTTTTTATTGTCAGTTTGCTCGCTTCGCTTGGCATATGATACAAGTAGCCTTTAATTTGACTCCTCCTTATAGTATTTCTCATATGTTTGGAACTTGGCTGAAGGGACTTGGAAAGGAGATAAAGGCTCGATTTTTAATTGGGGCGGCCGCTTTTTGTTGATTTCTTTGGCTATGTCAAAATACTGTTGTCTTTGATTAAAAAAAACAATTGTCAAATCCATTGCAGGTTATTTTTATGTCCATCAATTGGTTGCCATGTTTGTCATTTTTGCAGTGTCAGGAGGATCAAGAGGTGATGTCAGTGGCTTGTAGGTGTCTACTTGTAGTGGTTAGAGAATTTTTGATCAAGCATGGATAGAGATATCAAAAAAGATTATGTACTGCTTGAGTTCTTATGATTATGCTTATTATTGTTTGTCTCAAGATTTGCTTCCTTAAACTTTGTTGTGAGAAGTTTGTCTTGACAGCTTTGTTGGCTGTAACTTTAATAAATGTTGGGATGTGTGCATCTCATCGATGCAGAGGTCGAAAGGTTAATATATTCTTTCATTATCTAAAAGTTAGATACTTGCCAACTGGAACTAGGGATTCCAAAGCTATACGGGTTTATAAAGAGAATTTTTGTGGTGGATTGTACTGGTAGTACATGGTGGTAGTATAAATTGGATATAGCCATTGATTTGGTGAGCGTATTATGGACTTTTGCAAATGAAAAAAATGATAGTCAGACTAAGGTTTCACCTCTGAAGTCGTCTCTGCGCTCTCCCACATTTCCACTGCAGGCCGCAGTCACCTCGCTGAGAAACAGCCAGGCAGAAAAATTGTCGATTCTATTTCCACCTGGTTCACCAGGAGAAGCATAGTTTAGAATGACCTGCAAACTCTCATCCCACCTGACAGAAAGCCCATGTAGTTAGATTCTCCGGTTGCCGATGACCGTCGGATGGAAGAGAGCTACGGGCCGGAGTGCAGCCCGTGCCTATTGAGCCGAGCGCGAGCGCTCCTTGTATCCCTCGCCGTTGCTGGTGCCAGTGCCGTCCAAGAGGAGGGACCGTTGGCTTGACTATCATGAGGTAGCAGCTCCCTTTTAATCTATCTGTAGAAAATTTTCACAACCACGATTTCATAAGCTTGCAGAACCTGCTTTCATCTATATCTCTTCTGAATTCTGATGATGAAATGCTCCTTGATCCAGGTTTATGACACTTGGAAGCAAAGACGACCGCCATCTTTCTTTTGCGGGTACATTATGTTACCATCTACTATGAAGATTGTTCTATACTACGTATGTTCCTTCTGTCCATCGGTGAAATACAATTCCTTTATGCAAAGCATGTCATCGCCATGATTAACATCTTCTCCAACGGTAATGGTGAGTGTCTTCCTCAATCAGGAATGCACTCTAGCGTGGACAAAGAAGGGCAAACAAGACCTCAAGGCAGACGGTGATGGTGTGGCCCGACAGCCCGGTGTTAAATGACGCCCAGGTCAAGATGGCAATGGCAAGTCTCAGGAAGCAGGCGTACGCGCCTTCCTCAATGCCATCGAAGAAAACTATTGCCTTCAGGTGTAACACCCCATAAATCTAAACTGTTGTACAAGAACAGATCGACAGCATTTTCCCTAAAACAGGATAGTACGGAAGCAATTCGAATAGGAATAATATCACGACATCAAAACTAGAGACAACGAGTCTAATTCAACCAGGTATTAACCATAAATAAAACACATCTATGAAGGGACAACAAAAGGTCTAAATGAAATAAAATTGCATCCAACTAATGAATTATTTAAAACACTAGATCATGTGTGTCGTGATGACAACAGAAAATTTATTGTGTTGCTAGCCCACCCTTCATGCTTACGACTCACGTGCGCTACCTGAAAACATCAAAACAGCAAGTAGTGAGATTGGGTAATCTCAGCAAGCGGAACAACTAATACAAATAAAACATCCACCATATATCTATCATTCCACATTCCTCATATACAATACCACATCAAAGAGTCCACATTCCTCATATACAATACCACATCAAAGAGTCCACACTACTTCAGTAAAATGCATATGATTGATGCACATGCTTATGCCATGTTCCTCCTCACCGTGCCCTTTCTCAGGAACACACGGTGTTGTACTGCACGGTCGCGCAAGACGGCGTCGACAAACTTCCAATGCATGATTATGCAGTTAATGCTTCATGCATGAATTCATTCATAACTCCTCCCATCGAGTCCACATGTTTGCATATCATCATATAGCATGGATAGAAAACAAATATCATAGAGATGAAATGTTTAGACAATTCATCCGTAAACAACATCCTTCTTCACCTTACCTCAAAGCAAGTGATTAAACCATGTATGATTGCTGTAATTGGAGTTTATAATGAAGGCGAAGCAAACAACAATGTATAGCTTAACAATACAACTACTTCCACTTGCCTTTACCGACGTGGACGATGAACCTAGTTACGCCCAGCAGTGGCACCACCTGAACAAACATTATTTCAGTACATAGCGACATCACAATTTATCACACAATTCAAACACACGCTTCCTACTCCCCGTTCCCATTTAAACGCCAAAAACCCCGATCTGTCCGAATCGAACAGCAGCACCCTCTCTTCCCAATTTCGTATCTTTTTTTCTACTGTTCATAAAAATACAAAAAAAATTACAGTAGCTATATATTGACGAGATCTACAACTTTCATGAAGGTGACAAATTTCAATTCCACTGTTAAATATGCCTAAACAACCGTCCAACACAGTGGACGAAATCTGTTTCCAGATTCTGTTCGTCATCTTCCAACAGAGATAACTCTCAGACCGACGCCCCAAAAATTCTGAAAAAATTACAGAAGCTAGGTCTCGACGTTATCTACAACTTTCTAGTTATAGGTTTTTGCAGGAAAAATCATCTATGCCACGTAAAACGCGAAACAATCCGCGCTGCACAATCTTCCCTTCCAAAAACAGCACCACGTGAACATCTACCCTTCTCCCCCATCAAGATCCATCCAAACCACTCACCACTAGATCTAATACACTCCTAATCCCTAGGTAGAACAGGGGTAAAAGATTGGGAATTTTACCCTGAGTTCTCCCTTGCGAACCCACGAAGAACGCGCGACGATCCCCGTAACGGAAATCTGTTCATCCTCCTCGCCTCCACGGATCCTCTTCTCGTTTTCTCCTTCGCGTTTCGCGGTGGATCTTGAGCCACCACGCAGGGAGGAAGAGGAGGGTGCGGCTGCTAGGGGAGGAAGGGAGGCGCCTTAGGGTTTGGGGAGGCGCCACTTAAAGGGGAGGTGGGCCGGCCCACCAAGGCATGGGGAGGAGAGGGGGAAAAAGGAATTCCCGCCCAGGCCCAGGTTGCCTCACCAATGGAAACTAGCCCAAAACTCCAATTTTTAATATTAAATTGCCGCATAATCTTCAATTATTTCATTCCCCGACAAAACCCTCTTTCTTTCCGGAACAACCAAGAAAGAAAACCCTAGGATCGCTCTCAAATTCTAGGGCATCACATCAGGAGGGTGGTTTTGGGCCTTTAGGAGGGTGGTTTTGGGCCTTCAGGAGGGTGGTTTCGGGCATCTTCCAGGCATGACGCCATCAACAACACGGAGGAGAAGGCATGCACCATCTGCCTGGAGACGTTCCGGCGTCAGGTGGAGGTGTGGTGAAGTTGTGGCGTTATGCAACCACGTGTTTCACCAGGGGTACGTCGCCCCATGGGTACAGCTATTATAATTCTAGCCCCACTCACAATTCTACTACTCATGGTAGTATGAGTATAGCCAAACTAATCTGAACCGTTGAATCCAACAAAAATAAATGGTCTATATTGATTTTAGTGTACCGTAAAAGAGCTCTTTACAAAACTAGCGGCTACATGGATCAGTTGAACAGTGCAAACCATTAATTTGCACCTATTTAATAAGGATGCTAATGCAAAGAAAGATTTGTGACATTATCAATTAGTACTTGGGAAAAGGCACAAAAACATGAATTTGTCTTTTCGAAGTTTCGGCAGAAAATAGTCCAGCTTCCATTTGGTCCTCTCTTCGAAGTTGGGAGCTAGAACCAATCTAGTTTTGGTATCTGAAAACCTGAAAGCACTGTATCGATCAGGCCATGGCTTCAGTTTGTTTGACGGTAACATGCACATCCAAGACTTCTCTCATTGGAGACTGGATTATTGTTCCTAAATTACAATATTGGAGAACACTGACTTTTAAATTCATTGATCTGTTGGATTATTTCGTTAAAGATTTCCCCACTTGTTGCTATTTTTAATCAAGTCGGCTGAAGAATATTATTCTATAAACCATGGATACAAGGGTGCAAGAACATGAAGTTTTGTATTGTTCAAGCCGGACGCCCAAGACGTGAATTTGATTATGATATCTCATATATATGCTCTACCAAGCTTAATGCCGTGCACATGGAAAGGACTCTCTTTTCAGTTTGAGTTCATTGTCCACCTCTCCATGGCCTGAAAGAGACCATTTTTGCTCCACTTGTTGCTATGTTTTTCTTCCACTTCTCCATATATGGCCTGCAAGAGGCTATTTTTGCTCCACTTGTTGCTACCTTGCCGTGTACAATGTATTACGTACATTGATTGAAGGTTCAGATGAGAGTGATTAATTAGTCTTCAAGATATTCTTAAAAATGAAAAGGCACTGGCTAAGTAGGGATTAGGGAACCTAATTTAGATTGTGGATTAAGAAATGCGATTTTATTTGTCAGCGCAACCTTTTAGTTGGAAGCTTCAGTAACATGCAGGCCAACATCTATCGCCCAAATGTCCGATCTGGAGCCATGGAAATGTACATTATAAGCTGATTCTGTCGAGTATTCATCATTTGCTGTCCATCTCCACTTTATTTCATCTTGTACCTGTGGCTGTAAGGTGACCTCCTGGATCGCACTACTACAAAATAGCATATAGGTGACACCCTATTTGTAGCGGGTTTTTTTAGAACCACCACAAATAGACTATCAGTGATGATGGTTTTTGTTTGGAACCACCACAGCTAATGACTTATTTGTGACGGTTTTTGTTTAGAGCCGTCACAAATAGTTTTATCTCCAAATGAATGGATGGTTATGCTCTGGAACAAAACCATAATTGGTAAGTAAAACCTCCAATACAAAAACATAATATGATAGATACGCAGTTCAAAGACTTCATCATATCATCATGCCAAACCTCCATATGATCAATCAAGTAGCTCCGAAATCCTCAAGCTGAAGGGTAACTTCGCCCAAATCCTTTTCCACTATGAATACAGGGATGCTCCACATTCAGTTAATTACAATGTTAATGAAAAACAACATGTGATACAGTAGTACGTTAGCGGACGGAAGAGTTGTTCTTTTCTTCGATCTAGGCAGCGTTTGATTTGGCTAGTTAGTCATGTGTTCAGACAGTAATGAGATAAGCCGGTTGTTCAGAAACGTGGCGATGAATCATGGAACGTACGTACAACGACAAAGCTCCATAGGTAGCTCTCAAGGCTTCATGTTTGAAACATAACTCCTAAGATCGATAAGGTACAAAGATGGTGCAGGAAAATGATGTTTTAACATGAAGACAAGCTAAAGCTGTCAATTAGGGAGGCCCCCCTATCCTTCAATTTAATCGGTTGGTTAATAATAAGTCTTTTAGCTTTCAATCCCTGCAACAGTCAAGCCCTTAACTACTTGCTTCCTGAAAGGTACTTCCTAACTACCTTGTTCATGGGCTCATGCATGGCCATCGCATGACTTCATGTTTATCCACTTTATCCTTCTTCAAAAGGGAGCTGCTAGCATTAAGAAACCCTGAATTTTCAGTATTTGCATTTGCATGCATGGTAAGCTAGCTATGTCATGGTGTATGTGTAAATTAAGAGAGAGAGAGAGAGAGAGAGAGAGAGAGAGAGAGAGAGAGAGTTTGGTGGATTCCGGTAGAGGAGCCAGTAATGGCTGGTAAGCTAGCTATGATGCACGCAAGTGAGCAGGTAGATAGCCGGATCATGCAGATAAGCTAGTGCATGCACTGGCCGAAACAACAAACACTTTATTTTATATCGAACCAAAGTGAAAGCTAAGGGAGAGCAATGTCCTATGCAAATTGCATGGGTGGCCAACGGTCGCTATAGTCACCACAAATTAAGGCCTGATTCGATCGGAGCGCAAGTCTTCATAGAAATTCTGCAGTGATAAATAAAGTTGTTCCAAATTTTTCCTCTCAGTTTCATCGTGTAAATTACGTTGGTCATTTGTAAATGCTAATATTTGTATTTGATTCAATTACATGACCTACCATTAGTAAAGCTACGTGTCAACGGGGCATATCCGGTGAATCCTATCTTTAGGTGTCTTCTTCTTCTTGATCTTCTTTTAATTTGATCAAAATGTATCTTTCAAATTTTTTGTTGTATTTTCTACATAAGGCTAGCAAATCATAGAGAGCTTCATTTATAACGATAGGCTAAGCTGGTAGCTGAAACAAGTGAGGAAAAAAGACACTAGGAGACAGCACCGGCAGCAGTATTAATTAATATTCACATATATATATTTCATCAAAAAAGAAATATCCACAGTATCAGCACACTATAGGTGTTTTTTTGTCATTTATCCCACACATGCATGTGTGTAAAGTATAAAACCCTACACATGCTCTACATCAAAGCCTTCACATTTATCCATGGTAGTTCAGCAACATGGACAATTGAAACAAACAAAGCCCCTTGTCCTTGAGCTCTGCACATGGAGTTATACTCCTCTGGCTCTGATCAACTAATCTCACTCCTTCCATCATTTCATCCGCACAGTCCATCCCCTCCCTTCCGTGATCATCGCCAACCCCAGCTTCCTTCATGCAAAAAAAAAAAAAAAAAGGAAAAAAAAAGAGAGGAAGATAAAACAAGAAATTATTTATTAGTGATCTGCAGGTAAAAGACCTGGAACAAATCAAATGGGCAGCTTGTGTATCAAGTAATTATTATTAGCTGAATTACCTTGGTGAGGTCCCTAACATTGCACCTCCTTTTAGGGCTCAATTGCAGCTGTGATAAGGCACTGACCTTGAAGAGGGCAAATAAAACGGCAGGCAAATTAACATCAAGCTAGTAGCTACTGCACGCTAGCTTTAACAACAAAAAGGCGAAGCTAATAGCAAATACCTTAGGGCTATTGACAGGAGAGCTTGCAGTATCTTCCAAGGAATCATCGTGATCCAGAGCCTTGAAGGCCTTCTTCTTGAGCTTCCTCAATCCCTTGTACTTGTCAGGCAACGCCGCGGGGGCGCAGGAGGCGGCGTCGGAGATCATGGAGTCCTCCTCCTCCTCCTTCTGATCGTCGTCGTCGTCGTCGTCGTAGCCACCTCCATTATCGGTGCAATATGAAGCACTACCTTGCCTC
The DNA here is from genome assembly GCA_036346355.1 of Rhipidocladum racemiflorum. Taxonomy (NCBI): domain Eukaryota; kingdom Viridiplantae; phylum Streptophyta; class Magnoliopsida; order Poales; family Poaceae; genus Rhipidocladum; species Rhipidocladum racemiflorum. The sequence goes on along the minus strand of CM070582.1, from coordinate 46,751,956 downwards.
TTCTTCTCCGCCTCAGACACCATGAAATCTATAAAGTAATCGGTCCAAGAACTCTCCTCCGGTTGAGCCTGCCCTTCGCTACAGCTAAGGACACTCTTCACAGATGAACCACCAACTAAATCCTCCATTTTTTTTTTTTGATGTGTGCAGTGCAGCTGAAGGAATTAAAGCTAAACTGGAGGGTACCGTACAGCTTCTGCTTATATGAATGAGTGAATGAATGGCTTTGCGAAGGGAGATACACAGCCTGGCCTTTATATACACAGGAGAGGAAGGGAGAGATGCGCAGGCCAAAGAGCTGCATTACATCACGAGGAGAGAAAGAGAGGTGGTTGGGGTGTTGAGATCAACAAGTAGAAGAATCATACTGTTTCCGTTACAAAAAAAACGAAGAATAATTTTTCTTGGTTTCAGAAGCTGGCCGGCCTAATCAATCACGGCCCTTATCTTTTTTTCTTTCTTTCAAAATTCTAGCCGCAGCCCCTCTGCTTCGACATATTGCTCATTTAAATCCATGTACTTCCAGCCACGACAGAGCCCACAAATTGATTCGTGTTTCTTGCATCAATCCTCAGGTGAGTTAAAACTAAAACGTAAACGAAGTATCTGTGCTCCTCTGTCGTTATCAGGTCCATGCCATGGATGCTATATATGTTCCTGCTGCATATATACTCTCCCTGTTTAGATGTATTTGTCTGTAACCCACTGTGTTCAGAGACCAAGAAATTAAACACTAAACCTAAGGAATAATTAATGGTAAATGACCAAAGCATTTAAGTAGGGATAAAGAGAGAAATTACAAGACTACAAAAACTAAACTCCAGATTTAATGAAACGGGAAGGAGCAATATACTGACGGACGGACGCACACACGCACTGACGAGAATCATTAGTGCGCCGCACGTCGTGCTTGCGTGACGACCAGGCCCGTCAGACAATCGGTCAGAATAATAATCTAATTGGCAGACGCTACAAGTAATCATTGAGATAATCGAACGTCTCTATGATTATATTCTCGCGTCGAAGAAATTAAGAGCCGGGCAAACCGATCCCGTAGCAACGTGGATAATTAGATTAATCGCGACAGCATAATTAAGTAGTAGCAAATACCCATAACCCATAGTAGATTAAGCAGAAAGCGTTTTGGCTTGCACAGCACTCAAGGCTATGTATATGATCGACAACGTGCGGACCAAAACACCTACACATAGGCACATAGCGCGCGGTGCAGTGAGATGCGCAAAAAATTAATTAACGTCCGCACCATGTAGATTTGTCCGCCGTTTTGGGCGACAGTTCACCGCACAAAGTTGAGTGCTTCCCCCCTGTGGATTAAGCAACCCATAAAAAAAACTATCGGTAAAGGAAGGATTAATTAGCGCTGTGCTAGAAACGCCGCGGCAAATAACGAAGAGAATCGAATTAAGAGCAAGGGAATACACATATCTAACGTAAAAAAAAAAAAAAAAAAAAAAAAAAAGAACTCTTGCTAAGACCAAAAAAAAAAAACTGACGACGATGATCAGCTATAAGCTGGATTTACAGATGGTAATATAGGCCGGATTAGCTAGCGTGTAACGATGCATACATACATACATACGGTGACCCTATCACCATCAACAACGTATCAACTACGGCATTTTGGGTTGCCCTACCTACAGGATCGCCGAGACAGGATATATACCTGACAAGCCGATGAACAGCCTTGCCGGATGATTAATTGGTGCCCACGTGTTGTGGTTGACGAACCCTCCTGTATGGCATCAGCAGCACCATCTCCTGGTTTTCTGCGTGCCCTCTGGAGAACAGGCGTTATCTATATCTAGAGAGGCAAAAAAGAAAGAAGAAAAAGTGAGAAAGAGATCTTAACGCATGTCCCTGTGCAACGAGTGAAATGAAAGGACACAATTGGAAACATTTAGAATCTGTCCTGGAGCCCGAACACATGGCATTTAAAACGGTGCAACATTTCAACAGCAGACCCTGAAAGGGATGCGTGTACATGCGACGGGGATCTCTTGTGGTCGCTAAAGCGACCGCACATATGCGCTTGTTTTGCGGGATGTGGACTGTCCATTAAGCAAACTTTCGATGGTCTTGATCGAATGTTTTGACTAGTATTGAGTTGCATGCATCAGTTAATTCATCTTTAGGCTGATGAGGAAAGACGAACAATTTACTTATACTTGAACACTCCCTCTTACTTGTGTGTAGGCTTCCTTAGACCTAAGATGTAGAATGGAAGTGGACTGTAATTATTATTTTTTAATTGCACTAACCGGGTCTTGAACTCAAGATTTTTTGGCTCTAATACCATATTAAGTTGCATGCACCGGCCAATTCACCTAAAAAATTAAGCTAATGAGGAAAGACGAACAAGTCACATATACTTCAACAGTAGAACACTGAATTTATTGTCTGAAAGGAATCACTAGTTTTTTTTTTCAATCCGAGAAGTCGAATTATAAGGGAGAGTAGCTCCTTCTTCATTGCAACAAAGCAAAATCCATGTTCAGATCTTAGTCCATTCATGTCTGAATGAAAACTGATCATCTGATTATGTGACTCACAACTTAATGTAGAAATTTGCAGAATAACTATGTGTTGTTCGATCATACCCTCACACCCTAGATTTATAGCATTTAAGTTAATTACAATCCGACTCTAACACGACTCTGAGTCGCACATGACTCGGACTTTTATTGATCCCTAATACTAACTCTCCAATACTAGCCCTCAAGATGGGCATAAGATAACAATCATGACCATCTTGTCACATAATGCAATACCCTCACTACGACATCTACTTTTACCGAACCACCGACATGATGATGAACACCACCTCTAAGATATCCATATTTACCAAATATGTCTCTGATGCTATGACCGACTCCACATCCAAGATATCCATATTTACCAAATCTGTCTCTGATGATATCCATATTTACCAAATATGTCTCTGATGCTATGACCGACACCACCTCCAAGATATCCACATTTACAAAATATGTCTTTGATGCTATGACCGGCACCATCTCCAAGACTGTCATCATTGCCTCATCCTTTACATTCACACCACCCATGATATGTCCAATACTACTGCCAAAACCATCATCCTTGCCATTCACACCACCCACACCATGTCCAACACCGTCACATAGACGCAACTTTGATTGCCATCACCTACACCATCGACCATAGTACCCATCATGATTCATCACCTTGATTACCTACAACCTAGCCTGAACTAGCATCAAGTCCTTCGCCTTCTTCGTCACACCCACAATCTTGGTCTCTTCCATCTCTATCCATATTCTCTAAGCCTTGGCCTCCACCATATCTACCTCTATTCCCCCGGCAATCCTGACCTCCACCACCTCATCCAACATGTCCTCAACCACCTCAATTTCTACCTTCTACCAACACGTCTCCAAACCACTATAGTAATGCTACCTTGGGAATCCATATCATAACCTCCACTAGAGCTACCACAAAGCTCCTACTCCATCACTCATCACCATTGAGCTCATCACCACCACTGAACTCACCACCACAAGCATATTCTCTACCAGTACAACTACCGACTCTAATGAGCACCTTCGCTACCAACTCCAACGTCAACACCACATTCAATATCGCCACTAATTCCACAACTATCATGAACACGAAAGCCACATCCTGAGCAATCTAGCTCCTATGATTCAAGGCCTCTGCGATATATGGTCTGAACCACTATCACCACCATAATACCTTCCACCATAACCTTCGTTACTGCCTCCAGAAATACCAATGCTTACTCAACCATCACATCAAGAAGCATCAAACCAAACTAAATTAGTAGTCTCCTCACCCTCCAACAAATCGATCCCTTCATTCACCAGTCAATTGTTGCTGTGTATATCCACGATCATGGCAATCATTCATGCATCAAAAGATTGCAACTCCAATGTGACAAACACAATCGTAACACTTCTTGGACCATTATCCAAACCAGTCACAGCAAGATACACAAGAAAACTATGTGCACCAAATACCAAAAATTCATCAACCTCCTCCCAAGCACCTCCACTCCCACATGAGTAGCAGCATGAAGCACCAGCAGGTCAAGAACCTTCTCTCCAAATCTATCTCTTCCTTCTCTCCTTTCTCAGATCCCATCAGCACTTTCTCTTCTTCTCTCCAAATCTATCTCTTCCTTCTCTCCTTTCCCAGATCCCATCAGCACTTTCTCTTCTTCTCTCCAAATAAACAGCCACCAAAACAAATCTAGCAGCACTGGCATGGTCCTGGTGGGGTCAGTGACATGACAGTGATGGCTGACCTCGAGGCCCATGGTGGCTTGCTCTCTTGAGGCAGTGGTGGCGATGGCGGTAGCAGCCCCACAAGGAAGCAGTGGCTACCCTGCGCCCACAACTTGTAGCTGTTGAGACCCTCCCTTCTAGCGTGGAATACCGAGATGGTCTCATGTGCATAATGTACTAGTCACATGATCAGTGGCTAGTATGCATATTAACAGCATTATCATCACATCCATATAGGATATCACAAATACAATAACAGAATGTAGTTTAAACAATAAGGCCTTAAAGGCCAAGTAGAGTGCAGCGGAACATACAAAAACTTAGCAGTATGCCTTGTCCCATAGTATTCCACATGCAACTGACAATGATAAGCTCCTAGTAAAAGTCGTCACTATAATCCCCATGACCTAATGAAGTATGACTCTTTGGGGACTTCGATTTCATCGCCCACTGAATATCAACAAGCAAGGGTGAGTACATTTTATACTTAGCAAGACCTATAGTGTATCACAAATATAATAAATAATGGTTATATCAATGGTTCGATGGTATTGATCATCCAATCATTGACTGGAATAGTTCAATGGTATTGATCATCCAATCATTGATTGGAATGTCTATGGTGATAAACCGTGTGATTTGAGCTTATCTATAGCTATAATAGTGTGATTCTACATCACATGAGTTGCATAGTAGTAATGAGCTAAACAATGAGTAGGCTAGTCACCCAGGCATCAAATGAGCAAAAAGGGTGTGTAAAAACATCACCCTACAGATCAACGGTTGTAGCATCCACCTGCCAACAAGATAGCTACAAAAGTCAGCCTTTATCAACCTAAGCATCCTCGTCCAGCGCAGATAGAAGATGCTGCTTCATCCTGGTCAGGTGTTGATCTTGAAATAGCTTTGGCAAGACCCCTACACCACGTGTTACTTTTAGCCTTGGATCATGAATACATGCACACGAATACAAGTAAGAACACAGTAGCAATTGAGGGAAGAATATTTATGATGCGGCACAACTAACACATTTTTTATTTTGTCTCCCTTATTTTTGTCGTAACTTACAAGCAACCAATGCCTTGGCTATATAGTACTCCCTCCAATCACAAATAGTTGTCATTTTTGGGCATATCTATAGTCAAACTTTTGATACTTTGACTGTCAATTTTTTTAAAATATTTAAATTAGATCATATGTGTAGATTTATCTCAAAAAGAATTTTTGTAATATTATAATTTTATTGGGTTTTATAAATATATTATGATAGAAATTAGTGGTCAAAGTTGTGGTTTGAAAACCGTGTCGATATCTAAAATGATAACTTTTTGTGACTGAAGGAGATAATACTACTAACAACCTACTAAAAAATGAATTATACTCATAAACGAATCCGTTTCCTACTCTACAAGATTAATTCTAACATTCACCCCCTTAATCTTGTAACGTCAACTAACTCTAATTTCTGATATATAGAACTCTAACTTATTGAGACCAGGGTTCACAAAACCGTTCGAAAACCACGGTTTTCGAGCGTACCGCTCCGGTTCGAGATGCAAAACCACTCGGTAAACCGGTCTAATTAAAAAACAAATTTTAAAAAATTTGTATGTCCGGTTTTTCGCGAAAAACCGCGATTTTTCGCGTAAAACCGCTGAAAACCGTTTTCGAAGAGGTCGGGTTAGTTTTTCGTGAAACGCTAGCAGTTTTTCGTAAAAACCGAGCGGTTTACCGCCAAAACCGAACTGATTTCAATTTTTTTCAAATCTTTTGGATTTTTCAACTCTTCGGTTTTTGGCGGTTTTTCGCGCGTTTTTTGCGAAAACCGTACTGCGAAAACCGAGCCGGTTTTGCTAATTCGGTTTTGTGAACCCTGATTGAGACAGTCGGTCTCAACAACGACTTATGCAACTTTTATTCGACACAAGACGATGAACACATCTCCTCAACATCCTGATCTCAATTTCCTACTTGACTCAGGATGGACTCAACTCATGTAGATTACTACAATCACTTGCCACATACAAAGGTTTCCTCTTGATCTTCTCGTGCAACATGATCTCTTCTAATGTGAATGACATCCTTGAATGAACTCGCACGCATTTATCTTGTGAACACAACTCACACAAGAACTCACATGAACACACATAATATCTTGTGGACACAACTAAAACGAGAACGTGTAGCTTTTATCACCTACTCAACGAGACACGTAGATGGCCACCAATGCCATCTTGTCATATCAATTATCGATAATGCTCGCCAATAGTAGATATCAGGGAGACACACCTCCTTCACCCTTCTCCACCACATATTTGCCAACGCGTTTTCATTGCCAGTGACACAACTTGTCGGTGACTTTGGCCTTGACGACCTCAGCTCTTCTGACAACAATGGCTTCCATACAGTCATTGTCACCTCTTTGTTGCTGATGAGACAACTTATTGTACAACATTTCCTCACTCCGATTTTCCCAGCTCGACAACTTTGACGGCACAAAGACTCGAATGAGAGCTTTACACATGTGAAATCTTGGACACACACAAGTATTCACGAAAATACTGGGCACTAATACAATGACCCGAATACACACGCATGTACACCACGCATTGTGTAAATGCGTACTTCGACGACTAGTCACTACATCACCGTCTCCTCCTCGCGAAGTTTCATGCACCACTACATCCATGCTTGATGCATTGTCGGATCCCTCTTAACATGTTGCTAAGCGATGATAGCTTGCCCCAAGGCACAGTAGTGGTGACTTCCCCGGGGCAAGCATGACACTAAGATTAGAACCTCACGCTGATACTAGTTATTTGTTTTAGTCCTGGATCATGAATACACGTACACGAACACAAAGAACGCAGTAGCACATGGAGTGAATAATATTTATGGTGCAACACAACTAGCACCTTATATATTTTCTCTCTTATTTTTCTCATAGCTTACAAGCAATCAATACCTTTGTTATACAGTAATACTACTAACTAACCTACTAGGAAATGAATTCTACTCAGAAACAAATCCATTCCCTACTCGTACAAGATTGATTCTAACACCACACGTTGCTCGCATCAAAGAGCAGTGAGGCAATTGATAGTCTGTGGTAGTAGCAGGGAATATGATAGTCTGTGGTAATAGCAGGGAATAAAATCTTGGTGAAATTTTGCGAGATCTCAGCAAAATCTCATATCTTGGCCGTGGACGAAATTTCAAATCCCGGATAAATGGAGAAAAATTCATAAATTTCATAATGCAACAGTAACGTCAAAAATCTCAACAAGATTTCAGTAAATTTCGCTGAATTTTGTGTTTTTTGGCCGAGATTGCTATGTTTTTGTGCTATATTTAGGACCATTTTTTTTGTAGAGAATTAGAATGCCATTTATGAGGAATACATGTAAAAATTTTGTAATATATACACACTATATATATATAAATTATATATATATATATGCATGTGACGTGATGCATGTTTTGTCAATGAAGAACAGGTGCACGCTGTGTTTCTACTAAAAAAATGAGAATTCTATGACTTATATTATAAAGTTATACATAAAATATATTCGTCAATATGGTTGGAACTTGAAACTAAAAGTACTTTACCTAAGTGAAGAATGTGCACTTTGATTTCATGAAAGCCCTTAAGGTCCCAAATCAATTCCTTTTGTGCCAGATAGGGAATGTACATAAATTCTTTCATGATTTTTTGAATTTTCCCCATTTTTCTTCTAGCCGCGAAAGACTATTTTACAATATTTTGCACGGTTACAATTTTAAAATTTTCTCAAGTTTGATCATAATCTAAAAAATTTATAGGAACATTAGTGATGCGCTAGGACCATCCAATTTTTTTAAAAATTTTCTAACATATTTTGGATCAATTTTCGTTCAGCTAAAAATCACCGAGATTTTAGCAAATCTCGACGAGGTCTCGAAAATATCGATAAAAACAAATTTGAATTTTGTCTTTTGAATTTCATCTGAAATTTTCAAATCTCACTAAAATTTTAGATTTTGGTCCTCTCTAAAATATAATTCGAAAACTTCAAACCTTGGGCAGGAGTGTGAAACCTTTAAGCTTGTAAGCGCAGTGAGGCAACGAAGGTTTCCAGGTAGCGTACGAATGAATGCACCCACCGCACTGTAAAAAGTCCGTGCTCAACCAAAAAAGAGCTTAATGAATGGAGTGGAGCTTTATCCGTAAATTTCTTGATTCAAAGTAGTCTTTTTCTTTTAGGACGGGCAGTAGCCCGTTGGATGGGAACCAGAGAGCTTCCGGCCGGTAGCGAAGATCGACTCGTGGGCTTTATTCAAAAAATAAAATTAGAATAGTGTATATATATATATATATATATATATATATATATATATATATATATATAGGATGGCAGAATAGGACACCATGGTGCCTGGGCACCATGATTTTAAATGCGTTAATTGAAGCCAAATTTGGATATATTTTTTAAAACTTTCAGTTTTAGAGTATATACCTATCTATAAGAATTCAAATAAAACACATATCTTTGAAAAAATATACTCGAATTTGAAGATTTGAACGAATTTAGATTACATACTTTGCTGAATTATATATATAATCAACACATACCTACAATCAAACTACCATAAAAAAAAGGAAACTTTAGTTTGAATTTCAGTTCAAACTTGTTTGAACTAGTTGGTAAACTGGTTGAACTCAACATCCTAAAAATTTCAAAAAAAATTGCATGCAAATACATTTGAAAAATACCCGTTTTGAATCATGGTGTCCCAAGTAATTGTACTATATATATATATTTGTGTGTGTGTGTTTAGTAAGATAGCTAATTAGAAGACTTAATGAACTCTACAAAATTTTCTGCGTGTGTGGAGTGTGTTGGTAATCTTTTTTTTTCCCCCAAGTGATCTAAAGTCACGACAACGCTGGATGCTGACTGCTGAGTGTCCCAAGCCTTGGAATGAATTGTTTTGTTTCCCTGCACAGAGCCATACTTCCCACTTTCCCACGTCCAGAACCACGAGTTCCCTCAGGACGCTGGATGCTGGATGTTAGAGAAAACTAGTTATATGCCCGTGCGTTGCTACGAAAAACAAAATTGATAACGAAAAATAAAGATTAAAAAATAAAAAAAATACTATTTCATAAGATCAAACATCTATCTTTAACGCTTCGTTTCTTGCAAAAGCTGGCTAATTAAAGCAACGCTTCGTTTCTTGCGTAGGGCAATTAATGTGACGTGGGAAGAAACTCTCACTTTATATAGTAGAGATTAGTTCCCTCAGGGATGGCAACACAACTACACAACACCTCCAGAACCATAGGATTCATCACCAACACACTCCATGTTGTACAGATGTATCGGAGAAACAAAGTTTCTGCATTGTTGCAGGCTCCTGTATTCTGTGTGCCTCTTACACGGAACTCTTCAAGCTCCTGAAGATGACTTATCTGACCTGTGCCATATACTAGGGAGATCGTATCAGCGTTTGCGTGTAAATGCCGCAGGTTGATCAGCTTGTTAATGCTATGTGACCATCTTGTGAAGTTACAGCCCCGCAAGTCTAGGAATGGAAGTTGCCTTGAGTCACCAATGCCCGGCCAGCCTGGGCTCGTGCCCGGGCTCAAGCCCATGTAACATAAGCTCATATACGAATAAAGAAAATGCTTATTTCAAGTTTTATTAGTGTTTCCCCATTCTACTGCTAGATCATCAGTCTCGAAGCTTATGTGACGAGCCTCAATTTGTATGTTTCTCGCATCATTTTTAAGAACAAAATAGATATCAGATGACAAAGCAATTGCCAAATCCATCATCAGGTCATGCATGGCATACCTACTTTCACATACTGTTGGCTGAAGGAACGATCTTTTCCACGAGTTGAAAGGTCAATCGATGCAAACTAATATCTAAACCTATTTTTTTGTTTTTGTTAATTCTAGAAATTAATAAAATAAAGATCAAACTGAAAGAATCAATCTATGATAATGGATCTAAGACCATGAAACAAAACTATATTAAACAAGCAAACTAGAAAATAATTATGTGAAAATTTAAAATTTTAAAAACTAGTAGATTAAAATCTATACCCACTGATTTTTTCTCAAATTGTCAATACAAAATACGTACAAAAATTTCTTCATATAAAAACATAATCTCGAATAATCTCTCAAAAATTTTAAACTTCTTTTTCTCCCTCTCCCTCTCCCTCTCTCTCTTCTCTTTTTACTTTTTTTCTGTTTTACTTCTTGTGTCACGCTGCCAGGATGGACGAATCTGCCAGGAAAAACTACTGCAGCCTTCTTGCCACACGTGACGTCGCCAGCATGTTCTCCAGCACACGCAGCCGCCAGGAGCTTCTCTAGCTTCCTGCGTCGCCAATCTCCTCCCGCAACCGCACGACATGCCCCTATGTGCTGCAGCTGCACTGCAGCCTCCTGTGCCGCCGCGACCTGAAATCTTTTTTTTTTCTCGGCATACTATTCACTTGTCTGGCTCTCTCATTGTTTATAGAAAAAAAATAGTCTCGTACCAAAATTTTTTACCAAAACCGGCCCATCCTTCTTCTCCTCCTGGCCCATCCAGGCCCCCCTTCTTCCTTCTCCCTCCATCTCCCTTCCTCTCTCCTTCCTCCATGGCTGCACCGCCACCGCCTAAGCTCTAAGAATGCCCGTGCGCCCTTAGGGCTGGAAAAAAAGCTCGTTGAGCTGGCTCGGTGGCTCGTTTCAAAATTGCTCTGATTACATTCATTTTTCTTTTAAAATAAAAACTAGTTGATTTGGAACCAGAGTCAACCTCGGCTCGGCTTGTTAGGCTCGGCTCGTTAAGCTCGGTTCGAAGTTGGGTCTTAAACAATACAGGAGACTATAATAAATAAGAATAAATCAGTGTCGAAGAAAGCTCGAAAAAAAGTTCATCTGGCTCGTTATCCACCCCTATGCGCCCTCTCCCCCCCTATAATTTTTGGCCCAGTTTTAAATTCATAGTTGTACCCAGAGTTGTTAGACCACATTTGCAATTTGAATTCCTGTACCATTGTAACCTTAAAAAATGTTAATTATTATATGTTGGTGCTTAAAAATGACTTAAACATGTTTAGAACTGAACTTAGAAAATTTTGGGAAATTTTACCCCAGATGCAAATTCTATTAAAATGAAGAGTCATGATTCTATTATTCCTCAGAAATGTTATGGTTACAATGAAATGTGGTTTGGGCTGTGCGATAATGGTTAGATTGGTGGTTTTTGAGTTGTTGAAAGCTCTTTAGTCAATTAAGGACCGGTTTGTGAGTTGCTGAACGTAATGCGCTACAGTGCTACCAATTATCTGGTATGGGACAGACCTGGCTTTCTCTTTGTGTCTTTTCAATGTTAATTATGCCATTGGGTTGAATGTGGGAATGGTTAGTCTGCTACACGGCGCAAGAGTGGGCTTCTGGAATCGGGCGATCTTAACCCAACCAGCGGTGAAAGCTTAGCAGGCATAATTACTTGGAATGAAACCTTATAGTGGCCTTGTCGTGATTTTCTCTACCACACGACAAAGGAAGTGTGACGACGCAATGGGATAATCATGTCTCGTGGGTATAAGATGTACAATCTCTACAGAGTTAAAATTAATCGATTAGTTGCACCCGCGGTTATGGGCATGCCGAGCTGGCCTTTTACAGATTAGAATTTGGTAATTTAAAATTTAGTTTATAAAAATGGGATTGGGATGGAATGAGTCTATCATGGGGAAATTTGGATAGTTCCAAGAGTGATTCCTGAGTTAAAAATATTTAAAATTGAAAATTATCTTAAAATTATGCAATTTAAAATTACTTAGAATATTTATAAAATTGATACTTTATGCTAAAATCAACCATATAACCTTTCTTTGCCACATTTATATTAATACTGCATTTTTTTGTATGACTTGAGGAGTACATTTGTACTCACCCTTGCTTAATCTGCTATTTAGAGGAGTTCTACAATGGTAAGAACCAATTGGACTAGACCGCTTCCCCAGTCGATTGCCTGTGGCAATTTAATTGGGTTATTCTATAGTTCTTTATTTCACAACCTTTATTTATTTGTTTATTCAATTCTTGGCCTGCGCGTCAGTCTTTTTGTAACTGTGAATAATTATTATTGATAAAGTACGCTGGATATACTGTGATTTCACTTCTATTGTGTGTACTAGCTTTTTCTGGACTAGCACAGGATACACAGAGAATTTCAAAGGTATTTTTTCTAAGATCCGACATGTATTGCACTGCAACATTCAGAAATATTGAATACCAGGCATTCTGAATTTAACATTGCTATACTTGTTTGTAGTGAAAAATACATTTGATGGCATATAAATTTCCGTGAAATCCATGCATATAAATCCAAAATATTGTGCGTGAATTAAAACACTTTAGACTTACAAAGTTTTATTAAAACACTTTAGACTTACAAAGTTACCATACTAATCTCATCCCTCAAAATAAATAGCATCTCGAACCATCCAAATCATCACATCCAAGCAACCAAATAAAATCTTGTACTATGTCACAACTGAACACTCTCTCTATACCATCCCATCCAAAACAATCTCATCCATTCTGTACCATCATATTTCATTCACCCTCGTACGTCCAACCAAACGCTGCCAAGTGATCTTTCTGGAAAACGTAGTTTTGTGGAAATACCGAACAAGATGTGAAGCACTGCTGTTGCCACACCTCAAGATGGAAGTAGACAACTCCCAGAGATGGTAGAATGTTTTCTGTGCCCACTTGCAGCCTCCACCATTTACTATCTGAGATACCCATCCAATAATTTTCTTCTAACTTCGATTTTAGCAATGATCCAATCACCTTTGCAGCCAAGGGCAATCCATACAGATTCCTTGCTATCTTCTCCCCCAATCGATTGCAGGATCCTCAGGTTGATGTAATGTTCTCCCTACCAAACGCATAGTGCTGCAAGAGTGGCCAGACGGAATCCCAATCCAAGACATCCAATGTCACGGGCGGTAGTGTTCCTATCACACGTGCTACTCTTTTCACTCGAGTTGTTATCAGGGCAATGCTTCCGTTCAGTGGCGGACCAGAAATTTTCTAGAGTCCGGGCACACTTAAAGGAGGACAACAAGTTCACAAATTATTTACTGAGCTAATAACAAGAGACCAAATCACTGAAGGAAGTTTCTATCAAGTAGTAACTAGGCTTTTGTTAAAACCAGATGTTATTAGCTCGGTTCGTTGTTGAATTCACGGAAGGACACTGTATTTTTCGTGATCTAGACTTTTGTTACATGGGCCTGAGCCCGGACCCGTGCCTAAGCTGGCCGGGCCTGGTCCGCCCATTTGCCCCTACCCTGACTGAACACAGGCTGAACTGCTGAAGATTAATGTCCCATATTGGACGGATATCACTCCATACATCATCTAGGACAAGCAGGAATTTCCTGTTTTCAAGAACATAAGTCGATCTCGAAGCAAACCCAAGTTCAGTACAGATCAATATTGTCCCCGGGCGAGAAGTATGCGATCATCTCAAGCGATATCTTTTTGCCATCACAATTTTCAGACGCATGCACCCATGCATGCTCTCGATGGAAAGTGCTCCATCTCCTTGCCACCATTGTAAAGCTTGTGAGCAATCGTTGTTACTAGAAACGCAAGCACGGCGCACGCACGAAAAACAGAAAAATATTATAGGCTGAGTTGAGGGGGAAAAGCCTAGAGATAGAGATGCATACGTATTTCTGTTTATGAAAATATTTTTTCGGAAAAAACGGAGAAAGGACCTGAACGTAAAGAGCGGAGACCTATTTGATATATTTTTGGACCTGATCGCTATCCCGAAAAATTAGAAAAAGGCTCGTTCTCGATTCGTATTTAACGGAAGCCTCTTTCCGTAAAGCGATGAACGGGGGACCTAAACGCAAACTGGTAAAAAATTTCTTCCCCTCACAAAAAATTGCAAAGGGCCTATTTGTAAATTCGTATGGATTTATCCATAATTCGGAAGAACAGGATGATGTTTTTGCAAAACAGCGGCGGGACGCGTGGATGCGTCCTCCGGGCGCGCTTCCTCCCGATCTTAACACATGAAGTATATGTATAAACTAAATGCTAGATGAGGAGCAGCTATTGGATTTTTTTTCATGTATAGGGTATGACTTTAGGTGAGACATCACCCCACCCTGAGCATTTAGAATCTAGAAAATAAGTAGCTGTAGTATATGCAAAGATAAAACAAAGTAGACTTATTCGCAAAGATGCCAATTTTCCATGTTAGTGGAAATCCATCTTCTGCGTTGTTTGGTTTATCATCTGAAAATATTCTTGTAACAGTGAGGAGGAAGATAGAGAGCATGAGGCCTTAAGGGCAATAAAGTGGTGTATGGCAGGTACAATAAAGTGGTTATCTAGATTCAACAGTGGATGCAGGAGCACAGCTTGTTCAGACAATTTGATAGGGATCGTAGTTACTTCGGTCAGATAGTGGATGCAGGAGGCAAGCCTGTTCACCAAATAGAATAGTTGCAACCTAAAGAGATACAGCTAAGTTGCATAAACAACACTATTTGAGTGAATATATATGATAGGAACAATGTATATAACCGCAAACAACAAGGAACATTGAACAGATTGAATTTTACAACAACTGAAAACTGCCAAAAGATAGTACACTTGCAAAGCAACAAATGCGGAGTGACTAACCTGTTGCAATACATATCGAAATTGATCAACCGGTGATGCTGTTTTTGCAATTTGGCGAGCTGACATTTTCTTCAAAACCTGTGCAGGCATAAATGTAGTATAAGAAACTTAGCAAGTCCTTTCTGTAATGCAAGTTTCAAATAATCAATAAGCACAAAGCTACAAACAGAGCTAACCCACTTGCTTCCAGTAATGACCATAGTACATGTGCACATAAGATAACCACATTACAAAAAAACAACATCATATCATATTACAGCAAAACTAAAGAAGCATGTCACGATGGTCAAATTCCATAGCAGGCATGGACAACCAGAAGCGATGCCTAAGCATTACAGGAGTACTAACTCCGAACAAAGCTAAATATGCTGCAGTGCAGTGTATTGTACAATTAGCTAGTTAACCAGGACATTTGCCTAATACCTGCAGAAGTCACCACAAGCTAATACTGTTGAATCCGCAGTCAGGAGCACAAGCTTTTAACGCCGCTGAACTTGCTCGCAGGAAAAATTTTATAACTTACATAGGAGCGCACGATAACTGAAAGGACATTATCCACATTCGCTGAAATCAGCTCTATTCACCGTACCATCGAATGACATTTGAATAAAATAACCTAACACTTCGAAATTAGACAAGAATTCCTACTATCTTGCCACACCTAGACCTCACTACGTAGCACAATTGGTCGCCAGAACATCGCAGCCACGGCCAATTGGTAGCACATGAAGTCGAGGGCTGGAGGCCTCGGGAAAGTGACTAAAGGGAAGGGAAGCAAGCAAGAAACCTTGTCGAGGAGGAAGTTTGGGAAGAGCTGCGACTTGGTGAGGTAGTTGCCGCAGCAGGGGCAGCCGCTCTTGTGGCTGAGGTGCGCGACGATGCACATGTAGCAGAAGCTGTGGCCGCAAGCGGTGAGGAAGGCGTCCTTGATGACCGCCATGCAGATCGGGCAGAGGAGGTCCCTATCGGGCGCGGCTGCCTCACCGTCCGCCACCGCTGTGCGCGCCAGCGTCCCCGCCTCTTCCGCCAGCGCCTGGGCGACAGCCGTGGATGCATCCCCGGACGGCGCGGCGTCCGGCTTGGGCGCGAACGGCACGAGCGCGCCCGCCGCCGAGGAGTCGCCCATGGGGGAGGAGGAGGAAGCGGAGGCGGCGGCAGAGACGGTGGAGCGGGGAGACGAGGTGGCGGCGGCGGCCCATGGGGAGGCGGGGGCAGAGATGGTGGAGCGGGGAGATGAGGTGGCGGCCCATGGCCATGTGGGGCGAGGAGACGCTGGAGACGAGAGTGAGAAGGACGATCTCGGCTGCACGTTGATAATCGGATGGTCCAGAGGCATTGGCGTGACGTGGCCTCGTGAGAAGACCGGAAACCTTCAGCTAATGTTTTATGGAGTAAGTATAAGTATACCTATGCTACTGGTGCCAACTATCGGAAGAAACACCATAGCCCACAGGTCCAGTTATTTCTTCAACTTGGTGCACCTTTCTCAATAGACTGCAGTTGATGTGCCTTCGCCTTTGTACTGTATTCAGGTTTCTCAAAAGTTTCTCCAGCCCTGTGGATACATCCTTGACCCCCGGGCTGTTAGATTCTGGTCTGTAATTATTTATACTTCGTCTTGTGAGTAAGTACAAATACCCTTCAAAAATAAACGATTTGATCCGATTTTTACTTACACATTATATACTACCAGTACAATGCACCGTAAAATTTCTCGATCTCAAATAAACAGAATAAGGTGCTGGAGTGCTAGTACCCTGATCGATCGTGTGACCGTAACTTCTCCGGATCTACCGACGGCACAGGCAGGCATGCATGCTGCTGCGACCCACCTGAGCGATCGATGGGATGCGCCTGGCTAGCAGATACGTTACGTACAGGGCAAACGGGGAAATCGTGCACGGAACAACGCGTCGAGCGTCCCCGAGCCGTCGACGATCGGGTGGTGGTGGAAAACCGGCACACACACACACACGCACACCAGGCGAGAAAAATCTCCGGCGACCGGCGGGAAGCGAACAAAACCTGTGACGTGACGGCACATGGCGCGGGAGCGGGCGGGCAGGCGGAGCAGAGCGCCTGGACTGGACGGGATGGCCGGCAAGGTGAGACGAATCGCGCGCGCGTGCGTGCTGTACATGAGCTAGCTGTGTACTGCTTCCTGCCTTCCTCCGTCCGTGCTTACAACGGATTTCTTCTTGGCAGGTAGATCGAAAAATTATTTAAAAATATTAGATTGCCATTAATCATTATCGTTAAACACTATATTTATTTAATCATACATGTAGAGAATATGAAACAAAGATAAATATTTATCAGGGATATAGAGGAAATATGGCATTAATTTTGTATTGGATTATGAAATATATCTTTTATTTATAGATAAAAGCATTAAAAAAAATATCTTATAATTAAACTTAGGCGGAGGCAGCATATGGATCCATCTCTGATGGATAGCTAGGTAGGCAACTCTCTGAGCTGCGTGGCAGTCTACATGCACGTTAAGGCAGTGATAAAAGGTGATGATTTCCAGGTAACAAGGGTACGTATTAGAACTTGCACGTTTGAGCTCGTGGAAATTAACTTAAGAGTTGGATATATAACCAGAGAGGTGACTCTTGTAAGGGAGTTCTTGAACATGTTAACTCTTTACTACTCAACTTGTTAGAAGGATAAAAAATGCGACATCCCTCGATCTCAACTTCACTGGTGATTTTGGACGAACGCTAAGCCCTGACACGGCACATTCCTTTGTACCCCTCTCTCAGAGCCTTCATGAGACGATCACCGATTCACCATCGAGGGAAGTAAAAGCAAGACACAAATAGAACCATCAATTAAATTGCCAACTGGACCAACAGCACACAATGGCTGTGGTGAAAACAGCCATAGGTTATAAATATTAAAGTATAAATAAATGGTAGATATGACTATTTATCTATTTATTTGCTTTAAGAATTATACAATTTATACTACGAGGGAAAAGGAATACATGCTAAAAAAAACGGCAGCGGGCAGGAATATCTCTATCTCGCATTCTCGCGCGCGCGGCACCAGCGCACGGTACGTACAAACCGTGTGAGCCGCGACATCGCACGGCTGCCCACGCGCGGGACCCCGGGAGCTCTCGGCCGCTAATCCCGTACGGCCACGAGGCCGGGAGGACGACGGCCGGGCACCGGACGGGGACGCGTACAGCGTGCTACGGGAGTGACGTGCCGGCAGGCCCGCGTCGTTCGTTCGCTCCGACGAGACGACGGAGCCCGCGTGAGCATGAAGAGATCTAGCGGCGGCTAGGACGCCCAGTCGTCGTCCACTTTGCCAAACGGCTGGAGGTCGTTTTCTCTGTCGTCTGTAGCGACGAGCTCCCCTGAGCCGGTGGTCAGGTTCTGGCGGTTGTCGCCGGCATGGATCCCAAGCTGGCAAGTCTGACCGGCACGCGAGCGTGTCTCTACTATTCTAAAGCGGTATTTGGTGGCAGTGGTCCGTTCTTCCCACGTCATTAATTGCCGCTTAATTGCCCTGCTTAATTGACATACTTAATTGCCCTGCTTAATTGCCCTACTCAAGAAACGAAGCGTTACTTTAATTAGCCAGCTTTCGCAAGAAACGAAGCGTTAAATATAAATGTTTGATCTTGTGAAATAATTTTTTTATTTTTTAATCTTTATTTTTCGTTATAAATTTTGTTTTTCGTAGCAACGCACGGGCATATAACTAGTACGAGAGGGTTTTGTACCCTTGTTGGTGCGTCCTTTTCCTTGAGAATTTATGCCGTGTACCTGCTGGAGTTTTTTTTTGTGTGTGTTCTAAAAGTATTTTCCATTTTTGTTTTTTGAAATGTTGGGCATTAGTTGCCTATTTACTCTTTTGTCAACATGACGGAAGTTTTCAGACACTCTTAATTGAGACGGTTAATTAAAACGGCTCATTCTGCTTTCCAAAAAAAAAAAAATTAAAACGGCTCATTGGGAGCATTTCCCAGGACGAAATTAAAGGGTCATGGTTATGTTAATCTAGCGTGTACTGTGCTTTTGTTATGTTTCAATAAATACATGCGCTTCTCCTACGTACTGAAAATTTTGAAATCCGCGGTGTAATTAAGAGGTACTATTTGCCAAATTACAAAAGTCCAAGGCACGCTTAGAATTGAGAAACAGCTCGTTTGGCTGCTACAGTGGAAGTCCCTGAGGCTGCGGTCGAATTGAAGCCCCTGTTGTATTTTCTTAGATGACCAAAAGGAAACTCAAACTGGCTTCAAATAAACCAAGCTTGCTGCTATTGCTAGGCAAATTCTCTCGTCAATTTTAAACGTGTAAAATATGTGGTATTAGTATTACAAGTTCACATTTGCTGCAAGTCATATGCAGCATCGGAAACACGCAAAAGCACTTAACAACAAAAACGTAGCCGTCCTTGTTTGTTTCCAAGCGAGAAATTGTGTGGCTACTACAAGTTTTAACATGAAACCTGTAGCGAAAGAGAGCGGCCAAGTGCACATATAACTACGAACGAATTGACTAGCAAATGCTCAGAGTTAGACCCACACGAACGTGTGAAATTTGAAAGATCGATGTGGCTGCATTTAATATTTCGAGATTTTCAAAGTGATATTTTTATTTATTAAAAGGAGAAACTTTATATGCTAAAATTGCAATTTATATCGTAACACAAGGTATTGCACTCAAAATCTGCAGGAATTAATTGCACTAGTTTGTATCAGCGTATACAGCGTACATCAATATATAGCTAGTACATCGATCATGTTATTCACATTTTTCATAGTACTAAAATCGTGTATTCCTTGGAGATTGGCTCACAAATATGATTCAAGTTTCTGCAGGGTTCTTCTTCGCGGTTGTGACTGCGATTGCAATGCCACGAGTCCGCGACATGATAGTGCCAAATAATTATTTAGAAAGCACAAGGTGCTCACATTATAGAATATTTTTAAAAAAGATAAATGCCATTATACAACTTGAAAACCGACAAAATGCACACATGTAAGGCCCCCATTTTTGATACAAAATACCAACAATGGATTCTATATGTATATTGTGCACTAGATTTATGATGAATTGTTGATTGGATTCAGTGGTGGTGAGCACACACGCATACCTGCAGGTATCGGTTACCGCGGAGGATAGGCATGTGAGAGGTTTTTTCATGGGGGAAATTAGGCTCGTAGGTATAGATATAAACGAGCACTACCACATTTAGATTGCCATCCCTACACATAACCTACAAACTCAAGTTTAAAAAATATGTAAAACTATATATAAGGGGGGAAATACTATAATAAAACAAAAATAAGAACAAACACGTATGGGTCGAAAAAATATAGAGCAAGAAGATTCAAATGGAGAAATGAAAACTTGAGACAGATGGACATGTACATGTGACCTAGTTATGGGAGCGAGGGTGTTTGTTTCCATCTATCCCATGTATGTATTTATTTAGAGTACATATATGTACATGGTGTGAAAAGGCACATGCTCACATTTTGTAAGTCTATAGAGCCTCTGCAAAATTTTATGACGTGTAGTAGACGCACATGCATGTGTTTAATGTGAGTGAGGTGTAGTGTAATATGCACCCTTCTTGCACTCTAAAAAGAAAGGGAGAAACTAGGAGCTGGGCGTCCGATTTTTGTTTTTTTTTTCAGACACCGCGCAACATTTTTTGAACATATGAAATATTTTTTTTGAATGTATGAAACATTTTTTTGAACGTATAAAATATTTTTTTTTTTACTGTTTACCAAAGAAAAATATTTCACTACTTAGGAAAAAATATTTCACGTGTAGAAAAAAATATTTTAAAAAAATCAGACGTCTTATCCCTAGCAATTCCTAAAAAGAAACCACAAGTTTTTTTTTTGAGAAACTAGAAAATCATGTGGCGAAAAGATCTCAGGAAGAACTGCACAAACCGTCTGCCTTCTTCTTCGCGCGCTCCCTATAAATACCTTCAGTCCCAACCTCCCCTCTGCCATCACACACCACATAGCCGCCGCAGCCGCATACAACAATCAGGACAAAACCCAAGAAATCAACAAGCCACCCTTCCCGCCGCCTCCGCCGGCAAGATGCTGGCCGCCGCCGCCTCCGTCAAGCTCTCCCCGGCCACGGCCGCGGCCGCCGCCACGTCCAAACTGACCTTCAAGCCCCTCCACCTCCCTCCCCTCACCACCGCCGGCCCTCGGCCCCTCTCCCTCTCCGCTCGCCCGTTGTACCGGCAGGAGCCATTCTTGGCGGCGGGCCGCAACGACCGCGCAATAGCTTCCCCGGCGCCGCCGGCCGCCACAGCGGACGGCGCCCGGCCCCTGGAAACGGCTGCCCCGGCGGCCCCCGCGGAGACCGCGAGGCGCGCAAAGATCGGGGTCTACTTCGCCACGTGGTGGGCGCTGAACGTGATCTTCAACATCTACAACAAGAAGGTGCTCAACGCGTTCCCCTACCCGTGGCTCACGTCGACGCTATCGCTCGCCGCCGGCTCCGCCATCATGCTCGCGTCTTGGGCCACCAGGATCGCCGAGGCACCCAAGACGGACCTCGATTTCTGGAAGGCCCTGTCTCCGGTGAGTAGCCCTTCACAATGCGATGGCTTCTTGACGTGCACTGTTCTTACTAGTCTCGCCGTGTTCCTGATGTTCTGATGCGTGGGTTGGAATTGTTTTGTGGCGGCCGGGCAGGTGGCGATCGCGCACACGATCGGGCACGTGGCGGCGACGGTGAGCATGGCGAAGGTAGCCGTGTCGTTCACGCACATCATCAAGAGCGGGGAGCCGGCATTCAGCGTGCTCGTCTCGAGGTTCCTCCTCGGCGAGCACTTCCCGGCGCCCGTGTACTTGTCCCTCCTCCCGATCATCGGTGGATGCGCCCTCGCCGCGGTCACCGAGCTCAATTTCAACATGACCGGTGAGCAATCTGCAGATTTCCATTTTGCGGAACCTTGGAGATACCTCTAGCAGATACATGAGAAATATCACAAGTGATTGTACCATCACTCTTGGTGCAACAGAGATATAGATATAGATATAATTA
Organism: Rhipidocladum racemiflorum; assembly: GCA_036346355.1. Lineage (NCBI taxonomy): Eukaryota > Viridiplantae > Streptophyta > Magnoliopsida > Poales > Poaceae > Rhipidocladum > Rhipidocladum racemiflorum. Next base: position 46,729,907 of record CM070582.1, on the reverse strand, counting down.
TGTTTCAATAATTCTGAAGAAGTCTGAGGTCCATAACTTAGCATTTTTTTTACCCCCAAAAGACATTATGTTTGAAGTCTGAATTGGACAGCCTAGCACTCTTGGATATAATTTTACTGTCAATTAAGGAAAAAGTGTGATTTTTGTGATGGATTTGACACATGGTAGTCGCAATTGGAAACTTAATTTGACAGGCATTCTGATTAACCTGTTTTGGCGAAATGCTCATGCTGTCCTGTCCAATTCACTGTAGGATTCATGGGGGCAATGATCTCAAACCTCGCATTCGTCTTCCGGAACATATTCTCGAAGAAGGGGATGAAGGGCAAGTCGGTCAGCGGGATGAACTACTACGCCTGCCTCTCCATGCTCTCTCTGGTGATCCTCCTCCCTTTCGCCATCGCCATGGAGGGCCCCAAGGTGTGGGCTGCGGGCTGGCAGAAAGCGGTCGCCGAGATCGGTCCCAACTTCGTCTGGTGAGCTCACATGCTTAATTGTACTGCTTAGCATTTCACTATCACGAACATCATGCCAGTTCGAGTCTTTTTGGTATTAATCAGCAATTCCATCCAGGTGCTGCTTAATCTAATTAAGTTTTTAGAGACAGTAGCATGAAACATTCATACTTCACCAATGTCACAAACTTCATAGAATCACTTAAACTCTACTGTTGATCCGTCAAAAAGGATCTCTCAAAGAATTGTTGCATCGTTAGCATTGCCTCCTAAGCAGCAATTTCTTCATGGTAGTGAGATAGATACGTGTCCTCTGGTCTGCAATCTTTAGTTCATTCGGAGATAGAAAAAAAAAATAAGATCAAGATTTCGATATTTTCTGTGATAATTCGGTTGATTCATGTGGCTAAGAATTTCTGTGTGGTCGGTCGTAGGTGGGTGGCGGCGCAAAGTGTGTTCTACCACCTGTACAACCAAGTGTCCTACATGTCGTTGGATGAGATCTCGCCGCTAACATTCAGCGTCGGCAACACCATGAAGCGGATCTCCGTCATTGTCTCCTCCATCATAATCTTCCACACGCCGGTTCAGCCCATCAACGCGCTCGGCGCAGCCATCGCCATTCTCGGAACTTTCATCTACTCCCAGGTAACCAGTCTCACACGTACGTTTCTTTTACAACGGCACTTGGACTTAGCAAGGAGCCATTTCAGCCCTGAAACTTCACAAAATCACTCGTGTTGCAGGCAAAGCAGTAACGTTCTCGGCATGGGAATGATACCATCTCACCGCAATTCGACTCGGCGCTCGAACAAAACATGTTAAAGAGCATATATTAGATATATTTTCTTCCTAGGTTTTTAGCTGCCAGGGTTTCTGAATTCATCGTTTCTTCTACTATGGCTATGACCATGATGATGATGTAGAGAGGTGAATCCGTCTAAATAAAGTTGCCAGATTTTTTGCTTGACCCTTGCACGGTTGCTTCCAATTCGAGTGGTCCAATTAGATTTGTCATGCTTCACGGGGCGATCCAGGAGCAGCAGCCGTGCGTGCTCTGGTCTGGTAGCCCAGCTTGTTTTCTTGCCGGTGAATGGTGATGGATACAAGCCATGGTCCCGAACGAACAGTCCCAGTGGCGTTCTGCAATCTGCTCGCCGAGATCTCTGAGATGGGTTCAGCGTTGGAGCTTAGCTCGTTTGCTGTGTTGCCCTTTTCTTTGGAGCTTCTGCTCGGTCCCCGGCTCAGGCAGCATATTCGCTGGGACTGGGAATATTAGTATCTGGAGGCAGCATATACCCCCCCAATGACGTCTGTTCTTGATTCAAGAACAGCCTTTTAGGGCTCAAAAGGCCGTTGGTTTTAGTTTCCAATTCAGACGTTTCTTTCATGCTTTTTGGGAAGAACACTGAGATAGCACTCCTTTGATGTCGGCTAATTCACGCTTGTGGATGTAGCTGCATCTTGAAATCCAAACACCATGGCTCAAAGTTGAACCAAGCTACTTTGCGGTAGGAATGCAAGATGCCAAGGTTTAGTCAAGGAGAATGCCAATCATTTTTAGTACGATGATTGGGGACTAATCAGGCTCTTTTTTTAACAAAATAACTAGTATTATGGTTCTGAAAAGGTGAACAAATGACAACTGTTCTGTATCAAAACCACTTTCTACAACCAAACAGAGCCCACCACTGCCCATACAAACGAAGTACATACGTTCATTTTTCTTAAACAGCTTGCTAGGACTTCAGAGGACATGGCTTCAATCCAGAGGTGTCTTTCAGCAGGGATATAAGTTTGATTCTCATTCTTATAAGACAATGAGAGAGGTGCCAAATGCTGCAGCAGTTTCTTTTCAACATCAATCCCACAGTTATCATGCATGATTCGAATGCTACAGCACTTATACAGAAGTCATTCTGACTTCGGCTTCAACGCGCAAGTAACACAACGTGCTAATCCGGAATCATACAAGAATCAGTGCATCAATCCAACGAAACAACTAACAATGTAATCAAGCAGAGGAAATAGTCACTAATCAGCGGTACGGGGCATAAGCTCAGCGGCGAATGTTAACTGAATATGAAATGAAACAAGCATCATATGGGTTCCAAGAGGATTCAATGTACAAAACTTCATTTAGCCAAAAGTTGACCTTGAGTAAATGCCAGACAATGGAATTTCAATACATGACAATGTCTGCTTTAATTAAGCTCCTAAGAACATTGAAATTGAAAGACAAGTTTTAAGCACTGTAGACATCACAACTTCAGCATCCAGATATGTGACAAGCAATTTAGAAAAGAGAAGTTCCCTTGCCCTTCTTGTCTCCACCAATCTCAAAATGCTTGCATCTCTGCGTAGAGGAATTAGAATGGGTGAGCAACCAACACACAAAAAGAAAAGCATACTTAATTCAACAACATGTTCAGCTCAAGAGAAACGAAACAATACCTTGATGGCGTGCTGGGAGTAATGCTTGCAGCTTTGGCACTGCAGCTTCAGCACAATCTTCTTGGTGGTTTTTGCCTGAAAATTGCAACCATTTGCCATGATAAGAATATGTATAGCAGCAGAATTTCACAATCATTAGCATTACACAATTGTCTTTATAACATTTGTTTATACTGAACAGACACAAGTAAATAGCACTGAATTGATAAGACCAATCAGACAATCACATAACTATGTTGCATTGATAGATCATTTAGCCAGTCACATTAATTGTGTTGCATTGATAGATCAATCAGACAATCACACGTCAAGTTAAGTGCAATACCTTCTTGTGGAAAACGGGCTTTGTCTGACCACCATATCCTGATTGCTTCCGGTCATAACGACGCTTTCCCTGAGCAGATAGGCTATCTTTACCCTTCTTGTACTGAGTGACCTTGTGAAGAGTGTGCTTCCTGCATTCCTTGTTCTTGCAGTAGGTCTTCTTGGTCTTCGGAACGTTCACCTATATAGAATTTGCAAAAATACGATAATAGTTAAAAAAAAATTATTGGAAAGTAGACATCAGGCTCAAATGACAAATGATAAGCAGCAGAAAAAAAACATGTTGCTCTAGAAACAAGTTTAACAGAAGCTCCAAAAAAATCTGAAAACATTAGGTTCAAATTTTAATTGGGCCCTCAGAAAATATGCTTATGTTTGTCATCATAAGAACAATCAGGTCTCAAAGATTCCATGCCATCATAGGACCCCCATAATTCAAAATCAAACTTGAATTTTAAGCACAACAAAATGATATCGACAACTCATTAAGACGAAATTCCCCTCATATCATTCATGGAAAATAATGAAAAAGTTGAAGCAAAAGAATTAATAACACGTTGTTATCTGATCAAAGAAAAACATGGAAAAATAGGATCTGGCATCAATACAAATTACTACTAGCTCCCTAGTTTGCGCCAAGTTAATTACATCATCAGGTATTCTATAAACTCCACATACCTAACTACTTTACTCAAAACATGGACAACTTAAATTCAGATGGCAAATGTATAAGCGGACTAGACCGAATAGTGAATACTCAAAACAATACGCCCAACCACAGGCTTGAGAAATATCAAGCAATGTGGAGCAGCTGCTATTAAAATATAAAAACTTGGAATGCAGAAGGCAAAGTTCTACCTTCAAATGTATGAATACAGCCTACAGTCTCCACTTTTATCACAAATAAGATTTGTTTCAAGAGAACGAACCAGTGTTCCCCCAGGCGGCCGCCTATGCGCTCGGCGCCAACCAGCCCGCCGCGATTTGCCCTTAATCAGCAATGTGGGTGGTGGAGCCACCTTGGTGGTCCAAGGTGGAGCTGGGCGGCATTGAGGCCTACTGGATTGACATCGCCCCCAACCGAATCAATGTCATCGCCGCTGTTTCCACGTTGCCCATATAGATTCCACCGCGCTGCTGGCTGGATCGACGTCGCTGCCGCTTCCCCACCACCGCGGTGGAGATGAGACGGTGGCGGGATGGGACAGAAGGAGAGAGCGAGTGCAAGGAGGACAGGGCAGCCTTATTGAGAGAGTCAGCGGCGGCAAAGGAGGGTAGGGTGCCGAATATAGCTACCAGAAACACAGTTCGTCCGAATCATGGTACAAGATTCAAGTTTGCGGTTCACCACTTTTTTCTTCCAATTTTCACTGTGAATGCGAACCCCATACCTTAGACCAGTTCGTGATTCACAGGGCCCTACAGCAAATCCGGTAACTATGGTGACGAGGAAGGAAGGGCAGCACCCGTCACATGAAGGGCACTAGGGTGGCAGCAGTGATGAGCTGTTGGCTGGACTGGGCCAGCCGGCTAGGTAACTTCCACCTCCTTTTTCTTTTCTCTTCTTTCTTTCTTTTCTCCTCCACTTCCTTCTTCTATGAGTTCTATCTCGCTGCCAGTCTCATAGTTCTGTTCGGCGGCACGCCCAGGGGAACACTGGAACGATCTACCCATTCCATCTCAAACCGCAACCATAAATCATAACTGTGAAGTGCACACATAACCACCTAGGGGGTGTTTGGATTAGAGGTATTTCATTGGAATGTTTTAGGATTTAGTTCAAATTTGAACTAAATCCCAAAACCTCCCAAGAAATTACCACTCATCCAAGCAGGGCCCTAGTGTAAATCTGCTACAGAATAGAGTACTAGGAATCTAAAGCAACACAAAATATAGTGTAATACACTAATCAAGTCCTCATCGTGTAATAGTTTACAGACCTACAACTCGGGGCATATCGAGCAATACAAACACACCCAGGCACGGATCATATCTGACACTTGACAAAGGGTTCTACTCGTCCAACCAAACAAGAATACGACTAGGTCTTGAATACCAAACTAGCATCGCTTCCTAAACGTGAAATCAGTCGAACGGAACAGCACCAACAGGAACTACTCATCCAACCGAAATCCTACAGCTACGACAGATTACCAAAGAAAACCCACATACAAATTTAAAAAAAAAAAAAAACAGGTGAAAACAAACATGGATCGGCACGAGGACGACTAAAAGATTCTCTCTCTCCGAGACGTGGGGAGGGAGATAGGGGCAGAGAAGCGTACCATTTTGGCGGCCGGGGGCTAGGGTTTTCGGCGAGCTGCTTATCCGGTCGAGAAGTTGCGGCAAAGTGGCGGTGGGGAGGGAGAGGGGAGCGGTTTTATGCTGCCGTGCACGCGAGCTAGGGTTTGCTGGTTGCGAGACTGTTGTGTGTAGCTTGATGTCCTTTGGGCCAAGTAGTTGGTACCCTTCGAAACATGGGCCGCATGGTCAGCATCCAACGGGCCAAATGTGCCGGGAGTACAGCACTCCGCCAAGCCCAGATACCCGAAATCCTTTCCCATCGTTGTTAAACGATAACTAAGAACATTGCCTGTAACGAGATAAAATTCAAACGTATTTGAATAATTAGAATAAGTAGTTTTGCTATATCTCAACACCTTTAACTACATCTGCAAGTAGCAAAAGTTGAAAACATTGGAATGGAAATCCAGCCCAGTTAAATAACACGTGATGGAACACGGTGTTGGAACACTAGCCAGAGCAATGCAGTCGACAGGCAAATAACGTCTGATGGAACATCAAACAAACGTACTAGTATTAATGTTCCTTTTTATTAGCTAGCAAGGATGCATGCGTGAATTGCCTTTACAATATGTTTAAATAAATTGGCAATATATATATGATTTTGTTTTTAAAAAATAGATTGTTACATAACTCCATTTGTCATATTTTGATATTATATATTATAGAAGAAAATATATTGACTCCGTTTCGTAATACTTGTCATACGGGATCAAAACGTTCTTCCCCAAATAATTACATAGCCAAACAATAAACTAGTGATCATTGGAATTCTTATTTCTTTCTTCGGTACTTTTTAGTACACATCGCATTGTTTATGCAAGTATAACCGGGTGAACACATTTTGATGTATCAATTTTTTAATGTCTTCATTCCATGAAGATCTACAAAATAAAGCGCTAGAATATTTTCTTTCTGAGAGGTGCTTCTATGCTTTTTTTAAAAAAAAAATTACATAAATATTAAAACATGAATGAAAGGTAAATAGTGATTATTTGCCCCTTCACTTAATTTAGGATTTGTGAAATTTGTATTGAGGGGTCTTTTTTATTATTCTTGGATTATTCTATTTTTTATTAGAGACTATAAAAAAATATGTCATAGACTGCTACTGCATAATAGTTAATAATATATATATATATACACACACACACAAATCAATTTTCTTTATTTTTTCTCAAATTAGCATAATTTCCAAAAAAAATTAATTTGAATAATTTTTTATATATATTTTTCATTTAGTATGGAATTAAAAAATCCCTAATTTCCTTTTGTTTTTTACCATTCTGTTTTTTTATTTAATTTTGAGTTTTAGATTTCAATATAGAGTTAAAAATTAAATGAATAATTTCCTTTTATTGTTCACTCGAAATTTATGTTAATTTTCATTGATATTTCTAATTTAATACTGTATATCAGTTTTAGGTCAGAAATCATATACAAATACGACTACTAATTTTTATTTTGAATTTTAGCTATATACAAGTTTTTGTTTGAAAGTTAAATGGTTTATTTTCTTTTATTTTTTATTCCATTTTTTTGTTATTTGTCATTATACTTGGTATGGATTCTTTTCTTCTAATCTAAGCCATTAATTTATTGTTATTGTTATTTAATTTTTAACATTATTTTTAGGTTAGATTTGATATACAAATCTAACTGTTCATTTTTATCTACTTTTATTCCCTTTTTTTTTTTTGCTATTTAAGGTTTTTAATTTGGAGTTCGTGTGAAATCAAATGGCGAATTTGTTTTAACTAGCAAATTTACCTGCGCAGTTGCACGGCTAGATATTACAATATAATTATCTTTGATATATAACTATATTTTCTATAATTATGTATTTTTTATATAACTCTAATATAATATATATATATATATATATATTAGAATTATATTCACCGTTACAATCTAGCCCCACCAAAATAAGTGGTCGAGATCCTTTGACTCTTTCTTTTAATCTAAGCCGTTATAATTCGAGTCCGCTAGATAGACGGTTAGATATTTTTTTTAAATAATAACATCCGATGGCGGTTGTAATTAGGATCCACGAGATTAAGGGCTAGATGTTTTGCTTTTTTATGAGAATTTCTAGTATATTTCTTTTTTTTCTTAGCGACTCTCATGAGCTTTTAATATATAATAGATATTTTATTCCAAATTTATATTATTTTTATTGCACTTGGTGTGGACTTTATCTTTTAATCTAAGTAATTATAAGTTGGGGGATAAATGGTTATATTTTTTCTTTAAGTAATATGATCCAATGGCCACTATAGTTAGACTCAGTTAGGATCCACCAGATTAAGGATCAGATGTTTTGCTTTTTTGCGAGCATTTATATCGTATTTATATTATTTTTTTTTAGAAAGATCCGATGGCAGTTGTAATTATGGTCCACTAGATTAAGGACTAGATGTTTTGCTTTGTTATGAGAATCTCAAGCCTATTTCTCTTTTTTCTTAGCAACTCCCATGAGCTTTTTCTAGCCAATTTCTCCTTTTTATTAGCAACTCCTATGAGCTTTTAATATATAATTGTCGGGGATTGGCTATCTGGCAAAAGACCACGGTACCCCCGTGAAAAGCTGAGCCCACCGACCAGGCAATACTGAAAGAAGATGCTCGGGAGAATGAAACGAGCATCCCTCCTCTTCCTCCGAGCATACGCGTCCGCACCTTTACTCGCGGCAATACCAAACACCCCCCTCCCCACGAGCAAGCATGCTCGTGGGGATATGACTTTGCTCGGTGTTTGGTCGGTGGGCCGGCGCTACGAGAAAGGAAGGAGATAACCAATCACCGAAGTTCGGGGAGATCTCACCCAAATTCAAGCAATAAGACTGAATCAAGGACGGCAGATCATAAATATAGGCCTATAGCGTGATCTCAGGAGGTAGTTGCCTTCTTTGTACCTATAGTCATAGTATTTAAACCCCCCTGAAGATCTGTAATGGGGGAGGACCAGCATATAGAACACAATACACTGGAGTAGGGCTGTTATCCCGGCAGAGGGAAGCCCGAACCAGGATAAACACCGTGTCCCCCCTTTTCCCGACCTTGCATCGCTCGAACGACCTCCTCGGTCCGTACGACGGGGCTCTGTTGATCCCCCATTCAACAAGTAAGCTCGGCGGGAGCCCGTTCTCCAATCGTCGACAGCTGGCGCCGTCCGTGGGGACGACAGCTTAACTCCCGTGCGGATCAAGATCCTTGAAGATGCCGAACTCGGGGGATACTCGGGATCTTTGTGCCTTCGACTACGTCGAAGACGACGACATGTACTACGCCGGCGACGGCGTGGCCGGCGTGACCGACCCCATCGATCACACCGAGTCCGGGAACTCTTCTCCGGACTCTGGGATGCGAGGGCAGATCCTCCGTTCCCCAGACATTGCCCTCGGAGACCGCGAGGATGACTACGACGGACTCTACGATGGGCTGGACATACCAGACGACCTAGAGTTCGACCGAGAGACTGCTTCTCAAGGGGATACGATGATGTCCCCGTCGCATTCATCTCACTCTCGTCACGTCAACATGGCCGGAAGCCGTGACGAGCCCGAGGTACGATCCTCGGACCCTGCTAAGGGCGACCACTATGAGGCGGCCAGACTCCACCTAGAGGCGTCTTTGGGAAAGACCCTCGCGAGCATACGCCGCCAAGCGAAAGGGAGGCGCGCTTCTGCGGAAAGGAACTCTCGCGAGTACCGAACCCCCGACCGCGTTCCGGAGCGCCGTCATAGCTCACCGCCGCCAATTCACCAGAAACGAGAACGGCTACAGGCCTTGGCAGCGGTCGTGCGCGACCTGCGCAGCTTCCCCGAGAAAGTGGACCTAGAGGCCGTGGGCAAGGTCGTGGCCGAAGATCTGGAGAGGCTTGCCGCCGGGCTGAAAGTCTCGGATCCTCCCCACGACCGAGCTGCCCGAAGTGTTTCCCGGGACCATCGCAGACGCTCTCCCGTGCGCTCGCACAGAGATGAATCTCGGAGCCATGCTCGGAGATCGCCCCAGGCCGCTAACCTGATCCGGGAAGTTCCTCGGAACAGTTCCAGGGGGATCTCGGAACGAAACCTCTACAACCGTCCGGATTACGAGCGTTCTGAACGCTCCACGACCAAGCGGTCGACGGCACAACCGTCGCATGAAGTATTCTCCCGGCTCGGCCCGCGTACGGGGCGTCAGGCGGAAGGCACGCGCGGAGGCCACTATGACCGAGGGTTTCACCGCGAAACCCCGAGCTTCGGTTGCCAGGCCTTCACGAGCTCTCTCCGGAATGTCACATGGCCGAACAGGTTCAAGCCCGGTCATATCGAGAGGTTCAACGCGACTCAAAACCCGGATGAATTTCTTTCGATATATACCACCGCCATCCTCGCCGCCGGAGGCGATGAAGGGGTGATGGCGAATCATCTGCCGACGGTTCTGGACGGAGCTGCTCGCACGTGGCTCTTCAACCAAAAGGAGAGCTCCATACGATCCTGGGGGCAGCTCAGCACCGCGCTACGAGCAAATTTTCAGAGCTGTTACATCTGCCCGGGAAAGGAGCGCGACCTGGAGCGCTTGATTCAGACGGACGGAGAAACCTTGCGACAGTTCGTCCAGAGGTTCATCCGGATTCGGAACTCGATCCCGAACATATCGGACGAGGCCGTCGTCCGAGCCTTCAAGTTCGGGGTGTGGGACGTGCGCTTCACGCAGGACCTGGAGATCCATCCAGATCTAACGGCAAACGAGCTCTTCCGAATGGCTGATCGGTATGCCAACGCGGATGAGGCCGTCCAGTGGAAGAAAATGCTGGATGAAGGAAAGCTGCCGCCTCAGCCCGGGCTAGAAACCTCCGCCAGCAAAAAGGGCTCGAACTCCGTGGATAAGAAGATCAAGAAGAAGAAGAAAAAGCAGCTCCCACCAGGCATGGTTGCCGCGGTGGAACAACAACGACCAGAAACCCGGTAGCGGCGCCGGGGTTTTAACGCTAGGGAAGAGGACAACCACACAGGCCTCGCGACCGAGGTGGCCGAGCGAGATCAATCTGGCGACCTCTCGCCCGCTTCACCAGGCACACGGGCATGACCTACGGAATTGCCGAACATGGACTTACCGCCTAGAGCAGTTTTACGGCGGCAGGGGTCCCATGCCGTCTCTTCCAGAGCAGGGTGAAAACGGCAAGGGAAAGCAGTCCGTTGAAGAAAACGAAGATGACATGGAATATCAAGAACCACATAATCACATCGCGGTTATTTTCGGGGGCTCCTCTGCCTATAAATCTCGCCGGGACTTGAAGGATGCTGTGAGGGAAGTGCACCATGTCACCCAAGGTAAACCTCCGGTGCAGCAACTCAAATGGTCCGAGTTGTCCCTCATCTTCTCCAAGGACGATTGTCCCCTTGGAATGACCAAACCACAGAGGCTTCCGGTGGTCGTGACCCCCACCATCAGCAACACTGTCGTCGGTCGGGTCCTCATAGACTCCGGGAGCTCTTTGGACCTTATTTCAGCTAAGGTTTTGGACGAGATGCAGATTCCTCGTTCCAAAATCAAAAGTATAGCCGTACCCTTCTTCGGCATAGTCCCGGGCACCTCTATCAAACCTCTGGGATAGGTCGTCCTGTCCGTGACTTTCGGCGGACCAAGTAACTTCAGAACGGAGCTAATCACCTTCGAGGTGGTAGACTTCGAATCGGCCTACAACGCCATCCTCGGCAGGCCGGCCCTGGCCAAATTCATGGCCGCTTCACATCACACGTATCAGAGCCTGAAGATTCCCGGACCAAACGGGGTCATAACCATAAAAGGGAATCACAAGTCTGCACTCAATTGCGACGAAAGGGCCTTGGATATGGTCGGTCAGTTACCCACTCGCGGCCCTGACCAAGAGCCGAAACATTCCCGGCCTAAACTTGCCCTCCAACCTGGAGGAGAGACCAAAGCTGTTCCGCTCAACGAGTCGGAACCAACCAAAGTCGTGCATTTGGGATCTTCCTTAGATCCCAAATAGGAACTCGAGCTCATCACCTTCCTCCGGGCAAGCTCGGGTGCGTTCGCCTGGGAACCATCCGACATGCCCGGGGTCCCTAGGGAGGTAATTGAGCACAGGCTAGCGATTCGATCGACAAAAAACCGGTCACAGAAACTTAGACGCTTTTCCCCGGAGAAACAGGCGATCATCCGGGAGGAACTCGACAAACTCCTAAAAGCTGGCTTCATCAGAGAGGTCGAACACTCCGAGTGGCTAGCCAATCCAGTCTTGGTCAGAAAGAAAGGAGGCAAGTGGCGCATGTGCGTCAATCACACGGGTCTAAACGCGGCATGCCCGAAAGACAACTATCCGATGTCTCGCATAGATCAATTGGTCGATGCGACGGCGGGATCACAAACCATGAGCTTCCGAGATGCCTATTCAGGCTATCATCAGATCAGCCTGTCGCGCGAAGACGAAGAAAATACTTCCTTCATCACCCCGTTCGGTACCTTCTGCTATACGACCATGTCTTTCGGTCTAAAAAATGCGGGAGCAACCTTTCAGCGCCTCATGCAGAAAACTTTCGCAGACCAAGTAGGTCGAAATTTGGAGGTTTATGTCGACGACATAGTTATAAAAAGCAAGATTACTTCGGGTCACGTTGCTGATTTGGAAGAAACCTTCTGTAACCTCAATGTGCATCAGATAAAGCTAAATCCAGAAAAATGCATGTTCGGCGTAAAAGCTGGCAAGGTGCTCGGCTACATGGTCGGACCACAATGCGTCGGGGCAAACCCGGAGAAAATCGAAGCCATTGAGAACATGAGGTCACCCACGTGCGCGAAGGAAGTGCAAGCTCTGACCGGGAGAATGGCCGCTTTAAGCCGGTTCATTTCCCGGCTGGGGGAGCGAGGACTACCCTTCTTTAAAGCCCTCCGCAAGCACAATGGCTTCACGTGGACAGAGGAAGCTGATCACTCATTCGAAGAACTAAAACGGTACATTTCCAAGCCGCCCGTCCTCGTCACACCTGCAGCAGGGGAAGAATTGCTACTATACCTGGCGGCAACCCCGCAGGCGGTAAGCGCGGTGTTAGCAGTGAAGAGAGGTGGTTCCCAACGACCTATCTATTATGTCAGCGAAGTACTTCATGGACCAAAGGAGCGTTACCCTGAGGTCCAGAAACTACTGTACTCATTGCTGATGGCCTCAAGGAAGTTGCGCCACTACTTTCAAGCACACAAAGATCGTGGTGCCGACCAGCTTCCCAATCAGGGAAATCCTGAAAAACCAGGACGCCAGTGGTCGCATAGCCAAATGGGCAATGGAGCTCACCGAATTCGAGATAATGTTTTCGGCCCGCACGGCAATCAAATCTCAAGTCCTCGCTGACTTCGTGGCAGAATGGTCGCCTCCAGCACCACCAGCCGGCAAAGCCAACGGCTCAAGGGAAAACTCCTGGACCTTGTATTTCGATGGATCCCGAGCGTACGAGCGCTCGGGGGCTGGCATCGTCTTGGTCTCCCCGGATGGAGAGCAACTTCAGTACGCCATCCAACTACATTTCGCCGCGACCAACAACGCGGCGGAATACGAAGGCCTCTTGGCCGGACTTCGGGTATGTAAATCGCTAGGAGTCCAACGGCTCACTGTGAGGGGCGATTCACAGTTGGTCGTGAACCAGGTCAACAAGGAGTATCAGTGTTCCGATACCTCAATGGCGTTGTACCTGGCCGAAGTAAGGAAGATGGAGAAATACTTCAGGAATTTCGAAGTAATCTACATCCCCAGGAAAGATAATTCCCTGGCTGACCAAATATCTAAGGTCGGTTCCTCTCAAACTACCGCTCCGGCGGGGGTGCTTATCGAGCACCTATATAAGCCCACCATTCCCTCTGAAGAGGAGGCACCAGAGACCGACGGTAGGGTCTCCTTCCTCGAGCAAAGTGCAAGTTGGATGACGCCATTTATCCAACACCTTGCGCATGGGACATTGCCCGAGGGAGAAGCCGAGCGTTCCCGGCTAACGAGGCGATCTTCTCAGTATAAACTGATCGAAGGCGACCTATACCGAAAAGGCGCATTAGGAATTGTCGGTGTTTCGTGCACCGGCAATACGAATTTATGGTCGGATGGGGTCGCGCGCTCCCTCTCCCCGAATGGTCGACTCAAGGAGTCAGAGGATGTATACTGGTTCGGGCCGAATGTCCCTACTCCAGTTCGTGCGGTGTGGATGTATTGATCTTTGGGTGATGAACAAGGGGTGTACAAGCGAGGCGGAGGGTCGGCTGTCCGATCCCCTTGATGTTTTCGCTAGGGAGTTGAGGCTACCTAGAAGACTGCTTTTCTCCGCGCCTCCTCTCGGGCCTGCCCCTCCTTATATAGACGGAGGAGGCGGGTTACACGGAGTTGGGAAAACTACGAGGAAAGGGGCCTGCATGTCTTGAAGTCTGGTTCCTGTCTTGTTCAATCGACCGCCCGTCCCCGAGGCGGTTGGTGGTTCTGTGATGAGCGATCTTGCGTAGTCTTTGTCTGCAGGTGGCGTGTCGCGTGGTGCTCCTGTCGGCCTCGGTGGCTTTAATGGCGCTTGACTTTGCCTTGGCCTCGGAGTGGCGTACTCTGCGGTGTGCCAGGCGACGGGCGGGGCTTGACTTCTTCGGTGGCTCTTCTGACAGTCTTGGGAAGGAGCCGCCTACCCCGGTACGGATGTCAGGGGACGCTGCGCACAAGGCAGCCACTGACATCGGGCGTGGCCTGGCTGCTCAGGCGCTGGTGGAGCTTGCTGACCGCGAGCTCCAATGTTGGGTGGTCGGAGCCCACCGACCACCCGGAATCGGAGTCCGCCGACCGTCCAGTGGTCGGCCCTGACAGTGCTCGGCCCGCTTCCCCACGCCCAAGTACCTTTCGGCGGTGCTGGGCCTTTACTGTGGTTGGTCAGCCCGTTCGTGCTTCCGGGCTGATGGGGGTACCCATGGCATGGGTACTCGTCAGTAGCCCCCGAGCCCCGGAGCGGGTCGGAGAGCCGCTCGGGGGTTTAACCTGGCGGTGGTAGCCGTCGGCCCGGAGGTCGGTGATGCTAGGTCGTCGTGACTGCCTGGGAGCCGCGCCAGCCTAGAAGGGGCCCGGGTGCGCGCGAGCGCACCCGGTGGGTGTAGCCCCCGAGCCCCCGAGCGGGTCGGAGAGCCGGTCGGGGGTTTAGCCCGGCCGTGGTATTCGTCGACCCGGAGGTCGGTGGCGCCTAGGTCGGCGCGACTGCTTGGGAGCCGCGCCAGCCTAGAAAGAGCCCGGGTGCGCGCGAGCGCACCCGGTGGGTGTAGCCCCCGAGCCCCCGAGCGGGTCGGAGAGCCGGTCGGGGGTTTAGCCCGGTCGGACCCTGGCAAGCCACGCCGTTCGTGGGTTTTTTCAGAGTCGGGTGAGCGAACGCACGTTTGCCTTCGTCGGCTTGAACGTCGTGCTCGTGCGAGCTACTATCGGGTAATCCGAGTGGAACCTTGGCGATCTCCCTCGAGGGGGATCGTTTCCAAGCGGACGTAGCTCCCGTCGTGGGCGTCCGACCCGCTTCGGGGGCGTTCCATAAAAACCTTTCCTTACTCGTCCCGCATCGGGCTGCCGGGTCGTCCGCCAACCCGGAGCGCGGCTGGCCGCCACTCATCGATGAGCTCCGCGGGAGAGTGTGAGGTATGGTCTCGGACGCGGGCCGCAGTGATTGGGTCGTCCGCCGACCCTAACTAGTGGCCCTCTGGGGGCTCACTGCGACCCGCCCCTCGCTCTCTCTTTTTTTTTTTATGTGTCGGGGCGGCTTTCATTCCAGCTGGCTGGATTCGGCCTTCGTAACCCTCAGCACGGTGCCGAGCCTCGGGTGCGAGCCCGCTGGCCGCTTGCTTTCCCGAGGCCGGGCGGCCCAGTGGGCCGTTTTCTTACCTTTCTTGGCATGGGGGCGCCCTGGCCCGTTGTGGCCGACGGGGCCTGCGATGCGGTGTGGCGTGCGGTGCGAGGCGGCCGTCCTGTCGGAGCAGTTAATGCTTAGTGGGGTTTAAATGGGCTGCGGCACGTTACCGGAGTAGTGGGCGTGGCAGAAGGCTGACGGTTGGCGACTGCGTCGGTCCGCGCGAGGTGGCGTCGGTTGGGCGCGGAGGCGCGTCCATTCCCGCCGGGCGTCTATAAAGGAAGGAGAGGGCGGCGCGGAGGGAGCAAATCCTCCTGCTCGTGTCCTCTGAAAAAAGAAAAGGAGAGAGAACGCAAGGGGAAGAAGAAAAAACTTCCTGCTTCGTCGCGCCGTCCTCCGCTCCCCCACGCTCATTTGGAGATGTCGCTGACCCCGCACTCGGCCGCGGCGGGTCGCTACCTCGGCTTGGAGAGGAAGGAGCTCCTTCCCTCGCGGCCTCAGTCCGGCTGGCGGGTGCCGCCGGCCGGGACCGAGGTCCCCGAACTGGAAGACGGCGAGATAGTCTCGCTGGCGGCCTTCTACGAGCGGGGTTTCGGCCTCCCACTCCACCCGTTCGTCCGGGGGCTACTGCACTACTACGGTGGGGAAGTTCACCACCTGAACCCGAACGGAGTCCTCCACATCGCGGTCTTTATGACGCTGTGCGAGGCCTTTCTGGGGATCGAACCCCACTGGGGGCTCTGGCGCCACTTCTTCTTCGCGAGGCCGCCATCAGATGCCGCCGACCTCCTCGGCGCCCTCGCGATCCAACTGCGCAACCACCGCAGGTCGTCCTACATCGACGTGAAGCTGCCGACGTCCAACCGGGGGTGGCACGGCGAGTGGTTCTATGTCCGGAACATCGGTGACAGCGCCCCGGCCTTTAGCGGGAATCCACCGAAGTCGCATCCCTGCTGGACCTGGGGTCCCGACGCGAAGGACCGGTCGAAGGTGGATTTGATTCTCGGGAAGCTTGCGGACTTGAAGCGGCGGGGTCTGACAGGCAAGGTGGTCCTCAGCACGTTTATGGAGAGGCGCATCCAACCCCTCAAGGATCGGTTGCGTCCCATGTTTGAGTACATTGGGCCGACCGACCTGCAAGGTCGCTTGAGCGGAGCTCCCTCCGTCGGAGATCCTCGCGCGCGTGTCCGCAGTCTCCATCGCGGGAGATACCGAGCCGGTAGGCGGCGCTGCGCCGTTCTCGGCCTTGAGAATCCTCCGGTCTTGGTACGTCCGGTGGCTCCTGTTTGCTTTTGTTTTGTTCTGCTCCCTCGTCCCCTCATCCGAGCGTGTTCTCGCAGGGGCTCGGTGGACTGATCTCCCGCCCCTTGCTGCCGGGGGAAAAGGAGTTGAGGGCGGCCGCGCGCCTCGAAAAGGAGAAGCAGGACGCCGCCCTGCTAGCGAAAAAGGTGGCCACCAAGACGCGGAAGAGGAAAGAGCGCGCGGACCAGGCCGCGCGTGGCGAGGAGGTCTCGGAGGAGACCTCGAGTGAGGGTGACGAGGAGTCGTCGCCGAGCGAGGGAGGAGAAGTTGCCGGAGGCGATTCTGGCGGCCGCGACGCGGGTTCCAGTCGCGGGGCCGGCGACCGCGGCTCCTCGGAAGAAACCGCGGGCGCAGGGTTTATCCTGCGAAAGCGCGGATCCCTGTCGCCTCCTCGCAGGGGTTCGGCAAAGAGGGCACGTCAGGTGCCGGTTGTTCGCTCCTCCCGGTAAGTGACTTACGCAATTCCTCCGGTGCTATCTTCTTCTGTAATTCCTGACCGACCGCTGTGCGCAGGGGCCTTACCAGCGCTGGGAGGGCGCTGAGTCCTACTTCAGCGGTGAGGAATCGCCCCCTCCTGGTCCTGTCCGCGGGGCGTGCGGTGGTCGTCGGGAGCGGGGATCGTCCGGATGCGCTCCCCGCGGTAGGGTCCGTCGGTGAGAGGACGCTGCCGGAGGGGACGCCTCTGGCCGCCGGATCGTCCGTCGGGCGAAGCTCCGTCGGGCGTGCCGCCGTCTGCCGTCGACCAGATGAGACCGGCGAAGTCTGTCGGCCCTGCCTTCCCCGTCTTTGCCGGCCGTGGAGGTCAGCGCAAACTGTCGCCGGGGAAGCACTGGGTTTGCGGCGTTAACACCGGCGGGACGAGATCCGCCGCCCCCGCCCCGCCGCGATTCGGCCCGGTCCGAGTGTCGCTGAAGAAGCGCGCGATCGGCCGCCACAGCGTTCGGCGGGCGAAATCAAGTCGAAGCGATCGCCGATCGCCGTCTTGACTTGCCCGACCACGACCGGCCGGGGTCGCGTTCGATTTACGGGCGGCGCGACAGCGCGGATTGGGGCGTTACGGAGGAGGAGATGGGGAGGATCCACGCCGACCTTACTCTCGTTGTTGTTGACGCCGTCAAGGCGAGGAAGTCCATTGCTCAGAGTCCCGCTCGGCGGATCGGTAAGTCCGACGGATTTGTCTTTTGTGCATCTCTCGGCCGAAATGGAGATCGACCAGGCAGGTATTCGCAGCGCTTGACATCCCGGCGGTGGACAAGTCGATGTTCCTCCGGCACTTGCACACCGGGAGTGCCGTGGGGAAGAGCTGCTCGACGCCGAGGGCGCTTGTTGCCGAAAGCAAGGAAGGGCCGCCACGGTGGTCACGTCGGGGAAGTCACCGAAGCCTTGCGGGAGGCTCGGCGACTCGTGGAGTCGTTGGACCGTCGAGGAGAGAGGGCCAGGTCGTCCCTGGTGGAAGCGGAAGCGGCCAAGACTTCGCGATCCGCGCAGTATCCGCCGGGCGGAGGCCGCCTCTTCCGAGAGGAATGCGAAGTCGGCCCGCAGGGAGGCCGACCGGCCATGCGAGCGGATCTTGCTCGGGGGGAGCTCGTGACGGCGAGGGAGCTTGCCGACCGTGCCGCGGCCGATCGAGAAGCACGTGCCAAGGTCGAGGAGGAACTTCGCGCCAAAGAGGCCTCCGTGGCCGGTGAGTAATTCAACCCCTTGGAGCCACTGCGACGGGCGTCTTCTGACGCTGTCTCTCTTTTTTCTGTGTCCCTGCAGAGCTGCGAAAAAACCTTAGCGACGTGCTAGAGTCGCGGAGGGCAGCGGTGGAAGAACGGGATGCGGCGGCCGAGTCATGCGACTCGGCCCTCGTGGATAAGCGGGTGGCGGAGAGGGAAGCGGCCGATACGACGGCCGAGCTGACGGTCCTTCGTGTGGGCACCCAGGCTGTCTGCGACCGGTTGTTCGGGCTTACTCCGGGCCCCGGTGCTATTCCTGCCCTGCTTGGGTGGATTCTCGAGCGTCGGAGGCGCTGCGGAGGCGGCGGTGCTTGGCGCTTCCTCGGCCTTGGTCAACACTGTCTCTTATTATGACGGCGTTGACCTTGAGGCGGTTGGGAGCGGCGTCGCTGCTGACCGAAGCGACGAAGAAGTCGACGCTTTCATGACCCGGGTCGATCCGTGCGCCCAAGAGATTGCCCGCCGGATCTCGCCGCGAGAAATCCTCCGTCGGACGGAGGGAGACGATTAGTATCCCTATTTTTGCTTTTTTGGCAGTGTGTGTAATGAACATGATTACCCTGACTGAGTTCGAAGTGTCGGGTTGCTTTAAGTTATTTTGCTCGTCTATCCCGTGCTTCTTTTATGAATTTGGGCAATCTTACGACTATAGCTACAGGGCCCGCGGGGGTGCCCTGAGAGCGTAGGTGTTGCCTCAATCCCGTTCGGAGAGATCACGGGATAGGACGAGCTATCTCGAGCGATAGCTTTGCGGAGGGGTGCCTAAGTCGGACCGCCCTCTTTGCGAAGCTTGCGCTTGGTAGGTTAGATCGCTGACCCGAGCGGAGGTGCTTCGACCGTCCCTAGCGTCTCTTGCTCAGAGGACTCATTTCCCCCCCGCAGAGTGCCACTTCGAAGCCGTAGCCGCGGAGGCGTAGGCCGTAGTACTTTTGGGCTGGGGGAAACAAGTCATGAGGTAGATAGCTCGGTCGGTCGGAGTACGGCTTGGGTTAGCGACCCGAACGCTTTCTAACGACGACCGGGGTTGGTCTGCCCTGGTCGATCAAACTATCTTCTGCTCGGGCGGCTTCCTTTCTGCGTGGAATGCTACTCGGGAACCGTAGCCGTTGGGGCTTAGGTTGTAGCATTCGGTTCGAGGAGGTTGCCGCGAGGGAGATTTGTTTGATCGGTCGGCTTGCCGACCTAAATCGAAAGGCTGCCGACCTAAATCGAAAGGCTCCATCCGCCCGCCGCTTGGCCCTTTGCTCAAGTAACCTCCCTTTTGCTCAAAGTGCTACCTCGGAGCCGTAGCCGCGGGGGCGTGGGCTGTAGCGTTTTGGGTTTGAAGAGGTTACTATGAGGGGGTAGCCCGGTCGGAGTGGTTGCCGGTCATCGATCTAGGTCGCTGACCCCTGAGGTCCTGAGGTCGGGGAAGTAGCCCCCGAGTGGTGCGTGGGGATTGGGGGTACAGTCGCCACGCACCGCTTGAGTCGGCAGAAGGATTTAAGTTTTCTTTGGAGATAAGTGTGGATTAACTCGCCTGGGGGATCGTGCCAATTTCGTAATCGATCTTTGGCGCCGTCTTTCTGCCGTTGCGTGACCCCAAGGCGCT
Organism: Rhipidocladum racemiflorum; assembly: GCA_036346355.1. Lineage (NCBI taxonomy): Eukaryota > Viridiplantae > Streptophyta > Magnoliopsida > Poales > Poaceae > Rhipidocladum > Rhipidocladum racemiflorum. The sequence goes on along the minus strand of CM070582.1, from coordinate 46,709,909 downwards.
TCGCCTTCTGCTCTTCCCGCACTGTTTTGGCTATAAAAGGGGAGGCGCCGGTGCGCCCGTCACCTCGGCAAGGGCCGCCAGCAAACAAACTCTCCCTGCGCGCCATGGCGGATCGCGATGCTCGGCCCCACGAGGAAGTGATTGCCCATCAGGCCTGGCTGCGGGAGGTGGCGGAGGCTGAGGCTGAGGCCGTCCGTGAGGACGTACGGCGAGTTGGCGTCCTCATCGCGGGCGTTCCCCAACTTCGGGAGGCGAGGGCGCCGCTGCTGCGGGCGGTGGTGGAGCGACGCCGCTGAGCTTTCGGTGGCGGGCGCACACCAAGACCACAACGGGCGGTTCGTTCTTGGTTGGGGTGATGCTCCTCCATGAATAAATAAAGCGCTTCTTTGTTCCATGTTTTCTTTTTCGAGGATTTTGCGCTTGCAATTTGCCCACATCCGTGGTTTTTTGGGATCGCAACGGATCCAGCGTAGGTTAGAGGCGGTTGCGCCCCTTGCTCTCCTCGACTTCCTCGCGCCTTCCCATTAGCTGGGCTTCTCCTTGCGCCGCGCCAGAATGTGTGTTTGTTACTGGAATGGGGTGGTCCGACCATCTGTAGGTCGGTTGTCCTTGCATTCGTGGTCTTTGCAGCGGGAAAAGTACTACTTCGGGACCTCGGCTTTCGGTGCGGAGGTCGTAGTACTTGTAATAGTTCAGATGAGAGAGAGCACTCGGTCGTCCGAGAGCTGCGGCCTCTTTTGCTCAAAGTGTTTGTTGAGTGGTAACAAAAGGGGTAGAGATTGACTAAGAATAGAACTTTCTCAGCTTCTCTATGTTCCACGCGTTTGTCACGAGATTCCCTTCGGTGTCCTTGAGGCGGAAAGTGCCGGGTCGGAGGACTTCCGCGATGGTGAAAGGGCCCTCCTGTGAGGAGAGCTTGTGCCTGTCCTTCGCGGATTGAACTTGGCGCAGCACTAAGTCGCCGACTTCGAACGAGCGGCCGCTGACCCGTCGGCTGTGGTAGCGACGCAGTGCCTGCTGATATTTGGCCGACCGCAAGACCGCGACATCCCGAGCCTCATCGAGTTGGTCGAGGTCATCTTGCTGTTCTTCGGTCGCCCGTGCGGCGTTGTAGTTCTGCACCCTTGGCGCGCCGTACTCAAGGTCGGTCGGGAGGACAGCCTCTGCTCCAAACACCAAGAAGAAAGGAGTGAACCCGGTCGACCGGGTCGGCGTGGTTCGCAGACTCCAAAGCACGGGTGGTAGCTCTACAAGCCCACCGTCCGCGAATTTCTTGATCGGCGAAGATTCGCGGCTTGAGTCCTGGAGGATCATGCCGTTGGCTCGCTTCGGCTTTGTCCGTTGGCTCGAGGTGTGCCATCGCCGCCCGATCGACTCGGATATTGAAGTTGTCGCGAGAACTCGAGGAACTCCTTTCCGTGAAGCTGCGTCCGTTGTCGGTGATGATGGAGTTGGGCACCCCGAACCGGTAGACAATATCTCGGAAGAAACTTGCTGCATGCGCCGATGTGATCTTTGCCAATGGCTTTGCTTCGATCCACTTTGTGAACTTGTCTACGGCAACAAGCAAGTGAGTGAAGCCCCCGGGCGCCTTTTTGAAGGGTCCGACCAGGTCGAGCCCCCAAACCGCGAAGGGCCACGTGATGGGGATCGTCTGCAGGGCTTGCGCAGGAAGATGCGTCTGCCTGGCGAAGAATTGGCATCCTTCGCAGGTGCGGACGATTTGGGTCGCATCTGCTACGGCGGTCGGCCAGTAGAAACCTTGTCGGAAGGCCTTTCCTACCAGGGACCGCGGCGCGGCATGGTGTCCGCACACCCCGTCGTGGATGTCCAGCAGAAGGTGCTTCCCTTGGTCGGTCGGGCGCGCCACGAAGGATTCGGGACGGGCTCCTCTTGTACAGGCGCCCTCGATCAGGACGAAAGACTTAGCCCGCCGGCGGCGCCGAGCCTCGGTGGTATCGGCGAGGAGCGACCGTTCGTCAACCGATCGACAAGCGGTTGCCTCGATCGGTTTCGGCCTTTCGGGGCCTAAGTCCGACCAGCGGTAGTGGGCATCGGCCGAAGATCGGTGGGGCGCCCGCCTTTGGTGGAGTCGTGGCGCCCTCGGCGCTCGGGTCCAACCGGATTGAAGGGTCACGAGGTCGGAAACGAAGATTCCAGGGGAACCGGCCCCTTCCGGAGGCGAGGTTGGCGAGGAGTCGGCTTCACCGTTGTAGCGTCGGTAGCTATGATGGAGCTCGAAACCCTTGAACTTCTCCTCGAGCTTGCGGACCTCGAGCGATGGCGGCCATCCGAGCATCACGGGGCTCGGTGGCTTTTATCACTTGGTCGACGACCAGCTTGGAGTCGCCGTGAGCGTTGAGCCGTCGTGCGCCAGGTCGGGCGGCGATCCGGCGCCATTGACGAGGGCCGTGCTCGCGACATTGTTGGTGGCGTCGAAGAGTAGTCGTATGGCATACCGGAGTTTGTTGCCGAGTGGGGAGATGATGACGACCCCGCCGCCCCGTTCTTGGTGTAAGACCCATCGAAGTACATCGTCCCAAGACTCGGTCCTCGACCGCCGCAGGACTTGCGCCTCGGTCCACTCGGCGACAAAGTCCGCCAAGACACGAGACTTGATCGCCGTCCTGAGGACGTCTGATATGTCGAGGCCGTTGAGCTCGAGAGCCCATTTGGCGATCCTTCCGGTAGCGTCAGCGGTTGTGGGCGACTTCTCCGGCGGTGAGGAGGTTACCACGGAGATGGGGTGTCGATCAAGTAGTGGGCAAGCTTTCTCTTGGTGATGAGCACCGAGTCTGATAACCAGTATCTGGGGATATCGGACCTTTGTTTCGGAGAGCACCTCGCTGACGAAGTAGACCGGCCTCTGCACCTTGAAAACGCGGCCTTCCTCCGCTCGCTCCACAACAAGTGCCGCGCTGACGACCTGAGTCGTGGCGGCGATGTAGAGGAGCAAAGGCTCCTGTGGCTCCGGGGCGACCAGGACCGGAGGTGAGGTCAGAAAGGCCTTTAGTCGACTAAAGGCTTCCTGAGCTTCGTTGGTCCAGGAAAAGCGGTCGGACTTCTTCATCAGCTTGTAGAGTGGCATCCCGCGTTCGCCGAGGCGGGATACGAAGCGACTTAGTGCCGCGAGGCATCCCATCAGCCTTTGAACTCCCTTCAGATCGTTGATTGGCCCCATTCTTGCGATAGCGGAGATCTTATCTCGGTTGGCTTCGATGCCGCGCTCAGAGACGATGAATCCCAAAGAACTTGCCCTTGGGGACCCGAAGACGCATTTCTCGGGGTTGAGCTTTATCTTGGAAACCGTCGGAGGTTGGCAAAAGTCTCTTCTAGGTCGGCGATGAGGTCATCGGCCTTCCTGGTTTTGACAACGATGTCGCCGGCGTAGGCCTCGAGCGATGTTACGGAATTTGGTCCGAGAAACATGCCTGCATACACCGCTGGTATGTAGCGCTGCGTTTTCGCACCAAAGGCATCGTGGCGTAATAAAGATGAGCCGTGCGGGGTGATGAAGGAGGTCGCGAGCTGATCGGACTCCTTCATCGCAATCCGTGATAACTTTGAGTAGGCATCCAAAAGAAAGGGACTCGCACCGGCGGTGGAGTCCACGACCTGGTCGATGCGAGGTAATGGGAATGGATCTTTCGGACGAGGCCTTGTTGAGGCTCGTGTTGTCAACACACATTCTCCATTGCCCGACTTTTTCTTTACAAGGACGGGATTGGCGAGCCACTCGGGGTGACGCACCTCCCTTACAAAGCCGGCAGCCAAAAGTTTGGCGATTTCTTCCCAATGGCCCGACGCTTTTCTTCGTCGAAGCAGCGCGGTACTGGCGGCCGGTCTAGATCCCGGTCGAATGTTTAGGAGTGCTCGGCGACCTCCTTCGGGACTCTGGCATGTCCGAGGTCTCCAAGCGAAGACGTCTCGGTTTGCTTGGAGGAAGTCGACGAGCGCGCCTTCCTATTTGGTGGTGAGGGCGGCCCCGATCCGCACGGTCTTGGCGGGATCTTCGGGATCAACAGCGACCTCCTTCGTGTCCTCCGCGGACTTGAAAGAGCTAGGCCCCGACTTGCTGGAGTCGGGGGCGGATCCGGAGACCTTCTCCTGGAGCTGGGCGAGCTCGGCGAAGCGGCAGCTCGCCGAGGCCAGCTCGCCGCCGCTCGCAATTGTAGGCGAGCTGGAAAGATGTGGCCACGGTGATGACACCTTGCGGCCCTGGCATCTTCAGCTTGAGGTAGGTGTAATTGGGGACCGCCATGAACTTCGCGTAGCATGGTCGTCCCAGAATGGCGTGGTAGGAGCCGGGAAAGTCCACAACCTCGAAAGTGAGGCTCTCGGTGCGGAAGTTGTCCGGGCTCCCAAGGGGGTGGGCCTGTTGGCCTGGTACGACGCCGTGGAAGGGCGCCTTGCTCGGCCGGAGGGCGGAGCGAGGGACCCCCAGGGCATCCAGGGTCTCAACATACATGATGTTGAGACTGCTGCCGCCGTCCATGAGCACCTTGGTCAGCGCCGTCCCCACGATGGGGTCGGCGGCGGCGGGAGTAGCGTCCCGGGTGCGGGATGTGGTCGGGGTGGTCGGTCCGATCGAAGGCGATCGGGCATTCCGACCACCTTAGGTAGAAAGGCACGGCCGGGGTCGTCGTGTGGACCTCTCGGTGGGCGAGCTTCAGCCGCCGCTTGTCGGCGTAGCACTCTGCCCCTCCGAAGATCATGAGGCAACCGTCGAGCTGCGGGAACTCGTCGGCCGGCTCATCGTCCTTTGCCCCGGCGTCGGGTGCCGGGTCGCGCTTCTTCCCCTTTCCCCGTGACGTCGTGGGGTTCCCGGAGAGGAAACGCTTCAGGACTTCGCAGTCCCGATACTTGTGTTTGACGGGATAGTCGTGGTTCGGGCACGGACTATCCATCAATTTCTCGAATCGGTCGGGTGTCTGCCGAACCTGCTGTTTGGCAGGCCGGTCGGCAGCGGCGACCATACGGCCTTCGCGGCCCTGCTTCCCCTTCCGCTTCCTTTTGTCAGGGCGGTCGGAGGGGGTACTGGCCCCGAGGCCGGCTGTCTTGTGGGCCGTCTTCCTTTCGAAGATGGCTCCCACGGCCTCCTCGCCGGAGGCATGGTTGGTGGCGATGTCGAGGAGCTCCTTGGTGGTCCGGGGCTTCGCACAGCCCAACTTGTGGACCAGGGCCTCGCACGTGGTGCCGTAGATGAACGCCCCGACGACGTCGGCGTCGCGGATGTCGGGGAGCTCGTTGCACTGCTGGGAGAAGCGGCGGATGTAGTCCCGGAGGGTCTCCATTTCCGCTTGCGGCTCTTGAATCTCAGGAGTTGCCAGGCGTTTATGCGTGCCACTGGAAGTTTCGGCGAAAGGTTCGTCAGTCGGCCCAGTGCCGATGGTATCTGTGGCGGTACTCGAGCCATGCTCGAGCCGAGTCCGCAAGATAGATGGGGAGGTCTTGGATAACGAAGGAGTCGTCGTCGCTCCCCACTCGGACAGCGAGCCGATAGTCTTCTAGCCGACATCGGTTGGTAGCCCCGTGTACTTGGCTATGTTGGTCGAGCCGAGAATCGGCCAGGAAGTCGGCGTTGCGGATGAGGCGGGTGAACGCACGCGGTCCGGGACCGTCGAATCCCGGGTCGGGGCGGTTGCGTCGCCCGCTATCGACAACCTGCGAGGGCGCTGCTGCCTCGGTAGCTTTCCTTCGCGCCTCGAGGGTGGTGCGAAGATCGTACTTGTCCCCCAGGCGGTGTCGCACCGGGGTGTAGGATGCCTGGGGGAGCTCGCAGAGTGGGGCCGTCTTGGCTGGGCTCCGTCGACCCTGTGAGGAAGTAGCGAGCGGCGAAAGTGGCGCCCGGCAGGAGCGAGAACCTTGGGCGTCTTGAGCGACGGCCGCGCTCTACCGATCCGGAGGGTTCGATAGGTGGCCTTGGCCAGGCTCCGTTGGCTCGAGCAGCCCTCGGGCGGCATTGCGGCTGCGGCAATGTTACGGTTGGCGTGAGGGAAGAACGGAAGGTCGTTCGCTTCCTCGGCCAATTCTTTGATGCACGGCCTTGGCGCGCGCCGGAGGCGAGTGGTGGGTTAGGCTGACGGTGCTCCAGCTCGGCCTGGAGCTTGTCGAGCTCGGCCTTTCGGGCCTCTAACTCCTCGCGCTGTCGCCGGAGGTCAGCGAAGCGTTGTAGGTGCTGTGCGTCGTCTTCCCGCCGGGATTCCTCCCGCCGCGCCTCGTCGCGCGGGAGGAGGGTCCCGAGGGTAACGGGGGTGGAGGATGGCTCCGCCGCACCCGTCATGTTGCACTCACGGGGGTACGCCCTGCGAGGGGGGTACTCCTTGTCGGAGCTGGAGCCGTGGCTGGAGGAATCCGCCAGTAGGTCGTGGAGGGAAGCCGGTGCGTAGCCGGCCATGGCCACGAGTTGAGAGCTCGTGGAGGGTGGAGTCGCCGCTCGCTGCAGCTCGCAGGCGGCGTTGCGAAGCGGCTGCCGGCCCAGCAGGCGCCCGTCGCGGCCCATCACGAGCCTCGAGGCGGAGGTTCTTGAGGCGTCGGCAACAGCGTTCAGCTTGCGGAGGGCGCCGGTCCAGGCGGTAGCGGGGATGAGGACAAGTTCTCCCGCTGTGGTGACGATGAAGTCGAGGGCGCCGAAGCGGATCCAGCCCCTCGATATCGGCGAATCGCGGTGGGAGGAAGCCATCAGGGAGGAGAATGGGAACCCGAAGATGTGGATGTCGGTGAAGACGCGCGAGAGCCCCTACCTGGCGCGCCAACTGTCGGTGTTTCGTGCACCAGCAATACGAATTTATGGTCGGATGGGGTCGCGCGCTCCCTCTCCCCGAATGGTCGACTCAAGGAGTCAGAGGATGTATACTGGTTCGGGCCGAATGTCCCTACTCCAGTTCGTGCGGTGTGGATGTATTGATCTTTGAGTGATGAACAAGGGGTGTACAAGCGAGGCGGAGGGTCGGCTGTCCGATCCCCTTGATGTTTTCGCTAGGGAGTTGAGGCTACCTAGAAGACTGTTTTCTCCGCGCCCCTCCCTCTCGGGCCCTGCCCCTCCTTATATAGACGGAGGAGGCAGGTTACACGGGAGTTGGGAAAACTACGAGGAAAGGGGCCTGCATGTCTTGAAGTCTGGTTCCTGTCTTGTCCAACCGACCCCTGCCCGTCCCGAGGCAGGGTTGGTGGTTCTGTGATGAGCAGTCTTGCGTAGTGCTGTCTGGGTGGCGTGTCGCGTGGTGCTCCTGTCAGCCTCGGTGGCTTTAATGGCGCTTGACTTTGCCTTGGCCTCGGGAGTGGGCGTACTCCTCTGCGGTGTGCCAGGCGACGGGACGGGGGCTTGACTTCTTCGGTGGCTCTTCTGACAGTCTTGGGAAGGAGCCGCCTACCCCGGTACGGATGTCGAGGGCCAGCTGCGCACAAGGCGACCACTGACATCGTGAGCCTGGCTGCTCGTCTTGTGGTGAAGCTTGCTGACCGCGAGCTCCAATGTTGGGTGGTCGGAGCCCACCGACCACCCGGAATCGGAGTCCGCCGACCGTCCAGGGTCGGCCCTGCACAGGTCGGGTTCGCTCCCCGCGGCCCAAGTACCTTTCGGCGGTGCTGGGCCTTTACTGTGGTTGGTCAGCCCGTTCGCGCTTCCGGGCTGATGGGGGTACCCATGGCATGGGTACTCGTCAGGAATCCTTTCCAGATGCGTCTCTTAGGAGGAAGGCCAATACCTTCTCCGTGATATCCATGAAGGAATGTGCGGAGCCCACTCGTATTTTAGAACGCTTGTGAGCAAGGCCTTCCGATTGGGTTACTACTAGCCTACGGCCTTCACGGACGCACGGTCGATCGTAACGACCTACCGAGCATGCCAGTTCCATGCTCGCAAAGCCCGACAGCCAGCATACACCCTGCAAACCATACCACTTTCGTGGCCATTCTCGACCTGGGGGCTCGACGTCCTTGGACCTTTTCCCCGGGGTCAGAAAGGCTGCAAGTATTTGCTCGTGGCCATCGACACTTTCACTAAGTGGATAGAGGCCGAGCCCGTCTCAACCATCTCGGCCCAGGCGGCCAAGAGGTTCCTCCGTAGCAATGTGATAACTCGGTTCGGGATACCCAACCGTCTCATCACAGACAATGGGACCCAGTTCACCAGTGAACTATTCCAAAGTTACTACGAGGAGGTCGGGACCAAGGTCTGCTTCGCCTCTGTGGCACATCCACAGAGCAACGGAGCAGCCGAACGAGCGAATGGGCAGTTAGTCCAGGGCATAAAAAAGAGGGTCTTCAAGAGCCTCAACCAGCACAGACAGCAGTGGGTGGATGAGCTTCCCTCCGTTCTTTGGTCCGTCCGCAGGCGAAACGCCTTTCCAACTCGTCTACGGTGCGGAGGCCATTCTGCCTGCCGAAATTGTGCTAGGATCCCCAAGGGTGCAACTGATCGATTCCATCGATCAGGAGGATGAACGCCTCCTCGACCTAGACCTCGTCGAAGCAACACGTGAACGGGCGCTGCTCCGGTCTGCGATTTACCTACAAGCTCTTCGTAGGCACGTGGCCAAGTCAGTCCGACCAAGGTCCCTGCAAGTTGGTGACATGGTCTTACGAAGACTTCAAGACCTGTCGAAAGCCAATAAGCTGACCCCAAGATGGGAGGGACCCTACACGGTCGTATCCACAGCACGCCCGGGGGCTGTTCGCCTCGCGATGGAGGACGGTCGGGAGCTTACCAGCACATGGAACATTGATCAACTACGTAAATTCTACGTTTAGACGCGTACCCCTATCTCGCACCCCTTGCGTTTCTTCCTATAAAACATTTCCTTTCCTTCTGACTTTTGTCCTCGCTTTATCGAACGAGCATTGTCGTCTACCAGCACTGCAGACGAGCTTATCCAACGAATATGTGCACACCATTCCCTTTGGCCCCCGGCTGGATGCTCGCCCACCCGATCACTTTCCACAGTAGCTCTTCGCTGTATGCGTGGTCGGTCGCGAGCATCCATTTAAGCCCGGTGCAGCGACCACTCGGGTATGGCGGCTCTACGTATTGTTGGTTTAAAGCCCGTCTACTCTGCGCACGTAACAATGCTCGCGCTCATACTTCTCTCAACGCAATCGACATGTTTAAATCGTTCAAAAAGCGTTACGATCAAAGTATCCCTCAACTTTCCCATGAACAAACTCGTGCTCGCAACAGTAGGGGCACGACCTTTGTCCATGGCGGGGGCTCCGTATGATAGGAACGTTCCGTCCTCCTTTTTTTTAAGGATTCTTTGCTCGTATCCGTGTTATATGCTCTTATGCAGGGACTTGGTCTTTTTTCTGCAGAACCAGGATCGTGCGAGCATACATTGAAAGCGGACTCGAGAAAAACAGGCAAGGTCCCAAGCATCTGTGATTTTGCTCATTTAACCCAAAAGGTTGTTTTCTTTTCTACAGGACTTACACGAGCTAAAAAGAAAAAGAAGAGCTAAGTCCTATGCTCGGCCTGAAGGGCAGCAAGCTCCTCCTTAAGGGAGTCGACCTCTGCCTCCAGGTCCAAAACTTTCCGCCGAGCAGCACGACCTTCAGCCGCGCTGTCCCGAAGGCGTTGCGCCTCCTTGAGCTGGGCCTCTTCGCGCTCCCGAGCTCGCTGAAGGTCGGCGCGCAGGTCGGGGACCTCCTGCCGCAGCTTCACCAGCTCCTCTTCGAGGACGGCACACTTCTGTTCCGAAGTGCTCTTCGCCGTCTCGCTCTCGAAGAGCTGGCCCCGAAGCCCGACGATGAGGCTCCTCGCCGACTCCAGCTCCTTCAGGTCAGCCTCGCGCACCTCGGAGACCCAACGCTCGAGATCAGCAATCTTGGCGTCTTGCTCGCGGTAGTACGCCCAAAACTCATCTTCTGAAACCGCGGAGGCGTCAATGTCCTCCATAGCCTTCGCAGCAAACTTCGAGCAAAAAAGGAAGAAAAGTCAAAAAGAATCTCCGAAAGATTGCTCGCCTCATGAAAAAAGGGAAGAAGCAAAGGACTTACCAGAAGAGCCCGGCTGACCAGCTTGTCCTGAAGCCGCTGGCGGTCGGTAGCGCCAGCCCGGAAAAAGGGATTGACCCACGCAGGATCATCCTGATCCCGAGCTGGCGCGTCAAGATCTTGCCCCTCCTGGGCACCCGGTGCTCCCAGGAGGGCAACGGCGTCTCCTCCTTCGACCAACCCCAGGTCGCCCTGAGGTTGGCCTTCCTCAACAACAGGCGGCTCATGTCCGCCTTCCTCCTGTTCGGCCGCTGCACTCGGGGGCTGGACGCCAACTACGAGCGCACCCACCCCGCGCTCCGCGGTCGGGGGCGATTGGTCGAGGACGACCACTTCCGCCCCTTGCACCTCCGCAGCCGGAGGTGATTGGTGCTCCGCGACCAGGGACAATTGGTCGAGGACGACCACCTCCTGTCCCTGGTCCGCGGTTGGAGGCAACTGGTCATCGACGACCACCTCTTCTCCTCGGTCCCCGACCAGGGGTGACTGGTCGGTCACGACCGCTTCTCCCCATTGGTCCACGGCTGGAGGCTGCTGGCCGACGGTGACCAACTCCTCTTCTTGGCTCGTGGCCAAGGGCTGTGGGTCGAGAGCCACCGACCCTTGACCCTCGGAGCCCGTCGTATGGGCCTCGCTTGCGCTTGCCTCTTCACAAGGGATCAAGGCCAAAGCTCCTTGGTCCTCGGCCCCTTGTAGATCTTGCTCCCCCGCGGCTGGAGTCGGTTCCACATCCTCCCGGGGAAGCTCGGGTTCCTCTGAGGGTGCAACCGGCACCGGCTCCTCCTCGGTCTCGGCCATCACTTGGCCGAAGACACGGTGAAGCTCGGCGTCAACTGCAGAGTCAAGAATTTCCTCAGCCATCCGGCTGAAGTCCAAGGACAACACCCGAGCTATCACACCCACACCAAACGGAGTGGGGTTAGCCTGGAAAAGATCGCAAAACAAGAACAAAGAAATTCGACAAAGGGATCGAACGAGGCTTACCTTCCGCCCGGCGAGCAGCGTCATCCTCCTCGGTCTCCTCATTCCGGGCCACGGGCGTCCTACCCGCGGCGGCCTCGTAGGCCTCAGCAACGGTCGCGACGCGATCTTCCGCGGCGTCGCTGGCTCGCGCCATCACCGGGTCGACATCGTCCATGTCGACCCCTTCCAACGCAGAGGTTGATCGGGAAGTCGACCCCCTGCTCCACCTGACCAGAGCATAGGCGTCTTCCTCCTCTTCCTCCTCCTCAGGGTCCTCGACCACCTGAGCGAGCTGGTCCTGGAGAGCCTTGATTTTCCTCTCCAATTGCTTCTTGCTCGGGGGGACCTGGCCTCCGCCTCAGCCTTCCTCGCCTGCTCGGCGAGCTGTTCCAGTCGGCCCATCAGCTCTGGCCTCCTCCGTTTGAAGTCATCAAACCAGATTCGAAGCTCGCTTACCTCCCAGCGGTCGGCGTACTCGAGGTGTTGCGTGGGAGGAGTCCTGGTCGAAGCTCGGCGCTTCGACCGCTTGGCGCGAGGAGGCGAGGCAGGCGCTTGGCGGCCTCGACCCGCCGACCTCTTGCGGGAACCCCTGGCCGGGGAATCAGCTTGCGGCAGCGACACAACGCTCGACACAGCAAGATCGAGGGCGACCTTCTCCTGCAGACAGAAACAGGGAGAAATGAGCCCAGAAAACATGGCCTTAAACGAGAGCAAATAGACGTACTTACCGCATCGCCGCGGTCAAAAATGTTCTTGGGGATCTGACGATTGGGCGTCAACTCCTTCTCCTTCCGAGCGCCAAACATCTCGGCGGCCCTCTCATCAACCCAGTCCATCCCCGGAGCTGCGGCACGACCAAGGGTTAAAAGAGAAAGTAGCGCCAATCACCAGGAAGCAACGGTGGTCGGGAAAGAGGTTCAAAAGCATACCTGAGTTGTCCTCACGGGTGAGGTCATGCCACCCGGTCACCTCGAAGAAGGGGTGCTCGCGGCGCCTCAGGGGGGATACCCGGTTGAAGGTAAAATCCCGGGCGATGTCCCGACCGGTGAGCCCCATCTGGGCAAGCTCACTGATCGTCCTGAGCACGGGCGGGAGCGCCGTCTCAGTAGGCGGAGCGTCCTCCCCAGTATAGACCAACTGGGACCTCTCCGCCTTCTTCTGGTAGAACCAGAGGTCGGCCCAACCCGACACCGAGTCCTTCAAAGCGACAAGAGGGTACTCGTATGGTCGGTTTGGCTGAAGACGAAGATAAACGCAGCCGGCGGGACCATCCCGGCCGGTACGGAAAGGAGAGTAGAAGTGAAAGAAAAGACTGGCGGTGGGGATCACACCCACGAACGCCTCGCAAAGGTGGGAGAAGATCGCGAGGACAAGAATGGAGTTAGGGTGGAGATGAGAGATCTCGCACCCGCAAAAGACGAGTACAGAGACAAGGAACTCGCTCTCGGGCAAGCGAAACCCGTTGACGGCGTACAGCTCGCAGGAGACGATCTCTGCCTCCCGCGGTGCCGGCGCCACGTCACCTCCAGGCACTCGACCCGAGCTTGGGTCGACATACCCCTCGTCCGTGAGCACTTGGAGCCTCCTACGGGTCATCTGGCTAACCCCGAAACGTGTCATGGCTAAAGGGGAAGAAGAACGAAGAAGGTTTTTGGGCGCTAGGGCTCTTAGAAGGTTTTTTGGACGAAGGCGAGCAAAGAAACACAGTGTAACTCCGACCTCTCCCAGTGGACGGAGTTAAAAAGGCAGCGAAGAGACAAGTTAGAAGCCCCCGCCTATCGCATAACGACACCTGCCCGGTAAAAGTGCACTTTCCAAGAAACCGCCGTACCGTTACAGGGAGGCTTCTCGGAGAAGGAACCGCAGAACAACCAAGCGACGCGCCCACGCGGAGCAAGCACGCGGGGGGCAAAAAGGTCGCCTCCCGACGTAAAATGGTCGTAAGCTACGACCAAAAGAAATCCAATCCCCCCTTTAAGTCTTCTTAGGCTCAAGGGGAAGCCCGATGGTTCCCCGCTTGAACCTCGGGGGCTAGCTGTCGGGGATTGGCTATCTGGCAAAAGACCACGGTACCCCCGTGAAAAGCTGAGCCCACCGACCAGGCAATACTGAAAGAAGATGCTCGGGAGAATGAAACGAGCATCCCTCCTCTTCATCCGAGCATACGCGTCCGCACCTTTACTCGCGGCAATACCAAACACCCCCCCACGAGCAAGCATGCTCGTGGGGACCATGACCTGCTCAGGTGTTTGGTCGGTGGGCCCGGCGAGCGCTACGAGAAAGGAATGAGACAACCAATCAGCCGAAGTTCGAGGGAGATCTCACCCGAAATTCAAACAGCGCATGAATCAAGGACGGCAGATCATAAATATAGGCCTATAGCGTGATCTCAGGAGGTAGTTGCCTTCTTTGTACCTATAGTCATAGTATTTAAACCCCCCTGAAGATCTGTAATGGGGGAGGACCAGCATATAGAACACAATATACTGGAGTAGGGCTGTTATCCCGGCAGAGGGAGACCCGAACCAGAATAAACACCGTGTCCCCCCTTTTCCCGACCTTGCATCGCTCGAACGACTTCCTCGGTCCGTACGACGGGGCTCTGTTGATCCCCCATTCAACAAGTAAGCTCGGCGGGAGCCCGTTCTCCAATCGTCGACAATAATAGATAGATATTTGGAGTAAAATGCAATGAGGGTCATTCAACTTGTTTGTAATTACTCGTTTAAATTGTTGTAAAACGATGACGGGTGTCGTAGATCAACATCAATGCACAGATTGAATAGCAAGAACAATAAAAAAGAACAATAAAGGGGAGCACACACAATATAGGGAGGCAAAATTATTCTCTCTTTTCATTAGATTGATTCTCTTGTACAAGGGGTGTTATATTTATAGTACAAACCAACCAGAGATATATTTGGATTGACCTCAACGAGACAGAGTCCAAACACAAACTTCGTAAGCGTGGCATGCCATGTTGAATTGAATGCAATTGGCGGAACATTTGCAAAGAACTTTTTTAGGCCCTGTTGGGGGGCTGCGAATGGGCTGAAAATTAGTTGCAACTGGCGGTTGTGGATTTTTTTAAGATACCGCTTGGCAAACCAACCTTTTGCTAGCTTTTCTCGAGATGCTGGGACGGGACGAGGCTAGCCAGGGCAGAGGCGAGCTAGGGCACCGGAGCTCGACGGTCGGGAGGCGGTGACCTGCGAGGAGGAGCGGCAGGGAGCAGGCGGCACAAAGGAGGCATGATAGTCGGGAGGAGGTGACCTATGGGGAGGAGTGGTGAGGAGGCGCGATGACCAGGAGGAGGCCGAGCGGCGGGGAAGAGGCGGAGTGACCATGGTGAGCGGGGAGGTGGCGATGATCGTGGCGAGCGGGGAGGCGGCGGTGCGCCTAGGAGGACGAGGCCTCTGCGGGGAGGGGCGATCGAAGCTGGGACAAAGTAAGGCCCTATTTGGGGCGCTATGCTTTAGCTTTAGGCTTAAAACTCTCCCAAACAGCCTAACGGCTAGTTTTCTTGAGGGGGGTTATAAATATCCCTACCTGCATCAAAGGGTTGGTTGGTGGCCACATTGACTTGATTCAATTAAAACTCTTAGACCTAACGTTGTTGGTGTACATTAGTGAGACATAGAAAAATTTAGGCCTTGATTGCAAAATTTATTATTCCTAGTTTCAATAGTTCTTTTATTGCAATTAGAGCTGAAAATTTTATAACCTTCTATTCATCCCCCTCTAGTCGGTTATCCTTGATCCTACAGGCGTCGCCTCCCTAACTCCCTTCTCACTCGGGGGGCCACTCAGTTGCCCCCTAAAAACTACAGCTGCAGCTGCCAGTTTGCCAAACGATATATAAAAAAAAAGCCACAGCCGCCAGCCACAGGGAGAGTGAGGATGGGCGCTCTCTTTTTTTTTTTTGCAGGGGGGAGTGAGGCCGGGCTGTGCAGTAGTTTGGAAGCTAGTCTGTTTGGGGGGTTTTGGCTTAAAGCCAAAGCCAAAGTCAAACTGAAACATATCACCAAACAACCCCTTACTCCTTTACCCTTGATGCAGAATTTTAGTTACTCCCTGCTAACATCACTGATTAATTTGTTTGGTTTTGCAACTCACCTCCTCCTCGTTGCACATTGCAATGTACACGAGCACCATTGGAAACTCCTCGGGCCCGGCCAAGACGTCGTTCGACCCTTCGCTGCCGCCGGTCTTGGGCACAGGATTGATTCCCGCGGTGAGGTAGGATGGGCTACTTACCCACTTATGTCACATCAATGATCTAGATGTGCATTTTGAAAGTAGAACGACTCGGACGACACATCCAAACAAGTTGAATGACCCTTCACACATTCTACTCTAATATTTTCTGAGAGCTCTTTTACAGTGGATTATACTTGTAGTATATTATAGTAGTATAAATGAGATCTAACCATTGATTTGGTGGGATATTATGGACTTTTACAAATAGAAATATTACATTTTAAAAGGGTATTAAGGTAATTTTCACGTCGCAATGCAGCTTATCATCATCCGATCGTAGCGTTCGTTGCAAAGCCGCCGCCGCTGCCGCTTCGGTTCCTCTCGACGACACCATCGCGCAGCCGTCGCTTCGGTCCGGGTTCCTTCGACCCCTTCCTCTCGACGCGGATGTCGATGAAGGCGTATCCGGCGGTCTCGTCCTGCGCGAGCGCGACGGCGAGGTAGGGCGGCAGCTGGACGCTGTCCATGGACTGCAGGTAGGGCGACTAGACGGACCGATCGTTTTGGCCCTGGTACTCGACGGGGAGTTGCGTGGGCACGGTGATGGCCAGGTCCTTGTACTGGGCGTACACGTCCACCTTGTTGTAGTAGACGCCGACGCGGTCGTTGTTGTTGCGCGCGGCGATGGTGGCCTGCATGGTGGTGAAGAGGTAGGTGGACGCCGACGGCGTGACGTTGAGGCAGAGCACGGACAGCCGGACAGGTCCTGTAGGTAGAAGCTGGGCTTGTGCGGCCGGAGCATCAGCCAGACGATGAGCACGACGAAGAGCATGCATGTTTGCGATTGTATCAATATCGATCGATGAGCCAACAAAACCAACTTAAAACTTTGGAGGCAAGCGTAGAGGCAATTCGGTGCGGACGTAGAAATTCATTTACGATTTTACGCCTCCATTGCTTTGGAACGTTTTACCATTTTACCCCTCCGCAAATTCTACTACATATACTACACGTAGTAGTATGTTTAGATCTAGATTGTTTTTAGCCCTTGGATTAAAACCAATGAACGGCTTATATTCATTGTTGTGTATTGTAAAAGAGCTCTTTTCTGAAGCTAATTTGCTTCTAGCGTAATAGCGTTGATACTAAAAATAAAAACTGTGAAATGAACTAGTCCAACTACCACCTTGTCCAGTATATATGATCAACGGTGAAGAAGACCAACTGGACATTGTTCTTGAGAACGTGCGCACCTCAAGATTCAGCCTTCTTGTAAGCAGATGTGGATCAAGTTGAGCAAATAAACACATTGCTTTCTTAACGTGGAGTTCCATCAACATTCCGAGACTCACAAATGACTTTTGGCAATCATGCTTAGATCGATCATTCATAGAGCCCATGCAGGCCGTCTCTATACCACGGAGCAAAATGCTGTTAAAGGGGAGCATATATTACCATGGATTAATCCCTATACACTCGCAAACTCTGATGGATGTCACAGGCGAGAGCGACATAAACCTCGCGCGGTTTCCTATTTTGCCCCTGCACAAACAGAAGGGATGCACAGGAACTGAACATTTTCACCTATATGTACATACACACACCTTGCTAAGCTGCAAGAGCACGTGCTCGCTCGCTCGCTCGCTCATGGCTCGCGTGGCCAGCTTCGGTCAGAGACCAGATTAGAAGTGCTAGTAGAATGGAAGCAAACGTAAGAGACGACGAAGAAGAGAGGCTCGTGTGTCTAGTTAATCAGAAGTCTATGATGGGCTCGCCGATGGTCAGGTTCCTCTCCACCGTCCACGGCAGGTTGAAGAGCTTGGCCGTGATGAACTTGAAGATCTTGTTCACGTTGATGTTGTGGGTCGCACTTGAGAAGAAGAGGGTCGCCTTCATCGCTCTTGCGTATGCTCTGGCCTGAAAGCATCCATCACAAAATACAACATGTTAAACAGTCAACAGAAATCTCAGTTCAACGGTAATCCTGCAGTAGGTTAAAACATACAAGGACTCGGGTCTACATGAGAAGGGATCTGAAACTACGCGATTTTGAAACAAAGCTCTGAACTTTTGAGTAGCCAGCAATTTCAGTGTTACCGAAAGAAACACAGCTAGATTTTAGGCACGAGGTTCTTATTAGCATAGGTACATCCATGAAACTTCTGTTCTTGATTAGATGTGGTGTAGCTTTCCTTGCTTTAGCATGTCGATTGTCGAGTGAGGACTGAGGAGTGACCATCAATGTACATTCTGTAGCCTGAGGCCCACGAGAAGAAAGATTGACATAATTTGGACCTGTGGCAAGTGGACAAGAAATGAAAATTGGATCTTCCCCAACCTTACTATCGTTTGACTCCTCCCGTTTGTTGTTCTTGACGAACCTTCATGACCTGAAGATGTGTTCGGGCCTACTTCACAATTGCTCTGATCAAGCAAGGTCCACTGACTTCAATGTGCAATAATAGGCATTTATATATGGTACTCTCAGATTGGCACATTCTCAATTAGTCTCCTGTACTCAGATTCGGGTTTTGATTTGGGCTGTATTTTTGCTTTCACTGTTTCACATGAGTACCCGGCCCACGGAATGCTGTAATCAATCTAAGAATCTTGTATATATGGCTATGGAAAACAAGCTCAAAAATTTTCACTTAATAAGATTCAATAACAGTTTTCTTATGATGGATTAGAGTACTTTTTAAATCTTTCACACTGCAGCAGCAACATTTGGTAACCACGAAAATACCTTTTTTTTTCTTCATGGAAACCATGAAAAGACTCGTTCCAGGTTAAACATCTGACACTGGTTAATTTGCACCGTTTCAGATGAAACATACATGTGCAAACCAACTCGATCGGCCCGTCAGAACCAAGGCAAGGTCTCAACTTTCTATGCAAACTACATTGGAGATGCTGAAGACCCCATATCCAAGAAACAAAGACAAGGGAATAATATTTTGATTGCGAGAAACTATTGTAAAATGTACCTGCTTAACAATGGTCCATTGCATCTCAAGAGGAAGCTGAGCGAAGTCATCAAACTTCGTTCCAATTAGGATTGGAATAGCCGTCTGTCAGATAAAAAAAGGACTGTTCAGCTACAATACAAAGAACCATGAGCACTATTCACTATTCAGCTCGAGCACCGATAAAAGCATATGAACAGATCTCAGTATTACTAAATTGTTGCAAACAGTGATCTGCAGGCATGCCCTGACACATGCGGGAACCCATCTGCTAGCTACTGTTTGCACCAACTTGTAACAAATTTTCCATATGCAGTCAGTATGATTCAGCTATAACATTACAGGCAACATGCAGGAAAAATCCACAGGAAACCAAAGCAGTACAGCAATGCACCAACCTTATTCCATTTCCTTGCCCTCCCGTACCAATCTATAATACTGCAGTAATCAAATGGAAACCAGCAGTAAGTAGAGTAACGAAATTTTCAATGTACTCAGAATTTGCTCTGAATCTATGACCTTGTGAAACTAATATGAATACTAACTTATTAAGCGTGCACCGACTCGTGAGATCGAACATGTACAAGATCGCCACGGCATCCTTGCACGCGATCGGGACGTGGTCGAGGAACTGGCTGTCTCCTGCAGCCATTCCACATGAAAAACTCATCAAGAAAGGTTGGAAATTTGGCATTTGAACCAAATCAACCAGGAAAAATGGTTACTGCTTTTGATATTGCCTGGATTACCTGCCACATCCCAGATGCTGAAGGCAATCTTAGCGCCCCCAACCGCCAACGTCTTGTCCATCAGATTCAGGCCCGTCATCTGCAAGCCGTTCTGCTCCTCCCCATTTCCGACGTACTTAACCTGCGGACCAATGATCACAATGAGATAAAATTAACAAATGGACAGAACTATTCTGAGTCAGAGCTCCTCAAATTCACAGTGACGATGCATTTGATTGCTGACTACAGTCACACTTTGGTGGCTTCTTCAGAACTAGAAATTTTTCGTTTGAGGTGCACCCTTGGTAATACAACTCTCTAGTCTTCTATAATTATTTCATAACATCGTAAACCCAACACATATATTTAAAATTTGCTAAAAGTATAATATTAATAGTTCTAAGGCCTTAAAAATTCAAACCACTAAAATCGGAATCAATTCAATAACCAAATTTGACACGTCAAAAATGTAATTTTATACAACTTTTCAAAATTTTGGGGGCTTCTTAGTCAAAACAGCATGGTGGTCAAGGAATTAAACAATAGAATGCAAGAGGAATGGATGGAGTGCTTGCGAAGGTTGTACTCGCAAAGAGATTTTAATGGTTTCTTGATTTGATTAATGAAGGTTTAATAGGAAAAGCATGGGTACCAAACATAACCGCAATACCAAACCATTCGCGATTACACAAGCAAGTCGACAACAACAAGAAGACCCGTACAGGGAACAAAGCTTATCCGGACGAAGCTAACAATACAAGGAGGAGGAGGAGGAGGAGGAGACTAGGAGAGCAGCGAGAAGTTACCAAGAAGCTGGTCTTGCCGATCCGGCAATCCCCGAGCATGCTGACCTTGAGGCTGACCACGTCCTCGACATCCGCCGCCTCGGAGGCGTCGGCGGGGGACACGCCGTCGTCGTCCCTCGCGACCGGGGTCAGGACGGCCGCGCTCTGCGGCGGCCCGAGCCGGCGGTAGCGCCCGCCGCCGCCGCAGCCGCAGCCGCCGCAGGAGGAGCACGCGAGCAGCTGGTCCCACACGAGCCGCACGACCCTTCTGACGACGGCCAGCCGAAGCACGCGCGCCCAGCGGAGGTCGAGGCGCAGCACGGCCGGCCTGCGCCGGCGGCCGCCCCCCCGCGCGGCGCAGAGCTGCGACGTCACCGTGGTCACGTTCACGGTCGTCGTCGTCATGGCGGCGCGGCGGACCTCCCGGCGCCCATGCACACCAAGGACTGGGGCACGAGGTCGAGGAGGAGGAGGAGGAGGAGGAGGAATAGATAGGCCGCCGGAGCACCGTTATACTACTGCTACTACGACGTACGGTATTAGAAGAGGGGGAAAGGAAACAAAGGCGCGAGCGCCCTATAAAAAGGTTCTTGGCCGCGCGACGCTTTTGGTGTCCCCTTCTTCTCCTTATAGCCGAGGCGCCATAGACGGCATGCTTTCTTGGCTAATCCTGCATGGGTTGGGTGGGTTCTTGGGTGATATGGTGCGGGCGATGGTCCGATGGAAATGGCAAGGAGACAGTGATGGGGTCGGTGTTGTTTACCAGTAAGGAGGAGGAGGAGAGAACGTGTCGTGGTGGATGTCATGTGTAGAGAGAGAGAGAGAGAGAGAGAGAGAGAGAGTTGGTGGTGGTGGTGACGACGACCGGAGGCGGAGGGTGCGGGCGAGAGGGGGATCAGGGGAGGCGGTGGTCGACCCGTTCGTTATTGCCACGCCACGGTCACCACTCACCAGTGTTAATACTGGCCCGTTTGTTTAGACTTGTTTTTGTTTTGTTTTATAATTTAGAGTCAGCTTATGATCTTAAACGGTCTAAAATCAATCAGTTTTTATACATAGTCGAGTCGGTAATTTTATCATAATTTTAGTAAGATTTTTTTACAACCAACTCTCGGTAAACCAAAAAAAAATCATCCTTTCGATGGAGTCTAACTTTTAGTTGTATGCTCAAATAAAAAATTTATTTATTTAGATTTTATCTTTTAAGCTGGTAAAAAAAATACAAACATCTCCCTATGAACCGGAGAACGTCGTTCCTACATGTCCCCTGCTCTCTCTCTCTCTCTAGACTGGGAAGACAAGTCTGAAAATGTCGTTCCTACGTGCTCCCTTCTTCCTTGCTCACGTCGGAGAGTCCAAAACGCCGGCTAGGGCTGTTTGCCAATTACATTGCCGGATGGTGAGTGATGACCATGCTTGCATGTGCATGTATTAGGAGCAGAGTTCAAAATCTCACTGGAATTTTGAAAATCTCGACCTAGATTTTGGGTTTTGATCAGGACGAGATCCTAAATCCTGATCGGATAAAAATATTTGAAAAAAAATATTCAAAGTGCTACAGTACCCTAAAATTTTGCCGGAATTTTGGTTTTTTTTTTACTGAATTTAATTCTTCACGTCGTTATCCGTGTGGGAGTGGGACAGTACCTCTAAAAAATGTTTATCGTGTTTTATATGCTATTAGTAAGGACCAAAAAGTAACGAGGTATAGCCTGATTTCCTAAGTTGCGGGTTGGTGACTGGGCTAAGCGTGGCACAATCAGCCTAACAACGTTACTTGACTAGCCTAGGTAAGGTAGCCCAAAATAATTTGCTTGTTTTGCGCATAAACTTGCTTAAAACCTCCTCTGGTCATAAAACAAAATTGTGTTTTTGGACTTGTTCTTCTTAAAGATGCAGTTTTGATTATTGATTTTTATCGTAAGGTAATTACAAATTTATGTAAAAACAAATATATGACGTAACAAAACTGACGAGATGTGACCCGGAAACGAAATTTAGAAGATGATTCAGGAGAGCCCGATTTGCAACTTACTATCGATTTAATATCCGCTGGCGAGCGGCATGGAAGCAGGTGGTTTCTAGAAGTGATTTTTCGTGGCACGGTCATGTTCGGAACACGGGAAATTCCTCTCGGATCTCCGTTGAAATTATTGAATTCGAAATTTCTACGTCTTAACCTATGCGCGTGGGCTAGAGATCAAACGGAGTTGCCCCTGGTCAGATGTCTGTACCGAGTTTCGAGCCAGCGAATTCCTTGCATTTATTCTGGACCGTCTGGGCGTCTGGCCTCTGGCGTATAGTATATGTCAATCGTCAGGTCGTCCTCTTCCTTTGCAGTGCTCCAATTTATGATGCTGTTAAGTAAACCAACAACGAGCATGCATGCATGGTACTACATCAATCGATCCTACGGCGTGCTATTTTTTGAAAAGTAGCCGAAGCCGGAATTAAATTAGGAGAAGAAAAGGTCTACAAGAGAGGTAACAAAACAAAAACAAGGGGATATAAGGATACGGGAAAAGCCCTCCACCGAGATTCAAGTAGAGTTTTTACACCTCGCGCATCAGTTAGACCTCAGTTGAAAGCTTCGTCTTTGATGGTTTGCAGAATTTCATCATTTGAAATGCAGATATTTTTGAAAACTCTGTTATTACGTTCTTTTCACCGTTGCCAGCAAACTAGATATTTTTGAAAAGCAGACGCCGTGCTATGAACTGGCATTGAAAGCTCGCGTGGCGTGAGATCGTTTGAAATTTCGGTTGTACAGAGGAGTAGCCGTACTGTATTTATCCTTCGGGTAGTGCTGCATGTACAAAAGTTTTGTAGGAAACATTTTGAAGTCCGAAATGACGGGATAAGTATCTATAGACTAAAGATATTTTATATAATAGACTGTCTATATAGTCAAACTCTGATAAGTTCTCTACTGCGTGTTCAGAAATTTGCGCATGGAAAAAAAAAAGAATTAGTTGGACGGTGCAATTGCTCAAGAGGAAAAAAAAAGAAGGCCGGTGCATGTCCAGAGAGTGGGCGGTATACACGTATTGAGCTATTAAAGTTGTAGATCATATGTTTGTGCAGGCTCTAAAAAATGTGAAATACTCTGGAGGGCAAAATTAGTTGGCAGTAACTGCGAGCTCCCTGGATAGCTTCATGTTACGAGAACAAGGGAATTTCAGGAAAAAAACATTTTTTTTTCCCATTTCCTTTGCTTTTGATCCTACCATGAGGCCACCTGAAACACGGGAGTTTCACAATAATTTTGCGGGAGTTTCGTAGGAAAGAGTTCAATTTGTACAAGGACCGAAGAAAATTTTCCGTGTTCTAAATAAGGCTGAATTTTTTTGAGTTTTTTCCCCCTTGTATTCAGGCAATCCGCTCCATTGAATCCAAAATAAATATGACCGAGATTACTTGAATTTTTCCGTTATAATTACAAGGAAGGAAGACACACGTCAACACACACGTACGTAAGCCATACACATGCAAACGCGTAGCACACTTCTAGAAAGACGAAGACCAGGCATAAATCCGACGCCTCAAGAAATTCCTAATGAGCACATTCGGACGTATGTAAAGATAAGACGCTAGAATTTGAACCATAATGGTGGACTTGTAAAACGACAGCTTCACCACCTACGATATTTGCAAACGTGAAAAATTCAAGGAACCCGTCCCCGCCTTATCTTTGTGAAAGAGCAAGTTGCACTTTTCATCAATGTCAAAATCGATTTCCATGACAAGTAGTTAACCTAAGTTTACTAGCTAAGCTGAACTTTTCATCATGGACGGCTCAGTCACATCCATCTCCGAATTTTGGTCAGAAACCCAAGTCCTTATTGATCTTTAACTAGTTTTAATTAGGAAAAATTGATAATTTTTCACGCCATGTCTTACTGATATTTAGGTTTTAGTAAAATATGGCATGGCTAATCATTAATTCCATCGACTTTATGTGACAAATAATCATAGTAAACTCAATGGCATTGAGCGCAGAGTCTCTTATAGATAGTGACTTCGTCACTGCTCACTACTATGCGCCATTTTGGACTTTGATATTGATATTGTTTGTTGTTATAAATCACAGAAAAACTATACGCTACGAAATCGTATTTTATAAGTAAATAATTACTCTAGTAATACAGAGCCAAAGTAGATGTTTTTCTTACGTAGTGATGGTCAAAAGCTAAATATATCAGTTTGACTATACGCATCCTAAGCAATCCTATATTCAGTGACACTGGAGTTCTCTGCATGGTTCTTATTGTTAGTACGGTCATTCCACATTCTGGAATCAATGAAAGAAAAGAAACAGAGAGGTGCTTCTATGCTCTTCCTTCTAGTACAAGTTGCACAAATCTTGAAGCAAGCGAAGGGGTAAGTAATCACCATCTACCTTTCATTCATGCTTTAATAGTTGTGCAACTTTTAAAAAGAAGAGCATAGAAACACCTCTCAAACAAACAACATAATTTTTGAAAATACCTATCACTCGGTGCAGTCTGTATTCCGCTTGATCGTTCAGGACGTCCGCAACCGTAGAATTGCTGTGGCAGGCTGTTGGAGGTGGCCTATGAATGAGATCATTAGCTCGATTTGTGTGCCCTGCGTTGCTGGCATACAATCTTTACGATAAGCAGTTGTAAAGCTCTAAAGACAGCGCTATTCTTTTTAGATAATGAAAGAAAAAAATTGATTTTTTTGGTCTCTGCATACTGAGATGCACACAGTATAACAATTATTACAGAGTTCAAAGTTACAGCTAAAAAAGCCACCAAGTAGCAATTAAAACTTAGGCCATGTTTGTGTCGGCTTTTTCATCGGCTTAAAAGCCAAAAAGCCTAAGCCGAAACAAACGACTGGTTTTTAAGCCGGGCTTTAAAAAAAACCAAAAACCCCTGTATAACTATAAGCCAAAAGCCGGACAAGAGGAGCTTTTTGGGGCTTTTTTAAATGAAATAACCCTTTGCCACTAAAAGTCTCCAAAAATACCCACCAAATACCATCATATATAAATTGAGAACTCATTCACCATCTCGTTTAGTGTATTTTAGACTTTTCATCTATAAGATGTACCATCTAACCCATTAATAAGTCAAGATACCAAACAACATGTCTTGCTTAAAAGTAGACGGCTTAAAAACTCATTAAGTCAAAAAACTAGCTTTAAACCAAAAATCAAAAACCCTAAACCGAAACAAACGAGCCTTAGTAGTTTAAAAAAGAAAAAAAGCTTGCAACAAGCGCTATGCGGATCGCCTTTTCTTGCGATAGCCCCATCTGAGTTGCCCCTGTATGTGGGGCAACTCTCCTTAAATGAAAGATAGATTGCTCCCGCTAGTTCGTTCAAAAAAAAATTATTACGGTCATTTGCTTAGTTTAGTTATTATAGTCTGATAGATGATAAGATCTGTACCGAACACTCATCTAAGCAATTTGTAAGATGCAACCTGAGCACGGAATGGTGGGCTAAACTATACAGTAAACAGCACCAAACTGTACAACTGTTGCGTCCGGACAAAAAAGAAACAGAAAAACAAAAATTTGCCAGCGGGCGAGTATTGTACTGTGCCGCACGGTTACCGATGCAAATGTGCTGTGATCCGATCTAAATCCTCCCACCGTCTAGTATTTAGGAGATTTTAATTTTGATAAGATATGATCAAAATGCCCTCTTAACAATACCGATAATATCCCAAGCATGTCATTGTCAGACGAGGTAGGGAAGCGGTGGAGGAGACGGCTAACATGGATGGGGGCAGTTTACGAAAGTTTATCTAGAGATCCAAGGGCGTCGAGTATTTGTAGAGGTAAACGAAAAGAGTTCTTTTACGGTATACTAAATTGAATATGAATCGTTCATTCTTTTCGATTCAATGTATCAGATTAATTAGAGTTTACATATACTACAAGTATAATTGAAAGTGCATCTAGGCCCCTAAATTGGTTTTGGTTGATTAATGACAAACGATTAAAAGGACTAATGTCTTCAATGAGCTTGTGAACAGGTAAAAGATTAAATGTGAGATCTTCTACATGCGAAGGACACCCTCAAACGAATTCAAGCGAGTAAAACGGCTTTGTAATCTTATTTTTTCTATGCTTTGTGTCGTAGGAATGCCGTACTATTAAGAGGGATGCATCGTAGATGATCTAGGGTAGTCTCTATGCTCAGATGAATGTTACTTTAAATCTTATTGAGACCATAAGTCATCGCGCATGCACCGAAATGTGTTTTTATCTAAGTTCAAGTCGGACATTCCGATATTACATCGGAAGTTCCGATGTGACCGGACATTCCGATGTGCATGCTTGCTTCAGTCCGATGCGTAGAAGATGTATCGGAAGTTCCGATATTTACGATCGGAAGTTCCGATACGTTGTAAAGCTTTCTAGGGTGCTCTCTGTAAAGATCGGAAGTTCCGATATTTGACATCGGAAGTTCCGATGTGTTCAAACCGAAAAAAGGGAGCTCTCTGGAATTATCGGACACTCCGATATATTAGATCGGACATTCCGATATTGGTATCGGAAGTTCCGATGTATATATCGGACAGTCCGATATGGACTTAGAAGCATTTTGTCAAGGGCTTTTCTGGGAACATCGGAAGTTCCGATGTTGACATCGGAAGTTCCGATGCATCTTGTTTGACAGTTGAAGTGCGCTCGAGTTCTGATTATTTGTACATATCGGACATTCCGATGTTGATATCGGAAGTTCCGATATGCGGTGAAATGGGTGTATAACGGCTAGTTTTGCAAGAAACTATAAATACCCCACCCCTCTCTCATTTGAGGGTTACACACTCTATTTGGCAGAACTTTAGTGCACCTTGAGCCCTCTCTAGTCTACTTTTGAGCCCTCCTCTTTGATCTTAGGGATCATCCAAGGAGTGAGGACTAGAAGTGAGATTTGGAGCTAGAGTGAAAAGCAAGTGTCTTTCATCTTGAGCATTAGAGTGTTCCTCCAAGATCAATCAACGTGCATTTGTTACTCTTGGAGGTTGAAGGACTCCTAGACGGCTAGGCGTCGATCACGAGCTCGCAAGGATTGTGGGTCGCCGTGAGAAGTTTGTGAAGGCCGGCTCCGCCTCCGAAAGGAAAGGAACCAAATAGTGGGACCAAGCCTCAAGTGTGACCGAGATTTGGGAGGAAAGGGTTGGAAGAGACCCGGCTCTTTGGAGCCTCCTCAACGGAGACGTAGGATTCCCTCAAGAATCCGAACTCCGGGATCAATTCCGTGTCTTCTTTTTCACTTTGCTTTAGCTTGTCTCCTTATTGTTTTGATCCAACCTTCTTATACTATCTCTCAAGATTATTGCTTTCAGTTGTTAATTGTCCGGGTCAAAAGTCGATCGGACATTCCGAACTGGTATCGGAAGTTCCGATTACATCGGAAGTTCCGATCCAACACCGGAAGTTCCGATACTCTTTCCGCTGCGACAAATTTAGTTTAAATTTTAAACTGCCTATTCACCCCCCCCCCTCTAGGCAACTTTCTCATCTTTTCAATAATCCACATTTATACTACAAGTATAATTCACCGTAAAAGTCCTCAACAAAAATGGGGGAGATCTGTGTTCAGGTGGTTGCTGTGTTCCTGAACACATCCAGATGCAGTGGCAATAGACCAGTGGTAAATGTAGTATGGGTTCAGCCTTCCGGGTGATGAGCAGAAGGCGAATCTGCATCGCCTACAGCTGCAGAAAAAAAAAAATGCTTTGTTAGTGGCACGACCGCACGAAACGCCCGGATGGACTTGGACTCGGCAAGGGCAGGCGGCTGCGATAATGGCCGTCGCCATCGACGACCTTGAAATTTAACCACTCGGAAGCTGCTTGCAGACGCACTTTTTTTCGCTCGCCGTGTAATCTGTCCTGCCGACTGTGGGTAGCGTTCTCTTTCCCGGGAGGTGTTGGGGAAAAAAATTAAGTCAAAGGAAAAAAAAAAAGGGCTAAAACTCCCACAAGTAGTTCTTTTTTTTAGTTCACATGGGAGACGCCAACTTTATCAGACGTGATAACAACCGACGAGCATCTAGATTGGAGCAGTCAGGCAAGTAACTCAGCTCGCAAGGCACTCTTCAATCCCACTGGTAGCAGTGCTGCAAAAAAAAGTTGTTACAGCTCAAATAAAAATGAGAGGTGCTTCCGTGCTTTCCCTCATAATACAAGTTGCACAATCTTGAAGCAAACGAAAGGGTAAGTAATCCTCATCCACCCTTCATTCATGCTTTAATATTTGTGCAACCTTAAAAAAAAGAGCATAGAAGCACCTCTGAAAAAAAACTCGTTATTGGCTTTTTGAAAGCCAAAGCTAACCTTGAACCTTTTAAATAGGGTTTATATTAATTTCGAAAGAAACTCGTTAGCTAGCTAGCTCTAACCAGTAGGGATCGAGTAACTACTTTTCCAGACTACGGATTGAATCGGGTGCCTTGCGCATTAGACTATAGATTATAGTGTTTTGATGCTCGCATAATCTAAAGCACAAGATTCTTCCAGGAAAATTGCTTGCGTACCTCCTCTCAGAAAAGAAAGGCAGAAGTAACAATGTGCACCTTTTCAGCATCTCTCCCTCTCTCTCTCTCTCTCTCTCTCTCTCTTGGTGCGCGTGTGTCTGCTTCTCTCCTCTGTCTGTATGTAGGCCCCAGGGGCAGAAATGACACGAGAGGGAAAATGGGCGGCAGTGCCTACGTGCAGCAGCATTGCTGAACGAACGTCCATCTTCTTGGCGCGACCGGCGCCACAACTCTCGGTTTATGGGCGGCAATCTGACGCCCATTCGTGCTAAAACGAGACTCAGATCGAGCGAGGAATTGACCTCCTTTCACGGGCACGTCCTCGTGCTCTGTTCCGCCAAGAGACGAGGCGTTATTCCCCTTTAAATTTCTTCGCGAGCAGATCTCAAGTGCTCCAGTAAATTATCTTCACGATTCTCTTTGGAAAGGATTCTCTCTGGAAATCCCTCTAGAAAGATATTCTTCCTCCAATCCCTTCGAGGGAAGCTGCTGGAGCTGTCGGGAAATAAAGAGAATGCATATGAGGAAAAGAATAAAAAAGTGAATGAAATGAAGGGAGCATATTCTTTATCACCACACCACGCGATGGCCGGCAAGGCGGCAACGCCATGCGGTGATTATATATCTACCTGACCAGGCTATGCACGCACGCGTCGTTGGTTTTCCATGGCGGCTCGAGCCACACGAACACGACGATCGAATCTGGGAGAAACGGTGCTGCACATGCAGTTGCGCCAGCTGCATTGGCATTCGAGTATTCGGACGCTTTTTTTAGGAGAGAGCGCATGCACTGCGGTACTGCCTTTTTCTTTCCCAGCTTTGCTAGCTTTTGCAGACGTTGCAGTCATGTGTTGTGCCATGGCTACCTGAGAAGCTCTGATCGTGGAAAGAGCCAGCTGAGCAACAGCGTCTCGTGACTTCGTGAGCCTGCTGACCTATCCAGATCACAGGCACGTACGAAAATTTTCGTATTTGGAACAAGAGTTGATACTTTCGCGTATTTACAAAAAAAACCCCACTCATACCCGGAATTTGGAATTCCGATTATGCATACCCAGAATTTGAAATTCCGGGTATAACGTGTTAAGTTTCCCAAACCTCGGGTATTGCGTATTTGTCCTATAGGGTATAGGGTATTTTTTTTTTGTTATTCAAAACCGTGCAAATAAGAAAAAAAAAACCATACCCACCCGGTTTTTCAAAAACCGAGTATGGCTTTTTTTTTGTTATTCAAAAGAGAGGTGCTTCTATGCTCTTCCTTTTAAAAATTGCACAATTATTAAAGCATGAATGGAGGGTAGATGGTAATTACTTACCCCTTCGCTTGCTTCAAGATTTGTGCAACTTGTACTAGAAGGAAGAGCATAGAAACACTGCTCTATTCAAAATCGTGCAAAAAAAAAAAAAACCATACCCGGAATTTCAAATTCCGGGTATGAGTAGTTTTTTTGTAAATACATGAAAATATTATATCGTTTTGCGAATACGGGTTAAATCTCGTATCAAATACGAAAATTTGGTGGCTAGATTACAGACGTGTACGGTGTGCTGTTCCGGTGGTTCGTCGTTTGGTTAGTCGCAAACCACACGAATAAACAAGCTGAATCCCTGGGCCCTGGCAGGGATGAAGGAGAAGCTTACTAAGATGCGAGGCCAACGACTGATTGAGCTGTGTACACCTTGCAAACACAGTGACAGTGCAGCAGTACCTTTCGCAGCTTGCAGCTGCAAACAACCTTGATCGATCGATCTGTATCCGTATGGCACAAGCACAACACAACCGTATTCACCGAAATGAAAAAAGAAGCCACATAATTAGTGGTGCCGGCCCGCCGGGTATGCACTGAATTCAGAAATGAAAAAGAAGTCACATAATTAGTCTGATTAATGCATGTGTATTTGATATGTTTGGGAACTAGCTAGACGAGTCGGTTGGTGCGGTTGTTAAAATACAAGAGGGTGGATCAGATCATGGGATTAAGGGTGCGTTTGGTTTAAATGGGATGGAATTGAATGAGATGGGATGGTCCTGTATTATTTGGTTCCATTATTTTGGGTGAATGAAATGGTTCAGCATCTAGAGAGAAATTCCTCAAATTTGTATCACTTGATTCAGGATGGGATGATTCCATTCAAACAACCAAACACATAGATAGCTTTTTTCTTGAACCATCCCATACATGTACCACTTGGTTGGTACAGGTAACCAAACGCACCCTAAATCTCACCAAAATTAATTTGTAAATAACCCACGTAACCTGCGGTTTGTAGAAGGCTGGAATCATGATGTGTTGATGTTTGATCTGCAAAGTATCCGGAATATTGTGCCGGCATGCAGTAGGGCTCCCCCTGGGTTGGCTTAAGACATTTTTTTGCTGGAGTATCATAGCTAGGACAAATAAATTAAGCTAGGCCGTCGAATTCCAGAATTTAATCCATCCTGAAATCAACTTTCTGACCCCTAGCTACGTTGTTTTTCCACATAAGCGGGTAATTATACGATCCCGGACTGATCTTGTTTAATTAACTCAACCAAAGTAGAACCTTGACGGCCGCTAGGAATGATTGCATGAGTTCTGTTAAAACTTTAGGTGGAACGATCATATCAATCAATCACAAAGAATAAGATCTCTGATCGAGACTAGGCAAGGATTTCATCTTTAATTCCTGCCCCGGCCGATAACAAATACTAACAAGGACAAACATTGATGCCCTTGGTTTAGCAGTACTGCTCTCCATGATAAGGGTAAACTAGAAAGGATCAAATAGTTGAAGGACAGGTGCAATTAAAACGACTCAAATCAATTCTGACGATCCATACCTACCATCTTGACCTGAAGAAGTTTCTTTCTTGCATGGCATGAAATTCTCTTGCTCGTATGAATGGAGTATAAAGAAGAAGAAAAAAAACTCTTTGTAGGGTTTGGTTTATGTGACGAGTAATAGTAATTGATGTTGCAACCACCAGATATCCAAAAATATTGAAGACTGCAGACAAGTTCTGCAGGGTGGCTCATTCTATATTTGCCTACCGAAACAATTGGTCGATCTCTATAGGCTGCATGCTTGCATGGCAGAGATATTATTATTGATCAAGCGGAGGGCACCATATTATACTAGAGGCATGCATAGTCAAATTTGGATCCTTGATTGAAGAAGAGTGCAAGAAGCCAAGAAGTAACTACTTGTGTTTATATATGGCTGAAAAAAAAATCAGTTGAAATGATGTTTTCCGTCTTCCATCCATGCAATCTCATCGAAAGAAGTAATCATCATTAGCAAGGTACTTATTATGATACGTATTGCAAATATTTTTTTTTAAAAAAACCCCACACTTTCGAGGTAAAAAACACATTTTACTGATGCCCTTTTCTCTCTCTCTCTCTGATCAGTCCCTTTCCAGAGCAGCATGATTATATGAAGGGGCGGAGCCAGCCCAGACCCAAGCCCGGGGCTGAGCTAACTGATTTTAAATTAAATCTCTGTTTTTAATTATTTTTCAGTAACTTTTAAAAAAAATTAATGGGCTTTCGGTACTAGGCCCCGGGCTGCAGCACGGGCAGCCCGGGGCCTGTATCCGCCCCTGATTATATGTACTAACCATTTGTTTTAAAATTTTCACCTTTTTGAGTAAACTAACTGATCCCAACCGGTAGAAAATTTTAACAACCTTGAATGGTACCTTCCCCGTTGGAGAAACACTTGATTAACTTCCTTGACAGCCCTACCACTAGCGAAAGAGTATAACAAAAGTAGACAGGTGGAATCACAAACCACAAACACAGAGTATACTTTTCTCCTTTGCCTTCCCTTGAAGCACATCGCTACTTCTATGCATCAAAGACTACTCGATCATACCCGCCGAATCAAGACCACACACATATATAGATTGCTCCAATCAACGGTTTAATTTGTATGCTCTCACATCACCTCATCATGTATCCTATCATCAGCAAGAAACAACAAAGGCATGCACTACGTGATACTCTATCATGCATGTGTCACTTAATTTGGTCCACCCGCTATATATTCTCACAATCATACGCCAAAAAAAATTTGAATGTGCCGACGAGCTAAACAAGCCGTTAAATTACCTACAGGTAAAATTAACCACCTGCAGTCATCCTCCATCAAGATCAAATTAATGTGTTTGCTCGTTACAATAGTAAAAATGGGTCGGGCCTGGGCCGGCACGAAGCACAAATGGGCCGGGCTTGGGCTCGCCAAAAGTGAGTCGGGCCACGA
The DNA here is from genome assembly GCA_036346355.1 of Rhipidocladum racemiflorum. Classification (NCBI taxonomy): domain Eukaryota; kingdom Viridiplantae; phylum Streptophyta; class Magnoliopsida; order Poales; family Poaceae; genus Rhipidocladum; species Rhipidocladum racemiflorum. Next base: position 46,677,508 of record CM070582.1, on the reverse strand, counting down.
TGGGGCACGGCACGGTTTCGGCCCGAAACACGATGGCACGACGCCCACCTCATGCATGTGTCACACTTTGGCCCACCCGCGCTATATATTCAATCATACTCCAAAAAAAAAAAATTGAATGTGCTGACGATCTAAACAAGCTGTTAAATTACCTACAGGTAAAACCACCTGCACTCATCCTCCATCAAGATCAAATTAATGTGTTGAGCTGATCGATTTCTCTCATCAGTCACCTTCATCTTGAAAATTATCAGCAACAATTAAGCCAACAAGAAACAACATAAGCTAGCGCTACCTGTTATATATATATATATATATATATATATATATATATATATATATATATATATATATATATATATATATATATATATATATATATAGCCACTACAACAGTAAATTAATTTGCTTGTGCAAGCTTGGGCACCGATCGCTCGCCATGGGCCACACCTTGAGCTAGCAAAGCAGGAGAGAGAAGCTATAGCTAGCCATGGTCGTGTCCGATTGCGCTTTCACAGGGTCGGCCGCGCTTGCATTAAGCTTTCCACTCAGTTTCTCTCCTCTCAATTTATTCGAGGTACGTGGACCTGCATGTGTCGATCTAGCGCACCTTGACAAGATAAAGATTTCTTGGATCGTCTTGGACACCACATCATCGATATGTTAGTACCATCTAGACTATACCTGTGGGTGGCCTGCATGGCGTCTAGTAGCTGCAACCTGCAATTACAAACCTTCACGTGTAATTTTGCTGATGTTATCATGTAATGTAAGAGAAGTCAAAACAAGGAGGCATGCATGGGTAACCGCTTACGTAGTTACGTTGAACGGGAGATTGTTGCGAGACGCTTATTATATCTCTACTATTATAAAGCAGCAGTTGGTGGCAGTGGTGAGTTCTACCCACGTCATTAATTGCCCTGCTTAATTGCCCTACTTAATTGCTCTGCTTAATTGCCTTACGCAAAAAAAGAAGCGTTGCTTTAATTAGCTAGCTTTCGCAAGAAACGAAGCGTTAAAGATAGATGTTTGATATTGTGAAATATTTTTTTAATTTTTTAATCTTTATTTTTCGTTATCAATTTTGTTTTTCGTAGCAACGCACGGGCATGTAACTAGTATAGCATTATATAGGAAATTTTACACTTCATTCTGGATTTGCTCAAATATAGCATTATTCTAGATTAATAGATCGATGGGTAGTAGACTAAGATCCAATTGTTTTTTTTAACCGAATCCAAGCAGTTCCCAACACTTAGTAGTAGCTGCGAAGATGATCATCTCACTCTTATCAATTCATTTCTCTCTCCCTTTTCTTTTATGAATCTCTTTCACATTTTATACTCTAGATTCGACTTGTGGTGTCCATGTTAATCTCTAGAGTCTAGGCGCGTACGTTGGAATCTAATCTACATTGGCGACAAAACCTGTTTAGAAGCATCTACCTTTCCATGAAATTCACGCGCTCCAATCAATCGAAGGTTGGTGCCGACTCCTTTTCTGGAAGAGAAGAGGAGGATTGAGAGATGGGACTAATTAATGTTACCAGAATTAAGTTGTTGTTAGGAGCAGAATGTGGGTTGGGGATTTGTATATGTTGGCAAAGTTAATTGGGGCCGTCAAGAGAACTAAACAAATGCTGAAAGAAGTGTTCGTGCTACCCCTGCCAATCTTCATCAAAGCTAAGGCCAGTTCAATTCCTCAGTCTGACAAAAGGAGGCTAGGTTTATTGCTCTCCCTAAGAGGTACATCAAGGAGAAAACTTTCTACGTGAGTGCTACAATTAAAGAGGAGAATGCTAATTAAGAGAGTATTAGATATGTTATTAATGTAATGTGAGTCTGCTGAAATGGGTTTCCTTGAATAGTCGGGTAGAAGAGATAGATACATTGCTTCTTCAGCACAGTGCAACAGTGAAAGGAAATGCTCAACTAGACACATACCGCACCAAACAAATAATCTAACTTCTCAACTTATTTGGAAGATGCTTCAGATTGTAGCTACAAGAACTTGAGACAGAGGTTACTTCGAAAAGAAAAGGAGCAACTTGACAGAAGATGTAGGTGCAACCGAAATTGCTGTTGAAGGAGATTCGGAATTGTTGTTGGGCACAACGTAGAAAGTTGTTCTAATGCTTGAGAGAAAATACTCTGAAGCTGCTTCAGCCGCTGCCAGATCTTAATTCGCGGTCAGAACAAACGGCACACAAGAAAACCGTGTCATCACCAACCGGGCTTCTGAAAACTGCCACTTCACTGCAAGATTGCGCATTCTGCTGGCTATGTTAGTCATGTAGCGATGAAGATGTCATAGTGGTAGTGTAGATTGTTCTTCTGCACCACAAATTCTTGGCTGCTGAAAGCCATTAGGCTTTTTCTTGACAGCATTCTTCACCTCCTCCTCTCTCTTATCAACGAAAGATGTTACTCGGCATCGGTTACGGATCGACCTGGCTGTTTGCGTTTATGTTTTTGATAGGTTGCAACAACCGTGTGTATTTCAAGGCAGCTTATCCTAGCAGAGATGGCCAAGGAATTACATTTAACAATACACACATCAGGTGCTACCTATGAAGATTAACAGCAAAATTTGAGCCTGGATCAGGATGGACATGCCGTTAACGTCCAGTCATGATAATCCAGAGGACCAGATATTCTATGGAGAATTAGGTGGCACAGTATACGATGCAAGAGAAAATGCAGCCCATACAACTATTCTGCATTTTCAGATTAACAAGAACATCAGCATCAAAGATGGCAATTACGATATATAGCCTTTGCGCTGCGCGTAATTAAGCGCCTCAACACCGAACAATGTTGGGTGGATCTCTTCTCTGAAAACGCTCTTGCTGCAAGGAATGCTGCTGATATCGCTATGCGCAAGGAACTTTACGGCCTTTTTCTTGTTCATCTAATGGATGCCGTCTGTATCTATATATAATAGACCATTGCTCAATATATAATGGATGTCCACATTTCAATATATTGTTACTTATATTATCTCTTAATCCCATGTATATCATCCAAAAGATTTACTATGTTCATACCTTCGTCATCATACAATCGGTTACCATTAAGATACTCTTCTGTGCTTCCTGCACCTCTATCAGAAATTATCGCAATATATTTTCCCTTTCCCTATTGCTATCTTCAGCAGGCCTATACCACTGGTAGAAGCATAACTGAATTACAAAAACAGCTATACTATTTTGATTTCCGTTTCTCAGATCATGGATAGCCTTTACCATGGTTTAATAAACACTTCGAGCCTCTGCATGCTTACAAATAAGATTCCTTGTCAGGATTCTAGACTAGCTACCTGACATTTAGCTGTTTCCCATAATATGCCCCTTTTGCTATGGCGATTGGCACATATGCCACTTTTTTCAATTTTTTCTGCTATGGCTGCCCAATCACACGTTATTAATATAATTGCCTATGTCATTATTCACAATCGCCGGCTATGAAAAATTAACTATAGGATTCATCAATGAAATACTATGCTCCGAATTAACAAATTATGCTTGTTTGCCCATAGGTAATTAGTATTTTGTATACGATCTCTCCATTGAATTAAAGACCTCGTGTATATTATATTTCATCTTCCCTTCGGCCTTCGTTTTTGCCCTTTAATTTACCAGGCTGTGGTTTGTCATTGCACACCTAAGCTATTTTCTACTTGATCTTCACCAAAAACACAGTGTCGGCGCGCAAATCTTTCTAGTATGCTATACACTGTCACAAATCCAGATAATTGTGCTCAATCTTTGTTGGAAGATACTGTTGCTCTACACTTCGTAGTCTGTGTCGTGCCCTTACGAGTAAAACTTGGATCTTGCCACATGCCCATACTATGTTCATAGAGGTCAGTGAATGAATGAAATACAAACATGGCATTCTCGTCAGGACAAACGTGTATCCCGACATTCTATTAGAAAACTGCAAAAAAAAAAAGAGAAAGTAATATCATTTAAAAAGAAACAAGTAACATTGGTATAAGACATCATAATCTCATAGGGTAAAAGGGAACACTTGCCAACAGATGTGTGGCAGGAATAATGAGACTGAACTTGGTGTGGATCTCAGTTCAGCAGACAACAGAACTAGCAATATATATGTGCGTTCTGGTTCAAATTTGCAGACCACGTAACAAAGTACATTCAAAATGAAGTCTTATTACACTGATCATCCAACAGTATTGCATATTATTAATAAAAGTCTGCAGACATGACAAGATGATGTTATTCCAACTGCACCTACAGTTGCATTGCAAGGCAAATCCAGACGATGAAACAGTCGCAGCAATTCGCTTCTCATCACTGCAGGCTGCATTTCACTCAGACGTCAAACATGAGGCTGAACTTGGTAGCAAGAGGAATGGATATGATGGCAGCACACAACGCAACACCAAATATACGGTGTGAGATTGAGAACGCAGCGCTGAACTGGGGTTTCTTCAAGGGAAGATGGGGAGACAATGGACGGTTTGCAACAGGAACCAACAGGGGCCGACTTGTGTGCAGGGATCGGCTTCCGGATGGAGACATCTTCGGTTGCACAGTTCCTAGTGTAGAAGATGTGTATCCCCTAGCTTGCTCAACTCTTGAGAAGTGTTTGAGGCCATCCATGCTGTTGAATGGTGAGTTTGAGCTACCAAGGGCACCTGAAAAGATGAAGGCAACAAATGTGGACTGCCTGGTCGCATGAAATGAACTAAAAAAAAAAACAGGATATCTCATTGCATTTCACCAAAGTTGATGGAAAGCATTGTTAACTATACATAGAATTTAGCAATAGCTTGTCAAAGATTCACTAAGTAAATAGATGGATGTTTCTCCATCAAACTACACAATAAATTATTCGCACATATCCAAATAAAAATAATAGATACAACCAAAAATGATCAAAGCCACACGAGGCATGCATGAACTATTGTCTCCATTAAAATTTCATGACTAACCAACAATAGCTCTTCACCTCCAAATAATGGTATAAATGACCAGTGATATATGTCCATTATTGACCTTCTCTCGAGCTATGACAGACAACAATATATATAGTGATAAGCTGACACAATATTAAGCTCAATTAAGCAACTCAGCTCAATTAAGCTGCTAGATGGCAGACTAACACTCTAAGCTCTACAGTGGTTTCCAGCCTCATACTACCTCAACTGTTAGTCCATTACACACTCTACACAACAAGAATGTACTTGCAGAGATGTCTGTAAGCCCCCACTATCACCTATACATTGGGTCAGAGGTGTAATTGTTTAGTATCTCGAAACTACGTCGGAACCCGTTGAAGAGTTCTTACCACGGAGAGCAAATGGAGTGTCTCTGAAGGGCGCAAATCGAGTGTTGCTGTGATACTTCTCCATTCCTGCATGAAAGGAACCAATAATCATACATTCGCATCAACACACTTTAGTAGAAAGACGAATATAATTAACCAAGTTTTGTCAACTGACTTTGAGAAAGAGCAGATTAATGATCTTGGAGATCTCAAAATCAATTGAAACCACTGAGCTTGATTTTTTAGAACATAGATCAAGTTATGCATTTTAGCAAATTCCTAATAAAACCCGAAGCTAAGCAACAGCCAGAATATAGAAACCCAGGACAAAGATCAAAATACTTTGTGGTTCACAAATCCATTTCACTGCGATGATGTACGACTGACAAAGCAACGTAACAACATCTTAGCTTTTTCAATATGCACATTATGTGCTATCGGATGTAGGAGCCGGTGATGGCATGGAGAACATGAACCTGAGCATTACAACATCTTGAAATTTCTAATCAATTTACATATCTAGAGCCTACCTAATAATCTACACACACATGCACATTCCGACGGCCGGCGAGACGGCGACGGCGGCGGGATCGACCGGCGTGCGGCAGGTCGGGCGCCCGAACAGTACGAGACATAATATCACTCACAACTAAATAAAGAAAAAATATCGCGAGATGCGCCTTTTCTTAACTTGTTAAACAATTTGGGGGGGGAAGAGATCAGAATCTAACGCTCGCCATGGAAGAACCCTAGCCCTAGCAGAAACTCTAGAAACCAAGAGCTAGCCCCAAACTAAGAGCACATGCAGGCAACGAGAAACCAAGAAACGCATGCGGAAGTACATGTCTCATGGATCCCTACCTTCCTCCGTGCTGCTGCGCCGGGGGATAGGAGATCTGGAGCGCGGTGGCGATTCGGAGGGGACGACGTCGTCTGCCTCTGCCGTCTTTGTCCTACCCTCTTCTCAAACGACCAGGATGGATTACGGTTGCACGAAGAGGTGTGGGGAATCTCGGGATGCTTTGTTTGGGCCGGAGGGGCAGACGAGTGGGTAGGGCTGGGCTGCGGGAGAAGAAGATTGGACGGGCCGCCGCGGTTGAGGGAGACGGACGGACGGGGAGGCCTCTGAGGCTATTTGCATTTTGCAATTCGGGGTTCATTGACTATCTCCACCAATTTCCTTTCATTCCATTCCCTTCCCCATATTCATTCCCTTTATTTCCTACCATCTCAAGCAGCATCCCCTCGAGGGATTTGTGAAGGAATTGGAGAGAGAATCCCTTTCTAAAGAGATTCACTGTTTGAATACCTTCCGAAGGGAATCGTGAAGAGAATCCGCTGGAGCACTTAGGATATGTTCGTGAAGGGATTTGGAGGGGAAGGGAAGCTGCTGGAGATAGTCTTAGTTTTACATGGATGGGCTTGCTCTAAAGACTGCTGCGAAATCAATTTCTGAGCATCCTTTAATAATCCTTTTAATCATTCGGGTAGTGGAAATTTGCTAAACTTAAACATCATGCGTACGAATAAACCAAGGCCTCGTGAGTTGCAACAAATTACAGATAAACAATATTATAAGTACAGAATATAAAAAATAAAAATAAACATGACGTTTCCTCCATGTGGTGTGAGTGCCGACGTTCAGATCTCATCCTCCCCCTGACTCCGCCGGTACCACCACCGCTTCGCCGCTCCTCCCCTCGTCATACCGCCACCGCTCTGCCGCTCCTTTCCCAGCCTGTAACACTCCAGTCAAACGGCGGGTGCCACCGGCGCAGCAGCAGCAGTCAGGTGAGTCCCCCCGAGCCTGCCTCCCGAGCGAATGCCACCACCGCTTTCCTAGCCCACCCAGGATGCTAAGTTTCTGTCCTCCTTTGCAGGTGGTGTGAGTGCCTCGGTAACCCCGGTGCGTACTGACGTAGATTCATTTCGAGTCCTTTTAGGTTGTTTTGGGGTTCTTTTTTTTCCTTAACTTGCTCATCGCTTGTTTGATGGAATGCAAAGGAGAGGTGTGCAGACCACGACCAGAGCGGCAGCTGATGGTGCTGTTTTCATTGGGTTTTTGGGTTTCTCGACGTCTGTTTACGCCACATTTTAGGGTTTATTGTGTGTTTTTCGAGGGGTATCTATTTTGTTTCACGGCATTCCAGGGACCTAAGGGTGCAAGGTTCAGTTGTTTTCTCTATCTTGTCGTTCCCCCTCACTCTTGCTAAGTAGTGATTTTTATGCTTCTCCCAGTATTAGTTCTTGCTTATTACTTACTTCGTTGACAGCATTTCTATTCCGTTGCAATGCACGGGCATTCTACTGGTGTTCCTAAATGGTCAGGTATTAATTCAGAATTTCATATGGCTAGATTGATCAGCATTGATGTAAAAGGGGAATGAATTGTTTTGAGTGTAGCTTTTGTTTCTATCAACATGATCGTTATTGGTGATTGATGACTGAAGTTACTGGTGATTGATGACTGAAGTATGAAATGTGGTGACTTGAGAAAGGGGCTCAATTGTCTTTAGTGTGTTTTGCCTGTTGGTCTAAGATATACATTGTGTCTTGCAACATGGTCATGCCATGCTCATACTCAACTGCTATTTAAGTTCCATTCTTTTTTTTAGAATGGCAGGCGTAATCGAGAAGTGAGGAACAGAAGAAGAGGCGGTGATTAGTGTACCTATGATCTGTGCCGCGGGAAAAGGAAATCTCATGCAATCCAGAAAATTGGGTTGTGTCACAATTCTTGATACCAATTGTGTTATATCTGAATTTGTATCAAGAACAAACTTTGATCATTACATTACCTTATCTCTGAATTGTGTTATCTCATAAACTTGGATCATTGTGTGCAGACTAGAAGAACACCGAGTCCTATACTCCTATGACTTTAGATAAGAAAAAATTTTAAAATCACAAGTAACATGTGGTCCAATATTTTCTTTTTCCCATGATTGTAGACTCCCAAACTCTGGAAACGGTAGATTCTGTACCCGTCAAGTTGTGATATTAATGGCCTCAACCACTCCTGCATTAGTACAATTTCAAATAATATTATACTATAAATCTATAAAACAAATTGAGAGGATACGACATTATATTTCTTTTTCACAACAGAATTGCCATAGCATTATATTTGTTTTCATGTTTATTTAGATACTGAAATTAAAGCATGCTCAAGTTCTATAATTAAGGGCAAAGAAGGTCATGAACATAACTTTGAAATAGAATAACATAATTTTTTGTTTAAAATAACCAAACAAAAAATAGTAATGGTAAGACATCCTGTTTTTTTTTCCATCTAATTCTCCTGTGTGTGTACGTCATTCTTTTTTTATATGTTTACTGTAAACAAATCAGGGTACCTTGTAAGAATTTTTTTTATAAATAATCAATTTTTATTTGTGTATTACAATTATATACGTTCATAATTTTTTTTTACAGAAGTAGACTCTTTTCGCTACACGTCAGCGCGAGATTGGAGCAAGTCGCGCCACGTCAGCGCGAGATGGAGCAATCGCGCCACCTCAGCGCGAAAAGCAATTCAGCGCCCGGCCCAGGCGACGAGCGAGGAGGTGTCGCGCCCGTGGCGCGACGGCAGCGGCGCGTGAGCGGCGTGGCGGCGGTGGCCGATCAGCGTCGAGAAGAGAGAAGAAGAAGAAAGAAAGAAAAGAAAGAAAGGAAAAGAAAAATAGGAGGAAAGGAAAAAAAAGAAAAATAAGGAAAGAAAGAAAGGAAAAGAAAAAAAAAGGAAAAGGGAAAAAGAAAGGAAAAGAAAAAGGAAACATTTTTCGTTAGCATTTTTCAAAATTTGCAAAAATGAATAGATTAATGTGGTTTTGTTACTTTGGAACCTCGAATGAAACGGAAAAAATGCTCAAATATACATCGGATAAATAATAAATATCGTAAATATACAACAATAATAAAAATTTGCAAAAATACCCTCGCCATGCTTGGTAACGTTAACAAGATGTCGATAGATTGAACTCGAATACTTTGCTCCTTATATACTCTTTATGAATTTTTTTGGCATTACGATATTGTTTAATATTCCATCCTACCGATTTTGCCGCATCATAATTTTACTCCGTCCCGCCACTATAATACACGTACTATCGAAATGAGAATAGGATGATATCCTATTACCTTACCTTAAAATTGATGTTAAGATTAGGATAGAAGATGCACATGTCCAAGGAACAATAACGGATAATAAAGGTACATAAAAATAATAATTTCGCCATATCGAATTTTTCCGTCCTCATTCTGCTTTGCCGTCCGCGTGTTGCAGCGGCGGCGACCTGTATCCGTCGTCAGGGAATATGAATATTTGACTCTTGTGCTTAATTAGCTTGTCCGTATGACCCGTCATACTCATCACGATTGTAAAGATAACATTTATGTTCATTTGAAGAAATTTCATTCTTTGTTTACGATTGTAGTAATTAGGTGATATATCGAAATGAATTCAGCGAAGCGAACTATACAAATCCGACAAGATCCAAAGTCACGCACAAATGGTAAACAACAATGGCATGTACGGCACTCTAACGAGTATCTGGGACTAAACCTAACATGCCTTAGGGAAATGCAACAACAACAAGAGCATTAAATCGTACACTTTCTTGAGAGCACCGAGGATATTTTCCCTTACGCAACCCTTCGGCTCCTGCCCGCCTGGCCTAGCCGCCCTCTCACGCTTTCTCGCACTCGGCCTCCTCTCGCGGCATGGCCGTCGTTCGGCCTCCCTGCAGCCTGCGCATCTGTTCGAGATCTTTGCTTGCGCTTCTCCTCCTGTTCCTCCTCACGCCACTTTTGCTCCACGATAGCCCTCCGATGTGAGTACTCCGATTCCGCCTCCTGTCCATCTCGGGAGTTTGTTCAGCGTCGTAGAATCGGATGAACTTCGCCTGATGGAGGCTGCAATTGGTCACATCACATCGTGTTAGACACATGCAGTTCGATTCAACACAGTGCGAGTACGAACATACAGGCCTTCTACGCCCCATCCGCATCCCAGCGTTGGCTCGTAGTCGTGGTTGCGGCGGCTCGATTACCTCATACCGTATGTGTATGAGTTGTCTCTGACCGTCGGAGCGGCAAGGATCCCCGTGATAGGCACATGGGGACCTCCGTGCCTTCGAGGATGGTTTGGTTCTTATTTGTTCCTAGAGGCGAGGAAACTCCATTGGTCTTTGCTCGTGTGGATTGCTTGGCTGGTTCTTCGTTGTATTGGAGGCGATGGTTTGGTTGATGCAATGTTGGGAAGGAGGAGGGGTTAAATAGCTGCATTAATAGGCGACATCGTGAAGCAAGAATGAATCCGTGAGCATCAGTTCCTTTGCAACTCTGCACTGTGCTTGGTACCGAGCAAATGCATGCGGCTTTGTAGGCTGGGAGGAGGTGCGATTAGGCTTTGGCGACTATGCTTTGACAGGATGACTCGAGGCGATGCATGCGAAGCATTCATTTGACTGCATTTTTTACAGTTGCAAAGAGAGTTGAAACTGGGATTTTTTTACATAATATGGCAGTCCGTATACCAAATAGAAAATCTGGTCCATTCGGCCCAAAAAACTTCCAACACGTTTTTCCCGGGCGCCCAAAATCCTTAAATCGTTAGGGTTGCGACTATAATAGTTAGGGTTATTGGGCGTAGAGAACTTATATGCAAAGGAGTTGAAACTGGGATTTTTATAGAATATGGCAGTCCAGTATACCAAATAGCAAATCTGCTACATTCGGCCAAAAAACTTTCAACACGCTTTTTCGAACCGCCCAAAATCCTTAAATCGTTAGGGTTCGCGCGACTATAATAGTTAGGGTTATTGGGCGTCGAGAACTTATATGCAAAGAGAGTTGAAACTGGGATTTTTTTACAGAATATGGCAGTCCGTATACCAAATAGCAAATCTGGTCCATTCGGCCCAAAAAAAAACTTCCAACACGTTTTTTCCCAGGCCGCCCAAAATCCTTCGTCGTTAGGGTTCGCGCGCGACTATAATAGTTAGGGTTATTGGGCGTAGAGAACTTATATGCAAAGGGAGTTGAAACTGGGATTTTTTTTATAGAATATGGCAGTCCGTATACCAAATAGCAAATCTGCTACATTCGGCCAAAAAAAAACTTTCAACACGCTTTTTCCCGGGCCGCCCAAAATCCTTCGTCGTTAGGGTTCGCGCGACTATAATAGTTAGGGTTATTGGGCGTCGAGAACTTATATGCAAAGAGAGTTGAAACTGGGATTTTTTTACAGAATATGGCAGTCCGTATACCAAATAGCAAATCTGGTCCATTCGGCCCAAAAAAAAACTTCCAACACGCTTTTTCCCGGGCCCAAAATCCTTAAATCGTTAGGGTTCGCGCGCGACTATAATAGTTAGGGTTATTGGGCGTAGAGAACTTATATGCAAAGGGAGTTGAAACTGGGATTTTTTTATAGAATATGGCAGTCCGTATACCAAATAGCAAATCTGCTACATTCGGCCAAAAAAAAACTTTCAACACGCTTTTTCTCGGGCCGCCCAAAATCCTTCGTCGTTAGGGTTCGCGCGCGACTATAATAGTTAGGGTTATTGGGCGTCGAGAACTTATATGCAAAGAGAGTTGAAACTGGGATTTTTTTACAGAATATGGCAGTCCGTATACCAAATAGCAAATCTGGTCCATTCGGCCCAAAAAACTTCCAACACACTTTTTCCGGGCCGCCCAAAATCCTTAAATGCGTTAGGGTTTGCGCGCGACTATAATAGTTAGGGTTATTGGGCGTAGTGAACTTATATGCAAAGGGAGTTGAAACTGGGATTTTATTATAGAATATGGCAGTCCGTATACCAAATAGCAAATCTGCTACATTCGGCCAAAAAAACTATCAACACGCTTTTTCAGGCGCCCAAAATCCTTAAATCGTTAGGGTTGGCACGCGACTACAATAGTTAGGGTTATTGGGCGTCGAGAACTTATATGCAAAGAGAGTTGAAAATGGGATTTTTACGTAATATGGCGATCTGTTTACCAAATAGCAAGTCTTCTCTTTTCTCTTCTTATCTTGTTTTTCTTTTTTCTTTTATCTTCTTTTCTTGTGTTTCTCTTTTCTGTTGTCTTGTTTTCGTGTTTTTCTCTTTTCTTGTTATATGCAATGAGAGTTGGAATAGGCGATCATCAGTGTCTTCGGCGCTTTGCATCTTGGTGGGACAAAAGCAATAATGACACGAGTTTGATTTGACAAAAGGCGATAAATGTACAATCAACAACAAACATTACAAAGGCGTAAATACAACGTAGCAATACAGTACTCAATCGTCGAGCTCGTCGTAGCCCTCTCCCTGGTCACCTCCCTCTCCCTGGTCACCTCCCTCTCCCTGGTCACCCCCCTCTCCCTGGTCACCTCCCTCTCCCTGTGCACGAGGTATGGTACGCCTCTTCTGTCGAGGTGCATCTGCGGCCTCGGCGTCTGGCCTGAAGGGTCCACCGTCTGATGGCTGCTGATCCGGGCTCCAAGCTCAGGTGGTGCAGAGTGCGGCTAGCGTAACTTCGGTGCAGTAGGGTGTGTAGGCGTGGGGCGCTCGAGTGCGACCCAAGCGGGACGTCCGGATCGTCGGTCCGGCATAACGTGTCGAAGTCGTCGCTGCGTGTGTGGCGTAATCAGCCCTCCGGACGGTAACCTGGAAGTACTACGATCGATTCGAGTAGCGAATATATTTCAAAGTAAAATGTCTAGTAATGTCGGTTCTGAAGCATATTGAACACACCTGGGGTCGGAATGAAGAAAGGAGTAGGCATCCATGTTGCGCCGCCAGTATCCGAACCTGTGGCTGTCATACACGACTATTAGTTACTTACCACAAAATGCAATGCATGCCTAAGTGAGAATATTACTCGACACACGAAGAACGGGCCGGCCGCCGCCATGACGAGCCGCCAGGCTGGTCCTGGCGGCCGGCGGGTACGACAAGGCCCTAGGTCCGAAGGGTGCCGCTTGGGGCGGCGATGAGTGCGGCAAGGCGTGGTAGGTATGAGCGGGGTGTCGGTGGCGGTGGCGTCGGCGGCGGTCGTGTCTTGATCCGGACCCCTGGCATCTTACGCCCGACGTATGCGACCCCACCGGGCGGCGTCAAAACTATGCCGGCAAGAAACGGCCCGCACAATCCTCGCCGTCTTCGCGATCATTCGATCCATGAACGCCGTGATGTCCTCCCGGGAGGTCTCCAACCCCCCGCACAAATGGCCTCTCATGGACCTCAAGTCTTGCTCCATCTCTGTCCCCATGTCGCCCTAAAAGTGATGACATGATGTAAGATATATGTATGCTTGCATGCCGTTCAAAAATTGAGTAGATTGCCTAGTTTACGTACCACAAAGTGCATCGCCGATGCAACATGGGTGGGATATGTGTCGTGAGCACGAGCCGGTACGATCTCCTCTGGGTCAGCAGGGGGCAAGAGGCGTACTCGCGTAAGTGGGAAGTACCACTGCAGGTACTCCTGGTATCCCTGTATGTCGATATCGTCATAATCTGCAACCCGGTCTTGTAGTGCCTGAGTCCATTGCTCCACCCAAGGGGCCATTTTCACGGCCCGATTAGTCCGTGACCACCTCTCCTCGAATGCTGCGGAAGTCGCAAACACGTTAGCATGTGCAATGAATTGCATTCGAAATGTAAGGGAGTGATGTTACCGACATGTGTGTCTCTGTGGGGGACGCGCCCGCGTGGAGCGAGGACCTCCTGCTGAGTCCCAGTGCCTCATTACCGGTGAACCGAGTAATCCTCAACGTACACATCGTACACAAGCTTCCGTCGTGTGTGCAAGTACACCCAGATCTCGCGCGCCGGGATGGATAAACCGTGCGGTGCGCGCTTCCTAACCTCCGATAAGGTGTAAGGCTCCCACCGGACACGCTCCGGCCGCAAAAGGTCGAAAGCCTCAGTGAAGTGGGCGTAGACACTCCGTACCTGCAGACCAGCCCATTGTGGCTACAGAAGGTACCGATACAAAGTTAATACGAAAGAGGTTGTAAAGCGAGATTGCGTAGCAAAAAAAACATGTTCGTACCCGTCTGCGGCACCAAAGAGAGCCCATCGTAGGGCGGTCCACCTCCGTGTCCCCGTAGAACTCCGGGCCATACACCCGGTCGTCAACCCATGGTCGTCCAATCTGGAAGCGCTCGAACGACCATAGCATGAGCAGGAGTGGGCACCCGGAGAGGATCGAACCGAGGCGCGTCCTGAGGCACGCATCGCATAGACCCCGGTAGGTGGCACAAAGTACAGCTGAACCCCAGCTGTACTCGGGAACCTCATGGGGGCGACATCCGCTATGGCCGTCTGGCCGGGACAAGCCTAGCGTCGACGCTGTCTCCATGGGTCGTGGTGAACATCACCCACCCGAACAACCACAACAGGTAAGCCTCCGGTGCGGCTCACCTGGTACTCGTGGCGTCCCGACCATCCTAGTTACTGCAAGAAGGAAATGTTTTTGGTTACATGAGATAAAATAAATCGAACCAATTTTGAACCTTGCCGACACATACCTCGAATTGGCGAAGCCACGTGAGAGTGGGACCGTCTTGGCCATGCCGTGGGTGTAGCGGGCGTCTGCGGTGGCCTCCTGTGCGGCGGGAGGACTCCTGCAAACCGAGCAAAAGGTCGTCACGCCGATCGTCATCCACCTCCGGTGGCACAACCGCTGGCGGCGATTGGGAGGCGGTCGGCATCAAAACATCCTGCCAGTCGGCGTCATCTCTCCGCGAGCGGATGGAAGGTATCGTCTCGGGCCGCCCGATCCACGAGGCGATGGGAGGATCGGTCGAAGGGAAGCGTCGGGATCGCTCGGCGACAATGACCTCGCCATCCGGACCTTCGACGTGGTCCTCTGTGTGGCCTCCACCATCCGTGCAAGCGGAAGTAGTCCCGCCGCCTCTAATCTGCAACAATGAATTACAAGTTAGACCACAACATGTTTCAACCCATTAAGTACCACAAAACTTAGTGCGGCTTACATACACAGGTAACCAGCGATCGTCAAGGCCCCATGCACGTCTTGAGTCCGTGTGGACAAGACACCAGGATCCGTGCCGATCTGGTAGTAGCGTGCAACCGTGCGGTGGCGTGCGTCAAGTGACGATCAAGAAGGCCGTCTGACCAATCGCAACCCTCGCCCACGGCCGCCATACTGCGCCACGACAAAACAAAATAATAATTTATGTTGTGAGATCAAAGATAGACATTATGTCAAAAGCATAAACAAGCAACACCATGCCCCGAACAAACACATGTAGTTTTCTTCAATACATAACCAGGCGCAATTCTTTTCACATTACAAGTACTCACTCCTCGAAGCATGACATAAAGAAGGAATACAATAGTTGTCGAGTCATGTATGATTATTACATTCCATACAAGAGGGAACCCTCGAACAAGGCAAGCGCCTCACAGGCATATACGTCAAGACCCTCCATCAAAGCAGCTCTTCGCGGGACATTTGTTCTTCCTATGGCCGTACTCTCCACATAGGACACACCTCGGACGGGGCCTCCATTCAGACTCATCCATGTCGTTGCGGATGCGGCGGCGTTTAGCGGCGACCTTTCCGCCCTTCACTCTGTTCATGTCGGGGACCCATCTGCGGCGTGGCATTGTCAATTTCGGTGAAGTTTCCAAAGAACACGAAACCCATGTAGTTCACCGGACCACGTTTCAACTACCGTATCCGCCATGTAGTGCGGAGAAACAAATTGTACCTTTGCTCATCTGAATCGGCGCAGCCGCCAAGACATCTTGACGGGGTTTATGTAGAAGGTGCGGCTTTCGGCAAGTGCAGTGCACATGCCATCCCCACCACCGCCTAAGCTCACTTCATGGGTGATTCTCCCACTTGACATTCCCAGCCCCTCCATATTCCTCGGTGTTACCTCAAATCGTAACTCCGTCGTACCCATGACGGCGGCCGGAATGTAGGAGGGCCTTCTCAACCTTCTTCGCTATCCAAGTCGTAACAACGCTGCGGTAGGGACTCTGAATGGTACTTGCATGCAACAACTGCGCGGCATGCCGTTCCGAAAATACCTCAGCATGCCGTACAACATACCTTCCACGATAGCGACAAGGGGCATGCCACGAAGACCCCTTATTACCCGGTTGTATACCTCGGCAAGGTTGGTTGTCATAACCCCATACCTTGCCCCAAGTGTGTCATACAATAGTGCCCACTTCTCAACCGGTTCGGACTCGATCCGGTCACGAGAAACACTTGATGTTTCGGAAAGCCTCCTTCGATGTTTGGGGTCAATGTCCGGTAATGGCTGCAAGCATTTGTGGTGCCTCCAATCTTGCCCCGGCTTGTCTCTCTCCGTCACGTATCTGCTTGCTAGTGAGCTCGTCAAGCTTCTCCCAGATGGCATCAAACTTTCTCTGCTGATTTTGCTTGCACAACCTCTTGAATAGGTTCATCAACTTCTTACTTTTGAAATATTTGAACAGGTTAGCTGCCATATGTCGCATGCACCACGGTTCTGCAAATCCGCCACGGAAAGGGCTCTTGCACATCTCCTGCATCTTCTTTATCGCTTTCATCATTGACATGGCGGTCGTGAATTATGCACACATTAGGCCTATCCTTCACAACCCCGATCTTCAGTTTTCTGAAGAACCACAACCAACTCTCGTAGTTTTCACCTTCCACGAAAGCAAAGGCTATAGGAAGTATCTGGTTGTTTCCGTCCACACCGATGGCCGTCAGAATTTGGCCCTTGTACTTGCCGGTGAGAAAAGTCCCATCCACACACATAATCGGTGCAATGCACGAAAGCCTCCACACAAGGCCCAAGTGCGATAAAAGCACGCTCCATAACCATAAAGCCGGGTGGGTTCTGAGATTCTCTATCATGTATAGCAGTATATGTCCCGGGGTTTCTTTCCTTCAAGACGTCCGGGCGGGAAGATTATCATAGGATGCCTCGAATGTACCAAAGCGCTTCTCCAATGCCTTCGTCGCCCTCCACGCTTTGGCGTAGCTGATTTGGTATTTATATCATTCTCATGGCAAGTACTATGTGTTGTGCCTCCATGTCAAACTTCTCCACAATCTTCTCCGTACATCACGTTCGCGATGAAAGATGAGGTCAGATTCACGATGTCTCGATGTTACATTGCTCGAGAACACAAGCTGTCTTTGCACAACCTTCGTGACTACCCAGTTCAACTCATACTTGGGACTGTGGGCATGAACAAGCCAACCGCATACGGCGTTTTCGAACTTCACAGTGAAACAATCTTTCTTGGATTTCACAACTCTTGCCGTGTGCAAGCTCATTGCCCAGACCCTTATAGCATCCTGCCAGCGGACTTCTCCGCGTACATTGCGTGCACCACGAACCTCAATTGGTCGGTACTCACATGTCGAGTCGCGGCATCATCGGCGCTAGGTCTTTCGCCGCCCCTATTCCAAGCGGCGAGGCACACATGCGGACATCTTTGTCATCATCGTCAGGGGCGATTCATCGTGTTCGCCCATCGCAAGTGCCTCTTCTTCCCCCGCCGTAGATTGTCTTCCTCTAGCATATCCACTAACCCTTCCAACTCCTCCCCTTCATCTGCTTGTCCCGTCGCTGCAGCGCTTGACCGAATATTGTCATGAACTTCCGCCGGACCTTCTGCTTGCACCGCGATCGGGCTTTCGTTACTTGCCAACTCTGTTTGGTATCGCTTTGCACATAGAGGACAAAACCCAGCCACGTCGTCTTGATGAATTGGCGTAGTTCCTCCAAGGCGAGCCTGCTCCAACGGTCTAAGCACCCATACCGAGTCGTGTGTACCTCTCGGCCACAAGCATTTAATGCTCACATCATGCACGATAGGATTCAGCGAAAGACTCTGACAAATACACCCGCAGATCTTGAAACTCATTTCAAAGGATTACGATGGTATAAAATACACTGCTGAAAGCTACTCGAGATCTACCCGTATTGCCCTCCCGAACCACTCCGTCACCGTAAAACACTTTGAATGCATCCATAGCAGGCGTAGCTACCTGCAAATTAAAAATTATTCTACGATATGCCCAATTAATATTTGATATACCAATCGCATATTAATGGCAATCGCAATAGAGTTGTGA
The DNA here is from genome assembly GCA_036346355.1 of Rhipidocladum racemiflorum. Taxonomy (NCBI): domain Eukaryota; kingdom Viridiplantae; phylum Streptophyta; class Magnoliopsida; order Poales; family Poaceae; genus Rhipidocladum; species Rhipidocladum racemiflorum. The sequence goes on along the minus strand of CM070582.1, from coordinate 46,659,105 downwards.
AACAAAATAATTTGAACTGCATCGTACTACACTACACATATTTATAATCGTACAACATGGTACATCATTTGTAAATTAAACTACACATCAAACATATTTCAAATCACAACGATACAAAACTATAGTTTTTTGCATTTTCCCATGAATTTACAAAATTGCAGGATTTTTAGAAAATTATTTTATTCAATTTGAATTTATGGTTATGAAATAATGTATATCACATGATCAAGTTAAAACAGTTTTATTATTTAACACATTTAAAGCACACAATCAAATTATTATTTAACCTAATTACGAAATTGATATCACACGATCAAGTTATGACATAAGGATTCTAAAGAATACTACCTCATTTATTTTGAATTTCAATTGCACTTTCAATGTGAATTCTATTTTAAACCAGAGTTCAAACTTTAATTCTTTTTTCCATGAATTTAGAAACTTGTTTCACTCAATTTGAACTTATGGATCAAAAGTTATGACCATTTCAATATATTCGATTTAAATAATTAAGGAGAAAATTGAAATTACGTTTAGTTGATACCCTAACAATTTTACGGCGTGTGTTGCAATATTTAGTTCATACCATAACAATATTTATATTTTACTTAACAATTTTCCTGTGTCCCCAAAAATTTTCTGTAACATTTTTTTTTGGCTCTAATAGTTACATATTCCAACTAATATATTTCTAAGCTAATATTATATTACATTACCAATATTATATACAACATTATTCACACATAATTACATAAATTATGCACAAAACAAAATTAGTTACATAATACATTATTTTACATTACTATAATAATTTTTTAAGACTACTTACAATTTTTCCTACGTTAATTTTGCCGAACGAACAGCATTTTTTTTCCTCCAATAATTAAATTTTGCAACTAATATATTTCTAGGCCAATACTATATTACGTACCAACAATATTTGCACATATGCAACATTATTCACACAAAATTACATAAATCATGCACAAAACAAAATTATTTACATAATACATTATTTTAGATTACTATAATAGTTTTCTAAGACTACCTATCATTTTCCTAAATATATATAAATTACATTGACTGAAAAATAATTATAAAAAATACTAACCGACGAACGACGAACGAACGACGAACGAAGAACGAACGAAGAACGAACGAATGATGACCAAGCACCTCCTCCTCCTCTTCTTTTTTTCTTCTTCTTCCTTCTCCTCCTCCTCTTCTTTTCTTCTTCTTCTTCCTTCTCCTCCTCCTCCTCTTCTTTTCTTCTTCTTCTTCTTCCTTTTCTTCTTCTTCTTCCTTCTTTTCTTTCCTTGTTCTTTCTCTTTTCTTCTCTGTGGCTTGACCAGCCGGTCGTTTGAGCATGGCAATAATGCCCGGTCCCGCTTGCCATTGCCCGCTGCCGGCCCGATCCCGCTGCCCCTGCCTGCCAGCTCCGTCGAACCGGTCCATTGCTGCCATTGCCGGCCGGCAGTCCATTGCCGGCCGATCGGCCCCCGCTGCCTGCCCCGCGCCCGTCGCGCCACCCTGGCGCGACACCACTCCTCCTTCGCTCCACGCTGGAGCGAAATGCCCTGTAGCCGCCACGTGTCCATTTCGCGAGTACGTCGCGCGAAAATCCCCAATTCGCGATGACGTGGCGCGAAAATAGCCCAGTTTTATAAAAAAAAAATAAGAAGGTATATTTTTGTAATACACAAATAAAAAATGAATATTTATAAAAAAAATTCTACCTTGTAACTTCTTTAATGTTGATTTCATACGCCAAAGTGAGAAAGAGGCGAATATCAACATGAGGGCGAAAAACGACTTGAGGCACTTCTGCTCACAATGTAAGAGCTAAATTCGTTCATACTGAGCTTAATAGGTTGACTCTAGCCTCAATTCATTCCTTGCTCTGATTTTGTTCAAAAAATATCAATCTGAGTTTATATTTGTGCTCAAACTATGTTTTCTTCATCTATAACGGCTCTTGATAAAATAAAAGCTGTCGTGTCAAAGTTCATCGTTCTTCCTTGGCCAATTCAGTTTGGTGAGTAAATCCAGCTTGAGATGTTGTTTGTTTTTATTTACACAGTTTAATTTTCTTACAGATAATTTTTCAATCTATTTGGTTTATTCGTTTGTGTCTTACTTTGTAAGACTAATTCTAGCTACATAAGTATTATACAATTTTCAATCTATTTTTTTAGATTGTGATGGGTATAAACAAAAAAAATTAACGAATTGGCATGCAAAATAAAAAAATTATATATGCTATGAGCACACCACCTTAGTGTGATGCAATAAAGTGTCAACCCATTTTATTGATCGCACAAGTTTATGGATTAATCGTTCATGTTGTTTATAGATGAAAGATATATAGTACTTGTCGACGATTGGGGAGCAGGCCCCCGCCGAGCTTACTTAGTTGATTGGGGGATCAACTCTGTCCCCTTCTTGCATGAAGTGTTGCTTCCGAAGGATGCCCGGTTCCACCGAATTAAGCACACTCAGAGAATGGCACATGGATTTATCCTGATTCGACCCTCTCACGAGGGAGATAATAACCCTACTTCAATGTTGTGTGTATTGTGTATGTATTATCTGCATGTCCCTTCTCCCCAATGTCTGGGAGGTATTTATAATTAGCAAAATATCCGGTGCAACCATCGTTTTCGTGCAACCACCGTGCAGCCCTACTAAAAAAAGTTTCAAAAAATTCTGAAAAAAATCATGGATGTACATCTCAACCTACCCCATCTACGTATAAAATTTTTGTAACTTCTAGTATATGACGAATTTGATCATGAAATTTTATACATAGATGGGGTAGGTTGAGATGTACATCCATGATTTTTTTTCAAAATTTTTTGAAACTTTTTTTAGTAGGGTTGCACGGTGGTTGCACGAAAACGGTGGTTGCACCGGATATTTTACCTTTATAATTTACAAGGGTATCGTGTCGGTTACGACCCACGCCACGAACGTCTGACCGTGTCCGAGGTGGTCGTAACCGAATCCTATATTCATGCCACGTCCTTGTCGTGGGCGCAACAGCCTTTCGAGGTGGCACGATTATCGCAGTTCTGTTTGTAACCGTTGGTCGCAGCCATCCGACCACGCAGCCTGAGCACGAGCAAGGGCCGAGTTAATCTGACCCTAACCCGAGCAAGCATGCTCGGGTTACGGGCTCGAGAATTAACCGGGCAAGGAGCTCGCATCACCGTGACCAGGCCAAGACAACGATGCTTGATCTTTCTTGGGCCGTCCTCGGGAACGACCTCCGAGGGTACCAAGGTCGGACCGAGCCCGACCGCCGTGGCATTATGGTAATTATTAGAATTATCCAATCCCCGACAGTACTGCTACATATTCATTACCTTTCCTTTTAGAAGAACATTTGATGTTTTTTCCCTCAATGAATCTACTACGTGTTATCAAATGTTGTCAAGCTCCAAAACCTTAAGCCAGATCCTCCGACTTGTAGGTACACAAATTTTTAGAAGAAGCTTGTGTGCATTGAATGGCAGAAGAGGACTAAGGCCCTGTTTGTTTCCTTCTCCAGCTTATATAATCCAGCTTTTTGGTGTTGGATTATATAAGCTGGATTATATAAGCTACCTTTAAATAAGCCGGTGGGTTGTTTGTTTTCCTGGATTATTACTGTGTTGGATTATTAGTTTGAGATTATATAAGCACCCTAATGGCTGCTTATAGATTATTATAATCTCATGCTTTAGATTATATAATCTAGATTATAATCTAGGCTGTTTGTTTCCCCATTAACTTATATAAGCTGGATTATATAATCCATAGGGCAAACAAACAGGGCCTAAGTTATGAGGAAATAAACTTGATAACCATCCAACACATATTTTGCAGATTTACAATAACAACCAAGGTAGAGAAAGAAAACCACAAGTACATGTAGTTAGCCAATTAGGTTTAAGGGGGTAAATAAAAATTATTGTTTGTAGAACTATAAGAACATGGCAATTACTTCTAATATGGCTTTCCCTACACTCTTCGAGTTCTCAATTTACTTTTCTGTACCTAAATCATTTATTGTAAGAATCAAATACATGTGATGTTATTGCATTATGATCCACACTATGTGCTCACAAATAAACTAATTCCAGCTTATTCCATCCAACAGATGTTGAACTTGTTTCCTACTACTTAAAAAGAAAGATCATTCGAAAGAAACTATTTGTTGAGGCTATACCAGTGGTTGAGCTATACAAATATGCTCCTTGGGATCTTCGAGGTAATTGCCATCTAATATTGGTATTGATATTTTTCATTTATTGTCCAAATTGTTGAGTCACCGCTTGGCACTAATCTTATGTTTTACATTTAGATAAATCTTGTCTCCAAAGCAGAGATCTGGAATGATATTTTTTTTGTCCTCATGGTAAGAAATATACGAAGGGGTTTTGTTGTTAGAACGGTAAAATCAGGTTGTCGAACCTAAAGCCAATACTTGAACTCCGCATGCTCTGGTCTATGCAGCTTGATCTTGCCAGGGGAATTGCCTAGGAATTTTTGCTTGTCCAGACGATTTCTTATGTATGCAGGAATACTAATTAGTACGAGCTAATGTTCAGAGGATAATATTCATTAAAAAAAAGCTTTGTCTACATCTATTCGAAGCGAAATGTATCAGGTTCTTCAAGCTAATTATCTACTATTGCATTGTAAGTTGTTTCAATTGCACCAATAAATACTGCATTTTTATTAGCTACTTCGTTGAAAGCATTTCTATTCCGTTGTAACGCACGGGCATTCTACTAGTCATATTAAAATCATTAGTTTTCCAAACCACAACACCACGACTCACAAGAGGCTAGTATCTTTCACTACATAAACGCTTGTTTCTAGATGCCTCCAACCACGACTAGCTTGGTTCCCCATCAAGCCCTAGAGGTGGCCAAATGGGCGGCCCCGCACGGTCCGTTTAGGCCTGGCTAATAAATGGGTCACACTGTGCGGCCCATATGCTGGGGTGTTGGCCCAAGCATGACCCGATTGCCTAATGGACTGTGCCTTGTCGGCCCGTTGCCTCACGGGCTGACGGGTCGAAACGAGCGGGGCTGGTCTGTTGGCACCAACAAAATTTAAATTTTGATAGAAAAAAATTAGAAAAAATCATAGAAAAAATAAAAACAAAAACAATGAAAAAATACAGAAAAAATTGGAAAAAGTCGGGAAAAAATGGAGAATAGTTAGAAAAACTCAAAGGACGCAGGAAAAAAATTTAAAAATATATATATTGAGAAAAACTAAAAATATGAAATGAATTCTAAAATGAGACAAATAATTGGAATTAAATAATGAGCTTTATTGATGTTTGGATGCCTCGTTAAAAACTTTGCCAAGTAAAAACTCAACACTAGAAAACCTTGGCAAAAAAAAGAGAGCCTATAGCTCAGTGGTACAGGAAAAAAGTGAAGATTACAATTATTCTTCCTAATCAAGATAAAGATTTTCAAATGTCACCGCCAGCTCAACAGTTTCTGTAGTGTGTTGAGCTCGTTGTTCAGCTTGTTCCCAATATTTCACAGTGAGAAGTATTTATACCATATCACTTGTCAGATTTGTTCTTCTCTCCTCGATTATTCTTCCGGATAGATGAAAGCAGACTCCGAAGAAATCATGGAGATAGGAACTATTAACACATCCCGTGCTAATATAGAAAGCACCGGATATTTTATCATGTGCTCATGCCATCACTGCAAAAATACTGAAGCCCTCCTCTTACTGCTCTTAGTAGTTAACAGTGTCGCTGTTGAGATAGGCAGTCAGCTCTCCACCAACCTGTTGTTGTGTCCGAACTTGATGTTGTTGTACTCAAACTCCTTGAGGTAGAGCCACATGCACCCCATATCTTTCCCCACTCAGTTTTCTTCTTATTTGTTGTGGGTGGTGGTGGATATCACTGTAGGCAAACTCCATTAAACTTCTGATCGTACTTAGCATAAACTTCAGATAAGTTGGTATGAACGCGTGAAAAATAACTAGAATAATTAGTGCCTATCGCATCACTTAGAAGTGAGAGAACACAACCAAATCCTCGAATTTTAGCTCTAAGATCTAAAATAAATACGAATGCATATAATATAGGAATTTCTTTTTAATACTTTAAAATTTTAGTTTTCACAGCAAAAATAATTTCACGCAAAATATTATCTTTTTCATGGTTCTTCAAGTGAGTAACAATTTCTAGAATATTATGCAAAATTAAAGAAGATGTTGAGTAATAAACTCCATATAAAGAACAAGTCGTGTCATTTTTTTTTTAAATGATAGCAAGTAATTAGCAACATACCAATGTTGCTCTGTGAGTAGTGGTTTACCATCCCGGGTACAATAGTTCGTATTAATAAAAACAGAAAATGTGTCCTTATAGAGTATGAATTCCTTAAGCATTAAGAAAGTAGAGTTTCATCTAATTGGTATGTCTATACCAAACTTACGTTGGCGTACACCCATTGCAAGACAATAGTTCTTATATGATGCCACTCGTACATTAGAATTATTAATGAAAGATATTGCAATATGAAAAGGTTCAATGCACGTGCTTAACCTCTTTAAACCAGATTTAATTATAAGATTAATAATATGGCAAACACAACGTTGATGTAACAAGAGAGATTGGGCGTACATACTAAAAAGTGGAGTAAGAGTATTCATTGCAGAAGCGTTTGTTGCAGCATTATCTAATGTTATTGCAAAAAATTTATCTGCGAGGCCAAAAATCTTCCACAATTTTTATAATACAATCAACAATATTTTCACTAATGTGTGCTACATCAATTAATTTGAATCCTATAATTCTTTTCTCTAGTTGCCAGTCATTGCTTACGAATTGAGCAACTACATTGAGGATGGTACAGGTGCTGCAGTTTCTTTAGCTTGGTAGGACGCAAGAAGCTCTTCGGATGAAATCCCAAAATCAGAAACTAGGAAGGACGAAAAATCCTGGTTCCCCACTAAGGAAACTGCAAGAAATAACTGCGCTATTATTAATTTCGTATCATTAAAAATAAAAAATATAAAATTAAATGAATATTCTTACCTTATTTTCTTGACAGAAGCTGAAATCTGAATTTCGTATTTTTTGAATTTTGGTAAAACTATTTTGCATTTTGCCAAATTATCACTATGAGTATGAGAATTTTCATAAGAAAATGAAGAGAAGAAATTGCAAGTATGCTGGTAGAAAAATGAGGGGGAGGTGCTACCTAAATAGGAAAAAATTTGAGACTTTTAGAAATTGTTTTGATTTTTTTTATTTTTCTAAGCCTCTGACCGTTAAAAACGACTATATTTCTAATAAATGGGCTAAATGGGTCGAGCCGAGCCGTACCATACCGACCCACCCACCCGTAAATAGGCCAGGTACCGGGGCCGTACCTAAGTTTTTAAGGCCCTGGTGCAAAACACAAAACGGGGCCCTATACTAGAGATACAAATAACCAAAATGTGATTCCATTATATAACTATATGTTTTTTTCCCAATATTTAGAACTACAATATGCATTAATGTTAAAAGAGTAAAGGGTGAATCTTTCTTAGCGATATCTTTTTAACTTCTAGTAAAAAGCATCATGTGCCTGGTGTTCTTCGAAATGAAATCTTCAGTTATATCTTCATATTTAATTTTCTTCAGAACATCTTTTTCAAGTGCAATTGTTGCCAATCCATTAGTACTGCACATGTAGGATTTTACCAACTTCAATTTTGAAAAGCTTCGTTTTGCATATGTAACTGTCACAGATATAGTCAACAAAATTATATATACAATAATGGCATTAGGAAAACAACCCATCCGTTTCACAAACTTCAGAATATCAAGAGGGCCCATGTCTTCCTTAGGGATAAAATCTTGGAGGAACTTTAACTCCACATGTAATTCTTTGCCGTCAATATCAGAATGTTTCGCGGAATCGGCAGAATACGATGCGTCGTTAGAACTTGGGAACCTTAGCAAGCCATTTACACAAGAGATGATAGTAGTGCAACATATGCTGGAACCCCAAAAAATTTGTGGCCCTGTGCGGTCGGCCCACTTATGCTGGATCTTAGATGGACCTACCAGGTACTGACCTGGCCTAACCTGTTTACAGTGTACCTTGTCGTATTTAACCATATCTACATTGACAAACCACAAATCGACCCATTTAGCACGGCCATTCGGCCATCTCTATCAAGCCCCTCGGCATGACAAAATTTCGTGCAGAAGACGCTGCGCCGTAGACCAGTAACGTGGGTAGTGAAGGAGTTTGGGAGGTAAAACGGTAAAACCCACCCCGAGCAAGAAACCAGAAGCAACGCGAAAACTTCCACCGAGACCAAACGAACCGAACCGAACCAAACGCAAACGCAACGCCTCCTCCCTCCGCGCCCCGCCTCCTTCCTCACACCACCGCGCCCCGCCTCCCTCCTCCCCCGTCTCCTGGCCTCCGGACCCGAACCCTAGCCCGGCCATTTGATGCGGCGGCCGCCATGTCGTCGTGGGGCCTGGGCTGGAAGCGCAGCTCCGAGATATTCCACCTCACCCTCGACTACGGCGACCTCGCCGACGCGCCCCACCTCCCGTCCCCGCCACCACCGCCCTCCTCCACCGCCGTGGCCAGCGCGTCCTCTTCGCCGACCGCCACTACGAGCTACGACGACCTCGGGTTCCGCATCGAGCTCGACTGGTCGGCCGGCGACGACGAGGACCAGGTCGCTCTGCGGCTCCAGTCGCAGCTCATGGTCGCGCTGCCCCCGCCCCACGACGTCGTCTGCGTCGATCTGAGCCCGAAGGAGGACGGGGAGGCGGGGGTGGGGGTGGAGATGCGGGTGCTGAGGAGGCAGGAGGCGCTGCGGTCGGTGCGGGTGGCGCGGGCCGCGGGGTCCGCGCAGGGGAGCGGCGATGGCGCCGGGGTGCTCGCGCGGCTCATCAGATCCAACCTCGCGCCCTCGCCGGCCGCGGATGGGGCCGTTGCCGCAGGCGTGCCGGTGCTTGCCGACCACTGGCGCTCCGTCGCCGTGCTCAGCCTCTGCAACTGCGGCTTGTCGGTGAGTCTTTCGTCTTTTCGTTCCACTCTGATCCGCGCGGAAACTTTCCATTTCGTTGTCGACTTGTCGTTTCCCATGCGTGCTTGATTAATGTAGAATTCTGGTAGTGCTGTGGTTGCTGGATGCTGCAGTGATCTCGGAGGTGGCATTTTGGTGTTGTAAGTGTTTGTTAAGAGATTTTGATCAGATTTATGTAAAGGATACTTGGGCCTTTGTTTGGTTGCTCTGCATTCGTCTACTTTTACTTGTAACGATTCTGATGGGTTTAATCATGGGCATGGGGTGTGTAACTTGGTGTCTTGTTATAGTGATTTGCGGTGGACGAATGCAGCATGCTGGTGGTCCTGGACCACTAGCCATTTCTCGGCCATGCTTGCTCTATGCGTATGTTGTTCTCAGGGCTCTGTGGCTGTTAACTTTTGCTGCAAAATCTGGCCCTTCCGTTGTTCGTGTGTTGTGTGAAATTGTAGTTGTTGTGGCTGCAATTGGGCGGTGTAATGGTCTGGTGATGTGAAATCATGTTTGATTTGGTAGAGTTTGTTTGATTGCTCAATGCTGATTGTTAGCCATTCTGATTTTCTATGCACTCATTATTCACCAATCAAACTTAGCATTTGCAGTAGGAATTATTAGTACTTTAATGTTGTAGTGGGGATAGTGTTAGCACACGATTGAATTGGACGGCAATCTGAATCGAACACCTCACAAATCAACAAAATCTTGAAGGGTTTAGAGAATACTTTGAGTAGAAAAGAGGAGTGAAACGACACTACTTAACTCTACTCCAAGGGTTCTAATAACTCTGTACTCTAGATAGGGTAGAAATGTCATTGTTCATTGCTTCTTCACCATCGCACTGTTTTGACTGACTAAAGTAAATGTTAAAGCCTGATCACAATCAGCAATGGCTTACTGAAAGGCCTATCAACCATACATTTGGCCGAAGTGGTATCTTTGCTCCTAGGCTGTCAGATAGTCATGCCACCGGTAATGACTGCTGTTGGATTTTCGCATTTCTCTGTCTGTTTCCACTAAGATTGGCACTGCTCTGTTTTCTGAGTCTGAAACTGAGTTTAGCACTGAACCTGCATAGTTATGAGGTGCGTAGTTATGAGCCTGACAGACATTAGGGTATTGTCGGATGATTGGATGATTTACATCATGTTTGGCTGTTTGGGTATGTTTACACTTGAGTTACTTTGGAAATTTGTTAATTGTGCATGTTGAGAATCTGATCACCTTTTGTCCTTTCCTCTTTTAATCAAATATGTGATCACTGTACCTGTAGAAAATTAGCTGCTCCATGCGTTTTAACTGACAAAATCCTAAACCAATATTGTTTACCATTTGTGAATATTGGTGAGTAGAGAGTAATTGCGAGTTATGGGGCAATTTGTCACTGATTTACTGATTTTTCTGTCTAATTGCAACAGTTTCGGAGTTTGCCACAGGATTAGACCAGTTTTTGGCTCCGGTCAATGCAGTGTATAGTTACACAAGTTAGGTTCTCTTTCATTTTATTTTGGAACTGTACTATCAGCTGATGAATTGCAAAATCGAACATGATCAGAATTGTACTATCTTTCTATTAAGCCATTTAAAAAGGGACACTATAAGGAAAAATGCTGGTATAATCGGATGTGTTTTTCTTGGGAGTTGTGAGGTGTCATTGAATGTTAAACATGTAATAATTATGAGTACCATTGTTTTGTAATGTATATACTTGTGCATAGTTGCTAACACAGCCAATTGAAGAAACCGATCATAGTTGAAAATAAACCAAAAGGAGAAATAGATTATCTTTTGTTAATTTGTTTAGTTAGAGACTTCTTGCTTAGCACACATAATGTCATATTAACTTACCACTTGGTGTAAATTTACTGCACATTTTTTTTAAGAAACAGATAGCACAGTTCAGTTTATTGATGCGGCAGATATGCTAGATGAAAGTGTGTTGTTGGGTTGTTAGTGTGTCATGAAAAATCTCCATGAGTTTTCTGACTTCAGTGTTTGAAGACCACTTAGAGTTTGGATTTATTTTGTTTTGAGAGCATGCAAAGTGTGTTTTATGGGAAAGAGGAGTTCAAACGGATCAGGAATATGTATCCAATGTTTGACTACTGTTGTTATTTTCTTTCTTTTTTCAACATATATATTGTGCATGCTTTTAATAGATTTCAAAATGTTCTGTTGTCTTTGATCACCTATCTGCGGCTATGAAATTGGAGAGTGATTGATATCTAGACTACTCTAAACATGAAATGTTATACAAAAACTTGGCAGGTGCTTCCAGTTGAATTAACTCGCCTTCCACTTCTTGAGAAGCTATATCTTGACAACAATAAATTGTCAGTTTTGCCACCTGAAGTTGGTGATTTGAAGAATATGAAAGTGCTGACAGTTGACAGCAACATGCTAGTTTCTGTCCCTGGTTAGTGCATGCAATAAGTATCACTAAAACTGGTGTTTTACATATTTTTAATATCTCAAGACTTCTGGTCATTCAAGATCATGTATAATTAACTGTCCTTACAACTATCTAACTTTTTTTTTCTTTTGACAAGCAGTAGAACTGCGAAAATGCGTTTTGCTGGAGGAATTATCATTAGAGCATAACAAGCTTGTCCGCCCATTACTGGATTTCAGGTTATTCAGTCTTATTTATATATTTTTTATTTTTTTTGTAGCTACTTTCCATTGATGTCATTTTGCTCATCATTCATTCTCGGTTTCCCACAGGTCAATGCCTAAACTACGGGTATTGCGCTTGTTTGGAAATCCTCTAGAATTTCTTCCAGAAATTTTGCCTCTGCATAACCTTAGGCATCTCACACTTGCAAATATTAGAATTGAAGCACTGGAAAGTCTTAAATCTGTCACCGTGCAAATAGAGGTGGATAAACTATCTTGGCATTCTGTCATTCGGTTAGTTAGGCCATACCATTACTAGCATCTTTTTTGATAAGTGTGTTTGGGTTTTGTTTTCAGACTGAGAATAGTTCCTACTTCATTGCGGCCAGGCACAAACTTAGTGCCTTCTTTTCGCTTGTTTTCCGGTTCTCTTCCTGTCACCATCCTTTGCTAGCCTCTGCTTTGGCCAAAATAATGGAAGATCATAGCAATCAAGTTGCCATTAGCAAAGAAGAAAATGCTGTCAGGCAGCTTATCAGCATGATAAGCAGCGATAATCGCCACGTGGTACATACTCAACCCCCACAATGTGGTCGGGTTCTGTGGAAATAAAATGTATATTTTAAACGTACCACATTTATTTATTTATTTTGTTAATTACCAATTGCTTTTGCAGGTTGAGCAAGCATGCCTTGCTCTTTCATCTCTGGCATCAGATATTTCATCAGCAATGCAGCTGATTAAGTGCGATATTATGAAGCCTATTGAAGCTGTACTGAAATCTTTCGACGACGAAGAATTAGTATCAGTATTGCAAGTTGTAGTCACCTTAACTTTTGTTTCTGACCATGTTGCTCAAAAGATGTTGACAAAAAATGTGCTGAAGTCACTGAAAGCACTTTGTGCACACAAGAACACTGAGGCAAGATGATGTGGATGTACAGTCTGGTTGATGTGTTGTTTGGATATCCACTGGAGAGCTCATTGTTATTTGTTTCCTTTTGTTAGGTGCAACGTCTATCTCTATTTGCAGTTGGCAATTTGGCTTTCTGCTTGGAGGCTCGTCGCACCCTCATGCACTCTGAAAGCTTGCGTGACCTTTTAATCCGCTTAACTTTTTCACAAGAGAAGCGTGTTAGCAAGGCAGCCGCACGTGCTTTGGCAATTCTAGGTATAATTGTTTCTGGTCCCAATTGGTTTGATTTCTCGTGAATAATCAATAACCAGAACATGTGTTGATGTGTTTGTGAATCTCTTCAAACTTTTTAGGGGAGAATGAGAACTTGCGTCGAGCAATAAGAGGAAGGCCAGTTGCAAAGAAGGGTCTGCGCATTCTATCAATGGATGGTGGCGGCATGAAGGGCCTTGCAACTGTCCAAATGCTTAAACAGATAGAGCAAGGAACTGGGAAACACATACATGAAATGTTTGACCTCATATGCGGTACATCAACAGGTGGCATGCTTGCGATGGCTCTTGGAATCAAGCAGATGACTTTGGATCAGTGTGAAGAAATATACACAAAACTTGGTGAATGTCTTTTGGCTCTTGAAGTTTCTTTACTTTTTTTTAATTGTTAATGCCGATGTTTTGCCAACTGAACTGTTGGTTTTCTTAGGGAAACTTGTATTTGCTGAACCTGTCCCAAAGGACGAAGCTGCTACGTGGAAGGAGAAGCTTGATCAGCTTTTCAAAAGTTCATCACAGAGTTTTAGAGTGGTTGTACATGGGTCCAAGGTATAAATAAAGTAATGAACTTGTTGTGTGTGGTGTTTCATGTTACGCACAATAAAGTGAATTAGTGACCAAGGACTTCTTTACAGCACAATGCCGATCAATTTGAGAGATTACTAAAGGAAATGTGTGCTGACGAAGATGGTGACCTCCTAATCGAGTCTGCTGTAAAAGGCATTCCAAAGGTTTTTGCTGTATCTACTTTAGTCAGTGTCATGCCTGCCCAACCATATATATTCCGAAACTACCAGGTTTGTTTTTTCTATTCTTCATGAGTGGTTCATAGTTTTCAGTTCCAGCTATAGTTTGTACAGCCGTATACCAGGACTAACTAAATTCTCAAAATTGAAATAAGAAAGACAGCTAAAAAGTAATTTTTAATTTTATTTTAGCCAATAGCCATCACAATGTTTGTAGTCAGAAAGGGCACAGCTTCACAGTGTCCTCTTCTTTTTTTTCTGAGTATTGGCTTGTATGGTAACCTGATAACATGTTCCAGTATCCACCTGGCACTCTGGAGGTATCACCAGGAATGGCAGAAAGCCCATCAATTAGCGCGGTTGGAATGACTGTTTCTGGTGCACCAGTTGGTATTAAACGTGGTGCTTTCATGGGGAGCTGCAAGCATCGTGTATGGGAAGCCATAAGAGCATCATCTGCAGCTCCATATTATCTGGATGATTTCTCTGATGGTAAATATTTCTAAACTCGGCTGTGGATTTTATTTTATGCAAGGAACATTACGCCTCTATTTGTTGAAGGCCTCAAGATATGGTATGTACCTCAATCCTCTGTTTTTCTTGTTTATTGTTTTCTTTTCATTTTCAGATGTAAATCGCTGGCAAGATGGAGCTATTGTAGCCAACAATCCAACGATCTTTGCAATAAGAGAAGCGCAACTTTTATGGCCTGATACGAGAATAGATTGTCTAGTTTCGATAGGATGTGGCTCAGTTCCAACTAAGGTAATACACATCGTAGTTCTTGGTCTTGCTGCTAACACTAATTTGTTGTTAAAACTAGTCAATGCTGGGCAATAGGAATCCATGTGCAATCAATTCTTTACTGAATACTTCACATTTTACTGAAGACATAGCCATTGTTTTTCCCCAATGTTGTAAGATATCAAACACATGCACAGTATATTGGGAAGGAATTTGGGATTGACGAGTTTTATTGGTCTCAATATCAAGCAACAGAGTGCCAGGCTGTTTGAAGGCTAACTTTTTTGGTAATTTTCAAATATTACAGGCTTTTCCCTTAAGTGGCATCATAAGAAATCTGTTAATATAATATTTTCTATATTTAATTATTTATAGTAGCATATACTGGCCTCCATTCTTTAGAAACCACAAATCTAGGCATAAATTTGCTATGTAGAAACACCTAAGTGATCCAAGATGAATACCGATTGCTTGTAGGTTTGAAATGTTAAATTCTACAATACCCCAATTTAGACTCCCAGTGAACTTTGATGTGAGATATACATCTTTGGCGCGTTGTTCTTATATATAGGTTTATTCCATGTCTGCATCTAGAGTCGGAGAGGTGGATGGCGCTACTTGGACACAGGGCAAGTTTTAATAGAAAGTGCATGCTCAGTGGAAAGAGTTGAAGAAACTTTGGATACACTGATACCGATGCTTCCTGAAATGCAATATTTCCGCTTTAATCCAGGTATTTTAACTTCCAAGGATGCTTTTCATAATTGTTGTGTATTAACTTTGGGTACATTTGAAATGATGAGCTTGGATATTTGATAAGCGGGACTCTTATTATGTTGGCAGTTGATGAACGATGTGATATGGAGCTAGATGAGACTGATCCTACCGTCTGGCTTAAGTTGGAAGATGCAACTGGAGAGTACATTCAGAAAAATTTTCAGGCTTTCAAGAATGTTTGTGAGCTTTTAGTTCCAAGATACCAAGAGGAAGAAAAGTCCTCTGAAATTACCAAATCCCTGTCATTCCCAAGATTGAAGTCATCAAATTCAGGTTTGTATTCTCTAGATTTCAGCACTTTGTGTAACAATTTATGGAATATGTGGTTGATACATTTTTTAATCCTCTTTATCAGGTTTTAGTGAAAGTAATCCTACCTTGGGGTGGAGACGTGTGGTTTTACTTGTAGAGGCTTCATATAGTCCTGATTTTGGGAAGAAAATAAATCATGCCCATTTGCTTGAAACATTCTGCTCCCAGAATGGTATTAGGCTTACTCTAATGAATAGCACTTCTGGATTTGGGAAGCCAGTTACTGCACTTCCTACTCCAATTACTTCTCCCTTATTTACTGGAAGTTTTCCATCTAGTCCACTTCTATATAGTCCAGAGGGCACTCAACGAATTGGTCGAATTGACCTAGTTCCGCCTCTTAGCCTGGATGGTCACCCAACTATCAAGCCCTCACCGCCAACTTCACCACTTAAGTCATGGCAGCCATCTGTACATGTTCGGTCACTGTATAGTAAGTTGCAAAATATGCCTCAGGTTGGTGTGATACACCTGGCTCTTCAAAATGATTCAACTGGTTCAGTATTGAGGTATGTTTTACATGATTTCTTTCAATGAAACAGGCTTCAATACTTTTATTTTATTTTTGATCTGTAGTTCTGATTATATGATGCAAAAATTCTTATTGCAGCTGGCAGAATGATGTATTTGTAGTTGCTGAACCAGGGGAACTTGCAGACAGGTTTTTGCAGTGTGTCAAAACGAGCTTGTCAACCATGTTGCATGGGCGTAAGAGAAAGGGTTCATATTCCTTGTCAAAGATTTCATGTTTGTCTGAGTTGGTTGCAGAATGGCCTTCATTTGAAATTGGTGGAATACACCACCGCTATATAGGGCGCCAAACACAAGTAGGAATCGCTTTTTTCCTTCTCTTTGTTACAGGTCATTATGCATACTAAATTAATTTGTTGCAGGTAATGGAAGATAACGAAGAAATTGGAGCCTACATGTTCAGGAGGACAGTTCCCTCTGTTCACATGACACCTGAAGATGTTCGATGGATGGTAAGCCATTATGGGTAGCTTGTGGATCCTTTGAACTACTTTTCATATTCTGTTCCTTTTCTAGTATAATAACTGTGCATAGATAGGAAACATTTTACAAAATGCTCATGTAAATATAGTGTATTTTGGATGCTAGAACAGCTCCAACAAAAATCTAGTATAGTGCATTACTGCCAGTCGATTCCTCAAATCAATTAAGAATTTAGGATCAACGATGCATATTTTTCATGGTGACATTGCCCCTTACCAAAATGATGTCAGACAAGGGGCATATTTGGTTCACGTCAACTATTGACCAAGCCAAAATTTAGCAATGATCAATGCATGGCATGACTGAGAAAATTGGTCATGAATAGTGGCAGCCAAACTCTGATGGCTGCCAATGTTGTGGCAAAGAGGCTGGGTTCACATATCATACAATGAAAGGGGAGTGTAGCAACCAAATCTGTGACATGGATTTGGCTAAAGAACTTAGTTGATTTGGTTAGCTAAAAAATGGCACAGAACTGACACCAGTCAAGATGAACTATTTGGTTAGCTAAAAACAGTGCAGAACTGACACCAGTCAAGATGAACTATTTACATTAGTTGTTACATCATACTGTTTTTTGTCTCTTTACTGTGCTTGTTGCAA
The DNA here is from genome assembly GCA_036346355.1 of Rhipidocladum racemiflorum. Lineage (NCBI taxonomy): Eukaryota > Viridiplantae > Streptophyta > Magnoliopsida > Poales > Poaceae > Rhipidocladum > Rhipidocladum racemiflorum. The sequence goes on along the minus strand of CM070582.1, from coordinate 46,642,039 downwards.
TGCATATCTAGAGTTTACGGCATTCTCCCTTGCCAGAAAAAAGAGAGTTTAGGGCATTATTGAGTCTTGATTCCTTAAATACATGTTGGCCCAGGTTGGAGCATGGAGGGAGAGGATTATTGTATGCAGTGGTAAGTATGGCCTTGCTCATGGTCTGGTGAAGGCATTCGTGGATTCTGGTGCCAAAGCAGTCATCTCGTCGTCCATTGAGCCTCCGGATTCCCAGGCAATAGCATACCATGGGATGGATGTAAATGGAGGCCTCGAGAGTGGGAAGTTTGTCATCGGGGATGATGAAGCTGATGAGTCGGAGCCTGAACCTGTTAGCCCTACAAGTGACTGGGAAGACAGCGATGCGGAGAAAAGCGGCGAACGCAGCAAAGATATTGATGATGAAGAGTACTTGGCTCAATTTATCTGCCTCTTGTATGACAAGTTGTTCCGCGAGGGTGTCACAGTGGACACCGCTCTTCAGCAAGCGCTCCGCTCACATCCTAAGTTGAAGTACACCTGCCAATTACCTAATGTTTTGTAGTTAGTGACATTCACAAGCCATACAAAAAATATACCAAAATGAAAATGATAATACTGGAAAGGAATAAGGATCGGGTGGATTCATAGTTGGGTTATAGAGTTTGTACTCATTCATTGTGCAGGCGGGGGTAAGAAAAATGTTCCCCAGTTGAATCTTTCGGCACCAATGCCGTTGTAAAACTATAGTACATAGCCCTTGTCCCTCTTTCCTATCGTGGCAGGTCACCTGTCTCCTGCTGTGCTCATGGAGCTCGGGAACATGCATCGCCGCGCTTAGGGAGTGGGAGGAGCGACGCCAATGCGCGCTTGCTTGCTACCGCGCTCTCTGGGCACGGTAGTGCCTGCTCCTGCGTTTGCTCGCCTTGTGGTGACTAGTTTTTATGTTCTTTAGATGCGACAGAGATATGTGTCGTTTTTCGCAGTGAGAGAGGAGACTTTACTTATAAATGCATATGGAGAATTGGAGAGGTTAAGATTTGCCGAAAAAGGAGGTACCGGGAGCTAGAAAAACGAGGTACTCAGGGAGACATGGGCATAATACTAAGCTAATGAATAAAACATGAAGGCTTTGCAGTAATGCTTCTGTCGAGATCAAGTGTCTGACGTTCGGTCGCTGCCTTGCTGCTGTTTGAGCTGTTGGCCTGTTGTGCTGGGAAAAAAATGCTCAAATATACAACAGGCAAATACAAAATTGCAAAAATATACAACATCTAAAAAAAATAGCATGAGTGACTTGGCGGCAGCCAGGTGGTGCCGCCTCGCGCACCCGTGCACTTGTGCCCTTGTGTCCAGTCTGGCTGCCGCCGTGCGGCGTGGCGGTAGCCAGGTCATCTCCCACGCGCATTTCCTGGCCGGGGGCGCATTTCCTCCGGCCGAAAAAACAGGGGGCATTTGATCATTTGCCCTGAAGTTGATGGGTGTTTGATTATTTGCCCAAAGTTGATAGGCGTTTGATTATTTGTCCTACCATGTCTCACTGACATGTGGCCCTAGGACCCGCATGTCAATGAGACATCGTAGGGCAAATAATCAAATACTCACCAACTTTGGGTAAATGATCAAATGCCCATCAACTTCAGGGCAAATTATCAAATTTTCCAAAAAACAGAGGGAAAAAAAACGTACAATTCAATTGGCGGGCGACACCTGGCTGCCGCCATACGGCGTGGCGGCCGCCACGCCATTCCTGCAAAAAATTTTTTGTGTTATATATTTTTGATATTTTGTATTTTCGTGTTGTATATTTCAACATTTTTTCCCGTTGTGCTGAGCACTTGCACAATACAGCAGTAGCGCTGCAAGCTGTAAAATGATTTCTTTCTTCAGGTGCTCACCTTTATGTGCAAGCAAATTAGACATGTACTTCACAATGAAATTATGGACCTACAAGCAGGGTTGTAAGTATGGTCGATAATCGGTTGATTATCGGTCAAATCGAGCCGGTTCGATATGAGAAACCGGTTCAATTAAAAAAATCTAAATTTTTTGGAAAATTTATGCTTCCTAAACCGGTCAAAATCGGTGAAAATCAAACAATTATTGATAAAAATCGCTCAAAAAACCGGCCACCAAAAGAGTTCAATTGGTCAGTCGATTATCGAGGAAAATCGACCAATTATCGATGAAAAATCGATTTTTTTTTTTTTTAAAAGAAGTTTGATTTCTAAACCCTTCGATTTTTTATGATCATCGATCGATACCGGCCGGGGGACTATTTTCAGGATCAAATAGATAATGTAAACCCTGCCTACAAGTACTGGTTCCATAGTTTCATGTAAAATCTGCTTACGTTAGGAATTAAGCTGAAGCAATATTACTTATTTATTTTTTTCGAAAACCTTACCTACTAAAATGTCTCGGTTCAAGGATGATGCATCTGAACATGTGCGCACCAAAACCAAAGCTTCCAATTCTAGTGGCCAATGTTTTGAAACCAAAACATTAACTGAACACGGCCACAACTTAGCCAGGGGATCAGCTGCTTTGCGGCGAAAGAGCCGTCTAAAGTGACTTCTGACTTCTTGTGTCTCTTATTTCATGACGAAACCATGCGCTTTGTTTAAACTTTTGACATCTTGTAGATCAACAACTATTACAAAAGCATGGCCTCATTGAGCAATGGCAGGTCGTAGTACACACTGAAGATCAACAACTCTACCAACGCCAGGAACGAACATTTACGGCCAAACAACGTCCATCAACAGCCACCCAGCAGCACTGACAAGCAAGGCACGATCGATCTGCTTATGATCAGGCCTTCTTCGCCACGAGGCCGACGATGCGATCTGCTCGTGATCAGGCCTTCTTGGGCGCGAAGCCGACGATGAACTCCCTGATCTCGTCGCTGGCCCGGTCCAGCGCCGTCCTCCCGTCGGCGTCCTTGACGTCGAAGTTTGCGCCGGCCCTGAGCAGCTCCTCGATCTTGGGCTTGTCGCCCTCGGAGGCGGCCAGCATCAGCAGGATGTCCACCGGGTGGATGCTATGGCCCAGGAGCGCCTCCATCTTGTCGTAGGTGCCCTCCACGGCGAGCATACCCATGTAGTTGAAGTACTGCAGCAAGAAATTCAGAGACATCGTGATGTGAGCACGCACTGAGAAAATAGTGCAAATAAGGGCCAATGTTTGCTGCACAAACGTGATTCATGAGCTGTGAATAAATGCATTAAAGTACAATTCCGGCAAAGTTCTCACATTAATTCAGCTAAAACAATGCACTAGTTGTGTTCACCAAAATTCTTTGTGCAGACACTCATCAGTTCATTTCCTGATGAGCAAATCAAGAAACGCTTTTCACTACTAGGACGAGAGCAAAACCATGGCGGAGGAGGATGAGAAGAAGCCAAGTTGACCTGCTCGACGTCGTCGCGGTCGAAGTTGTCCCTGCTCTGGCTGCCGTAGATGCCGGCGCCCTCCGCGTCCTTGTTCCCGAACTTGAAGAAGCACGTCGACCCCACCCTGCCGCTCTCGCTCGCCGGCACCACCCGGCTCAACCGCGATGGCCTCAGCCACCCCAGCCGCTCCCTCGCGCCCCCGCCCAGCAGCGGCGTCCTCAGCCCTCCTCCTCCCCCCTGCGCCGCCCGCGGCGACCTGCTCCTCGACGACGACGAGGAGGTCGTCTTGGCTGTCAGCTGGATGGTGCACGGGATGGAGGCCATGGCGCTTCTTGGAGTGCAAGTACGTTCAGGAGCAAGAGGCAGAGAAGGGCACAGAGAGACACGTAGGGAATGGATAAGTAAACTGTCTGGTGCTTTGTTTAGTTCTGCTCTGCAGGAGATATGAAGAAGCTTAGCCTGAAAAGTTGGCCAAGGTAGGTGATTACTGCCTGAATTCTGAATCTTTTGTCTGATTGTTTGGTGCAAGAGATATTCAGAAACTGCAGGAGATATAAAGTGGTGCTATGTTTGGTAGAACAGGGGAGAGATTTGACACAAGTTTGTGAGAAATGGATGAAAGTTGCTGTGAGATATATATTGGTGTGACAGGATAAATTTAAGCTAAGGATGGTATCAGATTTAGTCAATTTGTTTGCAAGTCTGCTGTTTACCATGTGGAAAACAGGTACACCTGAAAAAATGGGTAAAGTCTGGAAAGGGAATGTGAAAAACGGGTTAATGTAAGAGGTTGATGTGAAAGACAGATTTGCTCAGTGCCATATTGGGACAATACGGTTACATCACTGCCTTTGTCTATTCCTGGATAAGAACCTATCTGCTCACAACTAGCAGTTTAGCACCTGCAACATATGGTGGCAGCTTTGTCATATGAATCTATTTTGAGGAGTGTTTCTATGCGTCTTATTTTTTTTTGAAGTTGCATAAATATTGAGGTACGAATGAAATATATATAGTAATTACTTAAGCGTTCGTTTGCTTTAAGATTTGTACAACTTGTATTGAGGTGAGACGCATAGAAGCACGTTTTTTTTAGGGATTCGTCGTATGCATCTTTTTTAGCATCTTTCCTTTGTTTTTTTTGGTAGTGTTTCAGATGGATCTCCTGCTGCCTGCTGGAGATGACTGGCATGGCAAAAATGTTTTAGATGCGTTTTTTTTTCTTCTTTTCAAAGCTGTCCAATCTAGCATTCTAGCAGAGTGTTTGCCTCAAGGCATTTCCCAACATTGTGAAGCAATTCGCTCTATCTACGTACTGTCAATTACCAACCATCTGGATTGACCGACAGAGTTCTGCCTTCGAATAACGATCGATTAGCCATAAATTACATCATCCATCATCATCATCCTTAGAATAACGATTGATTAGCCATAAATTACATCATCCATCATCATCATCCTTGGAATAATGGCAAATGCCTTTCATAAATTAACCTGTCATACATCAGAGCACAAGAGCACTCTCCAGTTTCCATACTGAGAACCAGCAAGGGAAATCGACTATAGTACATGCAAACTGGATTGCAACATACAAAGGTGCCGGGGATAGTCCCTGTCAGATTCCATCAGGGCTAGGCGAATGTCTCCGACAGCTTCGTGAAGCCGAGCTTCCTGAGGCGCCTGCTCATGGGGTTACCGCACCTGACGTCCACCACCTCGACGCCATGGACGCTCCCTTTCTTCTTCGCCCTGTCGACGTTCGGGCTCCCGTCGACGAGCACACCGTCTGGGCGCAGCATGGGAGAGCTGAAGGCGTTCCGTCGAGAGCTCCTCCTTGGCTTGCAGGCTTCTTCAGCGCTCACCCGGTCAGTTCTGCCATTGCTGCTGCTCCTGCTGCTGCTGGCATTGGGTGAGCTCTTCCTGAGGACGATCGTCCTTGGACTAGCTCCGCATGGAACGGAAACGGGGCTACTTTGGCGCCGCGGGCGCGGTGTGGCCGCCGTCGCTTGCGTCGCGACTCTGATGGTGTCCAATTCCCTTGTCATGAGCGAACCGATGGTGCCAGTTGTGCCAACTTTGACCGCGCCTCCCTCGCCATTGACGAGCTCGGCAGCGCGAGCCATGATCTGTGTGTCAGAAGAAGATTAGTGATTGGTCAGGCTTTGTCACAGCTCACAACCGAGGAGGCTGCTTGAATCGACAATTGGATGAAACGAGATGTGTTTTTTTTTTTTGACAGGGAATGAGGTTTTGATAAGTTTCATCCGGATGTTTTCTTTAGCAACCATCATCGAAATCCAAATTCGTAGCCATTGGATTTGCTTTCAGATCGATGCACGCCCCCCCTGAATTTGAGGTGGGTTGATCCTACGGATGTGTGTTTTGATCGTACGGTCCAAAGTTTGTATGTTTTTTGAGACAAAAACATCCGGATGATGCCTATACACTCCAGATATACACTCCAGATAGGGTATGTTGACATGAGAAAAGCCAGAAGTGTACTGCAAAGGTGAAAAGTCAGGAGAGAGTTGCGTGACAACAAGGATAAAATCAAGATGTTTTCGACATGCCAGATGAGAGGTGCATAAGAACAGACACTTGCCACCATGATTGCCATTTGAAAAGGCGGAGAGAAAGGTGAGGCTGCAATGATTCAACCACCATGATAACATGGCATCGACGCGTATGTGTTCCTAATCCAAGAATTATGATACCCACACAACAAATCCAGCCAATTTGTTCTCCTAATTCAAGAATTATGATAACCACAAAACAAAATTCAACCAACTTGTTCTCCTAATTCAAGAATTATGATATCCACGCAACATATCCAGCCAATTTGTTCTCCTAATTCAAGAACCACGATACTCATACAACAAATCCTACCCTTGTTCCATTGGAGTCTACATATGCCCAACACTCACCCGTAAATATGCTTTAGGATGACACCAGATACCACCAAGAAAAAAAAAGATTTTTTTTTCTGAGAAGACATGTAATGTCGATATTACACAACGCTGCTGGCACACTGACAATAGAATGCATTACCTGATTAGCGGAAGCGAATCAAACAATTAACCTAATGTTACAACCATATAATCAATGCAGTTGACAATAACACAAGGATTAAGAAATCTCAACAATTGTGGTCCTTTTGTGGCAGGAGTTATTGGAAGGTGATGTCGAAAAGGATGTGTGTGATCTCAGGGATTTCAGAGGACAATTTGACCAACAAACTGAGGTGTGAAGATGCACACTATGCTCAAACATTTTGTCCCCCTTTTCTCCTATCCTTTCCATCTCTTCCTTTCTGCCTTAATTTCCTCATTGCATCTACTGTTGCCTACAACTTTTAGACCATAAATCATGTAGGCCACAAATGCCCGTTCCTTCTTTTCTTCTTCCATAAAAAAGTAGTACTAACAACAATGATTTACCACCAACAGCAGCAAGGGAGAAGCAAATGGAAGGAAGCATCAAGCATCACTTCATGGGATGCCAACCGGGCAAAGTAAAGAACCTACTCCCTCCCTTCTATTCCCTGATTCTTTGCAACTCTTTTTGTATATTTTTATTCTTGGATACCAATACCATAGGCTACTAATCTAATGAACAAATCTAATGTGGCGGAATTTTTTATGTAACAGTTCCCACCAAACTCATTATCTAATACTGGAATGAAAGAAACAAGAAACTAAAACACAAACTTGAAACAGAGTTCCTCGAGGACAAGGGACCAATGAGCAGCATTAAACAAGGAGAAATTTTACGGTGGATTATACTTGTAGTATAAAATGTATAGTAGAAATCACATCTAACCATTGATTTGTTAAAGGTGTTTCTACTACTCTACTACCAGGTGTAGTATAAGTAAACTCTAGTTAATCTGATCCATTGAATCGAAAAGAATGAATGGTTCATATTCAATTTAGTGTACCGTAAAAGAGCTCTAAACAAGAGTCCACATTTCCATTCCTGCATGTGGGACAGGGTATATAGACTTTTGAGGCAGATTTAGTGCTTAGTACCACAATCTTGCAAGTCAAAGCTCAAATGGAGCAAGAGCGTAGAACAGAGTATGATAATTCGATACGAAAACAAGAACAAAACCAGAAAAGTGAACTTTTGTACAAACAACAAATCAACAGGCAATTTGGAAAAGATCGGACAAGAACAGTTGAAACCACCAGGAGGAGTTAGCAAACAATAACACCACAAGAGACACCAAGATTTGGGAGAAATGACATCAGGCAAAAACCATTGGCATAAATGGTGAGAGAAAATAGCAAGACCAGAACCTTCGAATCCCCAACGGAGCTTCCACAAACGATTATGCAGCAAATCTTCACTCTCCAGCAACAAAAAACCTTCACTCTCCAGCAACAAGACCATTCAAGAGATCATGCAAAGCAGCAGGAAATGGCAGTCTGGGACAGTCTTGAGCCACTTGAATCTGCACACCACAGAGAAGGGATATAGAGGAGTAGGGGAGGAAGGGGCAGCTTCTGAGCAGAACTGAAGAACAAGGGTGAGGGGAATGGGTCACATCCAAATAACCTTACCTGTGTTTCCTGAGGAGTGCAACTTATACCTCATTCCATTTATTGCCTGTCTTCTTCCTCCCTCTCCTCTCTGTCATTTGTCATTTGTGTGTGGCCGTGTGGGAACAGTTTATTTCTTTTTTCTAGGCCGGCTTACCAATCCAAGGGGTTATACGCATATCGGCCTTTTTTTTTTGGAATTAAGTATAGATGATTTGGAGCTATTTGGAATTTGGATAGATTCCACCTCGGTGACGTACTGTGTATCTGTTTGTCTTCTAATTTTTTAAGTAAATTTTACAAAACTACATGTTACTACTATTAGGAAATCAGATGTTTTAGTTTTAATTTTATAAAAATACATATTTTAGTATAATTTGTATCATAAAACTACATGTTTTAGAGTTGATTATTTCCTGTAACAGATCTGATAGTGTGTGCCCACATGGCAGCCTCACGCACAAGTGAAACGGGAAATAAGGACGCATTAGGTTGCCATGTGGGCATACATTATCAAAGTTGTTATAAGAAACAAGCAACTTTAAATATATAGTTTTGTGACACAAATTCTCTTTAAATATGAGCTAAAACCTATAGTTTTTTTTAGTTTATAGAAAAAACATGTAGTTTTGTAAAATTTTCTAGGTTACAAATTAGTTGTTTGTCTAATAGTTGTAAAATATGGCTGTTGCAAATTTATAGGTTACAAATTAGTTGTTTGTCTAATAGTTAAACAAAATAGTTTTATGAATTTAAAAAAGATAACATTTATGACAATGCAAAAGGGGGTGCCAAAAGTGCATATTCCTTGGATTTGTTTTTGAAGACAAATAGCCTTTTCCCGATATATATCTTTATGTGCAAAACAAAACACAATGAACAATTTTCTTGGAATAAAAACATAGTGAACAAATGGTAAGTACGTGCACTAGCATCGTTTCTTCTTGTAAAGATATCGCACGATGAAATACAAATTAATTTGCAAGCCGCCCTAACATTTGGAAGATAATTTCCAATCCACACCGTATTGAGTGATGGTACGCGCGCGCTGTTATAGATGGGTTGGTGTAATTTCGAACGCGTCAGCAAAGATGCTTTTCAACGGGTAACCAATTCAAAAGATTTTTCCGCTAGAAAAATTCGAAGGAATTTTAAAATGGGCGAATTGAAATCGATGTTTTATATTGGGGACTGTTTAGGTAATCTTTCCTTTTCTCTCTCTCCTTTTGCTTTCCAAGCATGGCTTGTTTTTTAATATTTGGGCTGGCACAGCCACTACTAAAAACAAAGTCTCAAAAGAAAGTGAGATTAGAAGAGTTTTTTTTTTCTTTTCTAAAAGCCGTTCTTGAGAGGGCAGAAAGGCGGCAGTCAAAATGGTATCGAGCTGTGCGCCGCAGTCCGCGCGCTTTGTCTCTCTAACGGAAGACGTTCATGATTCGATCGTGTTCGTAAGCTAATTTAATCAGCTCGCATTCCCCTCAAATCTTGCAAGGAATGAGGAATCTATTGAACTTGGTGATACAAAACTAAACTGCCATTTTGAAATACAGAAATGCTTAATCATGAACTCATGTAAAAGAATACTCCGTATATGACGGCAACGATCAGCAATTGATGCAACGTCGGCCATGTTTGGATCCATGGACTAATTGTTAGCTGGCTAAAAATTAGTTCTAGTCTATTCAAACAGGAAGACTAATAGGTGAGCTAATTTTTAGCCAACCCCTTAGCTAACAATTAGTCCATTAGTTGGTGGAGATGAGCTAATTTAGGCTAATAGCATGTAACACGCTAGGAAAAGTCTGAAATACCCTCGCGCTTGCCTTATCCTCATTTCCTCACCTATTATGAGGGGGCAGACATGACTTTTCTAAGAAATTAGCCCAACCATTAGTCATGTATCCAAACAGCCCTAGGCTAATTTTAGATGGACTAATTATTAGCTGGCTAACAATTAGCTCTAGCTATTAGCCAGCTAACAATTAGTTTTAGCCCATCCAAACATGGCCGTATTCGGTTGGGTCACCACTTAGGCTCCACTTAGGTGTGTTCGGTTGCTTGTATCAAATGATACGTGTATAAAATAGTTTAAGAAAAAAATTATTATATGTTTGATTGTTTGAATAGAATCATTCTATCTTCGATGATAGGATAAATACTAAACCATTTCATTTACCCAAAATAATATAACCAAATAGTACAGCACCATCTCACCTTATTTAAGCTTATCCTATCAACCAAATATACCCTTAGAGCACAGAGGTGCTCGTAGAGATGGTACAGATAATGCGCAAACAACCAAACAACTTCCTTATGAAATTCATGTGTGAAATGTTTGTACCTGAACAACACGGGACAGGCATGGTTGTGTACGTGTGCCAACGATCCAATCATTCTTCGTGCATGTATCACTTGGTCGATCTGCAGATAAGAATACCGGAAGCCATCTCCTGATGCATCACCTTTTCTTTGCTTGAGTTAAGCACACTCTCTATGCTTCTTTCCGAACTCTCACTCTATTAGGGTACAGTACACTTTAGAGGAAGAATTTTTTTGTTGCTTCATCGTCTAAAAATTTTATGAGAATATAATAGATGTTTCAGCACCACAAAATTTTTTTTCAAAAGTTTCTACAGTGATTTGCACTATTTTTCATTTGGTTAAAATTTATTGATCAACATTTTATCAGGATAGTAGCACTGTTAGAATTTTTAAAATTTCTCAATATTGATCATCATATAAAATTTTTATGAGAATATTAATGATGCATCAAGACCATCCAAAAAAATTTACAAAATTTTCTAACATGGTTTGAACCATTTTTCATTCGGTTGAAATTTGCCGATCAGTCTTCAGTAGCACTCTCTGAATTTTTAAAAATTCCTCAAAGATTGATCATCATCTGAAAATTTAATGGGAATATTATGCATGTGTCAGGACCATTCACAAAATTTTTTAAAAGTTTCTAATGTGGTTTGCAATATTTTCCATTCGGTTGAAATTTGCTAGTCAGCCTTTTATCAGGACAATAGCACTATTAGATTTTTTAAAAAAAATTCCTCAGGCTTGATACTCATCTAAAGTTTTACCGAGATTTTGGCAATTTCAGACGAAATTTCATTTTTTGGATAAAATTTTGGAAATCTTGGTCCAAAAAAATCTGGATTTGTATTTTGATTTTTGAATTTCATCCAGATTTCATCCAAAATAACGAGATTTCACCGAAATTTTGGATTTTGAAGGGTGACGATATGTGAACCAAAAACGAAATTTGGAACCTTGATTACTACTACATCTCAAACTTGATTATGATTACTATTAAAACAAGATTAACTCTAATATTCACCCCCTTAATCTTGTAACATCTAATTTCTAACACAACCCTAACTTGTTAAGGCAATCGGTTTCAACTCTGACTTACCCAACTTTTATTCGCCACAGGATAGAGAACGCATCTTCTCAACACCCCAGTACTCAACTTACTTAGCTCAAAATGGAAAACACATCTCTCCTCAATGTCTTGGTCTCATCTTCGACGGACATGAGTTTGGATGGTGAACACACCTCTTCAATGTCCCGGACTCAACTATTTTACTTGACATAGTGTCAAAGCAACGCCGGTTCATCGTCACCTTGAGCTTCGTCAAGGAGCACTTTTTTCTCCTCCTTCATATTACGGAACTTCAAAGCAAAATGCCTATAATTATTACAATATATCACCTCACTTTTGCCTTGTCAAATTTCTGATTCTTACGGCCTCGTCGACCATCGCCTTTCGAGCCACCGAAGGAGCCCTCCTCGTCGCACCTCGATGATCGGGCCTCCCACTCGGTGTGCGTCAAGAGTAGGTGCTCTTCTTCACCGTCCTAGGATTCCCTAATCCGTTCCTTGTGTGTTTTCAAGCGACCGATCACCTCCTCGATCATCATGATCTTTAGTTTGCTGAACTGCTCAATGATGGAGATGATTTGTAAGAACCTGCCAGGGAGCACGGAGGAATTTTCTTACCACAAAGTTTCCTTCCATCTTGTCATCAAGCCCTTTGGTTTTATTGACGATTATTGTCAACTGGATGGCGAAATCATTGACTGCCTCCGTCTCTACATGCGTAACCCCTCGAACTCAGCTTTCAGGGTGAAAAGATGAGAAAGTTGCCTAGAGGGGAGGGGTGAATAGGCAATTTAAATTTAAAACTAAATTCGTCGCAGCGGAAAGAGTATCGGAACTTCCGACTGGATCAGAACTTCCGGTATTTGTTCGGAATGTCCGATAGACTTCGACCAAGAGAAGAGTCTACTAAAAGAAATAAGCTTCAGGAACAAACTTAGAAGCAGTGAAAACAATAAGTCGAGTAGATAAACAAGGATTTGTTCCCGGAGTTCAGATTCTTGAGGAAATCCTACGTCTCCGTTGAGGAAGCTCCAAAGAGCCGGGTCTTTTCCAACTCTTTCCTCCCAAACCTCGGTCGCACTTGAGGCTTGGTTTTACTATTGGTTCCTTTCCTTTCGAAGGCGGAGCCGGCCTTCACAAACTTCTCACGGCTTCCCACAATCGTCGGGAGCTCGTGAGCGACGCCTAGCCGTCTAGGAGTCCTTCAACCTCCAAGAGTAATGAATGCGCTATATTCTTGATCTTGAAGAGGTTCTCTAATGCTCAAGATGAATGAATGCTTGACTTTTTGCTCTCAACCACACTTAATGTTTCCTCACTCACTAGATGATCACTAAGATCAAGAGGAGGACTCAAGAATGCTCTAGGGTGTGCTCAAAGTGCTCAAGTGTTCAGTCAAAAGAAGTGTGTAACCCACAAAAGGGAGAGAAGAGGGGTATTTATAGTTTTGGTTCAAAACTAGCCGTTATACCCGCACTCGGCCACACATCGAAATATCCGATCCCAACATCGGAATATCCGATGAGTGCAAACAACCAGAACTTGGAAAGCTTCCAACGGTCGAAAACTACATGCATCGGAATGTCCGACAACAACTTCGGAACATCCGGTGACACCCAGAAAGAGAACTCAACAAAACTTTCTAAGTCCTAATCGGAATGTCCGATATAAATATCGGAACATCCGAACCAAACAGAGAGTTCCCAAACCGGAAAACAGCTACTTCGGAACTTCCGAAGCTAAACTTCGGACAGTCCGAACTCAACAGAGAGTACCCTTTTCAGGACAACATGCATCGGAACTTCCGATACACAAAATCGGAACTTCCGAACAAAACAGAGAGTACCCTAACCGAGATCCAACAAGCATCGGAACATTCGATACAGAATATCGGAATGTCCGACCCTAACAACGCACTACGGACTGAAGCGCAACCACACATCGGAATGTCTGAACTTCGGAACTTCCGACCTAACATCGGAACATCCGACTAGAAATTGACAACTACAACATTCCAATGCACGGTAGACGACTTGAACACTCTCAAGAGACTAAAGATCATTCATCTGAGCATATAGACCATCTCTAGACCAGTTTTAACGCACCCCTCTTAATAGTACGGTAAACCTATGACTCAACAAATTAAAATTACATCCGCAGTTGCCGTTTTTCTTACTCAATGACGTTTGAGGATGCCCGATGATCATAGATGATCTCTATTTAAAACATTCACCTGTTCATAAACTAGTTGAACATGTTAAATTCTTTAATCGTTTGTCATTAATCAACCAAAACAATGTTAGGGGGCCTAGATGCACTTTCACAGGATCGGTACCTTTGCCTCCTTTACACGATCGGCATCAAGATGCATCATCTTCAATGTCTCCCATGCGGCTTTTGTCGTCTCCTTTTCGGCCAGTATGAAGAGCGTTTCTTCTGGGATGTGTCTATAGATGGCCACCAAGGCCATTTGATCCTTACGCATATCGATGTTACCATTCTCAATCACATCTCATTGTCATTGAGTTATCATATACACCTTCATGTTGATTGCCTACGCTGTATAATTGCTCTTCGCGAGTATCGGATAATGCAGCGAGATTACGAAACTCTTCTTCGCCATCACACTTGACATTGCCTCACCACCGGTATCACCACTTCCCGAAAATTGCAACATCTTCTTGGGCAACAGATCAAGAACCCAGCTCTAATACCAATTGTTAGAACTGGATCGGACTAGTGTATATTCACACGAACACAAAGACACGCACACGGAAGTTCCATCTTGTCATCGTCTTTGCCTCTCTGGCCTCCACTGCCATTCCCATCGATTCTCATAGTCCGGTGAGCCTCCCTCCAGGCAATTTCTTCTATTTGAACCATCCTCAGCATGCATGTAAACTGATGCATGCATGGCTCGTTGTAGCTTTCTCCTCATCATGCTCGCTGTCACCGTGAGCCATGCATCCTCCACCGCAGCCGCTCACGACCGTCGAGCTGTGCTGGTGCCTCCCCGTCGTCGTCGCTCATCCTGGTAATCTTTCCGTGCCTCTTTTGCATGTGTTCCTTGTCGAGGACGGGAGCGGCCTTTAGCATCGTCGTTGTCGGTTCCGTAGCCGCACCGCCGCTTTTCGCTGCCGCCAACCTCTGCGCTGTTCACCGTCAGCGAGTGCAGCCAGTGCCTCCATGCGCGCTTACCCTCGAGGAGCCAGATCCGTTTTTTTTTTAAAAAAAATTAATTAATGGTTAATTATTTAATAAAGTGTTAATGTATCATTGACAGATGAGGCCCACTTGTATGTTTCGAAATTAAATTGAGATTTAAATACACGAGTATGAGATGCATGGCCCACATGTAAGAAAGTGATTTTGGAAACTTTTTAAAAGGGAAAAATCTGATGTGTTGGGCCCACATGTCAACCCAGTGGACACCACCTTTTCTTTTACTGGATTTTCCTTGCCGAACCAACTTCAATTGCTCCTAACCTTTTCACTTGAATTCCAAATTAAGTGAAATTTATTTATATTAAAAAAAACAATTATGAACTTTCATAATATGCAAAAAAAATATTTGAATTTTACCTCTATTTGAGTTTATTTGGCTCTTATCTGTGCTATACTGCTATTTGGTGTTATACGATAGATATCGACTTTTCAGATGTCCCTGAGGTTGATCCGGAACAAGATCAAGTGTCCAACGAGCAAGACAATCACCACCTTCAACCATGTTTGATCCCATATTTTTTACTCTTACATATATTCCATTTCAAAATTATATGCATGCTTGTATTTTCCGGTAAAATTGCTAGGTTGGTAAAGGAGATAATTGTACCATTGTTGCATTGATCCTACTTGACAAATTTTTTATTCTTACTATTGTCACTTTAGTAATGATATTCACTGTTAGTACGAACATTTTGGTATTTTAGATGTTACGGTTCAGTGGATGCTTAGCATGCATGCAAATTACCGATACTAGAAATGATATGTTAAACACCTTGTTATCTTGATCAATCATAGGAAACACTTATTTATCTTGTTCATAGGAGGTACCTCCATTAATCTAGTTAGTAAAACGAAATTTAAAACTTGTTTTAGACTTGGCTTGTGGTTGTGTCACCTGGATGTTAGGCACTTAGGCCCAAGATACAAGTGCAAACCATACATGCCTTTCATTTGGAGGCTCTAGTATATAATAAGCTGCCGTGTTCTAGCAATAAACCACATGTGGTAGTTGATAGCTGAAAATTTGGGCTGGTGCGGGCATAGAAAGTATGTCCATGTTCATAGGGATTTTGCTGACCAAGCAGGTTTTCCAACACATCGTATGAGTTCTGAGGATTACGGAGGGGCCCCCCATGTCTTAAGAAGGTAACTTAACGCGGTTTGTCGTTGGATCTTAAATCGGATATTTTGTACTACGTGATATGGTTGACATGGTGAGATGATTATTTCGTATAGGTAAAATTACACAATCCTTATAAGACGTAAATCTATTGGAATAACCGTGTCCTTATTGTAGCAGCCAAAGTAGAAGAGGATAAAAAAGACTATGATATGGCAGCCAAGTTACACCAGGGGCTAGTTTAATTTGTTTAGGGCAAGAAGTAATTAAGCCAAGATGCGGGGGCGAGGGTGGGCGCAAGGAATCCATTGGAGCTCAAGACAAATTGTCGGGTTGGTGACCTACGTAGAGCCGGCCAGTAGTGTCAAGGCCACGGGCGCACATCCAAACTCAACTGCCACACATGACTTGAGACCTGCATATGCTGATATGCATCGTGTGGTTCATGCTGCCTGCTACTGTACTGCTGCTAGTGCTAACTAGCCTAATTTGCAGGAGCAAAGGTACTGTGTATTCACCAACTATTTGTGGCCATTCATCTATTCTATTGTCAGTGGTGTATCTAGCGAGGGGGCACGAAGCGGCTAGAGTATTAATTCTAACTGCCATATTATTAGTATCTTTTTTAGTCTTGTAGATTTTTTTTGTAGTCTTTAAAACGTCACACTAGTCACCTATTATAATGTAAAGAAGCACAGTAATATTGAGCGGTATGTACTTAATTGTACATGTACGTTTGGCAAGGACTGCCACATCTAAATCCTTTTGTCCTCGTACTGACGGATGATGCATCCAATCAACAACATCTTCCCAGGTTTTTTTTAACGAACCCCAGATTTGTTTTTTGAAATTTTTCTTTGAAATGACCCACCTTCCCAGACAGAGCTACACATGCATCTTGGAAATCACAAACTTTCACTGCTACACTATGAAACATAAGCATGGCGCAAAGCCACATCTAAATAACAAAAGAACATAAAGAAAACAGGACAAAAGCACGAGGTGATCGCTATAGTAGCCTCCTTATTTATTTATTTCCAAAATAGTCCCGTGTGATTTTTTTTTACAAAAATAGTCCCTGGCCCATGCCTATCGTGGTGAGGTAGCGCGGAAGGTGGCTTTCGTGCTACCCATGCGCGGTAGCCACACATGCACCTTACCCAACGTTGGCACTCGAGCGTGCTAATGAGACGAGCGAGTGGCGCGTGGTGCGGGAGGGGGGCACGCGAGGTGGGAGGGCAAACGGCTGAGCGTCATGTGGCGTGGGTGGCCCACACGCGGGGTCCTAGGCACTGGGCGGGGCGCTCGGTCGTGCTCGCGCGTGATGCTGCGCGGGTGGGCCTGCGTGGGGGCATGTGCTCGGCACGGGAAAGTGAGCGTGCGTGGTTGCAACGCATTGGTAGTGCGGAGTGACTTCCGCGGTACTCCACCGTGGTAGACGTGAGCCAGAGAGTTATTTTTGAAAAAAAATTGTATAGAACTAGTTTTGTAATAAAAAATAAAGGGCTAGTATAGTGATCTCAACCAAGAGGACGGCCTGTACCAACAGGCAGGGCTAGAAAAAAAGACTCATTGGTTGGACTCGTTAGCTCGATTTAAAATTGCTCTAATTAGGCCCATTTATTTGTTAAATATTGAATGAGTCAATTTCGAATGAAATTGGATTTTGCTTTAACTCAGCTCGTTAGCTCGATTCTAAAAATATTTCTAAACTATAAATAACATGATATTAAATCAAATTGTATCAGTTTTGAAAGAAAAAACTCAAGAAACAATAAGAACTTGGTCGATCCCCCCGGCGCGCCGCGGCAGCAGGGCCGAAAGCAACTCTGTCCAGAGTATCGTAATAACTAGGTAAGTGAGCGCGGCGCACGCCGCGCACGTGAACAAAAAGGGAACATGCATTTTTTCGAAGGGAAAAAGGTTTTTTTTTAGAAAAATGGACCAAGACGGATGAAAACTCATTTTTTTTAATTTTCAGAGGGTCTTTTCACATATTCTCTAGGAAAAAATGGTTCAAGATGAAAAAATGGAGAAAGACACACTTCGCAAATCTTCGAAGGATCTTTTCCAACGGCGAAAGGACCTGAACATAATTACGCAATTTTAAAGGGCTTTCATGGAGGAATGACATGTGGATAGGCTCCTGGGCTGGAAACCTTCCTACCAATTACTTTAAACGGTCATGTCACACATAACCAATTGAAAATTCAATCTAACAATTGTACAATAATTTTAACAACAAACTAAGATAACACTTGTTCACAGACGAACTCATTGAAGTATTTTTTGCGAGTTTGTTTTTTAGCAAAGCAGATAAAATAACTGAAAAAGTCTGAAGATAAATCTCATTGTATTGTAAAACATAAAATTACCTCCATCATCAGCGCAATATCTATGCATTTGTGAAACATGTTCTGAAATTTGACGATCAATCACAGGATCCATTTGATCAAGAACAAAGAAAAGGAAATCAAAACATGAGAGCAGCGAATCCGGAAGGGCGATGTTCTTTGTTGGTATCAATGAACGATCATATTGTCGTGCAGTTAGAATTTATTATCAAAAACAACTTCTGCAGTAGAATACCATTAAGCAGCAAATAAAAGAAATCAAAGAGCTTACGGTTCTATATATTGGATTTGCTGCAACAATTACACCACATCTTGCATTTAGCGAGGCATGTATTCCTGCCTTGGCAATTGTTAGAGCTTGCTGTTCCATAACTTCATATATAGCAACTTGGTCTTGATCATTCAGCTTATCAAACTCATGAATGCAGACAACAGCACGGTTTGCAAGAACCATGGTAGATTGCTGTGATGCTATGACCAATAGATCACGATCTTATTGCTACAAAAGCTTTGTTGGGATATCCTTCTTGTAAAATGGGACATTTTTCTATCATATGCACCCAATAAATACTAATTTTTGTCAAAATTACATTTAGGTCGAACTTATTTTTTCATACAAGCCAACCAAAAGCGATTAAATTTCATAGAAGATATTAGGAAAAACAATATTTAAATTCAGTTAATTAGCAGGATGTTGTAGTAAGCCTTGTGACATATATTAAAATAGAAATTCCATGGGATTTGCTTTTAGTACGTCGCTGTTACAATTAAAGCTTTGTCTTCAAGTAGTAGCAGAAGCTAAGAGGAAAAAAGAGGCCATACCATCTAATAAATACCCAGGTGCTACGTGACCAAGGGTCCCAGAAAGCTTTGTCCTTCAGATTCCCTTTGCAAATATACAAACCAGTCGTTGTAAGGCTAAATTCTGTAATTTGCACAACTGAGGAAGTGAACATGCACAATTTTTATTTCGTTCCGACAAATGGAAAAAAATAACTAACATGCTATCTAATCTATGAAGAAGTTCGGTGCAGGAACATGAGATAAACTTGCCATGTAAATAATGTACAGAAGCTGACAAATAAATGGCACAAACCTGAAATCAATTCAGGCCGCCCAGCTGGTTATAAATCAATTTAGCTACCTCCTGTGTGCAGATAATAGAGGACAAAATCAAAAAGTTTCTATCATAAACAACCAAATGATGGTAGCATACAAAAAAAATAAAAAGCCTGAAACAACACAAGTATTGATGAACTGGGCAGCAAATGTGAAGAACGGGCAAGACTTAGAATGCTCAACAAAAAACGTACCGGCAACTTGTTATCAGGGTAGATTAGTCGTCCTAGGTATTTCTAGATATTCCATTATGTAGAAAGTACTTTCGATTACACCTGCATCAGTGCAAACGACAAAACACCTTAAGGACGAGAACATCCGTTTAAGCACCCAAAGCTTTTAGAACCTGGTCACATAATCCAGATCAAACACAACTCAGGGAGTAACCTCACATCACTCAGCAGAAGTAAATAACATCACATAAGAAGCATTTTACATCAAAATATCATGTAAACCCACCTTTACCTGTATGTATGGAACTACAGACATCAGTTGAAGCCACAGTAGCACCAACTGGTCCGATAGGCACGCTAAATTTCTTAATAATACAACAGCCTGCAAGTTCATATTGCTCTTAATAAGCACCTGAAATAAAGCATCTAGTTAGCAGCAACCGTCCATCCCATGGACAATTTTCACTAATCAGCTTTATTTGCAGGGTTGACTCAGTTGAAACAGTTCGACATAGTAACGTAATAGTTCATTTCACTGTTAAGAAGCACGCAAAATCAAGTATCTAGTTAGCAGCAACCGTCCATCACACGGAAATTTTCACTAATCAGCTTGATTAGCAGGGTTGAAATGGTAACATAATAGTACTCTGATTGGTGAATATACATGTAGAGCAATAAAATTTGCAACAAAACTACACCCCACAAGGAGCGGAGGAAATCGATCCGGAACTTGCGCTGGAAGGCGTGGGCGGACTGGAAGATGGGGACGGGCGGATTCTTCTGCAGCACATCTGGGGACGTGCACGCCCACATCGCGTAACAACGCCGCCTCATGGAGCGAGTGTGCCGAATCCACCGGCCGCCCCACCATCAGGTCCATCGCCATCGCTCTGCGTCGATCTCCCCCGTCTTGATCCGACCAGCATGTCGTTCGGAGGCGTGGGCATGGCATCACGTTGGGGTCAGGGTTTGGAGCGGAGGCGGTGGGGATGAGAGCGGAACGGTTGGAGGTGGAGATGGACAGAGGGGGCAGAATGTGGAGGCCGAAGCCCTCCTCATCATCGGCGGCGGCGGCGAGGTCGGGGCGGGGAAGCAAAGGCCCACTGAAGTAGACAGCGGCCAGCGGGAACGACGCGCGCGGGGGAGGCAGGCGCAACGCGGGCGGCGCGGCGGGATGAAAGGGAGCACGGAGAAGGCGGAGGAAACGGCCGGCTAGCGGGCACGACGCGCGTGGGGGAGGCAAGCGCAACGCGGGCGGCGCGGACGGGACGAAAGGGAGTGCGGAGAAGCGGAGGAAACGGAAGGATCGAGGGGAATCGCAGATAGCGATGGGCTCGTGGTGAGCGGAAAGGAGGAAGAGGAGAGCGAGCGCCGGTTCGCTGGCGATTTCGGGGAGGGGAAAGAACAAAATGGAATGGAAGGGTCGAGACGGAGGCAAGGTGTCACACGACGATGTGCGGGCCGGAGCGCAAAAGCGAAACTTCCCGAGGGGCCTTTTGCAGAAACGGCGACGTGGATGAGGCCGGAGCTCACGGAACCTCCCAAGTTTAATAAGAAGTAATAATAATAATATAATATATAGGTAAACACGCGTGATCATGTCATTCCTATCGTTGGGCTTCTCTATCCTGGCTCACCTCAAACAGCATCCGCTATCTCCGGCTATTTAGGATTGCATGTAAATATCATAAATAATTCAGGAGGACCATAAACTGAACAGGTCGCCATGGAATCTTTGTAGTTCTGAATCATAATGATAGAACCATACGGTCTGCAACCGGTTAAACATAACACAGTATTGCGGGAAGAATAAAAAAAAAATAGAGGTAGAAGAAGAACTACCGTGACAGAGATGAGGAGGCCCATCCAGCACGAACACCAAGGCCAACAGCGAAGCGCAACCTGCAGACAAAACCGAAGCAAAAAACAAAAGGCAACCATACGACAACGAAGGAGGATAGAACCTAACAAAAAAAAATGCAGCGGAGAGCAGAGGCGGCTACGTACGGCGTACCACTCATCAATGGACATCAGCGAAGGGAGGTGCGAACGAAGGCGCGAAGCCCCAGCAATGGCGAAGGCGGCACGGAGCGCATGCCGGACGGGAGGCAACCGAAGAAGAACAAGCGGCCATAGAATCAATAGGGAAAGGCAAAGAGGGCCTCCGGACGAAGGAGAAACGAGGAACGAGGACAGCAAGGCCTAATTAACAAATTACCGACGGCCCATTTCGTGACCCTTGAGTTGAGAGTTGGAACCCTGAAATGAAACAAGTGGGCTAGAGGCCTAATCGTGTTGTTTGATTGGGGTCTTGCAGAGGTCGGTGAGCTCGATAAAGGTGGGGGAGAGGCTGTGTGTTGTTCTTCCCCCTTTGTTGCTATCGTTGAGGTCGTCTTCTTCGCCCTTATGGATTGCCTAGCCGATCTCTGCCCTTCCTCCTCCTCAAGCCACCGCACTCCTCAAGCAGTCGCGTGGGTTCCTTCCCCTTCTTTTATGTGAATTGAATTGAATCAAGTTTCTTTCTAAGGCTCTGTTAATGCTTGCTTTGGTCGGTGACCGTTACATGATGAACTGTGAGTTTGTGATGTTGATACTTATTTTGATCGATTTTTCGGTAAATCAAAATAACCGAACCGAAAACTTTCGATTATTTTGGTTCAATTTCGGTTGCTGGTTTCTACAAACCAAAAAAATAAACCGAAACATTCGAGTGCCCATCATGGTTGAAACCTGAACTAAAACAAATGGCTCGACTTGGCCCGCAGCAACAATTAGTAGTCTTCTTTTGTCACTACCAAAAGACCCAACGACACGTTTCAGTCTATTATTGTGGTAACAACCTGACTGAAATGGTCCAAGTGCAAAAAGACCACCAGTAAATTGTCGTTTTTTCAGTCGTATACTACCTGAAACAAAGTTCGAAGAGTTCCTGCCATGCGCCACCGAGTCAGGTTGTTACCACAAAAAATCGTCGCGACTCCTTCTCAATCCTTCTCGCCCTCCTTTTCTTGCCCTCGATCCGCCATGCGCCACCGGCACCCTTCCAAAATCCCCCACTCCGCGCGCCGTCCTCCCTCCGCCCTCGCCTCCCTGATCCAGCCCAGCCTGGTCTCCATCCTTCTCGCTCTCCTTTTCCTCCTCTCGGCCCACAGCATGCCGCCACCAGCCTTCCGAAGTCCTCCATGTCCCCCTCCCCGAGCCCACCTCCTACGTCCCTCCTCCAGGAATTTTTTTGTTATTTAATATTTATTTTAAATCTTTTTTTCAAATCTAATCGATGAAAACACAAAATTGCAAAAATAGGCACCCGTCGCCCCAATATAGGGCGATCGCCCCATATTGGGGCGATAGGTACCTGGATGCAAAATATGTTGGTAAATCTACTCCTTCATGTGTTCATTTTTGCAATTTTGCATCCAGGTACCTATCGCCCCAATATATTTTGCATCCAGGTACCTATCGCCCCAATATGGGGCGATCGCCCCATATTGGGACGACGGGTGCCTATTTTTGCAATTTTGTGTTTCCATCGATTAGATTTGAAAAAATGATTTAAAATAAATATTAAATAAAAATAGATTCCCTCCTCCAGGCCTCGCTCACCGCGCTCTTCGAGTACTCCAGCGTCGTCCTGTCCGGCCCCGCCTCGCAGATGCCGCAGCCGGCGGTCCCATCGTCGCCTCAGCCTGATGGGCTGCTTTCTGCTGTAGCGGCTGAGGATGGGGAGGTGTCGATCCGGATCCAGGCCGGCCCCGACGACCCAGGAACGGCGGGCGTGCCGGCAACGGCAACCTCACCGGAGGGCTCAATCGTGGCGGCCGCCACCTCTGACATTGGCTCGGCCTCCTCGGTGGGCGGAGCCGAGCGGCGCGCATCGGCCATCCACGCCAGCCCTCCCACCCGCGCTGCACGGCTGGCTCCTCTGCTTCCTTGGCGGCATCGGCCGTCCGCGCCAGCCCTCCCATCCACGCCGCCGCTACCCGGAGGTCTCCTGGAGTAATCCACGAGCGAAGCGAAAGAAGCAGCGGTCGGTCAGAGCTCACACGAGCGAACACCAACCCCGCCGCCGCCACCGAAATGTCCGGGCCTATGCATCCCTTGGCACTCCGCTTGCAGCTGCCTCTGATTGCTCTTGATTTGGCAGCCCTCTGCGGGAGAGCCATGCGGGGCTCTTAGGGTATTTCTCAGCGTGCGCCTACAGGTGCTGGAGGCAGACCGAGAAACCATGCACCAGGCCATCATCTCCATGGGCACTGAGAAGACGCGGGTCGTGCTGCTCAAGGAGATCGCCCAGCAGCTCTGCAGGGAGCGTAACCGTCGTGCAACACCACTACAAGGGGGCGCCGCATCACCAGCCATGATCGTTACCGTGCCACCGCCGCAGCCGCCATTCACGAGGACATCCTACTTTGCTGCGGTGGTCAAGGTAATCTCACATGTATTACGATTTACAAATGCTTAGGATTTCTATCAAAGTTGTTCAGTATGTTAATTGCCTTGTGGATGGGGAAGGCTATTGCATTGTGTCATTAGCCACGAACGCTCAGGATTTTTTCTATCTAGCTTGTTCAGTATGTTAATTGCCTTGTGGATGGGGAAAGCTATTGCATTGTGTCGTTAGCCATTACAATGTTCTACACTTCTACAGTCTATATATGCAAGGCAACGCCTGCGCATAATAAACTGAAATGATTTTTCTGAACCTGAATAGTTTATCACAAAGACAATGGAAGTAGGATTGTTTGCTACCTGTAGTTTATAATGTACAGAAAGGCTGTAAGTGGCTTACATTCACACCTGTTGTATCTTGAAGATTCAATTGATTATGGTGCCATTGCTTCGTTAAAATGCTTCAACTTTACATGAAAGCTATTTATACGCTTAGCAGTAATCATGTTTTAATGAGTTTGATAGTTGTGAAATCCTGCTTGAACATCTATATCTGAGAAGGGTAACAGCTTGCTAAGTTCGAACCCTCCTTTTTGTGAATGCAATGAGATTGTATTAATTAAGAATTAATTCCTTCTTTAATAGTTTTTAAGCCAATGCTTCTTTTGTAAAGGAAGTATGGTTTTGCTTCTACACTATGCATATAGAGATTTCATTATTTCTAAGGAGTCCACGTACTTTTTTTTTAAAATAGCAATAATGAAATAATTGTGTAGCAAGTGTTAGCATCGTTCATTAGTCTTTGTTTACTTACTTTATTCTCCAAAAGTCAATGCGCTATCCATTTGCAAACTGGAATACTGGATTGAAATCTTGGCATTGCCTGCCAATTTTGAGGTTCAGCCCTTTGGTTAACAGTATGTCCTTTGCTAAGGTTGGATTGACATTTGACTGCAGCAAAGTTGTCATAAATTTATGAACCATATTGAAGCTTGCTGATATTACTAATTAAATTATGTTGCACATGTGCCACAGTAATGATATGGACAAACATGTCCCTCTTTTTATTGTTAATGTGAGGGCATTGTTATTTATGCTTGCATGCTTCTTGCATGTTTCACTGCTGTTGACCGATTGCCGTCGAAGGGAATGAATTTCCTTGTTTATGTATTCAATACATAAAAGCGAGTTTCGTACACACCGCACAGCATGTGCTAAACACATACACGAAATGTGCTAGATTATGTAGCTACTCGACACAGGACAATCTGTGTAATAAGCAAGAAAACTGAAACATCACTGTAATCAGCATTTGATGATAAGCATGTGATACTTTTTCGTTGCGCACATAATGTTGCTCAGATTTGTGAGATATGCATATAATTGATCTTCAATTTCCTCGCTCTTGTGCCATTTGTTACGATGATTAGTATTGTTGTGTCCTTGTTAAAAGGCATTCATTACAAGGCAAATATGACCAATGTTGTTCTTGAAAATGGCAAATATGTGAGTTCATCGTACTGACTCTAGAGTCTAAATGTCTAAATTTTTTGGATTTTGCTTTTTACCTGACCACCTCATTACTAAAGATTGGAGTGAGTTTATCAGATGTGAACGAGTTCTTTGCTACAACACTGGTATCAAATGCCACTAGATGGAACACATTTGGTAATTCTGCACATATATTTTTCATTGAAACTTTCAAGCTACAAAAAGTGCCTCTTTGAATTTCGCTTGTTATAATGTTCATCGTCTACTACAACCTTGACATATTTCCATGTCATGTTAAAGACACTCAAAAGTATAACCTTAGGTTACTAACTTGCCAATATTATTTTGTTGATGTGAGCAGCTTTCCTATCGACACTGTAATATCAACTAAATCTGTTCTTAAGAGATTAACAAATATATGAACTTACAAGATAACTCTTCAAAGTTGAAGAGCTTCCCAAAGAAGAATTATATTAAGTTGGCGTCCTTCCTTTCTATTCATATGTGTGTCAAAGCGCCAGTTTTACTTGCTGGTACTGACTACCATCGTTTTATACTTACCTAAATTGTACATTTTTTTTATGTTTATCCATTTTTTTTTTTGCATAGATGTTAATAAGAACATAAATTTTACCAAAAAATAGCTTCATACATCCTAACAACCGCAGACAAAAACAAACCAATTCCTTCCTAAAACAGTAGGGGCCATGAATAGAGTATGTTTCTACATATGTACATATTTCAGTATAGCCCTATTCTACTATTTCCAAACTATACAAATTTCAAAGTTCTAATGCATACCACTCATTTATTTATAAAAAACACCATGCTTAAGATATGTTACGCCAGAAATTACTAACAAAAAATGAAACCTTTAAACGAATCCTATCTAACTCTGAGTCATTCTTACCTCTCCTTTGATAAATTCCTTCCTAAAACAGTAGGGGCCATGAATAGAGTATGTTTCTACATATGTACATATTTCAGTATAGCCCTATTCTACTATTTCCAAACTATACAAATTTCAAAGTTCTAATGCATACCACTCATTTATTTATAAAAAACACCATGCTTAAGATATGTTACGCCAGAAATTACTAACAAAAAATGAAACCTTTAAACGAATCCTATCTAACTCTGAGTCATTCTTACCTCTCCTTTGATAAAAACATACCAAGATTATTATACACATCGCCTAGCTCTGAAAATATCTTCTATTTTTTTTCAAAAAAAGTTATCACCTCATTCCAGCAACATCATATCACAATGCGAAATAAAAAAAAACCCGCTCTAACTCATTACCTCATCTCATACATTAGTATATTATTCACATATGCTAGCTTACGCGGCGTGCCGCCGCGTAGATATTTCTAGTCAACCTGATACGAATATATATATACACACACAGGAGGCCGCCACTTGCCACTTTTTCACTGTAGTTTCTACTGTGCCAAGCTACATAGGTTCATAAATTTATTACAGGTTACATTTCACAAAATGGCGCTTAGCTCAGATGACAGAAGGCTTGCAGTGCGTGCGTGAGGTCTCAAGGTCAAATCCCGTCAAAAGTGATTTTTTTTTTTGATTTTTTACATCAATTTCGTTGATTTAATTGAGCTATTGAATCACGTTGTAAAAATTTGAAACTTTTTCAGAAGGGACCTCGGAGAATGCCTAATCTACCATATAAAATTCAAATAATGATCAAACTTGTGCGGTTTTTAAAAATATTGACAATACTACTAATGTATTTAAAGCAACTTCACTTATTTAATTAAGCCACTTAATTTACAAATTCTTGAAATTTTTTGAGAAAGGGTCTTGAGAGCATGCCTACGTTACTATAAAAATTTTAGATTATGATTAAACTTTTGCGATTTTTAAAAATGCTAACAATACTACTAATGCATTTAAAGCAATTTCACTAATTTAATTGAGCTACTAAATTTGTAAAAAATTTAAAATTTGTAAGAAGGTCCTGAAAGCATGCCTAAGCTACCATAAAAAAGTTTGAACCATGATCAAAATTTTATGATTTTTAAAAATTCTAACAATGATGCTAATGCATTTTAAGCAACTTCACTGATTTAATTAAGCTACAAAGTAATGTTGGTATTTAAAAAAAATTTAGAAGGGTTCTCAGAGCATGCCTAAGATACCCTAAGAATTTTATATCATGATCAAACTTATGCGATTTTTAAAAATTCTGAAGATGCTAGTAATACATTTAAATTTTGCTGTTTTTAGTTTTCTAGAGCCATCAAATTAATTTTATTTTTCAAACGTTTTGAGAAGGGTTATGAGAGTATGCCTAAGCTACCATAAGTTTTATTTTTTTAATTCTTAAAAAGATTTTCTCTCTCTATTAAATTTTAAGACTTTTAAAAAATATTTTTTTACAAAAATTTCTAAGATTTTTTAAAGTAATATTTTCCTAAGACCTTTTTAAATGAATATTTTTTTAAAAAAATCTATGTTAAAACAAATTTCCTTTTTTATTTCTTAAAAAATATTTCCTCTCTATTAAAATTAGCAGACCGCCCGCAGCAACAAGTGACATTTTAACTAGTTGTTCGATCATTGTATTTGAATACCGATCTGATTAACAATTTCTTCCCTTTTTGTATTCACATTCGTATCAAAAATATAGATACGAATAGGGCATGCATTTTGCCATCCGAAAGACTATTTTATCTGAACTATTCGTATTTGATAAAAGCAATGCACATATTTTATTGCGGTATGCCTACTTAACTGGATGATTATTTTTAGTTTTAATGTGAACTCATATTTCTTTAAGTGAAATAAATAAATTAGAATGATTAAGGCCCTGTTTGGTACGGTTCCAGATTCTAGTGGAAATGGAAACGGTTCCAGATTCTTGGTCGAAAAGTTTGAGGTTGGATTTTGTGAATCGGGTGGAACTGGGTTGAGACCGATTTTGCCACGGTGTGGAAAAAGAAGAAACGATCCAAGGAGAATCGTCCCGAGCTTTAACCCGTTTGGTTGGGTTTCTTCCAGAATCTAGTAGAAACGGTCTGATTCCAAATTGCCAAACAGGGCCTCAGTGCACTATGCATGAGAATAAAGCATCATAAACATCTTCTTATTACATAAGTTATGAAGATATGCCGAATAAAGTCGATATTCAATTTGAATTCACTATAGCATTTTACTCATATTCGTATTTGTATCCAGGTACATTCACATTCGTTTTCGTTAAAAAAATAGGAATACGAATGTTATTTAACCACTATCGAATTCGTTTTTGATCAGTTGACAGTTCACACCCCTAGTTTTCTCCGTGTGGGTAACTTATTCCTTCAATGGCATAGTTTTTTTTTTTTTTTTTTTATGCGAGAACGATTTTTTATAATTCTAGAAATAAGTACTACTATTAAGCTAAACTAGTTTGTTTAATTTGCTGGAAATACGAAGCCTTAGAATTGGTCTGGGACCTGACAGGAAGATTACAAAATTAGACTCTGTGTGCTTATCATATTCAC
Organism: Rhipidocladum racemiflorum; assembly: GCA_036346355.1. Lineage (NCBI taxonomy): Eukaryota > Viridiplantae > Streptophyta > Magnoliopsida > Poales > Poaceae > Rhipidocladum > Rhipidocladum racemiflorum. Next base: position 46,613,366 of record CM070582.1, on the reverse strand, counting down.
AGGCAACGTATTGGGACGTGCTAACCACTCTTTTCGTTTGTTTCAGTTGCAACAAAGGCGCCGCAAGCTGTTGTCGATGCGTAAGCCTCTCCCACCAATGCATCTTCTGCACCTACCTCACCAACCATGAACACTATCTTCAGTATAGAAAACCTTTGCGGTTGTCTAGTTAAATGAACTGCCATTATTATTCTTTCAAACAGTTTTGCATTTAAGCTATAGAGATAGCTTGAGCTAAATTTCTCTTGAGAAATCCAAATCTTGCATGTCGGGTAATACTTTATTATCCATGTGATAAACGGAATTACTCCAAACACTAGTACATATTTGTTCGGATCTAAATATGTAAATTTGGTCACTCTATGTATATCATGCTAGTTCAAGATCATGCTAGTGCACACAGTAGTGATATAAATGTAATATCAAATCATACACAACGAAAATATAAAAAAATATATATATTTATTAAATAAAAGATAGTTGAGTGATCTTAAGATCGACTTTACACTTATTACGTCTTATAGGACTTTAACTCTAAGAACACAATAGTGGAACGGAAAAGTTCGGCAAATACTCCATCAACATGCCACAACTATCTAACAAGGTTCGACTCTTAGCAATTTGCTTCCTCGTGAAACTCCTCCTCCAAAGCAGGTGTAGACTCCTCTTCAACTGATGAATTTGTTGTGGCTAAGATGAGTACATAAAGCACTCAATAAGTTGTGCGTAGAATGCAAGTCTATTATAACTACATGCAAAGCTTATTTCAAAGAATAAATGATATGGCTATTTTGCAATAAAATAGCATTTTCAATTGAGTACAATAAATAAATTATAACAACAATAAAATAAATAATAATAATAAATTTTTCAGATATTTCTCAAGATAAACTAACACACAATTTAAACCAAATTCCATTGCTTTCATTGGCACACAACCTCCCATTCTGAGTTTAACTTATAAGATCTAACCCTTATATAAATTTTTTGAGCATTTACCATACCAGGACATGGCTATTTGAGTATATTGTACTTTACAGAGGTTATATATTTTACCCATAAGATATGATCAATCTTATAATGTCGGCCATAACATGTACCATTCGATATGCGATTAAAAAGATCATAACTAAATCTTTTGGAAACTCTATTCGAACACATACACTCCCATTAAGCTTGATCTCACTATTCCTCTCTCACATAGAGCATAAGAATAAGTGTGACTCATTGTTGGACTAGGAACAATCATTGTTCAAGATGTGGAGCCACTGCAAATCTGCAATACACACATTTCTCAACCGCGCACACAGTTTGGTTTCCACCTCAGATATCACATGTCAAGACTCAGTAACTTATTGAGCTGGGTTTGCCCCATAACAGAAATGTGATTACATCATTTATCCTAGTTCAATGGTTTACAAAGTTAACTCTTTAACTGGCTAGGCAAGACTTCCAAATAATCTAAGTAACCATATCAATCAATTCACACAGAATCTCCAACCCAAATGTCACACAGACCCATCCTAGCACATAGCCTCTTGCCATTTTCCTCAATCTAAATCATTTACCACCCAATTGATTACCATACAACACATGCTATCAACGACATCAACACCATTATGTGACAACATATGATACAACCTTGTCACAAATATGTTCCATAGACCATTTTTACGTTTGAATTTGTACTTCCAAAAGATATCGGTTATTCGAAGCATGACTAAGCAAACAACTTCACGATATAACCAACCCATGTTGGCATTATATTCGCAACCAACTAATAAATATCCATCATAAGGTGATAAATAATCATGGCATAGCAAATAAAGAGGTAAGAATAATTCAAATGGGTTAAATAGCTAATTCTCAAATTATTTGAAAATATGAATAACTTAAAATAATATGCAACATATTAAATCAAAATAGCATATGTAAACTGGCTTCAACATGATCAAAACACAAGTTACTTTGGAACAACTCTTGATCTTGATCTTGAATCAACTCTTCACCTTCGAACACTCCTGGCACTTCAACTTCTAAGCGGAACGAGAGGTGAAAAAAAATGAATACAAAAAAAACATAATCCAAAGATCAAATAAAATAAACCAAAATTTAGAGTTTGATTTTAGATGAATTTAGAAACCTCGAAGGGCTCAATCGAAGTTTGTATGAAGAAGAACAGACTTTTGAAAGATTCGCTAAACAATTAAATCCTGAAAAGAGAGAGAAAAGAGGATATTCCCTCTCGAGGGACAGACAAGCAGGCTCGGTTTATTTTCTACTTTATAATTGATTGTTCTGGATTTCCTAAAAACAGCATAGGCTGACAAGTAGGCCACTCGTCCATAGACCAAGTCTACGATTACTAGGCTTGGTCCATGGTGGACATGGCTCACGAGCATGACTCACTGATATGTGTGCCCCACATGTCAGAGACTAGACTCAAGGTGGACTATATCTACACAGGTCCAAACGCTTAAGTGGTAGTGAAAGGCCCAACGATGTCGCCTAGAGGGGGGGTGAATAGGCGGAATAAAATTTACGCAGCGGAATAAAAACACCCGAAAGGTGTCAACCCGATCGTCCAGATTTGGTCCGATACTCGGCTTGTCCGAGTCTCCTGGATTGGGACCGGACTCTCCGGTTAGCTGCTCAAGCGCAACAAAACTACTCTAGCAAGCACAATAAATTACTAGAAAAGGAAGGCAAGAACAACCTAGACAATTGCTTAGAAAGGATTTGAATTTAAAGCTAAGCAAAGAGCTAGATCTAACTTAACAAATTCAAATCCAAGGAGCAAGACTAGGAAGTAAAAGAGAGAGAGAGAGACGCGATTTTTCACAAGTTCTGATTCTTGAAGGGAATCCTACGTCTCCGCTGAGGTGGCTCTCGGCCACACTTGAGCCGGGTCTCTTTCAACCCGCTTTCCTCCCGGTGTTGCACAAATGCACTCACGGCTTCACTTCTTGTCCCTTTCCTTTCTGAGGCGAGACTCGCCTTCACAAACGACCGAGGCTCACCACACAAGTTGGTAGCTCCCGGTGACTCCTAGCCGTCTAGGAGACCTTCAACCTCCAAGAGTAAAAGTACCACGAAGAATCGCTTGGAGGATGAACTAGTGCTCAACAACTAGAAGTAAATGCACCTAGCACTTTGCTTCTTCCTCTCCTCACCAAAAGAATCAACAACCAAATTAATTGGTGGGAGGAAGAGAGGGCTCTATTGAATGCTTAGAGATGGTTAGGAATGGCTTGAATGCTGCTATGAATGAGCTCAATAGAGATCCTAGCCGTTGGAGTGGAGTGGAGGCTTTAAATACCCTTTTGAAAACTAGCCGTTACTCCTGCTTTTGAACAGCCTGAGTGTCCGGACAAATAACCCGGAGACTCGGTTATCCGAGACTCGACCAAATGTCCGGATACTCCTGACCACCGAATCGAGGCAACCGAGAGGTCCAACCCGAGACTCGGACCAAATGTCCGGATACTCCTGATTGAATCCGAGACTCGGCCGAAACCGGAGACTCGGTTACCTGGTCAGTTTTAATTTGAAACTTTTCAAAACCAAATGTAGGAGTGCTAATTAGAGATGCAAGAAATGATGTTGAGCACATGCACATCCTAAAGTCGATTTCTCGTCATACCCTCTTAATAGTACTGGCTATCCTTAAGACACAAATAAATAAAATTATTACAACTTTGGTCTTGATGCCGCCCTTTTGATTTTAAGTAGTTGTAGGGGCGCCCAATGTCGCTCCAAGCTCGATAAGATCTCGATCTCTCGCAGTATTCTTGGATAAAACATTAGATCTCTTTAATTGTGTCATCATTAATCACCAAAACAAATTGAGGGGCCTAGATGCACTTTCAATCTCCTTTTGGTGTATTGATGACAACACAATTAATAAAGAAAATAAAAAGGATATGAAATAGACTTTAGCAAATCGATAAAATCGAGCTCCCTAAATGTGTGCATTAGAAGAATTGAGTGGAATCGAATGCACATATTTAACGAGAAATACACCGAGAGCTCCTCAAACACAAAGCAGAGAGAATACAACACAAGTATCTCAAGACAAATCATGCATAATAAGCAATAATGACATTACAGGAATAACAGAGTTCTCGAAACACAAAACAAGTCCACTAGCGACAAAGAAACAAGAAAAAGGACGACTAAGGAAAACGACTCTAAAGAATCACTCCTTTGGCATCAAGACACCAAAAGGAGGAGGACACGGAGATCACTGCCGTCGCTTTCGCCGCCAGACGCTGAATACTGGCCGGAGTCAATCTGCAGGAGGAGGAGGAGCACCAAGAAGTGATGCCAAACACCGATTCATGAGTGGCATCGCTACTCTCCTCGGAAGACCGGAAGAGTCGCTAGGAGAAATCGCCTCGCCATTGTGGCGGCGGATGCCGCGGATGTCCTCGACCATTCTTCTTGATCTCGCCGCTCATCACCTTTCGCTCGGCGGAGATGTCACGGCAGAGGAGGAAGACATGCTTGAGCATCCTCTCAAGAGTGCCGCTAGGGACCTCCGGCCTCGCTCGTAGGGAACGGGAGGAGGCACAGCAGAGCAGACGCGGAGGTGGAGGCCAAGCGCGACCACGACGAGTCCTCTCGAGGAATCGACTGTGGCACCAAGCGAAGGAGCGAAGGAGGTCGAACCTTGTAAGCAAGATGCTCCTCATCTCTCGACAAACTTGAGACCGCTCACCAAGAGATCAAGGTCATCACAAAGGGTGCATAGCTGCACTGGCCATGTTGCTCTGCGCATTCTGCCTCATCGTCTCCCACATGAAATCGACAATGTCAAACGAGTGGGTGCGCTCGACGAGATGAAACAGCAAGTTCCTTCCATAGGAACTGATGGCAGAAGCATCTCCCTCCTTGGGCCAAAGAGTGACCCTCAACAGCCTGTTGAGCACAAACGAACATCCTTCGCACTTTGATGGTCCCAACCGTGAAGCTCCTCGAGGTGTCATAAAGTGACTCAATCTCCTCGGCGATCATCACCTTCTTGAAGTGAAGCTTTGGGTGTCGTTGTATCTCGAGATTGAGGACTCGCAAACCTCTTCTTGCTAGCCACATACCAAATCTTGTCTGTCATCCACCAAATGGCCTCATCATTCTTGTCAAAGTACAAAGTGGCATAGAATTGCATGATAACCTCATTGTTCCAGTCATACTTGAATGCCAAGAGATTCTTAATCGATGCAGCTCACAAATCTCAATGATCTCGAGTGAAAACTGGATTGTCACCGCTGCCATATACTCCCAATCAATGGTCTTCATCCTCGACCATTGGTGCTCAAGTGGGTATAGGACCGCCTCGTAGAAGTTCGATCAAACCGGTTCCAAAACCGCGGTCCACATACTCATCCTGGTGAAGCTCGAGAGGATCCTTCTTTCTGTGCTCGACAATAGCTTTTCCTTTTCCAGATCCTGTCCGATAATCGATGATCCTCATTGGATTCACAGACATTGGGTAGTTCCACACAGGCTTGGCCTTGGCTAGAGGACCAATGAAACGTCCAGAAGCACGAAACTGGCTCCTCTTCTGATCACGAAGCCTGGTATGAGTATCTGCTGGATGCTCATCTGGATCAGGAGCTTGCTGGGGAGGAGGATACAGATGTGGCCGACCACGACGCCGATGCTAGCCGGCCTCGAGGTCCGAAGTGGGTCTTTTGGCCACTCCAATCCTTTGCTTTTTCGCGGAGGCCGCGGAGGAGACGAGCCCTGAAGGGATCACCGCCACCAGACGGCGGCCGAGGAGGATCGCCGCTACCGTAAGGTCATGGAGGAGGATCCATCTGACCAGATAGAGCGAAAGAAAAGAATTAGCCGAGAGGCGACAAGAAAAACAGCGAAGAAAGGAACCTGGCCGAACCACCCAACCCGGAGACTCCGGACAAAAAGCCCGGACACTCCGGATGGACCCGGAGACTCCGGACCCAGAGTCCGGACACTCCGGATCGGCCAGAGCATACGCACGGGCGCATGAGATTTGGGGAAAACAACCCCCAAATTGGCATGAAACGAATCTAGAGTGCCTTAAGGAAGAACAACAAATGACTAGGGCACAATCTAGAAAGGGAATTTCGCGGAGTTAGGGCACAAAACGGAACTCACCTCAAGATGAATTGAGAAATCAAGAATGCGGGTGAGTTAGGATTGAACGAAACTCCGATCTTGAGGGCAACGACGAGACAATCGGCGCCCTACGAGAGATGAAACACACGGAGAAGCCCTAAGAACCGAGAAATTGAACCAAACCCGAAAGAAAAAGGTTAGGGCAAAAGGGATCCTTACCACAATCTCCAATCCAAGAAGGAGAAGGAGTCCAAGATCCCAAGAAGATGGAGGAATCCACGCCCTAGCCTTGAGAGACACACGGGAGAGGGAGAGGCGCACGAAGGAAATAAGAAAAAGAGAAAACCGCGCGGGATATGGGGGTTTAACCGAACGCCCCAACCCGGAGACTCCGGATTTTCAGTCCGGAGACTCCACCAACCCGAGAGTCCTGACAATTAGTCCGAGACTCGACAATCCGAGATTCCGGATTGAATACCGGACAGTCCGGGTTGCTCACTTTCGGTTAGGAAAGGAATTTTTCAAGGGAAGCTTCTGAGACCATGAGAGAGATAGAGAGGAGTCCTAGGGCATCCATCCACCATGTGACTAGCTAACAATCAAGCAAACAAAGCTATAGTCACATGGCAATGATGCGATCCGAGGATTAAGAACCAACAACACAAGATAATTTCAAAGAAAAAGATGAATAAGTTTTGAAAGTCATTTTTCATTCACCAACCAATATGAGCACATGTCAAGCCACGGTAAGAGAATCTAAGAGATTTAGTCCACTTCTCAATTCACGTAACCTTTTCGTAAAGGGGCTTGGTAAAAATATCGGCTAATTGATCTTTTTAGCTCACATGTTGGATATCAATTTCGCCTTTTGTTGCGTGGGCTATTAGGTAATGATGGCGAATATCAATGTGTTTTGTTCGGGAGTGTTGTACAGATTGTTGGCAATTTTATGGCACTCTCATTGTCACACAAAAGTGGAACGCTTTTGTAGGAAAGGCCATAATCACTCAAGGTTTGTCTCATCCAAAGTAGTTGGGCACAACAACTCCCTAGCCTATGTATTCGGCCGGCAAAGGGATAAGGCTACGGAATTTTGTTTCTTGGAAGACCACGAGACTAGGACCTACCCAAGAATTGGCGGTGTTCCAGAGGTACTCTTCCTATCCACTTTACAACCAAAGCATAATCCGTGATCGGAATAGCCAATAAGTTCAAAGGAGGATCCTTTCTGATACCAAAGTCCGAAATGAGGAGTGTGCACTAAGTATCTCAAGATTCTCTTAACGGCCACCAAGTGGCACTCTTTGGAAGCGGCTTGAAACCGTGCACACATACAAACGCTAAGCATAATATCGGGCCTAGATGCACAAAGATAAAGGAGAGAGCCGATCATCGAGCGATATACCTTTTGGATGACCAGGTTTACCTTCCTTGTCGAGGTCTAGATGCCCATTGGCTTGCATAGGTGTCTTAATTGGTTTTGCATCTTCCATTCGAACTTCTTGAGCATGTCCTTGATGTACTTGGTTTGACTGATGAAGGTTCCTTCCTTGAGTTGTTTGACTTGAAATCCGAGGAAGAACTTCAACTCACCCATCATGGACATCTCAAACCTTTGGTCATGATCTTGCTAAACTCTTTACACAAATGTTCATTAGTAGATCCAAATATAATGTCATCGACATATATTTGGCATACAAATAGATCATTATCAATATGCTTAGTAAAGAGGGTAGGGTCGGCTTTTCCGACTACAAAACCTTGTTCCGTAAGAAAGTCTCGTAGACACTCGAACCATGCCCTTGGAGCTTGCTTAAGTCCATAAAGTGCCTTGTGAAGGTAGTAAACGTGGTTCTGATGTCTTGGATCTTCAAATCCAGGTGGTTGCTCGACGTAGACCATCTCGGAGAGTGGTCCATTTAAGAAGGCGCTTTTCACGTCCATTTGATACAAACTTGAAATCATGGTGAGTAGCAAAGGCAAGTAATATTCTAATAGATTCAAGCCTAGCTACTGGAGCATATGTTTCATCGAAATCCAAACCTTCGATTTGAGTGTACCCTTGAGCAACCAGACGAGCTTTGTTCCTTGTCACGATTCCGTTTTCATCTTGCTTGTTTCGAAGACCCACTTAGTGCCGATGACGCTTTGCTTGGGTCTTTTGACAAGCTCCTGCACTTGATTGCGCTTGAAGTTGTTCGGTTCCTCTTGCATAGCCATCACCCAATCCGGTCTTCAAGTGCTTCATCTACTTTAAGAGGTTCAAGAGAGGAAACAAACGAGTAAAATTCACAAAAATTTGCAACTCGAGATCGAGTGGATACTCCCTTGTTAATGTCTCCAAGTATGTTGTCGACCGGATGATCCCTTTGAATGCTTTGATGAACTCTCTGATGCGTACGCTTGAATCCAAAGCTTGAATAGGGCCTTCATCATCTTGGGTGGCATTAGAACCATCTTGAGCTTGAATGGACGAGGAGGGAATATCGCCTGAGCAGTACTCCATCCGGAGACTCAGTATATGACCCGAGACTCGACCAATCCGACACTCCGGGTTTCAGTGCCGAGACTCGGGTTGGGGTGCTCAGTGAGATTCCAAACTATGAGGTCTCACCTCCCGATTGCCATTTTCTTGATAGCTTCACAAGGAGGTTCTTCCTGTCAATCACAACATGATCCACTTGTTCTACTTGAGAACCGTTAGTCTCATCAAAAGTTACGCCACGCGAGATTTCAACGACACCGGTGGTATTGTTGAAAACTCAGACGCATAAGCATTTGTTCCATAACCAAGTAAGAAACCTTCATCTACTTTAGGAGCAAATTTAGATGACTTAGCCTTTTTGTTAAGGATATAACATTTACTCCCAAAGACTCGAAAGTAGGAGACATTTGGTTTCTTCCCGGTGAGCAACTCATACGCCGTCTTCTTCAAGATCTTGTGAAGGTAGAGGCGGTTGGAGCTGTGGCTTGCGGTATTGATGGCTTCCGCCCAAAAGTCGCCGAAACCTTGTACTCGACAAGCATCGTCCGCGCCATCTCGATGAGGGTTCGATTCTTCCTCTCGGCTACCCCATTTTGTTGTGGAGAATAGGGAGCCGAGAATTCATGCTTGATTCCTTCCTCATCAAGAAACTCCTCCACGCCAATATTCTTGAACTCGGTGCCGCTTGTCGCTCCGATTCTCTTGATCTTGACTTCAAACTCGTTTTGAGCTCTCCTCATGAATTTCTTCAAAGTCACTTGGACTTCTCCTTTGTCATGCAAAAAGAACACCCAAGTGAACCGAGAAAATCATCAACAATAACTAAACCATACTTACTTCCCCAATGCTTATGTAGGCGGCCAGGACCAAAAGATCCATATGTAGCATTTCCAACGGTCTTGTGGTCGCCATTACATTCTTGGCGGGATGGGAGGCACCAACTTGCTTGCCGCTTGACAAGCACTACAAATCCTGTCTTTCTCAAAGACAACATTGGTTAGTCCGAGAATGTGGTTGCCTTTAACGAGTTTGTGAAGATTCCTCATACCAACATGGGCTAGTCGGCGATGCCATAGCCAACCCATGCTAGATTTAGCCATTAAGCACGTTTCAAGATTAAGCCTATCCGTATTGAAGTCTACGAGATAGAGCTTGCCCTTTAAACGCCTTTAAAGGCTATTGAACCATCAAGCCTCTTAACGACATCCACACCCTTTTCATTAAACAAACAATTATAGCCCGCTTCACATAATTGTGCAACGGACAATAAATTGTAGCTTAATGAGTCAACAAGCAACACATTATTTAATTGAAAATTGCTTGAGATAGAAATTTTACCCAAACCAATTACTTCTCCCTTTCCATTGTCTCCAAAGACAATGCTTTCACTATTTGATCCATTTGCATCCAAGTGAGCGAACATTGCCTTTTCTCCGGTCATGTGGTGCGTGCAACCGCTATCCAAAATCCAACTTGTTCCACCGGAGATATAGGCCTACAAAAACATATTTAGTTTTTGCTCTTTGGTACCCAAACTTGGTTAGGTCCACGCACATTAGCAACTAGAGATTTTGGGACCCAAATGGAGCGAATAATAGGAGCATTCTTTGGCTTGCGCCCAATATGACATGCAACTACACGACCAATGTTAGTTTTCTTAAGAACATATGAAGCAAAGAACTCGGAGTGAGCCTTGTGCTTGGATGTTCCTTCGCCTTTCACAAAATGAATCGGCTTGCTTAAAGGAGCAACCACGATGTTGCTCTTTTTGCCCTTAGGCGGAACATATCCAAGCCCATGCTTCTTGGGATTACCTTGGCGCGTACCGAGATACTCCTCTAAACCTTTGCTAGCCTTGTAGGACTTTTGAAGTCCATCTTCAAGCATCCCCTTAAGCTTCTCATTCTCATGAGCCAAGACTTTCAAAGTCTCACGGTTAGTAGCACAAGTAGCAACATCAATATTATAACATCTAGCGCATCCATTGCTACTTGAAGGCATTGAACTATTGGATTTGTTAATTGAGGAAGAGGCATTATTCGAGAGATCAACAAGCTTCACTTCAAGATACTTGCAAGCATCCATTGCTTGAGCAAGTTGCTCTACGAGTGAAGCATTGGTGATCTCAAGACTAACTATTTCATTCTTAGTCAAATTTGAGTTTTTGACTAAGTCCTCATTTTTCTTTCTCTCAAAAGCTAGGCTTTTCTCTAGCTCAAGATTCTTTTCCTTTTCAAATATAAGGAGATCCTCTTGAGCTTCAAGAGTAGCCTCCTTTTGTTCTACAACTTCCTCCAACTTTTCAATGTCTTTGAGTAGCAAGTCTAGTTTTTCAATGTCAAAGTCATTCATAGACTTAAAAGCTACTTCATCATTATCGCTATCGCAATCATCTAAGCCATAATCAACAATAGAGGGAATTTGGCTCTTAGATGATACCTTGTGCCCCTTTGCCATGAGGCAAATTGGAGCATCTTCGCCTCCGTCGCTCAAGTTGTCGAAGAGGCTCTTCGACTTTGTCGGTGGAGTAGCGATGGCGACGGCGCGAGTCCTCCTTCATTGTCGGAGTTGGACTCGGACTCGGACTGAGTCGGAGTTCCACTCCTTGCCGATGTAAGCATGACCCTTGCCCTTGTACCTCTTGCTCTTGTCCGTGTCTTTCTTCTTGAACTTGTCCTTCTTGAAGGGCTTGTCTTCCTTCTTTTCTTTGTGAGGACACTCGGCAATAAAATGACCTGTTCCCCACACTCATAGCACTTTCTTGAAGAGTGCCGCCTCTTGATTTGTTGCCGAAGCCCTTGGAGTGGCTACCCGGCTTGTAGCCCTTCTTCTTCAAGAACTTGTTAAATCTTCCGACGAGCAAAGCCATATCTTCATTTGTCAAGGGGCCGCTCGACTCTTCTTCATCGCTGAGCTCTCTTCGACTTCTTGCACCACCTTGACGGCCTTCAAGGCGATGCCCTTCTTCTTCTTGACTTGAGCTCCTCCACCACTTCCGCTTCCTTGACCATCATCTCATCCGTCATCAACCGCCAATCACATCATGAGGAGTGAGAGTGTCGAAGTTTGGCTTGGCCGCGGATGAGTTGCACAAGATTGCGGTTGGTGGGGTGATTACTCAAGAATGATCTTGACAATTGCTTTGTCGGTGAGCTCGGTGCTTCCAAGTCCCTTTGCTTGATTCACTAGCACCATTAAGCGATCAAACATCTTGGTGTAGCACTCTCCTTCTTCCAAAGTGAATCGGCTTAGTTCTCCAATGATAAGCTCGATCTTCGATTCACGAACACTTGATACACCTTCATGGGACACCATCAATCTTTCCCATATATCCTTAGCATTGTCAAGGCCATCGACTCGGTTGAATTCGAGTCGCTCAAAGCATTAAACAAGGCATTGACTGGCCAAGTCGTTGAAGTGTTGAGCTTTGTCTTCCTCGGAGGTGAGATTGTTGGGGTTTGCGGGCTTGAAACCTGTTTCAACAATCTTCCAAATGCAAGGGTGAAGTGATCTCAATGCATCTTCATCTTGTGTTTCCATGCCGCATAGCGAGTGCCATCGAAATGAGGCGCCTGCCAGACGAGACGGAAACATAAGATGAGGAGTTTGAGACTCCAAAAGAGGAATAATCTAAAGGAATTGCAACCCCTATACCTGAACCGAGGCTTTCTCATGGCCATGGGTTTGGTGAACCTTCTCTATTTCGACATCTTTGGTTCTCCAAGCGGTTAAGCCAAAATAAAGGAGATTTGGCTCGATACCAATTGAAAGGCCCAACGATGTCGCCTAGAGGGGTGAATAGGCGGAATAAAATTTACGCAATGGAATAAAAACACCCGAAAGGTGTCAACCCGATCGTCTGAGATTTGGTCCGATACTCGGCTTGTCCGAGTCTCCTAGATTGGGACCGGACTCTCCGGTTAGCCGGCTCTGAGCGCAACAAAAACTACTCTAGCAAGCACAATAAATTACTAGAAAAGGAAGGCAAGAACAACCTAGACAATTGCTTAGAAAGGATTTGAATTTAAAGCTAAGCAAAGAGCTAGATCTAACTTAACAAATTCAAATCCAAGGAGCAAGACTAGGAAGTAAAAGAGAGAGAGAGACGCGATTTTTCACGGGTTCGGATTCTTGAAGGGAATCCTACGTCTCCGCTGAGGTGGCTCGGTCACACTTGAGCCGGGGTCTCTTTCAACCCGCTTTCCTCCCGGTGTTGCACAAATGCACTCGCCGGCTTCACTTCTTGTCCCTTTCCTTTCGGAGGCGAGACTCGCCTTCACAAACGACCGAGGCTCACCACACAAGTTGGTAGCTCCCGGTGACTCCTAGCCGTCTAGGAGACCTTCAACCTCCAAGAGTAAAAGTACCACGAAGAATCGCTTGGAGGATGAACTAGTGCTCAACAACTAGAAGTAAATGCACCTAGCACTTTGCTTCTTCCTCTCCTCACCAAAAGAATCAACAACCAAATTAATTGGTGGGAGGAAGAGAGGGCTCTATTGAATGCTTAGAGATGGTTAGGAATGGCTTGAATGTCGCTATGAATGAGCTCAATAGAGATCCTAGCCGTTGGAGTGGAGTGGAGGCTTTAAATACCCTTTTGAAAACTAGCCGTTACTCCTGCTTTTGAACAGCCGAGTGTCCGGACAAATAACCCGGAGACTCGGGTTATCCGGAGACTCGGACCAAATGTCCGGATACTCGGACCACTGAATCGAGGCAATCGAGAGGTCCAACCCGAGACTCGGACCAAATGTCCGGATACTCCTGATTGAATCCGAGACTCGGCCGAAACCGAGACTCGGTTACCCAGTTCGGTTTTAATTTGAAACTTTTCAAAACCAAATGTAGGAGTGCTAATTAGAGATGCAGTAAATGATGTTGAGCACATGCACATCCTAAAGTCGATTTCTCGTCATACCCTCTTAATAGTACGGCTATCCTTAAGACACAAATAAATAAAATTATTACAACTTTGGTCTTGATGCCGTCCTTTTGATTTTAAGTAGTTGTAGGGGCGTCCAATGTCGTTCCAAGCTCGATAAGATCTCGATCTCTGCAGTATTCTTGGATAAAACATTAGATCTCTTTAATTGTGTCATCATTAATCACCAAAACAAATTGAGGGGCCTAGATGCACTTTCAGGTAGCTGACCTGGCATCACATGGCATGCCATATCATCGGCACGTTGGCGACACATCAGCAAAGGCGCACAAAACCCTAAGGTCATCGGTACAAGCTCTGGTGACTCTGGGTCATGCTATCAGGGAGATCTCGACGTACTGAACCTTTTGACGCGGATATCGCGGCCAACAGTGATCGGCGATGACCAAAGAAGTGGGGGCAGTGAGGACTCTATGGCGACGGTGAGCTACAGTCACACTCCTGACGAAAGAATGCATGCACAATCTAGAATGCGAGACAACGAATTTAATGATGCAGACCAAGGGCTCGAAAACTCACCGGCGGTGAAGAAATCTGGCTTTTGATCTGGCCGCGGTGCTCTCGGAAAACCTTCAAATTTGGCGAAACGACGGTTACTTAAGGAGGCTAAGGTTATGGCTACATGGCTTTAGGCGGTGCTGGTGATCCCTTTTAAAGAGCATTGGCGTCCTTGTAGAGCACAAAACAGCGGTGGAGTTCGCAACAGCTATGGCATGGACTCTGAGTTCGATTAGCGCATTTAGACGATGGAGCTGACAAGTGGGCGCCACCTGTCAATTGCTCAACATGGCGCAAAGCGAGTTGGTTTGCGTGCTCGCGTGGGCTAGCTAGGCTTTGGGCTAGATGGGTCGGGTTTCTACCCAAAAGCTGAACTAGGATTTTTATTTAGTTTTTCATTTTAGAAAATATATAAAATACAAATGAACTCCAAATAATTCGTAAGTATACTTGAAAAAATCTTTACAAATTATGTAAAATACTTAAGAACATATAGAACCCAAACAAAATATTTTTTGAAAATTATTCACTTGAGCATTAATCATATTAAATATGTTTTGAATTAAGAAAATTTCAAACTAAGCTTTAATTAGTAATAAAAATTATAATTTTTTTGAAATGATTAAAATATTTTAACTAAATTCAAAGATAAGAAAATTGTGATGTTACAATTTTCCAGCCTTGATGGACGATTACCGCCATTTTCCTTGTGATGTTGCATCTTACTTGTCGATGAAAAAGAAGCAACCCACCACCTTAAAATTGACGTCTAACTTTCAAATCGCGCTAAAAAAAAAAAAATTAAGATCGGATATCGCTAACGGACACAAGTACATTATATCTTAAAATTGATGTCTTGCTTTTATTCAATTAGTATCTTAGTGCTAGTACTGTTCGTCTGGACCTGCATTTGGTGTAGGCAACTAGAGCAAGGACAGCAACGTGGACCGACACCTTTTGAAGAAAAACAAAAGGAGGTTTAGGGGCCGACATATATTTATTTACACAGGACATAGAAATTTAGGCAAATTTGGTCGCCAGATGGAGGCTGGCAGCTGCAATTTGTTCCGGGTAGAATTTCAGAATAATATCGCTTGAATTGAAAATCTTGTGTTATGGTTCATCGGATTTTTACATCATAGCCTGGAACCGGCAAGATAAGACACCAGGATGCCAT
Organism: Rhipidocladum racemiflorum; assembly: GCA_036346355.1. Taxonomy (NCBI): domain Eukaryota; kingdom Viridiplantae; phylum Streptophyta; class Magnoliopsida; order Poales; family Poaceae; genus Rhipidocladum; species Rhipidocladum racemiflorum. Next base: position 46,598,162 of record CM070582.1, on the reverse strand, counting down.
CATCAGAAGACCGAGGTAATTTTTGCATCAAAATTACCTAGCAGTATCAATGAGGGTGGCAGATCCAATGGGGGTAATTAGGGCATTCTCAATAGCTTAATGTCGGACCCCGGAATAACACCTCCGAAATCCTCTGTGTATTCTGTACTAGTCCAGGAAATGCTAGTACACACAGTAGAAATGAAACCATAGCATATCCAGCGTTCTTTATTAATAATAAATATTCAAAGATACAAATGAAATGGCGCGCAGGCCAACGAATAAATAAACGAATAAACGAAAGCAGCGGAAATAAAGATGAATAAATAGAGCCCAATTAATTTGCCACAGGCAATCGACTGGGGGCACGGCTTAGTCTAGCTGGTCCTCACCATCGTGATACTCCTCCTCTGAAGTGGTAAATTAAGCAAGGGTGAGTACATACGTACTCAGCAAACCACACCGGAAATGCAATATAAATGTACGGGTAATCAAATGATGGCAATATAGTTTGTTTGAGCATAAAGCAACAGTTTAATAACATTTTCAACAATTTTAAAAGGCATACTTTATTCCAAAATCAAATCCATACAGTTTTTAACTCAGGAATCTCTCCTGGAATTGGCTAAGTTTTACCCATGATAGACTCCCTCCATCCAACATTATTTTCCGAAAATCAAATTTTAATTTACCAAAGTCTAATCTGAGAATGGCTTGCTCGGCATGTCCATAACCGCGGGCGCGGCTAATTGATTAGTTTGACACTCTGCAGAGGTTGTACAACTTTACCCACAAGACATAATATTTCCCTTTTATGTCAACACACTTCCTTCGGTGAGTGACAGAGAAAATTATGACAAGGCCCCTATGTTAAATTCATACATGTAGTCATGCCCGCTAAGGTTTCACCGCTGAAAGACTCCCTCTATTCAGAAGCCCCCTCTTGCGCCAGAGTGGCAGCATCTCGCTTTCACCACACCACTACCACCATATGGCATGACTGTCCATGAAATGATTTAATAAGGATAACCAGGTCTGTCCCATTCCAGACTCGTGGTAGTACGGTTAGGCTTTACATTCAGCGAGACCCAGACCGGTCCTTAATTGACTAGGCGAGACTTTCCACAAACCCAGAACCATGACCTCCCCACTTTCCAACCAATTCTACTTAGGTCTAAGTCATTTTCATTTTAACCATACTAATCTCCACATTATCACTAACATTGATCACTATAAGTTTCCACATGAACAAGATATCATTTTGGCATAAAGTTCCCCAAAATTCCCTAAGTTCAGTTCTATGCATGGTTAAGCAGTGTCTAAATATTACCATAGTCATAACTCATATTTTTACTAAGGTTACAAGGGTATCGGAATTCAAATGTCAAAGGTCGCATATCAGAATTGGTTTTAACTATCATTTAAAACTAGGTCGGAAATTAATGTCTATAATAAATAAGCATGCAATAATTTAAATTCAACATACAAGTTCATAAACTGGGAGCAATATGATCAAGGGGGTGTGACTTGCCTGGATCGACGAGTTCTTTGCCGAAATCGCTGCTCGATCTCCTCGGTCTCTCCGTAATCTACGCGCGAAAAACAACCAAATTCAAATAAAGATCCAAACGAATTCAAATAAACACGAATTGAATTTCAAACTAGCACTAAACTAAAGTTTGAGATTTCTAATGAATTTAGGAGGAAGAACGGAGCCAATCGGAGTTCGAACGGGCGAAAACGGGCTCCCGGAAGTTTAAAAACAAATAAAACAGATTTTTCTGGAATTTTCGGAATTTTAAATCATTTTTTTTAAAAAAAAACCGATTTACTGCGTCATGCTGACGTCAGCAGCCTTTTCGGATTTTTGAAATCATTTTCTAAAATGAAAAATGACTTTATGACGTCAGCATGACGTCATAAAGGATTTTTAAGAACTTTTTTTAAAAAAAAAAATCCGGCTGACAGGTGGGCCCCCTGGGCTCGGCGTGGGTAGTCCACGACCCAGCTGTAGTGGAAGCGGCCGAAGCGGCGCTTGAACGCAGCCGTGGCCGGCGGCCAGCGGCGGCGAAGTCTTGCCGGCAGCGAGCCAAATGGAAGCGGTGGCCTTGGGTGGCGGGCCGGAGGCCGAGCGGCTTTCGGCGGCGGCCGGCCAGCGTAGCCAGCCGGAGCCGAGAGAGCAAGCGGCGGCGCTCGAGAGAGAGCGAAGGAGGAGAGGGAGGCACGGAGAGAGAGGGTCCGTAGGGGCTTTTATAGGGGAGAGGCGGCGGCCGAACGGCCCTTGTAGATCAGCCTTGAGGCGAAGCGGCGGGGAGCCAGCGGCGGCAGGAAGAAGCGGCGGCCCGTTAGCGCGGCAGGCTCAGGCTTGAGACGAAGAAGCCGGGCGTCACACTTAATATCATAGCTTGTTATCGAAGAAGAGAGAATGATTAGATGAAATCTTAGACACAATTAGCTTGTTACTAAAGTTTGTATTTAGATGAAAGAGAATGGCTAGTTTGGAGAAAGATAACACCACTAATTTTTTTGGTTTCTTAAGAGCAAGTACAATAAAATCACATTAGCTTACTACTCCCTCCGGTTTGGTAATATCTGTCGTTTTGGACATAGTGATGGTCAAACTTCCAAAACTTTGATCATCGATATATTTTTAAATATTTAAATTGGTTACATGAAAATTATATGTGTAGACTTGTCTCGAGAAGTACTTTCATAATATTATAATTTTATTGGGTTTTATAAATATATTATAATAAAAATTAGCAGTCAAAGTTGTGTTTGAAGACCGTGTCGATGTCCAAAACGACATATATTACCAAACCGGAGGGAGTATTAGCCTACACATGTCAGCTTTATCCTAGTGGAAGGGTGAGAAAAGAGGAAAGAGAAAAGAGATGGCTCTTATTTAGTAGGCAATTTTGCACGAGAATATAGGTAGATTATTTATGTATAAGAGAGAAAAGATAGTTATTACACAACATGTAGAGACAACCTTTAAAGACAGTTATTGTATAAGCTGACTTTTAGTTTACTATTAGCATGTAGTAAACTTTACTATTGTACTTATTCTAAAAAGGCTAAATATATGCATGAATATCAAACTTCTTTCTCTTCCCCCTTTCTCTTGCACCTCCCCCAACAAGCTAACATGGCATAGTCCGTTAAATAAACTAGATCGGACATAGGAATGGCAATCGGGTGGGTACCTCCGAGTACAATTGTCTCTGACCCAAACCCAAAACCCAAACTTGTGTCGTCCAACCAAACCCACTAAGCTTATCGGGTATAGATCTGTGCCCATGCCTAAACCCAATAGGTACCCAATACCCAATGGGTACCCATACCCGTCACGGTTGTGTTTATAGCTTATTCAGTAAATGGATCAAATAATACCTATATTATCTCAATTTAACGATAAACATATAATTAAATGCTACTATAAAAATAGAAGTTCAAGTAATAAAATAATATTCATATTTTATTTCTAAAAACTAATAAATGACCGAGGGTTAGCGTTTTATTTTTTAATTTATATATATTATAAAGTTGGACTCACATGTCATAAAATACCTATCGGGTACTCACGATCGGCTTCTTTACCTCCTCCAACCCTAGTCTCATTAGATCTAGCGAGCTCTAGTCGGTCATTTTAAGGAGGGACTTTGCACAAGCTCCCGTTGTGGCGGATAGCCTCGTCAAGCACGAGTGACGCGATGGTCAACAGCGAAGCTTCGGATGCTGGGGCGGAGGCAGGAGCGAAGCAACTCCTCAGTGGTGGAAGCGGGCTCGGCTGAAGCTAGAGCTCGTGGTCAGTGGGCTTGCTTGTCCGGTGCATTCAGAACTGGGTACGCTAGTAATTCTGATATACATTACTAATAGCGATCGATCGGTCAAACAAATAGTACCAGCCAAGTCACAGATATGCACAGTACCTTGGTTCACTTAATACAGCTCCAAATCATTTGACGTGTTGCTATTTTCCTTCTTATTACTTTAATGCCCCCAGCCGATCACTGACAAAGTGGCCCCCCACTCCTCTTCCCTGGTGGGCCTGCCCTCACTCCTACTCGCTCTCGCTCTTCACCAAATCACCTCATCATCCATCGTCTTGAAAGAATCTCGATCTCCGCCCACTAGTCGCCACTCGCCTCCCCCCACCACCTCTCCCCAAGGCGAGATTTCTTCGTCGCCCCATTCCCAAATCGACCGCAAAACCGAAGCCCAAACCCATCGATCGATCCAAATCCACCTCAAATTCGCCAACCAATGCCTCGAATTGGAACCCAAATCCCGCGCCCACCAATTCAAATCTGAGCCTCGCCATTCCCGTTCACCAGACCCCCGGCATTATCTGGATTCCCGACGAATCCGGCCGCAATGGCGACGGCGCTCTCCAAATCCGCCCCCAAATCCCACCCCAGGTCGCCCACCACCGCGCAGCAACCGAACCCCGGCCCCGCCGCCGCGGCGGGCGCGCCCCCGTCCGCCGCCGGAGCGACGCCGTCGAAGAACGCGGCGATGGCGGAGCTCAAGTCGCGTGTGCTCGCCGCGCTGGCGAAGCTCTCCGACCGCGACACGCACCAGATCGCCGTCGAGGAACTCGACCGCATCATCCGCTGGCCGCCGTCCCCCGACGCCGTGCCCATGCTGCTCCACGCGCTGGCGTCCGACTCCCCGGGGCTCGCCTCACCGGCGCGGCGCGAGTCGCTGCGCCTCCTTGCCACGCTCTGCGCCGCGCACCCGGACGCCGCCGCGCCGCACCTGCACAAGGTGCTGGCGCACCTTACGCGGCGGCTCAAGGACCCGGCCTCCGACACGTCCGTGCGGGATGCCTGCCGCGACGCCGCGGGGCAGCTCGCGGCGGTGTACCTCCGGCCGTTGGCTGCTTTGGGCCCTGCTGAGGCGGTCAATGCGACCGTCGCGCTGTTCGTGAAGCCACTGTTCGAGGTGATGGGGGAGCAGAGCAAGGCAGTGCAGGGCGGGGCGGCCACCTGCCTGGCGAAGACGGTGGAGGGGGCAGGGCCTGGACCTGGGGTGCTGGGGATGTTTGGGAAGCTTGGTCCGAGAATTTGCAAGTTGCTCGGTGGGCAGGGAGTGCAGGCAAAGGGAGCACTGCTCAGTGTCATCGGAAGCTTGGCTCAGGTAGAATTGACATAACGGATTCCAGGTGATAGAAATGTGTGGTAGACTGGTAGTCGTTGCTTTTTAATGGACAGGTAGTTTTTAAGTCTGAAGATGGGAATGTTATCCTAGAATGTGGCCTGTGGGAAGGGCTTATTTTGGAGTAAGTGCTTTTTGGCGCTGCTGTAGCCGTAATTGTCGGTTTTGGATGCGGCCTGGTATATCTCACTGACAACTCTAGGGATGGAAACATTGCTGGGTTCTTGGTGTGCAGGCCAAGTGATTGGTGAATTACCATTGAGAGTATGGGACCAGGGTTACAATGTGGTTTTGACCTTTTGATTGAGGGTGTGTAGGTGGGAGATTTAGCATTTGATATCCTACCACAGGGCAGAGAAGTCTGTGTTTACTTTTACTTGCTGTTTGACCCCATGAACAAAGGAAAGTATAATTCAGTAGTGATTACAAGTCTAAATAGGAGCTTAGCTAACCTTCCGGTTGTTTCTGGTAACTTTTTAAGCTAACCTTCCGGTCGTTTCTGGTAACTTTTTATTCTTTTTATTCCAGCAAAAATTATGAGATATATCCTCTTTTACCTGTTCATAGATATATGATGTTTATACATTGGAGTTTCAATTAGAATTTTCTTTCAAATATATGTCAATATGTTGATTCATGTATTACCTGAGAGAGTTGAAGACTCTTTTCCCCTCCTATTTTATTGTTCATTGGCAATGGATGTTATTGCATTAGTGTGGTCCTTACAGCAAATTTGGGAGTGTAGTTTTAATATTTAAGAAGGATAACTTCAGCCCTTTTGATTGCTGGGGGCATGGAGTTATGGAGATTACTAGGCTGGGCTATACTTGTGAGCTTTAGTTTGTCATTTTTTGTTAAGTGATTGATATATTATGATAACATGAATTGAAGGCTCCAACTCATCTCTTTTTGTTCTGTATTCTAATTTTGTTCATAAGGCTGCAACGCCGAACGGTTTCTTAGTTAAAATTAGGAGCTTAAATGGTCTTATCATGGAAGATTCTCACCTATGCAAGTTTGAGAGGTGCTTCTGTGCTCTTCCTTTTAAAAGTTGTACAACTATTAAAGCATGAATGAATGGTAGATGATGATTACTTACCCTTTCGCTTGATTCAAGATTTGTGCAACTTGTACTAGAAGGAAAAGCATAGAAGCACTGCTCAGCAAGTTTTCTTTTGTTCTGCACATTATGCAACGATTAGCATGGTCAGTGGGCCTCCTTGTTTGAGTATGTTGATATCTTGCCTTTCAGGTTGGAGCAATCAGTCCTCAGAATATGCAGCAGATGCTGCAAAGCATTCGTGACTGTCTTGAGAGCAGTGATTGGGTTACTAGAAAAGCAGCTGCTGATACATTGTGTGTCCTGGCCACCCATTCAGGCCACTTGATAGGAGATGGAACAGCTCCAACCATAGCTGCTCTTGAGGCTTGCCGTTTTGATAAGGTAACAAAAAAATCACCTCATTCAGGCCCGGTTTGTTTGGGCTTTTTCTCCAGCTTAAAAGTTAAAAAGTCGAAACTTAAACAAATGATTGGCTTTTTATCTGGGCTTTTAAAAAGCTATAAGCCTTCATATAACTAAATGCCAAAAGCCATCGGAGTGGTGCTTTTTGGCTTATTGAGGGTTGGTTTTAGACCAATGCCATTGATGTTAGGGTAAAATTACCCATGTCTATTGCGTATAAAAGCGGATTGCTTTTAAGCCTGTTAAACCAAAATGCTAGCTTTAAGCTATAAGCCAAAAAATCTAAGCCTAAACAAACAGGGCCTCAATCTAAACTGAAGGATCTGTCGCTGTTCCATCTTCCATGGATCCTTTTCAGGTGACCACAAGTTATATGCATTGTGCTGTGCTAAGTTGTTCCTGCCAATTTTTTTCCAGGTAAGGCCTGTCAGAGATAGCATGGTTGATGCAGTACAGTTGTGGAAAAAGTTGACGGGTGAAGAAACAAATGGTATGATTATGTTCTTTTGTTTAACAGGTGTATGGTATTATTTAGGGTGTTACTACTTCATACTTGTTGTAAAACAATTTGCATGCAGCTGATAGTGAAGGGAAGCTGGGCTCCAAAAGATCAAGTGGAAAATCAGAATCTTTGAAAGATTCCTCCCCTGATTCGCCTAGCAACAATGAGAAAGCGGAGGGCAGTAGCATAGCTGAAAAGGCAGCAGTTCTCTTAAAGAGAAGACCTACACTAACTGACAGGGAATTGAACCCAGAATTTTTTCAAAAGCTTGAGACAAGGAGCGCAGAGACTGTTGAGGTGGTAGTTCCCCGCAAGATTCTACAATCTCAGTTACAAAACGAAGATGGACCAGAAGAAGGAGATGGCGATCCTGTTGGTCTAGCCAACAGCAATGGGTCAGCAGATGATGACGGAAATCTGACTCAATTGCGTGCTAGCTCTAACTTTCAAAATATTCGAGATAAATGGGCTGGCCAGAGAGGTAACAGAAACAAGGAAGCAAAGGCTAGGGCATCTGATGTTGCAAACACGACTGAACCCAGTGCAAAAGATTCTGCTGTTGCAACAATGAATATTCCTGGAGAAGGTCCTTTCATAAATAATAAAACAAACTGGTTGGCAATACAGAGGCAGCTGTCACATTTGGAGAGACAGCAAACCAGTCTCACGAACATGCTGCAGGTTAGTTCTGTTCATGTTTATTCCTGTGAAAAGAATGTTCTGAAGTTTGATTTGCTATTGTATTGCTAAGAAGAGTTATAAAATATCACACTTATGATAAGAAATTATATTCTGAACCTGTAACATCTGAGTCTATCTGCAATTGAGATTTTTCACAGCTTAGTAACCTGTGTAACAGTGTAAGTGAAGTTATAATTCTATTGCCATATGTAATGTTGGTGGTAGTGCTGGGCTTCTGGCCATCTTATAATGTCAGAATTTTCATGTAGCCATCCAGCAGAAACTAGTGCTATGATATTACACAATAACACAAATGAACTGAGTTGATGTTATTTAGTTATTTTAGAAATAACCTTCTATGTCTTTGGAAGTTAAGTTAACTGCTTTTGTGGCCACCTAGGGTGATAGTTGACTACTTGTTGATAGATATGTTCAATCCATCTCATGTAAGTCTGATGTTTAAATAATTACCTTACTGGTGGTTTATTGCCATTTCCGTAATTTGTGTTTGAGTCATAACAGATCCCTGCTTTGTTTAGTTATACCTGAACTTTCTTCAGTAAATCCCAAATGAGACCACATATTGTTGTGATGTGTGCTACTTTTGAGGACAGAGTTTAAGCTTATTAGACATCTGTGGGAAGGCTACCTAATTTCACTTGTGTTTTTACAAATTTTAGGATTTCATGGGAGGATCTCATGACAGCATGGTTACACTAGAAAACAGAGTACGTGGTCTTGAGCGAGTTGTTGAAGAAATGGCTAGGGATATATCACTATCATCAGGCAGGAGAGGTGGTGGTTCAATGCTGGGCTTCGATTCATCTCCTGGCAGATCATCTACGAAATACAACGGTTTTCATGAATTCTCTAATTCGAAATTTGGGAGGGGTGGCGATGGACGGATAGGACTTGCAGAAAGGTATTTTTCTGCAGATGGTATGGCTTCTGGTGTAAGAAGTCCATCTTGGAAACCAGATTCTGATCAATGGGACTCATATGCTTATTCTGGATCAAGAAGTGGTATGAATGCCAGGAGAGGTTTAGATTCTGTTTCATCTGACAGTAGGGTGCCTAGAAATGAACGAAGCAACGATCAAGCGGGAGCTAGGCGAGGGTGGGATAAAGGACAGGGGCCATTTAGGTTTGGGGAGGGTCCATCTGCTCGAAGTGCATGGCGAGCCTCAAAAGATGAAGCGACACTGGAAGCTATTAGAGTGGCCGGTGAAGATAATGTAAGTTCGAGAGTCGCTGCAAGAGTTGCTATTCCTGAACTGGATGGAGAAGCTTTGAATAATGACAATCAAGGGGATGAAAGAGGCCCACTTTGGGAGTCCTGGACTAGTGCAATGGATGCTGTTCATGTTGGTGACATGGATTCAGCTTATGCTGAGGTTCTTTCAACTGGAGATGCCGAACTACTTGTAAAATTGATGGAGCAAACTGGACCAGTCGTGGATCAACTTTCAAACGAGGTGGCAAATGAGGTCCTACATGCTGTTGGACAATTCCTTGTGGAAGAAAGCTTCTATGATATAGCTTTGAGCTGGCTTCAGCAGGTAAACTACTATATTCCATTTTAACAACAATTTTTTTTTATCTGAAGGGGCTGAGATGTTTATAATAACAACCATATCAGGGAAATATCAACCTTGAACTTTTTGTCATGTAAAAACTGGTGCTGGACTAATTAAAAAAATCAATTTCATGTAAAGACTATGGTACAACACTCTAAAAGCACATTTTAGTGTGCATAGGTTTAAGGTTTTTAAAACAGTTGCATACTATTTTACTCCCTCCAGTCACAAAAGAATGTCGTTTTGGGGTACGTTCAGTCGAACTTTCTATACTTTTGTTCTCTCTCTCTCTCTCTCTCTCTCTCTCTCTCTCTCTCTCTATATATATATATATATATATATATATATATATAGAGGATTGCTAGTGTACTATCGATAGTACAGATCTTCCGTGCTATAGCGCTGTGTTTGCAAAATTCGAAGACGAAGTTGTTGATCCAAACCGTGCATTATGTTCATCTCATTGAAATCTCACTACCCACCAAATTTTATATTTTTTGAATTTTTTCTCCTATTTATTTTGTATTTTTCAAAATTCATTGGACGCCCCACAACTAATTAGATCGTGGATTTTGAAAAATACAAAATAAATAGGAGAAAAATTCAAAAAATATAAAATTTGGTAGGTAGTGAGATTTCAATGAGATGAATTTTATATTTTTTGAATTTTTTCTCCTATTTATTTTGTATTTTTCAAAATTCATTGGACGCCCCACAACTAATTAGATCGTGGATTTTGAAAAATACAAAATAAATAGGAGAAAAATTCAAAAAATATAAAATTTGGTAGGTAGTGAGATTTCAATGAGATGAACATAATGCACGGTTTGGATCAACAATTTCGTCTTCGAATTTTGCAAACACAACGCTATAGCACGGAGGATCTGTACTATCGATAGTACACTAGCAATCCTCTCTCTCTCTCTCTCTCTATATATATATATATATATATCTTTGTCAATATTTAGAATGAACATGTGATAATGATATGTATAGATTTTTCTCGAAAATAACTTTCATAAAGTTGTAATTCTGTTGTGTTTTATAAATATATTACAATAGAAATTAGTGGTCAAAATTACGTTTTGGGGATCATGTTGATGTCCAAAACGGCATTACTTTGGGACTGGAGGGAGCAGTATCCTGTGTCTGTAGTTCCACTGCACAATTACTCATTCATAATGTATTTTTGGTTAGAGAACATACCATGAGCAGTGCAAATTAGTTTTGGAACTTCGGATGTGGCATATGATTCTTCCCTGAAGTTAAGTGGGGATGGATCTGAAGACACTGACAGTTTCCTGAATTCTCAATCCTACCTAATATATTTTGCCAGTATTCAGACAGTCTGCTCTTATATTAGTTGCGGATATTCCTTTTGTTGATGTGGATGGTTTTCACTCTATAGTGAATACAATTTGATATTGGCCCTTGTAACAAGCTACAACAGCGATTTTTGAAAGTTTTCCAAGTTGTCAAGGAATGACAAATATCTGAGTAAGGAAGATGGAAGCAATGGCATCTAACCATCTAAAATGGATTGATTCGTCAATTTTACACACACACACACACACACTCACACTCACACACACACGCGTACGTACGTATGTATGTATATGTTTAGCTAGACAATTAAATTAACTGAATCATTCTTAACATATCTTGGTAAAAGTTCATTTGGATGGAGAATAGAATTGTGATTGATTGACATTTGGTCCTTTTCCCCTCTCAAACAGAATCCTGGCTTTTCATTTGGTCTAGAATGAAGGCCCCTCAGTTTTACTGGGTTGCTACAAGATTGAAGGAAAAAGATTGTAAAGTATGTGAAGGATATTTGGTGCTTTTTTCAGTGATCAAATGGGTTCTTATTTGTTTGATAGTTGTTTTTGTGCTCTCCTTTGTTTGCTCAATAATATGGATAATAATTAAGGTTTCTAACTTTCTATCTGGACAGCAGGTATGCACTAGCATGCTTGTGAAACTAATGTAATTGTTTCAATTTACTCGTGAACCCAAACCCAAAGCAGTCTGTAACTGTTGGAGAAAGAGTCGAATCGCACACGACTCGGACTCATATTAGAGATAGAACCCCGCATTGAATTGGGGATCTGATAAGACACACACAAACACAATTATTCCTAAATTTCTACGTGGTATCAGAGCCATCCTGCGAAACCTTCCCATCCCATGAACCCTAACCCAAAAAAACTCACCTTGGTCTCCATCAATCCGCTGGCCGCCGCTGTCCCCTCGCACGTGGTCCGTCGTAGTCGTGTCGCATTGGAGCAGACCGAGACCGGCCAGGTTGTGTGGGGGTACACCGCTAGGACTACCTCGTCGCTCGGGGCAGCCGGGCCGCCGCCACCGAGGGGTTCCTGCAGAACAACGCCAAGGGGAGGGAGGTTGTCAAGTGGATTAGTTGGTACCTCTGTCGGCACCTGGATCCACTTGGTGGGGGAGAGTGCAAGCCGCCGCCGCTACTGAGTCTGCTTCTGTGGAGGTCGCTGCGTCGCTGGGCCACTGGAGATGGTTCATACTGAACCTAACCCCGAGCTTCCACTTCTGCCCGAGAGAGGACGAGCTCATCGTTTACGACCTACTACCTTCGACGGAAGATGGCCGCCTCCCGCTGCCACTGTCGATCTTCGACGACGAGTGCATCACCAGTTACAGCCCACAACAAATCATAGAGAAGTGTAGGGAGCGTGCGGTGAACAGGTGGTACTTCACCGAGAGGAAGCAGAGGTATGCTAAAGGCGACCAACATACCGGACTACGCCAAACAACGGATACTGGAAGGCCATGGCGAAGCAGTGGTCAGGTGCGTGAGGACGCTGGTGGTGTTCTACTTTTGGCTGGACAAGGAGGAAAAGAAAGGATAAGGGAGAGAGAGAGAGAGAGAGAGAAGAAAAGGAGGCCAGCTGAGGGAAAAAAAGGAGGGAAAAAGGAGAGAAGGGAAAAAGAAAAGAAGAAGAAGAAAGTGGTGGCTACTGGGGTGACTGCTGTGAGGTTGTGTGTGCTCTGTAGGGGGAGAAAGACTGGGAAATGTTTTTGGGATGGCTAGGTGCACAAGAAGGTGTTCTAAGGTCTAGGATCTGATTGCTGATGGATGAGGGATTGGACTTGAAAGTTTTATGGCAAGGTAGAGAAGTTCTGAAACTGGGGAAGGGTATTGCTCAGGTCGGAGAATATTGCTCAGGAGGGGGAGTATTTCTCAGGACGGAGAATATTGCTGATGATGGAATCAAGCCCAGAGGTGATGTGGGGCGTGTGCCGATGATGGTATTGGTAGCAGGAGTAAGAGCTAGTGGTAGCTCCGATGGAGGCTATGGCTATGGTTATGGTGTCGATGGTAGCTATCGAGGTGCTAGTGCTGGTGCGAGAGGCAGCGTTGGTAGAGAGGTGACGAAGAAGCCCGAGGTGGTCAGGGACATGTTAGGAGAGATGGTGGAGGCCAGAGTTGCCAAGGGCTAGAGGAGACAGTGGAGACCAAGCCTTGAAACGAGTGGGTAGAAATGGAGGAGACCAAGGCTAAGGATGTGATGAAGAAGGTGGATGAGTTGGTGTTGATTGAGGCTGTGGTGCAGGTGGTTGAGGTGATGATAATGGTGATTAATATGGTCAATGGTGGTGTAGGTGAATGCACTACGGTTTGGTAAAAGTAGATGTTTTGTGTGGGAATGTTGTATTATGTAACAAGAGGGTCATGGTTGTATCTTATGCCCATCTTGAGGGGGAGTGTTGGAGATAGAGTATGAGTTGTATGCAACTCGGATTTATATTAGAGATAGAATCCAGGATTGAGTCCGGTTAAATTAGAGATAAATTAGGAAGTTAGAGATAGAGTTTGATTACATTATAGTTATAATTCTCACTATAAATAAGTGTGTGGGATCTGATAAGACACACACAAACACAATTATTCCTAAATTTCTACAGTAACTTATGTCCAGACATAGCTACTATGCTGTCAGATGGTGGTGTATAAATTATAAACATTTTGACAATACGGATTATGTTGGTCAAACAAGGTTTATAAAATGTCTTAATTGATGTTTCTTTGGGGACAGGAAAGGGATGCGATTTTCTTTGAAGAGATTAGACTGATCTGGTTGTTTCTATACTCAGATGTCTGACATTTTGTGGTTTTAAATTCTGAGTTGAATGCATTATTTGAGCTACACATCTAAATGATGAATACCTTGATTGATGCAGTTGACTGATTTGGTAATGGAAAACGGATATGACTATCTTGGAATCCCTCTAGACGCGAAGAACGACCTCTTATTCGGACTTCACGATGCTACTGCAATTGAGCTGCCTGACGATTGGGAGGGGGCGACACCGGTTCAGGTAATGAAGCAGCTAGCTTCGTCGTGGCGGATCGATCTGCAGCAGCTTATCAACTAGGCCCATCGGTTGTTGCCATGAGTTAATTTCATCTGTTCATTACCACCTGCTTTTTGTTTGCTCTGTTGCTGTTAGGGGTACAAGTATTAGATTTGACAGAACGGCAGCGGAACCGTGTTGACATGTACGGGGAAATATGATTGTTGATATTGTTTTACCTGTGTCGTCTTACCTATTCATAGTTTGACGAATCTCATTTTGCAGTTTTATCATGTTCTAATATTCTTTTGAAAGATTTTTTGGTTACAGAAAAGCTAGAGCCGGAGGGGTTTGTAGAGAATTATTCACATAGCGCTGTGACTTCTTCTGAGCTTTAACCCCGCTCGATGCACAGATGGATATGACTGTGTGAAGCTAGTTGCTCTATGGGAACGTACTAGGTAGGATGTATGATCTCAGCTGGTAAACATGGTTTGTACAGAGTAGATTAAAGTAGACTGCCCGTATCGTTTGGTGGGAGTCGATGCGTCTTTTGAAAAATGCAGATAATTTTTGCGGTTGATGCGAATCATGTAGCCCTTACTCGGGACACAGCAATCTTAAGTGAAACAACTCAATTCACACAAGAATCGATTTTTTTTTCCTTGTTCGTATATTTTGTTCAATGACTTAGGCCCTGTTTGCAAGAGTTTCACATGTATTTTGTCCAATGACTTGGAGCCTGTTTGTAAGAATTTCACATGAAGTTGCCGAGGAAAATTTTTTGTGCTCTAAACGTGGCATTAGAATATTATATTGTGACCCTCCCCTTAATTGATTTGATCAGAAATATTAGATTCTTGTTGTCTTGCTATTGTTCTGATTGCTATATTGCACTCTTTTTTTTTTTGCGAAAATGCAAGCTAATTGCAATTAAAGGATCAAAATTCTTCTCTATAAGATAAGCTGCCAACTAATAAAATGCATGACGTTTTATCATCACGAACTGAAATTTTTTATTTTGAAGATAAACAACTATTATTTTTAACTACACTACTTAAATCCGAATTTGCATGAAAAGAAACAAGTTTCCAAGTCCCTTAATCTATTTTGAAATAGATGTTCTGAAAAAATATATCCGATTGTGGTCTGAACTTTTTCTTGAACTTCGATTGTGGTTTACACTTGGTCGTACTCAGGTACCAATTTGATTTCAGTAATATAAAACCAAACCAATGGGTGGAGATTAAGAATAGGTGAAGAGACAACTTTGATAAGTTGTACAATGGAGACAACGGGGATAGGATGATTGAACTGGATGATTCTTTTGACGATACCAATAGACGGTTCATTCAAAAAATTCAGTGTCTGAAGTAAGAGTGACTAGCGTGACGAAAAACCAATTTGTTTTTACGCCTAGGAGGTCGACCCTAGAGGCAATCTTCTTGACACGGCAGTGGATGGAGATATAGGGAGGAAAAGGTGGATATACACATGGTAGTTATTGACCTTGAGAAAATTTATGACAAAGTGTCAATAAATAGAGATCATGTGATGGACACTTGAAAAGAAAGAAGTCCCAACAAAGTACATTACTTTAATCAAGGATATGTACGGCGATGTTGTGACTAATATCAAAGCATGTGATAGCTATACCAGTGACTTTTCTATTAAGATAAGACTACATCAAGAGTCAGCGCTGCCCTAGTGATGGATGAAGTCACGCGGGACATACAAGGAGAGATTCCTTGGCGTATGCTTTTTGCCGATGATGTGGTGCTAATTGATGAGAGTAGGATAGGTGTTGATATAAAACTTGAGTAGGGAAGGAATATTTTTGAACCAAAGGTTTTAGACTTGGGTGGATTAAAAATGAGTATATGGGGTATGTTTTCAGCGGTGCTATGGAAAACGATGGAGATGTTAGTTTAGATGAAAACGTAGTGCCCAGGGAAAAAAAAACTTTTCGATATTTGAGATCAATATCACAGAGTGACTGCGAGATTTATGAAGATGTGAGCCATAGGATATAAGCGGGGTGGTTGAAATGGCGCGTATCATCGAGTGTCCTTTGTGATAGAAAAGTCACTGGAAAATTTAAGGGTAAGTTCTATAGGGCGGTGATTAAACTTGCAAAATTGTATGAAATGAAATGTTGGGTAACAGAAGGAGATGAGCGTAGTACACTGACGATGCAATGATCATAATCATTCAAAGCAAGAACAGACATTAAACTGACTTCAACTGCACCTCACTTCTTTATTACCTGTTCCTCGTTTGGACGCCCTACCACCAAAAAAGAAAAATAGAAAAGAAACTGAACGGTTCTTTTCTTTATGAAACATTATTCTATAATGTTTTGTTCGCAAATGGCTAGCTTCTACTGCTCATATTATTGTTGCATTGATATACAATTTTTTGGTCCCATGATGCTGGACAAAGTCATATTTCAGTAAAATACCATGACACCGACAAGAAGAGGGTCTAAGCTCTCGTGTCAATAAAATACCAATACTTATGCCAAGCCACGCATTTTCATACAATAGAGATAAATATTCTTTTTTATATATATATAATGTGCTGTTTTAAGACCCAAATTTAGTTTTTGCTCATGCCCTCTGTGTAGGACACCCTTATTCTTTTCGTTTCATTTTTTTGTGTGAATGGTGAACCACGAAAACCAGGTAAACGTTTAAACTAGGTGCGAGTTAGCAATCAGCACAGAGTGGGACTTGCAACTCCAGTAATCCGTACATATTACGCTAGGAAGATTTGCCGCAGCCCCAGCCGGCCAGCCGTACCACGCCACCCCTCCGGCGTTTTGAAAGTAGGCCCTTCCGCTTTCTCTAATTACGGGTTGGTCTTTTTGCAAATAAGCCCTTCCACTTTTCTAAATTACGGATTGGTTCTTTTGCAAATAGGTCCTTCCACTTTTCTAAATTACGGATTGGTCCCTGTAAATTACAAAGAGGCCCTTTGCGATTTTTTGTGAGTATAAAAAAAACTTTTCCAAACAAAGTAAATTTTAAACGGTGTGGCGTTAGACGCACATTTTGCCTAGTAGTTTGCACACACGATGCAGGGGGCCATTGCTCTGATTATTCCGAAAAAGGCGTGGCACTACAGAACAACAGCGTGAGGCAGATAATTGATCTCTTGATCCCCTGATATAGGGTAAGCATTTTTAAACACTGTTTGGCCGTTGCAAGCTGCAATCAGTGAACTCTCTGGGATACAAAACAACGACCTTAAGGATCACGCGGGTCTTGAATGATCCGACAAACAAGAGCAAACAACAGATTGGTTGCATAACTTATTCTGAAAGAGCAAGTAAGGTAGCTGCAGCGTATCGGTCAACTTGGAACAACAGAAAAATAGCAAAAATTATGGCATGTCCTTGTTTTTTTTTTTTTTTTGGGGGGTGCTGAATTGACGCACATGATGCATCAAGTTTTAGCTGCAGTGACGTACGTAGGGCAGCACCAAATGGACAGAACGGTGGAATAAGAGGCATATTGTCACCGAGCCGTCAGTAAATTCATTAGGCTACGTAGAGACTCCCGAATTGTAGATTTAATTAATGCAGTGTTTTAGGATGCAGTTGCACGAATTGTTCGTCCACAAACCAATAATTGGCAGGCCCGAAATGGGATCTAGAAACCATTGCTCCTCAATCAACCCATATGCCTACTGAACTGTTGATAGGTCAGATTTCTTGTTCACCGCACTAGGCGATGGCAACATCTGCGGTGACCATCCAGCTAATTAGGGGAAATTTGAATGAATGATACTGAATTGGACTGCCGCGGACAAAACGATATTAAATTGGTCTGCCTTTCTCGAAATGATACCGTGCACTCTAATTTCATCGTGGAATGACATTTTGGGCCTTTTCTGGGCATTGTTTATATTTTCCCCCCGATTCGCATGGTGACGGGACGAAAATGCCCCTGAGTCGCACCGTTGAACCCACCTGCCTTAGCTGGTTGAACCAGTTGGGCCGGCTCGTGGTCGTCCATTTGCTAGCACGCGCTAGGGTTCCGCTCCGGCGACGGCGATGGCGGAGAAGGCACCGCCGGTCGGCATTTTACGTTGGCGGAATGGAAGCGTGCAGCGGCGGTCGTAGGTAAGCTGCTATTCAAATTTTGCTCATTTGGGTTAGGGGTTAGGGCCGTGAATGGGGATTCCGGGATTGGCGCGAATAGTTGATACATGGAGAAATTTCTGTGAGGTCTTGTACCTAACAGGCATTTGTGTTTGTTTTGCTTGTGTTTTTGTTGTTGTTACGATCGATCCTGGTGCTGCAAGTGGATACATGGAGAAATTTCTGTTAGGTCTTGTACTTAACAGGCATATTTGTGTTTGCTTTGCTTGTGTTTTTGTTGTTGTTACGATCGATCCTGGTGCGGCAAGTAGTACTTGTGATACTAACTCAAGGTCGAGCGAGGTAGTCAATAGCGCGGGGGGTTCTTGTAGCCACCGAGGAAGTGTGCCACGTAGACATGATGAATCGACATTGCCGCTCGATTGGGATAAGCTTTGTATCATGAACAATCCAGATCTATACATAGGCAGTAATAATCCAGTTGCTGGGGAAGATGCCATCTATGAGATGTTGGGTTTTAGTTTTGAGTGGGAACAAGATTGTCTTAGAGGGCATGGGGTGAAAGGAGATGGGTTGTAAGGACATGGGTGGAAGGAGATGCAGAGCAAGGACATGAGGTGGAAGGGGATGCAGAGCAAGGACATGGGATGGAAGGGGATGCAGAGCAAGGACATGGTGAGGACAATGCCAGGGCTACGTCACCTTTCACTGCTGCTGATGATGATAATGAGACAAATGACACTGTAATTCTAGATGTCGTACCCGGTGAGGCTTGTGTTCACTACGATAAGGAAAATCCTCCAATGGCAGAGGGGAACACGTATGGATCTATGTATGAGTTTAAAATGGCTCTGAGGCAACATGCAATTGTGAATCAGTTTGAGGTAGCAAGCAGGCATAGAAAGAAAAGAATTATAGGTTGTCTTGGGTCAAGGGTGCTACCACCAAATGCAAAGAGGTCAGCAGGCAGGCATAGAAAAAAAAGAATTATAGGTTGTCTTGAGAAAGGGAAGGGAAAGGCCAAGGGTAAGGGAAAATGGCAGGTCAAGTGTAAGGGTTGTGGTGAATTGGGTCACATGCAGGCTAGCTCCAAGTGTTCCTTAAATGGGACCAAAAAGAGGTACTTGCACCTGATAATCTATAATCAAATGATATGTAATAAACCCTGAACTTGTGTATATGTATTTGCAGAAAAAGGAAAAGCAGATCCAAGAGTGGCCCTAAACAAAAAGAGTGTACCACTCCTCAAAGAAAACAAAGATCAATTGCAAGGAAGGTGCCATTCAGCCGTACTGGTGAAGGGACCACAAATACCAATTCCACACCGATGAGGTATAATCTTGCTTTGTTGATAATGTGACACTTCTGTTGCAATAATGTACCTGTCCTTACACTTGGTACAGGCAGTTGGCAACGAGCAATGCTGCTGGAGAGGGGACTAGCCAGACCACGGCCAAGAAGCTGACTCCAAAGAAAAGAATGGACTCCAAGTGGTCTTCTTTTCAGTCCGCAAAATGGTTGTAATCAAAAACATGTTGCTCAGGAAAATGTAATCAAAACCTGGTGGCCAAAATATACTTTTGCATGTTGCTAGACCTTTTGTATGCAATTCTGGATGCAATGCAAGACCTTTTGTATGCAATTCTGGATGCAATGCTAGACCTTTTGTATGCAATGCAAGATCTTTTGTATGCAATTCTGGATGCTAGACCTTTTGTATGCAATTCTGGTCGTGAAAAGCATATTCATGCCAACCTGATGTTCAATTCACACACATCTGAAGCTGATAAACTGCACTGATGCCAAACAAAGCCATATTGGTGAACATGCACTGAAGCCAAACAAACTCATGCCAAACATACTGATGCCAAACATATTTCACACATTGATACAAACCAGATAATCTCATCATTGACAAATAATACTGAAGCCAAACATATTTCCCCATACTTGTTCATACATACTTGCTCATTCATTGACATGCTACTTTATAAGCATTACAACTACTAACAAAATCATAAGAACTATATTAAGACAACCTAACAATACAATAGTTTTCCCCCAGACTTCAATTTGTCTTGTTAGTGCTGCCATCTCCTTCTGTACTTCCTCTAAATCTTCCTTCAGGTCATTTCTTGCTTCACGCTTGCCAAACTCTCTTCCGACTCCAATTCTTTCAAGGTATTCCTCATACTGGGCTTGCCACATAAAAAATTTACAACCATTCGAATCCTGAAAACAAATTTCATTACATACATGAAATCAAAATTTCATGAAACCTAGCGATGGTTCCGCGGGCCGGAGAGGAAAAAGCGGCAAGATAAGGGGGTAGGGGTGGGCACTGGAGGGCATAAGGGTGGTAGGGTCAGCGCGGAAAATGGGGATGGAGGGCGAGCTCATGCACGGCCGGGTGAGAAAGGGAGGCGGTGGCGAGTGGCCAGCCACGGGGGAGGGGAGAGAGAGAGAGGAGCAGGAGGAGGAAGAGGGGATGCGGGCTGGCCATGGGGGAGGACAGAGAGGAGGAAGAGGGGATGCAGGCCGGGCTGGGCCAGGGGGAGAGGATGTGGGCTGGGTGAGAGAGCTTAGCCCAAAGGGGAAGGGATTTTTTTAATTACGGGTGTGACAATAAGGTTTTTAACAATGCAGTAACTTTTTATCGGCATGATGGGCAACATGGCACGTCATGACCGAATGGAACAGTTCAGCGTGAAAGCGGCCCTTTTTGTAAAAAAAACATTTGATCTACAGTACAATCTATCATCAACTACCTTACCGTGGTGGCTCAAACTATCATCAAATACTACCTCCTTCCTTCGCCTCCTCCTATGACCCATCCGACGCAGTCGCCTCCTCTCTCTCTCTCTCTCTCTCTCTCTCTCTCTCTCTCTCTCTCTCTCTCTCTCGTGCTTCTCCACCTCTATTTCATCCCCATCGATTGGAGAGTAGTCAATATGTATACATACTGTTATTGTGCTCTTTTTCTTACAAGGGGAACCCCACTCTGGGGCATAAGGTTTTTAATGATGCAGTAACTTTGCATCGGTATCCAATGAATAAATAAAATTTAGTTCTTTTTTCCTAAATAATTGTTTTGTATCGGATCCTCACCGGTGGTCAACACTTGCTCCACGTCCTTGTACCGTCCACGACAGCAACGGCACGGCGTGTCCTAAGTCGTGCTGGACCTCACCGGAGATAAGTTAGACTAGCACAACACAACACGCCATGGCTCAAAGCCCGTTGAGCCTGTGCCGTGCTGGCCCAGCCCAGTCCAACTTCCACCTCTAGCCCGAGGTGTCTATGTTCTTCCTTCCTTGTGCTCGAGGAAGAAGATGAAGTCCTCTGGGCCAATTCACAAGGGCACACTTGACACTTGTCAACTGGCAAGCCCCGTTAGGTTCCCATGACGGTCAACAATGCTTTTGACTCACGGCGGTGGCAATAATAAATAGCCAACATAGAGTTAGAATTTGCAGCGGCAAAAAAAAATGACGCATTTTAGACGACGGAAACAATATTGCACATATTTTCAACAGCAAGAGGGAAATTTTCCCTATTAAAACCCCGTTCGGGCGCCACCTGAGCTCCCATCTCGAACAACATAAGCTTCGGCAATCAGAGCATTCGCCATATGTGAGTACCAGCAGGATATCGTCAGTTTGAAACCTCCTGCTTCATCACGTACTACAGCACCGGAAACACAATGAAGCTCGTCTGTATAGAATGCCCTATTAACATTCACTTTCACAGTTCCAGCATCAGGAGCAATTACATGCACAAGAGACCCAGGCAGGTGGAAGAGGAATGCATCAGACCATAGTCTAATTGCTGGATTAGAATGAAATACCTACCAATGTTGTCCCCCATACAACAGGGCGATTTTTAACATTAACTCTGGGGTTGATACGATACATACATAGCAGCAAAGCGATCTATCGTACATGTACAACATCTAGCTAGGCCTAAGTCACAACATTTAGTGCACTCTTGCCTATCAACCCCGCTGCCACCAGCTAGACATTCAAGTTACAAGGAAGAAATCATAGAAGTAACGCCCATGAGTCAGGCTGCCATCCATTTTCATCCGCTGGATTCCAGATTGAATGGTTGCAATAGTTGAGCCGACCTTCGCCTCCGCTTTCCATCAGGGGTCAATCTGACTGCTGTCTTGACTGGAACCTTGCCATTTTTATGTGCCTGCTTCTTACGAGACTTCTGTTGCACCGGAGAGGATTCGCCACCCTTGTTACAACTCTGTAGAGGGGACTTGACTCTCTTCCGTGCGAAACGTGCCTCAATTTCCGGTCTCTGGTTGGGACCAATAAGCTTTACATGGAATGGGTTGACAGCTGTGTAACATATCAACTCATTCGTAGCTCGCCCTTTGTCCAGATCAACACATCTGCCATTCACCTGAAATAAGAACAAATCTCAGAAATGTTTGAAGTTGCGCCAAAATGTGATTGGAAGAGATAAGGGGGTTACCAGCTGGAGAAGGGCAGAGAATGTTCTCGCAACCTCATACTTTGGTCTGCCACTAACAATTGCACTGAATGATGCAATCCCTGTATTATCAGTTCTTGATGAGAGTGTGTCAAGGATTTGCTCTCCATATGAACCAATATCAAAAGGTGGGTTTCTATCCTGGAAAGGCACAAATTGCAGTAGTGATGAGTGGAAAATAAGTTCAGATATGCAGACTAGTTAGCAGTTCAACCATCCAACTTACCTGCTCTTCCAAGGCATGCTCAATTCGCTCTTTCCATGTTGAAACCCGTGCATCCAACTCACTCTGCTGTTCAGCCTCAGCTATGCTAGCAAGAAGAGCATCCTGTGATGAATTATCCATGTTAGTTTGGAAGTTGAAGGGCTACGATAAAACTCAAGATACAATTCAAAATTAGTTGGCTAAAGAGGGCAATAGCTGGAACAGAGCCTTAAATGCCGCATAGATCAGGGTACAAAACATGTGTTTTGACTCGAGCAGTGGAGAAAAGTAAAACGTTGGACCATAATAATAGGAATGAACTCACGCCTAAAATGTCTTTTGTGCCAAATCAGCCATAATAATAGGAATGAACTCCCGTTGTGACCACTACCGGATGCCCAAAATGGCATGCCTTAACCAGCACATGCATGAAAAGTGAAAACACATGAAATCAACCAGCAACACAGTATTTTTTTTGTTGAGCAGTTTTAGGACCAAAATAGCAACATATTATGCATGGAAATTTACTAACCACAGTGTCATTCTTTCAGGCACTTTCAATGTAGAATCTTAGCTATATACTACAGCATTATGCAACAACGCAAAGCTGCGAAGCGAGGACCCAAATGATTTGAAAGATTTGGGAGCTAAACCTATAAAAGTACTGTCATCCAATGGGGTGGAAAGCTATTCTAAAATAGGCTTCACACTAGCGCATCTGACCACCTAATATATTTTTCCCACTTGTTGACTTGCATGGCACCAAGTTGCTTGCAAATGCATGGCCAAAAAAAACTGTAAGAACTCCACACATCAAAGCAAATTTGAAAGAGAACTGCACTGAGAAACATAGTTGCGAACGGATCCATTAATAGTACTTATGAAGTTAAGTTTTACCAGATGTGACCGACACAAATCTTCAAGGCTTTCATGTGCATCAATGCTATCCTGTGTACCTTGAGCGCCATCAAGTGTTGCATCATTATTCTGAACAGAGATAAAATAAGCATGTCATATTACCCAAATGTTGGGTGACTGAACAACAGCCAGCCAATAAAAAACTCGAGAAAATAAACCTTATCAGGACATGTTGGTATATCCATATCAACATCCATGTCATACATATCCAGCATATCTGGCTCATTAATATCATCGAAATCATTTGCACCAATATTGGGCTCATTGCCATCTTTCAAATCTCCAAACGCATGGCAATTTTCTTGTCCTCCGAATTCAAGTGACCTCCTAAGCTGTAATTTGGTTGGGTCGCAACAAGTTAATTAAGTCGAAAATATCTGACATGCATAATGGGACTAGCACATATATACAACATTGAGCACCATTTCATAAAGAGGAAGTGATTGCGAAGCATGAAGTTTTTCCTGCTGAGACAGATGTACTTCAAAATATTTTGCTAGCTCAGGGCTAATGACACCATCCATCTTTGCCATAGGAAATAGAGGTGCAAGAGTTTTCCTTTTTAAAGCACCAATAACCTGCCTTGCAAAACCTTTTACTGTTCCAAAACAGATCACCAAAGACAATTCACCACATAAGTCACCAAAATAAAATATAAGGCACAAACAAAATAGCCTTGTCCAGAAAACAACAGCTTCCAGTACCTCTCCTGTAAGGTCTAATCTTTTGGTTGCCAGTTTCATGGGGATTCAAAGGCTTCCATGGATTCTCATCATCAGAATCATCCCCAACATCTGGGCACCCAGCGTCTGCATCATCTGGGTGGGACATGTCAGCATCAGGAAAATCATGGTCAACAGGATGATCAGACCAATGGTTGTCATTTATATTGAAATCGCAAGCATTTTCTTGAGTTTGATTTGCATTTGTTTCTTGAGATTGTTCATGATTGTTCTCCTGAGTTTGATCTGGATGGCCTTCTTGGACTTTTCCAGGGGTCAGTCTGCGCCCAGTGCCCCCAGATCTTCCGTTTGGGGAAGTGAAAATATTGTTTCGGCTTTTAGATGGCGTTGAGCTGCCTCTATGAGCCAGAATGTCTTCTTTGCCAGAATTTTTTCCTTGCCAAAAGTCAAAAACAGCCGGTGCATCACATGGATCCAACAGGAGGAAATCTCCATAAAGATCACATGTTGCTAACTGCAATACAAAAACAACTATGACTAATTCAGTATGGCAGGAAACATTAGCCAGTTGTAATTGCATGTAAGGAGATATAATGCTACCAAATACGAATCCAGCTCGCTCGCTTCGCTATCCAGACAATCTCCTTCGAACACCAGTAGATTCGCTGGTGGCCTCACAATTTTTCTTTGCAAGTCATCTCGATCAAGATTGTTATCCAAAGTGGTCCTTGCTTCCACTAGCAGTTTAGACAGGAAAATATAGGCTTCTTAGCTACATGTAATTCAAAGTAAGCAATTGATTGGTAAAAGGTCCACTTACCAGGGACATCATCTAACCCCAAAAATATATCATCTTCTTCACTGGGAACTGTGCTAGGATAATTTTCATTAGCTTGAGCTGAACCATTTTCCTGTTGATCTTGCCTGGTATAATTTAAATGTTTAGACTATT
Source organism: Rhipidocladum racemiflorum (assembly GCA_036346355.1). Classification (NCBI taxonomy): domain Eukaryota; kingdom Viridiplantae; phylum Streptophyta; class Magnoliopsida; order Poales; family Poaceae; genus Rhipidocladum; species Rhipidocladum racemiflorum. The sequence goes on along the minus strand of CM070582.1, from coordinate 46,573,103 downwards.
TGCAGCTATTTTTTTAAAAAAAAATGTCAGATCGAGAACGAAAGGAAGTAGTCATGAAAACCAAAGAACACCAGAATCATTTTCACTCTTAATTTCAACTAAAATGCCTAATTTAGAACTTATAGTTTCCTAAACCAGCACCACAATTGTGTATCTGCCATGCAATGCTCCGAAAGCCTGTTCTTATACGGTGTGCAAAAAAAAGTTTACTATTGACAGAATGCGTCCATCACTTTACGTCAATTTGAGGCCGGTTTCAAGAGTAAGATTGTAGGCGACCACGCGACGCCCGAGATAACAGCAAGCTAGCACACAACGGATAATGTGCAGACAAAATCGATCTTTTCTTACTTCTTTTGCGAGAGAAACTCCAGGGCATGAAGCACCAAGGAGTACAGATACTCCACCTTGCGGCCGTAAACTTGAACTGATCCCTGGAGTAATAGCGCCGCTGCACATGAAATAACCATAAACAAACAGAGCAAAAGAAGGGTTTACAAAAAGGAAGTAACTTTATTTTAATGCCAAACCCTGAATTGAATTAGCCTTAGCCTCAAGAAAACTGGGGAAATCACCCACAATGAAATTTCAGGTTTTTCTAAGCGCTTGAGAAAGCAGAATAAAACCAACCTGAGAGAATCTGCTCTCTTTGAGGATTATTATTCGAGCAAACCAAAACGGCCCAAAAATAAAAACAACTTCCACATGCCTCAACTTTGCAGCCCTCCATCCACGAGCAAACCAACCAAAAATTTCAAAACTTCTACCATCCCAATTTCCAACTCCCCGAATACCCAGACACAGCGAAACCGCTAAAGGATCCCCCGCACATTCACCAAAAGAAACTTGGGGTTCCACACCACCGCACCTTCGGCGAAGTTTACGGAGTGGGCCCCGTCGTCGCCGGAGATCTCGCCCGAGCAGATCTTGAGGAGGTACTCCTCGAGGCTCTTGGCGACGTCCACCTCCCAGTTCGTCTCGGGGTCCCGGTTCGCCTGCAGAATCGGGAACGTCCTCCCGCTCGTGCTCCCATCCCCGCCGCCGCCGCCGCCGCAGTCCTCCATGACTCTCCCTCGGGGCCGGCAAGCTACCAGGAGCGAGGAGGCATTCTTGGGGGCTCGGACCCTATGTTCTAGAAGCTTCTGGAATGTTAGGCCGCGGGAGGGGACGGTGCTTGGAGGAGTGGAGGCGAAGGAGAAGAACGGGGTTAGGGTTGGGAGGCGGGTCGCCCGGAGCGGCGGGATTCGAATTTTGGTGAGGGGCCGCTGTGCAATTTTGGAAAAATAACTGATAAGTGAACAGCCGAGGGTTTGCACCAAGCCCCTTTATTTTCGCACTATCTCCAGTAGTTTCCCTTTCGTCTTGAAAAACACTTTCACAATATCATATTTTTTGCGGATTTTATAAATAAATTTCATTAGTAATTGATGGTCAAAGTTGCATTTTGAAGACCGTGCCAATATAAAAAATGACAAGTATTATGGAACCGGAGGGAGTATAAGATATCGGAGGAGATCCCATTATATCTATCGACTCTCTACAGATGGTGTATGGAGCGATGCCCAATCCTCCAAGGCGCTTTGTCTCATTCCCATCCATAGAGCATCAGACTCAACTCCCAGTATACGCTGGTGCCCCCGTAAGTACCTATCGAAACATAAAAGATGTCCTTACCTCCTTTAGCATCAATTGATGAGCTGGACCGCCAAGTCTCTTGGTCCTCGCGAGGTCGGCCCCCCATGGAGGGCCCGAGCCTCGAGACCTCCCGTGGGACCCTAGAGTCAGAGGCCTACTCCTGCGAAACAATGATGTGAGATTCACTACCACCTCTCTGAAATGACAAAGATGTCTACACTTAAGCTACCTTAGTAAGGGTAGGATGGTATTTACGTAACAAGTTGAGTACCTATAAAAACTCATTGTAACATTTATTTGAACTCTCATTTAATACAAAAAAAAAAACCGTACAACTGGTGTGTCCTTTGGGGAACTTAAACAAGAAAGTACCCCTCTACTCCCTGCTCGGGGGGCACAGGAGTAGGACACCTGTCTTAGTGCCTGAAGATATATAAACCCTTGTGTCAATACACTCTCTCTCAGGGGTCAAACAGCCGGTATCTGTCCTCACACACGAGTCCCGTTCCCTAACACGACAGCCACCACACTACTTTAGGCTCTTATGGTTGACAAGACCACCACCGCTCATCTACACATGTAACGCCAGCCGTGTTTGTTTAAGCTTAAGATTTTTTTGGTTTAAGCATTTTTTTAGCTTAAGTAAGGTGTTTGGCAATATAACTTTCTTATGGACTGGTTGGCTTATTTTTAGTTTGAAATGTCAAAAATACTCTTGATCATGTCTTGATAAGACCACTTGCAATAAAAAAATACAAACATATGTTCGCAGCCAATAATACCAAATTCTGATATCAAAATTCGAGGGCATCAATTCAGATATCAAATTCACATATCACAATTCGTTGATATGAATGTTTTTTTGTGCTTTTATGTATCAATATTGAAAATGGCAACGTATATGTAATTTTTTACTACACAATTTCAATTATTTTGCCCTAGCCGATTGATTTGCATCAATTAGACAGGCACAACGATTGTTTTGGCTGATTGTTCATGAAGGTACAAAACTACAGAGATTTCGTTCATGGAGGAACATAAAGAAATCTACACACAAATCAATTTTCCAAGATCATGTCATTCATTCTGCAAGGCAAGATACTGCAATACAGATGAACCTATTGTACAAATTTATGAATCAAATTGGGAAAAATTACACATAGCCAAGATTTTAGAACAAGCTGACTGCATATTTCCAATCAACTCTGCAATTTGCCTTAGAGCATCATGTACAATAGAATGATATCAGTTGTCTATATGTTGTTTGCTACTAAGATTTTTACCGACATAGGGGAGAGAGAACAGCTATATATCTTTTTGTGAAGAAGCGGACGTATATACAACATAAATCACTGTCGTATGAGTTATTGCCAATAATAAACATTTTTTTTATGTCATAATTAAAATATTGTATGATCTCATATAGACAACCTTAAGATATCATGTATTGCAGAAGTTGTCTTTATATTTGACTTTAGATAACATGGATGAGTATATTGACAACCATTCTCTCTACTACTGTAGATGCTCCTAACCGAATGAAGTCTTTGCCATGGATGGGACAACCGGACAAGACAGTACAGGAAAGCTCTTTGAGCAAACTAGTTCATCAGATGTATTGCAAACAACAAAAGGAAAAATATTGTACAAGCATCAGAAAGTTCCATCAGTACAAGCATAAGGAAGCCCCATTAACACGTTCTTGGACGATGCACATGACTCAGATCAATCAAGGATTGTTTCCTCAACATGCAAGAATAATCAATACACCTCAGCGAAGGTGATTTTTTTTTCTCTTCTAAACTGAACTCGGTGGCGGCATTGAGAAGTGCTGGGCTGCGGGGATCTCAGGGAGCAGTGGGGATCCGGCAGCAGGATCCCGGACTGGGCGGTCGGATGAAGAACGACGGCGTCGTCGGGTGCGGGACACAGGAGGAGGGATCTGGCGGTGGTCGGGATCCGGACGGAGGAATGAGTGGGTGCCGGTAGGGATTCCTCGGCGGTGGTGCGGACGGAGAGGAGGTCGACGTCGTCGGGGACGGGGAGAAGGACGGCGGCAGCGGGAGACAGGGTTGCAGGCGCCATACGGGGACAAGGTCACGGGAGGGCGGGCGAAGGTCGAGGGCGGAGGTCGCCCTCATCGGCGAGCTTCCCTGACCGGCAGGCTGTCGTCGGCTGTTCATTTTTTTTGCGATGCAGGCCCGTGCGAGAGGGCGTGCAGCCTGTTCGGTGGAACAGGGCCCCCAAATCCCAGGGGCCCACCAAAATTTTAACCTGCAGGCTGCAGTAGTGCAGCCCAACCACGCCTGCAGTAGTGCGATGGCTCACGCCCAGTCTCCCAGACGCCGGTCCGTAATTCTTCACGCCTCACGCGCCTGTTCGAGTCCCCCGATCGCTCACGCCTCATGCGCCTACCGCCGTAAATCTTCTAGCTGTCATCTCGCCGCCTTACCCTCATCCGGTCAATCGGTCATCACAACGCCATAACGGCAATACGGCATCAGTCATCACCGGACGTCTCTGGCTGATCGGCAGGCCCGTGCGAGAGGGCGTGCAGCCTGTTCGGTGGAACAGGGCCCCCAAATCCCAGGGGCCCACCAAAATTTTAACTGCGGTGCGATGAGTGCGGCCAACCACGCCGCAGATAGTGCGATGGCTCACGCCCGATCTCCAGGCCGTCCGTAATTCTTCACGCCACGCGCCTGTTCGAGTCCCCCGATCGCTCACGCCTCATGCGCCTACCGCCGTAAATCTTCTAGCTGTCATCTCGCCGCCTTACCCTCATCCGGTCAATCGGTCATCACAACGCCATAACGGCAATACGGCATCAGTCATCACCGGACGTCTCTGGCTGATCGGTGATCGCTGAGACGCTGACCGGCAGCCACTGAACGGCAATACGGCATCAGTCATCATTGGTAATCTTTTTTCTTGAACTTGATTCATAATAGTCTTCTTTAATGATTATTTGCCAACTTTGTTAATTACTTGATTAAATAATTTTGTTCTATTTATACATGTGCGCAGTGCGCCAATTGGTTTAGACGTGTACAGTGTACTATTCCAAGATCCAACTATCAACCTCATGTCTTCTGCGAATCGATCTAGAATATATGATTCTGGTTCCAAAAAACGTAAGAAAAGGCAAAGAATAGAGGATTTAACTCAGTCTCAGAAAGGAGCTATGGATAGGTTTATTATAAAAGAATCACAAATATCCCCTGGTAATCAGTCATTGGATCAAGGCCCTGCACTTGATAATAATGCGGACAATGGTCCTAGAGATGGTCAGATAGAGACAGAGAATAATGTTGAGGTTGCGCTTGATAATAATGATGATAGTATTCCTGTAGATGGTCAGATGGATACCGAAAATAATGTTGAGGTTGAGGATATTAACATCGATGTCGCTAGTATTGATGTTAACTTGAATAATTCACATTGCGGATGCTAGTGATTCTTTTCACTGATATATTTGATCCAAGATATTGGGATTCCCTTGATTCTAAGCGATTGATATTTTAGCACAAAAGGGCCCTATAAGAGACTTATCAATTCGAGAAAGGTCCTAGGGATAAATATTCTAGAAGGTTTTCTGCACTATTTTATAATAGAATTCTACCAAATGGGGAGCATTGTGATAGAGGCGGCTTGTCTATTCTAAGGAACTTGATAAAGTCTTTTGCTTTGGTTGTAAATTGTTTACAAAAGGGCATCGAAAAGGTCAGTTGGCAAATGAGGGGTATAATGATTGGATACATCTTGGCACTAGACTTAAAGAGCATGAGACAAGTCTTGACCATGTTTTGAATATGACCACTTGGTATGAGTTGCGTAATAGATTCCAAGCGGATCAAACTATTGATAAAAGCGCTCAACGACAACTTGAGAAAGAAAAAGACCACTTTGGAGAAAAGTTTTGTTCAGATTGTTTGCATTGTAAAGTTTCTTGCCAAGCATAATCTAGCCTTCGTGGTACTAATAGTAAAGCGTATGATGATAGCAATGGAAATTTCTTGGGTTTGGTAGAGATGTTGGCTGAATTTGACCCAGCTTATTCAGAGCATGTTCGTCGTATTACAAATGAAGAAACTCAAGCTCATTATCTTGATAATAAGATTCGTAATGAGTTGATACACTTACTTGCTTCTGCTATTAAGTCTCAAATTGTTAAGAAAATAAAGAAGGCAAAGTATTTTTCTATCATACTTGATTGTACCCCTGATGCAAGCCACCAAGAACAAATGTCTTTAATTATAAGATATGTGGATTCATCTTCGAGTCATGTTACTATTGAAGAATCCTTTCTTGGATTTTTAGATGTCAATGATACGACTGGGCAAGGTCTTTTTGATGTGCTCTGAGAATGAGCTAAATAGTCTTGATCTTGATATAGATGATGTGAGAGGACAAGGCTATGATAATGGATCAAATATGAAAGGAAGCAAAAGGGGTTCAAAAGAAACTTTTGGATTTAAATCCTAGAGCTTTCTATTCTCGCTTGTAGTTGCCATAGCCTTAATTTAACACTTTGTGATATGGCCAAGACATGTGGAAAAGCTAAAGACTTCTTTGGAATCATCCAACGCATATATACAATATTTTCTAATTCCACTAAGAAATGGCGATTCTAAAAGATAACATAGGATTGACTCTCAAGTCGTTGTCACTACACGTTGGGAGAGTCGTGTTGAAAGTGTGAAAGCTATCGATTTCAGTGTGCGGATATTCGGAGGCTCTACTTCAGGTGCCCAATACTTTCATATTTTTCCAATATTGTAATTTCTTTGGCTATCTCCAATTATAACACATGTTTTTTTAATTTCGTAGCGGATCTTGATAACGATGCAAAACAAGCGATGAGGCTAAAGGTTTGGCAAACAATGAACTTGGAGAGTTTGAATTTATAATGGCAATAGTCATTTGGTATGAGGTATTGTATGTCGTTAATTCAAGAAGCAAACATTTGCAAGCAAAAGATATGCTTATCGATGTTGCCATTAAGAAAGTGCAAGGGCTGATTTCTTTCTTCAAGGACTATAGGAAATTGGTTTCTTAGAAGCATTGAAGATAGCCAAAGGTATTGCACTTGAGATGGATATTGGTACATCATTTCGTAAAAGACGAGAAATTAAAAGAAAGAGACATTTTTATGAGAACCCCGATGACACAAATGTTGTCACACGATCTGAGAGGAATCATTTAGAATCACTATTTTATACCTATTGTTGATCAAGCAATTTCCTCACTTACAAGGAGATTTGAACAATATCAGGGTTACCAGAAGATTTTTGGATTCTTATTTACTTCTGAAATATTACAGTCATTGGATAATGAGAGCCTGAAGTCTTCTTGTGATAATCTAGAGGCTTCGCTTAAAAAAGATGGACAGTCTGATATTGATGCCAATGAATTGTACATGGAGTTGAAGCTCCTTCAAAATTTCATTCCAAATGAAAAGATGGGGCCTGTGGAAATTCTCAAGTTTCTAAAGCGGCATGATTCTTTTCCTAATGCAAGTATTGCATATAGAGTTCATTGACCATTCCAAAGGATCGTTGCATCAATGAACGAAGCTTTTCTAAACTGAAGCTATTAAAGTCCTATTTGCGTTCTACAATGACACAACAGAGGCTCACTGATTTGGCCACAATAGCACTTGAGAGTGGATTGTTAGAGAAAATTGAATATGAGCATATCATTGAAGAATTCATTTCAAGGAACACTAAAAGAATGAAGTTGTTCAAGTAAAACTTATGCAACAAGAGTTGAATAGGTATGTTTCCTGATATATTCTATTGGTCTATGATATATTACAACTTTTGTATTATTGTAGTTCTAATTTTTTAGTAAGAGAGGCCTCATTCTAGAGTTTAGTACAGGGCCCCTTATTTTGTCGGCACGGCCCTGTTGCGATGTATACGTGTTACATTAATTTGACTAATATTTGTAACGGAATACAATATTTGTGTTATAATAAATTTTTTTTTTGAAAAATCAAAGTGCTGTGTTCGGCTGTTTTTCTTGTAATAGGAGAGCCGATGATGTCAAGGTCCATTATTTTTTGTTTTTTAGTCTTCTTACGAATGTTTTTTTAAATATAGCTTTCCTCTAAAATCATTTACAAATTTAACCCCCACAAGTCACTTACGCTCGGCGAGGTCGGTAGGTCAATTGCCGTGACAAAATTCCTGCCGAGCCCCCCTTTCCTTGGTAGGAAACAAATCCAATAATTAATCATTAATTTAATCATACTACTTAATTAAATCGCTAAGTAATCAATTTTCTTATTTAATCTCTTGATTAGCATGTTCTTCCGAGCCAAGAGACTTCGGTAGGTGGCTGCCATTCCTTTCAAGCTCGGTAGCTTTCTGCCAAGGTTCCTACCGAGCTCTCCTTGCTTAGTAGCTTCCTGCCAAGTTCCCTGGCATGGCAGAAGACTCATGTCACTTGTCGTGCCTTTCAAACTCATCAAGGGGGTTAGTTTCGCAAATTCTAATGAAAGGGGCTAAATTTATCAAAAAATGATATATATTTTTTGTGCTAGAAAAGTGACGGCTTTGGGGTCGGCGGGCTACTTGGGCGTGGGGATTCTGTGGCTAGGGAAGACACAAGGAAAGAGGGAAGACGGTGAAAGAGGTAAGGTAGGAGTATTTTTGCCATTTCAAAACAAGGGCTTATAATGCAAGGTAACAACGATGACATATTGTGAAGAAAAATTGAAATCTGATGGCATATTATGAACAATGAGTTATTGATGGGATAACGTGAAGAAGGGAGAGATTCGATGACATATAATCGATTTTCTAAGAAATAAAGTTGTTTGCTTTGATAAGCAATTATACTAATCTTTTCTTGGTAATGCTGGCCTTTGATAGCGGTTTGTGAGTAGGTGATAATTTTCGTTTGTAGGTACCACTAGTTTGAGGTTATCCTCAAATTAAGAAATTTAAAGAAACCCACCTAAAATGTCATGTGCTATCTTCTCCATCCTTCCCCATTTTCTTTTCCCTACTCACTTCCCTCACCTCCCTTTCTTCCTCTCTAACACAAAAATATTGAAAATTTTAAACAGAAAATTTCAACTCAAAATTTTTAACTCGGAAGGTTTCAACCCAAAAAATATTAAATAAAAATTTCTCAAATTAGAAAGTTTCAACTCAAAAAGTTTTGAACTCGAAAAGTTTCAACTTCGAAAACTTTCAATTAAAAAAGTTTAAAAACTTTTTTATTCAAAAAAGTTCGAAAGTGATTAAAAAATACTTCTTTTTCAAAAACTTTTGGAGGGGATTTGAAAAAAAAATATTTTGAGTTTGGGGAGGAGGGAATGGGGGAGGAAAGGTGGATGAAGGGGATGGCGCCAAGTGTCGCGACGTGAGAGCCTTTGAGGAGGAAGGGAAGTGGAGGAAGAAAAGATGTCTTGTCACTCATCATAACAAGAGAGCATCCTCACCAAAGATTTGGTATGTTGGAAGGCGTCTCTGATGTCACTTGGCTTAACCAATTCAACATGGTAATGACATGTGTGTGAGTAAATTAGACATCTTGTGTCATTTGTCGACAACGTGTTCAATTCCAAACCCACTCTTACGATTTCAATTCTATCATTTGTTTCTTGGGATTTGATAAACATCATTCGTATATTTTTATTTGTTGAAATCACCTAAATCTGGGAGCATTAGATCATTTTTGATATTCAGGAGTATCGATTACATTCGATCCTATGATTTAATCTAACGGTTGAATTTTTAATCCTACGGTTCAAAATTTGGATGTTATTTAAAATAAAAACATCTGGGAGATGCCTATACAATCTAATGCTCCTAGATTTAGGTGATTTCAGCAAATAAAAACATACGGATGATGTTTATCAAATCCCATTATTAGTTGTCCGTAACCGAGTGGCAAGTTGCGTACTTTCAATTTTCAAACTGTATGGTCAGCTATCTTAGGACAAAACGGCAGCGTGAGTTAGATCCCAAATCTACTTTCTCATCCACCATAAACAAAGGACAACCTTGGATTTCTTGATCACTTTCTTTTCTTTTGCAAAGCACACATGTCCTATCCAGTAGGTATTAGGTAAGCTAATCGTGAATTGTTTTTGTTTAGAGAACTTCCAGAAGAGAGGAGGCAATAAGTAAAGATTCAGAATTTATTTCTGAAACACAAGATTGATAATTGCAGAAAAGGAAAGCTAACAAGCAAGACAAAGAGAGTATCCCTAGATCATGCCAATCCTATTCTCAATGAGCAAAGATGTAACGAACCATACTCGTAAACTACGCAGACATACCTGAAGATTCATCAACTGTCAGTGGCAGGACTAACAAGGCACGAGGATTTCAGAGAAAACAGGCCTGAACAGCAAGGAGCGTTGCTTCTGCTCCATTTAAATACTTTCGTCAAAGCGCAGATGTTATCAGCCATTGCTTCGATTCACAGTTTCACACGAACAGCAAAAATCGATCGATGACAGCTCAAAACATGAGGATTCGCCCCAGAAGAAAGAAAGAAAGAAAGAAAGAAAGAAAGAAAGAAAGAAAGAAAGAAAGAAAGAAAGGCTCAAGGTTCAAGGAGACTCGGGCTCCTCCTCTGCACGCACGAGCCTCCTCAGGTTCCTGAGATGCTTCTGCACGCTCCGGTACACGCGCAGCCTGATGCTCCGGACAGCGAGCCTGAACCTCTTCAGGCGGACGCCGATCCTGGACTTCACCCTGCACGCTCCCCTCGCCAATGCCGGCCTCCTCCTCGCCGTCACGCTGCTCGACTCCTCCAGCACCTTGTGGATCAGGAACTGCGCCTTCCGGCGCCGCGCCTCTTCGGCGTCGACCTTGTCCACCTTTGCGTAGGAGAACGGCGTCGCTGCTCTTAGCAGCAGCATGTTGCGACGACGTGGTTGCAATGAGGAGGAGAGGCTTGCTGGTGTGAGTTTCTTCCAGCTGCCTGGGACGTGTGCTCCTGCTATATAGGCAGGCGCTGCCGCTGGACAGTATTGTAGGCCTCAGGCAGGCTGGTTCTAGACTTCTAGCTTTATACTGCTATATAGGCAGGCTGGTTCTAGGCTGTCAATGAGATATTATGGACGAAATGATCAATTGCACGTCAACTTCGGGGCAAATCATCAAATATTACTGTTTATTATTATGTGTATTTTCTAAGTTCATGAAAGAGCCAAAAAAAAAAAACTACAGGTCTTGGATGACATGACGCCATTGCTGGAGCAAATGCAAGTTGCATCTTGCCTTCGTGTTTTTGTTTCATGTAAAGAGAATGAGGCTACTGCAAATACGAATTTCCTGAATCGACAGGCTGTGAACATGAAGGCCAAATTATGAGCTGCTAGTGCGATTTCTAGTACCGCGAGAAATTAATACGTGCTTCCATGTGATCGGAAAGAATACGGTGTCATGGCCCTTTTTTCCCATTTAAGGAGAAGGAGAGTACTGCAAATTCATGGGGTTCCGATCCAAATTTCCATGGCCAAATTATGAGCTACTGATGCGATTTCCAGTACCGCGAGGATTTTGCGGTTCCATCCGACGTCAAAGACTGAAAGTCTGAATGCTGAACCAGAAGTTCAGATCTGGAAGGAATTCTAAAGCAAAAGAACCAGATCGCAACAAGGATAGGTGACACCGGTGCAATTCATTTCCCAACCCCCTGTCTAGTGTCCAATCCAACCATTATATATGATTGTAAGATTCGTGCTAGGTTTTGGTTGGGACACCGTTGACACATTGTAGTAGCCACTTTAAGCTTCCTCCTCTCTGGATTGGCTTGAAGTTCAGAGCTATCTCTTTTGAGGCAAGCATAGAAGCACCCCCCCAAAACACTTTCTTTTTCTTCCTCTTCTCATCCGAATCTCAACCAAACTCGTCTTCTCAAAGATGCCCATTCTTTTAATCAACACGTCAGGACTTTGCTCCGATGCAAGTCAATTGATAAAGAGAGATACAGATGTATATGTATGATAGGGAGAAGAAGGCATAAACAATGATTGTCAGATGCAATCGTATCCGGGCCTGGGCAGGCCTGCACTGGATGCGACGTCGCTTCTCGCCAGAAGAAAAACTTGGCATCGCCAAAGATCAGCTTCGGATTCCCCACCTAAGCTGCCTCGCCAAAGTGACGCCCACACTTGTCAGGTCAATGAAGAACCGGCGGAGGCATTACCTTAAGGGCTGTTTATTTTTGCTTTTGATTCTAGATTTTGACTCCAAAAACTGAATAAAAAACAAACAGTCCGATTCTAGAATCTGATTCTCACAATCCAGCCCATTCAAATACACTAGCTTTTGGAGAATCATCTTCTCAATAACCACAATCCAGAATCAGTTTTTAGAGAATCCAAAGCCAAAACAAACAGGTCCTAAATCTTTATTCAAGTTAGAAAAAAGGTCCAGAGTTCGCGGAATCGATCAGATATTTATTTAGGCAACTTGGCAATTTTTTGGCGGGTGATTTTGCAGCTGCCCGATGTTTCGCCTCTTGCGGTAGCTTTTGGGATGGGAAGGTCCAATCGTCCTGTAACACAGCTATTAGCAAGCATTTAGAGTCTGTTTGGTTCAAAGGCAAAAGGTAGATAGGATAGGGCGGTTCATCTCTTTGCATTTCTACCATTGTTTGGTTTGATGGATCGGGTGGATGAGGGCAGCCAAGAAACGAGAATATTTCACGTAAACACTGGATGGATGGAGCCAAGCAAATTGGCCGGATGAGGCATCTAGTTTCTTATTCCAAGCAAATTTTCTCTCTAACTCATCTATCCATCTACATGCCATCCTTAAAACACTTATGATTCTTTGTTGTACTATTATGGAAACTAGCGATGTAGCCCACACACTTACGTGTGCTTCATCCTTAAAGCATGTTTAAATGACTTGGCAATACATATGTAGATTTATTTTTTGAAAAATAGATCATTGAAGAACTACACTCGTCATATTTTGATATTATATATTATAGGGGAAAATATATTCACTTCGTTTCACAATTTTTGTCACATGTGATCGAAATTTTCCTCCCGAAATACTTACATAGAAAAAAAATAAACATAGCATAACATTTTCCATTTATATCATCATATCTTAGTTTCATTGTTGCAATACTTGTCTCTTTCTTTCAATACTTTTTTAGTGCACATCACATTGCTTATACTAGTATGACCGAGCGAACACCTGTCGATGTATCACTTTCTTAATCTGTTCATTCGGTGGAGTTCCACAAAATAAAGAGTCAGAATATTTTCTTTTTTGAGAATTTTTAGCTTGTTCTGTATTTTCTTTGCGGCAGTAAAAAATATATCATCGACTTTTTATTATATAATAGTTAATAATCTATATGTGTATAAATCAAATTCCTTACCTTACTTTTTTCTTCTTCTCAAATTAGCATTTTTTAGTTTAATTCAGAATATTTTTTATATTTTTCACTTAGTATGGAATGAAAAAATCCCTAATTTCCTTTTTATTTTACTCTTTTGTTATTTTTATTTAATTTCAAATTTCAGTTTACAATTTAGAGTTGAAATCAAATGGCTAATTTTTTTATTGTTTATTCCAAATTTATGTTAATTTTTATTGTTATTTCTTATTAATTTTGCATATCAGTTTTAGCTTAGAATTAACTACTAATTTTTATCTATTTTTTTTTCCAAATTTCAACAATATATAGGTTTTAATTTGAAGTTCATATGAAAGTTAAATGCTAATTCCTTTTTATTTTTATTCTAATTTTTTGTTATTTTTATTGTACTTGGTATGGATTATTTCTTCTAATCTAAGCCATTAATTTTATTGTTATTTTTATTAATTTTGAATATTATTTTTAGGTTAGATTTGATATACAAATCTAATTATTAATTTTTATCTATTTTTCTCTCCAAATTTTAACTATTTATAGGTTTTAATTTGGAGTTCATGTAAAAATCAAATGGCTACTTTCTTTTTATATTTTATTTCAAAATTTGTTATTTTTTATTATACTTAGCATTGACTCTTTTTTTAATCTAAGTCGTTATAACCCGGGTCCCCTAGGTAGATGGTTAGATTTTTTAAAAAAAATAACAAGATCCAATGGCCACTACTGTTCAATTTAGTTAATATTCACCAAATTAAGGGCTAGATATTTTGCTTTTTTGTGAGCATTCATTTTATTTCAAATTTTTATTATTTTTTTATTGTACTTCGTATTGAATATTTCTTTTAATATAAACTATTATAACTCAGGTCCGCTAGATAAATGGTTAGATATTTTTTAAAAATAACAAGATCTAATAGCCACTATAGTTTAACTTAGTTAGGGTCCAACAGGTTAAGGGCCAGATATTTTACTTGTTTGTGAGCATTTCTAGCATGTTCCTATTTTTTGTTAGAAATATATGATGGTTGTTGTAATTAGGTTTTACTAGATTAAAGGCTAGATGTTTTACTTTTTTTGTGAGAATTTGTAGTGTATTTCACTTTTTTCTTAGCAACTCCTTGAGCTTTTAATATATATATATATATAGGAAGCCTTTTCCGTACTCTTGGGAGTACGTACTCCCACCTCCAGTATACCACTTAAACGAATACGTTATACTCCTTTATCACTTTCAGTATACTCTAATAATAATTCAAAGATACTACAATGTGATATTGTTGAAAAAAAATGATCAGAGCCCTTTATTTTTTAACTATATACTCTTTTTCATATGTAAAAAGAGTATATAAACAAATTATGTGTAACACCCCAAAAATTTGCTTTCCTTAAATTCATGTGTGATTTGGCACTTTGGTGAATTTTTGGAATTTTCTGGAATTTATTTGGATTTATTTGGAATTTATTTGAATTTATTCCATTTTGAAATAATTAAAGAATTAAACTTTGCAAATAAAATTTTGTTGGAAATATTTTATTTGAGTCCAAAATGATCCAAAGTATTTTCCAGAATTTTTCCGAATTTTTCTCGAAGTCTTTTGCTATTTTTAATGAATTAAATGAATTACTGGGAATTATTTTAATTATTAAATCGCTGGAAAATGCGAGTGGGTTTGCACTGTTCATCCGACCGAGCCCGAGTCAGACTCGAGTTCGAGTCCGACCCGAGCCACGTGATCCGGTCGAACCTTGATCGATCCGAACCGTTGGATCGAAATCCAACGGTCGGAATTTGGCGCCGCCGATCCGGTGGATCCGGTCCGGATCCGTTGCGCCCGGGAAATCTGGGCCGTTGAGCGGGACGCGTGGACGGCCGTGATTGCGTCGTCTTCCCGTGACCGAGCCGGACTCCGCCGCCGCGTAGCCGCCGCGTCCGGTTAGGTTTCCGTCTTGTGCACGCATGCCGAGGCCATTTAAGGCGTGGGTTATCGCCCGAGGACCGCCGTTCGTGTGCGCACCTGTTGCCCTAGTTTCCAACGCCCAAGCCGCCGCCGTCGCCTCACGATTTCGCTAAGTTTGGGGTGTCGCGATTTTCCTTCGCTTCGGCGTGATTCGTCATCCTCCGCCGCGTTCAAGCCGGTCTCGAGAACCTTGCGTCAAGGCGCACCTATTGGGTGCACTCACTTGGCCGGAGACGCCCAAGCGCCCGTTCGTGTGGTCGCCGTCCTCGGCCGGCCATAACGCCGCCCGCGTGCCATCGTCGTCAGCGAAGCTCGGTGAACTGCTGGATCAAGATCCAACGCACGCAGGTGAGGCCACGTCGCCTGCTATCGCTTCGCCCTCGATTAGGTTTCAACCGTTAGATTTAGATAAATGCGGTTGAGGTTAGTTGCGTTGTAGCTTTAGGGTTAGATCTGGACCGTCCGATCTAGATCGAACGGCCCAGATCGACGGTGCTGATTTGGAACGCGTAAATCCTAGATCTAATCGCGGCCGTTGATTTTCAAATCAACGGGCACGATCGAGCCACGTGTGCTTAGCCACGCCACGCTGCTGCGAGCGTGGTGTCTTCGACACGCGGCCCGCGCGTGTCACGGACAACCAAACCGCACCATGACGTCACGCTGACGTCATGGCGGGCCCGCATGTCAGCGGTTGTCCCAGCCAAGCGCTGACGTCAGCGATGACGTCACAGCGGGACCCACATGTCAGTGACACGTGGATTCGTGGACCGAGTCCACGGTAGACCCGAGCCGAGCGTGGACCGAGTCCATGGACCGGCTGACGTCAGCCAACCAATCAGAGACTGACACGTGTCCAGGCTGACGCAATAAATGATTTTCCGAAAAAGAAAATGATTTAATAATTCGGTTTAATAATTGATTTGAATTTCAAAACTTGAAACGCTTATAACTTTTGCGTTTCAACTCCGATTTGAGTGATTTAAATTTCTAAATTTGTATAAAATTGAGATCTACCTAAATATGAATTTTATTTAATTTTTGGACTAAAGTTTTTCTCTGTAAAATTATTTAAATGATTATTTAAACTTTAAATAATCATAACTTTTGCATTTTAACTCCAAATTTGACGATTCCAGTTTCTAAAAACTCATAAAATTATGTTCTCTCTGTTTATGGATTTTATTTGGATGTTTGGACACTTTTTGCCTATTGTTTATTCGTGTATTTGCTATTTGCACGCTTTACGAGTAGACGTTGAAGTCTTGGGAAGGATTCGAAGGAGAAGTATTAACTCAGGATCCAACTCAAGACCAAGAACAAGTACTTTTTGAAGGCAAGTTGTGCTTTGACCATGTTGATCCTATTTTGAAATCTATTTTGATTTAACCTACTGCATGCTAAGTTCAAATAGAAAAATACTTTATTTAGAAATGGGGGATTAGATAAGTACCAATTTGTTGTATGACACCTTGATTATCTAAGTATGTGCCATGACCCCTTGTCACCCTAGTTGTGGTTTACTAGTTGGACATTATTAAGTTGACAACATGGGTTTTAGACCGTTGTAGTATCGCTTAGACACCTTTCGTGCTCATGACATGATTTTGGACAATCAAATGCTAATATTGACTTAATGATATATTGAACCTGTTTTGGAAAGGTATCATGTGATGTTGATGGCACGTGGTGCATGGTAATCAAGCTGGGTTTGATAAATAGTTTTCGACCAGGGGCATGTGGCAAGAGTAATCAGGTGGGCCGGTTGTGGCATTGGGGATGTTGATTTGGTTCTTGGGTAGTCTTGCCCTGGTCACCCTAAGGACTTAACCTTGCAAGCCTTTGAACTGGTCTAACGTGCAACCACATGTCTGTAATGGGACGGACCTAGTTGACTAAGTTGTCGATAACGCACTGTGGGACCTCGGAGGTCAACTACACCCTTTGTGTAAGTTGTGCAGGGGAGCGTCGGGCCGAGGCCAGTACCCATCTAACGGTTGATTGGCCTAGACTTCGCCTTAGCTAAGGGAAGGGTTAGTGCGCAATAACCGGGAGGACCACTTGTATTGTTGGAGGTTTCCGAAAGACTTTATTCTGGGAACTTCGCCTTTGTGGTGTTTGACTGTATCTTGTGGGTAAAGTGCATAACCTCTGCAGAGTGTAGAATCTATTCGAATAGCCGTGTCCGCGGTATTGGACATCGCCGGGAATTACAGTCAAGGGTTAGATTTTCTCAAAAATAACTTGGACTTGAAAGGTTGGGTTGGATTGACAATGATGTTAGAAATGTGGATTAGGATGGGAAAGATGTTTATTAAACTCCTTGAAAAGTTACCTATGCTATACTTGTTTCTCTTGCTTTGAATCTACTTATGTTACTTGTCAAATCTTTTTCTGCAAATATACCTTGAGCTATTCCTTTGTACCAAGCCATGCATATAGTATATTAGCTTGCATTCTCATGCATGACTTGTCGAGTACCAAGTACTCACCCTTGCCACCATACAACACCGGTTGAAGAGGAGATTACACGGCTTTGGAGGAGGAGCTCCAAGAGGATCCGTCTACTTAGGAGCGAGCCCGATCGATTGCCTGTGGTATCTTGGATGGCGCCACGAAGTTATTTGATTTTCCGCTGCTACTATTTTCTCTCTTAATAAGATTTGCCCTGCGAGGCGTATATTTGTGACTTGACCATAAGGTCGAGTAACCAGTTTGGTTATTTAAATAAAGTACTTTATTAATATCGAATGGTATGATTGTGATATTTACCGATGTTAAGACTGTGCACTAAGCGCTGTTCTGGACTAGTGTTGAATACACAGAGGGTCTGGATTTGCAAATTCGGGGTCCCGACAGAGGTGGTATCAGAGCCATACTGACCGTAGGCTCAACCCTAGCTAGAATGGTCGTAGTAAGGATAAAACCTATTTTCTAAAGCTAAAAGTTTGTCAAGACAAGAAATGACATCTCGACTTATCCCCTTCTCTCTTTTCTTGTCTCTTGCTGAATTTTTCCTTACCTTGTCACGATTTGAAAATTTCGAGTTCTTACGTGAGCACTCTTGTGACAGATGGAGGGAGAGTTCAACTACGTTGATCTGGGGGTTGGTCACGCTGCAGAACTTTGGCATATGCTACAAACTCTCGGGGATTTTGAGAAGCCGCAATACCAAGTGGAAGTGATCAGACAAGCGGGATTGATCAAGGCTTGTGACGTGAAGATTGAGGTACCTGCTAGGAAGAAGGGCCAGTGCAATCGCTCGATACACCGTGACCGCCAGAGATCTACAATGCGAGATGGGTATCCAAGAAGTATCACGACGAGCAATGCGGCACATTACCCGTATCTACGCCAGAGAGTTGGAGAGCACGGTGTTCCGTTATCACCCCGCAAAGCAATAACCTTCTTGACCCGGCGATTCAGGATGAGGATGCCATGGTTACACAGCTTGGCACGATTTGTTGTCGCCAGGAGGATGTACTCGATGATACAAGCAAGGAGCTCTGAAGGCCCGCAAGGAGATCACGACAGAGAAGAACAGATGGCGGGAAGCTCAAGAGTATGTGTCACACCTTCGCGAAGGATTGACGAGTTGGAGATGACTTTGTACGGACTGCAACTGCAGCCAAGATTTAGCTACACGAGCCAGATCCGGAGGAGTCGGATCTCGATGAGGACACCGCTTCTTCGACTACCACAGATGACACGATTCTTTGGACATGGCAATCGTTTCGCGCCTATGCCGCAAAGATCCGCACTCCAGGCCGTGGAGGTTTTCTCGATGAGTGAACGTAGGTTCTATAGTGAGACTCCTTCGCCGAGTCGCGTCATAGAATAAAGAGTCACCCTTTAGGCGTTAGACTCGAGTGTTAGTTCGATTTGAATTTTCATTGTTTGCTGAGTGTGCAGATGTGTTGCAAGGCCCTTAGGCATTGTAAGCGACCATACCAAGTTAGTAATATCAATAATAAAGTTGGACCTTAAAGTACACCTTTCGCCCGCATAAGTTCCATATTACTTGTCTATTCTTGTTTCCCTCTCATCTCTAAAACTTAGAGCAAATCGGCGAGATGGTGAACACCATGAAACTTTGGAAGCAATGGGAGTGGTTCTCGCCCCAGAAAACCCCAATGATGGAGCACCAAAGACCGCCATTGATATGCAGAATTTTGGAGCATTTCTTGCTGCTCAGACTCGGTTGATGCATGCTATGATGCAACAAATGCAAAGCGTCCTTTTCAGGCCACTTTGCTAATCAAGTTAATCGGGGACCACACCGTAATACAAGACTGTCGAGTTCATGAGGACTCACCCACCCACTTTCTCCGGAATGCCAATCCATTGGAGGCCGATGATTGGTTAAGGTCAATTGAGAGGAAGCTACACATAGCTCAATGCATAGGAAATGAGAAGGTACTCTACGCTTCTCATCGCTTGGAAGGAACAAATGCCGAATGGTGGGAGAATTTACGTGCCACGCAAGAGAACCCTCAAGACATCACTTGGGAAGAGTTCACCAAGCGTTAAAAGATTATCACGTGCCTGAAGGAATCATGGACCTTAAGAAGGAGGAGTTCAGAGCATCAAGCAAGGTAATCAGCCGGTGGCCGACTACTCCGAACAAGTTCACACAGCCTAGCACGCTACGCACCGAGGATGTAGCGACAGATAAAGCCGAGGCAGTCTCGTTTATGAAGGGACTTAACTCAGATTGCAAGTAGGATTGATCACCCACACCTTTCCAGATTTCCAAGAGTTGGTGAATAAGGCGCTTATTCTTGAGGACAAGCGCAAGGAACTGGATGAGAACAGAAGCGCAGAATGCAACAAAGAGGATCACGCCAGGAACGCAATGGCGTCGAGAGTTGCACCAAATCAATTTTTCGATTCCACCACAATGCTACAAGGACACCATCACCAGACCAAGACCTGTCAATCGTAACTACTGCACTTCCACTTCGCTTAGAAACACTACTCCGAGCAACAAAGAAGGAACAAGTGAGACGCCGCTACAAGCGCAACGAGCCAGACACTTTGCCAACAGCTTGTCCAAAGAAGACAGCAGGAGTGACCCCGATTCGCTTCAATCTAGGAACCACCCAGCTAGGACGCCAAAGACCAGAGTCACACCCTGCATCGTGGTGAGAGGCCGAGTCAACCATGTCACCGCAGATGCACCGCAGAATGCTACGGACGTCGTCTTGGGTAAGTTACTTGTTAACTCAAGACTGCAACAGCTTTGTTTGACTCGAGCTTCGCATTCGTTTGTTTCGCAAGGCTTTGCTACTAGAAATGATTTGAGGATTGCAAGACTTAGATGCATGCTTTTAGTTCAAACCCACGATTCCGAACTCCGAGCGAAAGTAGGATGTTCCGGTGAGAATACTAATAGATGGAATAGAGTTCCTAGCAAACCTTATTATTTTGGAAACCTGCACCTTAGACGTCATATTGGGAATGGATTGGTTATCCAAGCACAAGGCCGTATTGGATTGTGGACGAAGGACTATCTCGATTGAGAGCCCGTGTGGGAAGAAAGTGGAATTTCAAGCCACTGCGGCTAGAGATGGGCCAGTTGATGGTTAACGATGCCAAGGCAATGCATAGAGGATGTCTCAAGAGTGAATGAGTACCCGGATGTTTTCACGAAGATCTACGGTATGCCGCCAGACGAGGACATAGAGTTTGTGATAGAGCTTGTACAGTACAAGACCGATAGCAAAGAGACCCTATCGGATGTCTACCGAGGAGTTGGTAGAGATGAAGAAACAGTTAGAAGAGTTAATGGAGAAAGGATTTATCGAGGCCAGGTTAAATCGCCGTGGGGAGCACCGATTACGTTCGTCAAGAAAAAGGACGGAGTTTCAGGATATGCATTGACTACCGTGCACTCAATGAAGTCACCGTGAAGAATAAGTATCCGCTACCCAGATTGATGATTTGTTTGACCAATTAAGAGGAGCCGAGTTTTCTCCAAGATTGATCTAAGATCGATACCATCGCTTGAAGATCCGATCGTAAGATATCCGAAGACTGCATTCTCGTCAAGATATGGACATTACGAGTTTCTGATTATGTCCTTCTGGCCTCGACAAATGCGCCAGCATATTTCATGAATATGATGAATAAGGTGTTCATGGAATATTTGGACAAGTTTGTCGTCGTGTTCATAGATGATATCCTAATCTACTCCAAAACAGAGGATGAACATGCCGAACACTTGAGGCGAGTTTTGGAAAAGCTGAGGGAACAGCAACTCTTCGCCAAGTTCAGTAAGTTTGATTTTTGGAAGGACAAGGTGTAGTTTCTTGGACATGTAATGACCCTTGAAGGAGTCGCCGTAGATCCAAGCAAAGTAGAAGGCGTGTTACATTGGGAGCGGTAGAAGGCGTGACCGATTCGAGT
The DNA here is from genome assembly GCA_036346355.1 of Rhipidocladum racemiflorum. Taxonomy (NCBI): domain Eukaryota; kingdom Viridiplantae; phylum Streptophyta; class Magnoliopsida; order Poales; family Poaceae; genus Rhipidocladum; species Rhipidocladum racemiflorum. The sequence goes on along the minus strand of CM070582.1, from coordinate 46,551,738 downwards.
TTCCTTGGAATGGCAGGATACTACCGCCGTTTCATTGAAGGCTTTTCGATAATTGCGAAACCTCTTACGCAATTGCCAAGAAGGAAAAGAAGTTTGCATGGACCTGCATGTGAGAAAGGATTTCAGGAGTCAAGAAGCGATTGACATCGGCCGGTGTTAGTTCTACCGATGTTAATCAAAGCTTTGATATTTATTGTGACGCATCGCGCCAAGGACTTGGATGTGTCTTGATGCAGAATGGAAAGGTCGCCGCTTATGCATCAAGGCGCTTGAGGCCGCATGAGGAAAATTATCCGACACATGACCTAGAGTTAGCTGCCGTAGTGCATGCTTTGAAGATATGGCGTCACTATCTCGATTGGAAACAGATGTGAAGTGTATACGGATCATAAGAGCCTTAAGTACATATTCACCCAATCGGATCTGAACATGAGGCGAGAGGAGATGGTTAGAGTTAATCAAGGACTACAATGTTGGAATCCATTACCATCCGGGAAGGCCAACGTAGTAGCCGATGCTCTGAGTCGGAAAAGCCATACCGTGAGTACGCGTTGCTAGCCACAAGTCGATGAGTTATGTGAGGATTTTCAAAAGATGAAGATTGAGGTTGTACCTAGCGGATTCTTGGCCGCATTGGAAGTAAAACCTACTCTAGAGGACCAAATCCGAGAAGGACGTAAAGATGATGACAAGATCCGCAGGATTAAGTCCATCAAGGAGGAAGGCAAGGCGAGAGGACTTCAAGTTGGATGAGCAAGGCACGTTGTGGATGAAGGATCGCATTTGTGTGCCTAACAAGAAGGAGTTAAAGCAATCGATTTTGGAAGAAGCCCATGACTCCAAGTACTCAATTCATCCTGAAGCGCCAAAATGTACCAGATTTGAAGGAAAGATTCGTGGCCGAGCATGAAGCGTGAAGTTGCCGAGCATGTTGCATTGTGCGACGTATGCCAAAGAGTCAAGGCAATGCATCAGAGACCAGCAGGATTGCTACAGCCACTGAAAATACCTGAGTGGAAGTGGGAGGAAATCGGGATGGATTTCATTACCGGTTTGCCTAAGACTCAAGGAGGTTATGACTCCATATGGGTTATAGTGGATCGCTTGACCAAAGTAGCCCATTTTATCTCCGTAAAGACCACTTACTCGGGGGATAAATTAGCAGAATTGTACATGATCAGGATCGTCTGTTTGCACGGTGTGCCAAAGAGGATCGTATCGGACAGAGGTACCCAATTTACCTCAAGGTTCTGGAATAAGTTGCATGAAGCCATGGAAACCCGTTTGAACTTCAGTACAGCTTATCATCCACAGACGGATGGCCAGACCGAAAGAGTCAACCAGATTCTGGAGGATATGTTAAGAGCTTGTGCATTGGCTTATGCTACCTCTTGGGATAAGAGTTTGCCGTATGCCGAGTTCAGTTACAACAATAGTTATCAGGCTAGTTTACAGATGTCGACTTTTGAGGCCTTTGTATGGTCGACTGTCGGACGCCATTGAATTGGAATGAGACCGTGAGCGCCGTGTCTTCGGCCTGATATTCTTCAAGAGGCTGAAGAGCAGATTGCCATGATTAGGGAAAGGTTGAAAATAGCCCAATCACGACAGAAGAGTTATGCTGACAACCGTCGCCGAGACCTGAATTTCGAACCAGAAGATTTCGTGTATCTCAGAGTCACGCCTCTCAGGGGAGTTAAGAGGTTCCATGCCAAAGGGAAACTCGCACCCCGTTATGTTGGACCATTTAAGATTTTGAGCCGCAGAGGCGAAGTTGCTTATCAGCTGGAGTTGCCACAGACGTTAACAGGAGTACATGACGTATTCCATGTGTCCCAGTTGAAGAAGTGTCTCCGAGTACCTGAGGAGCAGACGCCGCTAGAGTCAATTGAGTTGCAAGAGGATTTGACTTATAAGGAGCATCCCGTGAGGATTCTAGACACAATGGATCGAGAAACTAGAAACAAGTCAACCCGTTTCTGTAGAGTTCAGTGGAGCAACCATGCAGAGAGCGAAGCGACTTGGGAGCGCGAAGAGGATTTGAAGAAAGAGTTTCCAAGCCTATTCTGTAGTAAGCCCTGAATCTCGGGGACGAGATTCTATTAAGGGGGGAGGTTTGTAACACCCCAAAAATTTGCTTTCCTTAAATTCATGTGTGATTTGGCACTTTGGTGAATTTTTGGAATTTTCTGGAATTTATTTGGATTTATTTGGAATTTATTTGAATTTATTCCATTTTGAAATAATTAAAGAATTAAACTTTGCAAATAAAATTTTGTTGGAAATATTTTATTTGAGTCCAAAATGATCCAAAGTATTTTCCAGAATTTTTCTGGAATTTTTCTGAGTCTTTTGCTATTTTTAATGAATTAAATGAATTACTGGGAATTATTTTAATTATTAAATCGCTGGAAAATGCGAGTGGGTTTGCACTGTTCATCCGACCGAGCCCGAGTCAGACTCGAGTTCGAGTCCGACCCGAGCCACGTGATCCGGTCGAACCTTGATCGATCCGAACCGTTGGATCGAAATCCAACGGTCGGAATTTGGCCGCACCGATCCAGCCGGATCCGGTCCGGATCTGTTGCGCCCGGGAAATCTGGGCCGTTGAGCGGACGCTGCGGACGGCCGTGGATTGGCGTCGTCTTCCCGCTGATCGAAAGCCGGACTCCGCCGCCGCCAGCGTAGCCGCGTCCGGTTAGGTTTCCGTCTTGTGCACGCATGCCGAGGCCATTTAAGGCGTGGGTTATCGCCCGAGGACCGCCGTTCGTGTGCGCACCTGTTGCCCTAGTTTCCAACGCCCAAGCCGCCGCCGTCGCCTCACGATTTCGCCGAAGTTTGGGGTGTGCCGCGCGTTTTCGCGCTTCGGCGCCGTTCGTCATCCTCCGCCGCGTTCGAGCCCGGGTCTGAGAACCTCGCGTCAAGGCGCACCTATTGGGTGCACTCACTTGGCCGGAGACGCCCCGAAGCGCCGTTCGTGTGGTCACCGTCCTCAGCGCCGGCAGCCGCAACGCCGCCGCGTGCCATCGTCGTCCGCGAGCTCGGTGAACCGTTGGATCAAGATCCAACGCACGAGGTGAGGCCACGTCGCCCCGTTACTATTCCCGTCCCTGATTAGGTTTCAACCGTTAGATTTAGATCATACGGCTGAGGTTAGTTGCGTTGTAGCTTTAGGGTTAGATCTGGACCGTCCGATCTAGATCGAACGCCCGCATCGACGGTCTTTGATTTGGAACGCGTAAATCCTAGATCTAATCGCGGCCGTTGATTTTCAAATCAACGGGCACGATCGAGCCACGTGTGCTTAGCCACGCCACGCGCGCGTGAGCGCGTGTCTCTGACACGCGGGGCCCGCGTGTCAGCGGGACAACCAAACCGCACCATGACGTCACGCTGACGTCATGGCGGGACCCACATGTCAGTGACACGTGGATTCGTGGACCGAGTCCACGGTAGACCCGAGCCAAGCGTGGACCGAGTCCATGGACCGGCTGACGTCAGCCAACCAATCAGAGACTGACACGTGTCCAGGCTGACGCAATAAATGATTTTCCGAAAAAGAAAATGATTTAATAATTCGGTTTAATAATTGATTTGAATTTCAAAACTTGAAACGCTTATAACTTTTGCGTTTCAACTCCGATTTGAGTGATTCAAATTTCTAAATTTGTATAAAATTGAGATCTACCTAAATATGAATTTTATTTAATTTTTGGACTAAAGTTTTTCTCTGTAAAATTATTTAAATGATTATTTAAACTTTAAATAATCATAACTTTTGCATTTTAACTCCAAATTTGACGATTCCAGTTTCTAAAAACTCATAAAATTATGTTCTCTCTGTTTATGGATTTTATTTGGATGTTTGGACACTTTTTGCCTATTGTTTATTCGTGTATTTGCTATTTGCACGCTTTACGAGTAGACGTTGAAGTGCCGGAAGGATTCGAAGGAGAAGTATTAACTCAGGATTCAACTCAAGACCAAGAACAAGTACTTTTTGAAGGCAAGTTGTGCTTTGACCATGTTGATCCTATTTTGAAATCTATTTTGATTTAACCTACTGCTTGCTAAGTTCAAATAGAAAAATACTTTATTTAGAAATGGGGGATTAGATAAGTACCAATTTGCTGTATGACACCTTGATTATCTAAGTATGTGCCATGACCCCTTGTCACCCTAGTTGTGGTTTACTAGTTGGACATTATTAAGTTGCCAACATGGGTTTTAGACCGTTGTAGTATCTTTGCTTAGACACCTTTCGTGCTCATGACATGATTTTGGACAATCAAATGCTAATATTGACTTAATGATATATTGAACCTGTTTTGGAAAGGTATCATGTGATGTTGATGGCACGTGGTGCATGGTAATCAAGCGGGGTTTGATAAATAGTTTTCGGCCAGGGGCATGTGGCAAGAGTAATCAGTGGGCCAGTTGTGGCATTGGGGATGTTGATTTGGTTCTTCGGGTAGTCTTGCCCTGGTCACCCTAAGGACTTAACCTTGCAAGCCTTTGAATCGGGTCTAACGTGCAACCACATGTCTGTAATGGGACGGACCTAGTTGACTAAGTTCTTGATAACGCACTGTGGGACCTCGTGAGGTCAACTACACCCTTTGTGTAAGTTGTACGGGGAGCGTCATCGAGGTCGAGGCCAGTACCCATCTAATCGGTTGATTGGCCTAGACTTCGCCTTAGCTAAGGGAAGGGTTAGTGCGCAATAGCAGGGAGGACCACTTGTATTGTTGGAGGTTTCCGAAAGACTTTGTTACTGAACTTCGCCTTTGTGGTGTTTGACTGTATCTTGTGGGTAAAGTGCATAACCTCTGCAGAGTGTAGAATCTATTCGAATAGCCGTGTCCGGTATTGGACATCGCTAGAATTACAGTCAAGGGTTAGATTTTCTCAAAAATAACTTGGACTTGAAAGGTTGGGTTGGATTGACAATGATGTTAGAAATGTGGATTAGGATGGGAAAGATGTTTATTAAACTCCTTGAAAAGTTACCTATGCTATACTTGTTTCTACTGCTTTCGAATCTACTTATGTTACTTGTCAAATGCTGTTTACTGCAAATATACCTTGAGCTATTCCTTTGTACCAAGCCATGCATATAGTATATTAGCTTGCATTCTGTGCATGACTTGCTGAGTACCAAGTACTCACCCTTGCCACCATACAACACCAGTTGAAGAGGAGATTACACCAGCTTTGGAGGAGGAGCTCCAAGAGGATCCGTCTACTTAGGGAGCGAGCCCAGTCAGTTGTCTGTGGTATACTGGATGGCGCCACGAAGTTATTTGATTTTCCGCTGCTACTATTTTCTCTCTTAATAAGATTTGCCCTGCGAGGCGTATATTTGTGACTTGACCATAAGGTCGAGTAACCAGTTTGGTTATTTAAATAAAGTACTTTATTAATATCGAATGGTATGATTGTGATATTTACCGATGTTAAGACTGTGTGCACTAGCGCGTTCCTGGACTAGTGTTGAATACACAGAGGGTTCGGATTTGCAAATTCGGGGTCCCGACATTATGCTATAAAGGGTGGACTTTAATAAAATTTTTTGTAGAATTCACTTTGAAGTATCTTATAATCAGTATTAGAGTATACTTAAAAGGATAAAGAAGTATAGCAACATCATTTAAGCGGTATACTGTCATACTGAGAGTGGGAGTACGTACTCCCAGAGGTATGGAACCATTTTCCTATATATATATATATATATATATATATATATATATATATATATATATATATACACTATTCTAAAGCAACACTTGGTGGCAGTGGTCCGTTCTTTTCACGTCATTAATTGCCACTTAATTGCCCTACGCAAGAAACGAAGCGTTGCTTTAATTAGCCAGCTTTCACAAGAAACGAAGCGTTAATGATAGATGTTTGATTTTGTGAAATAATTTTTTTTATTTTTAAATCTTTATTTTTCTTTACCAATTTTGTTTTTCGTAGCAACGCACGGGCATGTAACTAGTATAAATATATAAAATAGATGCTGCCAGCTTAACATACCAATCTGAACTCTGCCATCTCAGGCCTGAAACATTTTCTCATTTCGGTTTCTGAAAAGCAAATCGCCGTCTCTGGTTAGTGCATTGGAGAGTTGGAACACGACAGCTTTGCGGAAAAGGAATTTGTAAGGAGCACAGCACAGCCAAGAGCCCCATAGGATATGCGCATAGTGTTGAACGTATGAACAGGTCGGCAAAGAAAACTTCTCCCGGGACGCTGATACTGCCTGCATGCCATCATCTCTCTAATCTCTTGTTCTTCTATTCATGGACGGGTTTCTACTAAATTGATCCTACATTATGGCTTCTGAAGATTCAAAAGATGAGACAAGGTTTACTGCTCACTTGTCCTTTCGGTTGTTGCCTCCTGCCCTCTGAAGAATTGCTATTCTAATCAGATCTGCAGGGCAATGCTAGGTTCCTGGACTAAACAAGAAGTCACTGAAGGCGCTTCATTCTATTGACTAAGGCCACTTGCTTGTATTTCTACATAATTATTTTACCAAGAAATAGTAAAGCAACACAGTAGGTGCCTCAAAAGAGTTTCACTAGATGAGGATAATTCAGAATAGGATGGAAATTCTGAAGTAGCATGATCTCATATGAGACTGATCGAACTAAACATTACCGATCTAGCTAGGGTGTTCTATCATTGCAGTGAGCAGTGGCAGATGAGAGGATACTGAATAAAAAACGGTGACTAGATCAATCTGCCTAACTTGCAGCAGCCTATAAATTGTTTATTTTCTCCTGACATCATCACTGCTTGTTAGCGAGAAGAGGCTGCTTTGTGTCGTCCCACTTATCTAGCCTTCTCCTCGCTTCCTCGACCTACATTTTAGACATAAAAATAACAAAAGGTACTAGTTTGTCATGAAAAATTCAGAGAAGACCAATGAAATAACCTAAATGATCCCGCAAGAATGCATTTGGATGGAATAATTGGCCTAAAATAATGCGCTGGCGCGTAATTTAGATGCCATTAGGCATGTGAGATTTGAGAATCATTTCAGTGAAATGATGCGGTTATCGAGGAATATGGTAATCAAAGGCGGTTTACCTCCTTGTTCCAATCAGTTCTGAGTGTGATCCACATTAGAATAAGTGTTTGAATGAGTGTGCCTCCAATCATGCCTCCCCACAATCCCTGCATGTAATCTCCATTGTCACACTTGCAGAAGTTTACTGACAAAAACTGTTTAACCCTTTTCAGTTGACTCTAACACTTACAAGCCAACTCAATATGGACGATGATTCTACTATCTTCAATAAATCGAAAGCAGTGTTAAGATGTAGTAGGCTGAGGATTAACAGTACCTTAATTCCAAAGTTAAATTTGAACCCCAAAAGCACACCAAGTGGTACGCCGATGAAGTAATAGCATCCAATGTTAATGTATGCTACCAATGCTTGCCACCCACAGCCAACAGCCACACCTTCATTAGTCAGTCAAAACTTTTAGCACTAGTGGTGGACAGAAATGTACCGAGAGATTCCATATAATTTGTTCCTAGAAGTTAAATTACTGAAGAACCAATTGCAAGGGACTAACTTTTTGTATACTCATATTCCATTAGTTTGATTAGATTAAAACCTTGCCAAGAAGAAACAGTAATGGACTAATTGTCATTTGAAGCATCATTGGCAAGCAGAATAAAAAGTAAAACCAGGGGTCAATTCAGGCTTTGCATCCTTCGAATTCCCTAACCTACTAAATTTCCACTAAATTAACATGCATCGAGCCCAAACAGATTAAACCTATTAAGGCTCTGTTTGGTACGGTTCCAGATTCTAGTAGAAACGGAAACGGTTCCAGATCTTGGTAGAGACGTTTCATGTAGGATTCTGTGAATCGGGTGGAACGGGGTTGAGACCGATTCAGCCACAGAGTGAAAAAAGAAGAAACGTTTCGAGCTTTAGTCCATTTGGTTGGGTTTCTTCTAAAATCTAGTAGAAATGGCCCGGTTCCAAGTTGCCAAACGGGGCCTAAATTTCCTACGAACTGCAAGTATAACCACCTCAAAATAAGCACTCCAGATTACTAATAATACATCATTCAGAAAATAAGAGTGCATCAATGATAAATCAGATGAAGCAAACTTAATCAAACCTGACCTGATAACACAGGCTGGATCCCGCAGAGCACAATGGTCCCAACAAGCAAGGGGCACAGATCGGACACCGCACGCGAGACGGCCTCGCCTTCGGTGAAGAGGTAGCTGAGCTTGTCCCTGAGCAGTAAGACCACCACACCAGCTACGGCTGCTATGAGCGCGGACAAGGCAGTGACCATCCATGCAGAGAATCCAGCGGACCTGGGGTTGCCGGCGCCCAGTTCATTCCCTACCCTCACACTGCAGACAGCTTGATCAAACTTCTTCCGATGAGAATTCAGATAAAACAATTTCTTGAACTGGACAAGAGTACTTTAGGTTGCAAAATCTGGTAATTAGTTGAAGTAAGAAAAAAGTTTTGGTTATTACATGGCAATCCAATCAAGATTGTACAAAATCGTCCACTACACAAGTAATGATCGAACAACATCATCATGTGCCTCAAACTAAGGCATTTGAGTATTTGGGTCCAGGATATATCATTTTCAGCGTATTCATGTCAGTTAGGACATGGATGATGGGACTGGATGCATAGGCCGGCTACAAAGCTAGCGCATGAGTTTGACAACATGGGAGGAAACCGTGCTAAAAGTTTTCACAGACATATGTCCCCTACGATACAGTGAGAGATACGATATACTTCAATTTTCACTGTATTCCTGTCAGTTAAGGCATGTAGGATGGAACTGAATGCACATGACTTGATCGCAGCTAGTGCATGTGAGCTCGACGACGACATAGAAGATAGAATGAGACAGTGCTAAACATTTTCAGAGACACATGTCCCTACAGGCTAGAGCACGGTGAGAGATACAGATCGATGAACCAACCTGGCAGCAGCATTGAAGCCCACGGATACCATGAACACCCATGACTGTATCGAGGTGCTGCAAACATTGAACACATGATATGATCATGGAAATGAATCCATAAAACAATTGAATGGCGAGAGGTGCTTCTATGCTCTTCTTTTTAAAAGTTGCATAACTATTAAAGCATTAATGAAAGGTAAATGATGATTACTTACTCCTTCGCTTGCTTCAAGATTTGTACAACTTGTATTAGGAGGAAAAACATCGACATGTAATGTCCTTACCACACTGTCAGAGAGTCGAGGGCGACCTGTGGGTCCGGCAGGATGCCAGCGAGGAGGATGAGCACCTGGAAGTACCACACCTCGAGCGCCAGCATCACCGCCGACGCGGCGGACAGCCTGGCGAACCCGGCCAGGTCGGCGAAGGCGGCCCACGTGAACCCGGTCCACGTGCCCCTGCACCTCGGGCTCCTCACGATGTACACGAACTGCCCCGCCACGAGGACCCACCACGTCAGGCTCAGCGTGAGCGACGCGCCGAGCAGGCCCAGGCCCAGCCCGTACACCGCGAGCCAGCTCAGCGCCACGTGGAGCACGAAGCTGGCCGCGAGGATGTAGGCGCTGGGCGCCACGATGCTCTGCGCCTGGAGGAACTTCTGGATGGGGAAGTTGGCCGCGTAGGCGAAGATCTGCGGGATGAGGCCGTAGGCGAACTCCGCGGCGGCGCCGGCGATCTCCGGCGACTGGCCGAGCAGGAGGAGGATGGGCTCCGAGAAGGCGTACATGGCGGCGAGCGGCACGCCGGTCGCCGTGAGGAGCACCGCCGAGCGCTGCAGGTACACGCCCAGCATCTCGTACTTCTCCGCGCCGTACGCCTGCCCGCACAGCGTCTCCACCGCGCTGCCCATCCCGAGCTGTGCATGACGACGACATGCATGCATGGCTCATCTCATGTACGTACTTAGACATGTATATATACATGTCGCCTTAGCTTTATTAGCTACGTGTACGCAATGGTATACCGTATACGTATGTATGTACGTAGGTAGGGCCGTAGGGGTGTATGTATACTGCGTAGAGCAGACGTGTATACGTACGTACCATGAGGCCGTAGGCGAAGACCTGGATGCCGTTGTTGCCGAGGGAGGCGGCGGCGAGCTGGACGTTCCCGAGCTGGCCGCAGAAGATCTGGGTGGCCGACGACATCACGATGATCAGCATGTACACCACCACGGCCGGCGCGGCCAACGGCGCCAGCAGCCGCAGCTCCAGCGCCACCGCCGACGCCATGCGCCGTGCCCACGCCACAGTGCCCTCGCCGCTGCCGGAGCCGGAGAGCAGCGCCTCCAGCCGGCCGTCGATGGCGCCGTGGACATCGGCCCGACCCATCTGTCGATTCTCCGTGCGCGATGTGCCACGCAGCAGCAAGAATCGCAAGATCTTTTTGGTGTGTTTACTGAAGCAAGTAGCTTGTGACGATTACCTGGTTTCTTACATGTTGGGTGAGGATCGGACAAAAGTGGCAGGTGAAGACGTGAAGTGACACTGTCCCGAGTCCGGACACGATGCTAGCTAGAAAAATTGCTACTGCTGCTTTATGTTTCCTTTTGTCCTTTCCTAACTCCTTGTTTCGAAATGCATAAGCTTCACATGAAATTCGTACAAAACAGTTCAATCTCTGTAGAAATATAGAAAGAGAGGTGTTTCTATGCTCTTTCTTTTAAAAGTTGCACAACTATTAAAGCATGAATGAAGAGTAGATGACCTTCGTTTGCTTAAGATTTGTGCAACTTGTATTAGAAGGGAAAGCACAAAAGCACCTCTCAGAAAGAAATTAAGTAAACTCTTCATGCTCTAAACATAGCATCAAATAGATACGCAATGGTGTTGTGACCATGTGATCGTAAGCGAACCAAACATTGGGGGGAAAACCTCGAAATGTCCGCAATAATTGTTCCGTTTTTACAAAGTTTCGTGGAATTTATATCGTTCCAATCGGGTTCTGGGAGTGTTCTAAATTAAGCTGTACAGTAGTCATAGACAGATATAAATTGAGAAATTTTATGGTGGATAACATAGGTAGTAAATAGGGGTAGTAGAAATTAAATCTAATCATCCATTCCTCAAGGGTATTTTAGGTTTTCTTATCCATTCTTCAGAGGTATTTTAGATTTTTCCTAATTTGTTCACAGTTTTGAATTCATCGAATACCTGATGATCTTCATAGGCTTCTTATCCATTCATCCGCTATTCATCAGGATCACAGGACGTGTTTTACCGTCGAGGATAAACAATATGATAGAATGGATTCATCAAATACCTGATAATCTTCAGAGGCTTCTTCTCCATTCATCTGCTATTCATCAGGATCATAGGACGTGTTTTACCATTGAGGACAAATAATATGATAGAATTTTTTACTACTTTCTGAATTTTACTACCAACACTACATGTGGGAGTATAACTAGATCTAAATTGATTCCAATCATTAGATTTAAAGAAATAAACGGCTTATATTAATTTTAATCCACTGTAAAAGAGCTCTATAAATTACTGTTAATAAATGTATGTGCTCCTCTGTACTCGGACTAAACTACTGACTGACACTTCGAAAGTCTAGCCAGTAGAAATGGATCTTGTTAACTTTTTGATCAGACTATCGTCTCGATGTGAGGCTGTGATCGAGCTGGACCAGGGGACCATCTCCTTTCACTGGATCGGAGTTTTTTTTTAAATAATACTTTTTTTAAACTGAATTGCGTTTTTAATACTCGAAAAATAAAATTTGCAAAAATAATACGTGATCGCCATACCGTACGGCGAATACCCTATTTTCGCCACATGGTATGGCGAATACTCTATTTTCGCCATATGGTATGACGAAAATACCATAATTACCCGATTAAAAACGATTAACCGTCGGTTGTTTGGTTAAAGCTATTTTCGCCTTACCATATGGCGAAAATAGTATTTTCGCCAAACCGTATGGCGAAAATAGGGTCTTCGCCATACCGTACGGCGAAAACAGCCTTGATTCCCGTGTAGCAGATTAACTGCGGATTTAGGGTATTTTCGCTACACGGTTCGGTGAAAATAAGGTATTCGCCACACGGTTCGGCGAAAATGGGGTATTTGCCGTACGGTATGGCGACCACGTATTATTTTTGCAAATTTTATTTTTCGAGTATTAAAAACACAATTCAGTTTAAAAAAAGTATTATTTAAAAAAAAAATTCCACTGGATCGTCTAGCCTCCTTCTTCATTTTTATTTTCAAAAATAGCTTTCTCAACTTCTTTTTTTTTTAAAGAAAAAACTAGCTCTCTTTCCTACCGCGGAAGGTCTAGAGGCTAACACCTGGTATCTTTCGCGCCACAATCGGCAGGCGTAGGAAGCAAAGTTTTTGCGCTACTGTATCGCATAATAGTACCATGTGGTACTGTAGCACATAACAGTACCATCTACTGTACTGTAGCATGGAATATAGCTATTTTGTAAAAAAACGAAAAAAAAACGAAAGAGAACCACTTTTTTTTTAAAAAAAAAAAGTAAAGAAAGAGAGCTAGATAAATGATCAGTTCGTCCTTGGCACCACCAATATCACTGGCATTAGATCGCCCGATTCACGCGAGCATAATTTGGCCTCTTCAGCTAACCCTACACCTACAGTTGTATGAATTCGCTTCTTGTTGCTACAACCGACCGACTTAAAGCAGCTTTCCCTCTCGTGCAAATTTAAACTTTAAGCGAGCAATACTCTCGATCTCTATTTCTGAATAAATATCATTTTAGCTTTCGAATTTTGTTCTTAAATACATACTATTTTATAATTTCAATGTGACTTTTTATCTTTTTAATTACTCCCATTTATCTATTTTTAATATCATTTACAACTTTAGATTAAAGTAAAACACATCATCCAAAAATATAATAAAAAATAATACAGTTATTTATATATATTTAATAGAAATATAAACAGTTATTTATATATATTTAATAGAAATATAAAAAGAAGAGTGCTTCTATGTTTTCCCTCTCAAGACAAGTTATATAAATCTTAAAACAAGCGAAAAGGTAATAAATCACCATCTACTATTTATTCATATTTTAATATTTACGTAACTTTTTTGAAAAAAAGCACAAAAGTCCCTCTCATATAAAAAAATCTAAAATAATATCTGTTGAGAAACTGGGAGAGAGAAGAGGAGCAGTTGGAAGCTAGGCCGGGGCGACCAAATCCATCGCTGATCAGTCCATCCGCACAGCCCTAACAAATCGTGAGGGGTCCACACGGCCCTGCACCGGAGGCACGCCGCGATGTTAGTTAACTGGGCCGCCACAATGACCCACCAACGCCCGCCCAGCAGGCCCCGGCCCAACATACACGTTGCGCCCAAGCAGGATGATTCGGGTCTGAAAATAGAAGCGGTTGGGCCTTGGTACAATCATGGTCTGCTTCTTTTATGGGCCGTATTAACCTTGGTAGGAGGTCTTGCTGTCGAGTTGGTGGTTTTTTTTTCAGAAAAAAATATTCTAGATGGTATACAAACTTACCGCTAAAAACTGATGAAACATAAAACTCATGAAACTAAACACTGGAACTCATAAAACAAATGACTTTAACTAATGAAACTCATAGAAACCCCAGCGGTATACCGTTGGGTACTGAGGTTCTATTTTTTTTCTCCCCACAGAGGCATCCCCAGTTGAGCTCACGTCGCAACGGATTTCAAGAATGCAATGTACTGAACAAACTAGGACTGTGGCTTCAGTTTCAGGATGATGCACGCATGCATGGCCACTTCTGCAAAATGCAGAGTCCGATTAAGAGCTGAGAGCCTGAAACCGACTATTGGCAACCTGACGAAGTTCAAGATCCCGATTAGTTTATACGCCACATAGTCGCCACGCCATGGTTGTGACGGACCGCCTTTTTAGGGGCAGTGCGAAACTCACAACAGCTACCCAGGAAGACTAACTGTTGGAAAACAAGAGTACAATTACCTGGCAAAAGCAAATCCAACTCTTTTTATTCAATATAGGGCCTAACGGCCAGGGTTTTTACAAAAGAGGGCGCAGCAGGGCCCGAATAACTTACAATCAAAACACCGCACAGGCAGGCCTGAGCAAAAGACCAAGACCTCAAAACCAACAAAATCGCCAACTACGAACTCCTGAAACGCTCCAGCTTCTTCAAACTCTGAAAGGGCGGGGGTTGCAAGGGTGAGTACGGGAGTACTCAACAAGTCGTACGGAGAATTCTGAATACTATATGCAGGGGATTATCCAAAGGGATGGCAATAGGGTTAAGTATCTGGATGCAGTTTTCTTTTCTAACTCATTTTACATTTGAAACACAAACCATAAATAGTAGTTAAGGGGGGGTTTCACAAGTTCAACAGCACTTAACCAACTTCTTCCAAATTCACCAACAATAACTTGAGCTTGGTTACGGGTATCACCCCAGTTCAAACTTAACTTCATTAACCGGAAGTACGGCGTATTCGAATACCATCATGATTAACTCTGCAGAGGTGCTCAGCTTTACCCACAAGATATCAACGACCGTTACTCACAGGCAACTAGAATACATGCGGTCGGTCGAGATGATCACAGCATTTCGTTAACCATTCCTGTTGTTTTAGTTGTTAACCGATAGTTGCATAGCTACCTTGGGCTCACAGTCCCCCATTAGCATCTACCGTTGTGAGAACCAAGAATGTCGCGAAGGACCATTCCCGTTCCACCCCTCCGGTGCACTTCCCTGCCAGGAAGGCCCGGTCCCCATTCTCTCCAGAGAATGGTAGCCACCAAAAGAATCCGGTTTTAGGTTCAGGAATGATTAATTTACCGGGCCATGTCGGATACTAGCCTGCCGACCAGTCCGACCTGTGGTTTGAGCGGGTACTTAAGTTGTTTACTTTGCTCAAGGGGGTTGTTAACCTTACGCTGCCAAAGATCAAGCCTTCATCCGCAAACCCGATCCGGTATCCCATAATACCGGCCACCATACAAACCAAGGCATTAATCATCAGCCGGGGATCGGAGTTACATCCACTCCGGGATTTATCCGATTCTGTCCCCCAAACTGTAGCACTTTCACAAACATCCAATCGTAGATTCAAAGATTTTATTTCCATTTTCGAAAGCATTTGAGCTAACTACGAGATTAACAGTAATAACTAACTTAACAGGGTAATAGTAATCATCTAGGGTTACAAATGATTTAATCTGGTTCAATAATTCCAAGGAGGCTTCATGATCGATTCGGCATTACCTAGGTATCATGTCATTCCAAAATAACGGTTTTCAATAATTCAACATACAGTAAAATAATGCGATATAAAATAATTAATACTATAGCATGGCATAATTGGGATCAACATGATCAAGGGTGTACGGCTTGCCTTGCTCGGCGGTCGGATCGGCTGAACTGTAGTCGAAGTAGTCGTTCGGGCTTCCGTCGGGTCCACGTCTGCTCCGGGATCTTCTCCGGGATCCACGTCTGCTCCTAGAACAGCTCTGGCTCCAGGGACTGCTTCTGGAATTGTCCAACGTCCGGATCTAACGCGAAAAGGACGAACGACAAATAAAGAAACGAAAACGGAAAAGAAACGGAAACGAAAACGAAATCGGAAACCGGAACCGGGCCGAGAGAGAGAACGAAGGGTGAATTGGGCAACTCGGAATTTTGGGAACTCCGGATTGAGGAACGGAGGGCATTTTTGGATTCAGTGGATCGAAACGGTTCGGATAGTGTATTTGGTGGGTTTCTGGGGCTCACGGAATTTTCGGGGATTTTCTGGGCTATTTTCTGGAATAAAAATCGATTTTCGGAATTAATAAACGATTTATTAAAATCGAAAACCGGTTTTTACTGTTTCAGGGGGGGTTTGGGCCGGCTTTCACGGAGAAATGGGCCACGGCCCATTTGAAAAGCGGTCGGCTTGACGCGGGGTGAGGCCAAGTGGGCCGGCCCACGCGCGAGAGAGAGAGAGAGAGAGAGGAAAAGCTGGCTGACGCGCGGGCCCGCGTGAGGTGCGGCTGCCACGTGGGACCGGGCTGCAGCGAGAGCGAGGGGAAACCCTAGGGTTAGGGTTCCGGCGGGGCGGGGAAAAACCGGCGGCGGCGCGGAGCGGCGGGCCGAGCTGACGGGTGAGGGCAAGGAGGAGCTCACCCGGAAGGAGGCGAAGGCGGGCGAGGAGAACAACGGGTCTCGCATGCTTTTATAGCCGCCGCGAGGAGCACGGCAACCATAAGCGCGGCGCGGCGAGGCGAAGCGTGGCGACGCGCGGGCGGCGGCCGGTCGGCGCGGAAGCAACAATGGCCAGACGGCGCAAGGCGGCGAGCGGCATGGCCATGGCGGCGCGCTGGCGGCCGACCGGGCGGCAGCGGCAGGCGGCAAGACGGCGTCTGCGCGCTGGCGATGGCGGGTCCACGGCGGACGGCGGGGCGGCGGAGCACGAGGACGGGCGGCGTCACGGGCACGGCGCAGGCGGCAGTACGGCGGCACATGGCGGGCGCGGCGAGGGCGCGGAGGCGCGCTGCCGCCGAGGCGGCGACGGAGGGCTGCCGGAGTTGGGCCACCGGGCCGGGCCGAGACGGAGTCGGGCCGGGCCAGAGGGAGGGAGAGGTCACGGGCCGGCTGAGAGGCGAGCTGGGCCGCACGAGGCCAACGGGCCGGACGAAAAAAAAGGAGAAACGGGCCGAAGGTCCAAGAGGAAATTGGCCCAAAAACCAAAATGAAAAACCAAATCAAAATCCAATAAAACAGAATTCAAATTTCAAATTCAAGATTTGAACTCGAAATTCGAACAAACTCCAATTTAAATTCATTTTGAATTTTGGGTTGTTTCAACCTACCCCACTTAAAACAAATCTCGTCCCCGAGATTTATTCCTCCTGGGAGAAAGGTTGGGAAACTACTGCTGCAAACTGATTCCTTCTTCCAAGGTTTCACTTAGTACGTGATCCTTCCACAGTACTCGGTAAATCTGACAATCTCAAACTCAGTCTTTTTCTTCCTGACTTCCATGATCTTGATTGATCTTTCTCGGTGAACCATAAGGCAAGTTCGATTCTTTAACGGCTCTTGATCTGGCTGCTGGCTGAAATGTCCCTTCAGCTGGGGAAATCTGAATCATGCAGTGAACTATTGAAAAATCCTGAATTGACTGTAACTTGCACGCCACTTCTCTGATGCTGTCAGAAACCTGGTACAGTTCAGTCTAGCTAGGCTTAGCTTCCTTTCTTCATCCAAACGGCGCTGACTTCAATGGAATCACTCCTAGACAATGAAGTCTCTGATTTGATAGCTAAAGTCCCTTTTTCAGCATAACTCTTCCGTCGTATCACATCGGTCTTCAAACTTTCTGACAACTCTCACCTGATCTTCTGTATCATAAATAGGCTGTGGTCCAAAGCCATTTCTATTTAGTCTTTATCCAATTTAAAAGGGGTCGACACTTTCCTCCGAAAGGGTTCCGAAGGGTATCATATCCAGACTGATTTGGCAACTGAGGCTGTACTGAAATTCTGCGGACGGCCATAAGTGGTTCAACTTGGTCCCATGTGTTAGAGCGCAGGCCCTCAACACTTCCTTTAGACTCTGGTTGTTTCTTCTCTGCTTGTCTATCTGGCTGAGGGTGGTGTACGGTGTTGAAGTTCAAATCTGTCCTTGTAGCCTTATGCAGACTTTCCCTGAACATTGAGCTAACTAGCTCATCAATCTGACTTAGTGGGGCTCCTTGTGGTCTGTTGATCTGAGCTGAATCTTATTCTGCCAATTTGTCTTTCCTGAAGATCTGTTGATTTGGTACGAGGTAAGCTATTCTGGTCAATCCATAAGTGCTGTCCCATCTGGCGTCAATCCTTGCTGAGTCCTTAGGTAACCTAGTGGCAAGGTTTTCTTTTCCTTTCGTTCCCCCACGGGCACTGTAAGTGACTGTGGCTATCTGACTGTCGCTTTGGTAGTCCACTTCATCTGTCTGACATCTGTTGCATCCATCCACGTATTTGTTCACATCTTTCTTCATTACTTCCTGCTGGTATTCCCTTCTCAAATCTTGGTGCATTCTCGCACCCCGTTGAGTATCGCTCATTTAGGTATGTGAAATTCTGTCAAAATTAATCCTCTTATATTCTTATCATCAGGGTAACTGTAATTATGGGGTCATAGTATGCATGTCCTTGCTCCGATGATTCTGCCGGTTTAGCTTTGGTGCATCTCTTTTCTATCTTCCTGAGTACCTCTGTCTGTCTGCTGAGTTGACCGAACTGACTCCATAAACCGGGCTGTACCTTGCGGAAAATCTCGTGACACTTCTAACACTGTCTGCAGGTCTAACTGTCATAACTCTGACTCTAGCTGTGGGGAGATGCTCTTTCCTCGAGCTGAGTGATAGCATGCCCTTCTGCTTAAGGTGTCAGCTATCACACTTAACTTTTTCTCTTGGATGGTACTGAACTCTGGAGTTGCAATCCTTTACTTGACTCCATCCATTTTTCTTTTCATCTCCTTAGTCTTTTCCAAAACATGAACGGTTTAGGCTGACTTTATATCATGTGTTGGGTCCTTTTCCTCGTATGGTTTGAGCTGCCATAAAGCATACTCAATCATCCTTTTATCCGGTATCAGTACACTTGTCGATCCTTTCTTCTTAGTACTGAAATCTGTCCGGGAGTCTTGATTTGTGTCTTGGGAGTGTGGCGACTGGTGCTGGCGTTGAATCCTTTTTCCCAGTCTCCTGGAAACTGTCTTCACACTTCTATGTCCATCTCAGCAGGGTCAGATCGCTTGAGAGGCTGAGTCTCAGGTTTGGTTATCTCTGAAGAATCCTTTGACTGAACTTCTGTCTTACTACTCTCAGAAAAACTTCTGACTCTGCTACGGACGGCTGATTCCATTCCATAAATGTCCTGTCACTGGGATCCATCTTTACTCCACCTCTAGCGAGGTTGTTACTTAGGAAAGTGGTTTTATCCAACCAAAGTTCATCTAGAGAATCTGGCGCAAGCCGGTGTTCTCTAATTTTTCTAAACACTACAATGAACTGTCCATATACTCCATATACTTGGTTCATTGGGTTCACGAAATATGCCAGGTATTCTGCGAGTCCAACCAGAACCATTTCAACTCTCGTGGTCCATACTGCTTAGCAACTGTGGTCTTCTCACTGTCCGGTTACTTGTCATTCAACTGACGGTAATCTGTCCTTGATTCTATTTTGGAGGATCCTGTGGCTTCTTTTAACTGGTCAACGGTCATGACTCTGAGGTAACTTATAATTGTTCCTGAATCATGGGTATGTTGTCAAATCCGAGTGTGGTAGGCGTTGATGTGACCTCGACTCCTTTATAATTCTCTGGTCATTCTGTTCCATCATTTCATGCCTGTGGTACTCCTTGGTGTCACTGTTTTCTGTGTACAATCCATCCTGATCTTATGTCCGAATAATCAATTCCTCTTCAGAATGATATTCAGACTATCCCTTTTTCCACAACAATCCATCTTTGGACCTGGTTTCCTTGGATTTCCGTCTCCAAGCTGTACCAGAATCTTAACTATTTTTCTGACTCTTGATTCTGACACTTGTAACTTCTGCGGCTTCTGTAACTGATGTTATGTCCACTTTGAGACTGTTTTATTCTTTTGGAATCTAATTCCATTCCATCTTTTAGGGATATGTTATAGGGAAGCAATCTGATTTAATCCAGTAGTCACTGTCTTTGTCCACCATTTGCACAGTTCATGTGTCAAGACACTGCTTTATTTCCAAAATATTGTTCAGACCATACATTCTTGCTAGTACAGGTTGGTCCTAATCTTGATCCCTTGGATCTCCATATCCAAGTTGTTGTATTCAAATCTAGCTATTAACCTATTCTCGGATGCTTGGAATTTCCAGGGAGTGGTGACGGGGTACAGGGCAATTTATTGTTGTTCCTTGGCGATGACACGGTTGGATTCTTTCCTTGAGGTACCCTGGGAGTGTCTTGGTCTCTTTGGCTTGTCCTCTTTTGTCTTATCCTGTGTCTTATTCCTTGGGTATCTCGGTTTCTTCTGCTGCGGTGGACGGGTTACCAGCTGTCGGTTGGTGGAGGTGGGGGCCTATTACTTGCGTCTTGATTATCATGGTCGGTAGACTCCTTTTTGGGCAACTGCGTCTGAAATGTCCCATCTGTCCACAACGATGGCATTTAGTCCGCCTCGTGGGACAGTCTCTGACATAGTGGTTCTCCTTGCAATTATAGCACTTCACTGTTTTGGGCTGAGTGGCTGCGGTTGATGACTGCTCTCCTTTTATTACCTGTCTCTTATTGGGGAATCCATGAGTGAGAGCTGAGGTCCTTTCTCTGATCTGGGTGGAAGTCTGTATCCATGTCTGTTGAAGTTTTCTCTTTCTCTTCTTTATTCTTTCCAAATCATTCCGGGCTTCTTCGATTGTTATCCATTTGTCCATTACAGCTGACAGGTCCTTGATAGCTAAGGTGTGGAATTTCAAGCTTTTATGTAATCCTTCCAAGAATTCTCTCATCCTTTTTGCTTGAATGTCCATCTCTATGGAAATGTCACTGGCAAAGTAGTTGGATTCGTGCAGACATCCCACTACTGCACTTTCCTCTTGTCGGTCCAGATTTCCTTTGGTGTGTCCTTGAGGTCTGTCAACTAACCGTTCCAAAATCCCTTCCAATAACTGCGTGTGGCGCCTTTCTGCTTGTTGTCTGTTCCTTTCCATTATGGCCAGTATTTGTGCTAGGTTGACTGGTTGGTTTCCTGACTCTTCATTTCTGCTCGAACTGTCACGCAGGAACTCTGATCCAAAATCTGCCATGGTCTTATTCTGTCTTTCTCTTTTCGGTCTGCAGCAGGGTTTTGGGGGTAAAGCAGAAGGTAAGTAAGATTTAGAACATGAGGTGCGGAGAGACTGAGTAGGTGAGAAGCAAGACGAAAGGAGAAGAATTAGTGGAATTTGGCCGGAAGGTATAAGGATACTTAATACAAACAATTTAACAGAGAGATAGAAACATAGCTTTTATACATAGACTGTTTTACAATACCGTCATAAGGTATCCAAAACAACCTATTTTACACTACCAAAAGACCTACAGGAAAAGGGCACAACTTCTACAACTAACGATCTAACTAATGCCGACGGCATCACCTCCAAGCTGCTGGCGAAGGTCTACGAGGATTTTGAAATTTAGACGGGCAGACGAAACTTTTTAAAACAAAACCGAGAGGGGGAAAAAAAACTCTAAAGAAGATAAGGTAGCAGGGGAAGGACGAGAAGCAATAATACTTATATTTTCGCAATTCATTTTGTTTGTAAGCTGGAAATAATTTTGTAAAATTTTCCTATACAAACCTAAGGTCTTAATCTATGGTCAAGCCAAGGCTCTGATACCACTTGTGACGGACCGCCTTTTTAGGGGCAGTGCGAAACTCACAACAGCTACCCAGGAAGACTAACTGTTGGAAAACAAGAGTACAATTACCTGGCAAAAGCAAATCCAACTCTTTTTATTCAATATAGGGCCTAACGGCCAGGGTTTTTACAAAAGAGGGCACAGCAAGGCCCGAATAACTTACAATCAAAACACCGCACAGGCAGGCCTGAGCAAAAGACCAAGACCTCAAAACCAACAAAATCGCCAACTACGAACTCCGGAAACGCTCCAGCTTCTTCAAACTCTGAAAGGGCGGGGGTTGCAAGGGTGAGTACGGGAGTACTCAACAAGTCGTACGGAGAATTCTGAATACTATATGCAGGGGATTATCCAAAGGGATGGCAATAGGGTTAAGTATCTGGATGCAGTTTTCTTTTCTAACTCATTTTACATTTGAAACACAAACCATAAATAGTAGTTAAGGGGGGGTTTCACAAGTTCAACAGCACTTAACCAACTTCTTCCAAATTCACCAACAATAACTTGAGCTTGGTTACGGGTATCACCCCAGTTCAAACTTAACTTCATTAACCGGAAGTACGGCGTATTCGAATACCATCATGATTAACTCTGCAGAGGTGCTCAGCTTTACCCACAAGATATCAACGACCGTTACTCACAGGCAACTAGAATACATGCGGTCGGTCGAGATGATCACAGCATTTCGTTAACCATTCCTGTTGTTTTAGTTGTTAACCGATAGTTGCATAGCTACCTTGGGCTCACAGTCCCCCATTAGCATCTACCGTTGTGAGAACCAAGAATGTCGCGAAGGACCATTCCCGTTCCACCCCTCCGATGCACTTCCCTGCCAGGAAGGCCCGGTCCCCATTCTCTCCAGAGAATGGTAGCCACCAAAAGAATCCGGTTTTAGGTTCAGGAATGATTAATTTACCGGGCCATGTCGGATACTAGCCTGCCGACCAGTCCGACCTGTGGTTTGAGCGGGTACTTAAGTTGTTTACTTTGCTCAAGGGGGTTGTTAACCTTACGCTGCCAAAGATCAAGCCTTCATCCGCAAACCCGATCCGGTATCCCATAATACCGGCCACCATACAAACCAAGGCATTAATCATCAGCCGGGGATCGGAGTTACATCCACTCCGGGATTTATCCGATTCTGTCCCCCAAACTGTAGCACTTTCACAAACATCCGAATCAGAGATTCGGCAGCATTTTATTTCCATTTTCGAAAGCATTTGAGCTAACTACGAGATTAACAGTAATAACTAACTTAACAGGGTAATAGTAATCATCTAGGGTTACAAATGATTTAATCTGGTTCAATAATTCCAAGGAGGCTTCATGATCGATTCGGCATTACCTAGGTATCATGTCATTCCAAAATAACGGTTTTCAATAATTCAACATACAGTAAAATAATGCGATATAAAATAATTAATACTATAGCATGGCATAATTGGGATCAACATGATCAAGGGTGTACGGCTTGCCTTGCTCGGCGGTCGGATCGGCTGAACTGTAGTCGAAGTAGTCGTTCGGGCTTCCGTCGGGTCCACGTCTGCTCCGGGATCTTCTCCGGGATCCACGTCTGCTTCCTAGAACAGCTCGGCTCCAGTGGATCGCTTCTGAATTGTCCAACGTCCGGATCTAACGCGAAAAGGACGAGCGACAAATAAAGAAACGAAACGGAAAAGAAACGAAACGAAACGAATCGAAACCGGAACCGCCGAGAGAGAGAACGAAGGGTGAATTGGGCAACTTCGAATTTTGGGAACTCCGGATTGAGGAACGGAGGGCATTTTTGGATTCAGTGGATCGAAACGGTTCGGATAGTGTATTTGGTGGGTTTCTGGGGCTCACGGAATTTTCGGGGATTTTCTGGGCTATTTTCTGGAATAAAAATCGATTTTCGGACTTAATAAACGATTTATTAAAATCGAAAACCGGTTTTTACTGTTTCAGGGGGGGTTTGGGCCGGCTTTCACGGAGAAATGGGCCACGGCCCATTTGAAAAGCGGTCGGCTTGACGCGGCGAGGCTGAGCCAAGTGGCCACGCCGAGAGAGAGAGAGAGAGAGAGGAAAAGCTGGCTGACGCGCGGGCCCGCGTGAGGTGCGGCTGCCACGTGGGACCGGGCTGCCACGTGGGACCGGGCTGCAGCGAGAGCGAGGGGAAACCCTAGGGTTAGGGTTCCGGCGAGGAAAACCGGCGGCGCGGAGGCGGCGCGGCCGAGCGGACGGTGAGGGCAAGGAGGAGCTCACCCGGAAGGAGGCGAGGCGGGCGAGGAGAACAACGGGTCTCGCAAAGCTTTTATAGCCGCCGCGAGGAGCACGGCGGCGACCATGGCGCTGGCCAGTGCGAGGCGAGCGTGTGGCGCGACGCGCGGCGCGGCCGGCGCGCGGAAGCAACAATACGCTGGCCAGACGGCAGGCGGCGGAGCGCGCGGCGGCGCGCGCGCGGCTGACCGGCGGCGCGGCAGCGGCGGCAGCACAGACGCGTCTGCGCTGGGCGGTGGCGGGTCCACGCGCGACGGACGGCGGGGCGGCGAGCACGAGGATTCGGCGGCGCGTGCACGACGCGCTGGCGGCAGTACGGCGGCATGGCGGCGCGAGGGCGCGAGGCGCGCTGCCGCCGAGGCGGCGGGGACGGAGGGCTGCCGGGAGTTGGGCCAGCTGGGCTGGGCCGGAGACGGGGAGCTGGGCCGGCTGGGCCAGAGGGGAGGGGAGAGGTCACGGGCCGGCTGAGAGGCGAGCTGGGCCGCACGAGGCCAACGGGCCGGAGGAAAAAGGAGAAACGGGCCGAAGGCCCAAGAGGAAATTGGCCCAAAAACCAAAACGAAAAACCAAATCAAAATCCAATAAAACAGAATTCAAATTTCAAATTCAAGATTTGAACTCGAAATTCGAACAAACTCCAATTTAAATTCATTTTGAATTTTGGGTTGTTTCAATGGTCATGCGTATGTTTATTGAGTCTATCCCCTAGTTCGAACGTATCCCCTGTCGTCTCTCGTTGCCGAGTCCTCCCATTGATCTTGTCAGATGTTACTGACCTGCATGCATATACGCCACGCAAAAACAGAGCTGACTTTTAGCACCAGTAACATCATCTTTGCGTGACTGTATATGTGATTGCTTGGCCATTGCATCAAGTTGATTCGATCCACTGTTTTACTGAGTAAAAGTAATCTTCTGTGCTTGTGTCATTGGCCCGTTTTTCAACTTACTGCTACGTAGGCAAAGATAAGCATATCCACGGGAGATAAAGTTGTTCGCTTAACTTGGATCGGGACAAGCGAATGATACCACCTTGTCATTGCACTCTTCCATAAGAAAGATACAACTTGATGAAAAAGAAGAAGAAGCTATATTTACTGTACGCTAAATTCAATATGACAGTTCATTCTTTTCAGTCAAATGGATCATATTAGTTAGTACTTATAGCACTAATAAAAATACTTTTAACAAATCAATGACTAGATTTGATTTCTACTATATATTATATACTGCTAGTATAATGCAACGTAAAGCTTCTAAAAAACGATTTATTACAACTTCCTGATGTAAAAATAGATTGAAATTGGCAGCAGCGTTAAGACTAAGTTAACTGAAAGATCAGCAGATGTGCCAATGATTTTACGCAGCAGTAGCAATAAGCTAAGCAAGAGGATCGAAAATGCCACACCACAGGGCACTGGAGACGCCCACTTGTCGGTAATTACTGACGAGCAGATCACTTAGCTAGGTATCAGCACGCCGCAGAAACAAGATAACTACACGTGTCATGTGTAACGGACCATTTTTTAGGGAGCACGTTTAAAGACCTTAATAGCTACCCAGGAAGATTAGCTGTCAGGAACCAAACGTACATTACCAGACAAAAGAGCGAATCAACTGCTTTTACATAAATTAAAGCCTATCGGCCAGAGTTTTTACATAAGGGAGGCGTAGCGAGCCCCAAATATAATACATTACAAAAGAACCGCATAGGCATACCTGAGCACAGACCAAGACCTTAAAACCAAGTAGAATCGCCATCTACGGCTTCTTGAAATTCTTCGACGTCTTGGAACTCTGGAAGAGTTGTG
The DNA here is from genome assembly GCA_036346355.1 of Rhipidocladum racemiflorum. Classification (NCBI taxonomy): domain Eukaryota; kingdom Viridiplantae; phylum Streptophyta; class Magnoliopsida; order Poales; family Poaceae; genus Rhipidocladum; species Rhipidocladum racemiflorum. The sequence goes on along the minus strand of CM070582.1, from coordinate 46,526,277 downwards.
TTTAATCAAGGGTGAGTACATAACCGTACTCAACAAGTCGCACGGGAAATTCTGATTACTATATGCAAGGCAGTAACAAGGGTTGGCATAAGTTTAATTGCTATTGTGGATGCAGTTTTACTTCCCAATTCATTTTACATTTGAAACACAAACCATAAATAATAGTAGGGGGTTTCCACAAGTTATCGGGTTTAAGCCACATTCAAATTTCAAGACTACTTGAACTAGATTACAGGAGTCACTCCAATTCAAACTTTGCTTCATTAACCAGAAGCACGACGTATTCAAATACCATTTAATTAGACTCTGCAGAGCTGGTCAGCTTTACCCACAAGATATCTACGGCTGTTAATGCCAAACGCTAAATTACATGCAACTTAAATGCATGCGGCTGGGCCAAGATGATTACAGCCTTTTGTTGAACATTCCTGGATAGTCCCTTGCCGGTAGGCCCAAGGTCACTCGGGACCCACTGCCCTGAGTGAGTACCTACCGTTGTGAGAACCGGCGAATGGCGTTACGAAGCCCATTCTCGTTCCACTCCATCAATCATTCCTCTGCCGGGAATGCTGCTCCCCATTCTCCTTCCGAGAATGGTACCACCATATAAGTATTTTCAGGAAATGAACAATGTACTGAGTTATGTCGGAAACGGTTCGGCTAACCGGTCCGACTTGTGTTGAGCGAGATCTGTTTACTTTGCTCAAAAGGGTTTAACCTTAGGAGGAGGGAGAAGGCCCAGGTAAGTTACAGCGCAAATCCAAATCAAATTTCCGAACTCGAATTCAACTTCTGAATTTCCTTTTGAAAGTTTTGGGGCATTTCATCATGCTCGTGTATACATCAGCGCATGAACTTGTCAACTTTGCCTGCGTAACATTTGTTTGATCCAAGAACGTTTCTACCATGATGCTAACTAAGTTCAGTTGAATTAGCGCTGGCAAGTCCAGTCCATGAATGGAAATGTGGACCAAAATTTATCCAAAAAAAACGACTTTCTGAAGTCAATTCCACCGAGCAGTTAATCTATTCAGGGATTGATCAAATCCAAGGAGTCGCAGCAGACCAGGATCAGAAGTTTACTGGCCAGAAAAATGGTAAATCACTGCAGTCTGATTAGTTTTTTTAAAAAGAAGAAGAAGAAGCAGCAGAGTGATTAATTTAAACAACATTCAGAATGTTGAGTATTGGCCCTCCTCCTGTCTTGGATGAACTACAAAGTCTTTGGTCAGCAAGATTATATAAGTAATTTTCCTGTCAGATCATACTCTTTACTTGTTAATCTACTGTGGATCCTTCTTGATCAATATTTGGAGAGGAACCGATATAATTTCAGAAATTTTCTTACTTATGATTGTATATTTTTATATTTCTAATTTCCTTAAAGAAAAATGCTTTTTCTGGGTTCTCTCAAGCAACACCTTTTGATCAAAATTTGAGAGAAAAAATCTAGACAGAATTATATTTTAAGGTCAACACCGTTTGAGTCCAATCAGTATTGTTCATGGAAAACATAAGCTATTAGTTGGCCAACCAAAAGCCCACTCCCCAAGTCTGTTGAGGAAAAGAGAGATAGAGAGAGCCAAAACAATGCATGGACTGGACTAATACAACTTATCTAAAAAACTTCCCTTGGTGATCAAAATAAATTAACCTTTTTAGAAAAACGTGTTTGGAGAAGCAAGTGAACGTGGTGGCAAGAACTCAACAGAAAATTTTTCAAAAGAAAGAAAGAAAAGAAAAGAAAAGAAAGAAACCCGGGGGGGGGGGGGGGGGGAAGAGGCAAAACATCCTGGAAAGCATGATCATGAGACCTGAGAGACTAATAAAAACATCCATAAGGAGTGGAGGTTCACCATCTCAACCACTCTATCCGGTCTCCACAACCGCATGCAATTGCAGAGCAGCCACGTCCCCACTTGCTTTACAAAGTGCTGAATGCCTAAGACATTATGTAATAGTGACAAGCATATATGACATCTAGAATGAAACTATTACTCATGCTACTTACTCCTGCTTCATCTTCATGCATGTTCACTTGATCGCTCACTGCATCTACACACCTTTCTAGAGAAAAGCGCATGAACACAACACCTCCACAGATGGATGGGTCAAAGCCCAATTCAAGGACAGAAAATATCTGAAGGAATTGAGGTAAAATTAATCAAGGAGCTTAATTACCAGTAGTGCTACTCCAATTTTACTCAATTGTACACGCCCAATGTCTGAAATCAGATACAGCAAGCAATGGAAGAAGCCCTCCTATGAGCTACCAATTGTCCATTTATCAACACAGCAATAGGCAACTATATGTAGCTTAGCTAGCAACAACAGCATGATGTACCATTGATCCTCACTCCAGAATGCTCTGCAGCGACGGCCTCCATTGCCCGGCGGCCTCCCCCCTGTGCCGAAAGTTGGAGCTGCTCGTCATGCACAGGAGCTCTTCCACGACGCCGCCGACGCCGCCGTCCTTCCCGTCGAGGCGCCGCAGCAGCTCCTCCAGCTGCTTCCTGGTGACCCTGATCTTCACCTCCGTCACCGGCGCCGCCGCTTTCTCGCTCTTCCCGTGCAGCTCCTCCTCCTCCTCCACCAGCACCGCACTCTCCTTGGCGGCGCAATGCACGGCGTCGCCGACGTCTCCACGGCCGCACTCACGGTGGGACCTCTCGAGACAGTTTCCCATCTCCGCAGATCAAGTGGAACGCCGGAATTCGATCGGAACGCCAAGATCGTTGTGCGAGTTGGGTTCGATGAACCGGGTGTTCGGAAGAAGAAATGGAAATGGCGGATCCTTTTGCGACGGCCACCGTGCTGGTGTATTTTATATAGGCGTGCGTGGCGGATGGACGGAAGGCCGAGCCGGTGTGCCGGGAAACGTGGGCGGCACAGATCTAGTCGAGATTGCCGGCCCGCCCCCACCCGACCACGTAGTCACGCCGGTGCGTTAACGTGCGTGCTTGGGGTTTGGACGGACGGGATGCGGTTCGGGCGGTGGGCACATGGTGATGGTGTGAATGGGATAAAAGATGGGAAGCTTCTCATGGCACGTGTTGACGTAACACTTTAGACCTATGGGTTTTCGGATTTGGGTATCCGATAAGGTCATATGATGGGCGTGGGTGTCAATCTGTACCCATAGGTACCAATCGGTATCCTATGATATGTGAACCCCACTTGAGATATACATTAAAAAAACAAAAGCTAACTCTCATTCATTCCCCCCAATCCCTTATCCGACTACCCTGATTTCCCACACCGTCGCCACCCCATTCCTCTCCTCCCTCCCGTCGCGTCGCCTCCCTTGGCGCTGGCTCCTCCCCTCGCCTCTCCTCCTTCCCCTCACCTTGCCTTCCTCGGTGTTGGCTCGACCGGGCGTGCTCTTCAAACGCGGATCTCGATGGCAAATATGGCGGTGGCGCTGCTGCTCTCCACCTCACCCTCCATGCTCCTCCCTTGCGGTCCTCCATCTCACCGCTCCGCCTGCCCCCGAAGAGCGGCCTCCAACCTCTCCATCGGTAAGTCCACCTCAACTTCCTTCACCCTCGCGGCCGCTTACCCCTCTCAAAATTCCATCTCACTTTTTGCTACTTCGTGGTTGTACTTGTGCCGAAGTTTAGGTTTGCTCTGTATCGATGGTTCTAGGCTTCCACAGTTCCATTGGCTTTGGCGAGGAGAAGCCAACCCGTGTCCGAGAAGTGAAATGTGGGCCGTCAAACTTTGGTCTGAGAGGTGAAAAGGTTAGATCGATGCTGAGGATAGTACTAGATCACCGAAAAAGCAAGAACCAAGCCAAGGATCCAACCGGGTGGAGAGGATGTGATGATCGACTAAAGAGGAAAAAGGAGGATTTCACCGTATTCTTTTGGAGCCCACATCACCAGCCAGATCAAGGAGCACAAGCGAGCGACCGTGGGATGCAGGCGTCGGCGCCCGATCTTCCCCATGATCCGCTCACCTTGCCCCTATCTCTTGCTGGCTCGATAGCTCGCTCTCAGGTTGGCTCGTTTCCATGGGCTGGGCTGGCCCAGTTTGCTCCTTTTTTATTTAGAAATTTATGGTAAATTCCAAAACCTCTAACAAGTACAATAAGAGTTGTTAGATTGATTTTGACGATGGATTAACCGTCCGACATGAAATGTAAAATCAGACGTAGGACCGAGAGGAAACCAAAAAGGGAATCGTGCCTTAGGTCCTGTTTGGTATGGTTTTAGATTCTACTAGAAACGGAAACGATTCCAGATTCTTGGTAGAAACGTTTCAGGTAGGATTCTATGAGTCAGGTGGAACGGGCTTGAGACTGATTCGGCCACAGAGTGAAAAAAGAAGAAACATTCCGAGGAGAATCGTTCCGAGCTTTAGCCCGTTTGGTTGGGTTTCTTTCAAATTCTAGTAGAAACGGCTCGGTTTCAAATTACCAAACGGGGCCTTAATAGCTGGGTGAGGCCGACGCGCCGTGTAAGGTGGAGAGTGTAAACACGGCTTCTGTTGGCGTGTCCCGAGACTGGTAGACTTTTTAGGCCATTCACAGTGGGAGTTTCATTTTCATTAAATGATGTGACACATCATCATGTTTGGTGACATGGCAAGATAATTATGAAGAGAGAGAGATAGAAAGAGTTTCATGGGAGGTGAGTGAGTTTCATCTGGATGAAACCTGAGATACACGGTTACCTAGACAAAAGCTGATATGGCACTCTTGGAAATTGGGAAATAAAACTCTCCATTGCCTTACTCCTAAATTTACATCAGTAAAATGCTAACGCTAGTCTTACTGTATTAAAAAGGGATGCTAATTAACCTGGGGTATTCTCCCTAAAAAAAAACTGGGCTAAATGATGAACCAGCTGGAACTTTTATTTTGAGCTTATGGTGGAGTCTTGCATCACTGCATGGGAGTATGGGACCTCCATTTGGAACAAATTGCGTACCTTTTCAGGTTAGTTCATCAGACAGTTTGTATAATTGTGAAGTGCTCTCCCGTAACTTGAATTTCTTATGTTAATTAGGTTTTAGACCCGCTTATGTTATTCAATTGGGAGGCTAACCACAATGCAGTTGGTACTCTTAAGGGGGGAAAGGAGACCGTGTTTCTGAATTCTGATGGCTGGCTTAAGTCTGCAATAACCAGCTCATGCATCTAAGATTAGGTCAGTTCTCATCTTTCTTCACTCAAAGTTAATCCGTTCACAGAAGAAACCATCAAGTCCGACTATCCCATCAATCGATGAGATTACGAGGCCTCATTTCTCCTCTAAGATGAGGCCAGCACATGTGTTTAGACTTGAGAGTTCAGACTCTGCATCTTAGGCCTGGCTAACATGCTACAAGTCCACAACTAGTTCCATTTTTTATTTCGGTATCATTCGGTTTTTAGTGTACGGTTCAGTTTTTCCTTCCAGAAACCGAAATTATCAAGAACTTGTTTTGAAGCCACGAACCACCGGTGAGCAGGTTCCAAATTTCGTTTCGAAATCCGAAATTTCAGCGCGATCTCGAAATTTCAAACAAAATCCAGAAGAAATCCAAAAACCAAAATCACTGAGATATCAGCTGGAATTTCAAATTTCAAATCTGGTGTTTTTCAACCCGGACAAAATTCGGATGAGATTTACGATCTCAGCCCCGACCAGAGAATGAAATTTCGATCAAGATGGCCGAAATTTTGGTGCGATTTTAAACCGTGCCGGTGAGGCAAAGGCAACAAGAACCGTAGGACTGTACCCATTGGGGGGCACGTCGACGAAGGTGAGCAGCATCTTGAGATTGCTCCTGCTGTAGGACGCAACTACGCAAGGCCGGCATGCATCTCAACGATCATGGCGTCGATGACCTGCCACATGTGCACAAGCGGTGTGGCGCAACCCTCCTCGAACTTGTGCAACAGCGCGGCTGCCTGTCACCACCGCTTCCGCGCCGACGTCCGGTGCGCCACTAGTAGGGTGCTCGACGGAATGGCTAATGGGATAGAACAGAGCAACCGGGGCTGATGCGAACAAATCAGAGTAGCAGGGTTCGGTTCTCAAAAAATCGAATCAAAATATTTCGGTTAATTCGGTTAGGTGTTTCATTTTGGAATCAAAAATTTGTCAGACAATTTCTAGAAACCTAATTATTTATAAACCGAATAAACCGAACCGATTTTACGAAAAAACCCAATATCGACCCCTAACTACAAGTGCTGACCAACCGTGTGTTATTCATGAATCATCCAGACACTGATTTGATGATTTCTACAAGATCCCATGTACTAAGACATTAAATAGTCGGTACATATGGACTGTTTACGTGGCTCATATTTTCTACAAGAACAGAACATCTACAGTTTTATATATCAGGCTGCTCTGGACCACGACCAGAACAACTTCGACTGCGGGGATTTCCATAAGTCTGCGGCTTTCTTATGTCATATTTGGGGGTTTTGTTGGTAAATAAACTTACCTTTGCTAATGGTCAAGTCGCAGCCGGCTACCCTCGTTCTCCAGCCTCATTAGGCTGACCTCCCATCATTAGTCATATCGCAACAGAAAAAAATGATTAGCAGCAATAATTCTCTGCATGGAAGATGTTTATTGCGAGTGGCGAAACACTTTTCCAACTTCCAATCTAACTTGGTATAATGGTGGTAATATTGTAGGCCGTTCTCTCCCAATATAAAATGGTTGTTGGTGTTCTTAAACAATCGTGCAAAGGTACGCTCAAGTGCTCTAGTCTGGAACTCGATCGATCAAACTGACATTCTTGCTGCTTATATCGTTGCACCATGTCCAGCACCGCAGCTGAAAACCTGTCTAGGTCAACAATTTTGGTTGGCTGGGAATATATGCCGAGTTGGTTTAGGCCACCTGATTGGTGTCGGCCCCACATCGCCTCCACCGGCCGGAGGTTGGCCGGTCGCCGTCGCCGCTGGCTGGCTTCCCGTGGAGGCGGAGGCAACCAAGTGCCAACCAAACGAAGTTAATTTGACTGGAAGCTATTGCGTATAGTTACCGGAACACGATTCGTTCGATTCACGGTACGAAATTTAGTTTCATGGTTCGTCGCTTTTTCTTCTAATTTTTACTGTGAAGATAAACCTCATGCCTCAAACGGATTTGGGATCAAGGAATCCGGTAACTATACTATTAGCTACTAAGTACTAACTGTACTGCATTAACTCGACGCTTAAGTCTAGGATACAACAGTTTATATCGTGTAAATTGGCCCATCGATCACCAAAACTCCAGCTCCAAGTAAGCTTAGTTTTATGATGCGCTCTCCAATTTGCCCCCCCCCCCCCCCTGATGTTGTAATATTGAGATGGTGACACTGACATTGTAGCCGAAATGGAGCTGAAGCTATAACTTGCGCAGTATTTGTCAACATTTATGTAACTTGTTGCTCAGAGTTTACTTAAGAACAAAGCCAATGTACTCCCCAAATATTCGTTGTTTTGGGTATAGGTGCAACCGAAATTTCAAAACATTTACCTTCAAGGCATTTTTAAATATTTAAATTGGATGCATGAAAATCATATGTGTAGATTTGTCTCGAAAAGTATTTACCCCAAATACCACGTTAATACAATCAATCTAAATATTTAGAAAACAACTATTTGTTGCAGATTACGAGGTTTGATCCATCTAAATCAATAGTGCCAAATATTCGTCCTATATTCGTGTCCAGTCCAAACAAATCTTCCTTCCTTCCTCTTCGTCCTATATTATTATTCGTTGTGTTTTAACCCATCAATACAGCCCAAGCTTAAAAACAAGTACTAACTTCAATTAGCCCACTACGGGTGGGCTCTGTGGGCCTCAAGAACTCATTAGGCCTTGTCAGAAAGAAGCAAATTGGGCCTTCAGGAATTGTAAGCGAGATTAGGCTGCTACAGTAGCGGCGCACTCATAGGAGAGACCAACTTAAGTGATGGGTTTGTAGGCCGGTGGCAAATCGTAAGTCGCTGCTTCCTCAGCTCCTTTGAATAGGAGATTAAGGGTGCGTTTGGTTGCCTGTACCAAGTGGTACATGTACGAGATGGTTCAAGAAAAAAATCATCCATGTGTTTGGTTGCTTGAATGGAACCATCCCATCCTGTACCAAGTGGTACAAATTTAAGGAATATTCCCTCTAGATGCTGAACCATTCCGTTCACCCAAAATAATGGAACCAAATGATACAGGACCATTCCATCCCGTTCAACCTCATCCCACGAACCAAACGCACCCTAAATGGACAAGCGAGGTGACGGCCCAACTACTGTCCGGCCGGTTGGTTATGGGCTTATGGCTAATTGCCTACTTCTTTATTTCACGTCTTATTTTTGCCTAGAGTGTCCAATTTAGATATATGTCATCATAGAGTTTAAAATTTGCAAAAAACCATTCTGGAGTGATGTTTCTATGAAAAATACCATTATGCATATTACCCTTGCTTTCTTCTTCCTCGTTGAAGGGTATGGAGTGAGGAAGGAAAACACAAGAGTAAAATAGTCTTTAAAATTTGCATAATGGCATTTGTCAAAGAAACGTTATTCTAGAATAGTATATTTTAAATTTTAAACTCTGCAATGACATATTTAAATTAAACATTATAGAGTGGCATGTATCTAAATTCCCCAATTCTTTTGACTCAATTGGCTACAAGCGGCCATATTCTTGTTACACAGAACTCACGTGCGTGCGTGCACACAACATATAACCATTTACTAACTAGTCACACCGCGAAGATGAAAATGGAACTCACAACCTCTGCCCTCCAAGCCGGTTGTCCCCGTTGAATAATAAATTAATCGCTGCAGATCTATTTCAATAACATTAAAAAATATTTATAGAATAATTATACAATAGATGAACACTGGATATAGAGGATATCAAAAATTTTTATCTCTTTATTGATTGTAGATTGATTCTTTGTACAATAAAATACTATATTTATACTTATAACCCTTGAAAATAGTTTCACAATTTGCGTATTAAAATCAAGATTATATCTCAACACTTCCCTCTCTCCCGACGGCAGTAGGTGCCTGCCGAGGTAGAACTAGAAGACGATAGCAGCAGTGTTTCCTCTGGCTCCTTAACGTGGGCCTTAGGGCCTGGCCCACACTGGCGAACCATGTGGCCCGCTGGGAAATGCCAACCCAAGCAACCCACGCGAGAAGGCCTAGCACGAGTAGTAGGTGCATCAAGGAAGTCCCAAGGCCCAAGCCGACTCGTCCCCTCCAAACCCTAGCGAGCGCCAAGGCGGCCGGCGGGCGAGCAGTGACGCCGATGGACCGACGGCGGCGGGTGCGGCCGGAGCTGCGAGGCGACTGGGCGAGGTGTCGAGGGGCAGCTGCTGGGGCGCGGCCACAAGAGCAGATTCCGGTTGGCTGAGGGCGTCTGCCGAAGGAACAAGGAGGCCTATCAACCCGAGCAAGCAATCAAACGGGGAAAAGCTTACCCATGTTTGGCAGTTTATTTTCCGATCAAGATCTACATGGATGGACTGGATTGGAAATGGACCTCTTAAACAAGACCTAAGTGTTTAGGTGATAAATCTTTAGTTTTTATTAATTCTCCACTTGCCAAAATCAAATGGAGTATTGGAATGTATTGCCATTCATTGCTTGTTTGATTTTGTAGAAATACAATTGAAGAGGTGTTTTAGCACAGTTTCGAGCACAGGCACCGGTGCAAGTGGAACGGCAGCAGCACAAGCACAATCTCAACTTGAAGTCCAGTTGGACCAACTCCAAGTCCAACAAGAGGAAGAGGCCGCTCTAGTGGTATGTCTTTAATTTGGCTTCTCTTTCTTCTGCATCTTCTAAGATTTATTATAAACTAACCGTGGCACTACTAATCAAAATCTCCTTGACAGGTTGTTTCTTCTATTGCTCATCTTTTGTTCAAACTTAGTGTTTCTGTATGGATTCCTTTGCTTTTTAGGTAATACTCTTCGGTTCACGTTCACCGTACCTAAAATTCAGTCTGGGGTCCGCCGCTAATTAAATGGCATGTGTGTTTTAAATTTTGAATCTCGCATATTCGAAATCAGACCAGAGGCATATCACAGTTCCATTGTATTTGCTCCTCTCATGGACCCCATCTGACTGAGATTTTGACTTTCTTTTTTCTCTTGCTGCACTTATATTTCAGCAGTAACGAAAAGCTTGGTTTTGACCTTTTTTTTTCTCTTGCTGCAATTATATTTCAGCAGTAACGAAAAACTTGATTTTGACTTTTTTTCTTCTTCTCTTACTGCACTTATATGTTTCAGAAGTAACGAAAAACTTGATTTTGACTTTTTTTTTTCTTCTCTTGCTGCATTTATATGTTTCAGAAGTAACGAAAAACTTGATTTTGACTCTCTTTTTTTTCCCTTCTCTTGCTGCATTTATATTTCAGCAGTAACGAAAAACTTGGCGGCCAAGTTTTCGTTCGTGCTCACCTTCCACGTTAATTCCGTGGTTTTGCATGCCATTAAATACAACCAGCTGGCAATTAGTTCATTGAACTTGGCCCATTTCTGTAACTCCCAACCTAGCCGTTTATCTCGGCAAATAATTCATCGAGTCCGTGAAGAGTTTGTATGCCTTCCCCTCAAAAATGACTACCAATATCTCGGCTAAAAAATGCCATGCACACTGCGCAGCTACCTTGCCGTTTAAAGCATGCACAGATACCGAACACCCATCTATCTGTAGGCTTACACAAGTACTAGTCCAGGTACAATGAACCGAGTAGGCAGAAGAATACTTTTCCTTTTGTTTCCCCTTTACATGGTCTTACCCAAAATCAAATCACGGGCCTCTCGGATAAGAATTCGTGGAACCACCCAGGGGCATCGAGCACTATGCTAGCGAGCTCGCAGAGTTTTCTTTTTTATTATTATTATTTGACCTCCTAATTTTTTTTTCATATTTAGCCCGTGCAAACGAATTTGAAAATTTATCTTCCTTTTAAAACGAAGAAACAGCCTGCCACATCACCTAGCCGGCACCGGTGCCCGTTGACCACAGGCAAATTCCTGCCATGGTGGGTACATAGAGGCCAAGCTCAAAGAGGTGACAATTCTAACCCTGTTACATCATATATATACTAGTTATATGCCCGTGCGTTGCTACGAAAAACAAAATTGATAACGAAAAATAAAGATTAAAAAATAAAAAAAAAATACTATTTCATAAGATCAAACATCTATCTTTAACGCTTCGTTTCTTGCAAAAGCTGGCTAATTAAAGCAACGCTTCGTTTCTTGCGTAGGGCAATTAATGTGACGTGGGAAGAAACTCTCACTTTATATAGTAGAGATATTTTTCCAATCTAGTCCCCTCCAAAGCGGAATTGCAAATCAAACCCTCTCCCTCACCAGATGTCGTCTGCTACGTCTGGGGAGCGTGGCAGCTGGCGAGCGCGGTGGACGGTGAGGAGTGCAGGAGCAGCGGCCCACCGCGCAAGATGAGCGTGGGAGTAACGTCTGCCGTAGTGCCGTGACCAGTGAGTACGGGCCTACGGGAGGCATGTTCCATAATGACGAGAAGACCGAATTTGTAATTTTATTTGAAAAATTAGATTTTTTTACAAAAAATATGCCAAATACTAAAAAAGCGATCACTTCACAGGGAGCCTGCCGGGGTGACGTCCCCTCCTACGCCACTCGCCGTCGCAGCACGACATGCTGCCCGGTGGGCCGCACGCCGCAGCCAGTGGCGCAAGCTTACGTCCACGGCTAGGCTTGCGAAACTCCAACCGCACCACGTGGGCGGCTGGCCCACCCACATTGGTTTGCCTCCGTCCGTCCGTGCGTGTGCACGCGGTGATAGCAGTGACCTGAGATGAAACCTATCCCGTCATGGTGGACCCGGTCTTCCTAGACCACGGTGATACGATACCCCAGACGCATCCGTTATCCGATGAAAATGCAATGCCCTCGTCATATGAGAACGACGTATGCATGCATGCATCCACACAAGTTTTGTTTTTTTGTTTTTGTTTTTGTTTTTTTTTAAAAAAGAGGAGAACGGGGATGAGGCTGTAAGCTTCCCAAGGGCAGCTGAGCTGCATGTCGTATCTGTCTACAGTCTGATAGCACCCTCTTTCTGTGTTCGCAGCAGCTTCTATATTAAATTAGAGTTTTTTATAAGATACGATCTAAACATATATGATCTTAAAACTATAGAGATAAATCTCATAAAGAACAAAAATAACGACATTGAAATAATCCCAACGAAAGATAAAAGATTTGACGAAACCAATTGCTTTTTTCAGACCTCCTATTAGTTGTCATTCCTTTAGATTTACCTATCAATCGATATCATTCATTGCTCCAAATACTTTTCACTATTACTTGCCTTTTATAATTAAGTAACTAGCATGACTCCACCAAGAATTCTTCTTTAAGATAATAATATACCGAACTCCTCTCAATGTGCGATGTGCTTTATCATATATTTTCAATGTAATTGTTCCAAACTCAGTAATTTCATACTCCTTGTAATCCACCAAGCGAACAATTCTATTTGTCGGCGCGAAGAGACCCTTCGTCAAACATCTCACTGCCCGAACATATGTGGAAGCAATAACCTTAATATAATATACATCTATGAGAAGTACCTGATTAACTAACAAAAAGTATGTCTAAATCATCTATTGTTTCCGTCATTGAGCATGCACCCTTCATTTATTTCAAACTCAGACAATCCTTTTCATATGATATTTCTAGCATACATGTGTGCCCTTGTTTTTGCCCTTCATCTTCATGCAATTATTGCTTTTGCCTACAACACCTACAAATCGTCAATACTTGATTACCCAAGGATCAAGATTATGATGGCTTTTCGAAGGACTCTTGTAACATCCCTATTTTTGGTTTTCTAAAAAAAAAAAATTAAAATTAATCAATTTAAAGTTTTGGATTTTATTTGGAGTTCTAATTAACCTGGCATCCTTATCCTTCCGAAATTGGAGCTTAATTTCGAATCGTCCGAAAAGTCGAAATTTCAAATTCCTGTCATTGCTCGAAATTTCACCCGAGTCCAAAACTGCTCCAAAAATCCCCAAACCACTTCTAAAATGTTCCAAATATTCCAAAATGATTTTAGGAATCATTCCCCAGATTTTTGGACCTCCGTTCCTATTTTATCTCGCGCGGCTTTTGTTTAATGCCTGCGATCCGCGTCCGAATATCCAATTCCACAAAAATCATCCAAATTCAACCAAACCAATTTTATTGGGTCCCAAATATTCTAAAATGACTCTAGGATTTTTTCCGGAATTTTTAGGCCATTTTTCCTTATTTTTCTCTAGGGCGAATCGTTTACGTAAAGGAGGTCCAATGGGAAGGCGCCACGTGTCACATGAACAGTGTTCGTCTTCAACCTCCAGCCCAAGCAAAGAACAGAGAAGCTCCAATGGCTTCCAAGGGCTAGGGCAACTCTTTAAATTCTTGTAACTCCCTCAAATCAACTCCAAAACGCAAAGCGCCGGTTCCGTTGGATCCGTAGCGGCGTCCTCTTCCAATTCCCCACCTCGGTGCGCCATCAAGCTCGCCGGAAACGGCCTCATTCAAGAAAAACTGAAATCCACTCACTTGCCATTAACTCGTCCGTTTCTCGTCCAAACGCCGCACCACCACCTCCATCCTCTCCCTATAAGAACCCCCGTCCCGGTGGTATGCATCTCCTTTAGCCTCTCCAACTCATTTGCCCGCTAGATCAAGAAAACCAACGCCGGGTCGCCGTTTTTCGGTGTTCTTCAAGTTCATCCTCCTAGCATCCATTCCGGTGGGTTTTTCTCAACTCCAATTGGTTCCTTGTGACCGTGATTGAGTCTAGAGTCTAACCCAACAATCAATTTTAGGTTTGATCAAGAGTTGGCGACGAATTTTGAGTTTTGGTGCTTCCGACCGAAACGCCGTTCGTCGTCAATTTCTCCCAATCCGGCAAGGTTTGGTCCAATTCCTTCCTCCTAGATGTAGCTAAGGATGTTATCTAGAGGTTCTGGGCTTTTGTTTGATCCAAATCCGTGCGAAAATGGGGTAAAAATCCGGTTTTTTGGAAGAAAAGGAGGGCTCTGTAGTTTGGTTCAGTTCTGGAACAATTCATTCTCGTAAGTTACTGTAGCAAATAGTAATTTTTCTATTTTCCTTGATTTTCCATCATTTTCCAACTTCGAACGCTTATAACTTTTGCGTCCGAACTCCGATTCACTCCGTTCAAATTCCTAAATTCATCTAAATTCAAGATCTACCTGCCAGTATAATTTTTATAATTTTTAGATTTTATTTTATTTTTGGTTATTTATTGGTGTCTCGTTTTGCGCGTAGCCGAAGAATCCATCGAAGCCGCCGACGCCGTCGCTGAGCATCAAGTCTTCGATATCTTAGCTGTTGGTGAAGGCAAGTCGTAGTCCTTGACCATGTTGAACCTATGTTTCCAACAGTATTTTTGTTTCATACAAATGCATGCTATTTGTTTACAAGAATTATTTACTGAATAGTTAAATACCTGATTACCATAATGACACCTTGAATCATTGAAATGCCATGTATCCATTGTCACCCTAGGTTGGGTCATTTACTAGTTGGAAATAATTGTAGTACCAACATTGGGTTATCGTAACTATGCTTAGACATGCTTAGTTGTACGATGGGTTCATGTCACATGATGAATTAATAATATTGACTTAATGAGATATGAAATCGTGGCGGGTAGCCACTGTTGTAAAAATTGTTGTACCCTGGCAGGTTGTGTCATTGGTCTTAGTTATACAAAATTGTTTTCACTCGGGCAAGTGATCGTGCAGTAAAGGGGGGTGCTTTTAGCACATTTGGGATGTGGTTGTCTTGCCTGAGTATACTTAAGGACTTAATCTTGTGCGCCATTGAACTGGGCCTAATCAGACAACCACATGTCCGTGACAGACTGGCCGATTAATTTGCAATGTCTAAATTTAAGTATTGTTGTGGTTGTGTGGGTTCCAGACGCGGGTAAACTCACAAGGCGCAAGAGGGGGCCCTGAGGGGTGAAACCTTAGCGGGCAGTACTGAGTTTATACAGAGCATTGTAAAGGCCTTGTTATGACCTCTCTGCCGACACACCATAGGAAGTGTGTTAATTACGTATGGCAATAAGAGTGGATCATATCTTGTGGGTAAAGCTGTACAACCTCTGCAGAGTGTGTGTTAATCTATTCGAATAGCCGTGTCCGCGGTCATGGACGTGCCTGGGAATTTCACACGAGGTATATTGTTTTTTTTAGAAAATGTTGAAGGTTGGGTTTGTTGGTAGTGAACAGGAAGGTCACTATTGTTTTCGATGTCAAATTATTAACACTATTGAGTTTAGTGGTTGATAATGATCTAGTTGGTGATGGGTGATGCCTCACCAAGCTTGTGTTGTTGTTTACCATTGATTTACCAGTTGTTATTATCTTTGTCAATTATGCTTTGAATCTATACATTGTATTTACATTCAAGTTATCACTTTCTGCAAAATAACCCTATGGTTATCCTTTGTCAAGCCGTGCATTATTTGCATCATTCCCTGCGGCTTGCTGAGTACTTTTTGTACTCACGGCTTTATGCCTTTGTTGATCGATTCTTTGAGGGAGAACAGGAAATCTTGAATTCTACGAGGAGGAGTATTATGAAGACTACGTGAACTAGGATGACGCTCCTGCAGGCGATTGCCTGTGGCATGTCGTATGGTCCCAGTTATTTCATTTTCCGCTGCAAGAGTTTTATTTGTTTCTTAAGCCTTTACGGCATAGTTATGTAAACTTGACCATAAGGTCCGTTGTTACTATTTGCTACTTTCATAGTTAATTCGATAATGGATTGATATGTCAATTTTGTTGCCACTGTGTGCACTAGCGTGATCCTGGACTAGTGCAGTAAACACAGAGGGTTTCGGATTTGCAAATCCGGGTCCCGACAACTCTGTTTCCAATAGATATGTAGCTAGCTCATTGAAGTTGATAGTACTATTTATCACCAATTGCTCCCATGATGGTAGTAAAGATGATGCCAGTATGGCGACTTCATCGTTCTCCTCAATTTTTCTCATTCACACTATCAGTTGTGCAATAAGCTTATTGAAGATATTGAGATGGTCAATGAATCATGTACCTTTATTTATGCACAATCTAAACTTACCATTTTATTAGTGACTTTGCTATATATAAATATTATAATTCCTTCCATAATTTCTTCAGCGAATTCTTCTTATCACCAAGTACTTTACCTCGTCGGAGAAACATACGGATTGTACTAACAGCCTTCCGCTCTGTCACGTTCCAGTCTTTAGCGGATGTTTTTTTTTCCCTATTTGTCCTCTTCAAGAGCAGCGATTAACTCTTGTTGGACAAGGACATCATTCACCACAAATTGCTACACACTGAAATTTTGTCCGCCGTCAAATTTATCCACTTGATACCATATCGTCAACTTTGATCTTGATTTTATGGCACATGACGCTTTATACTATGATACCTCCTCTTTATGGGTGGAAAGCATTGGAGTGATCTTATTGTATATGCCCTAGAAATCTCTTTAACTTGCTTTTATAACCTTTGAATCATTACTCTGTATAAGAATATAATGTTAAAAAATAACATAATCTCTAATCCACTTGTTGTGACTTCTTGATTTAGGCTCTCCATAATCTCTCTTATAGATTTATATAACCCTCTTAGTTCTTCTTTAGAAGATCGCATTTTGTTTCGGGAGTAGACGTTTTTTTTAAGCTGAAGTTCCTCCAGACATAACCTGGATATGACAATGGCACGTTCATCTGACGTATGACTATAGTAGCACTACGTACTACGATACTATCCATTTGACCATTTCTTTTCATACGCCTACAAGTAAACCGTGCCCGAGTCCTAGAGTGAGAGAACACGTTTCGTAACATTGCAGCGTATAAAACAGAAAAGGAATCACTAGGCATTAACCGTATAAAAAAATTAGAAAAACGACAGCGATTATCATAGATCAATTATAGTAATAATTAAAAATAGACAAAAAATAACCATAGCAAATAAATATAAGAGATAAAAAAGAACAACTCTTTTCACTTTATTATTATTCGTAGATCGATTTTTTATATATAACTAGGTGCTATATTTATAATAAAAAAAATATCTTCAAAGATGGTTTCAAATTTTCTCACATTAGAGATAGAGTCCTATCACATCTCGACAATAAAAAAAATCACTAGCATTGGAAATATACCAAAATCAAAAGAAAAATAAAAGAAATCAAACGAGAGCTCGGAAATACGGCGTGGACACGTGAACCAACGTGAAGTGGTTACGGGGAGCCCGTCACGACAAACAGCTCGGGCTGCTGGGGCTGGGCCCCGCCACCCGCCCCGCGGACTATAAAATGCTCGACAGGTTGCCCCAGGCGCCAAACCTTAACCGGGCCCTTTCAAGTCTCCTGCGCATCCTTCTTTCCCCCCTCCCCTCTCGAGGCCCCAACCAACCAGGAGGCGCCGACGCCGATGGCCACGGCGCGCAGGCCGCCGCCGTTCGCAGCCGCCGAGCGCTTGCTCGGCTTACACCACCGCCCGGGCACCGTCGCTCCGTCCTCCGACGGCGACGACCTGCCGGACCTGGCCGAGTCGGACTTGTGGTGCTCGCCGGCCGCGGATCGGCAGGGAGAAGGCTGGGAGCTGGGGGGGCGGCCGGTGAGGGCGTCGGACAACGGGCAGCGGCGGGTGGGCGGGCTGAGCCGCGCGTTCGCGGACGGGCGGCAGGTGGCTGCGTCGGCGCCGGTCGAGGTGCCCGCCTGGCCCTGCCGGTACGCCGAGCCGGAGCCGGAGCTGAAGGACGACGAGGACGCCTACGAGAGGGTCCCGCCGCACGTGTACCTGGCGCGGCGGCAGGCGAGGGCGTCGGTGGTGGAGGGCGCCGGCCGGACGCTCAAGGGCCGGGACGCGTCGCGTGTGCGCGACGCCGTCTGGAGCCGAACCGGCTTCGACGGCTGAACCGAGCCGGACCGGCTGCGCGAGTTTAGAGATTAATTTGTTTGATTTTGCACTCTCTACCTTTTCTTCTTCTGTGACAAAATTTTGTAATACGGTTTAATTTTTTTGTTTCGGGGAGTTAACGAAAAACAAGGATTAGTTTGTAAATTGTAAGGGGAAGAAGGGAAAAAAAAATGTGTGGTGTGTAGCGTAGCACATTGGTTGAATAATCTTCTTGTTGTTGATTGGGTAGTTGGGTAGCTTCAACCAAAGATGGTTGAAGTCTGATTATTCTTTTGTTAGTTTGTTATGGCCTAAAAAGTGAGAAACAGGCCATGCATCTTGTGATGACAACAGATGGAATGCCATGTATTTTCCCCCCACTGCTTTACTGCTTTATGTTTTCGGATCATATATTTATTTGGGAACGTGTTAAAATTAATTTGGTCTATCTCACATGTATGCATGAGAAGAAAACGAATCAAATGGAATTTGTTAAATCATTTTGCCTTCAACTCGAAGGATATATGTGTGTTTTGTTCTCTACTTCAGTGGATCTCACTGTGTATTAAAGAAAAAAGGAAACCCTTCATTCAAACCGTTGCTATTTTGCCCCCAGCTAGCCCTCCATTGCTGGTTATCCAAAGTAGAACAACAACAACAACAACAATAATAATTACAATTTGCGCGTGTTTAGTTCAGCCGTTTTATATTGTAGTGACTGACTGAGAGTAAAGGTCGAGAGAGAAGCCACCTCTTGGGGTGGATTAATTATTCTTATTCTAGCTAGCTACGAGGAACGTTCGCTTGGGCGCACGCATGCATGCTCACTTGATCAGCCAGGACGAGGGGTGAGGGACCTAATTAATAAGCTATAAATTCCAATTAGGGAAAGTTACAAACAATTATTGAAGAAGTCAGTCTAAGTTTGATGTATCCCTACAATTATATATATTTATGATGAATGCCACCACGTTGTTTGAATGATCCTTTTACCGCTGACTAGGGTGTTCTTTGTTGACGTGAACTTCATGGCGTGCAGGATTGATTATGGATGAGGTGCAGATAATACACCGAAACCCAATTCATTTACTTACGACTCATTCGACTTGGATCGAAGCAGATCAATCTAAACTAAATCAGTTGGATCTTTGTATTCAGCTTAGGGGTGGAATTTTAGCTCGAGGCTCGAGGCTCGGCTCAGGCTCGGCTCGGCTCGGTGCGGCTCGGCTCGGCTCGCATGGCCAACGAGCCGAGCCCGAGCCTACCGCCTGGCTCGCTTGGCCAACGAGCCGAGCCCGAGCCAGCTCGTTAGGCTCGACAGTCATTGAGTCATATAAGGTATGAATTCACAATACAGTAATCAGTATACCTAATGCTAGACATCTAATGAGCAATGCTTGTCTTACCTTACTTTTTGAGTTTACTCTTCTTAGTACTTCAAATGTCTTGTATTGGGTCTACTGATTACTTTTGCCTGAATAAAAGTAAGTGGAGTATTCTTTTTCCAGTTACATGTTTGCGCTTTATAAACCGAAAGAAGCGATCTAACCATACTGTGCTTAAAAGGCGTCCATAAATGTGAAATTGCTTCTTAACCGAACCTAGAGGAGGCTGGAGCACGAGAACGGTGAGAATGGATGGAGGAGCTTCGTTTTTGTGAGAATGAAGGGCATTTGGGCCCTTGCGGTGCCCTTGTAGGCGGCTCGAGGCTCGGCGAGCGAGCCGAGCTCAAGATTGAGCTCGATGTATCTGGCCAATGAGCTCGGCTCATTTCAGCCAGCGAGCTTCGTAGAAGCCATTTCGGCTCGGCTCGATTTCACCCCTAATTCAGCTGAAAGGAGATATATCCCGAGAAACAAGGAAATTTTTTGTATTTGATACAAGATTTGACCCGTATTTACAAAACAATACAACCATTTTACGTATTTACAGAAAATCCACTCATAACCGAGATTTGAAATTCTGTTTTTGAATACTCGGAATTTGAAATCTCGGTTTTTGCGTATTTGGAATGTTGGAGCACATTCCGATTTCACGGATGCATGGACTTTAGCGAAAGAAGAGCACCACCCGAACGGAAGCTAAAGATTTTTAAGTTTGCACCTCTAATAAATATTTTTGAAGTTCTGCCCACACGAGAGAGGGAGAGATCTGCTCTAAGGAGAGAGAGAGAGACGCAACGAAGCGTCGCGCCACCCACGAGGCGAAGGCGGAAGGTAAGAGAGCAGAAAAGGACGCTCGCGATAGTCCGTACAAAAAGAAACGGAGGTAAAAAAGAAAAAGAAAAAGAAAAAACAAACCTCGGCCTTGGTGCGGGGCCCACCAAATAATCAATATCGCCTGTTGGCCGCTTGCGCCCAACTTTTTGGAGGACAAGGACGCGCGTGGCCCGGCCCGCCTAGCGTGCGTGCGTCGCCCGCTCGCGCCCGGCCGCCTAGCGACGCGTGTGCGCTCTCGATCGGAGTTTTCTGGCTTGGGCGCTTGGCCCCGGCGGCCGGTCCAGCCAACGGCGACCGCTTCCGGTGCAGCGTGGACGGACGCGGGCATGCTGCGTTTTCTAGTGCTGCATACGCCTCGCCAGCTGCGACCGTTTGGAGGAGGATATGTACAATGTATCCCGCTGTTGCTGGCTAACGACAATTAAGCCCCTGTTTTTGCGAAGGTGACGTGTAGAAGGTGTACCAGCGAGTTCAACCCTTCTCTTAAAAAAAAATGTTACAAGTCTAGCCCCCTGAGAACAATCGCGGTAGGATAAGACCTGCCGCGGCAGGGAATCGTGGCATCTTTTGCTGCCACGGCAAGCAAGCGCGGTATCTTTTACCTGTCGCGGTAGGTTTTCACCCGTGTCACCTCCCTGCCGTAGTTACATAGCGCGGCAGTGATAAGTGTCCCATGTCAGCTCTTCCGTACTTACCGGGGGCTAGATTTGTAAAAAAATTTTCGCACAAAGCCTACATTTGCAAAAAAGAAACAGAGCCTACATTGGATTTTCTAGAAGCACTAAATGGATTTAAAAAATGTTGAAATTTCTCCGAGATGTTTTATGGATTAATTGGGATTTATTAGAGTTTTTGCAACTTTCCCCCCAATTTTATGATTTTTTTCTCGATTCTTCTTGAATATTTTTTTTTATTTTCCTTGGGTGTGCCGATTTTCGTCGTAAACCGATCGAAAATCGAACATAATCGGTCGAAAATCGAAAACTAGTCCTTTAGTGTGCCGATCTAAGTAGAAAATCAAACAAAATCAATTGAAAATCTGTCAAACCGGTCCGTTTTAGGTTTTCACCTTTTTTGAATTCAGAAATTTTGATTATGCAATTCGTTTAATTTCCACCGATTTTCATCGAAAATGGGTACCGATAGGATGGTCTGTTCCTTAACCGAACTCCCCGCACAACCCAGGTCACACACGTACAGAGAAGCACACGAGAGAGAGAGAGAGATCTAGAGAGAGAGAGAGAGAGACTACTTGCATATTGCTGGGAGCTTTCTGGTGTCCTTGGCTGGTGTGTTCATGCATCCGCGATGTACGCGGTGTCCAATTCTGTTCCAAAGATGCATCCATGGCGACGGGTTTGTTTGCTAATTAGTTAACTCTCCAGGTCCAACCAAAATTCCACTCTGCTCGTGACACAAACACGAGGCCGTTCTGCCCCCATGCATGCGGTTATGTACATCACGGGCGTTTCTATATCGGCGTTCGCCCGTGACATATGAGACTATTCCTTTTGTCACTAGAGGTGATGCGATTTGCTTGATGGTGACAGTGGAAAAAGTTCCTCAATTAGGTACGTACGTTCCATGATGCTACATGCATGTCTCCATTAACCTAATCGCTTTTCAAATTTGCAGCTCAAAAGAGTTGTTGGCCGGTAGCAAGGCTACAAATTTGAGCTCTTTTACGGTGGATTAAAATCAATATAAACCGTCCATTTCTTTGAATCTAATGGTTGAATTAATTTAGATCTAGTTATACTACCACCTGTAGTATTGGTAGTAAAATTAAGAAAGGGGATAAAAGGGTAAAAAATTCTATCATATTATTTGTCCTCTACGGTAAAACACGTCCTGTGATCACAATGAATGACGGATGAATGGATAAGAAGCCTCTAAAGATCATCAAGTATTCGGTGAATCCAAAATCGTGAACGAATTAGGAAAAGTCTAAAATACATCAGATGAATGAATAAAAAGGCCTAAAATACCCTTGAAAAATGGATGGTTAGGTTTGATTTCTACTACCACTATTTACTACCTATGTTATCCACCGTAAAATTTCTCACAAATTTTGTTTTCAAGAATACATCTCGGGACCCACCGAAATTCGAAATTCAAAGCCAGCAAATCTGCTACAGTTTCTTTTTAAAAAAGAAAATCAGTCCTTTTTGTTTCATTTTATTGTTTTTTTTAAAAAAAAAGATTTTCTCTCTTTTAAAATCCCCGTCTGTCTCGATCATTTCGCTCGCAGCAACACTTGGGACCAGGGGAGCAACTAGTTATATATACACGTGTGCCTTCACTACACTCGTCAAGGCCTCATGTATGGAGCGTAGGCACTTGTCCTATTGAACGTATGGACGCATGTACTACATTAAATAAGTCACTTGGCGCCGATCATAGCGATCAAATTGGGGTGGATATGAACGGGACAGCCACCGCCTCTTCGGATAACCAGATATCGAATAACTGATTAGAGTATTGAGATCGTTTTAATCGTTTGGACCCTCGTGACCTGCTTAATTAGTATATTAATGCAGCTGGATGTTGGATGATGATCTCATGTTTTTTTTTTCCCTGGGAGCATATCCGCATATGGATGGAAGATTCCAGCTGATTGCAACCCTAGCTAGTGTTATGGATGCCTCCTCTCTCTCTCTCTCTCTGAGGGGCGGATCTAGCATGCAATTAGTGGGGTCAAATGACCCCAATGATTTTGCCAAAATCACATGTAAATTTAATTGTGTTATATTAGCATATAAGTATATATAGCTATAAGTTATTGTAATGACCCCAGCGACCCCAATAATCTATTTTTCTGGATCCGCCCTCTCTCTCTCTCTCTCTCTCTCTCTCTCTCTCTCTCTCTCTCTCTCTCTCTCTCTCTCTCTCTCTCTCTCTCTCTCTCTCAGGTAGATGAAACTTGATATGCATAGTGGAGGCGCCATGGTAGCCATATATATCTTGTTTGGACTGCCCACTATGAGAGTGTCCGAGTCATGTTTGTCTGTCCTTGTGGCATATCCCACGTGAAGGTTCCTTTCCTGACAAAACCCAGGAGGAATATTCACCAGCACATGACATGGAAAGCTATGATATGGATGTTAATTAGTTGGATAGCTTTTGCAAGTTCTCTTTTCCAAAGAGTGTCCCATTGTTCTTTGGTTTGTGGATTCAGTACTTGATATATATTCTGCATGTAGTCAAGATGTTTGTCATTCTTTTGAGGGTAAAAAAGATGTGTCTGATTAAAGTGTGTTATGGAAATGGATTGTTCGATGTGTAAAGGAGGATCTCACCGGATCCGTAAAGCAGGATATGTGTTGATATCTGAAACTTTTGGATATGGGTGAAAACAGGTCGGATAATCTGATCTGGAGCCAGAGCCGATCGGGATCGGATTGAAGAAGAGATTTGATTATCTGGTCCGATCCGGGACGTGATCCGGATATTTGAGTTCGGATTCGGGATTGGATTCGGAGCAATCAATATCCAGCAAATACGGGATATGATCCGGATATCGATTTTTTTTTTCAATTCGGATATACGGCAAGGTCTATCACATTCATTACGTATTTTCCATGATAACCCATTTGTCTTGACAATTAATTGGTTCTATTATTGCTCAAGTAGCATATTCTTTCTATGATGTTTTTTGAGCTTAGTTGATATATAAGTTGCTATTATGGTCATGTACTCATATGATTTGATTCAACATATATTATTCGATATATGCATGCATTATTCATATATCTTTATCCATTTCTGACATGAATCCGTCACGTATCCATCCCGTGTTAGTATCTCCGATAACCCATATTCGTATCCACATTTGGTTAGCCCGTATCCAGTTTTAAATCCAAAAAATTATAAGTTAAGATACGAAAAGAACAATATGCGTATGTACCCGACCCATTTCACCCCTACCTTTGGATAGAAACATGTGTGCTTCACTTTGTGCAAGCAATATATATCGTAGTGGCCCTGCACATGTAAAGAATGAAGCTGATGAAGAAGGGCTTTAGCTTGTCGGTACAAAATAAGCTCAGGCTTTCAAGACTTGAGAAAACCGCTTCCATTTGGGCGAGCCTAAGCCTCGCATACTTTAACCTCAAGTTCAAGGCCCCCTAAGAAGGCCGGCGTACGTGACGCAATTTGTTGCGTACGACTGTACAAGACAGCATATATTCTTCCATTCTACTCCATGCTGTAAAGAGGCAGGCAGCTAGAGAAACTATTGGATTAATATATTCACCTGACTATCCTGTCCGTAAGTACAAGCCAGACAGAAGCAACAAGCTAGGGAGGCTGCGAAGCAAGAGTACCAAAGGTCACCTGCTACTAATCTGTTACGAAAAGCATCGTCCACATTGATCACCACAAAGCTCTTGGTTTTTTCCTTTAGGACTCTACGCGGACCTGGGCATATGGCTTCCCTAAAAATGACTTGCAGATAGAATTAACGACCTAGACTTGACAACAGCGAAGTCAGGCATCTATCCATTGTCAGACACACACACACAACACACCGTCTTTGGCCTACTTTTCTGTTTTTTTTTTTTTTTTTTTTTTTTTTTTGAAAAGAGCCGGAGCTTATATTAAAAAGAGGAAGTGTGGAAACAAAGTGCAGGAGGCTGCACTAGAGAGAAGAGGAGGGGAGAAAAGTAAAGAAAAAAAAATAAGAGAGATGAGGACAAAAAGCTAGAAGACTCTTGTTAAACTAGTCGATGCAGCAACTTTTTGATCCCTCGTGTTTCAGCAAATGATCAGCATGAAGCGTCGGCCTTAGCCTACTTTTCTTACAAGAAAGAAGAGAACATGTATGCAAATTACAACGGGTCGAAAAGGCACAATAAAATAAATAAATAGCGAATTAACTAGAAAATATAAATGAAGCTGTATTGAATGAGCACTAGTTTTAAAATAAGATCCAGCAGCCTCAGCTATTGGGTTGGATCAAGAAGACTAAATCAAACACTAAAAGCCACCGGCACCTTTTTGTTGTTTACAAAATTGGATTAATCCATATTGCATTTATACCCTTGTCCTTTTTTTTAGACAGCCCTTACAATTTCAAGTGAACATGAAATGCCCCAAAATTTCAAAACCAAAAATCAAAACCCTAATTCGAGTTTATTGGAGTTAATCGCGTTTTGATTCTTAAACGTGTTCTTCCCACTCTTGATCCCGTTCTTGGATTCTTGAGAGAGATTGGATGGGAGTGGTTGGAAAACTTACTGTTGCCTCCCTTTGGACCGATCCTTGCACGCGCTCGCCCGGTCGCCTCCGCGCGTCGGCGTCGCCATCCCGTCGCCCGTGCGTCATCCTCGCCTCGCGCGCTGGCTGCTCCCTCTCTGCTGGGTCGTCGCCCGCCTCGGGACCGCGCGCAACCGCTCCCGTCGCCGCGTCATGCTTCACCAACCGCCGTCCCGTCGCCCCTTCCACTGCCCAACCACCCCGTGGACTCGCCGCCTGGCTCCCCCACGCTATGCCGCTCCCGCATCGGCCGCCGTCACCCTCGCTTAGCGCGCCGCCCGTTCTCCCTCACGTGGGTCGTCACCTTGGATTCCTGTCCCCTCCGCCACCCACCTCGGGACCTCGCGCCACCCGCCCCCGTCGCCTCCGCGCTCGTCACCGCCCCTGCCCCGTCGCTTCATCCTCGCGCCCATGCCACACGCGGGTATAAAGCCCGCGCCGCGCCCGCCTTCGCCTCCCCTTGCTCGCCTCCCCTCCTCTTCCTTGGTGAGGCTTTCCCCCTTCTCCTTCGGCCCCGGCCAAAGCCACACCGTGTCGTTTCCTCGCCCGCTCGTCTCCCCCGAGCTCCGAATCCCTAACCCTAACCCCACACGAACCCCTTGCTCCCCCTTGCCTCTTCGTCTCCCCCACCGAAGCCCTCCCCGACCCATCTTCTTCTTCCGCCCCGGCCGGTGTCGCCCCGCCGCCTCGCTCGCGTTGCCCCAAGCCGCCTCGCTCGCGTTGCCCCAGCGCCGCTCGCTCCACTAACCTAGCCGAATCCTCACAGCCTTATGCGTTCTTGGGCCAGCATTGCATGGGTTTGGCTTGACTAAGCCGCGCGTTCGGCACAATGGGCCATTTGGCGAAGCTTAGGCCAAGCCAGTCTTGATCCGATACAGGTTTTCCTTTTTGTTTTTCTTTTCGGTTTTAAGTAAATCCGAAAATCCGTTAAATATTCCAAAAATCCGAGAAAATCCCCCGAAACTCCAAAAATGACCCAAATACACTATCCGAACCGTTTCGCGCCACTGAGTCCTAATATGATCTCTGTTTCGCCGTTTGAAGTCCACAAAATTCCAAAATACCCATAAATCCCTCAAACCTCCCCTCCGGCCCTTTTCTCTCCCGGTTTCTTTTTCGTTTTCCTTTTCTTGTTTTTCTCTTTTCTTTTCTTTGTTGTTTTATTCGTTTATTTATTGTTCGCCTTCTTGTACGCTAGATCCGACCTTGGAGCCCGTCTCGGAGCAGTACGAGGGGCCGGAGAAGGAGCCGTACGTGACCGACACCGAGTTCAACGACGTCGACGACAACCTAGGACTTCCCCTCGCCTCGCAAGGCAAGCCGCACTCCTTGAACATGTTGAACCCATGATATTATTGTAGTATTAATTATTTTGCTATTGCATTATGTTATTATGTTAAATGCTAGAAATGTTTATTTTAGAATGCCATGATGACATAGGTAGTACCTAGCTTGTTTAAAGACCCACTTTGTATTGTTATGCCATATTTTCGTTGAAAACCCTAGGCATAGCTATTGAACCTCGTATGCTAGTAGTTATTAATTAGTTGAACATCAAAAATGATTTGTGTATTAAAATAAGACCATCAAGCAGGAGACTTGGTGTAGTCTATATTCAAAAATATGCTACGGTGAGAGGACTTTGGCGGGCAAACCACCAGATGGCTACGTGCCCGAACCTCGACCGATGACGAGGCCAATGTGTGTGGTGTGAATTGTTGGTTTGGAATTGGCTAAATCTTAGGCATAAAGTAGGTAATCACAATCTTGTGCAAAGTAAATAACTTAGATCTCGCTCAACCACAAGTCGGGTCGGTTAGCTAAACCGCCTCCGACAAAGCTCAGTACATTGTTCACCCCATGGGAATACCTACATACTTACTAGTACCATTCTCCGTGAGGAGAATGGAGATCAGCATTCCCAGTCGAGGAGTGGCTGAGAGGATTGTGGGACGGGAATGAGGTATCATTCGTCGGGCCTCACAACGGTAGGTACCCACATAGTATTGGCCCACAGCTCTTGAGTTGGCGAGCCGAGAACAGTGGGACCGAATACCTATCGGGTAGGAACTATCATGGTAATGTTCAATCAAAAGGCTTTGATGGTCTCGGCCTGGCCGTATGCATTTAAGTTGCATGTAAGTTTGCGCAGGGCATGATGGTCGTAGATATCTTGTGGGTAAAGCTGAGCAACTCTGCAGAGTCATATTTAAATGGTATTCGAATACGCCGTGCTTCCGGTAAATGAAGCTAAGTTTGAATTGGGGTGAATCCCGTAACCTAACCCAAGTAGAATTGTTATTTCCAACTTGACGTAATGATGAACTTGTGAGAAATTCAATTTTGCTTATTTCTATTATGTATAGTTTATGCTTCAAATGTAAAATGTCTTCGAAAATGAAACTGCATCCACAATGATAATAACCATATTGCCTCATCCTTTGTGAATACCCTCCCATGTAATATTCAGAAATTCCCGTGCGGTTTGTTGAGTACTGTTGTGTACTCAGTCTTGCTTTTCAACCTATTTTAGAATCTGAAGACGCCGGAGAATTCCAGGAGATCGTGGATGGCAAAGCAGTTTGGTTTTAGGGTCCTTTTTCTGTGCTCAGGCCTTGCCTGTGTGGTCTTTTGGTAATGTAATTTATTGAAGCCCGCTGCTTCCTTTTGTAAAACTTTGGCCGTTAGGCCCTATGTGATGTAAAAACTATCGTTTCGCTCTTATGCTGGCAATGTATGACTTGGTTCCCGACGGCTAATCATCCTGGGTATCCGTTGTGGATTTAAACGCACCCCCTTGAAAAAGACGGTCTGTCACATATGTTACCTTCGTTTGCAGTAGTATCCATCCGTTGATAAATATAAATTGTATTTTGATTTTGTACAAGGATTAATATTGCGGTGAAATTAAGAAAGACATGAGAGAAAATGACTTGCATACCCCCCATAATTATCTTGGAAGATAAGAGACAATACTTTATGTGGGTGGTAATGAATAAATGAATATAGTTGAGTGAGAATAAATATGAGTATAGTAGAAAAGGCTCGTTAAATCTAATAAGCCTTATATTTATCAACAAAACTAGTCAAACTATAAGTCTTGTATTTATTAACGGAGGAAGTACTTGTTACTTACAAATATCAGGCCACTTTGTTCTTTCTAATACGTGGTTTCCCATTTTACCCCCACGCGGTAGGCTCATATTATACACTAATAATGAGAAGATAATGATCAGTTAATGATGGCATTCTTGTCACATTTTGAAAAGTATGATTGCGTATGTTACCGTGCTAATGCGCCACGGTCAATAGTGACTACTGACTGGTACAAGGAAAAAGGACTGAGCGAGTGATTCACTGCATTCAAAGAAGGCAGATGAGAGCCATGGTCGTTATACTATTTTAAGTGCAGTTCCTAGTACTTGCGTTAGGGATGTAAATGGGCCGGCCCTAGGGTCATCTTTGACCCACTCTGCACTAAAACTTAAAAGGTGGACTAAAAATTAAATTTTTAGTACAAACAAATAAACTAGAATGAGTCAAAGAAGACCCTAGGGTCAACCCATTTGCATCCCTAACTTGCGTTGAGTGGTTAACACTATTGCTTAGTTACCTTAGTTATCTTTTATTTGTTGTTTTGGGCATCAGCGTAGTCTTTAATATACCATATATAATCACTATTTTTTGTAATTATGCTAGAATAAATATTTAAAAGTTATGATATAAAAATACTTTTGATGGCAAATCTAATAGTATAATTTTCATTTGACAAATCTAAATATTTTTTATACATTTTAAAAAGACAAGAAAAAACATAAAGGAGGGAGCAGTAATTAGTAATGTCATTAAGATGTCGACATTATCCTCCCATGAGAGCGTCACTGTATTGTCGCTGCAGATAAGCCGTATTTGTCTTACTCTTTTGGGTTACAAATAGTTGTTATTTTGGACATAGATGCAGGTAAACTTTCAAACTTTGATTGTCTGTATATTTTTTAAATATTTAAAATCACATATATAAAAATCATATGTGTAGATTTGTAAAGAAAAATACTTTCATAATATTGTAATATTGTTAGGTTTTATAAATATATTGTAATAAAAATTAGTGATTAAAACTGTATTTTAGAGACCATTTCGATGTCTAAAATTTCGATGTCTAAAATGATGATTATTTGTGACCCGAGGCAAATATATTAGGAAGCTTCGCATAACCTTCTAGGAACTGTCACGTGTTTTCTACACGCGGGAGACGAATAGACCGGGGGTAGTAATCTGACAAAGTAAAGTGCTTTAAGTGCAATCATCTGTTTAAGATAATAATTTAGCCAGCACATAAGCTCATTAACAACATTGTGGTGCTACTCATATGATAAGGATGAAGCTTCACATAACCTTCGTTGACTCGTATATTATTACCCCTGGCGCTTCTTTCCTGGGATGTGAATGAGACCGGCACGAAATGCTTTAACCACCTTCTCTCCAACTTTTCTTTGTGTTGGGAGTAAGAAATTGCGGGTGTCTACATGCTAAGATAAGAATGATAAACAACCTAATCCGGATAAAAACCGTAGAAAATTTGCATTGTAGGGATAAAGCAAGGCACCAGCGATTCTACTGGTTAAGTGATTATTATTTATTAAACTGAAGACCTTAGCTCCTCTAAAATCCATGCGTTTCAAATAGAACCTTAGCCTTGCTACATGCGCTACCAGTTTTCGTATGTTTCCTGACAGCCAAAAATTTCGATGGCTAGGGATGGATCTGTACAAGCTACTAATGCTTCGATGCCATGATGCTGAAACTTACAAAGAACTCTTAGCTGATTCGCTGTTCATGTCACGATACTTCTTCCGGGCACCAAAGGTTTATTACAGGCAGTTCAAGACCTAAATTGGTATACACGATGAGTGACATTTAAGTACTTGTACCAGCAGTTCCGAAAAGGTAGTGCATTCCAGGACAGTGACCAATTACAATGGCACGGAATGCTTATTGAGATTTTGATGGGTGGTCGCGCACTCGCGCGTAACTAGAGAGCAGCAATGCACTCAATCTCGATTCTGGCGTTCAGTGGCAGAGCTGCTACTTGGTAAGTTGAGCGTGCCGGTGCAGGTGCCGGGAAATCTGCAGTGAACAAAGTGAATTTCTTCAGAAATAGTACAGTACAGTAAAACAATATTACTGCCAGAATTCCAATGCCCATGCACAGAAACAGACATACGTTTCATGCATAAATCATGGCAACAAGAAGGGGAGTACAAATATCAAGCTTACATTTTGCATAAATCTCATTCACTTTCTTGAAATCCTGTAAATCAGCCAACCTGCAGGTAAATGAAGGGAATTACTCCCAGGGTTCATAATATATGACAACAAACCAACTTTCATGTAAAGAACATGTACATACATGATTGTTGTCTTGACAACTGAAGAGTAGCTAGCACCGCTTGCTTTCAATATTTCTCCCATGTTCTTCATAACCTGTGACAGAATCGGAGAAACACAAACACATTGTCAGAAAAGAGCACCTTGCAAGTGGCAGCAGATACAATAGACAGTTTTACTGAAAGCAAAGGAAGCTATGGAAACTGATACAGGAAAGTAGGAAACGGAAGGGGGTGTTGCCCGATACAGATTCAGTATCATCATTCTACATTGTTGCATATACTGTCATATAGCACTAGCCAAATATGTTAAGCCTTTCCACAGAGATATCCAAAATGCAGAACAATATGTTTGATGCACCACTAAGAAATTCAAGTGCTGATTTCAGTATAGCCCATGGATAAGGCTTAGAAACATACAGAACTAATCACAAGGAAATGGTGGGCACTGGGAGTAACTCAGAAACTAATCTGCGTATGTGTTCACATTTGGACATTGTTTCATCCACATTCTGAAAGAACTTTCTGGGGGCTAAAAAAGGTAAGCAACATTCAGGAACATCAAGGTCTTCACCTGCTCAGTTTGCTCCTCCACGCTTTCAGAGACAAACTTCCCTGTCTGAAAACAAAAGGTACTCCACATAAGTTATACTGGCACCTCAAACTAGTAAAGCGACAGATTGAATTTATGATGTAGAGAAATAAGAAAAAAGATGAAAGAACAAAAGTTGAGCAGCAAACCTCAGGATTTAGGCCAAGAACCCCAGAGACAAACACAAGATTGTTTGCTTTGATGGCCTGAGAATATGGGCCTAATGCTGCCGGCGCCTTCTCTGTCTGAACAGCCTCCTTTTTAACTAATTAGAATATTTGAAAAGCATCATTAGAGTATAACAACATGGTTTAAAGTTAACAAGTTTGAACCTTTGAAAACATCTTGCAAAAAGGCAAGCTATGCAAAACTGTAATAGAGTAGGACAAAAAACACTTCTGCAGTTCTGCTTATTTGTCCAACAAACTACACAAGATCAACTGATGAACAAATTTAGCTAACTTGGGCATTATTTGTTGATCATTGAGCCCTTTTTGTACTTCACCTCACTTCTAATCAATGTCAGGTGAGCCACAGTTTGTTCATCTTCGTTGCATTTGAGAACTGAGAATCATTCAACACTCTTGCAGCTAGCAGGTATATTACACATCATTTGAGCATTTATAGGAGTAATTTGCTCTTTGCTCTCTAGGACCATATGCCCCAACCAATATGGATCCAACAACCATTTTTTGTGGGGGCACCCATGCAGCCTAGTGTTAGAGCACAAGGTTGTGGCAGTTGGGGTCTCATGGGTTCAAGCCCCCACTCCCCTTCTTTGAAACAAAAAAGAAAACATGGTTCCTCGTATATATTCTCATATTTAACAAACATTTTTTGTGCGCGTTGCTCTTAACCTTCATCATCAGACAACAGTCCTCTTGACAGTAGAACTTGCCTGTTTTTCCCCCTTTTGGAAAGCAGAACTTATTTACACCTGTTGGCTATTGCTACTGTCTGACACACTGCCAACCCAGTCTAATCGGCGATCCAATATCCTACAACCATTGTTGTGATGAACGATGACTAAGTTTGCATTTTCACTTCATCCGTCAATCACTAACACTTTCCATGAAAGAGACTAGATAGAAACAAGCCGCATTGCATATCTAACCGCTTCTTGATAGAGTTGCATCTATGATGACAGCATTTCAACCTCTCTCAACAAAAAAAATGGTGTTGCAATTACACTACAATCTTCTTTCGTTCGGGTAAAATTACTCGTCTGACGAAAAAGCAGTAGTACACTACGACACTAGAAGTAAATTAGGAATATTGCAACTAAGAGCGCACGGTTGAAAAGATAACGGGGAATCCTTAAGCTAATTAGAGAAGGAGGGCAAACAGAGAGAACCCCAGTTAAGGCGCGCGTTCCTCGACGCGATGGAGTGGTTCGCAGGAGGCGTCCCAGCGGATGAGGCGCTTCTGCCAGAAGGGGGGAAGGGAGATGAGAAGCGTACCGGTGGCGGAGGTGGAGAGGGACGCAGCGGCGGGGCCGAAGCGGCGGCGCCCGGCGAAGGATACGGAGGCGGCGGCGGAGAGAGGCAGACGGATCTCCGCGGCCGGCAAGGCGGCGGCAGCGAACCTGGAGACGGCGGCGGCGCTCCACGCCATGGCTAGAACCCTACTCCAGCAACCAACAACGACGAGCACGGGTTGGGATTTGGTAAGTATTCTGTTGTTTCTCTACTATTCTAAAGCACCACTTGGTGGCAGTGGTCCATTCTACACGTCATTAATTGCCCTGTTTAATTGCTCTACTTAATTGCTCTGCTTAATTGCCCTACTCAAGAAACGAAACGTTGCTTTAATTAGCCAGCTTTCACAAGAAACGAAGCGTTAAAGATAGATGTTTGATCTTGTAAAATAATTTTTTTTTATTTTTTAATCTTTATTTTTCGTTATCAATTTTGTTTTTCGTAGCAACGCACGGGCATGTAGCTAGTTTCTCTTGGATTGGAGCTGAGCTTTGTCGTAAAATGGGGTCCGCCTGGTGGATTAGTGAGGGGAGCCGCCGCATGTCGGCATGTTAGGGCTGATTAAGGCCTGTTTGGGGTTTCGGTGCTGTTGGGCTAAAAAACAGTTGTAGTTAATTTTTTAAAGATATTCTTTGATAAATTAGTTTTGCTAGTTTTTTTTTAAGATGAGAGAGGGGGAGGCGAGCCAAGGCACAGGAGCGCGATGGCCGGAAGAAAGTAGCACGGAGGAGGCATGACGGCTAGGAGGACGTGGCGGAGAGGATGCAGAGCGCTGGGAGGCGGCGAGCTCAGGGAGGCACGCAGAGGAGGCGGAGCTCGGGGAGGCGGCAACGGAGCTCGAGGAGGCGCACATAGGAGGCGGAGCACAGGGAGGATGAGGCCTCTGCAGGGAGGAGCATTCGATGCCGTCTTTTGGGGCCTGTGCTGTGAAGTAGCCTAAAAGCCAGCCTGTTTGGGGGCTTTTGGTTCAAAGCCAAAGCCAAACTGAAACACAACCCTCTAAATAGGGTCTAAATTTGTTTACGCTTTTGAGACCCATTTGTTTGATACAAAATGGGATCTTTCTGTTTCTAGAGGAATATTATGAAACACACCATTGCAGGCAGGCTGGCATGTGACTCGTAACTAGGGGGCAATTCGTTTCGGATAATTTCTAATCAATGAAACCATAGCATATTCATCATTCTTTATTGATAATAAATATTCAGAGTTACAAATGAAATGGCACGTAGGCCAGCAAATAAATAAATGACTAAATAAAACAGCGGAGCTGAAGAACAATAAATAGAGCCCAATTAATTTGCCACAGGTAATCGACTGGAGGCACGGCCTAGTCCAATTGGTCCTCATCACCGTGGTACTCCTCCTCTGAAGAAGTAGATTAAGCAAGGGTGAGTACTAACGTACTCAGCAAATCACATCGAAAATGCAATATAAATGTACATGCAACAAAGGAAGGTTATATGGTTCGTTTAAGTGTAAAGCAACAGTTTACTAAACATACTAAATAATTTTAAATAGCATAATTTATAAGGAAACTCAAATCTATATATTTTTCTTTTAACTCAGAAATCACTCCTGGAACTTTCTAAGTTTTTATCCCTGATGGACTCCCTCTATCCCAACAACATTTTCGTAAACCAAACTTTAAATTACCAAAATTCTAATATGAGAATGGCTTGCTCGGCATGCCCATAACCGCGGGCACGGCTAATCGATTAGTTTAACACTTTGCAGAGGTTGTACAACTCTACCCACAAGACATGATATTTTCCTTATGTCAGCACACTTCCTTTGATGAGTGACAGAGAAAATCATGACAAGACCCCTATAAAAAATTATACATGTAGTCATACCCGCTAATATTTCATCGCTGAAAGAATCCCTCTATTCAGAAACCCACTCTTGCGCCAAAGTGGCAGCCTCATGCTTTCACCACACCACTACCCCATATGGCATGACTGTCCATGATATAACTTAATATGGCTAGTCAGGTATGTCACATTCCAAACCCGTGGTAGTAAGGTTAGGTTTTACATTCAGCAAAACTTAAACATGTCGTTAATTGGCGAGACTTTTCATAAACCCAAGATGATAACCACACCACCTTCCAACCATTTCTCGTCCGGTCTAAGTCATTCTCATTTTAACCATACTATTTTCACATTAATACTAGCATCATAATTTTCATTTTAACAGAACATTATTTTGGCATAAATCCCCCAAAACTTCCTATGTTAAGTTCTAAGCATGTCTAAGCAATGTCTAATTATTATCATAACATGGTTCATAATTTTCTTAAGATTACAAGGGCATCGGAACTCAAATGTCAAAGGTAACATATCAATATTGGTTATAACTATCATTTAAAACTAGGTCGGAAATTAACGTTTATAACAAATAAGAATGCAATAATTTAAAATTTAACATACAAGTTTGCAAACTGAGAGCAACATGATCAAGGTGCGCAATGCCATGATCGAGGCCGGGGCCGGCGGGGAAGGGGAGCGGCGACGCATGGAGGCGAGCTCGGCGGCGGGGTCGGTGGAGCCGGAGGAGACTGGAGGGAGGCGGGGCGGCGCATGGAGTCGAGCTTCGGCGGCGAGGTCGGTGGAGCTGGAGGAGGCTAGAGGAGGTGGGCGGCTCGGCCAGCAGGCGGCTCAGGCGGCCGGAGCCGAGAGGGGCAGCGGCCTGCTGCGAGGAGGAGGAGGCGGGGGCCGGCGGAGGCGTGTGGTTCGCGGCAGCTTGATTCCTTGGCGGCGCAGGAAGGCCGGCGGCGGCTGTTGGCAGGGCGGCGCCTGGCACAGGGAGATCCGGGCATCACACAAACTAATGGAGGCGCACGACGACGCAAACGATGTCGTCCTTGCTGCCCCGGTGGAGCACGTCGTCGACTAGCCTCGCATTCGCAGCAGCCTCCTGGGCGTCCCTCGTGCCCTTGATCTCGTCCATCGCCTCCTAGTTCGACATCGCCTTCTAGGGCCCGTTGCTGGTTAGCACGACGAGTTCGGTTGCACCGCCGACGTCCTCGATCGCCACGTCCGGGTCCGTGCTGATGTGCTACTCGATCGACCGGTCCCCGAACGCTCGCGACATCGCCAACTGTGCGTCCACACGAGGCACATCTCCTGCACATATATGTACCAACAGCATCAACACGTGTGGGTACTGTATCATGCTCATGGTGAACTCAAGATGGCGATGAGTACGTACCGTGGATCTCGGTGATGAAGAAGCCCCTGCTCTCGATTTCGCAGCGCTCCCGGAGCGGCTCGTGGTTCACAGACAGCTGCCTCGCCTTGCCGCACTGATCGCACGCCACGGCGCGGGAGTCCCCCACGTTCGTCACCACTAGCGTCTCGCCGTTCGCCAGGATCGCTGTCATCGCCGTCGATCTGCCGCGGCTATTTTTTAGTAGATTAATTAGTAGTACTACAATAAAACCAAGTCACTGATTACTTGTAAGTGGTGAGAAAAATAAGAGCAAGAAAATACAAAAAGTGCTAGTTGTGTCACATCACAAATATTTTTCTCTGTGTATGCTATTATATTCTTTTTTGTGTTTTTGTGTGTAAACCAACAATTCATATGAGAGCAAGGATCTAATCTGTGAAATCATGTGATGAAAAATTGGCTTGGTGATGAATTTGGTATTGCAAAGTGGTTGTGCTCATGGCATGTGTGGTGCATGTGCATGTGTTATTTCAGAACATTAATGGATATGCTTGTGATAGCATGGTAATGGTTTTGCTTGATGCAATGCGCGCTCGTGTGAGTGGTTGCATGGATTGATCTTGAGTCAAGTCGTGGACTTGTGCTCGTACACGGTTGTGTGTTTGTTCATGTGCAGGTGTTGCTTGAGGTCGAACGTGGTCGGTGACGGGACCGGAACTAGGTTCATGGAGGAACTGAGGTTCGGGACTAGGTTCAGGGAGGAATCGAGGTCTTGGTGGTCGAGGATGTCATGCGGGGCGTTCGGACTAGAGAACGGTGCACATGGTTGCTAGTTAGTCACGTGAGTATGGCAGGTGGCCATGCGCGTGCAAAGTGTTAGTCACGTGAGTATGGCAGGTGGGCTGTATGCGTGCAGTTGTAATCGTTTTGAGGTAGTTTGCATGTATTGGGCCATGTTGGGCCAAGTGGACATGCATGCGAACTCTTCTAAGGTTTTCTTATAAATAGGGGGAGGTGTCTCCTGTTTATTGAGAACCATGGATTTAGGGTTTGTACTCTTTTGTTTGGAGTACTTTAATTAGACAATACTAAAAGAAATAAAGATTGATTTCCTCATCCAGTCCAGAAGCCGCACAAAAATAAAAAGGAAGTGCAGCCGGTGGTGCAAGTTGCTTTTTATCTTCTTGCGTCTGTATTCGTCGGCGGCTGGAAGGACGATCTCCTGGCGTATTACTTGCAG
This sequence comes from Rhipidocladum racemiflorum, assembly GCA_036346355.1. Classification (NCBI taxonomy): domain Eukaryota; kingdom Viridiplantae; phylum Streptophyta; class Magnoliopsida; order Poales; family Poaceae; genus Rhipidocladum; species Rhipidocladum racemiflorum. The sequence continues at coordinate 46,488,999 of CM070582.1, read as the reverse complement.
CCGGCGATTGGGCAAGAAAAAGGCATCGCGCCTGGCGAGAGCCTCCGTGACGTCTTGGCTATTCATGCTTGAAGGCCAGGAGACTTTTTGATCGTGCGACGTGAGGAAAAATCAAGGGCGTGCGACCTTGTGTCCTGCGGCCAGAAGGTTCTTGTTTGATTGTTGCATGCATGCAGGAGGTTTCCTTGCGGCCAGAGGTTCTCGTGATTAGTTCATGCAGTCAGCTGAACAAAGAAAAGAAACAGCAATAGAGATCGGCAAAGAAGACTTTCCTCGGTGCTACGATTGCGTGCGCTCTGATACCCTCGCATGAACAGTGTCGATGCTAAAGTAATCCATGTTCTTCTCTCTCCTTGTTTGCACATTTAATTTGGTTTTAGATTGATTCGTTATTTCATCATAATAATTTTGATTTGATCTATTCCAAACCTTCCTAGGGCATCAAGTGATAGATCTAAAAAGTTTGGTTGATTAATTCTTTGTAGATTTTGCCTAATCACGAAATTAGGGTTTAATCTATTTTCGGTATTAGTGATACAGTCATCTTGTGAAGCTTATAAATTTTGATCCGTAGATCCGATTGAGCTGATTCTTGTTGGGTTAGTTTCTAAATTGAATCTAGTTTCTACAGTAAAAATTTCACATCAATCCGATCGTTGGATCTCCAGGAATTCGCGTTTTAGTGAACGTCTGTCAATCTGTTTTTGCGTGAACCGAAGCAATTATTTGATTCCAAATTGGGGTGAATTTTTAGTAGATCAAAAATTTGATTTTCGCTTCCGCACAATCATTCACCCCCCCTCTGATTGCTATACTATTATATATCGATCCTACATAATCTAATCTTGATGTCACGCTTGCCCTGAGGAAGCCCACCATTGTTGCGTCTAGAGACAGGCTATCGTTGCTGAGCAATGCAGTGTTAAGCGGGAACCAATGGCGCATCGAGTGGGACTGTGTTTGGGCATGCGGCTCCACGGAGAGAAGACAGCGAGGTAGCGAGCCGTCGTCGAGGTACGCACTGTAAACAATGTGTGGTGTACATGCGTGTGTATTCAGGTCATTGTATTAGTGTCCTATATGTGCGTGAGTACTTATGTGTGTCCAAGTGCTCAAGTGTGTAAAGCTTTGATCCGAGTCTCCGTGCCATAGAAGTTGCGTCACGAGTGGGAAGAACCAGCGATAAGATATGACAGCGAAAGGATGGAGAAGGCGTGTCTCCCAAATACTTGCTATTGACAAACATCGTCGACAACTGGCTTGACAAGATTGCATTAGCAGCCATATGCATGTCTTGTCGAGAAGGTGGTCAAAGCTACACGTTCTCGTATCAATTGTGTCAACGAGATAATGTGTGTGATCATGTGAGTTCTTGTGTGAGTTATGTCTGAGTTCACTTCGGAATGCCCCAAGCCAAAGGAGGAGGTGCATGCGCATTTCATTTAGAAGATGCGTTCACTGTCCTGAGTCAGATAAGTTGAGCCGAGAATGTTAAGGAGATGGGTTCGCCATCCTGAGTAAAGTAAATAAGTTGAGTTCAAAATAGATGCCTCCTTCAAAAGTTCCACAATAAAATTGGCATGACACGACAATCGAGACTTGAGAGACTCGACGGGATGGCTTACTCCCATCTGTACAGTTATCAACTCACAATTGGAAACTCTGAGATAGTGGCAGACCCAATGGCGGGTTAAGGTGGGTTAGGGCACACCCTACCACCGACGAAACCATAGGTACCCATGAGGGTGGCAGCCAGTTAGGCGGTGAGCAGCGGTTGGGCGACCGACCAAGGAGGCACGACGGAGGGGCGAGCTGGAGAGGGTGGCAGCCGACCGAGGAGCCCTGAGCCCCGAGCGTGACAGACAGCATAGGACTGAGGAAGTGAGAAGGCCTAACCGCCTGAGGAGCGCGCCGACCGACAGAGGAGGTCCGAGGGGCAAGCTGCCAGTTAGCTGCTACCACCCGGTAAGTAGGCCAGCACGATTAACGCCGAGGCGCCCTTCTAGCCTGAGTTGCCCGTGCCTCCTTCCCATGCCCTGGTGTTGTCGACGATGTGCTAGCACACGAGGCGGTGGTTGAGCGCGACATCGATGGCATGGAGTTTGTTTGCGCCCTTGGCCTTGTCCCGGGCCATAGTCACCGGGTGGTCGTGGGCAGCCAGCGCACCGCGGCCGTCGGCACTTGCTCATGCTCCTGGACGCATTCATCGGTTTGGACGGCACCCTGCGTTAAGCTCCACCGTCACCCTCGCTGCATTGTCGTCGGTGAGCATCTCCTAAAATTTGATCTTGGGTCCGCCACCAAGAAAGATACACTACTTAATTGGGTGTCCCTAGGCAATGGTCTTTCTGGTTGGACAACACACTTTTGTGGATATGCTTTCCCGGCGCTTTTCTCCCATTGTTTCAGTGGCGCTTGTCTTCTCCAAAACTCCAACCCGGACCTTCATCCGAGATGGAGGCTTACCGGGTTACAGGCACTTCGGTCCCTGGGGGCAGGGAATATTTCAGAATTTGACATTCAATTCGCAAGTCTTTCGGCTCATTTGGATGACATATGGGACCGTCTGTGTGTATGACAGTGAACCAGAGTGTCAAATTCCAAAATACGAATTTTAAAGAGTGTCATATTCTGAAAACTCCCGGGCATCGGTGGTTCTCTTGATCTTCCAATGCAGACCGCCGGTGCGTACTCTCGTGGTGGAACCCAGACCTTCTCCACTCATGGCGCCCACTGAGCAGCGTGCCAAAGCCTTCCACATGATCGCTTCGCCCAGAAAATCTTCAGCCATGAGGATGACAAGGTCCTCAAAACGCTGCTCTGATCATCTCCTTATCTGGGCATGCGGATATAAGAATACCTTACACAAGCAACTAATTATAAGCTGGGGGTGAAAGGGGCATCGGCCTAATGTCGATGTAATTGTTTCGCGTTGTAAACTGCGGATTTGCTCCTTTGAATAAAATTGTTTAGGCTGGCTCTGAAAGCCGGCCGTAGTTCCAGTAAAAAAAACAATGAACAGTTGCTACTGTTGGTTGACTGGGGTGTGATGCCACCTCAAGCCAAGCACCCCATGAGTTCCAGCTTTCTACTGAAGTTCCACAGAGCAGGTGACCATCCTGAAGCAAGAGAGGCTGCATTGTGAAAGCACAGGTATAACAAAGTTTACTGCTTCTGAGATGCTAGGTAGAGTGGCGCCCGTACCGAGTGAATTTTGATAAAGTGCAAAACGGTTTGACCCAGAGTTGGATGCGAATCTGCGAAACCATCGGGTTTTTTTTGGCAAAAGATTTGGTGTAAAGGGCTAGACGTAATTTCGGAATTCACGGAGGAACTAATCGGCAAGATGCTATCCGGACAAGGGTGTGAATTTACGTAATCACAATGTTTTTTTTGCACAACAGCTGGCGAAGAGTCTCAACATAATTTCAAAATTTGCGAAGGACTTTTTCACAAGAACAATGATGAGCCATTCCCTCCTACGTAAGAGGTAAGATATGGCTCCATGACATAATGGTAGCAAAAGTATCACGTATCAGAAGGAAGCTGAAAAAGAACAGGGTTCCATATAAGGATGATAATGGGCTAAATCCCAACACAGATCTGGTTCAAGTCTAATATTTTTTTTTTAGATTCGTATCCAGTCTGGTCCGAAAAGAGTGAGGTCAAACCTGATTTAGGCCCAAATGAAAGTCTGAACCTTGATTTGGGTTTTTATCTAGATAAAATGTTTGTATGATGAGTTGATAGTTTACCTTGCAATATTCAAGTGATAAAACTAGATCTATAATTACATACCTTACTTACTGCAAACATAGATTGGAAGTTAGAACTTAAAGCATACAGCTGAAATACGTAAAACAAAAATAAAAACACTAGTGCTAGAGATAACATCAATTAGTTTTTGACCGGTGGCGAGAGATCTAGTAGAAAAATATAAGGTCCAAGTCTGGCCCAATCTGGCCTAGATCTGATCCAAATAGCTATGGATCCAAAATGAGTACAATCCATTTGCAGTTTTAGATCGATCTAATCCAAAAACCTAGACCGGTCCAAACCCATTAGCATCCCTAGTTCCACATAGGCACATTGGGCACTTCATCAGCTACGCTACTTCTGGAGCGTGCCATGAGCAATTCTGTAATAGGTGAACTTCATTGAATGTATTGACTATCAAGAAACAATAATAAACAGATATACTGCAGGATCGTTCATCCATTTCAGAAAAAAAGGGATGAATTTGAAGCATTTTAGGATACATAATATCTCTGCAACCCAAATTTTCTCCTCAACCTAACCCACAAGGGCATGCATAGCTTATCATGATAAGAGTCAAGATAAACCATCCAAAAAGTTTGAAGCAGGAGGACAAAGGTAGGAACTTAATCTGACGTCAACAATGGTGGAAGAATGACAGCTTTCAAAAGGTGTGTTTCCTGCAGGAAATTTAAATCTTCCTTCAATATGCTCCACATGATTGTCCCATCCTCAGTGATGTTGGAGTGGTCTTTCCCTTCCTTGAAGAGCCAGCCAACGAGTTTGAAGCGGCTTGTTTTTGTGTTTGGCTCTGGGTGGAAGATGTCAACCTCATCCCTAAAGAAGCAAGGTTCTGCATGGGGGAGTTCTTTGCTTCGGACTCCCCACCGGCGCACTTCCCTGAGCTGGGGTCCTTTCGCCAACCACCGCAAGTAAGAGCGCCGCCTACCTTGCTATCTTACAAGATCATCATTCATTTGGCACAGGTGCTGGATTTTGACCCGCCAGAAAGATCGAGGTCGCCCACCAGTTTTGGGCTTAGTCCGGGGCATAGTGACATCAGTGGAGAGATGTCCACTACCTCCTCCTTTGAGGATTGGCCCCGAAAGCTCGTGTTCCCTTGGATTCTAGGTGTGGTGGACGGGGCGAGGCAGAGACGAACCTCGTTGCACCAACGACTGCACTTCCGAGAAAGAGACCGTTCGCCCCCGGTAGGACCAGGTAGGAGAAGAAACTCCGGCTGGGACGTCCCTCCTCGGGGTGGCCTTCCCGACCGCCGCCCTCAGTCGTCCTCCAATCGCCATGTGTGCCAGGGATTAAGACGCAATCCAACAGGGGGAACGAGGAGGTCGGCTGGCTCCTGCAGGGACCTTTCTGGTCTTTGCTCCGGAAATCCCTTGCCTTGTGGCCGGCTTGGCCAGCAACAAAGGGGTCGTTCCTCACAGCGCGATGGGCCTCCAAGCAGGGAGAGGACAAGATCCCCCTGTAGAAGGCTTTACTCACAGGTTGACGGACTTTTTAGTAACAATGACCCTCGACTCTTAGAGGATTACCAGCTCCTCGGCGTCTCCCAGTGCTCTTACTTTCAGGATCCTCGCCAAGACCCAATGCTGGAGGAGGAAGGCTTGAGAGACTGGCCTTCACCGCGGCTCGTGGTGACCAAACAAGTACCGCCTGACACCATCGCTGGACAGGGCACCACCGCCTCCTTCTTTGACTCGGCAAAAGCAATCATCCCCGAGCCTTTACTGAGAAAAGAACCGTTGTTGCAGCAAAAATGTAGGATTAACCGAGTCACCTACCAGAGAAGGAGCACTCGGTTAGCTAACAAAACTTTACCCAAGATGACAGCCACAGAGAGGGCTCAGTACCAGCTGGCGAAGAAGCTGGGCATCCTCTCTCAAGGTGACAGCCTTGACAAAGAAGCAATGAGCAGGTACATTAACACGTTCGGCGAGCCGCTCTCGGTGGAGTGCATTTTGGCCCTGGCTCAGCTGGCCGGACTGTCCGCTGGAGCGGAGCTATCTGCAGCCACGGGAGCGGCTGCCTGGGAGGTGCAGCCAGTCTAGGCAACCTGCCTCGCTTTTCAAGGCTGGCGTTTCTCTTGCAACCAATGTGCAAGTCTCCCGGTTCGCCTTTCATGGCAGACGTAGGCCCTGATTGTCAGGGATTAGCTTCTTTGGTCGTGCTCTTGTTCAAAAGACTGCTCAAACTCACTGCTCTACGCTTTTGTTGTTTCGGCCGGGTCAACTGCCTTATGTTGGCCCCTTTAGTGGTGCCTTGTCATCGATTAGTTTTGTCCCCTTGTGGCCTGTTTACTAGCTGCTTTCGTAATGGAAGTGGCCTGTTCGGCCTGTTGCTTGCCTTTCTACTCGAGACCTCTTATCCTCCTTCTCCTGTGGCGCAGTTTAGTAACATTCATGTCCTCAGACTGTAGAATTCTCAGCTGGAATGTTCGTGGTCTAAACCTGCCAGCGAAAAGGGCACTTGTCAGGCAACTGGTAATCGACACCAGAGCCACTGTGGTTTGTTTACAGGAAACCAAGCTCCAACTTATTTCGCAGGTTGATGTTCAGGAGATCCTTGGAGCATCCTTCCGCAACAATTTTGTAGTCCTTCCAGCCAATGGTACGAGAGGAGGGATTCTCTTGGCCTGCTCGGAGCATTTTTTTCAAATCTCCGGTAGCAGGCTTACGACTAACATAGTCTCGGTCGATGTCACGGACATCTCGGTGGCCACTACTTGGTCCTGCACAGGTGTATATGGTCCGCAGTCTGATGCAGACAAACTTCTTTTCCTTCAGGAACTAGCCCAAATCCAGGGTCATTCGCAGGCTAGCTGGCTAGTTCTTGGAGACTTCAACATGATTTACCAAGCCTCAGATAAAAACAAAGGAGGCTTCAATAGGCGCCTCATGCAGAGGTTTAGGGCCTTCTTTGGATGCAAGCGAGCTAAGAGAACTGAATTTGTTAGGAAGAAGATTTACCTGGTCACCGAATCGCTAATCCGACTCGAGACCGAGGATCGATAGATTCTTTGCCTCTAAGGATAGGACTTACTTTTCCACTGAGGCAACTCTGCAAGCGCTTTCCTCTTCCGCCTCGAGATCACCGTCCTTTACTCGTGCACAACCCCGCCATCCGACGGACCAGGGCCTTTAAGCGAAGCCTTACGGTTGCGGTGCCAGGCTTCAAAGAGGTCGTGCAACAAGCTTGGGACACACCAAGTAGCTCCAACCCCTACAGACGTTTTATCACGAAGCTAGCTAGAACGGCGAAAGCCCTTAGGACGTGGAGCCGACGCATCATCGGGGATGTGCGCTCACAGATGGAAATTTCCCAAGAAATCATTCTCCAGCTGGACAAGGCGCAGGAATTCAGAAACCTCAACTTCGGGGAAAGGTGCTTGGTCAAGGACCTTAAGAATAGGCTGCTGGGCCTTGCCGCAGTTAACAGATTGAGGCTTAAACAAAGAGCCCGGATGTCCTACATCAAAGAAGGTGATGCAAACACAAAATTCTTCCATCTCAGGATCAATGGCCGAAACCGTAGACGCCGCATAATTTCGCTCGTCTCTGAACAAGGGGTGGCCACCGAAGAACAGCACAAACAAGAAGTAATTCACAACTTCTTCAGTAATCTCCTGGGAGAGACGAAGCTTAGGGCCCATACCTTGAACTGGGACATCTTACAAACACCTCAAGTGGACTTGGCCAGCTTAGATAACCCGCTCAGTGCTGATGAACTCAAGCTTGCTCTCTTCGCGTTGCCGCAGGAAAAAGCGCCGGGTCCAGATGGCTTCATTGGGGCCTTCTTCACCTCTTGTTGGGACATAATCAAGGAGGACTTATTGGATGTTGTAACTTCCTTCTCCAATCGCTGCGGAAGCAACTTCAACCTTCTAAACTCGGCGAATGTGGTTCTTCTACCCAAAAAGCAGGAGGCGTCAAGGGTTGCTGATTACAGGCCTATTAGCCTCATTCATAGTGTAGGCAAATTAATCTCAAAAATGCTGGCGAACAGGTTGGCCCCATACCTGCAATCGTTGGTGTCCGCCAACCAAAACGCTTTCATCAAGAAAAGATCGATCCACGACAGTTTTTCACTGGTAAAAAACATTCTAACGAAGCTGCACAGGAAGAAGCATCCATCCCTCTTCGTAAAGCTGGACCTAGCCAAAGCGTTCGATTCGGTTAGCTGGGAATACCTACTTGAAATGCTACAGCACTTTGGATTCGGACAGCGCTGGAGAGATTGGATCTCCACTTTGTTGGCAAGTTCCTCCTCCAGAGTGCTCTTAAATGGTATACCTGGCAAGCAAATTGTCCACAGGCGAGGGCTTCGTCAGGGAAACCCGTTGTCACCGATGCTGTTCATCTTGGCTCTTGAGCCCTTGCAGCTACTTCTTTCAACTGCAGCACAGAATGGGTTGCTCCAACCGGTCATGAATAGACCATCAAATCTCTACATCTCCTTGTATGCAGATGATGTGGCTTTGTTCCTCAATCCAAATGTGCAGGAACTGGAAACTCTAAGCAATGCACTACAGGTTTTTGGCGAGGCTACCGGCTTGAAAGCAAACCTAAACAAAACGGAATTCTTTGCAATTGCACATCAGAGGAGGATCTGCCGGACTTGTTTCACAATCTCACCGAAACTTGAAAACCTTCCCTACCAGTACTTGGGCCTGCCGTTGAGGCCAAACGCACTCAAAGAGCCGATCTGCAACCTCTGTTGGGATGAGTAGCAAAGACGGCTAGCAGGTTGGAAAGGGGCCCTGCTCTCTAAAGCGGGAAGGTTGGTGCTCATCAAGGCAGTCCTCTCGGCTTTGCCGGTGTACTTCCTAACAATCTTCCCCATCCCTAGGTGGGCCACCAAATGGATCGACAAATTGAGAAGGAACTTCCTCTGGAAAGGACATGATAATTGCAGCTCGACCCTTTGCCTTGTGAGCTGGTCCAAAATTTGTCGTCCAAAGCAATCAGGAGGTTTGGGAATCCCCAATCTCACCTGCTTTGGGAGAGCACTCAGGTTGCGCTGGCTGTGGCACCAATGGACTGACTCCAGTCGGTTGTGGGCGGGAACTTTGCTCCCTTGCGACCGCCTGGGACGTGGAACTTTTCAATGCAAGCACCTCCATCATTGTAGGGAATGGCGAAACAGCCAGGTTTTGGACGGATAGATGGCTTCAGGGTAGGGCGCCAAAAGATGTTGCGCCATCTTGCTTCCCCCTCGCCTCAAGGAAGTATAACTCAGTGGTGCATGAATTATCCAACAACAACTGGATGAACATCTTCAGGAAAATAACCACGCATTAGCAGCTGATTCAATTCCTCGCCCTTTGGCAGCTACTCCATCCGGTCGTACTCCAGACAAACACCCCGGACAAGCTATTTTGGCGGTGGACACCGGATGAAGCCTATACTGCAAAGTCGGCATACAAAGCGCAATTCTTTGGTTCACAATTGGACCTTTCTTACAATGCAATTTGGAAGGCGAGGACTGAAAATAAATGCAAGTTCTTCGTGTGGTTACTTCTTGAACGATGATTCGACAATGACAATTTGGCTCGCAGAGGTTGGCCACATAACCCCCTTTGTCGTTTTTGCAACTTGGAACCTGAGACGGCAAAGCACTTCCTGATCCACTGCGCCTTTGCGAGACTTTTGGTTCCTGCTCCTTTCAAAGTTTGGCCTTTCTAGACTCAACAGTTTGATCAGACTCCCAGGTCTCTATTGCGGATTGGTGGCAAAAGGTTCAATCAACCACTCCTAAGGAGGCTCATCGAGCGTTAAATGGTGTCGTAATTTTTGGATTCTGGAACTTGTGGAAAGAACGTAATGCACGCATCTTTCAGGGAACGTGTTCCTCCGTCCAGAACGTTCTTACATCTACTCTCCGGGATCTGTCCACTTTTGCCGTCGCCATGACTTCAAACGGCTGACGTTTGTTGTTGCAAGAATTAGTGTTGTTTTCTAGGTTCATTTCTGAACTGTTGGGACGCCACCCCTGTCTAGTGGTTTCCTGTTGATCTATTTGTACGACTTTGTTCTTCTTCCTTGCTTAATTGAATAGGCAGAGCTCCTGCCGCAAATTTCGAAAAATATGCTCCACATGTTGGTCCTTTCTGTATCAAACTCGGTTTCCGCACAAGTATGAGTTATCCATCAATTGGTCATGAAAGAAAAAGGAATAGTGTCTCAGTAGTTATTAGAAGCATTGGCTTAAATTGTTTGAAGACAATATTATTGTTATTTTAAAACAGTGGACAATGTATCATATTTTCTTATGACATTCATGTTACACTATTGTTCATTTTATTCTTCAAGAAAACTCTTCATTCTTTAAATACAGTGTTTCACTTTATGGAAGATGAATATGTTGTTTCCTTCTCTCTTTTTCTGCAATTCCCTTATGGAAAGAGGAATCAGCGGATAATTGCAATTCATGATAAATGATTTTACCTGTATTGAAGGGAGATTCTAAGAACATCAAGCATAGAGCCTCACTTTTGGATTCTTTTATCTTTGCATGCCAGAGTTCACTAGAAAATAGATATCATTTAGTGCTACTATCTAGGAGTAGAGAGCAAATTAGCAGAACAAATTGCCAAATTATACAAAACTACAAAAGATGGATGCTAGGATGGGGATGACAAATTAGAAGAACTAAGGCATACCTGAGAGTGGGCAGGTCAAACAACAAATCCACTTCAGCAAGAGAGAAATAGGGTCAATTGGGAGATCAAGTAGCCAGATGTGAAACATTACTTGGAAACTTGCAACTTGCAAGTATGCTTCATAAAGAGTGTGCAAGATAACAGGTTCCCATGTAACTTCCAAGATTCTTTCACAGAGAGGAACAGTAAGAGTGCCTTGGGTCCTTAACAAATGCCCAGTACAACAGGTTGGGTTTTTAACCATTTTGGTCAATGTCTGATCACATGGATGCTTATTAACATATTCACCATCACAAGCTAATGACTGCTTCAAACAAAACTTAGAGTGGGGAGTACGAACTCTTATATAAAATTTGTATAGAAAATGTGCATGTTTTGTCTTTTCTTCTCCTTTTGTTGTGTTGCTTTCGAAATACTGACCATGATTATGGTTCCTGGACAATAAAATACTTTATTAATTTTGTTCTGGAGCTCTTTTCCAAGAAAAAAACCACAATTACTTACCTACTGAAAAACCACTGGTAACCTTGAACCAGAGGCCGACTGAGTTTTAATTAAAATCCGAGTAGTGCTTCTATACATTCCCTCTCAATACAAGTTGCACAAATCTTAAAGCAAACGAAGTGGTAGGTAATCAGCATCCATCTTTCATTCATACTTTAATATTTATGCAACTTTTAAAAAGAGATGCATAGAAGTACCTCTCAAAAAACCCTTTAGTGTAACAGAAGAATTCATCTTCCACATGTTCTTGAACTCTTAATTTAGATACAAGAGTCACGACAAAACAATTGTTTCACTGTCTTCTAACCCACTGCGATATAGTAACATCTGTCAGAGCTCACATGTTCATCCTCATGTCTTTACATAATTTATTTGCTGGAAGTTGCGTCAGAGTGAAAAGCACATCGCAACCAAATGAATAATATATTTGCTTGGCACAACAAAAGAGAAAGGGAAAGAACTGCCATAAAATGAACAACAAAAGAGGAGCCTGGAAAATTATTCATTAGGTTGCAAAGCAAACAATAATTCAAACAAGCAAACATACAAAGCTGCATTGAGCTGAAAAGTACATCAACAGAGTCAGCCAGTATGATGTAATGGTCACACCAAGTATGTGGAGATAAATTGAAGTGCCATCAATTGCCAGCCGCAAGTCTCCGTATAGTTGCACACTTACAATCTCACCACCCCACTAGGTTGAAGAACAACATGCTGCAAAGCATTAAAGAATGCTCTTTAAAAAGTGTGCTAATTGACAAAAAGTATTGTTGCTGGAAAACAAAATTGGTGTTTTCTTTTGCACGCATCAGAGAGATTACCTTAATCTGTGTCCGGTTGTATGTGTATGTAATATGTATGAGCTCATCCATGGTCTGAATCACTGCAGGATATGAAAACTCCATACCTTTGGTATCCTCCAACGTCATTACTTCGTTCCATGAATCACCGTCGTCCAAGGAGACTGCAATTTTGAGCGTGCCCCTGCTGAAGGTGTTGTAGGCAAGTAGTACTCTTCCATCCTTCATCTTAATCCCATCAATCCCTTCAGGTGTAATATCCAGTCATACAAAGAGAGAGTTATCAAATATTGTTCAGAAGTTCATGTCTTCAAGTGTTTGGAACTTCAAACTGTTTATTGATGTGTCCCCACCATATGTGGTCTTTAAAGAGCATTCGGAAATTTCCAATACTAGAAAAGGTTATTGAAGCAAAGAGAAGGCTAATCACTACTACAAAATCGGGCATCACAAACGATCTATTAGAAACGGTTTGGTGAGAACCGGTTATAATGCTCGCACCAGAAGCGGTTCGTGGTAACAGGCCGGAGGGGATCTCTAGAAGCGGTTCGTGGCACGAACCCCTTCTAAAGCCCCACCTTTAGAAGGGGTTCGTGACACGAACCCCTTCTAAAGGTCTTTACAAGCGGTTCGTGTCCCCAACCGCTTCTAAAGCTTTAGAAGGGGTTCGTGTCACGAACCGCTTCTAAAGCTTTAGAAGGGGTTCGTGACACGAACCGCTTCTAAAGACCCCCTTCAGAAGGGGTTCGTGTCACGAACCGCTTGTAGAAGCCCAGTTTTAGAAATAATAAAAGGAATGCGTGCCCTACTCTATCAGAGAGCACGCGTGGGTGGGTTGGCTAGATGGATGAGGCGAGTCACGAGGATGGAGTGCTGGTCGTGGGTTCGAATCCCGTTCCCACGATATTATTACTACCTTTTACCGCTTGGTGTGGCACCACCACAAGCGGTTCTTAGAACCGCTTGTGATACACTTCGAGGTATCACAACCGGTTGCCTAGAAGCGGTTGTAAAACCGCTTCTACAAGTGGTTTCAAACCGCTTGTAGAAGCTGGTTCTGTAGTAGTGAATTTAGCTAGAAGGGTGAATCACAAACCAGAATTTGGGTTAGGAAGCTCAGTCACATGCACATAACTCCATGTCACACCTCCATCAATGGAATCGGCCATGCAGACACGACCAATTGTCTCAAAAGATCGAAGCAACACTCGAATAGTCCCATTGGTCGTCTGGTAGGGAACTGGCTGAATCACCCCAAGCGTTTCACCTTCTATATATATAGGGCCATACTTCCGCCATGTCCTGCCAGCATCTTTTGTGACCTATATTGTTAAGAGGACTTGTTAGAACCACAATGCAGGATGTGAGAAACGCTTGATCCCAGTTTTTACATTATTTCTGAAAAACTGGCAGATATGGATACCTCAAGCCATGCACCCCAAGAGTTCCAGCTTTCAACTGATGATCCACATAGTAGGCGACCGTCTTCAAGCAAGAAAGGCTGAATTGGAGAATATGGCATTATAAACCAATCAAATCAATTTGTGCTGAAAACATGGTACCATGCTTAAAAGGCCACTAAGATACTACTGTCTTGTTAATGTCAGCAACAGTTGTGCTGTCAAATGTGTCCACTTCTTATTTCAAGGTAAAGAAAATGCTGTGCTAATATGTAAGGCAAAGAAAATGACCAAAAATTTAGACATGCCTTGTTTTTAATAGGTCCAAGGATACCAGGTGGTAGCTGCTCCCTCTCTGACCATGTTATGCCACCATCCAACGATCTTTTCATAGCACCACTCCACCTGAAGAAGTTATGTTTAGCATTAGATCATCACAAACAGTTGCATTCACAAGTTCCATTTTGCATCATCTACCCGCTCTATCATGCAGTTCTCTTGTCATGAATCATAACAGATGAAGACATAAGAGGCCAAAGAACCAAAATTAAGTTCTTACTTCTGGACTTCTTGACCAATCTTGTAGAAGAGAAGCAGCTCCCGAGACGGGAGCTGAAATAGAACAGGATTCCACATGGGCACCTCATCTTGTTCATCAGCCACTTCCGGAGGATGCCAGTAATCATCCTACAAATGTAAGGTTCTTAGGAAGAACCGCTCTCCTAGGTAAAGAGATAAAAAAAAAAAAAAGAAGTATCCTGGATGGATTGAACCCACACTGTATCTCTGCAACCAGATTTTGACATCTGGAGCACCTTCCATGGATCCACCAAAATAAGCCACCAAAAAATTGCCTTTCTCAATCTAACAAGACAAAATTCACTTATCAATAATTATACTTGTCAGAAACTCCGTTGCATCCAAGAGCCATATACCTCTACAATAGTGGAAGCATGACAGCTATTGAAAGGGGCACTTCCAGCTGGAAATGTGACTTCCTCCTTCACAATGTTCCACACAGAGGTCACATTCGCAGTCGTGTTGATAATGTTATGAGTGCTGTCTTCCATGTGCTGTCCAATTCCCACTTTACTGTCATTCAGGTTAGCGACAACCTCCAAGGATGACTCGTGAATCCTATTTAGACATAGGCAATTGTAAATCTACTAGATAATAGTCTTTCATGAGGCTATAGAAAGGAAAAAACAGAACTTACTCTTGAACAGATCTTGAATTGGTGTCGATCTCATGCAAAGAACTGGATAATGCGATGGTGAAGCTGTAAGGTTTCTTGTTCAGGAAGATCCTATGTGGTGAATAAAAAACGAAGAAGAGCAGGGTAAATAGCAGTATGGAGGCTGTAGCCTTCCATACACATTGTTGCTTGCTGCAACTGTAGATAGTGAGCATCACCCCTCTGCAGGTGCGTCCCTGCAGCAGCTTAGTACAGAAGATAGGTTTCAGTTACAGTCCATCATAATCTACAAGATGGAGCAAGGAGGGTTAGAGGAAAAAGGGCCTCTATAATGCCTCACAATTGGCAAAAGAACAAAACAATATGTAATGTATTGCTTGCTGAGCGCCTCCCACCCATGGTTGAAATTACTTCAAAAGCAATCAAGCTGATTAGATTGCTTTCTTGCTCACACGATCGCTCTTCTGACCACCCCATGGCCCATGGTCCATATCAATAATCCTTTCACAGAAGAAGATCTCTCCTTCCTCAAAGTTGCAACAAGGTATTTTTGTAATGCAGTTTTCCCAGAAGTTGGACTTTGTTTTCCTCACCACATCAAATCAAATCAAGAGAGCAAATTCACTTGGTAGAAAAGAACACAAAACCCAGCACCTCACTGGAATCTGCATAATTCTTGGACTCATTAGCTGCTCCTTCCCCCTTTACCTCACTAAGGAAGGAAGGGGGGAAGAAGAAAATTCTCCACCAAGGGACCTCGATAGAGCATTGAGCTGTTCTCCCCATAATGGAGATTGCTTCCTGACTCACCGGACAACCGCATTGGCCAAGAATAGAAGAAAGATCAAGCGGAAAGTGAACCGCGGGAGTTCCTTGGCGAAGAACCGCCAAGGCAAGACAGGAGATGGCGAAGAAGCATCTACGACGCTGAGTGGCAGACTCACTAACCTGTGCGACGTGCGTCGATGTGGGAGGACGAGGAGAGCAGCGAGGAGCTTGAGCGATGGAGGAAAAGGGGACAGGCAGACAGCCACCGGAAATGGAATCGCGGACGCAAGATAGAGACAGACGGGTTGCTACAGAGGCAGTAAGCCAGTATCAACTGGCAGTACTCCCTCTGTCACATAAAGAGTGCATTTCTAGTGTTCAAATTTTGTCCCACAAAGAGTGCATTTCTAGTCCGTAGGGCCCAGCTGTAAGTGTATGCATGCTCACTTAAGTGCTTGTGGAAACCGAAGCACCAACATGCTTGTGTATGGAGTAATGAGGGTCACATTGGTCATTTACCTTGCACACTAATCTGTCTTAAAAATCCTAGAAATGCACTCTTTGTGGGACAGAGGGAGTATATCTCTACTATTCTAAAGCAGCACTTGGTGGCAGTGGTATGTTCTTTCCACGTCACTAATTGCCGCTTAATTGCCCGGTTTAATTGCCCTACTTAATTGCCCTACGCAAGAAACGAAGCGTTGCTTTAATTAGCCAGCTTTCGCAAGAAACGAAGCGTTAAAGATAGATGTTTGATTTTATGAAATAATTTTTTTATTTTTTAATCTTTATTTTTCGTTATCAATTTTGTTTTTCGTAGCAACGCATGGGCATGTAACTAGTAACTAGTAAGTGGCAGTGCTCGGGGGATATCTTCATAAATTGACAACAACAGCAAACCGGCATTCTGTTGATGTCCCGTAAGAATTGCATCGTAACGGTTCAGCGATCTGAATACCCTCATTTATTATCGCTCTTAATGCTGTCATTGTTGTAGTTGTTACTTTGTAAATGTTGCAATGCAAAGAAGTCCATAGTTGGTTTAGCTTAGTGAAAATGAGGCTATTCTGCACACAACTCATCAAGGAAATTGAGAATGTTGGTGCTTCCACGCATCTTTTTCTGTCTATTATCTTGTCTTGATAATAATATTGGGTTTTAATTAGCAGCTCAGCTGTATAACTGGGCCAATTACATATTAATTATTCTGTATTCAATCTATCTGTTATCAACTCTTTGCCTTATGACGCACTCTTATGCTATTTGACTTTTGCTCTTTACCCAAAGTTCAGATGGATTACATATTCCCTGAGAGAAGCCTGGAGGGGACTTGTGAAGATCCTGGTCCTCTATTTGTAGATTAAGACGGCAGCTTGTTGGAGCACGTCGATTATCATGCGGAAGAAGTTCCACAACATGAACCTCCACCACTGAATGAATGACTTTTGGTTGATCCAGCCGATCAAAAATCATATTTGTGCGCAGATTCTCGACCCTTCATGAATGATCAAATCCCATGCAGTGCCATGAAATCTGCTTCAACTAGCCCGGCATCTCCCTTGAAGCAAGCTCAAGAACATCACATGCATGTATAATCTGATACACAAAACGATGCAGCTGAGCAGAATGTTCACAATAGTGACTCTGAAGCACAGACCACTTCTGTGGGATATTATGTACATGAAAAGCAGTGGTAATGAAACACCAAACTTTTGAGAAGAAACTACACATTTTGACTCCTATCTTGGCGATTCCATGTCAACTGAAAATAGCACTAGGGATTACCAACTTAACAATAGTGGTGCTGATGACGATGAAATTCCTAACTCTTCTGCCCTTCAGATGGAAAATGAGGACATCAGAAAGTTACATGAGACTTCCCACAACGAAAAGGATGGGATAGTGGAGGATCAAATGAATAGTATGAATTCTAGTCCTCATGATGAGTGGGACAAGGGGAGCTTCAACTCTGCATTTGCACCTTGCTATTTGGAAGGGACTGAGCAGGAAGATCTTGGTACCCAAGGTGTCATATCAATCCCAGGCAATCAACGGGATTCTCACTTCCAGTTGAAATGTCCCCTCATGGCTCATGCTCATCCGTTTGGGAAATTGGAGCCACGATGTCCTGCAACTCTGCAACAAAAGATGTTGGCAAATTAGCTCGTTCTCGAAGCTCACCAGCAAGACGTCGGTCCCAATCTCCTGAAAGGCATGACACCAACCGCCATAGAGCTTCTTCGCGTGAGTTGACTCCACACGCACAAGTCACAACAGAGTTCGCCTCCTGAAAAGAAAGCACGGATGGAGTCTCGAAATGGAGATGGGTCGACACCACGACGAAGATCTGCATCCCCTAGAAGAAGAGCCTCGCTCAAGAGGAGGAGCTCACCGAGTAGGAGGGACTCTGTCTCTCCACCTGGAAGGATGGATTCCCCACAAAGGAGGGAGGGACAGGTCAAAATCAATGCAAGGTCACCTTAAAAGAAAACTGATACCTCTAGACAGAGAAGGGAGCATGGTAGATCTCGGTCAAGGCCAAGGGATCACCATAGACGATCACCAAGGTGATTTTTTTTTTCCCCATGAGTAACTTGCAATCTTCTAAAAGTACGAATTCTTCTGAATGAGCATGCTTCCAAGCCAGTGATATTTATAACCAACCATTTGTCTGCTTGTGCAACTTTGAATAGGATTATTTTCCTTCCATGGACAGTCCGATCATATTAGTATTTGTTTTGATTTTTTTTCCCATTGACCTTTTTATGTTTTTTTATGCTAGTTTATGCTTCTATTCGCCTTGATGTTGTAGAAGAAGGCATTCACCGAGGCACAAATCACCTCCATCAAGTCATCGTTATCATTCGCCTAGAAGGCCTTGGTCACCACCAGCAAGTGAGATTTGGAGATGAAATTCTCTAGGTTTCGACGTGTAACAAGTGTATGTGTTGTTCGAGATAAACGGTAATTAATTCCATATGCAATTATTTGGTGTACCTCATGTGCTTCCTTTTGGCTATTGTATCAACACTCATTTTATGCTTTATAGTGCCATGCCATCGATCATTTGATGATACTCTCCTTTTTCCATTGCCACTCAATTTTGCATGTTATTTTATTATTTTTCTTTTGCAACCATGGACAAGGTGCACCTTGTCAAACTAAATTACGGATAACTCAATACATGGGAAGAGTACTGTGATTTGTGGAGCTGTGGCCAAACTAAAAATACTGTTTTGTTAATTACATTGCATTCCTCTAATTTGGGTTCTCTGTATGATTCTATTCAAAGGCGTCTAGAATGATTAGGCTAATATTTAACATGTTGACATTTAAACCTGAAAAGCTTGATGGGATAGAGCATAATTATCAAATTTTACCCTGCCAAGTTTACTATATGATTGAACCAAAAGCAGTCAATCATTGGATTTGAGTGGGTTTGCCCTTTTTACTGATTAACCATGAGAAGCTTCTATTGCCTTGATGAGACTGACATAGACTATAATTTCGACTGTGATAAGAGCTTATGTAGGTACTTACCATTGAAATATTCCCAACATGTGATATATGATATTGCTTGAGTACTTTTTCCTACCTTTGAAAGAACCAGTTAGTTCCCAGCATGCAATAATACTTTCCGAAGAACAGCTCATTTTACATTTATACTCGATCTATTAAATCAGGCAACATAAGTTTTTCTTAACCCAGTTTACACTCTCTCTTTTTTTTTTGAATGCAAGGCAGGAGCTCTGCCGATTCATTAAGCGGGGAGAGAGAGTTGGTAACAAAACGGGGAAAACAGGGAAACAGATTGCGAAACAAAACCACCTCAAACCAGCCCAAGACCAAGGGCAAACACTCTTTTTAGATGTGGAGATTCTAAAGGCTTTGGATTCTTATCCTTGGAAAGGGATGGGGATGCTGATGCTGCAATCCGTGCTTGCGATGAGACTGAGTGGAATGGTAGGATCGATCATTCTTGTAGAGAAGTCAAAGGCACCTTCATGGTGAACTTACACCCTGGAGCTCCGCATGCCATGCTCTATGAGGGACAGCATTGCTTCAGTTTGTACAGCTTTTATCGTACCGAAAATTTCCTACTGACAATATAACATAAATGATCATCACATATGGCAAGTTCACTTGAACCAGTTCTTGATGCTGCATTTGGAGTAAGTGATGATGCAGTTCCTATGGCTACCTTGCTGACAAGTGACAACTATATAGGATAAGATGCTAAGTCACACCTTAGCTTGCATGTTTCAGGGCCCTGCTACTGATAAGAGGAAATTATCATGTCGACTTGTGATTTCAATCTGGTTAGTTAGCATCAGTAGGTGGTTAATTGACCAAAGATGCTTTTTCCCAACGATGACACCATGATCCTGAAGGTCCAAATCTTCTGCGATCCTTGGTCACATGGGATGGCATCGATTCTGAAAGATGACAGCGATCTCCATTTTTCTGTCAATGTTTTTGGAGCGATACTTACTAGGTACCCACTTCCTTTTTTTCCCAGAGGTTTTTTTTTTAGAAAACTGATGATTTGTCATTGGCATTTGATGAAATGCCCTCAACTAGATTATAATAGATAAAATGCCCTCGCTTTCAACAAAATGCCCCGTTTGGTATCTTCAATTTATTTTGCTTTCTTTTTCATTTACATGCTACAAACAAAGGCTGAAATGTTCTTGCCTTCTCTGCTACTCAGCCGAGCGCCCGAGTAAATGAAACGCTCCTGTATCACGTGACTGATAGGCAAACCAAAATGCTATCTGCGAATGGCCTTAGGGCATGTACAATGGTCGCAGTCAGCTGCTTATAAGAGATGCTATGTAGGATTTTAAGTGACGTGGAGGAGAGAGAAAACTGCTGTCTACTATTTAATAGACAGTCTTATAGACAGGTTCACGTGTTGTGTACCATTTTATAGACAGACTGTTAATTGAATGAGATATCATTACAAACAGCTATATAGACGATCCATTGTATAAGTTGTTTTTGGTGCTGTCTGTAGATGAAGTGGAACTCTGCTGTGGATTCATGCTTTGTCTCCACACAACCGTCTATGCTTTAAATGTTCTCTCCATTGTGATTTTAAATGTACTGTCCATTGCAAGGTAGGGCGCTGCAACGCGCACCGAATGATCCGGTACAGATGAACCAAGCTGAGTAGCAGAGAGGGCAGCGGTGTTTCAGTTTTTTCTTGTGACATGTAAATGAAAAAGAGAGTAAAATGTATTGGAAATACCAAGTGTAGCATTTTATCAAGAGGAAAATGTAAGTAGGGATATTTTATCTATTACAATCTAGTTAGGGGTATTTTATCAAATACCAATATTAAAGAGGGCCTGGACAGAGTAAGTCCTCACCACCAAGAACACATCCTAGTGAATGGTGATATGCGCACGAATTTCTACATACTGAATCCTATGGTATTAAACTCGGGAGGAAGGGCCTCCGGAGGGTCTGCCTATGTGGCTCTAGCGAATTTGCAAAAAAGTCCTTCTATTTTTTCAAATTACAGATAGGTCCCTGTGAATTTACGAATAGGTTCTTCGTGATTTCCTGTGAGGGAAAGATTAACTTTCTCGAATCGCGTTTGGGTCTCCCGTTCGGCGTTTTATGGAAAGAGGCTCCCATTAAATGCGAATTGCGAACGAGCCATTTTCTAATTTTTTACGGTATTAAACTCGGGAGGAAGGGCCTCTGGAGGGTCTGCCCACGTGGCTCCAGCGAATTTGCAAAAAGGCCCCTCTATTTTTCCGAATTACGGATAGGTCCATGCTAATTTACGAATAGGTCCTTCGTGATTTCTTGTGGGGGAAGATTAACTTTTTCGAATCTCGTTTGGGTCCCTCGTTCGGCGTTTTACGGAAAGAGGCACCCGTTAAATGCAAATTGCGAACGAGCCTTTTCTAATTTTTTCGGGATAGCGATCAGGTCCAAAAATATAACAAATAGGCCCCCGCTCTTTACATTCAGGTCATTTCTCCGTTTTTCCCGGAATTTTTTTTTCATGAACAGAAAGATTTGTGTTTTTTTTCGGCTCGGTCTCTAAGGTTTCTCGAGCCTCCAAAAAATTTAAAAATACGTCAAAGTCTTTTTTTTCTCCAGGAAAAAAGCGCAAAATCATTTTTCGCTTGCGCGCGCGGCATGCGCCACGCTTACGGACCCAGGTCCTTTCTACGTTTTCCCCGAAAAAAATATTTTCGTCAACAGAAAGATGTGAACTTTTTTCCGTCTCAGTCTCTAAGGTTTTTCGAGCCTCCGAAAATTTTAAAAATATGTCTAAGTCTATTTTTCCTCCAGAAAAAAAACGCACAATCATTTTTCGTTCATGCGAGCGGCGTGCGCCGCGCTTACGGGCCTAGTTGTAATTATGTACAAACGTTAGTTCTTTGATGGAGATTTTACGTCGGGGTGTGTGTATACTCGTTTGGGACATAGAAATTTGACAAGGAATAGGTCGATTCTCATTTTTTTAGATAATGGAATATTAAATCCCTCGGCCTCTGCATCAAGAGATGCACATAGCCAAATATTTATTACAAGATAATAGCAAAAAATCCAACAAAAGAAAACCCTAATAATAATTTGCAACAATCCGTGATAAACATGTAACAAAAATCCTTAGTCCAAGCACAGTCTATTATTAAAACGTCATCTATGATTGAAAAAGAGATCCTTGACCACGATCTACAATGTTCTATCGGTCAGCAAATGAGGATCACTTGTTTGTAAGTTCGTAGTGCTTGCATGTGATTGATTCGTTTCCCATGTGTGTTCACGTTAAATGTGATCTTGTAATCTAATCCTAAGTCGCCTGGGCTCGTATAATCTGACTTCTGAGTATGCACGATGGACGTGTATGCAAACCATTGGATTACGCATTGTTTTTGTTCGTCCACACACACACCGTAGCCGAGACGGCAGATTCGGATTCACATACTCCGACGCTGCCGCCAAGAAACTCCAAATCTACTTGTTTACTGTACTAGCTTCCCCGTTTTTTCTTTTACAAATTTATCTCCTATATCAAAGAAATTGTAAAAATGACTCTCTTTCTCATCACGAAAATTCTTGCAAGTGACATATATCACCTATCACGGTCTGGTAGTGCGAAAATAACATTCGACGTATGAGGAGAGCAGGTCTTCCATGCACGAGAAATGCGGCACCAAACCTCCCGCGTAAGGCAAGCGTGGCAGTCATGCGCCCACGCACGAGCACACATTTGCCCATGCACACGCGCTCTCGCATTTGCCCACGCTGCCACACTACCAGGATTTTTGTGGTGGAAAGAGAGCTATTTTTATAATTTTTTAGTATGGGCTAGATTTATTTTTAAAAAAAGTGGGGCTGATACAGTAAACAACTCCCAAATCTTCGCACCAAATTGCGCCATGAAACTTGATGCTTCGCACCTCGCGCGTCAGTAAACTACTGCTCCAGCTAAAGATAATACGAACAGGACAAAAGGCTCGAAGAACACGAATAGCGATTAATTAATATTCACTGATTCAGTTCTCAAGAATTATTTTTTTGCTGATTCACTCGGTTGAAAGTAGACGTATCAATGTGATATGAGCATGCAGATACTCTGGCCTTTATATAGTTAACTTCAGTGTTAGGGAGACTGATGTGAAGTAAATAGGTGAGCGTATGTCAGAAAATAAGGTACTATCTCTTCTAGATGTCGTTCCAGACATTAACATAGTCTCCCATGCATAATTTCTTTTAAAGGGATGCATTTAGTCACAGGCCCTGGTTCACATCTTGGCCCTGTCGGATCCCGCCGGTCCTTTGGTCTTCGGTGATCCCGCCTTCGAGCCCCATCACGTCAGCCTCATCCAGTCGGACCGCGATTCCGCGCGTCCAGTTCTAACCTTGCCTCAGTCTTCCGACACCTGCCTCGACACACATCCACGCCGACCTTATCTGCATTGACCGGTTCCACTCGGCGGCCCCTTCGACCGCCAGCCTCAGCGGCCCTTTTGCTAGCCCCACCTCCGGCCTTCGCCTATTTGGTCGCCCGCGCCTCAGGAGACTTCGGTTGCACGCATCGGCTCGCACCTTCGCCTTCGCGTGACCTCTAAGTCGGGTGCCCGATGATCGCCACCTCTTCGTTAGCCTTTGTGCCCCACCGCGCCGACCTCATCCGGCATAACCGTGACTCCGTGCATCCAATTCCGGCCCCACTTTGGTCTTCGGTCGCCTCAGCCCACACCGACGCCTACCTCTGAGCACATCCACGCTGGCCTTCTCTGCATCGGTCGATTCAACTCGACGGCCCCCTCAACGGCTCCCTTGGACGCACGCCTCAGCAACCCTCTTGGCTAGCCCACCTCCGGCCTCCGCCTCTTCTATCGCCCACGCCTTCGACGACTTTAGCTGCACGCGCCAGTCCACGCCTTTGCTTCCGTGCCAACTTGCTCGGTCGGCCCACGACGACCAGCCCGCTGTCCGCCCGGCCGCCTGCTTCAACCATCCGCCCCGAGAGCTCAACCGATGGCTTCTTGCCTTTTGGCTCCATCTCCCAGTCTTTTGGGTTTCATCACTGGCTTTTCAGCTTCTACTTCTTGATTTTAGTTTTAGCTCTTGATTTTACGTTAGATTTTGCTACGTGCATCCGAAGCGTACCAGGAAGTTTTATCTACTCTGACTTTTTGGTTCCGGCTTATTGGCATTACCTCGGCTCAATCTTTTCTACATAACTTATTTGTATTCTTCTTTCCATAGCAGTTTGACTGTAACTGTGTAATAATTGATCGACTGTGTGCATCTCATGATGCAAAGGCCAGGAAATATCATTTTCCATTATCTAAAAAAAACAAAATTACATTTAAGGTTCAGCAACCGAGAAGGTAGTGAAAATTGAATAATAACTGTTTGCTATAATGAGACGTTGGTGTGTTGGACTCAAGGTTTCAAATTTTATTCTCGGTTTACATCTTGTCACCCTCTAAAATCTGAAATTTTGACAAAATCTTATTATTTCAAACAAAATTTAAAAGGTAAAATTCAAATCCGGAATTTTTTGAACTAGTAAAACCGAGATTTCGACCGAAACTGGTGAATTTTGCCAAAATCACGGTAAATTTTAACCAAACGAAAAATAGTTCAAACAACGTTAGAAAATTTTTGTGAATGATCCTAACGTATCACTAATATTTTCATAAAAATTTTAAATAATTACGGAATTTTAAATTTTTTTGACAGTGATTCTATAGTTGCTCTGTTAGTAGACTTTGTTTCATCGTACGTTGAGGTGCGGCGAGTTGGTCTAACGCGCGTGCTTAGCTCTTGGCGTCATGGGTTCTAATCCCACACACGTTAATTTTTTTTCTTTCCCATGCATGGTCGTCTTCTTATCACACGCTGACAGCCTGCCGCTTGCGCTTCTTCCAAGTGACTTCTCAAAAGCAAAAGCAAGATAATAAGCAAACCATCAAAGATCATGAAATCGCCTACTTCGAAAACGGGATCGAGGCATTGTGCAAACCCATCTCAGAAGCCAGTATATATTATCGCCATCAGGGTTTAAAATATCATTAAAAATCGTGATTATCGTTTTTTTTTTGTTAAAAAAATTTGAATTCAAAACTCTTCAATTTAGTGATTTTTGAGTGATTTTCAACGAAAATCGTTACCGGTCTGAAGACGATTTCCAAGTCGATTTCGATCATGTGAACCCTGATCGCCATACATTGCAACAAATAAAAGAGAGTTCTGTACTTTGAAGATCATCCAGCATCCCAGCTCCTTGCCATGTTAGGAACTAGATAGGTACGCGCGGCGGCATACCGCGCATTTGCGCTGCGACGCATCGTGAGGATGTTTTCGGGAAATCAGTGTCGAAATTTTTAAAAATTGCTAAAGTTTGATCATACTTTAAATTTTTTATGGTAGCTCAGGCATGCTCTCAAAACCCTTCTAAAAAAGTTTCAAAATTTTCCAACATGCTTTAGCAGTTTAATTAAATCAATGAAGTTGCTTTAAATGCATTAGCACCATTGTAAGTTTTTTTAAAAATTGCAAAAGTTTGATCATAATATGAAACTTTTATGGTAGCTTGGACATGCTCTGAGTACCCTTATCAAAAAGTTTCAAAAATTTCTAACATTATTTGATAGCTCAATTAAATTAGCAAAAAAAATTACTTTAACAATGAAATTAAGGACCTAAAGGTAATTACTCATTTTTAAGGACCTAAAGGAATGACACGTGGGAGGCTCCTTGAGCAGGAAGTTTCCTAGATTTAATATAAGAATGACACGTGGGGGGCTCTCTGGACAGGAAGTCTCCAAGATTTAATATAAGTAGTATCAGTAAACATAGATAGATGTCGAGATAATTGGAGAAGCACAAACTCCACGTCTCTTTTACACGTTAAATTTTTTGGTGACATCCAACTTATCTAGCTGGTGACAAGGATTCAAAATTTGTTTTCGGACTCCATCTTGGGCCTGACCGAAATCCGAAATTTCGCCGAGATTCAGAAATTTCGGACAAAATCCGTATGAAATTCAAAAACAAAATTCAAATCCGGTTATTTTTGAACCGAGAAATCCAAAATTTCGGTGAAAAATCCGAAATTCCGCTCCAAAATTCCGAAATCTCGGCGAAATTTCCCGGTACTATAACACTTTCAATTTTTTAGGGTTTTTTCAACTTCGCGGAAATTATGATCTACCGACTGTCCCACATGGGAAATGACATGAAGAACCCAACCCGGTCAATTGCGATCAAATCCGGTCAACTTTTATACAAATCTCGGTCCATTTTTACCGAAATTTTGGTCCAAATCACCGAAATATCGGTGAGATATTAATGCACTGTAGCAATTTTAATTTTATAGTGATAAAAAATTATCAATTTTTTTTTGAAAGTTTGGTCAGACATGGAAAACGACTTGAAGAATCCAATCCGGTCAAATTTTGATCAAAAAATCGAGATTTTGGTCCATTTAGCTGCACGCGTCGGCTTAGCCGATGCCATGTTTAAAGAAATTTTATTTATAATAATTTGATGAATACTAGCTACATAAAAACCCTATTTTTCAAAGTTTGGATTAAATAAGTAATCTAGGCAATAGGAAAAAATTAATCTATAGGTTTAAAAACTTGTTCAGATGTGATTAACTTACGTGCCACATACTATGTATGGCTTACAGTAGGTTTAATCGCCTAATGTCGGTCGTAACTCAACGTAGTGTTGATTGATGCAGGCAGACGATCTTGGTCAGCCTCGGGGAGGTTTGTGCTGATAACATATTGTAAAATGATGACGAATGATGTAGATCAAACACAATGCTCTGATCGAATAGCAAGAACAATCACAGGCAGCACAAACAATACAATATAAGGAAGCAAAAGCTCTTATATTTTTATTAGATTGATTCTCTTGTGCAAATAGAGTGCCATATTTATAGTAAAAGTCCATCAAAGATAGATTCAAATTCGCGCGCAACAAGACAGAGTTCAAATGTATATGAACAACTAGGACTAAGAGTGCAACTATATCTCAACATCCTTCGATGCACCATATTGACAACGTTTTCTACTATATTAATAAAATTACTATATAAAGCCATTAAAAAGATAATGACTAGATTTATCATATATTAATATCATTTTACTCTGACAATTTTATGAACTTTTTATATACTTATGGTTAAAAGTTTTAAAATTAAATGTACTTATTATAGAATGAGATCTATATAAATTTATAATTCTTGGATATGTACGGTGGGGCAGCCGTCTTCCTGCCATGTCGGGCCTTTCTATAGTGAAAGATTCCCTAGCGTCATATATTTATTGCGTATCACATTTCACAAGTGATGTTTAGCTCAGTTGGCAAACGGCTTTGGTTGCATACATGAGGTATCGGGTTCAAATCCCGTGGAAGCCGATTTTTTTTTTTTGCATCAGCTTCCTTGATTTAATTTAGCTATTAAATCATGTCATAATTTTTTAAAACTTTTTGAGAATGGTCCTCAGAGCATGCCTAACCTACCACAAAAAATTCAGAACATAATCAAACTTGCACGATTTTTAAAATTTTTGGCAATGCTACTAATGCATTTAAAGCAACTCCACTAATTTAATTAGGCTATTAAATTTAAAATTCTTAAAAAATTTAAAAGGGCTCTAAGAGCATGCCTACGCTACTATAAAAATTTTAGATCATGATCAGACTTTCGTGATTTTTAAAAATCCTGACAATGCTACTAATGCACTTAAAGCAACCTTGCTCATTTAATTGAGCTACTAAAATTTTAAATTCTTTAAAATTTGTTAGATGAGTCGTGAGAGCATACCTAAGCTACCGTAAAAAAATTTGGATCATGATCAAACTTTTACGATTTTTAAAAATTCTGGCGATGGTACTAATATATTTAAAGCAACTTTCTTGATATAATTAAGCTACCAAATCATGTTGAAATTTTTTAAAACTTTTTGAGAAGGGTTCTCAGAACATGCCTACACTACTATAAGAATTTTAGATCATGATCAAACATGTGTGATTTTTATAAATTCTGACAATGCTACTAATGCGTTTAAATTTCGCTGTTTTTTGTTTTCTAGTGTCATGAAATTAATTTTATTTTCCTACTTTTTGTTTCTTTTTTCATATTTTCTCGAAAATGATTTCCTCTCTCTGTTTGAAGTCATGTCTATCTCGACGTTTCCTTTCACCCGCAGCAATACGCGAGCTTTATGGATCAACTAGTTTACTTAGGAACGAAGGTAATACTTCTTTGCTTATGTGTATTGAGGTTAAAAATGACAAGTAGATTGGATATGAAGGAGTGATTACACCCAAATAATCTAAGCTGAGCTCGTTGGGGTTGGGAAGATATATCTTATGTCATCTCATGTACTCATGTGGCGTGGCCTCGAAACACATGGTAATCCCATGGGCCACACCCACGAGTAAACAACGTGCGTCATGTGCGCTTAACCAGCGTTCAAATCATGGACTCTGTCGTCTTACGAGTCCTCACCCGACCGGCCTAACCCCTCCCCACCTAAGCAACTTTATTTTGCAGGGCACTTTGCTTCTCTCCCTTTTTTTTTTTTTGAAGGGACAAACATCACACCTGTGCATAAGCATTCTCCTCATTTGTAAGGTAGAAATTTTGTAGGAGTTTTTATTTTGTATAAATTTATATATGAATTATATTGTTTTGTATGAAATTCCTACCTTCTAAATATGCTTAAAGTATAGGTATGAGAGTGATCACCATGTCCTTTTTTTTTTAAAAAAAATGAGGGATTACCATAACCAAATGGAAACGGTTTTTCCTAGCGCCGTGGCTTCGGACCAGACAATATAAAGAGAGTGGGTCCCCGTATCGGACCCCCTCTGGCGGGAGGGGTTTTGTTCGGAGACCCTAGAAGATGGTGGGGGACAAATTGCCAGAATGAGAATTTCTTTTTCTTTATTTCTGTTCCACCATTTCTTTTGATCTATCCCTACAAACTTGCAACCGGGGATATTTATAGAGTTCCCATGGGCTCGAAGTGAACTTACTACTATGCCCCTTTAAGTCCCTAGGATGCTAGGAGTGGTATTTTCCCTTAGCTCTTACTAAGCTTAAGTGTGATGCCCTTCATATGTGTTGCTGTTGTCGTTCGTAAGGGGTATGTTGGTCCTCCGGAGGTCTTCCGAGGACTTCATGTTTTCTTTCAGAGACTTCAGCGCTGCTACTTAACCCTTCGCCTTTTTACTGAAGGTCTTCCGAAGCTTGACCCTTCGTTAGGTAGCCGGAGGGAGGGTGGTTGTTGAAGATTCTTCATTGAGTCGCAGGGGTAGTGGCCTTCCTTGCAACACCTAATATAATTAGGTGTTGCAAGGAAGGCCACTATTATTTAATCTCTTACTATTATTTAATCCTTTATTCAAAAACATTATTTAAAATTAACTTCTACCAAACTTATTATCAAAAGCAATCTTGTCTCCTAAAAAACCTTTGACCACACACATGATAAGGTGACATTGCAGTGTTCATTTGCAATACCGACAGTCATGACGCTGGAGGTATATTTTTAAAGTTTCAAATGAAATTTCTACTAGTTTATAATTTTTTGTTTTGTAAAAGTGGATTAATTACATAGCTCAGTGCAACACAATGCAACGATGCTAAACTGGCCCTAAGGAAGCAAAACAAATAATTTTTTGTCTTACAGTACCCGGGTCTTCTCCCATGGAAAAAAAGAGTAAATACCTAGATATTTTTCACGTCTACTTAATAGAACGAAAACATTCCCATATCTCTTATATCTCGAAATTAGTGGTCAGATAAACTGTTATCTAAACCATATCCTTGCTAAGCATGTAAGTCAACTATCACGGTAGTTAATTATCAAAGCTTAGTGGCAGGCAGTACGCACCAAAGATGTCACCTAATTAATTTTTTTTCTGCTTTAACTCACCGGTTGTTAGGGAATCAAACGCGTAGAGCAGGGGAAACAAGGTGAGATAAAAAAAAAGAGATGTGCCCCTATGTTTTTCTTTTTTAAAATTGCACAAACATTAAAGTGTGAATGAAGGGTAGATGGTGATTACTTACCTCTTCGGTTGCTTTAGACCATGTCTCCATTTTGGAATATAAAGACAAGAATCTTGTCCAAGAATGTTCTCTTGTTAATCTAAAAAAAAAGAATGTTCTATAAATTGTTATGGAACCTGCCTCTGTTCCACTTCAAAGTCCATTTCAAAAACAATTGTGGAAATGCAAAATAGAGTACTAAAGTATAGTACAAATTTACTGTAGTAATTTTCCCAGCAAATTCCAGTTTTATGTCAAAGCCTGTTTGGAATGTATGAATTTTATAAGAATTTTGTTTACCTTGTCATCTAAGCAATCTCCATGGTTATTGTGCCACTGTGGAGGAGAAGGATCTCAGGTCTTCTATTTTTTCAAAGATTAGATACCTTAGTTCTGATCAGGTACCATAAATTACACCCTAAATGTGCTTGTCAACTAAATACCATCAAATCTGGTTTTCCCTAACCCAGGAGAATACTCCTGGAATTACCAATTTCTCTTCTCCTTTTCCTTTTTTTTTTCTCAAACAATGTGCTTTTATTTATTATTATTAGATAATTACAAAGAAGAGCGCATCGTTCGAGACGTGAAACCTTTTCTTCATCTTTCTTTCGGGAGCAAAATTCAAAACTTCAAGGGAAAATAATTATATTACAGCTAATGCGAGGGGTCTTTACAGAAAACTGCTAATTCATTTCTTGGCGTAAGCATCAACCTATCCAGAGTCCAAACAAACCGCATAGTTTCAAAGCTTCAAGCTTTCTCTACCCCATTTCCTTTCTTCTTCGTACCAAATTTTCCTTTTATTTGCCTTCGCGAGATTTCAATTCGTGCATCCGTGTCTGTGTATTTGTCGCTGTCACGATCGAGGTGGGACGCGCCAATCGCGGTGGCCACCACCTCCAATCCACTACCGCGGTCGCTGCGCCGAGCTGTTTTTGCTCTGTCCTCCTCCGTGATTTGATTCTTTAGACTCGGATTATTGTTGAGCCGCAAATACTTCTGCCCAAGAAGAGACCTCGGTTCCTGCAGTTCTTGTACTCTGGATCGGTGGAAAGTTTGGAGATTTGCGGGTTCACAGGTTAGGATCTTGTATTCTTGTTCTGTACGCGTCTCCGCCTCGGTTCTTGCTTCATTATGTTGGGGCTGGGAGGCTTGCTCATGTGGCCTTTCGTGGATTAGGCCGTTGTTGCTTCTTTCTATGAAAGATTAGGGAAGATTAGGGATTGTCTTGTTTTTGGTTTCTTTTTTTGGTAAGAGATTAAGAGTTTGATCTGATAGTGAAAATCTTGCATGTTTGGATCTGAAAGTGCAGCAGTAGTTGATGTAAGCTCACGAGTGCTCTGCTCCTGCACTTCTAATTTTAGCAATCTGTTCATGTTCTTGGATTCAGTATATTTCTGACACTGATATTTTTTTACTGAAAAAAATTAGTGGGGTTTTGAGTTTACTGTCCTTATTTATCGTTTCCTCTTGTCTAAATCGGTGGAAAGGATCCATATTACGATGCCAAATTCTGGGTGCTGTAGCCTGTAGACTTCCAAAAAAAAACCTGGGTGCTGTAGCTTCTTTTTCTTTTTCCCTGGGTGCCGGGTTGGTCTTGTTGTTTTCGGATGGTCCTTTCTTTCTCTCTTTTCACCCAATTTGCTTTGCTTGCATCCCTATCTCCTCTAATCGCTTCCAGTATCACCGAAGGGGCCGGCCATCTACCTTGTCCTGCCGTTCTTGCGTCTGGATTGGGAGTAGAAAGAGGTCAATTTTGTGTCAAAGCCTTTTTTTTAAAAAAAAAAAAATTGTGCATTGCTTCTTTCCCCCCCCTTCTGCTGTTCTTTGCTGAGTTCTATTGTTTGGTTTGCGGCCTGGTAGATCCAGTTTTGATGTCCTTTTCTTTTCTTTGGTTCTCTTGAATGAATTATGAGTCGGTGGTTTCCTGGATGAGAAGTGAGAGAGTCAGTGTTTGGTTCAGTAAATCTTTCTTGGTTTTGACACAAGTGCTCTTCTTGGGTTTTTCTTGCAGGTTCAGTTTTTGATTGGTTTCATCTGCTCAGCCACTGGGGTTGCCAATTTAGAACTGGAAGGAAGAATTTGACTAGAAATGGGACAGTGTTGCAGCAGAGCTACCTCCCCGGATTCTGGCCGAGGAGGAACCAATGGTTATGGCTATTCCCACCAGCCAAAACCAGCGCAAACACCTCCCAGTTACAACCATCCTCAGCCGCCGCCGCCAGTCTCGTACACGCTGCCGGCGATGAACCCTCCGGTAGTCCCACCTGCGGCTGCGCCGCCGAAGCCCGCACCAGACACGATTCTTGGCAAGCAGTACGAGGATGTGCGCTCGGTCTACTCCCTCGGAAGGGAACTTGGCCGGGGGCAGTTCGGGGTGACGTACCTTTGCACCGAGATTGCTAGCGGTAGGCAGTACGCCTGCAAGTCCATCTCCAAGCGCAAGCTTGTGAGTAAGGCTGACAGGGAGGACATTCGCCGGGAGATCCAGATCATGCAGCACCTCTCTGGGCAACCAAACATAGTCGAGTTCCGGGGAGCATACGAGGACAAGAGCAATGTGCATGTAGTGATGGAGCTTTGTGCAGGCGGGGAGCTGTTTGATCGGATTATTGCCAAGGGGCACTACTCGGAGCGCGCGGCGGCTATAATGTGCAGAGCAATCGTGAATGTTGTCAACACTTGCCATTTCATGGGAGTGATGCATCGTGATCTGAAGCCGGAGAACTTCTTGCTTGCGACCAAGCAGGAGAATGCAATGCTCAAGGCCACCGATTTTGGGCTCTCGGTCTTCATCGAAGAAGGTAATGTGAATAATATATTGGCTGCGTATGCTTGAAAATTGCCTCTCTTGTTGAGTATAATTAATAGCAACTGGATGTGGATGTATACTTTTCTTAATTTTGATATGCTGAATTTCATGGGCTGGTGCTGATTTTGGGGGTTTGGAGGGTTACGGTGTTGTTTATTCTGAGTTATGGGCAGTTCATGCCATTTTGGACATGTTCATTTCGAGGGGTTCGAACTTAGAGCTGCAAAAAATAAAATAAACAGCTGGTTCTATCTTCTGTGACATTTAATTAATAGTGGGGAACTAGTAGTGCTTGGATTAAAATATGAAATGGTATACCTATTAATTGAATTTTAGGGTAAATTTTTAACAATTTAACATCAATACTGGTCCTTATATGTTTCAGTTTACTGCCTGCATCTTGGTATGATATGAGCTTGCTCTTTTTTTAAGAAGTGTAATAGAAGTTCCTACAAAATTTAAAGGTATAATGTATGACTGTACGTATCAGCAGGCAAAGAATGACCAATTAATATTGATGCATGATAGAATTCATCATGTCAAAGGAATATTCTAGGAGCACTACAATCGCCATACCAGTGTTTCATGCTTCAATGGGGGAATGCCATTTGCAACTACCATCTGTTGTTGAAGGCTTGAAGCACTTCGAACTGTTGGAAAGTCCTCCCTAGATACTGAGGGTTAAGAGTAGACTGCTTAACGCCTTAAACCATTGAGTTGTTATTGACCCCTAGTAGTGCAAAACCGCAAATACAAGGTTCGGACATCCCACTAGGCCACTGTTCTGGTTGACCTAAACAATGGTACGGAAATGTGCGAAATGCTAATAGAATTCTTCTACTTACAAAAATTTGGCCACACTGTATTGTCGCTGCATTTGCAAGTTGCCCACCGGGTCTGTTATCTTTTCTAACATTCATCTGGCAACATTTACTATATGGAAGCTAGGAAGTATCTCTCCCAAGGTTGTGACCTGGAGGTACTGATATAAGTAAGCAATACTTTCAAATTTGATAAAAAGTGAGATCTTCTGAGACGGAAATCGGCATGAAACGTACTATCATTACTCATTTTTCAAATACATCAGCTGCTAGTTATGCTTGTGATACTAAATTTGCTGGCACTGGTTGACTGGTTGTTACTATTGGAGTGATATAAGTGTTGTGCACTTCGCTAGTAGCGATGTTGGTGGTGGTTGGGCGTGATGGTGGAGGAAGACAGCTCCTCTGTTTTCCTTTTCCTTATATACTTTCATCATTGTCATCTCCTATACTAAATACAACACGCTTCCATGATCTCTTTTCTGTCTTCTTACTAGCTGATATATCTCTCTCAAGAGTTCATCATATGGTTCTGAAAACATAACCGCTAGTCAACTATCCTTTTTTTATTTGATAAGCTAGTTTGTCTCATTCTTAATCAATCAAAGGGAACTTAGGCGATTAATATTAAAAGATGCCGAGTTTCCAACTTTTCTGTTGTTATTATTTGCGTACTAACTGCCTTTGAAATACATCAGGAAAAATGTACAGGGACATCGTTGGAAGTGCTTATTATGTTGCTCCTGAGGTCCTTGGTAGAAATTATGGGAAAGAGATAGATGTTTGGAGTGCGGGAGTTATTCTGTACATTCTTCTCAGTGGTGTGCCTCCATTCTGGGCTGGTACGTTTGCCTCTTAAGATCTCTTTTTACTTTCACTTGTGAATTCATGTACACAATTAAGCAGTAATATTTCCCTTGTGTTGTTATTCATCTTCTGTTTTTCTTTGTAGAAACTGAAAAGGGAATATTTGATGCTATTCTACATGGGGAAATTGACTTTGAAAGTCAGCCATGGCCATCAATTTCTGAGAGTGCTAAAGACCTGGTTAGAAAGATGTTGACTCAAGATCCAAAGAAAAGAATTACTTCAGCCCAAGTTCTTCGTAAGCTTCTTGACTGTACATTAACCTCCAATTTTTTTAGTTCCTTTGGCAAAAGTTAATGTTTTGTTTGTTAAATTATTGATCAGAACATCCATGGCTCAGAGAAGGAGAAGCATCTGATAAACCTATTGACAGCGCTGTTCTTTCTAGGATGAAGCAATTCAGAGCAATGAATAAGCTGAAAAAGATGGCACTGAAGGTTATTATCTTCATAGTGATGCTTGACTGGCTGCCTTTTCTTTTCTCTGGTGCTTATAAGCAAATGTGTATGCAGGTTATTGCTTCAAACCTTAATGAGGAAGAGATCAAGGGACTAAAGCAAATGTTCATGAACATGGACACAGACAACAGTGGGACCATCACATATGAAGAACTCAAAGCAGGGTTAGCCAAACTTGGATCAAAGCTGTCAGAGGCTGAAGTAAAGCAGTTGATGGATGCTGTATGCACCGATCCTGAACTATTACAGTATGTTTTTGGACCATGATTTTCTTGACTTTGTATGCTTACCTGCTGACCTGTTCCAGGCTGATGTGGACGGCAATGGATCAATTGACTATGTTGAGTTCATCACAGCCACAATGCATAGACACAAGCTTGAAAAAGACGAGCATTTGTTTAAGGCATTCCAGTATTTTGACAAAGACAACAGTGGGTGAGTATTCTAAATTGTCACATCTCAAAAGTTGACGTCCAAGTCACAGTATTATTTTTTCATCAAATATTGTCTGTGATACTGATCATCAAATATTGTCCATGATACATGATTATGTATCACAGTTTCAAATTAATAACTGCTCACTAGTCTACTATAATCTTTACTAATATATAAATACAAGTTGGTGGTGGTCGTCCGTTCTCCTTCTCTCTCAAAAAAAAGCAGTACGTTGAAATATAGTCCGCGAGATAAAAAGGAAACCATCCATATTACTCTCTTTCTGCCCACACCCCCTCCCCTTGGCTGGGCTATTTACCCACTTCTCCTTTCCCATTGCAACTCAAGAGTACAATTTTATTTTTCGTAAACAAGTGGCATGAATTGATTATTTGGTTAAAAATGTGTTTCTGTTGCAACGCACAGCCAATTTACTAGTTTTAAAGAAAAGATAGTTGTAAAATACATCTGTGTATATCCCCATTTTGATTTGACAAAGGGTTACCTTAATTTTATGCAGCTTCATCACGAGAGATGAACTGGAATCTGCTTTGATCG
Organism: Rhipidocladum racemiflorum; assembly: GCA_036346355.1. Lineage (NCBI taxonomy): Eukaryota > Viridiplantae > Streptophyta > Magnoliopsida > Poales > Poaceae > Rhipidocladum > Rhipidocladum racemiflorum. Next base: position 46,453,386 of record CM070582.1, on the reverse strand, counting down.
AGCATGAAATGGGCGATGCAAGTACCATAAAGGACATTATATCAGAAGTTGACACAGATAATGTAAGTTCACGAATTATCGTTTTTTAGCTACATTATGTTTATTCCTTCCATCTTGATGATGTTCTTTTCGGTATGACAGGATGGGAGGATTAACTACGAGGAATTTTGCGCTATGATGAGAGGAGGGATGCAGCAGCCTATGAAGCTCAAGTAGTCTTTTTCCTTGTAGAAATGATGTATTATCACATTAGTAACTTTTGTTCGTTCTTTTTTCATGGTTGGTAGTCAACGTAAAAGCTTACTCTGGACGTTGCTTTTGCATTGTTGAGATGATTGTGTATATCTTCTGGGCTTTGCTCGTGTATGGTGTTCCACCAGTATTTTGAACGTCCTTGCTTTTGGAAGTTTGTTTCTGCAAGTGCATCTAATAAAAGAGCATTTTTGCACCTCAATTTGGCCTGTTGATTACAAGTGTTAGTTATGCCATTACTCTTAAGCCAGATCTTCTGGCTTTGCTCTTAAACCAGATTACAAGTACATCGAATGAAAGAGCATCTTCTGGCTTTGCTCGTGTATAGGGGTGAAACCGGGTCGGATACGGGCGGATATTGCTCATCCCGTATCCTAACCCATATTTTTTTTTCCCGGATTCGGAGTTGGATACGGATGTCCCGGATACGAATACGAATTCGGATTATTCGGGATTCGGATACGGAGCGGATACCTGCCGGATTCAGATCAGGATCCGATATCATAATCGGATAGTAGTATAATACATAAGTGTGTACGGAAAAGAAAGAATGAAGTATTAACCTTACAACATTAGATTTAAGTCATAATTATTTCAACGAAGGATAATAGTATAGTTAGAGGTGCAAATGGGTCGGATACAAGGAGAAAGATCGAGACAAAGAAAACAATGAACACGGGGAGCTCTTCCATCAAACTTAACCTTACGGAATAAATTCTTAGAGATATTAAATAGTATTGAATTGTCACATTCTAACAAACTGAAGGTAGATTTCTCTCATAATGAGGACTACTCGGATTTGTTTTCTATGCTTCAATTAGTGACTCAACTAATTCCAGTAATTTGAATAGAAAAGAAGTTTATCAAATAAGTTGAACAAATCAATTTAGGTAAAAGCATTATGTCATCACTCTATTTGTTTGTTGATAGATTTGTTAAAGTTCACGCTTAATAACAAAATGTGTTTTTTAGTGCTAGTATCAAACAACTACTCTATCTATCCAATAATGAACCAAATTAATGGAAGAATAACTGATTTTATCCGGATATCGGGTCAGATATTTACCGGATATCGGGTCGGATATTGCTCTTCCCATATCCTAACCCATATTACATGAGATTTTTCGGATACGGATCGGATATTGCTCTTCCCATATCCTAACCCATATTACATCGGATTTTCCAGATACGGATAACATCGGTACGGATTTTAAACGGATTCGGGATCGGATCGGGCGGATATTTCCTGTCCTGTTTTCACCCCTACTCGTGTATGGTGTTCCACCAGTATTTTGAACGTCCATGCTTTTGTAAGTTTGTTTCTGCAAGTATATCTAATAAAAAAGCATTTTTGCACCTCAATTTTGCCTGTTGATTACAACTGATGGCATAAAAGAGCTATGCCATTAACTCTTAAGCCAGATCCAGGTTTGCAACTGATGGCACCTCAATTTTGCCTGTTGATTACAACTGATGGCATAAAAGAGCTATGCCATTACAACTGATGGCACCTCAATTTTGCCTGTTGATTACAACTGATTACAACTGATCTAGCTTAAGCCGAATTAGGTGCTTGATTTATAACTACGAATTTAGTTTGCCAGTTCAGGAATTCATTTTCTTCTCGTAAAATTAAAAAAAATGTATAAGCTCATTCTACCCGTCACTGTTTGAAAACAATCTAGAAAAACTGCTAAAAAATCAGGAATTATCATGAGAAAAGATGTACTCCAAAAATTCAATCCATGATGACAACTGCACTGTAGCTATCAATTGGGAGTTGCCAAAAATATTTCGTTGGTGTTAAGAACCTGAACATGATGCCTTCTGAGGTTACAACAGGTAATTCAATTCTCTGATGAACAAGAGAACAAGGAAACTCTTGGGCTAAAATACAGTGGAACAAAACTGTCGTACATTACAATCCATAGTGTGCAAAAGCATTTTCATAAGGTGTTCACTTTGATATCACAAGCAAAACAGTCATAACAGTACAAAGCCAGAAGGTTGGCCGGCATTTGACATCAACTACTAGATGTCGAATATGTGGCCCGTACCATTTGACACGTTCGACAGGCTCCAGCAAGACATTCCAAGATTGTCCACAGGCTCCAGCAAGACATTCCAAGATTGTCCTAAGACACAAATGACAAGCAATGGCGTATAAGATTGAATTTTTAGTTCCTGGAGAACAGCAAATGCTTGGTAGCAGCTCGGAGTAGGAGTTACAATTGTACCATGAGTATACACTTTCGCGAAAGATGTGATCATGATCTGATTAAGGGGCATTGACTTTTCCCAATACTCATTGGTGCACAAAGAACATGTCAGATGTGTGGTATTTATTATATATTAAAAGCTCATGAGAGTCGCTAAGAAAAAGAAAAAAGAAAAGGCTAGAAATTCTCACAAAAAAAGCAAAACATCTAGCCCTTAATCTGAGCGGATCTGGATTATAACGGCTTAGATTAAAAGAAAGAGTTCAAGGATCTCCATCATCGGATGTTATTATTTAAAAGAATGAGTCCAATGATCTCCACCATCGGATGTTATTATTTAAAAGAAAATATCTAACCGTCTATCTAGCGAACCCGGGTTATAACGGCTAAAGATTAAAAGAAAGAATCCAAGGATCTCCACCGCTTATTTTGGTGGAATCAGATTATAACAATGCATATTAATCTATATAGATATTAGAATTATATAAAAAAAATACACAATTATAGAAAATATAGTTATATATCAAAGATAATCGTATCATAATATCTAGCCGCGCAGTTGTGCGGGTAAATTTGCTAGTTGTCTTAAATAAAAGAAACACAGTATGGAATCAGTGCCATTGAAACAACTCCAAAAGTAGTTGGCATCCTGGCAGTTGTGGGGAGGAATTACCTTGAAGTCCTAACAGCAGTGGCTCATCTACATTCACTTGAGGGTAGCAGCCCAAGGCAAACACGATCAGCAACCCCCTAATTCAAGTCAAGGAAGCAAAATGGTCAGCCGCCATCCTAGTGTAGGTTATTAGCTCAACAGGTGAAATTTGTACACTACATACTTTAGGTGCCGTCACATGGTTATCTCCTTCAAGTATAATACATCGATCTGCTACATGGTTGTCCATGACATTCCGGTGAAGAGCCTCCAGAGCATGTGGATTCCATTCACATGCATAAACCAACTTGGCATTAGCCCTGCAAAAAGAAAAGGAATAATGTTTTTTGTAAAGGGAGGATACAATCACTTAGCATTAACAATTTGATCAAGGGCTATCATAGAGAATATACTTCACAAGAAATGGGAGCACAAAGTATCCAATTCCAGCAAACAAATCCACAACCACTTCATCTCTACAATCAAGCTGTCCCATGTGAAGCTTCTCGGAGCGATTACCAGAAGAAAATATGAATTTTGTTGCATCAAGTGAATAACGGATGCCGTTTTCATAGTTTACCCATCTGTTATTGTGCACGAGAAGTTCTAGACTGCTATCTCTTGTGCCTTGAAAGGAGCATACTCAAAAGAAGGAAATGCTTTCAAACTGGTAGGGTAACCACATGGATGTTACAAGTTATTAGATAAGCAGCACCTTACATCAGGATGTGTTTAAAGCATGGGTCACACCATATGTACATGATAGGGTATGATAACTATTATATTACTAAAACAATAGAAAAATAAGCCATCACTATCGCTCTCAAGGGCTAAAAGTTCTCGCATTAATCGGAGGTGCTAGGAGTATATGACTATATGTACCTTGTATATATTAGATCTAAAATCAATTCTTATTACTATTATGAATAGCACTTGTTGCATTCAATATGAAGCCAATAGCGAGAATATATAGAGTACACGAGGGTACAAAAGGAAAGCCTATATAAGGCAGTATCTATATAAGAGGAAAGCCTGTATAAGGTAATATCAATGAAGCTGGAAACGCGGAACGTGGCAGAGTTCCTTGTCTCGGAAACTTCATCCCGAAACGAGGAATTGACACGGTATGTTGACCCAAACGCTACTGGAACGTCGATCCTAGGAGGAGGCACGCAGATGGATCGTCGAATCGAAACAAGGAGAACGCGTCGCGCGATGCCTGAATCGTCGATTCGACCCCCCAGGGACGCAGGATGCGGTGGGAACCGAGGTGAGGAGTTGGGGGAGAATGAGAACATGCACCTGGATCGTTGGGAGGTCGCCGTCGGCATGTCGTAGTCGTGGAGGAGGCCACCCGTAACTGCGGCCACGCCGCCAACGGCACAACGCCGTCAGCTGTCGGTGTCCTTCAACGCCGTGTCGCCGCCGGAGCCAGGCGCACATCCAGAGCAGGGCTGTGACTCGGGGAGAAGAAGGCGCCGCTAGAGCTAGGGTTGTGGCCCGCGGCCCGCCAACGCCGGCGATGGAGAAGACGAGGAAGCAGCAGCGGACGCGCCGGGCGGTCACCTCCGTTTCCAAATTCGGGCGCCGCCACCCGCCGGAGAAGGAGTTGCCCGCCACGGCCAGGGGGTCTGTGGATCTGTGGCCGAGGTGTGCCGATTCGGCAGGTTTAGGGTGGTAGGGGGTAGGTTGGAGGTAGTGGAGTCTCGCGTGCGAATTAGGTGTTTTGTTGCTGGATTTGGATGGTTTAGCTTTAATTTAGTCGTCGGGAGGGTTCGAAAGGTGGGAGCTTTCGTCAGGTGGCTGGATAATTAGGAGGCCAGTGGTTAGGTTTTGGCGAGATTCGGTCGGGGAGGCTGCGTTGGCGCTTGAATTGGTGCTATGCTTGATGCCTGTTTACTGGTTTTGGATGGAACCGTTTGGCTTGTGTTGGGAGGAAGCGCTGAGTGAAGCTTGGGCGTTCCGGGAACATCATTCCCAACCAATTGGGAACATGTTCCAACTCTCGAACGAACACTACGAAGAGGTATATCCCCCTTCGTACCATAATTTTCAAAGTGGCGTCTCTCGTCCCGCGTTCCCGTTCCTCGACCCCCTCGACCCGAGAACTTGGCTTCATAGGGTAATATATCCTTAACAGGGGGGCACAAATGGAAGGGTTGACACTAAAATAGGGGAAATCCAAAGTCTTGGTCTTGAAGTAGTTGTTGTAGCATCCGTCCAACTCTTGAAAAACCGAGCCGACAAAGGAGCCGAGTCGAGAAAGAAAAGCCGACGGTGGAGCCAAGTCGACGAAGAAGAGCCGATAGTGGAGCCGAGTCAACGAAGAAGAGCCGGCGATGGGACTGAGTCGACAAAGAAGCTGAGTCGACGAAGAAGAGCCAATGGTGGAGCCGAGTCGACGAAGAAGAGACGACAGTGGAGCCAAGACGAAGAAGAAAAGCCGACGAAAAATCCAAGTCGACGAAGAAAGGCAAACGAATGAGCCGACGAAAAGAGCCGAGCTGATAAAAAGAGCCGAACTGACGAAAGAGCCAAGATGCTAAGGACTTGGATGGACGCAACGGATCTAAAAATAAAAGATTCAAAGGAAAGCTGAAGAGCCGCAGCCAAGGAGCAGGTTGTGCGGAGGCCGGCCGAGCAGGCGCAGCGCGAAGGTGCAGGCCGGAGGCCGACGCTGGCAGGGCCGAGCACCAGGAGCGGCGGAAGGCCGACGAGAACGGCACGGGTGGCTAAGCAGCGCGGGCTGCCTTGCCGGAGGTGGCTGGGAGGCGACCCCCGGAGTGAAAGCCGAAGAGGCAAGCCCAGGCGGCGCAGTGGCCGCGAAGCGGGGCCAGCTGTTGTATTCAATATGAGGCCAATGGCTAGAATATATGGAGTACACGAGGGTACACAAGAAAATCCTATGTAAAGCAATATCTATATAAGGGGAAAGCCTATATAAGGTAATATATCCTTAACAAATACTACTTAATGTTGTCCATCAAAGTCTACAGAACTTCATCCTTCCTTCGACTTAATAGGTGCACTCATCAGATACACTGTCTCTTGGCTTCTCTCCCCTCTTGCCAGTGATTTGGTCTTCCTATCCATACATATTAACATTAAAAGCAGCGGCGGCAGCTGGTTGGTTACAATGAGCTTGAACCCGCTCCCCTAAAAGATTATTAATTCACTTTCTGGCATTGGCAGCCTGATCATTGTCTTTGTTTCTAAACAATTAATGAAGGCAGAAATCTTCTTATTCTGCAAGGCAGACAGCTTACAGTTTACTCCGGACTTTATTTCACTTTGAAACAAATGTGGCTGAAAGAGACAATTTAATAAAGTAATCCTCTTACACTAGAAAAAAAAAACTATCAGTAAAAAACACCCAACCACAGAATAGCTGCCCCAGATATAAATTCAACATAGTGTGGTACTGAGTTGTCAGCGTAAGCAACATGAATGGAAGTCAGCTGCAGGATATGGGTGATTGTGCACACCAATTAATGCCCTAGGATAGCTCAAATTTGTTCCGCAGGGGTCAAGCTAAAAAAGGATGATGAATTATCAATCTTATAATATGGTAAATAATAGGGTATATAATAATAATACAACAAAAAGACTTGACATGACACTCGCAAAGAAAAGCAATGAGTTTACAATGCATTTTGTATTTTTGTGTCTTACCTTGCAAATTGCACTGACACCACGATGTACATCCCATGTAATACTCCAGGGCCTTCGCATCTTCTAAAGGAATCACACGATGGCTGCAGATAAAGGATATTATCATCTGTCATAAGAAATTGCAGGGAATTTCTAAACTATTAAGTGATCAACAATATATTACATGCTTAGAAGAAGTGATTAGTTACCTCAACTTTTGGTTCAGCATGGCAAGAAGGGGCGGTGTGATTGGGTCTCTTTCCTGGCTTACCCCAACTTATTTGGGACAAAAGGCTTGGTTGTTGTTGTTGTTTTATGGCAAGAAGGGGCAGTGCTACATGTGAATCCTGTGTTCACCCCACACACGTCAATTCTGAACATTGATTTCATCACTGGCCAATATCATGTTTCTAATGTATATGCTCCTTTCCAAAGTCTTGATTTGTGTCAGCTTTAGATCTCACAAGACTGGCTTCCACCAGTTCATCACAAAGTGCAAGGGTTGACTCCAAATTATCCTCATGAAAATTGAGATCAATATAAAAACTGTATACATCTGGTTCAGCTGTCAAACCCTCCTTTCTCATCTCATCAAAGAATCCTCTTGCCTCAACTAATTTTTTCTTTTTATTCAGCAATCTAATAAGAGCACTGTATGAGCTGGCAGTAAGTCTGAATCCCTTTTCTAACATTTCATTGTGGAGATACAGTGCCTCTTTCATATTTCTTGCCTTACAGTGCCCCTTGATCAATATATTGTATGTGTTCTCATTCGGCACCACCTTCTGAGAAAGCATCCCCTTGTAGATCTCAGTGCTAGATTTCATGTTCTTGTAAATGCAGTACTGCTTCATAAGAGAATTGTATGTTGCAGCATTTGGGCGGATGTTTTTCTCCAGCATCCATTCGAGCAGCCTCTTTCCACCTTCTACCCTACCTGACATGCAAAAACCATTCATTAAAACATTATATGTCGCAATACTAGGCTTAGTTCCTTTATCTAACATCTCCTGTAAGAGGTTGTGAGCCCTGTCGAAATCTCCTGACTTGCAGAGCGCATCAATAAGAGTTGTATATGTGTAAACATCCGGTTTAAGGCCTGCTGCATCCATGTCTTTCATTGTCCGCATGGCCTGCTCCAGATTGCCAGCCTTGCATAGGCCATTGATCAGGGAGTTGTATGTGCAAACGTTCAGCTCTAACCCCTTGTTGCACATCTCGTGCAATAGCTCATTAGCGGCCTGCACATCCCCCTGCTTGCAGAGTCCATCCGACAGAGCCGTATATGTCACCACATTGGGTGCCACTCGTCTCTGCACCATTTCGTTATGCACACGAAAGGCCTCTACCATCTTCCCTATCTTGCAGTACCCATCAATGAGTACTGTATATGTGACCTCATCAACATCCAAACCCTTGTCCGTCATCTCCCACAGCACTGTCTCTGCTTCTTTCAACTCCCCAGCTCGACAAAGCCCATTTATCAGCGTGGTATACGCCACTCCATCAGCTGCCAACCCTCTGCTCTGCATCTCGTCAAACCACCTTCTTGCAGCTGCCAAATCACCCTTGCTACAAAACCCACTCATTACCGTTGTAAATACCTCTGTGTCCAACGCCACCCCATGCATCACCATATCCTCTACCACCCTCACAGCATCAGAAACCTGCCCTTCATCACACAACAATGCAATAACACTTGTATACACTGTTGCATTCCGCTCCAACCCCCTTGCTGCCATTTCATCTAACAGCTTTACCGCGTTCTCCAGCTCACCAAGAACACAGTACCAATGGACCATAGTGCCGTACGTGACAACATCCGGCGGTGAAGCCATTTCATCGAACAATTGCCGTGCATCCTTGAGGCGTCCAGCCCTGCAGAGCACCTTGAGGAGTATATTGTAGGAGCAAGTGTTCTTTTCTGGAAGTTCTTGAAACAATTCGATGGCTTCATCAAGAGGGAGGCGGGAGAGCACGGCGTTGCAAGACTCCAGGGAGGGGGAGATGCCGTACTGGCGTAGGCGGCGGAGGAGGGGAGCGGAGGGAAGGCACATGAGGAGGAGGTCGAAGGAGGCGGGGTCGGAGGAGAAGGCCTTGTAGGTGGAGATAAAGTACTCGACGAAATGCCGGTGAGGAGAAGGGAAGCGGAGGGCGCGTACGAGGATGGCCCGCGCGGCGCCAGGGTCGCGGACGGCGAGGTGAGCGGCGGCGGCGAAGGACTGAAGGAGGTGGGGGTGGGGGTGGGGTCGGGAGGGGAAAAGCAGTAGGAGCGGGAGGAGAAGGCTGGGAAGGTTGGGGTGGGAGGCGAGTAGGGGGAGCGCGAGGAGGAGGTGGAGGGGGCGGAGGAGGGGGAGGGAAGGGAGACAGGTGGGGTGCGGGGAGGAGAGGACGGCGGCGGCAAGGCGGCGCGCGAGGGCGTCGTCGGCCGGGGAGTCCGGGCGGGGAGGGGAGTAGTCTGGGAACGGGCGGGGCGCCGCGGTGGTCGTGAGGACCTCGGCCTCGGCCGCAGCAGCAGGCGACGCGCGGCTGCGGCTGCGGCGGTGCGGAGGGGAGGTGGAAGAGGTGCTGCTGCTGCGGTTATGACGGGCGGAGCCCACGTGCCGGAGGCCTCGCGCGTGGGTTAACAGGGAGGAGCGTTGCGCTGCGGCGGCGGCAGCGCGGCGGAGTAGCATCCGGTGCGGGCGGGTCCGGGGGAGCGGGGCCGCCGGTAGGCAGCGGCGGCTTCGCGGCGGAGTAGTATCCGGCGCGGGTGGGTCGGGGGAGCGGGGCTGCCGGTCGGCAGCGGCGGCGGAGGATGGCAGTAGTAAGGGCTTGGCAAAGGTTCAGATCATATTTTAGGTCCACCCAGAGATGAAATTTGTAAACTGAAATAAAGTGATTTAAGTTTATAATTTTATTCTAAAATATAAACAAGATGATTCACCTAAACATTCTTAGAGGGTCTTATGGGCTGTTTGGTTGGCTGCATCTAAAGAGATTTGCATCTACAGATGCAAAAGATGGGTGTTTGGTTGTCTTCTCATTCAACTCAATTTACTCTACAGATCAAAACACTTTTCAGCTCCAGGAAACGAGAAAATCCACTGCTTTCAGAGCCAGGCTCTGCTGAGCCATGCATGCATGCTGACATCAGCATTTATTATCTAATTTTCTTCTTTTCTTTGCTATATCTTTTGATTAACATCTCCGATTAACGAACCGATTTCACCTATGTGTTCCTGATATTTTTTCGAACAAAACTAGACCATACTTGCTATATAAATTTCAAAAGATTAAAATTTTAGTTTTTCAATTTATTGATTTTCTAGAATATATTTTAAAATTTTTTATTTTCATTTGTGAAATTATTGATTTTCTAGTATTTTTAAAATTTATTTCATCCCTATTTTGAATTTGCCTATCACACTTTCATTCCAGTGCATCCAACCAAACAACATCTCTGTGCAGTCTGTCCAACCTCATACGACCAACCAAACAACATCTCCTTGCATCCACTCAGCCTGACTCCCACCAGCCTGTCTGAGCTCATGCAGCCTGGCTGAACTGAGAAGGCAACCAAACAGCCCATTAGAGTTGGTGGAGCTAGGTATTCCTAGCTTCACCAAATTCGTGAAGCTAGAGCTATGAGTATATTAAGAATGTTTATGTGGATCATCTTATGTACATTCTAGAATAAAATTATAAATTTAAGTCATTTTATTTCAGTCTACAAGTTTCAGCTCTGAGGTGGAGCTAGAATCTAGAGCTCTTCCAAACAGAGCTCCGGTTCCACAAATCTGGTGAAGCTAAGAATACCCAGCTTCACCAACTCCACGAATTTGGTGGAACTGAAGCTCTGCCAAACACCCCTTAAGGCAGAGCAGAGGAGTTTTGCGAGTGCGCGATCGCGAGCTAGGCGAAGCGGGCTATGAGCGAACCGCCAGAAAGCTGCTAAACCGTTGGATCAGTATCCTGTTGCTCTGCTCCCCCGCATTCTACAGAGTTTGATGTGCGGCTATGGGTGGATAATGAGCTGACTCGGTTCGACTCAGTTGGTAATATAACGATTCAGCTCGTTATCTTAACGAGCTCAAACCTCAACTTGGCTTGATTCGTTAAACTCGCGAGTTGGCTCGTTAAACTCATTTAACTCAATATTACCATCTGAAAAGAGGATTGGTGTTGAGATTATACAGTATACCATGTGTTATCATCCTCGCCTCACATATATATAGCTACTAGTTACATGCCCGTGCGATGCTACGAAAAACAAAATTAATAACGAAAAATAAAGATTAAAAAATAAAAAAAATTATTTCACAAGATCAAACATCTATCTTTAACACTTCGTTTCTTACGAAAACTGGCTAATTAAAGCAACGCTTCGTTTCTTGCGCAGGGCAATTAAGCGGTAATTAATGACGTGGGAAGAACGGACCACTGCCACCAAGTGCTGCTTAAGAATAGTAGAGATACTTGCTGACTTAGAAAATTCGTTAAACTCACGAGTTTGCTCGTTTAACTCATTATCTAGACGAGTTCAAATCACGGCTCAACTCGACTCGTTAAGAAACGAGTTCGAGCCGAGTTTGTGAGTACTCATTTAACTCGTGAGTTTTGAGTTTTTTTCCACCCCTATGTGTGGCGGCTGCTTCAAACTAAATTATCAAGTATATATTGTTTTAAATTTTATTATCAAATAGATCACGTTTCAAAATTATACAATTTTTAAAGCAAGTAAAGAGAGAAATAATTATTATCTATGATTTATTTATGCTTTAATATTCATATAACTTTTAATATACACACACATCCTTTCTAAGTAACTTAGTGATAAACTATCAGCGTTTCTAGACTTCTCTTTTTCTAAATATATAAACCAATTATCTCGACACCTCTTGGCATTTGCAAAGATATAAAAATAGAGAAAAGAATGGGATCAAATTACAAATGACAATTGCCAGAAACACAATGTAATTAAGGGTGTGTTTGGTTGTCTACACCAAGTGGTACACGTACGAGATGGTTTAAGAAAAAAAAATCATTCATATGTTTGGTTGCTAGAATAGAACTATCTCATCCTGGATCAAGTGATACAAATTTAATGAATATTTTCTCCAAACGCTGAACCATCCTATTCGCCCAGAATAATGGAATCGAATCGTACATAATCATCTCACCTCATTCAACCTCAATCTATCAACCAAATATACCTCAGTAATAACAAGAGCGGTTCTATCATTTTATGTCGATGTTATTCGCCTACTGTTACAGAAAAAAAGACGAGACCCTGTAACGCCATAAGAACAGCTTTATTGACGGCAAAGGAAAAAAAAACTAAAACGCCACAAGAAACAGCACAACTCAGTAACATCTACCGTAGCTTGAGCTTACATACCGGAGAGAGACACTCCTTTTTATTCCGATTATTGTGACGGCCGTCTTTTTAGGGGCAGGGCCGTACACCTTGATAGCTACCCAGGATGATTAGCTGCCGGGAATTAAGCATCTTATTGCCAGACAAAGAGTTAATTCCAACTATTTTTATTGAATATAAGGCCTAACGGTCAGGTTTTTACAAAAGAGGGTGCAGCAGGGCCCGACTATAACTTACAAGCAAAACACCGCACAGGCAGGCCTGAGCAAAAGACTAAGACCTCAAAACCAAACCAGATCGCCATCTACGTATTCCTGATACGCTCCAGCTTCTTCAAACTCTGAAAGGGTCGGGGTTTGCAAGGGTGAGTACGGGAGTACTCAACAAGTCGTACGGAGAACTCTGAATACTATATGCAGGGAGTTATTCAAAGGATGGCAATAGAGTTGTAAGTATTTTGATGCATTTTTATTTTCCAACTCATTTTACATTTGAAGCACAAACCATAATTAAGTAGTAAGGGGGGTTCACAAGTTCAACACCACTTATCCATATTCACCAAATTCACCAAAACAATTACTTGAGCTTGGTTACGGGTATCACCCCAATTCAAACTTAACTTCATTAACCGGAAGTACGGCGTAATAGATTACCATTTGATTAACTCTGCAGAGATGCTCAGCTTTACCCACAAGATATCTACGACCGTTAATGCCAAGCGCTAACAAATATGCAACTTAAATGCATGCGGCCGGGTCAAGACCATCACAGCACTTCGTTAAACCATTCCTGTGTTTAGTTGTTAACCGATAGGTATACAGCTACCTTGGACTCACAGTCCCCATTAGCACTTACCGTTGTGAGAACCAGCGAATGACACTCCAGTCAATTCCTGTTCCACCCCTTCGGTATACTCCCTTGCCAGGGAGGCCGATCCCTATTCCCCACCGGGAATAGTCCACCAAATTATTCAAATTTTATTTCAAGAATGGTTAATGTACTGAGCTATGTCGGAGACAGGCTCGCTGACCGTTCCGACTTGTGGTTGAGCGAGGGCTTAAGTTGTTTACTTTGCTCAAGGGGATTCATTATCCTTACATTGCTAAAGACCAAGCCCTTTCCGATCCACAAACCCATTCCGATACCCACGGTACCGGCCACCAAACAAACCAAGGCATAATCATCAGTCGGGGATTGGAACCTCATCCACTCGGGATTTATCCAATACTGTCCCCCCAGACTGTAGCACTTTCAGAAAACAACTGAGCCAGCGGCTCGACAACATTTATTTCCATTTTCCAAGATTTGAGGTCATACTAATCTAAATAATATCTAACTTAACAAGGTATATATACTTCCTAGGGTTACAAGGATTTATTTGGGATTCAATATTTTTCAAGGAAGTTCCATGAGCAATTCGGCATTATCTAGGTATCATGTCATTCTAAAATAACGGATTTCAATAATTCAACATACAGCAAAATAATGTGGTATAAAATTGTAACACCCTACAAATCTAAACTGTCGTACAAGAAAATTTCGACAGCATCTCTCCTAAAATTAGGACAAAACGGAAGCGACAACAAGATTCATAATAACCATTATAAACAGGAATAACATAAAAGCATCAATACTAGAGATAACAAGTCTAAATCAACCAGAAAACAAACATAAACGTAAAACAGCTTCAAAGAGGACATCAACAGGTCTATGATTAATAAAATTTCAGCAAGCTAATGAATTATTAAATGCACTAGTCCATGTGATTCGTGATGACCCCGAAGGGTTGATTGTGCTACTAAGCCCACCCTTCAAGCTTACGACTCGCGAGAACTACACGAAAACAACAAAATAACAAGGGGTGAGATTGGGTAATCTCAGCAAGCGGAACAACTTCTAACGAATAACACAGCCACAGTAAAACTAGCATACCAAATTCCTCATGTCCAATACCACATTATAGAGTCCACACAACCTCAGTAAAATGCATATGATTGTGCACATGCTTATGCCATGATCCTCCTCACCGTGCCCTTTCTCAGGAACACACGGTGTTGTACCGATTGATCGCGCCGCCGGGCGTCGACAAACTTCCAATGCATGATTATGCAGTTAATGCTTCATGCATAAATACATTCATAACTTCCCACTCTGAATTCACATGCTTGCATACCATCAAATAACATGGATATAATGCGAACATCATTGAGATAGAATATCTCCACAATTCATCTTGCAAACAACATCTTTCTTCATTATTACTCATGATTCAAAAGCCAAACAACCACATCACAATGCAGGATAGGATATTGTAATCTCATAAACAAGTAGTTAAACCATGTAGGTGTGCTGCAATTAAGGTTTATATTGAAGACGAAACAAATAGCGAGTTATAGTTTAGCAAGACCGCTACTTCCACTTGCCTTTACCAACGTGGATGACGAACCTAGTTGCGTCCAGAAGGGGCACCACCTGTACAAGTATTATTTCAGTACATAGCGACATCACAAATGATCACACAACTCGAACACACGCTTCCTAATCACCGTTCCCTTCTTAAGCGCCAAAAACCCCAATCCGTCCGGGTCAAACAGCATCACCCTCTCTTCACAATTTCGTATCTTTTTTTATACAGATCATAAAAATACAAAAAAATTACAGTAGCTATATATTGACGAGATCTACAACTTTCATGAAGATCACAAATTTCAATTCCACTGTTAAATATGCCTAAACAAACGTCTAACACAGTGGACAAAATCTGTTTCCAGATTCTGTCCGTCATCTTGCAACAGCGATAACTCTCAGACCCACGCCCCAAAAATTCTGAAAAAACTACAGAAGCTAGATCTCGACGTTATCTACAACTTTCTAGTTATAGGTTTTTGCAGGAAAAATCGTCTATGCCACGTAAAACTCGAAACAATCCGCGCTGCACAATCTCCCCTTCCAAAAACAGCACCACGTGAACAACTACCCTTCTCCCCCATCAAGATCCATCTAAATCACTCACCACCAGATCTAATACACTCCTAATCCCTAGGTAGAACAGGGGTAAAAGATTGGGAATTTTACCTTGAGTTCTCCCTTGAGAACCCACGAAAAACGCGCGACGGTTCCCGAAACAGAAATCTGCTCGTCCTCCACGCCTCCACGGATCCTCTTCTCGCTTGCTCCTTCGCGTTTCGCGGTGGATCTTGAGCCACCACGCAAGGGGAGGAAGAGGAGGGGTGGTGTGGCTGCTAGGGGAGGAAGGGGGCGCCTAGGGCTTTTGGGGGTGACACCCTTTTATATGGTGGGCCGGCCCACTAGGGAAAAGAGAGAGAGGTGGGGAGGGATTCGCGGCCAGGCCCAGGTTTTCCTCGGCCCACTGTTTCTAGCCCGACAACTCTAAATTTAATATTAATACGCCGGATAAACTTCAATTATTTCATCTCCCGACAAATCCTTCATACAACTCCCTAAACAAAACCAGGAAAAGGAACCCTAGAATCGCTCTCGACGCTCTAAGGCATCACATTCTCCCTCCTTAAAAGGATCCGTCCCCGAATCTACTCCTCTTTGCTACGGAACCTTAAAAAAAAGGAAGGCAAAATGGTAATCAACACTTTACCTTCAGCATCCTCAAAGAGTGTAGGATACTTCTTCCGCATCTGGTCCTCAAGTTCCCAAGTTGCATCCCGCTCAGACTAATTGGTCCACAAATCTTTCATTGGACACTAACACGAACTATTCCCCTATTAAATAAAGGACACCTATTAGGTGAATCTGCATCGATCTGGAATCTCAACTCCCACTTCTCTCTTCAACCCGATCGCGAAACTCCGCATTCCAATCTCAACTCCTCTACCACACGGTTAGTCGCATTACGGGACGCGAACCATGTGAGACACAACGCTCTAGGTAAGTCTCTAAATCAACCCAAACACAAACTCCTATCTCCTACAAGTGATTGATCTTTTACAAAAGAACCAATATCCACCCTTACCAACGACAGAGATAGCCTACTTTACAACCAGGGTCCGTAAATCATGAAACAATAACAACCGAACACAATCACTACGGTTGACACAAACTCGCTCGAACCCAAATGACAAAAGTTCCAAAAAATTAATGTAATTACCTGCAACTTCCAAGTTGTCCACTACTAAATTAAGCAACCCCACCGAGGAACACATCAATGAAAACAATTCTCCAAAAAAGGTTTGAATTGAGTCATATACAACCTTCCTTTACTCTTCACTTTTAAACTACTTACGATCAGCGACCCACACTAGTTTTCCCTTGTAAGAAGGTTTCGCCTTCACATTCTTCCACCCAAGGACCGGGGCAAGGAGTACAATCCTTTAATAAACTCAACCATAACATAAACATTCATTTTCTTACCCCCAAGCTTGAACGTAAAAGAAATCTTAATTCTCACTAACACAACGAACGACAATCACCACCTTTAAACCAAAGGGCTGAAATTCATATACACGGGAACTCAACTTGGAAGAGGAACTCCATAGAACCAAAACCACCAAAAAAAATTTCTTCGGGGAGAAGCTCTATTCAAAAGAGAAACACCGCGAAAGTCTTCTGCAAATGCATTTCACTTTTACCAAAACAAATCATCTCACTTTTATCCAAGGCCGAGCCATTCAGAAAAAAGAAACCGATCAAGGAATTAAATGCTTCCACACAACCACCATCTCTTTTTCCTTAAAAAGGAACCAAACTCACTTCCCAACAGAAAAATTGTTTCAACCACGAATATCATTCATGTCACAACTGGAAGAATCGTCTCTTAAATAAAAACTGTCACAAACACCTCACACCACAACACAACTCTAGCCCAAAATAGAAATACAAATATTTCCAGATCATGAAGTTCCAAATCTTACATTGGATTAGCTACTTCTTTTGATCAACAATGCAACCGATAACTCGACCTTGAAAACTACGGACACAGTCAAAGCATACATCCTTGAGCATAAATGTCGCATTCATAACTTAAGCTAGTTTTCTTATCAAAGATGAATGAATGACGATATTTAATAGAATAACATTCCAAAATCTCCACAAATTACTTCAAGGTTAATCATTCTTTTATCCTTGTTTTAAGCCTCGAAATTAACCCACATTTGGCGTAATCATTCTAAGTTTAGGGAAACTCAAACACAAGACAAAGAATACTTTGACCGAAAGTATTCAACCCAAATATCAAACAAACAAACCAATCCATATGAATTTTTAAACATAAGTTCAAAGCATAACTCCCGCCATCTATAGCATTCCACTACCCTTACCATTTAGATTTCAATATTCCCTATTTACTCATTGAGAAGGCCCATCGAGGATTTAACAACAACTACACAACAAATTCTTACTCTTATTACCTTTTCCACAATTATAAATAAAGTTCACAGTGCTTATAAAAACACATCCAACCAACACTACCTCATCAAGATCCCCACTGAGCAAATTCTAACCTATATCATCATATTCTAAATTTGAAAGGCGATTGCTTCAACAAGTCTTTCAAAGATGATGAACCTATAAATTCCATACCACATACGCGTCAACATCTCGACAATGGAAATTTATTCACCTAAAAGATGACTCAACAAGTAAATATTATCTCAACAAGGCACCAATCATAAATAGAAGTTTAAAACATACATTTATTAAGGACAAAATCACGCGTCATGCTAACTATCCTGGTTCACTCCATCACAACATGTTACAATTTCCACCATTTTAACAAAGGTTTTCAACAATTAATCTAATCGATTACCACCACTACTAAGTCATCAATATCAATAATTGGCATAATTGTAAAACAACAACATTGCTTTTAGTTACCCTATCCATAGGCTATGACAAATCATCACTACACAACATACTCCAACTATGTAAAATAGATTGAATAATTTAAGCCATCCAAAGCTCTTATAACAACAACGCTAAATTAAATTTAAATTTTTTTAATTTTTTTAGCTACCCTATACGGGTTATAGCAAAATTGCCACTCCAAGACATACTCCAGCCTTTTTTAAAGTGAACTGAATAGGTGAAATCATCACAAAGCTCTTACGGCAATGGCAAAAACTTATGTCTTCCCAATTGATATCGATACTAGCATTATTGGAACGCATATCGCATACTTCCGAATCTACTAATAGTTTGCAACATCATAAATATCAACTCTAATCAATTTCCAAGTTAAAGTCACTAGCCAACACGATTAAATTAGAACATCTTTAAACAACCAAAGATGGTTTCTTTAACAATATCGGTAGTCCACCATTACAATTAAATTGTTCTACCGACCTTATATTAAAATGTCTCTAAATAACCCACTAATTTTCTATTACCTTCGCAGAGTTTACATCATCGTAATGTTCTAACTACGCATCAAGATTTAAAGCTTTAAACATTGTCCATGGTCAAGGGCACATTAAAATAATGCAATAAATCCTAAGCATGCACATTAACACATTCAATCATTATCGCTATAGAGCAATCTACAATACTAGAAGTTTATTTAATCTCAAGCTAAAGATAACAATTACATTTTAATTGATTCAACTCACAAATTAACTTAGAAGTACATCATTCCATAAACCACATTGTTACATACTACGTAACACGAGACATAAAATTTCTAAACACCGTCATGGGTCACCTACCCTTGACAAATATGAGGCAATCCAAAACATTAAAAAAAAAACAAAGTTCTAGATCAAGAACAAACACCGATAAAAAATTCTTCTTTTCAGGCAAGGAAGAAAAGCAAAATCCAAACATAAATGCAAGAGAGCTCGACCCTCAAATGTCCAATCATAGTAGCCAAAACTCTTCAAGAAATCCAAAACCTACACTTTCCACAAAGGAAGACGGATGCAAAAGGGAAGACCAAATGTCCAACTAATATTTTCCGATAAAGATTCAAACTTAGCTCCATCCAGCTTGATCTGCAACAGGAGAAACTCAAACCCCTTCTTTTTAAAAAAAAAATCGGAAACAACAACCACGTAAATTTCCTCCCAACGACAGTCCATCACAATAAATCAGTGCCAAAGCAAAATTGTGACCAAAAGACGCTAACGTAGAACTCTTCTTACGTGTCTTCACTCAAAGGAGACAAAACCACAAACCGCCAAAAGGACAAATCAGCGAGTGCTCAAAACTAAGCATTTTCCTCGGTTTCGAACCAACCACATACCCGGAAAACCAACCAAAATCGACCGTCGGCCACGGTAAAGAACATCCGAAGGAATCCATCACCAACCTCTTCTATTTGACTCCAGTCACTACCCGATCTACGACAGACACGGATAAGTACTCTTTCCCTACAGGGTATAATAGTTCTTCGGTGGTGACTCTACCCGCCACACCACAAACCACAAATCACTACAAACAAAAGGTGACCGAAACCCTTCTGACCACAACCACACTTTATCACAAATGAAGCAACTCAATCAAATCTATCATAAATATAGCATTATACATCATCAAAAGTAGCATTCAACAACAAAGCTTAAATTCAACCTTTAAGCATAAGGCAACGATACCCATACCCTTTCCTACTGTGCATCCATGTGTGTCAAATTTTAAATTAGTGATTCCACTTACACAAGTTTTAATGTTGCTATCCTATGACAAAATTTTAGTTAAAACCTAAGCCATGTTTCTAAGTTATTCCACATCACATTTTAGTTGTATCCTATAGTATGACACTAAAAATAGACATTCCAAGGACCTACTGACCAGCTCGATACCAAGCTGTAACACCCTACAAATCTAAACTGTCGTACAAGAAAATTTTCGACAAAGATCTCTCCTAAAATTAGGACAAAAGCAGGCGACAACAAGATTCATAATAACCATTATAAACAGGAATAACATAAAAGCATCAATACTAGAGATAACAAGTCTAAATCAACCAGAAAACAAACATAAATGTAAAACAGCTCCAAAGAGGACATCAACAGGTCTATGGTTAATAAAATTTCAGCAAGCTAATGAATTATTAAATGCACTAGTCCATGTGATTCGTGATGACCCCGGAGGGTTGATTGTGCTACTAAGCCCACCCTTCAAGCTTACGACTCGCGAGAACTACATGAAAACAACAAAATAACAAGGGGTGAGATTGGGTAATCTCAGCAAGCGGAACAACTTCTAACGAATAACACAGCCACAGTAAAACTAGCATACCAAATTCGTCATGTCCAATACCACATTATAGAGTCCACACAACCTCAGTAAAATGCATATGATTGTGCACATGCTTATGCCATGATCCTCCTCACCGTGCCCTTTCTCAGGAACACACGGTGTTGTATGCACGGATCGCGCCGCGTTAGCGTCGACAAACTTCCAATGCATGATTATGCAGTTAATGCTTCATGCATAAATACATTCATAACTTCCCACTCTGAATTCACATGCTTGCATACCATCAAATAACATGGATAGAATGCGAACATCATTGAGATAGAATATCTCCACAATTCATCTTGCAAACAACATCTTTCTTCATTATTACTCATAATTCAAAAGCCAAACAACCACATCACAATGCAGGATAGGATATTGTAATCTCATAAACAAGTAGTTAAACTATGTAGGTGTGCTGCAATTAAGGTTTATATTGAAGACGAAACAAATAGCGAGTTATAGTTTAGCAAGACCGCTACTTCCACTTGCCTTTACCAACGTGGATGACGAACCTAGTTGCGTCCAGAAGGGGCACCACCTGTACAAGTATTATTTCAGTACATAGCGACATCACAAATGATCACACAACTCGAACACACGCTTCCTAATCCCCGTTCCCTTCTTAAGCGCCAAAAACCCCAATCCGTCCGGGTCAAACAGCATCACCCTCTCTTCACAATTTCGTATCTTTTTTTATACAGATCATAAAAATACAAAAAAATTACAGTAGCTATATATTGACGAGATCTACAACTTTCATGAAGATCACAAATTTCAATTCCACTGTTAAATATGCCTAAACAAACGTCTAACACAGTGGACAAAATCTGTTTCCAGATTCTGTCCGTCATCTTGCAACAGCGATAACTCTCAGACCCACGCCCCAAAAATTCTGAAAAAATTACAGAAGCTAGATCTCGACGTTATCTACAACTTTCTAGTTATAGGTTTTTGCAGGAAAAATCGTCTATGCCACGTAAAACTCGAAACAATCCGCGCTGCACAATCTCCCCTTCCAAAAACAGCACCACGTGAACATCTACCCTTCTCCCCCATCAAGATCCATCTAAATCACTCACCACCAGATCTAATACACTCCTAATCCCTAGGTAGAACAGGGGTAAAAGATTGGGAATTTTACCTTGAGTTCTCCCTTGAGAACCCACGAAAAACGCGCGACGATTCCCGAAACGGAAATCTGCTCGTCCTCCACGCCTCCACGGATCCTCTTCTCGCTTGTTCCTTCGCGTTTCAGTGGATCTTGAGCCACCACGCAAGGAGGAAGAGGAGGGGTGGTGTGGCTGCTAGGGGAGGAAGGGCGCCCTAGGGCTTTTGGGGTGACACCCTTTTATATGGTGGTAGGCCCACTAGGGAAAAGAGAGAGAGGTGGGGAGGATTCGCAGCCAGGCCCAGTTTTCCTCGGCCCACTGTTTCTAGCCCGACAACTCCAAATTTAATATTAATACGCCGGATAAACTTCAATTATTTCATCTCCCGACAAATCCTTCATTCCTCTCCCGAAACAAAACCAGGAAAAGGAACCCTAGAATCGCTCTGACGCTCTAAGGCATCACAAAAATAGTTAATAACTATAGTATGGCATGATTCGATCAACATGATCAAAGGTGCACGGCTTGCCTTGCTCGGCGAATGGATCGGCTGAACTGCAGTTGACGTAGTCGTGTCGAGCTTCTATCGGGTCCGGCTCTTGCTCCGGGTACTGCGGCTGCTCCTCGAACTGGTCGACTACTGGATCTAGCGTGAAAGAGGCGAACAACAATAAACAACGGAAAATAAAAAGAAACGGAAACGGAAATCGAAAACAGAAACCGGAACCGGTCCGAGAGAGAGAACGACGGGTGATTTGGGCATCTTGGAATTTTGGAGACTCCGGATTGCAGAGCGGATGTCATTTTTGGACTCAGTGGGTCAAGACGGTTCGGAAAGTGTACTTGGTGGGTTTCTGGGGTTCACGTAATTTTTCGGGATTTTTCTGGGCTTTTCCGGATTTTTCAGGAATTTTCCTCGAATTTTCGGATTTAATAATTAATTAAAAATCCAAAAAATAAAAGAAAAAGGAAAAGAGCACTGTGGCCGTGGGCCAACAGTGTTGGGCCGCACGGCCCACAAACGTGCGGGGGAGGGCGAGGACAGTTTGGGCCGGCCCAGGCGGGGCGGCTAAAAGGGCAAGGGCGAGTGGAACCTTAGGGTTCCTCTCCCCGGGAGGAACAGGGCGGCGGGGGGGTTTGCCCGGGAGGCGGCCGGAGCTTGGGGAGATGGAGGCGAGGGGGACGGGGCTCACCATGAAGGCGGGAGAGGAAGGGGCGAGTTGAGGACGAGGGCTCGGGGGAGGGTTTTATAGCCGCGCGGGGAGAGAGAGAGAGAGAGGCAAAGTAGCGAAGCGTGGCAGCCATGCGCCAGCGGGCGGGGCGGCGGAGCTGGACGGACGGCGGCGCGGCGCAGAGGGGACGCCGCATGGGAGCAGCAGGCATGGGCGACGACGACGCGCGCATTACGCAAGCACAGGGCGAGGGCGGTGGTGGCGTGGCGACGCGGCGCTGTGCGGTGCAGCGATAACGACGGACGGCGACGCGGCGGGCGCGCGGCGGATGACGCAAGCGGCGCGGAGGACCGGGCGCGAGGACGAAGCCGGCGAAGGACCGGTCTGAGCATGGCTTCAAGGTACGAGTTCGTTTCCCCCAACCCTAACTTTTGGTTTAAGAACGAAAATCCAACATCAAGAACTCCAAATCCAAATCAAGAATCAACTAAACTTGAATTAGGTTTTGCAAATTCTTTTGAAATTTGGGGATGTTTCAATTATAATAGCCCCCTGAAATCCAACAGGATATTACATTTTTATCCTCGGTATTCGTCGGTTTACCGCTGTGGTTTCACTATGTTCCTTTGGGCGCAGTGAATCAAAGGATTCCGACCACGGTAGTGTTAGTGATATGCTGTTAGGTAATTATAGAGATAGATGTATCGTTTATATTTATGAAGTAATATAATTAGTTTATCTCTTAAATAGATACAAGTAAGTGACTTATCAAGTGACTTTTGGAAAACTCTTTATTCATGTTTTGATATTATTATGAATTATCCCTTACCTTATATAATCACGTGGGATAATTGTGGTTTATAGGTGAGAACACGCGCGCGCGTGCACACACACACACACACACACACACACACACACATATATATATATGAAGTCTTTTCCATACTCCTGAGAGTACGTACTCCCACCTCCAGTATACCTCCTTTATCACTTTCAGTATACTCCAATAATAATTCTAAGATACTACAATGCGACATTGTTGAAAAAATTCATTAGAACCATTTATTTTTTTGCTATATACTCTTTTTCGTATGTAAAAAGAGTATATACAAAAATTATGCTACAAAGGGTGGACTTTGATGAAATTTTTCGTAAAACTCACTTTGAAGTATCTTATAATCAGTATTAGAGTATACTCAAAATGATAAAGAGGTATAACAATATCATTTAAGCGGTATATTAAGAGTGGGAGTATGTACTCCTAGGGGTACGGAACCATTTTCAAATATATATATCTATATACATGTATATATATATATATATGTATGTATATATATATATATATATATATATATATATTGATGATCATATTTTACGAATCGTGGATATAGGGATATTAAATCAATAATATAGAGACATGTTGGAGAACATGGTGTTGAAGTGGCCCATTATGAGATACTGTGGGAATTGTTATATTATTAAGTGTCATCAGTTGGTCTCATACATAATATTTATGGGATCCTTAGACTTGAGATCGTCATGGTTTCTTACATGCGTAATAGTATACTTAGGGGTTGCCAAACGCTACTCCGTAACTAGGTATTCATAAAGGTAGCTTTCGGGTCTACTATAAAACATGCGGAGGAATGTGAGTGATCAAGATGAAATTTGCCCCTACTATATAACGGAAAAGATATCTATAGCCCCTAGATGTGGTTGTATTAAGGAAGCACATATTGAAGAGTCAATTGCAACTAAATAATCTACTACAGGATCAGTGAAGGATCGAGCTATCGTAGAATGGCACGTTTCTCACCTTTGATTTTGATCTGACGTGATCTTTACTATATTTTTTTGATAATTATTATTTTTAATTATATGTTTGTAAAATTATGGAAAATATAATGATACAAAAGGATTTTTGATGGTAAATCTAGTGATAAAGTTTTATGCAATAAACCCAAATACTTCTATGTATATTAGTGATCAAAATTTTAAAAGATTAACTACGCGTGCTATAGAACAATCATAAAAAATAACAGTGGGATTATTAGCTATTGTAAGTCCTCTAAGCAGACACTACTTCTTACTGGGGACTTCCTAGAGTCGATTCTTTTAAGCCCTGTTTGTTTCAGCTGGAGATTGTAGAAAGCGGTTTTTAAAATCTGGATTGTCAAAAGCTGAAGGTTGAAAAGCTGATGGCTGTTTGGCAATCCAGATTATAGTGTGTTTGGATTGCTATTTCTGCTTGGTAAAAGTTTGTGGTACCCTCGATTATAGGTTGAAAAGTCTGTGTGAACAGTGGGGGGGCAACGGTGGGTAATTTTCATTGAAGTTGGATGGGTATTGTGGTCTTTTGCAAAAAAAAAAAAAAAGCTGAGAAAAACTCCTCCAGAGTGGATTGTGGGATTACTACAATCTGACCTCCAGATTATTACAATCCAGATTGAAAATTTTCTATTTGTTGACCTTCCAGCTTTTAAAAGCTGCTTTCTACAATCCCCAGCTGAAATAAACAGGACCTTAGACGTCCTAGAGTCGATTCCTCGTAGACACCATCACTTCCATTTGCAATCAAATTAATCTAAGCCATTTTCGATCAAATTAATCTAAGCCATTTGCTGAAGCCTGAAATAATTAGGAACTTAGACTATCTACAGTAGCTTCCCTTCCTCCTCTAAATTCCTTCGCGAACAGATCCCAAGTGCTCCAGCAGATTCCCTTCGAAAGGGATACAAACGGTGAATCTCTCTAGAAATGGATTCTCTCCCCAATCCCTACATAAATTTCCTTGAGGGGATGCTGTTGGAGATAGTAGAAAATAAAAGAAATAAATAGGAGAAAAGAATAAGGACGGGAATGGAATGAAGAGAAATTGTTGAAGATAATCTTAAATGCAAGGTAATACCAGTCGAGTCTCATCCATGTGAGCTGCTGGTCCTACCCTTCGCGTCCTCAAAGCGGTCAAATCGAACCAACTCGCCGTCTTCTGACTCTTCTCCCGCAGCGTTCGTCCCGACCGCGACATGCCCGCCGCCAACCTCAAGTCGCGCGCCGCCTTCGCCGCCGCATGCCTCGCGGTCCTCGCTGCGGCGGCTCTGCTTCACCGTAGGCGCCTGCGAGGCCGGGCGCCCGCCTCGCCTCGCCGTATCGGGGGGACGCGGCCCCGCCGCGCCTGCGAGGAGGATGAGAAGCCGCAGGGCCGGTTCAAGCGCGTGCTCGCGGATAACTCCTACTCCCCCTTCAAGCACCTGCGCCGCCGGAGCGCCGACCCGGGTGCTGCCCGTCATCGCGGCGAGGCCCAGCCGCCGCCGCAAGGTGCGTGCTCCTGATCCTGCTCTCGGGCTCTCGGCATTGCGCTCGTTTGCTTGGGAATTCTGTTGAGCATCCGGTGTGTAAGATCTCCTCGGTATGATAGGCATGGACGCCACGCGATGAGCTAACAAGGCCAGGAGAGGAATGTAAATACGTAATGCTAATATCGTGTGGGTTCCCTGGGGAATTTCGTCGAGCACTAGATCGCAAGTCGCACCGAGTTTGACGATTGGCTATTGGGGTTTGGACCTGTTTTTAATGCATTCGGGAGAGCCAGGGAACGATTGCTGAGTTGTTTTGCATATTCTGCTAGTCCTGGCTTGCAGAACTACAAACCTTAGCTGTCCTGTTGGGTGTTCATTTTCCTTTTTATTGGAGCTTCGTGTGCAGCCAATGCTGGATTACTGCTATATTGCATTCTTCTGTTTGTTCATCACCAGTACTTTACTAGTCAAGTTAGTGATATTGTTCAGCCTTACTCATAACATTTGGGACAATTGATGCTATTGTTGTCAGGAAATCCTTGCTAGGCAAGTATCTTGAACCATTTGTGCCGTCAAATTTACCCTGAGAGCTGAAGCTGTTATTAAGAATTGGTTAAGAAGACCTATAGTCCTAGAGATAGCACATTGCACATGTGCCAAACAAGGTCAAAATCTGATTGCGCAAGTCATAAGCTTTAAATACAAAATTCAGGCAAATTGACTCCACTTTGGACCATAACTCAAATGGATGAATAATGATACATTTGTAACAGTTCTTATAGTATTTTTCTTATCGCTGTAGAGTTATCACAAAAGGTGCACCCGTTTGAGGAGGAAATCACTTCCTTGCTGAACAATCCCCCTGGTTTTCATAACTTTATGCTGGGTGGCCAATGCCCAGAAATGAGCGCTTCATACAATTGGGTCAATACAGAAGCTCAATTGGAGCATCTGGCGAGATTGTTGGGTGAGGAAAAAGCTTTTGCTGTTGATACAGAGCAACATAGCCTTCGGTCTTTCCTAGGATATACTGCACTAATGCAGGTAATTGCTAGTGGATGCATTCCTGATGACTGATGTGCTTTTGCTTATTAGTTTGTTAATATTATAACATATAAATATTCTATTATAGATCTCTACCCAGAAGGAAGATTTTTTGATAGACACAATTGCACTACATGATGTGATGGGCATTCTACGGTCAGTTTTTGTCAAACCTTCAATCTGCAAGGTAGCACATATTTTATATCTGATGTCATCAGACAACCATTATTTTCATTTTTAGTACTGCATTTGTTATTAAAACTGAGTTAACAGTAGTCTTTATAATGGATCTGCATGCCGCTTATATATGTGCACTTTGAGCTATAGAACAGCACAAGTACAGAAGATGGTGTGAATTGTATTTACACATCATTCAGATGTAGTTGAGTTTACATTTGGGACATGTCTTAGAGGGAATGAGGGATACACTACACTATAGGACATCCTAATGGCAATAATTTGTTTCCTCCTGTATCACATTTATGTGCAACTCTTAAGTGCTAAGCTTAGAATAAAAAATATCTTGAAAATTCTCAACTTGATGCTTTCTTGGTATCAACCTAAGTCATGCTCCGCAAAAAAAAGCTACATCAATGTTGTGGAATGATAATTTTTCACCATAGCTCATGATTCACGTTGTCTAAAGGTTGTAGTATCTATAGGATCTATATCTGGGACTGGGAGGTCCTAAGCTTAAGCTTAAAGCTACTCTAGTTAAGCCGTCCCACACAGAGCTTCCGAGATAAGCTTATGTCCTACTTTTTTTATCAATAAGCTTAAGCACAACGGACCCTAATAAAAAATTTGTGAGATGTTGCCTGTCAGATCTTGAAGAACAGTGAGTTACAGTTTCAGAAATGAAAAAAGGATGTGTACTAGATTTTCAGCTTAGAGTTGGTTCCCTTTTTGGTTGTATCTAAGCGAGGTTTTCTCAGTTGTTGGGAGTCTTGCTCCTTTAGCTTGGCTCTTCCTTGCCTTTTGCCGAGTTGGGTGTTCTCTTCCTCTAGCTTAGTTTCTTCCTTGCCGTTTTGTACAGACTTTCCCACCCCCCCTTTCTTAATGCATCAGCAGAGCGCCTGCCTTATCTTCAAAAAAAAAAAAAAAATGGATGTGTACACAAGTGGTCCTAACTCCATTACCTCATAATAATTCTCATGTGGGTTCCTTGATTGTTCCACTTAAAAAGGATATTGAAGCTTCCGGAAGACCTTATATTATACTTCATCAGACTATGAAACTGTTATTCCTTAACTGAGCAAGTCTTCAACCTGATATTCTGACCCCTTGGCCAAATGTCTGGAGAATCTGGACCCCACCCCTATCAGCCTGAATGATAAAGTGTTGGATAGGACCTTGGGTATTTGGTTAATTAAACCACTGCAACATGACTTCTGCCCTTTAAATCTTCCTGCAGACATTATACCATATTCACCCAATGACTGTCTGATTACCCTTGGGGAAGTATGTTCAGCCTCAATACTGTCGTAACTGAAAGAGTATGGTTGGGAAAATAGTAGATTGATAATGAGAGGAGCCCAAGGCTCAAGTACATATAGGCAAGGATATCCCTAAGAATAGGAAAGATCTAATCTAGGAGATCCTTGCCAAACATAACCGTACAAATAGGCAAGGATATCCCTAAGAATAGGAAAGATCTAATCTAGGAGATCCTTGCCAAACATAACCAACTACCTGGGCCCATTACCCTATTCATCACGCTAACACGCCTCGCATGATAACGCGTCGGTGGTTAGCCACGA
Organism: Rhipidocladum racemiflorum; assembly: GCA_036346355.1. NCBI lineage: Eukaryota > Viridiplantae > Streptophyta > Magnoliopsida > Poales > Poaceae > Rhipidocladum > Rhipidocladum racemiflorum. The sequence continues at coordinate 46,424,661 of CM070582.1, read as the reverse complement.
CATTCAGATCGACCGAAACTCGGAGAACATCAAGAGGCGGTCCTTCGTGAAGACATCGGCGAATCGGGATGTCGTGGGAACGTGAAGAACCCGTGACGGCACCCATGGCGACCTTCTCACGAACGGCGAAGATCGATCTCGATGTGCTTCGTCCGTTGATGCCGAACCGGTTGGAGGACATGTAGACCGCACGACGTTGTCGCGGTAGACAAGGGTAGCACGAAGCCGGAATGTGGAGCTCATGAAGAAGCCGTTGAGCCAAGAAGCCTCAGCAACACCATTGGCGACAGCGCGGTATTCGGCCTCAGCGCTGGAGCGGGACACGGTGTTCTGACGCTTGGAGGACCAGGAGACCAGGTTGTCACCAAGGAAAACGGCATAGCCCGAGGTGGACTTGCGCGTATCGGGACAGCCAGCCCAGTCAGCATCAGAATAAACCACCAAGTCATCCTGGGTCGACGGTCGAAGATGAAGACCCAGGTGTAGAGTACCCCGAATGTAGCGAAGGATGCGCTTGAGAGCAGCCAGGTGGGGCTCTCGAGGGTCGTGCATGTGTAGGCAAACCTCGCCGCACACAGCGTAAGCGATGTCGGGTCGTGTGAAGGTCGAGATCGCAAGGCGCCGGCAAGACTCCTGAGTCGGACGGTCAAGAATCGAGCTCCCGATTCGGCAGCGCCCTGGGGGCTGGTAGCCACGGGCGTTGTGCATGGCTTGCACTCGGCCATCCCAGCACGATCCAAGATGTCAGTCATGTACTGGCGCTGAGAGAGTATCATACCGCTCGATCATACCGAACTTGCATCCCAAGGAAGTGATGGAGTTCGCCCAAATCCTTCATGGCAAACTCACGGAGGGTCGAGATGACTCCGCCGCAGAGGTGTGTCGAGGAGGCGGTGAGAACGATGTCATCAACGTAGAGGAGCGGTGTATGCCGTGGTCTGTGCTACGGCGGTAGACAAACAAATAAGTGTCCGACTTGGCTTCCACAAAACCAAGAGATACCAGATGCGTGTGGCGGTTGTACCAAGCACGAGGAGCCTGCTTGAGACCGTAGAGCGACTTGTTCGGATGATGAGACAAAGTCGGCCTGGCAGATCCTCGAATCCGAGGGTCGAGCCGCAAACACCGCTCTCGCTAAGGTGCCATGGAGAAATGCGTTCTTGACATCGAGCCGTGAATCAAGCCATCGCGAGAGAGCCGAGAGAAACCTTTGTCGCGAACCGTGGCGGGCTTGGCCGGGGATCAAGGTCTCGGCAAAGTCGATGCCCTGGCCGCCGCGGCCGCTGGCGACCTAACGTGCCTTGTAGCGCTCAGAGATCCGTCGGCGTGGAACTTGTGTTTGAAGATCCACTTGCCCGTGACAATGTTGGCATGTCGCGCGAGGGACCAACTCCCAAGTCTGGTTACGGAGAAGGGCGAGATGTTCTTCCTCCATTGCACCCGCCAATTGGGGTCGGCAAGGGCGCCACGGAAAGTCGCTTAACCGGGACAAGTGGTGCGGCATGGTACAAGGATCAGTATAAAACCGCCCTTGGCCCGAGTCGCCATGCGCGTGGTGGTTCATCGTGAACGGAACGGCACCCGCACCGGGCCGGCGCCGGGCGATCGGTGTCGCTGTCGGAGGGACCGTAGCTCGCTGGGCGCCTGGAGTAGACACGCAAGGTAGGGGCCGTGGCGTGGGTCGCATCGGAAGGCCTGGTGGAGAAGCTTGCCGCTGGCAGCGCAGACCCGCGACGCGGAGCGCGGAGAGCCCGTCGGTGCCGCGGACGGTGCACCACCCGCACGTGGGAGTGCGGGAAATCCTGGTGGTACGGGCGGCGCAGGAAGTGGCTGCACGTCGTCATGGGGGCGTACAGCAACAGTGGTGGCGTCGGGAGGACTGCAGAGACACAGCTGGCGACCTATGGGAAGGGGCGCCGGTTAGGGAATTCATCTAGGAAGGTGAAGTCCGCAGCAGCGGAGGCAGGTATGCTCGGCAAAGGGAAAGGCGGTCTCGTCAAAGAGAACATGACGGGAGATTATGATTCTATTGGTGGTAGGGTCAAGACATCGGTATCCCTTGTGGTGAGCGGAATAACCGAGGAAGATGCAGAGGGCAGAGCGCGGGGCGAGTTTGTGGGGAGCAATGGCCGAAAGATTGGGGTAACACTTGCAGCCAAAGACACGCAGATTATCGTACGACGGTGCACTGCCGAAGAGAGCAAAGTGCGGGGTCGAAAAATCCAAAGGTCTTGGTCGGCAAGATGTTGAGGAGGAGGGTTGTAGTGTGCAACGCCTCAGCCCAATACGAAGGAGGCATGCTTGCCTGAAACAGAAGGGAGCGAATGACATCGTTAGTGGTACGAATAATCCGCTCAGCTCGGCCAGATTCTGCGAGGGCGTGTAGGGACACGACATGCGAAACCGAACGCCATGTGTGAGGAAGAAGGTGCGCGGAGTTGTCGAACTCCGCCGCTGTCACTCTGGGCGGCCTTGACGCGAGCGCCGAATCGTAGACACATAGGCGAAAAAGTTAGATAGGGTGGAAAACGTGTCGATTTAAGCCGTAAAGGAAACGTCCACAGTGATGTGAGCAATCATCAAGAACAACTAAGTAATATTTGTAACCAGAGACACTAACAATGGGAGATGTCCATAAGTCACAATGAATAAGATCAAAGTTGTTTGACGCCGAGATCTTGAAGGGCTAAAAGGAAGACGAACATGTCGCCCTAGTTGACACGCATGGCACAAAGGCTCCAAACTTTTATTACAACCAGAATAGACGAAGTGAGTTTGGAGAGGGCCTCGCGACTGGGTGGCCGAGACGACTGCGGTGCCACAGTGAGGATGATGTGGAGCCGGGCAACAAGGAGTGAGCCACGAGCGGTGCATGAGTAGAGCGGACCGAGCTATTGCACTGATGATCACGTTCGCGAGAGAAGATCCTTCACAGAACAACCATACGGGTCAAACTCCACGCAGAACAATTGTTATCGTGAGTGAATTGGCGAGCAGAAATAAGGTTCTTGATAAGTCGAGGTGAAACAAGAACATTATTTAGAACAAGAGAGCTAAGGTGCGTCGAGCCGAGTGGCGGTGACGAGCAGGAGCGAACCATTACCGACAACAATGGAGGTGGGAGAGGGATACCGAGGGGTTGATGAGTGAGAGAGGGTACCATCATGAGAGGTCATGTGGGAAGAGGCACTGTATCAAGGTACCAATCGTTGTTTGCCTTGCGGAGCGAGGGTGATGGTCTTTGAACGTGGAGGCCAGAGAATTCTGGTCCCAGAGCGAGACCCTCCATGGGTCGGTATCGCTGGCCACTTCTTCTTTGTAGATCTTGTCTTGGCAGGAAGGATTCTTTGTTGGGCCGGAGTGCAGCTTTGGGCCGGCCTTTCTTCTTGGGCTTCTTCTTCTTGAGGCCGACGCGCCTCGGGAAGTTGGGCGGAGGAGGCGCGGACCGCCACATTTGGATGGATCCGGCCCACGGGTTGAAGAACGACGACGGCCCGCCGCCCGGCCAGCCGTCGGGCGTGGAGGAGCCGGAGGAGGAAAGTGCCGCGGCCAGCGCAGCGATCTGCGCCAGCAGCAGTCGCCGAGGAGTTGCGGTGGTCCATCGGCTTCTTACGCGGCTGGGCGAGGAGGACCGCTAGTCGGTCTTGGCCGATCAGGCGAGGAGAGCCGATGGCGATGAGGGCGTCGGAGGAGCAAAGGAGTTTGCACCATGTTGATCTCCTCAAGGAGGAGTTCATTGCGACGGCTGGAAGGAAGGGGCGGCCGCGGCGGAGGTGGACCCCGATGTCCCTGTACCTCTCGTTGATCCCGCGAATCACGTTGAGGACCAGAGTGCGGTCAGTCACGTGTTCGTCGAGGTCAGCGATGTCGTCGGCTTCTTGAAGCGTTTGCAATATTCGGTGACGGAGAGGTCACCTTGGGCAAACGCGAAACTTACGTCAAGGTGGAGAGCACGGGTCTCGATTGCCAAGGAAGTGATCCTCGATGGCGATCCAGCGTCAGAGGGCGGTGGCGCGGTGGTCGATCACGGCGTCGGCAAGGTCGGCGGTGGCCGTCTTTGTCTGACCATGATTTGACGACGGCGTTCATCCGAGCCCAATCGTGAAGTGCCGAGGTGGCGGGCGGCGGGCGTGGTCTGCAGCCGAATACTTCGTGACGGGCGAGGAGGAATTGTTCGCGCCAACGTGGGTAGTTGCCGAGGTGTCGAGGACGAGGGGACCAGGTGCGGGCGTTACGCACGGAGACACCGGGCGTGGAGGTTGAGAACGGCGGCGGCCTCGTGGAGGATCATGGCGCGAGATGTCCGTGTCATTCGTGGTCGCCGCCGGCAGTCGGCGGATCGGCCAGCGGCGCGTCGGCGAGCTTTGGCCGCCTTGGCGATCTTGGCGCGGACGCTCGGCCGGCTGCGTCGCGTTCGCGAATATAGCGCCTCACCTTTCGGCCGCTGGCTTCAGCGAGCGGTGCGGCGAGTCTCGGCGAGTCTTGCCAGCGTCGGCGTCGCCGGCGAGCACTTTCAGCAGGTCGGCGATGGAGGCGGCAGGGTCCCGACCATACCGCAGTCACTAGCGCCAGGGGCGTGAAGGCGAGAGGGAAGATCCTGCCTCTTGATACCATGAAAGAGTATGGTTGGGAAAATAGTAGATTGATAATGAGAGGAGCCCAAGGCTCAAGTACATATAGGCAAGGATATCCCTAAGAATAGGAAAGATCTAATCTAGGAGATCCTTGCCAAACATAACCGTACAAATAGGCAAGGATATCCCTAAGAATAGGAAAGATCTAATCTAGGAGATCCTTGCCAAACATAACCAACTACCTGGGCCCATTACCCTATTCATCACGCTAACAGTAACCATCAGCTTCTCTCTTTCCTCTCTGGTTCTTATCAGATTATTTCATCTATTCTTTCTCAGCTCTCTGTTTTCTCACTGTTCTCCCTTATCAAGCTGATGATCTCACTTCAATGTACACACATCTGGACTTGTATAGAGCTTTAGTGTTGAACTGCTTATCCATATATCAGGTTGATATTTTGACCGGAAGTGAAACAAAACATCTTACAAAGCCAGTTGGACATTCCTACATGTACAAACTGATGCTAGCTGTTAACCCCTAGATCTCCAATTTTAATTTGGTTTGTCTTCATGTTTTCATTTGAGTCTGGCATCTTTGGGATTCCCTCTGGTGCCTGATGGTCTCTTGAATTCCTTGGATACTTGTAGCGACCCGGGTAATTAACCTAGAGTAATTAGCCTCCACCTGGGCATTACCCTATGTTAATCACTCGAATCTCGATATAGTAGCTAGCAAAGTACCGGGTAGTCCAGTACTCTGTCAGGTACCATACCGTGATCAGAATATTGCAGCAGAACAATAATTAGAGACTGAACTGAAATATATTACATTCCAGCCACGCATGGCTTACATGTCCATTACATAATTAGACATTGGTTCTAAGTACAACAAAATTTATATTACAACGGTCTCATCCCATGACGACCGTCCCAAAAGTAATCCTTTCTACTCAATCATCTAGTTCTCTTGATTGTAGTAGTAATAAGCATCTTCCTGAAGCTCCTGATCCTGCTCATCGCCTTCAGTCCACGCCTCAACGGTGGATCCATCAAGCTCGCCTTCTAAGCAAGGGAGGATTATACAAGAGTGAGTACAACGTGCTCAAGAAGCACTAATAGCAACATAATGACATGAATTTTCCTCTCTTTTTCCACAGATCTTTCCTTCCTTCAAACTTAGGTTTTTATTTAAATTAGGTTTTCTTTAAAAGTTGGCCAATTTTATTTTAAACTTGCCTACTAGCACTTGTATATGAGACAGACTGATCTTCCGTAGCCTCCAATCCAGAGACAGCATGAATTCATGATTTTTAACATCACTGAGTTTGTACCACTTTACCCATAGTGACCCTCCTCAGAGAGGCCCGTAACGTTTATCACTAATCCGTAAATAGATCTCCAACCTCATTACCCGAGTCGTGAACTCCTTCCCTAAGGCGCCTCAACGACTCGCGGCTATCTGATTGTACTCCGACGATCGTCGGCGATAACTCTACCCGTGGCTTCAAATATACCGCCATTTCCGTGGACCTCAGCACCCACTGCCTCCCAAGATATCCCTGTGGTACGCCATATAACACTTACCCAATGTGGAGATCTAAATCCTTCATAGGACAACCTTTTCTGACCGTTTCCACACACTATGGTTGATACTGCAATTACGGCTCAATGCCCAAGTGTAGTTTGTAATTCCTTATATTCTATCCTCTGTAGAGAGGGCCCCACCAGCATGACAATCCTTCCTACTCGGCGCCCTCTACCCACCATAATAATAATACGACCACGGATCATTCCGTGAACAGACCAAATCCATTTCCTTCCGTGTCACATGACACCAAACCCATTTCATTTTCTCAAATACAGTTTCAACCGCATCCGATTTAAGGTTTTTAATTTGAATATAACGTTTTCCATGCAAGAGTGATACACATAGTATACAGAAATCAATTGAAAAGATTTTAAACAAACATGAATCAAAGGCTCTTGCCTGGAGTAGAATCAAGTGTTCGACCTCGGCCTGATCAGGATGGTTTGACTGTTCGACTCGAGACCTGACAATTATAAAGTATTACTACGGCATCAACCCAACACGCTACGGAAACCAATTCTTCTACTGACAGCGTCAAACTAACTAGAACCCATTAACTACCCACATTTCAATTTATTTACAGCAATTCAAATTAACAATTACAACAAGAACAATTATTACAGTTTAATCAATTTTCTATCTGATTAACCGCGGCTTTTAGAAATTAAAATAGAAGCTTTTTCCTATGATTCAAATACCGTGATTTAATCTACGAGTAACGTACGGGAAATAGCCAGATTCCTAAATTTTCCCTTTTCTTCCCCTTTCTTTCTTTTTCTCTTTTCTCTTCTTTTCTTTTCTTTTTCTTCTCTTCTCTTTTCTTTTCTCCTTCTCTCTTTCTCTCCATTTCTTCTCTGCTTTTTTTTTTTCTCTCCCCTTTTTTCCTCCTCTGCCTGACGCCTTGCCTCCTTGGTTTCTTCAGCCAAAGCCGCCCAGGCTCCCCTCGATCTCCTGGCGCACGGCTTCTCCCTCACCTGCCGATCGCCGCCGCCGGGTGCTCCCCTTCCTCTCTCCCCCTCTCTCTCTCTCTCTCTTCTGCTCTCCCCTCGGCCTCCCACGGACGCCCTAGCGCCGTCGCCTCTCTCCCCCTTGGCCGGCTCCCCAGCCCGACCGCCCACCCCTTCTCTTTCCTTCCACTGGACCGGTTCTTCTATGGACAGATGAGAACGGATACTACTTGATCTACTCGGTCATGGGTTTCTATTTGATTTTCGCATTTCCTACTCTTTGATTCCGGTTTTGATTTGTTTGATTGGGTCTAGGATGCACGAGGTTCTAGTGGGACGGCGGGATTTGATCTACGCAACCATAGAATCTCTACTGAGACTACCCCAACTTGATCTACCTAGGTTGCACTGCCAGCAATTAAGCGCTACTGCTACCGTGGTTGGGATTGCTAAACAGTGGGTGTGCACCTGGTGTCGGGTTGGGGAGATTTGTTCTGAGGAGTGGTAGGAGATGTCGCCGGCTCGGTGCTCGGGGATCTCCTTGTGCTTGGCTTGACCTCCTCCTCTTCTGGCTCCCGGCTTGCTCTTTCTTGCTTCTTGCTCCTGTTGGTTCAGTGCTACTCGGGCTTGTTCCTTGTTCGGTTCACTGCATCTTGGGGATCCTCCGGCTCTGGGCTTGTGGTTCCTCCCCTTCTGCTTGTGGACTTCTCCCTCCGGCTTCAACTCCCCTTCTGGCTTCTGGTTCCTTGCTCGTGCTCTTGGGCGCTCTCTGGACAGTGGGTGTGTGTGGGTGCTTGTGCTCTCGGTTGCGGTTCAGTGCATCTTGCTTGGGGGCTCCTCCATTTCTGGTTCTTGAGCTCTCCCTTGGTTTTGCTTTCGGTGGTTTGCTTTCTGTGAGGTTCTTGGTTGGAGATGAAGAACAAGAATGGAGGGGCTTGCTTGCTATAAAGAGGAAGGAAAGGGACGGGTGGCAGCCGTGCCCCCTCCCTTGCTGCCACGAGTGCTGTGCTGGGCTGAGAGTTGCTCTACGTGGCTGCTGGCTGAGAGCTGGCGGTGAGCTGGCTGTTGCTATGCACTGAGTTGGAATGGTCAAGGTTACCATGCTACCTCTTTAGGCTCTTTACTGAGTTACTGCAAGGGATGGCTAATATTTAGGTTTCTAAATACTACGGACACCCGCAGTCCGAACAGGTAAGTCGTGGTTGCCGGATGATGATACCCGATCTAGCGAGAGGTGCCAACTCGGCCCCAACAGGTCTGGTATCTCGGTGATCAATACCTCGCCTGCGGGACTGACGGCAATCTCTTTTCTAACTCTATTCGCTCTATTCGCATTTTTAAATCTTTTCGCAAACAATTACGCTAACTACTGCTCTAATTACTCATTACTATTGTTGTTTGCTTAGTTAATTTTCTAGGTTATTACAATACTTCATTCAGCACATCTGTTTGAGCTTATAAGCCCATCTCCTCACCATGTAGTGGCTGAAGCTTATTGTTGATACTCACATCAAACTCTAATAAGTTTGTCATTGATCGCCAAAATTCATTGTGTGTGTCATCTGTGCTTGCCGCACAGAAGACCATGTTGTTTCCTTTCCTAAATATGCACAATCATTCATCTTTTGTCTTCTTATTGTGCAGATATTCCATGGAGCTGACAATGATGTTCTTTGGCTCCAGAGGGATTTTCATATCTACATTGTGAATATGTTTGATACTGCTAAGGTAAGTCCCTCTATAATATGTCTTGTTTTGCGCATTTAATATGGTTATGCAGAGACATTTCCAGTATGTGAATAAATTGTGTCTGGTTCTCCCATGTACTCCATCTGTTCTTTTTTATTTGTCATCCTAGAATACGTGCAATCAACATTTCAAAATTTTTACTACTAATATACATAAAAGTATTTAGATTTGTTAAATGGACATGGTATAGGTGGATTTTTCATTAAAAGTACATCTATATAACTCGAATAATTTTTGCCAACATATAACTAGAAAAAGTAATGGTCAAACACGTACTGGAGACCACGTCGATGTCCAAATCGACAAGTAAAAAAGAATGGATGGAGTATATTGTTTTGCTTGCTAGATAATTTTCACTGTAGCAACCTATGTATCATGCAATGCTTAGATATGACATGAAACACCACTTTCTCTTAAGTAATTTCACAATTGTGCACACATGGTTTAGACTTTTGTATTTTGATCATTTCAAACTTCCTGGTTATCACATTACATGTAAGCATGTTATAGTTATTCTAATGAAAGGAAAAACATATCAACACTAGCAAATAATATTTGACTACTAAATTGTTTACCTAATTAAATTGCCTGCTTTTTATGTGTCTTCCCTTCATTTTGGATTCGAAGTTTTGGTTTCTTTGTTGGGAAGAATATGAGTCACTGAGCATCGACACCCAGTACTGTGATCTATGATAGTGCCTATTTTTTAATGGCCTCTTTCAATTCTATTGCTTTGTATTTTTTAATTTCGGTCAGAAAATGTATTGATTGTATTCTATTGCCGAAGTATGGAAAGTCAACTTCATAACCTCAATATGAGTTTATAGTGTGCTAGAATGCCACCATAGTTCAGAATCAGAACTTCTAGTTTATAACACCATCATCAATCCCCTTAAAATTACATTCTACAGTTCCTACTTATAAATATTTTGGTTCTTGAATATTGTTTGTTTCTTGGTACCACTTTTACCAAGTTTGTCCTAAATGTTTTTTTGTCATTTCTGAATTTTGCACCCTCAGTTTTTCTTCTTCTCATGCTATGCATGTATGCAACTTTTCTGTACCATTTCTTAATATTGATTTAATTTCAGGCATGTGAGATTCTGTCAAAACCACAGAAATCATTAGCATATTTGCTAGAATTATATTGTGGAGTAACCACCGACAAAACAATGCAGGTAAGTACCTGTTCGATATTGGCTTAAAAATAGCAAGATTCGTAAACCCTCTCTAGTGTTGAATGACAATTTACCTTATGTACTGGTTTGTTCGGTAGCTGGCTAGCTCTCATGTGCCTCCCAACTTCTACATAGTTACCTCTTTTTAGTATTTTAGTAACCAAAGTATCTATTAGCAGTGCTTTATATATATTGAACTAGAAAGGTTGATATTTCCATGAGGATTCGAAATACTATGAGAGACAAGGTCTGCAAAAAGTACATTCAATTAATTGGGAGTACACCATTTTTATTTTTTCAGTTTTCACATACTGTAAATAACAACAAAGTAGTGAAGCAGATTTATGGTTTCTTGGGCAATTCTGTCATGTGGAATCAAAGTTTATGACACAGAGCATTTACCAATTCTTTTACAATACCTCTGTAAAGCTATGAAAAGGATCTTGTCAGTTGAATATAAAATATAAGTGCTTTTCAAATGCACCATAATGCAAAGCCACACCCTTAAGGTCTGTTTTGCCTAGCTTACAGTGATCTCATAAGCTGGCTCATTGGGTTCATGTCTTAATAAGCCAGGCAAGGTAGCTTACTAGATTAGCCACGAAAACAATTTGTGTAAAGGCGTCATCAAAATTTATCGTAGTCCCCACTTATAACTTGTAAGCCATATAATCCACCCTCCACTGGTGTCAAATTAGCTGTGGAATGTTTGGCTTTGGATTACAAGTCCTAGAAAACACTCATTGCATATTGAAGTTTGCCCTATCTTTTGTGACTCATGATTTCAGAATCCAGTGTAGCTCTAGGTTGCTTTACAATTCATTGATGTTCTATCAGTTGTTACAAATACTATCTGCCTTGACTGAAAGAACGGATAATTGACCTAGTTAGCTTTGATGGCTTTCCTAGTCACTGTCTTTTATATCCTTCACAGCCTGGCACTAAAATGGCAGTCAACTTGCATCCATGAATGCATACTTCCCTAGTCCTTTTTAGTCAATTGAATTTGAAGCAACAGCAACTACAGTGTAACTCTTGATCAGAACATTCGAAATTCTGTTCCATTGATCAACCTCCGCTGAGCTTTCTTTACAGCTTATATTTTTCACAAGCCTATTTGCTTATTATTATTCTATTTGGTATTGAAACATGGCACACTAATGAAGATGATAAACAAGTGCTTTCTGCCTACTTCTCAGCATCCTTTTAGATTTGCATTGATATTTTTATTTTGTTTGGAACACCAATTTCCAATTTCTCAGTTGCCCTCGTATCTGCTTCCTCTTTCTTTCCATTCTAACTTGATTTTGATATTCCAGCGCGAAGATTGGAGATTGCGTCCACTGACACCAGAAATGATTGAGTATGCTCGTTCTGATGCTCACTATCTGCTGTACATCGCAAATTGTTTGGCATCAGAGCTCCATGCAAAAGCCTGTGGTATGATCTAACTGCTGTGCCAACTTTACTCTTCCGATAGTTTTTACTGCCTTTTGGTTGATTGGTTCAACACACTCAGAGTTGATGAATACAACTACATTTGATATGCCAGAGTTTATAAATCATGATTATCTGTAGCTTTAAGCTAGCTTCACATGAGCTTATGAACATCAATGTCTTTGGATTATTGCGTCTTCAGTTGGATTAAGTTTTTTTTGTTAGTTTGTTTGTATGTGTAAGTTACTTGATGTAGCTCTGATATGCCTTTTGCTGATAGTGGGGTTCTGCAATTTGAAATCCACTATTCCTGGAAACAATGTGTAGTTTGAAAAACTTCCACTGTTTGAACCATGCCTGGAAAACTATTTTTTTAGAAGCCTGGAAAACTATTTCTGAATAGTTAAATAAAATTAGGCAGTATTATCGTGCTCTCTACCAATAAAGCCTTTTATAATAGTATACTGTATAGCTATACAAGCCAGAGATATTTCATTAGATAAATAAAGGTAAACAGTAGCACAATATATCATCTTAAACATATAGTTCCAAAAATTCCCGATCCGTAGTTAGAGATGGAACCAACATTTAAGGCCTAAGGGGACAAAAAAAGGGAGATGTTTAAGGTGGTGAACCGATTATATTGTATTGCTGAACTGCAGAAATTGATGTTTTTATGTCATATAACATTTGAATAATCCAAGGAAATTTCTCTTTGCCTGAAATGAAATCACATAGTAGTATATATCCTTTATTGCATCTCTCAAGTTTTTGATCAGCTGTAATATCTAATCAGATACTTCAGATTCTTCCAATGATAAAATCAATTTTTTCTTCGAGGCTAGCCATCGCTCGAATATGGTCTGCATGCAACTGTATGCAAAAGAAATTGAATGTCCTCCAGGAGCTTCCACTGCAGCATCTATTCTCTCACGCAATTTGCAAACTCATGGACTTGACTCCAAAAGGTCTAGTGAAGTGAAGGTGCTTATTTTCTGCATTCTCTGTTTGATCGCAGACGCAGGGTCATCTTGCTCTCCAGTGACTTAGAATAACATTGTGAATTTTCTAATCTTCTGCAGGATCTTGTCTGGAAAATTTGCGCATGGAGGGACTTAATGGTCAGTCAACATACTATTACTTTCCTTGAGAATTGCTTTTCTCCTTTCTGTTGGAATTGTAATGCTATTATTAATTGTAAGACTTTTCTCCTTTCCTTTTTGTTTAGTTCTCTAGTTCTGAGATATCATATTATTATATCACCTGCCTGCTGCAAAGTAGATCTTTTTAATTGCCAGATTTGCCACATTTATCTAGCTTTGAAAATTGTGTGGAACATGACCATGTTAAAGGTTTAAACCAAGCAATCTTCATTTTCTTCCTCTCAAACTTATTCTTTCATGGATAAGTGGATATGCATTAGCTTTGATGAGAGACCCCTACCAATACAGTTCATCTGTATATTATAATAACCTATTCCTGCAGTCACCCCATATGTTATTAACTTTGCATATCTTCAGTCTTGTTGTGGTCGGTTTCTCCTTTCTAATTTCCACAAATGTCTTGGGTTCCTCATTCCAGGCTCGAATGCATGATGAAAGCTTACGGTATATTCTGTCAGACCAAGCTATCGCTGCACTTGCTGTTAGTGTTCCAAAAGGTCCAACAGAGGTGCCTGCTGTCATAGCAGAAACTGACCTGAGTACTTCAAGTACGGATCCTTCCTTGTGGTCACCATCACCTATTGTTGTTGCTCATGTTGAAGAGCTCTGCTATCTGCTTGAGGACACCACCGTCAGCATGGATGACATCTTTAAAAGTTTACTAGAGAAGTACAAAGATCCAAGTGGATTATGTCGACTATCAGTTTATAATTATAACCTTGTAGCACAGCTAAGTTTGAAGCAAACAAATATATTCTCCTTTGCACCAAGTGGAGAAAAGTTGCTGACAGCACCACCTAATAAAAAGGCATCCCGGGAATTATTTATTAAAAAGTTCTCGTGTAAGTCCCCAGTATATCACAATTGCAGGATCTATGCTAGTGATGGAAGGCTACTTTGCTACTGTGACCACAAAAAGCTGGAATGGTTTGTCTCCTAGATGTTCTCATTAAGTGGTTATAAGTATGTAACATCAACGTCATAGTTATTTTTATCAAACTAATTGACTCTTCTATCCCAGGTATATTCAACGAAATTTAGCAAAGCTGGTAGAAGATAATCCTCCAGCAATCATGCTTCTGTTTGAGCCTAAGGGTCGTCCGGAGGATGAAGATAATGATTTTTATATTCAGAGTAAGAAAAATATTTGTGTTGGATGTGGAGAAAAGAGCCACTATATCAGATATAGAATAATACCATCATGCTACAGGATGCATTTTCCAGAGCATCTGAAGAGCCATCGCTCACATGATATTGTACTTCTGTGTGTGGATTGCCACGAAATTGCTCATTCAGCGGCTGAGAAGTACAAGAGGCGAGTAGCAGAAGAATTCGGGATACCTCTTTTTGTGCAAAAGATAGTGAACTCGGGTTATATAAGTTTAATAACGGACGCATCGGTATCTGAAGATAAATTGAATGGAACTGGTGTGTCTCCTTTGCAGCTGAGGACTGCTGCAATAGCCCTTCTACGACATGGATCCAATATGCCTTTGAAGAGATGTGAAGAGCTAATGCAGGTGACAACAGCCTTCTGTTATTTCTGGTTTTATATGCACTACTTACTGTTTCTGACATTGTCTGTCTTATTAAACATACCAGTTTTATGTTAGTTGTCAATTTTTTCCTGATTAAATATGTACCTGTTCTTAGCTTTAGATCTTTGTTACTCGCAGATTGTGAAGTCATACTACGGTGGTAGGGATGTGACTCCTGAAGATCTGGAGATGGCATTACTTGTTGGTATGAGTCCCAATGAGCGAAGGCGGCTTGAAAAGAAGAAAGGGTTTTCTTATAGAGCTCAGGCTAAAAATATTATAAAAAGGAGCAGCAGCAGCACCATTGACGAGGACAATGGACATTATCCAGAAAATGACTATAGCTTATCCAAGCAATTTGCTAACGATGGAGCAGAGAGAAATAGTCAGCTAGACGTTGATGAGAGTAATAGTCAGCAAGACAATGAGAATAATAACCAGCTAGAGGATCTCACTCTAAGCCAAAGAAGCACAAGCTTGCCAGTCAGTATGGATGATCCCATTTATGATTCTAATAAGGAGACACTTGAGACAGAAACAGTGCAGCAAGCAAGTACAGGTGGTACTTCTGCAAATGGTCATCTTGACAGGGACCCATGCAGCAGTGACAATTCTAATCAAGCCATTCCCCAGAATGCTGACAAGAAGATCTCTCTGTTGGGCCATGGGCATCACGGTAAACAAGTTGTGGAGCTTTTGCTGGCCAACGGTGGGGAGGAGGCTATTCATCAGTTTTGCCAAAGGTGGAGGCTGGTTTTCGTAGAAGCCGTTCATCCCCGTTATTTGCCTTCTGGCTGGACTATAAAGCACAGGTAAATTCACTTTTTTTTTTGCTACTTGTTTTGTTTGCATACATCGATTAGTTGCATAATTCTTGAACTTTGTGGCGATTGGAATTGCCCTATTTATCCGTTAATCTTGTACGGGTGGCTTTGGAATATGATGTTTCTTTCCTCCGCAATTATCCTTACCTTCTGATAGTTTTATTGCTATCTGCATATCCTCCTGTAGCGGACGACGAGATTTTGGTGACTTCAGCGTCTACAAACCATCAAAGCGTGCACCCCAGTCTGTTACAAATTAGGCTGTGGATCAATTCAATACCTTTGCTGTCGCTGTACCCTAAGGTTCAATCTACTTATCAAGGCTATTTTGAATTTCATCAAGCCTGATCGTTGTACCACTTACCTTGTTTCGACTTGTTGAGAGTTGGGTTACATCTGTTTGGTTCTATGCCATGAAGACATGAGCTTTGCCCCTACCGCTTCTCAAAATATTTCCCTGTTAAAATTACGGCCCCGTTTGCCAAGGAGGGATTTTATACGAATTTTGCAAGGATCGGTATCAGGGTCGACAACGAAGTACCAGCTTAAGCTTTTTTCTACAAGAAAATGTGATAGATTTGTAGTGTGTCTAATATCTACTGTGGGATGCCCTCGGCACGACCCAAAGAGAGGCTTTGTTTTTGTTGTTGTTTCTGAGAGGTTTTTCTAGCAAGGCAAAAAGAGGTGAGAAGGGTCGTCAAGAACTTCCCGGCAAAATATTTGGGCCTTCCGCTGAGACCAAGAGCTTTGCGAAGGGTGGACTTTCAACCTCTGCTTGACAGGATCGAAGCTAGGTTGGCAGGTTGGAAAGGGGCTTTGTTATCTAGGGCAGGAAGACTAACCTTGGTGCTCTCTGTACTCTCGGCCCTCCCAACTTACTTCCTGACCATTTTCCCTTTACCGGCCTGGGCCCTAAAAAGGATTGACAAACTCAGGCGCAACTTCTTCTGGAAGGGACAAAACAATTGCTCCCCGGGACATTGTCTTGTTAGCTGGTCAAAGGTGTGCCGACCTAAGCTGCTAGGTGGGCTCGGAGTCCCTAACCTGGAGATCTTCGGTAGAGCCCTAAGGCAAAGGTGGTTTTGGCTTCGGTGGAAAGAAAGTAACAGGATTTGGGTAGGCAATGACTTCACAAGAAACACCAGTGACCTTGAGCTCTTCAATGCCAGCACCCGCATAACCATCAAAGATGGTCAGACAGCAAGGTTTTGAACCTCACTTTGGCTACAAGGGAGAGCCCCCATGGATATCGCTCCCCTTTGCTACCGGCTGGTGAAAAGAAGAAACAATTCAGTCCTTCACGAGCTTACAAACAATTCCTGGATGATCCCGTTACGTAACATCCACTCAAATGCCCAAATGGCATAATTCTTCAATCTTTGGCAGATGCTCCAACAGGTACAACTACAACAAAACGCCCAAGATGAAATTGTTTGGCGTTGGACAGAAGACGGGTTTTTCTCTACCAAATCGGCATACAAGGCGCAATTCTTCGGCGCCCTTACAGACACGGCCGGCACGCTGATTTGGAAGGCAAAATCGGAAAACAAATGCAAAATTTTCGCTTGGCTTCTGCTTCGTAATAGCGTCCTAACGGCAGACAATCTTGCACGGCGAGGATGGCCCCATGAACAAGTTTGTCACCTTTGCAATGTCGAAGAGGAAACGGCGGCACACCTCATTTTAAACTGTCATTTTGCTAGGAGCTTCTGGCCCCTGTTCCTTTCTTCTCAAGGTCTCAACTTCCCCGCATTTTCCCCCCACAGTCCGCAACTTTCAATCCTAGACTGGTGGCTTCGTCTCCGCTCCCTACTGCCGCATCTTATGAGACGAAGTTTTGATGGCATAATCATTTTCGGTTTTTGGAACCTCTGGAGGGAAAGAAATGCGCGCATCTTCCAAGAAACAGAGAACAATGTTCAACGAGTTGTCACTCGAGCCAAGGAAAATGTGGTTGAATTTAATTTTGCTTCTAGGAGACTAGTCTAGACGGTGGGCTCCCCGGTCTCCCCGGGCAATGCCCTTAGCGGCTGTTGTTATAGGCTGTGTGTTGCACTCTGTTATTTGCTTTGCTTCTCTTCTTGAATAGGCAGAGCTCCTGCCACCTGTTTCGAAAAAAAAAAGGTGAGAAATGGAAGGGAAAAAAAAGGCAGCCCGGGCCGGGCGAGCCACGTGTGAGCCAGTGGCTGCGCCTCCACTCCACTCTGGCTTGAAAACCCCACCAGCTCACCTCTCCACCCAGACCCCAATCCAAACTCCTCCATTTCCCTCCCATCCATTCCCCTCCGCCGCCGCCGGCGACCTCCACCAGCCATGTCGTGCTCCCACCTCACCACCTCATGGTCCTCCTCCGCCCTCGCCAGCACCTCCACCCGCCGCCGTTCCTCCACGGCCACCACCACCCCACGTGGCGGCGGCCTCGTGGTGCGGTGCTCCCTCCGCGAGCTCCGCAGCCGCATCGATTCGGTCCGCAACACGCAGAAGATCACGGAGGCCATGAAGCTGGTCGCGGCCGCCAAGGTCCGGCGCGCGCAGGAGGCGGTGGTCTCCTCCCGCCCCTTCTCGGAGGCGCTGGTGGAGGTGCTCTACAACATGAACCAGGAGATCCAGACGGAGGACATCGACCTGCCCCTCACCCGCATCCGCCCCGTCAAGCGCGTCGCCCTCGTCGTCCTCACCGGCGAGCGCGGCCTCTGCGGCAGCTTCAACAACAACGTGCTCAAGAAGGCGGACACCCGCATCGACGAGCTCAAGCAGCTGGGCCTGGAGGCCCTGGACTACACCGTCATCAGCGTCGGCAAGAAGGGCAACTCCTACTACAAGCGACGCCCCTTCATCCCCACCGAGCGCCTCATCGAGGTCAACGGCATCCCCACCGTGAAGGACTCGCAGGCCATCTGCGACATCGTCTACTCCCTCTTCGTCGCCGAGGAGGTCGACAAGGTCGAGCTGCTCTACTCCAAATTCATCTCCCTCGTCCGCTCCGACCCCATCATCCAGACGCTGCTGCCCATGTCGCCCAAGGGCGAGATCTGCGACGTCAACGGCGTCTGCGTCGACGTCACCGAGGACGAGCTCTTCAGGCTCACCACCAAGGAAGGCAAGCTCACCGTCGAGCGCGAGAAGGTCACGATCGAGACGCGGCCCTTCTCCCCCGTCGTGCAGTTCGAGCAGGACCCCGTCCAGATCCTCGACGCGCTGCTCCCGCTCTACCTCAACAGCCAGATACTGCGCGCCCTGCAGGAGTCGCTCGCCAGCGAGCTCGCCGCCAGGATGAGCGCCATGAGCAGCGCCACCGATAACGCCGTCGAGCTCCGGAAAAACCTCTCCATCATCTACAACCGCCAGCGCCAGGCCAAGATCACCGGGGAGATCCTCGAGATTGTCGCCGGCGCCGACGCCCAAGGCCAAGCCACTTAGTAAATCTTGTTTGCTCCTCATGAGCTGAGCCGCCGCCGGCGGTGGTGGTGTAACTCAACACTTTTCAGACGACGGGGCAAGGAACGGTAATCACGCCGTTATTTTAGAAATCCAATTGCAGCCGCTTGTGCTGCGTTGTTGTCAGCCCAAATAACGGAGATACAGTGTCCTTTTCACACACGTGACACAAATCGAGCCTCGATTTAGCTGCACAACATCAATCCCCAAGCTACAACCTTTTGGATTCAAGCAACCAGAGAAAAGCACAAGAACACGATGCAAGGAGACTCGGGTTCAATCTAAACCCTAGAGCTCACAGCACTAAAATCAAGCACAACCGCATGGCACAATGAGGCTTGGATCGAGGTTCATCATTTGCACAAGTTATAGCATTTTGAATATTTTATGTATCGAATCCGACCCTAACAGGAAAATGGTACAAACTAACCTTAAATTTAAATTTCTTTGCATATTTAGAAAGCATTCATCATAAGGATTCTAATGAAACTAGTTTCGATCAATTTAGACTTATTTTGCACAAATTTCACATGTAACTAATTCAAACATACACTTTTGAATTTGAATTATGATTTAAAATATTGAACAAACTTAAAATATTTTTGCATAATATGAAACTACACGATTTAACAGAAATTTAGAAAGTGGTTTCACTTGATTTGGAACTATGGTGTAAAAGTTATGGTAGTTCGAAGTGATTCGATTTACTAAATTACTGAAAATCGAAAATACGCTTTCAACGCTGGAAAACGCATTCTCGGTTGGTTAGTATCATACAGCGTCTTGAGTTCAAATCGAGCAATGATCAGCGGCGAATCCTCTAGCCGATTAATACGAGCACCCGGTCGGTAGCGTGCATAGGCTGGCGCTCTTGCTGTCTTGACCGAAGTGTCGACAAGCGACCTCGAGCTTGGCGGTGGCGGAAACCCGCTGGCACTCCAAAGCAGAGGAGCTTAGTCCGGCGTTCACCGGTGGCAAAACCAGGGCCAGAACCCGGCGATCGGGTGCGTGGCGAGATTCAGGGCACGCATGTGAATCTAGGGAATGAATCAATCAGGTCTAAAAGCGTAAAAGCTTCGGCCGAAAAGAATTGGAAATTGATTGCGTGTGGGAGGAATGGAATTGAGAATTTGGCGCGGCGGTAGTTCGGTCGGGCCAGGCGTGAAGAGGAAGGAGAAATTAGGGCTCGACTCAAGGAAATTTGGGCTGGTTGAGGGATGATGAAATGCGAAGTGCAACTCCAACGTTCTTAAATAGGAGACCGAGGCTGTAGGACTAGTGTTTGAATTATGGGGCACCGATCGATTCACGGTATGGGCGAGGGCAGAGCTG
Source organism: Rhipidocladum racemiflorum (assembly GCA_036346355.1). Taxonomy (NCBI): domain Eukaryota; kingdom Viridiplantae; phylum Streptophyta; class Magnoliopsida; order Poales; family Poaceae; genus Rhipidocladum; species Rhipidocladum racemiflorum. The sequence continues at coordinate 46,404,893 of CM070582.1, read as the reverse complement.
GCTGCGGGTTGTCAGGGACGCCTTGGGCGACGCGAATTGCGGCGAAGAAGAAGACAAATGCAAAGGTGATTTGAGGGTTTTTCTCTGGCCAGCTTCGCATGAAAGGGAGTAGAGAGGAAGAAGGAAGGGGGAGAAGAAGACCCTGACAATGGGGCCTGGGACCACCGGCAGTGAGAGAGAGAGAAAACAGGGAGAGAAAGGGTACTGTGCAGTGGGGACAGCTAGGGACGGGCCCTTCTGGCAGTCAGCGCGTGGTAAGGTGGCTTGGTCGGCTAGCCGATAAAAGCGTGGGTCCCACTTGCCACAGGAAGAGGAGAGTGCAAGGATGGTCCAATGTATCAATCCTCTTCTGACAGCCGGATAAAATTATTTAATACAGGGGCCAAATCAACTAATTAATTTTTGACCCTTTTTACTTACTGACCTGGGTAAGTTATATACAATCTGTAAAAAATTTCGTTAATAATTCGCAACAGTTTATTTTATATAATTCTGACAATGTAAATTGTATAGAATTTTCAATTCAAAAATACTTTAATTTAGGGCCTAAATCCTCTTATTAATTTTTAATATTTTTACACAAGGTTTTTAATGGTGTTAGGACCTTAGATAAAAATTTAAAATCTAAATATATTGTATTTATTTTCTAATAATTATTTTACTTCATTTTGCTGATTTTTAGTTTTGGATTAATTAAACTGGAATAAATAGCAAAATTAACTTTTAATTTTTACCAGATAATGGTATGGGTATGATAATCTGATGGTAAAAATCTCAGCTTCTGGAGAGCTCTAAATAATTCCATAAAAATATTTTACTGTTCTAGTTGGGTTTAATAATTAATTCTAAAATTATCATTTCATGGTTCTAAATGTGTTCATACTAATTTTGACCATCCAAACATGTTTCCATAGGTCTCTAAAGATATTTGCAGGTTTTGGTTAATTTTTATTATGTTTATCTTTTTACCATTTTACCATTATCTTTCTTTTAAAACCCATAATCCAAATACTTTGCAACAAGAATTTCATTCAAAAGACATATAAATTTAAGAAATACAATAGTAAATCTAATACACATTTTTAATAATGTATTTTATCTTTATTAAATTTTAGGGATGTTAGCAGAGCGGCAGCTCGACCTGTGCATCGGGCGAGGGAGGTAGAGCAGCGGCAGGGAGGGGGAAAGAGAGAAGGAGAGGTGGGCTCCGGTTGGGCCAAAGGGGATATGGGCTGGCTGGGAAGTAAGGAGTGGGCCGGCAGAGATAGGAGTGGGCTGCGGCCTGCTTGGAGGAGAGAAGGAACGATGGGCCAGAGGGAATTCGACCCACAGGATTTTCTGAGAAAAGAGTAGATTTAGGAATTTTAGAGAAAGGAGGTGGTTTAATCGAGCTCCAAATAAAATTTTGAAAATACCAAGGTGCGTAATTTAGTACGAAAGATCCAAATAGAACATTTTCACCCACTAACTCCAAATTAAACCCACAGGATAGGATTTCTTTTCTTTTTTTTTTTGCCACCACCTTAACAATAATAATACAGTAATATATATAGCAGTGATCAGACCAGGCTGGGGAATGGGGAATGGGGATACGATCATTCTCCAGCTCCGCGTAGTAACAAAACAGTCAAAGCCTGAGAGCTAAATTTGCACAGAGAAGTAGTACCAGGCTACTTTAGAGACTTAAAGTGCACAGCACAGTGCGTACACTCACCGCTGCTTTGACTCGCCAGGGCCTCACATCGATCACGTCGAGAGCATGGCTCATAGCGCGCCCTCGCGCTCTCAAAAGAATATAAATCCCGGCCGGGCCTTCACAATCTCACGCTGGCGTCCTGCAGACAAGCGTGGCAGGCGAATCTGTACTTGCCCCTCGAGCAGCCTCCCAGCCAATCACAAACGCACCCCCACTTCCCCCGCCAGCTTGTCACCTTATCCATCCATCTACGCACGTATGTATATACGCACTGTACGTGGTGTGTAAGTGTATCTGCACGCACTTCACTTTGCTTGCTTGCTTGCTTGCTTGCTAGTATAGTACTCCCTCCAGTTTGATAATAGATGTCGTTTTAGACATAGTGATGGTCAAACTTCTAAAACTTTGACTATCGATATATTTTTAAATATTTAAATTGGATATATGAAAATTATATATGTAGACTTGTCTCGAGAAGTACTTTCATAATATTATAATTTTATTGGGTTTTATAAATATATTATAATAAAAATTAACGGTCAAAGTTGTGTTTTGAAGACCGTGTCGATGTCCAAAACGACATCTATTATCAAACTGGAAGGAGTACCATGTTTGTGCACTCGCACACGTACACCATACGTACAGCAAAAAGACCCTAGCTAGCTAGCTAGCTAGCTGCACATGAAGCGTATATATAGCGTACGTGCGTGCATGGAGTGGTTCGGACTGTAGGAGTAGTAGCTAGCTACTAGCTAGTCGGTCTGTGGTTCCATGTGTATGCCCGAGCTAACAACTAGCTGATCGAATAACGTACGTACGTTTGGTGTACATGCATGATAGTTAAAAAAGAGATATAAAAGAAATTCTTGAATGGATTAGATCGATGTACTATGTTTAATAGAGAGTGACTAGGGAACGGTATACCGTTGCAACGGTATAGCCGTGAAACTTATGAAACTTATCAGTTTCAGTGCTGGTTTCATGAGTTTCAGTGTTTAGTTTCATCAGTTTCATGTTTTATCAGTTTTTAGTGCTAAGTTTCATGAGTTTCAGTGCAAAAAATCATAAGTTTCATGAGTTTCAGAGGTATACCGTTGCAACGGTATACCGTTTTTTAGTTTTTCTGGTTTAATAATGTAGGATCGATCGATCCAAGATAATGTGAATCATCATTTTTTTTTCTAGCGAAAAAGTCTATGCTACTCTGTCAACCATTAGCCAACTAACGACGTCCTCAGTTTTCAAAACGATAAACCCCGCAGCTCAGTACCACCAAGGGTTTGGGATGACGTCGTATTCTAAAAGGCAAGTGCCTGCTAATATGGCACATCAATCGTCAGTAGATATGCTGAATCAACAACAATTAAAAATGGTACCAGCAGGAGTTGAGCTTGAGGGGATAGAGATCGAGAATAGAGCAAGAAAGGGGAGGACACTGCAAGGTCGAGTAGACCAATTAGAGGGGTTGAATAGATAGTTTTTTTTTTAAAAAAAAATTTACCAAAAAACGGTTTTATACATGAAGAGTAAATCAAAATGATTTTATACAATTAAAGCATAAATCAACTAGTCTTAACTAAGTGCATTAATAACCTAAGTTTTGATCAAGGTTTGCAATCCTGAGGTGGCAAGCAAGCCATTCAATCGTAGGAATGTAAACTACAAGAATGTAAAGCACAAGAGAGCAAACCACAATGACACAACGATCTTTTTACTGTGTTATTCGAAGACTTGCCAGTCCCTCCTAATCCATGTTGAGGCAAGCCAAAATGAATTGGAGGAGCTCTATGAATTAAGCCAAGCACCTTAATACACTAGTGATAGTTAGCTCTTTCTCCCTCCCAATAGGTGAGCTCCAACCTTCACAACAATACCATACCTTCTCATAAGGTTCTTGAGAAGATCACTAGACCACAGTACCTCCACACTATATAGGTGTCGGCAAACACCAAAAGTAACAAGCTAAGACCCTTGCTCGACTCTCATCAAGTGCAACACATGCACATGTTGATACACAACTAACAAACCTCTAGATGCAACGCATGCTCAAATGGAGAGGTGGCTAGCACTAGCTCAAGTTAATGAAATGGTGTGCCAAGAGTCTGTCCCAACCAGCCACAAGGGGGTATAAAATACCCACACATCCAAAAACTGTTCGTTGAGGACTAAAGGGCTGAAAACAGTGAGAGATCGATCAAACTGGCCTGATGTTCCAACGGCTATAAAACTAGCCGTCAGACACATGACTGATCAGACCACCCTCTTAGGTCCCAGTCAGACCAGCCTTCCAAGAAGAGAGGAGCTCAAAAACACGCTCTCTGGAAAAAAAAAAAACTGACCGTCTGCACTAGGAGGTCAGACTGCCAACTAATGCGTGGTCGGAAGAAAATGGACAGTCAGACCGACCTCTTACAAGGGCGATTAGTACTTTCCAGCACAACTAACACTCGAAAAAACGGTCATAACCTTTGACTTCGATTTTATAATTGAGTGATACTCTATGGAAAGCTTATTCGAAGGGCTACACAACCCAAATGATTGCATGATCACCAACACATTAGATCAATGCAAACAACACAAGAACTGAAAAGAGCCAACACATGGTTTAAGTCCAAAGAAAAGAACAATAAGCAATCTTAGAGCATGCCAAGGGAAAATGCATAAACTTAAACAATTTGCAAACTTTAGTATATGCCAAAAGAGTAGGTAAATTAAATTCAACTATTTGCAAAACACATTTGTAAACTATTGTCACATGCTACAAGGATAATACATGAGTCTCAACTATTTGTAAAATACATTCACAAATAATAGCATCATGCCACGGAGAGCTATCAACACAAGATGAGACTCAAGCTACTTGACAAGATCCCTCTTAATAGTACAACAACCTATACTAGCAATCCGATCTTCCAACTAAACACAGAGACTGGCAAAATACTAGGAACACATCTTTAGCTAGCTTATGTTAGTTATACATTTGCCTTAAGCATCCACTTGAAGCTTTCACTTTATGACGATCATCTCTTGTTCATCTTCAGGTCTTTGTCTTGATGATCATTAACATACGATGATATCATTCACTTCAGGATCTTGCCTTGATGCCCATCAACACATGATATCATCCAAATATTCATCATCAACAAAACCAAACATATTTCATCAATTTATGGAGAGTATCAGTCCAACACATCCAGCTGCTACTAATCACCAAAACACATAATAGATAATCTAGTTGCTTCAAGGAGGCAAAAGAAACATATATGGAGAGTTGTTGAGGTGGCAACCTGACAAAAACTACGAATAAAACCAAGGAAAGGGCTGTTGGTTTCAAAAATTGAGAGGGTGGGACAGTGGGTTACCCATTTTGTGGTTAGAGGTGAAAACTGTAGTCTTTAATAGATAAGGGGTAATTTTGACTTTTCCTTATCGGTTTCCACAAGGTCTCTCATGCATTGACAACCGTTGGCTAGACTCTACCTGGCAATGAAAAATAAACAAAATTCGCCATGTGACTCACTGGCAAAGACAAATTAAGTTTCCCAAGTTATAGAGAATAACGATTAACTATTGTTTAAGTAAATTGATTTTTCTGGTTGTTACATGCAGTTGGAGATAGTGTGATTCAATCGTTGGATGTTGATTTATTAATGGATACAAGCTTGACCTGTCACTACCATAGGCCAGATCTTTCTTGATGGCCTAACGCCGTAAGGAAGAAAAAAAAGCATAAAACCGTTAGGGTTAGGTTTTTTGTTGGGGAACCGTCAGGCAGAAGCTCTCAACCATAGAGTCATGCGACATAAAATATGTCTTTCGGTTTCAGAAAAATTATGTGGTAATTCGTGGCAGCTGGAGTCAAGGAAAAAGATGATCTCCCTTGTTTCTCAATACTATATCCTGACGGTGTAGTGTGTTGCCCAACAGGAAAACCCTGGCCGGCAAGAAAGCTCGCATATCTATATGTAGTATTATTATGTCTAAGAAACTTCATGCAACTGGTATCTAGACACCCCCTAAAATTTTCAAACCAAATTCATGCAATGTTTTTTTTTTTATCATGCATATATCATTAACATGTTATCGATGGTTAACTACCACTACTTCATCTTTGACACGAAATTTTCAATGCCCAAGTAAACAGTAACTTAGGTCCTGTTTGTTTCAGCTGGGGATTGTAGAAAGCAGATTTTAAAATCTGGATTGTAAAAGCTGGATTGTTAAAAGCTGGAGGTTGAAAAGCTGATGGCTGTTTGGCAACCCAGATTATAGTGTGTTTGGATTGCTATTTCTGCTTGGCAAAAGTCTATAGTACCCTCGATTATAGGTTGAAAAGTCTGTGTGAATAGGGGGGCAATGGTGGGTAATTTTTACTGAAGTTGAATGGGTATTGTGGTCTTTTGCAAAAAAAAAAGCTGAAAAAAGCTCATCCAGAGTGGATTGTGGGATTGCTACAATCTAGCTTCCAGATTATTACAATCCAGATTGAAAGCTTCCTGTTTGTTGACCTTCCAGCTTTTAAAAGCAGCTTTCTACAATCCCTAGCTGAAACAAACAGGGCCTTAATAAGGGGGTGCTGGAGTACTAGCTAGCTAGAGTGCAACAAAGCATTTAAGTGATGGCGAGGGTGAAACCACCTGTGGGTCTGTTGGTCGGTGCGCAGTCAGTGCAATATTGTCCCGGTGCAGCTTGTGAGTGACAAATATACGCGCCGGCCAGTGCCAAGTGCCAGCTTCAGAGAGACGCAACAGCTGTAGACTCCAAGAAAGCTACATCATAGCTAGGCTAGCTTAGCTTAGCCATGGCAGGACATGGAGAGGAGTTCGACGAGGGAGATGTGTGGGACGTGCTGCAAGAAGATCAGATCAGCAAAGAAGCAGCGGCGCTCAGAGATTCTACTCCCGCTCGTACTCCTCCGAGGAACACATCCAGGGCCAAGAACAAGGCCGCCGTGCCCAGGGAAGAAGAAGGCGCTGCCGCGGCGAGGAACAAGCCGGGGAGGTCGTCGGCGCCGGTGGCCATTCCGGCCGGGTGCTCTTCTAGGCGGGGAGGCGGCGGCGAAGGGGGAGCCGACGAGGAGGAGGAGGGAGGGGAGATGCTGCCGCCGCACGAGTGGCTGGCGAGGAAGATGGAGAGGATGAGCGGGGCGTCGGCGGCGGCCTCGTCGCCGGAGATCTGCAGGGGGAAGAGCAAGGGGAGGGAGATGAGGAAGGTCAGGGACGCCGTTCTCCCAAAGACGGCCTTCTCGGACCAGTAGACAAGATCAAGCATGCATGCGATGAATTGCATATGCCAAACTAGCTGGAAGAAGAGAGGGAGCTCTCTTAGTTGACATATTGGTGCTCATTAGCTAGTTATAAGTAGCATCTTTTTTGACCACTTAGCATGAGCATGCATGCTTGTGATGTTACCTTAAGTAGTTGAGTAGCTAGTAGGAGTGGGTTGCACGGTTATATATAGTATTAGCCCTAGCAACTATATATCTATGCATGTTTTAGTTGTAAGGATTATATGCGTGCATATATTATATATATGATGCATGCATGTAACTTTTTTTGTAATGTGCTAGCTAGCTAGCCCAGCTAGAGCCTTTTCCTTTGATCCCATGTAGTGCAAGTCCCGGTTAGTACTTAGTAGTAAGCATGCGATCCGTATGACGTGTGGTGTTGGATAGATATGGACTTGCGACTAGGCTGCATGCATATGCCATGCATCCATATTTGTCTGTACTCTTATCTATGTATCTGGTCCTTGCATATTGTCTTCTGCTCGACGATCTTATTATTTTTCCTTGGTTATACCTGCGTTGTTCTTCGTGAGAGATCAATTATTGCGTGGTTTGACAGCTTATACACAAATATATAGTGTTAGATCGAGCCATCTGGTGTAGAGCCATGTTTTTGCTGGTGTTAGTTGCCAAAATCTTTGATTCTGTCAGCTGGGAGTGTCCGCTTGAAATGATGACTTACTTTGGCTTTGGCCACCGCTAGAGGGAGTGGGTATCCATAGCCCTTGCTTCCTCCTCGTCCAGGATCATGCTAAATGGAGTTCTAGGTCGATCACTTAGATACAGGAGGGGACTTCAATAGGGGGACCCAATTTCACCCATGCTATTCATTCTGACCATAGAACCTCTGCAGCAGTTGATAACCAAGGCATCATATAGCAAAATCTCATCTCACCGATCCTATCTCGGCCGGCGCAAATGTGTATGTCCATGTATGCCGACGACGTCGCAATCATTGCTAACCCGATCTCGCAAGAGCTGCAAGTCATATAGGCTACTCTTGCCATTTTTGGTAGAGCAACAGGTCTGCAAGTAAACCTTCACAAGTCTGAAATATATCCAATATATTGTGCTACTTTGGATATGGCAGCCATTTTACAGGGATTCACGGCCCACATAAAATATTTCCCTTGCAAGTACCGAGGGCTCCCTCTTCAGCCATCAAAGCTTAAACGGATAGATGTCCAGCCTCTGATTGATAAGATGACTACCAAACTTGCAGGATGGAAAGGAAAACTATTGTCCAAGGTTGCTAGACTAGTTTTGGTTGACTCCGTTCTTACATCCTTAGCGACCTACCATGCATTTAACAGTCTTTCCCCTATCCAAATGGGCAACCAAGAAGATTGATAAACTTTGAAGGAATTTCACTTGGAGGGGGGATCAGAAATGTAAAGGAGGACATTGTTTAGTCAACTGGAAGAAGGCGTGTAGACTGAGAGCCTTGGGTGGTTTAGACATTAAAGACCTGGACAAGTTCGATAGAGCTCTTAGGTTGCGCTGGTTGTGGTATGAATGGAAATGCCAACGGAGACCATGGGTTGGGATGAGGATGCCGTGTGATGACAATGATTGTGCCTTTTTTAATGCAAGTGCCAAAATCACTTTGGGGAATGGTATAAAGGTGAAATTCTGGACATCTAATTGGATTGAAGGAACCTCCCCAAATTCATTGCGTCGCTATGCTACCAACTAGTCTGAAGAAAGGCCAAAACGGTGCAAGAGGAATTACATAACAATAGCTGGCTTAACCCTCTAAAAAGAATAACAACTTATACGTAGCTTCAATAGTTCTTCATTTTATGGCAGACCATACACGGGCCATGTTGCAACCTCATATGTAGGACAACATCAGTTGGCGTTGGACAATGGATGGGAATTTCACAACAAAGATGGCATACATGGTGCAATTCCATGGTTCAATGCTGGATCACAACTACAAAATAATTTGGAAAACCAAGACAGAAGACAAGTGCAGGTTCTTCGCATGGCTGCTAATCCTACATAGGATCGTAACGGCGGATAGATTGTCCATGAGAGGATGGCCTCATTGCACAGTATGTCCTCTTTGTGGCTCCAACCCCGAAACAACCATGAACTTAATGTTGCTGTGCCCTTTCGTGAGGGAAATATGGGGTAGGGTCTTCCATTCTAAACAAATTCATCACCCGCCTTCACTCTTACACACTCTTGCATTGTCCATCAGCTCTCGATGGTAGGCTGTTCGAAAAACTAATCCAAGCCAGCGCAGAAAGGAGGTGGGGGCACTAATATATGGCTTTTGGAACATTTGGAAAGAAACAAATGGGCGTATTTTCAACAACCAATACAAATAAGTGCAAATGGTCTTTGGGCTCATTTTGCAGGATATTACTAATAGAGAATTAGCATGCAAAAATGACCATCAACTGCAGACCACAGCTTAATTCATTGCACAATCACTTTCCTTCGTAGGTGGTTAACGGACAATGGGTCAAAAGAGCGACCCCTAGTTGGCAGCAGTGCTGCCCTAGTTTGGTGGGCTTCTTAGACAGAATTTCATCGTTACTTGTATAGCGTGGCACAATATGGAGGATCTCGAACTCAACTAACCTTCATTCCCTGCTTAGGCGACTGAAGGAAGGTGACGTTGTCTACGAAAGCCACTCTTGACTCACTGCATTTTTTTTCCAGAAAGGCACCATGTGACTTTCCCTCTGATCACTAGCCTTGGCTCTGGATGGTGCTCATTCTCTGGCTGTTGGATTAAATTTTGACCTTTGGCTTCTCCCAGGTTCAATAGTCATGTCCTCCTTTGCCTAGAATGAATGGCAGGCATGGTGTCCTATTTTTTGGGTTCTTATGTGCTCAGCAAGTTGTGTTCCTTGCGGCTGTAATACTCTTGTATTGTGACATTGGTTTTCTCTCTAATCCACTCTGAATGAATGAGAGAGCTCATGCCACCCTTTCAAAAAAAAAAAAACAATGGAACAATAATTCAAAAGAATAATTGAAAAAAGAGGTAATTGTAACATCCCAAAAAATTACAAGAAAATGATAATAGAAATTCTAAAATCAAATGTGTTTAATTTTTAATTTCCTGGCATTATTTATTTTTCTTAGATTTTTTTTCCCTAAAAGAAAAGGTCTTTTTGTAATGAATTAATAAAGGATAAATGTAAGAAAGGAAAGATAATCATCAAAAACTTTTGCCAAGGATATTAAAATATTATAAGTCTCTATAGCTCTTTTTCTGCATTCAAAAGAAATATGGATACATTAATTAATGACAAAAAGTGAGAATTAATGAGTTTTGACAGAAAATAGTAAAATGTCAGATTTTTGTAAAAATATACATAGATAATTTAATGCCTTTTAAAATTTAAAAACATAAAACTAGAAAATTTGGAAATTTCAATGCTATATTTATTAGAAAATAAATATTCAAGATATAAATATGAAATTTTATACAAGAACACGTAGACCATAATAAATCTTCACAAAAAATTTTGTAAAAATTATTAACCTTATTCAGATATCTAATTAAATGAAAAATAGAAAAGATTTAAATGAGTAGAACTACTTGTGAGAAATATTTGAATTTTTGTTTAAAATATTTTAACCCAAAAATTTACTAAGTGTATATAACTCTCTTGAGACTTCCCTAAAAAATTAAAAAAAATACTTGGCAAGACTTGATGGAGACTTAAATGCGCAAACCTCGTGTATCTAGAAAGGAAGAGTGAGTTGCTCTCTCTTTGTGACTTACATGTTGGCCCATACATCAATTGGACTTGCCGACCAGGGAAAATAAACTCCACTCTCTCTCTCTCTCTCTCTCTCTCTCTCTCTCTCTCTCTCCGATTTCCATGCAGGGTTCCACTTTTCGTCGAATTTCATTTGAAATTCCCGAATTTTGATCTTACCGTTACTATTTGAAAAAGAATTTCGTTCGGTTTACCAGTCAAGCTCAAATTCAAATTCAAAAATTTGAAAAAAAATTATACAAAAGTGGTAAATTTTTTTAAAATTTTTTATAAGGTCCTTAGGGAATTCTCATGATGTTGTGATTTTTTTTGGATTTTTATCATATATTTATATATTTTTTTTAAATTCTAACAGTGCTACTGTCTTTGTATATACTCTTCTATTTTTTATTTTCTAGGGGCAATAACAGAAGTCTAATATTTTTGAAAAATTTTGTGTGAGTTCCTAAGGAAAGTCTAATGATTATGTATTATTTTTAGATAATTATCATACGTGTGTATTTTTTTTTTAAATTATGACAATGCTACTGCCTTTGTACATACTCTTCTATTTTTTATTTTCTAGGGGCAGTAATGAAGTCTAATGTTTTTAAGAATTTTAATGCATGATCTTTAGGCACTATTTATTATAAAATTAAAATTTCAAAGCATAATCGATCATGTAAATTTTTATAAAAAAATTGATAGTGTCTCTATTCCTTTTTATTAATTACTATTTTTGATTTTGAAAAAGCACTAAATTAATTCAAAAATTGTTGAAATTTCTTTCAGGTGTTTTATAGATTAAATGGGATTTAATAATATTTTTTACAATATATTTTTAAAAAATGAAGTTTGGAGACGTTTTTTCAACTGTGGCCGGTCTTCGAGCATTTTTTAATGAATTTTGAGCATTTTTGAGCAAATTTCGTTCAAAAACTATGAAATTTGCTTGGTGGCTTGACCATATTTCAATTTCGTCTGACTTTTAAACCATTCAATTTAGAGTGAATTTTGAACAGTTTTGAAGCGGTTTTATCGATTTTCAAATTTTGATTTTCGTTCGGATTTTGAGCTTTCAAAAAGTGGAACCCTGCTTCCAGGTGGGCCTGCCATTTCCTGCAACCCCACTGGTTAGACTTGGCCTCTCCCCTCTCCTCTCTTCTTCCCTAGCCGAGGGAGATTTGGCCATCCAATTCGTGGCACGACAAGAGAAAACTGGCGCAAGTCCTGCCACAGCACCACCACAACTTCAGCACCGACCTTGCTCCCATGGCGTCCTTTCCTCCTTAGGTTGCGTTGCCACCACGTGGACTTCGCGCACAGTCGCCATGACCCGCCGCCACTGTCATGCCCTTGTTCTAACCCTGTTATCACCGACCTCCTCAGCCTATAAAGCGACATAACTTGCCTCCAAATTCCCCACACTAGCCACTAGAGCTCCACCTATTGAATAGAGCTTCACTTTTGCCACCAATCCTCGCCATTACCAAGAAATAGCAAGAAAGAGGGGGGTAAAGCCAATTGGGCATCTTGGTGGAGTAATTTTTCAATTCAATCAAGCCATAGCACCTTAAACATGCATTGATCATACTCCCCTACTCAATTTCAGCTTTGCTATGCCATAGCTCCACGGCGACCAACATCTTCTCCCTTCGCTCCAGCCACTCGGTGACAAACCACGTCGGGCAAGATCGCCGCGGCAAATAGGTGAAATGAGTTCCCCTCATCACCCTGATGCTCACCCCTATTTTCCCCAGGCTCGAATGCATGACTAACAATGCCATGGCTCACCGCCGTCTCCTCCACCGCATCCTTTCACCACCAGCGAGGTCCTTTGCGCCACCCCCTGTCTTGGGTCGCTGACGTGCTGGCCCCATTTGTTAACCACACAAGCCACTCCACCATGCGCTCTACTTTGAGAAACTGACCCATGGGGTCCCTCGGTCAGCCTCTAGAGCTGAACTGGTTAACTGCCTTGCGGGCCTTGCACATTAGTTACACATGCGCACTCACTCAGCCACTGCACGTGGGCCCTTGTGGTCAGCCGAATAAAACACACCCATTTCAGTCTCTGCCAACCAGGACAACATGTCAGCACGCACATGCACATATACCCCCACTAAACCGAATACCCCACCTGTCAGCGAGCATGACCCAAACTCAAAACCTGCGCGTAAGGAAAGGCACTTTCATTATTACGAAGGCGTATTTTCTTTTTCCATTCATTCTCCAAAAATTGACTAGATTCAAATAGCAACAACTTTTGTGTCATATATCCAAATGAAGTGAGACATGTTTGTAAATTCATGTTAAATTATGTAGTTTATAAATATACAAAAATATTTTGAATTTGACCACGGTGTAGTTTTCAAATTCAAATTTAAAGAAAGGGTTCAAAACATGCTAAACACAAATTTTATACAAATGAACTCCAAATCAAATGAGACCAATTTTGTTAGAATCTATTGGTCGTAAGAAACCCAAACATGTAAAAATATTTTTAAATTTCAACCAATGTTATATCTTATTCTAACCAATGTTAGTTTCAATGTATTAGATATTCAGATGTGCATAACTTGAAAAAAAATGAGCTCCAAATTGAATTCAATCAATTTTCTATGTGTCATTAGGACAATAAACTACCTAGATATGTATAAATACTTAGAAAATATTGACTTTATACATTTTGTACCACAAGGTAACTTAATGTCTTATTATTAATCCAAATAATTTTAGCATCTTAAATTCGAAATTATACATATAATTATATATAATTTTAGCTCATTAAAATTAAGAAATAAGAATAAGAAATCTATAGAAAGCAAGAATATGTCATAGTATAACCTAAGACAGTTTGTATTAAAGCACTGCTAGGAATAAGATAAGGATTAAAAGATAGACTAAAATGCGTGTACATTAAATCATGAAACCCTAACCCTAAAACCACACTTGTTTTATGTAGCAAGTTTTTATTTGGTTCTCTATTTGTATTCTTTTTGCCATTATTAAAGTTTGTAATTTGCTATATTTTAGTTAAATGACGTGTAGAACGCGACGTTTAATATACCGTTGTCGATGACCCTGACTTCGACGACAATCAGCAAGGTAAGCACCCCCTTGATCATATTGATCTCAGCATTGCAAAACTGAATTGTCAAATTTTCATGCATGTGCTATGTTTAATAAACATTGTTATTTTGTGGGTAATGGTACATGCAACATTCATTGATGGTATTTTCTTAATTAATATTGGCATGTGATAACCTTAGATTGTGGGTAGACACACACTACTACACAAAAGATCATCATAGAAGATTCAAAAACCTCATCACAGACGATTTTGTGAACTGTCTGTAAGCATGTGTCAGTGATGAGAACGGCTCATCACAAACGGTTTTCGAACCGTCAATGAAAATTAACATCAGAGATGGTTCTGTGATAAAAGAATATCACAGATGGTTCTAGACTATAACTGTCTTTGATAACAGAATATCACAAAAGGTTCTAGCTTGGAACCGTCTGTGATAGTTATATATACCTCCAGGCTCTTGTGAGAACAAATGTTCATAGATTTCAAAGCAAATTCCAGTCCCATCCACAGTTCATCATAAAAGCTGTCATCCTCTGATTTATCTTCCACTCCATCCTCACCCTGAATGAGAAATACCATATGTAGCCTATTTTCACTATGGTATTGTGCAGGAACATGATTATTTTGATGGTTCTCTATTTCATCAAATATAGAGTTGATTAAGCCATCGGGTATACAATAACTTAATCAACTCTATATTTCATAAAATAGATAACCATCAAAATAATCTTGTTTTTGTATAAAATCGGAGTGAAAATAAACTGCCTATGGTATTCTCATTCGGGCATGACGATAAAGTGAAAAGATAAGTCAGAACATGACAACTCTCGGGATGAAATGTGGATGGAATTGTATTTTGCCTTAGAATCTATCAACATTTGTTCTTACAGATACGACAAGGTACTTAACTTTCTTCACTTTTTAGCTTTTAATAACACATCTTCTAGGACATTATTTGCATGTTGCTTTGCTGCCACGAAATATGATGTGGTAAGATTTATAATTAAAGGGATGCCAGGGCACATGTATGCACCAAATGTATTATAGAATTAATTTGACATATAATGTGTGTACATAGAATTGTATAATATCATAATTAACTAATAATTAAAGGTTTATTAGTGCTTGTAATCAGAATAATTTTGTACGAACAATAAAAGCTGTCTAGAACATCCATGAGTACAGTCTGCACAAACGCATAGGTTACAAGGTCATGTCACCTTCAATCAACCTATACAAGTAAGAACTAATTAGTAAAGGTCCTATCAAATTCAATCAGCCAATACAAGTAAGAACTACTTAGTGACTAAGCTGAGTAATAAATCATTCCAAACAACATGATCAATCAATTGATAGTAACCTATTCAAATAAGGAGATTCCTATCACCTTGTTGGGCGCTCCCTCGCTTGCATGCTCGCTATCCACACGGTGCGCCATGGCAGACCACCGTCGCCGAGGAGGAGGTCTCTAGGGAGGAAGAGTTAGCCGAGGAGGAGGTCACCAGGGAGGAGGATGTTGAGGGCTAGGGTTTGGGGGAGGCGAAACGCGTTGGGAGGCAAGAGGTCTGCGAGACGAACCTCTATCAGTATGTTTATATAGTGGTGTCAGTTCATATCATAGACAGGTTGTAGTTAGAACCATCTATGATGGGTATATATCACAGACGATTTTAGTTTACAATCATCTGTGATAGCTACAGGAATCATCCCTGATGATTTTATACTAAAACCGCCTGTGATATCGCTATATATCACTGACGGTTTATGAAGAATATCATCTGTGATGATGTCAATGACGGTTGCATTATAGAACTGTCAGTGATGTTCCTCATCACAAACGGTTTTGAAAAAACGTATGTGATGAGGCATCTAATATAAGCCTCTGTGTAGTAGTGACATGAAAATGTGAAATGGGTATACTTGAATATAAATTGTACATGCTTAACCATGCTTTAGATTGGGAATACGGATAGATGGTTATACTGCTCGCAATGAATCTAAATATTGGGTATGATGGACATAAATCTTGGACATGTTGGAATAATTATGGTCATTGATATTTTGGTAAAAACAAAAATAAAACTGCCATTTTGACGTGGGTGAGTATTTGTAACATCCTCATTTTTGTCTTTCTGGAGAAAAACCTAATTTAAATAAAGTAAATTCAAAATTTGGAGTTTTATTGGTGTTTATATTAACCTGGCATCCATTCCCCTTCGAAATCGGGAATTAATTCCCTCCCGGGCGAAAAATCGAATTTTCCAGTACCGCCGGTACCCGAAAATTCACCCGAGTCCAAAAATGCTCCAAAAATCTCCAAACCACTTCTAAAATGTTCCAAATATTCCGAAATGATTTTAGGAATCATTCCCCGGATTTTTGGACATCCGTTCCTATTTTATCTCGCGCGGCTTTTGTTTAATGCCTGCAATCCGCGCCCGAATATCCAATTCCACAAAAATCATCCAAATTCAACCAAACTAATTTTATTGGGTCCCAAATATTCTAAGATGGCTCTAGGAATTTTTCCAGAATTTTTAGGCCATTTTTCCTTATTTTTCTCTAGGGTGGAACATTTGCGTAAAAGGGAGCCAATGAGGCGTCGCCACGTGGCAGTGCTACAGTGCTCGTCATCAACCTTGAGCACTCACGATAGCTCTTCCAGGCAACAATGGAGATGGGAGTTTCCATACATGCTTCTTCCATTCAAACTCACATAATTTCTTCCATAATGATCCAAAACCATCAAGGCCGGATCCGTTGGAACCGTGACGACGATACCTTTCCATCCCCGGTGTCCTTTCCGCTCCCACCTCGCCAGATTGCGCGCAGTTCCCAAGAAACCGTGATGCACCATTATGGCAATAATTCGCCCGTTTCTAATCCGTTTCGCGTGATTCCGCCTCTCATCTCTCCGTATAAGAATCCCCTTTCCGGTGGTCTCGCCCTCCGTTAGCCTCTCAAACCCAATCGTCCGCTAGATCGAGAAAACCGACGCAAGCTTGGTGTTCTTCGTGTTCTTCGGATTTTGGATCATATCTTCCACTCCGGTGGATCATTCTTCCTCCCGTTCGTTTCTTTGTGTTCGTATGGAAGTCTAGCTTCTAACCCGATCGTTGATTTTAGGTTTCATCATCCGTGGGCGACGAATTTGGAGCTTTTGTGCTTTCGGCCGAACCACCGTTCGTCGTCGATTTCTCCAATACCGGTGAGTTTAGGTTCAATTCCTTCCTCCTAGATGTTGCTAAGGATGTTATCTAGAGGTTCTAGTCTTTTGTTTGGATCAAATCCATGCAAGATTGGGCTAAAAATCGGATTTTGGAGGAAAAGGACCTTCTCTGTTTTGTTTTTGGGGTGCACTGTGTTCGTGCGTGCTTGTGGGTGTGTGGCCGGCGTGTGCCGCCTCGCCGGTTCCTTGGCGGCCGTCGCCGCCGCTGCCGTCCGCCACCGCCGGCGCCGCTTCGCCGGTGGTTACCGCCGCCCGGCCGTGCGCCGTGCGCCGCCGCCGCCGCCGGCCACGCCGCCGGCGACCCGCCGCCGCCGCCCCTCCCCGGCCGGCGAGCCCCCCTTGCTCTCCTTTCAAGCTCCCTTTTCCATTCATGGTGGCCATGAAGCCAAAGGTTGAAGACAACCTTTCTCTCTATGACACATGGGGCCCATTGCCATAGACACAAGACCCAGTCAAAGCCAGTTAAAGCCCCTGTTGACCAGTCAAACCCGAGAGGGAATATTCCGAGAATATTCTCGGTTTTCCATTTATTCGAAATTCAAACTTCGGAAGCTCATAACTTTCACATCCGAACTCCGTTTGACCTCATTCAAATTTCTAAATTCATCTAAAATCAAGATCTACCTGCCAGTACTAATTTTATAATTTTTGGATTTTATTTATTTTCTGTTATTTATTTATTGCCTCGTTTTGCGTGTAGTCGACGATCCCGCCGCGACCGCCGATTCCGCCGCCGACCCTTCCGCGTACGAAGACCTACCCGGGACAGAAGGCAAGTCTCCTTGATGCACTTTGCTCCTATGTTTGCAAAATGATTTAAATTGTTTATAAAGTTGCATGGCTATGTTTAATGAAATATGTTAAATATAAGTGTTAGTTAATCCGAAATTGTTGATTCCTCCTTGACATTGATAATCATATCCATTGTAACCCTAGAACATTGTTTATACCATGCCTATGTTTATATGGTCTCCGTTGCTATGTAGTACGGTAGAATTGCTTAGGACCTTTTCCGATGAAAACAACCCATGGGCGGGATTATTCAAAAAGAATGTTATCAAATGTGATTTGAAGTTTATTACTATGAGTTTAGTACTGTTTTCTAAAATAAAAAGAAAAGGAAAATGATTTCGACTTGGGCGGCATGGAATGTCGGGTGGGAGCGGATCAAGCCTTGATCCTTTTGTGTAAGTACCGCCTCAAGTCATATAAGGACCGACGCTTATGATTGCCATTTTAAGCATAACCGTACTACCACATGTCTATAATGGTACGACCTGGCCCACTAATTTGTAGAAGTCTAGTTTAGACTCACCACTCGGTTGTTGTGTGAGAGCCGGAAGGAGGCATTGTCGTTGTGGTTGTTGTTGTTTTTCTCACACGGCGCAAGAGGGGGCTTCTGTACTGGGTGGAGAGAACCCTAACAGCGGTGAAACCTCAGCGGGTGGGTCTAGCTAGGTATAAACATTGTAACGGCCTTGTCACGATCTCTCTGCCGGCACACCAAAGGAAGTGTGCTAATAGCTTGGCATTAGGAGATGATCGTGTCGTGTGGGTAAAGTTGTACACCTCTGCAAAGTAAAACTATTCGAATAGCCGTGCCTACGGTCAAAGGCAAAGCGAAGAATGATTTCATATTGGTAGACTTTGATTTTGTTTTTAAAACCGAAAAGTGTTTTGTTTTGGGGTTCGGGAGTGGTTAGAACTCTCGAATGTTGTTTGGCGGAAAGAGCCAACCAGGTGGATAGAACCTGTTTTAAATTTGACGGATGGAGTCACATGATTAACTTTGAACTTTTAACTATTGGCGGATAGAGCCTTTATGCTAGTGATGGTGGTTAGAACCTCACTACATTATTAAATAATTCAATTATTAAAAAGATTTGTAAAAGATGCTTTGTGAAATTACTTACTTAAGTATGGTTTAATAAAATGTGGCTTTATGCAAATAAACCCTATTAAGCTTCCTTTGGAAAGCCCCTCATGATCATGCTTTCCCGACTTGCTGAGTACTTTTGTACTCACGTGCTACACCAACATTGTAATCATCAGAGAATTTCCAAGATGCCGAGGAAGAGGAGGAGTTCTTCGAGGAGGACTGCCAGGAGGACTAGTTGTGTCGCTAGTCGTCGCCTGTGGCGTTTTGGCGTTCGCTCGTTTCGTTTTGTTTTTGTTTCCGCTGCTTGGTGTCCGGTCGTTGGACCGAGTATTGTAATAAGTGGCCATGTGGCCCATACTTGAATATTTATATTACAAGTTTCGTTTTGTTCGGCAATGAAGTATCATTGTGACTGTGTGTACTAGCTACTGATCTGGGACTAGTACGGAAATACACAGGAGATTCTGGATAGCTGATCCGGGGTCTCACAGTATTGGCAATAGTCGAAAGTGCATGGACTTGCATGTAGATAGAAGGAGATTTCTCACCCGGGTCGGATCAAGGACCGAACATAGTGTTCGTTAAATCCAAGAACTACCGTACAACCACAAGGCTGGTATGGGACGGGCTTAACTTATTAAGTTACTTAAAACTAGCTTTGCGCATTGGAAGGCTGGAATAGTACGGGCTGTTTCGTTATGGATTACTCAGAGGGGCACCCACACTGAGGTGTTAGGAATAACATTTTACTGATATAACAGTGTACGTCTTGTTATGGGGAGAAGTGGGATAGTGGGACGTGAAACCATTTATCATACTTAGTGTTCAAATATCTTTTGCTGTCATAGTAATGGTTTATTATCACTGGGCTGGTGCAAATTAGGGCTAGGTAATGTAACGATTATGTTATGAACTCTTTGAGGCACACCAAAGAAAGTGTGTTAAAAGTACATGCAAAAAGAGAGGATATATCTTGTGGGTAAAGCTGTACACCTCTGCATAGTGAAAATCTTTTTGAATAGCCATTCCCTCGATCATGGGAGTCTTGGTGCGCCAGTACTAGTTAGATGTTTTTGGTGTTTTCATAAAATGGATTGAAGTTGGACAATTGGGTTGGAAAGATCGATTATATTTCAGATGATTCAACGCTATGCCATGTGTTGGCAAGATTGTTTTCAACTCTTGTGCCATATGTTAGTAAAGACTGGATTTATGCCATATGTTGGCAGGGAATGAATGAATTGTTGCTCACATCATGGAGGACTGAGTTGTTATACTTATGCTTACATACTTGTTATTTTTACATACCTGTTAAATTGCTTTTACAATATTTTGCTTTCAATCTACTATTCAATTTTTACAATTCAAATTATCTTTATGCAAAATAACCATAGAAGCTTTAATACAATCTGCATTTATGATAGGTATGCAAAGTTTTGTGGAGTACGTAATGTGCTCGCCCTTATTGTTGTTCTTCTTCTTGTTTTTATGTGAAGGTACAGAAAACCCCGATGATACTTTCTATTCTGCAGGACACAGAAAATATTACGACGAGCTTTTTTAGAGTTTATACATTGTCAGTTGCTTGAGGGTTATGTGGCAAACTACAAGACTTTTGATATTTTCATTGTATTTTGATCGACCTTACATGTTATATTGTATAATTGCTTCTGCTATTATATGTAACACATTATGTATGTATAATTGCTTCATGAGGCTAGTATTATATGCATATAAAACCCATTATTGATATTATGTGCCAAAAATAGGGGCCTTACAATAATCTAGTTATCCTTGAGGAGGTTCAAAAATTCTCGAACACCTTAAGGATGTTCTGTATAGCTTCATTGCAATGTACGTTAGCAACTGCACCATTAGTTGCTTTTTTTAGTTCATAGGGATCCTGGGGTGCAAATCAAATATTAACATAAGTATTGTAATTGCATGACTCATGCAGAGAAATTCTGGATGACAAATGAAATACTATAAAATATGAACTTACGCAACTAATAGGGAAAACCAGAGCTGTTACATTCTAATTTGACATATAGTTGATACCAATGAATCCAGAGTCATCCCTACAATAAACAAGAGAGATGTTTTATTACGCAGTTTAAGTGCACAAATATTATTGTGTTAGGCTATAGAATATGGCTTGCTTTGCTGCGTTGTCATGATGGAATGAAAATCCATGATCCCAATTAGCAACATTCTCATCCCAGCCGGGCTTGATCAATCACATGGCATCGTTTATGCTGCTCAAAATTTTCATGAAGACCATGAGCATATCGATGTCTTGATAGTGTCATCCTCTTAGATTTGGATCATATATAGAATTGAAGGACCGAAAAGGCGACTAAATGAGAGGTGAATAGGAGCCAAATAAAATTTCTCTCTAAAATTCAAACCACAAAAAGAATAGATCAAAAGAACTATTCAATTCGAACAAGTGGTCGGATGAACAGTACCTCGACCAGGAGGTCGATGAACAATACCTGATCAGTGGATGTCATATGAACAGTACCACAGACTAGTTGAGGTCGGATGAATAGTACTCGACCAGTAGAGGTCGGATGAACAGTACCCGACCGGTGGTGTTCTACTGAATAGTGTTTGGTGAACGGTGTTTAGAAGAATAGTACTCTGAATTGGTCAGCAACATTGGTCGGATGAACAGTGTAAATGTGAATAATGCTCAAATGAACAATGCAGCCTAGTCCCGATCTCCTCCGCCTCACCATAACCTAGCTCTGAAGTCCTGCAACCATCATAAATAAGGGAAACACACATAGCATTGCTCAAAATGATATGCAAACAGTAATCAATTGAGCAATCACACAACTAAGGATCACACCTTAGCTCATAAACACTTAAGAGTGCCCTGACCGCTTAAGGTTCCTACCTGTCAAGGTCTGACCTCTTATGACTCCGACCTACAAAGGCCTGACTTCTCAAGGCTCCGACATGTGATCTTGGACGACCTGCAGCAACTCAAATTGCTTATTCCAAAGCAAACTCAAACCTGAATACCAAAAACTCAAAACACAATCAATTACTCATCGTACATATAAATAAAGCTCTACATAGACTTTTAAGAATCCAACAAGGTGATCCTTTTGTTTTCTAGGTCGATTGCATACAACGCGTACATCTCGACCGCAACTACGAGCATTAATATCTGGAAAAAATGCATAACTACAGGTGTTAGTGGTCGGTGGGTTTTGGTATGAAATGCAAGAGCATAACTTCTGACCAGTTTAGATTGAGAAATATCGTAAGCCAACCCGGGCCTTTGAATGACACTGATATACAAAGATGTTTGCCTATGGATTTATGGAATGATGTAACAGTAGTTAGCTGAAAATCCAATCTGATTTCTATGTCAGTCAAAATTTATTTGGGCCATATGGGTTGCGCATGGCTACCAAGTATGCCATTATAGGCCAAGTGGGCCTAGTTAACAAGGCTAGTTCGCAAAGAAGTACGACAATGGAAATCGTTGCATGTGCAATCTTAATTTACATGGTTAGTTCGCCTAAGAGTGTGTATAGTAGGGTCTATATTTTGAAACATAAAATTTTTATTAATATGAAAGAGAGAAAGTGGAGAGAGGGTATAGTTGTCTTGTTGTGAAGAGATGATCATATAGACAGCATAAAATATTATTATATGAGTTTTTGCTATAATAAACACTTTTTCATACCATAATTAAAAGATTGTAGAATCTTATACATACAATTTTTAGATGCTATCTATTGTATAAGTGGTCTTAAGTTTTGTCTTTAGATGACATAGAAGAGTATATAGACATTAGTCATCTCTACTATTATACATGTTCTAAAGACTTTGAAAATGCTTGTTGTTGGTTGTATACTGATTTTTCAGATGGTAACCAATCGCAACTGATACCGAGCAATGAAACATTAAACTTAAGAGTAGTGCTTCTATGCTTTCCCTCTCAATACAAGTTGCACAAATCTTAAAGCAAGCGAAAAGGTAAATAATCACCATCTACTATTCATTCATGCTTTAATGTTTGTGCAACTTTTTAAAAGAAAATCATAGAAGCACCTCTCTAAACTTAAACTCAAAACAGGTTGAGACAAAAAAATCAATAAATGGATTGTTCATAGAAATAATGTGGAAAAAAACAATGATGGGCCTAATGAGCTTCATAAAAATCATTAACTGAAAACCAAATCTCCTTCTGGTCTCCTACTCCTTAAGTCCATGCAGATGAGGGTTTTCGCTAGAGCTTGGTTCATCATCTGTAGGAGAATCTAGACATAATGTCGGGTTGGCGTAGGTGCTGCGGCGATTAATGCACTTAAGCCTACATTTGAAACAAGCAGAAAGATAGAAATTTTTTTAAAATAATATTTTTTCAATCAATATTTACAAAAACAATATGCTGTTAAAAAAATAACAAAACTACTGTGACACCACGGAGTGTCGTAACCTTATAAAAAGTGAATGTTGAGCTCAAAAACATTATGAAATATGGTATTGGAGGTTAAAACCATATGGTAGGAGGTTTAATTGCGTTTCCAGGCCGTTTCCAGGAGTTTGGGCCTTTCCGGGGAAGTTTGGGCCTAAAAGAAGGGGTTGTGGGCTTTGGTGGGATGGAGTATGAGTCCATTTAGGATTAGGACTCCTGTTTTGGGCTGGTAAAAGGGGCTCCCCCTGCCCCCTTGTGCGCCCCAACCAGCCTTGTGCGCCCCCCCACTTCCCCCTTGTGCCCTAGCCGCACACCTCCCTTTCCCCCCTTTGGTCGTGCGCCCCCCCTTTGCCCCCTTTGCTCCCCACCTCTCCACCACCTCTCCTCCACCCCCTTGCTGCCCTAGGGTAGCCTCCCCACCCCTGCACCTCGAAGATCCATCTGTTGGAGCGAGGAGCGAGGAGCGATCCGGGAGGAGATCTATTGGGTTTTCGTGCTTCGGGCGAAGGTATGGCCATGGGACTCCTTGGGGTTGGGCTAGGTACTGTTCTAAGGGTCATTATCATGTTTTTAGATCAATTGGTGGTGCTGGAATTGAGTAGATTGGATTAGATCTAGAAGTTGCCACGTTCTCTGTTTCGGGCAGCATGAGCAGTCGACCTAGGGTTTGGTTTTTCTGCAATTTAGAGTCGGAATTTGGTCGTACGGCTGTTGAAGAAGTTGTAGGTAATTTCAATAACTTTTAGTGGGTATAAAGAACTTTAAATTCCGCCCAGCCGTTTGAAAGTTATGTTTGTTTTACCGAGCGTATTAAAATCTGTGACGTGATTGGAACAGATCACGGTATTTTGTAGATTAAACAACTTTAGAATCCGAATCAGTCTTTCTGTATACTTAGAAAAAGTTAGGAAAATTCCTAAGCTACGCGAGGATGTACTCATTTAATTGATTCAGAGTCCCAGAACCCAAGTTATGCCTTTTGGAAGGTTGCTGTCCCGACGGGACAGAACCTCTGTTTGTGGGTTTTGCGAGTAGTTGGCAATGTCGGGGTAGATGAGGGTTTGCGTACTGTTTTGTGGACATGATTGTGAGTGTGTGGTACCTATGTGCAGGTGGTGCGACCCCGGGAGTGCCTTCTACTTCCCGCCAATCCGTTGCCCGTGGTTGAGGCAAGTGTATTGTAATGGATAGCGGTTTGTAGGTTGCTAGTTGAGACTAGATGAACTTGATTATATGATATGATCACTTGCCATGCTTTAATGATTGCCTATGATATGATGAGTATGCTATGATGCCATGTGTTAATGTACAAGTTAATTATGATGTTGGCATATTTGCATACATGGCATGTTACATGGCCCGGGCGGTGAGAAGGTCATAACTAATCCGAGGAAGGTTGGTGAGAAAGTTATGACTATTCCGGAGAGCCAATGAGTAAGTCCTACATCGTGATTCCATCCACCGCGGTGTTTGGAAGCGAGGAGTATGCACCCTCCATCTTCGGGATGGAAGGGGGGAGAGGGTGCACACCGACGGGTGTGTACTCAACCATACCGGTATGAGTTTCCAAGGAGACATGAGCATCGCATTGCATTGCATACATAATGATGACGATAATTATATGTGATCATGAATGAGATGGTTTACACGATGTGAGATATTATTGCCATGTAATTGTTCTTGTTGTACCATTGCAATATGCTTGCTGAGTTTTGAACTCACGCTTGTGTTTTCTTATTGTTTTAGGTACCATGAGACCGGCATGCGGGGAAGGGAAATAGTTACACTTCCGCACGTAGCTTCACTCATTTGATTACACAAGTCATTCAATTAGTTTTTTAGAATAAACTGCATGTGATGATTATTGCTTTAAGGTTTAGCTTTGCTTTATGAGAGTCGTATTGTTCATTTGACTCTTGGAGACATTAAATGCTTGAAAGTAGACTTATATTGTCGTTAAGTATTTAATTATTGCTGTTTTAGCTGTCTCTCATACTGCCTTATATTGCTTTATTGTGTTGCTCCTTCAAATCATGTTAAAACAAAGGAGATGCTGCCGAAATCTCGGTTTTTAGCATGTGCGCCTTTGCTGGAATTTATGTTTAATTGTGGTATTTAGATGTTGTTTAGCTTATGTTTGGTAGCATTCAGGCATATTAAATGCCGGGGTGTTACAACTACCCACCTACGTTCGTTTGAAATGGCGACAGACTCATGTCGCCATTTGAAATGGCGACAGGAAGTCCTATGTCCATTTGAAATGGCGACAGGGGTATAAACATCATTTTGCCGTCTGCAACCTCCTGTCGCCAAATGAAATGGACATAGGACTTTCTGTCGCCATTTCAAATGGACATAGGAGGGCTTTCTCAATAAATTAAGATAAAAATTAGATTTATCCAGGCGAATGGCGTCGGTCTGGCTGCGGTCGATCGAAAAAAGGGTCATGTCGCCATTCCATTTGTCTACAGGAGGGCTAATTCCGATTTTGCCCCCTGTCGCCAAATGAAATAGACATAGGGCTTCCTGTAGCCATTTCAAACGGACATAGGTGGGTAGTTTTGTTATTTTTTTAACAGCATATTATTTTTGTAAATATTGATTAAAAAAATATTATTTAAAAAAAATCCAAAAAGATACCTACTAGAGAGATGCAAAGTAATTATTAGAGATATGCCGTAGAGACTTTTAAACCTTCTAATTCGTGGGCATAGTTTGAGGTTGGGAAGAATACGAAATTGTTGACAAACCTCCTATATATGAATCATAGTAATTGAACTCAAAATATGTAACAACATGCTGTAAATCGAAATGTTCAAGATCATGAAAATCCGGGTGTGCACATCATGAAAATCCATGAATGTCTGCAGATAGATTGGGAAATCAATACGCCCTGCAGGAGTATTTACCATCATTCCGGTGTTCAACTTTAAATAGGAGAAATTTTACGATGCATTATACTTGTAGTATATAGTGCGTAGTAGAAATCAGATCTAACCGTTGATTTATTAAGGGTGTTTCTACTGCTCTACTACCAGATAAAGTATAAGTATATTCTAGTTATTCTGATCCATTAGATCGAAAAGAATGAATGATTCATATTCAATTTAGTGTATCGTAAAAGATATCTTTTTTTGCATGAAACAAAATATACTCATGGTGGAGAGTAGATAAGGATGGGTGGTGGCAGGGAACGACGGTGCTGGAGTTGGTAGTTGATGGTGACGACCCTGTAGAGGGGAGGCAGCCCATGGTGAAGAGTAGAGGAGGACGGGGTATCGGCGTTGGAGGTGGGAGGCGGTAGGATGCAGGTGGAGGTGTGGCAGGGGTGTGGGGCTGTGCAACACGGGCGTTTGGACTTTGGAGTGAGGGCAGCGAATGGCTAGTGCAGTGTTGTGGGGAGCGCACGGGGCGTGGCAGCCATGTGGGGGCAGCGACGAACTAGGCAAGGGCGGCCAGCGTGGGGTGGGGGTGGTGTTCACGGACGTGGTCGACGGCGACTGCCACCGCATCCGGCCTCGAATAGCTTGGGACGACGCACAGCCAACGGATCCGGTTATCTAGAGCTTAGCGTGGTGGTAGGGCAAGAGCACCATTGTAACGACCCAAAAAAATAGTAAACAGTAAAAAGATCATAAACTGAAAAATAACACACTTGATTAAAACATAAAATACAAATAATCACCATTTCTATTAATTAACAAATTTCATACAAATTTGTACATTACAGTTTACACAAATACCTTTCACAACAAAGAGTAAATACAAGAATTTGACAATTTATCTATGATCAAAGCTTCTAATGATCTCTAGCTTAAATCCCCTGAAATTGTTAGTCAAGAATATAAATAAAAGACAAATAAGATTAAAATTTAAAAGATAAAGTGTTACTAGATGAATTGGTATTGCTCATCGAGATACCAGATTGTCCGAGGCTAGTCGGCACCTCTCGCCGGTTAGGAATTCATCATTCGGCAGAAAACAAACTAGTATTCATCAGGTAACCATAGACATACTCAAATAGTGACAAAATATCCCGCTATAAACAGGTAAAACCCTTCATAGTAAAAGGTGAAATCACCTCGGTTAAAAAGGGAGGAGTAAGCCTAAGCCCACCCCAGACCAGCACTCCCCACATCCACCTTCCCCCCAAGTAGCTAGAAACCACCATAGCTCTCCATGGTCGAGCCAACCAAAGACAACCAAACAACCAACCAAGCTCATTTCCACCAACACACCACATCAGAGCACAGCTAGGGAGCAAGAAGGCAAGCAAGCAAGCCACCACGGAACAAGAAGACAAGCAAGCAAGCCACCAGAAAGCCAAGAATAGGAGGCCAAGGAGCAAGAGCATAACTCCATCAACCTCACATCCCCAAAACCTTTTCCCAACCCTTCTACATTGCCAGGTAATAATCATCCTACAACTCATTAAGCTTCAAGAACCTAGATGACAACATAGCCTAAATATGAACTAGAGAACCAGTATACATAGCTATAGAGGCAACCAGGGTTTTAGAAAGATCGCTCTAGAGGCGGCAGCAAGCGTGCCCGATGATTCTCGCACAATCCCTAGAGTGCGAGGAACCCTTGAGTGTCATCACGACACCACCATTCCATAGCAACCAACCATTATCATCATTAACCATAGAAATGGTTAAATCCATGAAAATGCTAAGGTAAACAAAAATGCAAGCTCTAAGGTGGTAAACCATCTCATGGGGGTAGATGGAGCCGAGGTCAGAGGCGGCTCTGTGGGGGTAGAGGAGGAGGAGACTCGGGGGAGGCCGGCGGAGGCGGTGGTTAGCACGGGGCCGAGCCAGGGTGGCCGGCGGGGCCGGAGGAAGGTAAGGCCAGAGGCGGTGGGGCCTGTAAGGCCAGAGGAGGTAGGTCCAGAGTCGACAGGGCTAGGTCAACAGCCGGAGGGGTTGGCGATAGGGGACCAGATCGAGAGGGACAATGGGGGAAGAAGAGAGAGAATGAGGGGAGGGGATGGATAAGAATCGAGTGGGGAAAAGAAAAGAGAAGGTAGAGGAAAAAAGAAAAGGAGAGAAAAAAAGAGAAGGAACAAGGGGAATAGGAAAAAAGAAGAGAAGAGAAAAAGGAAATAATAAAATGATGATGATGATGACAAAATAACATCAAAATAAGGACTAGTACAAGTGGGTAATTAAATATGGCTAGCAACCACCATAAGAATCGAAATAAAGAAAATCACACCTCAGTAGATTGATAGTCCAAAATTAACATACACCAAGTTAAAATACGATAAGTTAAAATATCCCTAGTTAAAATACACACAATTAAAATACATCAATTTGAAATACCCCAAATTGAAATACGTAGTATGCATATATCAATTTATCAGAAGTCAGTGTAAGGTTTAACATCATAAAACATGCAATAACTTGATAGCCATCTAAGATATAGTATTTCATAATTTTAAGAAGTGAAATAAATCTGACAGAAGATTATCTTCAGCAATCGTGTGAGGACGCTTATTTTCACTCTAATTCAGGCAAGTTTCCTTGATCATATAATGTCAATCAAATGTATTTGGTTATATCTGCTATCACCATTGCATTAAGAAAACCCTAAATCGGATGCTGTTAGAAAGATAGTTTGATGATGAACTGCCGAGGCAGTAATTGATTATTGATGTGATTGGGAATTGTTTATCCAACGAAAAGAGCTGGTGACGTATCTATATATGAGGTGGGTAAAGGGTGTCTTTGAGAAGGGTATTGCTGGTGGGGCCCTCTACATAAGCTATGATATGAGGATAAACCACTAAACTCGGGCAATGAACCATATAATTCGTATCAACCAAAGTGTGTGAACCAGAAAATTTTGTCCTATGAGGATGTTATGATCTCCACATTGGGTATGAGTAGATAACTAGATAACTAGATGGAGGCCGAGTAAGCCGGAAGGCCCGGTGATACCACATATTTTAGCACTCAGCTATGGGTTGAGATTGACTTTAGGCTGAAGTTGTTGGAAGTCATCTATGAGATTTTAGAATTTAGCTATGGGCTGAAATTGTTGGAACTCAGTTATGGGCTGAAGGTTTTGGGACGCTATATTTAAACATCATGGGATGAGTATCATTGCTGTGTGGAAGGCATGATACAACTAGTACGCTGTGGGCAGGTAGGGAACAGTCGAGGACACCACTACCCGTTGGCTACTCAGGTTGGACATCTAATGTCTGAATAGTGATAAACGTTATGGGGTCTCAATTGCGGTTGAGATCACTATGAGTAAAGTGGTACAAACCTATGCATGGTCATATCACGAATTTATGCCTGTCTCCTGAATTAGAGGCTACGGAAGCTAAGTCTGCCTCATATACGAGTGTTAGTAGCACTTTCAATAATTAAAATTTGGGAAAAACAACTTTTCTTAATAAAACCCTATTTTCTGATAAAGGAATTGAGGAAAGTATTGATGAGATGGAAGTGGGAAAATTCATATGATGCATTTTGTTATTAATGCTTGTTGAGTACGTACAGTGGCGGTACTAGGGGGGTGCCGGGTATGCCCCGGCACCCCCAAAAATTTTAGAAACGCTATATATATACACATATGTATGTATATATATACATATGTATGTGTATATATATATTCAATAGGTTAAATATGTTGATGAATTTATTTTGATTTTTGATAGTTTGAGATTTTTAAAACCTTAGAACTATTTATATACTTTTAGCAAATTTCAAATATATATGTTGTATTTATGATATTACAAAATGATTATACAAGACTATAGATTTATACGTATGAAATGTGCACATCAAGGGATTACAATACCATTTTGAGCTCGAAAATCGCCACTGCTCATCACCGATTTTTGTCGAAAATCGGTAGAAACTGAATGGTTTCGAAATCGAACTCTTTGAACTCGGCGGTAAAAAATAATTGAAAAATGACTAATTTTGCCAATTTTTGACCGGTTTTCTTCGAAAATTTGGCAAACTAAGCGAAACAATTTGGAAACTGATTTTTGATTTATTTTCGAGCAATTTTCACCAATTTTCGAGTGGTTTACGTCGTATAAAATTTTCTGAATTTTTTGAATTGAACCGGTTTATCAACCGGTATAGTTTATCGAGCCGGCTCGATACGATCGAAAATCATGATTTTTGTTAATATTTGAAACTATGTGCACACCCATCAAAATTTTTCTAGTTCCGCCACTGAGTACGTACCCACTCTTGCTTAA
Source organism: Rhipidocladum racemiflorum (assembly GCA_036346355.1). Taxonomy (NCBI): domain Eukaryota; kingdom Viridiplantae; phylum Streptophyta; class Magnoliopsida; order Poales; family Poaceae; genus Rhipidocladum; species Rhipidocladum racemiflorum. The sequence continues at coordinate 46,374,317 of CM070582.1, read as the reverse complement.
CTCCCCCCTTTTCTTAGATAATTGCTCCGATGATCAAGTGTCCAGTTGGAGCACGGATCCCAATGGACTCACTACGAGGCATGGGGTGAGGGTCACCGTAGGATCAGGATTACAAGATGGAGGACTAGATTGTCGGTTAGACCGTACACCAGCTATCGTCGGCCACCGAGGTAATTAGTAGTTATGTATTATATTTTTTGTTGTAATTGGATCTGATGTATAATTAATGATACTGGATATGTATCCCTGCGTGGCAATGAATTATAATAAGTTTCCATTTGAGTCTATAATTAATGTTTCTGTTGCAACCACTACTACATAAAAGTATATCACAGACGATTTTTCAAACCTTCTGTAACCATGTGTTAGCGATATGTTATGGCATATCACAGACGGTTTATAAACCGTCTATGATATATGACATTACAGATAGATTTTATTTAGAACCGTATGTGATATAGTAATACCATAGACGGTTTCAAACTGAAACCGTCTGTGATGCTATAATATCATAGATGGTTTCAAACTAAAACCATGTGTGATATGACTATATCACATATGGTTCTAAATAAAACCATATGTGATAAGTATTCCTACAAATGGCTCTTTTCTATTTGTTGGCTAGCCTCAGAAAATGCTAGCCACCCCCTCTGAAAAAAGCATATTATTGTGCGGTACATCCATTTCAGAAATGAACTTAGATATATTACCAATGGAACTCAATTTATAAACCAATTAATTGAATAGAGAACTACAATCCACAAATCTACTACACAAGTTTCACAAATTAACACAAGCGGCAATTCAAAAAAAAAAAAAAACAACTCTTGAAGTTAAGCAGAGTGGAATAGGGATGGCAACGGGTCCGGGTACCTCCGGGTCCAACCTCCGTGGACCCGGACCCGAGACCCGAAGTTTGGACCCGGACCCGGACCCGAAGTTAGTCACGGGTCCAAACTCGGACCCGGACCGGACCAGTGCCGGACCGAGCGGGTACCTGCACTAAAATATAATTCTATTTTCATTTGTTCGAGTAGCTAAAGTTTATAGGATTTGATTAAATTTAAGACAAATATTTTCCTTCATTACTCGGATTAAGAAATAGACTACATGCATATAATAACAAAGCAACAATAGATGATATTTGTTATCTACATTTCTATTTTATACAATGGATATTTTCTTGTCGGGTCCGGGTCTAGGTACCCACGGGTCCAAAATGAGAGTTTAAATTTTCAACAAAACTGTCAGCAATGACTCCTGTAGCTATCACATACGATTTTAAATTACAATCGTCTGTGATAACACCTAATATCATAGACGGTTTTGGTTAAAAACCGTCTGTGATAGCTACAGGAGTCATCACTGACGGTTTTATACTAAAATCATCTGTGATATTGATGTATATAACTGACAGTTTATTAATGGAAGCGTCTGTGATATTTTCACGGACGGTTGAAATATAGAACTATCAGTGATGTTCCTTATCATAGACGTTTTTTCAAAATCGTTTGTGATAAGGCGTCTAATATAAGCCTTTGTGTAGTGGTGAACACTCTGAACACGGTGTTTTACCGATAAAGTGTCGGGTGCAACCGATGTTTTGTTAGCTAATATGTTGAGATCAGTGTAGTTACCTCAGAATAATGGTAGTGTTACTGTTGTTACCTTGGGTTAATTGCACGGGTCACCACAACCATCATTTGATTTGGCAAATCTGATCGTCGGGACATCGTGATAGGGTTTTCGCTACCAGACACCACCAGATCTATTCTCCTAGAGCTCAGGAACAACACGCTAGTGTGGGATATGGCCACCTGCACACACGATCGCCGGATCCGGCCGCTTGGAGCTCATGGAAGACAAACTGTTGCCTGATTAGGCCGCAGAGCTCGTTAGGGATGCACTGCCACCGGTATTGGAGATCGACGAGTCAGAGGAAGAGCCTACTCATGGGAGATGGTGCGGTGGTGGAAGTGGTGGCACGTGCAAGGCGATGCTGTGGTGGAGAGAGGCAGCGTTGGCGTTGTGGAGGGGGGACGGGGTTGCGAGGCTTAGGCAAGCGTGATGTTACGATGTGAGGTGGGCAAGATGAACATAAGTGTGGAAGAATCGATGTAGCAAGGAGGAGTGATTCATCGGCATGTAAAGGAGTAGAGGAGGGGGGGGGGGGGGGAGAGAGCGGGCGTAGGGGTGCAATGGGGCTACAGGTTAGCACCAATTTTTTTTGTGAGGAGTAGGGGAGAGATAGATGAAAGATTCTTTTTAAGTAGTAAAGATTTTTGTGGGGTGTTCCTATGTTGTTATAAACATGGCGAGTTTATTTTTGGATGGTTTTCCTTTATAAATTTAGTTTCCTGCTTATTTGTTTCCATCTTTTCTAAACATAGTGAATGAAAAATTAATGCAAAACATGAAAAACAGATGAATTGTATGTCATGACTAGCGAAATCCTATGCATGGGAACTGAAAACGCACGAATTAGTCAAAAAGAGGTTTTGGACACACAGAAAAATCACCAGAAATTTGAAGGGAAATACATCACAGAATAGATAGAAGAAGAGAGATGAAAAGAGATGTTGCGTCGAACTTCCGAGAGGAAATTAAAACATCGTGTTTGAGCTAATGTTTGGAATCCTCTGACAGTAGAGGTAAGACCATCTCCAACCATATTCCCTTCATTTCATTCCCTTCCCTGTTCTCATTCCCTTTATTTCCCCTCATCTCCAACAGATTCCCTTTAAAGGGAATTGTATAGGGAAAGGAGAGAGAATCCCTTGCTGGAGGGAATGGGAGAAAGAATCAGTGAAGGGAATCTTTGAAGGAACCCGTTGGGATATTTGAAGGGAATGGGAATCCCTTCACGAAAGGAAAATAGGAGGGGAAGGGACATGGTTGGAGATGGTCTAACGACGGATTTATACAGGACAAAGTCCTATGGGATCCCAAATTCCTAGAAAAATTCTATGCCCCAAACAAGCACTATATTTTCTTGTGCAGGATTCCATCGCAAAAGAAGAAGAAGAAAATCTTATGCAGGCTGTACCATTATATCATACGTTTTCTTTGCATTGTGAATATAGGAACAAGAATACGCCTGATGTGCATGCGAACATACGAAAGCTTCACCGAAAAAGAAAAAGAAAAAGAAAAAATAGAGAGAGGACAAAATTCTTTCCCGTATAATTTAGGCTGGGCCTAATGGGCCACCCTATGGGCCTGGATAGCACCAGGCTTGGACCCGCCGCCGCGCATGAATCACATCCCCAGTAGATACAAGTTTGGTTTGCTCTACAAAATAAAAGAAAAGGAGGAAGAAAACATACGAGTTTGGTTACAACTTACAAATTCACTCTTTATCTCCAAAAACATTCCTAATTGTTTTTTCGGAGATAATGGCTTCAAGAGAGATTTTCGGAGTGCAATGTTAAGGGTGTGTTTGGTTGTCTGTACCAAGTGGTATATGTATATATGCAGGGGCGGATCTAGCATGTAATTAGTGGGGTCAAATGACCCCAATGACTTTGCTAAAATCACATGTAAATTTAATTGTATTCTATTAGCATATAAGCATATATAGGCTATAAGTTATTGTAATGACTCCAACAACCCCAATGATCTATTTTTCTGGATCCGCCCCTGTATATATGAGATGATTCAAAAAAAAAATTTATCCAAGCGTTTGGTTGCTTGAATGGAACCATCCCATCCTGGATCAAGTGATACAAATTTGAGAAATATCCTCTAGATGCTGAACCATCTCATTCACCCAAAATAATAGAACCAAATGGTACATGACTGTCGGGACCCCGAATTTGCAAATCCGGACCCTCTGTGTATTCAGCACTAGTCCAGGAACGCGCTAGTGCACACAGTCTTAACATTGGTAAATATCACAATCATACCACTCGATACCAATAAAGTACTTTATTTAAATAACCAAACTGGTTACTCGACCTTATGGCTAAGTTACAAATATATGCCTCACAAGGCGAAACTTATTAAAAGAGAAATAATAGCAGCGGAAAATAAGATAACTTCGTGGCGCCATCCAGTGTACCACAGGCAACTGACTGGGCTCGCATCCCTAAGTAGACGGATCCTCCTGGAGTTCCTCCTCCACAGCTGGCGTAGTCTCCTCTTCAACTGATGTTGTGTTGAGGCAAGGGTGAGTACTTGGTACTCAGCAAGTCATGCACAGAATGCAGGCTAATATACTATATGCATGGCTTGGTACAAAGGAATAGCTCAAGGTATATTTGCGATGCTTGACATTTGAAAAGTAATATAAGTAGATTCGAAAGCGGTAGAAATAAGTAAAGCATAAATAACTTTTCAGAAATTTAATAAACATTTTCCCCATCCTAAACCACATTTCTATCATCTTCATTACTAAACCAAACCAACATTTCAAATCCAAGTTATTTTCAGAAAGTCTAAGCCTTGACTGTAATCCCCTAGCATTGTCCAAGATCAGTAGACTCCTGGCTATTTAAATAGATTCTACACTCTGCAGAGGTTATGCACTTTACCCACAAGATACAATCAAACACCACAAAGGCGAGTTCCTCAGAATAAAGCCTTTCTAAGCCTCAAACAACACAGTGGTCCTCTCCTGTTCAGGCTCTACACCATCCCTTCCCTTAGCCAAGGCGAAGTATGGGACCAACACACCGTTAGATGGGTATCCGGCCACGGCCACGATACGCTCCCCGCACAATCACACAAACGGTGTAATTGACACCCTGAGGCTCCACAAGTGAGTCCTTAGCGACTTAGTCAACTAGGGCCGTCCCATTCCACCATGTGGTTGCAAGTATGACCAGTTCAAAGGCTTGCAAGGTTAAGTCCTTAGAGTGACCAGGGCAAGACTACCCGAAGAACCAAATCAACATCCCCGATTGCCACACCGCCCACGTGATCATTGTTGCCACATGCCCCGGCCGAAAACTATTTATCAAAACCCCAGCTTGATTACCAAGCACCACGTGCCATCAACATCACATGATACCTTTCCAAAACAGGTTCAATATATCATTAAGTCAATATTAACATTTGATTGTCCAAATTCATGTCATGAGCACGTAGCAGGTCTAAGCAATACACTACAACGGTCTAAGACCCATGTTGGCAATTTGATTATGTCCAACTAGTAAACCACAACTAGGGTGACAAGGGTCATGGCACATACTTAAATAATCAAGGTGTCATACAAAGAAATTGGTATTTATCTAACCCCCATGTTTAAACAAAGTATCTTTCTAATTGATCTAGCATGCAATAGTTTAAATCAAAATAGATTTCGAAATAGGATCAACATGGTCAAAGCACAACTTGCCTTCAAAAAGTACTTGCTCTTGGTCTTGAGTTGGATCCTGAGTTAATACTTCTCCTTCGAATCCTTCCGGCACTTCAACGTCTACTCGTAAAGCGTGCAAATAGCAAATACACAAATAAACACTAGGCAAAAAGTGTCCAAACATCCAAATAAAATCCACAAACAGAAAGAACATAATTTTATGGATTTTTAGAAACTGGAATCGTCAAATTTGGAGTTAAACGCATAAAAGTTATGATTATTTAAAGTTTAAATAATCAATTAAATAATTTTGCAAAGAAAAACTTTAGTCTAAAAATTAAATAAAATTCATATTTAGGTAGATCTCAATTTTATACAAATTTAGAAATTTGAATCACTCAAATCGGAGTTGAAACGCAAAAGTTATAAGCGTTTGAAGTTTGAATCTAAATTTGAATCAATATTTCGAATTAATAAATCATTTTCTTTTTCGGAAATTAATTATTGCGTCAGCATGGACACGTGGCGGCCTGTGATTGGTCCACAGTGACTACCGACGCCAAAGATGACACGTGGCACCACCGGGTGCTACCACGTGTCCGGCCCATGGATCGGGTCCACAGGCGACGCGTCCACGGTGGATCCGGTACCACGTCTGATCGGCCGCCGACATGCGGGCCCGCCCTGTCAGCGGCACGCCTCCACGCGCGGTGCGGTGGCCTGGCTACGTGGCACGATCCGAGCCGTTCGATTCGGATCGAACGGTTGAGATTGGATCCAATCCACCGCAACGTGGATTTCGTTGCAGTGACGTGGACGAACGAGGGCCGTTGGATTTTGATCCAACGGTTGAGATCTAACCTGGTTCTACGATGGTTGGGGCGCACGTGGCTAACCTGGACCGTTGGATGAAGATCCGACGGCTATCCGAGCTCGAAGCGGCGATGGCGGTACGGCGGCGCTGGTTTGGCCGGAGAGGAAGGAGACGACCTTCGCAACGGCGTTTCTTCGCGATTCCGGTGAGATGAAGTGTGCGCCCAGGTTCGTCCTGCTCCTGGAAGTCCAAATCCGTCTTCGGTTTCGACGAGCTGGCGGCCGGTTTATGCGGAGAGAACGAAGAACACACAATGGTCGTTTGACTTCGGCGAGCAATAGCGGCTAGGCAGTGGGGATCCTAGCGGCGCGAGCTAGGGTTTCGGACCGGCGTGGGATGGCGTTCCTCGCACCGATCCTCTTTAAATAGGCTAGGTTTCCGAATCCAACACGGCGGCGGAGATGAATACCTCGCCGGGGAAATTGAACGAGCACGATGCACAGGAGCCGTACACGTGTCATGATCCACGGTTCGGTTCGAATCGGGCGCTACGCATCTACTCGGTCACCCACGGCGACGCCGACCCACGCGCCGTTGGATCTTGATCCAACGGCCGCAGAGCTAGGGTTTCGCCGACACTACGGTTGGGTTCAAACGTGGTTCGAGTTGGGTTCGGTCGGACTCGAGCTCGGGTTCGACTCGGGCTCGATCGGATGAACAAGACAAACCCACTCGCATTTTCCAGCGATTTAATATTTAAAATAATTCCCGATAATTCATTTAATTCATTAAAAATAGCAAATGACTCGTAAAAATTCGAAAAATTCTGGAAAATATTTTGGATTATTTTGGACTCAAATAAAATATTTCCAACAAAATTTTATTTGCAAAATTAAATTCTTTAATTATTTCAAAATGGAATAAATTCAAATAAATTCCAAATAAATCCAAATAAATTCCAAGAAATTCCAAAATTCACCAAAGTGCCAAATCACACATGAATTTAATAAAAGCAAAATTTTTGGGGTGTTACAAACCTCCCCTTAATAGAATCTCGTCCCGAGATTCAGTGGCTTACTAAAGGAATAGGTTTGGAAATTCTTTCTTCAAATCCTCTTCGCTCCCAAGTCGCTTCGCTTTCTTCATGGTTGCTCCATCGAACTCTACAGAACGGTTGACTTGTTTCTAGTTTCTCGATCCATTGTGTCCGTAATCCTCACGGGATGCTCCTTATAAGTCAAGTCCTCTTGCAACTCAATTAACTCTAGCGGTGTCTGCTCCTCGTGAACTCTGAGGCACTTCTTCAACTGGGACACATGGAATACATCATGCACTCCTCGCCAACGATCGTGGCAACTCCACCGATAAGCAACTTCGCCTCTGCGACTCGGAATCTTAAATGGTCCAACATAACGGGTGCGAGTTTCCCTTTGGCATGGAACCTCTTAACTCCCCCGAGAGGCGTAACTCGAGGTATACAAAGTCTTCGGTTCAAAACTCAAATCTCGGCGACGATTGTCAAGATAACTCTTACGTCGAGATTGGGCTATCTTCAACCTTTCCCTAATCATGGCGACCGCTTCTTGACCTCTTGAAGAATATCAGGCCCAAAGACACGGCGCTCGCCGGTCTCATTCCAATTCAATGGCGTCCGACAGGGTCGACCATACAGTGCCTCAAAAGGTGACATCTGTAAACTAGCCTGATAAATATTGTTGTAACTGAACTCGGCATACGGTAAACTCTTATCCCAAGAAGTAGCATAAGCTAGTGCACAAGCTCTCAACATATCCTCCAGACCGTTGACTCTTTCGGCCTGCCCGTCCGTCTGTGGATGATAAGTCATCAAGTTCAAACGGGTTCCCATGGCTTCATGCAACTTATTCCGTAACCTTGAGGTAAATTGGGTACCTCGTCCGATACGATCCTCTTGGGCACTCCGTGCAAACAGACAATCTGATCATGTATAATTCGCTAATTTATCTCCCGAGTAAGTGGTCTTCACGGGGATAAAATGGGCTACTTTAGTCAAGCGATCCACTATAACCCATATGGAGTCATAACCTCCTTGAGTCTTGACAAACCGGTAATGAAATCCATTCCGATTTCCTCCCACTTCCACTCGGTATTTTCACGGTTGTAGCAATCCTGCCGGTCTCGATGCAGTGCCTTGACTCTCTGGCATACGTCGCACAATGCAACATGCTCGGCAACTTCACGTTTCATACTCGGCCACCAGAATCTTTCCTTCAAATCCTGATACATTTTGGCACTCCCTGGGTGAATTGAATACTTGGAGTCATGGGCTTCCTCCAGAATCAGTTGCTTTAATTCCTTCTTATTTGGCACGCAAATCCGATCCTTCATCCATAACGCGCTCTGCCCATCTAGCTTGAAATCCTTTGCCTTGCCTTCCTCCATTTTGGACTTAATCCTACGGATCTTGTCATCATCCTTCGTCCTTCTCGGATCGATCCTCCAGGGTAGGCTTTACTTCTAATGCGGCCAAGAATCCGCTAGGTACTACCTCAATCTTCATTTTCTGAAATTCCAGGCATAACTCATCCTGACTTGTGGCTAGCAACGTACTCACGGTATGGCTTTTCCGACTCAAGGCATCGGCAACTACGTTGGCCTTCCCGGATGGTAATGGATTCCAACATTGTAGTCCTTGATCAACTCTAACCATCTCCTCCGCCTCATGTTCAAATCCGATCGGGTGAATATGTATTTAAGGCTCTTATGATCCGTATATACTTCACATCTGTTTCCAATCGATAGTGACGCCATATCTTCAAAGCATGCACTACGGCAGCCTAACTCTAGGTCATGTGTCGGATAATTTTCCTCATGCGGCCTCAATCGCTTTGATGCATAAGCGGCGACCTTTCCATTCTCGTGACAAAGACACATCCAAGTCCTTGGCGCGATGCGTCACAATAAATATCGAAGCTTTGAGCAACATCCGGTAGAACTAACACGGTCTTGATGTCAATCGCTTTTCGTTCTCAAATCCTTTCTCACATTCCGGCGTCCATGCAAACTTCTTTTCCTTCCTCGCCAGCTATGCGTAAGAGGTTTCGCAATTGTCGAGAAGCCTTCGATGAAACGGCGGTAGTATCCTGCCATTCCAAGGAAACTCCGACCGGGTCACGCCTTCTACCGCTCCCAATGTAACACGCCTTCTACTTTGCTTGGATCTACGGCGACTTCTTCATGGTCATTACATGTCCAAGAAACTCCACCTTGTCCTTCCAAAAATCACACTTGCTGAACTTGGCGAAAAGTTGTCGTTCCTCGCCTTTTCCAAAACTCGCCTTAAGTGTTCTGCATGTTCATCCTCTGCCTTGGAGTAGATTAGGATATCGTCTATGAACACGACGACAAACTTGTCTAAATATTCCATGAACACCTTATTCATCATATTCATGAAATAAGTGGCGATTTGTCAATCCAAAGGACATAATCAGAACTCGTAATGTCCATATCTTGACGAGAATGCGCCTTCTGAATATCTTCCGATCGGATCTTCAATCGATGGTATCCCGATCTCGAGATCAATCTTGGAGAAAACTCCGGCTCCTCTCAACCGATCAAACAAATCATCAATCCTGGGTAGCGGATACTTATTCTTCACGGTGACTTCATTGAGTGCACGGTAGTCAATGCACATCCCGAAACTCCCGCCCTTCTTCTTGACAAACAAAATCGGTGCTCCCCTACGACTAACTCGGCCTCGATAAATCCTTTCTCCATTAACTCTTCTAGTTTGTTTCTTCATTTCTACCAACTCCTCGGTGGACATCCGATAGGGTCTCTTTGCTATCGGTCTTTGTGCAGTACAAGCTCTATCACAAACTCTATGTCCCTCGTCAAGCGGCATACTGTAGATCCTCCTAAAAACATCCGGGTACTCATTCACTACCGACATCCTCTATGCCGATTGCCTTGGTACTGTTAACCATCAATCGACCATCTCTAATCGCAGTGGCTTGAAATTCCACTTTCTTCCCACACTGCTCTCAATCGAGATAGTCCTTCGTCCACAAATTCAATACGGCCTTGTGCTTGGATAACCAATCCATTCCCAATATGACGTCTAAGGTCCTGTGTCTCCAAAATTATAAGGTTTGCTAGGAACTCTATTCCACCTATCAAGATTCTCACCCTAACATCCTACTTTCGCTCGGAGTTCGGAACTGTGGGTTTGAACTAAAAGCATGCACTTAAGTCTTGCAATCCTCAAATCATTTCTAGTAGCGAAGCCTTGCGAAACAAACGAATGCGAAGCTCCGTAATCAAACAAAATCAAGCAGGTGTATCGAGTTAACAAGTAACTTACCCAAGACGACGTCAGTAGCATTCCGCAGGCATCTGCGGTGACATGGTTGACTCGGCCTCTCACCACGGCCTGGGGTGTGGCTCTCGTGCCGGGCGCCCTAGCTGGGTGGTTCCTAGGTTGAAGCGAATCAGGGTCACTCTCGCTGTCTTCTTGGGACAACTGTTGGCAAAGTGTCTCGCTCGTTGCGCTTGTAGCAGCCTCACCGTTTCCTTGCCGATCGCTCGAGTAGTGTTTCTAGCGGGTCGGGTTTGGTAGTTCTGATTGGCAGGTCTTGGTCTTTGAGGATGGTGTCCTTGTTGCATTCGTGGTTGGAATCAAGAATTGATTTGGTGCAACTCTCAGCGCCATTGCGTTCTCGGCGTGATCCTTGCTTTGTTGCATCCTCGCGCTTCTCGTTCTCATCCAGCTTCCTTGCGCTTGTCCTCAAGAATAAGCGCCTTATTCACCAACTCTTGGAAATCTGGAAAGGTGTGGGTGATCAATCCTACTTGCAATCCCGAGTTAAGTCCCTTCATAAAACGAGACTGCCTGGATTTATCCGTCGCTACATCCTCAAAGCGTAGCGTGCTAGCTGTGTGAATTTGTTCAGTAGTCGCCACCGGCCGATTACCTTGCTTGATGCTCAACTCCTCCTTCTTAAGGTCCATGATTCCTTCAGCACGTGATATCTTGTCGGAATGCAAATTGTGAACTCTTCCCAAGTGATATCTTGAGGGTTCTCTTGCGTGGCACGAAGTTCTCCCACCATTCGGCAATGTTCCTTCCACCGATGAGAAGCGTAGAGTACCTTCTCATTTCCTATGCATTGAGCTATGTGTAGCTTCCTCTCGATTGATCTTAACCAATCATCGGCCTCCAATGGATTGGCATTCCCAGAGAAAGTGGGTGGGTGAGTTCTCATGAACTCGACAGTCTTGTATTCTCAAGCGTTGTCCATGATTAACTTGATTAGCAAAGTGGCCTGAGCGGTGACGTGTTGCATTTGTTGCATCATAGCATGCATCAATCGAGTCTGAGCGGCAAGAAAAGCTCCAAATTCTCGCACATCCAAGTGGCGGTCGGTGCTCCATCATTGGGGTTTTCTCGGGCGAGAACCACTCCCATTGCTTCCAAAGTTTCCACGGTGTTCACCATCCGCCGATTTGCTCTAGGTTTAGAGATGAGAGGGAAACAAGAATAGACAAGTAATATGGAACTTATTCGGGGCAAAAGGTGTAACTTTAAGGTCCAACTTTATTATTGATATTAATAACTTGGTATGGTTGCTTACAATGCCTAAGGGCCTTGCAACACATAACGCACACTCAAAGAAACAAAGCAAATCCAAATCGAACTAATTCTCGAGTCTAACGCCTAAAGGGTGACTCTTTCTTCTATGACGCGACTTCGGCCAAGGAGTCTCACTATAGAACCTATGTTCACTCATCGAGAAAACCTCCACGGCCTGGTACGGTCTTTGTGGCATAGGCGCCGAACGATCGCCATGTCCAAATGATCGTGTCCTCTCGTGGGTAGTCGAAGAAGCAGGTCCTCATCGAGATCCGACTCCTCCGATCTCGCTCGTAGCTCGAGCATCGCTCGGTCCGTCCGTACAAGGTCATCTCCAACTCGTCAATCCTTAGTAGAAGGTGTGCCACATACTCTTGAGCTTCCCGCCATCTGTTTCTTCTCTGCCGTGATCTCCTTGCGGGCCTTCAGAGCTCCTTGCTTGTATTATCTAGTACATCCTCCTGGCGACGACAAATCGTGCCAAGCGTGTAATCGTGGCATCCTCATCCTGAATCGCCGGGTCAAGAAGGTTATCGCTGCGCGGATGATAACGGAACACCGTGCTCTCCACCTCTCCTGGCGTAGATACGGGTAATGTGCCGCATTGCTTGTCGTGATACTTCTTGGATACCCATCTACATTGTAGATCTCCTGGCAAAGGTGATGTATCGAGCGATTGCCTGGCCCTTTTCCTAGCAGTACCTCAATCCTCACGCCACAAGCCTTGATCAATCCCGCTTGTCCGATCACTTCCACTTGGTATTGGGGCTTCTCAAAATCTCCGAGAGTCCAGAGCATATGCCAAAGTTCTGAAGCGTGACCAACTCCCAGATCAACGTAGTTGAACTCTTCCTCCATCTGTCACAAGAGTGCTTTACGTAAGAACTCGGAATTTTTAAATTGTGACAAGGTAAGGGAAAATTTCAGCAAGAGACAAGAAAAGAGAGAAGGGGATAAGTCGAGATGTCATTTCTTGTCTTCACAAATTTTTAGCTTGAGAAAATAGGTTTTATCCTCACTACGACCATTCTAGCTAGGGTTGAGCCTACAGTCAAGTATGGCTCTGATACCACCTCTGTCGGGACCCCGAATTTGCAAATCCGGACCCTCTGTGTATTCAGCACTAGTCCAGGAACGCGCTAGTGCACACAGTCTTAACATTGGTAAATATCACAATCATACCACTCGATACCAATAAAGTACTTTATTTAAATAACCAAAGCGGTTACTCGACCTTATGGCCAAGTTACAAATATATGCCTCACAAGGCGAAACTTATTAAAAGAGAAATAATAGCAATGAAAATAAGATAACCGTGGCGCCATCCAAAGGTACCACAGTGCAATGATCGGGCTCGCATCCCTAAGTAGACGGATCCTCCCGAGTTCCTCCTCCACACCTGGCGTAGTCTCCTCTTCAACCGATGTTGTGTTGAGGCAAGGGTGAGTACTTGGTACTCAAGAAGTCATGCACAGAATGCAAAGCTAATATACTATATGCATGGCTTGGTACAAAGGAATAGCTCAAGGTATATTTGCAAGAAACAAAGATTTGAAAAGTAATATAAGTAGATTCAAAGCAAGAGAAATAAGTAAAGCATAAATAACTTTTCAGGAAATTTAATAAACATTTTCCCCATCCTAAACCACATTTCTATCATCTTCATTACTAAACCAAACCAACCTTTCAAATCCAAGTTATTTTCGTAAAGTCTAACCCTTGACTTGTAATCCCGAGCATTGTCCGATCATGGACTCGGCTATTTAAATAGATTCTACACTCTGCAGAGGTTATGCACTTTACCCACAAGATACAATCAAACACCACAAAGGCGAAGTTCAGTAACAAAGCCTTTCTAAGCCTCAAACAACACAGGTGGTCCTCTCCTGGTTCAGGCTCTACACCATCCCTTCCCTTAGCCAAGGCGAAGTATGGGACCAACACACCGTTAGATGGGTATCTGGCCACGGCCACGACACGCTCCCCGCACAATCACACAAACGGTGTAATTGACACCCTGAGGCTCCACAAGTGAGTCCTTAGCGACTTAGTCAACTAGGGCCGCCCCATTCCAGACCATGTGGTTGCAAGTATGACCCAGTTCAAAGGCTTGCAAGGTTAAGTCCTTAGAGTGACCAGGGCAAGACTACCCAAGAACCAAATCAACATCCCGATTGCCACACCGCCCACCTGATCATTCTTGCCACATGCCCCTGGCCGAAAACTATTTATCAAAACCCCGCTTGATTACCAAGCACCACGTGCTATCAACATCACATGATACCTTTCCAAAACAGGTTCAATATATCATTAAGTCAATATTAACATTTGATTGTCCAAATTCATGTCATGAGCACGAAGCGTGTCTAAGCAATACACTACAACGGCCTAAGACCCATGTTGGCAATTTGATTATGTCCAACTAGTAAACCACAACTAGGGTGACAAGGGTCATGGCACATACTTAAATAATCAAGGTGTCATACAAAGAAATTGGTATTTATCTAACCCCCATGTTTAAACAAAGTATCTTTCTAATTGATCTAGCATGCAATAGTTTAAATCAAAATAGATTTCAAATAGGATCAACATGGTCAAAGCACAACTTGCCTTCAAAAAGTACTTGCTCTTGGTCTTGAGTTGGATCCTGAGTTAATACTTCTCCTTCGAATCCTTCCAGATTTCAACGCTCTACTCGTAAAGCGTGCAAATAGCAAATACACAAATAAACACTAGGCAAAAGTGTCCAAACATCCAAATAAAATCCACAAACAGAAAGAACATAATTTTATGGATTTTTAGAAACTGGAATCGCTAAATTTGGAGTTAAAGCATAAAAGTTATGATTATTTAAAGTTTAAATAATCAATTAAATAATTTTGCAAAGAAAAACTTTAGTCTAAAAATTAAATAAAATTCATATTTAGGTAGATCTCAATTTTATACAAATTTAGAAATTTGAATCACTCAAATCGGAGTTGAAACGCAAAAGTTATAAGCGTTTGAAGTTTGAATCTAAATTTGAATCAATATTTCGAATTAATAAATCATTTTCTTTTTCGAAATTAATTATTGCGTCAAAGATGGACACGTGGCGGCTTTGTGATTGGTCCACAAAGGACTACCGACGCCAAAGATGACACGTGGCACCACCCGGGTGCTACCACGCGTGTCCTGGCCCATGGATCGGGTCCACGCGCAGACGTCCACGGTGGATCCAGACACGCGGCATTTGCCGCCGACATGCGGGCCCGCCCTGTCGGCACGCCTCCACGCTACGCGGTGGCCTGGCTACGTGGCACGATCCGAGCCGCTCGATTCGGATCGAGCGGTTGAGATTGATCCAATCCACCGCAACGTGATTTCGCTGCGATGGCGTGGACGAACGAGGGCCGCGGATTTTGATCCAACGGTTGAGATCTAACCTGGTTCTACAGGTTGGGGCGCACGTGGCTAACCTGAACCGCTGGATGAAGATCCGACGGCTATCCGAGCTCGGCGGCGATGGCGGTCTGGCGCTGGTTTGGCCGGAGAGGAAGGAGACGACCTTCAGCGGCGTTTCTTCGCGATTCCGGTGAGATGAAGTGTGCGCCCAGGTTCGTCCCGCTCCTGGAAGTCCAAATCCGTCTTTCGGTTTCGACGAGCGGCTACTGGTTTGGCGGAGAACGAAGAACACACAATGGTCGTCTTGACTTGGCGAGCAATAGCGGCTAGGCGGTGGGGATCCTAGCGGCGCGAGCTAGGGTTTCGGGACGGCGTGGGATGGCGTTCCTCGCACCGATCCCCTCTTTAAATAGGCTAGGTTTCCGAATCCAACACGGCGGAGATGAACAGCCTCGCCGGAAATTGAACGAGCACGATGCACAGGAGCCGTACACGTGTCATGATCCACTGCCCGCTCGAATCGGGCGCTACGCATCTACTCTGGCCACCCACGGCGACGCCGACCCACGCGCCGCTGGATCTTGATCCAACTGGTCGCAGAGCTAGGGTTTCGGCCGACACGGTTGGGTTCAAACGTGGTTCGAGTTGGGTTCGGCCTGACTCGAGCTCGGGTTCGACTCGGGCTCCTCGGATGAACAAGACAAACCCACTCGCATTTTCCAAATGATTTAATATTTAAAATAATTCCCGATAATTCATTTAATTCATTAAAAATAGCAAATGACTCGGAAAAAATTGAAAATATTTTGGATTATTTTGGACTCAAATAAAATATTTCCAACAAAATTTTATTTGCAAAATTAAATTCTTTAATTATTTCAAAATGGAATAAATTCAAATAAATTCCAAATAAATCCAAATAAATTCCAGTAAATTCCAAAAATTCACCAAAGTGCCAAATCACACATGAATTTAATAAAAGCAAAATTTTTGGGGTGTTACAATGACCATCCTATCCCATTCAACATCATCCTATGAACCAAATACACTCTAAGTTGTTGAAAGTCAAAGGTCTACATGCCTTCGGTTTGGGAGGGGGGGGGGGTAAAACCAGATTTTGTGCAAGCAGGGTCATGAAATGTACCCTAGAGCTCCGTTTGGAGTTGAGAATTTTTTCGAATCCTGATGGAATTGAATAGTTTCCTATAAAAATCAATCGAAATCTCTACGCAATTCCTGCGTTTGAAATAACCATAAAACTCAAAACTAACTTTCATGAAAAAAAAGCAGCCCATAATGAATATAGAAAAAGTAAAAGATATCACATCTAATTAAAAAGGATATAATTAAATACCATCTAAACCAAATAACAGCCTAATAATACTCATTAGGCTAAAACCTAAAATAAAGTACAAGTGCAAAAAAACCATTGAAGTTTGTCGTGTTAGCAATCACTTAGATGGATATGCTGTGTGGTTTCTAATACACAATTTTCCAATAACTAAGGAGGTTATTCACAAAATTTCTATCGATGGGATATCGATTTTTAATCTCGTTTAGATCTAAATCATCTAAATCAACGGAGGGACCTTGAACGGTAGAATGCAACACGAGTTTTATCAGATTTTTCCTGTAAAGGTATCAGCATAACAGTGTAAATTACTCTTTCTGTTGATAAATATAAAGCATATTTTAATTTTACATAAAGATTAAGATTACAGTGAAATTAAGGAACATGGGACAAAATGTCTTACATACCCTTCTTAATTGTGTTAGAAGAGAAGAGATAACACTACTACTTTGTGTAGGTGGTAATGAATATATGCATATGGTTGAGAGAGAATAAATCGAGGTATAGTAAAAAATGCTCACTAAATCTGCATTCAAATTTTATGGGCTTGTTTGGTTTATATACTAAGTTTACCATGCTTTACCATAGTTTTTTTTTTTTTTTTTTTTTTTTTTTCCAAACTTGCCTAAGGTTAGATCATCAAAATTGAAGCAATACTTTGGCTAGTAAAATAAATTTTGCCACACTATTTTGAGCCAATGACACGTAGAACCTAAATGGTACGAAAGAATCTTGCCACAAGTGTGGCTATAAACTAAACATATGTCTAACTCGATCAAACTTGCCTAACTAAATGTATGGTAAATTATAACAATATTTAACTATGAACCAAACAGTTTCTATATTTCTAAATAAGACAATTCGAACTATAGTCGTTATATTTATCAGCGAACCTAGAGCCAAGGGGCTCGGCGTAAAACTACTCACAAGAAATCTCGTATACATAGCAGCGAGTAGCGACACGCCACCAACCAAACCCTACCCCGCGACCTCTTGCTTCCGCCGAGCAACTTCCAATCTTCCCCTCGATTCCGCCAACCCCCTCCTCGACCCCATCGGCTCGATCAATCTCCTCCCCGAAAACTCCTTTCGATCGGTGAGCTCCTCGACCCTTTCCCCCCTAAAAGAGCCGCCCAAATTCGGGAGAATTTGGGGGAAGTTTTACTTGTGTTCGTCTGCTGGGTTTCTTGGTGGATCGATTTGATCGATCCTGAACTGTTTTTGATCGATCGCAGGTTCGAGATGGCCAAGACTTCCTTCAAGCTCGAGCACCCCCTGGGTTTGCCTCTCCTCTTTTACCTCTTGCCCTGTTAATTTCTTGCGATTAGGATTCCGGTTTGGGGCTTGCTCGATGGTGTAGTAGATTGGTCCGGGGTCGGATTAGAGTTGTTCTTGTAAAGGGATTGCGAATATATAGTTGTGTTGTTATGTTGAAACTGATATGGCGTTTTTTTGGTGTGATATGATGGTCTGATTATAGAGTATAACTGGAAATTACTTTGTTATTTTGATACGGTTGTCGTAGTGAAGGCTAAATAGGATAGATGTTCTTGATTCGATGGTTGTGTCTGCATTACAGATTGGTGTTGCTTGTAGACGTTAGTTGCAAAAGAGGACTCTTGATTATTGTGGTTTGTTCACTTGATTATTGCTGCAAAAGAGTGATCTCATAGGGTTGTTTTGGGGGCTATCACACTGCGTTGATAAATTCTGATGTATTCTTATGCGCAGCAGATTATATCATCCATCCAAATTTGGAAAGGAATTGTGTTCTTGTTGATCTGTTGGGAAAAGAGTAAACTCATGGTAGATTTTGTTTGATGGGTATTTTAGTTTGATGAACTGTATTCTTGTTATGAACATAGACTGTTTCACGGATTGTAATGTTGTCATCTTTAATATATTATACTTTTTCTTAACTCATGTTTCTTTATGTTTGTAATTAGAGCAGAAGTGTCTTGCTACAAAAAAGATCTCGCTTCACATGTCCATGCTTCTTGCATGCTTTTGTGCTACAATGATTTATTTGATCAGAGTTTCAATAATATTCTCGTGGAATTAGAAAATATTTTTCATGAATTATGTCATGAGCCTTAGTTCATAACAGGGTAAACACCATCGAGAGGAAGGCCGGGCAGCGTCGGCTTGGTAGGATGAGATATTAGACTATAGATGAGGGTGAAGAACCTTGGGAGAGAGACTAGATTAATTCATCTTCATTGCAAAATTAATGAATTCTTGTAAGGAAATGAGAAAATGAGAATACCTTAATATTGATGTAGCCAATTACTTTCTTCTCTAGCTCTCCCTCATGGTTGTTTGCCTTATACAAGTTCATGAAACCAATATAATGAAGTAACGAAGCAACTGCCAAGAAATTAGAGAAGAAATGAGTACATAGATACAGACAAATAATAAATCACAGATGGATACATGGTGCTCACATTATAACTTGTAACTTCTAAGTGTAGCTCGACCACTTTAATAGTCCATTCCATTTCTCCAAAGTCCAAGTATTAGATGAGGAGAATAGAAAAGCAAATAAGCAGTGCATAGATTAGTAGTAGTGCATATTATGATAATAGTTCAACCACTTAGTACATAATCTGATAAATGATAATCATAGAGACATAGACCACAAAAAGACCAATAGACCACATATGTCAAGTCTAATTGTTGCTGCCATCCACTTAATGTACCATTATACCTTGATGCTGAATCGGTGGAGATGGCTCGATCGGGGGAGATGGTTGGATCAGGGGAGATCGGCTGGTCGACGAACAGAGACCTCTGGGGAGAGCTACACCTACGCCTGCGAGGAGGGCGATGGCATCGACTGGAGCAGTGGGCCGCCGGCGGCTTGGGCGGATCGGGGGAGGGGAGCGGCTGGCCTGCGACGACAGCACTGGCGACAACGTGAGGGATCGCTCAGATCAGGACTTGGGAGCAGGCGGGCGACTGCCGTGCAGGACTGGCGTGTAACGGGTTGAGAAGGGTATTTTGTTTAGGGTTTGTATTGAAAAAGTATCCGATAAGTATCGTTTTTTCTTTTCTTTTTCTTTTTCTTTTTAAAAAAAATCGGAAATTAATGGATATGTGCAGGATACTTATCGGGGTGTATCTAATACGTATCGGATACAGATACATATCGGATACATGTATGCCATTTTTCCCAAGTATCGGCGCAACGCAGATGACAAATGCTTATATTGCCGGCATAAGCAGATTGGAAACAAATAACTAATTCCATCTATAACAGATTGGAATCTAATCAAATCATAACATCCTTGTGTGCTATAGTACCATGGTACTGTTCACCTGCATGTGAACAGTATTCCGGCGCATGACATTACACCCAATTGCGATGCCTTGCAAGGGAACTTGGCATGGTGTTGATGATGGTTGGCGGCGAAGCTATGAGGGCCTTAGCGTTGCCCCACGTTGAGGAAGTTGCCGATGGTGAGGGCCGTCGCCGTGGGACAGCATTGGTGCGCTTCCCACCACAAGAAGTGACGAAGATGGAAGAGATGTGACGGCGTCGCAATCCCCAACACGATACCCGCCGTACACCGCACCCCCAAAGGCATGGCGCTAGCGGACACGCCAAATAAGCAGTTTGGCAACTGCCTTCTTCCTCGGTGAGGGCACTCTTGGTGCAGCCATAGGCAGCGATGGTAGCACAGAAATCGTAGCAACACCCTTTGACTCCTTGATCGGTGTTAGGGGTGGCACCGATGGAGATGTGGCCAGAGCCGTGTGATGCTGCCTCTCCTTTGACCCCAGTTGCGCTTGAACCTTCAATAAGGGGGCCTTTATCTCCCTCAACTTAATGAAAACCTTAGATAGCTTGGCACCCGAAGCTATGATGAGTGGCTCTGATACCAAATGTTATGAACTAAGGTTCATAACAGGGTAAACACCACTGAGAAGAAGGCCGGGCGGCGTCGGCTTGGTTGGATGAGAGATTAGACTATAGATGAGAATGAAAAACCTTGGGAGAGACTAGATTAATTCATCTTCATTGCTTAATCCTAATATATGACATGCTTAACCTTATATAGCCGGCATAAGCAGATTGGAAACAAATAGCTAATTCCATCTATAATAGATTGGAATCTAATCATATCATAATTTCCTATCCTTAAGGGAATGATATCTAATCAAATCATATATCTCTTAACTAATCTGGCTGCTGCCCTTCCCTTGTCCGCTAGTCCCATGGTACTGTTCACCCGCATGTTGATAAATTCTGATGTATTTTTATGCTCTGCAGATTATATCATCCAATCCAAATTTGGAAAGGAATTGTGTTCTTGTTGATCTGTTGGGAAAAGAGTAACTCATGGTCTCGTAGATTTTGTTTGATGGGTAGTTTAGTTTGATGAACTGTATTCTTGTTATGAACATAGACTATTTCACGGATTGTAATTGTCATCTGTAATATGTTATACTTTTTCTTAACTCATGTTTCTGTATGTTTGTAATTAGAGCAGAAGTGTCTACTACAAAAAGATCTCGCTTCACATGCCCATGGTTTTTGCATGCTTTTGTGCTACAATGATTTATTTGATCAGAGTTTCAGTAATATTCTCGTGGAATTAGAAAATATTGGATGCAATTCGGGCCCATGCGTTGCTGTGGGCTGAAAGGTTTAATGAAATAGGTAGAGATTTTAACAGAGAGGAAATCTTTTTGGGAACACCTCAATCTATATATAGTATAGATTTTTGTTAAAAGTATTCCTATAAAAAGTTTTAAAAATACAAAAATTAATTTTGGGGATACCTAAAAAAGTAAACAAAAATTGCTGATTTTATTTTAAAAAAATTATTAAAATATTGCTATAAAAAATATTCAGTTAAAAAAGTTATACAAGATTTAAAATTCCAACAAACTTTTTTTAAGAAAAGGAAAATGAAACCATTTTTCTTTGAAAGGAAAAACAAAAAAAAAAATATATATAATTTTTTTTAATTTTTTTTTTAAAAAAAATTAGAAATATTGTACCGAATGCAGTTCCTGTTCACTGTAGATTTTTACAGTGAACAGGGGACACATTGGGGAGGTCGGCTGGCTACCGTACCTCCCCAAGATTAGGAGTATATATAGATTCTTCATGAATTATGATTGTGATTCGTCACTAATGTTATAGTGCTTCTGATTTTAGTGTGAATGAATGGTGTTCTGATAGTTACGGATTAGTCATGGTCTGTACACTTATGTGCATGTAATTCTGCAATCTGTTGGGCATCACCGATCTGTGCTGTAAAATTTTCCTGTTTGGTGGCTAAACATGCTCCATTTTGTGTTTTGTGTGATTGGGCCTAGAACATATTTAGCGTTTTAACAAAAATTAACTTGTTGAGGACGTTGAGATTGTATCTCTGTTAATGCTATAAAATGTTGGAGCCTGAAGCTAGAATGTTTTGTCTCTGCACTGTTTGATGTGTTTGTTCTAGACACAATAGGCTACTAGATTTTTGTTCTTATATATTGTGTAGGTTACTCATTATTCCATCAAAAGCAAAACTACTTGTGAATATTTATTCAGGCTTTTCGTATGTCAAATAAGTTGTTTGTGTCTTGATTTATCAATTACTGTGAGTTCTTTGTGTTGAAGTCATAGATGACATTTTACTGTGAGTTCTTTGTGTTGAAGTCATAGATGACATTTGATAGATGTCAGGGTCATAGTTATCAAGGCGCCTCCTAGGCGACGCCTCGTCGTCCAGTCGGCCAGCGGACGATGCCTGGGCCAACCGCCTCGCCGAGGTTAAGTTAGGCGTCCGCCCTAGGCAATGCCTTGTCGTCCAGTCGGCCGGCGAATGACGCCTGGGCCAGCTGCCTCCTCGCCTGGGGCGAGTTAGGCGCCTGCCCAGGCATCCAGGCAAGTGGAACGGTGACTGGGCATCGCGGCGCTGGAGTTGGACGCACACCGAGGAGACAAGACTAGGGTAAGGTGCCCTCTGCTGAGACGGTCGCGACCGGGTAACCCTACCGTGCTCTGCGTAAGAGGAGACAAGGCCCAAGGAGCTTTGCCGTCCGCGTCGCCGCCGTACCTCCACCGTCGGACCGCCTCTGCGCCGCTAGCTCTGGACCTCCGGTGAGAACCCCCTTGCCGATCCCCCTCTGCTCCTTGCCTCCTCCAAGTGGATCCCCTTCCCGACCAGCAGCCTCTCCGATCTGCAGCATCTGCTCTTCTCTTCGCTGCCCCCTCTTCTACTCGTCGCCCCTTCTGCTCCTCACCTCTATTTGGCCCCATCCCCTCTACTCGCCACGGGAGAGAGAGGAAGGGGAGCGAGGGAGGCGGTGGCTGGGTTGAGAGGAAGGGAAGTGAGGGAGGCGGCGCCTGGGTTGAGAAGGGGAATGAGAGAGAGAGAGAGAGAGAGAGAGAGAGAGAAAAGGAGGATTAGGGTTATGGGGAGGGGAGGACCCAACAGGCCGGTTGGGATGGGAAATGGTTTGGGCCAAAGAAAAATAATAAAAATATTAAAATAATATATACATACGAAGATGAGGTAAGCATTGAATATTACACATTTCTACATATTCACTCTCATGGATAGAACATATGTGCATTGAAGATTACACATTTTTTGCTTCATATTCGACTTAATTCCATGTCATATAGAATATTATTTATTATGTATTATTTTCATCGTCTAATCATCGCCTAGGCGTCCAGGCGGTTCGGGCTCGCCGCACCTAGCCGGACTGCCGTGACAACTATGGTCAGGGTATTTATGCACGTTGGCTGTCAATATGTCCTTCTCATCTTATGTTGTTTGAATCTTGAATTATTTTACAGAAAGGAGGCAAGCTGAATCTGCTAGGATCCGTGAGAAATACCCGGACAGAATTCCTGTAATAGTCTCTGGCTTTTCTTTTTTTGTCTGCGAACCTTCCATATGCATATGTCGTAATTAAGCTCTGTGATCAATTTCTTTCAGGTGATCGTTGAGAAGGCTGATAAGACTGATGTCCCAGAAATCGATAAGAAGAAGTAACTGTTTTACACACTGCTCCTATATTCTGATGGCAGATGTGATATTCTTTTTTTATTGTTGTTCCGTAGCTTGAGCCTCCTTTCAGGTGCAACTGGAGCAATCTTTTTTTTTTACTTAAGAAATGATGCCTCCTTTTTTTCCTTTTGTTTACTTTTAGTTCTTTAGTTAGGGTAAAAGAAATAGGGGACCTTCTTTTCTTTCACATTGGATGTCAACTCGAACAGGCCCTGAAGTGTCTTGTTGTTCCCTCTATTTTTTAACATGCTAGTGCTCTATTTTTTAACTAATGTTGTTATGTATATAGTTATTGGCATAGAATATGCAGGTGTATTCTAGTATTCTACTGTTAATTTGATTGAATCTGAAAGTATGTATTTAACTATGCTGATGTATTCTTGTATTCCACTGTTAATTTAATTGAATCCTGGAAGTTTCTATTTAAGCTATGTATTCTATTTATTTACGCTTGGAATCTGCGTTACTGTCTTGTTGGTATGCTTATAGTTGTTTTTCTTATATGCAGGTACCTTGTCCCTGCTGACCTCACGGTTGGGCAATTTGTCTACGTGGTGAGGAAGAGGATTAAGCTGAGCCCAGAAAAAGCCATCTTCGTCTTCGTGAAGAACACCTTGCCACCAACTGGTATATAGTTTAAATCATTGTTCATGATTTATCATTGGTCGTATGTTGCCCATCATATTTTCTTATATCAAGTACTCTCCTTTGGCAGCTTCTTTGATGTCTGCAATCTATGAAGAGAACAAGGATGAGGACGGCTTCCTTTACATGACTTACAGTGGCGAGAACACGTTCGGCTCTGCTTAATTGCAACTGCTGCCCCTGCCACTGTAAATAAACAAGGATGATCAGATTGTCGTCGTCATCCCTGTGTACATAGCTCATCTCTAGTGTGCTGCGTCTTGCCGCCATGGTTTAATGTCTACTTAGCTTTTAAGTGTTTGGTATTCTATCATCTGAATCAAAACGACCCGCAAAACAGTAAAACTGATATTATTTCCTACTGGGTTGATGGCATTTATCTATTCCGCTATTATGCATTTGCCTCTGGTGTGATGCGTGATGTGACATTATATTGTGTTCCATGTCATCGTTGTTAATTGCAATTGCTGCAGGCGAAGAGAGGATTAGTCTTATGTTTAATCGATTGATTCCCATTACTTTATCGGACGCATGTTGAATGACAAAATTAGCTGTCGTTTTGTTTTTGACTTTGCGTAGTAGCATCGCATGGTTGATTAGTTGACAAATTACGCAATCGGCATATGCAGCTGAGTGGTAATTATGTGAATTAGCAGTATGTTACAACCTCTGATCATATTCGTTTGTTTATGGGTTGCAAACCATATAGAACGATGAGTTCAAATCCATATAAAATCATAAATATTCAACTCAAACCAACTCAAATCAAACTACTTTATAAGCAAATCCTGCACAACCCGTTCTGCCCTTAAACCCATTTAAACCCATCTAATCGCACCTATTCCTTAAAACCCAACTTACCCAACCCCTCTGAACCCAAAACATTAGCAGCCCTACAGCATACGTACGTAATGATGCCACATTGCGTAATAATGATGTGTTGCGCGCCACCCCAGCCTGTCTCGTAGCCCCAGATCTCTTGCCTCTGCAGTACCTAGTTTCTATGTTCTTTTGAAAACTCTGCAGTACTAGTTCTAGTATTCTACTTGTATGTCCAATGGCAAAACCGGGTTGTGAACAATGAACATTCTGCCCCTTGATGTGGTGTGCTGCAGTGAGATTGAAGTATCCAACTGGAACACTTGGAATCCATTCATTTATTAGAACAGCCACTCGATGTGCAGCACACCAAGATAGGTAGAGCGTTGATTGTCAGCGTACTCCTAGGAACAATATGGGTCAATGCAATGCAATTACGAGCTTACGCAATGGATTTCTTGCGTTCTGAATGGACCGCGAGATCCAAGGACTCCACTGGAACGAAACGAAGCGGATCTTTAAGAGCGAGTTGTATTTGGTCGATGGGATGAAGTTGAATGAAAAAGAATGATCCTGTACCATTTGGTTCTACGGTCAGCTGGGAGCTTGGATGAAGCGCTGGATCAGTCATCATGGACTAACCACGTACTAGCAGCTGTATAATAGGTGATGTGTGTTAACTCATCAATCAATCAATCTGCCGAACCAGCTGGTAGAAGGACGGACGTAGATGTCGCCGGATAATTGCAGGGGACCTCGGACGTCCCTACTCATCAGTCCTGACCTTGGCACGGCCATGGGTGCACACGCCAGGCCATGCTAGCTCTTATCTCTTTCAAGTACAGTATACTCGTTCTACCGTCCATGCTCCAGCCCAGGATCTTCTGTGCCCAACGCACAACTCTGTGCGACTGTGTCCTACTCTCCATGACTGTACAGAATACGAAGAGGGGATTATTACATACAGAAAGTCCTCCGGCTGATCAGCAAGATGATTTTCCATCGAAGCATCATTCAGGGCACGGCCACACACGGGTGGTTGAGCCAAAGTGGGAGAGAAGATCCTGCGAGAGCAAGGAGGGAGCAGACAAGAGCGGCCCCTGGCCTCGTGCAACGTCTGTGCTCCGTCTCTAGCCTAGCCCCAATCTTCTCTATCCTATTCGCTTCAATCCATTCTTGGCTTTGTGCTTTACCTACTGCTCCAATCTGTTCTCTTAGATTCTACCGTGGCAATATGATAGTAGTATTGTATACTCCATTTGTGTACGGGGTATGTAACTATGCATACTAATACTGGCACTAGATTTCAAAGACTGGTTGTTTTTTTAGTTCTCTGCTAAGATTAGTAACTACGTATCCTAGATGGCATCAACATAGGATCCCTGCATGTCATCTGCCTGTGTTGCTGGATAACAGCAGGCGAAACCGGTTGTAACGCCATTTGCCTCTGACGACACTAGTCTGTAAACTGTTCGCCGGTTTATGCCCTTCAAATCGGTTTTTAAGTGCCTTGGTCAGACACAAAGTCTAACCTACACGTTTCTTCCGTTTATAAATCGTATCTTCTCTTGTTACGTAAAACAATAAACTATTGAAAATGACTAGACCGTCTCTAATTATTATATTCAATGCTTACATATAAAGAATATCAAATAAATCTAAATATTTACTAGGGAATATGTTTGCATTAGCCTGTAAACCGTTCACCGGTCCACGACGGCACATGAATATGGCGTGACGAGCTTGGAGCGCCACGGACCGAACGGGGAAAGGCACAGCAGCGCATGAATACGGCGTGGTCCAAACGGAGGTGAGGTGACCCTCCCCTTTTTTTCCCCCCTCACCGACACGCGGGCCCTGCAACGGCAGCATCGGCAACCACCGTCCATGGTTTTTGCATCTGCGTCGAGGAGCCCAAAGCTGCGGCTTAAGCCGGAGGATTCCAAGGCAAACAGGCAAAGCAAAGGGCCGATCCAGCCGGTCTCGCATCCCAAGTAAAGGGAGATCCCATGCATGCTGTACTGTGCTGCACGAAGGTTCAAGATATCAAATCACTCTCGCAGTCACAGGTGCAGTCACCAGCGGCCTACTACCAGGCCCATGGGACTTGGGAGGGAGATCTCGAAGGAAGCAGCAAAAGGAAAAGGCAACTAAAGGGTCTTATTACACGGGTTTTGCGTGACACACCCCCCCGACGGTTGTCCATCTGTAGGATGGCCCCTTTTGTTTTTAAGACCGGCTTTGTTTGCCCTCACTGTTAGGGCTAGCACGACGAGATAACTGAAGATAGAATTTTACGTGAAAAAATCCTTGCGAGAAAAAGCACGGGAAATAATTCACTATAATGGTCCAATGATTACATGTACAGGGGTGTGTGACTTATATAGCCAAAAGAGAGTGCTGGTTGCTCAAGATTTGGGCTAACAATTATGGGTAAAAACAGCAAACTGTTTGAATAACTTGGATATTTGAGTTATCTCTAACGGCTACGATGTTGACAAATTTCGTGGTTTGAGATAAGAGGTAATTTTGAATGTACAACTTAAGATATAAAAGGAACCATGACTTCTCGGGTAAGACGCTCAGTGATTGGAATCAGGCAGCGTATCCCTCTCTCAGGATAAAAAAACGTACTGTTTTTTAGTTGATTTTCTTGATTTGTTAAGCTATAAATATCATGCGAAGGCTGCATTTCGCTTAACCCAACCTGCATATTTCAAGTGCTGGTAAAATTTGTGCTCATTTTTTCCTTCTCAATGCAAAGATGCTGGGGAGGTTTTTACTGAGCCTGTGAAACCTTTCTCGGAGGAAGATATTAGAGAACCCCTAGAGGTCCTTGCTGCAAATTTGCAAAGACGAGTAGAAAAAGTAAAAGGTGTCAACAAGCAGCTGCTGACCAGGACCCAAGAGGGGAAAAAGAAAGAAATGCAATTGTAGACTATAAAGTGAGGAGAGGGAAGATCCAGCCCGGCCCACTCCTGACCCACCCCCATAAAGCTCGATTTGTCGTACTGCTCGACCAACGCCACGTGGATGCCTCGAGAGAGCTAGTACTTTTGCGTGTTGGCACTTGCATATATTTACTCAAGCAGTCAGTTGCTACTTTAGGTCATGTTTGTTTCAGCTGGGGATTGTAGAAAGCAGA
This sequence comes from Rhipidocladum racemiflorum, assembly GCA_036346355.1. Lineage (NCBI taxonomy): Eukaryota > Viridiplantae > Streptophyta > Magnoliopsida > Poales > Poaceae > Rhipidocladum > Rhipidocladum racemiflorum. Next base: position 46,346,227 of record CM070582.1, on the reverse strand, counting down.
TTTTAAAATCTGGATTGTAAAAGCTGGATTGTTAAAAGCTGGAGGTTGAAAAGCTGATGGCTGTTTGGCAACCCAGATTATAGTGTGTTTGGATTGCTATTTCTGCTTGGCAAAAGTCTATAGAGGCTGTTTGGTTGATAGCCAAAATGTGCCAAGCCAAAATTTGGTCATGCCATCTCAATTTGGCTATCATTTGGTTTAGCTCCAAGTTATGGCTCGCCATCAAAAAAGTTTGGCTCGCCAACCTTTTCCAACGCAGTGCGAGGGCATGGCGCGGGCGACCGATTTCTTCGCCAAAACTTGGCGAAACCGCACACGCGTCTGACTAATCTCTCCCGCGCTATACACCGAGCCGCTTGGCTAACCCTAATCGTTCGCTGCCTGAGTCCCGAGCGGCTCCCGCACTCGCTTCCACCGAGGTCCCGGCGGCTCAGGAGTCCCCGCCGCCACTGAAGTCGCCGCCGCCAAGCTTGTCCTCGCCGACCATGGGAGTCCCCGCCGCCACCTGAAGTCGCCGCCGCCAAGCTCATCCTCGCCGACCATGGAGTCCCGCCGCCAAGCTTCGCCCTCGCCGACCATGAGTCCCCGCCGCCACCTGAGTCGCCGCCGCCAAGCTCGTCCTCGCCGACCATGGGAGTCCCCGCCGCCACTGAAGTCGCCGCCGCCAAGCTCGCCCTCGCCGACCATGGGAGTCCCCGCCGCCACTGAAGTCGCCGCCGCTAAGCTCGTCCCCGCCGACCATGGGAGTCCCCGCCGCCACTGAAGTCGCCCCGCCAAAGAAGCTCATCCCGGCCGACTGCCAAATTGGCCGATCTGCTCGTCTCACCGCCGAGGTCGTTGTCCCCGCCACCGACCTACTTCTCCTCGCCGTCGATCTGCTCGTCCCCACCGTCGAGCTCATCGTCCCTCGCCCCAGACTGCTTTGCTCGTCCCCGCCGACCGCTCTTCTCCTTCGCCTCCGTCGTGGTCCTCATCGGCCTCATTGCCTACCAGGCAAGCCCCAATCCTTGTCCCGTAAAAATTTCAATTTTGGTTGTTTGCTGACATGTTAGAACAGAAATCATATTATTGTTCCAATTGGAATGTTAGCAGATTATTGTTCCAATTGGAATGTTAGCACAAGCTACTTATTTGGTGGGCATAATCATATATGCCAGAATTGTATGGTGTGAAACCAGTGTGGTAATGGTGGGTTGGTCATCACATTGATTTACAAATAGTTATCAGTCTTCACCTTGGAGAACAGTTACCTTCTGAAAAATGTTCTGGCACCCAAGCAGACGAAAAAGAGCATTTCTGCAATTTAAAGTACAAAATCCAAATTAGGCTAGATCATTAGTGAGATATAATTTATAAAAATGATCATTGGGACATATTCAGCAGAAGAGATACAAACTCAGTATCATTGGATTTTGGGGAAAACAAACCATTGGTGATGTCATATTCACACAGATGCATTGAAGCTAGATAAACTATTGTTATGCAAGTAGCAGATAACATTGGAGGAAAAAGATCAAATAAACATTTAAGTGTTGCAAGGTAAAATATTTCAAATTCATGAAAATAACATTATAGTAGATCTCTTCTTAAATAGCAGCGCCCACTGCCATAAAACGCATCCAACACCCTTCAAATTTGGATGCATTGAGGTTGTTTTAACTTTGGAGCGATTCATTTATTAATATTTATAATCATTTTTTCTCTATGCAGGGATTTCCTCACACAAGTTTTTCTTGAGAATTAAAGTCATCTTCGTCTCAAACCTTTTGATTGAGTTTTCTGAAGGTACATTTCTTTTTTTGTGCATTTCTTTTTGTTTTTATTGAATCATCACATGCCAAATTTACTTGCCTACTATGTCAATTAATATTTGTCCAGATGGATTGCAATGAGGAACAACAGTTGTTTTATTATTATCTTAGTTTCTATGTCCGAAGCAAAAGGCCATAGGTGTTCTTCTTCTTATGGTAGCTCTATGGTTGAGATTAAGAGATGGTAGGAGACATAAAGAGAGAGGGTTGAAGTATGGTCCTCTCCTGGACAGGGACATTTGGAGGAGTAATGAATTGGTTAGGTTAACTCAAACCTCTGATCGATCATGTGTTAGTCAACTCCGTATGACTAGAGTGGTATTTTGTAAGCTTTGTGATCGACTTAGACAAAAAGGACTTTTAGTTGACACATTGCATGTGTCGGTTGAAGAAGCAAGTTGCATTCTTTACGTACATGGTAGGGCATCGACATACAAATCTTTGTTGTTGCATTTAAGTTTTGGCGATCGGGAGACAGATTAGCGAGATACTTCAATGCCGTGCTAAATGCAATGGGTGTCCTTGCCAAAGAACTCATCTATTTGAAGTCCACTGATACACACGATAAGATCACTAATAGCAGAAGATTTCATCCATACTTTGAGGTAATTTGCCATTGCCTTATATAGATTAATGTTGTTGGATCAAAACACATGGTACATCTTACCTTATATTTCAACTGTAGGGCTGCATAGGGGCACTAGATGGGACTCATGTGAAAGCATCTGTCCCAGCAAACTTGGATGATAAGTTTAGAGGACGAAAAATGTATCCAACACAAAATGTTTTAGCAGTTATCGATTTCGATCTTCGGTTTACTTATGTCCTAGCAGGGTGGGAGGGATCTGCCCATGACTCTCTTGTCTTAAAGGATGCTTTGTCTCGCCCTACGAGGATTAAAAATACCGTAAGGTATTTTACTAGTTTGACGTTAACATATTTTGCTTTTACGAAGTACACTGTTAGATAATGTCTTACCATCTTTGTAGGAAAATTCTACCTTGCCGATGCTGGGTTATGCAAAGCCACGACACAGTATCTTGCCACCATATCGTGGTGTTCGTTACCATCTAAAGGAATTTCAGGGTTCCCATTTACCTGAGAATGCCCAAGAGCTCTACAACCATCGTCATTCCTCACTTAGGACCACTGTTGAGCGTGGTTTTGGGTCACTAAAGGGAAGGTTCAAGATACTTAGTGAGAGGCCATATATACCCCTAAAATCTCAAGTGAAGGTGGTCATAGCGTGTTGTGCCCTGCATAACTGGATTGTAGAAAATGGACCCGATGAGCTTATAGTTGATGAGGCCACTTGGTACTCCCATCTCCCTAGGAGCAACAATCGTGTTAGTGATGGAGATAGTGATATACGTGAGTGGGCTGCCAAGCGTGATGGACTAGCACAACAAATGTGGCATGATTATCAACTTGGTGGATGAATAAATTATTTGTTGTAATATGACAATTTTATTGTAGCATTGAATTTGTATTCTCTATGCACTAATGTATCCGAATCCTGAGTATTACACCATTTGCTATTAAATATTGATTTTAATTTCAGCACTACTCTTACTTCATTTGGTTCTACCATGAGCAACTCAAAAAAGAAAGCTACTGTTGTCAAGAGCGAGGGAGATTCATCTTCTCGCGATAGGTATTTGTCTTGGACGGATGACAATACAAAGTTCATGCTTCAGTGGTACATCGATCTTCGAAAGGATAAGCCAACAACCTTCAAGTTTAAGAAACAACACCACTTGCATTGTGCTAATGCTCTTAATGGTAAATTTTCCATGGGTGCAACTCAAAGTCAGGTAGACCGACACTACAGGTGTCACAAGGAGAGGTATGGTTGGATTCGTCGTGCCATGAATAATAGTGGGAATGGCTTTGATACCAATTTATGCAAGTTTACAATTTCAGATTCTGAGAAAGCTCATCTTCCAGTAAGTTGCAATCTATTCATGTTTTTTTTTAAGTTCATATCACATTCTAGATGGCTCCTTTGCTGCTGATCATTCCTCACTTAGGACCACTTTGTTGTGCTTTTTACTTGATATTGATTTCAGAAAGCAACCGTGAACTATCTCACTAGGCCTATCAAATTCTATGAATTGCTAGAAGAGCTTTTCTCAGATCAATCTCAGGCGGATGGCTCCTTTGCTGCTGATCATGTCACTATTAAAGATGTAAGTAGTGGTGAGGAGGACATGGAGTGCCCAAAGAACTTTCAGGGCATGGAGGACAATGATGGCAATGAGTCTGACACAATCCCCACGAACAGTCCTATCGATGTGGATGATCCCTCATCCACATCAAGCAAGAAACGCAAGCGGGCAACATCACCTCCTAAGAAGAATAGTAGGGACAAATCATGCGTCCGAGTAAAATATCAAATGATGACATCGCAGCAAGCATCAAGAATCTTGCAGACTCACTTGCAGCGGCAGCCTCCTCCCTCTTATGCTACTTTACCCGCACGTGAGGATCCTCATGCGAGGGTTGTGGAGAAGAATAGATGCTCTCACCATTACTGCTAAGGACAAGCTTGCGATTGCTACTCACCTTTCCAAGCCCGACCAAGAAGCTTTTCGTAGCTATCTCAATTATGCGAGCAACGCAACACTTGATGCTTGGGTTATTGAGTTCATTACTAGCAATTATGATGGTGGTCTTTGAAGGCAGTGCTTGATGAACTTTTGCATTTGTAACCCATCTTTTGCTTGCCATGTTTTGGGTAAAAACTAAGTGTTGGGTTGGTCTGTGAACGATATGTTGTCATGGTTGTAAGTACAATCTATGTGTGGTATGCTTTAATTATCTGGACTTTGTGGTACGTGTAATGGTTTACTAATTTGGATGTATGAAACATGATGCTAGTGGTTGGTCTGTGAAGTACTACAAGGTCTGCTTTTCCATCTTGTTTATTTTGTTGTTCTATTACACAAGAAGGATTTTATCTGGGTGGATGACAAAGATGATAAAATAGTGTAAATTGCTTGTGCCGTTTGTTTTCAATCATAAGGTAGTTCCTGGTTTGGACTGTGCCATTTTGAAGTTCTTCTTTATTTTGTCCATCTTCTTTATTTTGTTTTATTATTGTCATCCTCTTTTCTTAATAGGATCAATGAATTACTTTGTCGTGTATCTAAAGTACTAGAGTCCCAATTTGTTTAACTAGGAGAATATTTATCTTATCTTCAGAAATATTCAAAGGAATGAATACCATAACCTCTTCAACTTCATCAAGTATGTGCCTTTTTATTGGCTTCATCATCATTCTTGCTTCTGTTTCTGATAATCTTTTAAGTGGAAAACACTTGAAAATACTGAACCTTGGAGGTGGTCAAGGTACAAGTGGTGGGGTTCTGTGATGTTCTACGGGACACCGATGGCGATCTTTGTTGATCCACATCTAGAAAGAATAAAAATCAGTGGGGATGAGGAAAGTGATGAAGAGGTATGGTTGCATTTTATTGGTTGTTGCTTGATGTCGCCTTGCTAATCTTATTCTTGAGTTCCTCTGTATACTTGTGTTATTTATCACTTCATGTTAGGATGAAGATTTTGTTGTGGATAAGGATGATGGTGGGTCTCCTACCGATGATTCGATGATGAGGAATCGGATGCCGGTGAAAGTGGGGGTGAAAAAGAGGTAGTTAACTTATTATTTGTCGTAGCAAGCCTGAAGTGTGAGGCCTCCATGCTACTGATCTCTTGCTCTTTGTTTACACCCCCACCCCTCCCGTAAATCATCCAAAAGGAAGCTAGTAGCTCAAAGCCACCTGTGAAGAAGAAGCCTAAGGGCGAGGATGAGGAAGGTTCGAGAGAAAAGGAAACCGAAGAAGAAGAAAAAGATCCTAATGCCCCCAAAAGAGCAATGACACCATTCATGTACTTCTCAATGGTCGAGCGGCAAGAAGATACTCGACTAATAATCCCCAACATAGTACATACCCCATTAACAAATAAATTTCTTGAGTGTTGTCTTTGAATAAAGCTAGTGTCACTTGAGAAACAATTGAGGAGCACAAGAGGGCTATTATGTATGGAAATGCATTGCATCATTTATGAATTTGTAAACTACTGAACAAAATAGTTTCTTCCTTTAGTAACATTTATATACTAATAAATACTTCCTTTTGTCATAAGAAATTTATGATACTAGGGGGCAAACATTGTACCTTCAGTTCTGAGACTAAAATTCACTATGCACATGAGGAGTTTCATATAAATCTTGAATTTTTCTCGCTGATGTGAGGCTGTTATAACGCTTCCTCTTTTTTTTGGTTAAGAATTATTCCTTGACCCATAACTTATTCTTTCTGAATATATGCTAGAGATGAGGTCTTAAACAGACGCTTAGTTGCTATTTTCTTAATGCAGAATATGAAGAGTAGCAATCCAGACTTGCCTACAACCGAGATAGCAAAGAAGCTTGGAGAGATGTGGCAAAAGATGACATGTAATATTCTAGATCATTCTCCATTATATTTATATACCCTATTAAGTAATAATAGCATCATTCTTTTCATCCGTCTTACATATTCTGTGATGTTTGCTGTTGCATTTACAAATACAACAGAGTTCGTGTGCTAATGATTTTCTTGCTCCTTGTCATGAGCAGCAGAAGAGAAACAACCTTATGTTCAACAGTCTCAAGTCGACAAAAAACGCTACGAAAAGGAATCTGCTGCGTACCGTGGTGCAGCCTCAATGGACGTGGATTCCGGGTCCGCCAATGAGTCTGATTAGAGTCACACTTTATGCATTTAACACAAGGGAGGAATCCGATATCATCTCAGCTCTAAACCTTGCACTGGATGAATCCTATTGCTGTATGTAACCAATGCCATCGGTTCTTCCCGTCAGGTGATGCGTCTGCGATCACTTGAGTATAAACTGTTACTATTTGCCAATTGATTTTGGTATCCACTTTTACCTATTCGATCAGCAGCAAAAGAAGAGCTCTCCAAAACCAATGCATGAGAATGCTACCCTTCCTTTTACTTGTGCAAGCTCACTGTGTATGCTCTCTTTTCATAAATGAGATCCCTAATGAAATTTTAGTCATGCTCATTTAAATATTTGGCTACAAACCAAATATTGCCAATATGCCATGCCAACATTTGGTTGCTTTCTAGGTCATGAACCAAACACCATTTTTGTTACCATGCCAATTATTGGATACAAACCAAACAGCCTCATTTTGCCAAATATTTGGTCATGCCATGAGTTGGCCATGACCAAATATTTGGCATGGCTTCTCATGGCTTCAATCCAAACAGCCCCATAGTACCCTCGATTATAGGTTGAAAAGTCTGTGTGAATAGGGGGGCAATGGTGGGTAATTTTTACTGAAGTTGAATGGGTATTGTGGTCTTTTGCAAAAAAAAAGCTGAAAAAAGCTCATCCAGAGTGGATTGTGGGATTGCTACAATCTAGCTTCCAGATTATTACAATCCAGATTGAAAGCTTCCTGTTTGTTGACCTTCCAGCTTTTAAAAGCAGCTTTCTACAATCCCTAGCTGAAACAAACAGGGCCTTAGTCTTGGATGATGTAACGAATTCTTTACGTTATGTATAATAAGATTATTTTAGCTGAATTTTATTTTGTACCCATCAGTCTTGATTTATATAGAAAAATAAGAAAAGAGGAGAGAGAATAGAGTTGTCTCTTATTTAATGACTAGCTTTGCACGGAAGTATAGAAAAATTATTTATGTACAAGAGAGAAGAGATATTTATTGTACAACATCTATAGACAATTTTTAAAAATAGTTATTGCACAAGCTGGTTTTTAGTTTACTATTAGCTTATAATGGTCTTTACTATTGTACTTGCTCTTATGATGCTACTTTTGTGGTTCTAGCGTTCAAATTTTATTTCTAAATACATATCATTCTACAATGTTAAGATGATATATTTACTATTTTTTTCTTTATACTCATCTACTTTAGTTATTTCCCAATATTATTTACTACCATGGACTAGACTAAGACACACCATCTTAAGAACAATAAATGATCTAAGAAAGAAGGATAATACGATCTTTTGTATATATGTCTTAGTGAAAGTGCAATAAATTAGAATAATATTTATTCAGATCAGATGGAGTAGTTGGCAATGTGTTGCTTACTCCGATTTGTCGCCATGCTGGGATCTTACAGAAGTCAATCTGATTTTTTAAAAATAATATCTCAAAAAAAATTACAAAAATATATCTCAATCACATTTCAATTGACAACATGACATCTGTTGCTAAAATGAATTGGCTATAAATTTTTGCGACAAAAAGCCTTAGCTTTGTCGACAAAATAATCTGTCGGCTAATTCAATCCGTGACAAAACAAACATCTGTCATTAATTGAATTGGTGGCATGTCTTCTATCACTATTTCAAATGGCTCGCCAATTCAGTTGGCTACGTAGGTATATTTTTGTAATTTTTTTAAGATGTCATTTTGGTAAAATATTTTAAAAATATATATTTTAAAATCCAAATCAATCCTTCTTTAAATGGTAAACCTATAGCTTGGTCGCTCAAGGCTTATACTCATGAGCCGAAATTCACTACTGCCAAAATGGTAAGTGATGATGTTATTTTAAAATCATGAACCGATGTGTGCTATAGGCCATGCATTGTTTTTAATCCTTTTAATGCATATTGGCAATCATTTAAGCTGTGGAGGGCCTTGATAAATAGATCGTAGATTAAACTATTTTAATGAAATCATTTGGTCATATCTGCTCCCTCTAGTCACAAATAGTTATCGTTTTAAATATATATGCAGTTAAACTTTTAAACTTTTAATTTTTAATATCTTTTTAATTATATAAATTAGACACATAAAAATCATATGCGTAAATTTATATCAAAAAATATTTTCATAATACTAAAATTTTATTGGATTTTATAAATACAGTACAATATAAATTTATGGCCAACGTTGCGTTTTGAAGACTGTGTTGATATCCAAAATGATAATTATTTATGATCAGATGGAGTATTAACATGCAGTATACAAACCAAAGTAAAAGAAAGATATCCATTTTTTACGGAGCAAGGTAAAACCCTTTGTACAAATCTAAATGTACCTCATCACGTCGCCAACCCCTAATTAAAGTTGGTTTATTAAGAAAAGCTCTAATCAAAGGTTTTAAAAAACGTTCTATGTATTTAAATAAATTGAGAGGATATTTTGCCGAATAAACATAAAGTGTTTGCACACGAGTAGATACACAAACCAAAGTAGATCGATAAGCATTTTTACGGAACATGGAAGCACTTCTGTCTGTACATCTCCAAATATATAGCCATTGCCCACGTATCACGTATGTTGCCAACCTCAAAGTATTTTTCTAATAAGATTTAATCTAGTGTTTGAAAAAGCAAGCTTCCATACATATTATGTTTTCAAAAAATACTCCTTTTGCAGGGACTGTGTAAAAATACTCAAGACACTGACAGATACAGTAACTTCTTATCATTACCAAACCCTTGAGCCCGGCCCGACCCGGCCGGGCCCATTAACCCTTCCGTCACTTCTCTTGAGTCTTCTTTCTTCCCCACCGGTCCACCACCCCACCTCAGCTTAGTTACTCCCTTCGATCCATTCCCCACGCTCACTCATACAACCACAGCTTCTCCACTAGCTAAGCTGCCAAGCTGAGGAGGAGAACCCAAGAAGCCGCGAGGATCCCAAGAGCTCCACCCCGCAGCAGGCAATGTCGGTCCAGGAGACCTCCCCCGCGGCGGCGCGGCCCAAGCGCACGTCTTCGGCGCCGATCCGGCCGTCCGACTACGCGCACAGCCCGGCGCACCACTGCGTTGCTCTGCGAGACGCCGCCGGGCTGGCGGCCATCCTCTCTGGCCTCCCGCCGCTCGCCCACCCGTCCCGGATCCTCTCCGCCGCTGACGCCGGTCGCGAGGCCCGCCTCGCGGCGTCCGTCTCGGCGGCGCTCGACCGCCGCGACGTGCCTGGGGGGGATACTGCTCTCCACCTCGCCGTGCGGCTCAGGCTCCCCTCCCTCGCCTCCGCGCTCGCCGCAGCAGGCGCGGACCCCACGCTCCAGAACCACGCCGGGTGGACGCCGTTCCAGGAGGCGCTGTGCCTGGGTTGCAAGGACGCCGCCGCCTGCCTCCTCCGCGCGCACCGGTTGGCGGCCTGGGCCAAGCTCCGGCGCCGGGCGCCCGCGCTGTCCGCCGCGCTCCGCCGGGTCCAGGACTTCTACCTCGAGGTGGACTTCCACTTCGAGAGCTCCGTCGTGCCGCTCCTCTCGCGCGCCGCGCCCTCGGACACCTACCGCATATGGAAGCGCGGCTCGAACCTGCGGGCGGACACCACGCTTGCCGGCTTCGACGGCCTCCGCGTCCGCCGGGCCGACCATTCCTTCCTCTTCTTCGGCGAGGAGGCCGACGCTGGCGGGCGCCGCCTCCCTCCGGGCTCGCTCCTTGTTCTCCATCGCGGCCGGCGCGAGGTGCACGACGCGTTCGCGGCGGCCGCTGCCGGCGGCGACGAGGACGCGGCCACCTCCGACGCGGCCGCTTACCGCCCGGGGCTCAACATCAGCTCCGCGAGGCTTGTGCCAAGAACCACGTGGCTGCGGAAGGAGAAGATGGAGAACGTCGGGGAGTGGAAGGCGCGGGTGTTCGACGTCCACAACGTTGTCTTCTCCTTCCGCACGCTCAAGGCAGCCAGCGCTGGTCGCAAAGATTTCACCTTTGAGCTCTCCGGAGACGACGACGACGAGTTCTTGCCGCTGGAGATCCGGGATGACGACGAGGACGGCGATTTCTTGGTGGCCGATATCCCCCCGCCCCCGCCTCGGCGCAGCTGCTACGTGCCCGGCCGGCGTAGCGTGGCAGGGCCGCCCTCGCACATGGGGACGCCGCAGAGACGGAGGAACAGCGTGGACGTGCCTCGACGGCTGCCGACCTGCGCGTCGGTGGGCCGTGGCGAGGACGGCCTGTTCGGCCGGCATGCGACGACGGGGGGAGCCAAGTGGAAGGAGGAGGAGACGGTGAAGACGCTGCGGCCGACGGTCTGGCTCACCGAGGACTTCCCGCTTAGTGTCGAGGAGTTCCTACCGCTGCTGGACATCCTGGCGAGCCGCGTGCGCGCCGTGCGCCGCCTCCGCGAGCTGCTCACCACCAAGTTCCCGCCGGGGACATTCCCAGTGAAGGTAAAGTTCAGTCTGCCCTCATGCTCATGCAAGAACACATTCTTGCGCCATTTCTGCTGAAGCAAATTCGTTAGTTTGAGTGGTTGTGCAAATTCGACAAGAATTTAGATATCTTTGATAATTAAACAAAGGGCTTGTTAGGATCGAAGAGCACTAACGCACACAATTCATTGGGAGAAGATGAACACGGAAGAAAGAACAAGCAAGGAAACATGATGGTGCAGCAACTCATTGCGCCGAGTTTTCTTTTCTATTATTTCACTCTCACTGTATAAGTGCTTAAATAGATACAAAAGATCCATGGAAACCAACTGCACCGAAGAACCAACTTGACCGACTCTTTCGGCCCAACTCCAACTACTTACGATGCATCACGCACATACTTCTGAATGCAACATGTCCAAGGCTACAACAAATCGACCTCCTAATTACAAGCCACTACCTTAGGCAGCCCGTTAATTTTCGTTACTCACATGCACTAATCAACCTGCTAATCAGATGCTACTATCTCCTGATGCTAACCATGCACTAACTTAACAAACTTAGTCAAGATTAATTTCTAACAGTGCTTTGATCAGTGCTTGTACTGTTAATGGAGTTGCAAATGAATGTAAGTAAACTCGAAAAGAATCAGAACAAAACAAAGTATAATTAATGTATACTACCATCAGCTATTTACTCCCTTTGTGCATGAAAATTCTTGTCTTTTGATCTGATAGTTTTAGGGGTTAGGTGATTGTGATGTGATTCCTTGTCACTTGCTTCAATTGGACCGTTTAGGTTTGTAGTAAATAGTGGCAAGAGGCAGTAGTGTAAGCTCGATGTGTGTAAATGTGAGGCAGATTTTAGGGCAAAACTTTAAGGGAGTTTACTTGGTGCACATGCTCATTTGCATAGTGCACAGCCAAGGCAATAGGAAACTTCCAGGCTTGATCAATGCTGGGGAATGGGGAGTTGCTGTAAATGATAGTAGTAGCATGTAATTACTATCTTGCCGTTCTAGAAGCTGGTTTAATATAAGAAAGCATGTAGCTTTAAAGCTTACTCCATGGTACACAAAAGTAGGGAGTACTCATTGAAGTGCACACACTAGCACTCGCTGAAATATCCTTCTGCTTCTTCATCATGTTCTGAACACTACGCATCATTTTGCCTCTGAGGAATTATGTTGGAAACTTGGATTTGGTTTGCTGCACATTCTCATCTTGCTACTCCCTGATGTAATGCGGATTTGGACTAAAATGATATCTGTGGATTCAGCTAATCGATGATTCTATTCTTGCAGGTTGCGATTCCTGTTGTTCCGACCGTGAGGGTAGTTGTCACGTTCACCAAGTTTGTCCCTCTCGTCGAGCCAGAGGAGTTCTTCACGCCGATGTCAAGCCCCAGCCTCTTGGTGAGCCCAGGCCCAGGATCCATCATGCCTAAGCCAGACACCCACAAGAGCTCCTATCTGAAGTGGGGCTCGAAGAACTCCAGAACAAAGACTGTGAATCTGTCGCAGGTCGCGGACAACACCGACCCCTTCACAATCTCGAGCGACTACACCTGGGTAAACACTGGATCCAAGAGCCAAGACAAGAAATCATCCAAGACCAAAAAGGGCAAAAGCAAAGAGACCTAGAGGTTGATCCGGTGGTCTCAATTTAGTGAAAACTAGCTCATACGCCATCACCCAGAACCTGTAATTACCAAGCATCTGGGACGAGCCATGCCACTGCTAATACCTAGTATTAGCACGTACTCACGACGAAAAGTGCTATGATTAGCAGCTACCAGGGAGGGAATAGTTGTTGTGAAACCTGGTCTGCTAATTTCCTTTCCCCTCAGGCCCTCCTCCTTTCACTGATTGTCAGGCAATGTGATGTAAAACTGGGCAACACCAAGTTGCAAAAGCTGCTCTTGGTTCTTGCCCAAGCCTTTGTGTTACAAGGATTCCTTCAGTTCTTTCATATCTACTGCATATTGATGTCCCCCTTGTGTATCTCTGATTTCTGCAAAAAAAAAAAAAAAAAGTTTCCTGGATGGAAGAAATTGTGGCGCCTGAAGCGTTTGAAAGATGAACTCTGAGCCGTCTGAACTGAAGTGCGCATTTGTGCTTCAGATGGATCTCCTCTGTGCATCTCTCCGAACGCAAAGTATGAGATTGTCCGGCAAAAGCAAGCAAATGGAACGGGTCCGGACGCCGTTGTGTGATTTGGCTGCATGTCGTGGATCGATGAATTCGATGGTTCCTTTTCTTGTGCAGACTTATGATGCTGCGCTGCTGCCGCTGCTGCTGCTGCTGCCGCCCCTGCAAAAGATGTTTTGCAATTCTGTGTCGCGTCGTGTCCGCTCTTTGCAGGGCAGAATCATTGGCCTACATGCAGGCTTTACCCGAGCATGGCTGCCACAAACATTCCCAGTGAAAAATCAAAAATGGCACTGCAGAATTTCTACCGCAGCACTCCAACTCCCCTAGCAAAAACCACAGCTCGCCATGGGTTTTACACTTGAGTTTTCTCCTGGATGCCATGGAGTTTTGAGAATTTCTGTTTTTTTTTTTAGAATTTGGTAGCTTGAGCAGAAGAACAAGGGGGAAAATGCTCTACGAGGAGGGATGTATGCGTAATGCGTATCGCAGGACGAGTCACTAATAGGTGATCTTCAAAATAAATTAGATAGATATCGGGTATGTATAGAAATTTCTCTTCTTTATACATACGTAGCAAATAGAACCATTTTGTGGGAGACTCATCCGTCAGTGACTAACAAGTGAGAACTCAATAGACATTTCACAAGAAAAAACATTATCATACATCAGGTCATCTACACTAACATAGGACTAGGGGCTATTTAGTTCGCTTTAATGGTTATCAATGCTTATCTTACTGAATTTTTGTAGCGTTAATTAAATTTAGCAAGTATTTAGTCTGCTATCAATTTTTGGTAAAATTTACCTTAAAACCAAAGTCCCTCGACTTGACTGCTACGGTCAACTAGACAAAGCTTTAGTGCAGTACAGGTTTTAGGGCAGTACAAGAACTCACAGTCTGATTCCTCTTTTGGACTTCCTGGCTAACAAAGGAAGATGCAAGTAAGGCGATGTGATGTTTCTGCAGGCACCGTACAAGTACAAGTTAATCTAAAATCTGGGGTTTTTTTTTTCTTTTTTGCGGAGTAGTCCTTTAATCGCCCTTTACACAATTTGCATTTTTCTTTTCTCGCCGGACAAAAAGTGACGTTTCTGCCCATCCATATTCCGTATGAACAAAAGTGCACACGGTACATAGACCTGGCTGATGTCTCGTTCTCCGTTTTAGATTTGACGGTTTGACCATAAAGTTTTCAGAAATTTCTCTGATGCAGCACGGGAAATTTAATCAGCTAAAGGAGAGAAAGAAATGGTTACTCTACCCCTGTTGCGAATTGGCTTGCCAGTTGCCAGTTTCAGTTTGCCACTGTGGTCTGAGAAAAAAGAGAGAGAGAGAGAGAGGATTAGCCTGCCACTGGCAACTGGGTCCACAGCCAGTGATCCAAACCTCGTACACGTATATACTGGGATACTTGCTGCGGTTGACCTGTCAAGACTTACCTACGCTACCCGCGTGTAGGGATGGCAACGGGCCGTCTTTCGTGGAGCATTTCCAGCATTAGCCTTCGTTTGGGCCTCGTGAATCTGTCGGGGATCGAGAACAAAGAATTAAACTCTGTGTACATAGATGGGAATAACAACATAAAAGTTTTAATTATAAAAGATCGGAGATAGAAGGATGCTCCCTACGGGGATTTTTTTCCGTTGCCATCCTACTCGCATTGTCATATTTCCGGTTCTTAATTAAGATAATGTCACGTGAACATATATTAGGGTTGGATCTTACGGTAAATGCAACATGCTCCTAAGGCTGAGGTAAAAAAAGTTCTTGGCCTCTCCACGCCCGGAGCAAATGTTAAGGAGGTCCAGGCTAAGGGAAAAAAATTTACGAGTCCGAGTAAGCTAAGAAACTCGAGTCCAACCGATCTAGAAATTCAAGTGATCCACCTAGCTTAGATAGTGGAGTTCTGGAGTAAAGGAAGGTGGAACCATCTCGGTCATTTGTATAAGTTGGCCCTGTAAATGCAACAGAAACTTCAGCACTTCAAGAAAGCAAGAGCTGGTACACTGTACAGTAATTTGTTTAGACTTTAGATTGCAGTGCTAGTGGCCAACCAAAAAGGAACATGTATATAGCACTTCTATTCGTCAAAGCAATTGGTGCAAAACAAAATCTGGATATTTGTTAAACTATAGCAGCAAATATCAACCATCGCCTCATGTGAAATAATTAGTGGTACGTTTTCATTTATAAATCCTTGCAAGTTACAAGTGTTACATATTGTACTTATTATATACTGAACTTTGAATATCAATCATTAGTAGAGGTTCACTTTGTTCTTGATTCCCTCCTTTAGAATTTTTTTGCTCCGCCACTTAATGGGACCTACTTGTTGGTGCAAACGAGGCTAACCATGGAGAGAAATTAAATTGGAAACTTGGACCCGTTTACATTTCTAGCTCATCCCATATTATTCATGCCCTTGGAAATATTTTGAGATCTAGTTTGGAACGCGGAAAATTTTGACCTGTGACGCTGTGATCTGTTATACCCAGCAAGTGGATCAACAGTGCTTGGGGATCCAGGATTTTCAGGATGAGTATTAAAAGGTACAAAAATATTATTCGATGTAAAATATAAAGGTTCATAATAGTAAAAATACAAATCACAAATTGTTTTTACTAGAGATAACACCTGAAATAATTTATAGATTTGTGAATTGGGGATTTAAATCCACATACTTCATCTTCATTTTGTAATACTCTACATGCTACATTTAAAAAAAATCACAATTCACCGTAACAAATCAATATAACATTGATAGATTTGTGAATTGGGAATTTCATATTTAGGAATCAAGAATAAAATTCACCTGTGTGATTGCTGATGCCTAATGCTTAGCTGCTACCTATTGTTCTAGCAACGCTTCCTGCCTCGCTGGGTGTCGCCATCCTAACACGCCGATCACCATTGGTGTGGCACCTTCTATCCCTAGCTCATCCTAGACGCGTCCACAGGGCTAGGGCTGCTCTACAACACACCACGTGTTGCTCCCTGCATGTGAGGACCCTCCCTTCTGACTTGAAATGCCGAGAAGGTCCGATATGCATACAGTACTAGTCCATGCATGTGAGGGGGCCGCATGCAGCAAGGGCAGAGGGCAAGTGCGCGATAGGGACTGCCAAACGGTTCCTTAGCAATGAGCCACTGCCAAGTGGGCCAAGCCGCCAGGAGAGAGAAAGAAAATGATTTTCAATGTGTTTTATGTTTGGCTGAAGTTGTCTCGCGATTTATTTGAGCTGGCAAACTGCATTGGAATTTTCTTAACATTTTTTTGAGCGGTCCTAAGACTATTCTAGTTATCTCCTAAAATTTTCCAAGGATGATCACACTCCAGGAATTTATAAAAATTCCGACAGTGTCTCTATTCCAATTACTTGATGTTGTTTTTGATTTTTCAGAAGCACTAAATTGTTTTAAATTTTTTGAAACTTTTTGGGAGTGATTTGAGGCTTATTTAGGATTTAATCAAATTTTCTTTAGATTTTATGTTTAGTTGAATTTTGGAATTTAGATTTTATTAAATTTTTTGGGAGTGATTTGAGGATTATTTGGGATTTAATTAAATTTTGTTCAGATTTTATATTTGGTTGAATTTAGGAACCACACAAAAACCAATATTAAAAACATTTCAACATTATGAAAATTCAAAATCTCCAAAAAAAAATCCAAATGAGAGCTTAAATTTATATTAAAATTTTTATTTCATTTTAACTTGTCATTTTGGGCTGTTAATTGCCCCACTAGACACCTCTGCCTTGACCTACCAGTTATCGCTGGTGTGACACCCTCTATTTCTAAATCGTTGCTCGTTGTGGCCACAAGGGCTAGAGTTAGCCTGCAGCTCCTTGTGCCTCCGCCTGCCCTGCAACCTCCACCCGTTCACCAGTGCCAATGGCTGCTCGATCGTCGTCCACTGCCTTGCTCCTTGTCGACTTGCTTCTACCCAATGGCCCTCGTCAGTCGTTGCCGGCTGTGCCACCACCACAAAGAGAGCGAGAGAGCGTTAAGCATGCGAAATTGAGAGGGAGTTGGGTGTTGAGATTGAGAAATAGAGGAGGATTGGATCTTGGGCGATTAGGCCATGCAGAAAAGATTGAGAGATGGAGTGGATGAGACATGCTGAAATAGATTTAAAGATTGAAGTATATATTTTTTAGCACACTTACTAATATATACATATAATAATAATAGGTTTTTTTATCAAAAAAAATTAGATGTACAGCTAGATCCGCCTGTGTGGCACACCGCAGGAGGACTTGCATTGCATTTGCATGAGCTTCTTGACTATGACCAATCTAATTTAAGGTAGTTGTTACTTGATGAATGAATTATTCCCTGTAATTTCTCCCCGCCCCCATGCAACGCATCCATATATACGCGTACTATACGCTACTTAGATTGTACCACACACGCATTAGATTGTACCCCACACGCGCCATTGTTCTTGCCACCGTGTTAGCACGCGCACGTACCACGGGCGCTGAAGCATCAGGAGGCTCGGCTTTATTCGGGTTTGCCCACGTCGGCGGCGGTCTCTGAACTGCCAGCGGCACAGCGCGCCGGGCTGAAGCATCTAGATTCTTAATTTTTATTTGATTTTAATAATTAATGACAATCATTATTTATAGACTAACAATTTATTTTAAGTGTGCAAAAAGTGATTAGTCCTCATCGGTGGAATACAAGAAGGAACCATGTGACATTTGAAAAAAAAAAGCTCTAGTCCAAAGCAATATGATTAAGGTTTCTTTTTTAGTATTTTGCTGATCTCGGTGTTTGGAAAAAAGATCGGATTTGCTAGGATAGATGCATTAAAGGGGACTTGGTTAGTAGTTTGGGATTAAAAGTGCATCCAAAATGACTCAATTAGTGGTATAGCTCATGTCCATTCACTTGCATCAAGAATTCTTTTTAAAATAATCTCTTCAGCTCCATTGTGGCTCTACCGACAGCATAAGTGCAGTATTGCCATCCTTTGGCGGCAGTACCGCCCATATACCGTCGGTAGTTATTTAACGGAAGAGATGCATTTGAGACTCCTCTGGCCGGCACTACCTGCATTGGAGGACCCATATAAATACCTTATCACTGTCGGCTCTGCGCAGAACCGGCAGTCATAAGGTCAGATTGCGCGGAAAAATTCAGAAGTGCGAGAAAATACATATCACTGCCGGTTAAAGAGTACACCCGGCAGTAAAAGTTGTAGTATCACTGCCGGTTCTACTTACAACCGGCAGTGATACGTCACTACCGGGTTTGGGTATAAACCGGCAGTGATAGTGTGTTATCACTGCTGGTTGATTATCCAAACCGGTAGTGATGCGTTTTCTTGGCAGCGGTTCTTATGAACCGGTAGTGATATTTTATCACCGACGACTCTAGCCCAACCGGTAGTGATCTGACAGCAAGGATTGCGTGTTGTGTAGTAGTATCTGTTGATACCTTGAGATGAATGATCACATCAACTCCACCTAAGAGGACAAGAGGTCCATGCGGAACACACGTCTCACGGATTTGCTAAGAATTCTAAGCTCACGATCTCTTCCAATTCATGAGCACGTCTATCTGAGGTACATTAGATTTGATTCATCTCATATCGCAACACAAAGTAGAGATAAGCTCACATAATATTCATAGGTTATTACAGTATAAACATAGTAAAACATATGAACATACCACACATATGCATACGATGTTAAAACATGAGAATTATTTGGCAGCTTTATGAAGAATATTATAAAAGTAGTATTGTACATAGACTATTCGATTATTTCAATTTCTGAAAGCAAAAAACCGAACAAAATACCAAAAACCGAATTATACCAAAATAAAAACCGAACCAAAAACCGTCAACAAAAAAAATCAAAATAATCGGTTAATTCGGTTCGGTTCGGTAATTCGATTTTGGTTTAAAAATGCTCACCCCTATCTATCTCTCCCTCTCATCTCATTACATAGAGGAGGCATACCTCTCTCTATTTCACTTAACCCTAAGCTCATGGATAAACCAAAAAACCCACAACAAAAATGGGTTTTTCACTCACACATAACATACACATGATTTTTAAAGCAATTTGCACTGTGAAGCTCCAAAGCACGATTTCACTTGATTTTTCCTAAAACACTAATTAGACCACCGCCGCGGCTCTATAGTTACCACTTTTCCGGCATTTGATCAATGACCACAATACGCTTGTCTTGTCCCGTTCTTCACCTTCACCTTGCACCAACTTTGTCTTCCATATTCTTGTCCACCTCTAATGACTTAGTCCAGCCATCTCATCCGGTGTCCATAATTGCTCTAAACCTTGGTTCTCCCAACTAAATCTGATCCTCCTCATTGTTGACCAAAGTTGACTTCATGGATCAAATGCCGGAAAAGTGGTAACTAGACTATATATGAGCTTATATATGTAAAACCATGTCCGAAAACAAGTTCTTCACGGTCTGACCTATATATGTCAATCCAAACATGCGACCTATATGCAACAAACCTAAAGCCCTCAAACCAAACCAAGACCTAGAACCTGAAACTACACTATCAGGAGTAGGCCGTCTGTTAAATAGTAGACAACATATTTCTCTCTTTCTTCTCTCTCCATCACATCATTCAAAATGTAATGTGGCATTCTCTTATAGACAGCTGATATGTACCATTGTATATGCCCTTATGCCGGTTGGATCACCGACGGTAAATTACCAACCAACCTGTGGTCAGACCTAGGGCTAGAAACGAACCGAGCCGGCTCGATGCGGCTCGGTCTAGTGGTGAGCTAAGCCAGGCTCGGCTCGGCTCGGCTCGCGAGCCGGCTCGTTGGCTCGCCGAGCCAGGACATTTTATCAGGAAATTAAACATTTATACAATAATTCATGTATTTGCAGTGAATAATATTAACTTACTAGTTACTACTAAATAATAGTAGTTGCTTAGTTGCTCTTTATCACACTTGTAGGAAATGGAATTGTCTCAACATCATCTTCATCATCTTTTTTTAAAAAATATAAGTCATTAGTCATACTAAATTCCATGCATGGGCTGGGCCGCCAAGCCAATTTGACTCGCGAGCCGAGCCAAGCCGGCTCGGTATTTTTGCGAGCCTGAAAATAGGCTTGACTCTAGCTGGATTCGAGCCACGAGCATGTGCGAGCCCGAGCCTGGCCACGAGCCGCGAGCTTATTTTCCAGCCCTAGTCAGACCGCACTCAGCTAGTGGCTAAAACCCTTTGTTAAAAACTTACTAACTACAAAAACCTGGTCGCACTGCTGCCACCTGTCGGACTGCAACCCATTTTAGTTAATTTAATTTATAATTGATATAGACTAATTGTTTTAATTAGCTAATTTCTATTTAATTATTATTATAAATTTTAGTTATTTAAGTATTTACTTAGAAATCGTATGGAAGTCAATTTGCTATTTTCCCCTAATTGTTTATCCTGAATTTCATAATAACTCAGGTCTGGCAGATAGATAGATAGATAGATAGATAGATAGATAGATAGATAGATAGATAGATGGACAGACAGATAGATTGTACTTGACATGAACTTTTTCTTTTAGTTTGCGGTGTTATAACTCGGATCCGGCAGATAGACGGTCAGATATTTCTGGTTAACATGAGAGTTTCCTCAAAATGCCTAATTAGTATATAAATGTATAAATAGATAGAATTTGTGCTGCGTTAGAATAGGATGCTTGTACACATTGTTTGTCTATAAATACAGGATCAATCTTCAAACAGATCACCAACTATCTATCTTTGGCCCTGTTTGGTACGGTTCCAGATTCTAATACAAACGGAAACGTTTCTAGATTCTTGGTAGAAACGTTTCAGGTAGAATCAGAATCACTGTCTGAAAACCGTTTGGCTAGCTGTCTGAATTCTATGAATCGGGGTGGAATGGGGTTGAGGGTGATTCAATCTTAGCGTGGAAAAAGAAGAAACTTCCGAGGAGAATCGTTCCGAGCTTTAGCTCGTTTGGCTGGATTTCTTCCAGATTCTAGTAGAAACGGTCCGATTCTAAATTACTAAACGGAGCCTTGTCTCGTCACTAATTCGATTCCAACCAGACCGATACGGACGGTTGTACCCATGACCATGAGCGATGCAGGGCCGCAAGTATAGGTAGCCAAATGGGCGGCCCGGCACGGCACGGCACGAGCACGACTAGGCACGGCCCGTTTAGGCACGGCACGATACAAAGACGCGATTAATCGTGTCGCGTCGTCGCGGTCGCCCACTGCCTAAGATCGAGCCCAGGCACGGCACGAAGAGGGAAAATAGTACGTCGCGGCACGAATAGCCCGTCGTGCTTTACGTGCGTGCCGCCTACCATCGACACTATACAATAAAACCCTCTTTAGACCAGCATTCAGACCAGCAGTAGCAATATGAGCATATCAACAATCACCAGATTCAGATTTTGAAAACTTGAGCTGTTTATACAATATTTGGCTGCCTCATTAAAAACCTTTCTAGGTAAAAACTCATACCTCATGAGAAAACCCTAGAAAGGAAAAAAGAGTACAAAATTTCAATTTACTTTGAAGTTTAAGAGAGTACAATACTACAATCCATATAGTCCATTACATAATGTAAATGTAAACTTCATCAAGAAACAGAAATAGAAATAGTATCATCAGTTGGTGTTGGTCCAGCACCGCCAGCAGCAGAAACTTCATCAAGAAACAAGTTTGTGTATGAATCTTGAAGATCTTTGTCCTCCACATTGTGTTGAGCTCTAGCTTCAGCTAGCTCCCAATCCTTGATGCAGGACAGCATCTCCACCATTTCAGGGTTCAAACGCCGCCGCCGCTCCTCGATCACCCTGCCAGTTAGACTAAAAGTAGATTCTGAAGATATAGTGGACACAGGCACTGTCATCACATCTTTAGCTAATATAGACAAAATGGGATAAGTAAGTTTGTGCTCATGCCACCAATTCAGAATGTCGAAGTCATCGTCGTAGTGGGCAACGTTGTCACTGTCCAGGTAAGTTGACAACTCGTAAATAGATCTTTGGAACAAAGCAAAGGCAGAAGTTGAAACAGATGATGATCTCCCACCACCACCAGAAGGTACACGAACACGAGAAGCAGAAGGTACAGAATCACCTAAATTTGCAACAGAGCCAGAAGATGCAGAATCAGCTGCCCCAAAGATTTTGCCCCAATCAGTTTTCTTCTTACCAATACCAGTGGTTGGTTGTGAAGGTCTCTGCAATCTCACTGCACCAAACTTGGTTTCATATTTGGAAAAGGTTCTATTTAATTCAGCCCTTACCTCAATTAAATAACTAGAGTAATCTGCACTAGTGAGATTAGATAACAACATAAGAACATTGTTGAAACCTCTCATCTTAGCTCTAGGATCCAAAATAAATGCAAAAGCATATAGCATTGGGATAGTCCTCCAAGATTTCGTAAATTTTGTTTTCATAGGAACAACTACATCTCTTAGCAGAGGATCATTCTCATATGAGTTAAGGTGTCCAAAGAATGTCAAGAATGTGATGCAAGATCAATGGAGATGTGGGATAATAAATACCAGACAGAGCAACAAATTGAATCATAGAACATCTCTAGGAATTGTAGAACTTGTTCACCAACATACCAGTGTGCATCAAGAAGTAGGGTGTGCCCCTGCTGTTGGGGATAGTGAGTATGTATGAAGACCTAAAAGTGCTTTTGTATGGCATGAGGTGCTTGAGCATGAGATAAGTGGAGTTCCATCTCACATCCATGTCCAAACCAAACTTACGAGGCCGTACCCCATAGCAACACAATAGCTTTTGTATGCAAAGAATACGTTGGTTTGAAGAATTCAAAAGAAATTGCTGTTCTGAAAGCCTCAACATAAGGCTTCAGCCGCTTCAAACCAGACTTAACAATTAGATTGATTATATGGCATGCACAACGTTGATGCAAGAAGACAGATCCAACATAACCACTAAACAAAGGCTTGAGCTTATCCATAGCACTAGTGTTTGCGAAGCATTGTCCAATGTAACGAGAAAATACCTTATCGGACAAGCCAAACTCACCGATCACAAAGGAAACACGATCGGCTATATTGTCACCTGAATGTGACACATCAATCAACCGAAGCCCTATAACCCTTTTTTCTAGCTCCCAATCAAGATTAACATAATGAGCAACCACACTAAGGTAATCCTCCTTAGCATTACTGCACCAAATATCGTAAGTAAGTGCAACAGATGAAACAGAATTTTGCAAAGTTTCCATAAGCTTACTACGACGTTCATTGAAATATTTCTCCATATCTCTAGTAGTGGTTTGCCTGGAGACACTGGAAAACCTAGGATTATGGGCACGCCTAATGTATTCCTCAAAAGCAGTAGACTCACCAAAGGAAAGCGGCACATCTTCTCTAGCAATCAAACGACAAAGTTCAAGACGAGCTACCTCAGATCGTAATCCCATTGACGAACAAAGGTCGCCAAGATTGAATCGAATCAAGGATCAATCCTGGTCGAATGACCGGCTTTCGCTTGCATCTATCACGGTGTCGTGACAAATGTCCAAGTACCACCAGAGAAAGAAGCGCACAACGTAGATTTGCAGATGAGGCACTTAGCAGCATACCTCACCTTCTTGCCATTATCGTTTCTAAACAACTTTTCAAAGTCGTTCCACACATCAGAGGTGGAGGCTCTGGGCCTCTTATTCTTACCACGGCCACGACATGTGGCTCCGGTGCTTGCACCGTCACCCTGCGACGGACTTGCGGCAGTAGAGGGATCAACATCGGCGTCGCCGCCAGCAGCTTCCGCTGCGCTGCTACCGAACAAGTCATCTTGGCCCAAGTCTTCTCCGGTGTCCCCTTGCAGCCGGAGATCGTGGTCGATGGAGGTAGGATCGAGCTCCTCCGCCATCGTTGGCCTCACGCGGTGGTAAGACTAGAGACTGGAGAGGACAGAGGACACTGGAGAGAGTCAGAGAGAGAGCGAGGAGGGACTGGGGACACCGGAGAGCGAGCGGTGGAGGCGCGCAGGCGCCGCGGTGGAGCGGCGGGCGGGGGGAGCGGCTAGGGTTCACGGGGATTGGGGAATGGGGGCGGAGCGGCTGGGGACACAGGGACAGGGAGTCGGGGAATGGGAAGGGGCGAATGGGACGGAGCGGCTAGGGTTCATGGCCTTATATGGTTTTCGCCGTTTCGCCTGATCGCCTCCGCATGGGCTGGGCGGTGGGTGGGCCACCGATTCATAACAATTGTGCTGTTCCATGCCCGTGCCCGTGCCGTGCCCATTTTACGTGCCCGTGCCGTGCCCCTTTTCCGTGCCGTGCCCGTGCCGGCCCACGGGCCAAGGGTCCGGCCCAAGCACGGCACGGGTGGTAGTGCCGTGCCGACCCGGGCACTATAAATGTCGTGCCGTGCCGTGCCTAGTGCCGGGCCCATCTTCCGTGCCTAGGGCCGGCCCGTTTAACACGGCCCATTTGGCCAACTATAGCCGCAAGGCTGGCGAGCTCGCTCTCCGAAGCCCGGTAGTCCGGCTGTGGCACCGTGAACCAGTAAGGGTCATGCAAGGGTCACTTCATGTTAAAACCAGTAAGGGTCACTTCATTAATTCCGTGCAACAACATATTTTTAGCGTGTGAAATCATGTGCGCGACCATATTTTAGGCTCTGTTTGGCAACTTGAAACCGGACCGTTTTTACTAGATTTTGGAAGAAACCCAACCAAATGGACTAAAGCTCGGAACGATTCTCCTCGAAACGTTTCTTCGTTTTCCACTCTGTAGTCGAATCGGTCTCAACCCCGTTCCACCCGATTCACAGAATCCTACCTGAAATATTTTTACCAAAAATCTAAAACTGTTTCCGTTTTTACTAAAATCTGAAACCGTACCAAATAGGATCTTAGTTGCTACGATATCTCATTAACAACTATAGCATGATCAGGCGGTGACTCTCTGGCTTCGATCAAGCGATCATCCACCGCGAGTACTTCATGCTGGAAATTAATTTCTTCTTGTTAAGTGGACCTACATGCTATGCACATACATACTTCGAATTTGCATGTTTGTGGGATTTGATCACTATTTCTTCACCAAAATTACCATGCGCACGCGTCAAGCATGTGTACAGAACGTTTCCACACCCAGAGTTTTTACTTGACAACTCAACACTGTAACGCCTATACACCCAAGAAAGGGGAGGGAAAAGAGAGAGAGAGCCTTAAAACGCCTCCCTATTTTGCGCCAATAGCTCGATCAATCTCTAGAAGCTGAAACTCTCCAAGAACCAGTAAGAACAGATCACTGCATTCGCCATTCTCTTTGCTGCGTCGCCACAAGCTTCTCCTCGCTCAACTGCTCCCCGCCATCTCCTCCATGGCTGCCGGCGTTCCATGTCTCTCGCTGTTGGCCACCCCCATGCGGTCTTCGGTCGCCGCGACGCCAAGGCGGCCGCCGTGGGGAGGGCCGCGACGGCAAGAAGCCTCACCGTTCGCCGCCCGCGCGAAGATGATGGACGAGGGCAACGAGGTGCCGTTGCAACGTCTGATCGCCACCGCGGCTGGCGCCGTGAGGTTTTCGGCGAAGGGTACGTACGACGTCAAGGAAACGTTGTTGTTAACAGTAATAATTAACACTATTAGGAAATTAAGTATATCTTTAGCTGAAGTTAATTACAAGCTATTATGGTTTGTTTTTTTATATAAACAGCATAATCTATTATATAATAAAAAGTTTACGACAGTCGTTTTACAACTCTTAAGAAAAAAAGATAGATATTCTAGAATTTTTTCCAGCCTTTAATTTAGTATAACCTAATCATCTAGCACTTAATCAAGGGTCCTTAATTTGGTGAATCCAGGGCATGCTACCATGTTAAGAATAATCATTACTACAGGAATATACATTACAATCGATTTTTTTTTGTAATCACAGTTGGTTTTGGTGGCGACACAAAATCTTTAGACAATGATGAGGATGCTCTATCACAATTGGTTCTCGCGCGATAGTGATAATTAGTCATCACAATCGGTTCTAACATAGAACTGACTATAATAAAGGGCTTATCACAGTCGGTTCCTACCTAGAACCAATTGTGATGAGGACCCCCCTCATCTGTGTCGGTTCTAGCTAAGAATTGACACAAATGAGGGAGTCCCCTCATCACAATCGGTTCTAGCAAAGAATCGACTGTGATAACCCCATTTCACTATTGTTGATTGGTTTACAGTATGCATATCACATTCACAATATTTTAGAACACAAACACTTTACAATACACATATCACATTCGAACACAGACATACTTAACAATCAGTACACATACATCCATCTACCCATTCATCCAATTAAAATACAGTGATACACTTGATAAAATATTGTGCACATGTTTATGAAATATACTTGACAATATTTTATAGAGCTAATGATGAATCTAAACTCCATATCTGCATTGTACTTAGTCTACACCACCTCCTCGGCTTTGCAGCCATGCCCATTTGCCATTACCATGAATCTGGAAATAATTGAAAAATTAATTAGTACATGATATAATAGGCAAATAAGAAAATAAAGTTAATTTGGACAAGAAGAAATCACAATACATCAAAGTAACACATGTTCTTCCTAAGGTTACTTGCCAGTACAAGAAGAAATAAAGTAAAGAGCTTTTAAACTATGTGTATGAAGTTCCTTACCAGTACACACCTATTTTTCATGAAACCTTCTTGCAACTTAAAGTACAAATGTGCATAGATTACTATCGAAGTGCTCCATACAACGATTTCTTTCAAAACTAAGAAATGCAAAAACCAAGATCCACACCTTGTCGGCGTATTTTACACCAAGGTACCCGCTCCCTCGCGCTACAAAAGGAATCAAGTGGCAACCAGGGCGTGCTTGGGCCCGCTGCCACGGCAAAAGAAAAACCCATACGGTGGTTGCGCCCAATGACACGTGGCGTCTGAGCCAGGCGGTAGGCGACCAGCCGGTGGTCGCCCTGCGGACACGCGTGGCGTCTGAGCCAGGCGGCTGGCGACACCGGTGATCGCCCAGCCGGACACGTGGCGTCTGAGCCAGGCGGCGACGACGGCAAAGGTGGTCGCCGGCGACACGTGGCGTCTGAGCTAGGCGCGCACCATCCTCGGATAGTCCTGTCGAGATCGGGGACATTAAATGCGAATCGTGCGCATTTAATGTGGAAGCATGGGAGCTGCGGCGTGGCGGCGCGCCTTCCCAGCGCATCATGGCTTTGGGAGACGTCACAACTACACCTCACCCCGTGACGGAGCAGGCGGCGTTAGTGGACATGGGGCCCAAGGCGGGACTATGATAGATACAAAGCAGCATTAATGGATGTAAGAACAACAAGGCGCATTAAATGAGCCCATGCCAGTGTAATGATGATAGCTTGCAGTGTAAGCCTCCCATGCGCCCCCGTCAGTCCGAGTATAAAAGGGAGCCGGGGTGCATGGGAGAGGGGGTTCGACTCATTGTGGGTAGGTTTTCATCCTCTCCAGCAAGAACACAAGCAATACCAAGAAAGGCAGGACTAGGGTTATTACTCTTCGGAGGGCCTGAACCTGGGTAAAAAACTCTTTGCGTTCCCCCATTAGCCTGAGCCTCCGCGTCTCTGATCGTCACCGCTTTTCCTTCCGAGGCGATTGCCCGAAAGCCCCCCGTCGTAACCTCATAAGCACCTGCCTCGAGGTGCCTGTTGGCTAATACGCCGACAAGGGCGCGCAGTAGGGGCTATTGGTGGTTAGATTGCCTACTCTTTTTCACTCTCGCTGGGGGCTCAAGAGAGTAGGGGCGCTTATGTCCGCATGGCGGAATCGCATTCCAAGCGCGAATCTGCCGAGGCAAGGGGCGCCGTAGCCGGTCCCAATGTTCGAAGAGGGGCCGGGCCACCCGGCCCCTCCGCCGCGGAGCGTACACTTGGCTCCGCGCCCAGGGTCACCGTCATCCAGCGCTTGGCGCTGGGGACGACACCCAGCCGAAGCCTTCAGCGGCCCGGCTCCTCGATCATCCTCCGGTGACCACTGGGGACGACACCCGCCACTCCTTGGCTGCGGGATATCGTCCACTGGTGGATGCCGCCAAAGAACAAGTTGAAGCGGCGACCACCGGGCTTCCAGATGAGGCGACAGGAGCTCACAAGAACCGACGCCACGGTTTCCAGCCGCCACACGACAATTTCTCCCGGCACCAAGGACCGGGGCAAGGGGAAGGGAGTCCTGGTTGCAACCCCCTCTGTAACGGGGGGATGGGCACGTGACTCCGCTTCTTCCCGCGGTCCCCCCGAGTCCAGGGGGAACCGCGAAGACCTTCGATCGCGCCTTGACGAGAGGCAACGTCAGCGCGACGGTGACCTGCGTCGTGTCCTTCGCGAGCGCCGTGAGGGTGCAAGACCGGGGGCTCCTCCCTCGGACTCTGGCGAGAGCGAGGTCACACTCCTCATCCTCTCCTCAGGATCGAGGGGCTGGCGAACGGCGCTGCTCCCCCTACAACGTCGGATGCCAGGCGTTCTCTCTCCGCCTTCGACAAGCTGCATGGCCGGAGAGGTTCCGCCCCGCCTCCTTCGAGAAATATGATGGTACCACCAACCCGGAGGAGTTCCTGCAGATCTACACCACGGTGGTGCGTGCGGCGGGAGGATCCGAGAAAGTAATGGCCAACTACCTCCCAACATCGCTGACGGGCTCTGCCCGGTCTTGGCTGCTTAACCTCCCGCGAGGCTCTGTACACTCGTGGGAGGAGCTGTGCGACATTTTTGTCGCCAACTTTCAGGGCTCTTACGCTCAACCAGGCGTGGAGGACGATCTCCACGCTCTGGAGCAGAAAGAGGGGGAGTCCCTGAGAGAGTTCATCCGGCGGTTCAGCCACTGCTGCAACACGATCCCCCGGATTTCCGAGCAATCGGTGATTATTGCTTTCCGGAGGGGGGTCCGAGACCAGAAGATGCGGGAAAAGATGGCCACGCGCGTCATCTCAACCACGTCTGAGTTGTTTTCCCTGGCGCACAAGTGCGCCAGGCGGCCAAGCCTGGCGCGCGACAAGACCTCTCGACTCGGCGATGTTTGGCGCCTCGAAGTCCTCCGACCGCAAGAAGAAAAAGAAAAGCGGCGGAGGCGACCGCTAGGAGGTCTTGGTCGCCGAGCCGAGCTCAAGTCCCGGCCATGATTTACCAGACCGGCGAGATGAGCGGCGGGCGTGGCGACCGCAGGGACCGCCGCCGCCGCGCCATGAACGATGGTGGCAAGCCCTATTGCCCCATCCATCGAACAAGCGGACACGACTTGGAGGATTGCCAGGTTGTGTCCAAGTTGGTCGACAGGCGGCTCAAGAAGCGCCGTGAGAAAGACCACGAAGACGAAGACGACGAAGATGCAGCTCCGTTAGCCTTCCAACAGGCAGAGCGCACTGTGGCGTTCATACACGGTGGCTTCGCCACTTACTCATCGAACTCGCAGTACAAGCGAGATCTGAGACAGTGTGTGCCACAACGTCATCCTCCGGCGAGTCGGCCGTTGAAGTGGTCGGGCAATCGATCACTTTCACCGGCCGACCACCCGGAGAACACCTCCGGCCCTGGCCATCTCCCGATCGTGGTGTCTCCCACGGTCCGCAACGCAAAGCTGGGGCGGGTCCTAGTTGATGGAGGCGGTGCCATCAACTCGCTATCTGTCGGAGCGTACCAGCGCTCCAAATCCCGTCTGAGGAACTTCGTCCGCCCCGCTTTTACTGAGTTGCCCCGGTGTAGGCCTCTTACCCTGGGGCAAGTCCGGCCGCCGGTTACGTTCGGAAGTTCGGAGAACTTCGGACAGAGTGGTGGATTTTGAGGTCGCCGATTTCGACCTCCCTTACAACGCTCGCTCGGCCGCCCGGCCCTGGTCAAGTTCATGGCGGTGGCCCATTACGCCTACATGCTAGTGAAGATCCTGTGGCCTGGAGGTCCGACACGGTGAAGGTGGATAGATCGAAGCCTGCGACTCGACAAGCACCGCAGGATCTCGCCGGAACCACCGCTTTCGGCCGCGACAAGGGCGACAACCGGGCTCCCCTCGGTCAAGACCAGCGCTCCGCCAGCCCTTGGGCGAGGCAAAGGCGGTCCCGTGGGCGAGGAAGGCTCGGGCAAGGTTGTCAAGATCGGCACCGACCTCGGCGCCAAATAGGAAGACGCGCGTCACCTTCCTCCGGTCTAACCTGGATGTGTTCGCCGAAACCTTCGAAATGACCGGGTCCCCAGGAGGTGATCGAGCACCGATTAACAACGCTCACCTGAGCGCACCGGTTCGGCAAAGATCCGGCGGCAGCGCTGAGCGACAGGATGCCATTCGGGATGAAGTGGAAAAACTTTTGTCTGCTAAGATCGTGCGGGAGGCCACCTACCCGAGTGGTCGCCAACCCGTGCTTGTGAAGAAGTCCAACGGAGGTGGCGAATGTGCATCGACTTTCTTGACCTCAACAAAGCCTGCCCCAAGGACCCGCACTTTGCCAGGATAGACATCGTCGTCGACTCCACGGCGGGGTGCGAAGCTCTGTGCTTCCTCGACGCCTATTCCGGCTACCACCAGATCAGCATGGCGCGAGAAGATGAAGAAAAGATCGCTTTTGTGACTCCCCTCGGTGTATACTGTTATGTCAGGATGCCTTTCGGGCTGAAGAACGCTGGCGCCACCTACCAGCGGGCCATGCACATAGTATTTCGGCCCCAAATAGGGAAGAATCTGGAAGTGTATGTTGATGATCCGTGGTAAAAACAAAAAAGGCGATGAGCTCGTTCAGATCTAGAAGAGATCTTCTCTCGCCTTAGAAGCTCATGCAAGTTGAATCCCGAGAAGTGTGTGTTTGGTGTTTCATCTGGAAAGTCGCTCGCTTCTGGTCTCCAGCCGTGGAATCGAAGTCAATCCGGAAAAGATAGAAGCAATCGAGCGGATGCAGCCGCCTACCCGGCTCAAGCAACTGCAATGCTTGACTGGCCGGCTAGCCTCCCTGGGCCGGTTCATATCCCGGCTCGGGGAAAGAAGTCTGCCGCTGTTCAAGCTATTGAAGAAGACCAACTCATTTGAATGGACCCCAGAAGCCCAACGAGCATTTGAAGATCTGAAGAAGTACCTCTCTTCCCCCAGTCTTTGGTTGCTCTGGCCGCCGGCGAGCCGTTATCAGCCAGATGTCGCGGCTAGCCCTTCTGTCGTAAGCGCGGCACTGGTGGCGGAACGGGAAGGTGTTCAACGGCCGGTGTACTACATCAGCAAAATGCTACACGACGCAGAAACAAGGTACCCTCAGGCTCAGAAGATGGTCTATGCTGTGGTGGTAGCGTCGAGAAAGTTGCGGCACTATTTTCAAGGGAGGGAAATCACAGTAGTCTCCTCATATCCTTTGCGTGAAATCCTCCACAACCGAGAAGCCGAGGGCCGCATCGCAAAGTGGTCTGTCGAGCTGGGGGAGTTCGGTGTCAAGTTCGCTCCTCGCACTGCGATAAAGAGTCAAAGGCTGGCGGACTTTGTCGTCGAGTGGACTCCAGCCGAGCCCGAAGCCGATGAGGTCCCCGCCCTCCCTGGACGCTCTTCTTCGACAGGTCCTTCAGGCTTGAAGGCGCGGCCGGGTTCTTCTCGTCTCTCCGACCGGGACCTCCTCGCACGTAGTCATCCTCGACTTCAAGGCCACTAACAACGCCGCCGAATACGAGGGCTTGCTGGGCCGGGCCGCGTCGCCGCAGCCGTCGGCGCCCGGCTACCGCAGTAAAGGGCGACTCCTGCTGGTCGCCAATCGTGCAAGGAAAGACTTCTCTGTCGACCCGCCATGGCGGCGTACTGGCGGAGGTCGTGAAGTTGGAAAGGCATTTCAAGGGTTGGGGTATACTCACATCCCCGACGCGACAACCATCTGGCAGACGAGCTCGCCAGCTCGCCTCAACCAGATCTCCCGTGGCTGGGTCTTTGAAGAAAGGCTTCGCGATCAGCCCATCGCAGCCCCCATTTCCGGCGGGGACGGTGGTGATGCCGCTTCAGCCCTCGCTCTTGGAGGGAAAGTGGCTCCGGCGGAAACGCTTGGCCAAGCGGAGTACCCGGACGGCCACCTCGTGGTCGCTGTGCTTGACCGGGAAGGCACATGGATGGATCCGATCCTGGCCTACCTGAGGGATCAAGAATGCCCCGACGATGATGAGTCAGCAGAGAAGTTAGCACGAAAGGCCAAGTGCTATACCCTGGTGAGCGGGGATCTATACCGCCGGGGTAAGAACGGAATTCTTCTGAAGTGCATCACTCGGGAAGAGGGGAGCAGTTTGCTCTCTGATATCCACGGAGGCGTGTGCGGGAGCCATATGTTCGGACGAACGATGGCGGGAAAGGCTTTCCGTCAAGGGTTCTATTGGCCAACCGCCCTCCAGGATGCTTGCGAGCTGGTGAGGAGATGCGAAGCGTGCCAGTTCCACGCCAAGCAGATCCACCAACCAGCCAGGCCACGCAAACTATCCCGCTCTCTTGGCCCTTCGCGATGCTGGGGCTGGATATCCTGAGCCCGTTCCTCGCGGCCACAGGGGCTACACCCACTGCTCGTCGCGTCGACAAGTTCACCAAGTGGGTGGAAGCCGAGGCGATGAGATCCATCACCGCCACAGTGCGATCAAGTTCATACGAGGGATCTTCGCCCGCTTTGGGGTCGCCAACCGCATTATCACCGACAACGGCGCACAGTTTACCAGCGCGACCTTCTTGGATTTCTGTGAAGAGATGGGCACCAAAGTCTGCTTTGCCTCGGTCGCCCACCCCAAGAGCAACGGCCAGTCGAGCGGGCCAACGCTACCGGGTATTGAAGGGCCTCAAGACCCGGGCGTTCGGCCGACTCCACAAGCGTGGCGCCGGTGGATCGAAGAACTCCGGCGTGTTGTGGTCACTGACCACTCCTAGCCGGGCTACGGAAACTCCTTTCTTCCTGGTCTCTGGCGCAGGCTGTTCTCCCTTCGAATTGAGCTGGATCACCCGCGTCGCGGCGTTCACGTAAGAGGAGCAGGAGGGTCTGGCGGGCGACGCCAACTTCCTGGAAGAGGCGCGAGATCGAGCGGCTTTGCGGCGCCGCAAGATACCAACAAAGTCTCGGCGGTACCACGCCTCCGGTCAATGAGAGAACATCGGCGTGAGCGACTGGTCTTGCGAAGAATCGATCGCATGCCGGGTCGCATAAACTGTCTCCCAGTGGGAGGGACCCTTCAAAGTGGTCTCGCCTCGTCCGGGGTGGTCGGTGGCCATCAAGACGGTGAAGAGCTAGCAAACTCCCAAAACATAGAAAATCTCAAGTTCTACCCTCGACCGGTTGTAAGTCCTAGGTCTGTCCCGACCGGCCGGAGTATGTCTTCCTCTCCGCCGTGGGTCGGGAGACCTTATGTTTAAAGTTAAATATTCGCTTTCTTTATCTCGAAAGTATTAGTTCTTTCGCCTCTCTTCGGTCTTTTGCCCATCATTGGCAGCGCCAAGGCACCTGCCCCACAGTGCCTGCCGCCTTGCAAATACCGAGAGTAAAGACGGAATCGCTAAGTGAGCGGCGTCTGCGAATCAAGGTTGGGCGGTGGCTCGGCCACGACCCCGGCGGCCATGACACTCGGGTGTCCCGTGGGTCGGCGTCTCGAGCACCGTTACCAAAAGCCCAAGGTCCTGTCACGACTCACTAAGTGTTCGTTCCCTAGCGGCTACAGGAGGTAAATTTTGCTAAGGCGAAGGGTTTGAGGGCCGAGGTCATGGCGCAAGACTTGAAGTCTTTAAGCGATTATGTGCTCATTCGTGTGGAACCAGAAAAAATTACGGCAAAAGCAAGTTCTTAAGCAACCTGGCCAGAAATTTTACATTACTACTTCGTTCGAGATGACAGTGGCCCAAAGTTTTGCAGGCAAGGTCACCACCGATAAAAAAAGGGAAGAAAAGCTACTGAGGGGGCGCCGGAGGGTCCTCCGGGTCATCTGCCGCCTCCTCAGCTGCCGCCGCATCTTCAGCATGAGGGGCCACGTCCAGCACCAGCGCCACGTCCTCCGCCACCGCCTCCATCTGGGGGTTCTCCATCGTTAGCTGGGCGGCAACCTGCTCGGAGGCTTCGTGAACTCGCTCCTCCGCCTGCGCCCAGTCACCCTCTAGCCCTTGAACAGCAACCGCCGGATTGAAGTTGGCGTCACGGCTGGCGTAGCAAGCCGACGCATTTGGCCGTAGCCGCTGCGATCGCGCCTCCTGGGCGGACCGAGCCGAAGGGCGGCAGAAGGCGCGTGAGGAAGTCCGCGGTCCGGCAGAGGCAAAAGGCGTAATGCCGCGGGCCTCTCCTCTCGCGGACCCGGTTGCTCCGGCCCCAATGGAGCAAGGTCGGCCACCGTCCGATCAAGGCGTGACGCAAAGATCCGCAGCTGTCTCCACCTCCGACCGGGTCCGGCCGCTCTCTCCGCCTCGGCTCAGAGACGCCGGCGCGGCCGGTGCTTTGCTCCCGCCGCTCCGCTCCCTCCGCAATCGCAGCTCGATCCGCCTCCCGATCGTGCGAGTCCGCCACCTCCTCGCGAGGCGGTTGATTCGGCTCCGCCTCAGTCAACCGCTCCTCGCTCGTCACCAGGCGATTGCTCGTCTTTGGAGTAGAGCTCGCCAGGAGCCGCCCAGGGCATCGGCGTCCGCCGAGGAACGGAGGCGGTGGGAAGTTCAGGGTAGGGGCGGGGCGAATGGGCCTTGGCCTTGACCGTGGCCCGGCAGCGGCGCTCTGGAGATGCGTCCGCCGGCCCCCGACCGTCCTGAGGTTCGGCGACCCGGTGATCGACCACGACAACGCGGCACCTTGGCCGCCCCGTCCTGGCGGCGGGGATGTCCGAAGCAGGAACCCTGAACAAAAGAGGAAATAACGGTAAGGATTAATCTTAACGAAAGTTTTTATTTTTTTTTGCATCTCCAGGTGAATACCTGGGCGCTGGCCTTGGGAAACGGGGCACGCTCGGAATTAGGACCAGCCCTCCGCAAGGAGGCGGAGGCGGATCCGTCGCAGCCAGCGGAGGCGGAGGTAGACCCGTCACTGCTGGCGGCGGAGGCAGAGTTGGGAGGAAGGTGAATGTGGTGAATGGCATAGAAGTTGAGAACAGAAAGATAAAAGTCAGAAACCGGCGGAAGTAGGCCGGCAAGGAGCTGCCACCCGAAGAAAACCACTTCCCAGCCGGCAGTGGGGCTCGGCCTCCGGCGGAGGCGAAGGGCGCCCCCGGTGATGTTCTGGGAGAACCTAGCGGCTCTCTCCTCCTCAATGATCGAAGAAGGAAGCACCGGAGCCATCGGGAGGATGGAGATTTCGAAGCGCAACCGCAAAGGGGATGAAGCAAGGAAGCTTGAAACGTCGGAAAGATGTGGAATGCGGAGAGTTGAAAGGGGGAAGAACCGCTCCCCCTTCGATCGGCCTTTTATAAGGCCTCGGAAGGTGAATCGGCGGGAAAACCGAAAAGGCGCGGCGATTCGAAAAAGAGGAAGTTTAAAAGCCCCATAAATAGGGCGCATCCCAAGGAACGTGCGGCGGTTACAAGGAGGGTGTAACCGCGCAAACCGCTCGGGAATCGGAGAAGTCGGAAGATCTTTTTTGCAAGGCGCGCGAACCTTTGAAGGGTCCCACCCAGGAGCTAGAGCAGTTCTCAAGCCGCCGATTAAAGACGAAGAAGAGCAGAACACCGAAAAGCGCTCCTAGGTGGGCCCGGGGGCTACTGTCGGCGTATTTTACACCAAGGTACCCGCTCCCCCGCGCTACAAAAGGAATCAAGTGGCAACCAGGGCGTGCTTGGGCCCGCTGCCACGGCAAAAGAAAAACCCATACGGTGGTTGCGCCAATGACACGTGGCGTCTGAGCCAGGCCGGTGGCGACCAGCGGTGGTCGCCCTGCGACACGTGGCGTCTGAGCCAGGCATTGGCGACCAGCCGGTGATCGCCCAGCCGGACACGCGTGGCGTCTGAGCCAGGCGGCCCAGGCGACCAGCAAATGGTCGCCGGCGGACACGTGGCGTCTGAGCTAGGCGCGCACCATCCCGGGATAGTCCTGTCGAGATCGTGACATTAAATGCGAATCGTGCGCATTTAATGTGGAAGCATGGGAGCTGCGGCGTGGCGCGCGCCTTCCCCAGCGCATCATGTCTTTGGGAGACGTCACAACTACACCTCACCCGTGACGAGCAGGCGGCGTTAGTGGACATGGGGCCCAAGGCGGGACTATGATAGATACAAAGGCATTAATGGATGTAAGAACACGGCGTGCGCATTAAATGAGCCCATGCCAGTGTAATGATGATAGCTTGCAGTGTAAGCCTCCCATGCGCCCCCGTCAGTCCGAGTATAAAAGGGAGCCGGGGTGCATGGGAGAGGGGGTTCGACTCATTGTGGGTAGGTTTTCATCCTCTCCAGCAAGAACACAAGCAATACCAAGAAAGGCAGGACTAGGGTTATTACTCTTCGGAGGGCCTGAACCTGGGTAAAAAACTCTTTGCGTTCCCCCATTAGCCTGAGCCTCCCGGTGCCCGGATCGTCACCGTTTTCCCTTCCGAGGCGATTGCCCCGAAAGCCCCCCGTCAGAACCTCATAAGCACCCGTCTCGGAGGTGCCTGTTGGCTAGTACGCCGACACACCTCTCATGGAGTAATCATTCCATCCCATTGCCTGGCTACCTTCACCTCGGCTAAGTGAGAGGGAGAGCAGGAGAAGGAGAGGAGCAAGTGGAGGAGATGAGTACTGGTGAGCATAAGGGTGTGTATAAATATATAGTGGATATGTGGAGTGGCTTTCCCAGCAAAATTATTTTAAAATTGGAACCCGCTCGCACCCAAATTTCACTTTGGCGGGACTATCCCGAGCACATCACAATCTGTTCTGAATTAGAAGCGATTGTGATGTGCCCCTCATCATAATCGATTTTAGCTTAGAACTGATTATGATGGCCCCCCTTCACAGTCGGTTCCCACCTAGAACCAATTGTGATGAGTACCCTCATCTGTGTTGGTTCTAGCTAAGAACCGACTATGATGACACACCTCATCACAATCGGTTCTAAGAACCGACTGTGATGAGCCCCTCATCCTCATTTCACTATTGTTGATTGGTTTACAGTATGCATATCACATTCATAATATATATAGAACACAAACACTTTACAATATATATTCACCAAATCAAAATTGAATTTAATTCCTAGTGCAAAATTGAAGAGATTTGAAGGAATGCTCACCTTTTGAAGAAAACCACAAATGGGGGGGGAATATTCACAAGCTAGGATTTCAACTTTGCCGTCAAACCACCATCTCCTCAAGAATTTCATAATTTCTCACCCATATTGGTATCAACCATATCACTAATGATAGGTAACACATTCATCAAATCAAAATCAAATTTATTAATGCAAAATTGAAGAGATTTGAATGAATACCCATCTTTTGAAAAAAGCCACAAATGAGCGAAAATCTGCTCAAGCTAGGGCTTCAACTTACCCTCTTAACACATATTCTAAAGGATTTCATAATTTCTCACCCAAGTATAAATTTCAACCAGAGTATGTGTTTTTTTTTTGGGCAATGGCGATTTTTTGGCTCTAGAATATTAACAGAGGAGAGTTCACCCCGAGGGTATAAAAACCTAGTGAGGCTCATCACAATCAGTTGTATGTTTCTTAGTTTCTTCACACACACGTTTGATATTTTCCTTTTTAATAATATTAGGAATAGCACTTGTAATCAACATGAGCCAATAAGACAGTATATATATGTACATGAGGGTATAGAAGGAAAGCCTATATAAGATAATATCTATACAAGACTAACAATCTCTATACAAGACAACTAGCAATCTCTTATATAAGGTAACTAGAATACTATCTAACACTCCTATCAAACTCATGGTGTATTTACAACACTGAGATTGGAGGGATAAAAGTTATGATGAACTCTATTTTGTGTATTCATGAAGAATTCTGCCAATTGAAACTTTGAAGACACATACTGAAGAGCCACAACCTGATCCTGCACCTGTGACCGCATATAAGAAGTATCAACACTGATATGTTTGGTGAGCTCATCTTCACTGGATCTCGAGCAATGCTAATAGCACCTGTACTGTCAGATAAAAGAGGAGTCAGTGTAGAAATAAAGACATCAAAATCCTCAAGTAACCACCATAGCCAAGTAACCTCTGCTATCAAAAGAGCCATAGCCTACAATTCAGCCTCATCACTCGAACGAGAAACTGGTGTCTTCTTTTTAGTCTTCCAAGCAATGAGAGAACCATCAAGAAAACATAGTAAGCAAAAAGAGACTGACGATCAGAGTGATCACTAGCCCATGTAGCATCAGAGCATGCTTGGAGCTGTAAAGAGTTGGAGTGTGGAAAGAAACGACAATGAGAGATAATTCCACAAAGATATCATAGAACACGAAGAAGATGACTATAGTAGAGCTAAGTGGGAGCAGAAATGAACTGACTTAAGATATGAACTGAATACAAAATGTCAGGATGAGTGACACCAAGGTAAACAAGACTCCTAACAAGATGGTGATAGCAAGTAGGATCCTCAAGAGGTTCACCACTAGTAAATCGAAGGTGAACATTGAGCTCCATGTGAGTCTCAATTATACGCTGATCAGTGAGAGAAGCACGATCAAGAAGATCCTGGATATACTTCTCTTGGGAGAGGAAGAAACCCTCAGATATAGAAAGCCTCAATCCTAAGAAAGTAAGGAAGGGGACCTAGACCGAATATGAGAAACTACTCACTGAGAAGAGCTTTTACAAAAGCAATATACTAAGAATCATCTCCAGTAATGATCATGTCATAAACATATAGAAGAAGAAGAGTCCGACCACGAGGCGAAGTGTGAACAAAGAGTGCAGGATCATGAGCACTAGCATAAAAATCAGTCGTAGTGACCACAGAAGAAAAATGCTCAAATCAAGCATAACGGGCTTGCTTAAGCCCATAAAAAGAGCGATGAAGCTGACAAACCATGCCCTCAAGAACAAAAATACCCCGGTGGTGGTTGCATATAGACCTTCTCATGCAACTCACCATTAAGAAAGATATTCTTGATATCAAGTTGAGAGATAGACCACTCACGAGCAGAGGTGACACCAAGTAGAGTGCGAACAATGGTCATGTGAGCCATAGAAGCAAAAGTCTCATCACAATGATGACCATGCTCCTGCTGAAAACCATGTGCCACAAGATGAGCCTTGTAGCACCCAAGAGAACCATCAGAGCAAGTCTTAATTTTATAGATCCACTTGCACATAATAGGACGAACACATGGAGGAAGAGGTACAAGATCCCATGTGCCAATGTGCTCAAGGGCAGCAAGCTCCTCTGCCTTCGCATGTTGCCATTCCTAATGAATAATAGCATCACGATAATAAGTCGGCTCGGCCAGAAATGCACCAGCAAAGCCAAGGCGCTCAGGAGGCCGAATAGACTGTCGATCGTGAAGATCATAGCGAGTAGGAGACACTAAAAAAGGTGACTCAGCAGGAGAAGAAGATGGCACATCAGAAAAATCCTCAACTCACGGATGATGAGTGTAGTATAGACGATAAGAAGGAACAATGTCTGAAGAAACCTCTAGAGGAAGTCGGTGATGAAGAAGATGACGATGAAAGAGATGCCAATTGTGATAGAGGAAACATGACAACTGGAGTATCAGAAAAAGTCAGAAAAGAAAGTGGCTCGACAAGAGATGTTGGAGTGGAAGAAGAACAAGGGTAGAAAGGATGGGACTCATCAAAAGTAACATTCTGTGAGATCCACATCCGTTGGGCGTTGGCCAACAAGATCCCACAACGATATCTCTTATGCTCAACACTATATCTCAGAAAAATGTACTCAACAGACTAAGCGGCCAGCTCGTTACGTTCACGAGTTGCAAGAAAAACATAGCACGCACACTCAAAAAGACGAAGTCCAGAATAATCGAGAGGTATGCAACAAAGACTCTCCACTGGAATTCCACCATGAAGAGTCGAAGAAGGCTGGATATTAATCAAGTAGGTAACAGTGGAAACAGCCTCGGCCTAGAAGTGAGGTGGAATAGCGGAAGCAAGCATAAGAGCACAAGCTGTCTCAAGAAAATGACGATACTTGCGCTCAGCCACACCATTGTCAGCATAAGTACCAGGACAAGAAAACTAAAAAAAGAGTGCATTGCATAGCAAGAAAATCTTGAAGTGCTCTTAACAAATACTTCCCTAGTGAGTCGGCATGAAGAACACGAATGAAAGATTAACTGAGTATGAATCACAGTGGCAAAATTCTTATAGATAGATAAAACCTCACTACGAGAAGACATAAAATATATCCAGGTGTGACGAGAGAAATCATTTATAAAAAGAATATAATATTTATGACCCCCTTTGGAAACAAAAGGAGCTGAACCCCAAACATCAGAATGAATAAGATCAAAGGGAGCTGGGATACAGACTCACTGGAAGGATAGGGGAGTTGTAGCTGTTTACCAATCTTATAACCACACAGTCTAAAGAGATATCACCAAACACAAATCCATAAAGGCCACGATGAACTAAAGAAGACATACGAGAATCACAAAGATGTCCCAAACGGGGATGCCATTGGGAAAAGGACCCAGTAGAAGATGCAACAGATGCTGAAGCAGTGGAGGAAATGAAGATACTGGTAGCGGCAGCGGAAGGAAGACAAAGCTAGTCAAGCTCTCAAAGACGTTGAGAATCATGGCGGCGAGGGCCAATCCCAATCAGAGACCCTGTGTGATAATCCTGAATACAACAAGAGTCAGAATCAAGGATAACACGACAACCATGATCAGTAAGCTGCCCAACAAATATGAACTGCATGGTCAGTTTAGGAACATGAGAAACAACATGAATATGAAAAGATGAAGACAAAAGAGTGCCTCGTTCTGCAACAAAAAGAGAAGTACCATCTGCGGTATGCATAGTGATAGGAGTAGCAAGAGGACTATTGGAATAAAGACTCGTGGGATCGGATGTCATATAAAAAGAAGCTCCATAGTTAAGAATCTATGGTGTAATACCTGATGAGAAAGGTGGTCTCTCACTGGAAGACTAAGCAGCACAACTAGCAAAACCTATCAGTGTAAAGGCAGCCATGCAACGTAGTAGCGTAAGAATCTCCTGAGTGGAATCAGAACCAACAGAGGTCTGCTGAGGGGAGGTACCCAATAGTCCAGTGCCCTTAGAAGGGCATCTACCTTGACGAGAAAGATCATTCTTCTTCCAGTAGCAGAACTGGAGTAGGCACCACTGACGGAGGAGTAGAACGAGGTGTCACCAAGAATGAAGGAGACACTAGCAGATCCACACCATGAAGGCAAGTCTCCTCAGTATGAATAGTTACAAGGGCCTCCAACAAGGTCACACGAGGATGATGAGCAAGCAGCTGGTCACGAATCTGCTCAAATTCGGTCCGAAAACTTGTCAGGAAGTCAGAGATGTGGTGAAACTCCAAATGAGAGTGCTGACGCTGACAGCACTGACAAGTGCGGCAAACCTCCGGTTTCAGAGAATCAAGCTGTTGCCACACCGAGGACAGCTACGCATAGAACTCATCCATAGTAGAATCATCCTGCTATGGATTCAACATGAGGGTGACGTCAGCCACGTCAGGAATAGCACTTGTATTCAATATGAGGCCAATAAGCCAGTATATATACATTTACATGAGGGTATAAAAGGAAAGCCTATATAAGGCAATATCTATACAAGGCTAACAATATCTATACAAGGCAACTAGAAATCTCTTATATAAGGCAATTAGGATACTGTGTAACAAATATATCCTTAAGTATCTAATAGTTGTGAGTATAAATATGTAAATGTAGAAGTTATTGTGTTTTTTAACCATTATCATTCATAGTATCTAAATATAAGTTTGTTCTACTGGTAGTAGAACTGAAATCCAAAAAACGTCATTTTTGTTGCTTTAATCAGTATCTATTTGCTCCTATGTCCATGCTCACATGCCGGCCCAGGCTGGCGGGATAGTGGCCAGTGTAGACACCCAATAGCGCTACCGGCCACTTGGACTAGCCAAGCACCGACCCAACTTTCCACTACCTTATCAAGTTGGTTATTGAGACCTCTAAAATAATTCTAAGCCTATATTCCGTACTTTTGGATTTGGTTTATCTTCATTTCTGTTTGTTGAATGTAGGGTTAAAAATGAAACATAACGTTTCTGACTATTACGGGAAAAATGAAAACCGAAACCTTTTTCTAGAAACGAAAATGGAAAGTACCAGTATGGAAATGAAAACGGAAACGGGAGAGCCAATTCCGACGAAAAAAGAAACAGAAATTTCGTATAAGTGAAACTGAAAATTAAAAATGGAAATGGACCGAAAAGGGAAATGGGCTTGCCCAAAAAGGAGAAGAGAGATTTATATTTATTTTCAAATTAAAATAATTTTAAAAAATACAAATGGCTTTATAAAAAATATCAACTAGAGTTCAAAAATTTCAAAAAAAATCTCAAAAATACTTTGGAACATTTTGAGCCTAGAAAAATTATTTTTAGCTTATTTTTTCATTTTTCATGAATAAATTAATTTTATAAATCTAAAAATAGTAAAACAGCATTTCTAAACTCTAGAAAATCCAGGATAAATCTAAAAAAAATAAAAAAATATTGAACAATAATATGCAAATTTTAGGGTGTTACACCTCTGTAGTTAGTGCAGTAAGAGGATGTCGATGATAATAATATGGAGGGGGATCTGATGGTCTGATATAGGGGACAAATAATGAGCCTTCAACAAACAAACTTGAGAAAAAACTTTCTAATAATATCGGTGAACATAATATTATTTCTGTGTTCACCTTGGAGGTGGAATGAATTACATTGTTTTTGTGGTCTTGTATATTGTGATCATATACTATATTCTTATGGAATTTTTCGCTTTTGTTTCCGTATCCGCTCCATTTCATTCCGCATCACTATCTGTTACCGTATCCATTTCTGGGGTTTCCGATTTTGTTTTTGTTACCGGTAAAAAAAAGTAGAAACAGAAATGAAACAACTATTTACCGACCGTTTCCGTACCGTTTTCATC
This sequence comes from Rhipidocladum racemiflorum, assembly GCA_036346355.1. Classification (NCBI taxonomy): domain Eukaryota; kingdom Viridiplantae; phylum Streptophyta; class Magnoliopsida; order Poales; family Poaceae; genus Rhipidocladum; species Rhipidocladum racemiflorum. The sequence goes on along the minus strand of CM070582.1, from coordinate 46,303,041 downwards.
CTAGTTGAATGTGACAGTAGACTATTCCATGCTAACAATTTTTTAGATCTGCGTATAGATTCGGTGCCGTTCTTGATGCAGATATACGCTGGTGTGTGGTTTCTAGTATCATAAGCTGTTTTAATTTTTGTAATCCTGATAATGTAGTTCGGTTTGAAGCAATTTTAGCTAGTTTAAGTGTTTTTTAATTAATTGTAGGAGATGCTAATATTACAGATTATCAATGGCAGGTCTAGTTGTGTTACAGGCGAGCTCAGTAGTATTATGAGTTACCCTTTTATTGATGCACATTTTCTGGCCACCTTATGTTAGCCAAATCTTGTACGTGACTTAGTTTGTTTTGTCTAGCATTTGTTTGAGTCGGTTGCATGCACAGATTCGCACTTGCCTGAATATTGTGCATGTCAGTTATTGGACGTAGCGAGAATAGCTCACGACGGACCGAGTCTTGCGCATCATGGGCGGATTCACGTCGATCGCACAGGTCTCGACTGAGAAGTGGCGTGAAGATCGCTCATGCATGCTTGATTCTTGTGGTTAACAATATGAAACCAGAGACAAGAACATCAAGCTAATTTCATTCCGTGAATACTATCTGTTTGATTTTATTTCCCTCTCTCACGCAGGACCATTGCCTGCAACAGATATGTCATTGGATACTGAAAGGTCTAATGTCCGTGTGGCATATCAGGTATAAGATGTGATCATGTTTGATCATACTCCTTAACAGTTCATATAATGTTTCATGCATCTTCTCCTGAATGTAGGGCTCACCTGGTACGGTCATGGAGGCAATGGTGCTTAAAGCCTTCCCAGAGTGTATAGCTGTTCCCTACAAAAAGTTTCAAGGGGCATTTCAGGTTATGTTTTTGTAAATTTTCCAAATATCTCTCCATCTAAGAACTCATTTGCAGCTCTCCATTCTAAGAAGTCATTTGCTATTTGACAGGCTGTCGACTCTTCACTTGCCGACATAGTTGTTCTTCCTATAGAAAATTCATCAACTGGAACCTTCCACCAGAATTATGATTTGCTTCTTAGTCAAAAATTGTACATTGTTGAAGAGGTACAAATGAATGTAGATCTGTGCCTTTTGGCGCTTCCAGGAGTGGAGAAGAAGGATTTGAGAAGGATTTTAAGCCATTCAGAGGTTATGACATACTAAATACTCAACTGTGTTTGCAACTAGTAGTTTTTGTTGCATGGCCAAGAGTTCCCTGTTTTGCTCCATCACCTTCTGCAAGAAAATAGATAAGGAATAACTGTAGTTGTGTGAAAAAAAATACAACCATATGCACAATGCATTTTACAATGAAAATGCTACAAGATAGACCAAAAATAGAGCACCATCAGTCTTGGGAATGAATTATCTCTCAATCTCCTGATCATCTGCACATGTTGCATCCTGCAGGTACTTGCTCAGTGCGAGCATTCACTTTCTGATTTAGGTGTTACAAAGAAAAATGTGGATCATGGTGTTGCGGGTGCTGAGGTACCTGATAATACATTACATGTTCCTTTGATATCTTTATCACCCCTAATGTGATTTTTTATACTTTTTTGCAGATTATATCCATGCAAAATTTAAGAGATGCTGGAGTCATAGGTAGTGCTCGAGCGGCTGAATTGTATGGGCTTAACATATTAGAATGCAACTTTCAGGTGATATATCCATATTAAGTTTATTGGTTTGTTAATAAGTCAGGTATTGGTAATGATGGGTACTTTTGTCGAATGGAGTTTCTCAAATAGAGTTGTGAAAGTGGTGCGGAATGGTTCTTGTCTATGTTTGCGGTTGTCCATTCACCTCTCCATGGTTTTCATCTAGTACCATGCATCTCTGTTTGCTTCTGCATTCATATGTTTCCCCCTTCTTTTTATCAGAATTCCCATGGCTTGAGTCTCTTTTTGGTGATCAATTCTCCTATCACCCTTCTTCGTTTTGTGCCACTGTTGTATCTGCTTGCTCGCCTGGTAATGATGATTCTACATATAAGTTCGAATGTGCAATTTTCTATATTTTGCTTGCTAAATTCTCAACTAAATCATCCAAGACTCTGATATTTGTTTTCTCCGATCTATTTTTCTTTTCATCAGATTATGTAGTTTCCTCATATATTAGTGATTGTCATCATTGCTTTTCTGATAATCCAGTTTCATATTTTTTTATGTAAATATTGTCAGAAAATATGCTTAACCCTCAGAATAATATTTGCTTTTCTAGTTCATGTTTGGCTTCATCTCATTCATAAACCTAATACGAACTATCAATCAACATTGCAGGATGCTTCACCCAACCTCACAAGATACCTGTTATTGGCCAAAACTGCTAACGCTCCCAAAGAATATGGCCAATATAAGGTACTGATTTTTTTTCAAGATAATTTCATCCAAAACATTTTCCGATCAAGTGTCCGATGGTGCAAATTGGTTATCTTAATATATCAGATAAGCATCGTTTTTGGTCTTGAAGAAGGCCCCAGGATACTTTACAGAGCCTTAGGAGCATTTTGGAAGAGGGAGATAAGTTTGACAAAGGTATTACTTGGGATCTTACATTCTTTTGAGTAGTTAGTTTCTTCCAGTATTTCTTGTTTGCAAGCAGTGTTTTATTTCTGAAATTTTGACTGTTCTCTTGTTGAACTGAAGATCGAGAGCAGGCCAAATAAGGGCAAACCAATGAGGACTCAGGGAACTGAAAAGTATGAACTATACTTTCAGCACAGTTCTCTTCATATTAAATACTTCTTTTAATCAAATATTTTGGGACAAAAACTTCTTTGAATGTGTCATCAGCATATTTTCTTTTCCTCATTCAATAATTTGTGGGGTGCTACTGACTAATTCACCTCTGATTTGATACTAACCACACTCATTTATCTGCTGCAATGTGTAAATTTACAACAATTCATTTGAATTTAGCAATTCAGTTCACAGAGATGTAACAAATTAGATTAATATCCGTACTGACCATTCTATTGTTGTGGAAAAAGAAAATGTTCTAGAACTTCAGACAGGCTTCTGCTTCTTTTAATGAAACAAGAGTTAGGGCAACCTGAAACAGTATCAGTCTTCCACTATTTTATATATCAAGAACATTGTTACGAATAACACTTGTTGTATTCAATATGAGGCCAATGGCGAAAATATATAGATGTACATGAGGGTACAAAAGAAAACCTATATAAGAAAAACCTATATAAAAAGAAAACTTATATAAGGAAAATCTATATAAGAGAGTCTATATATAGACAATATCTATACCATTAACACCCCTCACAAATGCAAGACGTATACAATAGCATTGCATTTGGAAGAGTTGACACTAAAAAGGGAAAATCTAAAGTCCTGATCTTGAAGTAATCGTCGTAGCATCGAACTCTTGAAAAACTGAGCTGATGAATGAACCAAGTCGACGAAGAAGAACCGACGAAGCCGACAGAGCCGAGCTGAAATTGGGTTGGCTTAATGAGCTGAAACCGACAAAAGAAAGCCGACAAAGCCGAACCGAGCCGAGGTAATCGAGTCGACGGAATGAGCTAAGCCAATAAAAAAAGCCGATCGACGACAGAATCAAGATACTAAAGACTTGGATGGACGCAACGGAAGACTCAAGAAAATTATAAAGGAAATAATAGCCGTAGCACTAAAAAGCAGTAGCCCGAAAACCACCGAACCGATGAAAGAGCCAAGATGAACGAGCTGAGCCGTGTTGAAACGAGCCAAGTTGCTGGAGTGAGCCGAGCCGCCGAAAATCGGAGAGCCGGAGCCGGCAAAAAGAGCCATGCTGAAGAAGCCGACTGAAAAAGAGCCGAGTGCCAAAAAAAAACATTTAGAAGAGACGAAGCCGAGCCGAAGAATTGAAGCCGAGCCAATAACCAAGCCGAAGAGCCAAAGCTGAGAGCCGATCAAAAGAGCTGAAGCCAGAATCAAGATGATAGAGCCGAAGCCAAGACAGGAAGCTGGAGCCTCTTTGAGAAGTTGAAAAAAAAAGGCAGAGCCGGCCAGAGCTCAAAACTGAATTAAATCGGGCTATAAGATTCATTTCAAATCCGAGCAAGCAAAAAAAACTCTCGTCAATGCTTTGGTCCTGCAAAAAGCACTTCACGGGGTTGGTGCATGCAGATGATGTGACGGATTCGGTGGCAGAGCCGGTGACCAGATCTCCCAATGGCCAATGGTCGGGCGAGCCCGACAGGCTGGTGGCCGAGACGACAGGAGACCACGGTAGCCGGAGGCCAGAGCAGGCGTCATACGTCGTCAAGGTAGGGCGGCTCACGTCAGCGAGACTAATGGACGATGTGTCAACGAGTTGACCAGCACAGGGGCAGGGCCAGCGCGAAGGCAGGATCGGCCGAAGCTGGAGAGGGGCGTCGAGGCGGTTGGGCGGCTGAGGTGGTGAGAAGTCCGCGCCTCACGAAGATGGAGCAGAGGCCGGCGCAGGCGAGATGAGCTAGAGGAGCGGAGGCGGCGCGCAGAAGGAGCTACCGCCGTAGAGCTCCTTGAGGTGGAACCCGCGCGTGCAGATACCAAAGCCAAAGACGAGGCCAACAGCGACGAGTACCAGCAGGATGAGCGTGCAGATGCAGCACGCCTTGCTCAGGCCAGAGTGGAGGCGGTCGGCAGAAGTGGAGAGGTCTATGTCGAAAGCTGCAGAGGCGACGGACGGCGTGTCGCACGAGCGCCAACGTGCGAGGCCAGAGCGGCCGAAGGAGGCCGATGGGAGCTGGAGGTGAGGCCCCTGGCGGCGGGCGGCGCAGATCCAAACAAGGAGGCCGGACCTAACCATTCTCGTCCCTCGGCCGAATGAGGCCGACGAGGACAAGGGTCGCGGACCGGTGACGAAGCCGATGAGGACGAGCGGCGGCAGAGGTGGCCGCCCCAGGGAATGGAGATTGCTCCTCCCGGGGGCAGCATCACTGGCAGCGGAAGGATGAACCTAGGGGGGGAACTAGGGCTCTAATACCATGTTATGAATAGCATTTATTGTATTCAATATGATGTCAATGGCGGGAATATAAGAAAAATCTATATAAAGAGAGTCTATATATAGACAATATCTATACCCTTAACAAACATATCTAGTAGTACCTGGTCAGTTTATCCTCTAATCTTCTTGTTTCAACGAAGAACTCATGTTGATACGAAACCTTATCCTCCTAAAAAAAGTGGCCTGCATTTGATACTTCATTGCCATCTTTCATTTTCACAAAACTGAAGTTTCTTGATTACAGGCGGTTCAGTTACATATTCTACGCCGATTTCGAAGCTTCAATGGCTGAGGCCCGTGTGCAAAATGCCTTGAGGGACCTAGAGGTAAATGTTCTCTCATCTGTAAGCTACTTCTAACAACATAAGTCAAAAGGAGGCATAATCATAATCACTCATATTTCTCAAGATGGACTATGTTACTATAATCTTGAATGAAATGCTTAGCATACTGATGTCCGAATTGCTCTTGAATCTCGAGTAGTTAACCCTAAGATGTTTAATATTGTGCAGCAAATTGCGACGTTCCTACGTGTCCTCGGCTGCTATCTGAGCACAACTCCGTGAACTGCGCCAAGTTGTCTCAGTTTCTTCACCCTGAAGAGCTCAAGTCCGGAGCAATATTCTAGTCTCTACCATAGGATAGCACTTGCGCTAGGTGAACAGTATGTTCACAAGAAATGATCACAATTGACAAACATTACAATTCAGCGAACATCCGTACCAAAACCCTCTGTTCCAAACAGGGCCTAAATAGCGAAATACAATGTAAGGTCACCCTGCTCGATAGTACCATAATATTTGCACCAAAAACTTGAATTTGGAGTACAGCGAATCTTTACCAACGGGGGCAATTATTAAAATTTTGCATTCAGCACGCCATTTTAACTGAATGGGTCATGGAATTCGATTCCTGGCACAGAACATGAAAGAAGCATTTTCATTCAGAGAAAGAAGTAAAGGCCCATCTAGTCTAACAATCTATTCAATGCTGAACCATTTACACCAAACATACAATGTGTCATGGGCATTACATAGGGGGGTGACCACGTTGTCTACACTACTGAAAGATATGTCCTAAATTATGGTGCCAAAATTTCCACCGAGGAAAGCTATAGTGTGGTCAGACGAGTGCGCAAAGTATTTGGATCATGTGCACACTAACAAGTATGCCACCACAGCATTTCTCCAAATGCTCGATTCTCAACTCGGGTACCGAACAAAATGGCCCAATAGATATGATTCGATTCCAAGCAGTTTTCATACATCCATATTCTGATATCTTTGCACAGGATCAGTCACAAACAATGATACGATGTGAACTGTGAATTACCATCCCAGCATTGTCGCTGATCCATGTAATGGATGTTCCAATTCTGCTATTGCCCTATTCTGCGCCCGGGTTCCACATCTTTACATGCTTCATGTTTCTGAGTCTGACATCCAATCTAGTAGTCACATGTATTCACCATCCATTCCCAGCTTATAACTGTAAAGCAAGGTCTGGCTGTTGTGCTTCCAAATTGATGCTCGAAGACTGTCGAGCTGGTGGTGAACCTGGTGAAGGGAACCCAATGTTCAAGTCTGGGCGGAGCAAATCCTCATCTTGCTTCTGTGGCATGTGGGGAGCCAGCCCTTGCCATTGTGGTTGGCCCTGTGGTCTCGAGAAATCTGTCTGGACCAACTGGGGGAACATTACCAAACCCTTGTTTTGAACTGGACTTTCTCTAACAACCTGAACAGTTTGTCTAAAGAACTGAGGAACAGCACTTATTTTTGGTTCATCAGAAGGACGGACATTTGTAAATGGCATCTTCCAACCAGAATTATTATCATTGTCATGATAAGTCGAACTGACAATGGTTGGCTTGCTCTCTGAAGCAGCACCAAATGAGATCCAAGATTGAGCCACTGGAGCAGATGGAATGCCCTGATTCTCCCTAACAGCTGCCGGAAATGAAGAGAAAATGTTCCGGGGAACATCAAGTCCTCTGTTTGGTACATTTACTTGGCCATGTATTGCAGTCGATCCCACTAATTTTGCATGGTCATGGATATTCTTTTGTCCATTCGCATTCATGGCAAAACATGTAGCATTTACAGGTTGATTTTTAGTGATGAATCCAATGCTGCTCACTGGTCTGGTTTTGTCAGAAGTTCCAAACTTTCCATCACCAGGTCGTCCATGGTACACCCATGTAGCCTCATTTCTGTGCTGTGGTACAGCTGCTTCTTGCGACTGGAAGAAGGGTTTAGGCTGCCCGTTAGTATGGTTTGGGGAAGGCACATCATGAACACCAGAAGCACCTTTTGCACCTTCAAGCCTCTGAGGTGCCATTTCAAGCGGGTGGGTGCTTTTAGATGAGTCACCTTTTCTCATTTGGTGAGTTCTGATTGCTTCTGGTGGTTGGAAAAAGGGTCTGGACTGGCCAGCCATGTTCAAGGCAGGCATATCAAGCACATTATAAGAAGCTCCTTTGGAACATTCAGACCTTTGTGGTTGCATTTCAAGAGGGCGGGCACTGGAGGGTGAGCCACATTTCCTCATTTGTTCATTGGTTGTTCTTTTCGTCTTTGCAACACTTCCAGCAACTCTATTATTCTCGTGCAGTGATAATATATCAGTGTTCCTGTGCTGGGGCTCGGCAGTAACACCAAATAATCTTGGTTTAAATTCTGGACTCTCAAGTGGACCTGACACTCCAACTACGTTATTGCCAGTGGTTATCTGATTAGGTAGACTCAAGCTCATATCCTTTGGACTAATACTTTCTGTTGGTCTGAGCCTTTCATTATCTCTAGGCACAAAGGCATTCCTTTGTACATTCGCCCCAGAGCTAATCAGACTTCTTGATTGATCCTGCATGACAAGAATAGGCGGTAATAGTGGCTCATATTCTCCAACCCAACCACGTCCGAACTTTACTTCAGTGGGTAATGCCTGTTGAATGCGTTCAGAAGCAATTCTCCAGCCTTGAGAACCATGTGAACTGGCAAAACGAGCCAGACTTCTTGCGTATGAGTGCTCAGCATGAAGCCCAACCTGTGGGGGCACATTTAAACATATGAGCCAACCGAGAAAACAATTTACTCAAAGAAATATAGATGAGTTAGACTTGGATTTAATCAGATGCATTAACATACACTAATTAGCTCTTTTGGCTCCGCAGAGAAGACATCGAAAATTGGGTCAGATTCCAATAAAGGCTGTTCTTCAGATGTATCATAAGTTTTCCGTCTAGTCTCATCTACCACAACTGACTTGTAGCTAGGCTTTGCAGAATAATCCCTGGCTGAAGAGTGAGGAAAGAATAAAGAATATCACTAAAATTGGGCTGATATTAGCATTTAGTTATACAGCAGTAATCAATTGAAGTAGTGAACAGCTGAAAAAAAAAACTTGTTAGCTATGTCACTCCTCCATACGAAACTGCGGTTATCTTGGTAAACATTAAGCATTTTGAGTACCAAACGACCACAACCTGAATAGTTCACAGGAACCCCACATACAGCATATGTATGCGTATACAAAAATGACCATAACCTTCCTAAATAACTAGTTTCCTTTTGATGGGCATTCTTTGTTTATCCATACCATAGTGTTGCTAATTGATCCATTCTAGCGACTTATTCTACAAAGTTCTAATTGAAAATTGCAAGGCATGACCACCAAATTAATGCATAGTATGGCAGTATGGTCTTTAACTAATGGATCACTTCAGTAGAGGAGAGGAGCTGATTCAGCAAGACAAAAAAAAATGATACCAGAAATATCGTCGCTCTTCTCAGATCTGATCTGATTCAGTGGAGAACTGATATCGTTATCTAAAAATCCATTGGCTACACTGCAACCAGGGGGCTCAGTGGCATTAGCCTGTGACATGTTTAAGCCATTAGAGTCATCGCCTGCAGAAGCAATGGTTGCAGCAGAAACATCTGAACCCAGGGCATCTTGATTATTCATGCAAATTGGCTTCTTAACAGTCTCTTCGTTGCAGGAGTAATCTAGATCATCTTGCCCATCTCTGCAAACAGGCTGCTCAGCCGATTCTTTTTGGCGAGTGGGGCCCAGGTCATCTCTATTTCTGCAAATGGGCTTTTCAACCAGTTTTTTGGGGGATAAGGGGCATACATCTCCATTTGTGTGAATGGAATTATCAACTGGCTCTTTATAGGATGAGAAATCTGGATCTTCTCCATTTCTGCAAATTGAATTCCTAATGTGTTTTTTCTGGGATGACAAGTCATCTTTTGAACTCCAGGAAGTGGGTTTCTTGACTTGCTTTTTGTGGCGATCATTTTCTGAATTTCTGGAAATGTCTCTCCTGATTTGCTCTTTGTGGAATGAGGAGCTTAGATCATCCCCTGAATTTCTGGAAATAGGTTTCTTAGCTTGCTCTCTGTGGAACAAGGAACTTGAGTCATCCTCTGAATTTCTGAAAAAGGGTTTCTTAACTTGCTCTTTGTGGAATGAGGAGCTTAAAACATCCACTGAATTCCTAGAAATGGGTTTCTTAACTTGATCTTTGAAGAATAGATCATCTTCCGAATTTTTGGAATTGGATTTCTTAGCTTGCTCTTTGCGGGACAAGAAGCCTCGATCATCATCCGAATATCTCAAAATAGGCTTCTTAACTGGTTCTCTATTGCAAGAGTTAGGTCTAACTTTCTGTTCACTCTTTATTTGGTTTTCTTTAGGTATGCCCTCATCTCTCAGTTCCTGAAACTTTTTTCTTGCCAGCTCTTGTATGGAATGGGCCTGCATAAAAAGCATAGCAAGAAACATTCAATACCAATTGCCAAATGATGGTATCATAAATGCATTTTATTCATAAAGACTGTTTGCATACCTGTCTAAAGTAAATTGTATCAGGTGCATTGTACTGCATTGCATTGCTGCAAATTAAGAAAACATCATCCTGCATTTTAAAGAAGCATATCACATAAACTGCTCAATTTTCTCAGTGCAATTGTACTCATCATTTGATAGATATATCTAGCACTTGACCTTACCAAAAGAGAGAGGGAATAAGAAATTAACCCACAATGAAAGTGTTTTGCCTTTCTGAGACAAATTTGTAAACAAAAGCACAGGTTCCATTCATTCAATTAACCAATGAAAACAACAGACAGTAGATTTCTGACAATAGACTTATTAATTATTTGTAGAAAATGAGCTTCGAAACATTTTAGGCTATTAGGCTCATATGCTATTAGACTTGTTGACGGTAGGAAGTAGGAACAGGCCAATCCATCAGACATCATATGCTATTAGGCTCCTAGATTTATGAGATCAACATTGTTACTTTCGGTCCATCACCAAATAAGTAAGGTGTAACCGTGTAAGTTTAATGCAATGAAAAGCATAGGTGCCATGTAAATCTCATTAGAATGTCCAAGTGGAATAATCTAATTAACAATACAAAGCACTATGATTTCCATAAAAGGATAGCAACACCCTCAGATAATACCTTTTAGTATCTGGAGCTAACTAACAAAGTACCTTCCAGAAATTCAAGCTAACAGGCCAGCACAACTTGGCTCAGTCTACAGTCAACATAAGGTTTGCAGTCTGAATGTAATTTGTCAAGCTAGCCTTCCTCAAGGATAATGAACTGCAGTGAGATGGGCTCAGATTGTTTTAGCTTCCTTGATAAATCCTTCACTACCTATGACAAGAGGATAGCATCCTGGTACCAGGCAAGCAGTACTAATCCTGTAGTCTGGACTCTTTTCACAGTAGGAGACAACGGTGGTCATACACTTACTGGTTTGACTAGTAATCACTACCTGTTCCAATAATATTGGTACAGTGCACAGATATTGGGACGGACATCAAAAACCTTACAACCAAACCAATGAATGTTAAACTGCAAATTATTGGAAAAAAACTGTCATCTTTTTTCTCAAGGCAGAAAAGTATAATCACTATTTTAAACATTTGCATGAGGCAGCATTTACAAACAAACAATAGTGTGCACAAACTTTAGCACGAATCCATAATGGAACAGTTCAGACAGTAATGGCCTAATCCTGGAGTTATTCACTTTCCACGTGTGCAAAAATTGTCAGTGGAAGTGGAAAGTTGAAATCTAGATATGTAATTATAAACATGTGACGAATTGGATAACTCGGGCTATGCTGCTGCATTTGTCAAGCTACGCTGCAAACTTGATGAACGTATCAAGGCTGCTTCTTTCGTTGCATACAACCTTGTAGGTGCAATTCACTCCAAGGCAAATATAGTATGAACTGAAATGCTCCACTCTCCCCAACTACAACATCCACTTAAGCAACCAACCAACAAATGGCAACACTCCATTCACAACTTGCGTTCTACTTCACTAGCTAAACATACAACAAAAGCTTGAAGCCTGACCTCGAATTGCTCGAATGAGCGATATGCATTCCTGGCAAGCTTCCTCCTGACAGTTCCGAAGTCCATTGGGTGCTCAATCACATCATGGTAGTCAGGCAACTGCATCAATCAAAACAACCATGGCATAATCAACACTCAAAAGCTCCCCCTAATAAATTAGCAATTCCAACAAGCATGACAAACGAACAAACGCCCTCACCTCCTCCAGATCCACTGGATCCGCAAATACTCCGTACGTGTCCTTCCTGCAGAATCAAACAGTAGCAGAAGAAATCGAGCTCATTAAGTCTGAACCAAATCCCATTTCGCGTAAACATAAAAGACGAGAAACACGCACTTCTGCAGCTTGTCGAGAATCATCTCCAGCGACTTCCGGTCCGGCAGCGGCGTCGTCCTCGCCATCCCTAAATCCACCCACACAAAAAATCAATTTCTTCCCTAAAGAAAGGCACAAATAATCACATCATCGAGCAGGAAGAGATCAGCAAACAGGAGACGAACCGAACCTGGCACCGGCAGCCGCTTCGTCCGCGGCGCGCTCGCGGCGTCGCCCCTCCCACCAGCAACCTGAGAGAGGAGCAGATCTCGCGTTAAAGAACCATCTGCACAGTGAAGCAAAGACAAGGCCGACGACTAATCCGGCGGCGTGATTCACCTCGTGATGGCGAGATCTGTCGCCGCGCGACTCGATCCGGCGCTTCTTGGGCGGCTTGGCCCTCTCCTCGCCGCCGCTGCCGTCGTAGGCCGCCCCCTCGTCCCCGTCGGAGGAGTCCGAGTACGAGGGGGGAGGTGGACCCTGGCGGTGGTGCTGGTCCGGGGGGAGCTGAGAGAGCTTGACGACGAGCTTGAGCTTGCGCCGGCGGCGGTCGGAGGCGGAGGAGCCGGCCCCGCCGCCGCGGCCGTCGGAGTCGGAGCTGGACGGCTCCCGCGACGGCCTCCGGTGGTGGAGACGGGACGGCGACGAGGAGGGCGAGTACGGGAAGGGGAAGAAGTCGTCGACAAGCGGGCGGGAGCACGGGGCGGCGGCGCGGCGCGGGCGGAGCGAGCGACTGGACGGCGGTGACGGCGAGCTGCGGCGGGGTAGGGGGTGGGGTGCGGCGCCCCCCCTCCGGCGGGCGGGGTGGTTCCTCTCCGGCGACGGCGACCGCGGCATGGCTGCCGTCCGCTTCTTAGCCTCCTTGGGGTTTGGGTCTAGCTTGGCCGCCTCTTTCTCTCTCTTTCTTTCTCGCTAGCCTTTTTTTTTCTGCTGCTTTTGTTTGTTTAACTCTATCGCTTGCGTCTCTGCGTGTCCATCTCTCTCGTCCCCCTTTCTCTCTCTTCCACGCACACCACAGTCTATCTTTTCTCTCTCCTGGAGACTTCACTTGCACCAACTACTACGGCTATTTGTTTAACTTTTTGCTGCAGCTGCAGCTGCTCTCTCTCTCTCTCTCCGTGGGCTCGGTCCATGCAACGGCAGAATTATTGGATTAGACTATCTCCAGTGGCTTCCCGTCCCCTCCAAATCCTTTCACGAACAGATCCAGTGGATTCCCTTCACGATTCCCTTCAGAAGGGATTTGTACAGTGAATCCCTATAGAAAGGGATTCTCTCTCCAATCCCAGAGAGAAATCCCTTCGAGGGGATGCTGTTGGAGATGATAGGAAATAAAGGGAATGAAAGTGGGGAAGGGAATAGGGAAGGGAATGAAATGAAGGGAAATTGCTGGAGATAGTCTTAGCAGTGCGATCCTCTCTCTCTCCCCCTGGAGCCCACCCTAGATACATATGTAGTGTTGTGTTATAGGCAGCTAACTTAAACTTTCGCTACGAGTATCGTAGTAACAGAAATAGGTTTAATAACTCATCAGTGCATGTACAATAAGACTATCTCAGCTAAATTTTAGTCTCTATATATATCAGTTTTAACTTATACAGAAGAATGAAAAGAGAGTTAACTCTTATTTAGTAGTCAGTTTTGGCATGTGCAATAAAACCACCTCAACTAACTCTTAGCTTGTACAAGTAAGAGTTAACTCTTACTAGTTACATGCCCGTGCGTTGCTACGAAAAACAAAATTGATAACGAAAAATAAATATTAAAAAATAAAAAAAATTATTTCACAAGATCAAACATCTATCTTTAACGCTTCGTTTCTTGCGAAAGCTAGCTAATTAAAGTAACGCTTCGTTTCTTGCGTAGGGCAATTAAGCAGGGCAATTAAGTAGGGCAATTAAGCATGGCAATTAAGCGGCAATTAATGACGTGGGAAGAATGGACCACTGCCACCAAGTGCTGCTTTAGAATAGTAGAGATTTAGTAATCAGTTTTGGCATGTGCAATAAAATCACCTCAACTGACTCTTAGCTGGTACAAGTAAGCTTTAGCCTATGTGAAAAAGTGTCAAAAGAGGAGAGAGAGAGAGGAGATCTGGCTCTTATTTATTAATCAGTTTTGTATGGAAACATAGATAGATTAGCTATGTACAAAAGAGAAGAGATAGTTATTGCACAGCATCTACAGTCAATTTTTTAGAGATAGTTATTGTACAAGTTAGCTTTAGTGCTTACTCTAGGTAATATGAATAAAAGATAAAGTAATAGTAGACTTTGTTATTTTACTTTCTCTTAGATTTGATGTACAGCTTCGTAAATGTAAAAGCAGTTGAAAACATGTAATGATATTTTCTCTTTTCTTTAGTGTTGCGCAAGGTTCCAAATTTTATTTTCGGTTCATATCTTGTCACCATTCGAAACCCAACATTTCGCCCAAATCTCGTTATTTCGGACAAAATCCAAAAAGAAAAATTCAAATCCGGTATTTTTCCATCGAGATTTTCGAAAGATTTGCCGAGATGTCAGTAATTTTTAACCAAACAAAAATTAGACCAAAATACGTCAACAAATTTTGAAATTTTTTGCGCATGGTCTTAACATATCACTAATGTTCCCATAAAAATTTTAGACAATGATCAATTATGAGAAATTTTTAAAAATTCTAACAGTGCTCTATCCAGATAAAAGGCTAACTGGCAAATTTCAACCTTATGAGAAATGATGCAAACCTAATGAGAAATGATATAAACCACGTTAGAAACTTTTAAAAAAATTCAGATGATCCTGAAGCATCTATAAAGTTTCTATAAAATTTTCATATGATGATCAAGTTTGAGAAATTTTCAAAAAAAAATTGAACAGTGCTACCGAAGGTTCACCCGTAAATTTCAAATGAATGAAAAATAGTTCAAACCACGTTAGAAAATTTTAAAAATTTTGTCAATAGTCCTGATGCATTAATAATATTCTCATAAAAATTTTAGATGATAATCAAACTTGAGTAATTTTAAAAAATTCTGACAGTGCTGTACTGATAAAAGGCTAAACGGTAAATTTCAACTGAATGAAAAATAATACAAACCAAGTTAGAAAATTTTAAAATTTGTTGTGGATGGTCCTGACACATCCATAATGTTCCCATAAAATTTTTGTATGATGATCAAGTTTGACGAATTTTTAAAAATTCGAACAGTGTTACTAAAGGCTGATGGTAAAAGAAAAAAACTTATGACTATTATGTCCATTGCTATCTTGCACATTCGGTCAAAATCCGATAAAAAAATGTGAATTTCAAGTATTGTAGCACTTTGAATTTTTAATTTTTTTTATCGAAATTTTCTGATCTTATTTCTTACTAAAATTGAAAATATCAATCAGGATTTTCGAACTTTTGTCGGGATTTTGTACCTCGGTGTTGTGAAATGTTGCTGGTCAGTGAAATAGACCCTTTTATTCAAACACGTGTAAAGTCAATAACGATGTTATTGATAAGAAACAGTTAAGGGGTTTTTTTATATATTTATGCTCAAAACTTACGAGTTCTTAAATCTTGAAACAATGGTTGGCGTTGACTACAAGGAAAGTTTTGCTAGTTTATGCACTACTAGTAAGATTTACGCGCTCCGCCGCGCCGTGCGAAATTTGATAAAAAAAAAATTTCTGGAAAAAGGCAGGAAGATCTAAGCGTTTTTTCATTCGTTTGGGTTTTTTTTGGGAAAAATACAATAGGTAGGAACCGTCGACGAATCTGCTTAACAACGAGCCTTCTTGCAAAAAAAATGAATAATACATGTTCCGAAAAATATTAAATTTCGAGTTGCCAAAAAAAATTATAGACGCCGAGATTAACACCCTATGCGTTCACCGGGTAATAATACATGTTTTGGAAAATATTAGAGATCGAGCTGCAAAAAAAAATTAGATCTCGAGTTTAACACCCTATGCGTTAACCGGGTAATAATACATGTTTTGGGAAATATTAGATTTTGAGTTGCCAAAAAAATTATAGACGCCGAGTGTAACACCCTATGCGTTCACCGGGTAATAATACATGTTTTAAAAAATATAAGAGATTGAGTTGCAAAAAAATTTATAGATGTTGAGTTTAACACACTATGCGTTAACCGGGGATAATACATGCTCCAAAAAATATCAGAGATGCCAACCTTCTTTTGTCGAGTTTAACACTCTGTGCGTTCGCCGAGTAATAACACATGTTTCTAAAAATATTAGAGATTAAGCTTGGGAAAAAAGTCTAGAGATCAGAGATCGAGCTGGGGAAAAAAGTCTAGAGATAGAGCTGTACACATATTTCTGCTGACGAAAATATTTCTTCCGTGAAAAACAGAGAAAGGACCTAGACGTAAGGGACGAGGACCTGTTTGTTACATTTTTGGACCTGATCGCTATCCTGAATAATTAGAAAAAGGCTCGTTTGAGATTTGTATTTAGCGGGGGGGTTTTGTAAAGTAACGAACCAGGAACCCGAACGCAATTTAGAAACGTTTTTCTTCCTCTCACAAAAAATCGCGGAGGACTTGTCTGTAAGTTACAGGGACCTAACATAATTTAAAGAAAGGAATGGACTTTTTCATACAAAAGTCAGGGAGTGACTCGTGGAGGGCCTGGAGGCCTTGGTTGGCCTCCAATTCCACCCCTTATAAGGGTGTTCATATTTAAAGAAAGGAAGGGATTTTTTCGTAAAAAGTCAAGGAGTGACACGTGGAGGCCTTGGTTGGCCTCCAATTCCACCCCTTATAAGGGTGTTAATATGCAGCGTAGCCAGCAGGGACCTTGAAAGTGCATCTAGGCCCCTCATTTTATTTTTGTGATTAATGATGACACAATTAAAGAGATCTAATGTTTCAACTAAGAATAATGCAGATCTCGAGATCACATCAAGCTCGGAATAAGATTGGACGCTTCTACGCACTTCAAGTTTGGAAGAAAACGGCATCAAGACGTAGTTTTGTATTTTCTATTTGAATAGAGTCTTAAGGATAGCCGTACTATTAAGAGGATACGATGGAAAATCAGTTTTAGGATGTGCATGTGCTCAAGGTCAAAACTTGCATACAATCTAGCACTCAAACATTTGCATTTTCCAAAAATTGGATTTCAAACCGAGCCAGTTAACTCGGAGAGTCCGGACGCTAAGTCTGGAGTATCCGGACTCAGTCCGGAGTATCCGGATATTTGGTCCGAAGTCTCCGGGTTAACCCTCTCCGGAGTGTCCGGAGAGTCCGGACAACCCGGAGTCTCCGGGTTAATTGTCCAGAGTCTCCGGACAGTTCAAAAAGGGGACAAACGGCTAGTTTTCAAAAAGACTATTTAAAGCCTCCACTCCCCTCCAACGGCTAGAATCTCTATTGAGCTCATTCATAGCAGCATTCAAGCCATTTCTAACACCTTCCAAGCATTCAATAGAGCCCTCTTCTTCCTCCCACCTCTAGATTTGGTTGTTGATCTCTTTGGTGAGGAGAGGAAGAAGCAAAGTGCTAGGTGCATTCATTTCAAGTTCTTGAGCACTAGTTCATCCTTCAAGCGATTCTTCGTGGTGTTATTGCTCTTAGAGGTTGAAGGTCTCCTAGACGACTAGGAGTCACTGGGAGCACCCGACGCGTGTGGTGTGCCCCGGTCGTTTGTGAAGGCAAGTGTCGCCTTTGAAAGGAAAGAGACAAGAAGTGAAGCCGGCGAGTGCATTTGTGCAACACCGGGAGCGGGTTGAAAGAGACCCCGGCTCAAGTGCGACCGAGCCACCTCAACGGAGACGTAGGATTCCCTTCAAAAATCCGAACTTCGGGGAAAAATCGCGTCTCTCACTTTCTTTCTACTCTCTAGCTTAGCTTGTGTGGATTTGTCTTTGTAAAGCTTAGATCTAGCTTAGTGCTTACTTTAATTCAAATCCATACTAGCTATTGATCTAGACTGCTTGAGCTTTCATCTTTTTGTTATACTTTGTGCTAGCTAGAGCAACCTTAGTTGGGTTCCCGAGCCAGCCAACCCGGAGAGTCCGGATAAAATACCGGACACTCCGGACAACCCGGAGTATCCGGATCAAATACCCGGAGACTCCGGATTGACCTGTTCGGCCAGCTTTTATTCCGCTGCGATTTTTTAATCCGCCTATTCACCCCCCCCCCTCTAGGCGACATCGTTGGTCCTTTCAGACCTCCAGTGCTCGAGCTCATCCTCCGGCACAGGTTCACAAAACCAACCAAAACCATTTGAAAATCGCGGTTTTTAAACGTATCAAGTTGGTTCGAAACCCTAAATCGGTCAGTAAACTGATCCAATTTTTTAAAAAAAATTATTCGATGTAAACCGGTGAAAACCGAGCGGTTTTCGACAAAAATCGACGAAAGCCGCTCAAAAAATCGGTTGCCCAAAAAGTTCAACTCGCCGAGCGGTTTTTTGAGAAAACCTATCGGTTTTTGTTTTTTTTTTAGAATTTGTTTTGAATTTTTTTGTTCAAACGTTTTATTAACTAGTACCGCCTCCGCCGGGACCTCAATTTTCAATTCAAAAACGGTTTTGTTAACCTTGCTTCGGCCAACCAACCTAAGCAACCTCTTTAGCATCGAAGTTCATCTTTTAGCATAGTGATGATAAATATATATCGTACGCAGTTGAAATAAGAACAAGTTTTTGATAAGTAGTGAGTTGTTTTCTGAGCTATGTGATTTGATGAATCGTTATTTGTTAAAGGTCTAATTTGATAATTAATAGCTTTTTTGCTGTCTGCAAAACTGAACTCGAAACACTAGACGTACACAGAGACCAGAGAGAGAGGGTAGGCGACATAACACCTTTCTTTTGCGAGAACCTAGTAGCCTACCAAGTCAGAGGCACTTGACACACATCGCAGGGAGTTGGCAATTGGTAGGGCATGACAAGAGCGTTGAGTGGATGTCAGGGAGCTGGCAAGGGCGTGGATGTTAACGTCGGGCAACTCACCATGATGACAGTGACGAGTAACCCAACGCGGCGATGGCGACGACACCGAAGGTAGAACGATGTTAGTTGGCGAGTGTTTAACCGGTTGAGTGAGCTAACCACGATAGCAAATAGGCAATATGAGTCCCTCTACTGATATATAATTTTTTTAATAAATTGTAATTGTGCCAAATGGGTTGAATAAAGATAATAGCCAATTTGTTTGCTTGATTAGTGTTAAATTGTTCATAGATTTCCAAAAGTTTGACAAACGAATGTTGTACAAGTATTTCTCGAATAATAAAGTACTAGTAGCAATCCTCGAACTGATGAGAACATAGCACAAACTTTTTAATATTTTTATCTTAATTTAACTTAATCCTTTAATAGCACTCTCTATTTTTAGCTGTTTTCGCCACTGATGCAAGCCCACGTCTTTACATTAAAATAAAAGCTAGTAAGAAACAGAAAAGCATCTAGTGACATGGTACTTCAACGACACATACTCAATAAAACATTAGCCGAAGGTTTCCTGGAAGCGCACCGTGGCCACGTCGTCCCGTGTCCTCAGCCGTCCGATCGCGCACGCGAGCGGCCGAGATCGCGCCATGTCGGTTGCCGCCAAAGTTAGGCATAAAAGGTACTCGCCATCCCTCCTCTCGCCTGAGCGGGCCTCGTGGCGTGGTGGGAGAGTGCTTCGCTCCCACGCACGCGACCCGGGTTCGAAACCCCGCGCCCTCGCGCGCGCTCGCATTTTCCCAGCTGACGCGTGGCGCGGGCGGGAGAGCTGGATTTTTAGCGAAAAAGGCCTGAAAATACTCAAAAATACAAATAGGCCCTGCCTTTTATGAAAAAGGCCCTCCAGAGCATCGTTTTTTTACGAAAAAAGACTGAAAATGCTCGAAATTACAAAGAGATCCTATCTTTAATGAAAAGGGCCCTCCGCTTTTACGGAAAAAAGGCTTAAAATAACCAAAATTATGTAAAGGTTGTATCTTTTGCCCGGAATTACGTAAATGTCCGATTTTTTACAGAAAAACTTTTTACGTATGATCGATTTTCGATTTACGCTTTTCCGTAATTAAATTGGACCGTTTGGCGAAAAAAAAACTAGAGAAAAAATCGTGCATCCTTTTTCATCGGTCAAACGTCGCGGCATGCGCCGCGCGAAGCTTTCTAGTAGTTACATATAATATATAGGTTTCATCTACGTATGTTATCCGACTCAAATAGATAAGTTTGTGATTATAAGGAACTAAATATATTAAATGCTAAACTACAATCATTTCTATTTTCTTTAAATGAACTAAAAATTAACAGTGGCATCAATTGCATAATTAAATGCCAAACAGACCGACTAGAATAAAACCACCTCATAAACTAAATATGCACATACGAACAATTAGGTCATGTTTGGAAGCAAAGTTTCTCAATACCATAGTATTACAAAACCATGGTTTAAGAATTGTTTTGGCATAAATACCATGGTTTTACCTACCACCATTGAAACCGTAGTTTTTCTTCGAACTACAAGCTGTTTGGCTACAAAGTCTTTTGCATGATGAAGTGATGCTAAAAGCCCAAAACTCCACTCTGAGTGAAGTTTTCAATACTCCAAAAATACCATGGTATTGGCAATACCTTAGTTTTCAAAATAGAGTTTTCTTGGTTGCTTCCAAACACCTTATGGCCAAAAATAGCATGATATTCTCTAAAACTATAGTTTTACCTAGAAACTATAAAAATACTTTGTTGCCAAACAGGCCCTTAATGTTTAGAGCATGGAGATCTATCATTTTCCATAACCAGATAATTGAGAAGAGAAAAAACCTACTCCAATTGTATAATATTACCAATAATAGTTGAGTGCCCGTGCATTGCTACAAAACATCTCATATGTGTGTTTGAAGTCTACTGGTGAGAATAAATGAACAGTTACATTGCAACACGACGTGGATATCAGTTGGATAAAACCAAGACTAAAATGTTCACCATTCAAATTTTTCCTCTCATAAAATACATGAATTTATTCAGCATTAGTCAATGCGGAGGTTTTTCTGGTACCGGTTTCTTCTCAGTGACGAAGATGTAAACAACATGTACATCATATGAAATTTAACCCAGTGCAAAGAAAATACATTTAGGAGTTAGTACAGGAATTAAGTAATTGCCAAGCATGATTGTACAATCAAGTGGTTAATACCTTGTCTATGATGTGAGTTCTTCTCTATAGACGATGTTTTTTGTGAAGGTCCTTCGAGTCTTCCTATATCCGTGATGGCAAAAATCTTGATGTTACTTCTGGTGGTGGCTCTAGATAGCACGACGTATAGTTTCCTTTCCTATGAGAGAAGACTGGATCAGTGAGGTAGACACCAACATTCGGAATGGTATGCCCCTGCACCTTGTTGATTGTCATTGTGAAGTTAAGCCTAACCGGGAACTGCTTCCTCTTGAATCTAAAAGGGAACATCTCGTCATCAAAGGGTCATAGAGGTATCCAAGGCAGGAACACCCTCGTATCGGCGATTTGCCCTAGCACAATATCGGCATCTATTGCATTCTTCTGGAACCCTTGGTTTACTAGCCTCGTCCCATTGCATAGTCCAGTAGTATGGTCAATGTTCTGCAGTAGTATCACAGGGCAGTTAATCTTGAGCTTGAGTACATGCCGAGGCAGCTCCTTAAGGTTTAGGGCCATTAAGTATTCAAGAGGGTAGTAGCTGTAGGGATCATCCTCTGCATTTCTAAGGTGCTATTGATGTTTGTGTAAAATTTACAGTATTTTATCATCCACATTATATTATTTTAAATTGTAATAGTGCCTCGGATATAATGACAAGTGAGATTTCACATTTTTCAAAAATATCAATTTAGCTCAAAAATTCATAAAACTTTTCAGGGATGCTCGCTAGACTGTTTGAAACTACAGTATTTTGGAACTTTTTGCTAAATTGAATTTTTATCCAAAAAATCGGAAGCAAAAACTAGGAAATAAATAGTGTTTTCTTTAATTGCCAAAATTCCAGAAAAGTCAAAAAAAATTATGAAAATTCACAATATACTCATAAATTAACTTTGCATCATAATATTTTAATTTGGTACAAAATTGGGATGTTACAAAATTTAATAAGGGAAAAGGGGAAAAAGAAATCACCGAAATCAATCTAGTGCCGATACATTCAGGTTTTAGGTGCTCACAGTGTCATGCTGGAGAAGGAGATGACTCCCTTGATGCTTTGGTGATACACCGGCATAAGGAAAGTTGTAGTAATTGCGGCTGGATGTACAGGGGGTTACATCATTGGAAGTTCCTCCTTCCTCGAGCCCAACGTTGTTGCCTTCCCCAGCCCGGCCGCCCCACCGCCTCCGTGCTTCTCCGTGTGCCCCCTCCCCATTGTCCTTACTGCCTTGCTGAGGGGAATATATCCTAGATCAATCATGGTGATGATTGTAATACGTCTTTGTTCATGTAATTATGATAACTTTGTTTATCGGTTCCCTGAATAAATGTTACGACTTTATTCATTTGGTACGATCTGATTGTGAAACACATTGTAAAGTGATATTATTCTAAATGGGTCCCTAATCCATATCAATACGAGGAGCGGTGATGATTTCATCAGCACATGTATTGGTTGATGATAATGTTTCACATACCATATATATAGAGATATCGAACAAATAATGTGGACACATGTTGAAGAACATAGGTAGTCGGACAAGACCCACTCCGAAACGTTGTGAGTTGTTATTTCTTATAGTGCTATCAGCCAAGGTTTCAAATCTCGTTTTGAGTCAAATCTTGGAGGTTCCCGAAATCCGAAATTTCGGCGAGATTCGGAAATTTCGGACAAAATCCGGACGAATTGCAAAAACCAAATTTCAAATCCGGTTTTTTTTTCTACCGGGAAATCCGAGATCTCGGCCGAAATCACCGAGATCTCGGCCAAATTGAACCGGCTCAAAAATGGTTCAAAATATGTCAAACAATTTTGAAAAAAAATTTGGATAGTCCTAACGCATCACTAATGTTTTCATAAAAATTTGAGATGATGATCAATCATGAGGAATTTTTAAAAAATCTAACAGTGGTAAAGTCGTGATAAAAACCGTATATAAAATCAGTTTTTGATTTTTCAAATGTAACAAATGAACTTCAAGTCATTTGAAAAGTTTTATATATGTTCCTATGTATTTAGGGAGGTTCTTTCTTTGAAATCACCTGCAGTTCTGAAGGAGATTCTTTCTTTGAAAGCACCTGTAGTTTTGAATTTTGACCGGTAAAAAAAGATCAATGCCATAAATATGAGCACTGATCATGTATATGTGAATCCCCGCCCATATATACATAGGTGAGTTAGTACTGTACCCATTTATAAATACATGTTATCTTAGGTTTTAAATTTTGTTTTTCAATATATGTTATTGAATAATTTTGAAGTGGGTTTTGTACCACTGTTTCCACTCCACTATTTTCTCATAGTCATACACAGATTGATTCCAACTATCAATGTCAGTATCAGATATCATTTCTCTCTGTTGTTTCAATGCACTAGAAAAGTTTCTATGTATTAAAAAAGTTCAAACCACTTTAGAAAATTTTAAATTTTTTTGTGAATGGTCCTAACACATCCATAATATTCCCATAAAATTTTCAGAAGATAATCAATCTTGAAAATTTTTAAAAAATTCGGAAAGTCCTAACCGACATATTGAACCGATCAAAAAATGGTCAAAAACATGTTAAAAATTTCTGATTTTTTTGTGGATGATCTTGATCCTAAACCCAAGCAAATACAATGCACAAAAATCAAAATCCAGCAAAAAAATATCAAATCTCACCCGAGATTGCCGAGATCTCGCCCGAAATTGCCGAGATCTCGCCGAGAAATCCGAGATTTGAATTTTTTAAATTTTTTTGAATTTTCCGGGATTTTGAATCTCTGAGGGGTCCAAAATCCGAGATTTCGCCGAATTTTGGACCCTTGCCATCAACGTATAGTCTCGAGTGGTACGTCTATATGGTTCGTAGACCTGAGATTGTCATGGATGCCTAGCATGTAGACTTGTATGCTTTGGTGTAATCAAACGCTACACCGTAACAGGGTAGTTATAAAGATGATTACTGGGTATGCCATGATACATCGCCAAGGGTGTGATGATCAAGATTGGATTTGCCCCTCCTAGATAACGGGAGATATACCTCTGGGCCCCTCGTGTGAATGGATAGGGAAAGCGCACGGCTGTGCTAAGATGACTAAGGAGTTAGTCATGGTTTGTATCCATCACAATGTCGAGTGAAGTGGTCGAGCTATCAACAAGGGTGGCGCACTTCTCGCCTGGAGCTTAACTGGTATCGTGTGGCAAAGGGATCGGTATGTGAGTGTATCAAGGTTCAGCCGAAAATGATTATGTGCATTTGGAGGTCAAAACGTACTGCTAGGTTTCTGAATCCACGTTTGACTTGCACTGAACCTAACGGGTCACACACTTAACGAGTTGAAACTATTTAATGGGTTTGTGCATGGATGAGATCCGTGTTGGAGGTGGAACCCTAGCGGGCTTCGGCCCACTAGCGTGTCTATAAAAGGCGAGGCCAGGAACAGTGCGTGAATGATTAGAGCCCTCACCACATTCAGCCACCGCACACCCTTCCTGCTGCCCATAAACCCTAGCGTATGGCGAGGTGCTAGCGCACCCCGCACGGCGTTCCTGCTCGGCACGTGTGGATACCAGTAGAGGCGCTGCCGCACGTGGACGCGCTGTTCGGTTGAATCTCCGACGACTTCCGGTGATCGAACCACTCGGCGCAGACCGGGAACCACTCGACGCCAGGGTTCAAAATCTCTGCGAAATTCGAAGAGATTTCGGTGAAATTTTGGATTTTGGGCCCCTCCGAGTTTCATAATCCCGGCGAAATTAAAAAACCCTAAATTTTTTTTGAAGTGCTACAGTGCATCAATTTCTCGTCGAGATTTCGGTGAATTTGACCGAAATCTCGGTAAAATTGACCGAGATTTGTATAAAAGTTGATCGGATTGGGTTCTTCATGTCAGTTCCCATGTGGGACAGTCGGTAGATCATAATTTCCGCGAAGTTGAAAAAACCCTAAAAAATTGAAAGTGTGATAGTACCGGGTAATTTTGCCGAGATTTCAGAATTTTGGACGAAATTTCGTCTAAATAACCCGAAATCTCGGAAATTTCGGTTCAATAAAAACCGGATTCAAATTTTGATTTTTGAATTTCATTCGGATTTTGTCTGAAATAACGAGATCTCGGCGAAAAATCGGATTTCGATGAGTGACGAGATTCTACTCTAAACCAAAATTTTGAACCCTGCTCAGCACAGATCAGAACCACTCGGCTCTGATCGGGACGTGAACGACTACTTCCTCTACGCGCACGTATCTGCTTCCGCTGCATCGGCGCATTAAGTGTAACGACTCATAATCCTCTAATTGCATGTGATCTTGGGTGTTCGCGGTAGAAAATTTTCGATTGTTGCTAGTGTAGCCTACCCGTTACTCCATCACTCGCGCCACCACCACACAGGTCACGGCGTCATGCAAGGCTAGTGCACTATCACTATTCAAGTTGTCCTTGTCACTAAGCCGTGCAGGCGTTGTTGTCGTGTCTGTGCATTGATGTCACAACCGCACAATTGCCATCCTCATCACCGAGTTGCGGTGCATCGAGGTAAGGATTGAGGGGGCGGTGAAGCCACAAGGCAGTGGCGAAGGCAGCTCCCGGGCAGGGCGGGCGCCTGCCCGGGCTCACCGGCCAGCGTCGCACAGTGATCACCGCCGGGCGTTGGGGATCGCAAGCTTGGAGTTCCAGCACGACTTGCTCTCGCACACAACACCTTGTTCGACAGCGGTGTCTTCCAGCACTATCTGGTGATCGGTGGCAGGATCCTGGTGTCGTTGCTGGAATGCTGGGCATACTCTTCTTCTGCTTCGACTGCACCGACTGCAGCTGGAGGCGGGTTTCATTGACAGGGGAAAGCTCCAGCTACACCCCGGTCTTTCAAAGGGCGCTATAGTCGAAGAGGATGACACAATTTACTTAGTCGACTTCAGTGATCTCTTTGTGTACAGATACTCGACGGAAGAGCAGTCGCTTATGCCCCCAATCAAGCTTGATACTGTTTTCCCCTTTGAAGATGATGGATAATGTGGCTTCCCGGGTACTTCATCTCCAGTGGTGTAGATAGCTTGCACTCTACCTGCCGCAGGTGGGCATGCTTATCACATCTTTTTTTTTTGTTTTTATCTATAAATGTTCACATATGTATTGGACTATACTTTTAGTAAAAAAAAGCTTGTTGCAGTTCTTAATTTTGCATGTGATATATATATTGTAGGATCGAAGTATACGAATATAGCAATCAGAGGGGGGTGAATGATTGTGCGGAAGCTAAAACCAAATTCTTGACCTATTAAAAGTTCACCCCTAAAACAGAACCAAATAATTACCTCGTTTTCGACAAAAACAGAATGACAGAGGTTCGGTAAAATGCGAATTCCCGAAGATCCAACCGTCGGAACGATCTGAAATTTGGACACAAGAAACTAGATTCCAATACGAATCAAACCCAAAAAGAATCAGCTCGATCGGACTTACGGATCAAAAGTTATGAGCTTCGCAAGCTTGCTGATCCAGAACTTGACGAGAATCAATCTAATCAAAACTTCAAGTTTAAACAAGATCTTCAAAAGATTAATCAACTAGACTTTGAGAAACTCTAAAACAATACCCTAGAACGGTTTTTGATGGATCAAATCAAGATGAAACTCAACGATCAAAAACCAATCTAGAATTAGAACAAGCATGCAAACAAGAACCAAAAGCAGAAAATCTTGTAGCGACGTGGTTCTTTGTAGCACGCAAAAATCTTGGAAGAATTGATCTTTATTTCTTGTCTAAAATACTCTCATCAAAAGAGTACAAACCCTAAAACCAAGCTCAAGGCTTGATGCGCTCAGCTCTGCTTGGTGCCTTTCAACAGGAGACCCCCACCTATTTAAAGCACCAACCCACAAAGAGTTCTGAATACGATTCCTATTCCCTAGAAGGAATCCGTATCCAACACAACTCTACTTGGCCCAACCTAGCCGAGTACAACTCTTGCACGCGTATGGCAACCCTACCATACTCACGTGACTAACACTTTGCACGCGTATGGCCACCTGCCATACTCACGTGACTAACACTTTGCACGCGAATGACCTCCTGCCATTCTCACGTGACTAACCATTCTTCATGTGCACCATTCTCTTAGCCCGAACGTCCAGCATGACATCCTTGACCACCAAGACCTCAGTTCCTCCTAAACCTAGTCCCGAACCTCAGTTCCTCCATGAACCTAGTTCCGGTCCCGTCATCGACCACATTCGTCTTCGAGCAATACCTGCACATGAACAAACCACAAAACAATTCCGAGCACAAGTCCACGACTTGACTCAATGTCAATCCATGCAACTACTCACATGAGCATTGCATAAAGTCCACTTCAAAACAAGTATCATGAAATTATTACAAATTTCATAATCTCAAAATCAAATTCAAAATTCAGTCTCAAAATCGCTCAAAACCCTAATTAAGCAAATCCCATTCACGACGGACAACAAAACCAGTCCGGCGCAAATGCCAAGTGAAACCCTAGAAAACAGTTCACGACGGACCAAAAATCTTGTCCGGTGTAGATGTGGAACTTACTGGTTTCTTGGAAAGAAAGAGTTTGGCTCAAGCGCACAAAATCATGTTCACGACAGACAAACAAAATCGGTCCGTCGTACATGGGAAAGTGAGGTTGTCAAAGCATGTTTTCGACAGACCAACAAAGTTTGTCCGTCGTAGATGGGAACCTTACTGTTTTCTTTAAGTTTGGTCCGGCGCCAAAGCGAAACTTACTGTTTCTTGTCAAATTGACAAAACACATGAACAAACACATTTGCAAATTCAATTCTAAGCCAATTTTTCAGCACATGATTTCACAATCTCCCCCTTGATGAAAACATTGGCAACACCACTTAGAATTGAACATTTGGCATTCACTTTACAAACGATTTTGAAATCCAAAGGATCAAAGACCAAAGTAAGAAAACACAGAATTCCCCCTTTGACCAAAAAGCAAAACAAAATCTCCCCCTGAGAAGAAAAAATGTGTGTGAATGTGCAATGTGCCCAAAAATTTCAAAATTCTCCAAACTTCTCCCAAAATTCTCAAATTTCCAAAAACAACTCTCCCTTTTTCTTCTCCCCCTTTTTCCTTAAACTTTTCAACGATTCCCAAATTTCTCCCCCTTTGACAATGGATTCATCAAGAGTACAAAAGAGAGAACATGTTCAAAATTTTTCTGAAACAATGATTTCACAAGGAGAAACAAGGGAGTGCCAAGATAGGAAAAGATGAGCTCATTCGATCATATAACCTTATATATCACATAATATGCAAAATACATGATCTTAATGTGATTTTAACAAGTTAGGGAATGACATGCATCTCACCTCAATTCAGTCAACTATAGCCAAGTACTAAGCAAAACTTTTAGTAGAAAAACAAAGGCTCAAAGTTGAAGCAAATAACAAATCAGGGCGAGCAAGTAGTTTCAACTCCAATCTAGTAGACCAATTTAATCTTTAAAACAGTAAACTGCATGTGGCATGCTTGAAGCATACTTCTTTTATTTCTTTGGAGTGGCATGCTTGAAGCATACATCTTGTCTTTTGAGGGAATGACATGCTTGAAGCATACATCTTATCTTTTAGGGAAAGCATCCTGAAGCACATAACTTGAGGTTTTTGCTTTTAACAACCCTTTTTTTTAACTGATTCCCTTTTCCTTTATTTTTTGATTGTAAACATGCAAGGAGATTAAAAGGTCTTTTGAAAGAGTAAAGCTAAAACACACTTGCTTCATAGCCCAAATTTGTCAAGAAGATTCAATATCAAGCCTAGAAGAGTAAGATATCACAGAGTATTTTAGCTATAGGCAATCAAACCAAGGAATTCCGCAATGTCATTTTTAGTTCAAGTGGAACAATTTAGATTATCATATATTAGCACAATTACACAATATATAAAGAAATATGATAAAGTGAGCTCATAAAGTGAAAGAACTTGGCAAAGAAACTCCCCCTCAAAACAAACCCATTGGATGAACAATCCCAAGTTCTCCCCGAATGAAAGTAAAACGAGAAGAAGACAAAGGTTTTGTAAAAATGTCTGCCAATTGATGTTCAGTATCCACATGATGAAGCACAATGTTGCCTTTTTCAACATGATCTCTAAGAAAGTGAAATCTGATATCAATATGTTTTGTTCTTGAATGTTGCACAGGGTTCTTAGCAATGCAAATTGCACTAGTGTTATCACACAGAAGAGGAACACTATCCAAAATAACCCCATAATCTTTAAGTGTAGCTACTATCCAAAGAATTTGAGAACAACAACTAGCAGCAGCCACATATTCGATTCAATGCTTGATTGTGCAACAGAAGATTGCTTTCTAGATGACCATGCAATGAGAGAATTTCCCAAGAAGTGATATGAACCGAAGTGCTCTTCCTATCAATTCTACATCCTCCAAAATCAGCATCGTAAAAGATCTCAAACTAATGCATGAGGAAGCAGAAAGCCAAATGCCAAAATCTTGAGTTCCATGAAGATACACGAAAATCCTTTTGTGACTTGTCGATGTGAAGCACGTGGGGAAGCTTGAAAACGAGCACACAAGCACACAAAGAAATTGTATATCCGGCCTTGATGCGTTGAGGTACAAAAGTGAACCTATCATGCTTCTATATTCCTTTTGATCAACCGGCTCACCATCTTCATCGTGGTCAAGTGCGCAAGTGCTCTCCATAGGTGTCATGGTCGGCTTGTCGTTTTCCATCCCAAAACGATGTAGCAAGTCTCTTGTATATTTGCTTTGATGCACAAAAGTACCATCCTTCGTTTGCTTGATTTGAAATCCCAAAAAGTATGTCAACTCACCCATCATACTCATCTCAAACTCCTTCCTCATTGTTTCGAAAACTCGGACACTAAAACATGAGATGAACCACCAAAGATAATATCATCAACATAAATCTGAACGAATAGTTGATCATTGCCTTGCTTGAGTAAAAAGAGAGTTTTGTCAACCTTTCCCATTAAAAAGCCCTTTTCAAGTAAAAGGTTTTTAGCCTATCATACCATGCTCTAGGGGCTTGTTTCAAACCATACAAAGCTTTTGTTAGTTTGAACACATGATTTGGAAACTTTGGATTTTCAAAACCAGGTGGTTGCTTGACATAAACCTCCTCATTTATGTAGCCATTAAGAAAAGCACTTTTCACATCCATTTGATACAATTTGAAACCTTTGGATGCAGCAAAAGCTAAAAGGATTCTAATGGCTTCAATTCTAGCAACAGGAGCAAAGGTTTCATCAAAATCTAAGCCTTCAATTTGAGTGTAACCTTGAGCAACCAATCTAGCCTTGTTTCTAACAACAACGCCATCCTCACTTTGTTTATTTTTGAAAACCCATCTAGTTCCAATAACATTAAAATCGGAGGTGGTGAGACAAGTTTCCAAACTTTATTTCGTTCAAAATTCTCTAATTCTTCATGCATGGCATTGATCCAAGATTCGTCCGATAA
The DNA here is from genome assembly GCA_036346355.1 of Rhipidocladum racemiflorum. NCBI lineage: Eukaryota > Viridiplantae > Streptophyta > Magnoliopsida > Poales > Poaceae > Rhipidocladum > Rhipidocladum racemiflorum. The sequence goes on along the minus strand of CM070582.1, from coordinate 46,272,770 downwards.
TGCATGAGATATATCTTTGGGTTCAAAAGAGGCAACTAAAGCGAGAATGAGCATGAGTGTCGAATGAATAAACCTGGATCGAGTGACTCTCTCATTTAGGTCTCCAATAATTTGTTCAGATGGATGCATTTTACGAATGTGCAAGGGAGCATTGGCTTTTGAGACTTCTCCTTCTCCTTCTTCATTTTCAGCATGTACGGATGATGTTGTAGCTTGAGGATGGTTAGCTGTAGGTGATGTAGTAGTAGGTGCCAAAGGTGCTACATCTTGTTGTGCATTAGGAAGAGTCAAGACCTCATCTTCAACATCATCATCATCTTCAAAGATTTTCTCCCCGAATGTATGCGCCAGACTGCATCACTTGGACTAGTGCCTGGACTAGCCTCATCAAAAGTAACTTCACAAGTTTCCACAATTTTGTTAGTCTCCAAAACAAGCACACGATAGCCACGAGTATGAGCAGATATCCAAGAAAAATGCCATCAGTTGATCTAGCTTCAAATTTATCAAGATTTCCAGATTTCAAGACAAAACATTTGCATCCAAAAACTCGAAAGTGAGAAACAGAAGGTCTATGTCCAAACCAAGCTCATATGGAGTCTTACCCAATTTTGATCTCGTAAACACACGGTTTGAAACATAACAAGCGGTTGAAATCGCTTCAAATTTCAAAAATTTCGAGGAGAGTGATGCTCATCTAGCATAGTTCTAGCTATTTCAACTAACGTTCTATTTTTCCTTTCAACTACACCATTTTGTTGAGGCACTCTAGGAGATGAAAATTGATGATCAATTCCTTTTCAAAGACAAAAGAGATCAAAGGAAGCATTTTTGAATTCAGTTCCATTATCACTTCTAATAGCTTTGAGAGCTCCTGGATGGTCAACAAAAAGCCTAAGAACAAGACTTCTAAAATGACTAAAAGCCTCATCCTTAGATGCCATAAAATACACCCAAGAGTATCTAGAAAAATCATCAATAATCACAAGCACATACCGTTTGCCTCCAAAGGATTGAACTCGAGATGGTCCAATCAGCATCAAGATGTAGAAGCTGTCCCGAGCGTTTGTCATCACCATGGTAAGAGGTGGATGTGAACCTGCAATCATCTTACCATGTCTACAAGAAGAACATACTAGATTGCTATCACCCTTAAGCTTAGGCAAGCCACGTATAAGATCTAAACCACTTACACGAGTAAGATGATCAAAACCAACATGACCAAGTCTACGATGCCAAAAGAATAAATCTTTAGAAACATTGGCAATTAGACACCTATGCTTAGAAGAAGGTGATGCATCAAAATCAGCTTTAAAGACTCTTCCAAAACGAGAAATTTTGAACACAAGATCACCTGAAGCATCTAGCACTTTGCATTCATTTTTCTTAAAGCTTATCTCAAGATCTTCATCAAGCATTTGAGAGACAGAAAGCAAGTTATATTTCAAGTTTTCAACAAGAGCCACATCCTTGAACATAAACTTGTCACTTACCTTTACTGTACCTTTTGCCACAACAGAAGAGGAAGAAGCATCTCCAAAAGTAACACTTTCAGCACGAGATGAACATACACCCAAGTTGGTATAGCAAATACGATCAAGTCATTTAGTTTGTTGCTGTATCAAACACATACGAAATAGCTCTTTTCCTTAGACCATGAGATGATGTCAATCACTAACTCCGGAAGAGTACTTTGATGACATCAAACGTCACTCCGTAACACGGTGACTATAAAGATGGATTTGGGTACTATGAAAGTATTAGTTGAGGCTCATGCATCAAGAGTGGGATTTGTCCATCCAGATGACGGAGAGATATACTCTGGGCCCTCTCGGTGATATCACATTGACATCGCTTGAAAGCACGTGACTAGGTCACAAGAATGTCATATCACGGAACGAGTAAAGAGTACTTGTTGGTAACGGGATCGAACTAGGTATAGTTGATACTGATGATCGGATCCCGGACAAGTAAAATATCGTGAGACAAAAGGAATTGGTTATGTTGTTTCTGGTTTACGCGATCACTAGTTCATCGTTGAGTGAGTGGGAGTCATTATGGATCTCCAGATCCCGCTGATGATTATTGATCTGAGAGGTGTCTCAATCATGTCCATTTTATTCACGAACCGTAGGGTGACACACTTAAGGTTCATCGATGCATTTGAGTGGATACGAAACACCGGAGAAAAATATGGACAAGATAGGATTGCTTTGAGTATCGCTTAATAGTTTCGGATATCGGAATAGTTAAAGGGGTATATGTTAATGTTTGTTAATTAAAAGAATTAACAAATATTAAAATATCTGAAATAAAAATGTTTATTTATTTATGGGAGAAAACCTTTCATTTCTTGAGTGGGGTTTTAATGGAAACCAAAGTGGGTTGATTTAAGTGAGTGGAGAGATCACTCACATGAAGAGAGGAGGGCAAGGGGCACCCCATGCGCCGGCCACCCCTTGGCCTAGCCTCCTCCTCCTCCTATAAAAGGGAGGAGGAGCTCCTCTCTTTGTTGTTCATCCATTTGACCCTTTGGTTGGTCCATTCTCCCTCCTCCGCCGATCCGCTTTTTGAGCTATGGCTTATGCGGTTGCTGAGAAATTATTTCTCCACCACCACCACCACTAAGCCGTAGTGTTGTTGGAGTTTTCCCGGATCCTCTACTCACGCCTACCGGAACGAGGGATTGGAGGTCATCGTTGATCCGTACGTGTGACCAAGTACGGAGGCGCTGCCGTTTGTGGCGCTCATCTTCGCGATTTCGAAGTCGGGAGTGTACCTCTACATCAACCACGTTTGTTTGCGGGAACGTTATTCCCGCTTTCGGTCTACGAGGGTGAGTCCTTCTGAAACCGTTTACTTGCATCTCCTAGATATGATCTTGGTGTTTGGTTGCTATCGTAGGAAAATTTTTGTTTTCCATGCTTCGAAACCCTTCAGTGGTATCAGAGCCGTGTCTATGCGTAGATGTTTTGTACGGTTTAAAACACATGTGGATGTGGGCGTTGATGATCATGTTATTGCATACTTTCGTGTATTTTGGATCATGGTGGCATAGTGGGATTTGAAGCGGCCGGACTAACCTTACATGTCCTCGCACATGAGACTTGTTCCACGCTCGACATGCAACTAGTATTGCATAAGTGGCTTTGCGGGTGTCGATTTCTCCTACTATAGTCATGATCTAATTTATAACGGTTTGCTAATAATGTTTTTATCACCGTTGTGGTTCTTGTTCGTAGGTAAGAATAGTTTTTCCTAGAAAGCCCAAAACCACGTAAAATATGCAAAAATAAATTAGAGGCGTCTAACTTGTTTTTGCAGGGCTTGTGATGTGATATGGTCATTGATACAAAGATTGTTGTATGAAATGAAATTTATTGTAAATTTAAACAACTACAGGAGCCATTTGGTTGTTTTTATTTCTTTTATGGCCTCAAGTGCTAAATATATGTCCATGTGATATATTGTAATGGAGGAAGACAATCAAGATGGCGACATCATGGACCTTGGTGCCATGCCAGGTGGAATGATGGAGATCATACCATGTCGCACAAGATGGAGATCAAGTCTTTGAAAGGACCATATCATATCACTTTATTCATGCATGTGATGTTAATCCTTTTATGCATCTTATTTTGCTTGATTATGATCACGTCGATAGCACTATAAGATGATCCCTCCAAATTAATATCAAGATAATAATGTGTTCTTCCATAGTATGCACCGTTAAGAAAGTTCGTCGTTTCGAAGCACCACGTGATGATCGGGTGTGATAGACTCTACGTTCGCATACAACGGGTGTAAGACAGATTTACACACGCAAATACTTTGGTTCTACTTGGCGAGCCTAGCATGTACGGACATGGCCTCGGAACACGAACCGAAAGGTAAAGCATGAGTCATATGGATGATATGATGAACATATTGATGTTCGCCTTTGAAACCATGCCGTCTCTCGTGATGATCGGTTTCGGTATAGTGAATTTGGTTCATGTAATCACTAACGACAACTAGAGGGATGTTGTTTTTAAGTGGGAGTTCTCGTAGTAATTTTGAATTAACATTGAACTTAATCTATTATGAACTTAGTCTAAATAACTTTGCAAATATGTTGTAGATGGCACCCCCTTTTTTCAATTTCAATCTGTTCATGGAGAAAGAGAAACTAGCCACCAATGGTAGCAACTTTACCAACTGGGCCCTTAACTCGAGGATTCTCCTCGTTGCTCAAAGGAGCTATGTGCTAGAAGCGCCACTGGGTGCCCCGCCCGCTGATGATGCCCCCGAGGAGGAGAAAAATGTTTTCTTGACTCGCAAGGAGGACCACAGTTTAGTTCAATGCGGCATTTTGTATGGCCTTGAGCCTGAGCTGCTAAAACGCTTTGAGCACAAAGAATGCTTTTGATACAATGAGAGAGTTGAAAATGATCTTCGACACCCATGCCGCATGAGAGTTATGAAGCTTGAAAAGTTCTTTAGCCGCATGATGGAGGAAAACAGCTCAGATTAGTGAGCACGTACTCAAAATGTCTGGGTACGCCGATAAACTCATAGCTTTGGGAATAACGATCCCCATTGAGCTAGGAATTCATCGTGTTCTCCAGTCTCTGCCACCAAGCTACAAGAGCTTTGTGATGAACTACAACATGCAGGGCATGAAGAAGTCTCTCCCGAGCTTCACAATGCTGAAAATCTTTGAAGTGGAGATCAAAAAGGAACATCAAATGTTGATGGTCCAAAAGACTATCAGTTTCAAGAAGAAAGGCAAGGCTAAGGGAAACTTCAAGAAGAAGGGCAAGTCTGTTGCCACATCTGAGAAGAAGACCAAGGCTGGCCCTAAGTCAGATACTGAATGTTTTTACTGCAAGGGCACTGGGCACTGGAAGCGCAACTGCCCAAAATATACAATTGTAGATTATGCATTTGATACTACTTTGGACATTATAATGTTGCCTAGCTTGTCCAACACCTCCAGTACAACTAAAATGGAAATTCTCTTCATACCTTGCTGTCGGGGATTGGCTATCTGGCAAAAGACCACGGTACCCCCGTAAAAAGCTAAACCCGCCGACCTTGTGGTACTAAAAGAAGATGCTCGGGAGAACGAAACGAGCATCCCTCCTTCTCCTCCGAGCATACGCGTCTGCGCCTTTGTTCGCAGAAGCACCAAACACGCCCCCCCACGAGCAAGCATGCTCGTAGAGGCCACGACCTACTCGGGTGTTTGGTCGGGGGGCCCAGCGAACGCTACAAGAAAGGAAGGAGCCAACCAATCAGCCAGAGATCAAGGGAGATCATACCCGAAATTCAAATAACGCGGGAATCAAGGACAGCGGGTCACGGATATGGATACATAGCGTGATCCCAGGAGGTAGTTACCTTCTTCGTATCTCTAGTCGTAGTATTTAAACCCCCCTGAAGGTCTGTATCGGGGGAGGGACACCAAGATAGAACACAATACACTAGAGTAGGGCTATTATCTCGACGATGAGAGGCCCGAACAAGGATAAATCACCGTGTCCCCCTTTTTTCTTCTCCCGAGCCTCGCATCGGCTCGAACGCCCTCTTCGATCCGTGCACGACGGGGCTCTGTTGATCCCCATTCAACAAGTAAGCTCGACGGAGCCCGTTCTCCAATCGCCGATACCGGGCGCCGTCCGTGGGGACCGGCGGCTTGATTCCCGTCTGCATCAAGATCCTCGAGGATGCCGAACTCAGGAGACACTCGGGACCTTTGTGTTTTCGACCACGTTGAAGATGACGACGTGTACTACGCCACCGACAACGTGGCCAGGGTGGCCGATCCTACTCGGTCACACCGAAGTCTGAGAGCCCTTCCCGGACACGGGAATGCGAGGGCAGGCCTCCATCCCCTGACATTACCCTCGGGGACCCCGAGGATGATCGCGATGAGCTCTACGACGGCCTAGACATACCGCATTTACCTAGAGCTCGACCGAGAGATCGCATCTCAAGGGGATACAATGATGTCCCCATCGCTTTCATCCCGCTCTCGTCGGGTCAACGTGGCCGGAGCCGTGCGAGCCCGGAGAAGGATCCTCGGACGCCGCCAAGCACGACCCCTACGAGGCGGCCAGACTCCACCTGGAGGCGTCCTTGGGAAAGACCCTCGCGAGCATTCGCCGCCAGGCAAAGGGGGGGCGCGCTTCCACGGAAAGGAACTCTCGTGGGTACCGAACTCCCGATCGCGCTCCGGAGCGTCGCCAAAGCTCGCCACCGCCAGTTCACCGGAAACGGAACGATTCTGAGCCTTGGCGGCGGTCGTGCGTGACCTGCGTAGTTTCCCCGAGCAAGCAGACTTAGAGGCCGTGGGCAGGGTCGTAGCCGAAGATTTGGAAAGGCTTGCCGCCGAGCTAAAAGTCTCGGATCCTCCTCGTGACCGGGATGCCCGGAGTGTTTCCCGGGACCATCACAAACGCTCCCCCGTGCGCTCGCACAGAGGTGAATCTCGGAGCCATGCTCGGAGATCGCCCCAGATCGCTAACCTGATCCGGGAAAGGCCCCGGAACAGTCACAGAGCGACCTCGGAGCGATATCTGTATAATCGCCCAGATTACGAGCACTCTGAACGCTCCACGACCAAGCGGTCGTCAGCACGACCGTCGCATGAGGTTTTCTCCCGACTCGGCCCGCGCACGGGGCGTTGGGTGGAAGACCCGCGTGGAGGCCGCTATGACCGAGGATTTCACCGCGAAATCCCGAGCTTCGGTTGCCAGGCCTTCACGAGCTCCCTCCGGAACGTCGCATGGCCGAACAGATTCAAGCCCGCCATATCGAAAGGTTCAACGGGACCCGAACCCGACGAATTTCTCTCAATATATACCACCGCCATCCTCGCCACGAGGCGGCGAGGGGATGATGGCAAATTACCCGCCGACAGTTACGGGCGGAGCCGCCAGACGTCGTGGCTTTTTAATCGAAGGAAGGCTCCATACGGTCTGAGGCGGCTCGGCGCCCGCGCTCAGAGCAAATTTCCAGAGTTACATCCTCCCGGAAAGGAGCGCGACCTGAGCGCGCTGATACAGACGACAGGAAACCTGCGACAATTCGTCCAGAGATTTATCCAGTCCTAACTCGATCCCAAACATATCGGACGAGGCGGTCGTCCGAAGCTTTCAAGTTCGGGTATTTAGGCGTGCGCTTCACGCAGACACAGAGATCCACCCGGATCTAACGGCGAACGAGCTCTTCCGAATGGCCGATCGATACGCCAACGCAGATGAAGCCGCCCAATGGAAGAAGATCTTTGGGCGAAGGAAGTCGCCGCCTCAACCTGGCCTAGAGACCTCGGCTAGCAAAAGGGCTCGAGTGCAGCAGACAAGAAGATCAAGAAAAAGAAGAAAAGCGACCCTCGCCCGACCATGGTAGCCGCGGTGGAACAACAACAACCCCGAGCAACCCAGCCGCAGCCACGGGGCTTAACGCTCGGGAGAGGACAACCACACAGGCCTCGAGGACGAGGCGACTAAGCGGACCGACGAGGCGACTAAGCGGACCGGACGGGGCGACCTCTCGTCTGGCTTCACCAGCGCGCACGGCACGACCTCACGGAATTGCGAGCGTGGACCTACCGCTGGAAGCGATTTTACAGCAGGGTCCCATGCCAACGCTTCGAGCAGGTGAAAATGACAAAGGAAAACAGCCCGCCGAGGAAAGTGAGGATGACATGGAATACCAAGAACCAAGGAATCACATAGCGGTCATCTTCGGGGGCTCCTCCGCCTACAAGTCCCGCCGGGACTTAAAGGACGCCGCAAGAGAAGTGCACCAGGTTACCCAGGGTAAGCCTCCGGTGCAGCAGCTGAAATGGTCTGAGGTATCCCTCACCTTCTCCAAGGACGATTGTCCCCTTGGGATGACCAAACCCCAGAGGCTTCCGATGGTCGTGAACCCCACCATCAGCAATACCGTCGTCGGTCGGGTCCTCATAGACTCCGGGAGCTCTTTGGACCTTATTTCAGCCAAGGTTTTGGGACGAGATGCATTCCTCGTTCCAAAATCAAGAGTGTGGCCGTGCCCTTCTTCTGATAGTCCTGTGCACCTCGATCAAACCTCCGGGGCAGGTCGTCACGCCTGTAAGTTTTGGCGGCCCAAGTAACTTCAGAGCGGAGCTAATCACCTTCGAGGTGATAGACTTTGAGTCGGCCTACAACGCCATCCTCGGCAGCCGGCCTTGTCCAAGTTCATGGCCGCCTCACCACGCTGTAACGATTGCCTGAAGATTCCGGACCGAGCGGAGTTATAACCATCAAAGGGAACCACAAGTCCGCACTCAATTGCGATTTAAAGAGCCTTAGATATGGTCGGCCGCTACCCACTCGCGGTCCTGACCAAGAGCCGAAGCATTCCGGCCTAAACTTGCCCTCCACTGGAGGAGAGACCAAGGTCGTTCGCTCAACGAGTCGGAACCGGCCAAGGTCATTCATTTGGGATCTTCCTTAGATCCCAAATAGGAACTCGAGCTCGTCACCTTCCTCAGGGCAAGGTCGGATGTGTTCGCTCAGGAACCATCCGACATGCCCGGGTCCCAAGGGAGGTGGTCGAGCACGCAAGCGATTCACGACAAAAAACCAGTGAGACAGTAAACTTAGACGCTTTTCCCTAAAAAGCAGGCAATCATCCGGAGGAACTTGATGAACTCCTAAAGCCGGCTTCATCGGAGAGATCGAGCACTCCGAGGGGCTAGCCAATCCGGGGCCTGGGTCGAAGAAAGGAGGCAAGTGGCGCGTAAGGTCGACCACACGGGTTTGAACGCAGCGTGCCCAAAGACAACTACCCGTTGCCTCGCATAGACCAATTGGTGGACGCGACGGCAGGTCACGCACCATGAGCTTCCTAGACGCCTATTCAGGCTATCATCGAATCGACTGTCGCGCGAAGACGAGGAAAAGACTTCCTTCATCACCCCGTTCGGTACCTTACGCTATACGACCATGTCTTTCGGTCCTGAGAAATGCGGAGCAACCTTTCAACGCCTCATGCAGAAGACTTTCACAGACCAAATAGGTCGAAATTTGGAGGTCTATGTCGGCGACATAGTTGTCAAAAGCAAGAGTACTTGGTCACGTTGTCGACTTGGAGGAAACTTTCTTAACCTCAATAAGCATCGAATAAAGCTAAATCCAGAGAAATGCGTATTCGGCGTAAAGGCCGGCAAGGTGCTCGGCTACATGGTCGGGCCAAATGGCGTTAGGGCTAACCCGAGAAGATCGAAGCCATTGAGAACATGAGGTCGCCCACATGCGTAAAGGAAGTACAAGCTCGACCGAAGAATGGCCGCCTTAAGCCGGTTCGTCTCCTACCGGAAGCGAGGACTACCTTTCTTTAAAGCCCTCCGCAAACATGATGGCTTCACGTGGACGGAGGAAGGCGATCGCGCGTTCAAAGAGCTAAAGCGATTCTCTCCCAACCGCCCGCCCTCGTCACGCCCATAGCAGGGGAAGAATTGCTACTATACCTGGCGGCAACCCGCAAGCGTAAGCTTCGGTGTTAGCGGTAAGAGAGATGGTACCCAAATGACCTATCTATTACGTCAATAAGTGCTTCATGGACCAAAGGAGCGTTACCCCGAGGTCCGAAACTCTTGTACTCATTCTTTGATGGCCTCCGTGAAGTTGCGTCACTACTTCCAAGCACACAAGATCGTGGTGCCGACCGGTTTCCCACTCAGGGAAATCCTGAAAAATCAGGGCGCCGGTGGTCGCATAGCCAAGTGGGCAATGGAGCTCGCCGAGTTCGAGCCGGTGTTCTCGCCGCACGGCGATAAAATCACAAGTCTTGGTGATTTCGTGGCGTAATGGTCGGCTCGGCTCCACCACCAGCGGAACCAATGATTCGAGGGAAAACTCACGGACTCAGATTTCGATGGATCCCGAGCATACGAGCGCTGGTCGGGCGTCGTCTTGGTCTCCCGGATGGAGAGCAACTTGATCGCCATCCAACTACATTTCACTGCGACTAACAACGCGGCGGAGTACGAAGGCCTTTGGCCGGACTTGAGCATGTAAATCGCTAGGAGTCCAACGGCTCATTGTGAAGGGCGATTCACGGTTGGTCGTAAACCAGGTCAACAAGGAGTATCGGTGTTCCGATACCTCAATGGCGCTGCAGACTGGTGAAGTAAGGAAGATGGAGAAATACTTCAAGAATTTCGAAGTAATCTACATCCCCAGGAAGGATAATTCCTGGTGACCAAATGTCTAAGGTCAGTTCCTCTCGGACCACCGCTCACGTGGTGCTTATCGAGCACCTACATAAGCCCTCCATTCCTCTCGAAGAGGAGGCACCAGAGACCGCGGTAGGGTCTCCTTCCTCGAGCAAAGTGCAACCGGATGACGCCATTCGTCCAATATCTTGCGCATGGGACATTGCCCGAGGAAGAAGCCGGCGTTCCGGCTAATAAGGCGATCTTCTCAAGATCTGGTGATCGAAGACGACCTATACCTGAAAGGCGCATTAGGGATCCTTTCCAGATGCGTCTCGGGAGGAAGGCCGATACCTTCTTCGTGATATCCATGAAGGAATGTCGCGGAGCTCACTCGTCTTCAGGGCGCTTGTGAGCAAGGCCTTCCGTCTAGGGTACCATCGCCCACGGCCTTGACGGACGACGGTCAATCGTAACGACCGCCGAGCATGCCGTTCCATGCTCGCAAATCCCGCCAACCGGCATATGCCCTACAAACCATACCACTCGTGGCCGTTCTCAACCTGGGGCTCGATGTCCTTGGACCCTTCCCCGAGGTCGGAAAAGGTCGCAAGTATTTGCTCGTGGCCATCGACACTTTCACTAAGTGGATAGAGGCCGAGCCCGTCTCGACCATCTCGGCCCAGCGGCCAAGAGATTCCTCCGCATAATGTGGTAACTCGGTTCGGGATACCCAACCGTCTTATCACGAACAACGGGACCCGATTCACCAATGAACTGTTCCAAAGTTATCTGCGAGGAGGTCGGGACCAAGGTCTGCTTCGCCTTAGTGGCACATCCACGAGTAACGGAGCAAATGAGCGAGCAAATGGGCAGCTAGTCCAGGGCATAAAAGAGGGTCTTTAAGACCCTCAACCAAAGACAAGCAAATGGGTGGATGAGCTTCCCGCCGTTCTATGGTCTCGTCGCACCACGACCCGGTCGAGCCACAAAGTAAACGCCTTCCGACTTCGTCTACGGTGCGGAGGCCATTCTGCCCGAAATCGTCTTTGGGTTCCCCAAAGGGTGCAACTGATCGATTCCGTCGATCAAGAGGTTGAGCGCCTCGTCGACCTGGACCTCGTCGAGCGACACGCGAGCAGGCGTTGCTCGGTCTGCGGTATACCTCTGAGGCTCTTCGTAGGCATGCGGCCAAGGCAGTCAGGCCTAGGGTCCTGCAAGTCGGCGACATGGTCTTACGAAGAGTTCAAGACCTGTCGAAGGCCAACAAGCTAACCCCAAGGTGGGAAGGACCCTACACGGTCGTGTCTCTGGCGCGCCGGGGGCTGTTCGCCTCGCGATGCCGGATGGTCGGGAGCTCACCAAAGACTGGAACATCGATCAATCACAGTAAATTCTACGTTTAGACGAGTACTCCTATCTCGCGCCCCTTGCGTTCTTTCCAATAAAACGTTTCCCTCTTTCTCGTGTTTCGTCCTCGCTTTGTCGAGCGAGCATCGCCGTCTAGCAAGATTGCGCATTTAACTTATCCGACATGTATGTGCGCACCATTTCCTTGGCCCCGGGGATGCTCGCCAATCGTTCACTTTCCACAAGAGCTTTTCACAGTATGCGTGGTCGGCGCGAGCATCCACTCTAAGCCCGGTTTAGTGACCATTCTGTATGGTGGCTCTACGTGATGTTGGTTTAAAGTTCGTCTACTCAGTGCTCACATTTCTTCTCGACGCAACCGACCTACTTATATCATTCAAAAAATCGTCACGACCAAAGCGACCCTTAAATTTTCCCATGAACAAACTCGTGCTCGCATAAGAAGGGCACGACCTTTGTCCATGGCAGGCTCAGTATGATAGGAACGTTAGTCCCTTCTTCCAAGGATCCTTTGCTCGTATCTATGCTATATGCTCTTATGCAGGACTTATTTTCTTTTCTGAACCAGGGATCATATAAGCAAATATTGAAGGCGAACTCGAGAAAAGCAGGCAAGGACCAAACACTGCGAGTTTGCTCATTTAATCCGAAATGTTGTTTTTTTACGGGGTTTACACGAGCTAAAAATAAAAGAGCTAAGTCCTACGCTCGACACGAAGGGCGACAAGTTCCTCCTTAAAGTCGACCTCCGCCTCCAAGTCCAAAACTTTCCGCCGAGCGGCACGACCTTCACCGCTGTCCCGGCTGGCGCCGCACCTCCTTGAGCTGGGCCTCTTCGCGCTCCGAGCTCGTTGGAGTTCGGCCGCGCAGTCGAGACCTCCGGCGCAACTTCCCCAGCTCCTCTTCGAGGTCGGCACACTTCTGTTCCGAAGTGTTCTTCGCCGTCTCGCTCTCAAAGAGCTGGTCCCGAAGTCCGACGACGAGGCTCTTCGCCGACCGCAGCTCCTGCAGGTCGGCCTCACGCACCTCGGAGACCCGACGCTCGAGATCGGCGATCTTGGCGTCTTGCTCGTGATGGTACGCCCAGAACTCCTCTGCTGGAACTGCGGAGGCATCGATGTCCTCCATAGCCTTCGCCGCAAACTTGGAGCAAAAAAGAAGGAAAGGGAAGGAAGGTCAAGAAGAACCCCTTGAAGATTGCTCGCCTCGTGAAAAAAGTTAGAAGCAAAGCGCTTACCAGAAGAGCCCGGCTGACCAGCTTGTCCTGAAGCCGCTGGCGGTCGGTAGCACCAGCTCGGAAAAAGGGATTAACCCACGCAGGGCCATCCTGATCCCGAGCCAAGACGTCGAGATCTTGCCCTCCTGGGCACCTGGTGCTCCTGTGAGGGCAACGGCGGCGTTTTCGCCGACCAACCCCAGGGCGCCCGAGGTTGGTCTTCGCATCAACAGCGGCTCGTGGCGCCTTCCTCCTCGCCCGCCGGCCGTGCCGGACGCCGATCGGCCGCTCGCTTCTTGCACTTCCGCCGCCGGAAGCAATGGAAGCTCCACGCCCGGAGGTGATTGGTCGAGGACGACCACCTCCGGCTCGTGATCCGCGGCCGGGGGCAGCTGGTCGTCAGCGACCACCTCCTCTTCGTGGCCCGCGGACGGAGGCAGCTGGTCGTCAGCGACCACCTCCTCTTCTTGTCAGCGACCACCTCCTCTTCGTGGCCCGCGGACGGAGGCAGCCGGTCGGGCTCGGCGATCATTTCCGCGGCCAGGAGTGGACGGTCGGTCACGACCGCATCTCCCCCTTGGTCCGATTGGAGGTGGTGGCCGCGGCGGCAAGCTCCTCCTCTTGGCTCACGGCCGAGGGCCGGGGCGAAAGCCACCACCCTTGACCGTCGGAGTTCGACGCTGGGCTCGCTTGCGCTTACCCCTTCGCAAGGGACCAAGGCCAAGGCTTCTTGGTCCTCGACCCCTGCGGCTCCTGCTCCTCCGCGGTGGAGCAAGCTCGGGCCCCGCAAGCTTCGGGCTCCACTGGGTCCGTGGCCAAGCCCGGCTCCTCCCCATCTCGGCCATCACTTGGGCGACGACGCGGTCGAGCTCGGCGTCAACTGCAGAGTCGATAATCTCCTCAGCCATCTGGCGGAAGTCCAAAACCGACATCCGATCTATCACGCCCACGCCAAACATGGTGGGGTTAGCCCGAAGAAAATCGCAAGACAAGAACGAGAATGAGAGAATGAAGTAGGAACCTACCTTACGCCCGGCGGCGGCGCCATCCTCCTCGGCCTCCTCGCCGGGCCACACGGCGACTGCCGCGGCGGCCTCGTGAGCCTCGGCCCACGACCACGGCGCTCCTCCGCGGCGTCACTGGCACGTGCCATCGCCGGGTCGACGTCGTCCATGTCGACCTCTTCCAGCGTCGAGGCTGTTTGAGAGGTCGACCTCCTGCTCCTTCTGACCAGAGCATAGGTGGCCTTCTCTTCTTCCTCCTCCTCGGGGTCATAGACCACCCGAGTAAGCTGGTCCTGGAGGGCCTTGATCTGCCTCTCCAGCCGCTCCTTGGTCGGGAGGGACCTGGCCTCCTCCTCGGCCTTCCTCGCCTGCTCGGCGAGCTGTTCCAATCGGCTCATCAGCTCCGGCCTCCTCCGTTTGAAGTCATCAAACCAAATTCGGAGTTCGCTTACCTCCTGGCGGTCGGCGTACTCAAGGTGCGGTGTGGGGGTCCTGGTCGAAGCTCGGCGCCTCGACCGCTTGGCGCGGGGAGGCGAGGCGGATGCTTGGCGGCCTCGACTCGCCGTCCTCTTGCGGAGCCACAGCGGGTGTGGCTTGCGGCGGCGCTGCGGCCTTCGACACCGCAAGCTCAAGGGCGACCTTCTCCTGCAAACAGAAATCGGGAGGAATGAGCTCGGAAAACATGCCCCCGAGCGGAAGCAGAAAGATGTACTTACCGCGTCGCCGCGGTCAAAGATGTTCTTGGGGACCTGATTCGGGGCACCGAACATCTCGGCGACCCTCTCGTCAACCCAGTCCGTCCTCGGAGCTGCGTCACAACCGAAGACTAAGACAAAAGATATATGTATGTATATAGCACCGATCGTCGAAGCGGCGATGCTCGGGAAAGGAGTCCAGGAACATACTGCGTTGTCCTCACGGGTGAGGTCATGCCACCCGGTCACCTCGAAGAAGGGGTGCTCGCGGCGCGCCAGGGGGACACCGGTTGAAGAGTGAAATCCCGGCGATGTCTCGACCGGTGAGCCCCATCTGGCGAGCTCATCGATCGCCCTGAGCACCCGCTCTTCCTCGGGTTGCACGGCGCGCGCCGTCTCGATGGCGGAGCGTCCCCAGTGTAGACCAAGCTGGGACCCTCCGCCTTCTTACGGTAGAACCAGAGGTCGGCCCAACCCGACACCGAGTCCTTCAAAGCGACAAGAGGATACTCGTATGGTCGGTTGGTCCGAGGCGGAGATAAACGCATACCGGCGGGCCGTCGGCCCGGTGCGAAGGGGAGTAGAAGTGAAAGAAAAGGCTAGCCGTGGGCACTACGCCCACGCACGCCTCGCAAAGATGGGAGAAGATTGCGAGAGAAAGGATAGAGTTGGGGTGGAGATGAGAGATCTCGCACCCACGTAGGCAAGCACGGAGGCGAGGAAGTCGCTCTCGGGCGGGCAAGCTCCGTTGATGGCGTACAACTCACGAGAGGCGATCTCCGTCTCCGCAGTCTTGCGGCACCGCGTCGCCCCGAACACTCGACCCGAGCTTGGGTCGGCGTACCCCTCATCCGTGAGCACTGGAGCCTCCTTCGGGTCATCCGTGACCTTGAAGCGCGCCATGGCCAAAGAAGGAAGAGGAGCGAAAAGGGTTCTTGGGCGCTAGGGCTCTTGGAAGTTTTTGCCGAAGACGAGCAAAGAGACACGGTGTAACTCCGACCTCTCCCGGTAGAAAGGGTTAAAAAGACAGTGAAGGGGCGGGATAAAAATCGCCGCCTATCACGTAGCAACACCTGGCCGGAAAAAGCGCCGCTTCCCGAAATGCCGTGCATCAGGAGGCTTCTCTAAGAAGGAACCGCAGAACAACCAAGCAGCGCCCTACGAGCAAAGACTGGCGGGTAAAGAAGCTCGTGTCCCGGCATAAAATGGTCGTGCACCACGATCAAAAGAAGTTCAATCCCCCCTCAAGTCTTCTTAGGCTCAAGGGGAAGCCCGAGGGTTCCCCACTTGAACCTCGGGGGCTAGCTGTCGGGGATTGGCTATCTCGACAAAGACCACGGTACCCCAGTATAAAACTAAACCCGCCTACGTTGTGGTACTTTATGATGATGCTCGGGAGAACGTTAAGAGCATCGCTCCTTCTCCTCAGAGCATACGCTTCTGCGCCATTATTGGCTGAAGCACCAACCACGCCACCCCCACGAGCATGCATTCTCGTAGAGGCCACGACCTTCTCGGGTGTTTGGTCGGGGCCCAAATGACGCTACAAGAAAGGAAGGAGCCAACCAATCACCAGAGATCAAGGAGATCATGCAGAAATTCAAATAACGCGGGAATCAAGGACAGCGGGTCACGAATATGGATACATAGCGTGATCCCAGGAGGTAGTTACCTTCTTCGTATCTCTAGTCGTAGTATTTAAACCCCCCTGAAGATCTGTAACGGGGGAGGGACACCAAGATAGAACACAATACACTGGAGTAGGGCTATTATCTCGACGGTGAGAGGCCCGAACCAGGATAAAACACCGTGTCCCCCTTTTCTTCTTCTCCCGACCTCGCATCGCTCGAACGCCCTCTTCGATCCGTACGACGGGGCTCTGTTGATCCCCCATTCAACAAGTAAGCTCGACGGGAGCCCGTTCTCCAATCGTCGACACTTGCAGATTTCATGCAATATTACTTAAGACTAATCTCTTCGCTATATTTTATACCGTCATGTAGAGACACCTAGGCCCTAGCAACTTAGATGAAAATAATGCTTCAACTCATGTACGTGCCACATCTCACAACGATGTTTATATTCTTTGGAACTAATCGCAGATGAGAAAAGCCTCCCAGATTGGGTCAAGTTCTCATTCGGTGAAATCAGGCGAAATACTGTTGAAATTTTGAAGTGTAGGATATTTTATGTGAAGATACTTAGTATTTTGCATTCAAATAGATAAGGAATATACATAAATTCTTTTATGATTTTTTTAAAAAAATTCATATTTTTCAAGCCGATGGAAACTATTTTACAGTACTTTGTACTGTCAGAATTTTTTAAAATTCCTCAAGCTTAATCATCATCTCAAATTTTTATAGGAACATTAGTGATGCGTCCGGACCATACCAAAAAAATTTAAAATTTTCTAACGCATTTTGGACCAATTTTCGTTCGGTTAAAAATCACCAAGCTCAAGCTTTTGACAAATCTCGGTAAAAAAAAACTAGGTTTCAATTTTGTTTTTATTTTATTTTATCCTATATAATGAGATTTCATCGAAATTTTAAATTTCAGCAAGTAACAAGATATGAACCTAAAATAAAATTTAAATCCTTAACTAAGAAACAACATATAAGTAACAAAAATCAAAGCTCCAAATCGTGAGGTGAAATATGAATGGGTTTCTTAGGTTTTGGTCCATGGGGGTGGTCTACACGTGCGAGACCGCGTCACTTTCACATTCTCTCTCTTGTTATTTTCCCTCTCTTGCTTTCGATCTTTTCTGACAGCACAACAATTTCTGGCCCTTTTATATTCGATAATATATAAATCCATTCCCGTCTTTGCCGGGGTCCAAATTTTCCTTTCCCACATGCCCTGCTACGGGCACACGCTTTACTTTACACTAGGAAATTTGCATGGTTTCCTCGTAATTTATAATGTTTTTTTAGTTATTTGTTGTCTAGAGTTCACATGTTGTCGGTTTTCAGTTTCCTTGTGTTGTAGTCGAACCAGAAGTCTTAAAAATTTAGGGCTATTTGGAAGATTCAGGAATTTAACTAGAAATAGTTTAATTTTATAGGAATTTGATAATATTCTTGGTTTTAAATTTGGCCTTATATGCACGCACTAAGCCCCGATCCGAAATACAAGAATTTTGATATGCTCTTGTAGGATTGAGATTTCCGATATAATTTAGTGTTCCACCCATTTAAAAAAAGAGAGGTGCTTCTATGCTCTTCCTTCTAGTACAAGTTGCACAAATCTTGAAGCAAGCGAAGAGGTAAGTAATCACCATCTACCTTTCGTTCATGCTTTAATAGTTGTGCAACTTTTAAAAAGAAGAGCATAGAAGCACAAATAGTATTTCAAATGGGACCTAATATGATACTCCTTTCGGTCACAAAAGAGTGACGTTTTTTTTTTTTTACTTTTTAAAATTAAGATGTTTCTTTGATCACTAGATTCTCTAATCATGTGCTCCACCTATCCAAGTTTACATAAATACAGCTGGGACCAACTATGACGTTATTTTTTTATGATGTTTCTTTCGGTCACAACTATGTTTTTTTTACCCGTTAGTAGTGTTTCTTTTTAAAATTAAGATGTTTCTTTCGGTCACAACTATGACGTTATTTTTTTATGATAGGGGAGAGTAATACTTTAAATAAAGCTGATTTAATGCTATAATGAAATTGTTCGAAACATTCACGTTCAGAGAAATTATTCCCAAAAAAGTTGTCAAATCAGGCTATACTAGTATTTGACCGCACCAATAACTATCTGTAGATTTGTCACAGTGGGGACTGGGGGGTACAGGATTGACTGAGAATAAGATAGCCGAGCAACATGGGAACTTGCCCCTCATTGAATGCCAATTATCAACTTGCAAGCAAGGACTGGGAAGTCATTGAAACAGCAGTGCATGCAGGCCATGCCTTTTACAGGATAATATCATATCGAGATTGCCAGCAGCCTAGCAGTAGCAGTAGGATGGACGGAGTAACTCAAAATCCAAAAATTAGGGGCCTGTTTGGTAACAAGGTTTTGCAAAATCATAGTTTTGCAAAACCATGATTTGGGAATTGTCTTGGCATAAAAAACATGATTTTACCAAACTCCATTGAAACCATGGTTTTTCTTGGAACTCTCAACTGTTTGGCTACAAAGTTTTTGGTTGATATTTTCAAAATTTTTGAGTTGTTTTGGCGCCATTGCTCAGAAAAATTTGCTCAAGACCAAAGTTTCCAAAACAGAGAAAAAACCGTGGTTTTGTGAAAACCATGGTTTTTAAAACAGAGTTTTTTGAAGGGTTACCAAACACCTCTTGGTTTCTAAAACAGAGTTTTTCTCCAAAACCATGGTTTTGTCTCGAAACTACGAAAAAACTTTGTTGCCAAAGAGGCCCTAGATCTCTCTCTCTCTCTCTCTCCAAAAATTAGATCTCTCTCTCTCTGTTACAAGTAAAGGGCATATATTTCGTTGTATCTACGGTAGTACATGCTCTCATATATTTATAAATACAGAGCTCAGAGATAAATCAGTAACCTCGTAAAATTTGATGTACTCATATGTCCACCACGTCTTAGAGGTGGTTCCCAAAAAATTATACATCATACGAGAATAAGATCCCGTTTGGTACGGTTCCAGATTCTTGATAGAAACGTTTCAGGTAGGATTATGTGAATCGGGTGGAACGGAGTTGAGATCGATTCAGCCACAGAGTGAAAAAAGAAGAAACGATTCTCCTCAGCTTTAGCCTGTTTAGTTAAGTTTATTTCAAAATCCAGTAAACTTTGAAGTTAGCGCTACATAACCTTGTTCCCCCCCCCCCCCCCGGTATTTACCGCTATTTCATGGTTCTACCTCCGCAAGATAAAATCACGACACTCTTTCCGACCGGTACGATCGATTAATTAGAGCATCAAAATCTCTACAGTTGCTTCGTCATACGCAGATCGAGTGCTTCCATCCGTATGACGCGCCGGTGAGCCTGTAGTATGAAATGGATCTCGTACCCCATGGCTTTATGCGGATTATGCCCGCTGGAAAAGTATTTATAGGCCCCCAGAACATTGTCCTCTGGTGGGGAGGTCCCTGTCACGACATGTCAGCGGTGGGCCCGGCGTACCACCTGTCGGATGGCCATTGGTGGTGCCGCCTTGCGTGCACAGGACACAGACCGCATGCAGTACGGCGCCAAGATCTAAATATTTCTGTAGATCGACGGCAAGAAAAACTATACAGCCATATTCTGTCTTTTAATATTTACAAACATGCGCGCGTATTCACGGAGAAACGTATTCTAAGAGCATCTCCAACAGTTTCCTATAATTTGACTCCTAATAATCCTGGGTTGAGAGCTTTCTAAAGTTTTTTGACCTTAAAAATAGCCATTCTCCAACACTTTCCAATCCCCCACCCAAAAAAAATAGTGATTGTGAAAGCACACGAGCGTCCAATAACTGGCCACTTCGGTCGGAGTTTTTGGGCGTGCAGAGAGATTGGAATTCTGATAGGGTAACTGTTGGAGCGGCAATTTTTTCATTTATTTCTAAAAAATGATTTTAGGAACTATTGGAGATGCTCTAAGAAAATTTACAACAAAAAAAAAAGGTTACTACTACGATGGATTCTTTCTGAATCCGGAAGAGAGAGACCTCGGCTCCTTTTTTGGGAAAGGATGGAGCCCCTGCAGAGCGCTACAATCACGCAGTAGGAACGAGCTAAATTTGCCAGAAAAGGACGGGATTCCCTCACACTTAATCGCCGATCGATCGAGACGAGATCGATCGATGGACAGTAGTGTGGTGGGGATAGGGCTCGATGGAAAACCACATAGCATGCGCGGCTGATCGCTACGTATCATCGTTCCATCGCTCCGACAACCTAATTAAACGGCCGGATGGTTCACCCCTCCTGGTCTGTGGAGAAAAAAGAAACTGCTATGGGTAAGCGTAGTCTGGTAAATAAATTCACGACATGAATGGATTAAGTTTAGGACAAACCCTGATGAATGGACAAGTATTTACAAGAACATGACGGGAAAAATCTCAAAACGTCTTTTCCTGCGTTCTGACGTGCAAAAAAAAAGGGGGAAATTTTGGTCAGATTTCGTGAAAATTAATATACAGGGGGCGTGCCTTGCGGGCTAGAACTAGAAGAGCAACCACTAGCGTTTTCAGCTTTAATTGAACCCAGACTACGACGACGACCTCACCGCTCGCCATGGAAGAGCTGGGCGGGCGAGCAGCGAGCTGAGCTGCGTGCGGCACCGAAGCGAAGCGATCGACGACACCTTCGCAAGCGCCGCAAGATCTCGTACATAAATGCAATCACCGTGCGATCTGCGATGCGAGCTGGGAGGTGGACAGATTCGGTGACTCGCTTTCCTTCTCTGCCTCCTCGCAAGCGCGTGACCC
The DNA here is from genome assembly GCA_036346355.1 of Rhipidocladum racemiflorum. NCBI lineage: Eukaryota > Viridiplantae > Streptophyta > Magnoliopsida > Poales > Poaceae > Rhipidocladum > Rhipidocladum racemiflorum. The sequence continues at coordinate 46,251,906 of CM070582.1, read as the reverse complement.
CATGCCCATGGCCATGGCTCCCCATCATCAGCCATGAGGCCATCACCTCACTGGCTCTCTCTCTCACTGGCTCTCTCTCTCACTGGCTCTCTCTCTCACTGGCTCTCTCTCTCCTCTCTCTCTCTCTCTCTCTAGCCTGAAGCAAGCTGCGATTAGATTAGAGGAGCTCCTCGATCGAACCCCCTTAACCCTTGTCGTTGTGCTACCCTAATCACTTCACTGGACTGACAACGTTATTAGTTTATAGCAGCGTTATAGTAGTGTTGTCTAAATTAAACACCAGTTTAACCTTGACGGGGCCGTCATTGACATTAATGGATTAAGCATGCATGTTTAGCTAATCGGCGTTTTTAATGTCCTGTCTTTGGCGCGCGGGGGAGGGGAGCTAAGAGAGAGAGAGAGATTGTTGAGTACATCGATGGGCCATAGTTGCTCTCTCTTTGGCGTGGAAATTGCTCGAGGAATTGCCCACCCACTCATGTGATGTGTTGTCGCGTGCCCTGATTTCGTCGCGTTTTGGTTCGCAACAGTGGCGGACCCCGGGAGTTAAGAGGGGCTAGGGTACATCCTGTTTCTGATGAGACCATGGGTACCCATCTAGCACCCTTATCTATCGTAGGGCGTTTTTCGAAATGGTTGTACTTTGTTTGATTTATTTGTCTTATTTTAGCATTGTATTACTACCGGTTAGCACCCTCTAAATTTACGTCCTGGGTCCGCCACTGGTTTGCAACAATGGGCACAACAAGAGGCTTGTCTTGTTCGTTAGCTGCTGTTTATCTCTACTAATTTAGAAGAGAATTTCATTCATTGTCCTCTCTCTTCCACAAACGCTCCGCACGTAACACCTAGGCACGGTTTGTTTCGGCTTTTTTATCGGTTTAAAAGCTAAAAAATCGAAGTCGAAACAAACGACTGGCTTTTAAGCCGAGCTTTAAAAAACCTAAAGTCTCTGTATAACTATAAGCCAAAAGCCAGACAAAGGGAGCTTTTTTGAATGAAATAACCCTTTTACCACTAAAAGTATCCAAAATTACCCACAAAATGCCATCATATATAAATCGAGTATTCCTCTCCATGTCATTTAGGGTATTTTAGACTTCCCATTTATAAGCTGTACCATCTAATCCATTAATAATCTAGGATACCAAACAACATGTCTTAGCTTAAAAGCACACAGCTTAAAAGCTCATTAAGCCAAAAGACTAGCTTTAAGCCAAAAGCCAAAAAACCTAAGCCGAAACAAATAAGGCCCTATAACCTTAAAAAATCCAACTAGTATTAAAAAAAGATATCAAAGAAACCAAAAAAAAACAAAACAAACAAACTGCTCGTTCACCATCTTCGCTCGCACCTCTGGCATGTTCCCCTCATGAACTCCCGAACTTCTGTTCAGGGTTCAACTTATCTTATTTAAGAAAATTGATCGATTTTTTATTTTCGAAAAAAATCACTAGAAATCGCATGATTTTGAAATCCAAAATTTTGAAGAAAAAAAAACTTCCGATTTTGACCGATTTTCTCAGTCCAGTTGAATGTTTCTCATAGCCCGATTTTTTGAGCGATTTTCTTTCGATATTCACCGATTTTCTCTCGATTTTCACTGATTATCGCGATATTTACACTCGATAATTTTTTTGAATTTAACCGATTTATCGTGCCCACCAACATGGACAATGCCGACGGTCTGTCTGTGGGCCATGCCACCTTAGCTTCCGTGGCATAAATCAGAGCCTCCTCGTTATCGTCCACTGTCTCTTCATCTCCTCCAACCGCCACGGCTAGGGCCAGGTCGGTAATTCCCAAACTTGAACCTTCTCCCAAATGTGATGTGATGGAGCGATGCATGCATCTGAATCTTGCACTAACATTTACATATATTCGTATGCAAATTTTCTTAGCACCGCAGGTGTGAAAGATGTTGACATGAAGTGTGTTAAGACGAGTGTATTTTGGAAATGTTGTACATAGCTTTCATGATCATCTGAGAAGATGAAACATTCAATTATGTCTATGGTCTCTTGAGAGTCAAGACTGATCTTGTAAAGTTACACAAATATGTTCCTACTAGCTATGACAAAGTTGTTCCTCAATACAACTTGTTGTCAGAGACTCAGAGTTCTTGAAGTGAATTGTCACTTTGTAGCAAGTAGAACAAATCTTGTTGATGTTTTCAACATTCAATAGATTGATAAATATGCTACTGAGGACACTAAATCTCAAGTATTTTGTAATGTTCAGGTGGTACATTTATGAGCCTGAGGTTTTATTTTGTAATGCTCACCTGGTACCCATATATTCTTTTCATTTTTTTGGTGGCGTAAATATATCAACTATTGTACTTATGTTCTGCGTATGTCTTAAACCTTCTATACTGTCGGGTGGAGTATATACTGTACTTCTGCTACCTTAAATCATTAAAGAGGCACAACTTTCATGGAGGCCTTGTTTTAGGGCACTTTAATGGAGAGTTTTGAGGATGTTGCTGCCACACATGTACAAGAGATATTCTTAAGGTTGCAATATGGCCTGAAAAAAGAACATCTTTCCCTAGTATGGTTGATCAAGGTACATAACGATAATGGTTGGTCAATCCGTGCATAGTCAGATAAGGGAAAGGTTCCTTATTTGTACCATTGCATTTTATGGAGATTGATACATGTGCAATCTATGAAGCACTTGAATTAGATCCTTCTTTTGGGGGTGCAAATTTGTTGTCATATGTTTGGCATTCCATCGTAACAAAATTTGAAAGCGGTCCATAGATACTAGCCGAGCAAGGTTGTCCAAATCTTAACCAAGTGGTTTGATCTTGTCTATAAGAAATCGTGTGGTTTTTTATATTATTGCTATGAAAAAAATGAAGCTATGCAGATGTGGATTCTCCCACGTCTGCATTGCTATGAAAAAAAACGGAAGCTCTTTTTCGGAAATGGAAAATACTGATACGGAAATGAGAGAGCCAATTCCGTTGGAAACGAAAACAAAAATTCCGTATGAGTGAAACTGAAAATTAAAAAAGAAAACGGATCAGAAAGGGAAATGGGCTTGACCTAAAAAGATAAGGTAGAGTTTACATTTATTTTTGAATTAAAATAATTTCATAAATACAAATGACTTTATATAAAATATCAAATAGAATTCAAAAATTCCAAAAAAAATCTCAAAAATACTTTGGAACATTTTAAACCTAGGAAAATTATTTTTGATATAATTTTATTTTTACTTTTTATGAATAAATTACTTTTATAAATTTAAAAATAGCAAAAAGATATTTATAAACTCTAGAAAATCCAGGATAAATATCAGAAAATTATAAATGATCATCTAACAATAATATACAAATTTTAGAGTGTTACACCTTTATTGTTGGTGGAGCAAGAGGATGTCGATGATAATGATGTGGAGGAGGATATGATAGTTTGATATGGGAGACAAATAACGAGTCTTCAACTGACAAACTTGAAAAAACAACTTTCTAATAATATCGATGAATATAGCACTATTCTTGTATCTACCTTAGAGGTGGAATGAGTTACATTGTTCTTGTGGTAATTTATATTGTGATTCTGTATTATATTCTTGTGGGATTTTCCGCTTTCGTTTCCGTATCCGCTCCGTTCGGTTCCGCATTCATTTTGAACACTATTCGTTTTCAATTTCATTTCTGAGGTTTTCGATTTCGTTTCCGTTACCGATAAAAAATGTGAAAACGAAAACGAAATAGCCATTTACAACCGTTTTTGTACCGTTTTCATCCCTACCTACGGTCATCTTACTGGTATATACTAGAACTAGCATATACTCCCTAGAAAGTCAGTCTGGCCCACAAGACCATCTAAGTTTTATTTTTCTTTTTGTGCATAATTGATAGCTGACAATTGATCCATGATGATGATTAGGGTTGGCAACTCACGCTTGTCCTCATTCCCAATCTAGACGGGTCGTCTCGTCGTACGATCTTGTCCACGCTGAATCTGGGCTGTCTAAAGCCGAGAACCATCAGGCCATCAGATAGATAGATACTCCTAGATATATAGACAGGTGCCAGTGTACCAGATAGCACGAGCGTGCCACCTTAATGGGAATGAAATGTTCAGTCCAGGGCTGCTTGTTTCGTCCACTGGCGTCGTACGCGTGTCCTAGATGGGGGCGATCTGATCGACCGAGCAGACTGGACTGTCGAGGCAAGATTAGCTCTCGCACTCAGCAAGAGCCATGACCACACTCGTAGAAGCAACCTCATCGGAGGAAAGAGAGCAAGGATTCAGGGATGTTGCCCTATTAGGTCAGAACTGACCGTGCCTTTGGATGGATGGTCCTGACACTGGCAACCACACACCCTGCTAGTGCGAGTGCAAATAATACATCTCATCATCAACATGCTTGTGCTGTGGGCCTGCCTGACTGCTGCAGAGATCAACCAGCCTGACCATCGCGTGCAGCGGCTCAACGCATCGGTCTCTAGTTCTCAACGTGCACGGTTAATCAGGCCCCCACCCACTGGCACTAGCACAGGCAAATGCCCGTTTTTCGTTGTGCGATTTGCATCTCATGCCTTACCTAGCCTCCTGACAAGCCCACACAGCCCAATAGCACCCCTTTCCCTTCCCAAACAGGTAAAACCGGGTTACAGATGTTGTTCCACTTGCATTGCATTTACAGTATCAGTATGACAACACAGCCTAGGGTCAAAAACAGCCTAGGGTCAAAAACTCGAGAGCATCCTGGGGGAGGATGGTTACCATCGTGACATTGCAGCTACAGATCCAAAATGAATGCGATCATGTGATGCAAGCGCCTTGGTAGTTGATGGCGCTGTCAAGGCCCCTAGATGTCAAAATTCTTTGGACGAACTGGTAATACTGCCTACCAGAGGGACGGCTAGTTCTGGAACAAAAACTTCAGGTCAGCCTCTGTCAGCTTCGACATGGCCTCTGGTGAGTCGCCAACAGTGCTGCAAAGAGGCAGGGGGAAACGGTATCAGCAAGCATCCACTCTCCACTGGGTGTGAGGAGATTTACCCTTCAAACACGAGTTGCTTCTTCTCCTGCAGTTGCAGGATACGCTCTTCAACAGTGTCCTTGATCACAAACCTCACGCTTCTGTGATATCAGTCAAAAGGTAGGTATAGTCAGAGAAAAGGGGAAAGGGGCCATATGATTCAGGAGGAAAATGTAAGTCATATTAGCATATAGTAAAGTAATAGAAGTGCTACACTGCTACTGCACCTGATTGGCTTGAATTGCCCAATTCGGTGGATTCGATCCTGGGCTTGGCTCTCGACTGCGGGATTCCACCAAGGGTCCATCAAGAAGACCTGCCAGCATGTAGTATTCTATAAGCAGTATGCACCATTTTTTTTTTCTTTTGAATGGTCAGCAAGGTTGGGGCTTTTGCTGTCTAAAACTAGACAAAAGGGAGATGGTGCGCTGAACTCACATGAGATGCTACAGTGAGATTGAGAGCTACTCCTCCAGCTTTCAAGCTCATTAGAAAAATTCTGCAGTCCGGATCATTGGTGAAGGTATCTATGGCTCTCCCCTTCTCGACAATGTTCATTTTCCCATTAAGTTGCACACACTTGATGCCAGACTGTCAAATCGTCTTAAATTATTTCAATTGTCGACATGCAATGCGGCAATGTTTAACGCAAATAAAAAATTTCCCAATACTTTACCCTCTGTAGGGAGAATTCAATCAAATCCAAGAACGATGTGAACTGGCTGAACACAAGCCCTTTGGCAGAACCATCATGCTCAATCATGTTTCTTACTTCTTCTCTCTGAATAATGGAAAACAAATTCGGCGATAAGAAAAATGAGTATCAAAATACTTACCGCACATATCATGGTTCACTCTTCGGTTGATACTCAAAGTTGCTCCAGTACAACACTATTGTGCTTTAGTGGTGAGCAAACAATGAACTTGAAAAACCCCCCTTTGTAACCCTCAATTGATACTTAGAATAAGCTTCTTCCCAGGTAATTTGAACCATTTGATCATGGATCCCACGTTATCAGAACCATTCATGGATGTTACTATGTATCTTAACATTAGAAGAAAGGAAATCACCAATCTCTCCCTCCCTCTCCCTCTCCCTCCCTCTCTCCTGCCCCCCGCCCTCTCTCTCTCTCTGTGTGTGTGTGTGTGAAAAATAATTTTAACTCCCAGGAATAATTACTCCCATCTCTCAAATACCACCCAAGCGTACTTAAAATACTCTTTTATCACTTTGGATACACTCATATACTAATTATAAGATATTTCAATGAGATCTACATGAAAAAATTGCAAGGGAGTACATAGTTTTTTGAAGGTATTTTGTAAATACCTTCATATGCGCATATAAAAAGGAGTATGTATAAAAAGTGTACATACCACCTCTGAAAAAATATAAATACCACTTAGATGGTTTTATATACTTGTATACTATACGTACATACCCTCCGTTGCGCGAGATACTCTCTACGTTGTGAGATACGATATAGGGAGTAATTACTCCCGGAAGTAGAAAAGAGGCTTCTTCTGTGCGTGTGCGCGGGTGCGTGCGTGGGGGTGTGGATAGAATAATCACGTTAACATGATTTGGCACTCACAACATCAACTGGTAGTAGATCTAAGGGGCAGTTTAAGTTCCATGACATGAGGATAAAATGCACCTTATAGACTTGCAGGTCATTAGTTGAGTCCGAGGCTGTATACCCCCATGAGCCCTAAAATCCAAATGAATAGATACCTGCCTCATGTTGTGGGACTTAATTCTCCTTTAATCAATCTATTGTCACAAGCGTGCAGAATCATGTATGGTCCCATGTGTCTACTCCATCCAAACTTAATGACATTTTGACTTGCAGGGTGCCTAGAAAACTTCTAGACGTATATCTTCATTTATGCCTGACTATATTTTGGTTTCTTCATATAGACATACAAACAAGGGTGTATATAGGGTGAAAACAAAATATGCAATTGAGTGCAGACATCAAAAGATGGAGACCAAGTTGTTCAACTTACCAAGGCATCAATTTTCGTACTTGTCTTAAAATCTGCAAGGCTTTGTAGTCTACCTAATATTCCAGAGCGTTTGCTACCCTTGACATGTGCAGTGATCTTTTCTCCTGAATTTTGCGTTGTCAAGTCAACAGTAAGGAGTTCTGAACAAGATGGACATGAAACATTCCCTAGAGTTGCGGAGTAGTCTATCAAACAAATCTTGCAGAACGCATGACCACAAGAGGTAACCTTGACAAGAAATCAGTGTGTGAAAGTCAGCTTGTAATCAGTGGAAAACAAGAAAATAGCACATGAGTTTAAATAATTTTTTTTTGGAGGGCGGTCTACTAACCACCACATTTGCTGCCATATTATGGCATATACCACATTGGCTTTCCACAGCCTCATTTCCTTCATTGTTGCATCCCTCATGAAGTTGTGCTGTCTTAGAAAATGCTACAAGGTATGGATGATCAACAGCCTGATGGAACAATCAATACCATGTTACTTTTCTCAAAGAGAAATAATGAACGATGCAATTCTAAAAGAAAACAATGGCATTTGTGCAACCATAACCATTCTTGCAAGAACCCACCTGTCTCAACCTTGTGAGGAGGTCAAAGATATGAGCATAGTTGTTCATCAGCGTTCCAGCATCGACATATCTGGAGAAAATGGACTAATGGTAAAAGGCCTTCAATCTTTCAAAAGAAGAAACGGAAAGGAACATTTGCATAAACTAATTAACAAAAGCCATCCACTTATGACACCAAAAAACACCTGCTTTACCTAAAATTGGATGGAACCATGAAACCAACAACAGAGTTTCTTTACAATATACCATACTTTTACTACAACCATAACTCTGCAGGTATCGGTGTGAATGAGATCTAGAACCAATTAAAAAATTGGTGAGCTATAACCTAGAACATTGGTCATTAGCAATGACGGTTCACAAATGGTTGCTGTTAGATGATAGTAGAATGGGTTCATAGCTCAGAACAAATTGGTTATCCAACTCTTGCAGGACCATTCCACATAATAACCATAGGATATTTACTGAATAGTTTGTATGCGTGAATAGGAAAGGAGAACTCACGAATCAAATTGCGTGCGGCTTTGAGTATACAAAGCTTCATAGAATTCCATCTCATTTTTATCAAAAGAGTCACGCCTCAATGTGACCTATCACGTAAAAAATTAACTGCTTGAAACTCACACATGGAAAAGGGGGCATTACAATTCTTCATGTATATAGAATGCTTAAAAATGCGTGGACTCACAATCTTTGGTGGAAGAGCAATATCTGCAGCCCGGCCTTTTTTCGTGCGCCTTAAGACTACGCCCTTCAGAACTTTTTCCTTCAGAAGAACCATGGCCCTTCGGCCCTCATCAGTTGCTGACCCAAATTGAATCGGTCTCGATATGTACTATTAAAGATTGGCCTTCTGTCAGCATGCTAATGCCATAAATATAAAGATATGTAAAACAAAGGTGGCATAACGAAACCCTGTAGCTGACCTTATTCCACCAGCAGAAGTGCCTGACAGATGAGTGACCACAGTCGCATTGTTTCTTCATACTGCAGAAGATTAGTGGTAGGGTGAGGTTCTCAATCCAAATGAAGAAATAAAAAACAATGAGAACAGTAGCAACTCATAACCTGTGTAATACAACCACAAGGGCGAAACACTAGCTTGCTTTCAAATTTTCACTAATAAATCATTTGGTGGTTGCAACGTATTTGCCAAATCATGCTATCTTAAGATGAAATATCCCTATCTTTTCAAACATTATCCATTGAATAGGGATTTGTTTCCGAGGTAATATACTGATGCTGTATCGGGCATAAACTTAGTAACATGGCTAGAGGTAAATTATGACACCATAGATAGATAGCGCAAAAGATAAAATGCTCATACAGGAAAGAGCCTCATAGACTTTAGTAGCACTGTAGCAGATCTTACCGGGTATCTAGTATCTCACAGTTACAGTCCTTGCAGAAATAGTTTGAGTAGGGGAAGATTTGCAAGAAACGAATCTGAGAAAACAGCAGTTAGAACACACAAACTACAAGAAAATAGGTCAGATTCATCGAATGTTCGTTGCAGACCAGTGAGTAAAGTTCTCCAACACGATTCTGCAAGGGTGTTCCACTCAGAGCCCACTTGTATTCCGATTCTAATGCAAAAACAGCCCTTGCAGTGTTGCATCGCCTATCTTTTATGAAGTGAGCCTGCAGAAATCCAAGGAATTAATAGTTAACAAAAAAGAACTAGGGTCATCATTGTTCAATTGAACATTACGTAAATACTGATAGGTCAATATACTAATCTAGAAAGACAAAAATAGCACTGTGTTAAGAAGTAACAACAGAGTGTTTCCCAAACTATACAGATTGTTCTTAATTCTTCAAATTTGGTGCAACATCATGATTAACCAAAAAAATTTAAGTCAATAGCAATATACAAATATATAAACATTCGATAAAACTTAATATTTACATTATCTACTAAACACACCAAGAGAAAAGAAAAAACTTCAAAAAAGGACAAATATTGTTCGATGAGCTCCCTTAGACCTGACACAAGGCTTCCGGTCCACATCTCAGTATTGGAAAACACTGACAGAACAAGAATATTCAATAACACCAGAAATAAAGCCACCAGGAAAAAAAAAACATTGGAAAGCAATACCTGAACCTTGCAGCATTTGCATAACTGCTTGTTCAGTTATCTTACTTTACACAATCTACACGGTGTGACAACCATTGATAATATCAATTAGACTACCAGAAAATATTATATGCTTGCAATGCGACAGTCTGCATATTACAATGTGGCAAGTCAACCTAACTTGCACTCCCTTGTAAAAAGAACTACCTTACACTAGCTCAATTTTTCTGAATCAAATAGTAATCAAGATATAAAAAATTATTCTTGCATATATCACCCCCAAACATTAGAATGTAGGACAACAAAATGTAGAAGACAAATTGTTGGCTCTTATACCAGGTGAAGATCCCTTAGCCCCTTTATCATCATGATGGCGAAGCTACAAGAACTACTAGCGTATCATCTAAAAAGAGTAGAATATGCAATTAAACACAGTAGAGATAATATGGTCTGCCCTCACCTATACTACCAAGTTTACATGGAGGCTAACATTTCAGCTTTTACTCAAATCAGATAGTATAAAGGAAAATTAATTTTCCCGGCCCAACTGAACGAGTACTTTTACACAATAAATCAAAGAAAGACCTGCATGCCAGTTGTTAGAAACCATTGTGGCATGTCCAATAATTTTCTTTACTATTTTGATCCCTTTCGTAGGATATGCTTTCGTCTGTTTGGTCAATGTAAACAGAACTCATGTTAGTTTGTAAAACAGAAACTAGGGTTGCATCCCTAGTTCAGAAAAAAAAATCATAAGGCTCTTGATGGTATGGACTACTGATTGTTCTCATTGGGCTACCACATTAAATCAAGAAGCTTAGGAATCCAAACCAGAAGTGAATCACCTAGAAACATTATAATGCAACAAAATAGGCACGTCACCTCATCCAAGATAATCCGATCCCAATGAACTGAGTGCAGGGGCGACTGACCCCTTGACTGGCTGCCCGATCCCTCATCCCATTCCTCATAATCCTCCTCCTCGCCACCACTTTTCCTCTTATAACCACTACTCCTCTTCCCCTTCTTGCTACCCCACTTCCTGCTCTCCTGCTTCGCCTGCTTCTCCGTGCGCTGCGCATCAGGGCCACAGTAATACTTCAAGTGCACTTGCAACTTGTTAGGGTAGAACAATTTATCGCAGTACCCGCACCGAATCTTGGGTGGCATAATGTGCTTCCGGTAGTCTGCCTCGATAGTCGAGTAGGTGGTGATCACGAAGTCGTAGTTGTTGAAATCGTACTTCTGAGCGACCCGCCGGGCGCCATGGTACAGCAGCACGCGCACGCTGCCTTCAGCCGTGTGCCGCTCGATCTCCTGCGCCCACTGGATGACGGCCACCACGGGGCATATCACCAGCGTGCACCCCACCCACCGCATCGCGCGGCCCAGCGACGACACGGCGGCGGGCGGGCCCGGGGGGCGGAGCCGGCGTGCGGTGAGGACGAGCGAGATGCCCTGGATGGTCTTCCCCATCCCCATCTCGTCGGCAAGGATGCCGCCGCGCGAGACCGAGGCCTCCTGCGCTAGCGCCCACGCGAGCCACTCCTTCTGGAAGCGCAGCAGCCGGAGCACCATCTCCGGGGCCGGCTCCGCCGTCGGCACCACCGCCGTCGAGGCTTCCCCCTCCTCCACTGCCCCTACGCGCTCGTCCAGCCACTTATTATTAGCCCCCTCCCACTCCTGCCACGGCAGAGGCGGCTTGTCCTCTTCGCCCTTCGCCTTCTTCTTCTTCCTCCCCTTCTCCCTGCGCCGCGGCGGCGGCGGCGGCCGTGGCACCACCACGTCTACCGCAGGCGCCGGTGCAGGCGCGACCGCGGCGTCCTCATCAGACGCAAACTCTTCGTCGTCCTCTTCGACCTCGTCCTCGGAATCGGCAACGAAGTCGGAGTCGGAGGTGCCATCGGAGGGGGCATCGTCGTCCTCGCCGCGCCGGGGGCGCCGACGGGTGCCGGAGCCTGCGATGGAGGGGGAGTAAGGGTTTGGGAGGTTTGGGGGGAGGGTGGATAGGGTTCGGAGGTCACTTACCGGAGGGCTTCCTGTTACCCATGGCGCGAAGGCGGCGCGAGGACAGAGGAGACGAGAGGAGGGGTTGGTGGTTAGGGGCTTAGGGCTATGGAAGTGGAAGGGTTCGGGAGATTCTGATTTTAATAGTGGGCGATTTGGGGGTGGTGGATTGGGAATTAGGATTGGTTAAGGAGGCGACGAAATGGCGGGAACTTGCACGGGGAAGGGCTGACCGGGTCAGCGGGGAAGTGTGCTCCGGAAGGAGCCGCCGCTTGTGTCAGATGCGAACCGAATCGATCAATCAATTAAGGCCCCGTTTGGTACGGTTCCAGATTCTAGTAGAAACGGAAACAGTTCCAGATTCTTGGTAGAAACGTTTCAGGTAGAATCAGAATCACTTTCTACAAACTGTTTGGTACGGTTCCAGATTCTAGTAGAAACTAGTGAAACGGGGTTGAGGGTGATTCAACCACGGTGTGGAAAAAGGAGAAACGTTTCGAGGAGAATCGTTCCGAGTTTTAGCCCGTTTGGCTGGGTTTCTCTTAGATTCTAGTAGAAACAGCTCGGTTCCAAGTTGCCAAACGGGGCCTAAGTGCTGTTTTTATCGATAAATTTTTAAAAATTGATTTTGGATTGCAGCGGTAGAGAAGCCGATTCTTTCAAAGTATAAAGTGAATTTTGAATACTAGTGTATATGTGTAGAATGAATTGTGATAATCAATTCCTATAATTGGATTGTTTGTTTGTGTTCGCGCCAAAAACGTGAAGGGGGTTCTAGGCCTCGAACACACAAGACAAACACCGGGTTTGCAGAGCGTGCCAGTCGATTTGACCTGAAATCGACAAGGTAAAATTTGTAATTTGATCGAAGCCGATAAACAAGGATCTATCGGCTTTTCGCTAGTCGGCAAGAACCGATTAGGAGATAACTAGATCAATCGTTCTGATTGATCCGGATACAAGGTAAAATCGGCTTCGGGAAGGCGATGCGCAACAAAACGAAGCAAATCAAACCTGGGTGAAATCGGCTAAAATCAACAATCGGCGATGCGCAACTATGTTGATTCCGTCGACTTGCAGAGAGATCTATGAGGCTAAAACAATGTAAAAGGAAAACTTGTAAAAGTAGATGTGTGTGTTGTTGGATTGATTCTCTCTTCGCTTGGCGCCCTCCCCCATTTATAACACGCCTGACCGATCCGAGTTGTACATGGATACGGTGTATTTATCCGTATCGGCCTTTTATCCGATTTCCTTTCCTTTCTTAGAAACGGATTCCTTTTCCGAGCCGATTACCGATTCCTTTCTGTACGATACTTCTTCTATTTTTAGACCGATTCCAATACATACCGAATTTTGGTGCAAACATATGCCCCCCATTTTTGAAAGGTAACTTGTTATCTTTCAAAAATCCCTTCGTCTTTTCTGTGATCGGCTTTGTCGTTTAGGATTCACCTTGGTAACTTCCCCCATTAATGGCGCCGCAATCTTCTCGGTGCGTTTTCAATGCAAAGAATCGTTCTCGCCTTTTCACCTTTTTCACCGAGGTATAAATATGAGACCCCCCTGCAGTCATTTTCACCCTGGCGTGCTCTCGTTAATCCTGAAATCGGCTTTCCTCCGCTTCAACCCTTCTTCTCATAGCATCGGCTGAAATGGACGCATCTCAGGTACTTGTTCCGATCCCAGATAGCGATCATCAGTACTTCCTAGGTCCTATAGGAACCATAGAACCTGATACTGTCATCGGAGACGAAATCCCTAGACTCCCTTTATCGGCTCCTGGTTACAACATCAACGAGTGGTCTAAAAGTTTTAGGGCTTGGCCGACAGTTCTCAAGGGCTGGAGGTCCTGGTACATTAGAGTATCGGCCCAAAAGAGAGCAGAGTGGGAAGGTATGGGCATTGCTGAGTGTATCCCTATGTCCTTAGCTGCTCCGGAACCCAACGAATCTTTAGTAGCTGCTGCCTGCTATTTTTGGTCGGACTCTTTTAATGCCTTCTTTTTCCCAACCGGTCCCATCGGCCCAACCCTTTTAGACATGGCCGAATTATGCTGTCTTAGGCCTGATGGAGAACAAATATCGGCTTTTAGTGGGAAACCTCAGTATAAATTGACCAGAAAAAAGGGAGAAGGTTGGTCTAAATACATCCAAAATAACAACAAAGTAACCGGCCCTGTATCGGATGAAGAACACGTAGCCTTTATCAACTTATGGTTAGACCGATTCCTCTTCTGTGGCGCTTCCTTAGGACCAACCCAGGTCTATCAATTTATGTCGGAGCAACTAGTTATGGGTCGTCGGCTATCCTTAGGGAAATCCTTGCTGGGCGCCGTATACCATATGATGCATATCATCAGGAGTCGGCTTTTTACTGGCAATGGTTCCTATGTCGTCGGTAATGTTGGCGGCCCTCTTTGGTTTATCCAGATTTGGCTTTACTGCGTTTTTGGCCGCCTCATTATCCCGGACCCTTCAGAAGAATCGGCTTTCCCAACGGAAGATTTTCCTGAGGGTGCCGTCCCTGTATTCCAACCTAGCCGATCCCCAGGGGAAAAATTCACCATGTGTTCATCCGATGAACAAAAAATCTCTCCTGCCGGCTTCCATAAATACTTGTCCTTTTTCTTGCATCTTAACCAAGCCTCTTTCAACCGTAGAGACTTCTTTTCATACAGTCAATTAGCCGATCTCCCGTGGCCTTCTTTTCTTCGTTTAAACTCTGACAGCTCCCTAATGCCCCAATCCACTCTCGATCTGCTTCCCCTGCTGATTTCTCCTTGCATCCTTCACGCCGGCTTAAGTACTCAAAGCAGAACATTTCAGCCGACCTATGAATTCTATCATCCTTCGCTTTATGCACGCCACTGGGTTTTGGACAAACCATTCCTTGCTTTCCTTTGCTTAGGATGATTAAACCACGAAACAAAGTAACCAACTCTCTTTGCGGCGGATCTTATTATTGAGCTAGCCGATGAACTTCATGTGGTAGACTTGCCATTCCTCGTGTTAAACACACGTCGATCGGGCCAATTTACCACATGGTGGGCTTCCATAGCTGAGGCACTTTTGCGGAGGCGTACTATTCCCGAGGTCCTGTCCTCTTTTCTTCCTGGCTTTCGAGCCGACGAGACCGTTCTTTGGGTCTAGCTCGAGTTCGAGCGATGCAAAATCGTCTTTAGAGGTATTTTCATTTTGATATTTTATTAGAATAAGATTATCATAGGCTTAACCATATATTCTACAATTTTAAGACTAGCAAAAGATCAACCCAAGCGCAAGACGAATCGGCAGACGATAGCTAAAAACGGCCAAGGTCATCGACCCTCTTGCCGGTTTATCCTCCGCACGTTGGGGTCAATAGCCCATCATCATGCGATCTTGCCGCCCAACGCACTGTATACGCCCGGTTCCATTTTCCACCAAATGAAGTTTCATGCTTCTTTGTCGGCTAAACCCATGTTCGCTTTTTCAGAGAAGAAAAGCCGTAGAGTTGTCATTGCGATCCCCAAAGCTCGCAGCCGTGATGCAAAGAAGATCTCCAACCGGATCGGCTCATGCGGTTAGCTTCGACCCTTGTTCTTGACTTAAATTTGTCTTCTGATCTTATTGTGAAAATATTTTCAGAAACCCTCCGTTCAATTGCTAGAAGCCGATGCAGAGAAGACTCAAACCGACGTGCTTGTCTTGCCGGCTGTGGCCCCTGCTCCGCCATCCGCTTCGTCACCTCCAAAACCTACTCCTGGCCCGGCTCCGTCGATGGACTTAGCCGACCTTTTAGGCTTTTCCTTGGACGAGCTTGACGACCCGGAGATTGTGGCCACTGACGACTACCCGGCTGACATCCAACGTATAATAGCGGCCTCTGCTCCAGCATCGGCTGCTGTTACTGCTGCGCCGGGTATGCAGGAGCGACTTAATCGTCTTACGGGCGAGGTGATGCAACCGGGCGGCTCTCTTGGCTAACACGCAACCACTGAGGGATGCCATGGCAGCCATGCAAGCCGATCTCCCTTCTGCCGCAATGAATGCACTGCTTGAGGTCTGCCACTTGGACGCTCGTCGGCTAGACGTGGAGTCAGCCAAGCAAAGAGTTGAACAGAGGAAGACTCAACAAGCCGATCAAGAGATTTTGGACAAGCTCATAGCGGACGCCAAGTCTCGAAAGAGTGCATTCGACCAGGGTACTGCCGTGCTAAAATCGGCCAAGAGCAGGGCTCAAGAGCTGGAGTCGACCAAGATCAAGCTTGAAGAACAGTTGGCCTTGGTCACAAAAGAACTAGCAGAATGCCAGATTGGTATTACAGACTCTACTTCTTCACTGGCCGCCCAAAGGAGGAAGATTGGCGAGGTCTTCGCACAAGTCAAGACTCAATCAACTAAAATAGTCCCAGTTCCGGGCGATGCAAGGGCTGATCAACAATTGATTGATAGTGTCCAGGCTACCATTGGTAGGGCGGCAGCGGCATTATCGGCTTTGGGAGCCCACTTGCCTGGTTCTGGACTTCCTTGAAGGCAACTCTTGAACTTGGTGCTGTATCGGCCATGTAGCCGATTTTTTTTTTGTAAACTGGTGGTTGAATGTTTGACTGACTTGGTCGGCTGTAGGACCGATTTTATATGCATGTGTTCTTGTAATCGATCTTTACTGTTCTTCTTTATGTAGTTATGACCCGACCCATATGCTTGGGTAATACGCCTTTAGATATTTCCCATTGATTGCCTTAGGTAGGACGAACCCGTCTAAGGTTTCCAATATATATGAATTTCCGTCAATCGGTCGATTGATCTTATAAGGTCCTTCCCATGTTGGAGACCATTTGCCGAATCGATTATCTTTAGACCCGATCGGCAACACGGTTTTCCACACTAAATCGGCTTGATTAAATGACTTAAAAATCACCTTTTTATTATACGATCTGGCAACCCTCTCCTTATTCCTTTTAAGCCGATCTAGCGTGATCAGCCTTAGTTCAGCCAAATCATCTAGATTGTCAAGCATCGCCCGTTGGTATTCATCTGCTGATACCTTATCTTGCTCGTATAGCCTTACTGAGCCGATGTTGATCTCTACGGGTAAAACGGCTTCTTGTCCATATACCAATTGAAAGGGTGACAATTTAGTTGATCCGTGATGAGATAGCCGATAAGCCCATAAAGCCTCCGATAGCGTTGAATGCCATTTTCTTGGTTCTTCCTCAATTTTTCTTTTTATCAGCTTTATCAACGTCTTGTTTGACGACTCGGCCTGACCGTTGGCCTGAGCGTAGTAAGGGGAAGAGTTGAGTAATTTTATCCCAAGACTTTCCGCAAAACCTTTGAAATCGCTGGACATGAACACAGTACCACGATCGGTAGTGATTGTTTGTGGAATCCCAAACCGATGGATCGATGTGTTCATTTACAAAGTCGATCAGCTCTTTACTAGTAACCTTCTTGAGTGGTACAGCCTCAACCCATTTTGAGAAATAATCTGTGGCCGCAAGGATGAATTTATGTCCTTTGCTGGATGTCGGAAATATCTGGCCGATTATGTCTACACCCCATCCTCTAAATGGCCATGGCTTGACGATCGGATGCAAAGCCGATGTCTTGCCGATCAGATGTTACCAAACTTTTGGCACGTTTGGCATCCTTTATAATATTTGAAGCGATCCTCCAACATTGTCGGCCAAAAATATCCTGTTCGCCTCGCATCCATTTCATCTTATGGGCTGATTGATGTGATCCACAAATGCCTTCATGGACTTCACCCATTGCTACTTTGGCTTCCTCGGTTCCCAGACATCTTAATAACAAACCTTCCATAGTCCGAAAGTACAATACGTCTTCTAGTATAACATATTTGAGTGCTTTGCGCCTGACCTTTTGCTCGGTCGGCTTGGTTGGATCTGACAAATAATCCCTTATCTCTGTTCTCCAGTCGACAGGGTGAACACATAGAACCGGCCAAACGTTTAGCTCGATTGGTCCCTGTCGGCTTCCGATCTTGTACCCTGATGCACATTGTGCCAATCGGTTTGCTTTATCATTAGCTTCTCTGGGGATATGTTCTATGGAAAATGTAGTGAACATCTTGATGATCTGGAGGCACTGATGCAAGTACTGGGTTAGTGCATCATCATTGCATCGGTATTCTCCTCTGACTTGCTGTACAATTAACATCGAATCTCCAAAAGCTTCGACGTCTCTCACTCCGATGCTATCTAACAGTTGTAGACCCCTTAGTAATGCTTCGTATTCTGCTTGATTATTTGAACATCGGCTATTTAGCCGATACATGAAGTCATACTCACCTTTCTAGGTGAAACTAATATCACACCGATGCCTTCGCCTTCTTGGCAAACAGACTCCATCAAAATATAGTTGCCAAGGAGTTACACTAGTTGTTCCGGCTAATGTTTCACTCACTGTGATAAAATCGCCACGACTTGTCCTTTCACCAATTTAGCCGATTCATAGGATAACTCAAACTCGTTAGGGCGTATGCCCATTTACCAAGCCGACCACGCAGGATGGGCGCCTGATAATATGTATTTAACTACATCGGTTTTGCATATTATAACGCATTTGGATGCCGAGATATAATGTCTTAACTTGGTGCAAGCAAAGTACAATGACAAGCATAATTTTTCTACTAAGGGATACCTGGTTTACGCATCTAGAAGACGTCGGCTTAAGTAGTATATTGCTCGTTCCTTCCTATCGGCTTCTTGTGTTAAAAGCTGCTCCAATCGAATCACCTTCACCGATATATATAGTCTAAAAGGTATACCGTGTTTCGGTGCGGTCAATCTTGGTGGACTCATCGATAACCTTTTATGTCGTCGAAGGCCTTTTCTTGATCGGCTTCCCACTTAAACTCTTGGTTATCTTTAATTTTCAGCGGCGGTGTGAAGGCCCGAATACGTCCGACAAGTTTGAGATAAAACGTCGCAAGTAATTGATTTTCCCAATCAACACCGCAACTCCTTTTACTTGCTCGGTGGTTTAGTATCGGCTATGGCTTTCACTTTGGTTGGGTTTACTTCAATCCCTCCTTCATGCAATCGTAAACCCAAGAAATTGTCCACCGATACTCGAAAGCACATTTGAGAGGGTTCATTTTTAACCCATGTAACCTTGTGCTTTCGAACATTTTTCTCGGATCGGCTAAATGTTGCCGCCTTCTTTGGATTTTACCACTACGTCGTCAATGTATATTTCCACGGATTGCCGATCAAATCATGGAAAATATGGTTCATAAGCGGCGTTGATAAGTAGCACCGCATTTTTAAACCGAAGGTCATAACTTTCCATTCATATAGCCCTAAAGCCCCGGACATCCGAAAGCCGCTTTGGGTATATCGGCCGCCATGAATATCGATTGTATCCGCGTTTCCGTCCAAAAAGCTTATGATTTTATTCCCAGATGCAAGATCGATAAGCATATCGGCTATGGGCATCGGTACTGCCTTTGGCGTAGCTTTGTTCAAATCTCTAAAATCGACACATACCCTAAGCGTGCCGCTTGTCTTCGTCACACGGACGCTGTTTGAGACCCACTCAGCGGAACGGCAAGGCCGGATAAATTTCGCCTCTAGCAATCGCCCTACTTCTTCCTTTATAGCGTCATACAACGTGGGTTAAACCGCCTAGGTACTGTTTGAACGGCCGATATCCAGGTTTTATAGGTAGCCGATGTTCAACTAGTCATCGGCTTAAACCTGGCATTTCATAATACTCCCACGCAAAGCAATCCTTATATTCCTTGAGTATTTCGACCAACTTTGTTTTATAATTGGGTTCTAATTTAGCACTTACAAACGTTGGTCTTTTGCTATCCCCTTCCCCAATATCGATTTCCTCAAGGAAATCGGCAGAAGTGAATCCTAACCCCTTTCTTTCTTCTTCAAAATCTTCAACAGCTTCTTCGTATTCTTCCTGCCGATAGCTCCTTGCCTTTTCCTGCGGTTTCGCTTAGTGTCTCGCGCTCCATCTTCTTATCACTTCGCCTGGTCCGATCAAACGTATTGGGTTTAACGCTGATCGGCCTGAATCCCGATTTCTCAATACGTATAAAATCGCAATTGTCCAAGGCTTTTCCCGATATGCATTCACCTCTTCGTGTGGCCAATTGGTGTCGTGGCTAGCCATGGCGATATGAGCCGATGTGTCTACCGATACGACTTCTCTTGTATCATCGTTCCACCGCACTACGGTGCATAGTTGATGGTATACAACAGCTAGCATGGATCCAATCCCGCCCAAGGAGTACGCCAGTAATTGCCTTTAGCTTCAATCACAAAAACGCAATCGGCAAAGTTTTATTACCGATCGCCGCTTCGACACCATTACGCCTTTAGCCTCAGTTGGGTCTCCGGTGAAGTCATTTAGCACCATGTTGGTCTTGATTAAGTCTTCATCGGCTTTTCCCAATTTTCTGAAAGTACTTAACGGCATCAGATTGACCGTCGCCCCGCCATCGACCAACATGCGGGATATTGGTCGGCCATTAATGTATCCTTTTAGATATAATGGTTTCAAATGCCGATGCATGTCTTGTGGTTTTTCAAACACGGGTCTGGTGCTCCGAGGCACAATTGGGCGAACACTTCTTCAGCCGATTCTTCGGTTCTGAACTCGGCAGGTAAAGTGAACACCATGTTTATATCCATTGGTGGCGTATCATCTCGGATCATCGGAGAGCTGGATTGAACCGATTGATCTGAATCACTATCGATCTGCTCCTTCTTTCTCCACTCCTTTTTCAAAATCGGTACCGGTCTTAACTTATTAAACGTCCGATCCCTCTCACTCTCCTTTTCGGCTTCCCTTTCTTCTTGTGTTTTTAATCGCTGAAGCCTCCTGCGTTGCGACTTGCTGAGACCCGAAGGGCACCATCTAGGTTTGGGTTCTATCGGCTTTCTTATCTTTCCAAATTAAATTGCCCATTTCATTTGTCGATTCCATCCTTCTTGCGTTAGCCGATAATTCCCGATTTTGGGAGGATTCGCTTTGTTCGATGTTGACAACCTTTCATAGATCGGCCTTCGCTTCCTTACTGGGCGATCGTGTATCGGTCCTGGACAACCTTGTCTTTTCTGATTGGTTTGGCCGACATGTAGATGAGTGTTGCATAGGACAAGATACAAGCTGGTAAGGTCATCCCTCTCTCCCCAAAGAAATCGCCAAAAAGGACATCGCCGATGTTTCTCTTCTTCAGAATCGGCCGATGTGGCATATCGCCGCCGACGTTCGTCCCTCCTTTGCCCTCGATCGATGAAAACACCGGTGTTGTTGAGGGTTATACCTTCGACTTATCCTTTCATATTTCCCAGAGTTGTGAGAAGGTCGGCTTTGGTTTGAAATCGGCTCTTCTTGGGGCCCTCTCACGATACCATTTACCGAGCCTCTAAGTCCCCTCTTGGTTTCACCGTTCTTGAGTTTTGTCCATTTTTATCGGCTTCTATTTGTATAGAACCGATGGTGATCTACCTTGTCTCGCCTCGTGATACAATTCCCTTAGTTGGCTTATCCTCTTCCGCAGCCTCTTTTCTTTTCGTGAACATTGAACCATGTTGACCTGAAAGGGCCCATATCTATCTGCATAGCCGATTCTTCGCAAACTTTAACCTGCCATCGGTGATGGCCGATTGGATCTGTTGTCGAAAAATATTGCAATCGTTAGTGTTATGAGAGAACGAATGATGCCATTTGCAATACCTTCGCTTTTTAATTTCTTCTAGATGGTATGATGTGCCCTTCGTAACCTTATGAGTTTTTCTTGTAGTAATAAATCAAATATTTTGTCACACTTTGACACATCATACGAGTACTTGATTTCCGCTTTATTCTTTGTCGGCCTAAGCGAGAGAGCATACGAGTGGTTTTGGAACCTTTGGCCCACTCGGCTATGTTCACTTACTTCGTCGTCGAGGTGTCGCCTAATCGTAATCTACCATGTTTACTTTGGCCTTTTCATTGCCGCTTGTCCTAAACCTATCTTTAAACCCTTTGCTTTACGCATATCGGCTTTCATGTGCCGATACGCCGATGGAGTAGGTGGCCTAAGTCGGGAACTCCTGGCCCGACAACTTTTCTTTTAATGGAGGGATTAACCCTTGGAACGCTAGGTCGGCCAATTGATCGTCGGGTAATGTTACATCAGAGCACCTATTCCAGACGCCCAAATCTCTTGATATAATCAGAGACCGATTCGCCGTATACATCGGATCGAACTAAGATCGTAAATCCTAAGCTCCATAGTTCCGAAAAGAAGTACTCATGGAATCGGCTTTCTAAATCGCTCCATATATGAACTGAATTAGGTGGTAGATTTGTGAACCAAGTGAATGCAAAGGCGGATAATGATAAAGGAAACAACCTAATTTTTAACCCATCGGATCGTCGCCTCCCCACATTGAGCCATGAACCGTCCGATATGCTCAATTGTGGTAATAGAATCATCCCTCGAGAATTTAGCAAAGTCCGTATCCTAAAGTTGTGGGGGTACGGCATTCGGTCTATGTAATCGGGGTACGGCTTCCTGTAGCCGATCACTCTCCCTCTGTGTTGTAAACCGAACTGTTCTCTCAAAACATTGGCAATTTGTTCTGCCCAATTAACATTGTCGGCCAGGTGCGGTAGGACACGGCCAATTCTCATTGTTTGCGCCTGCCCCGAAAGTGCAAACTCTGTCTTTGTCCAATTCGTACCTCAGGAGGTCTTGGTGCTGCGGCATAATTGTGATTAAAACCTAATGCATCGGGTATGGGTGCGAAAGGTTCGACGATGGCACCACCCTATATGGTGCTTGTTTCATGGTTGTGGCCCTCGTGGATCGTGGAACCTGTCCCATTTCGATCGGCTGATAAGCCGATAACCCGATGTTATTGGAGGGCGCACTTGATTGATTTGATGCGCCTATCTTGGCTCCATCCGTGTGCCCATGGTAGTGTGTGAACCCATCTCTCTGTATGCTTGGTTTCAAAACAGTAGGTTGAGCCGGCATCATGATAGGTGCTTGAGCCGACACGTTTACTGTGTTGGTGTTGGGTGCTATGGAATATACTGGGTACGTAGGGATGGTTTGTGGTGGATCTAGCAGGCTTCCAGACGCAGCTAATTCTTGAGCAATTGTTTTCACACTATTTTCTATCATCGGCTTTAAAGTAGATACTAGAGCCGATGATTGGTTAATCAATGCGTGATGGACAGATTGCTCGATCATACTTGATAAATCAGCTTGAGCGGGTGCGTATCGGCTTACCGATTCAGATGTTGAATCTCCGATAGGATTGATGCTTGGGAGTGCAATCTTTTGAGTAACGCCACGGCGTGTTTTCTGGAAGCATCGTAGCATCATTTCCTCCAGAGCTGCCTTTCGATCTTCGAGTTCTTTCCGTTGCTCAGGGGTTAAATCGGCCATCTGGGGCGCGATTATGGCATCGGTGTTGATATCGGCGGTGACTGCGGGCTTGTCGGTTGACGACATTCTTTTTGTGTCCCACCGGGCGTGCCAAAATATGTTCGCGCCAAAAACGTGAAGGGGGTTCTAGGCCTCGAACACACAAGACAAACACCGGGTTTGCAGAGCGTGCCAGTCGATTTGACCTGAAATCGACAAGGTAAAATTTGTAATTTGATCGAAGCCGATAAACAAGGATCTATCGGCTTTTCGCTAGTCGGCAAGAACCGATTAGGAGATAACTAGATCAATCGTTACGCTTGATCCTGATACAAGGTAAAATCGGCCGGAAGGCGATGCGCAACAAAACGGCAAATCAAACCTGGTGAAATCGGCTAAAATCAACAATCGGCGATGCGCAACTATGTTGATTCCGTCGACTTGCAGAGAGATCTATGAGGCTAAAACAATGTAAAAGGAAAACTTGTAAAAGTAGATGTGTGTGTTGTTGGATTGATTCTCTCTTCGCTTGGCGCCCTCCCCCTTTTATAACACGCCTGACCGATCCGAGTTGTACATGGATACGGTGTATTTATCCGTATCGGCCTTTTATCCGATTTCCTTTCCTTTCTTAGAAACGGATTCCTTTTCCGAGCCGATTACCGATTCCTTTCTGTACGATACTTCTTCTATTTTTAGACCGATTCCAATACATACCGAATTTTGGTGCAAACAGTTTGTTATTTAGCTTTTGAAGCCAAAATTCGGAATCAAAAAAATAAAAAATAAATCGAGAGGTACATGCCTGTATCTCGGATGCTAAAATGCTCCTCTCAGTCACAGGATAAGTTGGTGATGATGTTTTATTTTATTCTAGAAAACTTTTATGAATAGCTCCGTGTATACATATGCATGAATCTTTCACGGTGTGGTGTGTTTGATTGAATGGGATGGGATGGTACAGTATCATTTGATTCCATTATATTGGGTGAATGAAATGGTTCCATTCAAGCAACCAAACGCACGGATGACTTTTTTCTTGAACAACCTCGTACATGTACCACTTGGTACAGGCAACCAAATACATATATGTTCTGTGTATATATGTGTACGTGATTTGGAGGATTTTTCGTGAAGCATGTGATCATCTATACACATAGTAGTATGATTTTGTTTGCTTACAAAATAAAGTTCTTTACGTAATCTTTAAATTTAGAGAGGTGCTTCTACGCTCTTCCTTTTAAAAGTTGCACAACTATTAAATCATGAATGAATGGTAGATAGTGATTACTTACCCCTTCACTTGCTTCAAGATTTGTGCAACTTGTACTAGAAGGAAAAGCATAGAAGCACCTCTCTTAAATTCAAAGTTAGCTATTTGTGCACCACGGTTACTAGTACACTACATGGATGCTTTGGCGAAAATTTTGAGCCTCATGGTTAGCCAATCTATGGACGAGGGAAACTCAAACTGTTTATTTTTTAAGAGTTAAGAATTTGTGTTTTTAAATGAGGTGTTTCTATGCTTTCTTTTAGTTACACAAATATTAAAACATGAATGAATGGTGGATGGTGATTATTTATCTTTTTACTTGCTTTAATATTTGTATAATTTATATTAGAAAAAAAGCATAGAAACACTGTCCGTATTTATTATTTAAGATCAGTGCAACACAGTAATACACATTTGCGGGTCGATAACTCGATATGTCACATCACTTTTCCTTGTGCCAACAAGAACCACCATATTCTTCCCTCCACTACATGAAACAGGGAAATTAACATCGGCCATTATAATTAACGTCGGCCGAATATTTTGCCGACATTAATAAGGTAATTAACGTCGGTACCCAGTTGGCCGACGGTAATTGATAAATAACGTCGGCTCACGAATTATAGCCGACGTTAATTAGATAATTAACATCGGCCTGAAGAGCAGCCGACGATAATAGACTAATTAACGTCGGTCCCAGCCCTGGCCGACGTTAATTATGGTGAGATAAAAACTGGCGTTCCCGCGCCCTAATAATCGCGCTCCCGCTCGTTCTCCCGACGCCGCCCGCCAGTACCGCCGCCGCCCGCCGCCAGCGCCACGCCACGCCACGCCGCGCCGCGCCGCCGCCCGCCCGCTCGCCCGCCGCCGCTGCTCTCGTCGCCCCGCCGCGCCGCCGCCGCGCCACGCGCTGCCTCGCGCCCGCGCCACAGCGCGCCGCCGCTCGTACGCTGCCCGCCGCTGCCGCCAGCATACCGCGCGCGCCGCCGCTTGATTGCCACGGCTGTATGCCGCCGGCCCGCGCTTGCCACCACGCGCCCGCTCTCCGCCTCGCTCGTCGCCGCTGTCCCGACTGCCCGACTCCGCCGCCGTCTGTGTTAGTTTTCTTTTAAATTTCCATGATACAATTTTTGACTAAAATGCTTGTTAGGTGATTATGCAATTTTAGTTCAATTATATTAATACATTATGCAATTTACTAAAGTTTGGTTATGGATTAGTACATTAGTGCAATCGACATTAGTGCAATTTATGACTAAAATGCTTGTTAGGTGATACATTAGTACATTAGTGCAATGTACATTAGTAATAAGCTTTTTCAATCATGTGCGTAAAATCATGTTTTATGGATAATATCAATGTGCGTAAAATAACAGCTCATTTTATTTAATCTAGAAAAATATCAATGTACTTGCTTCTTTTGTTTCTAGATAATATCATTGTGCTTGTGGATTTTCTCCTGGAATGAAATTTAGAATCTAGCTATTTTGGTTGAGATGACAAGTCGATGCCAACATATAACAGTTAAATACATAGATAAATTTGATATATTTATTTGTGACATGTTTATTTTTTTTAAATTTATATATCCATTCTGTGCTTATAAATATATATTCGAGTAATCGATTATCATCGGATTTTTATTTTTGATTTCAAATCACATAGTGTCACGAAACCTATGCGTCACCCGTTTCGGATCGGCATGTCTCACATGTGTCACATGTGAGATGTGCTGGTCCGGAATTGTCCCTTTTTTGGACAGCCTCGGAGTGGATGACAAAGTGCGGTATTTATGATGAGCCACGGAGTACGAATGAAATTTCGGCGTCATAACCCTGTTGTTCTCCCTCGCACCATATCCGGCGTGCAGGTGGAGAACAAAGCAGGTTATCTTCTTGAAATTTCATTCGACTCTACAGCTCGCTATAAATCCGCTTTGTCTACCACTCTTGGGTGGGTTTAGGACATATCCTTTCCTATAGATGTAGGGTCGTGATATATAGAAACAAAATAAACCTAATAACTGTTGATTTAACCTATATAGCCTCAAGTATGGGTGACGACCGCCGATGGATGTATGAAGGTTGGGAGAAAAGTGGGGCTCACTCATCGAGTGGACGGTCAAGGCTACCGCTTTTGTCGACCGTGCCTTCTCTATGTCTAATCTTGTTAAGGTGAAGTGCCCATGCAGCAAGTGCCGTAATTTCCACCCCCGTGACAAGAAATCGATGTCTCTGCACTTTGTGTCGGTTCGGTTTCATGCCAAGCTTTGAGTTGTGGGTACGTCATGGTGAGTCACGTGCTCAAGGACCTCAAGTTGCGGTTGAAGAGGAAGATGATAGGGCGGGCGATGATAGGATGGATGAGATGCTAGAAGCTTTAAGCGCCCGTGAGATTAACGTAGACTCGGAGGATCCGCCAACACGTGAGGTTCGGGAGTTCTTTGAGCTACTTAAAGCTTCAAGAGTCATTACACGAACACACGAAAGTGACCCGGCTTGCTTTTGTGACGCTGCTCATGGCCATTAAGTCCAAGTATTTCTTTTCCAATAATTGTTACAATGATCTCGTGGAATTGATCTACGATATACCGCCGAATCATAAGATGCCTAGAGACATGTACCAGTCTAAGAAGTTGTTGTCTGTCTCGGTATGAAGTATGAGAAGATTGATGTGTGCAAGGATAATCGCATGCTTTTACGGAAGGAGCATGAGAAAGAGAAGCATTGCTTAGTGTGTAAAAACCAAGATTTGTCGAGGTGGTGAACGAAGAAGGTGAAAAGGTAACGACCGATGTTGCACACAAGCAACTTCGGTATATGCCGCTCACACCTAGGTCAAGCGGTTGTTTATCTCAAAAGCGAAGTGCCGGACACATGAGGTGGCACAAAGAAGGTGTGCGTGAGAACGACGAAGTAATGGTACACCCGTCGGATAGTGAGGCATGGAAGGCTCTAGATAGCTTTGACGAGGACTTCGCGAGGGATGCGAGAAATGTTCGCATTGGGTTGGCGGCCAGATGGTTTCACGCCTTTCAACACAACCGCCGCATCATACTCGTGGTTGGCGATTTTGCTATTCCATACAATCTTCCACCTTCCCTTTGCATGAAATATGAGTTTATGTTCCTGTGCCTCATCATACCCGCCCTCGAGCATCCCGGAAAGCGTCTCAATGTGATGCTCAAACCCTTGATCGAAGAGCTGAAAAATTATGGACAGGGTAGAGGCGTATGATCGCTACAAGAAATGTAAATTCAACCTTCGTGTTGCATATTTGTGGTCCGCCCATGATTTCATGGCCTATGGTATTTTTTGTCGGGCCGGAGTCATCACGGAAAGTTGACATGTCCGATCTGTGGTTCGAGACACCGATTGTTTTCGCCTTGTAAATGGTGGAAAGATTTGTTACTTCGATTGCCATAGGCGTTTCACGCTTACGAGACACGCCTTTAGGCTCCAGAGGAATGCCTTCCGTAAGGACACAGCTTGTCGTAAAGGGTCCGCCAAACGTCTAATCGGGCCGAAATTGCCGATATCTTTGAGTCAATTGGTGGAGAAAGAAGATGGGTTTGAAGGGTTTGGAGAGGAGCACAACTGGACTCACATTTGTGGATTATGGGAGCTCCCATATGCGAAGGCCTTGATCCTGATGCACAACATTGACGTCATGCATCAGGAACGTAACGTTGGTGAAAGCATTATAAGCACGGTCATGGATATGACGGACAAGACAAAAGACAACCTAAAGGCCCGAAGAGACTTAGCAGAGATCTGTAACCGGCCAACACTTGAGCTCACCGAAGCAGGGGGTAAGCCACGTGCTCCATTTTGCCTTAAACCTAAAGAAAAGAAAGAAGTGTTGAGGTGGATGAAGAAATTGAAATTTCCCGATGGTTACGCAATGATTGAGACGAGCCGTGAATGTGAATACGGGAAGCTAAATGGGTTGAAGAGCCACGATTACCACATAATCATGGAAAGACTCCTTCCTGTAATGTTTCGTGGGTATCTTAATGATAATGTGTGGAAGGTGCTAGCCGAGCTAAGTTATTTCTATAGACAATTATGTGGTAAAGAAATATCGAAAGACATGATGGAGAGGTTGGAGAAAGAGATACCGGTGCTTGTATGCAAGATGGAAAATATTCCTCCGGGTTTCTTCAATCCAATGCAACATCTACTTGTTCATCTACCTTACGGCTAAGGTAGGTGGTCCTGCTCGATGGTGGATGTATCACATTGAAAGAGCTCTAAAGAAACTTCGAGCTATGGTTGGCAATAAGGCAAGAGTTGAAGGGTGCATTGCGAAGCATTTTCTCTAAAAGAGATATCATACTTCTCGAGTGTATACTTTGCAGAGGAACACAAAGTCAATGCTCCCACGATGCGGTACCATGTAGATGAAGAGACACCGTGTAGTGACCTCTGATTTTCCAATGGAGAGGTACTCTTGTTGGTAGTTGCACCGCTTACTATTACACTTGGAAGAAAAGAAGTCTCGCTTTGATGTACATGTACTCCAATATGGAAGAGATGGAACAATATTTCATGTAAGCGTTTACTTTGTACATGTCAATCAAGCTATGTTGCCGAAGACATCATTCATATATGTATCCATTTACGTTTTCATTTACAAGTGAATTTGATAAGCGAAGCCCGGGCGTCTATTCGCCAACCAACCGCCAAGCAACTTAATACGATGCGTCGGGATGGAATAAATGGGGCCCTAATTTCATCACTTGGTTCCGAGATCATGTAACACCTTCACATCCTATAATATTCTCAGAATGTTACGTTTCAATATATTATAAATCTTATATTTTGTTGGCGGTCGTGAAATATGGGAACGCCCATGAGGACTTGCTTCAGCTATCCTATGGCCGTGTAATCAAGTAAAAGCTATGGGCGATACGACGTGAACGGGTTTCGATTCCGTTCAACCAAATTTGAAGCTGGTCGTCCCCTTGCGGCCACAACAAATACTGGAGTTGTAACTAGGGCAATCGATGCTCAAGGGATCGAAACAAATTTCTATGGAATCATTCAAAACATCCTCGAGTTCAAGTTTGCAGGGAATAAGGAGCTGAAATCTTTACTTGAGGTCTGTTAAAGGGCAACGAATTAACAGGACTCGTAGAGTTTTCCATGTAAATGCACGTCGGGTGACCAAAGATGCATTGTCTAATGCTCGGATTCAAGCAACAAATCTTTACTTGAGGTCTGTTAAAGGGCAACGAATTAACAGGACTCGCGGGTCTTCAGAAAGTTACTTGACCGAGGAACAAGATATGCGAGTAAAACAACAAATATTACACGCTATTTGAGTTTAACGTTTCTTGGTAATGTTGTTTTAATGTATTAATATCTTTGTGCAGGTCATGATTCCATGGTTGGGGGACCGTCCAGAAGCTTACCAGGCTCTTTGCCGGCGTTGGGCTTCACTCGAGTTCATCGCCAAGTCAAGAAAGAACCGAGACTGCCGAGGCAAACAATCAAAGCACACGTATGGCGCCGATGGACATATGCGTAAAGCTAAGCGCATGGTAAGTCTGGCCGTAGCAATCTTTTGCAAAATACATGTTACCAAATATATGTATGCACCTAACTTATGTCTACAGGAGGCTCGGACCGGTGTTCAGCCGAGTGATATTGAAGTGTACGTGGAAGGTCATAAAGGTCGAGACCCGACACACCCTGAGCAGCTGCGCAGTCAGACAGCTATTGATCGGCTGGTTAGTGGTCACAATTTTGATCCAATTCAAATTAAGTTGTTTGATTTGCAGTTCCCATTTAAATTGTCTCGATTTGGTTGTGCAGAGAAATATGGCGAGGAAATGGCCAAGCGCCATGGTGCAGACTATGATTGGAGGAAGGAACCGATTGACGGCGTAGCTGTGCATGCTAGTGGAGGCGGCAAGGCCCATGGACGGTGAGATGTCATACCTTGTAAAATTTCATGAAGTCATAATTTCAAGTGCTCAAGCCTTTGTGGTCACGCATTTTGAAGGTACTCCATGTTCACTGGAGTGATCGACTCGGCGGTGGTGCGAGCTGAGAGGGGATCTTCTTCGTCCCAGACCTCGGGGGTTGGTAGCCGTCGCTCCTCAGAGCAGGAGTTGGAGGTTACTAGGCTGCGTGAGGAGCTGCGCCAACGTGATGATTATGCAAGGGCGCAACAAGAGTACTATGCTTCATACCTGTGCACAACAAAGAAGTGGCGATTCAAGTAAGTTCGAGTCTTCAATCTATTGCATTTAGAGAATATATTAATTCAAAATACTTATACATTGTATTTGTAGGCGATGTTCCAGCGATGGGGCAAAACATTGTCTTTCCACTGCTCCAACCGCCGCCACCACCGCAATGGGGATGTATCCTCGGCACCTCCTGCACTCGGTATTTGCGGTAAACATTGTGAATCGAGTAGAACTTAGTCAATCTAGCTAATACTAGTTTGTTGTACCTAATCTTGTTCAAACTAGCTACATTTAGTCAATCTAGCTAAACTTAGTCATTTCTAGCGAGACTTAGTGAATCTAGCTAGACTAAGTATCTCTAGAGTTAAGTTTGATGAATTTAACGATATTTAGTTCATTTTTGCTAAACTTGGTCCGTTCTAGTTAAACTTTGTAAATGTAGTTAAATTTACTCAATATAGCTACACTTACTAATTTCTAGCTAAACTTTGTCAAACCTTGCAAATCTAGTAAAATTTGATCAATCTAGCTATAATTGTTGCTTATGTAGGGATCAACGGCACATGGGTCCTCGTCTTACAAGATTACTCACTTTGCAACACTTGCAAGACTCGCAGATCCGGCGGTTCGTTTCTTACTTGTCTCCTTATGGTACATTCATTCTTATATTATTGTCTAATCTTGCATTTTCTTGTGTAGGGAACCGACGGTGCAATCGCCTTTGTCAACGCGCTCTTTGCTTAGGATCAAGCGGCGTAACTCCAATCAACCGGATGGCGGCGGCGATTGTAGATTGTTTCATAGTTGTCACTTTGGATGTGTATGATTCGAAATGTACTTTTGGATGCGTTTGTAGTTGTGTCACTTTGGCCTTTTTGTATGTCATGACAATTTGCATATTATGATGAATCGGTAACTTGATTATATGCATGTTCTGTGCTTGATTGATTATATTCATGAATTGTATGTGTTGATGTGTGAATTCTTTGTCAATGTTGATTATATTATGTATTGAATTGTATTGCGAAACATGAAAATAGGGCTAAAAGTTGCCCCTGATATTACTAATTAACGTCGGCCTACGGGTCGGCCGACGTTAATTAGTAATCCTGAGGTCCTGTTTTCGTCCGACAAATGTCCGGCAAAACGCTAATTAACGTCGGCCTAATATTAGCCGACGTTAATTATCCCCCACGGCACTAATTACCGTCGGCCAGGCGGAAGCCGACGTTAATTATTAATTACCATCGGCTAACAATGGGCCGACGTTAATTAGCGGGCTCCGGCAGTAATTATCGTCGGCTGAGTCAGGCCGACGGTAATTAGTAATTAACGTCGGCGGCCGACGTTAATTATGCTAATTAACGTCGATTAACTATTGTGGGCTAAAAGCCGACGTTAATTAGTCCTTTGCCGACGTTAATTACTATTAACGTCGGCAAATGGCTAATTAACGTCGGCTTTTGGCCGATGTTAATTTGCGGGATTACTGTAGTGCTCGACCATCGAAATGTCACTGCCGTCCGTCCAAACTTGGTCGACCACCTTTATGGCTTTATGGCCTGCTTGGATTGGACGAAAAAAGTACAAGTTTCACATTGCACAGGAAAGATCCACTATTCATGCGTTTGGATCAAAGGATTCTCTCTTTCTATTTCCAAAAGAGTGGTTTTCGAAGGATCAATGGATTAGAGCAAGTAAAATAAGGCTATGTCAGCTGGCTCTTAGTTTGTACATGTCAGCATTTGTCTATGTGGAAGAGTGAGAAACGATGAGAGAGAAGATAGCTGGCTCTTATTTAGTAGCCAGCTTTGCACGGATGCATAGGTAAATTATTTATGTACAAGAGAGAAGAGATAATTATTGAACAACATTTAGAGACAGTTATTGTATAAGCTGATTTTTAGTTTACTATTAGCCTACAGTGGGTTTTACTATTATACTTGCTCTCAGGAAAACAACTTCTCTGGACCCTCTGACGCCACGATGCTTCGAACATCTCTCTTCCAGGTCCCTGACCCGTTCACATTTTCGTTTCGATCCTGATTTCGAGGTCCCATCGTAATGAATTGAAGTAAAGGTGCAGAAAGCTCTGAAGTGATCATGTTTAGATGAGTTGAAAAAAGGCCCATTTGTTAGCCAATTTATTGATGCATTTTCCTGCCATCTCAAGAGCACAAAAGAAGAGTAGGTTGGATTTAGGAATTACTTGAGTTCCTCCCAACTTTAGGTTTATATATATCATTTGTATAGTACATATTTTTTAATGACGATATGCGTCATGGAAACTTTAGCACAAGACGGAAACACATAGATGGAATTTCAAAGTTTGTTTTATGACTTACCCCATGGTACCTTTACTAATCTGTTCTCAAAGTTTGTTTTCAGATATGATCATTTGTTTTATGATGTTTTTATGCGTATCTGTCAGTTGTAACAACTGATTCGATGCAATCCTCATTCTATGTGTAGTTGTCATAAGAATCTCTGTTTTAAGTCCAAAACGTCCAGAAATTACCTACTGATTTGTGAAAATCCTTTGATCTTGAGCTAATTGTTTTCTGAAGATAGAAAGTTGCAACAGCTTCCATAGTTCATTATCTTATATGTTACTCGATTATAATGATTTCGTGTTGGCTAGTAGGTATTAATAAGTGATGGTAGTTTGATCTTAAATTCATAAAAGAACTTTTTGTCATTACCTTCAATAGGGTTGTCTTTGTTTAAGATGTCGACGGGTAAACGGGTATATCCACGGGTGAGATTTCGGGTCGCGGGCACATGTATAGGCGAGCGTCCCTACCTCTCATACAGTAAACATCCCTGGAGAAGACAGACCTTCAGTTCTGATGTCTCAGCCACGAAAGAAAATGTGACAACAAGATTTACTAAGACAAGTACATTGAAGATCACAATGAAATTTCTGAGCCAAAATCGACCATTATCCTCCAAGGTAATTGAAGCTTCACCAGCACATTCTTACATCAAGAAGAAATCTGCACATCATCCTCATTTCACAATCACGATTCACGTACAAGCAAGTAAAATCAGGAAATCCCATCCCCTGGTGGTATTTTTCTACATCCAACTCCTGGACTCCAGTTGGATAAGTCCTGAAGGAAAAACTGACAACGAGAAAGCTCACCGTAGGACGCTAAGAGGAGCGGGCAGCTTCTCGACGACAGTAGGGCGGAATGCGGCGGCAGCCAAATATTGAGAGGTCGATGGGGGAGGATGAGAGCGGAAATAAATTTTATGTAACAGTATTGTATATCATGGCGTGTGGAACATCATACGGATTGAAGCCACATGCCCTACTTCCTCAATCCCCAGCAGCTAGCTTGGGAGACGAAACGTTAGTCCCCATAGATTAACGAAACGGGACACATGGCGTCAATCCGCACGGTGTTACACAGGTCATGATATACAACACCGTTGCATATAATATATTTCCGATGAGAGCAAGGCGAACTTCTGCGTGGGCGCTTCGTCGGCATGGCACTCAGCGGGAGCGCAGGGACCTCGGGACAGAACAGCAGGCGGCGGGCAGGGAGCCCTGACGGAGGGAGGACAGGAGGAGGGTGAGTCCAGTCGAGGAGCACATCAAACGGATGCGGTAGAGGCGGAGAGGGTGGGATGCCGAAGGTGGAGGCGAAGGATGTGGCAGCCATGGTCGTCGTGAGGGGCGGCGGCGGCGGCGGCTCTGTATCGGGAGACATGCATGTGGATAGATAGGTCAAGGTTTGGATAGCTACCTCCACGCAAATCAGATTAGTTTGCCATCTTTTTAAAACAGGGAAAAATTCGAACGTATCTTTGTAGGAAATTCTAAAATTTCCAGGCATCCATCTGGAGCGAATATTTTGGAGCAAGTAGTATGTAGTAGTGATACAAGAGACGGGTTAGCGAACCGTATCTCCGACAGGCTCTACATCTAGTAACCAGTGAAGGATCACACGAACGAGCAAATAAGACGGTTTAATGACCCGTCTCTAGCAGTGAATGATTCAGCCCTGACGCCGAAGCATCCCGGTTCATTCTTCTATCCCATACTGTCACTCCCATCCCATCTTATATGCCGGCTTTGGAAGAAAATTTCCTCTCACATCGAAGTGCAATGCCGAGGTATCTAATCCTCCACACGGGTACTGCAACCTCGGGCACAAAGGCATCACACACGAGCTCAGCATCCCATATCCCTGAAGCCGCGTCGATCAGCTCTGACACTCTCAGCAGAAGGTTCCTCCCCCCTGCGCGTGGTCGGTTGACGAGTAAATTTAGTCGGTAACCATGGACCAGACCAACCCTGAATCTTTAAGACAATTAAGGTCTACGGTTTCAGATTCTAGTAGAAACGGAAACGGTTTTAGATTTTTGATAGAAAAGTTTCAAGCTGGATTCTGTGAATTGAGTGGAACTGGGTTGAGACCGATTCAACCACGGTGTGGAAAAAGAAGAAACGATCCAAGGAGAATCGTTCTGAGCTTTAGTCCGTTTGGTTGGATGTCTTCCAGAATCTAATAGAAACGGTCCGGGTTCAAGTTGCCAAACGGGGCCTAAGTAGGAGCATCTAACTCATTCTCTCGCACTTTTCCCAATTTCAACACAACCTTAATCCTTGTGTGAAGTCAAAAATATAAAAATGGATGGATGGAATAGGTGTTTAAAGGGACCACAAATTAGAGCTTGGTTTGAAAGATACTTTTTTAGAAGAATGATGATCAAACAAGTACTCCCTGCATCAAAAATATAAGGTATATTGTGATTTTGCACACAGATTAAGCTTACGTTGAAATTGAGAAATGTACGAGACAAAATAACTTATATGTCTCCACTTAATTGCCTTAGAAGATGAAAGATATACTTTGTATAGACGGTAATGAATAAATGCATATGGTTAAGAGAAAATAAATAGGGGTATAGAAAAAATACCTCATTAAATCTGTATGTAAATCTTATATTTATGGACAAAGCTGTTAAAAAAAGCTTTATAAACTTAGACAATAAGAGTACAAAACAAAAAATAACTAATCAAAGCTCACATCATCACCATGCAACGCTGTACACACGCGAAAACTCACTGGGCATGGTATGGTACAGCCTTGATTTCAAATATAGATGAATTTTTGACCTTATTGGGTCGGTTTAATTTAAATTTAATTATAAAACATGTAAAAAAATTAAAATAATTTGTACAACGTAAACAGTTGAAAATTGGTAAAAAATATATCAAAAACCAGTAAAAATGGTGAAAAAGCGATCGAAAATCGGCTTTCAAATTATTTCACTTAGTTTGCTAATTTTTGATTTTTTTTGTCACTATTTGATCGTCGAGTTCAAATAATTAGATTTTAAATTCATTCTATTTCTACCGGTTTTCGATTGACTTTTCACGAAAAAATCGATATGCTGAGCGATTTTTCAGCTAGGTTGGGAAACGTAATCCTGGCTATGGCACTCGGTTCCCCGGCCGATAAAAGCAAAACACGTACAGTAGAGCCCACGGCCCAAGAAAAACAGATGCGACGTCTCTCGTAGCTTGGATGCGATGAGAAGATTCGGCCGGCCAGATCTTTTTGGGGTTGATCTGCGGAAGGAACCGTGCAGCCTGCGACGGCGCCACGTTCCGTGCCACGTCCCTATCGTGCCTATAAAAGGTATATGTATTAAGTTCGGCTTCTTTTCTATGAAAACTAAAAGCTGCTTTAAACAGTTGGTTTTTCTAAAATCCAAAGTAGAGGAGGAGCTAAAGGGTGTCAGGTATGCTTCGGTATCTTTAAATTTTAATCTCTTTAATAGATTAAATTTGTTTATTGAATTGGCTTCAATTTTGATGATTTGATATTTTTTTTAAAACCTTAAAACTATTTGTATTGTATTTATTGGAATGTTAGTGATGTATTAGGACCATCCACAGATATTTTCAAAATTTTCTAATTTGTTTTGACCCAGAAATCCTGGTAAAAAAATGTTTGCCTTTTGGAATTCGTCCGAATTTCTTCCAAAATTTCGAGATTTCACGGGGATTTCAGTCTCCTTCGAGATATGATCTGAAACCAAAATTTAAAACCTTAGTTTGTGGTAGCTTTATACATCTTCGGTGGGTTAGGATTATAATTTTGCCACTGGAGTTGAAGAAACTTACCTCCTCGCAAAATATAAAATCCAAACCCTACCCCTATCGCCCTCATATTCGATCTTTACTCCTCACACATAACAGTTAAGTTACCAAATACCAAACATCTTCAACTCAATCGTACCAAAAATTACTTATGATAAAACTACAACCATATCAAACTATAGCCATATCAAATAGAACCAAAGAGCCACCAGAGGAAGCCAATATATGTACGAAAAGGCGACGGCAAAGGGACGCACATTATACCTATATTACAATCCGGAGGTTTCCTCCTCTCCGGGCGCGTCCACGTGTCGGTGCTCCGTTGGCTGGCTGCTTCTGTTTCGTCTCGCTATGCCCGGCTGGCCTCTGCGTTGTTTCATCTGTTTCCGCCTGTTGCGGCTCGCTCTGCGTTGCTTCGCTGCGCCTCCGCCGCCGCAGCCGGGTGCGCCTTGTTCCTTGCGCCTCCGCCATCGCAGCCGGGTGCGCCTTGTTCCTCGAGTCGCGGCGCGCCCCCCTGCTTACCCCGCATTGGCTGCATTCCGGCAGTCGTTCCTACGGGCCGCCGCGACCTTTCCAGACGCTGTGGCTCCGGCGCCGCAACCGGGTGCGCCTTCTTCCTGGAGCCGCTGCGCGCGTGCCCTGCTTAGCCCGCGTCGCCTGCATTCCGGTCCTCGGTCAGATCCGCCGCCGATGCAGATCGGCCACCGCCGTGCCCTTTTCAGATCAACACTCGTCGTCTGCTGGTCAGAAATCTCCATTCGCACACAATATCGATTTACTTTTTTTAAGCTCTTTACGATGTGCATTCAGTTACGAAACTAATCTCTTCCACAGATGTGTTTCCAAAAATGTTCTACGCATATAAAGTGCGCCTTCTTACTGCTTTTGTCTTCACGTTAATGTGACCGATTCGTCTTGTTCTGCTTTCTCCCCTCTATTTAATCAACGATCCTCATACTGTATCCAAAACCAGCCGTGAACACCCCAGCCTGTTTCTAGATTTTTGTTTTGTTACCATAGAGTTTACTCTAATGACCCTTCCTACTGATTCTATATTTAGACACAACCATTGCCTCTCATTACAAAAGCAATCGTGCTGCCTTGCTTACATTATTTTGCCATCTCATTCTACTTCCCTCCGCTGGCTTCCCCGATTCATTTATTTGTCTATACTTCTGAGCTTTCAGCTTTATGCATGTACATTTAACTAATCTATGAGTTTTTTTTTATCCTTATTTACTTTCATGTAGGTACCAACTGCTCAGATTAATTGCCTAACGCTTTGCTTACTGTACAGATCGATAATGTCGTACTCACTGCTAAAAAATCTAAATCAGAGTTCACACAGATGGAAAGTTCTTGTACGACTACCCCGGATTAGGGAGTTCGCCAATCCACAGAACTTAGCAGAAATATACCATTTGGACTTCGTTATGCTAGATGAGCAGGTATTTTTCCTTCATCCCATTCTGATCATCCCTACTATCATGCTACTGCATACGCCTGCATTAGTTATGTTTTCATAATATATATAGCATAGCGCAATATCGTACATATTCCTCATGCTTTACGTATTTCCCCTCATCGTATAGGGCAATGTTATGCAAGGATTGGTGCCACAAAGATGGCTAGATAAATTTACCCCTGTGTTACAAGAAGGAGCCATCTACGAAATTGAATACTTTGAAGTTATCGAAGCAAAAAACAACTATCAAGCGGCAGACAAGCGAATCCTCCCCAGATTTTCTAAGTACACCAAAGTTACTAGCATCCTGCCAGAACCCACAAATTTTCCTGTATATGCTTATAGCTACATGCCATTATCAACTTTGAGAGCGCGCATCGGCAAAACAGGCTTGCTATCAGGTTCATCGCTTTCTTACATTTTGATACTTAGCCTTACTTACAGTTGTGACAATTCGTGTCTTTCCCTACATTGTCACTGCACCTTTTTGTTGCTGCCCTCTTGTAGATACTGTTGTTGTCATAACTGCAGTCTCCCCAATTACCGACATCACTACCAGATTCCGCGCCACCGTTAAACGTACGATCAACGTCATGGATGAACAGGTTTCTTCCTTTTTGCTATCTTACACCTTATTGTGTTTTACAGAATTAACAATCTTTTTTGCGACTATCGTCTTATCATTTTGATCATGCTTCTTACCTTATTACGCCCCTCATCAACGAGACAGGTATCATCACCTTATGGGGACGGCACGCTCAACTCTTTGATGCTACCGCACTGCAGAGTATTTCTCAGGATGCGCCAATTGTTGCGCTCTTCGTCGGAATGTTAATTAACACATATGCAGGTCTAGCAAAAGCACTTTGTTTACCGCTATGCATCATACAAATTAGCTCTATCTATATATGACATATGTTTACATACTCTAGCTGCCGGCTATAATACCAACTTTTTGCATATATATAGGCCAGCTTGCACTGCAGAGCACTTCCGCAACTAAGTGGTACATCAACATTCCAATTCCTAAGATACAATCTTTGCGCGTCGCGCCAGCTTCCCTAACCACTTCTTATACATTTTGTTTACTATTATGCTTCCTACCAAAGCCTATCAATTGCGTCTATTCTGACTGCTTACACATCATGCAGCGTTGAGGATAGGCCCCATTAGATCAAATGGAATGAAGACCCGCATACAAAGCCCGAACCAACTACTACAACAGTTCGCGATCTTGTGCAGCTAATCCCAAATGAATCACTGGTATACCAAAAAATTTTACCCCTACTCGCCTCCACACTGATGCCTATTATTGCTATAATCCATAACAACTCCCTCATTTGCTCTATTGCAAACAGAACCAACTATACAAGACCACCGTGTTTATCCATGCTATGGCACCCAAACATCCATGGTGGTATATATCATGCACATCGTGTTGGAAAAAAACTTATCCATATGGCGATGCATACAAATGTCAAAAATGCGGTAACACCACCGCTGAGCCCAGGTGCATGTCATTCCTCCTGCTGCTATATAAGAAACATGTAGCTTTACATTGCCATTACAAAATGTCATACTTCTTTTACAGTCTAACATATTTGAAAAATACTAAAACAGATATAGAATCAATATGATTGCAAGAGATCCACCAACTGAGGAAGACGCTGACCCTCCAACTACCGAATTCATGTTTCTGGGTGATACGGCACAAACTCTAATTGGAAGACCACCAATGGTCTTGGTTGCTGCCGCTGAACAACATGCAGAATATATACCCCTAGAAATCAAAAAGCTAATCGGATCACAATACGACATCACTGCTACAATATCAGAAGGATCCCTCCAAAGCGACGTGCCCATATTTCGTGTACGATCAGTGCTCACGACACCTCACCCGGCTCTGCAAACTCTCACAAAGGACAAAGGCACTCCATTGCTATTAGAAGGATCCATTCAAACAAGCTCACTACTTACACAAAATATTGAGCCTGAAACACTGATGCCATCAGTTCATGCATCAGCGTCTACCCCTCCCACAGCGTCACCCGTTCATCTTCTTAAGGTACCAAAAAAATACTCTTTCATTTGATGTTCTCTTACTTTGTTTTTACATCGAGGCTAAACATATCTTCAGCAAACAGCATGTAGTAAAACTGTCGCGCCTACTGATCATCAGCTGCTTCAACCCATCGAGCACCCCTACGAAAGGTCAAAAATGTATTCAGTATTTTTAGATGCTTTACAGTACCGGCTCAGACTGCCAAGATAGCATAGCTGTGCACCCATCCTAATTCATCGTCTATCTAATCGTGCTCTTTTCTCGCAGCTCATCAAGGACCACCAAAAAATTAAAAACAACAAGACAGCTCTTCCCCGACACCGATGATATTCACCCATCAGAGGTATGCAACTAAATACATGTAAACCACCCAACATCATTCCTAACAGAAGCAAGGAGAAAAGAAGATACCCGTGCGCGTCACAAGCAGCAGTCACAGGCAGCCTTTTGGTGTGTCGCACTACGTACTACCTCCCACTGTACAAAAAAACATGCTCATAAACGCCTTACGCGTTTTCGCACCCTGCTAAGTACAACTTTAACAGCCCTGCTAAGCTATCCTTTTGGTTGTGATCTACACTGTATGAACTGCATCCACTCCCTCACTTCGTTTAATCCCTTACCATATATGCCTATACACATATCTCTGTCTACCATTGTCTAATATTGCTGTTAATGCGAAAACAAGTAGCAACTAAGGTTTCTGCCAAACGATATACCGCATGCCGCAAAGGGGAAAAACAACAGCTTGATGCAAGCACGCCCGTTAATCAACTCTGCCCCCAGCGTATGCTCTCCAGCTTCACAGAACAGACAAAAGAAGACAACACCAATACAATTATAACCTACGTCATTTACCATCGATCCAACACACTGCTCAATAAAACCATCGCTAAAAAAAGCAGTATACAGATAATCTCCAGCAAATACATTAGCACACACATGAAAAACACTCATTGATACATCTCACCAATATCAAAAACACCTAGCTCAACTCTTTTACCAACTCATTTTTTCCATTACAAAATTCCCCAAACACATTCGTTACGCGGCGTGCCGCCGCGTAAATTTTCCTAGTACATTACAGGCCTCGCCCGGTGCTTAATGTCAAGCAAGATCAAAAGAAGAAAAAAAACAGTGAAACTCCGTTAATTTCTTTTGCCTACTGTCGCCGACTCTGTGTATCCTCGATAACATGCTATAACTCACGACGTCTGTATTTAATAGTAAACAACTTGATCCTACTATATGAGAATAAAATTCTACAGAACATGTGCCACGTATTCCCTACTGAAGTGAGAACACTATATCGAAAGGATCACATTGCTTGTTCGCCCAATAAGATGGAATTGGCTATAAAAGTTCACACTAGCGCGCTATGAATTTTTCCAATAAGATGAAACTAGCTATAAAAATACATAGTTTGAATTCCTAATTGGTAGAAGACCGATCGCAGCTATCCAAATCAATAAAGGGGAATGCCATATTGCATTGATTTTTGCTCCCGCGCGGGAGCAAAGTTATTTAATACTTCAAAGCAATCATCATCCAATGCATTACTTCCTCCATCTCAAAATATAAGG
The DNA here is from genome assembly GCA_036346355.1 of Rhipidocladum racemiflorum. Classification (NCBI taxonomy): domain Eukaryota; kingdom Viridiplantae; phylum Streptophyta; class Magnoliopsida; order Poales; family Poaceae; genus Rhipidocladum; species Rhipidocladum racemiflorum. The sequence continues at coordinate 46,210,137 of CM070582.1, read as the reverse complement.
CATAATTACTTTTTTTTCAAGTCTCAGAATTCATGTGTGATTTTGTACTTTGGTGAATTTTTGGAATTTTCTGGAATTTATTTGGATTTATTTGGAATTTATTCCCTTTTGAAATAATTAAAGAATTTAACATTGCAAATAAAATTTTGTTGGAAATATTTTATTTAAGTCCAAAATGTTCCAAAATATTTTCCAGAATTTTTCTGGAATTTTTCTGAGTGTTTTGCTATTTTTAATGAATTAAATAAATTTCTGGGAATTAATTTTGAATTATTTAATCGCTGGAAAAATCGAGTGGGTTTTACTGTTCACCCGACCGGACCCGAGTCCGAGTCAGACTCGAGTCCGACCCGAGCCAGTTGGTCCGGTTGAACCCACTCGCGAAGCCCTAACGCGCGCGACCGTTGGATCGAGATCCAGCGGCCACGATCGCTGGCCACACACCGAGCCCGACCGACCGAGCCGCGTCGCCGAGCCAGACCGAGCCCGAACCCGCGCGACCGTTGGATCTTGATCCAACGGCCGAGCGCGTGCCACGTCGCCCTCTCCGAGTCCTCGTTGGACTCGCCGCCGCCTGCTGGACCTCGTTTTCGCGCGTTTCACTGAGCGAGGCCCCTATTTATTGCGCCGCCACCACGGTCGTGACCGCCTCTTCCTTGCACCGTAGCCCTAACTCACCTCGCTGGCCGCCGCCCGTTTGCCGTCTGAGCTCGCCAGTAGTTGGCCGTGCGTTCGCCGCATGATTATCGCAGATCCGCCGCCGTCGCCGCCTCCGCGCCGGTGAGCCCAGATCCGGAACCGTGAGGTCGCGCCGCGTCGGTGAGTACCACTCACTTCGCCGGAGAACGCCCCAGACGCCGTTCGGGTGGTCGTCGTCCCCCGCGCCGGTGACCTCTGCTCTGCCGCGCGCCATCGCCGCCTCGCGAACTCCCTCCACCGTCCGATCCAGATCCGACGGCCCAGGATCGTCCACGTCATCCCCAGTGAGATCCACGTTCTAATCCTTAGATCTAATCCCAACCGTTGGATCTAGATCCAACGGCTTAGATTGTGCCACGTAGCTAGAACTGCACCAGGCTAGGTTAGATCTCAGCCGTTAGATCAAGATCCAACGGCTACGGTGAGTCACGTGTTTTCCAAACCCGTAAGAACTAGATTGGATCTGGATCCAACGACCCAGATTGACCACGTCCGCTCCAACGCGTGTAGCCCAGATCCAATCCTAGCCGTCGGTTTTCAAACCAACGGCTCGGATCGAGCCACGTGTCCGGGGAGCCGAGCCGCGCCACGCGGCGTGAGCGTGAAGCGCCGACACGCCGGCCCGCGTGTCGGCCGGATCGCACCGCGTGACGTCACCCATGACGTCATCGGTGGGTCCCACTTGTCAGACGCCTCGGCCAAGCCCCGCTGACGTCACCCGAGGGGTCCCACTTGTCAGCCGCACGTGGAGCCGTGGACCGAGTCCACGGTGGACCCAAACCGAACCGTGGACCAAGCCTATGGACCGGCTGACACAATAAATCGATTTTTCAATAGAAAAATAATTCGGAGGAAAATCACGCTGACGTCATAATCGATTTTTATTTTAAGAATAAAGATTTAATTCGGTTTATTGATTTCAGAATTTGTTTCAAACTTCAAACGCTTATAACTTTTGCATTTTAACTCCGATTTGAGTGATTCAAATTTCTAAATTTGTATAAAATTGAGATATACCTAATGATGAATTTTATTTAATTTTTGGACCAAAGTTTTTCTCTGTATAATTATTTAATTGATTATTTAAACTTTAAATGCTTATAACTTTTGCGTTTCAACTCCGAATTTGACGATTTCAGTTTCTAAAAATTTATAAAATTATGCACTCTCTATTTGTGAACTTTATTTGGATGTTTCGACACTTTTTGTCTACCGTTCATTTATTTATTGCTATTTGCACGCTTTACGAGTAGACGTTGAAGTGCCCGAAGGCTTCGAAGGAGAAGTGTTGACCCAGGAGCCAGCTCAGGACCAAGAGCAAGTACTTTTTGAAGGCAAGTTGTGCTTTGACCATGTTGATCCCATTTTTAAATCTATTTTGATTCAATGAATTGCATGCTAGTTTAATTAGAAAAATACTTCATTTAAATTATGGGAATTAGATAAATGCCTAATTGCTGTATGACACCTTGGTTAATTAAATATATGCCATGACCCCTTGTCACCCTAGTTGAGGTTTGAATAGTTGGACATTATTAAATTGCCAACATGGGAATTTAGATCGTTGTAGTATATTGCTTAGACCTGCTACGTGCTCATGACATGATTTTGGACAATCAAATGTTAATATTGACTTAATGATGTATTGAGCCTGTTTTGGAAAGGTATCATGTGATGTTGATGGCACATGGTGCATGGTAATCAACTGAGGGTTTGATAAATAGTTTTCGACCGGGGCATGTGGCAAGAATGATCGGGTGGGCCAGTTGTGGCACCGGGAACGTTGTGTTGGTTCTTCGGGTAGTCTTGTCCTGGTCACCCTAAGGACTTAGCCTTGCAAGCCTTTGAACTGGGTCAAACGTGCAACCACATATCTGTAATGGGACGGACCTAGTTGAATAAGTTGCTAATAACGTACCCGTGGGACCTCAGGATGTCAACTACACCCTTTGTGTAGTTGTACGGGGGAGTGTACCGGGGCTGCGGCCAGGTACCCATCTAACGGTGGCTTGACCTAAACTTCGCCTTCACTAAGGGAAGGGTTAGTGTGCAACACCGGGGAGGACCACTTGTGCTGTTAGAAGTTTCCGAAAGACTTTGTTACGGACACTCGCCTTTGTAGTGTTTGACTGTATCTTGTGGGTAAAGTGCATAACCTCTACAGAGTGTAAAATCTATTCGAATAGCCGTGTCCGCGGCATTGAACATCGCTCGGGAATTACAGTCAAGGGTTAGACTTTCTTGAAAACAACTTGGACTTGAAAGGTTGGGTTTGGTTTAATAATGATGTTGATGGAAATATGGATTAGGATTGGGAAATATGTTTACTTAACCCCTGGAAAAGTTATTACTGATATACTTGTTTCTATTGCTTTCGAATCTACTTATATTATTTGTTAAATGCTGTTTACTGCAAATATACCTTGAGCTATTCCTTTGTATCAAGCCATGCATATAGTATATTAGCCTGCATTCTGTGCATAACTTGCTGAGTACCAAGTACTCACCCTTGCCACAATACAACACCAGTTGAAGAGGAGTCCACACCAGCTTTGGAGGAGGAGCTCCCAGAAGATCCGTCTAACTAGGAAGCGAGCCCAATCAGTTGCCTGTGGTATACTGGATGGCGCCACGATGTTATCTTACTTTTTCCGCTGCTATTATTTCTCTCTTATTAAGTTTCGCCCCGCGAGGCGTATATTTGTAACTTGACCATAAGGTCAAGCAACCAGTTTGGTTAACAAATTAAAGTACTTTATTAATTCGTTGAGTATGATTGTGATATTTACCAATGTTGAGACTGTGTGCATTAGCGCGTTCCTGGACTAGTGCTGAATACACAGAGGGTCCGGATTTGCAGATTCGAGTCCCGACAGAAAGCAGATTAGTATCTTGAGGTATCAAATGGTTTGAAATTTGGCTCAAAGATTCTCCAAAATGCATATTAAAACCTGTTTCGAATATTCAGTTTTTTGAAAATCATGCATCTTCAGTAAAACCGGCACTACCGCAGGCATATTCGCGGCAGTACTGCTATTGAGCTACTACTGACATTTATATAGCGGTAGCTATTTTCCAGAGATAGTCATTTTCTGTCAATTCTCAATTCTCTCTGGGCCGGTACTACCGCAAGTATGAACACGGTATTACCGTCAAAGCGGTAGTACCGACAAATTTAGCGGTAGCTAAAAACCAGTATGAACCCTGGAACTGTTTTAATAAGCGATACTACTGCTGTGTGATCAACGGTACTACTGGCATCATATAGGCGGTAGTCTTTTTCCAATGGGGTGCATTTTTTTAAGTCTTGGCACCAATTTTCCTCCGGCACTACCGCTGAGTAAAGAGCAATACACCGGGTTTGCTGTAGTGAGGTGTCATTCGTGCTTCTCTGGATCTTTTTCATCGTCGGCACTACCGCAGTGCATAAAGCGGTACTACCGACTTTGCGGTACTACCGGGATTTTAATAACGGTAGTCTTTTTCCAAAAAGCATCTGGTTTGATTTGAATCTAGAGCAAATTAGCGGTACTACCGCACTTTCAACGCCGGTAGTACCGGACTTCAAATTGAAGACCGTTTTAGCACGCATTTAATGCGCACAGTCGACCGTTACAGTCAAACTGCTGAAGGACGATAGTATCGGCATTTTGCCTGCGGTACTGTCGCTCCCGCTGATTTTTTTTAGAAAAGAGGGTGTAATGGCTAGTTTAGTTGGTGGTGACTATAAATGCCCCCAACTGCATTTCTAGAGACTCTTAGACCTTCATTGATTACTCTTGAGCTCTAGCAACCTTCTCCACTCTCTTTTGCATTCAATTCATCATTTGGGAGATTTCAAAAGTTTTAAATTGCATTGAGTGTGGGTGAGCCAAATTCAAAACCGTTTTTCACACTCAAGTGAGGATCCACCTTCTATTCTCTTGGAGGTTGCTGCCTCCTAGACGGCTTGGTGGCGGGAAAATTGGTGATCTTCTTAAAGAAGATTGTGAGAAGACCCAATTCAGTGTAAAAGCAAGGAGCTCGTCTACCCAGAGTGGGGAAGAGCTACCCCGATTATACGATGAAGACTCGATTGCGAAAAGGAGCCAGCTTGAAGTGAGTCAAGCTACCTCAATGTGGATTAGGGGAGACCGGCAAGTCTTCGATCACCACGGGATAAACTCTTGTCTCAAATTGTGGTTTGCTTCCTTGTGATCTTTTAGTTGTGCAAGTTTATCTTTCAAGCAATTGTAGTTCAAGTTGATTATTGCTAGTTGATTGCTTACTTAGACCTAGCTCGTTGGTGCACTTTAGTTGAACATAGAAGTTCTAGGTTTCATTTGTGAAAATTGTCTCTTATAGAATTACTTGTTTTAAATAGTCGAATTTAGAGCCAAAATTTAATAACCTCCTATTCACCTCCCTCTAGTTGGTTATCCTTGATACTACAAAGGCACCGACGAGGCAAAGGCAACACACACGTCTGCGTTTGATGAAAGCAGATGTATGCTGGCGAGGTGTAGATGTACACATGAATGGGCACTAGCGATGCAAGTCACCATCTTCATTGACATTCTTTCTGTAAATTGATCAAACGATCGCGTACCATAACCAGGCACCAGCAAAACAAATCCACCCACATCACATTTGCATCATCACCATATGCATATATACCAACATCATATATGCATATATACTAGCTATATGAAGACGATGACCACAACGCAGCTTAATCAGAAGAATTTTGTAGGTCAAGTCTATAGATGTAATTAATCGGATGCCATACAAAGGTATCGAGAATCAGCGGACTAAGCAATCTCCAGTCAGATATACTCTTAAGCATAGATGTAAAATATAAAAGATAAACTCCTACAGGTGTATTTAGTTTTGTAAATTTGATACAGAATTATTGAAATACAGTATTCTCCGGTACTTGTTCGAACGTTTATTTGTTTTCACAAACATCTCGACACATATGAATGACATCCCGGCCTCAGGTTTAGCATGCGGCACATACAACCAAGGAAGACTTCGCTTTTAAGCAAATGTGTTTGCACAATGACTTGGTTCATCCGTAATCTCCACCCTTGCGGAGCCAGCATGACTAAGTTTTTTGGTTGGGTGGATGAGGGTGGATGGGATCATGGGATATGATCATTCCTGGATTTTTGGAATATTCCCTCAAGATACTGGATAGAGCCATAAAAAAAAAGCCGGACGGGCTCATCCAGTTTGATGCATGAAGAGGTGAACTCGTTCAAAATCAAATTTCGCCAAAGTGTACTCGATCAAATTCAAATTTTGGTCAAAATTAGTTCAAAAATCAAATTTTGTCCTAAAATTCAATTTCTGGTCAAATTTTGTCCAAAATATTAAATTGCGGTGGAATTTTGTCCAAAAAATCAAACTTCGGTTAAATTTTGTCCAAAATTTTCAAATAGAAATTCGAAACCTTGAATACAACTAGTCCAGCCATCGTCATCCATCTAACCAAATAAAAAATTAGCTAATCCCATACATTCAACCAAACAAAAAATTGGCTCATCCATATCCACCCAATGAAACAGCCACCTGGATGGCTCCATCCCATCCAAACTAGATAGTCATATCCCATCCAACCTCATCTAGGCAAGTGAAGTCGTCATCTTTCCCCAGCTCACCCAATGTAGCTTGTGCTCGTCATCTCGTTGGCTCCAGCAGCAGCGGCGGCAGATTAGAGTGCTTATCTGACCACAGAGTTCATTCATTAAATCAAAACACGGCATCGCATATGTGAGGACCGCCTGCGCCATGGCCTTAATTAGAATCTCCTTGCCAGCTTTGGACAACAACTTTTCCCAGCAGAACTGGAAGTCCCAAATATTTCTCATTCCTTGGTTCACTGCGTACACCGAGGGTGTTTATAATTTGATATTTTTTTGAAAGGTACTAAAATTTAAATCAAATAGTATCAAGAGATATAAAAAAAAAGGTAGAAGGTCTTTTATAGTTTTCCTCTTTATGCTCTCTATTGTTTGGGTTAAACAGAATGAGTGATTCACTGCACTAATCTCTCTGTTTTTTTTTTACAGAACTAGCCTCTGTACGAATATATTTGCCGAAATGGCTCATTGGCCCACAACTACCGCACCCGAGGAGCGCGGAAGCAAGCTTCCCTAACGCGGAAAGTGAAGCTTCCGCGGTCATCGCGCGCGCCCATGCGGCCAAGCAAGCGCCCGCCCGGCCCCGCGCTCGCTCGCACCACACCACGTGCCCGTGCCCGCTTGCTTGCCTACCCCGCGGGCCTGCCCACCAGCCCACGTAGCAGGCAATTTCTCGTGCGTCACCCGCCCATTCACTCGCCACCCGCGTGCCGTGCGCGGGAGCTTAGCTTTCGCGTTCCACAACCGTGGTAGGTACGAGTGAGATGGTTATTTTTACAAATTTGTTTGCACGTAAGATAGTTAAAGAAAAAAAAAAAGCTAGTACAGTGAATCATTCCAACGTAACCGCTGATTTGCAGCGGTTTATCATCTGACCAGAGCGCGCCTCACAAGCATCATCAAGGATTTCTTAATCTTGGCAAGACGGTGTTATTGTTAATTGCGCCTGCATTGCAGGTATGCAGCTCTATCTAGTACGTAATAAAGACGTAAAAAAATCTAGATCGGCCGATCTCCGTGTGATGAGCTTATTATGAAAAAAAACCTTTTGTCCCGTGAACAAAACCGTCGTTGTGCTCGACGAACAAATTGGAATCCCCTCCTTGTGTCGACCCGTAGTTTTTACTGTTGGAAGGGAAATGCCCATAAATACGGTTGGTGATCGATCGATATGCACGATCTCATTTACAAACTAGTTGATCCACAGGTCCGTGTGTCGCTACAAGCCAAATAAATCGTTGAGATAGATAGGAATTTTATATTTTTTTTAAAAAAAATAATCATTTTTAAATGTGTATTACAAAAATATATTATATTTTTTTTAAAAAAAATAATCTTTTATCGCGACACGTGGCAGCGATTGATTGAACAATCGCGCCAGCACCACGTGGCAGTGAGCGGCTGGCCACGCTGGCACCACTGATTCCTGCGTCTTTATTTACTGCGAGTATGTGACTCTCTTCTCTCTTCTCAGATCTGAAACGTGTAAGCTAAAATAAAGTGAATTAGGTTTATTTATTTTTTCTAAAATGAAAATAAAATAATCCACCTAAACGCTCTAATATATCCATAGCTCCAGCTCCACAGATCTGATGAAGCTAGGAATACCCAGCTCTATCGAACATGATAGCAATGCCAAACCCACCTTGCTGCCGCACTCACTTAGATTTGGAGGAGCTCGCGCACTCTACCCCGTACTCGTTAGGCTTCCTACCAAGCTTCCGATGCTCAGTGAGCTCTTCATGCTCGGCAGCTATCCGAAAAACTAACGAGCTATATGCGCACGATATGTAACATATAGTAAACCCCTTATAGGGGAAGGAATTGGAGTGCAGCCAGCCCTCCCACGTGTCCATGCCGTTTTTGCGAAAAGGTCCCCCAGTTTCTTCCAAATTACGTTCAGGTCCTTGCGCGAATTTATGTGAGAGGAGAATGTTTTTTCCGGTTCGCGTTTAGGTCCCTGGTTTCACGTTTTGCATGGAGGCCCTCCCGTTAAGCGCGAATCGCGAGCGAGCCCTTTCCTAATTATTCAAAATAGCGAACAGGTCTAAAATTATAACAATTAGGTCATCACGCTTTACGTTTGGGTCCTTTCTCCGTTTTGTCTCAATAAAATGTTTTCGGGGTCCGTTTTTTCTCCAGAACATGCGAAAAATATTTTCGGTAACACGAAAAAAATGTTTTCGTGATCCGTTTTTCCTCCGGAGCATGGGAAAAATGTTTTCGGTGGCTATTTCGCCCCTAAAAAATGAGAGACCGTTTCCTTTCTCCGTTTTACCCGAAAAAAATGTTTTCGTGATCCGTTTTCCCTCCGGAGCATGGGAAAAATGTTTTCGTTGGCCGTTTATCTAAAAAAAAAATAGAAAACCGTTTCCTTTCTCCGTTTTGCCCGGGAAAAATATTTTCGTGAGCCGTTTTTTCTCCGGAGCATGGGGAAAATGTTTTCGGTGGCTATTTCCCCCCAAAAAAAATGGGAGGTCGTTTCCTTTCTCCGTTTTGCCTGAAAAAAAATATTTTCGTGATCTATTTTCTCTCCGGAGCATGGGAAAAATGTTTTCGTTGGCCGTTTACCCCCCAAAAAATGGTAATTCGTTTTTCGTCAGTTGTTTCTCCGTTTTTACTCGTTTTCGCTCATTTTTCGCGGGAAAATAAGCACATAGGATGTTAAACTCGGCATCTAAAATTTCTTTTGCGGCTCGATCTCTAATATTTTTTATGACATGTATTATTGCCCATTGACCGCATAGGGTGTTAAACTCGGCGTCTATAGTTTTTTTTTTCTTTGGGATCTAATATTTCTCGGAGCATGTGTTATTCTTTTTTTCCCTAAAAAAGCGCCGTTGTTTCGCTGGTTCGTCGACGGTTCTTACTTAGCGTCTTTTTTTCAAGAAATACCCAAGCGAACAAAGAAAACTCGGATATTCCTACTTTTTTTAGAGATAAAAATTTGGATAAAATTTCGCACGGCGCGGCGGAGCGCGCAACTCTGACTAGTATCACCTACTATGCCTTGTATATTTGAAAAATGAGCTAAATTTGTTTTAAAAAAAAGTATTCGACGGACTTCAAAAAGTGAAAGATTCGGCATCCACCACCACTAGTCTGACCACTCTACGTGCGCAGCCGGCGTTTCTCTCGATCGATCGTCCAATCAATTTACTCCCAAAAGCGCAGGAGAGGAAAAGCTAAGGAATTAAAGATTCAGCACCAGGCAATGAAACTTAATACTTACACTTTGAATAGAGCTTATCATGCATCTCTTTTACATCAATTTTTATTTAAGTAGTTCGACACCATCTGCGAGCTCAAGCTTTTTTGAGCACGGGCTAGCTAGGTACACTAAAGTAAACGGAGCAGCGAAATTTACTAACCATATCGATCCCTAAAATAGACAACCACATCTGTAATAAACACTCGCTAAACACCACATCTCACGTTTTTATGCGCGCGCGCAACATGCACGTACCAAGTCTTCATGGATGCATGCATGCGCAACGATAACGCCCGTGCATGAGTGTTGCCGACGACTTAGCGCCCACCGCCGCCAACACCACCGCCGGTGCCGGCGCCACCGCCAGAACCAGCGCCGACTCCGACTCCAACGCCGACACCAACGCCGATTCCGATGCCGCCGCCGAGGCCCCCACCATTGCCTCCGCCCAGTCCACCGCCGTGTCCAAGCCCACCACCGAGTCCACCTCCGTGCCCGAGGCCTCCTCCGGCACCACCACCTAACCCACCTCCAGCGCCCCCGCCCCCACCGAGGCCGCCTCCGCCCCCACCGCCAAGCCCGCCACCGCCGCCAAGACCACCGCCATGGCCAACCCCTCCGCCAGCTCCACCACCAAACCCGCCGCCGGCGCCACCGCCACCACCGAGGCCACCTCCGCCCTCACCGCCAAGCCCGCCGCTGCCCCCACCCCCACCGAGGCCGCCCCCGCCCCCACCGCCAAGCCCGCCACCGCCGCCAAGACCACCGCCATGGCCAACCCCTCCGCCAGCTCCACCACCAAACCCGCCGCCGGCGCCACCGCCACCACCGAGGCCACCTCCGCCCCCACCGCCAAGCCCGCCGCCGCCTCCACCTCCCAATCCGCCACCGCTACCGAGACCACCGCCATGGCCAACCCCACCGCCAGCGCCACCACCCATCCCACCACCTCCACCGCCTCCCATGCCGCCGCCGCCGCCGAGGCCGCCTCCTCCGCCAGCTCCACCTCCCATGCCACCGCCCACTCCAAAGCCACTGCCTTTGCCCCCACCACCTCCAAGCCCACCACCCCCACCGCCACCCATTCCACCGCCTCCGCCGCCGCCAGCTCCACCACCAACCCCGATGCCGCCACCCGTACCACCTCCACCTCCAAAGCCACCACCTCCTCCACCCCCAAGCCCACCTCCTGCACCACCTCCACCGCCAAAGCCACCGCCTTTACCACCTCCTCCTCCGAGTCCACCTCCACCTCCTAGGCCCCCACCTCCTCCACCACCGAGCCCACCACCACCTCCACCAAGACCGCCGCCACCTCCACCACCAAGCCCACCACCTCCACCGGCTCCGCCGCCTCCGCGACACCGGCCAAAGCGGCAGTCACGGCCATACGGTCCACGCCCAAATCCGGGGCCGCGTCCGTACCCTCTCGGCTCACGGCCGAAGCCGGGGCCACGTCCAAACCCCCTGGGCCCGTACGGCGGGTCGTCGTCGAAGTCAGCACGAACGAAGCACCTCAAGCAGAGGAAGGCGACGAGGAGAGCACAGAGTGGCCTTTTGAGGTGGACAGCCATTGCAATCCGGGACGCCCGGCTGAGAGCTATCAGCTAGCTAATGATCAGTAGGTTTGTGTTTGCTTGTCTGGGTTGCAGTGGCCGGAGAGGCTGTGTGCTTATATCGCGAGCTCATGACCAAGAATTGAAGAGTGAAGCGATCGAGTGAAGTCTAGCGCTGTGCTGACGGAGGTCCACTTGGTTGTGGGGTTGCCGCGTTTTGGGGGCAGGTGAGATGGTAAGGAGAGCATTAAGTGGTCGATGGTATTCTTGCTTGGCGATGCTACCGGCTACCGCAGCAGTACTACACGTACCAGTCAGAGGGGAGTGGTAAGAGAGTGAGGCTAGGTGAGTCATGCATGAAAGAACCACATTCCCGAAGCTGGCTAAGAACTTAAGAGTTTCGTATATATGCAAATTATAAGAGCAAAAAATCTCATTTGACTAGCTAGCTAGCTAGCAGCACTGCACTTACACGCACGCTAGGTTCGTGTCGTTGTTAGCACACAACACTACAGAGGAAATATATAGTGGTAGTTTAACTATTTGCTAATCAAATCGCAGAGGAAAAATTAATGGTGGACTAATCGGAACATTTTAGTGCAGAATCCTACATATTAACTGCATGGTCATCTAGCTATCCGCGGGTTCTGCCAACCCGGTCGTGTGTAGTCGTCCATTTCAAATCTTACTTAGAGTTCTAGTCACCAGTTGCTACATTTCAAATCTTACTTAGAGTTTTAGTCACCAGTTGCTACATTTCAAATCTTAATCGGTTGGGCCAACCGGAATGCAAGGAATGTCACTAATTAACTAGATCTTAGGTAGAGCTACAAACCAGCGAATGCTCACACTACAATCTATGAGAGAGACGCGCATATACATGCAATAACGTGTGGTACTCACCACGCAGCAATATACGATCGATGCATGGCACCTCGATCTGGAGTTGACGAAGTTGATCGACACGCGTGAATTCACAGCTCGAATGAATGCAGTGTCTGATCGATATGACACTGTGGCCGGGTCAGCTGCTGCCTGCCGGCCTCAGAGATACTGTCATCCAGCAATTAATATGAGAGATTGGCACACATGACACATTGGTAATTAGGCTATTCCCAATGGGTAGTATCATACTCTACCACATATGATTTTTTGCTGATGTGGCAAAGCATTAAATAGGAGGGAGAAGAAAGCTGTATCTTGAGCAAGATACTGCTTTGGCACGATATCTTAGGCTGTGGCACATAATCTAATGCCCTGAGCCCACTTTCATAGACACAACATCACACCAATTAATTATTTTAACCATATAAGTATGATACTATGCATTGTAGATAGTGTTTCTTCAATGCAGTATCATACTTTTCATCCTATGTGATATTCTTGGATATTGGAGTATGACACTTTGCACTGGGAATAGCCTTAGCGTCTGCAGCGAAAAACGGATCAGGCCCATCGGCTCATCGCGTTCGTCGTCAGTCGCGATGGCTGGCCGGTGGTAGATAGCTAGCAGTTATCGCCTGCTTGTCGCAGCATTGAAGGCTTCCATCCACCGGCCGGCCTGACGTACCGCCGTTCTTGTAGATCGATCGAGTGCATGCACGCAGAACGCGGTGTAGGAGGAGTAGCTAGGTTAGGCAGGCACCAGCTCGTACGTACGGTACTACGTACTCACTCCCGTATCTGCCAACCATGCAGCTGGCTCAGACTGACTCAAGGATATGGTACGGTCGACGGTGGTTTATCAAAACCCTTACTTTTGTGGTTGACGCCGGCATGGCTGTGCATGCGTGGTCCGAATTATACGAAGTCGCATCTGACGACTGTCGCGTACGTACCTTTGGCACAGTCGGTCAATGTTAGTTTCAGCTGGCCGGATGTACGTACCGCATGCATTTTACGATGGCTGCAGCCAGTACTGCGTAGCCGGTGAATCAAAATGGGTCCTGTTCTAAATAGTTAGCTATAGTTACGTTATAGTTTTTATTTTTTTATTTTAAACATGAAGTTACTCACCAATATTTCACTATATTAGCTATAAGTGCTATAGCTAGTTATAGCTCCGTTATTTGACATAGCTTGTTGCTAGCAATAGCTTCACTATCATACGTAGGTACCTATGTGTCAAAATATTGGGTCCATTCTGAAATCAAACATTGCTAAAAGGCTCAGATGAATCTCTTATAAGCCAAAACTATGAGAAAAACTAGTAAAAGACCACACCTCATCTTTTATTAATAATCCAACATTTATATTTCTCATTCATTAAATATTTATTGTCAAAAATATTATGATATAGTTATCATTTATAGTATTTTGGACATGTATTAATATATATGTTGATTCCAGACTTGACTTATATCTTATTATAAAAATATTAGTAGAAATACCATGTGTTTTATGATTTTTTTTGGACATGACTTATTTTATATATATATATATATATATATATATATATATATATATATATATATATATTTCAATACTAAAAACTCATCTTTACCTTAGATACTGTAGTGCCACTATTAGGTACTGTAGTAGTGGTTTCTTGGAAATTTCTTCCAAGCATTCCGTATGCATATATTTACTTTAGGTTTGTACAAAATCAAATATAGGTCTGACAATACTTAATATGATTCAATAATTCTTTCCAATCAAATAAAATATTTAATTAAAAAGTGTTCAATGCGTATGTGTCCGCATCAATTATTGAGCCTCACTTTTCGTGAGCATAGACCAATGTTCATCAGGAACTAAAAATAAATTGATAAGGAGACCCATAAGGAAATATGGCATCGGCTAGAAAAAAATTTATTTTATGAGACTACCGCAAGTCTCCATATAAATCATGGGTGTCCTTCCAGAACTCCTTGAGCATAACTCCGAGAAGATCATCTTGATCCAGGGGGTGATCATGTCCTCCTCCATGTGATCAAGAACCATAACATCACTCTTCTTGGCGTCCTTTCAACGACAGGTTAAACGGTGAAGTGTGTCTAAGTCCTATTCACCTGAGTCTTTTTTATTTTACCAGTGGATTGCATATAAAGGTCCATCAAATACTTTGGGTTGTGGTAGTTGCGTGACCAATAGCCGGTACAGCCACACCTAAAGTAGGGCTATGGAGGGTGAGTAATCTTGTTAGCTGAGTCTTGCTTCATGAACTTCCCTCGCCCTTTTCCTTCACATCTCCATTGGGCTTGCATCTGCCCTTCTGTATTCTGCTATTCTTCCATTTTTCCCCTTGATGTCTTTAGCTTTTTTTTGCGGCCATGCATGTCTATTGCTAGCCTGCTGAGCATTGTCATGCACTTTGAGTACCTATATCCCATTGAAAAAATATGATAATTCTTTATCAGGAGTTCATCATGCTTCTCTAGTTCTAACAAAGTGTAGATAAGCTTAGAGTACTTTAGGTACTTCGTATGATGGCACTGTTGCTATTGTATTTTTATGTTGGGGTGGAAGGTACACAACATGTTATCTATCATTTCAGAATCTGTAACTTTTTGGTTATAGAAAGTTTGCATGTCGGAGTTGTATGCTGTAATATCCTAATTTTTTTATTTCTTGAATTTATTGTGCCTTTTGAATTTTTACGAATTTTCTAAAAATTATTATAATTATTTTGGATTAAGCCCTTTTCTAAAATTATTTAGAAGTAAAAGGTTTAAATAAATTTTTATTGGAGATATTTTAATTTGAGTTCAAAGTGTCTTAAAATATTTTTTACATTTTTTTTGTAATTTTTGTGGTATTTTCACTATTTATTTTGGTTTAATCTATTTTCTTGAATTATTTCAATTATAAAAGGTTTAAAGGCCTTTGGGCCAAACCCATTTGGGCCAGTCCAGTTCCACGCCGATCGAACCAGTAGCCACTTATAACACCCTAAGAATTATGGCTAATGAAATGAATAAGATCGTAATGCTTTATAGTGCATCTTTGGAGTTTTCACAAAAATTAATTTGAATAAAGACTTAATACCTTGAATTGACTCAAATTCACCCAAATTTGACCATTCAAAAGGAACTCATAAAATTTCCAAATAACATAACATAGGAAATAATTTTATAAAATACTATAATTCAAAAGATGAATGAATATGAAGCATATTAAGTTTTTACTTAGCATGCAAGAACTCTAAAAATTCAATTAAAGATTAAAAGTGGTAGATTTTAAGGAATTTTAATTTGAGTTCTACAAACCAAAACTGAATGAAAGCAAGTGCATTTGAAGCTCTACTCGATGGTCTTTCTAAAAAAATTCCTAGAAATTATTGAAACTGTAGGATCGAAGTATACGAATATAGCAATCAGAGGGGGGGTGAATGATTGTGCGGAAGCTAAAACCAAATCTTTGATCTAATAAAAGTTCACCCCAAAATGGAACCAAATAATTGCCTCGTATTCGACAAAAACATAATTATAGAGGTTTGGTAAAACGCGAATTCCCGAAGATCCAACCGTTAGATCGATCTGAAATTTGGACACAAGAAACTAAATTCTAATACGAATTAAAGCCAAAAGGAATCAGCTCGATCGGACTTACGGATCAAAAGTTATGAGCTTCGCAAGCTTGCTGTTCCAGAACTTGACGAAAATCAATCTAATCAAAACTTCAAGATTAAACAAGATCTTCAAATGATTAATCAACTAGACTTTGAGGAACTCTAAAACAATACCCTAGAAAGGTTTTTGATGGATCAAATCAAGATGAAACTCAAGGATCAAAAACCAATCTAGAATTAGAACAAGCATGCAAACAAGAACTCCTGCACGCAAGAATCTTGGAAGAATTGATCTTTATTTCTTTTGTCTAAAATACTCCCATCAAGAGAGTACAAACCCTAAAACTGAGCTTGAGGCTCTCAATGCCCCTTGCTCACCTTGATGCCCTTCAACAGGAGACACCCCTCCTATTTAAAGGAGCAAAATACAAGGAGTCCTGAATACAATTCCTAATCCTAGTAGGAGTCCCACTCCTAATCCTAGAAAGAGTATGTATTCAACACAACTCCACTTGGCCCAATCTGGTCGAGTACAACTCCTGCACGCGTATGGCAACCCTACCATACTCACATGACTAACACTTTGCACGCGTATGGCCACCTGCCATACTCACGTGATTAACACTTTGCACGCGTATGGCCACCTGCCATACTCACGTGACTAACCATTCTCCATGTGCACCATTCTCTTAGCTCGAACGTCCCGCATGACATCCTTGACCACCAAGACCTCAGTTCCTCCCTGAACCTAGTCCCGAACCTCAGTTCCTCCATGAACCTAGTTCCGGTCCCGTCATCGACCACATTCGCCCTCGAGCAATACCTGCACATGAACAAACCACAAAACGATTTCGAGCATAAGTCCACGACTTGCCTCAACATTAGCCCATGCAAATACTCACACGAGCATTGCATAAATTCCATTTCAAAACAAGCATCATGAAATTAAACAAATTTCATAATCTCAAATTCAAACCAAAATTCAATTCCAAAGTTGCTCAAAACCCTAATCGAGCAAAAACCATTCACGACGGACCAAAATTCAAAACCCGCAAAATGTCATTCACGTCGGACCTAAAATTTTGTCCGGCGTACACGCGCCATGCTCGGTTTCATGTCAGCGCAAAAACGTTCAAAACATCGTTCACGATGGACTAAAGAGAAAACGGTCCGACGTAGATGTGAAACTTACTGGTTTCTTGGAAAATTGAGTCCGGCTCATGCGCTAAAAAACACGTTCACGACGGACCAAATTTTTGGTCCGGCGTACATACAAAAATGACGCTCCAAAAATGCGTTCACGACGGATCGCAAATTTGGTCCGGCGTGTATGAAAAAATTTGTGACACCACGGAGTGTCATAACCGATTATCGTCCATAAAGTGAACCATGCGTGTGATCAATGACTAGAACAAAAATAAATTGGTCCAAGTTACAGCATAAAGTTCGATATGGGAACGGTACAAAATATTAACATTAGAGTAAATTTTACTAAACTAAAAGTTTTTCTTTTTATAAACTATCAGAAAACTACATGTTTTAGCTTATATTTTATAAAATTACAGATTTTAAGATAATTTATATCACAAAATTACAGGTTTAAAAATAGGCATGACAGTGTGGGTCACATGACAGCCTCACACATTATCATTTCTTGTTTCACTCACGCTTGAAGTTACTATGTAGGCTCACACTGTCAAACATATTACAAGAAACGGTTAATTTTAAAACCAATAGTTAACAACTTTTTCTAAAATCTGTAATATCATGAAATAGAAGTTAAAAACTGTAGTTTTCTCATAGTTCATTGTAAAATTTACTCTTAACATTATAAAGACAAAAGTCAATGGAGTTCGGACGCTTATA
Organism: Rhipidocladum racemiflorum; assembly: GCA_036346355.1. NCBI lineage: Eukaryota > Viridiplantae > Streptophyta > Magnoliopsida > Poales > Poaceae > Rhipidocladum > Rhipidocladum racemiflorum. Next base: position 46,192,671 of record CM070582.1, on the reverse strand, counting down.
CATTGCAATCTTCATTTTCTTTTTTTATTTTTTTTTTCAAAATGTTCAATGAATTGGATGACTATTTACAGCTTAAGATTATTCCCGACAGCTTGGGACACTTTTCTACAGGTTGTACAAAAGGAAACATCCAGGCATTTCAACTACAAAGTGGTCCATTCTCTCTCATCAAATGGCCCCAACGCAGATTAGTCAAGAAGGTTTGAGAATATTTTCGTGTTCTTTTACTCTGATAATCTTTTCTCATCCTTTGGTGCACGTTTCCACAGTGGTTGTCGATCTTTGCCAATAAAGTTGAGCTTGAGCTTGAAGCGATTTTTATTCTCTACAGACTTTTCATCAGGTTGCTCCATGATCCGAAGAGCTTCTTCAGGGTGGGTTACTATGGCTTCCATCGTCTCATAAACCTGACATGCCATCAGTAAGTTCATACTATGCAATAACATAATATAGGATGGATAAACAAAAGAAGAGTACCTTGCAGATCTCATCTAGCTTCTGTTTTGACATGTCATCTTTGTAAATGCCAATAATGTAGTCTTTACAGTCATAAAATAATTTTGACAGGTTGCTATCTGCTGGTAGCGTCAATTCTGCTGCTACGAAGCATACAGAAAGCTGACACTCACAAATAGCAAGCAGTAAGGCATCAGCATTCGACTTGAGATAAATAAGACGGAAATTAAGACACCTAGACAATTACCAACACGCACGAAAAGAAAAGAAAAACTGCAAACGTTGAACTTACAGCAGCAGAAAGTAGCTGCTCAAACAGTTTTGATGGTTCAATAACTTCCCAGGCATCAAAGATGCTCTCCCTGCAAGATTAGCTTGCTCCATTAGTCCAGTATAATTAACGGATGATGTAAGATACAACACCAAAAATCATTACCATGTATTTTCTACTTACACAGCTAAATCTTCATCATATATAGGAGTCTGTTGAACAGCAGGTGTAGGTTTTGCAGCTTCCCATAATTCCTTCCACAAGTTTCCTTCTGGTTAACCACAACACATGAAATGGAAAAGATATTGAGCAGTACTTCTATGCTCTCCTAAAAAATAAATTTCACAAATCTCCAAGCAATATGGTCATATGGGTAGTAGTAGTAGCGTGCGTGCGTGCGCGCCCAGTCATGTGTGTGTCTGTGAGAGAGAGAGAGAGAGACAGAGAGGGACTTATCACCTTTTGTTTGCATTCTATCACTTAGCCTACCACGCCTCGATGAGCCCTCCCCTACTGTTGTACTGCTTGCTGCACAATCTTCAGACCAATCAGGTGGAGAGTGCCATCTTACGAAGTCTTCCAGGACACATCCTGGATTTGCAGCCTGTTATGAAAACGAAATTTCTTGTTTAGGAAGTTAAATCTAACAGCCTTGCAACCTCTGAGAAGAACAGCTTTAAACTTGCCTTGAAGGCCTGCATATCTGATAAAAGTTGAGAGCATCCAGCACCAACACTGAGAATATAAATATAAACAGCATCACAAACATTGCTCCATTACATAAAGAATAACAAAAAGCCTAGCAATAGAAGTGGATATACAGGATGGTATTGCACTTTCCAGGAAGGATCTTATTTGCAGAAGGCAATTATTCATACTCGATTAGAACTGAAATGAAGTACTTAGATCAGCATTGAAATATTCCCTTAGATATAAGTTGATATAACTAGTGACATGCTAGCAGTATGGTAGTGTGTAATAAAGGTTGGCGTACCTTCCTGTCCGTAAGACAAGCTCCTCTGTTTCTTTTATAAGCTCTGCTGTCATAATGGGGCCTTCCTGAATATACATTAGTGACAAGTGTTCAAAACAATGAAAGGAAGCATCACAATTCATAACAGATGAACTCAAAAACAAAGTAACAGCTTACCTGTAGAATCGGGGAATATATAGGTTCACCAGTTTCCAACAATGTTAAGTTCTCCGATGCACGTTCAGCACCATGCCGAAGAACATAATCACCACTGCTATTTCTTGCGTACATCCCGCTCTCAAGAGCATCTCCTTTTAAATAACTTGGATTTGAGTTATCAATACTTGCCCGCTTTAGCAAGGAATCCAGTGACTCCTTAGCTGCTTTTCTTCGCTTTTTCCTGGCAATGCAACAATTTATGACTTGTATCTCCTGATGTAGTAAACAACAATTCAAGTCCGGAGCAGCATCCAGTGGCATTTGAGGCACCGGTTGCCCATCAGACCATAGTTTCTTCAACTGCATGTATAACAGAAAATTAAGTGTTGTGCTTACATTTAGTTTGACTGTTCATTTTTAAAAACTTAATGTCTTGCTTGACTTGTGCTCCCACAGATAAAATTAGATTTGTATCACATGTATGACCTTATGCATCTTAAGTCTTATTAACAGCTTGGTATTGCCAAGATACATCAATTTCAAGGTAGCATTTCCTAAGGGGAATGCAATAGCAACATACTTACCTCAAGAACTACAGATTGCCAAAAGAAAGCCATCTTGTGCACAGAACTAATGCCGCCAATAATATCTGCTATTTGATGAACAAAACTTCCAGGTGGAGCACCATGGAGATCCTTGGACAAAGATGTTGAATGAAGCAATTCTGAGCTGCATTGACTTTCGTCATCGGGGAACTGTTCCTCTGAAAAGGTAAGTATGTAACATAGTGCAACAAGAGATGCCAAGAATAGCCAAAATAGCAATGCAAAACACACACACACACACACAGCACATCAAGTGAAAACATACCTATTTTGAACAGTGAGTACATCAAAGATCGTGTTTCTTCATCACCAACAAATTCAGAACTCGATCTGTCCTCCTTTTCACGGCGAACAAGTGATTTAACAACAGACAAACTCAAGCCCCCCTTCTCTTTCAGAAAATGGTCTCCGTTGGACCTCATATCGTTCATTGACTTGAAATTTTTACCATTTCTACAAGACCACACGAATATTGTTAGTGCAGTTCTCGTACACATAGTCTAAGGGTAATCCAAAAAAGGAAATTCACATAAACAGGGAGTTTTTCGAAGTGTAAAATGCAATAAGATGCATCTTTTGTTGCAGCATTGAATGCAGATTTTGCACCCTAGAAATAAGGTGGACAGATGGAATTCTCAAAATGGTTGAATTATGAGATGATTTTGCCTTTTGGGGCAGACCTATCTTTTGCTTTAGAATAGTATATATTGCTAAAAACTGATTTAGTGAAAACCTGGATAACAATAACTATGCTTGGAACACAAACTTACTCGATGGCAGCAACCAATTGTTTCACCACTGAAGATGGAGGAACGGTCAACTTTGTTGAAGAAGTTGACTTTGGTTCTATGTTCGAGCCATCCTCATCTGCTGAGGGTATTATTTCTGAGAGCTGGAAGCAAAAAGATTTTTTTTTTCAGCTTATGTGACGATGCAGCTGTTTCAACATGTAATTGCCTTTATAATGAGAAATATCACAAAATGGAACAGGCAAGGATTCAACAAAGAGGCCTTTTAGATGGATTAGACAAATTGTATGGGTACTCGATTGCTAATTAAAGAACCATGCATATTAGTCGCTCACCGCTCTCACAAACTCAAGCTTCAGTTCAATTCACCAGAATATAAACTTCCCCACCATGATCGGTTACTGAGATCCTAAGATATGAAAAGAGCTTAAAGATTCAAACAAGTCACTGAACATACCAAGCTGAGGTTAACCTAATGGCCTAATCAAACAAGTTGTTAGATAGAATGTATCTGTTAATCTCCGCAATATCTGGGATAGTATCGTTCTAAGGTAACTAACGATAGTCTACCAAAATTAGGTTGTTGTATTTGGTTAGGATACCTTTGGACGTGTCTATCCCGGATTGATTGCATGATGTAAATCCTTGACGCGTTTTGCCGTCCCTTTATAAACACGTAGGCAGCGCACGGCAACGGTGCGACTGCTTCCTCCAGATCTTCCGCTCCTCTGATTTCTTTTCATGGTATCAGAGCTTTAGGACTAGATCCAAACTCCAGTCATGGCCGGCAGTTCATCATCCGCATCTGGACTCGCCTCCATGATTGCCCACCCTGTTCAAGAGAAGCTCGCCAAACACAATCATGCTACCTGGAGAGCTCAGGTACTTGCCACGATTCGTGGCGCTCGCCTAGAAGGCTACCTCACCGGCAGCGCCAAGAAACCCGCTGCGGTGATCGAAGACAAAGACGGTGACAAAAACATCAAGGTTGCCAACCCCGTCTATGAAGATTGGTTAGCTTCGGACCAGCAGGTCCTTAGCTTTCTCCTTGCCTCCGTGACCAAGGAAATCATGGTCCAAGTTGCGGCTAAGCAAACTGCAGCGGAGGCCTGGAACGCGGTTGAAACTATGTTCGCGTCGAAGACACGAGCCCGCGCGGTGAACACGCGTCTGGCTCTGGCCACCACCCACAAAGGGAACATGACGGTGACCGAGTACGTCGGCAAGATGCGGTCTCTCGGTGATGAGATGACTGCAGCAGGGCGTCCTCTAGAAGATGAAGAACTAGTAGAATACATCCTCACTGGGCTGGATGAAGAATATGACTCTGTGGTCTCCTCGGTTCTTGCCCGATCTGAATCGATCTCTGTGAGTGAGCTGTATTCTCAGCTGCTTGCTTTTGAGACTCGATTGGATCTGCGCAGCAATGGCAACAACGCATCCGGGTTCTCGGCTAATGTCGCGAATCGACGTGGGCGCGGGGGTTTTGGGCGGCCTGGACATGGTGGCCGTGGTGGACGTCACGGCAACGTTCCTGCACAGCGTGGTGGCCGTGGGTCCAACACCAACAATAGCAATCCTCGTCGAGGAAGCAACCACAGTAGCAACTCTTCTGATCGTCCTCAATGCCAAGTCTGCTTCAAGACTGGCCACACAGCAGAAAAATGTTGGCACAGGTATGATGAGAACTATGTTCCTGACCAAAGATATGCCGCTGCTGCCACCACAGGATCCTACACCGTGGATACAAACTGGTACACGGATACTGGTGCCACTGATCACATAACAGGAGAACTGGAGAAGCTGTCCTTCCGAGAGAAGTACAATGGTGGCGAGCAAATCCACACGGCCAATGGAACAGGTATGAACATTAGTCATACTGGTAAAACTACTATTCATACCCAGGGTCGAAATCTTGAGCTAGATCATGTCCTACACGTTCCACAAGCCACAAAGAACCTGATTTCTGTTCATCGACTTGCCAAAGATAACAATGTTTTTCTTGAGTTTCACCCTAAATTCTTCTTGATAAAGGATCGGGACACGAGGAGCATGCTTCTTAAAGGAAGATGTCACAAAGGACTTTACCCTCTACCATCAGCATTCACAAAGCAAGCCTTTGTAATCAGCAAACCATCTTTTGATAGATGGCATAGTCGTCTTGGTCATCCTGCGGCCCCCATAGTCCAGAAAATCATCAGTAGTTTTAATCTTCCATGTCATGTTAAGTCCAATAAAGAATCTGTGTGTGATGCTTGTCAACAAGCAAAAAGTCATCAGTTACCTTATCCCAAGTCCTTTAGTATTTCAAGTCATCCTTTAGATCTTGTTTACTCAGATGTATGGGGGCCTGCACCCGATTCTGTTGGGAGATATAAGTACTATGTGAGTTTTATCGATGATTTCAGCAAATTCACTTGGATTTATCTTCTAAAGCACAAGTCTGAAGTTTTTCAGAAATTCTATGAATTTCAGGCTCTTGTTGAACGTCGTTTTGATCGCAAAATCATTACTATGCAAACTGATTGGGGTGGTGAATATGAAAAACTTCATTCCTTCTTTACCAAGATAGGCATATCCCATCATGTATCTTGTCCTCATACACACCAACAAAATGGATCCGCTGAGCGCAAACATAGGCATATTGTTGAGGTTGGGCTATCCCTTCTTGCTCAAGCTTGTATGCCACTCAAATTTTGGGATGAAGCTTTTCTTTCTGCCACTTTTCTTATCAATCGCATCCCTAGCAAAGTCATAGCTTACAACACACCTTTAGAGCGCCTATTCCAGATCAAACCTGAATACTCATCTCTACGAGTTTTTGGGTGCGCTTGTTGGCCACATCTGCGACCCTACAATCAACGCAAACTCCAGTTTCGCTCCAAAGAATGCGTTTTTCTTGGATATAGCACTTTGCATAAGGGTTTTAAATGCCTTGATATCACTCATCGGTCGTATATATATCTCCCGTGATGTTGTCTTTGATGAAGGAATTTTTCCCTTTTCCAAGTTACATTCTAATGCTGGTGCTAAATTAAGATCTGAAGTTCTTCTCCTTCCTCAAGCTTTGCTTCCTTCCAGCTCGGTGTTTCCTGGGAATGAATCTGTAGTTGACCATTTGACTAATGCTCCTGCTACTGATAATTTTTCTGGAGAAAATGGTATACAGGATTTGGCCGGAGCTGCAATCCCTAACACGGGATCCCCCGTTGATGCACTGGCACCATCAATATCGGGATTGTCTCCTTCCCGTCATGCGCCAGAAGACATTCCTGCCACCGAACCTACTCTTGCCATGCAACACGCAGGGCCCCATCCACCAGCCTCTGCGGTGTCCCCTCACCGACAGGACCATGCCACGCATTCAGGCGTTGCTACATCTGTCGCGGCCGGGGGAGAAGACCATGCTGCGCTGGATGACGATGTGTTGCACGACTACATCAACGAGGCCACTGCTTCGCCCGTGCAGGTGTCAACGGATCAACCTGCACAGCGTCCTCACACCAGACTTCAAGCTGGCATCAGAAAGCCCAAGGTATATAGTGACGGTACTGTTCGCTATGGCTGCTTTACTTCATCTGGTGAACCTCAATGCTTAGAAGAAGCTCTAAGAGATAAACATTGGAAACTCGCAATGGATGCTGAATATGATGCATTAATAAAAAATAAAACATGGCATCTAGTTTCACCTCAGAAGGGAAGAAACATAATAGATTGCAAGTGGGTCTATAAGATCAAACGCAAAGCTGATGGGAGTCTAGACAGATACAAGGCCAGGTTGGTTGCAAAGGGTTTTAAACAAAGATATGGTATAGATTATGAAGATACTTTTAGTCCAGTTGTTAAGTCAGCTACCATCAGAATAATACTCTCTATAGCAGTATCTAGAGGATGGAGTATTCGTCAATTGGATGTTCAAAATGCCTTTTTGCATGGCCTCTTAGAGGAAGAGGTATACATGAAACAACCCCCAGGCTATGAGGATAAAACCAAGTTTAATTATGTATGTAAGCTGGATAAAGCTTTATATGGCTTAAAACAAGCACCAAGAGCATGGTATTCGCGGTTGAGTATCAAGTTGCAAAGTCTTGGTTTTAGTCCTTCAAAGGCAGATACATCTCTATTCTTTCTCAATAAAGGGGGTGTTGTTATATTTGTTCTCATATATGTGGATGACATAATAGTAACAAGTTCAACACATGATGCCACCCAAGCTCTATTGCTTCAGCTCGGCCAAGAATTTGCTCTCAAGGATCTAGGTAAACTCAGCTATTTCTTGGGAATAGAAGTGAATCAAATACAAGATGGTATAGTCTTAACCCAAGAAAAATATGCATCTGATTTATTAAGGAGGGTGGGCATGACTGACTGCAAGGCAGTAGCTACACCTCTAGCAGTGAGTGAAAAACTTTCGGGTTCTGTAGGAACTCCTCTTGGACCGACTGATGCAACACAATATAGAAGCATAGTTGGTGCTCTTCAATACTTGACTCTTACTAGGCCCGATCTTGCATTTCCTGTTAACAAAGTATGCCAATTCTTGCACGATCCTCTGATTGATCATCTGGCAGCCGTCAAGAGGATTCTAAGGTATCTCAAACAATCCATCAAGATTGGGCTAAAGATCAGCAAATCTAGCTCGCTTCTGGTGAGTGGTTTTTCAGATGCAGATTGGGCCGGCTGCCTAGATGATAGACGATCCACAGGAGGTTTTGCTGTGTTCTTGGGTTCTAATTTAGTATCATGGAGTGCACGCAAGCAACCCACTGTGTCAAGGTCAAGTACAGAAGCTGAATACAAGGCAGTAGCAAATGCAACAGCAGAGATTATGTGGATTCAAACACTTCTACAAGAAATTGGTATTGAATCTCCAAAAGCTGCTAAACTTTGGTGTGATAATATTGGAGCTAAGTATCTATCTGCAAATCCTGTCTTTCATGCTCGTACTAAACATATTGAAGTTGATTATCATTTCGTACGAGAACGAGTTTCAAGAAAACTCCTAGATATCGATTTTGTTCCGACAGGAGATCAAATTGCAGACGGCTTCACCAAGGCACTTCCTACACAAAAATTGGAAAATTTCAAGTACAATCTCAACCTCATACGGTTGTGATTGAGGAGGGCTGTTAGATAGAATGTATCTGTTAATCTCCGCAATATCTGGGATAGTATCGTTCTAAGGTAACTAACGATAGTCTACCAAAATTAGGTTGTTGTATTTGGTTAGGATACCTTTGGACGTGTCTATCCCGGATTGATTGCATGATGTAAATCCTTGACGCGTTTTGCCGTCCCTTTATAAACACGTAGGCAGCGCACGGCAACGGTGCGACTGCTTCCTCCAGATCTTCCGCTCCTCTGATTTCTTTTCACAAGTCACTGCTACTAACTGAAAGTTCTGAACTTCTTCTACCCCCCATACATGATCTTGTCCAACTCAAAACCTCACTGCCGATGCTTGGTGCAATCACCCCAACAGAGGCACCCGCACTAACCTGAACTTATCAATAGTAGCGGAATAACAACTCTTGCATACCAATTCACCACCCTAACACCACGAATCAACTATCTCATCAGTCACCACGTACCATCCATCGCACCCCGCACCTCTCACTCTCACCTCAACACCACAAGCGCAAAGATTCCACGCACGAAGCAACGGCCAATTCGGTGGAAATGCAAAAAAAAAAAAAAATTAAAAAAAAAACGCGTACCTCATCTCGCGGCGACTTCACGTCCGGCGTCTGCCCCGCGGCGGCCTGCCGATCCAGCGACGTCCTTGGGGACGGCGCCCTGTGCCCGCCGGATCCGTCCGCATCTGCGAGCGCCGCAACCGATTCGAACCGGAGCTCATCAGATTCTAACCCCCGAACCGAGCAGAGGGACCGCGTGTGGGCGTGCGTACCTCGGAGGTCGGCCTTGATGTCGGTGAGCACACGGGCGGCGGCGGAGTGGATCGCCGTGCGCGCGCGCGACACGAGCGACGTCGAGGACGAGGCGGGGGCGTGGGGAGGCAGCTGCGGCATGGCGGGGCCTACTCGGCAGTGACGCCGCGGGGAGAGGAGGCAGTGAAGACTGAAGAGGGAAGAGGAGTAGGCAACTAGGCATAGGGAGAAGAAGAAGAAGAAGAGAGCCTTCTATTTCGATTTTAAAGAACGGGATTTGGTAGCAGCAGAGGTGGTGTGGAGGGAATAGAAAGCCGTTTGATCGCGTCGTTTTTAACCGTTGGATGGTTGGGCCGTGGTGAGGTGGCATGGCTAGATTTAGGAGCTGTTCTGGGTGGAAGTCAGGTGGATGTTTTTGCTGCTTGGATTGGATGGATTTGGCCATTTGGGTGCGGTTGGATATTTGTGTTTACGGTTTTGGGTTTGGTTGGTGGTTTCCTCCGAGTTCTATTCTACGTTAGAGGAAAATCTCATATTTAGGAAGGGTGAAAAAAGGGGAAGAATGTTCTACTATATGTGCATTTTGCAACTTTTTTATTTGCCAAACACGCAAGAACAAGTACGCTCTAAAACAAATAAAACGTTTCCAGAGCAGTAAACCAACAATTCAATAGGCCAGTTTAGAACATAGGGATTCTGCAAAATGATTCAAGTGAGAAACTCCGCATTCCAAACATGGTTATATGTATCACATACTTGTTTGCTTTGTTAGAGAGGGCATATATTTTGTGTGCTCGATCGGCTGATTGAGTCTTACACAAAATCACTCTAGCTAAAGCCGAATCCTAATTATTCCTTTCAAAAGCTACCACTGATTGTAAACAGTCCCATAGATTCCACCGATGCGATCACAGGAACGTGGATGGCTCCTTCCCTTCGTTTGGATCTAAAAATCCCCTCAAGTCCGAACACAGCTTTTCTTTTCATTGATATGGGTACTGCTACTAAGAAACAACAAATGCCCCGATCTGTCTGGACACAGGTACGACAGGAGGTTTCAAATTTTATTTTTATCACATACCAGGGCGGCCGAAATCCAAACAAAATTTCAAAACTAAATTTCAAAACCAGTATTTTTAGGCCGGTAAAATTAAAAATTTGACGAAATTTATCAAAATTCGACCCTTTTCATCCCCTGTCAAATGGTCTCCCGAGGATAGAAAAAATTGGAGAAAAATCATGCAAGCATTTATCTACATTTTCTACTTATTTGAATACAAAACACTAAGTATTTGCACATAAAATACCCTAAATTTAGAAATTCTGGCAACGTTTCGCTTGATTTTCGGAATCTAAACTTCAATTTAGCAACAATCAATATATGTTGTGATCACAAATGATAAACATGAAAATAAATACCTATCTATAACCACTAATATCATCAAAACGTGGTATCTTCATCTACCTATTTCTTCAATGTAATCACTATAAAAAAAACATGTCACATAAAGAGCACGCTATCCTACATTGTTGAATCAAATAAACATGGCTCCAATTAATGAACATAACATCATGAATTTGTCTGGTGTAAACACAACTAGTTATATGCCCGTGCGTTGCTGCGAAAAACAAAATTGATAACGAAAAATAAAGATTAAAAAATAAAAAAAATACTATTTCTTAAGATCAAACATCTATCTTTAACGCTTCGTTTCTTGCAAAAGCTGTCTAATTAAAGCAACGCTTCGTTTCTTGCGTAGGGCAATTAAGCAGGGCAATTAAGTAGGGCAATTAAGCAGGGCAATTAATGTGACGTGGGAAGAAACTCTCACTTTATATAGTAGAGATATCTGAATCCAAAAATATAGACAACTTGGCAGTGTGGCAGGGGCTCTAAAATCAAAAACTTGGCAGTATGGCACCCATAATAATTAACGTCAAGCCGGTCAAGCATCAAAAGAAGTACTTAATCTATAGACTCCACCTACATAAATCCAATTAGATCGCCATGAAGCTCACATGTATTTCTTAGAAAAGGCATCACAATTCCCTAGAAAAAATTGTTGGATTGATATTAGCTAACTGCCACCCGAAATTTTAAGAGGGCAGTTTGACCTGCGCCACGATCGATAACGCAACCAACCTTCGTTTGGTGCGGTCCCGAGTCGACAACGCCACATATATAAGAAGGGGGAGCCGGCTCTCTTTGGTGTCTACGGATGATCACAGGGAGAGGCTAACCCCTGACATACCCTAAACCTAACGACGATCATAAGCGGCGCTGGATCGACTCGAAGGCCTCATCAACGCCTCCTCACGCGTGCTCTGGACGATCCTCTGCGGCCGACTACTCCTTCACCGACGCACAAAACACCACTGCCCTAACCCTAATGGCTTCCACTTCACCGGGTTTGTGATTTTTATTCCGCATTACTCTTGTGATCATGACCTAGGCCTTAGATTTAGCCCTTAGAATTTCTAACAAAAATTTGGTGCTAAATCTGATCATACAAACAAGAAAACCGGTCGAATTTGTTATCATCTCGATTAAAAAAAAAATCTCACTGAAAAATCCTGAAATCATTGTAGCAACTTGGAAAAAAATTTAATTTTTTTTTCAGCAGTGCTTCTATGCTTTTCCTTCTAGTACAAGTTGTACAAATCTTGAAGCAAGCGAAGGGGTAAGTAATCACCATCTACCCTTTATTCATGCTTTAATAATTGTGCAATTTTTAAAAGGAAGAGCATAGAAGCACTTCTCCTTTTCTTATCCTGTGGAGATTTCTAAAATCTCGACGAGATTACCCTGTGTGACAGATCCAAATTGGAGCTGTTCCAATTTTTATTTTCTCAACACAAATAAAAAGACAGTCGTTGAATCGCAAATCATTTGCCGGCTGCATGAGGCTGAACATTTCTTCACTTATGTAAACTTTGGGTTTCCTGGAGGCTACTTGCGTCAGTAGAAGACGGTTTCTTCATTCCTCAGGACACCTACTTGGTCCTCCTCTCTGCTCACGCAGCTGCATGGCTTAGTCAGCCATGTGTTGCTAGACGCAGTCAGTAATCATTTGATGAGTGATGAGTAATGGCTAACCAGTGTGACAGTGATGAACAAGAAACTAATGCCATTGATGTAAACATGACAGAACATGTACTTTATTTTATTAAGGATCAGAGTAACATAACAAGATGCTACATGATTGATTATACCCACCACGAAAACAATTGCAGAAAGGAACCAAGCAAATCCAGGCACAAACGGGCACTAATTAACGGTGATACGTCGTCTAGTCTGAGCTACATATAAACGGCAATGCATGCTTCAATCTGCTTTCAGGTCACTCTTCTTTGAGCCTTTGTTTCAAAGTAAATCTGTGTGCCTACTCCAGACCAATGTGCCATCCTCTCATGGCAAACAAACTCTGGTTAATTTGCAGTCTCTCTCATGTCAGAGCGGTCTAGTCCGGTGACCGGCTGCCCGGCCGCACAGGAGGGCGTTCTTGGGGACCGGGTACTCGTCGCGCCACGACGTCGACGGCGTCCAGACGCGCAGGTAGAACTGCTGCCCCAGGTACTGCCTGGCCCAGTTCTCCGATCTCACGTTCCACATGCCTACGTTGTCCAGGGGCATGTAGATCGCAGTCCATGAATTGGGGTAAACCTGATGGAAACACAGAATGAGATTATGATCATTGCACAAAGAAGGCACAAAGATGTCAGTATCGTAGCAGCTCAACATTTGTCAGAAAGAGGCCATTGAAAAACGAACTGACAAGGCTCTCTTTTTTTCTCTCTCTTTTTGAAGGGAAGATACTACAGCAAGATGAAAATACTACAAAAGGTTATCTGAAAGAAAATGGTGCGTCTCGTATATCTATCACTTCAGAATTTGTCACGCAACTCGTAAGGCCAGTACCATGCAAAGTTTACTCCTTTTTTTTTGTGACTGAATGCAAAGTTTACCTGTTAGGTAAGGTTTCTTGGTTTGGATGCTACAACGGAAAGAATATCCAGATATGTCAATATCATGTTGATTGCTGAAGCAACATCACGCGATTAGTGGTTCGAGATAGTAGGTTCCAAAAAGAAGGGGGGGGGGGGGGGGGGGGAAGATCCAAGACAATGAAATGTGATAACCCCTTCAAAGCGCGCAGTAGGGTGGTGAAAGGAGTGCCCACATCTTCTGAACATGACAGTGTGACTCTCCTGATGGAGATTGGTCATTACATTGTTTATAAAAAGGGCACAGGCAAGAACTTATCCAAGAAGTGCGGCTGAATGTGCAAGTTGGTGTGATCAATGCAATGCTATTGGTGAAATGCGGCTCAAGAGTTGCCCTGACTTTTAAGTGACAGAGATTAAAATTAACATGTCATCTTATTTCAGGATTGTTTCGCTGGTCTAAATAGAAAATCCAATAGTCAACAGTTAACTAGCCCGATGACCTTGGCAACCACTCCCAGAATACGTTGAACACTGAAGCAACATAAACTTGGATGGCCTGAAACTTGGTGAATTTTGATGCATGAAGTGAAGTTAGCATATATGACTTGGCAAAATTTAGATCATGCGCTCATATTCAACTAGAAAAAAAAAACACCACTAAATCGAAACACAATTCAACCTTCACGAGCAGGGGCGGACCCTCCCTTTAGGCATGGTGGGGCGGCCGCCCCAGCTACCGGATTAATTTAAAACCTTCATTATACATGTGAAAAGAGTTGATGATTTCATTACTTGTCATGATTTTGGAAGTTTGGCCGTGAAGATGGTCGAAACTAAAAAACATCTTGCTTGTCTATTGGTCTATCGCCTTATTGAGTTGGCATTGATCCTACCAGTGGCAACAGCATCGGTTGAAAGAGCCTTCTCGGCTATGCACTTAATCAAGACCGATTTGCGCAACAAGATGTACGTCTGATGATTGGCTCAATGACTTGATGTTGTGCTACATTGAGAAGGGCATTTTTTAAAGGATTTGATTGTGATAACATTAAGAATAGGTTTCAAGCCATCAAAAACCGGAGAATGGACTTGCCAACAAAACCTAGACAACTAAGACGCGTTTAGTGCTTAAGTAGTGGTATGTATTTCCATAATATTAATCACTTTTTAGTATATGATCATTTCATTATATCTCACTGGTCCTCATTTATCTATTTGTTAAATTAACAGGATAATCTATTATCTTTTGATCATTTGATGAATTTTGAATTATATGGTTGAAAAATTGATGTTTACTCTTCATGTGAGAGGTATCATCTTAAATCTTCTTCTATGTCGTTCATTTACTGTTTACACTCTAATGTGTGTGATTGAAATACAAATGTAGTGTCTATGCGGTATATTTCTACTTTTGGTTAAGTTTATCACTTAAGTTCGCCCCATCTAATTTTTTTTGCTGGGTCCGCCACTGTTCACGAGTGATATATTCAGAGGAAAGCAGAGCATCAGTACCTGGACAGTGTACCGGGAAACGGCATCCCTCAAGTTGTAGCTCTGCCTGCTTGCCGACGACCACTTCCCACCACCCATTCTACACGCGAATTTAGACCCATTCAGATCACCAAAGTGAAGGCACACCAAAACAAACAGGCGACTGGAGAAAAGCGCATACCCGACGACCCAGAAGGCGTAGCCGTCGACGTGCCACGACTGCACCTCGTTCTCGTAGTTCTCGAACACAACCTCAACGTAATCCCTGTAGCTGGCCCCCATGACGGACGTCTTGATGTAGGCGCTGCCGGAGGACGGGTTGTCGGAGATGGTGCCCACCGAGAACACGCCCGGGATCTTGTAGTAGTCGGCGATCTTGAGCGGCGTGTCCGCGTTGACGAACGACACGCTGTTCACCGCGTACCTCTGCTTGCCGTTGATGGTCGCCGCCGAGTTGGCCAGCCTGATGGTCCTCGTGGGCGGCACCAGGCCGTAGTGGTACGAGCCCTGCGGGTTCGGCCTCGGCCCGCTCGCCGTCAGGTTCCATCTGGTTGCAGGTTTGCATCACCAGGTGAGCCGCGTTGTCAGTCGCCGGTGACTGCGTACACTAGCCTGAATCTGTAGGAAGAGACCGAGACAGCCTGACAGACCGATCGATCGGTGTTACCTGATAGAGCGGGCCTGGTTGAGAGACCAATCGACCTGGATGGTGGGGCCGCCGGGCAGGGGTCCGGGCGCCTTGCCGGCGGAGTTGCTGTAGCGCAGGATGGCCGTGGTGGATATGATCTTGGTGGTGAAGCGCGTGGAGACGACGATGGGGTAGTCGAAGCCGGGCTGGTCGGCCGTGAGGAGCACCGAGTAGGACTGTCCCAGGTGCACGTCCAGGGAGGAGTAGGTGGTCTGCATGGTGTGCGACCCCTCCACCTCCACCAGCTTCATCGTGTGCCCCTGGAACCTGATGTTCAGCGACGTCGCCAGGCCGACGTTGGAGATCCGGAAACGGTACGTCCTGCCTGCATGCAGCATCACGCAACAAGCTTCAGACTTCCCATCAGTTCCAGCTACAGCGTAGCCCAGTCACTTTTAATTTCGGGAGATGAATTCTCCTGCGGATTCGGGAGACATGCATATATGTACTGCTCGATCGATCGTACTCACCGGGTTGGACGGTGAAGGTGTAGCCGTTCCAGCTGCGACCGTTGATGAGCAGGCCGTCGGGGAAGCCGAGGGCCTTGCCGCTGTCCAGCGAGTACCTCAAATCCTTCGCAAGAATAAACGTTGTTTGTTGAGAAATATTACGGTGTATTATAGCGTTAGTATAGAGTGAGCAGTAAAAAAAAAAGAAACTTTACGGTGTATTATACTGATAGTATATAGTGTGTAGTAAAAATCATATATAACCGTTGATTTATTAAGGGTGTTTCTACTGCTGTACTGCCAGATGAAGTATAAGTAAACTCTAGTTAATCTGATCTATTGGATTGAAAAGAATGAACGTTTTATATTCAATCTAGTGTACTGTAAAAGAGCTCTAAAAATAATGTGTTTTTACTACTCTATCATCGAAAGAAATATAAATAAATACCAGTTAATTTATTGGATCCAAAAGAACCTGGTTCTGTTGCTACTAAGTTACTCTGAAAAACTTACGGTGTGGTTGGCGTTGTACCAGTCGCCGATGAGGAGGGTGTAGTCGGCGGCGGGCGGCGGGAAGGGGACGGGGATCATGGGCCGGCTGAGAACGCGGATGCCGCCGAAACCGCCGGCGGCCTTGTGGAAGGCGAGGGAGGGGAAGTAGAAGTAGGTGCCGATCTGGTCCTTCACCTGCAGGATGTAGGTGAAGTTGCCGCCGGGCGGGATCGGGCACGTCGTCCCGGCCACCCCGTCCTCGAACGAGTTCCTCCGCTGCTGGATCCCGCTCCTGCATTGCATCAATCTGTCACACACATCACCACAGTTTCACAAATGCTGGTGGAGGTTTGAGATTTGGGTTATCGATCAGTTGCTGCCGCTGTTTGGTCGATCAGCGCTGTATCCAAAGTTGGACGGATTGATCCACTGAAACTTTAGCTATTTTTTTTTCGATCAAAACTTTAGCTAGTTTAGCCGTGCTCTCTGCATGAGATCTGTTCATTTTGATGGTCTTCTGTGTTGCGACTTGCGAGTTGTGACTGAGTCTGAGCATCTGTGCCACGGTGCAACTATTCGCTCGAGTCAAATGTACGGCTCGGGATGGAATGCAAAGCTGTGTGCAATTCAAGAACGGCCGTAGACGTAGTATACAATGCTCCAGGCCTCCAGCTAGTTCGGCGCTATCGACAACCGGGTTCGCCACGCTCACGGGCAGTTTGGTTTGGGCTTTGGACTGCTCTCCATCGCGGTATGAGGAGGGACAGCGCCCTCGTAGTTCGTCGTGGTCACGACTCACGAGGCAATTCACCATGCCGTCGACGCATGCCACGTTTCTCTTGTCCGTGCACCTAATCGCTTAGCCCAGCTGACGAGATTTGGTAAACATTATCCGGATGATACTTATACTCCCGTGCAAACCACCATGTGAGTCCTTTGTTAGAAGGTGGCATTCGAGCATGGTACTAAGTTGTAGTACTGGCTAGCCCGCGTACGGATCGGACGGCTCGGCATGATTGTCAGGCCGTGACGGCCCAAGGTTTCAAATTTCGTTTTTGGTATATATCTCGGAGGTCATCGAAATCCGAAATTTCGGTGAGATTTCGGAATTTTGGACAAAATTCAGACAAAATCTAAAAACCAAATTTCAAATCCGTTTTTTTTTCAATCGGGATTTTCGAGATTTCAGCCAAAAACACCGAGATTTCGGCCAAACTACCGAGATCTCGGCCTAAAATCTGTGCCACAGTGCAACTATTCGCTCGAGTCAAATGTACGGCTCGGGATGGAATGCAAAGCTGTGTGCAATTCAAGAACGGTCGTAGAGTATACAACGCTCCAGCTAGTTCGGCGCTATCGACCACAGGGTTCGCCACGCTCACGGGCAGTTTTGTTTGGAAATTAATTGATGCCATATGGGTAATCTTGCAATCCAACGTACGACATTAAGTCGTCATTTAATGCCCAGAATTGCATCGAAATAAGCAAGAGATGAATTCAAAATCCTCACTTAATGCCGTGCGTTGAATTATAGGATTATCCACATGACATCAATCAGTATCAGATATGCACGAGAAAGAGTTTGCACCACTCCTCTAGGTAATTTATGGCTTTGGACTACTCTCCGTCGCGGTACCAGGAGGGACGGCTCTCGTAGTTCGTCGTGGTCACGACTCACGAGGCAATTTACGATGCCGTCGACGCGTGCCACGTTTCTCTTGTCCGTGCACCTAACGCTTGTCCCAGCTGACGCATGTGTATCCTCAAGGCATCATGTGAGTCCTTTGTTAGAAGGTGGCATTCGAGCATAGTAGTACCAGTCGTTTTTTTTACTGCATGTGGGTCCGTAAAGCAGAGCATTTTAAATGCACAGCATAAGCTGTAGTACTGGCTAGCGCGCGTACGGACCGGACGGCTCGGCATGATTGTCAGGCCGTGATGGGCCTGACAGCCGGATACCATGAATGATACAGCATTAGTACGTTTCGAAGGACCTTGGTTAGATCGGTATGGTATGTTATTGGGTTAACGGTTAGAGCATCTCCAGCAGAGCCCCTAAACCAGCCTCTAAACTTTAAAATAAGGGGTGTAGTAAAAAAAACAGATCCAGCAGGACCCAAACTCAAGCCTCTAAAATTAGGAGGCCCCTAAATTTGCCTCCTCAGACCATCTCCAACCATATTCCCTTCATTTCATTCCCTTCCTTGTTCTCTTCCCTGTTCCCATTTTCCCTTTATTTCCCCTCATCTCCAACAGATTCCTTTTAAAGGGAATTGTATAGGGAAAGGAGAGAGAATCCCTTGCTGGAGGGAATGGGAGAGAGAATCCCAGGCTGAAGGGAATGCTGAAGGGAACCTGTTGGAGCGCTGAAGGGAATGGGAATCCCTTCACGAAGGGAAAATGAGAGGGGAAGGGACATGGTTGGAGATGGTCTCTGTCGGGGGGTCAGGTAATTCCCATAAATTACCTCGGGTGCCACCAACGACCAAGCTCGCTCCCGCCCGAGCCACCAGGAGGTCGTTACCCTGGACGAGCTAGTTAGAACCTGGAAGGCCACGTATTCCGGCCAATTCCGAGCTCGGGCTCGGGCGAGACATCCGAGCTCGGTGTCGACTATCGGCCGACCTAATGTGATCTCGAGGTCGGTGGGAGTAACAACCCGAGCGTAACTTCCGTTAGCCCGTTACGTCCCCCGAACGTGGCGGAATTATAGGATCCGCCAGTTGCCACGTTTGGACGAGGTCCAAACGTGCGGGTAGTGGGGCCGATGGAGTTCGGTCCTTTGTAAGCTATAAAAGCGTCCCCATCATGAGGGGGAAAAAGGCAGACAGTAAGACAAAAAACACACACTCAGATACATTACGAGAATATACACGAGCTGGAGTAGGGCTATTATCTCTTTCCTGAGAGGCCCGAACCAGGGTAAACTGTTGTGTCCACGCTCGTTGAAGTCTGGTGAGCCATTCCTTTGAGTAATCCCTCGCGTGGGAAGGGGTCACAGTTGGTCCCTCCACCAACAAGTAAGCTCGGCGGGGGCCTGCTCCCCGATAAATCGGCAGTGGCGCCGTCCGTGGGGACCGACTTTCCCTTTCGTGAGGAATCCCGAAGGATGTCAGACTCCCAGGACCACCGGGGCCCCTACGCCCCCGAGATCGGGGAAGAGGACAAGCAGTTCTTCGACAATAGGGCTGAAGACGTCGCTGGCCTTAAGAATCATGACGGTTCCAGGAGCTTTTCCCTGGAAGCCGCTGCTTCTGCCGGGCGATTCTTTCGCTCAGCTCGCCCTCTCGGACGACGAGTACGACGGGCTCTACGATGGCCTGGACATTCCCGACATACTCGAGCTCGATCAGGCGACCGCGTCACGGGGTGACACTGTGATGTCACCCTCGCGATCCGCCCAATCCCGTAACGTCTTCGTTGCGGAGGAGGATGAAAATGTCGGGGGTAAATCCCCGGGCGAGACACGCCTTCACCGCTATGAAGCGACCAAGGAGCACCTGCAGACGTCTTCAAGCCGGGACGGCGACCCTCTGCCGGCAAGAAGTCTGCGTGAGCGGCCGACAAGGCCGGGCCGAGCTTCGTGAGAACTTCCACACGCACGGACGCCGAGGCGGCGTCTTGGCAAACGAACGAGCTCGTCACCTCGCGTTCCCCCGAGCGGGGAACGCCTTCATGCCTTGGCCATAGTGGTGCGCAACCTCAGAGAGTTTCCTGAGCAAGTCGACCTAGAAGCCATGAGTGCGGCCGTGGCCGATGACCTCGAGGAAATCGCCGCGGACATAAAAGCGGCTGAAGCCTTCCGAGAAAGGGATGCCCGGAGTGATTCCTGGGAACGCCGCCGCCAGGCGGCCATGCGCCTCCACCCCGACGACTCACGCACCCGTACCCGGGATTATCGGCGCGAACGCGATCGGGCTCGGGAGGACACCCGGAGCAATTCCCGGGCGCTCCCTCGAGACCGACGGGATACGAGCCACGGGCAGAGCCGGGCCGAACATTCCTCCTCGGGCCACTCTCCATCTTACCGGCCTAGGGAGGTATTCTCTCGCCTGGGCCCACGCACCTCGGGCTCGACCGGTGAGGATCGCCTCGACCGCCGCGCTCGCAACGATCGCCCCGGCAGTCCTGTTTTTGGGTGTAGGGCATTCGCAGCATCGCTACGACGTGTAACCTGGCCAGTAAGGTTCAAGCCAGGCCACATCGAGAGATTCGATGGGACGCAGAACCCCGACGAGTTTCTCTCGATCTACACCACGGCCATCCTAGCTGCCGGAGGTGATGAAAGGGTCATGGCCAACTTTCTGCCTACAGTGTTGGATGGGCCGGCCCGGACATGGCTATTCAACCAGAAGGAAAACTCGATCCGGTCCTGGGCACAGCTGAGCAGCACTCTCCGGGCTAACTTCCAGAGCTGCTATGTCCGCCCGGGAAAGGAACGCGACCTTGAGCGTCTGATACAGACGGAGGGCGAAACCTTGCGCCAGTTCGTCCAGCGCTTCATGCAAGTACGGAATTCCATCCCGAGCATCTCGGATGAGGCGGTTGTCCGGGCCTTCAAGTTTGGGGTTCGAGACATCCGCTTTACTCAAGACCTCGAGATTCACCTAGACATCACAGCCAACGAGCTGTTCCGCATGGCCGACCGTTATGCCAACGCGGATGAAGCAGTCCTTGGAAGAAGCTACTGGACGAAGGAAAGCTGCCCCCTCAGCCCGGGCTCGAAGGGGCGTCCAGCCGAAAGAGCGTGAGCTCCATCGAGAAAAAGATCAAAAAGAAGAAAAAAACCTCCGTCTCCGACATGGTGGCGGCCATCGAAAGACAACGATCGACCTCGCAGTCGTATAGGGGGGGAGCCCCGAAAGGAAAGGGTCGACCGGTTCAGCGGAGTAACGAGCAAAACCGGGACGACCAAGAACGCGGCGACCAACGCGAACGGGCTAGCGCCTATTTCTGCCCGCTCCACCAGGCGCATGGGCATGACCTTCGGAATTGCAGAACGTGGGCCTCCTGCCTGGAGCAGTTCTACAATGGTAAGGGTCCCATGCCCACGCTCCCTGAGTTGGAAGGAGACGTCAAGGGCAAGAAACCCGCCGAGGAGCAAGATACCGACATGGAATACCAGGAGCCGAGAAACCACATCGCCGTGATATTCGGGGGCTCCGCCGCCTATGGGTCGCGTCGAGAGTTAAAGGAGGCCGCACGCGAGGTACTTCGTGTCACTCAGGGGAAGCCTCCTGTTCAGCAGCTCAAGTGGTCCGAGCTGCCGATCACCTTCTCCAAGGACGACTGCCCCCTGGGGATGACGAAACCCCAAAGGCTTCCGATGGTCGTTAGCCCAACGATCCGCAATACCACGGTAGGTCGGGTCCTTGTGGATTGCGGGAGCTCCCTAGACCTGATATCTGCCAAGGTCTTGGACGAGATGCAGATCCCTCGCTCCAAGATTAAAAGCATGGTAGTCCCGTTCTACGGGATAGTACCCGGAACGTCGGTCAGGCCGCTCGGCCAGATCGTCCTACTGGTGACATTCGGCAATCCGAGCAACTTCCGAACGGAACTGGTCACGTTCGAAGTGGTCGATTTCGAGTCGGCCTACAACGCCATCCTGGGCCGGCCAGCGCTCGCCAAATTCATGGCCGCCACTCATCACGGGTACCAATGCTTGAAGGTCCCCGGCCCCGGCGGCGTGATCACGGTCAAGGGAAGCCCGAAAGCAGCTCTAAACTGCGACGAGAGGGCATTGGACATGATCGGACAACTGCCCCAGCGCGGGCCCGAGCAAGAGCCGAGGAGTTCCCGGCCCAAGGCTAGCCTCCAAGCCGGAGGAGAAACCAAGGCCATCCCGTTGTGCGACACGGAGCCAGACAAGGTCGTACACGTGGGGGCTTCCCTAGATCCTAAATAGGAACTCGAGCTCGTGGCCTTCCTCCGGAGAAGTGCGGACACGTTCGCCTGGGAACCGTCCGACATGCCCGGAGTCCCAAGGGAGGTCGTCGAGCACAGGCTAGCAGTTCGGCCTGATAAAAAGCCCGTACGGCAGAAGCTCAGGCGCTTCTCCCCGGAGAAGCAAGCCATCATCAGAGAGGAGCTGGACAAGCTCCTCAAGGCCGGTTTTATACGAGAAGTCGATCACTCCGATTGGTTGGCCAATCCGGTTATCGTGAAGAAAAAGGGGGGAAAGTGGCGCATGTGTGTCGATCACACAGGGCTGAATGCCGCATGCCCCAAGGACAACTTCCCGCTACCTCGGATAGACCAGTTGGTCGACGCAACGGCCGGCTCCGAGGCGATGAGTTTTCTGGACGCCTATTCAGGCTACCACCAGATCGGCATATCGCCCGACGATGAGGAGAAGACTTCCTTCATCACGCCGTTCGGCACGTTCTGCTACACGACCATGTCCTTCGGTCTAAGGAACGCTGGAGCAACCTTCCAGCGCCTCATGCAGAAAACCTTCTCGGACCAAATAGGTCGGAACCTGGAAGTATATGTAGACGACATAGTCGTAAAAAGCAAGATGGCCTCGGGTCATGTATCCGATCTGGAGGAAACCTTTCATAACCTTGACAAACATCGAATAAAGTTAAACCCTGAAAAATGTGTGTTCGGGGTCAAAGCTGGCAAGGTGCTCGGCTACATGATCGGCCCACAAGGGATCGGGGCCAACCCAGAGAAGATAGAAGCCATCGAGAACATGCGACCGCCCACTTGCGCGCGGGAGGTTCAGTCCCTGACCGGGAGAATGGCGGCCTTAAGTCGTTTCATCTCGCGGCTCGAGGAACGTGGCATGCCTTTCTTCAAGGCGCTCCGGAAGCACGACGGTTTCGCTTGGACAGATGAAG
Organism: Rhipidocladum racemiflorum; assembly: GCA_036346355.1. Lineage (NCBI taxonomy): Eukaryota > Viridiplantae > Streptophyta > Magnoliopsida > Poales > Poaceae > Rhipidocladum > Rhipidocladum racemiflorum. The sequence goes on along the minus strand of CM070582.1, from coordinate 46,169,657 downwards.
CAGACCGCTCTTTCAAAGAGCTAAAACTATATTTGTCGAGACCCCCGGTCTTGACCACGCCGAGAATGGGAGAGGTCCTCTTGCTCTACCTGGCCGCCACACCCCATGCGGTAAGCGCCGTCATAACGGTAGAGCGGGACGGGGTACAGCGCCCGATCTACTACATCAGCGAGGTCCTGCACGGACCAAAGGAGCGTTACCCCGAGGTCCAGAAGCTCCTTTATACGCTCCTCGTGGCCTCGAAGAAATTAAGACACTACTTCCAGGCCCACAAAATCCAAGTCCCGACCAACTTCCCGCTTAGAGAAATTCTCGGGAATCAGGACGCAAGCGGACGGATCGCGAAATGGGCCATGGAGCTCGCCGAATTCGAGATCGAATTCTCGGCCAGAACCGCGATCAAATCTCAGGTCCTAGCGGACTTCCTAGCCGAATGGACAAACCCTACCCCGTCCGAGTCCGAACCCAACCGGTCAGAAACACGGCCGCCGGGTCATGCACTTCGACGGATCCCGAGCTTACGATTGCTCTGGGCCGGAGTGGTCCTCGAATCCCCTCGTGAGCGGATCCGACGCCCTCCAACCGTATTTCGGCGCAACAAACAACGCAGCGAATACGAAGGTGCGCTAGCCAAGCCGGGCATGCAAAGCGCTCGAGTCCAACGACTAATCGCGAAGGGCGACTCGCACCGGTCGCCAACCAGGTTAACAAGGAGTATCGGTGCTCAGATGACTCAATGGCACTTTACCTGGCTGAAGTAAGGAAGATGGAAAAGTACTTGAAACTTCGGCATCAGTACATCCCCAGGAAGGACAATGCCCTGGCCGACCATCTATCGAAGGTCGGTTCCGCCCACCTTCCCGCCCCGGCGGGGGTGCTCGTCGAGCACCTTTACAAGCCCTCCATACCCACCAAGGAGGAGGCAACCGAGACGGGTGGTACCGTCTCCTTCCTCGAGCAGGATGCGAGTTGGATGACGCCATTCATCCAAAGACGCGCACGTGACACCGACCTTTGCAGGAAGAAGCCGAGAAATCCTGGCTCATAAGACGCTCCTCAGCCTATAAAATGGTCGAGGGCCTCTTATACCGCAAAGGTGCACTTGGGGTCCTCTCCAAGTGCATCACCCAAGAGGAAGGCAAATATCTCCTCAAGGATATCCACGACGGAATGTGTGGAGCTCACTCGTCCTTCAGGACCCTGGTGAGCAAAGCCTTCCGGTTAGGATACTACTGGCCGACGGCTCTGGCCGACGCGCGCTCTATGGTAACCTCCTGCCGATCTTGCCAATTCCATGCTCGGAAGGTCCATCAGCCGGCATACGCACTACAGACCATGCCACTAACCTGGCCGTTCTCGGTTTGGGGCATCGACATCCTCGGTCCATTTCCCAGAGGAAGGAAGGGTTGTAAACACCTGTTCGTCGCAATCGACACCTTCACTAAATGGATCGAGGCCGAGCCCGTGTCGACCATCTCGGCCCAGGCGGCTAAAAGGTTCTTCCGCAATAACATAGTGACCCGCTTCGGCGTTCCGAGTCGCCTCATCACAGACAATGGCACTCAGTTCACAAGCGAGCTGTTTCAGGCTTATTGCGAGGAGGTCGGGACCAAGATATGCTTCGCATCCGTGGCCCACCCGCAGAGCAATGGGGCGGCCGAGCGCGCGAACGGGCAAATCGTCCAAGGAATCAAAAAGAGAGTCTTCAGGAACCTAGATCGACATGGTCAAGCTTGGGTGGACGAGCTACCTCCCGTCCTCTGGTCGATACGCACCACGACGAGCCGAGCTACGGGTGAGACCCCCTTTCAGCTCGTGTATGGCACGGAGGCCGTCCTGCCCGCCGAGGTCATCCTGGGATCCCCAAGGGTGAATCTAGCCGATAATATCGACACAGAAGGCGAGCGCCTTCTCGACCTCGACCTCGCGGAGGCAACTCGTGAACGGGTTCTGCTGCGATCCGCGGTCTACCTGCAAGCTCTCCGCAGGCACGCCGCTAAATCGTTACGACCAAGGACCTTGCACATCGGCGATCTCGTTCTACGACGGGTCCAAGACCTGTCAAAAGCCAACAAGCTAACGCCGAGATGGGAAGGTCCTTACACGGTCGTCTCTACAGCACGCCCGGGGGTTGTCCGTCTCGCGATGGAAGATGGTCGAGAACTAGCCAGCACTTGGAACATCGACCAACTGCGTAAGTTCCATGTCTAACCACACCAGCTTTACTTTTTTAATAAACTTTGTCACCTTGTCCTCTCGTTTTTTTTTCTTTCTCTCTCTCTCTCTCCTTTACCCCCGCAAAATTCTGCGATTAAAGCTCGATCCAGACAAAGTGTCAGGAGCAGGTCGGTCGTCGGGGCAAAACACCGTACGACAAGAGCTTGACCTCGAGGGCTTCCTTCCTCATAAGACGACCATCTTTTTCACGGTAGACCTCCGCCGCAAGTAAAGATCCGCACAGGACACCCCTCTGAACGGTTCCGAGCTCAGGTCAGCCGGTGGGCGGCATCGACGTACCGTACCCTAAAAGGGCCACACGGTCTCCGCAGGGCTCTACTCCGTCAACGAGGTCGTGCTCGCAGTCTACGCCCACGACCTCCGTTGGCGGCGGGGGCTATAGGGGTACCATGCGACCCAGTGCAGCTTTCGCGCGAGGTAGTTGCTCCCTAGCACGATTGTTTGCTAAGTCGCGTAATCACCGAACTCCGTCGAATAGGGAACAACGGGACGAAACAAATCGTTGTCATTTCGGAGAAAACAAAAGACGTCCATTAAAAATAACGATCATTCTATGTTCAACTGGGCGGTTTTTCCTTAAGTTTTTACAGGAAAAGACGGGAAAAAGAAATTACAGGAGGCCGGCACGCTTCTCGTCCTGCAGAGCGACGAGCTCCTCCCGCACTGAGTCGAGCTCGGACTCAAGGTCGAGCACCCGCCGGCGAGCTTCACGGCCTTCGTTTGCCGCTTGTCGAAGCCGCCTGGACTCCTCCCGTTGCTGGTCGATCGTCCTTTCGGCGCTTCGAGCGGCGTCGCGTAAGGTCGCCACCGTCGCTTCAAGACCCGACCTCGCCTGCTCACTCTAGTCGAGGCGCTCCTGGAGGGCGTGCACGGACTCCTCCACCTTCCGCCGGATCTCGGCCTCAGAAGACGTCAGCTCGGCAACCCGGCGCTCGAGCTCCGCGATCTTGGCGTCCTGCTCGGCTTGGTGCTTCGCGACAACTTCTGGCGGCACGGTCGCGGCATGGAAGTCCTTCATGGTGGACTCCAGCACCTGCTCAGCAAGGTATCTCAGGTCGTGGTCGAATTTTTTGATAAAGCACATAAGAGTTAGGGGTACTTACCCAACAGAGCCGAGCCTCCAGCCCCTGCTGGAACAACTCGGCGGGGTCCTCCGTCCCGCCTTGTTCTCCCTGGGCAGGCAAGGGATCCCCCGCCCCGATCCCTTCTCCTTGATCGGGCGCGGGGGCTTGAGCCCGAGCTCCCCCGTCCCCTGAGGGCGAAGGACCTTTGCCCTGGGGGTCGACCTCCACCTCCTGGAAAGGGACGGCCTCAAGAGCGAGGATCACCTCCCGCTCTTCTTCCTCACGGGCAGAAGTTGCGCTCGGGGGCTCCACCTCTTCGGCATCCAGGCCCGCAGGGTCCTCCGCCCGGGGCACGGCGTCTACGGCCATGGGAACTCCCTCCCCGGTAGGCCCTGCCCCCTCGCGAGCTTGGGCTGCGGCAGCGTCTCCGGACGCGAGGTCGACTGGGGGCACCGGGTCGGCGGCCGGGAGGTCGGTCTCGATCGAAGTGGCCTCGGCGCCCGGCAGATCCCCTTCGTCTGGAAGCTCCCCCGGCCCGCCTGCCATGGCTGGGCTCGTTTCCCCGACCAGCAGGGTAGCCGGCTCTTCCTCGCCGGACGGGCTCCCGTTCGGATTGGGGTCCCCTGGCGCCGGGCCGGCGCTGGGATCCGGCGGGACGTCGTGAGCCCGGGGAGAGATCTCGGCGATCTCTTGGAGCGTCGCGGTAATGATATCGCTGGCGCCGGCAGAGTCCTCGCGGGGAGTTTCGGCGGCCTGCTCATCACCATCAGGCTCCCCCGTGTCGTCATTCTCCACAATTATGATGTGGGGGATGCCCTCCCTCGCGGCTCGGGCATCGGCAGCCGCGATCTTCCTCCGTGTCTCCTCTTCGGGAGACACGACCTCTGGGTCCCGGAGCTCCGCGGCAGCGGGCTCCCCCGCCTCGACATCGTCGCCAGCAGCAGCCCGTAGGGACTGGACCTCCGCGGCCTCAGCTCCCACTTCGACCTCGTCGCCCACGACGGCCTCGGCAGCCCGGGCAAGCTCCCTCTCTAGCACGAGGTCAAGAACATCGTCAGCCATTGCTTCGAAATCCCATAACTCCGCACCAGCCGCCGCACCCACTATAGACGATGTGGGATTAGTGTGGTGCCGGAGGGGAAAGAGACAAACGAGATGGGAATAGGAGGCTGACCTCGCTCGGTGTCTGCTAGCTGGGCTCGGGTGCGATCAAGGAGGGCAGCCATGTCTTCGCGTGCCTTGTCGGCCCTGGCGACCGAGGGGTCGGCCTCCCCCAAGCCGACCTCGGAGATGGTCGGCGTTGGGCGCGGTTGAGGCGCAGCGGACGACCTGCGGGACCTCGGGACCAAGGGGGCGGGGTCCAGCTCGTCCTTCTCCTCCTCGTGGTCCCCGGGAGCCGAGCTCGAGCTCACCCGCGCGAGCTCTGCCTGAAGAAGCTGCGATCAGCCCTCGGCTCGACCCTCATGACTGGGCCGGCGAGCTGCAGCCTCCTTCTTCGCCCGTAGCGTAGCCGGGCGTAAGCGAGCCATCAGCTCGGGGTTTTTTCTGGTGTACTCATCCATCCACAATTTTAATTCGCTCACCTCCTGCCGATCGGCGTACTCCAATCTTGCCGGGGTGGCGATCGTCGAGCCAGGATGCTGCGTGTACGCTGGCGAGGGCAGCGTGGCCGACGGAGATCGGGCGCGGCGCTTACGACCCGCCTGTCCCTTGGTCTTTCGACTCCGTCCCGCCAACTGCGATCCCAGTTGGGCCACGGCGACCTCGAGGGCAACCTTCTCCTGCCAAAAAGAACTTGAATGAGGTCGAAAGGCCCCCGGGAAAACCTGTCTGGATAAAAGTTCCGAGAGAGGTTCGAGTCAGAGACTTACCGCCTCGGTCCGGTTAAGGACGTTGTTCGGAATCTGGCGGCCCTCAATGATTTCCTTGCCCTTAGGGGTGCCGAACATCTCAGACACCCTCAAGTCCACCCAGTCCTCTGGCGGAGCTGCGTACTAGCCGAGAAGAAGTCGTGAGAACGGGCATCCTCTGCTCTGAGAAGAAGATCGGGGATGATGACATACCTGAGCGCGACTCGCGGGTGATGTCCTGCCACCCCTCGACCTTAAAGAAGGGATGCACCCTCCTCCTAAGGGGTGATACCCGGTTCCTGACGTAGTCTCGGGTGACGTCCCGACCGGTCAGCCCCAAGCATGTGAGCTCGTTGATCAACATGAGCACCTTCTCCTCCTCGGGCTCCACGGGCGGTCGGGGTGTCTCGACGGCGCGACCTCTGGCGCCGGAGTAGGAAAGCGAGCCGCCCTCTGCTTTCCTCAGATAGAACCAAGAGTCGGCCCACCCCGACACCGAGTCCTTGAGCGTGAAGCTCGGATACTCGTACGGGCGGGTAGGTCGAAGGCGGAAATGAAAGCGGCCGACTGCGAAGAGCGTCTTGCCGGTCTTGCGAGAGGGTGTAGAAGTGAAAAAAGAGACTGGGAGTGGGCTCGACGCCCACGAACCCTTCGCAGAGATGGGCGAAGATGGCCATGATGAGAATGGAGTTGGGGTGGAGGTGAACGATCTCGCACTCGCGAAGCGTCTGGCCTCGACGAACTCACTTTCGGGCGTCCGGAGCCCGTTCATGGCGTAAAGCTCGGTGGAGACGATCTCCCCCTCCTCCGGCTGTGGGCTCTCCTCGGCACCAGGGGCTCTCCATGTGCCGGCGTCGAGGTACTTCGCCCGCTCAAGAATCCCCAGCTTGCGCCTGTCGAGCTTGCTGACGCCGAACTTTGCCATGAGGATGGAGGAAATGATCAAAGAAAAGGATGAGCGTCGAAGCGGAGGAGTATGAGACGCAGTGATCGCGAAACGGCCAAGTGAATCTAAGGTTTCCTCTTCGAGTGTTTTAAAACCCCTCCAGGAAATGGGAAAGTAAAAAAGACTTCCCGCCGTTGTGATCGAGGAAGCCCTAGAGGCACAGAGGGCAGTTGAGGCGTTCGCCATCCGGGAAACGACACGTGGGCACGCAAATCGAAACTGTCCTGCCAGAGAAGACAGTTCCCCAGGAAGGACGGTTCGAACTTCCCGAATGAGGCTTCTGGGAGAAGGAACCGTTGAGAGGGGCCCACTTCTGTTCGCTCGAAGCGCGACGAGCTGAAGCAACAAGCTCGTTCCCGGAGAAGGTTAATAGCTCGATGGTCGCGGCAGTTGTCCGCCGCGGCAGAACCGACATGCTCGTAGAACGGTAGGCCCAAGGGGAAGGCCTTCCTTAGACCTTTTTCCCACTTGAACCTCGGGGGCTAGCTGTCGGGGGGTCAGGTAATTCCCATAAATTACCTCGGGTGCCACCAACGACCAAGCTCGCTCCCGCCCGAGCCACCAGGAGGTCGTTACCCTGGACGAGCTAGTTAGAACCTGGAAGGCCACGTATTCCGGCCAATTCCGAGCTCGGGCTCGGGCGAGACATCCGAGCTCGGTGTCGACTATCGGCCGACCTAATGTGATCTCGAGGTCGGTGGGAGTAACAACCCGAGCGTAACTTCCGTTAGCCCGTTACGTCCCCCGAACGTGGCGGAATTATAGGATCACTTGGTTGCCCGCGTTTGGGCGAGGTCCAAACGTCGCGTAGCGGGGCCGATGGAGTTCGGTCCTTTGTAAGCTATAAAGCGTCCCATCATGAGGAAAAAGCGACAAGAAGACAAAAACACACACTCAGATACATTACGAGAATATACACGAGCTGGAGTAGGGCTATTATCTCTTTCCTGAGAGGCCCGAACCAGGGTAAACTGTTGTGTCCACGCTCGTTGAAGTCTGGTGAGCCATTCCTTTGAGTAATCCCTCGCGTGGGAAGGGGTCACAGTTGGTCCCTCCACCAACAAGTAAGCTCGGCGGGGGCCTGCTCCCCAATCGTCGACAGTCTCAGCCCCAATTCCCAGGGGGCCCCAACTCCAACCCCTAAAATTATGAAGCCCTTAAATTTGCCTTCTCAGCCCCAATTCCCAGGGACACAAGTACAACCTCTATTATTGAAGATAGGAAAATACATGAGAGGCTTCGAAAATTTTATCATGTTTTGAAAATTTTAAATTTAAATTTGAAATATCATGTTTTTAAATTGTAAATGTTAATATGCTTATGTTTTATGTATTACAAATATTTTTGATTGAATTTTAGTGGTGTCAAATGAAGATTATACATAGCGGATATGTTAAAATAGGAGAAAAAGTAAAATAGGGCCTGAGATTTAGGGGTTGTTGCTGAACCTGTGCTCTGAAAACAAGGCCCCAAAAAATAAAGGGAGTCCCTAAATCCAAAATAGGGGCCTTGTTGGAGATGCTCTTATGATGTAGACCTGGTCTAGACCTACAGTCCATCCTATCATGCCATGCTAGTCTGGCACTGCACCATTGCCCAGGTTATTAGCTCGTAGTAGCCATTGCAAAGGTTGTGCGATTCGTATCCAAAAGAAATACAGAGTCGGAAGCAGAGCGCGCTTGCCCCTCTGGCAAACCGTGCGTGTCCCCGCGGCCAAATGCGCGGTCAGTGGTCGGTTCGCATCTCGCCGTCGCCTATCAAGACACGGGCCGAGGCGACAGCCATGCCGACCCTATCCACCGCGTCGCAGTCACGCCCGTGTAGCGTAGCGGCCGTGCACATGCAACGCAACGCACGTAGTATTCGACGTATATATATGCACGTCGCAATCCCGCAACGGCTCGCCTCGTACTCCAATGCTGTTGGCAGTTGGCACGGCCTGCCCGCCCAGCGATTGCACGGGCCAGGCAGGCCTAACCGGTCCACCGACACTGCGAAAAAAAGATACTAATAACGATTTCCCGCCACGAAAGGCCAGTCTTCCTCGTAGAAAGATAAGAAACCTCGGCCTCGGGCGTACGTATTCCATTTGAAGGCTTTGAACAGGAGGAGGGCCTCGTGAGCCGTCATAAGAGGACACGGCCGCGTCGAATCAATCTGGCTCGGCTGGCCCCCACCGCGCGCGCCGCACGAAATCGCACATGGCGCGATTCACCGACGCGTGGGGCCGCCAAGCTTCCCCGAGTCTCGGCCGTCGCGTGATCACGAGATGCGTCGTGCTTGCGTTCCTCCTGTGCATCACTCCCTCACCTTCCGGAGAGTGACAAACAAGAGCTCTTTTCCGTATCGAATTATTTATTTATTTTTATCTAAAATATCAAATTAACCATTATAGTAGTTGCTAATTACAGCTGGTATTTATTTATGTTTCGCTCGATAGTACTAGTTACTATATAGAGTGGTAGAAATATCTTAATAAATTAATAGCTAGATTTAATTTCTATTACTCGTCTATACTATTGATTTTTTGAAGAAAGACACGGGAAGAATATGAGCGGGAAAACGCTGGGCCTAGATCTGATCTGCAACGCTGCGTCGCCGCATGGGATTGTTGTCTCATGTGCGTGTGTTTACTACCTGGAGATGTGTCTCTCTGGGAGTATCTGCATTGTGCCCTTCACAACTCACGAGGTACACTGCAGATGGACACGAGCAGTGTCTTCTTTTGGAAGAGGTTCGCAAGTCAGCGCGCGGCCATCCTATCACCCAAAACAAAACCATCTAACCTGTGGTGGATATAAGGATCAAATTGGCTAATATGCCAGCTAGTTGGACTACGAGTCTGAAATGCCTCAAAAATTTCAAAACCAAAAATCAAAACCCTAATTCGTGTTTATTGGAGTTAATCGCGTTTTCGTTCTTGATCCCGTTCTTGGATTCGTTGGGGAGATTGGATGGGAGTGGTTGGGGAACTCACCTGTTGCCTCGCTCGGATCTTCGGTCCATCGCCGCTGGGACCGATCGCCGCCTTGTCTCGTCTCTCCGTCTTGTCGCCGTCGCTGCCTCTGTCCTCTCATTGGCGTCGGCCTCGCGTCAGTGCTGAGCCGCGTCACCTCCGAAGCCGCTTCCTCTCCTCGCAGTCGCCGCCTTGGGCCCCGAGCTCGCCTGCTCCCGTCGCCACCTCGCCTGCCGCCGCTTTCCACCGACTCCCGTCGCCTCCTGCTTTCTTCTCGCCCGACTTCACGTCACCGCCCTCGCCTCCCGTTGCCCTCGCCCGTGTCGCGCGTGGCTATAAAAGCCGCACGCACCGCCCCCGCCCTCGAGTTCGCCCTCCGCCTCCTTGGTGAGCTTCGCGCTGCCCAGATCCCTCACCTCCCCTTCGTCTTCCTCCTCCCGGCCGAGCTGCCGCCAAGTCCCCTTGCCACTTGTCTTCTTGACTCCGTGAAGACCTCCCGCCTCTTCGTCTCCCACTGAGACCCGCCCGAACCCCTCCCTCTTCGTCCCACCTTTGCCTTGCCCGCCTCGCCTCGCCTCGCCGCCACGCTGTCGCCACCCAAGCGACCCAGAGCTCGAACCCTAACCCTCCCTTCTTTTTGCGCTGGATCGATTGATCGATCGATCTCTCTGAGTCATTGCCGGACTTTGCCCGACCCTTAACCTCGCCGCCTCGCCCCACCGTCGATGGCGGTAGTGTCTGAGCAGCGCACGATCTCCGTCGCCCAGGCCCGCACTTGACCTCGCGCCCTGCCCATTGGGCCCACTTTGTCGAGCGGCAGATCGGGCCAGGCCAGATTGCTACCTCGCCTTGGCAGTGGCTGTGGGGCCGTTCGGCGGCTTGGGCCCGGCCAGTCTGACCGGCGCCGTTTTCCCTCTTCCCTTTTTCTTTTTGGGTTTTAATTAATCCAAAAATCCTTTTTAATACCCCCAAAAATCCAAGAAAATCCCTGGAACTCCAAAAATAGCCAAAATACACCGTCCCAACCGTCTCGCGCCACTGAGTCCAAAAACACTCTCCGTTTCGCCATTTGAAGTCCACAAAATTCCTAAATGCCGAAAAAGCCCTTTGAACCCTCTCCGGCCCTTTCTCTCCCAATCCCTTTTTCCGTTTTTCCTTTTCTTGTTTTTCTCTTTTCTTTTCTCGTTGTTTTATTCGTTTATTTATTGCTTGTGTGTTGTGCGCTAGATCCGACCTTGGAGCCCGTCTCGGAGCAGTGCAAGGAGCCGGACGTGACCGACACCGAGTTCAACGACGTCAACGACGACCTAGGACTTCCCCTCGCCTCGCAAGGCAAGCCGCACTCCTTGAGCATGTTGAACCCATGATACTATTGTAGTATTAATTAATTCCCTATCGCATTATGTTAGTATGTTAAATGCTAGAAATGTTTATTTTAGAATGCCATGATGACCTAGGTAGCACCTAGCTTGATTAAAGACCCACTTTGTATTGTTGTGCCATATTTCCGTTGAAAACCCTAGGCGTAGCTATTGAACCTCGTATGCTAGTAGTTATTAATTAGTTGAACATCAAAAATGATTTGGGTATTAAAATAAAACCATCAAGTGGGAAGCTTGATGTAGACTATGTTTCAAAAATATGCTACGGTGAGAGGACTTTGGCGGGCAAACCACTAGATGGCTACGTGCCCGAACCTCGACCGTTGACAAGGCCAATGTGTGTGGTGTGGATTGTTGGTTTGGAATTGGCTAAGTCTTGGGCATAATTTAAGTAATCACAATCTTGGGCAAAGTAAATAACTTAGATCCCGCTCAACCACAAGTTGGGTCAGTTGACCTCGTTAACTCGATCCAACCTAGCTCGGTAATTGAACTCCCCCTTGGAATACTTATAGGCGAGAGGTTCCATACTGGGGGCGTTGATCAGTATGCCCGCGGAAGGAATGGGGTGGAATGGAGGTTGACCAATGGTGTCACCTATCCACAACGGTAGATACCCTCAGGATCGGAACGCGCGTCCCACCGTGGCCCGTGGGATCCCGAGTACTGTGCGGTTTTGAAACTACCGGGTAAGTGCTAAAGAGGGGCAGTTCAATGAAAAGCTTTGATGGTCTCGGCCTGGCCGCATGCATTTAAGTTGCATGTAATCGCGTGGCATGATGGTCGTAGATATCTTGTGGGTAAAGCTGAGCAACTCTGCAGAGTCATGTTAAATGGTATTCGAATACGCCGTGCTTCCGGTGAATGAAGCTAAGTTTGAATTGGGGTGAATCCCGTAACCTAACCCAAGTAGACTTGTTATTTAAACTTGACGTAATGATGAACTTGTGAAAACTCAAAATTTGCTTATTTCTATTATGTATGGTTTGTGCTTCAAATGTAAAATGTCTTCGAAAATAAAATTGCATCCACAATGATAATAGCCATATTGCCATTTCCTTGAGAATATCCCTGTATGTAATATTCAGAAATTTCCGTGCGGTTTGTTGAGTACTGTTGTGTACTCAATCTTGCTTTTTAACCTATTTTAGAATCGGAAGACGCAGAAGAACTCCAGAAGATCGTAGATGGCGAAGTAGTTTGGTTGTAGGGTCCTTTTTCTGTGCTCAGGCCTTGCCTGTGTGGTCTTTTGGTAATGTAATTTATTGAAGCCCGCCGCTTCCTTTTGTAAAGCTCTGGCCGTTAGGCCTTATTTGTATTAAAACAGTTGTTTCGTTCTTGTGCTGGCAATGTATGACTTGGTTCCTGACGGCTAATCATCCTGGGTAGCCGTTGTGGATTTAAACGCACCCCCTGAAAAGGGCGGTCCGTCACAAGTGGTATCAGAGCCTGGCTTGACCATAGATTAAGACCCTAGGATGGCTTAGGAAAAATCATTACTGAAAATTATTTTGACCTACAAATAAAATGAATTATGAAAATATAAGTACTATTGCTGTCTCTTTCTTCCTTTTCTACCTTACCTTTCTTTAGAAACTTATCTTTCCCTCTTCGTGATTTGTTTTAAGATTTTCCATGCCCCATCTAAATTCAAAATCTTCGTAGTGTGGTTCACCGACCTTCGCCAACGGCTTGAAGACAATGCAGTCAGCTGTAGTTGGGTTCGATAGTTATAGAGTTGTATCCACCTGTGTAGTAGGCTTTTTGGTAATGTAGAATGGGGTGTGCGGGACCTTAAAACGGTTTCGTGTACATTCCATATTCTATTATTGCTGCTATGTTCTCTATCTCTGTCGTATTTTGTTTACTCCAATTATCTATATATTTCCGCCCACTCAAAAGAATTCCTTCCCTTCGTCTGAGCCCTCATCTATTCTTGCTACTCCCACCTCATGCCCTAATTCTTACTTGCCTTCTACGTTTCTCGAAAACCTGCTGCAGACCGAAAAGAAAGTCAAGATTGAGACCATGAGTAACTCTGGAAAAGGATCCCAGCATAGTCAGCAAAACAGTGATGAAGAGTCAATTAATAAACCAGTCAACCCGGCCCAAGTACTAGCCATGGTGGAAGGAAGCAGACACAAAGCAGAAAGACACCATATACAGTTGATGGAAAGGATTTCGGAGCAACTAGCTATAGGACTTCAAGGATATGCCCAAAGAAGTTTTGACGGGCAAGGGGAAAGTACGGTAATAGGATACCTGCACCAATCCAACAACTTCGCCCGTTACAATCCCAAGGAAGTTAATACCAGAGCCAAAAGGATAGGAGGATTCTTTGAAGAACTGCAGAAAAGCTTGAAGTTCCACATCTCCGCCATTAAAGACCTGTCGACCATAATGGACAAGATGATAATATTGAAAGAAACCCATAATGAATTGGAAGTGGTGAGAAAGGGGAAGAGACAGACGCAACCATGGAGGCAGACTCCAGGCAAGATCGGAGAAAGTACCCCAGCCCTTGCTCATGGGCCCCATTATAAGAGACCGGCAATAGATAAACCGCAGTCAGCCGTTATTACCACTCGGACCAGGGCAGTAAGATGTTTTGTCTGCAATAGGAATCACTACGCCAACAACTGTCCCACGGGATTTACTGGATGCTTTCACTGTGGACAAATGGGACATTTCCGGCCTAATTGCCCAAGGAGGAGTTTACCGGCTCTGGTAGCCAGGGCACAAGTGGCAATTTTCACCTCCACCAACCGACAAGCTGATAACTCACCTGCCGCAGCAACAGACACAAGGACACTTAAAGGAGAAAGTGCCAGGGTAAGACAGAAGGAAACACAAGCAACGAAGGCTAGAACACCCCATGACACCTCCAGGGAAGAGCCAATCATGTCGCAGCCAAGGAGACAACAGTGACCGAAGGCACCATTACCAGTGAACTTCAAACCTCGAGAATGAACGCCATGTTTTGCTTGTACCCCGTTATCTGCACCCTACGTACTCCAGACGCCCGGAAGTTAGCTAATAGCTAGACTTAAATGTAACTACTTGGAGATGAAAATCCAAGATATTAAGTTTGGGGTCAACTTGTTATCATTGTAAATGTAAGGTTCGAGCACTATTTTGGGAATAGATTGTTGTCCCGGCACAAGACCATGTGGTTTGTGAACAAAAGAATGTATTACCGACCAGAGATGGATTGTTCAAATTTTCAATGATCCCCTTTTGAACCCATAAATGCCTTAGCTTATTTCGCGACTCCGATGAATCAAGTATGCACAGATTTCTTGGATCGGTTTGCCATTGTATTCGTAAACGACATCTTGACCTCAGAGTCGGAAGTCTGGAGTCTCCAGGATCTTAAGATCGATGATGCAGATTTTCGAGAAGGACAACCTATACAAATTGACAGATGAATGTGAGAAAAAGTTTCCAGAAGTTAAAGGCAGAATTAACCTCAACACCCGTTCTTGTACCCCAGACTCGGACAAGGATTAACAAAATTACCGTGATACCTCAAGAAAAGGATTAAGTTTTGTGTTAATGCAAGATGGAAGGATAGTCACATATGCATCCCGACAACTAAAGACCTCATGAGGATAATTAGCCAACCCACGACTTGGAGTTCGCCTCAGCAGTGCATGCATTAAAGGATTGGAATACGGAATGTGACCTAGAAAATTTAGTATCACCCCGTGAAAGGCTAACGTGACAGCTGATGCTCTGAGCAGAAGAGGCATGCCATCACTTAGCTCAAGAAAAGGGGTATCTCCCCAAAGCCAGAGTCAGAATTTCGACAGTTAAAACCCCAGATAGTGTCAGAAGGGTTGAAAAATTTACTGCATATATCGTTTGATCAATTGGGATATATGAAGCTAGCTCAACAGAGAGACAAGGAAGTCCAGAGGTACAGGAAGGGAATGCGTGAAGTTAACCATCAAAAATTATGAAAGATGAGCAGGGCATATTACGGTTCCATAATCATATGGGTGCCCCGGACAATAAGGACATGTGAGGATCGATTTTGACAAAGAGCTCACTCAACTCCATTATCAATACACCCGAGAAGTGCAACAATGTGCTAAGAAGTGCAAAGAGAGTATGGGTGAGAAGTAATGAAGAAATAAGCGGACCAACACATGGTATGCCATGACGTGTGTAAAAAAAAATGAACCATTAAAGAGACCGCCAGATTACTACAAACACTCCCAGCGCCAGATTAAAGATGGAAAGAAATTAGAAGGAAATTTCATCACCAGGATTACTTAAAACACAACAAAGGGATTGATGCCAGTTGGATAACGGTTGACAGATCGATAAGAGCTTGCTCATTTTCATACTCATCAAGAAGACATTCGGAGAAGATAAGTTAACAAAATTTAAATCCAATTGTCAAACTGCATGGAGTCCCTGGAAGATTGAGTCAGATCAGTGAGCCAGTTCACTTCAATGTTCAGGGAAAGTCTACATGAGGCTATGGGGATAGACTTAAATCTCAGCACAGCATATTACCCCCGACTAATGGACGGACAGAAAGAGTAAACCAATTTCTAGAAGGCATGTTGAGAGCATGCGCTCTAACTTATGGAGTCTCTTGGGCCACCTGCATACCTTTTACACAAATTTCATACGACGACCGTTACCAAGCCAGTTTGGATATGACACCGTTTGAAGCTCTCTATGGGGGAAAGTGCCGAACCCCTCTAAATTGGACGGAAACGGGAAGAGACAACTCTTCAGATCACAATTAGTTCCAGACGCCGAAGCCCACGTTAAGGTTATCAGAAAGAACTTGAGGACTACACAAAGGACTACAAAAGAGTTATGCAGATACGAGGAGAAAAGACATTAGTTACCAAGTCGATGATTATGTCTATCTAAAAATGACACCATCCAAGCCAGTCCGCAGATCTATAGACTACGGCTAAGATCGGAATTATCCAAAATGCACAATGTGTTTTACGTATCGTAAGTTGAGAAAGTACCTCAGATAGCCAGCAGAGCAAGTTCCGTCAGAAGGAATTGAATTGCAAAGAAATCTAACCGACACCGAGGAGCCAGTCAGGATTGTCAAGACGATGAAGAGGGAACCCAAGAATAAGAATGTCAGAGTTTGCCGAGTGTTGTGGAAGAATCACACACTCGAGGAAACGACTTGGGAATAAGGAATCGGAATTGCAGCAGTATTTTCCCAACCACCCCAGGAGAAGTAAATCTCGGGGACGAGATTTATTTTAAGGGGGGTAGGTTGAAATGCCCCAAAAATTTCAAAACCAAAAATCAAAACCCTAATTCGTGTTTATTGGAGTTAATCGCGTTTTCGTTCTTGATCCCGTTCTTGGATTCGTTGGGGAGATTGGATGGGAGTGGTTGGGGAACTCACCTGTTGCCTCGCTCGGATCTTCGGTCCATCGCCGCTGGGACCCGGTCGCCCGCGCCGTCTTGTCCTCTCCCGTGAGTCGCCGTCGCCGTCCTGTCCTCTCCGCTGGCGTCGGCCTCGCGTCAGCTGCGCCGAGCCGCGTCACCTCCGAGCTGCTCCCTCTCCCTGCGCAGTCGCCGCCTTGGGCCGAAGCTCGCCTTTGCTCCGTCGTCACCCCTCGCCGTCTTGTCGCCCTCCACCGACTCGTCGCCTCCCTGCTTCTTTGCCGCTCGCCACCTCACGTCACCGCCTCGCCTCCGTTGCCCTCGCCTGTCGCGTGGCTATAAAAGCCGCACGCACCGCCCCGCCTCGAGTTCGCCCTCGCCTCCTTGGTGAGCTTACGCCAGATCCTCACCTCCCTTCGTCTTCCTCCCCTCCGGCCGAAGCCGAGCTGCCGCCAAGTCCCTTGCCCCTTGTCTTCTTGACTCCGTGAAGACCTCCCCGCCTCTTCGTCTCCCACTGAGACCACTTGAACCCCTCCTCTTCGTCCCCCTCGCCTGCCTTGCCCCGCCTCGCTCGCCTCGCCACATGGCCAGTCGCCACCCAACAAACAGAGCTCGAACCCTAACCCTCCCCTTCTTTTTGCGCTGGATCGATTGATCGATCGATCTCTCTGAGTCGCTGCCGGACCATTTGCCCGACCCTTAACCTCGCGCCTCGCCGGTCCCCGTCGATGGCGGTAGTGCCACAGGCCGCGCACCGATCTCCGTCGCCCAGGCCCACTCGCCACCTCGCGCCCTCTGGCCCAGGCCCACTTTGTCGAGCGACGGTCAGCAGGCCAGGTAGGCCCGATTGCTACCTCGCCTTGTGGCACAATGGGCCGTTCGGCCAGCTTGGGCCCAGCCCAGTGCGGCCCAGCGCCGTTTTCCCTCTTCCCTTTTTCTTTTTGGGTTTTAATTAATCCAAAAATCCTTTTTAATACCCCCAAAAATCCAAGAAAATCCCTGGAACTCCAAAAATAGCCAAAATACACCGTCCCAACCGTCTCGCGCCACTGAGTCCAAAAACACTCTCCGTTTAGCCATTTGAAGTCCACAAAATTCCTGAATGCCGAAAAAGCCCTTTGAACCCTCTCCGGCCCTTTCTCTCCCAATCCCTTTTTCCGTTTTTCCTTTTCTTGTTTTTCTCTTTTCTTTTCTCGTTGTTTTATTCGTTTATTTATTGCTTGTGTGTTGTGCGCTAGATCCGACCTTGGAGCCTGTCTCGGAGCAGTGCAAGGAGCCGGAGAAGGAGCCGGACGTGACCGACACCGAGTTCAACGACGTCAACGACGACCTAGGACTTCCCCTCGCCTCGCAAGGCAAGCCGCACTCCTTGAGCATGTTGAACCCATGATACTATTGTAGTATTAATTAATTCCCTATCGCATTATGTTAGTATGTTAAATGCTAGAAATGTTTATTTTAGAATGCCATGATGACCTAGGTAGCACCTAGCTTGATTAAAGACCCACTTTGTATTGTTGTGCCATATTTAGCTGAAAACCCTAGGCGTAGCTATTGAACCTCGTATGCTAGTAGTTATTAATTAGTTGAACATCAAAAATGATTTGGGTATTAAAATAAAACCATCAAGTGGGAAGCTTGATGTAGACTATGTTTCAAAAATATGCTACGGTGAGAGGACTTTGGCGGGCAAACCACTAGATGGCTACGTGCCCGAACCTCGACCGTTGACAAGGCCAATGTGTGTGGTGTGGATTGTTGATTTGGAATTGGCTAAGTCTTGGGCATAATTTAAGTAATCACAATCTTGGGCAAAGTAAATAACTTAGATCCCGCTCAACCACAAGTTGGGTCAGTTGACCTCGTTAACTCGATCCAACCTAGCTCGGTAATTGAACTCCCCCTTGGAATACTTATAGGCGAGAGGTTCCATACTGGGGGCGTTGATCAGTATGCCTGCGGAAGGAATGGGGTGGAATGGAGGTTGACCAATGGTGTCACCTATCCACAACGGTAGATACCCTCAGGATCGGAGCAGCGTCCCACCGTGGCCCGTGGGATCCCGAGTACTGTGCGGTTTTGAAACTACCGGGTAAGTGCTAAAGAGGGGCAGTTCAATGAAAAGCTTTGATGGTCTCGGCCTGGCCGCATGCATTTAAGTTGCATGTAATCGCGTGGCATGATGGTCGTAGATATCTTGTGGGTAAAGCTGAGCAACTCTGCAGAGTCATGTTAAATGGTATTCGAATACGCCGTGCTTCCGGTGAATGAAGCTAAGTTTGAATTGGGGTGAATCCCGTAACCTAACCCAAGTAGACTTGTTATTTAAACTTGACGTAATGATGAACTTGTGAAAACTCAAAATTTGCTTATTTCTATTATGTATGGTTTGTGCTTCAAATGTAAAATGTCTTCGAAAATAAAATTGCATCCACAATGATAATAGCCATATTGCCATTTCCTTGAGAATATCCCTGCATGTAATATTCAGAAATTTCCATGCGGTTTGTTGAGTACTGTTGTGTACTCAATCTTGCTTTTTAACCTATTTTAGAATCGGAAGACGCAGAAGAACTCCAGAAGATCGTAGATGGCGAAGTAGTTTGGTTGTAGGGTCCTTTTTCTGTGCTCAGGCCTTGCCTGTGTGGTCTTTTGGTAATGTAATTTATTGAAGCCCGCCGCTTCCTTTTGTAAAGCTCTGGCCGTTATGCCTTATTTGTATTAAAACAGTTGTTTCGTTCTTGTGCTGGCAATGTATGACTTGGTTCCTGACGGCTAATCATCCTGAGTAGCCGTTGTGGATTTAAACGCACCCCCTGAAAAGGGCGGTCCGTCACAGAGTCTACGGCTACCCAGACATTTCTGGTCCTCCCAGAGGGAATTGTAATAGAATCAACAAGACAGGCATGGTAGAAACAGCATGTTCTGAACTTCTGCTGATAAATAGGTCCCATCGACTCAGGTACGGCGGAGCAAGGCCCACATGTCAACGGCGGTTACCACCATTTCGGAAAGAAACCGTACACAGAGCCTTCCTCTTGCGTACACTCCGACCCCAGTGAAAGAAAACAACCCAGTAATGCTAGTGATCGAAGTCTGTTTTTTTTCGAAATATTTTTTTTTACGTATGAAACATTTTTTTATACGTAGTGAAACATTTTTCTTCGACAAACAGGAAAAAAAATGTTTCATACGTTACAAAAAAAATGTTTCACTACGTTCAAATTTTTTTTTCACATGTTCAAAAAATTGTTGCGACGGTGTATGAAAAAAATGAAAAAATCGGACATCCGGCTGCAAGTTCTTCCCAAAACAACCATGCGGCATGTCTGTCCGGTGCGTGGTCCAAGCCCACGGTTTTCAAATCTCGGTTAAAATTTTGGTTATCTCGGCTAAAATTTCGGTTTTCAGTTGGGTCGAGATTTCAAATCTCGGTGGGGTATTTTTTAAAATTTTCATTTAAATTACTGCAGTGGTTTCGGTAAATTTCAATCAATTTCACTGAGATTTCGGTCTTTAAACCGAAATTGATACATATTAGACTGGTTTGCACATTTTTAGGACCAGGTTTACCTTAACCCTCTTGCTAGTTGCTGCCCACGCACTGCCTGATCCTTACTGGCCATTAGAGCACAAGCCCACACAGGCCACAACCAACAGTAGCATTGAGCAAACGAGTGACTCCTCCATGGCCTCCCTAATCTGATCACCTCCGCCGGAGTTGACGGGCAAGGGCTAGTCCCCTCCCCCTACTCCGTAGCATCCGACCATCGATCCCTCTCCCCTCTTGCCCAAGAACCCAACCACGGCTCCTCCTCCTACTCCTACTCCATCGCCGCCAACTCGTTCCGGTGATTCCTCTTGCCAGTTGCCTTCGCAGACTCCAGTGCCACCACCTCCGCCCATCACCAGTTGCGGTGGAGTCCCCAGCTGGATCGCCACAGAAGGAGTCGGCCCTGACCATCGTGAAGCTCCTCTCGGGCGAAGACCCCGCGACGACGGAGGCGAAGCAGGCAGCCGACAAGGTAGCGCCTGCGGTGGTCACTGGGTTCTTTAGAGGCGGTGTGGGGTCCGAGAGATGGCTCCTAGGTGGCATCCCAGAAGGTGGTCACTCTCGTTAAAATTTTGGATTTCGGTCGCCTCTGGGAATTTTGGATTTCGGCCGCCTCTAAAATGTGATCCAAAAACAAAATTTGAGACCGTGATCCAGCCCCACGGCCAAATCATGGACAGTACAGGAAATTGATAAATCACGCTATCCAGATCGCCTAATGACAATACGATATGAGCTGTCACGAAATGTAGAGCTAAACCGCCGATATCATTTGGTAGGCCATGCGGATTAGTCCGTTTAATGACGCCAACTAAGTCCGGTTTAAAGCGAACGGTAGGTAGCGTGACAAAGCTCCACTGGAACAGAGCACTGCAGTTAGAGCGAGTTAAGCGGGCAAGTACTACATCCAGTGTTCAACTTCAACAGCTGCAGAGTACTCGACCATTCACTTGTTGCACTCCCACATGCACTACAGCACTGGAGTTGTTTTATAGGTGTGGATTTGATTATTGAGTCCCTTGTGTGTGCTTGATGCGGATTCGTGCGTGCGTGAAGGGTTCAAAATCTCGGCGAGATTTCGGTGAAATTTCGGATTTCGGACCCCTCTAAGTTTCATAATCCCGGCAAAATTAAAAAATCCTAAAAAAATTAAAGTGCTACAGTGCATTAATTTCTCGCCGAGATTTCGGTGAATTTGACCGAAATCTCGGTAAAATTGACCGAGATTTGTATAAAAGTTGACTAGATTTGACCGTAATTGATCGGATTGGGTTCTTCACGTCATTTCCCATGTGGGACAGTCAGCAGATCATAATTTTCGCGAAGTTAAAAAAACCCCAAAAAATTGAAAGTGTGATAGTACCGGAAAATTTCGTCGAGATTTCAGAATTTTGGACGAAATTTCGTCTAAATCAACCGAAATATCAAAAAATTTGGCTAAAAAAAACGGATTCAAATTTTGCTTTTTGTATTTCGTTCGGATTTTGTTTAAAATAACGAGATCTCGGCGAAAAATCGGATTTCGGTGAGTGACGAGATTCTACTCTAAACCGAAATTTTGAACCCTGCCTGCGTGCGTGCGTGTGACGACGTGGCGTGCGTTGTGTGAGCTGTGATGTGTGTGTTGCCAACAGAGTACACTATTCCCATGAAATCAATTGTCTTAAATATAGTTAAATGTGGAATAGATTGCAGGACATGTTTGCTTGGCAGTTGTTAGGAATAAAAGGCAGATTTAGTTAGATATTAGGGTTGATTTAGTTATGGTTGATTTTACATGACACAAGAATACACACACATATATGAAGCTTACAGTGATTTTGATATTAAACTTTGATACTAGAGAAGAGAGATCAGGTGAGATTTTAGAAACTACCACACAATGGTTTGATATTAAGGTAGAGGATGCCACATGGTATCAACTATTAGGGATGCCCATGGTACCACTACCCAATAAGATAGTGAATTTGGTAGCTGGAGATGAATTAACTACGGAGAAGTGGTACGTACAGGAGAAGATGAAAACGAAACGAATGGATTAATTAGGAGTACCAGGAGAGGAGGAATGGCTCGCTGAGCTTGTTGAAGACATTGACGATGAGGTTATCGTTGGTGACGGCCTCTATCTGCGGCCCCGGGAACTGGTTATTGATCAGTATCCCCTGCAATCCCGGTTATTCACCATGGACGCATAGTAATTAGTTAGCCTTAGCTATGGAACTGTTCACTCCTCCACTTTTTTTTTTTTTTTTTTTGAGAAATAACTTCCTTCTAAACTTTTATTTATTTTTACAAAACTAGTCCCTTCTCTACCGCAAAAGGTCTAGAAAGCGACACTGATACAACCGCAGGAGGTGAAGAAGAAGCGCTAAGGATCCACAGCAACCGATTGACACGGGAAGCAACGTAGAGCGCGGAACCAACGACTTGCCGCACACAACCCGCGGAATGGGAGTGTAGTACAGTAATTTTTGTAGGAGCACTGTAGCACCACCCACGGAATGGGAGCGTGGGGCGGAAATTTTTTGTGGGGACACTGTGCCATACTTAGTATGGAACAGTATTTTTACGGTACTGTAGTGTGGAATGGGACTATTTTTGTAAAAACAAAAAAGTGGAGGAGGAGCTAGATAAGCAACAGTCCATGCCATGCACGGTCGCAAATTTTACACACAGAGTGAAAAAGAAAAGAAGGCAGAGCAAGAAGAGAAAGTAGAATTCAGCACACCTGCTGCCTGACGCCGAGCGGAGAGATGTCGCCGTTGGTGACCGTCCACGTGAGGAACCGGTAGGGGTCGTCGCCGGCGGCGAGGACGGAGAGGAGGCCGACGAGGAAGAAGAGGAGAGCACCGGCGGCGCCGGCATTGCTCGCCATTGTGCTGCGCTTAAAAGTCCCCCCGCGGCAATGGAGCTAGATGGGAAGGAAAGGAGACGATGCGACGTGTGAGTGGGACGGGCGCTAGCTCTTATGGGGGGTCGTCACTCGTCAGCATTGGAGCATCGCTCGAACTGTGGATGGGATTTCGTGGAGGAGATGTAAAGGAGAAGGAAGCGGAGCGATGGAAATGGGAGTGTCGTAGTGGCTTCGCCCGTGGGGTGTCGGGCACCGGGCGCCCTTTTGTAAGCGAGTTCTCGACTTGGGGGAAGCCAAGCTAGAAGGGATGGTATTGGTATATGCACTAGCATGGTGGTGTTCTTGTGCTCGATTTATATCTGGATTTGTTATGGCTGGACGTTTGGGTAGCCCGTGGATGGGTAGCAGGTGGATAGCTTTTCAGTTTAGATGGAATTGATGTGGAAACATTGTTAGTTGTTTGTAAAAGCACGTAACGTGACGCGTATCGTCGACCTATAAAACTTAAAATGCATGCGGACTATATCGTTTAGTATACAAGTTAAGGCTCGTACAAATACATATATCTGAACATACTTACAAACTTTTCTTGGATTTTAGGCTAGAACAAACTTTAGGTCTAACTTATAGAAGTAGCCCGTTCGAGTAAAATATAGTGCGTATCGTATCAATAAAGAGAGTTCAACTAGCGAATCATAGTGCAGTACTTCACACGATTGCAAATATAAGGCTATGTTTGTAATGTGAGAATTTTTTTCATACTCATATGATTTTTTTTGGGGTGAGGTTTAACGTTCCGAATAAGCCCTATATCGTCCTAGAATACGTGCTGATCAAATATTTTTTGGTCTTGGTAACCGTATATAAAAGGTTATCAAGATTGATCGTGTGAAAAGGCATCGCACGTATCTATGTTGTTATCATTTTGATTCGATTATTACAGATTTTCTCTTATCAACCGTTTTACGCCGAAAACTTACATTATAGACCTCCTTAGAGAAGAGCACAAGGAACGATCCTCAGGTCCCACGTGTCATCGACAGCGACGAAAAAAAAAGGCACGAAGTCTACGTGGGTGATGCAATAAGACGGCATTGGGCTGCGGGTGTGGGATTCAGCTGTCACGGGATGATGAAACTGCGGGATGGGGTCGCGTGGCCGCTGGACACCACGCACCAGCGCACGAGGTCGGCCTAATATGGCGCTACAGCTACACGCCACCGCCCGCCGAGGCGCGCGGCTCGGCCGCTTCTACCCAAATTCTAGCCACTGGCTGACATCGCCGTGCCGATGAAAACCGTGGTCGTCGTCGTCTCTCTCGCCACCGGGTGCTGCCGCTGCTGCTGTGTGCCGGCCGGTCAATTCGCGTCCAGATGGGCGGATCGCACTGGGGAATTTTTTTTTTTTGAGAATGGCTAAGTAACATCTGAGTATTTTTTTGGTTTGTGAACACTCAACTTGGGGGACCTATAAAGAGGAGGGTGGTGGAGAGAGATGGTAAATGTATAGTCTTTGGATCTAGATCCAAAGACTACAAATTTGAGTGCTTACAAGTCAAAAAAACACTCAGGTGCTCCCTAGACACCCCTTTTTTTTTTAACAAGCATCGGTCAGGTCAGTTTTGGGCTGAACATACGCAGTAGAATTGAACATTTGGGCCATCTTGGGCTGGCACATGCAGACATGCAGTGCAGGTGTTGTTGGGTACAAATCTGGACCGTGAAAATCGGCCGACAAAAAGATCAAACTCCCCGCAAAATTTCATAAAATTTCGGTGAAATCTCGAATTTCAGCCTCTAGATTTATAAACTCGGTGAAATTTTAAAAAAATCAGATGCTACAGTAATTTCGGAAATTTCGTCTATTTTGATCGGATTATGCTGTGTTTGGATCAGATCTGGCGCAGATTTTTTGGTGAAGGATTGTAATACCATTTGTAAGCAATATATATAGAGTATGCAACAAACAATACAAAGGTGTCTAACTCAGTTGATTGGGACTTTGGGCATGAAGCGTTCGGTCACATGTTCGAGTCCTGGCGGAAGGAAGCGTTTCGGTGCTATTTTTATTCTTGCGTGTTGTAAAAATCATAGCAAGACGCAAAAATACCAAAAAATGGGTAGCAAAGGCTGGACTCGAACTCAGGTCACAAAGCTACCAATTATTTCCTTTAACCGATATTTCATCCTAAATTTCGGTAATTTTTATGGAATCTCGGAAATCTCAATTTAAAAAAACTACATTTGAATTTGTATTTTGTCTGTAATTTCAAAATATCGTCGAAATTTCAGATTTCAACCATCTCTAAGATATTATCTGCAATAGAAATTTGAAACCTTGCTGCTACCTCTAAGGATGAAAACGGATCGGATAGTTTCCGACCGATCCGGATAATTTTCAGATACGGATTTTGTCAGATCGGATAGTATCGGATCGGATACAGATTCGAATAATCCGGATATTGATGGGTCGAATATCCGGATTTGCATGTGGGCTGGGCCAAGCTACTCTTTTGGCCCAAAAAGATTTCTAAATTTTAAAATCGTGTTATAATTTAATTAATCTATAAGTTAAGTTTCAATTATTAAAATTATGAAACTATTTGTGAAAAAATTACTCACATAGTATATCATTTTTAAAAATATTTTCAATATTTTATCAGATTTTAAATTTTCTGAAAAAAAATTCAAAAACTGTTGTCCTTAATAGATTTTTTTTTAAAATAAATAGCAAAAATGCATAAAAACTCGTAAATACATAATTTATCATTTTAAACATAATTTAACAAAGAATACAAATCTTGAGTTATTACATGTAAGTGTTATATATATTTTGTAGAGGTATAGTATCTAAGTATTATCAAACTTTTAGTGTGTTTTGTGTTTGCTTCCATTTGTATCAAACTTTACATGTAATATTTTCACAAAGCTATTTTTACAATTATTTGTACCATTGAAATTATTAATAACTCTAGTGAAGGTTCTAGCCACCAATCACTAGTATACAGGCTCTATCCGCCACATCTCAAGAAGATCAGGGTTCAATCCATCCACATGGCTGTCTGCCATGGTTCACAAA
Source organism: Rhipidocladum racemiflorum (assembly GCA_036346355.1). Taxonomy (NCBI): domain Eukaryota; kingdom Viridiplantae; phylum Streptophyta; class Magnoliopsida; order Poales; family Poaceae; genus Rhipidocladum; species Rhipidocladum racemiflorum. Next base: position 46,144,360 of record CM070582.1, on the reverse strand, counting down.
ATCAAGTTCAATTCACCTACCTGGCTCTAGCCGCCAGAAGCACATCCGAGAGTTCTAACCACTCCCGGATCCCAAAAGATCTGTTTTTAAAACAAAAACAAAAATCTACCAATATGAAAGCATTCTTCGCTTTGCCCTTGACCGTAGGCACGACTATTAGAATAGTTTTAACTCTGTAGAGGTGTACAGCTTTACCCACAAGACATGATATTCCCTTAGTGCCATGTACAATTAACGTACTTCCTTAGGTGTGCCGGCAGGGATATCATGACAAGGCCTTTACAATGTATACGCCTAACCCGACTCACCCGCTGAGGTTTCACCGCTGTTAGGTTCTATCTACCCAGTACAGAAGCCCCCTCTTGCGCCGTGTGAGAAGACAATCTTGCCTTTATCTGGCACTCACATTCCACCATCTGGTGAGTCAAAGTTAGGTTTCTACAAATTATTCAGCCAGGTCGTGCCCATTTTGACATATGGTTGTACGGTAATGCTGAGAATGAGAACAGTCATAAGCGTCGGTCCTTAACTGACATTGGGCGGTACTTGCACAAACCAGGACCAGTACTCTATCCGCACCCGCCAGACCAACCATTCCGCCCAAGTCTAAACTATTTTTTATTTTATTTTTATTTTGTAAACCAACGGTAATACTCTTTGCCTATAACTTTCAACACAAGTTTTCAAGAGTTATAAGAAATTCCCACCCATAGGTGCATACTGACCGATTGCGAGTCTAAGCATTTCTACCGAACTGTTCTATTCCACCAATAATTTATTTATAATTTTTATTACTCAACATTGATAAAAATTAATTATTATAATCCATTCTGTAACCTCCCGAATCATGAAGCCACCAAGATCTCACATTATTATCACGGCATTATATAATCCAGCCCAAACTAGTACTCCAACACATAGAGTCTTTGACAGAATTTTTTTTAAAATAATAACATTTTAATCAATATTTACAGAAATAATATGCCGCAAATAAAAATAGCAAAACTACCCTCCTGTCGCCATTTGAATTGGCGACAGGGTCCTGTCGCCATTTGAATTGGCGACAGGGCTCCTATGTCCATTTCAAATGGCGACAGGGGGACATCCCACTACTGCCTGTGTAGGACTTCTATTCCGATTTTACCCCCTGTCACCATTTGAAATGGACATAGGAGCCTTGTCGCCAATTCAAATGGCGACAGGACCCTGTCGCCAATTCAAATGGCGACAGGAGGGTAGTTTTGCTATTTTTATTTTCGGCATATTATTTCTGTAAATATTGATTAAAATATTATTATTTTAAAAAAAATTCGTCTTTGACATATGCGATTATGACTCCAAAATCATGCTAAGCTACTGACACGACATAGTCTCCTTATTGATTACCTATCATCCATACACCGATTAATCTTGTAATCTACTTGATCCACCAAGAATAATTCATAATCTCATCCCCCAAGCATCTTTTAACAAAGATTCCTCAAAACCAAGGCCTCCGTAATTCCCTGACAATAGTGGTTTCCATGAACAATGATACCAGATCGACTAAACAAATCACACATAAATCCACATTATTCATAATTCTGCATAAATGGTTATCGCGAAACCATATTTCACAAAATCATCTACTACACCACTGGGTATGATTCTCAATAATTTCCATTTAATCCATCGAGTAGGTTAGATAATATCATTTACCAATCACCAAGTGTCATTCTCAATATCATCTAACTAATCCTTCACATTGTCATCTTTAAATCATATAGTATGCTTGTTAAAATCTCGAATATAATTCTCAACTTATTTTGTTTGATCCACAAGTATAATTCCCAATGTTACTTATTTAATTTACTGACTATTATCCCTATTATCACACATCTTCTAATATTTCCCCCAACCACACTATTTATATTGTGAACTACTATCACTGTCCAACTCCTCAATATTTCAATTATCACCATTCATAGATCAATTTTATAATCACTACCCCCACATCATCACTAATATTCATCTAACTCCAACTCTCATTCTATACTATAGGATCCATTCAACATGTCTTCCAAATAATCATTCCCCTAATCAAAGAATATTTTATCAAAAGTATTTATTATGGTGGATTCAGTAATCATGGCGACAAAGAATCATGGATAACAATATCAAGGAGGTATGAATAACAGGTATAACTAACAGCCTAACGTTAACATCATCATTTTATATAAATAGCGATGCAATTTATAAAATATTGTAAAACATTTATAAATCATGGGATCAACATGCGTCAAGGAGACTTGCCTTCGCTGACGAGGAGAGACGCGTCGCTCTGCTGGACTAAACTTTCTTCGGCGGCGACAGCGGCTTCTTCAACTACGCGCAAAACGGAGCAACAAATAAATAAATTAAAATAAATAAAATATAAAAATTATAAAAACAATATTGTCATATAGAGGGTGATTTTAGATGAATTTAGAAATTTGAATCATTCGATTCGGAGTTACGACGGAAGAAAACGAGTATTTCGAACCTCCCATCGGACTTGGAGAAGAAATGGCTGCTGGCGGAGCTCTGGCAATCAAATTGAAAATCTGATTTTACTGGAGGTAGAGGCACCAATAGGGATCTCCAATAAAAATTTGAGGCCGAATGGAGGTCGGGAGTGACCGGGAGAGCTCGCCGAAATTTCGGACAGAACGGTTTCTACAGGGAGATCCGTAGATTGGATTGGAGAAATTTCAATTGGGTTGTGTGGGGAATGAGAGGAGTATTCTGGGGTTCAATTTGTAGGACGATCGGATTAGCAGATTGTCGGAAAAAGCTCATCGAAGTTATGATCGGAGGCGCGCGTAGCAGCGCACGGGCGGCGTGTGGCGCCGGCGATGGGAGGGGGCGACGCACGGCCGGGGAAGGGGTGGATAAGGTGTGACCAGGCATGGGGAACGCGACGCTCACGTCGGTTGAGCCGGAAGATCGTCGGAACGGCGGCGACCACGGTCATGTCGACGGCGAGGACACCCAAAATATTAAAAAAAATCGGAAAAGCACAACAACAAAAAGAAAGTGAGCACCGCGTAGGTCTCGACGAGACAAATTCAACGGTGTGGTCGGATTCGAGAGTAGCTCACCAGATTGAGAGTAATCGACGAAAAACCGAGCTCCCAACGAAGATTTCAACGGCGAAATTCATCATAGTCCTACAACGAAAAGTGAAATTAGTTGAGGGCTTTTGCTCGGGACGTCGACACGAACACAACGACGCAATCGGATTTGAGTTTGGCTCATCGGAACAAAAAGATGACAGGGCGACATCGACGGAGGACACCCGACGTCGGTTTCTCGAGATCCCGGCTGAATGGAGAGGAGTGGCAGTGGGAGGGTGTGAGCACGGGAAGGAGGACTCCAAGACGAAGGTTTGAGAGGTGGAAGCACGTCGTTTCATGGAGAAACGGTCGAGATATTAGAGTTTGATTGGATTTTGATTTTTGGTTGATTATGTCGGTTCTGTCGGGATTTGGGATGAATGGAGGTGGGGAATGGGTTCTCCTCATCGATATCTTTTCAACGCAACCGACGGATCATGATTTGGAGCTTTAATGAGAGAGTTATGGTATATTGAATCTTGGAGCCATAAACGGGAGAGAGAAACGAGTTCTGGACAGAGCAATCGTATGGGGTTGAAGATGAACAGTACATTATGCTAAAGTAGCTGATGCTACAGTAGCCGACACGTGGTGCTCTCCTATTTGCTGGAATTTACGTAAAAGCAACGCCCTAAAGAAAAAATAGCAAAAATAGTCTAAAAATTCCGGAAAAATTTCTAAAAATATTAGGTAATATTTGGAACCTAATAAAATTAGTTTCATAAAATTTGAATCAAATTTGGAATTTAGAAAATTCCGGGACGAATAAAGGGGATTTAACGAAAGACCGCGAGCGATAAAATACCAGAGGGTTTCCAAAAATTATGGAAAAATTCCCAAAATATTTTTGGAATATTTGGAGCCTAATGCAATAGGTTTCAGGATTTTTGGAGCATTTATGAATTCGGGTGGAATTTCAGGTACGGACTGGAATTTAAAAATTCGATTTTTCGGACGATGAAAGATGGGACTCCAATTTCGGAAGGATAAGGATGCTAGGTTAATTTAAACACCAAGGAAAAGTCAAATTTTGAATTGAATTTAATTTAAATTAGATTTTAGCAAAAGACCGAAATTGGGAATGTTACACTAACATAACGGGTTTTGCACACTTATCAAAGCTAGCTAACTTGACCACCACTCTATCATCTAAACTGCAATCTAACGGGTTTTTTTAATCCGGGCAGCTCCAAACTAGCATCTTAGTTATTCTCTTGCCTCCTTGGCTTGTAGCAACTCTGTCTCCGGTCCTTTTCCGGTGATCCCCGACCATTTGGACCTCCGTCACATTTCGCCGAGTCCCGATCATCCTTCGCCTCACCATAACCTAGCACCGTCGTCCTGCAACTATCAAAGACAAGAGAACACCATCACATAGCAATGTCCAAAATGATATACAATAATTATCAAATTGCTCAAAATAAATCACGTTTCATTCATAAAGTCGGCACTATTGCCAATCATAGCCCAGTAGTACCGCAAGTCCGGTACTACCGCGTCTTGGCCTTCTGTAGTGTCGATCACCTAGAAACCCCCGAGACTACTTGCTCTGGAAAATAACTACCGTCATCTAAGGGTCGGTAGTACCGCAACCCCAATCAGGGTTCCAAATTTCGGTCCGAAATTCAAAATCCGGTCCGGTAAAAAAATTTGAAAAAAAATCGAAATGCTACAGTGTAAATGAAATCTCGTAAATCTACTTGCTTTAGTAGAAATCTCAGTGATTTCTACTAAATTTCAAATTTTTTTGCCGGATTTTTATTTGTTTTGGGCGGATATGATTGGATTTAGGTTGAAGATCATCTACAAAAAATTTCAGATTTTTTTGACGTGTTTTGACCATTTTTTGGTCAGTTGAAATTTTACCGAAATCTCGGATATTTCGGCCGAAATCTCGGGAATTTCGGCCGAAATCTCGGGAATTTCGGCCGAAATCTCGGATTTCCCGGTAGAATTTGAACCGGATTTGAAATTTGAATTTTATATTTCGAACGGATTTTATTTGAATTTCCGAAATCTCGCCGAGATTTCGGATTTCGGGCATGTCCGAGATTTAGCTCAAAACGAAATTTGTATCCTTGACCCCAATACTACCGCTCCAAATGTCAGTACTACTGCCGTCACAAGGCCAGTACTGCTGTCGTCACAAGGCCGGTAGTACCACAGCTTGGCAGCACCGTCATTACAAGGCCGGTAGTGTTGCCTGAGACAGACAACTCAAATTGCTTCATTTTGAAAATCCAATTTAAATCAAACTCAAATCTGAGCACCTTGCTCAAATACTCATCACGAACATATATAGACCTCCACATAGTCTTTCATCTTCAGCCAAAAGGCCCAAGAACAAGATAAGTTTACGACGAACAATGTCTGGTCCTGTGAGCACGTCGCAGTCTTCCCAAGGATACGGTCCATTTCTAATCTCATAGCTCGCCATTCCCCGGGCGTCATCTTCTTGCAGGTAGCTGGGTAACCCACCACACAATACTTTGATGATATCTCCACCAGGTTTCACTTATCGTTTTGACGAAAATGGCGCGAAAATCAATTTTTAAAAATCGACAAAATCGAACCAAAATCGGTCAAAAATCACATAGTTTTAAAAATCAAATTTTTTGAAAAAAATTTAAAAAATCGACGATTTTCATGGAAAATCAAATAGACTTGTTGAACTTTTTTGCGGTCGATTTTTGAAGCGATTTCCACCTATTGTCGACCGGTTTACATAACGTAATTTTTTTTGAATTGAATTGCTTTATCAAGCGGTTTAAGAAGCCGGATCATATTGATACAGACGAAAAGCAAGCAATATTGGTCGATTTTTTGAACCTGCTCTCCGCCTGCTTTTGGCTTTCGCATCAATCGTACTGTAGGAGGTCACGGAGTATATCTACAGCCTCTTCCATGAGGCTCCATGGAGAAGATACGATCGTACGAGGTGTTGTCTTCTCAGGACGAAAAGAGATATGCATGGTCACCTGGTTCCGTCGACGTAGAGGATGAGCAGCACTGGAATCACTTCTGCATTCTGGTACAGATTAATTACATCAATGCAATACATTGGGCTATTTCTAAGAGATACTAAAGTTTAACGGATGAAGGTATCAAAAGTACAAGAGTTTAAAGGATAACTTGCTGTTGCCTCTCAAGGATGATAAAAACTCTAAAATTTATGTATATTTTCATTTGTTGTTGCCTCTCAAGGATGATAAAAACTCTAAAATTTATGTATATTTTGAAAATTCAAATACAAATAAAATATCAATAATTATTACGACGGGGAGTGAATTGGCTATGGAATCAGAGATTTGGAATTCCCTTCCGAGAGCGGAGCTGTTTAGTTGCCACCAGAATTGAAATTGAAGTTTGCGGATGCTAATTCCTAAATGTGGTGTAACTGCAGAATCCAAACAGACCCAAAGACGTATATACAACTATGGAAATAAATTCTATGGTGTCGTGCTGCATAAAGGGACTTGTGCAGCACCACTCGGATGGGCGCCAAGTGTTATGCCAGTGATCTGCACCGTTGCATTAATTAAGGGGATTAATTGCATTAATTAAGAGATTAATTAACTGAAGCATTAATTGCATGCAGACGGTGCAGATTCATTGACATAACACGTGGCGCTCATCCAAGTGGTGCTGCACAGGTCCCTTTGTGCAGCACCACACCATAAAATTTATTTCCGCCAAATACGGACATCTGGAACGCCACGACGGACATCTGGTGTGTGCCAGAGGCAAAAGAGAATTTGGAATCCACGGAGGAGATATGCTTCTTGGTGCTACCCCATACCAATGGAAGAAGAGTCTCGAACATCACACAACATGCTGAGGTTGCTGTGGTTAACGTTGTTGTCGAACTGAAATTCTCTTCTAAAACTGATAACCTGGTGCAACGCGCAAGTATTTGTCATACTCACCGAGTGCGCCAGCGCCAGCATGTGGTCGTATGGAGTATTTCTTCTTCTTCGAAGTAGCAGTATGAAGCACTGCTATTTGGCATATGTTGGGCGTCGCTAAATAATTATCTTTGAGCCGTTGTTACTCACCTGGCTCATTTACTCGTAATATTGTTCCACAATCTACAGCACGGAACCTGTAGTAACACAGGTTAATTAACCTTGTGGGACAAAGTCCACACCCCCAACCACATGGCATCTAGTTTCTTTACCGCCTATCTCGTGCCATAGTTCAAGGTCTGAGCTACTAGACTTTTTACTCTGATAATACCAAAATTATATTAAAATAGTACTAATAGGTAACAAAAATTTAAAGGATCGAGATACTAACTTTTAACACTTTCTGATACTTTTTTAATATAAATTAGTATATTTAAAAAATGATAAATAATCTTGTAAATTATACTTTCAGATCGACTTCCGTCCCGAAAGAGGGAATCCACGGGACGAAAGAGCAGTAGCGATGGTTTCCGTCCCTACGAGGGCGGAGAGGTAGGAACAAATCGTCATGACACGTCAACTGAAAAGCTTGTCTCATGCGCCGCTCGCAGTGGTAATTAGCGGTAAGTGCACGGTATATTCTATGTGAAATAATACATATTTTTATCCTGATTGCAGATGATTAGCGAATGAGAGCAACCATACCTCTAGACCACCTGGTAGGCAAATACACTGCTACCCTCCCAGATGTCGCTATCGACACTATTATGAGTACTGTGCCTTTTCTCGATAATAATAATGATCCTGTACCTCGAAAAAAAAGATTTTGTATATAGCTTTGTATCTTTTATAAAGGGTATTTTTTTTTCTTGTCATGTAGATTAATAAGATATTAAAAATAATTATATTATCTTTAATTATTATCACTAAGTATGATACCTAATGCATGTATACAGAGAATATAAAGTAAATATAATATTTATTAGGGGTAGAGGACTATTAAACAATACATCGTATAAACTTGAATAAGGAGTATGTTGACAAGAAAAAAAATCGAAAGTAAAAATATCTATATTGAGTTGCCGTCTTTTTACATTTCCGTGAACGCTTCAATGTTGCATAGAGGGCCAAAATTGTAAAATAATTTAATAGAGGCTAATTTTAAAAAAGCTACAACTATAAAGTTTTCCATTTTCGTCACCCCTCGACGATGCGCCTTTTCTAAAATATTTTCTGTCTAGTCGTTGTACTCCACGACAAAAATGACGTCGTCCACGGAAATTCCATCTGTCTAAATATTAAAAACTGGAGCGCTCACTTGGCTACAAATAGTAGCTGTTTCAGATATCGATATTATCTCTAAAATATAATTTTAAATAATAATTTATATTATAATATATTTATAAAATATAAAAAAATTATAATATTATTTTTTAAGAAATTTTTTTATATATCATCTAAATATTTTTTAAACAATATTAACAACTAAAATTTTGAATGTACATGTATGTAAAACAATAAGACCAAAAAGGCAGTAATAGTATCGATCGTAGTAGTAGCGATCTGGCCAATAAATGGCCAGTAAACCAACAAGATTTTAAATAGACACACACCAACATGGCACTAAACTTTTTTTTATTCCGTTCTCTTTTGTTCATTGTGCCAGAAGGATCCATGGAGTTTGCCCTCGAGAGCATGCAAACTAAATTAACAGGGGGAATTAAAACAAGTCCCCCCAAACACAGAGAAACTCCCGTCTCCTCGTCCCGACGTCTCCTCTGTTTCGTCTTATTGCTTGCTACTCCCTGCACACCCAGACGCCCGCTGCTCAGCGTCCACGGTCTCGCCGTCGTCCGTCGACGCCAGGATCAGCTCCGGTTGCATGGACGCCGGAGCAGCCTTCTTGATGGAGCCGTCGATGCCGTTCGGCCGGCCCAGCGCCTTCAGCGCCAGGTGCGCCGCCTTCTGGCCGGAGATCATCATCGCGCCGAACGTTGGGCCCTGCAACCACCACGCACAAACGAATTCGTTAGTCCAAGAACCGAGAGAGATTCCAACAGACCCTGCCGTGATGCAAGATTTTGCCCTTTCGTACGTACCATTCTCGGGGCGCCGTCGATCTCGGCAACCTCCATGCCGGTGACGATCATGCCGGGGACGACCTCGCGGGTCAGGCGGACGATCTCGTCCTCGGCCGTGTTCATATCAAGCGCGCGCATCCCGGGCACCGCGTCGATCATCCCGATGTCCTGGAGCCGTTTGACTCCGGTGGCTCCGAATGGCCCGTCGTGGCCGCAGGAGCTTACAACCACCTTCGCCTCCATGATGTTCGGGTCCATGCACGACTGGGTGTCGTGGTTCATGGACACGAGCGCCCAGTTTGTGACCACGCCTCCGACGCGGTCCTCCTTTACGATGAGGTCTTCCACGGCGACGGCGTTGAACAGCTTCACGTTTGGCCGCGCGAGGAGGCGACTCATCACGGTGGAGGTGAAGAGCGCGGCGTGCTTAATCACTACATAGTCCTCTTGCTCGTCGTACGCGATGCCGAGCTCGTCGAGGAACAGTGCGGCCGGCCATGCGGACGACCATGGCGGAAAAGAGCCGCGTGAGCCGAGCCGCCGCCGTGAGACCGATCGCTCGATGATGGCGATGCTGATGGAGGGGTCCTTGGACAGCTCGTACGCGCAGGACAGCCCCGCGGAGCCGGCGCCGACGATGACGACGTCGGTGTCGGCGTACGTTATCATATCCATCATGTATCGACGGGTCATCTCGCGAGAGACGATGGACTCCTTGATGGGGCTGAACTTGATGGCGTTGAGGTCGTAGGAGGGGTGGAGGAGGAGATGGAGTTGCAGATGGTGCTTGGCGCGGGCGGCGACGAGGAGGGGAGCGGCGGCAGCGGGAGGCGGGCGCCGTGAAGGAGGTCTTGAGGAGGCTGGAGGCGGTGGTGGCCATGGCTGCCATGTGGGTGGCTCCGGGCTCGTCGCAGGAGGAGAACTGGGAGCTTCCTGGGGTTGAAGAGATGGATGGAGCTTGGGATGGGAGCGTGAGAGGATAAGGCGCAGCGGTGGCGAGGTATAAGAAGACGAGGCAGTGTGCAAATATCTGGAGATTGTGTCTACGTGGCAGCAGATTGGAGGGGGTGGGCTTTGGATTGATTGACAAGATATTTTGGGAGGGTTTATGGAGGCCTTTTGGTAAGAAACTATATAACTACATATATATAACCCCTTTTATACTTTCAGGTGTATGTACTCCCTACCTCTATTTGGTTAATAACAATTTTCTAATTAAGCGAAACCGGTTAACAACTTCTATTTATAGAATGTGCTTTCACTTGTGTAACACAAGTTAATGCGTATGGAGCAGAGAGTACATACTCGTATGAATGCATTATATATATATATATATATTGTCGGTGTTTCGTGCACCGGCAATACGAATTTATGGTCGGATGGGGTCGCGCGCTCCCTCTCCCCGAATGGTCGACTCAAGGAGTCAGAAGATGTATACTGGTTCGGGCCGAATGTCCCTACTCCAGTTCGTGCGGTGTGGATGTATTGATCTTTGGGAGATGGACAAGGGGTGTACAAGCGAGGCGGAGGGTCGGCTGTCCGATCTCCTTGATGTTTTCGCTAGGGAGTTGAGGCTACCTAGAAGACTGTTTTTTCTCCGCGCCCCTCCCTCTCGGGCCCTGCCTCTCCTTATATAGACGGAGGAGGCAGGTTACACGGGAGTTGGGAAAACTACGAGGAAAGGGGCCTGCACGTCTTGAAGTCTGGTTCCTGTCTTGTCCGACCGACCCCTGCCCGTCCCGAGGCAGGGTTGGTGGTTCTGTGATGAGAGGTCTTGCGTAGTGCTGTCTGGGTGGCGTGTCGCGTGATGCTCCCGTCAGCCTCGGTAGCTTTAATGGCGCTTGACTTTGCCTTGGCATCGGGAGTGGGCGTACTCCTCTGCGGTGTGCCAGGCGACGAGACGGGGGCTTGACTTCTTCGGTGGCTCTTCTGACAGTCTTGGGAAGGAGCCGCCTACCCCGGTACGGATGTCAGGGGATGCTGCGCATAAGGCAGCCGCGACATCGGGCGTGGCCCCTGGCGCTCGTCGCTGGTGGAGCTTGCTGACCGCGAGCTCCAATGTTAGGTGGTCGGAGCCCACCGACCGCCTCGAATCGGAGTCCGCCGACCGCTCAGGGTCGGCCTGCACCGGCCGGTTCGCTCCCGCGCCCAAGTACCTTTCGGCGGTCTTTGGGCCTTTATCGAGGTTGGTCACCCGTTCGTGCTTCCGGCCGATGGGGGTACCCATGGCATGGGTACTCGTCATGCCCTCGAGCCCGGAGCGGGTCGGAGAGCCGCCGGGGTTTAACTCGCGGTGGTAGCCGTCGGCCCGGAGGTCGGTGATGCTAGGTCGTCGTGACTGCCTGGGAGCCGCGCCAGCCTAGAAGGGGCCCGGGTGCGCGCGAGCGCACCTGGTGGGTGTACCCCCAGAGCCCCCGAGCGGGTCGGAGGCCTGGCCGGGGTTTAGCTCACCTGTAGTCGTCGACCCGGAGGTCGGTGGCGTCTAGGTCGGCGCGACTGCTTGGGAGCCGCGCCAGCCTAGAAAGAGCCCGGGTGCGCGCGAGCGCACCCGGTGGGTGTAGCCCCCGAGCGGGTCGGAGAGCCGGTCGGGGGTTTAGCCCGGCAGGACCCTGGCAAGCCACGCCGTTCGTGGGTTTTTTCAGAGTCGGGTGAGCGAACGCACGTTTGCCTTCGTCGGCTTGAACGTCGTGCTCGTGCGAGCTACTATCGGGTAATCCGAGTGGAACCTTGGCGATCTCCTCGAGGGGATCGTTTCCAGCGGGCGTAGCTCCGTCGTGGGCGTCGGAAGCCGGCAGGCGTTCCATAAAAACCTTTCCTTACTGCGTCCGCGCATCGGCCGCCGGGTCGTCCGCCAACCCGGAGCGCGGCTGGCCGCCACTCATCGATGAGCTCCGCGGGAGAGTGTGAGGTATGGTCTCGGACGCGGGCCACAGTGATTGGGTCGTCCGCCGACCCTAACTAGTGGCCCTCTGGGGGCTCACTGCGACCCGCCCCTCGCTCTCTTTTTTTACGTGTTGGGGCGGCTTTCGTTCCAGCTGGCTGGATTCGGCCTTCGTAACCCTCAGCACGGTGCCGGGCCTCGGGCGCGAGCCCGCAGGCCGCTTGCTCTCCCGAGGCCGGGCGGCCCAGTGGGCCGTTTTCTTACCTTTCTTGGCATGGGGGCGCCCTGGCCCGTTGTGGCCGACGGGGCCTGCGATGCGGCGTGGCCCTTGCGGGCGCGGCGGCCGTCTGTCGGGCGATTAATGCTTAGTGGGGTTTAAATGGGGCTGCGGCACGTTATCAGGAGTAGTGGGCGTGGCGTGGTGACGGTTGGCGACTGCGTCGGTCCGCGCGAGGTGGCGTCGGTTTGGCGCGGAGGCGCGCCCGGTCCCGCCAGGCAACTATAAAGGAAGGAGAAGGCGGCGCGGAGGGAGCAAATACACCAGCTCGTGTCCTCTCGAAAGAAAAGGAGAGAGAACGCAAGGGGAAGAAGAAAGAACTTCTGCTTCGTCGCGCCGTCCTCCGCTCCCCCACGCTCATTTGAAGATGTCGCTGGCCCCGCACTCGGCCGCGGCGGGTCGTTACCTTGGCTTGGAGAGGAAGGAGCTCCTTCCCTCGTGGCCTCAGTCCGGCTGGCGGGTGCCGTTGGCCGGGACCGAGGTCCCCGAACTGGAAGACGGCGAGATAGTCTTGCTGGCGGCCTTCTACGAGCGGGGTTTCGGCCTCCCACTCCATCCGTTCGTCCGGGGGCTACTGCACTTCTACGGTGGGGAAGTTCACCACCTGAACCCGAACGGAGTCCTCCACATCGCGGTCTTTATGACGCTGTGCGAGGCCTTTCTGGGGATCGAACCCCACTGGGGGCTCTGGCGCCACTTCTTCTTTGCGAGGCCGCCATCAGATGCCGCCGACCTCCTCGGCGCCCTCGCGATCCAATCAAGCAACCACCGCAGGTCGTCCTACATCGACGTGAAGCTGCCGACGTCCAACCGGGGGTGGCACGGCGAGTGGTTCTATGTCCGGAACATCGGTGACAGCGCCCCGGCCTTTAGCGGGAATCCACCGAAGTCGCATCCCTGCTGGACCTGGGGTCCCGACGCGAAGGACCGGTCGAAGGTGGATTTGATTCTCGAGAAGCTTGCGGACTTGAAGCGGCGGGGTCTGACAGGCAAGGTGGTCCTCAGCACGTTTATGGAGAGGCGCATCCAACCCCTCAAGGATCGGTTGCGTCCCATGTTTGAGTACATTGGGCCGACCGACCCTGCAAGGTCGTCGGAGCGGGAGCTCCCTCCGTCGGAGATCCTCGCGCGCGTGTCCGCAGTCTCCATCGCGGGAGATACCGAGCCAGCGGGCGAGGCGCCTGCGCCGTTCTCGGCGCAGAATCCTCCGGACTTGGTACGTCCGGTGGCTCCTGTTTGCTTTTGTTTTGTTCTGCTCCCTCGTCCCCTCATCCGAGCATGTTCTCGCAGGGGCTCGGTGGACTGATCTCCCGCCCCTTGCTGCCGGGGGAAAAGGAGTTGAGGGCGGCCGCGCGCCTCGAAAAGAAGAAGCAGGACGCCGCCCTGCTAGCGAGAAAGGTGGCCACCAAGACGCGGAAGAGGAAAGAGCGCGCGGACCAGGCCGCGCGTGGCGAGGAGGTCTCGGAGGAGACCTCGAGTGAGGGTGACGAGGAGTCGTCGCCGAGCGGGGAAGAAGAAGTTCTGAGAGCGACTCGGCGGGTGTGGGCAGGTCCCGGCCCGCGGGGCGGCGACCGCGGCTCCTCGGAAGAAATCGCGGGCGCAGGTTTGTCTACGAAGCAGATCCCTGTCGCCTCCTCGCAGGGGTCCGGCGAAGAGGGCACGTCAGGTGCCGGTTGTTCGCTCCTCCCGGTAAGTGACTTTGGCAATTCCTCCGGTGCTGTCTTCTTCTGTAATTCCTGACCGACCGCTGTGCGCAGGGGCCTCACCAGCGCTGGGAGGGCACTGAGTCCTACTTCGGCGGTGAGGAATCGCCCTCTCCGATCTGTCCGGGCGTCACGGTGGTCGTCGGGGCGAGGATCGTCGGATCGCCTCGCGGTAGGGGCCCGTCGGTGAAGACGCCGCCGGAGGGGACGATCTCGGCCGCCGGATCGACGTCGCGCGGGCGAAGCTTCGGGCGTGCTTCGCCCGTCGTCGACCCGATGAGACCGGCGAATCTGTCGGCCCTGCCTTCCCCGTCTTGCCGCGCCGTGGAGGTCAGCGCGCTGTCGCCGGGGAAGCATCGGGTTTCTGGCGTTCGCAACGCCGGCGGGCGAATCCGCCGCCCGCTGCCGGGCCGCCGCCGATTCGGTCCGAGTGTCGTCGAAGAAGCGGCACCGGCCGCCACAGCGTTCCGGCCAGGCGGGAAATCAAGTCGAGGCGATCGCCGTCGCCCGATCTTGGCCCGACCGACCGGCCGGGGTCCCGCGCGTTCGATTTACGGGCGGCGTAACGCGCGGATTGGGACGCGTTCGAGGAGGAGATGGGAAGGATCCACGCCGACCTTACTCGTTGTTGACGCCGCGTCAAAGGCGAGGAAGTCCATTGCTCAGAGTCCCGCCGGCCAGATCGGTAAGTCCGACGATTTGTCTTTTGTGCATCTCTCGACCAAAATGGAGATCGACCAGGCGGGTATTCGCAGCGCTTGACATCCCGGCGGTGGACAAGTCGATGTTCCTCCGGCACTTGCACACCGGGAGTGCCGTAGGGAAGAGCTGCTCGACGCCGGAGGGCGCTTGTTGCCGAAAGCAAGGAAGGGCCGCCACGGTGGTCACGTGGGGAAGTCACCGAAGCCTTGCGGGAGGCTCGGCCGATCGTGGAGTCGTTGACCGTCGAGGGAGAGAGGGCCAGGTCGTCCCTGGTGGAAGCGAAGCGGCCAAGACTTCGCGGTCCGCGCAGGTATCCGCCGGCGAGGCCGCCCTCTTCCGAGAGGAATGCGAGTCGGCCCGCAGGAGGCCGACCGGCCATGGCGAAGCGGGATCTTGCTCGGGGAGCTCGTGGCGGCGAGGAGCTTGCCGACCGTGCCGCGCCGATCGAGAAGCACGTGCCAAGGTCGAGGAGGAACTTCGGCGCCAAAGAGGCCTCCGTGGCGGTGAGTAATTCAACCCCTTGGAGCCATCATGCGACGGGCGTCTTCGACGCCGTCTCTCTTTTCTGTGTCCTGCAGAAGTCGCGAAAAGACCTTAGCGACGTGCTAGAGTCGCGAAGGGCGGCGGTGGAAGAACGGGATGCGGCGGTCGAGTCACGTGACTCGGCCCTCGTGGATAAGCGGGTGGCGGAGAGGGACGCGGCCGATACGACGGCCGAGCTGACGGTCCTCCATGTGGGCATCCAGGCCATCTGCGCGATCCATTTGTTCGGGCTTACTCGCCCCGCCGCCATCCCCGCCATACTTGGATGGGTCCCTGAGCGCGTCGAGGCGTCGGTGCGGGAAGCGGCGGTGCTTGGCGCTTCCTCGGCCCTGGTCAACACCGTCTCTTACTATGACGGCGTCGACCTTGAGGCGGTTGGGAGCGGCGTCGCTGCTGACCGAAGCGACGAAGAAGTCGACGCTTTCATGACCCGGGTCGATCCGTGCGCCCAAGAGATTGCCGGCCGGATCTCGCCGCGAGAAATCCTCCGTCGGACGGAGGGAGACGATTAGTATCCCTATTTTTTGCTTTTTTGGCAGTGTATGTAATGAACATGATTACCCTGACCGAGTTCGAAGTGTCGGGTTGCTTTAAGTTATTTTGCTCGTTTTATCCCGTGCTTCTTCTATGAATTTGGGCAATCTTACGACCATAGCTATAGGGCCCGCGGGGGTGCCCTGAGAGCGTAGGTGTTGCCTCAATCCCGTTCGGAGGGATCACGGGATAGGACGAGCTATCTCGAGCGATAGCTTTGCGGAGGGGTGCCTAGGTCGGACCGCCCTCTTTGCGAAGCTTGCGCTTGATAGGTTAGATCGCTGACCCGAGCGGAGGTGCTTCGACCGTCCCTAGCTTCTCTTGCTCAGAGGACTCGTTTCCCCCCGCAGAGTGCCACTGGCCGTGAGTCGCGAGGCGAGGCCGTAGTACTTTTGGGCTGGGGAAACAAGTCATGAGGTAGATAGCTCGGTCGGTCGGAGTACGGCTTGGGTTAGCGACCCGAACGCTTTCTAACGACGACCGGGGTTGGTCTGCCCTGGTCGATCAAACTATCTTCTGCTCGGGCGGCTTTCTTTCTACGTGGAATGCTACTCGGGAACCGTAGCCGCTGGGGCTTAGGTTGTAGCATTCGGTTCGAGGAGGCTGCCGCGAGGGAGATTTGTTTGATCGGTCGGCTTGCCGACCTAAATCGAAAGGCTCCATCTGCCCGTCGCTTGGCCCTTTGCTCAAGTAACCTCCCTTTTGCTCAAAGTGCTACCTCGGAGCCGTAGCCGCGGGGGCGTGGGCTGTAGCATTTTGGGTTTGAAGAGGTTATTATGAGGGGGTAGCCCGGTCGGAGTGGTTACCGGTCATCGATCTAGGTCGCTGACCCCTGAGGTCGGGGAAGTAGCCCCCGAGTGGTGCGTGGGGACTGGGGGTACAGTCGCCACGCACCGCTTGAGTCCGCAGAAGGATTTAAGTTTTCTTTTGGAGATAAGTGTGGATTAACTCGCCTGGGGGATCGTGCCGATTTCGGAACTGGTGCTGGGCGCTTCGTCTCCTGCGCCGTTGCGTGACCCCAAGGCGCTTCGTCTTCTGCTCCTCCCGGACTGTTTTGGCTATAAAAGGGAAGGCGCCGACGCGCCCGTCACTTCGGCAAGACTGCCGTCAAACAAACTTGCTTCGCGTGCTATGGCGGACCGCTACACACAACTTCGCGAGGAGGTGGGCGACGAGCAAGCCTGGCTGCGGGTGGTGGCGGAGGTCGAGGCCGAAGCCGTGCGCGGGGATGCGCGGCGAGTCGGCATCCTTGTTGCGGGCATTCCCCGGCTGTGGGAGGTGAGGGCGCCGTTGATCCGGGCGGTGACTGAGCGGCGTCACGCGTCGTTTGGCTGGCTGGGCGCACACCAGGAGGAGTATCGCGCCTTTGCCGAGTAAAGGGACCTTGGCGAGTGGTTCCTTTTTGGGTTGGGCTGATGTTCCTCCTGTAAATAAAGTGACCGTGTTTCTCTTTTCGTCTCTTTTCGCTCCTTCTTCTCTTTTTTTGTGTTGAGATCTAGTCCTCGTTCTTTCGCACGTGATCAAAGGAGGACAGCTTCGGGACCTCTGCTTTCGGGGCGGAGGTCGTAGTGCTCCAGATCAGCAAAACGAGAGAGGTTCGAGAGAGAGAGAAACCACTTGGTCGGTCGTCCGACCGCTGCAGCTTTCTTTGCTCAAGTGTTTTTCGCATGGTACAAAAAAGAGGAGAGAGGCCGACTATGGATAGAACCTTCTCAGCTTCTCTATGTTCCAAGCGTTTGCAAGGAGATTTCCTTCAGCGTCTTCGAGACGAAAAGTGCCGGCCGAGGACCTGCGATGGTGAAAGGGCCCTCCCAAGGCGGGAGAGCTTGTGCCTGTCCTTCGCGGATTGGACTTGACGCAGCACTAAGTCGCCGACTTAACGAAGCGGCGCGGACCCGTCGGTCGTGGTAGCGACGCAATACCGCCGATATTTAGCCGATCGCAAGACCGCAACATCCCGAGCCTCGCCGAGTTGGTCGAGGTCATCCTGCCGCTCCTCGGTCCCCGTGGCGCTGTTGTAGTTCTGCACCCTTGGCGCATCAGACTCAAGGTCGGTCGGGAGCACACCTCCGCTCGAGCACTAAGAAAAAGGCGTGAACCCGGTTGACCGGGTTGGTGTGGTTCGTAGACTCCAAAGAACGGGCGGTAGCTCGGCCACCGCCCCGCGAATTTCTTCGGGCTGAAGATTCGCGGCTTGAGTCCTGGAGGATCATGCCGCTGGCTCGCTCGGCTTTGTCCGTTGGCTCGGGTGTGCCACGCCGCCAATCGACTCGGATATTGAAGTTGTCGCAGTAACTCGAGGAACTCCTTTCCGTGAATCTGCGCCCCGTTGTCGGTGATGATGGAGTTGGGCACCCAACCGTAGACAATATCGCGGAAGAAACTTGCTGCCTGCGCCGATGTGATCTTTGCCAATGGCTTTGCTTCGATCCACTTTGTGAACTTGTCTACGGCGACAAGCAAGTGAGTGAAGCCCCCGGGCGCCTTTTTGAAGGGTCCGACCAGGTCGAGCCCCCAAACCGCGAAGGGCCACGTGATGGGGATCGTCTGCAGGGCTTCCGCAGAAGATGCGTCTGCTGGCGAAGAATTGGCATCCTTCGCAGTGCGGACGATTTGGGTCGCATCTGCTACGGTCGGCCAGTAGAAACCTTGTCGGAAGGCCTTTCCTACCAGGGACCGCGGCGCGGCATGGTGCCCGCACACCCCGTCGTGGATGTCCAGCAGAAGGTGCTTCCCTTGGTCGGTCGGAACGCACTTCTGAAGGATTCCGGACGGGCTCCTCTTGTATAGGGCGCCCTCGATCAGGACGAAAGACTTAGCCCGCCGAGCGAGGCGCCGAGCCTCGGTGGTATCGGTGAGGCGACCGTTCGTCAACCGATCGACAATCGGTTGCCTCGATCGGTTTCGGCCGCCAGACGCCAAGTCCGACCAGCGGAGTGGGCATCTGGCCGAAGATTAGTGGGGCCGCCCGCCTTTGAAGTCGGCGGCGCCCTCGGCCTTCGGGTCCAACCGGATTGAAGAAATTTCGAGGTCGGAGACGAAGATTCCAGGGAACCGGCCCTTCCCCGAGGCGAGGTTAGCGAGGAGTCGGCTTCACCGTTGTAAGCGTCGGTAGCCGTGATGGAGCTCAAACCCTTGAACTTCTCCTCGAGCTTGCGGACCTCGAGCGATGGCGGCCATCCGAAGCGTCCACGGGGCTCGGTGGCTTTCATCACTTGGTCGACGACCAGCTTGGAGTCGCCGTGAACGTTGAGCCGTCGTGCGCCCCAGTCGGCGGCGATCCAAGGCCATTGACGAGGGCTTCAGTGCTCGGCGACATTGTTGGTGGCGTCGAAGAGTAGTCGTATGGCATACCGAGTTTGTTGCCGAGTGGGGAGATGATGACGACCCCGCGCCCGGCCCGTTCTTGGTGTAAGACCCATCGAAGTACATCGCCCAAGATTCGGTCCTCGATCGCCGCAGGACTTGCGCCTCGGTCCACTCGGCGACAAAGTCCGCCAATACCTGGGACTAGATCGCCGTCCTGGGGACGTACGATATGTCGAGGCCGTTGAGCTCGAGAGCCCATTTGGCGATCCTTCCAGAGCGTCGCGATTGTGGGACGACTTCTCCGGCGGTGAGGAGGTCACCACGGAGATGGGGTGTCGATCGAAGTAATGGGCAAGCTTCCTCTTGGTGATGAGCACCGAGTACTGATAACTCTCAGATTTGGGGATATCGGACCTTTGTTTCGGAGAGCACCTCGCTGACGAAGTAGACCGGCCTCTGCACCTTGAAAACGCGGCCTTCCTCCGCTCGCTCCACAACAAGTGCCGCGCTGACGACCTGAGTCGTGGCGGCGATGTAGAGGAGCACAGGGCTCCACCAATGGCTCGGGCGACCCGGACGGGTGGTGAGGTCAGAAAGGCCTTTAGTCGACTAAAGGCTTCCTGAGCTTCGTTGGTCCAGGAAAAACGGTCGGACTTCTTCATCAGCTTGTAGAGTGGCATTCCGCGTTCGCCGAGGCGGGATACGAAGCGACTTAGTGCCGCGAGGCATCCCATCAGCCTTTGAACTCCCTTCAGATCGTTGATTGGCCCCATCCTTGCGATAGCGGAGATCTTATCTCGGTTGGCTTCGATGCCGCGCTCGGAGACGATGAATCCCAAAGAACTTGCCCTTGGGGACCCGAAGACGCATTTCTCGGGGTTGAGCTTTATGCGAAACCGTCGGAGGTTTGCAAAAGTCTCTTCTAGGTCGGCGATGAGGTCATCGGCCTTCCTGGTTTTGACAACGATGTCGTCGACATAGGCCTCGATGTTACGGCCAATTTGGTCTGAGAAACATGCCTGCATACACCGGTACGTGGCGCTGCGTTTTCGGACCAAAGGCATCGTGGACGTAAAGATGAGCCGTGCGGGGTGATGAAGGAGGTCGCGAGCTGATCGGACTCCTTCATCGCAATCCGTGATAGCCTGAGTAGGCATCCAAAAAAGAAAGGGACTCGCACCCGGCGGTGGAGTCCACGACCTGGTCGATGCGAGGTAATGGGAATGGATCTTTCGGACAGGCCTTGTTGAGGCTCGTGTAGTCAACACACATTCTCCATTGCCCCGACTTTCTCTTTACAAAGACGGGATTGGCGAGCCACTCGGGGTGACGCACCTCCCTTACAAAGCCGGCGGCCAAAAGTTTGGCGATTTCTTCCCCAATGGCCCGACGCTTTTCTTCGTCGAAACGGCGCGGTAGGCGGCAGGTCTAGATCCCGGTCGAATGTTCAGGGAGTGCTCGGCGACCTCCTTCGGGACTCCTGGCATGTCCGAGGGTCTCCAAGCGAAGACGTCTCGGTTTGCTTGGAGGAAGTCGACGAGCGCGCCTTCCTATTTGGTGGTGAGGGCGGACCCGATCCGCACGGTCTTGGTGGGGTCCTCGGGATCCACCGCGACCTCCTTTGTGTCCTCCGCGGACTTGAAAGAGCTAGGCCCCGACTTGCTGGAGTCGGGGGCGGATCCGGAGACCTTCTCCTGGAGCTGGGCGAGCTCGGCGGAAGCGGCATCGCCGAGGCCAGCTCGCGCTTCGCCACGCCAGTTGTAGGCGGTGGAAAGATGTGGCCACGGTGATGACACCTTGCGGCCCTGGCATCTTCAGCTTGAGGTAGGTGTAATTGGGGACCGCCATGAACTTCGTAGCATGGTCGCCCCGAATGGCGTGGTAGGAGCCGGAAAGTCCACAACCTCGAAAGTGAGGCTTTCGGTGCGGAAGTTGTCCGGCTCCCAAAAGTGACAGCAGGCCGACCTGCCGAGGGGTGGGCTGTTGGCTGGCACGACGCCGTGGAAGGGCGCCTTGCTCGGCCGGAGGCGGGCGAGGACTCCAGGGCATCGAGGGTCTCAACATACATGATGTTGAGACTGCTGCCGCCGTCCATGAGCACCTTGGTCAGGCGCTTCGTCCCCACGATGGGGTCGACGACGAGCGGGTAGCGTCCCGGGTGCGGGATGTGGTCGGGGTGGTCGGTCCGATCGAAGGCGATCGGGCATTCCGACCACCTTAGGTAGAAAGGCACGGCCGGGGTCGTCGTGTGGACCTCTCGGTGGGCGAGCTTCAGCCGCCGCTTGTCGGCGTAGCACTCTGCCCCTCCGAAGATCATGAGGCAACCATCGAGCTGCGGGAACTCGTCGGCCGGCTCATCGTCCTTTGCCCCGGCGTCGGGCGCCGGGTCGCGCTTCTTCCCCTTTCCCCGCGACGTCGTGGGGTTCCCGGAGAGGAAACGCTTCAGGACTTCGCAGTCCCGATACTTGTGTTTGACGGGATAGTCGTGGTTCGGGCACGGACTATCCATCAATTTCTCGAATCGGTCGGGCGCCTGCCGAGCCTGCTGTTTAGCAGGTCGGTCGGCAGCGGCGACCATTCGGCCTTCGCGGCCCTGCTTCCCCTTCCGCTTCCTTTTGTCAGGGCGGTCGGAGGGGGTACTGGCCCCGAGGCCGGCTGTCTTGTGGGCCGTCTTCCTTTCGAAGATGGCTCCCACGGCCTCCTCGCCGGAGGCATGGTTGGTGGCGATGTCGAGGAGCTCCTTGGTGTGAAATCATGTGCTGAAAAATTGGCTTTGAACTGAAAAATTAACTTAGATTTGAATTTGCAAAATGTGTTTGTTCATGTGTTTTGACAATTTGACAAGAAACAGTAAGTTACGCATTAGCGCCGGACAAAATTCTCAAGAAACAGTAAGTTTCCCATCTGCGACGGACAGTGTTTTTGGGTCTGTTGTGAACATGTTTTTGAGCCCATGACCGAAGTCATTTTCACATGTACAACGGACTAATTCTTTTTGTCCGTCGTGAATGGACTTTTTCTAGGGTTTTACTTTTGTGAAACCGAAGGCAGACGCTTGGCGGACAAGCTTCCTCGGGGTCCGTGAATGAACTTGTTTTGAGCTCATGACCGCAGCGATTTTTTGATGTACAACGGACCAACTTTGTTTGTCCGTTGTGAACGTGTTTTTCCGCGTTTGGTTGGCTTCTTGGAACAGAAACTTTTCCTTATACAACGGACCAACTTTGTTTGTCCGTCGTGAATGCGTTTTCGCTCAATTAGGGTTTTGAGCGATTTGGATTTGAATTTTGAATGTGAATTTGAAATTTGTAATGATTTCATGATGCTTCTTTTGAAGTGGACTTTATGCAATACTCATGTGAGTAGTTGCATGGATTGACATTGAGTCAAGTCGTGAACTTGTGCTCGGAATTGTTTTGTGGTTTGTTCATGTGCAGGTATTGCTCGAAGACGAATGTGGTCGATGACGGGACCGGAACTAGGTTCATGGAGGAACTGAGGTTCGGGACTAGGTTCAGGAGGAACCGAGGTCTTGGTGGTCAAGGATGTCATGCGGGACGTTCGGGCTAAGAGAATGGTGCACATGAAGAATGGTTAGTCACGTGAGAATGGCAGGAGGTCATTCGCGTGCACAGTGTTAGTCACGTGAGTATGGCAGGTGGCCATACGCGTGCAAAGTGTTAGTCACGTGAGTATGGTAGGGTTGCCATACGCGTGCAAGAGTTGTACTCGGCCAGGTTGGGCCAAGTAGAGTTGAGTTGGATACGGATTCCTTCTAGGGAATAGGAATCGTATTCAGAACTCTTTGTGGGTTGGTGCTTTAAATAGGTGGGGGGTCTCCTGTTGAAAGGCATCAAGTAGAGATGAGCGCATCAAGCTTTGAGCTTGGTTTTAGGGTTTGTACTCTTTTGATGAGAGTATTTTAGACAAGAAATAAAGATCAATTCTTCCAAGATTTTTGCGTGCTCACAAGAACCACGTCGCTACAAGATTTTCTGTTTTGGTTCTTGTTTGCATGCTTGTTCTAGTTCTAGATTGGTTTTTGTTCTTCAAGTTTTATCTTGATTTGATCCATCAAAAACCTCTCTAGGATATTGATCTAGTGTTTCTCAAAGTCTAGTTGATCAATCTTTTGTCGTTCTTGTTTAATCTTGAAGTTTTGATTAGTTTGATTCTCGTCAAGTTCTGGATCAGCAAGCTTGCGAAGCTCATAACTTTGATCCGTAAGTCCGATCGAGCTGATTCTTTTTGGGTTCGATTCGTATTGGAATCTAGTTTCTTGTGTCCAAATTTCAGATCGTTTCGACGGTTGGATCTCCGGGAATTCTCGTTTTACCAAACCTCTGTCATTCTGTTTTTGTCGAAAACGAGGCAATTATTTGGTTCTGTTTTGGGGTGAACTTTTAATAGGTCAAGAATTTGGTTTTAGCTTCCGCACAATCATTCACCCCCCCCTCTGATTGCTATATTCGTATACTTCGATCCTACAAGTGGTATCGAGCAAGGTTTTTCTAATCTATCTTAATCGGTGATTAGATCAATGGATCATTATTCGACAAAACCTTGTGTGTTCAATGGTGTTGATTTTCAGTTTTGGAAGGCCAAGATGGAGGCGTTCATCCAAGCTCGAGGATTCGCAATTTGGGAGAAGGTCTACAAGCCATATGAAGTCCCTCGCAAACGACAACGCCAACGACACCAATCGCACACATGTTGAAGCAAACAAAGAAGGCGCAACTTGATCATCCAAGGCTTGGGACGTAGCGACTTCGATCGTGTGATTCATCTTCGATCCATATGAGGTATGGAAATCTCTTTGTGATTACCATGAGGGTTCTAACACTATTAAAGAGGTTCGTCAAGATCTTTACAAAAAAGAATACATGCGATTTGAGATGAAACCCGTGAGTCGCTAGATGACTTCTTTGCACGTTTCAATAAAATTCTTAGTAATCTTCGTCTTTGTTGGAGTTAGCTTTGATGATGCTGCTAATGCTAGACAATTGCTTGGTGCATTAGACATGTCTATTTGGGAGATGAAAGTTACATCCATTAGAGAATCCACCGTCATGAGTACACTTACTTTAGATGTTCTTTATTCTAAGTTGAAAACTCATGAATTAGATGTTTTGCTAGAAAGAATGATCATAAATCAATTGCTTTAACATCTCAATCTAACATATCTCATAATGGTGTCGCTTCAAGTTTTGCTCTATCTTTCTTGTCTTCACTAACCGATGAACAGATTGAGCAATTCCCGGAAAGAAGACTTGTCACTACTCTCTTCTCGCTTTAACAAAGCTTTGCAAAATGTGATAAAGAGAAAGAGAGGTGGTGGTTATCCTCCAAGATGCTATGAGTGTGGTGATCTTGACCATATTCGTCCAAACTGTCCAAAACTTGCAAGTAAAGCATCAAGGGAGGAGAAGGACAACGAGTAAGAAAAGAGAAGAAGAAGTTCTCTCCAAGTGATAGAAAGAAGAAGAACTTCATCAACCGCAAAGTTGTCCATCGAGTTCTTTCCGCTCTTGAACAAGTCAATTTGAGCGATGTGAATTCGAGAGCAATGAGGATGATGCAACTCCAAGCAAGCATGAGTTGACGGGGTTGTGTCTCATGGCCAAAAGCAATGATACCTTCACCGAGGCGATCATGACAAATGACTTCAATGAGGTAGATCCTTCTTACGATGAATTAGCTATTGCGGTTGCTCATCTTGGTAAATTGCTTGATAAACGTGATAAGAAAATTAAGAAACATGATTTTGTTGTGGAGTCATTGAATGCTGAAATTGCTAGACTTAAAACCTTGATTCTCGATGATGATGCTTGCAAATCATGTGACTTAATTTACAATGAGCTTACTTTGCTTAGGAAAGAACATGCTCTTCTCGTTGCATCTAAATGAGAAAAATGATAAACATATTAAACATGCTAGCTGTTCCAATCGATGATTTGCATGGTTTAACTTCTTGTTCTAAATGCTTAACTCTTGAATTAAAATTGAAAGATGCAAATGCTAGGATTTCTCAATTGACTGATAATCTGCTTACACATGAGGTTCTTTCATGCTCTACTTGTCGTAAATGTAAAGAGAAGGTTGATAATCTTTGCAATAATTGTTTAACTCTTGCCAAGAAAGTTGATTATTTGCAAAGTTCTTTGGAACGATTCACTAATGGCAAGAAAAGATTAAACATGATTTTGGATCAATCTAAGGTTAGCTCAAACAAGAAAGGTTTAGGTTTTGATCTTCATGCTTCATATGAAACTAAACCTCGCTCATTATTTATGCTCCTTGCAATGACAAACTTGAGATTTCAAATGAGCCTAAGAAAATTGTCTTCAAATCACCGGCCTTTTATCTTCTACTATGATGAATGCAAATGTTGCTTCTCTTGTTAAAGCAAAACATAATGTTAAGTACACTTGCACTCATTGTGGTAGAGATGGACATTTAGTAGATTTTTGCTTTAGACTAGCCAAACAACAAAAGAAAGAAAAACTAAGGCTAGGTCTAATTTCAGAAAGACACGCTTTGTTTCTCATTATGTGCCTAGGGTGATGCAAACACCTTTTGTTGGTAAGAACACGGAAAAGACAAATCTATCTTTGTGCATAAGAATGCTCGTGTTATGCCCTCTTGTTGTGCGTCGTGTGTCTCAAGATCGATTCCTAAACATCTTATTTCTAACCCCAGCATCGAGACCTCGACACTTTCTGCTTCTATGTAGGCTTCTCACGCGAGGAGGGAGAACATGTGGCTAGTGAATTTCGGATGCTCACTTCATATATTCAGTGATAAGATTTGGTTCTCCTTCACTCGTGCATCTCATGCTGAAAGTGTTGCCTTTGGAGATGCTTCTTCCACTTCTGTTTTCGCAAAAGGCACTAGTTCAAATGATGCAGGTACAAGTGCATATGTTCAGGGGGAGAGTGTCTTTGTTCATAAAGATGATGATAATGCTGTTGAGGACGAGATAATTAGAGGTTTACATGAGAGAATCTTCCCACGTGCTAGTGTGTGCTTGTTTTCAAGCTTCCCACGCAAGGCCACATCGACAAGCTATCAAAAGGATTTTCAGGTATCTTCATAGAACTCAAGATTTTGGCATTTGGCTTTCTGCTTCCTCATGGATTAGTTTAAGAGCTTTTTCTCGATGTTGACTTTGGAGGATGTTGATTTGATTTGGTTCGTGCCACCTCTTGAGTAATCCCTTTTCTTGAGCATATTGATATTGGATTTCACTTTCTTAAAGATCATGTTGAAAAGAAAAAATTGTGCTTCACCATGTGGATACCGAACATCAATTGGCAGACATTTTCACAAAACATTTGTCTTCTTCTCGTTTTGCTTTTATTCGGGAGAACTTGGAATTGTTCATCCAATGGGATTGTTTTGAGGAGTTTCTTTGCCAAGTTCTTTCACTTAATGAGCTCACTTTATCATATTTCTTTATATGTTATGTAATTGAGCTAATATATGATAATCTAATTATCTCACTTGAACTAAAAATGACATTGCGGAATTCCACTGGATCGATTACCTATAGCTAAATACTCTGTGATATCTTACTCTTCTAGGCTTGATATTGAATCCTCTTGACAAATTTGGGCTATGAAGCAAGTGTGGTTTCAACTTTACTCTTTCATAAGACCTTTTAATCACTTTTGCATGTTTATAATCAAAGAAAATGAAAAGAAAAGGGAATCAATAAAAAAGGTTGTTAAAAGCAAAAACCTCAAGTTATGTGCTTCAGCTTGCTTTCCCTAAAAGATAAGATGTATGCTTCAAGCATGCCATTCCCTCAAAGATAAGATGTATGATTCAAGAATGCCACTCATAGAAAATAAAAGAAGTATGCTTCAAGCATGCCACATGCAAATAAATTTTTAAAGATAAAATTGTTCAACTATATTGGAGTTGAAAATAATTGCTCATACGATTTGTTATTTGCTTCAACTTTGAGCCTTTGTTTTTCTACTAAAGGTCTTGCTTAGTACTTGGCTATAGTTGACTGAATTGAGGTTGAGATGCATGTCATTCCCTAACTTGTTAAAATCACATCAAGATCATGTATTTTGCATATTATGTGATATATAAGGTTATATGATCGAATGAGCTCATCTTTTCCTATCTTGGCACTCCCTTGTTTCTCTTTGTGAAATCATTGTTTCAGAAAATTTTGAACAAATTCTCTCTTTTGTACTCTTGATGAATCCATTGTCAAAGGGGGAGAAATTTGGAAATCATTGAAAAGTTTAAAGAAACAGGGAGAGTTGTTAAATTTGAGAATTTTGGGAGAAGTTTGGAGAATTTTGAAATTTTTGGGCACATTGCACATTCACACACATTTTCCTTCTCAGGGAGATTTTGTTTTGCATTTTGGTCAAAGGGGGATTTCTGTGTTTTCTTACTTTGGTCTTTGATCCTTTGGATTTCAAAATCTTTTGTAAAGTGAATGCCAAATGATTCAATTCTAAGTGGTGTTGCCAATGTTTTCATCAAGGGAGATTGTGAAATCATGTGTCAAAAATTGGCTTTGAACTGAAAAATTAACTTAGATTTGAATTTGCAAAATGTGTTTGTTCATGTGTTTTGACAATTTGACAAGAAAGCGATGAGTTACGATTAGCGCTGACAAAATTCTCAAGAAACAAGAAGTTTCCCATCCGCGACGGACGGTGTTTTTGGGTGCATTGTGAACATGTTTTTGAGCCCATGACCGAAGTCATTTTCACATGTACAACGGACTAATTCTTTTGTCCGTCGTGAATGGACTTTTCTAGGGTTTTACTTTTGTGAAACCGAAGCGTGCACGCTTATACGGACAAGCTTCCGGGGTCCGTAATGAACTTGTTTTGAGCTCATGACCGAAGCCATTTTTAGATGTACAACGGACCAACTTTGTTTGTCCGTTGTGAACGTGTTTTTCCGCGTTTGGTTGGCTTCTTGGAACAGAAACTTTTCCTTATACAACGGACCAACTTTGTTTGTCCGTCGTGAATGCGTTTTCGCCCAATTAGGGTTTTGAGCGATTTGGATTTGAATTTTGAATGTGAATTTGAAATTTGTAATGATTTCATGATGCTTCTTTTGAAGTGGACTTTATGCAATACTCATGTGAGTAGTTGCATGGATTGACATTGAGTCAAGTCGTGAACTTGTGCTCTGAATTGTTTTGTGGTTTGTTCATGTGCGTATTGCTCGAAGACGAATGTGGTCGATGACGGACCGGAACTAGGTTCATGGAGGAACCGAGGTTCGGGACTAGGTTCAGGAGGAACCGAGGTCTTGGTGGTCAAGGATGTCATGCGGGACGCTCGGGCTAAGAGAATGGTGCACATGAAGAATGGTTAGTCACGTGAGAATGGCAGGAGGTCATTCGCGTGCCTGATGTTAGTCACGTGAGTATGGCGGTGGCCATACGCTGCAAAGTGTTAGTCACGTGAGTATGGTAGGGTTGCCATACGGCGTGCAAGAGTTGTACTCGGCCAGGTTGGGCCAAGTAGAGTTGAGTTGGATACGGATTCCTTCTAGGGAATAGGAATCGTATTCAGAACTCTTTGTGGGTTGGTGCTTTAAATAGGTGGGGGGTCTCCTGTTGAAAGGCATCAAGTAGAGATGAGCGCATCAAGCTTTGAGCTTGGTTTTAGGGTTTGTACTCTTTTGATGAGAGTATTTTAGACAAGAAATAAAGATCAATTCTTCCAAGATTTTTGCGTGCTCTGATAACCACGCCGCTCTGATATTTTCTGCTTTGGTTCTTGTTTGCATGCTTGTTCTAGTTCTAGATTGGTTTTGTTCTTCAAGTTTTATCTTGATTTGATCCATCAAAAACCTCTCTAGGATATTGATCTAGTGTTTCTCAAAGTCTAGTTGATCAATCTTTTGTCGTTCTTGTTTAATCTTGAAGTTTTGATTAGTTTGATTCTCGTCAAGTTCTGGATCAGCAAGCTTGCGAAGCTCATAACTTTTGATCCGTAAGTCCGATCGAGCTGATTCTTTTTGGGTTCGATTCGTATTGGAATCTAGTTTCTTGTGTCCAAATTTCAGATCGTTTCGACGGTTGGATCTCCGGGAATTCTCGTTTTACCAAACCTCTGTCATTCTGTTTTTGTCGAAAACGAGGCAATTATTTGGTTCTGTTTTGGGGTGAACTTTTAATAGGTCAAGAATTTGGTTTTAGCTTCCGCACAATCATTCACCCCCCCCTCTGATTGCTATATTCGTATACTTCGATCCTACACTTGGTGGTCCGGGGCTTCGCACAGCCCAACTTGTGGACCAGGGCCTCGCACGTGGTGCCGTAGATGAACGCCCCGACGACGTCGGCGTCGCGGATGTCGGGGAGCTCGTTGCACTGCTGGGAGAAGCGGCGGATGTAGTCCCGGAGGGTCTCCCCCGGCTGCTGCTTGCAGCTCTTCAGATCCCAGGAGTTGCCAGGGCGTTTGTACGTGCCCTGGAAGTTTCCGACGAAAAGGTTCGTCAGGTCGGCCCAGCTGCCGATGGTATCTGCGGGCAGATACTCGAGCCATGCTTGAGCCGAGTTCGCAAGATAGATGGGGAGGTACTGGATAACGAAGGAGTCATCCGTCGCTCCCCCAGCTCGACAGGCGAGCCGATAGTCTTCTAACCGCACATCGTTGGTAGCCCCCGTGTACTTGGCTATGTTGGTCGGAGCCCGGAATCTGACCGGGAAGTCGGCGTTGCAGATGCGGCGGGTGAACGCGCGCGGTCCGGGACCGTCGAATCCCGGTCGGGCGGTTATGCGTCGCCCGCTATCGGCGACCTGCGAGGCGCGCCGCTCGGTAGCTCTCCTTCGCGCCTCGAGGGTGGTGCGAAGATCGTGCTTGTCCCCAGCGGTGTCGCACCGGGTGTAGGATGCCTGGGGAGCTCGCAGAGTGGGGCCGTCTTGGCTGGCTCCGTCGACCTGTGAGAGGGGAGTGGCCCAGCGGCCCGGCGGCGCCTGTCACGGAGCCGGAACCTTGGGCGTCTTTGAACGACAAGACGCTCTACCGATCCGGAGGTTACGATAGGTGGCCTTGGCCAGGCTCGCTGGCTCGAGCAGCCCTCGGGCGGCATTGCCGCTGCGGCAAGGTACTGGTTGGCGTGAGGGAAGAACGGGAGGTCGTTCGCTTCCTCACCGATTCTTGTCGATGCACTGACGCAGCGGCGCGCCGAGGCGAGTGGTGGGGTAGGTCGACGGTGCTCGGCTCGGCCTGGAGCTTGTCGAGCTTCGGCCTTCGCCTCTAACTCCTCGCTGTCACGGAGGTCGTGAAGCGTTAGGTGTCTTGTCGTCATCTTCCCGCCGGGATTCCTCCCGCCGCGCGGGAGGAGGGTCCCGAGGGTAACGGGGGTGGAGGATGGCTCCGCCGCACCCGTCATGTTGCACTCACGGGGGTACGCCCTGCGAGGGGGGTACTCCTTGTCGGAGCTGGAGCCGTGGCTGGAGGAATCCGCCAGTAGGTCGTGGAGGGAAGCCGGTGCGTAGCCGGCCATGGCCACGAGTTGCGAGCTCGTGGAGGGTGGCTCCGCCGCTCGCCGCAGTCCGTAGGCGATGTCGCCGGGGGCAGCGCCGGCCACGACAGCCTGCCCGCTGGCCAGCGGGGGCCTCGAGGCTGAGGTTGCTGAGGACGTCAGCAATCGCATCCAGGCTTGCGGAGGGCGTCCGGTCCGGACGGCAGCGGACGAGGACAAGCTCCCCGCCGTAGTGACGATGAAATCGAGGGCGCCAAGCGGATCCGGCCCCTCGACATCGGCGAATCGTAGTGGGAGGAAGCCATCGAGGAGGAGAATGGGAACCGAAGATGAGGATGTCGGTGAAGACGCGAGAGCCCCTACAGCGCGCCAACCGCCGGTATTTCGTGCACCGGCAATACGAATTTATGGTCGGATGGGGTCGCGCGCTCCCTCTCCCCGAATGGTCGACTCAAGGAGTCAGAAGATGTATACTGGTTCGGGCCGAATGTCCCTACTCCAGTTCGTGCGGTGTGGATGTATTGATCTTTGGGAGATGGACAAGGGGTGTACAAGCGAGGCGGAGGGTCGGCTGTCCGATCTCCTTGATGTTTTCGCTAGGGAGTTGAGGCTACCTAGAAGACTGTTTTTTCTCCGCGCCCCTCCCTCTCGGGCCCTGCCTCTCCTTATATAGACGGAGGAGGCAGGTTACACGGGAGTTGGGAAAACTACGAGGAAAGGGGCCTGCACGTCTTGAAGTCTGGTTCCTGTCTTGTCGATCGACCCTGCCGTCCGAGGCGGGGTTGGTGGTTCTGTGATGAGAGGTCTTGCGTAGTGCTGTCTGGGTGGCGTGTCGCGTGATGCTCCCGTCAGCCTCGGTGGCTTTAATGGCGCTTGACTTTGCCTTGGCCTCGGGAGTGGGCGTACTCCTCTGCGGTGTGCCAGGCGATGGGACGGGGGCTTGACTTCTTCGGTGGCTCTTCTGACAGTCTTGGGAAGGAGCCGCCTACCCGTGACGGATGTCGTGGATGTCGCGCACAAGGCGCGCGACACCGGGCGTGGCCCCGCTGCGTCAGGCGCTGGTGGAGCTTGCTGACCGCGAGCTCCAATGTTAGGTGGTCGGAGCCCACCGACCGCCCGAATCGAGTCCGCCGACCGTTCAGTCGGCCTCGCCTGCCGATCGGGTTCGCTCCCCGCGGCCCAAGTACCTTTCGGCGGTGCTGGGCCTTTACTGAGGTTGGTCAGCCCGTTCGTGCTTCCGGGCTGATGGGGGTACCCATGGCATGGGTACTCGTCATATATATATATATAAAGCTTCTTTTCCACTCCCAGGAGTAATTACTCTCTGTACCGTATCTCACAACATAGGGAGTATCTCGCACAACGGAGGGTATATACGTTTAATATACAAGTATATAAGACCATCTAGGTGGTATTTATATTTTTTCAGAGGTGGTATATACACTTTTTAGACATACTCCTTTTTATGTGCGTATATGAAGGTATTTGCAAAATAGGCTAAAAACTATATACTCCCTTACAATTTTCTCATGTGGATCTCATTGGAATATCTTATAATTAGTATATGAGTGTATCCAAAGTGATAAATGAGTATTTCAGTTCGTTTGGGTGGTATTTCAGAGATGGGAGTAATTACTCTCGGAGTAAAAAGTATTATATATATATATGTATATATATATATATGTATATATATATATATAGAGAGAGAGAGGATTGCTAGTGTACTATCGATAGTACAGATCCTCCGTGCTATAGCGTTGTGTTTGCAAAATTCGAAAACGAAATTGTTGATCCAAACCGTGCATTATGTTCATCTCATTGAAATCTCACTACCCACCAAATTTTATATTTTTTGAATTTTTTCTCCTATTTATTTTGTATTTTTCAAAATCCACGATCTAATTAGTTGTGGGGCGTCCAATGCAGCTGGTTTTGAAAAATACAAAATAAATAGGAGAAAAAATTCAAAAAATAGAAAATTTGGTGGGTAGTGAGATTTCAATGAGATGAACATAATGCACGGTTTGGATCAACAACTTCGTCTTCGAATTTTGCAAACACAGCGCTATAGCACGGAGGATCTGTACTATCAATAGTACACTAGCAATCCTATATATATATATATCTACTATTCTAAAGCAGCACTTGGTGGCAGTGGTCCGTTCTTCCCACGTCATTAATTGCCGCTTAATTGCCCTGCTTAATTGCCCTACGCAAGAAACGAAGCGTTGTTTTAATTAGCCAGCTTTCTCAAGAAACGAAGCGTTAAAGATAGATGTTTGATTTTGTGAAATAATTTTTTTATTTTTTAATCTTTATTTTTCGTTATCAATTTTGTTTTTCGTAGCAACGCACGGGTATGTAACTATATATATAAAGTGAGAGTTTCTTCCCACGTCATTTCATCAAAATTACCAGTTATGCCATTATTTAATTACCCACCTCTTTAATTAACCACTCCAGGTGTGGATGAAAGACAACACACAGGACCATTATTTAATTACCCACCTCTTTAATTAATTAACCACTCCAGGCGCAAGAAACGAAGCGTCAGAACGCTTCATTTACATAGAAATACTGCTTCAATAGTGTCCTATTGTATAAGGTATTATTTGCACAACATATTTTCTTGTTTCATGTTATCGTAATAGCAGGACAGCCGTTCAAAATGTAGATACCGTTGCAACGCACGGACACCTTACTAGTATATATATATGTGTGTGTAGGCTAAAAAAGCGGTGACTACCAAAAGGTTTGAAACAGCTTTTGGGTGAATCAAACTCAATAATTACGACCTTTTACTCCACCTATCTATATGTATCTAGAATTATCTTGACAAATAGTCCTCGTGTATAATATTGGTTATAACGAGAATTTGCGACAAAGAGGCCATGAATTACATAATTTGATTGTCACTAGTGCCTTTCTGGACCAAAAGATATGTTCCACGATTGTTACACGCACACCAGACAAATCCCACATCGTCTTTGGTAGTGATATGTCTGCATCTGTTTCAAAACAGATATTTGCATGTTGTCAATATCGAGAAATTACGCAGCATGAATTGAGGCCGTTGAAGTCCCTGTCATATCTCGACAGCAAACCAAACCACTTGCGGAAAGAAGCCATTTCTACTATATAATGTTGCAACCTTTTTACAAAACTACAAGGGTTTTGATAAGTTTCATCCGGATGTTTTCTTTACCAACCATCATTCAAATTCTTAGTCATTAGATTTGCTTTTATATCGATGCACACCCCCTTAAATTCGAGGTGGGTTGATCCTATGGATGTGTGATTTGATCGTACGGTCCAAAGTTTGGATGTTTTTTAGGACAAAAACATCCGGATGATGCCTATACACTCCCAAACTACAATGTCATCTTGATTCAAATCAGTGCCACACGGTTTGGTCCATCTGATTCATGAAAGTGACCCTGGATCCAAACAGCCTTTTCTACTGAAATGATCACACATCGTTCTAGTTTGTACCCTTCTCCTCGCCTTTCCCTGGCTGGTGGTGTGATCATGTGACCCGTATAAATTAGCTGGCCAAGCAATATATAGATCATTTCAACCACTGCAGTCTGCAGTTACAGGCCTACAGCTATATGATTTCGACATAAGATATTTTTGCCATGACTCGTGAGTCGGCTCACAATCATTTAACTTAGGAGGTATATGCTGCAGGCTGCAGCCAGCAGGTACCGTACCACGTGTGCAAGAAGGACACGGATCAAATGCAATCTGCGTAGGGGCTATAACTTAAACAGTCTTCACAGGCGTGGACCTCCGGTCAAGCAAACGAATGGTTTAGATCATTTAAATCTGTTTGCTATAGCAACTGCTACAGTATCATTTTGCTATAGTACTTTTAGATCGATCCGAACCGTCTCTTTTTCGATCCAACGGCTCGCGCGCAACTGCTTAAGTTATAGTCTCTTAAAGACTGCATGAGAACCGTGTCCGTGCAAAAAGATTTGTTACATCTGCACAAAGACAAAGCAAGATTTGAGGAGGACACCGGAGGTAAGATTCCACCGGTTCCATCCATGCATGTCATTACCGCATCAATCATATCGTGGTTACGCTAATTCTGTATTAACGTGGATGCGGTAGTCTCATTTGAATATTTATGATTTAATTCTACGTCCGAGGCGTGTCCCACAATCCTACCATTTTTATACGTGATCACTGATGACGAGGCTGGTATGCCTAGTACATGTGCGTACCTTGTTTATCTGTGTATGCATCGTCTTCCTTTCTAGATTAAAGAAGAAGAACACATAATTATTGTGGTTATTATGGATCAAGGAAAGAAACGCGCGCATTTTCAGTAGGAAATTTAGCCCTCTGGAGCACCTGTTGGACGATATTCGCCGTGAACATGGGTGGGTTCAGGTCTTGATCCGCCTAGGTTATAGTCCAAGACATAGGATGAAAAATTCACATAAAATATTTTAAAAAATCACTAAAATTATAAACCAGTCTAAAAAATAATTGATCCAACCCAGGTTTGAGCCTGGTTCGGCCGCCCTGGTCATGAAGGAGCGTTGTGGGTTAATGACGAGTCACATGAGTCCAGTGACTGCAATTCTGGTTTTTGTTGTTATGTTGTTACACATGAGTCCAAATTCTTTATCTTTAACTTTCTTTTCTTTTCTTTTTCTATTTGCTCAAAAAATACGTGTCGCTTTGGAGCGATAATACTAGATCCCCCCCCTTCTTCCTTCATCGATGTTCTTTGAGACAAGCATACAAAAACAGACACCGATGTATTTGAATGAATTATCTTTGCGCGGACGTCATTTCTTGAAGAGATGGTACATGACCTCGATAAACCAAAACTAAACCAGCGAACGAAGAATATGAGACAACACACAAGATGATTATCTAAAAGAATTTGGACCCTCTATGCACAATGCTGCTAATCTAACCAGGAACACGTCAAAATGCCGGATAGGATAGGTTCTAGACTTTTGGATTCGCTTCATCTTTGCACAAGAGACTTAAAAGTCCCTAGCAAAAATCTTTTGATACTCAACATGAGTGTTAACCATCTCGATAGATAATCGTAGATTCTAATTGGAGCCACTCGCAAGAACGTAAACAGATTTCTTAAGTTAACGAGTTCAATGCGCATAAATTTAGGGTACCTACCTTAGCTACGTAAAAGAAACATTTTTTTCTGAAGATTTAAAGCATCATACTAGCAACACAATGGAAAAACATGGACCATATCCGGGCATTTTTCAGAGAGAAACCATGTAGTTGATCGACAGCTACAGCTACCATTAGTCCAATACCTTTTTCTCAGAAAATACAGCGATAAGCAGGTGTTAATTCAACATATCGACTTGCAAATGTATCTTCACTCTATCAAATGGGGAAAAAATTCATCAAGTATCAAAACAAGGTTTATCTTAGGAGCAGTCAGCAGTGTTACTTGGACACATACACACGGGAGTCAGAATCCAACTCGAATTCAGGGTGCCCGATTTGGTAAAAAAAATTGGACATGGGAAAAAAATTGGACATGGGAAATACTACTCGGAATCGGACATAGGTATCGGAATCCGACTCAGATTCGAGTTGTTTGATTTGGAAAAATATTTTGGACACAGGTGTCCAAGTGACACTACTTAGGAGCATTATGAAGATCCATATATCAGCCCTTGGGCTTTATTCTTGCGATTTCCATAAACAAGATTCCTGATCAACTCAACCAGACTTGAGTGACCGAAGGTCTAGTTCAAGGTGGGACCAGGTTTTGCAAATAAACCACATTTTGGTTGAAGCACGTCTGACCAGAAATCTATTCTGGACTTTCGACCACATATCCACAAGATAAGATGCGTAGTTCAAACAGCAACCATAAAATAGGAGAAACTATCATTCCAATGGATTCAGTGGAGAATTGCATTACTGTCGTAGAAACTTGTTGGCAATTCCGGTGACCATTGCAGATGTAAAAAGGAGATTTTATAAGTTGAAGTTGTTGAAGGCATACTTGTCGTATGTAATTACATAAAAAAAACTAAATGGATTAGGTATGGTAGGCTTGGTAGCATTTATTATCAAATTTTAGTTTCAGAAAGATTAATGACAAAGGTAATTGATGATTTTGTTTGAAGTAATACTAGAACAACATGGCCCTGTGTAGGAACAATTTTTTGTAATTAATTATTGTTAAGTGTATGAACAATTTTAATTTAGCACAGGACCAAAAAATATTGTGGCCCAGCGCGTACGTGGGTGCGCTCAGGGTTTGCAAAGCCGACGAAATTCGAGCGAAAATCGCGAAAACCGACCCTACCGAAGCGGCTCGCAAAGCAAAATCGATTGGCATGCCGGCCTAGTTCAAATTTGAATTAAAAAAATTCAAAAAATTTGTAATAATTTATCCAAAAGCTTCCTAAAATCAGTATTAATATTGTTTTAACCCCTAGGACAAAAATGAGTTCAAAAATCGAATTTATTAGCTAGTTTTGTGCCAAAACCGAATTTGAAAATGATGAAAAATGGAAAATGTTACTGTGCAGCCCAAGCCCAATAGGCCTAGCCGGCCCACTACAGTCGGTCCTTCCTTTTTGTGGTCGCTGTGGACCTCTCCGACCGCATTATTGCGCACGCACTTGTTCTCTGGCCCTCCTCCAGCACAAACCGCACTTCCCCTTCCAGATCCGGTCGCCGGCGGAGAGAAACCGAGCGTTGAAGTTGAAAATCGAGAGGTTTGGATCGAAAACCGAGCGGCTCAGGATAGAAATCGAGTTCGCCTGAGGGAACTTCTTGCGCGGCGAAAATCGCCAGCAACCGAGCGGTTTTGGAGCAAAACCGAGCGATTTGCGAGGATAAATCGAGGGATTTCGTCCAGTAGCAGGTGAGTGCTATTTTTGAGTACTAGTTCTTGCTTATTATTTGATTGATTTGGTAGGGTTTCTAGTTTTTACAGAGTTCTTCACGGAGGCAGGTAGTTCAGTCATATTTCTAGGGTTTAGTTGAGCTAAAATACGATAACTGATGTGATCAAAACAATTTTGGAGAGTTGGGATCAAAACTAATTAGGCCATGCAGAAATTGAGCTCAGAAATCCTAACCTATTGATATCGATTTTTTATCGCAAATTAATTAAAAATCGGTAATAATGGAACAAAATTCATAGTCATTTTGATCAAAACAACAGAAGAGTGTTGAATGCTCCCCTATTGATAAATTGAACTATAAAAGTCATACAATTTGAATGAACTTCTTTAAAAATACTCTCTCCGTTTAAAAACAACAGAAGAGAGGTATGTAAGTTATTTTCTCTTATATCTTTCTCAATTTCACCGAAACATTAATCCTTGTGCAGAAACAAAATTAGTCTTATATTTATCAGTGAAGGGAGTACACTGTTATACCTTAACACATGTTAGTTTATGTTCTTATACTTCCACGATGTTGTGATTTGCTGTTTGAATGTTATGATTTGCTCTGGTCCGTAGCGAAACTAGAAAAATTATATAGGTGTGCACACTTCACAAGTATAATTCTATATTTTGGCACAATGATTTTGTACTAGCAGATGACAGACCAAGCCGATGTTGTATGGGAGCACGGCGAAAGAGTGGGTGCTGGATTTCGATGCAAGTACTGTCACAAAGAGAAGAAAGGAGGCGGTGCAACCCGATTAAAGCAACATTTGGCAGGACGCGGCACAAATGTCGTGCATTGCAATCAAGTCCCTAAAGAGGTTCGTGATTACTTTCTGCGCGATCTAGACAGGACGAAAGATAAGAAGAAGGAATAGAGAGAGGAGAGGTTCAGAAGAGAAGAAGCAGCTGCACCTGAATATTCCCCCGCAAGAAGGTCATATGCAGCGTACACGAGTGATGCTAATGAGGAGGAACAACTAGAGCACGCCATGGCTACCTCAAGGGCAGAGGCAGAATTTACGAGGCGGACAGGTGGCAGGTATGAACGTGGTGGTGGCAGTGGCACGTCTAGAGGGGCTAGAGAAGGCGGCGGTCTATTGCCAAGGATCTTACGGAGTTCATCGCAACGGGACAGATCGGCCGTGGGGGATTACCACCTTGGTTCAGCCCGTGGCCCTGTGCAACCAGGGATTGACACTGGGAGCTGGACACAGAAGGGGAGGAATGCGAAGCAAGCGATTGGCTCGGCATGGGCAAAATTTTTCCACACGGCTGGTATCGCGGGTAGGAAAGCAGATAATCCGTACTTCGTTAGCGCCGTGAGGGAAACTCAAAAATGGGGTAAGTGAGCTTTCAAATAATAGTTACACGTTGTTGACATACACGTTCAATAATAGTTCTCATGGTTTTCTTATATTTCATTTACAAAGTAGGGTGTTCCGTCACCCAAAGGGGAGAGACATAGATGGCAAATATTTAGACGCTAACGGCGGATATACAGACAAGATGAAGAAGTTCAAGTTGGAATGGCCTACGATGGCGTAACTATCATGTGTGATTCTTGGATCGACCGACACGCATGACCATTATCAACTTCATGCTATACTGCAATGGCACCATGTTCTTTCACAAGTCCGTCGACGTGACGGGCAAAAGTCAGGATGTGACGTACTTGCGCAAGGTACCTACTCTTATTACGCTTATTCTGAATTCAAGTACACATGATGTAATTGAGGTTTTCATTGTATTTCTTGACACAGGAGATTGCCTTAGTGGTCGATGAGGTGGGTGCACGTAATGTTACGCAGATTGTCACGGACAATGGTGCCAACTACAAGAAGGTATGCAAGCTCATTGCACGGGAGCACCGCAACATTGTGTGGCAGCCTTGTGTGGCCCACACGATTAATTTGATGCTAAAACAGATTGGAGAGTTCCCTGACCATGCCTCTATCACGTCCTCGGAGGAGATATGCTTCTTGGTGCTACCCCATACCAATGGAAGAAGAGTCTCGAACATCACACAACATGCTGAGGTTGATGTGGTTAACGTTATTGTCGAACTGAAATTCTCTTCCAAAACTGATAACCTGGTGCAACGCGCAAGTATTTGTCATACTCACCGAGTGCGCCAGCGCCAGCATGTGGTCGTATGGAGTATTTCTTCTTCTTCGAAGTAGCAGTATGAAGCACTGCTATTTGGCATATGTTGGGCGTCGCTAAATAATTATCTTTGAGCCGTTGTTACTCACCTGGCTCATTTACTCGTAATATTGTTCCACAATCTACAGCACGGAACCTGTAGTAACACAGGTTAATTAACCTTGTGGGACAAAGTCCACACCCCCAACCACATGGCATCTAGTTTCTTTACCGCCTATCTCGTGCCATAGTTCAAGATCCGAGCTACTAGACTTTTTACTCTGATAATACCAAAATTATATTAAAATAGTACTAATAGGTAACAAAAATTTAAAGGATCGAGATACTAACTTTTAACACTTTCTGATACTTTTTTAATATAAATTAGTATATTTAAAAAATGATAAATAATCTTGTAAATTATACTTTCAGATCGACTTAGTCCGGAAGAGGGAATCCACGGAGACGAAAGAGCAAGAGCGATGGTTTCCGCCTCCTACGAGGGCGGAGAGGTAGGAACAAATCGTCATGACACGTCAACTGAAAAGCTTGTCTCATGCGCCGCTCGCAGTGGTAATTAGCGGTAAGTGCACGGTATATTCTATGTGAAATAATACATATTTTTATCCTGATTGCAGATGATTAGCGAATGAGGGCAACCATACCTCTAGACCACCTGGTAGGCAAATACACTGCTACCCTCCCAGATGTCGCTATCGACACTATTATGAGTACTGTGCCTTTTCTCGATAATAATAATGATCCTGTACCTCGAAAAAAAAGATTTTGTATATAGCTTTGTATCTTTTATAAAGGGTTTTTTTTTCTTGTCATGTAGATTAATAAGATATTAAAAATAATTATATTATCTTTAATTATTATCACTAAGTATGATACCTAATGCATGTATACAGAGAATATAAAGTAAATATAATATTTATTAGGGGTAGAGGACTATTAAACAATACATCGTATAAACTTGAATAAGGAGTATGTTGACAAGAAAAAAAATCGAAAGTAAAAATATCTATATTGAGTTGCCGTCTTTTTACATTTCCGTGAACGCTTCAATGTTGCATAGAGGGCCAAAATTGTAAAATAATTTAATAGAGGCTAATTTTAAAAAAGCTACAACTATAAAGTTTTCCATTTTCGTCACCCCTCGACGATGCGCCTTTTCTAAAATATTTTCTGTCTAGTCGTTGTACTCCACGACAAAAATGACGTCGTCCACGGAAATTCCATCTGTCTAAATATTAAAAACTGGAGCGCTCACTTGGCTACAAATAGTAGCTGTTTCAGATATCGATATTATCTCTAAAATATAATTTTAAATAATAATTTATATTATAATATATTTATAAAATATAAAAAAATTATAATATTATTTTTTAAGAAATTTTTTTATATATCATCTAAATATTTTTTAAACAATATTAACAACTAAAATTTTGAATGTACATGTATGTAAAACAATAAGACCAAAAAGCGATAATAGTATCGATCGTAGTAGTAGCGATCCGCCAATAAATGGCCAAGAAACCAACAAGATTTTAAATAGACACACACCAACATGGCACTAAACTTTTTTATTCCGTTCTCTTTTGTTCATTGTGCCAGAAGGATCCATGGAGTTTGCCCTCGAGAGCATGCAAACTAAATTAACAGGGGGAATTAAAACAAGTCCCCCCAAACACAGAGAAACTCCCGTCTCCTCGTCCCGACGTCTCCTCTGTTTCGTCTTATTGCTTGCTACTCCCAGACACCAGCGTACGCCTGCCTGTTCAGGCGTCCACGGTCTCGCCGTCGTCCGTCGACTCCAGGATCAGCTCCGGTTGCATGGACGCCGGAGCAGCCTTCTTGATGGAGCCGTCGATGCCATTCGGCCGGCCCAGCGCCTTCAGCGCCAGGTGCGCCGCCTTCTGGCCGGAGATCATCATCGCGCCGAACGTTGGGCCCTGCAACCACCACGCACAAACGAATTCGTTAGTCCAAGAACCGAGAGAGATTCCAACAGACCCTGCCGTGATGCAAGATTTTGCCCTTTCGTACGTACCATTCTCGGGGCGCCGTCGATCTCGGCAACCTCCATGCCGGTGACGATCATGCCGGGGACGACCTCGCGGGTCAGGCGGACGATCTCGTCCTCGGCCGTGTTCATATCAAGCGCGCGCATCCCGGGCACCGCGTCGATCATCCCGATGTCCTGGAGCCGTTTGACTCCGGTGGCTCCGAATGGCCCGTCGTGGCCGCAGGAGCTTACAACCACCTTCGCCTCCATGATGTTCGGGTCCATGCACGACTGGGTGTCGTGGTTCATGGACACGAGCGCCCAGTTTGTGACCACGCCTCCGACGCGGTCCTCCTTTACGATGAGGTCTTCCACGGCGACGGCGTTGAACAGCTTCACGTTTGGCCGCGCGAGGAGGCGACTCATCACGGTGGAGGTGAAGAGCGCGGCGTGCTTAATCACGACATAGTCCTCTTGCTCGTCGTACGCGATGCCGAGCTCGTCGAGGAACAGGTGCGCCGGCTTGCGGACGACCATGGCGGAAAAGAGCTGGCCGCCGAGCCAGGCGCCGCCGCCGGGGGAGACCGACTGCTCGATGATGGCGATGCTGATGGAGGGGTCCTTGGACAGCTCGTACGCGCAGGACAGCCCCGCGGAGCCGGCGCCGACGATGACGACGTCGGTGTCGGCGTACGTTATCATATCCGTCATGTATCGACGGGTCATCTCGCGAGAGACGATGGACTCCTTGATGGGGCTGAACTTGATGGCGTTGAGGTCGTAAGGAGGGGTGGAGGAGGAGATGGAGTTGCAGATGGTGCCAGCGCGCGGGGCGGCGACGGAGGAGGGGGAGCGGGCGGCCGCGGGGAGGCGGGCGCCGGCGAAGGAGGTCTTGAGGAGGCTGGAGGCGGTGGTGGCCATGGCTGCCATGTGGGTGGCTCCGGGCTCGTCGCAGGAGGAGAACTGGGAGCTTCCTGGGGTTGAAGAGATGGATGGAGCTTGGGATGGGAGCGTGAGAGGATAAGCGCGATGTGAGGCAGCGAGGGTATAAGAAGACGAGGTAGTGTGCAAATATCTGGAGATTGTGTCTACGTGGCAGCAGATTGGAGGGGGTGGGCTTTGGATTGATTGACAAGATATTTTGGGAGGGTTTATGGAGGCCTTTTGGTAAGAAACTATATAACTACATATATATAACCCCTTTTATACTTTCAGGTGTATGTACTCCCTACCTCTATTTGGTTAATAACAATTTTCTAATTAAGCGAAACCGGTTAACAACTTCTATTTATAGAATGTGCTTTCACTTGTGTAACACAAGTTAATGCGTATGAAGCAGAGAGTACATACTCGTATGAATGCATTATATATATATATATATATATATATATATAAAGCTTCTT
The DNA here is from genome assembly GCA_036346355.1 of Rhipidocladum racemiflorum. Classification (NCBI taxonomy): domain Eukaryota; kingdom Viridiplantae; phylum Streptophyta; class Magnoliopsida; order Poales; family Poaceae; genus Rhipidocladum; species Rhipidocladum racemiflorum. Next base: position 46,101,340 of record CM070582.1, on the reverse strand, counting down.
TTCCACTCCCAGGAGTAATTACTCTCTGTACCGTATCTCACAACATAGGGAGTATCTCGCGCAACGGAGGGTATATACGTTTAATATACAAGTATATAAGACCATCTAGGTGGTATTTATATTTTTTCAGAGGTGGTATATACACTTTTTAGACATACTCCTTTTTATGTGCGTATATGAAGGTATTTGCAAAATAGGCTAAAAACTATATACTCCCTTACAATTTTCTCATGTGGATCTCATTGGAATATCTTATAATTAGTATATGAGTGTATCCAAAGTGATAAATGAGTATTTCAGTTCGTTTGGGTGGTATTTCAGAGATGGGAGTAATTACTCTCGGAGTAAAAAGTATTATATATATATATATGTATATATATATATGTATATATATATATATATAGAGAGAGAGAGAGGATTGCTAGTGTACTATCGATAGTACAGATCCTCCGTGCTATAGCGTTGTGTTTGCAAAATTCGAAAACGAAATTGTTGATCCAAACCGTGCATTATGTTCATCTCATTGAAATCTCACTACCCACCAAATTTTATATTTTTTGAATTTTTTCTCCTATTTATTTTGTATTTTTCAAAATCCACGATCTAATTAGTTGTGGGGCCCAATGCATTGGTTTTGAAAAATACAAAATAAATAGGAGAAAAAATTCAAAAAATAGAAAATTTGGTGGGTAGTGAGATTTCAATGAGATGAACATAATGCACGGTTTGGATCAACAACTTCGTCTTCGAATTTTGCAAACACAGCGCTATAGCACGGAGGATCTGTACTATCGATAGTACACTAGCAATCCTATATATATATCTACTATTCTAAAGCAGCACTTGGTGGCAGTGGTCCGTTCTTCCCACGTCATTAATTGCCGCTTAATTGCCCTGCTTAATTGCCCTACGCAAGAAACGAAGCGTTGTTTTAATTAGCCAGCTTTCTCAAGAAACGAAGCGTTAAAGATAGATGTTTGATTTTGTGAAATAATTTTTTTATTTTTTAATCTTTATTTTTCGTTATCAATTTTGTTTTTCGTAGCAACGCACGGGCATGTAACTATATATATAAAGTGAGAGTTTCTTCCCACGTCATTTCATCAAAATTACCAGTTATGCCATTCTTTAATTACCCACCTCTTTAATTAACCACTCCAGGTGTGGATGAAAGACAACACACAGGACCATTATTTAATTACCCACCTCTTTAATTAATTAACCACTCCAGGCGCAAGAAACGAAGCGTCAGAACGCTTCATTTACATAGAAATACTGCTTCAATAGTGTCCTATTGTATAAGGTATTATTTGCACAACATATTTTCTTGTTTCATGTTATCGTAATAGCAGGACAGCCGTTCAAAATGTAGATACCGTTGCAACGCACGGACACCTTACTAGTATATATATATGTGTGTAGGCTAAAAAAGCGGTGACTACCAAAAGGTTTGAAACAGCTTTTGGGTGAATCAAACTCAATAATTACGACCTTTTACTCCACCTATCTATATGTATCTAGAATTATCTTGACAAATAGTCCTCGTGTATAATATTGGTTATAACGAGAATTTGCGACAAAGAGGCCATGAATTACATAATTTGATTGTCACTAGTGCCTTTCTGGACCAAAAGATATGTTCCACGATTGTTACACGCACACCAGACAAATCCCACATCGTCTTTGGTAGTGATATGTCTGCATCTGTTTCAAAACAGATATTTGCATGTTGTCAATATCGAGAAATTACGCAGCATGAATTGAGGCCGTTGAAGTCCCTGTCATATCTCGACAGCAAACCAAACCACTTGCGGAAAGAAGCCATTTCTACTATATAATGTTGCAACCTTTTTACAAAACTACAAGGGTTTTGATAAGTTTCATCCGGATGTTTTCTTTACCAACCATCATTCAAATTCTTAGTCATTAGATTTGCTTTTATATCGATGCACACCCCCTTAAATTCGAGGTGGGTTGATCCTATGGATGTGTGATTTGATCGTACGGTCCAAAGTTTGGATGTTTTTTAGGACAAAAACATCCGGATGATGCCTATACACTCCCAAACTACAATGTCATCTTGATTCAAATCAGTGCCACACGGTTTGGTCCATCTGATTCATGAAAGTGACCCTGGATCCAAACAGCCTTTTCTACTGAAATGATCACACATCGTTCTAGTTTGTACCCTTCTCCTCGCCTTTCCCTGGCTGGTGGTGTGATCATGTGACCCGTATAAATTAGCTGGCCAAGCAATATATAGATCATTTCAACCACTGCAGTCTGCGATTCTGTGCCTACAGCTATATGATTTCGACATAAGATATTTTTGCCATGACTCGTGAGTCGGCTCACAATCATTTAACTTAGGAGGTATATGCTGCAGGCTGCAGCCAGCAGGTACCGTACCACGTGTGCAAGAAGGACACGGATCAAATGCAATCTGCGTAGGGGCTATAACTTAAACAGTCTTCACAGGCGTGGACCTCCGGTCAAGCAAACGAATGGTTTAGATCGTTTAAATCTGTTTGCTATAGCAACTGCTATAGTATCATTTTGCTATAGTACTTTTAGATCGATCCGAACCGTCTCTTTTTCGATCCAACGGCTCGCGCGCAACTGCTTAAGTTATAGTCTCTTAAAGACTGCATGAGAACCGTGTCCGTGCAAAAAGATTTGTTACATCTGCACAAAGACAAAGCAAGATTTGAGGAGGACACCGGAGGTAAGATTCCACCGGTTCCATCCATGCATTTCATTACCGCATCAATCATATCGTGGTTACGCTAATTCTGTATTAACGTGGATGCGGTAGTCTCATTTGAATATTTATGATTTAATTCTACGTCCGAGGCGTGTCCCACAATCGTACCATTTTTATACGTGATCACTGATGACGAGGCTGGTATGCCTAGTACATGTGCGTACCTTGTTTATCTGTGTATGCATCGTCTTCCTTTCTAGATTAAAGAAGAAGAACACATAATTATTGTGGTTATTATGGATCAAGGAAAGAAACGCGCGCGTTTTCAGTAGGAAATTTAGCCCTCTGGAGCACCTGTTGGACGATATTCGCCGTGAACATGGGTGGGTTCAGGTCTTGATCCGCCTAGGTTATAGTCCAAGACATAGGATGAAAAATTCACATAAAATATTTTAAAAAATCACTAAAATTATAAACCAGTCTAAAAAATAATTGATCCAACCCAGGTTTGAGCCTGGTTCGGCTTCGCCCCTGGTCATGAAGGAGCGTTGTGGGTTAATGACGAGTCACATGAGTCCAGTGCCTGCAATTCTGGATTTTGTAGTTATGTTGATACACATGAGTCCAAATTCTTTATCTTTATCTTTCTTTTCTTTTCTTGTTCTATTTGCTCAAAAAATACGTGTCGCTTTGGAGCGATAATACTAGATCCCCCCCCTTCTTCCTTACTGATGTTGCTGAGACAAGCATACAAAAACAGACACCGATGTATTTGAATGAATTATCTTTGCGCGGACGTCATTTCTTGAAGAGATGGTACATGACCTCGATAAACCAAAACTAAACCAGCGAACGAAGAATATGAGACAACACACAAGATGATTATCTAAAAGAATTTGGACCCTCTATGCACAATGCTGCTAATCTAACCAGGAACACGTCAAAATGCCGGATAGGATAGGTTCTAGACTTTTGGATTCGCTTCAACTGCCGCACGTGACTTAAAAGTCCCTAGCAAAAATCTTTTGATACTCAACATGAGTGTTAACCATCTCTCGATAGATAATCGTAGATTCTAATTGGAGCCACCCTGCAAGAACAAACAGATTTCTTAAGTTAATGTGTTCAATGCGCATAAATTTAGGGTACCTACCTTAGCTACGTAAAAGAAACATTTTTTTCTGAAGATTTAAAGCATCATACTAGCAACACAATGGAAAAACATGGACCATATCTGGGCATTTTTCAGAGAGAAACCATGTAGTTGATCGACAGCTACAGCTACCATTAGTCCAATACCTTTTTTCTCAGAAAATACAGCGATAAGCAGGTGTTAATTCAACATATCGACTTTCAAATGTATCTTCACTCTATCAAATGGGGAAAAAATTCATCAAGTATCAAAACAAGGTTTATCTTAGGAGCAGTCAGCAGTGTTACTTGGACACATACACACGGGAGTCAGAATCCAACTCGAATTCAGGGTGCCCGATTTGGTAAAAAAAATTGGACATGGGAAAAAAATTGGACATGGGAAATACTACTCGGAATCGGACATAGGTATCGGAATCCGACTCAGATTCGAGTTGTTTGATTTGGAAAAATCTTTTGGACACAGGTGTCCAAGTGACACTACTTAGGAGCATTATGAAGATCCATATATCAGCCCTTGGGCTGTTGCTGCAGTTTCCATAAACAAGATTCCTGATCAACTCAACCAGACTTGAGTGATCGAAGGTCTAGTTCAAGGTGGGACCAGGTTTTGCAAATAAACCACATTTTGGTTGAAGCACGTCTGACCAGAAATCTATTCTGGACTTTCGACCACATATCCACAAGATAAGATGCGTAGTTCAAACAGCAACCATAAAATAGGAGAAACTATCATTCCAATGGATTCAGTGGAGAATTGCATTACTGTCGTAGAAACTTATTGGCAATTCCGGTGACCATTGCAGATGTAAAAAGGAGATTTTATAAGTTGAAGTTGTTGAAGGCATACTTGTCGTATGTAATTACATAAAAAAACTAAATGGATTAGGTATGGTAGGCTTGGTAGCATTTATTATCAAATTTTAGTTTCAGAAAGATTAATGACAAAGGTAATTGATGATTTTGTTTGAAGTAATACTATAACAACATGGCCCTGTGTAGGAACAATTTTTTGTAATTAATTATTGTTAAGTGTATGAACAATTTTAATTTAGCACAGGACCAAAAAATATTGTGGCCCAGCGCGTACGTGGGTGCGCTCAGGGTTTGCAAAGCCGACGAAATTTGAGCGAAAATCGCGAAAACCGACCCTACCGAAGCGGCTCGCAAAGCAAAATCGATCGGCATGCCGGCCTAGTTCAAATTTGAATTCAAAAAATTCAAAAAATTTGTAATAATTTATCCAAAAGCTTCCTAAAATCAGTATTAATATTGTTTTAACCCCTAGGACAAAAATGAGTTCAAAAATCGAATTTATTAGCTAGTTTTGTGCCAAAACCGAATTTGAAAATGATGAAAAATGGAAAATGTTACTGTGCAGCCCAAGCCCAATAGGCCCAGCCGGCCCACTACAGTCGGTCCTTCCTTTTTGTGGTCGCTGTGGACCTCTCCGACCGCATTATTGCGCACGCACATGTTCTCTGGCCCTCCTCCAGCACAAACCGCACTTCCCCTTCCAGATCCGGTCGCCGGCAGAGAGAAACCGAGCGTTGAAGTTGAAAATCGAGAGGTTTGGATCGAAAACCGAGCGGTTCAGGATAGAAATCGAGTTCGCCTGAGGGAACTTCTTGCGCGGCGAAAATCGCCAGCAACCGAGCGGTTTTGGAGCAAAACCGAGCGATTTGCGAGGATAAATCGAGGGATTTCGTCCAGTAGCAGGTGAGTGCTATTTTTGAGTACTAGTTCTTGCTTATTAGTTGATTGATTTGGTAGGGTTTCTAGTTTTTACAGAGTTCTTCACGGAGGCAGGTAGTTCAGTCATATTTCTAGGGTTTAGTTGAGCTAAAATACGATAACTGATGTGATCAAAACAATTTTGGAGAGTTGGGATCAAAACTAATTAGGCCATGCAGAAATTGAGCTCAGAAATCCTAACCTATTGATATCGATTTTTTATCGCAAATTAATTAAAAATCGGTAATAATGGAACAAAATTCATAGTCATTTTGATCAAAACAACAGAAGAGTGTTGAATGCTCCCCTATTGATAAATTCAACTATAAAAGTCATACAATTTGAATGAACTTCTTTAAAAATACTCTCTCCGTTTAAAAACAACAGATGAGAGGTATGTAAGTTATTTTCTCTTATATCTTTCTCAATTTCACCGAAACATTAATCCTTGTGCAGAAACAAAATTAGTCTTATATTTATCAGTGAAGGGAGTACACTGTTATACCTTAACACATGTTAGTTTATGTTCTTATACTTCCACGATGTTGTGATTTGCTGTTTGAATGTTATGATTTGCTCTGGTCCGTAGCGAAACTAGAAAAATTATATAGGTGTGCACACTTCACAAGTATAATTCTATATTTTGGCACAATGATTTTGTACTAGCAGATGACAGACCAAGCCGATGTTGTATGGGAGCACGGCGAAAGAGTGGGTGCTGGATTTCGATGCAAGTACTATCACAAAGAGAAGAAAGGAGGCGGTGCAACCCGATTAAAGCAACATTTGGCAGGATGCGGCACAAATGTCGTGCATTGCAATCAAGTCCCTAAAGAGGTTCGTGATTACTTTCTGCGCGATCTAGACAGGACGAAAGATAAGAAGAAGGAACAGAGAGAGGAGAGGTTCAGAAGAGAAGAAGCAGCTGCACCTGAATATTCCCCCGCAAGAAGGTCATATGCAGCGTACACGGGTGATGCTAATGAGGAGGAACAACTAGAGCACGCCATGGCTACCTCAAGGGCAGAGGCAGAATTTACGAGGCGGACAGGTGGCAGGTATGAACGTGGTGGTGGCAGTGGCACGTCTAGAGGGGCTAGAGAAGGCGGCGGTCTATTGCCAAGGATCTTACGGAGTTCATCGCAACGGGACAGATCGGCCGTGGGGGATTACCACCTTGGTTCAGCCCGTGGCCCTGTACAACCAGGGATTGACACTGGGAGCTGGACACAGAAGGGGAGGAATGCGAAGCAAGCGATTGGCTCGGCATGGGCAAAATTTTTCCACACGGCTGGTATCGCGGGTAGGAAAGCAGATAATCCGTACTTCGTTAGCGCCGTGAGGGAAACTCAAAAATGGGGTAAGTGAGCTTTCAAATAATAGTTACACGTTGTTGACATACACGTTCAATAATAGTTCTCATGGTTTTCTTATATTTCATTTACAGGCGAGGGTGTTCCGTCACCCAGTGGGAGAGACATAGATGGCAAATATTTAGACGCTAACGAAGCGGATATACAGGACAAGATGAAGAAGTTCAAGTTGGAATGGCCTACGTATGGCGTAACTATCATGTGTGATTCTTGGACTGGACCGACACGCATGACCATTATCAACTTCATGCTATACTGCAATGGCACCATGTTCTTTCACAAGTCCGTCGACGCGACGGGCAAAAGTCAGGATGTGACGTACTTGCGCAAGGTACCTACTCTTATTACGCTTATTCTGAATTCAAGTACACATGATGTAATTGAGGTTTTCATTGTATTTCTTGACACAGGAGATTGCCTTAGTGGTCGATGAGGTGGGTGCACGTAATGTTACGCAGATTGTCACGGACAATGGTGCCAACTACAAGAAGGTATGCAAGCTCATTGCACGGGAGCACCGCAACATTGTGTGGCAGCCTTGTGTGGCCCACACGATTAATTTGATGCTAAAACAGATTGGAGAGTTCCCTGACCATGCCTCTATCATTGAGAGTGCTAGAAAAATCTCTAAATGGATTTACAACCATTCCAAGCTTCACGCCATGATGAAGAATCACATTGGTGGCGAGTTGGTCAAGTGGAATGCTACTCGCTTTGGAACAAACTACATGTTTTTGGATAGTTTCCTTCGTCGCAAGGATAAGTTATTACAATGGATGGCCTCGGAAGAATTTCTATCGTCGCGCTTTGTCAATACTGCAGACGGGAGGTATATGTATGGGTGCCTCTCAAGCTTAGATTGGTGGGATAACCTTACTTCCGTTGTGAAATCTGTGGAACCATTGTACGCCTTCTTGCGATTTGCCGATCAAGACAGGGTTCCCATATTGAGCGAGGTGATACTGCGGTATAACATCATGAAGCAAGAATATGATAGCTTATTTCATGACTCTCAAACTACTTTTCATCAATACATGAATGTCGTGGACCCTAGAATGGCCAACCTAACACATGATACTTGTATGAACGCTGGTACTACATTCTTCTGTTTTCACTTCAATAGCTTGTACTCAAACATACTTGTACTAACATGTTTCCTCGATTTGCATGCAGCTGCCGCCTTGAATCCCCGAACACATTACGCATATGGTACGACCAACACCTTCTTACCAAATCTTCGGGATGCATTTGAAGCAATTGGGGATGATACTGATATGGCAATGCAAGCTCTTCACGAGGCTGATCTTTTTCGAAGAAAGGTTGGAACATTCTCGAGTGCGCTAGCTGAAAAGATGGCCCATGATCATAAAACTTCCCCTGGTATTTCCCTTATGTTATATTGAATATAGTGCCACTCTCATATGTTGGCTCACTGGTGGGGTGTGTTTGTTGTTTTTGTTAACTTGCAGCACACTGGTGGGGTGTGTTTGGTTCAGACACACCCACACTCCAGAGTTTGGCATTGCGTATCGTTTCACATTGCGCTTCTTCCAGCGGATGTGAGCGCAATTGGAGCACGTTCGCGTTCATCCACACCAAAGTTCTCAACCGTATGTCATACAAGAAGCTCCATAAGTTGGTCTATGTGAACAACTTGCGGCTAAGAATCCAACAACAAGAAAGTGACAAGTCCGCAGATGAAGACGATCCATTCCAGCGCCTTATGGAGCTTACACTATGTGACGCAGAAAATCCAATCCGACAGTGGATGGAGAAAGGGAGGTCTAATGCTGACCCTTTACTTGATGAGGAGGACACAGAGAGTGACACCCCCTCCCATCACACCTCGTGACAGACCCGGTCTACACTGGTGCATTGCAATCAATAACTGGGGCAGCAAGTGTCCCCAAATGGGCAGAAGCAACAATCGGTGACACTCACATAGGAAAGAGGAAGCACCAATCAGTGTCGACGAGGGAGCAAGAAAAAAGGAGAGCTCCCTAGAAAAGAAAGGAGAAACTTCCCACAAAGCCACACAATGTAGACAGTGATGACTCAACTGATAGCACTCCCATGGATCGTCGGAGCCCGCCATACCAAGAATCCAATGACAGTAGCTCCAAGACGGATAGTGATGGCGGTCAGCCCGCTGGTGATCCCTCAATCCATGCCACTTCCCACTCAGAAGCACAGCTTCCCATACATTTTACAGGAGAGTCCCAGTACACTCATGCCACACAGGACAAAGACCATGGGGCTCCACAATCACCTAGGACGACTACTGCAGGGGGAGGAACCATCGAGCAAGCCATGATGCACCTAAGGATAGCGGTAGCTCATGTAGCGTCACTGAGACGCAAGAGAGTTATGGCTCATGTCGCCCATACGACTACGCCATCCCGGATTCTTGTACACAACCTCCCACTCAATACGTGTACGAGTGGCAAGACCCTGATTTTTATGCCATGTTGTACCAACAGTGGGAAACGACTAGCCCATAGACGGGGCAAAGCCGTCACGAATACAAGGCGGAGTTGCTATCTACACGAGGATTGATCATGATGTCCACTGAGGAATACAATTTGGCCACCCACGTGTATAGCCAACAATACTACCTATAGCTTCAAAGGTAATATTTTTATTTGTATGTTTCATATCATTGCAACTCGATTTTGTACTAACGTAGTCTTTATGTAGGTCCAACTTGGAAGGCCCATTTGAGCGTATTGTTTCGATATGAATGTATGGACATGCTTGCAAAAGTGTTAATCTAATGTTTTCAAAGCACTGAAATGTGAATTTCTTCGATTGGCTTGTGAACATTATTGTAATGACATGCTATTTGTTGATATACTATCGCTAAATGTCCACTTTTGCAACTTGGGATTGTCTAAGATATAGCAAAGGTCATGCCGAAATTTTCCTTCGTTTTTATATCATTGTGCTATTATTGCAAACTATGTAATTTACAACTTGGCATAGTCTTAAAATATACAAAAAGTCATGCTTGAATTTTATCACAATTTTACAATTTGTAAACACATTTATAACATTTTTTTGGTTTTTTGTGCATTTCTCGGGTTTTTATAATTTTTCACAATTTTTCCTCCGTTTATTTTACTGCCCTCGGTTTATCGTGCAAATCGACCGGTTTTCGACCCAAACCGGTCGATTTTCGAATTTTTCGATCGGTTTTCCTATTTACAAGCCACCGTTTGAATCACAACTTTCAAATTTGCAAACCGGTCGGTTTTGATCGATTTTCGAACGAAATTCACGAAAAATCGGTACCGACCAGTCTCCGATTTCCTACCCCAAAACGATTTCCTTAACCCTGAGGCAACCTGTGCGAGATCGATATGCCAAGCAAGGGAAACATTCTCGCTGGAATAAAAAATTTCAATCTCGGGAAAATTCTGAAGGTTTAGTCCGAAAAGATTTGAAATGGCAAGCCAAATTCGAAAACTTTGGAAGAGATTTACCTTCTCACAGCCTTCACCTCCTCGCTCCACGTCGCTGGCCTGCCCACCGTCCGTCTTCCTCGCGTCGCTCCACCTCCAGAGTCCAGACTCCATGCGATGCGCCGCCTGCTCAGTCTGTCTGGTCTAGGTTATCTGAGCGACCGGACAGAGGTTGAATTTGAGCTTGGTCCTGGCCATCGTCCCTGACGATCCTGCTGCGCAGTTGGAAGATTGTTCCCGAGAGCCTCACGATCGCAGCGTGTCGCCAGCAGATTGGAGATCACCGAGGAGAACACTGGGCTAGCATAGGGACGAGTAGCTAGTGTTTTTGTGTGTTTCTGAAAACCAGCTCGTGTGCATCTTGATTTTTACTGCTATACTCCCTCTGGTCCCACTAAAACAAGGTGAGTTAATTAGGTGGTCTTCTTACTATTCTACCCTTAATAATGGCCAGTTTATCATGCATGGCGCCAGTTTCTTTCAACATTTTTGTTTTTTTACTGCGCTAGTTTAGCATGCATGACAGGTTAGTTTACTCCAACTTCCACAGCAGCAATTAATTCTGAGGGCAAATTTGATCAGAAACGTTTAAAACTCTAAAACATCTTGTTTTAGTGGACTAGAAGTGAGTAATGCTACCTCCCGATGGTAGTTGCACTTTTTAATTGTCGACAACTTGAGGTGCCTTGTGTGATCACGGCATATTTTTGTGTAAGATGTCCCTGGTGAAATGATTCCAGCATTCCATTTCTGGATTTTCAGTGACATTAATATAAACTTTCAACGGAATTGCTTATGTAGTTATGTGCTGCCTGCTGCCATGGAAGCAGACGCTCAGCCTGATGCAAGCAAATGCCGACCTTAAGCTAACATCATCGTGCATGCAAATATTTCAGACCTTTCAGTAATATTTGTTTGAAAATTCCATTTACTCTAATGCACTCACTTTAAGTTCTACAATCGACGAGTTAAGTCACAATTTATGCTGTCCGTTTACTACAAGTCAGCACTTCATACCGAGAGGGAGGTCTCCAGATGTTATGAAATTGTAGCAGATCATACATGAGAGAGAGGGAGGGAGAGAGAAGAATAATTTATTGATGCTTATCTAACAATAAAGAATCACTGAACATATACCCACTGCTCCTCTAACACGTCCTCCCAAAAATTCTCGTTTTGTTACAACTAACATGTTCCTGTCATGTTAACCACCACCATCACGCTCAGCAGCAGCCGGAGGATGAACAATAACCCTTTCTCCCTTCCAGTTCTCAGTCTCCATATCGCAGATCCCTCAGCATCACTTGTCTGCGTTGTCGTCGTGTTTGTGTCGCCAGATTTGGTGACATTGCTCAACAACTTACTGCATGATAACAACCAACATTAGCAGAAGTCCAGGTATGGTGAGAACTACAATATGCAGCATTTGATCTCACACTTTGCTATTCAAAATAGGTCTGAAATCGACAAGACACAGTAGCATATTAATTTCTTCTTCAGATCAGAAGTTTTTAGAAACTAAAATCTGCTGTTACAGTTTCAAGCTCTAGCAGGATATCATAATTCTATAATTTGAGGGATTTTGCCTCAGTAAATCTTCTACTAAAAGATATGAAAGCAAATGGAAATTATCGTCATTATTGCTTAGCAAAGGCCCCTACATGTACCCAGGTCTACTAGCAAGCAAATGTTTTAAATCTTTTTTAAGTTAAGAGAAAGTCCCCAATGCATAGCAGAATTTGAAAGAAGGTATCATGGAATGATTTTACTGCCAACATTGCCCTGTCCCTATTCTGCGTGGAATAATAATCCCTTTTTACCCTTAAGATGCCATGCTATCCAATAAATAACTGGTTGGACAATATCAAGACATTATTGAGAAAATTTTCAGTGACGTACCTTCCAGGAAAGATGCAGCTATCATGACCTGCACAACAAAAGGCATTGATTTGTTAGTAAATCAGAAAGGAGCTTCAACGTAAATTTAAAAGTAAAACTTGCGAAAGATTGAAGCAAACTCATATACATGAATATATGCACACATTGTTATCGACTTCTCCCTTAAACTACCTTGGGGCAATAAATGTGATACTGTGATCAGAGATGGCCAAATATGTGATCATGTGAACAAACCAAACTAGTCTGGACATGTGTATTAGCTTGAGATGAGAGGGTAAAAAAACAGAATGTGACTTCTGAAGAGTTATACAAAAAGATGAAGAAAAATTCAATTTTTGATTAGCAATTACTCGCACCTGTAGATAATCACATGAGTATAAAATTTCTCATTCAGAGGACCCTTCAGGACCAGTAAAAGAAGGAATTGGTCCACATTTGTATTTAGTACATTAGTGCATGTAAGCCCACGAAGCCTGATAGTACATGCCATGGGGAGCTTTGGCCTCCCATCACATAAAGACCATGCCTGCAGACTTGCAGTAGATCTTGATGTTAAAAGAGTGGTCTTTTCTGATGTTAAAATCCTAAATCTAACTTTAGTTCCCTGTGTATGAAATATGAATAATTTCTAGTATTACTATCACACACATTACCAGTTTGCGAAAGAGAACAAAATATATAAGGCACTAAGGCCGGGCCAGTCTGTAACAGCATCCCCATTGACCAACCTAAAAGATATCCTAACATCTAGGTCAGTCAACTAAATACAAATCTTTCATTCAGCACTTGTTGTACCAGTCAATGACTAATTGGCTCACTAAGAAAAGGATAAGTAAATTAAACACAGAATCAACAAATGCTAACATTAGCTATCTTTCCAACATGGTTGTATGTAATAAAGCAACCTGGGGAGAAAAATGGAGAACACAATACGCTCCATGTAATGATACTATTCCCACCATACCAGACAACAATACATGCTCCCAACATACACTCCAGTTGGTCACTTGCATGGATTACAATTTGCCTTGACTCTTGATCTGCAATACGATTTCAAAAGATCTAGATGACATCCAGATCTGAAATATTCCATCATGCACGTTATCTTTTCGTTTATCCCCTTACATTTTTCTGTAGGTTAATATAGTTCATCTTGTACTGGACAAGGCCACTGTCCAAAGAAGTTGCTACTTGGCCACAACTAGGGGTGGCAACGGGGGCATTCCCCGCCGGGGAGTGCCTCCCCATCCCCGTCCCCGCGACATGAAATTTTCCCCGTCCCCGTCCCCGTTCCCCGTTTCGGGGGAGAAAATCCCCCCGTCCCCATCCCCGTTCGGGTATCGGGGCCCCGTCGGGGACCCATCCCCGCGAAAAGTTCACACAAGAGAAGAGCTCTTATAGCCATTTTAACTCTAAAATTATATCAACAGGCAATGAAAAAAAGAATGCATGCATTCATTGAAAATTATGTTGTCCCGTTTATGAAAATGTGATTATGATGGGCTAGAGAATATGTCTGTAATCTAACAATTAAATTGGACTAAACTAAATTCGGGTCCCCAACCGGATCCCCGCAGGGAAAGAAATTCCCCGTCCCCGTCCCCGCCATCCCCGATGGGGGAATCATTTTCCCCGTTTCCATCCCCGCGGGGGACGATTTCTTCCCATCCCCGTCCCCTAATAGAGGAATTCCCCGCCGGGGAACGGGGAACGGGTCCCCATTGCCACCCCTAGCCACAACCAACATGAGTTCAACTAACATGAGTTCAGTACTTTCAGTTTCGCCGTATTAGCTCAATGCAATTCTCATGACATGGCACCGTAATCCAAACGGCAAGAATGCCTCGCTTCCTCACCACATGCCCTATGCTGGCCGGTGTACAGAGCCATTGCCTTTCAGACAATGACTTCTTCTGTAGCTGTAATGCGTGTAACTGTCTTTATGTCCCGTCAACATCGGTGAGCCCTGACTAAACACGGCACAGTGATGTTAGCGACTTATTAACCATAGTTCAACTGTTAGTGATAGGGCACACAAGCAGCTACACAGTCACAACTACGTAAAGCCTCAATGTAATACTTGGATGTCATGAAACAATGAATTTCATGACAACAAGACTTTGGGATCCATCGACATGCCAAGGTATGATATTGTCCCCCCAAAAAGGCAGAATTCCAAAGATTTCCGTTTGCTACCCAACAAAGCCCAAACCCCCACCAAGTACACAAGGTTGCACATGACAATGCAATGCGTACCAATGAAGGAACACCTATACGCAATCATGGGCAACCAGAAAGATCTCAGATCTCAACTTTAGCTTTTGAAGCATGCCACAGGCCATTATGTATGCAAGACCTATGCATCACCACTCGCCATGATTTTACTTGGTCAAAGGCTGCAGTGCCGTTCTGAAACATCACACATTCTGAAGTTTTTCCCTCGCTAAATTAGAAGACAACCTCAATGCGGTCACAGTATAATGCAGGTAAAACAACCATCATTTCCATCTTCTAGCTCCTCCCTGGAGTTGAAGTGGGCATACGAAGAAACAAGAATGAGGTTATACTCAGTTAGTACTGGGATGACAAAGCTGGTGAAGGTGATGGGGGCGAGGTGTGTGCAACGTACCCTTCGCATGTGAAGTGTGCTCCTACTCACATGCGAGAAAGGGGATTCTTTTCTGCAATCTTGTGGCGTCCTTTCCCTCTATATGAAACGGTACTGGCCTATTGGGGGCTCGTGTGTTACCAATCAAGCCAGCACACTCCACGCCCCGAGCACTCTCCCAGACCTGGCAGTGGCAGAGTACCAAACAAATCTACAGCCAGATCCAGCTCACCTTCTGTCCGCTCCGCACTACCTTTCTCCCTCTTTTTTTACGTGGTCATGCACGCATTGTCATATTAAAAAGAGCTCTGCTACACGTACAGAATCACATTGATGAGTCACTGACAACCGGGTCCCACCGAATGCAGGATTTCGAGGCCACAAACCTCACAAGAAGTGTCAAGAGCTCGCCAGAATCCTATACTGGCTCCAAAAAAAAAATGATACTACCAGCAATTCCACCCAAATAAAACGACAATTGGTTGCTGCACTCCTACCCTACCTGGAAGGAAAAGCAACCTTTCTCCTAACCACATCAATGGAGTGAATATATTGCACTTGGTGTTGCTCTCCAATGAGAAGACAAACCGAGCAACCACCCGCGATGGTGTTCCATGAATGAATGCCATCTACTTTTGGGGCGTGACAATGGCGTCCCTCCTACTTGAGATCGAAGCCGAAATCTTCAGATAAACGTTTTCCCGCTGGCCTATTGACCCACCACACTGACTTGGTCTGACGCCACACCGCGACATGACACTATGCATCAACACCTGACCAGTTGCAATTCTTTAAAGACCTAAAGGGAATCACGAGAGAAACTACAGAACAAGTGAACAAACCTCAGTGCCAGTCAGCCTAAGCCAGTCTAAGTAGTCAATTGTCAAATGATTATTAACAAGTGCATTTCTTCTTCACTCCACAAGCCTCACTCTTACTACTCAGTACTCACTAGCATGAGAAGAAATATTTACCAAACAAGTAATGCTACCGAGTCCCTGTCCCTGACAATCCCAAGCAAACAAAAAAGGAACAACCAATAGCATTTGGCAAGATCAAAGAACGAGCAAAAAAAAAGAAAGATCAAATGTCAAAGACAAGAATGATCAATGTCCACCAGATTAGCATGAAAATTCACTTCCCAAGCAATGCCATGTGAACGCATCAGCAACTAGGAAGAGGAGAAGTTAATTAGTAGACAACAAGGCGCAAGGGTTCTTGGTACTCACTGGGATCGGTGGTGATGACCATGCCGGCGCCCTGGAAGTAGCATGAGCCGGCGGCCTTGCCCTGCAACTGGTAGTATGTGTCGAAGGCGTACGAGGCGTGGCTCCGCACGTCGTTGGGCTCGTAGCACCCCTCGCCGGGCTGTATCGCCGTGCAATCGGCGCGCCCGGGGCCGCACGCCCAGTCCATGGCCGCCTGCACCGCCTTCTCGTCCGCGTCGTCGGACGCGATGCAGAACGTCCGGTCCGTCGTGTCGTTGGCCAGGAAACCCCCCGTCCCGGACACGTGGAGCAGGTACACCGGCGTGCCGTTGCCGTAGAAGAGGCCCCAGTTCGCCTCCGACACTGGCCCCGGCCGGAGGTCCTCGTTGAAAAGCTCGTAGATGTAGACGCTCGCCTGCGCGCCGGGGCGCATTGGAGTGCCGGGTTTGTCCATGACGTGCTTGATCAGGTTGGAGTTGTACGCGTTTGCGTTGTCCCGGGTGGCGTACTGCTCGGCCTTCCGGTCACCGTACGACGGCCACCCGGTCTCGGTGACCAGCACCGGCACGCCGCCGCCGCCGCCGCTCAAGTTGAGGTTCTTCACCGCGACGTGCACCGCGTCGAGCATGGCGTCGAACACGTTGGTGTAGTGGAGCAACGTGTTGGGGTCGACCATCTCCAGCGACGGCGGCAGCGGCTTGAACAGCGCGTTGTTGAGCGGGATCACGGTGTTGCTCTGCATCAGCGAGTAGTAGGGGTAGAGGTTGAGCATCAACGGCGCGGAGGTGTTGGCGAGGTGGGAGAGGAGCGGGCGGAGGAAGGACTTGGCCAGGGACTGGTTGAAGAAGGCCTGGGACGGGGGAAAGGGGTCGAGGACAACAGAGAAGGGGAGCGGGGTGGAGACGGGGATGGAGGAGAGGTTGGCGGCAGCGAGCGCGGCGGCGAGAGACTGGATGGCGGGGAGGAGGACGGGGAGCGCGGAGGGGAGTGCGGTCGGGACCTCGTCGCCGACGGCGATGGCGGAGATGAGGCCCAGGCTGCTGGAGTTGGGGGCCGCGAAGGGGAGCACGCGGCGGGAAACCCAGGCGGAGGCGGTGGCCGGGGACGAGCCCAGCGCGAGGAGCTCGTCGTTGGGGACCCCGACGATGACGCGGGCGCCGGAGGAGGCCAGCGCCGAGAGCAGGCGCGGGTCTGCGTCGTAGAGCCGCACGCGGGTGATGCGCTGCGCGCGCAGGAATGTCGAGAGGTCCGACGGCGACAGCAGGTTCGTCACCGCCGTGCCGATCGTCACGCCGACGTACGGCTCGCCGGAACCACCGCCCCCACCCGCCGCCGACACCACCAAGTCTGCTGCCGCAGCGCCAACGGAGCCAACATTACCAAGCACGAAACGAAGCACAGTGAAACACACGGTCAACGTACACTCCGAGAATCAATGTGACAACAAGAAGCAAAAAAAGTCAAGAAGTGCTGAAGAATTTGGAAGCTAGGAAGAAGGTGTGTCAGTCAATCAAGAAAGGAAGAATTTGCAGCGGAAGAAGACGAGTGAAAGAGAGGACAGAGCTTACATGGTACTAGAGAGGAACGGATTGAGAGGAGGTGGAGCAAGAGGAGGAGCAAGCTGCTACCTCTGCCTCCTCTGCTCCTACTCCCCATTGGGAGTGTGCTCTCCTCCTCCTCCTCCTCCTCCTCCTCCTCCTGATGATGATGATTTCTGGGGCTGCTTCTTTTGAGAGAGAGAGAGAGAGAGAGAGAGAGATGCTGATTTTGATGAGCTCCTTGCTTCACTTTCTATGGGAATTTCCTTGATTGATTCCTCTGTGAGTGTGCTGATGCTGGGGCCTGGAGGGAGGCTGGAATTGGAGGGGTAGTGGTGTGGGGGGAAGCCGGGAGGGAAGGGCAGGAAAGGGGTGGGATTTGGGGATTTTGGAGTTGAATCTAGAATGGGCTTTCTGTTTCCTCTTGGTTGTTGGCTTTCTCTGGGGTTGGTTTGGTAATTAGTGTCTGATCTTGCTTAGCTATGCTATGTATCCCATCGAAGCTACTCCAGTTCTTAACTGTGCAGGCCTGTCTTTTTTATTCCCCAGGCATTCTTTGTGCTGCATTAATTTATACGCGTTTAATTAAGGGCTCCTTTGCAGAGTATAAAATGGGAAATAAAATTTTCCACAGAAATTAGAAGACATTCTATGCTCCAAATGGAGCCTAAACCATGTATAAAATGGGAAATAAAAATTGCATGAGTTTTTGCAGGAAAAAAAAAAAAGCAATTGCACTAGAAATCCTAAATTTTTTTGTGCTTTCCTCGTGAATCCTAAAATTTCCTTATCAACATGGGAGGGAGCCATATCAGCTAAAATCCCTCAATAGAGCCATGTAGAGCAAACAAATCATAACCCGTAAGTACAAAATTCTAAAAGATGTGTACTAATTCCTACGTTCCAAACAAACCATAAGAAGCATCCAGACCGAAGGAAGCACACCTAAGGACAACAAGTTAACGTTGTATCAGGTTCACAATATCGATTTCGAGAAAACCCGAGCGAAAATCGATAATATCGAGTCAAAATATGAAGAGTTTCAAAAAAACAAAAAAAAATTGAAACAAAAAAAAATTGAAAATCAACAGCCCAGTCGAAATTTTTTGGCAGCCGATTTTTTACCGGTTTACCGAGCGATTTTAGAAGCCATGTCGGGTCGATGTAGATGAAAATCGTGAAAATCAAGAGGTTTTCGACGATTTTTGAAACCCTGTGTTGTGTCATGGGATGCACACGGAAGGAAAAAAAGGCAGGGAAGCACTGTTTGGTGCCATTCGGTACCCTGCGAACCATTGGATCGTGATGCAGACAGCCTTGATCTTGTGGACAAATAATACCGCATTTTCTCGCAAGATATTGAGTAGACTTTCATTTTCTCCTTAGCTACGCTCTCAACCATTGGATCATGATGGTAGGGCAAAACAGGCGTGCCATTCCGTGCATTCATTCGGGGACGGCAGAGGATCCGCAGTTCCGCACCCTGTTTGGTAAGTCCTCCAGATGCTTGTGTGCTAGTACGATAGACATCCTTAATACACCGGAGTACCAGACAATGCGGCTGCTACAATCACAAATCAGTAAACCGCAGGCGCCAATCCAGGTGACATTAACAGAGATGTATGACTGGCAGTAGGACGAAATCAATAGAAATTTCAGGTTGGGAACTCGTAACGCCGAGGGTCCCACAGAAACTCTGACGCCCTCGTACACATATTATAGTACTAAATTTGACAAGCACAGCCTCAAATTCCAATGCCTCCAAGCCTCAGAACTAGAAGTCTGTAAGGTTGAAATTTCGTGCCATCACTACTGTTGCAGATATGATGGAAGTCTTGAAGAGACCAAGTAGGTTTCCTGTCTCAACTCTGAATTACTTGGGCGCAGCTGAGCCGAGCTGCTTGCTGGTGCCAAAGCCAAACATCCTGTGACCAGTGCAACTAGAATCAATGTTCAGCTCAGGATCATATCCAGTAAACACGAGAAATACTCCCTCCGTTTCTGAATAGATAGTGTTTTAGGATTTTGTGCTTCAGCCAATGTATGTGTAAAAATGACCAAATCACCCCATTCATTAGCTCACTTATTGCTTTTGGATGATGTGTTACTCTCATCTACATTACGAATAATGAATGGTAGAGGTCTACAAAGGAAAAAACAGATAAATTTTGTCTCGAAGTTATAGAATGACATGTATTTAGAAACAAAATTTAAAAACTAGAATGATATGTATTAGAAACAGAGGGAGTAACTCTTTCGAGAATACCAAGGACAAACATAGGCAACTCATACAAATTTTCCATTTCATTTATAGACCAATATCTACTGCCAACAAACTAAACTATCACATATACATCAGCCCTTCTAGAAAATTCCATCAGTGATGAATGTGTCAAGACAGGACTTCTCCCTAGCAGTATCACTACAGCAAGTTAACATCAATGATAACAAGAAAATGCGGTAGTATGCCCCCACTTGTGCCCTGCCTGGTTGCTACATAGGGGAAATCCTCCCATATGTGGACCTGCAATTGATCTCAACACTATGAAATTAATATTGTATTAATGCACAGCGATAGGATGTGTTATTCATGGTTGAGAATGGCAGTAAGAAAAAATCATACATAAGCCATTTTGGTATATATTTGGATGTTAGGCTGGGGGCTGCCGGGCTGGGGCAGATTTATGAACCAACTCAATCTGAAAATAGATGGTTCAGCAACTTCTTACTATAATCAACAAGAAATAAGCTCAAACTTTTGTCAGTATTTCTGGGCCTGTCCTAGTGACCAGTATGGTATGCCCGAACTGCGCAGCCCAGCTGCCATCAGCGGTGACAGTAGTCCATCCATCTTCCCATGTAACACACTCTGTTTTTTCCATTGTAAGTATAGGTTCTGCAAAAAAATTCAAAGATTGTCAACTTGATTTGAAAATTTATTATAAGATAGATGTTGGAACTCTCTACCACTTAATATACAATACCAGGAGCTTCTAGGATTACATATAATGCCTAATTATTAAAACATAAGAAATCTTTACATTTTCTTATAGCAGCTTTTTATCTTCTGAAAAAACATGCTCAAGCATGGGTAAATCACTGATAAATCCAGCACATGGTTTTCTAAAAGAAAATTACAAATTGTTTCAAAGTGGAAATCCACATATAGCAGTAAGGATAGTGGAGAGCCAAGAGTACATACCAATGGTAAATGTTTGACCTTCAACCATTCGCCCAGAGTTGTCATTGACTACAAAAGAGATATTTCGTTAGTCTAATGTACACTTTAATCCAGCATAATATCAAGGCTAACACCACCAGTTTAACACAGTTCATCTTAAGATGAATAGGAGATATTAATCCACAACTGTATCAATCCTTAGCATGCCTGTGAAAGCTTTTTTTGATGGGGATTTTTTTTTGACGGGGAAGCCTGTGAAAACTAAACAGCCTGTTCCTATCTTCCTGGCGATAAGACACAACCAATACAAAATGTCATACTTAGCTTAGCTAACATGTAACTGCATTGCTAAATACTACATATTGTCAACCCAAACAAGCAACTGTGCCTACCAAAAAGCATAGCAGAACAACGAACTATAAGGATGCAGAACAGGAACCCACTAACCTAGTAATGTCATAAGCCAAACTCCAAAAAAGTTACTTAATAGAATGACAGATCATGATATCATCAATAGTAAGGTAGGGCGAAAGAAGCAGAAAATCAAAGAAGTACTCACCATGATGTAGGATGAGTGGCTCAGAATGCAACATAGTTCCAATCCCATGTCCAACAAAGCGCTCCACCACATGATAGCCATAAAAATAAGCAAGCTTACTGAAATAATTTGAAGCAAAATCAATGACATGCGCCATCATAAATGTTTTCAGAAAAATTCAGAGCAAGGGAATAGCAATAACAAAACTGAACAATTTGGCTGTTAAGAGTAATAGTATTAGTTTAGATTAAGTTCCATATTGGTTTTGTATCTATATATTTGAACCTTTGCATGCAATAGCAATACATCAATCGAGTCACTATTTTCCAGCCAAGTATCTATTAAGAGTATTAGTATTTGTTTATGTTTACTTCTCTATTGGATTTGGATCTATATATTTGGCCCCATTGGCCTACAATAGCAATACGTCTGCTCTACCTGTTTGGAATACAGAAATTTCACAAGAAACAATTCGATTCTGTTAGGAATTTGGGGAAAATCCAACATTCCAAATGAGGCCTAGGATCTGGATGCTGGACAAGCACAACCCACTGACCAAGGCATATTGTACGCTACAGCAAAATTATATCAGTGAACTGTTTGCTCTTTGCAACTTAAGGGCCTGTTTGGAACACAGTAATTACATAGGAAATAGTACAGTTTCCGCAGAAATCTAGGAAAAAATCAGTGTTCCAGTCCTGCACTGTTTCCTATCTTTAATCAGATCAGCGAAATATTTGCAAACTATCTTGTTTGGAAATTTTCTAGGCTACCAAATAGAACCACAAAACTAAAGGAGATGTTCAGAGGTGAGGATTGTGTGATCTCACCCCTTGCCATAATGTGCTGAAACATGAAATTTGAGGTCATAAGAAGTTTAGCTAACAGTTTAGATAGCCTCTTCGGTGAATTTTTTCCTACGGGTAGAATTACTTGGGGAGTTGGGGGCATTCAAATTCAAAGCTTCTTCTTTCTTCACAGTGCAAAGGGGCTTTTTTTTTCCCAGAGTACTCATCTTAACTCAAATCTTTGTTTGAAATTTAACCAACTTCTTAGAGATTGTTTCAACTTGACTGTTGAAAGGGCAAATCTTAAGCATGAAAAGTTTCTACTGTTCTAAAAGTTTAGCTTGAGAGGTTTCAAGAAGATAGAATAATGAAGTCCAATTAGATAGTTGAACAAGGATTTCCTATGTTAAAGAGTCGAGAACAAGGTCCTAGTGATCATCATTATTCTTCTCATCATTTTTGGACCAGCGAGCAAGTAAGTGTAGTCAGATGTGTCAGTTTTCTAAGCTTTCAAGAAGAATTAACTAACAACTGTGTTATCATAGTAAAAAGAAAATTACCTTATTTTCTTACCAATCTTTCTGTAGTTCACACCATCCCTGCAGACATAAATACCCTTCCCTAAGCATTCTTCAGCTGCCTGATCCAATATAGATCATTTGTGCATGTTCTGATGTTAGGAATAATTGTTTGCTCAATACAAGAAAAGAGAAGGTATGACATGATCCAAATGCAATAAAATCCTTGCAGAACATTATGGTTCAAAATTAAGAGATCTTGAAACTAGAACAAACATTACAAATGTTGATTAAAATTAGACATACCATGACACATAAACAGTGCAAAATTCACAATAATGCAAATCACTACAGAGCAGCTATAAATACTGGATGAACCATCTCACGCGCCAATAATAGCTTACCTTCAGAAAATGCTTGATAGATTCATCCACTTCTCCACATACAAATGGTCTGGAAGTTCCCCCATGGTATCCCTGAAGAGGAGTATACGAATCTTATTACAAATGGGAACATGTCATCAAAATCCTATTATGTGCCAAATATACCAACTAAGCATATGCAAAATTTTAAGAGAGATACTTACATTGAGGAACACATTTACATCAATATTTATAATGTCTCCATTCTGCAGAAGAAAGACCATTTGTCAACCCTCTGTACAGAGGTACCACACTACATTTAGATAGGAAGAGGCAAGTTTCATTCTATAGAACCTGCAGCTGTGTTGAATCAGGTATTCCGTGACAGACACACTCATTTACTGATGTACAGGTACTTTTAGGAAATCCACCACAGCCGAGTCGAGAAGGATAAGCACCCGCCTCAATTATCATATTATGCACCGCCCTGTCGATTTCATTTGTAGTAACTGATGGCTGATATCACATTGAAATAATTACAAGATTATGAAGTGTACATCATGCAAATGATTGTGATATAACAAAGAACTTTAGTGATCTATACTAAAGAATAATCTTTACCTTAACCAATGTTCCAGCAAAGTCCAGAACACGGGCAGCAAGTTTGCAAGCAGCTCTCATTCCGGCAATACCTTCAGCATTGTGTACTTGGCGCAAAGCAGATAGTTCTTGTGGCCTGTTCGAACCTACATAAGATGGTCTTGGAATGTGTTCTGGCACAGGAAGTTGTGGAGAGACCTTTCCACGCCTCAAAGGTGCCCTTTTCTTCACTCTTACCGAACTTTGCTCTTGTGACCTTCAAATGTGTAAGGGTGTTTGAAGAATCATCAAATATGTAACAGAAGGCAGGTTGAGCTGACTTAAGGCTCCAGTTTCAACGTATTCGACACAAGACCTCAAGATGCCACATGAAGATAAGTACCAACTATTAGGAACTCAAGGACTACAGGAAACGCAGAATCTATGCCAAAGGCTATTGCTAAAGCCTAATTTCGTGATAAAAGAAGAAACAACAGAGGCTTGAAAAATAAAGCAACAGTAACAAAAAAAATCATTACTTTCTTGTATCCGTGAGCTCTTCTTCCACCCATGAAAGTCTACTTGACGCAACGAAGCACGGCTTCGGCGCTATCGCTTTCCCTGCAGCAAGGCAACCGAGAAGAAGGATCAGCTAGGCAGGCATAGTTATAGGCTTATAGCACATTAGTCTTAACGATAAGGTGCTTGAACACTATGTATCCGCTATCCGTACCGGAGAGGGCGGGGAGGAGTGCCGCGGCGAAAGGCCGGCCCACGAGGAACCCGCCGCCGGCGTGGAGGGCGGAGGGCGAGCCCGCGCCCAGCCCCGCCATGGAAGGGTCGGCGTGAGGTCGCGAGGGGAACCTGGGTTGGAGAGAGAGAGAGAGTTGGTGTTTAAGGAAGAAGAGGAGGTGATGCTAAAAGAGATAAGCACATGCCAGTCTGGGAATAGCATCGCTGGGCTTTTTGGGCTGCCAAATCCTTTAGTATTTCCAATATTGCTGAAATGGGCTGCTTCGTACTGCCTCCGCACACAACTCATAATAGTCTCTACTATATAAAGTGAGAGTTCCTTCCCACGTCACATTAATTGCCCTGCTTAATTGCCCTACACAAGAAACGAAGCGTTGCTTTAATTAGCCAGCTTTTGCAAGAAACGAAGCGTTAAAGATAGATGTTTGATTTTATGAAATAGTATTTTTTTTTTTAATCTTTATTTTTCGTTATCAATTTTGTTTTTCGTAGCAACGCACGGGCATATAACTAGTAATCATCAAGTAACACTAATTGAGAATCATCTTCCTGCTCTGTTCAGAAATATAATGCCTGTAGTTTGATCTTATTTAAAAATAGAGAGTGTATAGGCATCATCCGGATGTTTTTATACTAAAAATCATCCAAATTTTGGACCGTACGATCAAAACACACATCCGTAGGATCAACCCATCTCAAATTCAGGGGGTGTGCATCGATCTGAAAGCAAATCCAATGGCCCAAAATTTGGATGATGGTTGCTAAAGAAAATATCCGGATGAAACTTATCAAAACCCTTAAAAATATAAGACTTGTGTGTAGATTTAACGAGGCTTTCCCTACTATACCTCTATGTATTCTCTCAACCATATGCAATTATTCATTATCACTCACACAAAGTATTATCTCTCCTCCAAGACAATTAAGTGGGCTCTCTAAGTCATTTTTTTTTGGCATACATTTCTCAACTTCACTATAACTTTAATTCTTGTGCAAAGTCAAAATACGTCTTATATTTCTAAACAAGAGAGTAATAAATTGAGAACCATCCGTTCTTCAGCAGTTCAATTGCTCAATCAAATTCACCTAATTCCGAAAAAGCCCAATTAAAAAAAATACCCAGATACAGTTCCAAAGCTAACAGTAAAACATAACCCTCTTCATGTTCTGCTTGAGGTCCGGCAATATCTTGCCACCACCGGCGATTCCAACTGCGTCAGGCCCCTCCCTTGTCGTCGTCCCAGTACAGCCGAGCGCGGGCTGCGTGCTTACGTGCGTAATGCACTGGTGGAGCTGCCACCCCAAAACAACACAGAAAACGTCAAAAACTGGATCGGCTTCGAAGCATCATGAGCTTAGTTGGACGACATGAACATGTCGTAAACACCTACTAATTTGCACACGTAAAAATTGCATTTAATCAGAGTTTGTCACGGTAAGCTGTATAATGTGCCTTAAAGCTGAAATAAAGACGATGCGAGAAAATCAGAAGTTTAATCTCTTTGTTAAGGAAGAGAAAAGAGGGTGTCCTTACTCCAATTTTCCAGTGGCCTGTTTGGTTCAGACAACAACACAATATTTCCAACGAAGTTTTTTCCTCGGTGCATGACTTCAACCTTCAGACCC
Source organism: Rhipidocladum racemiflorum (assembly GCA_036346355.1). Lineage (NCBI taxonomy): Eukaryota > Viridiplantae > Streptophyta > Magnoliopsida > Poales > Poaceae > Rhipidocladum > Rhipidocladum racemiflorum. The sequence goes on along the minus strand of CM070582.1, from coordinate 46,075,318 downwards.
TTCAATGCATTGCTCTCTTTTTCTCTACTATTCTAAAGCAAAGACTTGCGGTGGTCCGTTTCTTCCCACGTCATTAATCACGCTTAATTCGCTCGCTTAATTGCCCTACGCAAGAAACGAAGCGTTGCTTTAATTAGCCAGCTTTTGCAAGAAACGAAGCGTTAAAGATAGATGTTTGATTTTGTGAAATAAATTTTTTTATTTTTTAATCTTTATTTTTCGTTATTAATTTTGTTTTTCGTAGCAACGCACGGGCATGAAACTATTATATCTGAACTGAAATGACAGTTTGAATGAACAATGAACAAAAAGGCAACATTTCTGAAGAATGACAACACACTGGATTAAACCACTGAATATGGACAGAAAAGAAACTTACTTCCATAAATTCATCATGTGAAATGCACTGATCGGTGATGTTTCTCTTCAGGACGACCTCAACAGTATGAATAAGCGGCTGAGGTTGATCGATGAAAGCCACTGAAGACACATCTCTAAAAGCCAAAACATTTCCATTGGTCATCTGTGCACTGCGAAGTCAATGGTATCTAAAAGTGAATTTTAGAAACCATTTCTCTAACCTGCAGTCAGAGATAGCCCCACCTGGGCTGGGCGAATGCTTCAGTGAGCTCCTCTCAAACTGATAATCCCCTGGCCAAACAGATCAATACAGTAACATTTTAGTATACCAAATCAACTCTTACTGCAGTAGGCTAACCAAATAGAAAACCATTAAGCACAGAAAAACTACTCCATTGCACTCTGCTCGCCAATCATCGCTCGCAGCACAACACTAGCTGCCTGAAGAACTTGCGCGGGCACATTTGCAGAGCATCTATCGACGGATCTAGCAAGCCCGATCGGCACCTTTAATCTTCGTTTCATCCTGCAGAAGCAGCACACACAGGTAGCAGTAGTTAGCACCATTGCAACCAACGCACTTTCAACGATCACAGCAACACAAAATTCTTCGATATCGTTTGTCCGGTACCAACCGTGTCACGTCGCCGCCCTCACCACCGCCGCCAAGAACCACGTCGAAGTCCTTCGAGGCAAACGCCAAAGGCCCGGCAGTGTAGAGGTTGCTCCGTCCGCCGCACGCCGGGAAGCGGCCGCCGAGGTGAGACTGCCGGTTCTCGGCAATCAGGCTCGCCAAGATGGCTCGGCAGGTGCTCTGCGTGCCAACCTCGGTCACGATAGACACCTGAGAAGCACGAGGAATCAACCACGGTTAGATCTGATGCGCGAAAGGTTTAAGCAGAATGGAAGCGTAACAGGGGATAAGATCATCAGAGAACATACGCTGTAGCAATGCAGGTGCTCGGCGGCCAGGCTGACCAAGAAACGGTTCGCGTTGAGGACGAACCGGCGCCCGACCGTGCCAAACCCAGGGCGCTTTCGGGAGCCTCTGATCGGCAAGCGGCCCTCCTCCTCCATGGTTACTAGCCCATGGCTACCTACGGCTGCGGAATCTGGGAATCACAGCGTTACACAGAGCCAAATGTGTAGGCAAATCCCTTGAAATGAAGCGTGGGAAATGCACCGATCGTATTCGTACGAAACGAATGAAGCATCACGTACAGAAAAAGAGAAGGGGACAGGTTATGCCAGTACGTGAGCAAATGATGAGGGCGTGTTTGGACTTTGGTGCGGTCAAATTTTACGGCGACGGTGTGGTACCTAAATTTAGCACCAAGGTTTACGATGCTGGCTGGGTATGCCTAAATAGTAAGACGTATAGTAGAAGCCTATATGCATTTTGTTCTTCAAAAAATATATGTGCTTTTTTTTAAAAAAAGAAAAAGAAAAAAAAGAACCATTCGACCTCCAGTTTATAAGTAGAAGAAAACGTCATCTTACAAGTTACAAGTTTGTGAAGGGAAAGCACGGGCCACAATATTGAGATGCCCCTGAGGTCCATACATGGCAACACCAAGAAGGATTTGAAGAATCCGGTCATGTGGTGTGTGTTGTCCACACTCCCCTTGTCCTCCTCAGTCCCCAGGGAAATTGTTCTGTACATATGGTCCATATATGAACCCAGGGTAACCACCACCCAAAATTGCAGCTAGTGGAAAACAGCATATTTTTGTTTGACTATCCGCATACCGGATCACGTGTATATAGCCATGGAATTGGATCCTCCGCTTTAGAGAAGAACAGAAGCTTTGGCTTGATTAGCCGTGTTGCATTTCTTTTAATATATATTTGGTCTCTATTTGAATAAAATTGTAAAATCAGGTCATGTTTGGCAAAGCTCTAGATCCTAGTTCCACCTCAGATCTGAAACTTGTAGGCTAAAATAAAGTGAATTAAGTTTATATTTTTATTCTAAAATGTAAACAAGAAAACCCACCTAAATACTCTTAGAGCATGTTTGGGAGAGCTTCACTCCAAAAAAATCAAACCAAAGCTTGGAAGAACAGACACGACACGTAGTTAGTATATACCGAGACCGTCCAATCATAAATCGAACGGTTAGATCAGAATCAGAGATAAAAGAAAAATTAAATTCAAGGTCTCACAGAAGTTCTCGCGGCTTAAAGATCTCACCAAATTGATCTGAGCCGTCGGTTTTGCAATATATGGGCAATACAAAAGTATGGCGCCCATGTCTTCACATCGAACAAAACGCAAAACAAAAACATGCATGCTGTCTACGTCTTCACTTCTCCATTAAGGAATATTTGGATCCACAAGGAGTTCACCATGGAGAGACCGGCAAAAAACACCAAAAAAAAAAAAAAAAATCGAGCCACCACACATGATTTGTGTTTCTGGAGCAGCGAAGCAATCAACCTCCCGTCTCAACGCCCACACAAGAAACCGGCCACATCTGATCGTCCTTGTCTGTATCTTCATGCATGATAAATGAAACTTCTTCTGGCGAGTGGCGACTGGTGAGAGGCATAATAAGGGGGGTTGTAATCGGAGAGGACACAAACGGATATGGTTTATTTTATATTATATTTTATATTTTTTCTTAGAATCAAAATCGAATACAAATAATATTAGACACGAATATGAATGTAGATTGTTGTAATCGGAGAGGACACAAACGGATACGGTTTATTTATATTATATTTTATATTTTTTTCTTAGAATCAAAGTCGAATACGAATAATATTAGACTCGAATATGAATGTAGATTGTCTTGGTCATGAATACGGAGCGAATACATATCAAGCCGAATGCGAATAGTTTTGGTCACGGATATTTAGTCGGATATCGTGCAAAAATAGAACTTATATGTGTCGCACGTAAAAAATCAATCGACCATACTACATGTTTAAAATACAACTCATTAGAAGTTCAACAAGAAAATTTTACTGCAACAATTAAACTCAGAAGTATTTTTTAAAAGTTCTTTATGTTCAATCGTATTTGGCTAAATTGTTTGGAATTATTATGAGTTTATTTGTTATTTTTCATGGCATATTTGGATTTCTTGTATTTTCAAAAAAATTGATTTCAATATTGGAAAAAAAAACTCGTTGGCCAATTTCTCTCTCTAACCCACTCTAAGCAAGTGAGAGGTAGTCATGTACTTATGGGCCCATAGCTTCATGGATTTGCTTATTGGGCTGATATCAGGATATCTAGAAAAAAAAGTTCACTGGATACTATCCAATTAATATTCTGGATAGCTCTGAACCCAACGAATACTTTCATCCGAATTCGTTTCCATATCCGACAAAAATATCCGGATCTGACTCTGATATCCGAAAAAAACACAGATATCCGATTTCATGCTTGAATGAGATCCAAATTTATTTAAATGAACGGACGGTTGGTAATTACCTGCTTCGTTTGCACCCCAATAATGAATAAGAAAAAAAGAACACTAAGCAGAGAGCCACATAAGATAAACAAAAACTATTGTACATACAGAAGACGACAAGATAAATGTCGCGCGTGAAGTCCCCATCTCATACACGTACCTGAGAGCACTTGCAAAGTTGCAAGTTGTAGCAACCATATATCCTCCCTTCAATATTGTCCGGAGGTTTGGAGCATCCTCAGGCAGTCCACCTATCACCTGGTAATTTTTCAGAAAAGCCCGTTCGTTCCTTCAAATTATGGATAGATCTTCTGAATTATGAATATGTCCTTTGCAATTTTTTTGTAAGAGAAGAAAATCGCACCCGAATGGCGTTTAGATCCCTCCTTCGTTAATTTACCGGAAAAAGGCCCCGTTAAGTACAAATCGCGGACGAGCCATTTTCTAATTATTCGGGATAGCGGTTAGGTCCAAAAAAATTACGAACAGATCCCCGTTCCTTACGTTCAGATCTTTTCTCCGTTTTTTCTAGAAAAAATGTTTTCGTGGTCCATTTTTCTCATTTTTCCCGGGAAAAATGTTTTCATGCTCTGTTTTTCCTCGTTTTTTTCCGGAAAAAATGTTTTCGTAGCCCATTTTTCATTCACGCGCGCGGCGGTTTTTCCTTGAAAAATGTTTTCGTGGTTCGTTTTTTCGCGTTTTCCCTGAAAAAATATTTTCGTGGTCCGTTTTCCCTCCGAAAAAAACCTTTTCCCTTTTCCAAAAAAAAAAGCTTTCGTGGTCCATTTTTTCTTGCTTTTTCCCAGGGAAAAAATATTGTTGTGGTCCATTTTTTATCTGAAAAGAAACATAAATTCGTTTTTCATTCACGCGCGCGACGTGCGCCGCGCTTATTGTCCTAGTATAATTAAGAGAAGGAAACAAAAGAGCGTCTCATTAGTTGTTTTTCGAAACGAGAATAGATAGTGACCGCACTTGCAAGTTGTAGCAACCATATACTCCCTCCATTACATTCCGGAGGTTTCAAGGCTCTCCTCAAGCATCCAGGTGTCATCCCCGCGATTTTGCGAAAAATACCCTTCATTCCTTTAAATTTACTGATAGGTCCCTGCAAAATTACGAAGAAAATCCTTCACGATTTTTTGTGAGGGCGAGAAATTTTTTCCAAATTGCGTTTGGGCCCCTCGCTCGTTACTTTACGGAAAAGGCCTCCCATTAAATGCGAATCGCGAACGAGCCCTTTTTTTACTTTTTTAGGATAGCGGTGAGATCCAAAAATATAACAAACGGACCCCAGTTTTTACATCCGGGTCCTTTCTTCGTTTTTATCGGGAAAAATATTTTCGTCAACAGAAATATATGTACTTTTTCAGCTCGATCTCTAATATTTCTCGAGCCTCCAAAAATTTTGAAAATACATCTAGGTCTATTTTTCCTCCAGAAAAAAACGCAAGATCATTTTTCGTTCAGGCGCACGGCGTGTGTCGCGCTTTTTGGCCTAGTAATTAAGAAAAGGGGGGGAAAGAGCGTCTCATTAGTTGTTTTTTTGGAACCAGAACAAATAGTTTATCCTACTACTCCCTCTCTCTCAGATTATAAGGCATATAGTTTAAATGGTCTTATCTCAAATATAAGACGTGTATGTAGATTTAATGATATATTTCCTTCTATACTCTTATTTATTTTCTCTCAACCATATGCATTTATTCATTACTACCAACACAAAGTATATATTTTATGTTCCAAGACAATTAAGTGAGGGTATTTATGTTATTTTCTCTCGTACCTTTATCAATATCAAAATCAAATTACGCCTTGTAAACTGAGATGGAGGGAGTATTTACGTAGTCCAGACAGTCGTCATCAAACTCTAGAAATTTGGTGAGTCCTCTCTTGATAGGCATACAATAGTACAGGACATATTTTTGTCAACGTTAACCAGTACTGTTATTTTTAAAATATTGCTTTAGATTCAAAACTTTTCGAGGTTTTTCTCCATCAGGGGGCAATGGGTGGATAATGAGCCAACTCGGCTCGACTCGACTCAACTCGGTCAAATTCGTTAAGATAATGAGTCAGCTCGACTCGACTAATTATCTTAATGAGCTCAAATCTCAGCTCGGCTTGACTCGTTAAACTCGCGAGTTAGCTCGTTTAACTCATTAAACTCGATATTGCCATCTGAGAGGAGGATTGCTGTTGAGACTATACAGTATGCCATGTGTTATCATCTTCGGCTCACACATATATAGTTATACTTGTCGACTTGGAGGGCTTATTAAACTCGCGAGTTAGCTCGTTTAACTCACAAGTTGACTCGTTTAACTCGTTATCTAAACGAGTTCAAATTACGGCTTGACTCAACTCGTTAAGTAACTAGTTCGAGCCGAGTTTGTGATAACTCGTTTAACTCCTGAGTTTCGAGTTTTTTTTTCCTCCTAAAGGGCATGTACCATTTTATTCCATTTTGTGGGAAATGTGCAAATCTATAAATTTCCTAACTTGATGGCGCGTGGGACCAACCAACCAGTTAGTTTTGACGTATTAACTTAACCGCTTGCTATGGTTTATTTGAACCGCTCTTTTAAAGACGAGGAACAAAATACTAGTACCACCCCAGAGACCTCTGCCCCCACGGAGCAATCAGGAGCCAGCTGCAAACAGTTAGATTCCATAATTTAATCCGCCCTAGTCCCTATCAACGGCACATTTGCATTATGCTGCATTTTAATGGTATAATACTAATTTAAGTTTAAAAGAATTCTATTTATTAGTGGACGAATATGAATCTATTTTCTATTGATTTTGCTATATATTGGGTACCCTCTTATATAGAGAGAATCAATTTAATAAAGAGAGTACTTTGTCCCCTACTTTGTGTGTGCTCCTTGCAATTTTGTTGGCGTGCTCTTGATTGATCATAGGTAAATGACTACATTTTACAATATGTTATTAGCACGAAACTCTTTGGACCCAGAGTTTCAAATTTTGTTTTCTGATTAAATCTCGTCACCTACTGAAATCCGAAATTTCGCCGAGATCTCATTACTTCGGAAAAAATCCGAACGAAATATAAAAACCAAAATTTCAATCCAATCAAATCCAGTCAAGTTTTAGTCAAATCTCAATCAAATTTGCCGAGATCTCGGCAATATTCACCGAGATCTCGGCAAGATTGTATGCACCCTCACACTTTGATTTTTTAGGGTTTTTTCAATTTTGCCGGAATTATGATGTACGGACTTCCCACATGGAAAACGACGCGAAGAATCCAATCCGGTAAAATCCGGTCAAGTTTTAGTCAAATCTCGATCAAATTTGCCGAGATTTCGATCAAATTCACCGATATCTCAATAAGATATTAGGATGATGTCAAGATTTTACTCAGATACCTCTAATGTACTCAAATCTTGGATTGTTTTTTCAGAAGAACAAAGACTTAACTATGGTGTGATATATGGATATTGGCTATCTGTCTGATCTCTACAGTGCCAAAACTAAGTTTGATTTTGTGTTTTTATGAGGTGGTTTAGCTATTTCGTGGCGGCCTTTTAAGCAAACCTTGATAGCTACTTCTACCAACCACGTAGAAATTATAATTTTATATGAAGCCTCAAGTGAGTGTGTTTGACTGAGACTTGTGATTAACCATATTAAGAAATCATACGGTCTTAATATCGTCAATACCCCCACGATTATCTATAAAGATAATATTATTTGTGATACACAAATGCAAATATGTTATATAAAAAGCAATATCACGAAGCATATTGCCCCTAAATTTTTTATTCTCACTAACTCCAGAAGAATAGTGAGGTAAAGATATCACAGAGTAAGTCATGTGAAAATCTAGCAGATTTATTCACTGAGTCCTTTTCAAAATCCATTTTTCAAAGATGTGTTAATAGCATTGAAATGAGATGATTGAGAGATATGCAAAGTTCAGGGGAAGTAAAACCCTGAATCATGACCCTTTACATGATCATGAAGATCCTATGTTTATCATTAAAATTATAGGTTACGCCCTTTTTCTGTTAGTGTGTTTTCCTAAAGTTTTCTCACATGAAGGTTTTTAATGAGGCAATTAGTATAACATAGTGTGCGAGTGCAATATACTTTTTTCTCCATTTCTTTTTTTCATTGGGTTTTTGAGAGGAGTTTTCACGAGATATGTGCATTACGCGATATTCGCCCAAGAGGGTGTTATGATATAGACAGAATCCTAGTCTAAGTTTGAAAGGACTCTATCTATTGGTGAGTGAATTCGAATCTATATCCTGCTGGTTTTGCTATATATTGGTGGGAGAATCAAGAGACAGAACTTTGGCTCCTACTTTGTGTGTGCTCCTGGTGTTTGTTCTTACAATTTCGCTAGCGTGCTGTTGATTGATCGTGAGTGAACGACTAAGTTTTACAACACTGCGCACTACGCTCTCTTGGCACTCTTTCTAGTTAAAATCAAAGGATGTCAACTTACTACGTCCACAGGGAAACACTACTACAAAGAAGGACATCATAGACGGTTCAAAACTATCATCATAGAAGGTTTTTCGAACCGTCTGTAACTATGTGTCAGTGATAATCGCTGGATATCAGAAACCGTCTATAAAAAACACATTACAGACAGTTCTAGTCATGAACCGTCCGTGATAATAGGTTATCACAGATGATTCTAGCCAAGAACCGTATGTGATATGCATAAAACGCACATTGGTTCAGTACAAATAAACATATGGTACATCCTCATATTTCCAAATTTCCTAGTTAGTATTACTCTCGCCTAATCACGCTTAACTAATGAGTTCTATCACCGATTTTAACGCAACACGAGCACTTCCCAAGAGGTCACGCATCCTAGTACTACTCTCGCTCACTTAACTTCGGAGTTTTTTCATGATCTAGTACTGTAATGTTGGTATGATTGCATTTGGAGCATCCAAGGCATAGCAAATTTGTACACTTAGCAAAAATTTAAAACATACAAGTCATGGTAAATAGAACCGTCTGTGATATTGCTGTATATCATAGACAGTTTCTATATAGAACTGTATGTGATGTTGTCACTGACGGTTGCACTATAGAATCATATGTGATGTTTCTCATCATAGACAGTTTATCAAAACCGTCTATGATGAGACGTCTAATATAAGCCGTTCTGTAGTAGTGAAATGGTTGAGATTTATCAGTATTTTGGCTTATTTGGTTATCTGACTTTTTTTCTTCGTATGTTTCCAATGTGCAAATGAAACTATAAATTTCTCTCTCTTTTCTTAACCGTGAAAGCAGCGACAGACAAAACGAGTCACCTATCGTGCTCCCCTACCACGGCACCTTATCGGAGGGGTGGCAACTACCTCGACCGTGGCACGTACTCCAATCAGCGTGGTAGGTGCAGACCCAACAAGCTTGCCGCTATTTGGGACCTCATCGGTCCTGTCACACTAGGAGACCATGGTAGGCCATGATGCATTGATAATGCCCAATGATCCTACCATACACAGAGACCGCGATGGGAGCCTATCATGCTATAAGACTATGACATCTCTTGCCGCGGTGGGCTTGCTCCATCTGTCAAGATCGAGGCGGAGCCTAGGCGGGGGCCAGGGTGGGCCTGGGCCCCGGTCGGAGCGTTGGCCCAGCAGGATCGATTAGCGATTAGCAGCCGGGAGAAACGTCGAACATCAGGAGCCGCCGAGCCAGCCTAGACAGGAGTCGGGAGACCGAACGTCGAATGGACGGAACGGTCGAAGCATCGAAAGATCGCGTGCGGCGCCGCCTGTCTCGCGACTTCTCACGTCCCGGCGTTTGATCGCCGACGCCTGGCGTCACGGTCTCGTTGACTCGCCGTGACTTGCCAGCGCCACTGTGCCAGCCGCCAGAAGTCATCAAGATAAAACCTTGTAAGACTAATGTTCTGTTGAAGATTTTAATATATTTCCTACCATCACTGACAACCAATTTTATGCAATATCATTCTTCGCATTAGCGATGTTTTTTATTGTCATATTTGATGACGATGTGTGTATATGTAAGCCGAGTCTCGCTATCCTTCTGGCATTGTATATTTGTACTAGATGAAGAGATATTTTACGCCTTTGTCAAAATCAAAGCCATTCAAGGAGGCACCATCTGCGTCTAAAATTTTTTCGCCTTTGTCAATCATTAGTAGAGGTTCACTTCTTTCTTAACATCCTCCTTAAAAATTTCCTGGCTCTGCTACTGTATCAAGATGCATGCTACTCTCCTTGCCCCCTGCTTCCGTAATCAGCTAAGGAGCTAATTTACAATTACCTCTGAAGAGGTAAAAAAAATTGAAGATAAATACGCAAATAAGTCAAAGCTTCGATATCTATCCTGGATTCTTTCATTTCTCTAGCTGCTAAACTTTGACGGTCCACGTCCAAAAGGCTCCGCGACGACGACAAAGGCGAAGCTGCGCGTCAGGTTCTTCTAAGTAGCGCGTGCGCGCCTGGTATAAATGATGCTCTGGCTCGTGACGGCACGCCACTGCTGGGTACGCAATCAGTGACTCCGATGGCGTCAGACTGTATGCAAGTGGTGATGGGCGTCAGACTGTATGCAAGTGGTGATAGGCAAGTGGTGAAAAACACATGTGACGAGGTGAAGGGTTCTTAGCACAAGAAATTTTATGGTACATTATATTGATAGCATGAGTACTAAAAATTAGATCTAATTATTGATCTGTTAAATGTATTCTTCTACTCTACTGTTAGAGGAAGCATAAATAAATACTAACTAATTGATAAATTAGATCAAAAAGCATGAATAGAAAATATTGAATTTAGTGTATTGTGAGAAACAGCTCTCTAGCAATTACAGCTCTCTAGTCATTGATCTAAAATTAGGGAGCGATTTTTACCATTAGCTACAGCGGTTTGTTTTGCTGTCCGTAACATAAATTATACTTCCAACCCCAACACCCTAAAAACAAACTGTCTAATCTCTAATCGACAATTAGTGGCACGCATCCATCTCTACCGAAAGAATTATCAGTAGGATTCATCAAACCGTTTTCGAACTGAAAATCGAGATCCCGACGGTACCGATTTACCACGAAAATCGAGCAAAAATCGTCAAAAACCGAAGAGTTTCAAAACCGAACGTTTGAACAAAAAAATTCAAGACAAATTAAAAAAATGAAAACCGGTCGGCGTCTCGAACCTTTTGGGGGGGTCAGTTTTTTCAATGGTTTTCGTCGGTTTTATCGAAAAATTGCTCAGTTTTCGAGCGGTTTTTATTGTATATTTTTTTTAATTTTTTTTGAATTTTTTTAATAAAACCGATTTACTGATCGGTTTTGGATTTCAAACTAGCTCGATACGATCGAAAACCGCGATTTTCGACGATTCTGTGAACCGATCATCGTGCCGTAGTTGTAGGGATGGCAATCGGGCGGGTTCGGGTAGACCTCCATGAACCCGAACCGAAACGAATTCATACCGTGCAACCCGAAATCTCTCACGGGTATATACCCACGCCCATACCCGAACCCGAACGGGTACCCAAACCCGAAATTAAATTCACCTCGCAATCAAATTTTCAACCATCAATTGTTAATCAATTCATTTGTAATTTCTATGTTTAAAAGAAAAATATATGGTGTATATAATCATGAAAGTTACCGCATCTTACATCTCGAACGATGCTTGAAAATCTTGAATTAACTTTTCATTATTTTTAATTTATATTAATTAATTCGGGCACCCATGGGTACCCACGGGTGCAGAACTGAACCCGAACCCGAACCCGAAATTTGAAACCCGCGGGTCTGAAAGCAAACCCATACCCGAACTCATCGGGTCGGGTACCACGGATACCCGAACCCACGGGTAATTTTGCCATCCCTACGTAGTTGTAGCATCACAGTAATCTGAATTTTTGAGGTACACGTGGCATGAGAGGTAGACGGTAGACCGCAGCAACCGAAGCGAGGCAGCCACACAGCCGGCCAGCTCGGCTCTCCCCCGTGCCAGCGCCGCTGCCATGTGGCGCCCACCAGGCGTGGTCCTTTCCGCGGCGCCAAGTGACGCCACCGCTTCGATCGCCCAGGGAGCTCTCGCGCGCGCTCGGCCAACGGGGCCCTGACACGTGTCCCCCATGGCTGCTGGTCCCGGAACCCGTCCAGGTTCAACGAACCCAGGCTTCCGCCGGAGCTATATGTAACTACATGTAACCACCCCCCGTTAGCCACAGAGAAAACGAGGGGGTAAAAACACAACACATTTGCTCTTGCTCCTCGGAGAAACATCCCTGGGAATTTTAGAGGGAGGAGGGATTCGGAGCTCATCAATGGCTTCCGCTACCGCTTCCATCTCGTCGCACTCGGTCGCCCTCCGCGATCTCAAAGGTGAGGATTTTTGCTCTTGAGCTCGGGTGGTCCCTGGTGTTCGGCTTCGTGGTTTTTTTTTTTTTTTTGAACATTTTAGTCGAATTCGAGGGTTTAGCGGGAAATTTCTCGGTTTCGGAGCTTGAGGATTCCTTTGATAAGTTCCGATTTGAGTATAGGATATGGTCATTTGGTCCCATTTCGTCCAGAAATTTGATGAATCTCTGTTTGAATTTGGGAATTTTTTGCCGTATGTTCGTGCATTCCGTGAGAATGTGCTGGAAGCATCCGGATTTCTCCCTGTGAAATGTAGGAATTTATTCGCATTTGCCGTAAAAGTCAGTTCGTCTAAAATTCTCTGTTTTGGCCGTGCAGCCGCGAGGATTGGAGCCGGGAGGCAGCACGTGGCCGCGGCCCCGGCGAGCCCAGCGGTAGCGAGGGGCCAGCGCGCGAGGGCGGTGCGCCCGCTGCGCGCGGCGGAGCCGGCGAGGCAGCCGGTGTCCGCCTCCGCTGCCTCGGCGCCGGCCGCGCCCGTGGAGGAGGAGGCATCCGCCGCCGTGGACTACGAGGCCCTGGCGCAGGAGCTGCAGGGCGCGTCCCCGCTGGAGATCATGGACCGGGCGCTCGCCATGTTCGGATCCGAAATCGCCATCGCCTTCAGGTGAGACACGCAGAGCTCATGCCGCCTCGTAGACTTTGTGGATTACCGGGTTTCGGACGCACCCGTTTATCCACGGTGCCGTTAGGCTCTTCCTGCTTGGTTCACGGTGGTCTGGGTTTAGGCTCGCCGAGCTGGGTCCCTGATGCCCGCGGCATCATGGTATCTTCCGAACGTGTGGTCGATGTGGAGATTGAGTAGTTTGCTCGCTCGATGCACCAGGGCCGTTCCTTGGCGGTGCACCGCGTCTTGTCCCACCACTGGCAAGCGGGCCAGCAGCGTAAACAGTAGTTGATGCTCCAGTTCATACCATGATACTAGTCCCAACCAATAGCTAGTACTACTTCCAATTCAGCTTCATAATTTAATTTTGATTCGGTAATAATAAATGGAATTATAAATGGGTCGGGTCGGCAACTCGGCAACAAAAGTTTCATGATTTAATATTGATTCGGTAATAATAAATGGAAGGAATTATAAATGGGGTGGGCAACAAACCCGTCTAGTACCTGGTCCAATGTATCTGTACGGGTGAACAAAAAATTTGAAGAACGTCTAGGTTCATTGAATCTGCCGCCCAAGATTGTTCTTGGACCAGAGCTAGAATCATGGCCCACCAACCACGCACAAGCGGACAGGATCGCTGTTTGACTAGCAAACGGAACAGGGGAAAAAAAATGCTGTTGCGTCGAAAATCGGCAGTGGCACACAGTAGATTCGTTTACGTCTTGCTTCTGATAAAAAGCCGGGAACAAGACGAATAATTTATCTGCTCTTTGCTTAGCGAGTACTAGCAACTTCTGGAGGGAGGAGAGAGAGAGAGAGTGTAAAACGCAACCTGAACCCCGTCGTGTAGGTAACAACTTGGTAGGATTGCCAATAACGTATTGTGAAACAAGATTGTTCACCCACATCAATCCACGGCACGCTAAACAATCACGCGATCAGTAAAAAAGGAGAAGCACACCATACAAGAGGAAAACCTCTCTCTTTATTAGATTCAACTTTCTGTACAAAACAATGTCCTATATATATAGTGAAGGATCCTAGAGATTAGTTCGGATTCACCTACCATATCATAACAATCTGCTCTTTGCTTAGCGAGTACTAGCAACTTCTGGAGGGAGGAGAGAGATAGAGTGTGTGTGTAGAACGCAACCTGAACCCCGTCGTGTAGGTAACAACTTGGTAGGATTGCTGTTTTTTTTTTGGTGCGATCTTACCTACGCCAACAATCAAATAGCCTCGCCTCATCACCCGCTCGTTGGGGTGTATGACGCATACAGTGCAAAAGCATGTGTTGTAGTCCTTTGGAAAAGAAAAGGAGAGGTGCCGAAATCATAATCTTTGAAGATGTATGATCGTCTTACAAGAAGGGAACTTTGGAGCGTCTCACCGATGTCAACCACTCTTGCATGCGCAGCGGTGCGGAGGACGTGGCGCTGATCGAATACGCGAAGCTGACGGGGCGCCCCTTCAGGGTGTTCAGCCTCGACACCGGGAGGCTGAACCCGGAGACGTACCAGCTCTTCGACAAGGTGGAGAAGCACTACGGCATCCGCATCGAGTACATGTTCCCCGACGCCGGCGAGGTGCAGGCCCTGGTGAGGAGCAAGGGCCTCTTCTCCTTCTACGAGGACGGCCACCAGGAGTGCTGCAGGGTGAGGAAGGTGCGGCCCCTCAGGAAGGCCCTCCAGGGCCTCAAGGCCTGGATCACCGGGCAGAGGAAGGACCAGTCCCCCGGAACCAGGGCCAGCATCCCTGTCGTTCAGGTACACGCTTGTTCACGAGCCAGTAGCAGTCCACACCGGTTGCGCCGGAACGAATCCCATGCTCTGATGCCTGGTTGTTCTTTCGATGATTCGTGTATGTGCAGGTTGATCCGTCTTTCGAAGGGCTGGATGGTGGAGCTGGGAGTTTGGTAAAGTGGAACCCCGTTGCCAATGTGGATGGCAAGGATATCTGGACCTTCCTCAGGACCATGGATGTCCCTGTGAACTCCCTGCATGCTCAGGTAAGTGCAATATACTGCAGTTCAGTTCCCATCATGTCTCCATTACACGAACAAGAAAATGTTGCATCGATTGTGCACAGTAGTATGTTCACAAACTAAAACATGTAGTTGACCACTGCGCATTGGACCGTCTCTTTCAGGGTTACGTCTCCATTGGGTGCGAGCCGTGCACCAGGCCGGTCTTGCCAGGGCAGCACGAGAGGGAAGGTAGGTGGTGGTGGGAGGACGCCAAGGCCAAGGAGTGCGGCCTCCACAAGGGCAACATCGACAAGGAAGGCCAGGCACCCATGGCGGGCGTCAACGGGAATGGCTCCGCCGGCGCCGGCGCCCCGGACATCTTCCAGAGCCAGGCCATTGTCAACCTCACCAGGACCGGGATCGACAACCTCCTGCGGCTCGAGAACCGCTCGGAGCCGTGGCTCGTCGTCCTCTACGCTCCCTGGTGCCCGTTCTGCCAGGTACGCAAGTCAAGTTCACAACCACACGCGAGTTTTCCACTTGCACCAGACACATACACGGTTGCTGAATCGATCGATCTTGGGATGTGCCGTGTCGTGCAGGCGATGGAGGCGTCCTACGTTGAGCTGGCCGAGAATCTGCGCGGCTCGGGCGTGAGGGTGGCCAAGTTCCGCGCCGACGGCGAGCAGAAGCCGTTCGCGCAGGCGGAGCTGCAGCTGCAGAGCTTCCCGACGATCCTCCTCTTCCCGAGCCGCACCTCCAGGCCCATCAAGTACCCGTCGGAGAAGAGGGACGTCGAGTCGCTCCTCGCCTTCGTGAGCAGCCTCCGATGAGTGATCAGATAGAACAATCGTTCTCCGGATGGCTCTGGCGTCTAGAAATTTTATTTAAGGAGACAAGGGTTCAGATGCAGCGACTGTTGCATCTGTAGCTTTTGTTACTGCAGTTGGTTGCAGCATAGCACAGGCCCGAAGCCCTCGACAGGGGATTTGTGTGTACTTTTAGCTAGTAATAAGCGAGGATTGTCAGGGAAATCAAATATGAATTTTGGTTTTAAGATTTTCGTTTTGTCCTGATAGTTGTGTGGATTTGGCGTTGGGTTGGGACAGTAAACCAGATTTTTTTTTTCATCCCGTCAAGACAGTTGCAACTGACGTACTAGAAAAAACAATAAACAGTGTTATACTTTGATACCACTCTTCATATTACACTTTGATACCCCACTTTATACGCAGTAGTCTCTAAATCGGATTAAAGTTTTGAGATACAGCATGAGTATGCATGGTACCAAAAATGAAATAGATGAAATTTCTCAAGCATGAATTCAAAAAAGTACAATGTATTGTCGTTCTCTCACAACCTTCTCGAATATTTTAGGACTATCAGATTCTTGATCTATACAAAATCCTAGTGTTAAAAGAATAAATTAACCTCTAATCCTCTTGTGTGTCTCTTGCTTTGCATAAGTTGGTTTGTGGATTGTGTTCTCTATGACCACTCCTCATGGCTTTATACAATGCCTCTAGTTCACCTCCAAAGAGAAATATGAATCATAATTATATTATGATTCATATAGGAATCCTATGATTATGATTCCTATATGAATCCTTGCAGTATACATCTCCAAGTCCTGGCAGGTTAGGCTATAAATTACCATATCTCAATAATCTTCACCTTAACTCTTATATGTACTACTCTAGGAACTCACTCCAAGTCGAGTACACCATTTTTTTGTTTTTGTTTTTTTCCCCTATTACTCCCATCTTTAGAATTGCCCCCACCACAGGGGCTCATGGACATTGCAACAATGTGCATACCAGTGTCCAATCTAGCCTACTCGAACCCTCCACATGAGAGCTCTTTTGTTGTGTAGTTCGGTTCACTGCAAAACATATTCCTAAGCTCTCCATGCCATAGATTGTACCACACCGAGCTCCAATTGCTCGTTAGTACCGCGTGGTTGGTCCCATAACGTCTTTCTTCTTTCAACAACTCACGCCTGCACAATTGCGTCTGCTAGATCTTGTAACTATCTTTGCAATTCCGCACATAATTGCAAATGATATCCGAGTACTTACCGTTGATGACACGGTTTCCTTCTCCTGGCTAGGATTTTTATCAGACATCCCATTAGTTGCTCCACCTTGAAGATTACACATTAATCAATATCATCCATTGCTCCAAATACTTTTCATTATTACCTGCTATTTGCGAGTAACCCGTATGGCTCACCTCAAAGTGATATCTCACAACTTTCGAGTTCAAGTGACCTCACAAATATTAGATTCTTCTTTAAACCAGAAACATAACGTACTCTCTTCAATGTGTGATGTGTTCCATCATACATCTCTAATGTAACCATTCCCACCTCAGTACTTGCATACACCTTGAAATCCTCATGGGGAACATTTCCATCCACTGGGTGTAGAGATCCTTTGTCAATCATCTTCATTGTTGAATATATATGGAAGCAACAACCGAAATATAATATACATCCATAAGAAGTACCTGATTTACTGATGACTAGCATATTCGAATCATCCTTTGCTACCACCACTGACCATGTACTCCTCATTTGCTCCAAACTCGGGCGGTCCTTTATCATATAACATTCCTCGCCACATAGATAGTATATATGTATGTCCTTACTCTTGCGTTCTTCTTCCTTTTCTTTTGCTTGCAACACCTAGGGCAGCCAATATTGATCACCTAATGACATTCAGGAACTCTGCCTACAATAGATATACAACTGCCTCATTAAAATTGAGAGTGCCCAAAAAAGTATATTAATCATCAATTGCTCCCATGATGGTGGTAGAGATGATACTAATATGATGACATTGTTGTTCTCAATTTTCTCATCCACACTAGTCAACAGTGTGATAACCTTGTTGAAGACATCGCGATGGTCAATTAACTGTCTATCCTCCTTCATACACAACCTATACAGTTGTCGCTCCAACACCCATCGGTTTTTTTAGTGATTTCATCATACATAATTCTTCTAATTCACTCTATAATGTTTTCGGTGAATTCTGTTTGATCGATGAGTACTTTACCTCATCAAAGGAACATAAACAAATATTACTGACAATCTTCCGCTCCATCACCTTCCATTCTTTAACGGACGTCGCTTCCGGTTTGTCAACTAACCCTTGCTGGATAAGGAAATCCTTCACCACACATTACCATACATTGAAATTTTCTCAGCAGTTAAATTTCTCTACTTGACTTCACATAGTCGATAGCAATCTTAATTTGTGCCACCTGACATTTTGCCAATCTTCTGACAAACATGAGTAAACTAGCCTTGGCTCTGAGGTACCTTGCTACACTCTCATATCTCTACTTATGCGTAGCAGCCCCTAAATCAGATCAGAGTTTGAGAGATAGCACAAGCGTGCACGATATCAAGAACAAAGTAGATGAATCTTGTAGAATGAACCGAAATAATGACACTGAAACAATAATGATAAGCGAGAAAGATTGGACAAAATCAACTACAAATTCGTTAAGCTCAACCCCAAAATAGTATAAGAGATTGTCTCTCTCTCATAACCCTCTTGAACTTGTTAGAACCATCAGATCCTAGCCTTATACAAGAATCTAGTGGTAAGAATAACTACCCTCCAATCGTCTCTTGCATCTTTTGCTTTGGTTGAGTTGGTTTGTGACTTCACTTCTCCATGACCACACCTCATGGCTTTATATAGAGCCCCATAGTTCTCTTCTAAAGAGAAGTAGAAATCCTAATATTATTAAGGCATAGAAATCCTAATATTATTAAGGCCATGTTTGTTATAGCTCCGGATTCTCATTTTTTAGCTTCTGGTGGAGCTACCTCGGAAAAACATTTGGCTAACAGGTTGGCTCCAAGAAACATAAAGATGGGAGATTGGAGACAAATAGACCTTGCTACCCCTGGTTGTAACACTTTAATTATATTTATGTATTATTCCTTTGTATTTGTATACAAATTCATGAACTTTATTTTTGCATTTTTGGAAGATCATATTTATGTATATAATTGATATAATCGATATGAGTATCATTTGTTTTTGTTTTATGTGAAATTAATGAGCTGCACTGTGTGAATACATAACTTCTATCGAGATCACAAGAGAAAGATGAACATCATTTGTTGTTAGCTGTATTGAAATTTGACATAGTTCATATCATTTAAAAGAAAGACCCATATCTCAATGATAATTGCAGTAGCATCAAGGAGGCTTGACATCTCTTATGGTAGACGCGTCATTTGTAAATCACACTCATGTTCTTCATCGGATGTATTACTCCCTTTACTTTTGCTTTCACGGGAAGACATCGCTACATGAACATGAAAAAAAACATACAAACATAAATGAGACATATAACAACAAAATCATACCATATGTACATGACTATAGTAGAATATACCAATATAAATGAGACAAATATAGTATAACAATAGTAGCAGTCACCAACATAAATAAGACAAATGACTAGCGTGTGTTTGATATGACAGTACAGAAATAGGCAAATAATATTTTACAATGCAAATAAAGTCTTACAAAGAAATTAAAACAAAAAAGAAAATAAGGTACATAAGGCAAACTACTTATAGAAATACCTTCGTAAGCATGATGTATTTACAATAAGAGACGTATATTTAAAGTGAGAGATTATTTAACGCAATTAATTCAGATAAAATAAAATGGCATGTGACAAAAGTCAAAGCTTGTAACTTTAACACAAAATATTACAAACTTCCGCATGCACATGTATAATGACAAAGCTTGTAGTTATTCTGAAAGCAAGATGCTAAATATGTCTAACTTCAATCAGGGAAGAAGGAAGATAATATCTATCGCATCAATTGGTTGTGTACTGAGCATCACCTAAGGAATACATTCAATGTTATGTAGGATTTGGTCTAGTTTTGTATATCCACAATAGCAAAGGAGAGGGCCGGCAAATAGGAACTGAATATCACATTGGTTCAACACAAATGAATTCGTTGTTGCCCACACTGCAAGGTTCATGATCTTGGCTCTCAAAATGTTCTCCTTATATAGTTACATTACAATATGTTCAAGCGTGCTCTATTGTGCAGTACTCAGCAGAGTGACATGCCTGCCTAAATCAAAATTAGGACTCAACAGGCAGTAACCACTGTCACACCAGTGGTCATGCAGGCCTTGTTGGAATTCCTTCGAACACCCAGCACGCATGAGATCATGGCAACAAATCACACATACCAACCTACAAAGCTCTACACTAACAACTTCCCCAATTCCCTTCTTGGAGTGCATTACATAGAACCAAAAAAGGAAAAAAACAACAAGCTACAAAAGCCTAAAGGATCACTGTACGTCAAATCTAGGGAGGGAACCAAACCAAGGAACAGGCACCATCTGGCATTTGAGATCATACACCCACTGATCTGACTTCACAACCTAAAGGATCTACGCAGTGACACTGCCCATGCTATCAATGTTTCCTGCACCTCACCCTTATTCTTGTAAATTGCACTTTGCCGCGCCTCATTCCGATCGTACCCCCATGCGACATCTTCACCTTCGTTGACCATCAGCCTATCGAACCGACACTCATCCCACTCTGCAGGGAAAGGCTCTTCATCCTCTCCGTCATTACTTAAAGCATCATAGTCTTGGTTCTTTGTGTCCATTAATTGCACCAGCAATTCAATATGTTTTCCCTCGTCTGCTACACCCATTGGTTGTTGCACCTCTGCCATTGGAACATCAACTTCCTCGCCTTGCACTGCCCCCTAACCCGAACTAACATCATGCCTTAATAACATTCTCTAGCTTGGTTGCTCTCCTCAACTTTCTCCGGTTCATCACCAACAACCTTCTCCTGTGTCGCATGGACGGCATTGGCTTTTTGGAATGCTTGCGCCAACAATACTAACGACCATCCTTTCTTAATCGTCATTGTTACATTGAACTCCACGACTTTGACCCCTTCAGTTCCACTAACTCCCAGTATGTGCAATCCCATCTCTAACACCCCACTCTGTGCAGCTTCAGGTCATGCAATTCACAGTCCAACGAGAACATTTGGTACAATTATCTTGTAACCGTGCTCCATGAACACTCCCCTACTCATGACAAGCTAGCCACAACACTTGAAAAATGACTTAATTCCACCCCTTGTGCACCCATGTGCGGAACCCTTTCTCTGTAGTGTATTTTAAATTGCACTCGTTCATCCATACTTCTCAAACATTTCACAAAATTCTTAATACCGTTATACCTATGTATCATGATTACGTACTCTACACTACTTGAAACAACTGCTATTTCTCACGGTTTTTTGTATATTCATAGCTATTGCTACTCTATACAGCTAATTAATTATGAATCTAATTAATCTGATCACCAAGTCATGTATGTAAAAAAACTATTGTCATTTTACACAACTAATTAATCTAGTCACTAAATTGTGTATCTAAAAAAATTATTGCTACTCTACACAGCTAATTACCAACAAACCTAATTAATTTGTTTGCTAGATCATGTATCTAAAAAATATTGCTATTCTACACTGCTAACTACTTACAAACCTAATTAATCTGGTTGCTAAATCGTGTATCTAAAAAAATTATTTATATTCTATAAGTTAATTACTTACAAACATAATTAATCTAATCTTCAAGTCATCCATGTAAAAAAACTATTGATACTACACACAGCTAATTAATCTGATCACTAAATTGTGTATCTAAAAAAAGTATTGCTATTCTACACAGCCGACAACTTACAAACCTAATTAATCTGGTCGCTAAATCATTTATCTAAAAAAGTATTACTATTATACACAGCTAACTACTTACAAACCTAATTAATCTGGTCGCTAAATCGTGTATCTAAAAAACTTATTGCTATTCTACAAAGCTAACTACTTACAACATAATTAATTTGGTCACTAAATCGTGTGCCTAAAAAAATATTGCTATTTTACACAATTAATTACTTACAAACCTAATTAATTTAGTCGCTAAATCGTCTATCTAAATAACAATCGTTACTCTACATAGGTAATTACTTACAATCTAATTAATCTACTCACTAAATCGTATTTTTAGATTTTAATTCAAACAAACAAAAAAAATTACCTGTAAAAACCATGACACTTCCCCCTCCTCCTGTAGCCCCCTTCTTCCTCTTCTTTCCATCCTCCTCATGTGCTTTCTTCTTCTTCTTCCCCTCTTCCTCTTTCGCTGCTTCCTCTTCTTTATTTCTTCAGTCACTTGGTAAATGGCTCGGTCTGACCAGTGACGGCGTGACCGAGGATAAAATCCTCTCTGTCGCTATTTAGAATGGGGTAACCGTTGCGATAAACTCTCCAGTCTCCATTTTAAATGGCTATAGAGGGGTTAGTTTTATTATTTTATTAGCTGGCATGTTGTTTATGTAATTTTTTATTAAAATAATATTATTTATAAAAAAATTCTTGCAGTTTCTAGTGAGCGGTGACATTGTGCTTATCCATGTTGCACCGAGATTTCTCTAAAGTCGATGAGTGCATGTTTAAGTTCCTCTTCTTACTGTTGAACACATAATAGGGCTAACATGCTACAATTTTTTTCCCTATTATTACAATGGTTTGCAATAGCCAAAATAGCACAAGTTTGTCAGAGTTGAGTCGAATCACTCGTTTGAAGACCAATGCTCTGTTTGACAGAACTCCAGCTCCACTAGATTTGTGGATCTGGTGGAGCTGGGTATTCCCAGCTCCACCAGATCCGTGGAGTTGGAGCTGTATGTATATTAATTAATTGTTTAGGTGGGTCATCTTGCTTACATTTTAGAACAAAAATATAAACTTAATTCAATGTATTTTAGCCTACAAGTTTTAAATGAGATGAAGTTAGAATATACAGCTATGCCAAACATGACCCAAAATATAACCAGGGGTCTACACCCTGCGACCAAGCCCGAGCACAACCCGCGCTCGGAGCAGAGTCAGCACGCTTAAGGGCGGCCCAATAATGGCCCAACCCGATTGAGAGCTCTAGGTGGATAAGCCCCCACGTGGACACTTCCGCGCCATCACCCCACCCCTTCACGACCTAACCCTTTCACTAACCTGTGGGCCCCAGTCTCTTCTTCCCCTAGCAAGCACACAAAAACCAAATCCACCCTCCCGAAGAAAAATCCTCGGGTTTCCCATGGCCCTCCTCCCCCAAAACCCCTGAAGAAATCACCATCCCCAAATCCACACATTCCCCTCGCCGCCGCGGAGAAAAGATCCCTATGGCTCTCCTCCCCCAAATCCACCTCCCCTCGCCGCGCCCCGACCTCGCCGCCTCCCGCTGCCCCTTCTCCCCCGCCCACGCATTCCGTCGAACGCCTCGCCTCCATGCCCCCGGCCGACGCGGACGAGGCCGCCTGGCCACTGCGATGAATGCGTCCGGGTCCGGGTTGTCGTCGCCGGGGCCGGAGCAGTACCCGTCCGAGCCCGACGACGGGCTCGTGGAGCTCCCGCTGTTCCCGCTCCCGCTCGTGCTCTTCCCGGACGCGACCCACGCGCTCCACATCTTCGAGTTCCGCTACCGCATCATGATGCACACCGTGCTCCAGACCGACCTCCGCTTCGGCGTCGTCTTCGCCGGCTCCGGCGGCGGCGCGGCCGACGTGGGGTGCGTCGGGGAGATCGTCAGGCACGAGCGCCTCGCCGACGATCGCTTCTTCCTCATCTGCAAGGGCCAGGAGCGGTTCCGCGTCGCCCGTGTCGTCCGCACCGAGCCCTACCTCGTCGCCGCCGTGCAGTGGCTCGAGGACCGCCCGCCCGCGGAGCCCCCGGCCCCCGGGGAGGACGCCGAGGCGCTCGCCTCCGAGGTCGAGGTCCTCATGCGCGACGTCATACGCATCGCCAACCGACTCAACAGCAAGCCCGAGAAGGAGGTCGGGGACCTGCGCCGGGGCCTCTTCCCGACCCCCTTCTCCTTCTACGTCGGCAACACCTTCGAGGGTGCGCCCCGGGAGCAGCAGGCGCTGCTCGAGCTCGAGGACACCGCCGCGCGGCTGCGCCGAGAGCGGGACACGCTCCGCAACACGCTCAACTACCTCACCGCCGCGTCCGCCGTCAAGGGCGCCTTCCCGTCGTCGGGATGAAGCATTCCTTGCTCCTTCGCCAGGATGATAAGGAGTTTGTGGAGCGAATAGGACTACACTTCCTTATTTACTTCCATATGGTTAGCATTTTAGCGTGTCAAATTGTATAATTTGGTGTGTATTAACTCAAGAAAATGTGGAGCTGTGATGATGATCCATGATAACGATAAGAATTTTGCTCTCTGAATTTCTGAAAGCAACGCCCCCGGTGTCAAACAACAGGATGTACTACTCTTTGGTCAGCTATAGAGTCTAGATTTGCAGTTCCAAGTGGTATATTCAGTTGGAATCATATATTGTCTGGCAAGATCAGCTTAGTGTATAATCTAGTTTCAGTTATCCTGGTTGCACGCTACTGACCTACTGTTATAGTATAATTCAACCGACCATCTCTCTTTTATAGAAGAGAAAATATACAGGACGCTATAGCGTTAGCCATTTCTAACGGGATAGCCATCCGGTGTCGAGGGTTTATTTGTTGAGAGTGCTTTTATGCTCTTCTTTTTTAAAGTTGCGCAAATATTAAAGCATGAATGAATGGTAGATGAGGATTACTTACCTCTTCATTTACTTCAAGATTTGTGCAACTTGTATTAGGAGGGAAAGCACAGAAGCACCTCTCTTGTTTGTTTTTGCTTTGGATTCTCTAAAAATTGCTTTTGAATTGTGATTATAGAGAAGTTGATTCCCTAAAAACTAAAATCCACGTAATCATATATGAAATTGCTTTTGAATTGCAGGCAGGCGCCGGGCAAGAACAAGCGGGCGGAGGCTGTTGCGGCTTGTTGTATTGCACCCGAGCGAGCGGTGGCGATCTAAAGTGGGTGCGGAGAGCAGCAGAGGGTTGTTGTCGAGCCTGGGTGCTTCCTAGAAGGTTTGATTGTTGATGGCTTTTCTTTGAAATTGTATTGAAACCTACTCCAAACATTAAGTTGTGTTTGAAATTTGTTCCATTTTTAAACTTTTGGTTAAACCTTTTTGCGAAGGCCTATGAAACATTTTTGAAACTCAGTGAAACTTTTATGAAACATGTTGAAACCTGGTCGTAACTATTTTTGAAATTTTTTGAAATAGGTTGAAACTTATATGAAATGGTTACTTATATTATAGGAGGAATATTTCTAGCGCTGGCACAGCCTCCGCGTCAGCGTTTTTCAAAAAGAAAACCCCAAAAATCAGAAATCATGGATAGGTCCTTCTACCGGGTTTTTGCAGAAAACCCTCAAAAAGTAAAATCACATATAGGTCCTTCTACCAGTTTTTTTTTTTCCAAAAAAGACCCTTGGTTCCGCAAATTTGCCAATGGGTCCTCAATGGGGTTTTTTTTGCAAAAAGGAACACGTGGTCCGGCAAATTCACCAACGACTCCTAGCAGCCTATTTTTTTAAAAACCCAAGAAAACAAAATTAGCAAAAAAGAACCAACGGTTCCACAAATTTGCCGATAACTCCTAGCAGCCTATTTTTACAAAAATGAAAAAAAAAAAACTGAAATTACATTTTTCAGAAACAACCATTGGACCAAATTTCACACGACGCAAACTAGCCCTCCACCGATTTTTTTACAAAAAGGACTAATGGTCCCACAAATTCGTTGACGACTTCTAGCAGCACATTTTTTAAAAACACCGAGAAAACCTAAAATTATGTTTAGATCCTCATACCTTTTTTCCAAAAATAACCGTCGAACCAAATTTCATACTTCACAGCATAGTGCGCGACCTTGACTAGTTATCATGAAATGCACTCAAACCTGCTTGAAACATCATGCTCGGAACATGTAAACTTTGTAGTTTGTTTTCTAATTTCGGCTGAAACCCTTCCAGAACTCATTGAAAGTTTGATGAAACTTGTTGATACTTCAAGTTTCATATTTCAAAATTGTTGAAACAAAGTTGAAAATTATTTGAATTTCCCCTGAAAACATGGATGAAACTTGCATGAAACTTCTATATCAAACTTGAAAGTTTCAGTTTTTTTGGAACCTAAAATTCACATTTTCAGTTTTGGAACTCAGGAGTTTTCTCTTTTAAAACAATATTTTGAAATTTTCAAGTATGAGAATTTAAAACTGCCTAAACCTTCAAGTTTTATATTTTGAAACTGCAAGAAACTTGAAGTTTTAGATTTCAAGCGTGGTTTTAAGCAGTTTGAAAATTGTCATAGTTGACATTTACAAAATTTTGGTGTTTCTAACGAAACTTGCTTGAAACTCTTTTCAAAACATTTGTCAAAACTTCCGAAACTTAATTGAAACATCAACCTGGAACTTTTGACGAAACATGGAACTTACCGAAACTTGGACAAAACATGAAACTTTGTTGTACTGGTAGTGAGCGGTTCGCTAGCAGCTTCCTTTATAAAAAGGGTTATGGGATAGTTCAGCGAGATTTTTCATCATCGGTATGTGGTGTGGTGACGATGGTACATATATACAACTAGTTAGAGCCGCGCGCGTTGCCACGCCGCACGAAATTTGATCAAAGTTTTTTCTGAAAAATAACTGACGTAAGGACTTAAACGTAATTTAATTTTTTCAGAGGGACTTTCGGCGAAGAGGGCGACGTGGTGGGCTGGCTGCTCAGTAAATCTCCCAGGCATAATATATATATTTTCTCGGGAAAAGTGGAGAAATGATCTTTTTTTGACGAGTTTAACACTCTATACGTTCACCGGTGATAATACATGTTTCGAAAAACACTATAGATCGAGTTGCAAAAAAAACATAGAGATATAGCTCTACACATATTTTTTATTACAGAAAATATTATGAATCGAGCTAAAAAAAATAGAGAGAGAGAGAGTTATACACATATTTCTTTTGACGAATTCGGTTAACAATCTATTATTATCCGATCAACCTTTTTTTGTCGAGTTTAAGACTCTATGTGTTAACTGGGTAATAATACATGTTCCAAAAATTATTAGAGACGCCAACCTTCTTTTATCGAGTCTAACACTCTATGTGTTCACCGAGTAATAATGCATGTTTCCAAAAATATTAGAGATCGAGTTGGGGAAAAAAGTCTAGAAATAGAGACAGACACATACTTCTGCTGACGAAAACATTTTTTTCCAGGAAAAACGGAGAAAGGATCTGGACATAAGGAGCGAGGACCTGTTTGTTATGTTTTTTTGACATGATCGCTACCCTAAAAAATTAGAAAAGGGCTCGTTCGTGATTTGTATTTAACAGGAGTTTTTCCGTAAAGAAACGAATGAGGGACCTAAACGCGATTCGAAAACGTTTTTCTTTCCCTCACAAAATACGTGGAGGACCTTTTCATAACTCACGGGGACCTATCCGCGATTTAAAGGAAGCCGAAGGGTTTTTTTCGTGAAAATCCAGGGGTGATGACGTGGAGGGCCCGGCTGCTCTCCAATACGTTCCCCTGTAATATATGTAACTAGGTAAGGCCGCGCGCGTTGCCGCGCCGTGCGAAATTTGATCAAAAAAAATTTTTCCCTGAAAAAAGATAAGAGGATCTAAGCATTTTTTTGTTCTATTTTTTTTATATAAAAAAACACTAGGTAGGAACCATCGACGAATTTACGTAACAACGTGCCTTTTTGCAAAAAAAAAAAAACGAATAATACATGTTCCGAAAAATATTAGATTTCGATTTGCAAAAAAATTATAGAGATAAAGCTGTATACATTTTCTTTTGATGTACACCCTATGCGTTCACCTAAATTTCTTTTAACGAATTTGTTTTTCTTGAGAAAAACGGAGAAAGAACTCTCTTTTGCCGAGTTTAACACCCTATGCATTCACCGAGTAATAATACATGTTTTGGAAAATATTCGAGATCGAGCTGCAGATAGAGCCGCACACATATTTCTTTTGTACACATCTTTCTTTTGACAAATTTGGTTAACACTTTATTATTACCCGGTCAACCTTTTTTTGTCGAGTTTAACACTCTATGTGTTAACCGAGTAATAATACATTTTTCAAAAATATCAGAGATGCCAACATTTTTTTTTTGGCCTAGTTTAGCACTCTATGTGTTAATACTTAATAATACATGTTCCGAAAAATATTAGAGAAGGTCTGAAAAATATCAAAGATGCCAACTTTCTTTTGTTGAGTTTAGCATTCTATGCGTCCACCAAGTAGTAATACATGTTTCGAAAAATATTAAAGACCGAGTTGAGAAAAAAGTCTAGAGATAGAGTTGTACACATATTTTTGTTGACGGAAATATTTTTTTTCGGGAAAAACGGAGAAATGACCTAGATGTAAGGGACGAGGACCTGTTTGTTATTTTTTTGGACCTGACCGCTACCCTGGAAAATTAGAAAAGTGTTTGTTCGAGATTTGTATTTAAGGCTCCATTTTTTCTATAAAGTAACGAATCGAGGGACCTAAACGTTATTTAAAAAAGTTTTTCTTACCTCACAAAAAATCATAAAGGACTTATTTTTAATTTATAGGGATCAATACATAATTTAGAGAAAGTGGAAAGGCTAGTTTGGAAAATGGAATGGGGGGTGGCGTGGCCGGCCTGAGAGGCCGGTAATTCTCCCACGCATAATAGAGTTAGTATGTGATGGAAGCATTTAACTAATTTGAAAACATTGCAAGGTTTTAAAAATCTATTGGTTTAACATCTTTCTCCCATGTTAAACTCTTGCAAAAGTGTATGATATCATCATAGGTGAAACCATCTAGTACTGTCAATCGCCAGCCATTAGACGACATGATAGTAGAGCATAGCAGCAATATTTCCGTCAATCAAGTAAAAATGTAGCTACTTTAATGACATTATATAGTACCTTGGCTGCTGAAAATGCCCATCTTTTTAAAGATGTTTTCTGCGTTTACAAGATCCGTATAGGTCAGTGATGATTCCTTGAACTTGCCAAGGGGAGGAAGGTATTTAAAATTGCTTCTATGTTCGTCGGTTTGGTCTGATTGGCATCCTGATCCAATGGTGGTAGTTTATAGATACAGTCTAAGGATAAGGGTTTGGTTTCAACTTTTAGGTTACTATTCGATCATGATGCCATCACTGTGTTGCACTTGCACCTCCGTTTATCTGCGAGTCCCATCTCCCATGCACAAACTATTCTGGACTTATCAACAAATAAGGCATCGAAATTAGGTTATCCATTGAACAATTGGTGATCAAACTTCTGCTGGACTTGGTTAAGGGTATGCCATGTGTACCTTATACTGAGTCACTGTGTTCTCGGTGCCTTTAGAGCAAGTACAATAAGACCACATCAGCTGGCTCTTAGCCTGTACATGTCAGCATTAGTCTATGTGGAAGAGTGAGAAACGATGAGAGAGAAGATAGCTGGCTCTTATTTAGGCCATGTTTGGATCCCTGGACTAATTATTAGCTGGCTAAAAATTAGTCCTAGTCTATCCAAACAGGAGGACTAATAGGTGGGCTAATTTTTAGCCAACCCCTCAGCTAACAATTAGTCCATTAGTTGGTGGAAGAGAGCTAATTTGGGCTAATAGCAGGTAACACGCTGGGAAAAGTCTGAAATACCCTCGCGCTGGTCTTATCCTCACTTCCTCACCCGTGCGTCCGCTCCCCAGTCCGTTATGAGGGGGCAAACATGACTTTTCTAAGAAATTAGCCCAATCGTTAGCCATGTATCCAAACAGCCATGGGCTAATTTTAGATGGACTAATTATTAGCTGGCTAACAATTAGCTCTAGCCATTAGCCAACTAACAATTAGCTTTAGCCCATCCAAACATGGCCTTAGTAGCCAGTTTTGCAAAGATGTATAGGTAAATCATTTATGTACAAGAGAGAAGAGGTAGTTATTGCACAACATCTAGAGACAACTTTTAGAGACAGTTATTGTATAAGCTGACTTTTAGCTTACTATTAGCCTGCAGTGGGCTTTACTATTGTACTTGCTCTTAGTAGCCAGCTTTGCGCAGATGCATAGGTAAATCATTTATGTACAAGAGAGAAGAGGTAGTTATTGCACAACATCTAGAGACAACTTTTAAAGACAGTTATTGTATAAGCTGGCTTTTAGCTTACTATTAGTCTGCAGTGGACTTTACTATTGTACTTGCTCTTACAATTAGAGACTTTTTACCTTCTCTGAAAAGTACCAAGCTTTCCATTGAGTTAGCACCAAGAGGTATCAAAATTTTAATTTCTGAAAATACCAAGGGATGCCAAAAGTTTAAAAGTAATTTGCTGGTGCCTCATATTACTTTCTAAGGATGATAAAAAAAAACTCTTACTAATAATCGTGAGGAGTCGATAAACCTCGCGTGAGCGATGCATATGTAACTTATCTACTCAGTGATCTTTAGCATAAGCTTATTGTTAGATTTCAATGGACGGTGGTGATTTGCTAACAGGTATATAAAAGGTGGTGACTCGGCAACTTCAATGGGTAGATCACAAAAAAAATGCATTTGGATCCCTTTGATGATCAATTTGCCAACCTCACCTCAGCAAAAAGTAGTAGTAATAAACAGCGTGTGGATCCACCGTGCCGTGCCACGGGCGAGTGCTACTGAAACCGTATCCCTCGCTCGTTGAACAGCTCGAGCAAACGCAGAAGCTCGTCGTTCGACAGCTTCGACGGTCTCTTGCAGGTGAGTTCCGTGGACTCCAATGCATCGACGACCTTCTCCTTGAACGCGCGGATCTCTTCCTCGCTGAAGCTGACTCCGTTGTAGCTGCCGTTGCCGTCGTTGTGGCTGATGTCTACGTCGTCACCGCCAAGTGCGACAAGGCTGCTGCCACCGGCATTGTCGTCGCGGTGCCCCTCGGCTCTCCGAGACAGCCTGAACAGCTCCAGGACTTTCCTCTTCTGTTTGAAGATGGCGCCGAGGGTCTTATTCTTCTGGCCGAAGCACGCCCGCGTGAAGGCTAGCCACTCGGCGAGGTCGACCTCCGGCGTGGCCGCCCTCGGTCGGATCTCGACGAGGGAGGAGTCCACGCTGGGCATGGGCACGAAGTCCCTCTTGCTCACGTCCATGAGCAGCCTCACGTCTGCGACCATACGCACGTTAGCCGCCAGGCGGTTGTACTCGGAGTCGCCCGGAGCGGCCAGGAGCCGCCGCGCGAACTCCTTCTGCAGCAGCAGCGTGGCCGCCCGGAACCGGTAGGGGCCGAACAGCAGCTTCGCGATCAGCGGCGAGGAGATCCCGTAAGGGATGTTGGCCACGCAGACGTCGAACTCCGGGAAGTCGGTCTCCACGGCGTCCCCCGTGATCACCTGGCAACGGAGAGAAAGAAAGGTTCGTTCCATTTGGAGCGCTTATCTTGAGGCATTTGATCGAGCAGGTGGTCGGCGTGGGCAGTCACGGACCGTGAGCTTGTGGGCAAGGCCGAGGGCGCTGGCGCGGGACGTGACGGCGTCCACCATGCGCCGGTCGATCTCGATGGCGCAGACGCGGGATGCGGGGGAGGCGAGGAGGCGGGTGGTGAGGTTGCCGGTGCCTGGGCCGACCTCGAGGACGGCGTCGCCCGGGCGGAGCGCGGCGCGGCGGGCGATGGCATCGAGGACGCGCGGGTTGGTGAGCAGGTGCTGTCCCCGCGGCTTGTGCAGCCGGAACCGCCCATCCCACGCCTCCGACACCGCCCCCGCAGGCGAAGACGAGGACGAGGAGGTGCAGAAGGAGCCGAGGCGAGCGCGGAGGTTGGAGGCGGCGCGGTTCATGTCCGTTTTGCCTTAGCTCTAGCAAGCCAACAACCTGCCGCTTTGCCCTTGCCTCTAGGTGCACCTGCACCGTGGGCCGACTGCTCTATCGGTGCGAATTCCTCGTGTCAGGTGTACGTCTTCGATGTCCTGGCCCTGGGCCGCGCGGCGGGCGCGCTCACGAACGGCGTCACACCTACGGCTGGCAAATAGAGTTCAACAAGTTTTTTTTTTCGAATGTAGGAATTGCACATAAACTTCTACCAGATATTATGGAATTCTCACGTTCCAAATCCGGTCTTATGTTTGATATAGTGGCATGCAATATCTGCAGTTATTTCAGCTAGGATCAATGTATAATACTTTGACATGTCGCTTAATTTTACAACTATTTATCTTCGAATGACCATTGTTTGAGAAAAATGAAAGGCTTCATGTTTAGAACACTGCAGAGTTACCATGCTATCGTAACTTGTACGCAAGTAAAAAAAATGTGAGAATTGAGCATCTAAATCAATTAATATTTTGAGGTAAAAATTTGATTTGACTGTCAAAATTAACACTCAAATAAAAGACCAATAACTATAGACACATATGATATCACCTTGCATCCTAGTGTCTTTTTTGAAGGGTACAAGGACGCGTATAACTCACGCACGCATGCACAACACACACCACTCTTACACATGCACACATGCGTGCGTGTCCATTGCACACACTAATGAAGTGATTGGAGGCTTGTACCCCTGAACGTGTATGTGTGTGCACCCATTCCTAATTTTATTCGAGTGAGGCTCGCGACTTCAATCTTGGGTAGAGGTGGGCGTCGTGCCATGCCGGTCCTGCCCGGCCTGGGTCCATCGTGCTTCGTGTCTAAACCATGTCGGACCGCGACAGCCCATCGTACTATCCCAGACATGACCCGTTTGCAGCACTTCGTGTCGTGCCAGTTCAGGCCCATCCCATTCGCACTATTGTGACTAGAGAAAAAGGGCCAGAGATGCACGCGGATAAGGTAGTGAACACAAATATTAGGGTAAAAAGAAACTAAATTCTATTTATTTTTGAAAAGGTGCATAGTAACATTGCAGTGCTTGCGTGAGTACACGATACTTCTTAGTATAAAGACTTGTACATCACAAGAAGCCGCTCTCTCTCCCGTCTCTCTCAATCTCTCTCAGCTCTCTCTCTCTCTCCCTCTCTCTCTCTCTCGTTCGTCGCCCCCTCTCTTTGTCCCATCTCTTTCAATCTCTCTCAACTCTTTCTCGCTCATCGCTCTTTGTCTCAATCTTTTTTAGCGATGAGCAAGCGAGGCAATGAGACGAGTGGAAAGAGCAAGGAGTGCCATCAGCCGAGGAGAGAATGGGAAGAAAGAGAGCGACAACCAAGTGAGCAGCGAGAGGAGTAGAGAAAGTGAGAGTGAGTCAGAGAGTGACGTAGAGAGTCTAAGTGGGATGAGAAATGGTTGGGGAGGATTACCATATGAGGGAGGCAACTTTTTTTATGAGTCATAAGGCAATGACTAGATACACATGAGGAGAAGGTGGTGTAATGTTCTTTTTCCCCTCCATGGCACAAGCAAGCACACCCTTAAACACCCTGACTAGTTCTCCTTTCGAATAACCTAAATATTTAAGCATCTATAATTTTACTTAATTACTTTAATTTTATAATTTTATTTTGTTTTATCTCACTCTTTTTTTCCCCTTTTTCACCTGTGTTGCCATTCCCTCATTCCCCCCTCTCTCTTTCCCCTCCTTTTGTCTCTCTCCCCACCTAGCTTACCTGAGTCTCCTTGGCCCCTTCGCACCCAACCCATTGAGCTAACCCGAGCCCTCCACTGGTCTCGGCCTTTCCTTCCCCCGTCGTAGCCCCCCTTGACCCCCACTTCGGCCCCTCCGGCTCCCCTCTGGCTTCCTCCCATCCAGATGCCTCCCTCCATCTCCCCCTCCCGTCCCCCCTCCAGCCGGCGGCGTGGCGATAGGCAAGCTCGACGTGGCAGGTGGTGGGGCGTGGCGGCCATGGTGTTGGTACGAGTGGCAGTGGCTACGTCTAAGGCGTGCAAGGCATGGTGCCCTCTCCTTCCCCCTTCGGCTAGGTATGTGTGCCCCCTGTGCCTTCACCTTTCCCCTTGGACGGGTCGCGTGGCTCCCACAGTGCTTGTGTGTTGTGGCATGTGGACACTCTAGCATGGCGTGTTGCCTTGAGCACGACCCAGCTTGGCGTGCTGTGCCAGGCCGCCTACTGTGCTCGGTTGGCAAACCCAACACTCCCCATTCGCAAGCGGGCTGTGGACGAGGCCTCAATGCCCATCTCTCCTGGGGATCAAATATGTGACCAGCCAAGTTCACCGACTCTCAAGTTAACTGAGCAAACGTCATTCATCTTTTGCATCTTAGTGTCTATAATGTTATGTTTCGCGTAAGAACTTACACACTCTTGATTATCCTCCACTCCACGTAATAGAAATTTTTAAGAAGAACAAACTTAACCTAAAAATATATCTTGATTATACGATTATTTAGATTTCAGGACACACCCAAAAGAGCTAAATCTAAGAACTAGAACACGAAAGAAATAAGAAAAATTAAATACAGACAGAGAGGAAAAGAAGAAGAAAGACCGTAGTATAGCTGTATCCTACAACTGCAGTTCCGTTTCTTCTCTCCATTCTCTCGTCTCTTCCTCTTACACTTTCCCAAACCCACACTCGAACCCGTAGAACCCACGCGCGCGCATCTCCGCTCTCCGCCTTGATCCGAATGGAGACCGGGAGCGGCGCCGGCGGGAGGCTTCCGAAGACGGAGTCAGCGGAGATGCGGTGGGTGGTCCCCGGCGGCGCCTACGAGGAGGACAGGATCGAGAGCTCCGACGACAGCGGCGCCGACACCCCGGCGGCCGCCTCGGGCGGAGGCAGCTGCTCGGACGCTGACGAGGACGAAGAGGACGCGCTGCTGCGCGAGAGCCTCGTGCGCACGGGCCCGCGTGCCGACTCCTTCGACGTCGAGGCGCTCGATGTCCCCGGCCTGTACTGCCACCAGGTCAGCCTTCCCCGCGCTCCCCCACTGCGTTGATTAATTTGGCTTCGGCTTCGGTGCGCGCTAGGTGATCGCGGTATTGCCTAGGCGAGGCTGCGCGTGGCGCCTCCTGCGCGAGAACTGTTTGTGTTGTTGCCTGCGTGTCACCGATCGACCAATGTCTCGTGTTAGGTGTTTCTGCTTTCACCATATTGCTTGTACGAGCTTGTGGAGTGGGGCTGAAGGGGTCATTGGGTTTGGGGTGCTAAGATCATGAGTGTGCGAGGGTGCTCACTAGGTGTTTGTGCATTTGTTTCGGTGAGCTTGCTTTGGTGTGGGTTGCCGACGTTCGTTTAGGTTGGTTTGGGCAGTGCATGTACTAACTTCTTGGATGGGTTTCTGCGTGCCTGTGGGTTCAGTTGGGTTGTTTCCGCCTATGCATGCATGCGACGTGTCTGTAGCGTTGTTCAGATGACTGAGACGAGCCAGTGCAATGCAGGTTTTTGGTATTTGTTATGTAGATTTTATGTGCTTGGCCGTGTGAAGTGTCTGTTCTGTTGTTTGTGTGCACAAAGCTACCCTCTTGGTTGTTTAGGTTAAACTGGTGCACGAACACCAGATGTTTGGGGTATTTCTTGGGGTGGTACTCTTTGTTTCTTGTTTAGGCTTGTTGTATGTGGTGAATTATCGTTAGATGTAAGTGTTTGATGCACGCAGTTTGTAAACTGTAGGAACTGTCCCCGAGTCTCCATTTTGTTAGTACTTGTAGCAACAGAGCCAGGCCTCACTTCTTCTTGACGTGTATAGTGTTTCTGTTTGATGTGGGCAGTTTATGTACTGTAATATTTGCAGGATGTATGTATGGTGTTTGAGATATTGCAGTGGTTTTTTGATGTGATATCTATTTAAATATAAACAGCTGGTCGAATTAAAGTCACCTCCTTCACTCTTAAGGCTATAAATTGCCATGTTAATCCGTAAAAAGGAAGAAAGCTTGTCATTGAGAGAAAAAAGAGACCGCTTATTATGGTGTTGTGAATGACCTCAAACCACCACAGGTGGACCCATCCATTTATTCCTCTACTGGCCAGGCTTTTATCCCTATCTATATTTCTTTTTTGAAAAATTAAAGGGCGCTCTTTTTGATCGAGAAAAAAAGTTTATTTAGCTAGATTATAATGGTGTAGATTAATAGTTGTAGTTGTGTAACAGGTATAACTAAAATTTCAATCATGGGTATTAGAGTCGTATAACAAATACAACTATGTTTTCAAATATAAACATAGGCATTGTATTATCTTTGTGCATATACAACTAAAATTTCAATCGCAGGTATTAGAATATATAACAAATACAACTACACTTTAAAAAATATAAACATATGTATTTTATATTATCTAGTTGCACAATGCGCGGGCAATTTGGCTAGTTGTGAACAACATAAGGCTTTTCAATTCTTGCTCTTAGTTTTGTGAATGCCTAATTGGATGCATTATTTGTATTTTGGAGACATATTTCATTACATGAACAGTTTATTTTGATCTGGAAGTTCTGTGGTAGACGTTAAGTTCTTCAGCGATTGCCCATATATAGTGGAGTTACCAAATGGCCTATAAATTTTGTATGAGTTCATAGGAAGTGGCATTGGTAATTGATTATGAGCACACTATAGGTTTAACTCTTCACAGATTAGCAGAGAACAATAATTTTACTTGATATTATGGATAGCACTGGAGGGCCTTTCTCATCATCGTAATATACACTGGAATAAGTGGATCTAGAATGACCATGATGACGACAAGGGACTTTTTGGCTGGTGTGGTGGGTCATCTACCTGCTTCATGTCAAGGCATGCTTGGTTATGTCCTTAGTCCTTTGCTTTAGTTGAGTTCCTTGCGAAAGCTGAAGC
Organism: Rhipidocladum racemiflorum; assembly: GCA_036346355.1. NCBI lineage: Eukaryota > Viridiplantae > Streptophyta > Magnoliopsida > Poales > Poaceae > Rhipidocladum > Rhipidocladum racemiflorum. The sequence continues at coordinate 46,038,879 of CM070582.1, read as the reverse complement.
ATTATTTTGATGGATTGCTCAGACTTTCGCTTGTCCTAAGTGCTAAAAAATTAGTCAAAATTAGTCCTACCTCAAGATTTCTCTAAAAAGCATACCTCATTTGAGGAACCACATTTTTTAGCCTTTTGCACGTCATGAAACATACCTTGTGAGGCATTGGTGCACGCTTGCTCTATTGTAACTCAATGTTGGCTCTGTACCACAGGCTAGAACCACGAGGATGCCAGTGAGGAGAAGGGCGATATTGATATTTTGATTTTGTTTCATGTTCTGGATTGGTTTTATAGGTTCATATTTGGTTTGGGGGCTAATTAGTGGTGGAAAGAGTGGCCGATGGTGCATTGAGGGGTGGTAGCCTAAGTCGAACTACTGTGATGAGTGAGTGAGGGCAAAATTATTTTGTCTTCTTCTGTTCCTTCTATTATGGTGCTTGAAAGCAAGATGGGAGATTTACCTTTTCTAAGGCACCTAATCTAGGTGATTCATGCAAGGTGACAAACTCATAAGGCATGATCTGATTACTTAAGAACATAGAGGTGATGCAACACATGCTGAGTAATCCAACCAAATGGAACTTTTTTTTTGTTGCATAGTGGTACTTTCATATGTTTGGCTCTTGAATTTCTTCATCCTGGCTGCGTTTCACTTGTGTAATTCTTTGGATGCTAGGAATTTGCAATGAAGTGTCCTGCAGCTTAAACTTGTAAGTCATAATTCATTAAAGTCAGGCCAGAGGGTTAAGGAGTGCATGTATCGACCGACCGTCCTCTTGGTCATATAAGTCTTGTTGATTACCTCCTCCAGTAAAAAATAAGCAATATCCTAGAATGCGCGTAGCCGCGTAGTCAAACTATTTTACCTTTCAACCATAATATATTTATATATATTTAGATTGGCCATATGAAAATGGTATACGTAGTTTGTTGAAAAATTCTTTAATAAAATTAGAATTTTATTAGGTTTTACCAATATTTATAATATAAATTTGTGTGTAAAGTTATGTTTTGGAGACAATGCCAGTGTCCAAAGCACCACTTTTTTGTGACTGGAGTTAAGTAATATTTAACAGTCTCCATTATGTTGCCTAGTTAATATATTGGAATCTACTGTGTCATGGTAAATTTAAGAAGCAACTTGCTTTGAACATTGCTACTCCAGCTGATATATTTGCCATTCAAATGCCATGCGTGCATAGGATGCCTGCAAAATTTGGTGCCAGCTTCATCCTTATACGCACAAGTATCTTGACTCTGCTGATATCTCAGTTCTGCATTTTCTTTCAGGAATTTACCTTAGGCAGGAGTATTGTGCTAACTCTTCAGACACTAGGTGTCGTCTTTGGGGATGTTGGTACCAGCCCATTGTACACTTTTGATATAATGTTCAACAAATACCCTATTACTTCAAAGGAGGATGTGCTTGGAGCACTCTCACTTGTAATATACACTCTGATTCTAATACCATTGCTGAAGTATACTCTTATTGTTTTATGGGGGAACGATAATGGAGAAGGTATATCTCACTATATGCTATTATTAGACTACTGGAAGTAGATTAGATGCAAATACTTTTCTTTAAGCATTATGTTTAATAATGATTGTTCTGTATATTTGGCAGGAGGGATATTCGCTTTGTACTCACTAATATGCAGGAATGCAAAGGCTAGTCTGCTTCCTAACCAACTACCCTCTGACACCCGTATATCAAGTTTCCAACTCAAGGTGCCTTCAGTAGAACTCGAGAGGTCTTTGAAGATCAAGGAGCATCTTGAGACTTCATCTATGCTAAAGAAGATGCTTTTGATGCTTGTTCTTTTTGGTACTTCTATGGTGATAGCAGATGGTGTTGTCACACCAGCTATGTCAGGTTCATTTATTTCCTCTTCATTGTTCATTGCATTCCTCTTCACCTGGTTTGATGATACATTTGCTTTCAAAATAATATTATGTTAAACCAGTTTTCTTCCTCTCCTAGAATTAATTTATTTTTTTCTCTTGGTAAAATCTGCAGTGATGTCTGCTGTTAATGGTTTGAAGGTTGGAATATCTAGTGTCAATGAAGGTGACCTCAGAATCATAGCTTGTTGATGCTTGACACTAAGGGTGCGTTTGGTTCATGGGATGAGGTTGAATGGGATGAGATGGTCCTGTACCATTTGGTTCCATTATTTTGGGTGAATGAGATGGTTCAGCATCTAAAAGGAATATTCCTTAAATTTGTATCACTTGATCCTGGATGGGGTGATTCCGTTTAAGCAACCAAACGCATTGATGATTTTTTTCTTGAACCATCTCATACATGTACCACTTGGTACAGGCAACCAAACGCACCCTAACTGGTTCAGGAAAAGAATTGATTTTTTTGTTATACTGCTTAGAAGTGCACAATGCTCACCTTTATTGTGAAATTTTGGCAGGTGAAGTGGTCATGATAACTGTTGCGTTTCTTATTGTTCTGTTCAGTTTGCAACGGTTTGGAACAAGCAAAGTGGGGCTTGCTGTTGGACCTGCCTTGTTCATATGGTTTTGCTGCCTTTTTGGTATAGGAATTTATAACATCATGACATATGGTTCAGAGGTATTGCGGGCATTCAACCCTATATATATCTACTATTATTTTGAAAGAAACCCAACTCAAGCTTGTATGTCTCTTGGAGGTTGTCTCTTATGTGCAACAGGTATGTGTTTTAACCATATTGTTTAATGTTATTTGTGATATACACTAGAATGCGAATTTCTCCATGAATGTGTTTGCTTCAGGTCTTTTTTTTTTCTGAGCTACATAATTAGTTATACAATTAAACCCTGTGTCGTCTTTTCTTTTTTCTTTTTTTAAAGGAAGTCATAAGTAAACCTAGTGCAGCTGCAGTGTTACTGAAGATAACTTGTCCTCTTATTATTATAGTTTTAAGTAATAGAGTAATGTTATTTTCGTTAACTTGTATTATAAAGATGTTAATGAGATTGTTTTTTTTACAGGATCTGAGGCAATGTTTGCTGATTTATGCTACTTCTCTGTTAGATCTGTTCAGGTAGTCTTTTCTATTGTTTTGGGCTCCATGTTGCACTTCCAATACAAATAGTTTATAACTTACTATTGCTCATGTGTTGCAGCTTACCTTTGTGTTTCTTGTTCTTCCATGCCTTCTACTGGGATACCTAGGGCAAGCTGCATTTCTTATGGAAAACTTAACAGAAAATCAGCAGGTCTTCTTTTTGTCTATCCCGAGTAAGATAAACTGGTTTGTTTACACTCTTTCAAATCTTATTTGTTGATTGCTATGTAGTGTTTCACACATGATGAAATAATTTTATCACAGTAAAACAAAGCTTCATTTTACTAGTTGACCCCTTATAATAAATATTTTTGTTCCATGTTGCAGATCATGCGTTTTGGCCAGTGGTATTCATAGCTACTCTGGCAGCACTAATTGCTAGTCGTGCAATGACAATTGCTATATTCTCAATCATTAAGCAGGCCACAGCTCTTGGCTGTTTCCCCCGCCTCAAGATTATTCACACTTCTAGAAAGTTTATGGGTCAAATATATATCCCAGTGGTGAACTGGTTTTTGCTGGTTTCTTGTCTTGCATTTGTTACAACATTTGGGAGCATCAATGAGATCGGCAATGCATATGGTGCGTGAGTTGATCTGTATAAAAGTACAGTCTGCTTGGGAAGGACCGTTTTGTTTATGCAAACTACATTGCTATGTTTTTCACATACAACTTTATTTACTGGTTTATTCTGTAATGTGCTAGCGCAGCTAGCCCCTCAAATTCCTTTTCTCTGTGCTATAGTTTCTTTCCCTTTATAAATGGGTGCTCATTTAATTTTCAATATTACCGGACTAAATGAACTAGAAGGCATAACCCTATGTGTCCCTTACTAAGATTGTATTATGGTCAAGTGTGAATCTAATAAGCTAGTTAGAGTATGCATCAAAGGAAGAGGGGGTATTTAAGAATTTGAATTTATTCAAAGGCATTTCGTAAGAACTTAGTAGGTAGCCAAATGGAATAAAGGACAAAATGGTAGATGGAAGGATTGCTCAATAGGATTGCCATGTGGGCCAAGAAATATTGGTGTAGACTGTGTAGTTAGGCACTTCTTTGTATGAAGGGTTTGAACTTGCCTGGTGAATTAGCTTTTGTTTCAATAAAGGTAAATCATGTATGAACATCAACGGAAGCTCATCATTATCTGCATGGTTGTCACGGCGTCGCCAAGGCATTGCCTTGGTGTCGTGGCGCTACGGATGGGACACCATGGATGCTCGCCTCGCCTTTGCCATCTAGGGGGGCGCCTAGGAAGTTACGCCTTGGCCAGCTGGCAGAGGGAAGCAACTTTAACCCACAGATATTTGATGAGTATGAGTGTGAGTGAAACACTGATTGGGTTGATGCATTTGCTGAAGATGTCCATGAGATGGAGCCAGAAATTTTGGACCGGGCTCTTATTGATTAGGCTATCGGTGCATCAAGTGTGCTCCATGGTCGCAAGCTACCTAGGCTTGTTAATTATGTTTTGAACTTCTCTAATGTGTTGTCTTAGTGTCATTCTCAACTGTCAAGTGTCAACCCATTTTGCTTGCCATACCTCGCCTTGAGGACACCATGGTGCCCCCCTGGACGCCATGGCGTCCTAGCGTCTCTTAGGCTCCGTGGTCGCCATGTACGCCGTGACTACCTTGATTATCTGCCATCGTACTAGTTTTTTGTTTAAAAAAAAAACAAAATTAGTGATAACCAGCAGTTTCCCAGTGAAAGTTCTGAGATGTAAATTACATCATCACATAAGTTCTTAGTTATGTTTATATGCTGACTCTACAGTGTTTCTCGAATCTGCATAATCTTGACATTTCCAGATCTGTTGAGCATGTACCTATCATGTAGGAATTGCACCTGCTTGTTGAGCAGAGTCATTGGTAAAATATTTATTTGTACTAGGTTGCCTTTCCCCTTGATGGACTTACTATTTGACAATTTTACTATATTGAGCAAAAGTTATTGCTCAGGTTAGCAAAAAAATTCAGAAAATTTATAAGTTATATTACTATTAATAAAAGGCAATGCCCTACATCACTCAAGCACTGACTTGTTATATGTATGAATATATGATTGCTTTCTTCCACTCAAATCTCACTTTTATTTTAACATGGTTATTAACATCAAGTGCTTGCTGATAAGTTACCTCATTTCTCGCACTCCAAGTCTCCAACGACTACCAAGAGTTTACCACATAGTCTTTCTAATGCCGGGTATTGATTGCAGGCATAGCTGAACTTGGGGTCATGATGATGACTACTATCTTGGTGACCATCATAATGCTTCTGATATGGCAGGTCAACATCATTGTAGTTCTATGCTTTCTCACCCTCTTCCTGGGGCTGGAGTTATTTTTCTTTTCTTCAGTATTGGGCTGCGTAGCAGATGGAAGTTGGGTTCTTTTGGTATTTGCGGCTGTACTGTATTTGGTAATGTACATATGGAACTATGGAACCAAGTTGAAGTACGAAACTGAGGTTAAGCAAAAACTTTCAATGGATTTATTGATGGAGCTAGGCTGCAATCTGGGTACAGTCAGAGCCCCTGGAATTGGATTGCTTTATAATGAACTGGTGAGGGGAGTTCCTGCAATCTTTGGTCATTTCCTAACCACAATGCCAGCCATCCATTCAATGATCATTTTTGTCTGCATCAAGTGGGTTCCAGTTCCTGTTGTACCTCAGAATGAAAGGTTTCTCTTTCGTCGGGTCTGCCCAAAGAGCTACCATATGTTCCGCTGCATTGCTAGGTATGAACTTTAATGTTTTTGAAGTTTTTGGAAATACATTAAAATATCATTCCCCCCAAAATGATGTTATACTGCTCTGGCAGTTTCTTGCTGTGCTCCATTGAAACCTTGATATATAATTTAATGCATCTACTCATGTTTGATGCTGTCACTACTATCTGTTTGTGTTTCGTGTAATGCCTGCTCAGCATTTAGAATCTGCTAGAAAACAGCTGGCTCTGTTAGTATCTCTGATACCTTTGTTTGTGAATGTGTATGCGGGGCAGGTGCTCACCTGGGAGTGCTATAGTTTAGTGGCCCCTAAAGCTGTCGCATGTTGAGTTAGCATTCGTAATGTAGCCAGTAAAAATGGGTTTCTTTTAACTGGTTATCTTAGGGGGTTCATGGCTGTTCTGTGGAGTACTTTTACTCAAGTCCACTGATCTTTGCTTGTACTATTGGTAGAGTTCTGTTTGTCAAATAATAGCTCTGTTATGTGAAGCCCACTATGATACTAGGGGATTTTGTGAACAGGGTAGAGCCCTTAGCTTGAATTATGTGAAGTTTTGCTTGTACCTTTGGAGTTTATCAGAATTTTGTCATGTTCAATTCCTTGCTTTTTGGCCACTTTTAACTCTTTAACAATGGTTGTTACCCACTATGAAACTGGTATGGCTACATGTGATACCTCAATTTTTTTTTGCATCCTGTGGCTTAGTCATTGCATTTGCCCTTCTGAATTTTCTTTTCGAATTTGAGACCCTATCTTGATCTTTAGCTATTGAACCACTTTGTGATTGCAGAATATCTCTTTAGGTTTGTTGGTATCTACATGTGATAGAGCTACTATTTACTTATAGTGATCCCACTGCTGTTGGTTCACAGCTTTTCTTTTATTCTTCATGGCAAATGTTGCTGACTCATTTATCTATCCAAGCAGCATGTATTGGTAGCTATGTGTCAGGTTGGCGACCTGGTATTTTCTTAACCTACTCGTAGCTTGATACTGAAATATGAAAGATGTAATCTGTCATGGTTCTGTTTATAGAATAATTATACAGTCAGTCATAAATACTTTGAGTGTTTCTTTATTTACTATTTGCTTGCATGATGTTGAATCATTCATGACTGCAGGTACGGATACAAGGATGTGCGCAAGGAGAACCCCCAAGCATTTGAACAGCTTCTAATAGAAAGTCTTGAGAAATTCATACGCCGGCAAGCCCAGGAACGCTCCCTAGAGAGCGACGGGAATGTTGATACAGACTCTGAAGAGGAGGTTGCGTCAGCTTCAGCAAGAGTTCTTGTTGGTCCCAATGGTAGCATCTACTCTCTTGGTGTTCCACTTCTTGCTGGGTCTACAGGTGTTGAGAATCCAACCCTGGGACCAGGCACGTCATTTGATGGATCTATGGATGAGGCACTTGATGGAAGGCGAAGCCTAGACAATGAACTCTCCTTCATTCACAAGGCCAAGGAGTCAGGCGTGGTTTACCTTCTAGGACATGGCGACATAAGGGCACGAAAGGACTCGTTCTTTGTCAAGAAGCTAGTGATCAACTATTTCTACGCGTTCTTGAGGAAGAACTGCAGGCGAGGCGTAGCGACATTGAGCATACCCCACACAAGGTTGATGCGGGTCGCGATGCAGTACATGGTTTAGGGTTCTTATTACATCCAACTCTCTCTCCGATGGTCAGGATACCAACACTCGGCAGATACAGATGGGCGAAAGGTGTTTCGAACTGCTTTCGTTTAATAGAACGAATACTGAGTGGTAATTAACAAAGGTACTGTTATACTGGAAGGTGATCGAAGGCTAACCCGCTCAGAGAAAATACAATTATCAAAGAAAATGTTCCTTCCTGTCGAGAGAAACTGCCTGGACTGCCCTGATGGTTTTTGTTCGTCTGTTTGTGTTGAGAAGAATGGACGAACACTCGTATTAATTGCCCCAGCTGCGGCCATTAGAAGGCAAGATCAATACACCGGTGGTATTTGGTACGGCCGTGTACCTGCCCAAAGAAACCTCATGATCCATGCTCTTTAATACTGATTAGTACGCGTACTAATGGAGTGCACTTAAATGATGTGCCCAGTGGTCTCATCTGGTGGTGGTGGTGGTAAAGCACGGAGCCCTACGGAGAGCCGAGACAGAGAATACGGCTCCATATTCTCTGGTACCTACTGTGTTTGTCGATTTTCCCGTGTCGATACGTGCGATTCTGCGCAGGGTCCTAGCAGAAATCTGGACCGCAATCAGCGAGATAGATAGGTTGACGATGATGCCTGCGTTAGGCGGTGTCTCGAGAATCTCCGGAACGACGCGAGATCTGAACGCGACTGATTCGAGTAAGGAGTAGGTGACCCTGTGTCAGCCTCGAGCATGGACGTGTCTCGCTTGCCAGGGACGTGTCTCGCCTTTTTTTTTTACATGTACTACCGCATGCATTTCTAAATAGCGAAAGGCCACACTTGTTCCTTCCATCTCCTCTAGTTTGGAACTTTGGATCGATGAGACGACCCTTGTTGCCAAGTCGTTGTGATCTTGGAATAATTAATCACGAGTGATCGATGGAGCCGTTGGTTATAGACCTATGGCCTTATGGGCATCGTATATATTACCATATGGGGTAGCCACGTGTGATGCGTCCATCTGGCCCACGGTTGAGTGGAGGGGCATGGACGAGCTGGTGGGGTGCACGGAGTCCAAGGAATCAATGCTCCTTCCTCTTTCTTTCTTTTATATTACAAATAAGACATATACATATACACTATCATGCACTCACACTATACGCATGTACACGTGAATGCGCTTCCTTAGCACGAGTCTAGACAGATGGCGAGATAAATTCATGATCTCATAAAATTCCTGATGAAGCGTACTCGTGTGTATATAATAGGTGGGCATTGGGATTTGAACCCTGATGAATGAAGTCATACAACCACACTCCACCACCCCATCAAAAGGTTGTTCCCCCTCTCTCCCTCTCTCTCTTTTTCTTCAGTGGAATGAAGAAGAATCCATACATTCATTGTGTCTAAAATATGTGAGGATTAGCTTGTCTTTAAAAAAAATACTTGCTCAGTTTTACTATGTTTGCCTATGGTCTCGGAGTCTCTGTTTTAAAATATTTGTCTATTAAAAGAATAAAATATACAATTATTGTAATGTTTTCATTCTCTACTCCTACTTAAATACTTTGAAAGATGTCAATTGGTTGTAGTTTGTCATTTAATAGGGCTATGCATTATCATTTCTCATTAACTTTTTCTTATATTTAGTTCTTTTTTTGGACTGTGCACAAGGTGGGATGTGATCATGTGTCGGGACCCCGAATTTGCAAATCCGGACCCTCTGTGTATTCAGCACTAGTCCAGGAACGCGCTAGTGCACACAGTCTTAACATCGGTAAATATCACAATCATACCCATCGATATTATCAAAAGTGCTTTATTTAAATAACCAAACTGGTTACTTGACCTTATGGTCAAGTTACAAATGTATGCCTTGCAAGGCGAAACTTATTAAAAGAGAAATAATAGCAGCGGAAAATCAAATAACTTCGTGGCGCCATCCAAAGATACCACAGGCAACCGATCGGGCTCGCTTCCTAAGTAGACGGATCCTCTTGGAATTCCTCCTCCAAAGTCAGTGCGATCTCTTCTTCAAGCGATATTGTGTTGAGGCAAGGGTGAGTACTTGGTACTCGACAAGTCATGCACGTAATGCAAGCTAATATACTATATGCATGGCTTGGTACAAAGGAATAGCTTAAGGTATATTTGCGATGCTTGACATTTGACAAGTATCATAAATAGATTCAAAGCGGTAGAAACAAGTAAAGCATAAATAACTTTTCAAAAAGTTTAATAAACATTTTCCCCATCCTAAACCACATTTCCATCATCTTCATTACTAAACCAACCCAACTTTTCAAACCAAAGTTATTTTTGAGAAAATCTAACCCTTGATTTGTAATTCAGAGCATTGTCGATCACAGTGGACTCGGCTATTTAAATAGATTCTAAACTCTGCAGAGGTTATGCACTTTACCCACAAGATACAGTCAAACACCACAAAGGCGAGTTCAGTAACAAAGCCTTTGGAAGCCTCAAACAACACAGGTGGTCCTCTCAGGTTCGTGCTCTACACCATCCCTTCCCTTAGCCAAGGCGAAGTATGGGACCAACACACCGTTAGATGGGTATCGGCCACGACCACGATACGCTCCCGCATAATCACACAAAGCGGTGTAATTGACACCCCTGAGGCTCCACAAGCGAGTCCTTAGCGACTTAGTCAACTAGGGCCGTCCCATTCGACCATGTGGTTGCAAGTATGACCAGTTCAAAGGCTTGCAAGGTTAAGTCCTTAGAGTGACCAGGCAAGACTACCCGAAAAACCAAATCAACACTCCCAATGCCACAATGGCCCACTGATTACTCTTGCCACATGCCCAGGTCAAAAGCGTTTATCAAACCCCGCTTGATTACCATGCACCACGTGCCATCAACATCACATGATACTTTTCCCAAAACAGGTTCAATATATCATTAAGTCAATATTAACATTTGATTGTCCAAAATCATGTCATGAGCACGTAGCGAGTCTAAGCGTTATACTACAACGGTCTAAACCCATGTTGGCAATTTAATAATGTCCAACTAGTAAACCACAACTAGGGTGACAAAGGGTCATGGCACATACTTAAGTAATCAAGGTGTCATATAGCAAATTGGTATTTATCTAACCCCCAGGTTTAAACAAAGTATTTTTCTAATTGAACTAGCATGCAATAGTTTAAATCAAAATAGATTTCGAAATAGGATCAACATGGTCAAAGCACAACTTGCCTTCAAAAAGTACTTGCTCTTGGTCTTGAGTTGGATCCTGAGTCAATACTTCTCCTTCGAATCCTAACGGCACTTCAACGCGTCTACTCGTAAAGCGTGCAAATAGCAAATACACGAATAAACAATAGGCAAAAAGTGTCCAAACATCCAAATAAAATCCATAAACAGAAAGAACATAATTTTATGGATTTTTAGAAACTGGAATCGTCAAATTCGGAGTTAAAACGCAAAAGTTATGATTATTTAAAGTTTAAATAATCAATTAAATAATTTTACAGAGAAAAAATTTAGTCCAAAAATTAAATAAAATTCATATTTGAGTAGATCTGAATTTTATACAAATTTAGAAATTTGAATCACTCAAATCGGAGTTGAAACGCAAAAGTTATAAGCGTTTGAAGTTTGAAACAAAATCTGAAATCATTATTCGAATTAATAAATCATTTTTCTTTTTCGGAAATTAATTATTGCGTCAGCATGGACACGTGTCAGCTCCTGATTGGCTGGCTGACGTCAGCCGGCTCATGGGCTCAGCCCACGGCGCGGTTTGGTCCACGGTGGACACGGTCCACAGCTTCGGAGTGGTGGCGAGGTGGGACCCACTGTCGGTCGCGAGGTCTCACGCATAACGCGGTGGCGTGTGGGCCCTCGACATGCGGGGCCAGCGTGTCGAGACAGCGCTCACACAGCGTCTGGCCCGGCGCGTCGGTCCAACTTCCCGACACGTGGCGCAATCCGGCCGTTGATTTGAAATCAAGCGGCTACGGATTAGATCTAGGCTCATGTGTTGGAAGCGGGCGTGGCGATCGTGGGCGTTCGATCTAGATCGGACGGTCGGATCTAATCCTATAATAACACTACTACAGACGCGTGGCGATTGTGAACCGTTGGATCTTGATCCAGCGGTCGAATCTGTCGGGTTTGGAACACGTGAACTCACTCTCAACCGCACGATCAAGATCGGACGGTCCCACGAGCTCGCGAGGTTTGGCGATGGCGCGCGAGGCTTGGGCACCGGAGACGTGAGCGGCGACCTCCCACGCGGCGTGTCCGTGCAACTCCGGCGAAGTGAAAGGTCTCTTCGTGCGCCTGGCCGGGGTTCCAGATCTGGGCTTCTTCTCGGCGGAAGACGACTGACGACGGCGAAATCTGGCAAGAAACCGCGGCGCAACAGAGTTCCAACTCCGGCGAACTCAGACGAGCAAACGGCGACGGCTCGGGCGAGATGGCTCGAGGAACGGTGCGCAAGGATGAGGGCAACCTCGGGCGTGACCAGGGCTTTAAATAGCCTCGGCGTTCGTGCGAGGCGGAAACCTAATTCTACACGGCGGGCGGCGGCGGAGTCCGGCTTCGGCCTCGGCGGAGACGACGACGCGACAACCGCCCACGTGGCACGATCAACGGCCACGATCGCCGCGGCGCGATCGGATCCGGGCGGATCTGGCTCGAGCCGTGCAGGCGGATCTCGGTAGTTGGATCTTGATCCAACGGTTGGGATTGATTAGGGTTTTGAGCTGGTTTGATCGAGCCAACTGGCTCGGGTCGGACTCGAGTCCGACTCGGGTTCCGACTCGGTCGGATGAACAGTCCTAGACCCGAGTTGATTTTCCAGCGATTTAATATTTAAAATAATTCCCAGTAATTCATTTAATTCATTAAAAATAGCAAAAGACTCAGAAAAATTCCAGAAAAATTCTGGAAAATACTTTGGAACATTTTGGACTCAAATAAAATATTTCCAACAAAATTTTATTTGCAAAATTAAATTCTTTAATTATTTCAAAATGGAATAAATTCAAATAATTTCCAAATAAATCCAAATAAATTCCAGAAAATTCCAAAAATTCACCAAAGTGCCAAATCACACATGAATTTAAGAAAAGCAAAATTTTGGGGTGTTACATCATGTGAACAAATATTGCGAAACTGAGGGAGTAGTTAAATTAAGTAATTGAATGTGGGCTTTGGTAAACATCATCTTACTGATTTGTAAAGTTACTTTGGATGCGCTTTGAGATCCATGTGCTGGTGTACATCCTCTCTGTTGAGTCTAATGTTAGGGTTCATCATTGTCGCAGGGGTGGTGAATATGACCGTGATGAGCCGCTGGAGCTGAGTAAGAAGGTGGTGGGGAATGAGGGAGGTTGGCGACAGAGGATAAGTTTGTTGAGTTATGTTTTTATGTGAGAGGGGGGATTGTAATGGCGAAGCAACCCATCGTGAAATGATCTGCCGTGGCCAAAGGTAGAGCAACGCGACCGGAGGTTGAAGGAGGGATCACGCGTGTGGCCGGCAGAATATCCAGGCGTGGATCGACCGCGAGAGCGTCGCGCACCTCATGGCTGCGTTGCGATGCTCGAACGATGGTGCGGATGCTGTTCGCGCGCTCCTCATGGAGCTCGAGGCATGGCTGCTGTTCGTCGGTCGGTTCGATCCGCGACTCTAGCGCACGCTGCTGCAGTACGGCATGTTCGTCGCCATGGATGCGAAGCCTCGTCGCCGCCATCCGCAGACTGCTCGTGGACGCCACTGTAGGAGAACGAGTAGGCTACGCGAGCATAAAATCAAAATTTTCTACCACGAAGCATCCAAAATCACATGCGAGTAGAGGATCATGCGTCGTTACCCTTGACGCGCTGATGCAGCGAAGCAAATACGTGCGCGTAGAGGAAGTAGTCGTTCACGTCCCGATCAACGCCGAGTGGTTTCTGACCTCCGTCGAGTGCTTCTCGACCTCCGCAAATTGGTTCTCGACCTCCGCCGATAGGTTCTCGATCTACACCGAGTTCTTCTCGATAGATCTAGTCGAGATCGATCACCGAAAGTCACCGGAGATCCAACCGAATAGCGCGTCCGCGAGCGGCAGCGCCTCTACCGATATCCACATGTACCGAGCAGGAACGTCGTGCGAGGTGTGCTAGCACCTCGCCACACGGCTAGGGTTTTTGGGAGCAGGAGGGGTGCACGGCGACTGAACGTGGTGAGGGTTCTAATCTCTACATCGCACTGTTCCTAGACTCGCCCTTTTATAGACATGCTAGTGGGTCGAAGCCCGCTAGGGTTCCACCTCCAATGCGGATCTTATCCACGCACAAACCCATTAAACAGTTCCAACTCGTTAAGTGTGTGACCCGTTAGGTTCAGTACAAGTCGAACGTGAATCTGGAAACCCGTTTCCAAGTCACTGATCAACAGCGGCACCTAGCAGTACGTATTGACCCACGAACGCACAGAATCAATATTCGGCTGAACCTTGATACACTCACATACCGATCCCTTTGCCACTCGATACCAGTCAAGCTCAAGGCGAGATACGCGCCACCCTTGTTGACAGCTCGACCACTTCACTCGACAGTGTGATGGATATAAACCATGACTAACTCCTTAGTCATCTTAGCACGGCCTGTGCGCTTTCCCTATCCATCCACACGAGGGGCCCAGAGATATCTCTCCTGTTACCTAGGAGGGGCAAATCCCATCTTGATCATCACACCCTTGGCGATGTATCGTTGGCATACCCAGTAGTCATCTTTATAACTACCCTGTTACGGTGTAGTGTTTGATGATACCAAAGCATACAAGTCTACATACTAGGCATCCATGATGATCTCATGTCTAAGGACCATATAGGTGTACCACTCGAGACTATACACTGATGGCACTATAACAGATAACAACTCACAGCGTCTCGGAGTGGGTCTTGTCCGACTACCCATGTTCTTCAACATGTGTCCACATGGTTGATTCGATATCTCCATATCTATGGTATGTGAAACATTACCATCAACCAATAAATGTGCTGATCAAATCATCACCACTCCTCGTAATGATATGGATCAAGGACCCGTTTAGAATAATGTCACTTGACACTATGTTTCACAATAAGATCGTATCCAATGAACAAAGTCATAACATTTATTCATGGAACCGATAAACAAAGTTATCATAATTACATGAACAAAGACGTATTACAATCATCACCATGATTGATCTAGGGCATATTCCCTTCAGCCACGCCGTGCTCGCCGCACCGCCGTCCGTCGCGCCCGCGGCCTCGTTGTCGCCCCCTTTATTTAGAGGTGTGCTGTTGGGTAGAACTAGGAATGCTGTAAGTTTGATTATATACCAGTTTCTTGGTTCAAAAGGGTTTCTGGTCACCAATAATCTGAACCAAAGGGAAGCCAGCGACTTCCATCTTTCTTCTGTCCTGGCCTTTTCCTTTGCTCTATCATCTTATCTAGACCACAATCTTTTTCTCTACTAGTTATCTATCTCCAGCAATTTCCCTTCATTTCATTCCCTTCCATATTCTCTTCCTCATATTCATTCCATTTATTTCCTACCATCTCCAACAGCTTTCCCTCAAGAGAATTTGTGAAGGGATTGGAGAGAGAATCACTTTCTATCCAGATTCTCTTTCCAAATCCCGTCCGAAGGGAATCCGCTGAATCACATGGGATCTGTTCATGAAGGGATTTGAAGGCTGAAAAGAAGCTGCTGGAGATAGTCTGCATATGAGTATGAATCCCTTCCCTTTCCCTTGCCACCTCCATTAATTATTCCCTTCCCACTAAGCAGTAGCATGGTTCCATCATGAAGAACGTAAAGCAACAACGGCTTAAACAATAAGGAAGCGCTTACAAAGTTAAAGTGCTAGCCTCCGGTCTAAAAAAAAATCAAAGTTTTAACAAATTATTTTAAAATACTGCAGTATTTTGATTTTTTTTTTAAAAAAAAATTATCACACTAAAATTTGTAATATAGATTCCGACTAAAAACCAAAATTTTAACAAAGGTTTCAAAATTTTCAGTTGAGATTTGGAAAAATCCGGAGATTTTGAACCATAGGCGTGGGCATGGCACGGTTAAATCTCTCGTGGCCTCCCGGTGGCCTGACTGGCCTCGCCTAACATCTCAGCGCGCGCCAGGCGCGGCTCCCAACGCGAGCGAGTGGTCGACAGCGGCTGCGCGTGTTGGCAGCAGGCGCAGCGCCCCCTCCCTGGCCCTGAGAAGCAGCTGCCGCCGCGGCCGTACGCGACGCAGAAACGCCAGGAAGCCAGGCCAACAACAATATCTTTCTAAGCTTCCAGCGGTTCAGTGGCCTGCCATGGACGGCTGTCTCGTACCATCGTCGTACGTATGGGAGGACGCCCTCTCCCGTCTCCGCCCATCATCATTCGCGACAAGAAAAAAACACGGCCGGCCTACACGCGTACCAGCCAAACCTGGGCCGTGGCAGGCGAAACCTCAGGTATCTTACCCAGCCGGCGACTGTGGGCGCACTGTGTATGCACTCCTTGGGGTTGAGATCTGCACGCGGTATACCATACTAGATGGTATGCACGGTGCGTCGCGCGAGAGTGATTTTCGGATTTAAACGTATTTTTGAAATTTTGTAGAGTTTCTTCGAAAAAATAGATCTAAATGTAATTTTAAAAATATTAGGACCTTTTTACCCCCGCAAAAACGGACCTAGGTGCAAGTTCAAAATTCTTATTTGTCTTGATAATATTTTCCCTTGTTCACTAATAAATCTATTAATTCAACTTATGCCTCTATAATCATTCGATCCCCCGGGCCAATACGAGGATGGCTACGAAAAGGTTGTTTGGATCTACAAAAAGTTTCCTTAGATTTACAAAAAAAAAAAGTTTGCTTGTTTCCTCGGAAAAACAGATATAGATGTAATTTCAGAAATATTGGGGGTCTTCTCGCAAAAAATAGGCCCAGATGTAATTTCTAAATTCTCGGGGTCTTCCCAAAAAAAAAAGGGATCTAGATGTAATTTCAAAAACTTTTGGGGACTTTTCGCAAAAGAACATGTGCCATTCCTCGAAAAAAACTGAAGTAAATGTAATTTCAGTAATATTGGGGGCCTTCTCGCAAAAAGTAGACCTAGATGTAATTTTTGAATTCTCAAAGGCCTTTGTGCAAAAGAAAAAATTTCAGAATTTTCGGGAGTCTTGTAACACCAAAAAATTTAATAAAAGAGAACAATAAAATTGTAAAGATGTATTTGATTTTATTCTCGAATTTCCTAGTTTTAATTGCCTTTTTAGAGTTATTTTTATTAAAAAGGCATTTAAAATAGAATTAACAAAAAGATGAAGGTAAAAAGGTAAAAATTAAAATGTAACAAAAATCTGGAAAAATAATATAAAATCATTAGGTTTATCTGGAAGCAAGTTTTTGCAGTAAAACATAAGTGTGAAATAATTTAATTAAAGAAATGATGAATTTTATTAACGTGATGTGGCTGAACAGTGCAAAGAATGATTTTTATAAACTTTTACTTAAATTTTATGTAGCCAAAATTTTTACCATGTGTTTACTAGACCAATATTTACGTCTAATAAAATTTTAAAAAATTAATAATTAATTTTAGTACCATTTATAATTTATAAACTAAAAATCTAAAATTCTACAAATTTGACTAAAATATTTATTATAAAAGAATTGCTTAATTTTTACATTTAAAATTTTATAACATGTCCTTAAGTCATTTACAACTTTGACAAAAACTTTCAAAAATTATTAGATTACTTTTTACCCTTAGATAAATCATTTTCAGAATTTAAATTTTTGAACAGTCCCTGTTGTCATATTTTTTGTAAATAATGTACTAAGTATTTTATCTAAATTTTTTATAGTAAGTATAAAACTTATCTCTCCGTCCCGCAAAGAGTGCATTTCTAGTGTTCAAAATTTATCCCACAAAGAGCGCATCTTTAGTCTGTAGGGTCCAGCTGTAAATGTATGCATGCTCATTTAAGTGCTGGTGGAAACCAAAGCACCAGCACGCCTGTGCATGGAGTAACGAGGGTCACATTAGTCATTTACCGTGCACACTAATCTGTCTAAAAAAACTAAAAATGCACTCTTTGTGGGACGGAGGGAGTACTCAGGATTTTAAGTAAAAATCTTCAAAAATAATCATTACAATGTGGACCCTGAATTAATTGCATCTTTAATGTATTATCTGGATGCATTGGGTTTAAGCCACCTTCTCTTTCACTGACCGATGGGCCAGCCCTCTTTAATACCTTCACCGACCTGCCACTCTCCCATGCAGACCGACAGGTGGTCCCCTCACTCATGTCGGTCCCACACACCAGCCACTTGACCCGTTTTTCTCTCCCCTCCTCTCTCTTCCTTATCTATCTCTCTTCTTGAGAGAGCCAGAGCAACCAAGCCACGACGCCGCCACTGCCCTCCAGATTGATACACTTCATCAACCGCCTTGCTTGTCTATAAAAAAGGAGCACCTGAGCCTACCACATCTATAAAAAGGTGAGCTTTGCTTGTCTATAAAAGGGGCAACCGAGCCACAACGCCGCCACTGCCTTCCAGGTTCATACACTTCATCAACCGCCTTGCTTGTCTCTAAAAAGGGGCACTCGAGCCTGCCTCCTCCACTGCACAGCATAGCCTCACCTCAACTGAGCCGCAAATTTGCTGGATCTAGCCACAAAACTGTAAACTTTGTTCTTAAGAGCCAAAGCTTAATTCGGCAGAAACGGTAAGGCAAGCTTCAATTCCGACAAGGTGAAGTATTTAGAGCACCTAACAATTGTTTTCCCCTAATTAATTGCAATTTTACTATCTTGTAGCAGCGTCGCGACCTTGCCTTCTCTACCAGCTCTCGCCACATGGTGATCCGTCGCCTCAGTTGATCTTCGCCGAAGAAGACTACCAAAGTGAGCTCCTAAAGCACACATGAAGCTCTCCCTTCCTCTCATTGGACCTCATTCTGCATCTATTGCCGTCGCCACACCTCGTCATCGCCGGCGCCACCCAGGCTCACCACCGAGCCCACCCACGAATTCCTCCAATCCCCCTGCAACTCGCGAGCTCACCCCCGAGTGGCTTCGGCCTTCCTCATTGCCTGTGAGACCTTGGCTGAGCACCTCCCCTGCTCTGTCTCACTGTATCGTGGGCTTAGCTAGTCAGCCTATCGCTCTCTCACGAGCTACAATCACATGGGCCCCGTTCATTAGGACCGAGCCGCACTCATACCCCACTACATCGAGGGCCCGGCTTGTCAGCCTCCCCCTCACCCATGTGCCACTGCCAACTGGGCCCCACCGATCAGCTGAATCAATTAAGAGCTTGCCAAAAACGGAAGTGCACTTTCCCTTATTGAAGGCATACTTTCCATTTTTTGGAAAATTCCAAAACCCTAATACTTCAATAGCTCATAACTTTTGCAATTTAAGTCCAAATCAAATGAAACAAATTTTTAATTTTTTTTAATCATGTAGTTTTCTCATATGCAAAAATATTTTGAACTTGGCCACTGTATAATTTTGAAATTCATATGTAAAGATAAGGTTTGAATTGTGCTTAATGCAAATTTTGTACAAATGAACTCCAAGTTAAATGGGACTAATTTTGTTAGAATCCTTATGCCATAATCAACCTAAATATCTAAAAATATTTAAATTTTAACTTAGTTTTAATCATTTTTCAATCAGTATTGATTTCAACGTAGTAAATATTCAATTGTGTATAACTTGTTCAATTAAGGCCCAAATTAGGCGCAATCAATTTCTTTGTATTATTTAGATAGTGAACAATCTAAAAGTGCAAAAATACTTATGGTATACCATTAAGTTTATACCTGGTACTTTTCCTGGTACTTTATGTCCTAATATTTCCAATTCAAATAATTTTAGCCTATTAATTCAAAGTAAAATATATTTAAATACATAATCTTAGCTTCTCTAATTTGTAACATAAGAATAAATAATCTATAGAAAATAAAGAGTCTGCTTGTTACTTAATACTACTAACGTTAAGTAAGACTTGAAAAACGATCTAAAATAAATATACTTAAATCGTGAAACCCTAACCCTCACCAAACTCTAAACCACACTTATTTTATGTAGAAAAATTTATTTTATTTATATTTGATTTCTTTTTACCCTTATTGAAGTTGTTATTTGCTATATTTCTGTTAAACGATGTATAGATACCAACGCCTACGACACGTCGACACCATCGTTGATGATCCCGGCTACGACTTCAATTTTGTCAAGGACAATAATCAGCAAGGCAAGCACCCCCTTGACATATTGATCCCAGCTTTTCAAAAATATTTTATCAAATGTTTTCATACATGCGCTATGTTTATAAACATTGCTATTTTGTGGGATATGATAGATTAAACCTTTATTGATGTATTTCCTTAATTAATGTTGACATATGGACCTTGGTAACCCTAGGCCATGGATTGACACATGAAAAATATGAAATGAGTATACTCGATTATTACATGCATTTGCTTAGTATGCTTTAGATTGAGAATACAAACAGATGGTTATACTGTTAGTAATGAATCAAAATATTGGGCATGATCGACTTAAACTTTGGACATTGTTGGAATAATTGTGATCAATGGTATTTTAATAAAAATAAAAATATGATTTTGACGCAGATGAGCTATTGACAATAGCCGAAAGTACATGTGACTTGCAAATAGATAGGGGGAGATTTTTTGTCCGGATCGAATTAAGCACCGAACTAAGTGTTCCTTAAATCAAAGAATTACCGTACAATTATAAAGCTGGTATAGGACGTCCTTAACTTATTAAGTTACTTACAACTAGCTTTGTACATTGAAAGGTTGGATTAGTACGGGTTGTTCCAGTATGGATTGCTCGGAGGGGCGCCCACACCGAGGTGATGGGAATAACGCTTGCTGATACAACGGTGTACACCTTGCTATATGGACAAGTGGGACAGCAGGATATGAAACCACTTGTCATACTGAGTGTACAAATATTTTTTGCCGCTATAGTAAGGGTTTGTTGTCACCGGATTAGTGCAAAGTTAGGGCTAGATAATGTAACGGTTATGTTGTAGACTCTCTGCGACACACTAAAGGAAGTGTGTTAAACGACCAAGCAAAAATATAGGACATATCTTATGGGTAAAGCTGTACACCTCTGCAAAGTGAAAATCTTTTCGAAAAGCTGTTCTCGCAGTTAAGGAAATCTTGGTGCGCCAGGACTACTTAGATTATTTCTATTTTCATAAAATAGTTGGATTTGAAAATGAATATTGGAATTGTGTTAAAAAGTTGTTTCAGATGTTATGCCATTTGTTCGCAATATTTTGGTTACAAATATTATGCCATGTGTTGGCATTGGACGATACGTTGCTCACGAAGGATTGTGAGTTATTACATTTATGATGATCCTACTTGTTATTTTGTATACTGGTCAAAATTGTTTTGCAAATTTACACCTTCAATTTACTTTTCAATATTTACAATTCAAATTAGCTTTATGCAAAATAACCGTAGCGATTTTTCTTTGATACAGTCTGCATATATTATAGGTTTACAAAAGTCTTGCTATTACATTTTGTACTCAACTTGCTATCATTGTTGTTTTTAGGTGATAAGTAAGAATACGTCGAGGATTCACGTTTTGACATAGATTTCAGGGATATTAGTGACGAATTTATCTAGGATTTACCGTGTCAGTTGCCTAAGGGTTGGATGGGCACAATACAAGATTTTTATTCTTCCACTGCAGTTTATTTTGTCTTACATTATTGTGTAAACCGCTTCCGCTAATCATATGTAATAAACTTTGTGTATGGTTGCGATCTTAATTTGTGAATGTGTGTGCTAATCACTGATCATGGGACTAGTACCGTATGCACATTAAAGCCTATCTTTTATGGTACACTGTAGCATAAAAGGGAGGGTTTGACGGGTCTTCCCGCAAAAAGCCTATCTTTTATGGTACACTGTAGCATAAAAGGGAGGGTTTGAACTTGACGGGTCTTCCCGCAAAAAGCCGGAGGGTTTGACGGGTCTTCCCGCAAAAAGGGACCCGATTGTAATATTATAAACTTTTGGGGGCCTTTTTGCAAAAGAACCCACGCCACGCGGTAAAAAATTACTCGGGGCGACGCGCGCGCGAGTGGAGTCGAACGCGTGATCTTGGTCTAGGCAGCAACGCGCGTCACTGCTGCGCTACTACCTCGTTGCGTCCTTAGGAGCGAGTTAAATTACTTAACCCGTATTAACACGGGCGCACAGAGCAAGCACGTCTTTCGGAAATGACGTGGAGGGCGTGTGGGAACCGAAACTCAGACTCTATTATACGGAATATTTAGACGCAGATAAAAAATAAGAGATCAATAACCTAACGACGTACCACATGCCTTGCGTGTAACGATGTAAGGCTTGATCCCGTAGATGCTAGCTAGTTGGGAGAGTGGATTATGTCGACGTAGTAAAATGTTGCTAAAAAATATTGTTGATGAAGTCACAATCCACGAGAAGAGACGGTCGATCTCCTATCGAAACGTGAACGGCTCAATTGGTTTTGAAATATAAATATTGTTTTAGAACACGAGCAAGCAAAATGATACATGCGAAGTTAGATTCTATCCACACGACGTTTCACTTCCGTACGATAGAGCTAAGCTCCATCTCTTGGTATCGGGGACGGCACCTCTAATATTTAAGGTGGTGTTTGGTAGAGCTCTACCTCTATTATATTTGCGTAGCTGAGTATTTCTAGTTTCACCAAATCTATGGAGTTGGAGCTCTAGGTATATTAAGAGTGTTTAGATGGATCATCTTGTTTATATTTTAGAATAAAAATATAAACTTTATAAACTTTATTTTTACTTATCTCTACTATTCTAAATCACCAGTTGGTGGCAGTGGTGCATTCTACACATAGTAGCTGTTAAAGTGAGAGTTTAATCAGAGTTTAAATGCCAAGAAACGAAGCGTCGGCTCAACAAAAGTATCACACCATTCTTTATACCATTAATGCTATTCTTGAACACATCACAGAGTATCACGCCATTCTTTATACCATTAATGCCATTCTTGAACACATCACAGAAGCTATCATTTACACCATTTGAAGGGTCATTGATCATTACGAAGCTATCATTTACACCATTTGAAGGGTCATTGATCATTACGAAGCTATCATTTACACCATTTGAAATTTCAAATCTGCCGCTAAAATCTACCGCTCTCTTCTTTGGTATCCTTGGACTTCACATATAATAGAGATCGAACTGGTTGAACTTCAAAAGCAGGCATACTGGAAAGATAGTAGCCCTGGAAACATAGTAGAGATCGAGATAGGGAATAGCCCTGGAAAGATAGTAGAGAACAATCAGACCGCAGCTCGGAGAACTTCATCGCCAGCTTCATTTCCATCCACGAACTCCCTGCATGCAGTGAGACCAATCAAGGTTAGTAGTGCTCATTCTTACACGTCACAGAATCATCTCTTCTTATGCTTCGTTTCTGTTGCCTCTTCTTATGCTTCACAGAATCACAGAAGACAGTAGTGTAAGAACATCAAGGATACACGTCAGAGAAGGTTAGTAGTGCTCATTCTTATGCTTCATGGTTGGTATCCCTGTTTGAATCATCTCTTCTGGATAGGTTCTCTGGATAGGTTCTCTCACTGGGGCCGTAGCTCGGAGAACATCACCTCCAGCTTCATTTCCATCCACGCCCTCCCTGCATGCAGTGAGACCTATCAAGGTTAGTAGTGCTCATTCTTACACGTCACAGAATCATCTCTTCTTACACGTCACAGAATCATCTCTTCTTATGCTTCGTTTCTATTGCCTCTTCTTATGCTTCACAGAATCACAGAAGACAGTAGTGTAAGAACATCAAGGTTACACGTCAGAGAAGGTTAGTAGTGCTCATTCTTATGCTTCATGGTTGGTATCCCTGTTTGAATCATCTCTTCTGGATAGGTTCTCTCACTGGGGTTAATAGAACTTCCTAGAATAAACATTGGATACGTGATTATCAGGAGTGAAACACGAGGATTTTTAACAGCATCCATACGTTTTATTATTTGTGTCCCATTCATGAACCTCAACTTAACAATGCTCTTGCACTTCAAAAGCACATTTTTCAAGATAATAATCTAAGTCATTTCCAACTCCACTGGCTGGCCAACTTCACCAAAAAAACATATTACAGATGAACCATCTAGAGAAGAGAGGCTAGAACCTGAAAAGGCATTTCGGACTTCCACAGATAAGTTCAAGTAGTTACCTAATCTTCGGTTGGCTGAATTCTTAATGTATCCATCTTGCACACCCTCCCTAAGTGCATCATCAATGAACCTTTGAATGATTCACACACAAAATCAGATGTAAGGCAACTTAAAGCCCAAGATAGTTATTCATAGAGCAATCACAGAGTACAGAACAGTCTGAGAAAGAGACAATAACTGCACAAGTGAACACATACGATCAATAAGGACAAAAAATGTCACTTTTAAGTACTCGTGTATTGATGGAATTAAAGCATGCTGCATGGGTACAAGAACATCCAGAAACTTTTGATTAAATACGATGTGATTCTTGCAGATAACAACAAAGTCCTCACATATGCTCAGTTTGTACAATGGCCTAGAATTCTTGCCAATTTTTGAAGACAAAAAAAACTAACATACTACCAGCTATGGTCATAGCATCTTACAATTAATTTATAATGATCCTGAAAGTTCTCTATCAACAATAGCTCACATTCTCCAGGAATTATTTCTCTAGAGGGATTTTTGTAATAAATTGACATAAAAAGGAAACAGTATACTTACTTTTCAGCTCCAGGCCCATGATGGTAAGCTATCAGAAGCTGAGAACTCTTCCAAGGCTTTCAACTATGAGAAGAATCATGAATAAACAAGTCACTACAAGAATACTAGAATAGTTCTATTGAAAAGATAGGAAGAAAAGAACCATTTCGATTTTAACAAATCCAAGCATAAAATGAGTGCATTGAACAGGAGATAAATAATGTAACCCTGTTTTCACTTTTTAGGGTATATACAAAGTCCAAACATTTTCCTGACTGCTAAATCCTGTGCCTCCCAGAGTCCCAGTTGTAAAATTCAGTTTGATGTCCCCTTCCTTAGCAGAACTATGCATGATACACCCATGAGGATGAGAATCTTGAATGAACACAGTTAATCATACGTTTGCAAAATTTTGAAAATGATAACGAAGAAAGAATGCCTGCATTTAATCTGATGAGCACACATGTAGCTGAAATTGTACAGAGGAACACAACTGCAGCAGAAAAAGGATAAATGTTAATGTGGCCCTCATATAGTAGAGATTTAACTTACCCTGCAACTTACAAATGTGGGCCTCATATAAGAGTTTGGTGAAAATATTCAAAAGTTGATCTTTGGGTCGAACATGGCTTAGCACAATATCACCTTTTGCATAATCCCTAAGGAAATGATGATGGATATCAATGTGCTTTGTACATGAGTTTTGAACCAGATTATTTGCAATTTTCAACACACTTATTATCATAAAGTGACAGTTTCTACTCATTTACATAGTGCTGGTTCTTATGCAGTTATGCTTAAATATATGAATGAATAGAATATAGTTCCAAAACATTATATAGAACACACAAATACCAATATTTCTAGCAAATTGTAACAACAAGTACCTGTGCAAATTTAGCACAGTTACTCATAACTTGCTCTTGATAAGCTCTGTACTCCGGAGTAGTTGCCTGAAATTTAAACAACAGCTTAGCCTTAGGCAAAGGCAAACAATATGAAATAGAAAGTAGTATAAAAAACATTAGGGAACACAAGTGGTGCAAACCTGCTTAAGTGCAACAGCCAAGCCAGTGATGGTATGATTATGAGGCCCACCTTGCAGACCCAGGAAGACGGCAGCATTGATCTTGTCCTTAAAATCATACATAACCTATAGCGTAATAGATCATTAGGCCTTTTTATTTTGCAGTGAAAAGAGTATTACAGTATGAGCTCACTAGCTCAGTACAAAAGAAACAGCTCTAACACTCTGCTACTATCTTTTTATTGTTTTCCTCCAGTAATACCTCTTTCCCTTGCTTATTTATTTCTTTCACCCCCTTCCTGAAAAAGATCATGGCTCCACGTGGTCCACGGAGTGACTTGTGAGTAGTGGTAGTCACTACATCTGCATAATCAAAAGGAGATGGAACAACACCAGCTGCAACTAGCCCACTAATATGTGCCATGTCTGCTAGAAGTATTGCCTTCTGCTTGTCACATATCTGCAAATTGCACAGTACAAAATGGACTTATTTGACTGATTAGAAAAGACAAATATTCGATGTTCATTACCAAGGAGTAATACTTGCCTTCCGCATGCGGGAATAATCATAAAGGCGAGCATATGCACTTGCACCAGCAACGAGCACTTTTCTCCAACTGTACAAAAGTAGCAAAAGAAGCTTAGGAACGAGAAGGTGTTAGGGTAATTCATATTGAAATAATTTGACTAATAAAGGAGATATGAAACAATGAAAATATCCTAGACGATGCAGTAAGAAACCTTTTTTTTAAGCCGAGAATGATGCTAAAGGCAAAAAGAACACATTTTGTCCACTTTGATGAAAAATGCATATCTATAAAAGAATAGTCAAGAGAGCTTAATAAGCTGATGGCATAAACTGGAACAAATAAGGAGGGAAAGCCACCTGGCCATAATCAATAAAGCCAGTGCTTTCATCCAATCTGTAAGGCATTGTCTCAAAGAATATTGAAACTACAGAGATTTTCTTAGTGTCAGTCTGCAAAAATCAAAAAGTAGAACCATTGAGTCATGGGGGTTTCAAGAGCATTGTGTCTGAACATAACTAAGAATATGATATAATATTACTCATTAGTATGTATTCTAAAATACATAATCGAGGGTGCAGCTAGCACTTCATTTTGCATTGCAAGCATAAAAAAAACAAAAAACATAATATGATAATAAGAAACCGCCCCAGGGAGAAGCTGCATAAAAGAATATTATAAAACATGAACAGCGTGTATAAAACTAAAGCAAAAGCAAGACAGGAAATGGTTCAACCCAACAGTGTTACATATCCATTCTCCAACTAAAACAAAGGTCCGTACTTTTGTTGCTTTTCTCAACATTCATTTTGGAATTGAAAAAGAACTCCTGGTGGTTTATTCAAGTCCGTCTTTGCTTTTTTATTTGCATATTCATTTGGTGAGGACTGTATGAAAACAAACAGGCAAAATGTATTTGTTGACCACCATGTTTTGTGTGTAAAGTATCCGTAACAATTAGCACTTTAAAATTAGATGTTTTTAAATATGATGAATTCAAATTACATGTCTCTCTTGTTTATTTAAGGATTTCAAATATCAATGTCTTTTATTTAAGGATATTTGGAACATCTAGCATATTCATTTGTAGCTGATGCTTTTAGGTGCATGCTATCAAGATCTTTGAGTGGTTTGATATAGACAAGTTATTTTGTGTAGCTTTCAAGATCTTTTGAGTGGTTTGTATTAGACTGTGCAAAATTTTGTGCATTAGATATAATATTACTTCATTTTGCATTGCACTTCATTTTGCACTGCAAGGACAAAGAAAGATGACAAGCAAGTGCACATGCTTGCATGCCACCAAGAAACAAAAAAACAATAAGGAGGTAATAAAGAAGATACAGACCGATGTACCTGGTAACCATGAGAAAGATGTCCACCATGAGTGTAAGTACAACCTCCATTAGGTTGATCCATTAAGTTGGTTTTGGTGATTAATGACAAATCCTAATATGAGACTAATGTTTAAGTAATTACTATTTTCGTCTCATCAAGGATGATTAGTGATCATTGACAAATCTACTTTTTAATGAGGCTAACATATTTATTGAGCTTATGTTTAGTAGCCTCACATTTGGATAGAAAATGGAGAACCCAAGGTATGCATTGTATCAATGTTTATTATTTTATTGCATACTTAGGATTTAAGTTGAAGTATGAATTTCTCCGTTGCTTTAACCAAAAATTGTGTATCATGTTTCCCAATCCATATATTTCATGGATGCACACATTTAGGGGGAGTTCACACTCTAACTTAATGTTTCATTGCATTGATCTATTTCTCATTACCACATATAAAGGATCAAGACATTGAAACTAAATCTTTGAGTATACATTTAACATGCATAGTTGTAGTATACTCTTGGTATCATAGGATATGCTCCAAATCAATAAAATTGAATATGTGCATATTGATTCAAGATCAATTATATGTATGCACATATCTTTATGGAGTTTATCTTATAGTTGATGGTTTAGAGTAATCATCATTTCCATACATTCCACATATTATGGATCATTACTTTCCATCAACATGAGTATATGAAAACTCGTGTAGTTGTTATATGCTCATGTCAATTTAAATGAAGATTTAAATTGAAGTCGTTTATCTCCTAATCATCAAAGAACATTGCATCATGAGTTGATGGTGTTCCTGTGATCGATTAAGGATAATCGATAGTTCTTGAGTATAATAAAGCATTAGTTGCATCAATATACTTAAGATACAAATACAATTATTCATTTAAATTGATTTAGATTGTGCTCAATCATTATGAAGGCATTCATTATGTGTTAATTGAGTGCAAGGATGATTGAGACAACCATGCATCTTGGACTAACTATTTTCATAAGTGATGATTGAGCCAGGTTAGGTCCAATGATGGTTAAGATAAAGAAACGGGACAAGGACGACATCATGAGGTGATGAACGTCAAGAGGAGATCCCGTTGAGAAGGAAAGAAAAGAATGTTCATCAAGAGGAGATGAACAAGATGTTGTGAGAGCCGGGTGATGATCCGGTAAAAGAGAAGTAGAGCTATGTGATGATCTTGAAGAGAAGATGATCGTAAATCATGAGGACTTCAAGAGAGAGCGATGTGACAATCCCGGGGAAATGAGGTATGATTGAAGATCATAAAGGCCCCAAAGGGGATTGATCGCGTGCGGCATCAAAGGTAACTAGATAGAGTGTCTTATTATAGGCATGCCGTACTATTAAGAGGGATGCAACGTGGATGATTTAGAAGTGTCTCTGTGCTCAAGTGTTATCTATCCTTAAATAGATGAGAGACACAATACACATCACGTACACCGGGATTGTTTGTCTTTTTGTCTGGATCGGATGTTCCTATCAGGGATCGGATGTTCCGATCCATCGGTAAATCCGGTGGTGTGTTGGTGAGAGTCTAGAACCTCTCTGTGAGGATCGGATGTTCCGATAAGTGTTAAACTCAAAAAGGGTGCTCTCTGGTCAAATCGGATGTTCCGATCGTGAAAATCGGAAGTTCCGATCAGTGTTTTTAGTTTGCAAGTGTGCTGAATTTTTTGCCTGATCGGAAGTTCCGATGTAAGTTCCGATGTAAGTTCCGATGTTGGATCGGAAGTTCCGATGTCAGATCGGAAGTTCCGATGTAGACTTAGAAACTTTTTGAAAGGTTTCTGTAAGGTGCCTCTCTGTCCAGATCGGAAGTTCCGATGCAAGTTCCGATGTATCGGAAGTTCCGATGTTAGTTCCGATGTGTTTATTGGATTGAGTTTGTTCTGGAGTTTTAGCCTGATCGGAAGTTCCGATGTTGGGATCGGAAGTTCCAATGTGTGTAAAACGGCTAGTTTTCTTGCTCCAACGGCTAGTCTTTGGGTGTGGGGTATAAATAACCCCCTTGGCCGGTTGGGAGAGTGAGTTGAGGACATTTTTGAAGGGCTAAACAAGAGGTTGAGCTAGTGGAGTAGAGAGATCACCTTGGGATGCATTTGTTGCTCCTTGGTCATCTCATTGGCTAGAGAGAGCTCTAAAAACTTGTGTTGTGATTAGGAGTGGATTGAGTGTTCCTCCTTGCTCCTTCTCCTTTGATCTTAGTGATCCCTCTTTGAGTGAGGTGTGGGAAGTGAGAGTTAGTGCGAAGAATGAGTTAGATTGAGATACATCTTGAGCACTAGAGTTCATTTCCAAGATCATCCATTTGTTGGATTTGTTACTCTTGGAGTTTGAAGACTCCTAGACGGCTAGGCGTCGCTCACGAGCAACCAAAGTGTGTGGTGTGCCGTGAGAAGTTTGTTGAAGGTTCGATTTCACCTCCGAAAGGGAAGAAATCAAGAAGTGAAGCCACATCTCAAGTGCGACCGAGATTGGCGAGGAATAGGGTTGGAAAAGACCCGGCTCAAGTGTGACCGAGCCTCCTCAACGAAGACGTAGGAACCTCCTTGGAGGAAGTCCGAACTTCGGTAAACAAATCATCGTGTCAATTCTTTACATGTGCTTATTGCTTTACTTTGCTATCTTGTATTGAATTGATCTATTTAGAATTGATTATTTCTCTAGCTAGCTTTTCTACTAGTTGCTAATCTTTGCATGTGCTAGCTTCGAGTATAAATCATTTTGTGTTTAGGCGTAACTAGTTTTGCAATTCACTAGACTCTGTTCTAATAGGATATTCCGACCTCATATCGGATATTCCGATTAGACACCGGAACCTCCGACTTCATATCGGAAGTTCCGATTTCTTTTCCGCTGCGTGATTTTAGAAAATTGTAAATCGCCTATTCACCCCCCCCTCTAGGCGTCCATCCTCGATCCTTTCAATGAGGAAGATCCAGTGCCATGATTCTTTCATGTGGCTTCAACAGCGCAGTGTATACATGGAAGTTGGCAGGTGAACCCGATAGAGGTTGCACATTCACTGCAGAGGTAGAAATTGGTCATGAAGGGAAACTACCACTCCAATACAAAATTGTTAGCAACGCTAGCTAAATGGTTAGAACTTGCCACCATCTTTGTGAAAGGTAAACTACCATTCCAAGACAAAATGGTTAGCAACGCAAGCCAAAAATCGAAAACATATCTGAATAATTTATAAGCCCAGTTGTGTACCATATATAGGTTCTAGAATTGACTAACGGATTGGTTTGTAATAGGTGCGATGCAAACACATACCGAAGAGAAATTTCTTAAGCAAATTAAGAACCTAGAACTTATCCCATGAGATTTACAATTTGACTGGTTTAGATGACAGTATCTCCCATCAAGTGCTCTTAACATTTTGTAAACTATGGAGCATTTACAAAATTGCCTCGAATCAAAACAGCATTTTATCTTATTCAAAACAATATTTTTTATCCTCTTTTTGCACAGCCAAAACCCGCGGGGGGGGGGCATGAAGGCTATAGTTTATAGAGAAATATTTACAAGATTTTACCTCCCCACTTTTCTGAGTCCAAGCGGAAAGCCTCCAAAGCACGTTTCTGGCACAATGACTCCGCCATATCAATGTATCTGCAGGCAAGCAAAACCAGAACGGGCGTGAGACACTAAACCCTAGGTGCAACACATACGCAGAGAGAAATTAGAGGTAGGGTGGGAGGACGGGCGTGAGAGATCTACCTGCGCCGTTGCCTTCCACGAGCGCCCGCTTGGCATCCACGCCGGCGGCGTTCGCATGCGCGCCCGCCTCGACCTCCTCGAGCTTCCTCTTGAGATTGCCTTCGCCCTCGACGGCCGCGGGAGGCTCCGCGGCGGTCTCTTCCTGCGTGACGGCGGCGGCATGATTCCTCGAGCGCTACCTCCGTGGCGGCGCGGTTGCGTTAGGCTCCGCCATGGGACAAGGGATTAGGGTTTGAGGGTTTTCGCCTTCGATTTTACACGGGGCGGAGGCGCTTGCGGTGTCCGTGTCTAGCCTGCCTGGGAGGGGGAGGAAGGGAAGCAGGAGGGGGAGGCGCCAGGAGAGCAGGGAGGGATGGGGAGGCGCCGGGAGAGCAGGGAGATGAGGGAGAGGGCGGCGGCGTGTGAGATGGAGGTGTGTCGGCATAGAGGGAGATGAGGGAGAAGTCGGGAGGATAAGGTTTAGGGTTAGAGGAGGGGAGTGAGTCGGGCCGGTGGGCCGAAGTGCGGTTGGGCCAAATAAGGGCATGGGAGGGAGAGAAAGTCTAAAAATACTAATGGAAACCTCACAAAAAACATTGTCTACAGAGAAGTACTCACATCATAGACAAGGTTTTGATTAAAATCATATTCAAGTCGTGTTACAATGTAACTGTTTATTTTAAGATCTTTTGAGACGTATACCAAGAATATCATCTCTAAGTATGTTCTAATCGGGAGGAACCATAGAAACTTTTGCAATCGGGAGAAATAGAAGGGGCCCTTGTGCATGCGGGTATTTAGTGGGTATTGTTCAATGCTTGGAATCTCTCTGACAATGAGATTGAGAAGATTCATGATCGTTTTCTGTGTGCTCTTGTGGCTTTGTTATTCACTACTAACATCAAAGATTGTATTCGAAGAGAATCTAACGCACTTGTAATCGAGAAAGATAGATGTTTGATCTTGTGAAATAATTTTTTTTAATCTTTATTTTTAGTTATCAATTTTGTTTTTCGTAGCAACGCACGGGCATGTAACTAGTAAATTTTAGATTTAAGTTGAAGTTAGGATCTGAAGTTCTGCTAAACAGAACCTAAGACTCACAAGGCTGGGTCCACTGGCCTTATGATCTTCTGTACCATGTTTAAAGTCTTTGCTTGGCTTTTAATGTGGGACCTACTGCTAATTAAAATATCTCTATAGTGTATAGGCATTATCCGGATGTTTTTGTCCCAAAAACCATCCAAATTTTGGATCGTGCCATCAAAACACACATCGGTCCACATCGATCTGTCTGTTGTATTGGCTCGTAAAAACTAGGGATGCAAATGGGTCGGCCCTAGGGTCATCTTTGACCCACTCTAGTTCATTTGTTTGCACTAAAACTTAAAAGGTGGACTAAAAATTAAGTTTTTAGTGCAAACAAATAAACTAGAATGGGTCAAAAAAGACCCTAGGGTCAGCCCATTTGCATCCCTAGTAAAAACAGAGGCGAACACGCTATCCATTGCGCCACCCTCCTCTCTGTTCTCCACCGTCGCCCCCTTCCAATTCACCGCCACGTCGTCCTTTCGTCTAGCTCCACCCCTCGACCAGCCGATCTCCACCACCGCGCCAGCCAAATACGAAAGACGATCAGACGACGAAGCCACCCTAGACGCCTTTCCTATCCTCACGGTGGCTAGCTAGATCCGATGGCCGACGGCCGTCGAGGCCGCCTTCCTCATCCTCCCCACGATTTGATCAGTTGGCGGCGGCTCTGGACTCCCGATGGCCATACATGGCCAGATACCCGTCTCTTCTTACATCATACTACTTTGCTGGCATTTTTGGTGCTCGATCGACTACAAACTGCTTGGCATTAATACACCAAGTACGTACGCATTTTATACGGACTTTCTATTACCAGCAAGCAGCAATACTCGGTGAGCAACAAACTCAGTCGTCACACGCATGATCCGAACCAACACGGAACAAACCAGCTGACACACAGCAGACTCACTCGGCTTTTCTTGCTACGACTGAGCTGCCAATCAACTACCTAATTAAACATCGTGCATGCAGCTCATATATACATGGAGATGGAGGCCACACTTGCTACATGCACGACACTGGTATGATGTGCGGCCATTGGCGAGCGAGCGCAGAGGACCATGCAGGCAGGCAGGCAGGCAGGCGTGAGGAAGGGGAAGCCGGTGGAGTTGGCACAGTGGCGTCGTGGGCGGTGGTACCACATCCACCACCATACACTGGGGGGCGGTCGCATGAGAGCTACCATGTCATGTCATCCATCCAATTATTCCGCCGTACTCCGCAAGGATTGCCGGCCGGCCGGCCGCGCGTTGCGCCGGAGTTAATTTTTAGCTTTTAGCCTTTTACCTCTCCCCCAGCGAGTGACAGCGTACCAGCTAGGTCGGTCGGGGCCAATTAGCCTTCGTCGTCTCCTCAGCCCTTAGTTTTTCTGTGTATCTTCTCCCTGCCCCGGCCATTTGTGCGCACCAGGCACACTCAATTCGGATTAATTTGATTGCGCCAATATATATATTGGGTTTTGATACCTCTAGTTTCTCTCTTTTTAAAAGCCTTTTCCGTGTTGGAATTGCTGTACTTAGTTGCAGTAGTATCATATGAAACACCAACATTAATTTGCGCTAATAAAATGAAATAGAGACGCACGCACGCACGCGTACATATGTACATGACGATCAATGTGCGCCAACGATATTCCTCACACCCATGCGCAAAGCCTCTGGTTTACAGTCACTCCTTGCACTCTTGTCTACTCAACGTGACATGGATAGATGGGACTTTCTCCTAGAGTGTTATATTGCCTATAGTTTACATTTTCGTGTATATATGCACAACAAAGCAGCTTGTGCTTGCAAATACGATGATGTTGCTGATCATTGCCTACCTTTTTCTACGGAGAAATAGTTATTATATTATATTTGCTCACGTAACAAATGTGATGATATAAAAAAGGAGAAATTTTCACATGTATATGTATATATATAATTACTTGGAGCACCATGGAGCTTGTGCTCTATGATCCAAAACGGGTATTTTTCCTATGTATTGCATGCGGAAGCTTTTGAAACTTTTAGGATGTTGAGTTTAACTAGTTTACTAACTGGGGTTTTCTTTTTGATAATAGTTTGATTGCAGGTTTGTGCTAATTTCATATATAAATCAGCAAAGCATGCAATCTAAATTCATTCAAAATCTTTGAATACAAGTATTTTTTTTCAAAGTTATGTGTTTCATTTGAATTATTATAACTAGATGGGCATATACCCTAATTCTATTTTTTTTTAAAAAAAATGCCCGAATTTAGCTTGAATTCGCTCATTTGAAATCATAGAGCTCAGATAATTAGTCTTTTTACACGACTTTGGTTAAAATACAAAAATCCTAAAACATCGTCTATTCATGAACTAAATAAGTATATTCCTTCTTAGAAATACTGTTCTAACATAGAAATAGTGCTGAAAAAAAGCTTGTTTGTGGGGCTCGTTGGCTTGGTTCAAAATTGTTCCAATTATTCTCGTTTATTGATTAAACATTGAATTGGTCAATTTCGAATGAAATTGGTTTTTGCTATGACTTAGCTCGGCTCAGCTCATTAGCTCGATTCTAAAAATACTTCTAAATTACAAATAAAATTCTATTTAACTAAATTGTGTTAATTTCGGAAAAAACTTGAAAAAAATGAGGACTTGCACCATTTATCTACGCAACAAAATGTAAACAGAACGTGGATTGTAGAACGCTCGTCTACCTTATCTAGGCATTTGAGACAAACGTCGACTGGTACGAAAGAAATTAAACGGGGACTGTGGAGCGCTCGTGTCTACCTTATCTAGGCATTTGAGACAACCGTCGACTACTGGTACGAACGAAATTAATGTATGCGTTCATGGTACGGAGAAACATATACAGTTATACAGACATGCAGGTGCGGAATCAGCCCAGGCTCAAGCTCCGGACTGGGCCAGCTGATCTTAGATTAAATCTCTTTTTTCAATAGTTTTTTTATAGGATTTTATTGGGTTTTTGGTACCAGGCCCCGGGCTACAGCACAGGCAGCTCGAGGCCTATATCCGCCACTGCACACATGCAAGATCCACCAGTCTATTGCACTATTAGTTTTCGTGGCGTTACAATAAGGGGGTGTTTGGCAGAGCTCCAGTTCCACCAAATTCGTGGAGTTGGTGGAGCTGTGTATTCCTAGCTTCACCAGGTTCGTGGAGTTGGAGCTGTGGGTATATTAAGAGTGTTTAGGTGGGTCATCTTGTTTATATTTTAGAATAAAATTATAAACTTAAGTCACTTTATTTCAGTCTACAAGTTTCAGCTCTGAGGTGGAGCTCTGCCAAACAGGACCTAAAAACATATTTTTTAATTAAATCATATCATATATTTAAAAAAAATAAAATTACACTCTTAAGTTACTATAAGAAGAGAAGTGGGTAACGACCTGGCAAGAGAGAACAGGTGTGGACGAAAAGATAGAGATACGGTTGATTTCTTTTTTATCCTCTCTCTCTCTATATATATGTTGACGCGTATGAAGGACGGATGACAACCACCAAGTTGTATTTATATATTACTAGTTATATGCCCGTGCGTTGCTACGAAAAACAAAATTGATAACGAAAAATAAAGATTAAAAAATAAAAAATACTATTTCATAAGATTCCTTAATGCTTCGTTTCTTGCAAAAGGTGGCTAATTAAAGCAACGCTTTGTTTCTTGCGTAGGGCAATTAAGCAGAGCAAGTAATGTGACGTGGGAAGAAACTCTCACTTTATATAGTAGAGATTAAAGATGATATAGGTTGCTTATTGTCGGTAGGAGAAAATGCAATTATAAAAGGCCGGATCTCTTTATTGTTTACTTATGTCTATGCAGCAAGTAATGGTGGGTTTTAAAGCACGCAGCCAGTACCATACTGTATCTTTTCAGAACCGGGATTTGAGGTAACTGTGCATAAAGAAGCAACTCATTAATTATTCCACATGTATATAGTCAACAATTTACGCGAATTAATTTATCACCATTTTGGTCAAATATAACCCTGCAACCCGATTTAAGATAAGCCGAAATGCATGTATATATAATTTCAGCATGCATGCTGCATGTACTATCAATATCAAGGCCAAATTAAGAATGCGAATTGAAGTGCCAGAAATTAAGAAAGCTGGTATTGCCACACACAAAATTGTTGA
Source organism: Rhipidocladum racemiflorum (assembly GCA_036346355.1). Lineage (NCBI taxonomy): Eukaryota > Viridiplantae > Streptophyta > Magnoliopsida > Poales > Poaceae > Rhipidocladum > Rhipidocladum racemiflorum. The sequence goes on along the minus strand of CM070582.1, from coordinate 46,002,800 downwards.
ACAAAACAAGATATATATAGGAGTACTGTTGTACTATCAATATCGGTTGTTAACTCCTGGAGTCGACATGTACACTTGTGGAGGTCTAGTACCATGCATTTTGAAAAAGAACAATTCATGGCACTTCTGAATCTATGTATGCTGCAAACATCATAACACACTTCGCTCAAAAATTAATGAGACCATAACCTAGGAACAGTGTATGCGAGTTATACTTGTACTCCAAAGTCCAAACAATCAAATGCATGCATGTTCACATTCATAACAGAAATTGGTATATCTGCTAGCTTAAGAAAGACAAGAGGAAGAAAAGAAAGTTTGGAGAAAGATACACGAGAAAATGCTTGCTGGAGCTGGCTAGCAGTCTACCACCAGCTTTACTGAAAAGAAAGAAGTATCTATGTAGTTCATATATATCGCTCCCGAAATGAAATAAACTTGCTGTGTTTTGTTACCCAAACATTCTTGTCCATAGAAAAATTTAAAATTTTTATTTCTTATAAGAGAGTTCAGAACTAAAATTGCCTTTGAAATTCTTAAAACCTTCCTCTCAAAAAAAAAAATCTCAAATCCATCCTTAATTAGAACTAATCTGTGAATCAACAAATTGAAGACTATTTTTAGGATCGTTTATATGACAATGTTCCTTCAGGTTCCGTACCCATTTATATACCTGATACATATTTCTTTCAAAAAGAAGGGAAAATAGTGTAAACATCACATATTATATTCCTACTTTGACATAGTTTAAGAACAGCAAATTCATTGTCGACAAACATTAATTCATTAACTAAGTAAAGCATAAAAACAAAGCAAAGGAAATAAAAAAACAAAATTTAATTTTACTATGAAATTGACATGCAAATAAATTATTAACAAGAAAGAAAAAAATCCAAACGAAGACGCGTGATATATGCGCATATATATGTAACTCGATCGAATGCTCTCCATTAAGTTGTACCATACAAATTGCTCCTCTCTTTTTCACCACCGTTCGTTTCCCTTTCTTTTTTCATGACACCCACCCATGGGGGTAGCGTCAACATGGCTAGCATCAAAATGCAGCTCCAAATTGCTACAAGACATGCAGGAAAGAACAAGCGAAGCAGCCATATTTTTATCTCAGCAGAAAACGAGGGCATGAAAGATTCTGATCACAGAAACATGATAGCACTAGCTAACTCGAGTACTACCACCACTGGAATCCTATGATCCTTGACAAAAAAGAAAGGCCTAGCAAAAAATGCACGGAATTCAAGGATCAGATCATGCACTCGCGCATCAAAAAGAGAGCAAAGCTAAAGCTGCTGCACATCACCAAAAGTGGGACATCCATCCATGCACTAAAAGTGAAGTAACTAGCATGCATATAGTACTCTTACACACAGAAGCATGTCTGTGACTGTGAGACTCTGAATCATCATCAGAACAACAGCAGTTTTAATTTCTCATAACTCGCAATGCCATCATTGGTACAAGCAGAGTTTGAACAAAAGCCCCCAAGAAAATGAAACAAAAAACCACTCCAGAAGAGAGAGAGAGAGAGAGAGAGAGGGCACCCTTAGAAGAGACCAATGCATGAGAACTCAAAAACAGTTCTCTAATTAAGCTTCAAGGGGTAGGAAAGTACTAGTATTAACTTATACATCTAAAGAGTTCCCAAATGCAAGAGGTAGAGTAACCAATTAAACACACTAATTCAAATGACAACATGTGAGTGAGAGAGAGAGAGAGAGAGAGAAAGAGGGAGAGAGGCTCATGACTTGCACCACCATGCTGATGCATGCTCCCATATATCCCCCCACACACCATATGCCCTATATACAAAACACACCCAAGGAATTGAAAGAGAAGCCAACAAGTAGCAAATCAAGTAGTAGCCGTGCTCCACTTACACTTGTTTGCTTGCTTCCCCTCTCATGGCCACCTTCTTCTTCTTGATCCATGCATGCCATCGCCGTCTAGGTCATAAATCGACGGCGAGGAACATGGATTCGATGTCCGTCGCGTCTCGGTGAAAGAAACCCTATGAAACTTTGGATCATTGCCGCTAACTTTCTGCCCTCGGAGATGATCTCTCCATCCACAGAGCTCTCTCTCTCATCTCGGCTTTCCCCCCCACAAATTACATGTTATTTTAGTCAAGAAAAAATTAACCAGAAAAATTAAGTAGGAAAAAAAAAAGTTAACGACCAGCGAGCTACCCATCCCTTCCCGACGGGCTAGAAGAAGGTGGCAATGGATGATCCGCAATTAGCGATGTCCGGCCACGCCGTGGGGGCGCCGCCGATGCCGCCGTTGCCCCAGTACATGAGGGAGGACGCCGCCGGCGCCGTGGCGGCGCTGCTGATCGCCGGGTTCATGGACGCTGCCGCGGCCATGAGCGCGTCCGACGCGATGATGTTGGCGTCGACGTTAGACGACGACGTCCGCAGATCCCAGCTCTGCTTCCCGGCCGCCGCTTCCTTGTGCTGCTGCTGCTGCTCCACGGAGGCCGCCTCTGTCTTGACCTGCAGCTCCTCCAGCCCCGGCACGAGGGAGCCCGACAGCAGCGGAGCGTAGAAGCCGTCAAAGATCCCACCAGCCGCGTCCTGCAGGTGCTGCTGCCACGGCTTCACCTGGATCTGCGCCGGGCCGCCTGCGCCGTAGCCGAGCCCCAGCAGCTGATCCACCTGCGTCTGCTGCTGCTGGATCTCGTAGGCGGTGGCGTCCGAGACCACCGAATGCATGGCCTGGAAGAGGCCGAGGTGGTCCCCGCCTGAGCCGCTCCCAAGCAGCAGCGACGCCAGAGAGGTGCCCCCGGGCAGGCCCAGCGCCGACGTCAGCGACGGCAGGGAGCCCGGCGGCGGCAGCGACAGCGACGACGCCGACGACGTGACACCACCAGCCGCCGAGGACTCGGCCCCCGCGCCGGCCGCGGCGGAGGAGCTCCTGTTCCCCCCCGCGCTCCCGGCGCTGCTCCTGGAGCGCTTGTTCTTGCGGCAGCCGCCGCCGACGGGGACGTTGCGGAGCGTGCCGCCGCGCGTCCAGTAGCGCTTGCAGGCCTTGCAGAAGTGCCGCGGCTGCGACAGCGAGTAGTTGTTGTAGTAGCAGAACTTGGTGTTGGCCGAGTCGCACCGCGGGCACCGCAGCGCCTCTGCCCGCGGGTCCGCGACGCCGCCGCCCCCGCCAGCTCCTCCCCCCGCCGAGGAAGCGCCACTCCTCGCCCCAGCCGCCGCGGCAGCTTGCACCGCCGTAGCCGCACCGCCCGCGCCGGCCATCGATCTCCTGCTCGATCCCTCCTCCCCACGTACGTCTTCGACAGACCACACCGCGGCGGCAGCAGCAGCTGAAACCACAAGCGTGGAGCTAGCTAGCGAATTACGACAGGCCGGATCGTTGGAGGCTAGGAAAGAATGGAGAGGAAGAAGGGCGGGTGGGGTTTTCAGGAGGCCGGGGAGGTTCGCTGACAAGAGCTACAAAACAAAAGCGGCGTGCGGTAAGTAGTATTGCGCGCCGACGGCGATGTACTACTCCGTCTCGCCTCAGCCCAGCAGCTCAGCTCTCTACACTACTAGCTTCTTCTTCCGCAGCGCAGCAACGCGACCAAAACAAGTGGACGGAAGCGTTGGCACGCAGCCTAGCTAGTTATATACTTGTGATGAGCGAATCCGCGCGCGCCGCGGCTGACACACGTATTTACTCTGTCTGTATACGAATGTTGTACATGCTGCTTAAGGTTATGTGTATAATACGTCGTATATATGTGCCTGTACGTACGGTATGTGGGGGTGGTTAATTAGCTAGTGTACGTACATGCGTACGTGTATGGGTATGTGGGTTGCTGCTGCCTGCATGTACGTATTGACTGGCGCACTATATGGTATGTGGGGTGGTTAGCTTGGTTGGGAGCTAGCTAGCTAGAGGCAGGATTAAACGAGTATTGTGTGTCCTAATTGTTGGTGGGGGTGGATATATAAAGAAGTACAGTGCACTGCACATGGATTGATTGTGATTTATGTTTGCATCAAACAACAAAACCCGGTGGGTCATGCATGCTAAACATTTTTTGTTCCTACAGGACGTTTTGAGCTAGAGAAACACAAGCTTGCTAATGCTAGGTGGTTCAAGAAAAACCTCTCTGACCCGATTTGCATGCCTAGTACTCCCTCGGTCTATACAAGTCTAAGCCGGTTTTGACTTTTCACGATCTCGTCTCTATGAATGCAAGACCTTGCCTATGCTTTTTTTTTTATCGTAATATATCGGCAAAAAATAATAAAAATTATGTGTTGTGAAAGGATTTTTTTGCGATAGTAATAATACGGCCATCATAACCGGTTCTAGGTTAGAACTGATTGTGCTGATCATTTTACAACTCTCCATCATCCGAAAACAATCCTAAATTTACAGTGTGTGTGTGTGCGCGCATTCACAATATCACATAACATTCACAATACATGACACATAAACATTCACAACATAACCATATCATATTGATAGTACACATATTACATTCACATGATATAATACTGTTTACAACATATATATGGACTAGTAGGAGCTATCCAGTCTATATACCTACCGTCCTCCAATATAACCTCTATCCAGTTAGGCAAGTGCTTACCTCAGATCATCAGATAAAATGCTACACAACAAATTATTCGCCCATATCCAAATAAAAATAATAGATACAACCAAAAGTGTTCAAAACCACACGAGGCATGCATGAAATCTTGTCTCCATCCAAATTTCATGACTAAACAATAATAACTCTTCACCTCGGAATAATGGTATAAATGACCAGTGATATCTGTCCACTATTGAACTTCTCTCGATCTATGACAAACAACAATATATATAGTGATAAGCTGGCACAATATTAAGTTTAGCACAATTAAGTTGCTAGATGGCATGCTAACATTGTAATTAAAGTGGTTTCCAGACTCATACAACCTCAAAAAGGCCATCAATGAATCAACCTATGGGATAAATACCAGCTCTCTAGCAAAAATGTAAACAACATTCGAAGATAGCAAACAATGAAAAGCATAAATGCAAAATGAGGGTACCAATTATCCAAAATGCTAAGCTCACCATCAAGTGAGCGACAAGGTCCAAGAGTTATAAAGAACTGGCTTTTGTTTGTATCTGGATGGTAATGCAAACTTTCCAAATAGGAAAAACAATAAATTGAAGCCTAAAAGAATAAACTGTATGACAATACAAGTACGGTTCAAACTTACAAATTCAATTTCCTGCAGTTGGGACCTAACCTTGTGAATTATAAAAGAAAAGCAATAATAAGGGGCAGGGATAAATATGGTCCAACAACCTAATACTAAAGTAGGTTATGTCAGTGCTATAAATACCAAAAAAATTTCCATGCAAAATCCAAATAAAATATGTACATTTTTTTCATTGCATACTCTGATTATAATAATATATAACTATATATGTTCTTCTTGGATTGTTTCCCACTTATTTTTCTCATTCAGTCATTTCTACCTTTCGAATTGTATATCCAATGCTTTATTCATGGCAGGTGAAATAAGTAAATAATACTCTCTATCCTAGCGTCTCTCCTCCACATTTTTCTTGTAGAACAGAAAAGCTTAGAGCCCTAGACAATTCCCAGAGATGGAAACACATTTTGATACTTGGAATGCCCACAAAAAAATTCAGAATATAACAATAAGAACATAGCCATACTCGTAGACAACCTAGCTGATCATATCTGTAACACAAGCACTGTGGAAATTTAGATGAGAATAACAACCAGCAGAAGCAACAGATGTTCCAATAGGAACTTATCCAGCAAAAGACAATGAAAACCACGACAATAAGATTATAAAATAACATGACGGCTAATACCATCTTTGGGTAAAGATAAACTAATAATGAGAGAATAGTAACAGAAGTCCTGGGCAAAACTCAGCTCACCTGATCTGTAGCAGATGTATCTTGTTCCATCTAAATGGCTAGTAGCCAACTAAGCAAAAGAGAAAACTCTGTGTTACACAAAAGCAAAATATTATCGTTTGTAGACATCCAGTTCGACTAACCAACCTTTTTGCAATAACAATGGATACTATGCATTAGTCTATAAGAAAACATAGGTTACCAAGAAACACAACAAATTGATGCAGGACAACATAATCCATCTACCAGAGAAATCTGTTTGTTCCTTGATTCTGTATCGACAACCAGACCCCTTGACACGTCACTCTCCTACAATGTATTCTTTGGTCTGTTCTGGAATATCAATTAGGTCGCAATGATCATATATCAAGAATGGCAAAACAAAAAAAACTGCCTGTGATAATACAAATCCATGAAGGATGAGGCAATACCATGCAAACTATAGTTGCAAGCTCTATGGCTTGTTACATCTACATGACTAATGTTACCCTCATCACTAGAAAAACCACATTAGCACAAACTCGAAAATTAATGTTTTTTTGGACAGCAAAACTAATGGGAAAAGTATAATTGTTACTTCGATTATATCTTACCCACAACAGGGCTAAATAATCTGATAAATGCAAAAGGCCATGACCATTCAGTCGAAATCAGAAAAAACATAAGAATGCAATCGAAGTTCTTGAAGTACCTCTCCATCTTCCTTACTTCGACCAGGTAAAGAGCCATTGAGGTATCGGAACACTGATACTCCTTGTTGACCTGGTTCACGACCAACTGTGAATCGCCCATCACAGTGAGCCGTTGGACTCCTAGCGATTTGCACGCTCGCTGTCCGGCCAAGAGGCCTTCATACTCTGTCATGTTGTTGGTTGCGGCAAAGTGCAATTGCACGGCGTACTGGAGTCGTTCTCCATCCGGGGAGACCAACACGACGCCAGCCCCCGAGCGCTCGTATGCTCGGGATCCGTCGAAATACATGGTCCAGTGGTTTTCCCTCGATCTGGCGGGCTCGCTTGCTAGCGGAGCTGGAGCCGACCGATACGCCACGGTCGGCGTAACACAGGACTTGATCGTCGTGCGAGCCGAGAACATCATCTCGAATTCGGCCAGCTCCATGGCCCACTTAGCTATACGACCACTGGCGTCCTGGTTTTTCAAGATTTCTCTGAGCGGGAAATTGGTTGGTATCATGATCTTGTGTGCTTGGAAGTAATGGCGCAGCTTCCTGGAAGCCATCAGTAATGAATACAAGAGTTTTTTGGACCTCAGGGTAACGCTCCTTTGGTCCGTGTAGTACTTCACTAACATAACAGATAGGTCGTTGGACACCATCCCTTTCCACCATTAGTACTGCACTTACGGCCTGTGGGGTTGCCGCCAGGTATAACAGCAATTCTTCCCCCGTCTTAGGTGTGACCAGGATGGGCGGTTTGGACAGGTATTGCTTTAGCTCCTCAAAAGAACGATTAGCTTCTTCTGTTCATAAAAAAACATCGTGCCTTCGAAGGGCTTTGAAGAAAGGTAGCGATAGTGTTTTCCTGAAATGTTGGGAATCGACACAGATGAAGCGATAGTGTTGTACCATTCTATAGTAGTGAAATGAGGTATTTGCTCTATCAGGAGGAGCTACGTAAGATCAGAAGGGGCCATATATAAAGATGGACTTGGTTGAGGGGTGAAGACTGTATGGGAGCTCAACTAGCTAGTCTGCTAGATCTGGGACTGCAAAAATTGATGTCTTGGAGTAATTGAGATCAACTCCCAGTGAGGGATTGAGGGACCTGGTTCCTATGCAGTTCTTAAGGGACTGCAACTTAAGCAGTTAAGTATGAGCTGTTGGATTGAAAAGTGACAGTCCAGATCAGTCTGACTACTATAGCTTTTGTTGTAGCAAATGGATTTAGATGATCTGAATCGTTCGTTCGCTCAATCGAACGGTCCACACCTATGGGGACTATTTAAGTTGCAGTCCCCACATGGATTGTTAAGGATCTACATCCGGGATTGAGGCTAGCTTTCTTGGCAATTTTGGCGACTTGCGTGCGCCACATTAGAGAGGATGGGCTGATGGGTATGGGAGAGGAGGCTTATAAGCGTGCAGCTAGTTGGGTTTGTGCGATTTGGATTTAGGGTTATGTCGACGATTGGAGAACGGGCTCCCGCCGAGCTTACTTGTTGAACGAGGGATCAACAGGGCCCCTTCGTACGAGCCGGGGTGTTCGTCCGAGCAACACGAGTTTGAGCGAAAGACGCGTGGTGTTTATCCTGGTTCGGGCCTCTCAACGCCGAGATAACAACCCTACTCCAGTATATTGTGTTTATGATTGGTAAAAGTCCCCCCTGCAGATGCTCTTGGGGGGTTTAAATACAAAAGCTGAAGATACATAGAAGGTAACAACCCCCTAGATTTACGCCGTGCTTCCATAACCGTAGCGCCCACGATCCGGCGCCCTTGATCTGCGCGTTATTTGAATTTCGGGCGCGTCTTCCCTTGATCTCCGGCGGATTGGTTGCCACCTTCCTTTCTAATGGTTTGACCAAGTCCCCCGACCATCTGCGTAGCACACACGAGCGTGGTCGCTTGCATGGTCGCGGGCGAGTCCCCGAGCATGCAAGCTCGGACGCCTTGGCCGCTCGGGCTAGTTTCCCGAGCTTCTTCCGTGGGGGCCCGTGTGGTCGGTGTTTTTGGACCCTTAGGGGTAAAATGGTCGAAAAACCGGGTATGAGTCATGAATCCTGTAACAGAAAATAAGCAAAAAAAAAATCCCCATACCAGGTTTTTGAAAAACCGAGTATGGAGCAAATACGCAATACTCGAGATCTAGCAAACTGAATATGTCATACCCGGAATTTGAAATTCCGGGTATGCACAACCGTTCACTTATCAAGCGGGTTCCAGTTTCAAAATAATATCACTGGGTTCAACCAGATAAGGAAAAGGAAAAGCCACTGCACACATCCCTTGTATATTTATACACACCCTTGTGCTCATCACTCACCTCCTCCAATTGCTGCTCTCTTTCTCCTGCTCTCCCTCGCACTTGCACTGTAGGAGAAGAAGAAGGCATGTACTTGTTGTTCAGTTATGCATGGTATTGATGAGTGAGGAGTTGAGGGATAGCTCAAATCTTGTTTTACTAATAATTGTATCATTCTCTAACCATCACTTGCTCAATCGGAGCAACCCAAGTTCACAAGGCCACTTTCAGTTTCTACTCTACTCCAAGGGTTTTGTGCCATAGTTTTTTTTTCTCTAATCATGACTTGTGTTTTAGTGTGTGTGGTTATTTATGTGGCATTAAATGCTTGCAATGGGTCATTCAAGGAGCTATTGATGTGAACATTGGTGCCAACCATCTGCTGAGGGTGGTGAGGATGAGGGTGTCGATGACCAGGCTGTCAAGGTGGTTGACATTGTCAACACCTTCTGTCTTCAAGTTGCTCCATCTTTAATTATCTCTGTTCATGTGTATGTTAAAGGCATTTGATCGTTGTGCTAATAGTATTTTTGCCTTCTGCAGGAGCAACCTGCTTTTGACAAGAAGCAGCTTGTGACATTCACAAAGCACTACGTAAAAATCTCACCCCCAAGCTGGAAGGGTATAAGCAAGAGTTTTTCAAGAAGAACATTGAGGGCGCCCTTCATTACAATCGGTTCTTAGCTCAGAACTGATTGTGATATGCCCCACATCACAATCGATTCTGAGCTAAGAACCGATTGTGATGATGCCACATCTCTATCAGGTCAAAATCAATTGTGATAGTCCTCATCGCTGTCTAACGACTTTGTATCACCACCAAAACCTACCCAAATGACTAAGGTCCTGTTTGTTTTGGCTTTTTCACTAACTTAAAATCCAAAAAGCATAAACCGAAACAAATGACTAGCTTTTCAGCCAAGCTTTAAAAAAGCCTAAAACCTCTGTATAACTATAAGCCAAAAGACGGCAAGAGGTGCTTTTTTGAGTTTTTTTTTTTTATGAAATAACCATTTGCCACTGAAAGTCTCCAAAATCGGCCACCAAATGCCAGCATATATAAACCAAGAATCCCTCCCCCATCTCATTTAGTATATTTTAGACTTTCCATCAATAAGGTACACCGTCCAACCCATCAATAAGCCAGGATACCAAACAACAAGTCAGCTTAAAAACAGACAGGCTAAAAGTTCATTAAGCCAAAAGCTAGCTTCAAGTTAAAAGCCAAAAAACCTAAGCCGAAACAAACATGATCTAAAAAAACCAATTGTGATGTTCATTTCTATAGTAGTGCTCCCTCCCTCTCTATGATCTCTACATATGTCTAGGTTTTGAGTTGAGTTTTGCATATAGCAAACGAAGTTACCGGTTGCCAAATTAGCTCTACAATAGGTAACATGCCCACCATACCTCATGGTCTAGGAAACAGCTCATCACCTAGCAAAACTTTTTCTTCCTTCAATTGTGCCCGAGTGCGTATGCATTTGCGCCGCAATGCAAAAAACTGAGTGTCGGTGCTAAAGAAAATACTTATGATCCGATGACCGGAGGGTGGGCTTTCAGTCTGACGGACCCTTCCTATTGGTTATGCCACTGCTCTACGTGCAAGAGCACACAAGATCTTTGCTATTGATCGAACGGCTATGGATTGATACGCAGGTGACGAGTGCTCACGTGAGCACGGTTCTCGCTAAGACGCTTCCAGTGAGGAGGGAGGGAGAAGTCGTTAGGGCTAGGGGAGGTGGTGCAGAGCAGCTGGTGTGGGGGTGGGGGTGCATGCAACAGGCGTGGCCTTGTGCTTTGGCACGACAGCGCATGTGGACAGCTCACTCGCTTCTACCGCACTATACTACATAGCGCTCTCTCTCTCCCCCCATCTCTAACTAATTAACCTTCTCTTCTCTCTCTAGTACACGCAGCTCTATCTCACTGCTGCCATCCGAGAGAGAGAGAGAGACCAAAGAAGCAGTGAGTTTGGTATCCACCAGTTCTGTCGCTGACAGATTGTAAGAAGCTTGGGACCGATAAATCGATTGATCTCTCCTCTCGCTCTCTCGTGTCCTGTTGACGCACCTGGTGCGTGGAAGTCTTGTTGTGTATGAGCCCTAGAGAGAGAGTGTGTGTGTGTACTAGCTAGCAAGCTTAGTACTGGTACTGTGACGAGCTACTGTGCGTGTGGTTGGTTGGTGTGTGATCAGATTACGATTGTTGCACTGACAAAACAGTAAGATTCGTCTCTTTCATGTGTCTCCGCCGGCCTCGATTGATCGTTTGTTTTCTTGCTCCGCCATTTGGCGATGTACTCTGCATCTGATGTTTCGGTCCAATTCAGAAAGCCAGTACCTCGTTTAGAATACACTTATCATATAGAGACCATCCAATGTGCGCGCGCGCACGACACTCAAAACTACCGTGTTGTCCTTCATAATATATATATATATGTATATATATATGTATATATATATATATATATATATATATGTATGTATGTATTACTTCAAAAAAATAATTAATATATATGATCAGAAAATGCATGACTTATATATGTGCAAACCCACCCTATGTAATTCTGGGGCTATCACGTGGCCTAGCGGTAAAACATAAGATTGGTTAAATCCATTGATTAATGGAAGATCTGTTCTCATTAGAAACAAAGATATGCAGCTCCATCTGTGTATGCATTCTCATCTTTTGGTACGATTCCAGTCTCCAGTGGTAAGTTGGTAATTACTGGGTAGCCGCTGGTCGGGCTCCATATTACCGTTCTTTTCTTTTCTCCCTGTTCTTCTTGCGTCCTCAACCCTGGCCTGGGTATATCTGTCCTGTCTATAAAATGTGATCGAACCCTGGCAAGTACAATGACGATGCATAAATTAAGACGGTGTAAGATGAAAAGGACACATGCAAATCAATTCAATGTAGTAACACTAGAACCTAGCATCGACTCCATATTAAATGGAGTACTGATCTGCGCAAAGTCACACACAGTAACTAATCACATGGTCCATGTCCAAATCCAAGCGTATCTCACTTTAAACCCCAATCCATTCGATCGAAAGATACATGTATTAATTATATTCATTTAAGACTTGCATATATATACACTCTGACAACTATGCTGTCCATATCGCGTTCTGTTTGGTCCCCGGCTCTTATACCTTGTGTAAGTTTTATGAGCAACTTAATTATGCTAATCTATTTTAATACAAGCTCCGGCTCTTTTTTTTTTTTTAAAAAAAAAACTTAATTAAGCTAATCGACCAATGGCTGCTTAATTAATATAACGCGGCACTGCCTAAAGTTCTTAAAAAAAGTATAGCTAAAGCCCAATGTACCTTCCTATAGCTCTATAAAAAAAACACACGAAAGCAAGTTACTCCCTCCGTTCATTTCTATAAGGCGTATTTTAACTTTGCACAAGGATTAAGGTTGCATTAAAATTGAGAAATGTATGAGAGAAATGACTTAGATATCTCCACTTAATTACCTTGGATGATGAAAGATATACTCTGTGTGTGGTAATAAATAAATATATATGGTTCAGAGAAAATAAATAGGGATATAGAAGGAAAAGCCCTATTAAATCTATGTGTAAGTTTTATATTCATGAATAAGATTATTTAAAAAATAAGTCTTATAAAAGTAAACGGAGGCGGTAAGAAAAACACAAGATAGACTATTGCTCAGCAATGCAGAGAGAGAAGAAGATCGAAGTTGGAACGGGAAGCAGATTTTGTAGCAGCCCGATCTAGAAGAACAAACACACTCTTACCAACCCACAATCATTCGTTCCACTAGGGAGAGAGAGAGAGAGAGAGAGAGAGTTATGCGTGCCCGGAGAGGCAGCCGACAAGGCCATTAAGCGAGCTCCTAGGAGCCGGAATAAATCCAGCTAATGCGCGGACAAGGAGGGCGCAAACACGCGCGCGCTGCAGCACCACTAATCCAATCCAACACACACGACCGAGCTAGCACAAGCACATACGCACGCGCGCTGCACGCACCAAGAGCCAGGGTATTTTGGTTCGTTTTCACCAGTTACGGATGCTTGTTTTACCAAATTTTGTTAGTTTTGATTAAATTTAGTAAGTACGTGGTTTGCTACTAAATTTTGGTAAGATTTCCTTCTTTCGTAGTTCTCTAATTCATTTTTTTTATTAATTTTGGTAAAAATATTGATAACCAGTTTGGGGACTGAAACAACCCAAAAATTCAAAATGAATTTAATTTGGAGTTTAATTCAAATTTCAGTTCAAATTTGAACTGAGTTTGAATTTGCTTTTGGTTTTTGGTTTTCGTTTTTCTCTTGGGCCAATTTCCTTGGCTTCCGGGCACTTTGGCTGCTTCCTTCGGCCCAAGCGGCCGTCTCGCTCCCCGGCCAGGTGGCCAGCTCCGGCGCCGCCCGCCGCCTCGGCGCCGCCCCTTGCCAGCGCCCGCCGTGCCTCGCCTTGCGCCGCTGCCCGCCAGTGCCGCGTCTTTGTCGCCGCGTGTGGACCCCAGCGCCAAATCAGCCGTCCGCGCCGCCTGCGCCCGCCCACCTCCGCCCGCGGCCGTCGTGCCCTCGCTTCGCCGCGCCCCGCCCGCCATGTATGTCACCAGCGTGGACCTGCCCGTCGCCAGCGCGCCTGCCGCCGATTCTGCCGCCTAACTGCGCCGATCGCCAAACCAGCGTGCAAATCCGCCGCCGCAGCGCCCGCCGCCCGCGCGCCGCCGCCGCTCGCCGCCCTCCGGCCGGCTCATTGTCGCCGCCGTCGCTTTCTCTCTCTCGCGGCCGGCTATAAAAGCCACCAAACTCCTCGATTCCTCGCCCCGCTCCCACCCTCGCCAGGTGAGCTCTCGCTCCTCCTCCCAGCTGCCGTCTCCGTGCCGCCTGCAAATCCGCGCCAGCTGCCACTCGCCCGGCCGTCGCCTCCCGCCCTTGACCAGCCTAACCTAAGCCGCGCCGTGTGCTGAGCGCTTTGGCCCGACTCCCTCACTCCGTCATCGCCTTTGGGCGGCCAAACCAGTGGCCTCGCCTTCTTGCGCCATAAATGAGCCCACGGTCCTTTTCCCCGACCAAAGCGACCGACCTTTGTTTCAAACAGTGTTTTCTCGATTTTTGGATTTATAATTCATTTATAAATTCCAAAAATTCGTTTTAAATCCCCAGAAAATCCCCGAAAATTCCGTGAGCCCCAGAAACTTTCCAAAGACACTATCCAAACCGTTTCGATCCGCTGAGTCCAAAAATGCCCTCCGTTCCTCAATCCGGAGTTCCCAAAATTCCGAATTGCCCAATTCACCCTTCGTTCTCCCTCTCGGCCCGGTTCCGGTTTTCGGTTCCGTTTTTCGTTTCCGTTTCTTTTTCGTTTTTCGTTTCTTTATTTGTCGTTCGTTCTTTTCGCGCTAGATCCCGACGTTGGACAATTCCGGAAGCAGTCCCTGGAGCCGGAGCTGTTCCAGGAGCAGACGTGGATCCCGGAGAAGATCCCGGAGCAGACGTTGGACCCGACGGAAGCCCCGAACGACTACTTCCTCTGCAGTTCAGCCGATCCGATCGCCGAGCAAGGCAAGCCGTACACCCTTGATCATGTTGATCCCAAACATGCCATGTATTACTTATTAATTACTTTGTATCGCATTATTTTACTGTATGTTGAATTATTGAAAGCAGTATTTTAGAATGACATGATACCTAGGTAATGCCGAATTGATCATGAAACCTCCTTGAAATTATTGAACCAGATTAAATCCTTTGTAACCCTAGATGATTACTATTACCCTGTTAAGTTAGTTAATTACTGTTAATCTTGTAGTTAGCTCAAATGCTTTTGAAAAAGGAAATAAAATGCTGCCGAATCTCTGATTCGGATGTTTGAGAAAGTGCTACAGTTTGGGGGACAGAATCGGATAAATCCCGGAGTGGATGTAACTCCGATCCCCGGCTGATGATTAATGCCTTGGTTTGTTTGGTGGCCGGTATTATGGGATACCGGATCGGGTTTGCGGATGAAGGCTTGATCTTTGGCAGTGTAAGGTTAACTACCCCCTTGAGCAAAGTAAATAACTTAAGTACCCGCTCAACCACAGTGCCTGGTCGGAACTAGTATCCGAGCATGGCTCGATAAATTAATCATTCCTGAACCTAAAACCGGATTCTTTTGGTGGCTACCATTCTCTGGAGAGAATGGGGACCAGCCTTCTGGCAGGAAGTGCACCGGAGGGGTGGAACGGGAATGGTCCTTCGCGACATTCTTGGTTCTCACAGCGGTAGATGCTAATGGGGACTGTGAGCCCAAGGTAGCTATACAACTATCGGTTAACAACTAAAACAACGAGGAATGGTTAACGAAATCTTTGTGATCATCTCGGCCAAGCGCATGTATTCTAGTTGCTGTGAGTAACGGTCGTTGATATCTTGTGGGTAAAGTGAGCACCTCTGCAGAGTTAATCATGATGGTATTCGAATCTGCAGTACTTAGGTTAATGAAGTTAAGTTTGATCTGGGGTGATACCCGTAACCAAGCTCAAGTTACTGTTTGGTGAATTTGGAAGAAGTTGGTTAAGTGTTGTTGAACCTTGTGAAATTCAAATTACTTATTTATGGTTTGTGCTTCAAATGTAAAATGAATTGGAAAATAAAACTGCATCCAGATACTTAAACCCTAGTCCCATCCTTTGGATAATCCCCTGCATATAGTATTCAGAATTCTCCGTACGACTTGTTGAGTACTCCCGTACTCACCCTTGCCCCCGACCCTTTCAGAGTTTGAAAAAGCTGGAGCGTTTCAGGAGTTCGTAGTTGGCGATTTTGTCTGGTTTTGAGGTCTTGGTCTTTTGCTCAGGTCTGCCTGTGCGGTGTTTTGATTGTAAGTTATTCGGGCCCTGCTGCGCCCTCTTTTGTAAAAAACCCTGGCCGTTAGGCCCTATATTGAATAAAAAGAGTTGGATTTGCTTTTGCCAGGTAACTGTACTCTTGTTTTCCAACAGTTAGTCTTCCTGGGTAACTGTTGTGAGTTCTCGCACTGCCCCTAAAAAGGCGGTCCGTCACAGGGACTAAATTTTGATAAGATAAATTTATCATCAAACCAAATTTTGATAAGATTAGGTAAATCCTGGATAACAGGCAGGGCAGCACGTACGGGCTCACACCCGTACAGCCAGCGAGCTGCGAGAGCAAGTATACGCACCGCCACGCTGATCCATCACTAGCCAGTACATACCACCACAACGGATCGATGTATATTATTAACCGGCAGGGGGCTGTCAGCTAGGCCAAACCTGCAAATTAAACTCACGTTTAATTGTAGCCGTCCGATGAGATCAGAGCAAGGTCGTCGATCCATATCGAGATCCTAGGCAGCAGCGCTTTCCTATTATGGCCTACTATTTCAAAATCTTGCCGTAGGATCGCACCTTGGAAAAGCACGATTATGCCGACTATAAGGCCTTTTTTGGGTTGCAAAATTTTTCAATACCATGGTATTACAAAGCCATGGCTTAGAAATTGTTTTGGCATAAATACCATGGTTTCACCTACCACTAAAGAAATCATGGTTTTTCTTGGAACTACAAACTGTTTGGCTACAAAGTTTTTTTCATGGTATTTTCAAAGTATGGACACCTCTCACTCTCTACACCAACACCAAAAGCCCAAAACTCCACTCTGAATGGAGTTTTCAATACTCCAAAAATACCATGGTGTTGGCAATACCATGGTTTTCAAAACAGAGTTTTTTGGGTTACTTCCAAACACCATGTTGCCAAAAATACCACGGTATTCTCCAAAACCATGGTTTTTCCTAGAAACTATGAAAATACTTTGTTGCCAAACAGGCCCTAAGGGTATGTACAATAAAATCAAATTAGCTGATTCTTAGCTTATACTCCCTCCATCCTATTATATAAGCAGTATGTGTTAGCTTTGGTCTATATGGAAGAGTGAGAAAAGAGGAGAGAGAAGATAGATATCTCTTATTTAGTGGCCAGCTTTGCACGGAAGCATAGGTAGATCATTTATGTATAAGAGAGAAGAGATATATAGTTATTACACAATACCTAGAGACAACTTTTAAAGACAGTTATTATATATAAACTAGTTTTTAGCCTACTATTAATTTATAGTGAGTTTTACCATTGTAGTCATTCTAAGATGTGAACTTTATATGTTTTTTTTTCTTTCTATTCGAGATGCTACGTATAGCCTGGCCTTCGTTGGAAACATACGCGCGCGCCGATCTGCACGTACGCAGCGCTCGTACTTGGTACACTCTCCCGTCTACATCAAGGCTGCCAAACGCACGCATACGGACGGACGGACGTACGCGAGCACAGTGCCCGGCGGCCCGCGTGCGTACCACACGTAATTTGTACGCCGCTCGTCACTTTCACTCGCTAGCCAGCGACCGCGGTCCTTGGCGCGTACCGCACACGGCCGGCCTACCGTCCACGGATAGTGTGCCTCCAGCTCTTTTAATAAATTTGATATGGACGGATCAATTTTTTTCGAATCATCGAATCAAATTAACTAGTATTTATTTATATTTTTAATAGACTATTTTCGATAAATCGATGATTATATCTAATTTCTATACTGTATATTAGTAAGTATATACTCCGTTGGGCCACGTACTTGTCGCCTTGTCCAGCGTCGTTTCGGAAGGGACTGCACTTGCACGGGGCACGGGTAATTGTGTCTGTACAGGTCGTCTCGTACGTCCGGATAGCTAGGCTGCTCTAAGCCGTCGATCATATTGATTACTAGAAAAGTGAGCGCCGCGGCACGCCGTGCACGTGAACGAAAAAAAATTATGTTATTTTTCGCATGTTCCGGAGAAAAAGCAAACAACGAAAATATTTTTTCCAATAAAAACGGAGAAACGGAAAACGAATTTACATTTTTTTTAAGAAAAAAAAGGGCAACGATTTTTTTTCCCATGCTCCAGAGAAAAAACTAACCATGAAAACAATTTTTCCGGGCCAAACGGAGAAAGGACCGCCGCGCACGTGAACGGGGAAAAAATTATGTTGTTTTTCGCATACTCCGGAGAAAAAGCGAACAACGAAAATATTCGTTCCAACAAAAACAGAGAAACATCGAACGGAAAACGAATTTACATTTTTTTTTAGGAAAAAGCGGACAACGAAAACATTTTTCCCATGCTTCGGAGAAAAAACGGACCACGAAAACATTTTTTCCAGGAAAAACGGAGAAAGGACCTGCGCACGTGAACGAGGAAAAAAAATTGTGTTGTTTTTCGCATGCTCCGAAGATAAAGCGAGCAACGAAAATATTATTTCCAACAAAAACGAAGAAACGTCGAACGAAAAACGAATTTACATTTTTTTGAGGAAAAAGCGGACAATGAAAATATTTTTCCCATGCTCCGGAGGAACGGACCACGAAAACATTTTTTCCGGGCAAAACGGAGAAAGGACCTGAACGTAAAGTGCAAGGACCTTTTTGTTATGATTTTAGACCTGTTCGCTATTTTGAAAAACTATAAAAGGGCTCGTCCACGATTCGTATTTAACAGAAGGTTCTTTCTGCAAAACTCCGAGCAAGGGACCTAAACGTGAATCAAGAAAAAAAAATTCCCCCTCACAGGAAATCACAAAGGACCTTTACGCAAATTAAAAGAACCTATCTGTAATTTCAAGAACGAAAGGGGTTTTTTTTGCAAAAAGAGGAGAGAGAGAGGGGGGTGGGACACGGGGGGGCCTCACCGGACGCCAATCCTCCTGAACTTAATGGAGGGATGATTTGATCGCGCAGTCTCAAAGGCGACGGATGATGGTTACTGGAATGAAATGCCAGTGATATTTGACATGTCACCGTGTCATTTAGGCTCACGGTGTTACTTCCGTGTTCCGTGGACATGGATTGCCATATTGATTGGGCTTGTTGATCTAAACCATCCGTTGTTCCAATCATCTGATCTTCAACACGCTACAACATGGTAACTGGTAAGTCATGATTTTATATGTATGTGAAAACAATCGGGTTGCTGCGTAATTTCGTCGTCTTTAAAAAATTTCATGGACACATATCCCCTTCTCTCAATAGTCAACATGAGGCCCCACTATATATTCTGTTGACGTGTACACATATAATTTTGCTCTTTTGTATACATACTTCCATGGACAGAAATGGCCCTCTATCTCGATCTATCTGGTCAATCTGAGCCGTCCGTTAACTAGGTGCTCGTGTGAGCCATCGATCGATTATATGTATGAGAGGTGCTTTCTTATGTAGAGGTATATAAATATCGCCCTATTTATCGGGGTCGTTGATCTGTGCAATGCATTGTTCCGATCGGACGAAGGTTTGCCGTGTAATGTTACATAGTTTTTAAATACTTTCATGGACACACAGATTGCCCTCTCAACCGGACTGCTCACTCTGAGTCACCATCCATTGTTTTGATCACTAGCTAGTGTCTAGTGTGTTTCCATGCGATTGTACTTGCACGGGTAATTTTTTGTCTGTATGAGTCGCCGTGCCACCTAGGTTCACAACTTTACTTCTGTGGATGCAAATCGCCCTATCGATCGGGCCAGCCAAGACGGATGGCGCCGGCAGCCATCCACTGTTCCGATCAGACGGTCTTGAACGCATATTTACTACAATGAAATACCCCAAAATTCTCAAATTTGATTTAAATTAGACTTAATTTGCGTTTTATGATTTTTCTGAATTTTTTTGGATTTTTTTTCAAATTTATTTGGTTGAATTTGGTAGACTTTCCGTTTTTGGAAAGTTTCGCCGCTCAGGCGCTTTCCTCTTCGGCGATCGCCATCCTCGCGGCGCTGCGCCGCTGTAGCCGCCTTCTCCTCGCGCCCGCCAGCGTTGCCGCCTCCTCGTCGCCAGCGCCTCGCCGCTTCGGCCGCCTCGCGCTGCGCCGTGCCCGCACGAGTACGCCTCTGCACTGTGCTTCTCTCCGTGAAAGCTCGCCATGGCGACTTTGCGGCCAGCGTCGCGCCAGGCCTGCGCCGCCGTCCCGTCGCCGCTGCCCTAGCCTCCGTAGAGCACTCAAGCTCCGCCGCTGCCCTCGCCGCCCCCGCTCCGAGCCCCGCGCCGCTGCCTCGTCCCATCGCCGCGCCCTACTTCTCTCTCTTCTCCGGCTATAAAAACCGCAGACCCCCGCAGCTCCTCCTCGCCCCTTCCCCTCCCTCCGCCCCTCCCTCCTTCCCCGTCTCCGGCGACCCCTGCCGCGCCGTCTCGCGCCACCGTGGCCGCCCCGCCGCCACCCCTCCCCTGTTCCCAGCCTAAACCCTAACCCTAGGGCTCCCTCCCTCTCTCTCGCTGCAGCCCGGCCCCGCATGGCAGCCGCACCTAGCGCGGGCCCACGCGCCAACCGAAGCCAGCCTCCCCCTCTCTCGAATGGGCCGTGGCCCATTTAGCCCGTGAAAGCTGGCCCAGCCCCACTGAAACAGTAAAAAAATCGGTTTTCGATTTTAAATTTAATTATTTAATTCCGAAAATCGATTTAAACTCCGGAAAAATCTCAGAAAAATCCCGAAAAATTCCGTAATCCCCAGAAACCCACCAAATACACTATCTGAACCGTTTCGAACCCCTGAGTCCAAAAATGCCCTCCGTTCCTCAATCCGGAGCCCCCAAAATTCCAAAATACTCATTTCACCCTCGTTTTGTCTCTCGGCCTGGTTCCGGGTTCCGTTTCCAGTTTTCGTTCCTTTTTCGTTTTTCGTTTATTTATTGCCGTTCGTCTTTTTCGCGCTAGAACCGACGACCGAGCGATCGGCTTCCGAATGCATACAGGAAGCGAGCAAGCGTGAACCGAGCAGGGCCGGACGGCGTGAAGCCGAGTACGACTACACCAACTCCGAACTAGGGAACCCCTCCGCCTCGCAAGGCAAGCCATACTCAATTGATCATGTTGAACCTAATATTCCTAGAATAATTCATAATTATTTTCTACCGCATTATTTCCGAACTATATGTTAAAATATCACAAAGTTGGTATGTTTGAATGACATGATAGCTAGTTAATGCCAAAAAGGCTCATGGAACTTCCTTGAAAAATATTGAACCCCAATAATCCTTTGTAACCCTAGAAAATCACTATTGTCAGTATTTGGCTAGAAATCTCTATTATAGTCAATTAGTCCATTTTAAAGAAAACATGAAATGTCGATGGAACTGGATTTGGAATGTTTATGAAACGTTGCGGTCTGTGGGACAGTATTGGGCTAACCACCGCGTGGGTGTTAGTCTGATCCCCGGCCGAGGACTAATACCAGGGTATGAACGGATGATGGTACATTGGATACCAGGGCATGTGGAACGTAATGGTTTGGTCTGTAACAAGATAAGGACTCACAACCTTGGGCAAAAGTAAATAACTTAAGAAATAGTTCAACCATAGGTTGGGCCGGTCAACTTCGTTGGCTTGACTCAACGTAGCTCGGTACATTGTACTTTCCCCGGAATACCTATAGGAGCAGGGTTACCTTCCCGGTATGGGAGATGGTCCGCGGATTTGGGGGTGGAATGGGAATGTGCACGAGAAAAGTGTGGCATTACGGGTTCACAACGGTAGGTGTCCACAGTAAACGGGATCGTGAACTCCACTCTGGCCGGTGGGGACCCCGGGTTAATGTGGATCGAAACTCTACCGGATAGGGGCTAAAGGGGAAAGATCCAACGAAAAGCTATGATAACCTCGATCCGGCCGCATGTATAAAAGTTGCATGTTAATCGCGGGGCATAACGATCGTGGAATCTTGTGGGTAAAGCTGAACACCTCTGCAGAGTGAATTAAATGGTATTCGAATACGCCGTGCTTCCGGTAAATGAAGCTGAGTTAAAATGGGGTGAATCCCGAACCTAAGCTCAAGTAGTTTTGATTAACAAGTGTGGAAGTATATAACTTTGGAAACCCCCCCTATTCATATTATTATGATTTGTGTTTTAAATGAAATGTCAAATATTATGAAAACTTGCATACACCAATTAAGACATATGGCTATCTCTTGTTATCCTTTACATGTGGAAATCAGGCTTCACTGTGTGGCTTGTTGAGTACGTTGTAGTACTCACTCTTGCTTAATTAACCCATTTTAGAGTATCAAGATGCTGGTGATTTCCAAGAGATCGTGGATAACGATGAAGTGTGGTTCTAAGTCTCAGTCTCCGCTCAACTCGCCTGTGGTTTTTCTTTTGTGCTGGTTCTCTTTTGTGATGTAATATATACCCTGAAGCTCACCGCTTCCTTTGTAAAACTCTGGCCGCTAGGCCCTATGTGATGTAGAAACAGCTGTATCATCCTTTTGCGGGTAATGTACAACTTGGTTTCCGGTGACTAAACTTCTTGGGTAGTCATTTCGGAGTTTAAACGCACCCCTGAAAAGGCGGTCCGTCACAAGTGGTATTAGGTTGACCGTAGATTGAAACCTAGATTGGCTTAAGGATCTTTTACAGAAAATTAATTAAACTTATAAACAAAATGAGTTATGAAAAATATAAGTATTATTGATGTCCTCTTCTACCTCTTTCTATCTCAACCCTCTTAGAATTCTTATTTCCGATTTTGTTTTAATATTTCCCATTCCTTAACTTACTTCAAATTTCGCGTTGATCGCAGATGGTTCACCGTGTTTATCCGGACCGATCAGATTCGGAGGATGGAGTCGGTTCTTTGTGGAGGATGATGCAAACAAGTTGGAGCAGACGAACGCCATCGCCCCGAGTTTCACACAGAAGAGGTGCTCAGGGAAGGTTTTCGCTGTCGATGGAGGGCATGGGTCGATCTGCAGCCCTTACCACTCCGCCCTGATGGCCCTCATCGGTTTGAGGGAGGACGCCTCCATGAGCCAGCCGCAATCCAAGATGCCGCCAAGCAAGCAGTTCACCACCTTCGGCGCCACTTCAATGAAGAATTTGAGGACAGCGAGTTCCAGCTGATTCCCCAGCGGTGGGATGACCCCTACGGACTTACTATCTCCTTTCCGGATGAAGAAGAAGACCCGAGGATACAAGAGACTTCGGACTACGTGTTGATGATGGAGCACTAGTACTCCCGTGCGCTTCGAGAGAATAGGCAGCAACATCAGCACTTGCATCAGGTATGGGACCTGATAGATCAGCAGCAAGACGAGATAATTCAACTCCAAGAACAGGTGCATCAGCTGATGAATCTGATCATGGAAATCGAACTTCAGTGGATGGACCCTCCATGGTGATCAACGAGCCTTCGCCGCCTTCAGATATAGATATGAATGATGAGGAGGACCCCCAGGAGCTGTACTTCTATGGTCCCAACCAGGGATGGACTCCTTAGAAGATCGTCTCGTTAACGTCTAGCAGTCGTGCGTCTAGCAGTCGTTAATTTAGCAATGTAACCCCGTGTATTAGAACCTTTGGTATTGTAATATAGATTGTACCGAACCTTAAATGGTTTTGTGTACGATCTATGGTATGAATGAAGTGTTATGTTTCCTATCCTCCTAATTTGTTTTGTATTTATTATCTAAACTAATCCTACCTAACTCAAAGAAATCTCCCCCTTTCTCATCTAAGCCCTCATCTGTTCATCCTACCCCTGCCTAACTCTAAACTCTTACTTACCTTCCACTTCCCTTAAAACCCTGCTGTAGATCGAAAGGAAGTTGAATCCAACCAAGTCAACCATGGTGAGACCCAACTTGCGGAATAACACCAGCGAGGAAGGCAACTCAAATGCAGAACAGGCCAGCCTGGCTCAAGTTTTAGCTATGATGGAAAGAAACAGGTATGAGGCTGAAAGGCACCAAACTCAGCTAATGGAAAGGGTCTTAGAGACACTAGCAGCAAGGCCTCAAGGACACCTTCAGGGCCACCCCAATGGACAAGAAGGTAACATCTGAGGGACAAAATGGTCGGATTTCCAGAAGGCCCGACCTCCTATCTTCGCAACACCAACAGAACCGTTAGAGGCTGATGACTGGATCCGTGATATAAAAAGGAAACTAGACACCATCCAGTGCACAGATAAGGAACAAGTACTATTTGCATCACACCAACTCCAAGGTCCAGCAGCGGCCTGGTGGATGAATTTTCAAGCCACCAGGAATGAACAAGACACCACCTGGCAAGAGTTCAAGGAAGCTTTTCGCAAAGCTCACATCCCTGCAGGACTAATGGCCTCGAAAAGGAGAGAATTCCTAGCCCTCCGACAGGGAGGAAGAACTGTTATGGAGTACCTTCAACAATTCAACCAACTGGCCCGCTATGCACCCAATGAAGTGGATACCGAGGCCAAGAAGATGGAAAGATTTTCTGAAGGATTACAAAAGAACCTGAAATTCCATATCGCAGCCCTAGAATTTAGGGACCTGTCAACAATGGTCGACAAGCTAATGATGATAGAAGAAGCTAGGAATGACTTGGAAGACACCCAGAAAAGGAGAGCTCAGCAGATAAGGTTTCAGGCCCCCAACCAACCCAGAGGAAGAGCTCCAGCTCCTATACCCGGGTTTCCTTCTAAAAGACAAGCAATAGGAGGATTCCGACCCGTTCCTGCTCAAAGCCAGCCAGTAATAATAAAATGTTTTAAGTGTGGTGGAAACCATTACTCCAACAACTGCACCAAGAAGACTACGGGTTCTTATCACTGTGGTCCGGAGGGACACTTCAAACAGAATTGCCCGAGAAAGAATCAGCCAGCTGAGGTGGCCAAATCACAAGTGACAGCAGCTTCAGGAAACCGTCAGCCAACAGTCTACCGACCGCCACCACAACAACAAGGAATGTTACAAGGTAGGGCACCTCCGAGAGGCGAAGGAAGCTCCAACCCAAGCAACTCCCGCAATTTCCAAGGCAGGTAGTTGTTTGGTTTGGTTGGATGGGATGGAGCCATCCAGGTAGTTGTTTGGTTTGGTGGATAAGGATGGACCAATTTTTTGTTTAGTTGGATGGATGAGGATGGATGGGATGAGCTAATTTTTTGTTTGGTTAGATGGATGAGCTAGTTGTAATCAAGGTTTCGAATTTTGGTTTGAATTTGTTGGACAAAATTTAATCAAAATTTGAATTTTGAACAAAATTTGATCACAATTTAAATTTTCTGACAAAATTTGAATTTTTGAATAAATTTTGCATTTTCAAACAAATTTTTATTTTTGGACGATTTTTTACTAAAATTTGAATTTTCAATCAAAATTTGACCATATTTTTAGCGAAGTTTAATTTTGGCCAAGAAAAATTTGCCGAAATTTGAATTTGACCATGTACACCTCTTCGTGCAGCAAACTGGATGAGCACATCCAGCTTTTTATTTGGATGGCTTTATTCAGCATCTTAAGAGAATATTCCCAAAAACTGGATTACCATATCCTATCCATCCACCCATCCAAACAATTAGATGACTCCAAATCTATGAATGACCATATCACATCCACCCTCATCCACCCAACCAAACACCAAGGTCGATCCAAGCCATCCGTTGTTCCGACCAAAAGACATCAATCATGAACGCGCTACACACCAAGCTACACGGCGGTGACCAGGCAACCAGCGTCGACATCGGTCTGGCGACGGATGGGGTCATGCATGGCATGGACCAAACATTTCTGCAGTGTCTTTGCTCGGAAGGAAGGGATCGATCGGCGGAACGACGGCGACGTACCGTGTATATGCCTATGGTCGAGTGAGTCTGTTAAGGAATTAAGGCAGGAGACGAGGAAATCCCGCCGCGATGCATGCATGGCAACAGGCCAAGGTGGCCGGCGCGCGCAGCCGCTGGGGGATCGACCGGCCGGCCGGAGAGGCGCCACGACTGGCTTAGCAGCGGTCGCACCAGGGCTAGCTCACCGGCTTCATCGGCCGCAGTGGCCTGGTACTTGTTCTAATTAAGGTTCTAAAAAAGTTGGCTATTTTTTAAGTGTCCTCCGTAACGTAGCACAAATTGGCATGCGATTGATATGTTTGTAAATTATAACGAAACCGGTGCTCCTGGTACTTGTTCTAGGGTTAAAATTATTAACTATTTTTTTTAGTATGCCCTCTAATGTAGCACCCATCGGCATAACGATGGACATATCTATATTTTTATCCCTACTGGACTCGCTTGTCGCGCCCGAGTGCCGTGGATGGATGGCGCTTGCTGGTCAAAACCGCGTGCGCTGGCGCGACCGCACGCTAGTGGCCTCCACGGCGCCACACACCTCCACTAGCTCACGTCCGTTTCCCACGCGCGCACTGGCTGCATGCCGATGGATAGAATTAGCTTCGATTAAGTCGACGATGTGCGTGGGGGATAGAGATAGATTCTTAGCTAGCTAGCTCTCGCACGGGCTGGCGAGGAGAATGTGTACATTATGGTTTCTGTCTTGAAGTTTCTTCTTTCTTTCGGAGAACCCATTGCGAACGGAATATCACCGTGCATGTAGAGGTGGGCACTTGGTGCGGGCTCTTTTGGGCCGACCCGAAACATGACAGAATGACTCGGTGCAAAGCCCGATACGGTATGATTTCGTGTCAGGCCGGGCCGGCATGCAACTGTAGTATGGGCCATGCTGGACCTGAGAACCGGGCACGATGGGCGGCACGACCCGGCACGATTGTTTGGATCGGGCCCGTGCCGGTACGGCACGAACGGGCACGAAACACGGATGAAGACCTAAAAGTTGGCAGATATTGTTGATTCAGGGCATCTTCAAGCATTGCATTTATGTTTGATATTTTATTGA